>OW052243.1:26757407-29308448 GCA_932526585.2 Philonthus cognatus | reverse complement strand
GTTGCAATTTAAACGAGGAACCCAAAAAATTACTAATATATAGGGTGTTCCATTTAAAATAACAAACTTGGTGCTACTTCCGGTGGAACCGGAAGTGATATATTTATTTATTTATTTATTTATTTATTTCCCAACAGATAATACATCAAATTACAGGGAAAAGGTATAAAAAAAACATTCTACTAACAGTGCGCAGTTTTAACTTAGATGTAATAATAATTAATTATGAACAAATAATATAAAAAAAAAAATTAAATTAAATTAAAAACTAAAACAGAATACAACACAAATGAAATAATAACAATAAATCGCAATAACAATATTAATATTGATGTAACTTGTACACTCCTACAACAACGTACCTATTTGGCTTGTAAATACTGTAAGACTACAATTAAAAATATCAACAGATTGCTCAATTCTTCCATACAAATGCTTCATAGTATTTACCGGTGAATGATAATACACATTAGTAAAACTTCTGTTGCAGATAAAGGTCGTTGGATGTCTGCAAGTTACTCTAGGCACATTAAAATTTATTAATTTTAGTAGGTTCGGATCGTCTATTGTGCAATGTACAATTTGGTATAGACATTTTAGGAGACTTGCATTTCGTCGTATATAAAGGGGATTAAGTTCAAACATAGAAAGTAATGTACTATACGAAACGTTAAAATCCGGATAAGTATGGAATTTTTTATAATACAAAAATTTTAGAAATATTTTTTGAACTCGTTCTAATAGCTGAATGTGAACATTATAATGTGGTGACCATACTGGGGCACAGTATTCTAATTTAGAGCGTACATATGCCACATATAATTTGATGATGGTACCAATATCACGAAATGGTTCACTGACACTTCTGACAAATCCTAATATTTTCATCGATTCAGACTGCAATGCATGATAATGTAGATTAAACGATAGTTCTTTATCAAATAGTACTCCGAGATCTCTTACTGACTCGACGCGTTCTAAGTTTACATTATCTAATGAATAGCTATGGGAGATATACTGAGCAGTTCGAAAAAAAGACATACTTTTGCATTTGGATGCGTTCAGTTTTAATTTGTTAAAATTACTCCATTTATTAATTTTTATTAAATCTTGCTGTAAAGTTAGACAATCATAATGTGAATAGATACACTTAAAAATGTTTACATCATCCGCGTATATTAATATCCTGGAATCTATGCCATCTACAATGTCATTAATATATAAGAGAAATAGTAAAGGCCCCAGGTTTGACCCTTGGGGCACCCCACTAGTGGGGCGAAATTCAGTAGACATATATCCCTTATATTCAATGTACTGAGACCGGTTAGATAAATAGTTTTTCATTAAGTTTAGCAGGTTATCGGCAAATCCCCATAGCTTCAGCTTGGCTAATAAAATCGTATGATCAATAGTGTCAAAAGCTTTAGTAAAATCAGTATGTATCACATCGACCTGATGGCGTTGATCTAAGTGACAGGATACATATTCTGTGAAATTTAGTAAATTAGTAAGCGTTGATCTTTTTTTCATGAAACCATGCTGCTTTGTGGTTATTGCCGATTCAACATGGGTATATATTTTTTCAGTAATGATAGTTTCCAGGATTTTCGCAAAGTTGTTAATGATAGAAATTGGACGGTAGTTTTCAATTGAATGCCTATTACCTGACTTGAATACTGGAGTGATTTTAGCAGATTACCAAATAGCTGGTAGATGACCTGAAGTTATTATTATATTAAATATATGGGTTAATGGTTTTGCTAAGCACAAAATACAGTCGCGCACTAAAAAAGATGGAATATTGTCGTGGCCACTAGTGAATTTGTTGCTTAACCGTTTTGAAGCTTTAATTACGTCATCCTCAGTTATTGTTTGAATGCATAGAGTGTCGTTTAAGAACACGACTGAGAATTCTTTTTCCCCATCAGGCGTATCATTGCTATAAACGGATGAAAAGTATTCCATGAAACTATTAACTATTTCACGAGGGCCCTCGACTGTTTTATCTTTGTATGTCATAACACCGGGGATGCGGCTGCTAGACTTTTTGGAGTTGATATAATTCCACACGTTTTTAGGATTTTTGTGTATAGATTGTTCAGCATCCTCCACAAATTCCTCCTGATCTCTAACAATTCGTTTTTTAATATCACAACGTGAGCGGTTGATTTTGTTTTTATAAATTCCAAACTTATGTCTTTTGAATAACTTTCGGTAATGTTCTTTTATTCGAATTAGACGTTTAGTATGACTACTGAACCAGCAAGGATAACTGCTTTGTTTAGATTTAAATTTATGAACTGGGACATATTTGTCAAAAATGTTATAGAGAGTTAGGTAAAAAACATCGCACGATTCATTTGAATTCTTAATATTTAGTACATTTGACCAATCGTATTCAAATATTTTATTATAAAGAATATTAAAATTAGCTTTGCGAAAGTTATATTTTTTTGACACTACATTACATTCAATGTTGGATATAGTATATAGTATAATATATATATATAGTATAAAGTTCAAAATATTTTACATGAGGAGAACTGATTCAACCATATGACAAGGATTTTTTTCAAATTTTTAGTGCAACGGCAACCCCATAAACTTTTAACGAACGGTTTACCGTAGACACCCTGTATTAGGTTGCCTATATTCGTTGATGTATGTGTGTGTTTTTAAAACTTCACTGTAAATCAGTGTTTTTAAGCGTGGCGCATGAAGTAAAATTTCGAGTTTAGAAAAGCCTAATTTGGATTGGCCGCTCCGCTTTGCTACGCGGCCAATCCAAATTCTTAGGCTTTTCTAAACTCGAAATTTTACTTCATGCTTAGTCTGGGAGTGGAAAACACTCGTTAAAGCCCCTAATTAACCGCTTTGAAACAACAAATTCCCGTATTTAAAAAACGCTGTAATTATCGGGATATGTATATTCAAAAGAAAAATGCCCTGTATGTTCGGTTTTAAACGTGTTTTAAACAAGTTTTTAACATGTTTTTAATTGTTAATGTTTCAAACGCGGTTTCAATGAAAAATACACGTTTTTTTTTTTAAAACTGTTTGTTTTTATCAAAATAAAAAAAAAATGTTTTTTTTAACAACCCTGTGTAATGTTAATTATTTAGTATTTTCAATATTTAACACTTATTTAATATTAAGTAGGTTCTTTTATTCTGGGTGAGGTTAAAATAACTTGATGTTTTTATATAACGAATATCAATTCTATTTTCTTAACTGAGAAACTTGTGAATATTACAATATAATATATTTAGAAACTTTAACTAGCTTGCTTAACGAAGTTTATTGAATTTAATCGGAGTAAGTAATATTTTTACTGTCTTGCGTTCGAGAGTCAAATCAGAAGTGCCCGAAATAAAATCTAATAGTAATGAATAATGGTTCTTCGTTAAGCAAACAATGCGTAAGAAGGGGCACGCATAAGCCGGGGGTGAACTTTATCATCTTTAGCGGAATTTTTCCATTAAGTACAAATTCTAATTAACTATTTATTCTTCCCAGGCTTATCTGTGCTCTAGCATTAGCAAATGCATTCTGATAATAACATTTAGCAATGAATAATATTTAAGAAAAATAAACCACAAACAGCAATAAGTGAAACAAACATAAATAACTTTAAATATGATTATCAAAAATGCACGATACTAAAGTATTAAATTATATAAATGAAATAAATATACAGATGGGTACATTACACCTGTTACATAGAAATGTATCTTAAACCGTAACTGAGGTGCCGCAACGTTAAAAAATCCGGTGCCTGCACTAGGACTTAAACTAGGGGTCCACGCTATTAAATTATTAGTTGTAAACTAACAATAGTAACTTACTAAAACGTTTTATTAATCCGAAAATGTTATTGTCATCCTTACAACCGTCTGCTAATGCCTATCGATAAGGCGGACAATTATTTTATTTTAAGACTGATCAGGAAGATTTTATTTAAAGTAGGTTTTTTGGAACTTATAACTTATATTTACTGTAATTTTAAAAACCTCACGCCCAAAAAACAACAACAACAGAAACCGAGTATTTATTGTTATTTGCGACGTCGCTTTTGTGTTTTCGGTCGGGTCGATTTTTAATTGGGCGATTAATTAGCGCGGGGTCGTTGTTGCTGGGATCAGAGGCGGCGACCGTCGAAAACAAACAATCAGGACCAAAAACGAAACAAAAAAAGGCCCGTCGAGAAAAACAGAGACGACGAAGACACAAAAAAAGGAAGGATTTTTGGCTAAATGCGGACTGGTGCGCTCATTGGAAAGGCATTTAAATGGGATCCGGTGCTGTTGCTGCGGTTTTTCGCAACGACTCATCGCCGACAACACATAAATTGATTATAACACAAAAAAATAAGATAATTTTTGCAGATAGCAACTTTTTGATTATAATGTTATTGAAGTTATTGAATGCTATTATCTCGAGTTCAAGTTACAGTGAATTACTTTAAAGGATAATGATTGATTAATAATAAGAATTGATAAATTGTTATCAATAAGCTGAGGAACTATTTTGTTTTTAAAATAAGTAGATAGAGCTGTTCCGAGTACAAATTAAATGTATTCGAGTACTGAGTACAAGTACTTTACACAAAATGTACTCGAGTATCAAGTACAAGTACGTAACAATAAGTATTTAAGTACATATATGAAATACTCAAGTCTAAAAAGTTGAGTACATCATCAGCTTGTTTTTCAATGGTGAATTGAATGTTTCTATTAATTGAATTTAGGGTTGCTAAAAATATATCCAACTGTCTATCTGTGCCATTCCATATGCAGAAAATATCATCAACGTATCTGCACCAGTATTGTATGTTTCTTGTTGACATGTTGTTTTTAAATACTTGGTCTTCAAAATCACTCATGAATATTTCCGCGATGAGTGGCGAAACAGACGATCCCATGAGCAGTCCTTCATTTTGAATGTAAAAGGTGTCGTTAAAACGGAAGTAATTTTGCTCGAGACAAGCATTTATCAAACTGGTGATTTCTGTCGTGTTATAAGTCGATGTTTGTGTTTGGCACTTTTTATGTAAAATGTCTTTCAGCTCAGGAACTGGAGTTGACGTGAAGAGGCTCTTGGCATCAAAGGAGACCAGAATTGCATTGTTGTTAACGACTAGGTTCTTGGTTTTCTTCACGAAATCGATGGAGTTTTCTACTCCGTATTTGGATGTGCAGGGGATTATTTCTGGAAGGATTTTGCTGACCAGCGAACACACTTTATATGAGGGAGCATTGATGTAGGAAACGATTGGTCTTATTGGGATGTTTGGTTTGTGTACTTTGGGCAGGCGGTATAATGTGGCTGCCCTCGGATTCATGATTCTATATTTGTAGATTTCGTTATCTGGGATTAGGGAATTTGCTGTTTTAATTGCTTCAACAATCTGCTTCTGGAACTTAACTGTCGGGTCTTTACTGATGTTTTGAAAGTTGTTTTCATCGATGAAGGTGTTAACTTTTTAATATATGTATCCTTTTCCAGAATAGTAATAGTATTACCCTTTTCTGCTTTGCAAATAATTAAGTCGTTATTCTTGCATTTCGTTTTTATTCCTCTTATGGTGTTTGTTTCTCAATGGGTATTGCTAGAATGTTTAGCAGATTTTTCAACTCCTTTCCTGATAATGTTGGTAAATGGGATTTTATCCAGATCAGATTTTATATTTATCCGGTTTAGCGTTAATTCAGTATCAAGCGCTAAGGTGAAAACCTGGAAACCTTAGCGCTTGATACTGAATTAACGCTAAACCGGATAAATATAAAATCTGATCTGGATAAAATCGGATTTCTCGGGGCCGGAGACAATTTGAGTCCCTTATTCAGGAGTTCCATTTCGTTTTTGTTGAAGTGTGTCTTAGATAAGTTCCTAACTCGTGGATGTGCCGAATATGATGTTTATTTTACTCTTGCTCCTTGGTGTACGTCTGATTTTTGCCTTTGTTTCAGTTTTTTAGTTTTTTGAGCTGGTTGATGTAATGCTCGTGTGTTCGGTTGTTTACGAATTACTTTGAGAATGGTCATCATTGACCGAAACACGTGTCAGAAAAATGAATACAACAACATGAAACTAAACAAGTGTTTTAATTTGAAATTACCTAATAGCAATAATAGCAAGTTTGAGTATTCAATTAATGATAATAAATTGCCCCTGGTCGAGACAGTGCGTGATTTGGGTATTATATTTGATTCTCGCTTAAATTTTGTTACCCATTTGAATAAGATCTCTAGTAAAGCTCTTTCTATGCTCGGTTTCATTAATAGATTTTCGAAACACTTTGGCGTGGATACGTTCAAAACCCTTTACGTCAGTTTGGTAAGGCCACATTTGGAATATTGTTCTGCAATTTAGTCTCCTTAGCACAACTGTAACATTGAAATCATTGAAAAAGTTCAGAATAGGTTCTTACTACTGGTATCTTTTAAAATGGGGATCGCACGCATTGACTATAGTCGGTCACACATATTGAATTGTCTTAATTTAAAATCTTTAGAATATAGAAGAATATCATTTGACTTATGCTATGGGTTCAAACTGATTAATGGATATGTCAATTGCAGTTTTTTATTATCATTGTTGAACTTTAATTTTTTTAACAACTCCAGTTCGTTGTAGGCCCTTATTTCGTTTAAACTTCCATCGAACATTGTATGGTTCCCATAATCCTGTGGCACGTATAATGCGGTATTGTAATGTCCTTATGTTGTATCCCAACTTTTACATTTTTAGTAATTCTTACAGTGTATTCAAACGCCATTTACAGTTTATTAATCTGGATATTGTTAATTAGTGTATTTTTGTTTGTTGTATTATATTTCTCACTCTATTTATATGTTTTTCAAAGTAATATTATGTTTATCTTATATCACTATTTTTAATTGTGTATTGATGTATAAAGGAGATTTCCGCTGATAAATAAATAAATAAATATTTAATATCTCATTAAATGAATCTATTTTTACGTTCGATTGGAAATAACTCAAGGCTATTGATAGGATATTTTCAGATTTTTACACATTTTTAAAGAGGAATGTTTACTTAATATCCACCCAAATTTTACACGAATATTCCAAAAAATTATCAAGATATGAATCTTTGAAATGTCCATCTTCGCGAAAAATTGCATAAAATTAATCAATTTTTATATTCAATTGGAAATAACTCGAAAACTATTGATAAGGTATTTTTAGATTTTTAAACAATTTTTAAGAGCAATGTTTACTTAATATCTACCCAAAATTTTATAGGGATGTTCCAAAAAAATATTAAGATATGAATCTTTAAATTGCTCATGTTACTAAAAAATCGCATAAAATGAATCTATTTTAATGTTCAATTGGAATTACTCAAAAATTATTGATGTAGTATTTCCAGATTTTTACACATTTTCGAAGAGCAATATTTACTTAATATCCACCCAAAATTTTACACGGATATTCCAAAAAATTATCAAGATATGAATCTTTATAATGTTCATCTTCCCGAAAAATTGTATAAAATTAATCAATTTTTATATTCAATTGGAAATAACTCAAAAACTATTGATAAGGTATTTTCAGATTTTTAGACATTTTTAAAGAGCAATGTTAACTTAATATCCACTTAAAATTTCATAGGGATATTAGAAAAAAATATTAAGATATGAATCTTTGAATTGTTTATGTTCCCAAAAAATCGCATAAAATCAATCTATTTTTACGTTAAGTTGGAAATAACTTAAAAATTATTGACAGGGTATTTTCAGATTTTTATACATTTTTAAAACGCAATATTTACTTAATACTCACCCAAAATTTCACACGGCCATTCCAAAAAATTATCAAGATATGAATCTTTGAAATGTCTATCTACCCGAAAAATCGCATAAAATTAATCATTTTTTTATATTCAATTGGAAATAACTCAAAAACTGTTGATAACTTATCTTCAGATTTTGAGACGTTTTCAAAGAGCAATGTTTACCTAATATCCATCTAAAATGTCATAGAGATATTTTAAAAAATGATTAAGATATGAATCTTTGATTTGTTCATGTTTCCAAAAAATCGCATACAATTAATCTATTTTTACGTTAAATTAAAAATAACTCGTAAATTATTGATAGAGTATTTTAAGATTTTTACACGTTTTCAAAGAGCAATGTTTACTTAATATCCACCCCAAATTTCACACGGATATTCCATAAAGTTATGAAGATATGAATCTTTGAAATGTTTATCTTCCCGAAAAATCGTATGAAATTAATCAATTTTTATATTCAATTGGAAATAACTTAAAAACTATTGACAAGGTATTTTCAGATTTTTAGACATTTTCAAAGTTTACTTAATATCGACCCAAAATTTCATAGGGATATTGCAGAAAATTTTTAAGATATGAATCTTTGAATTGTTCATGTTCCCAAAACATCGCATAAAATTAATCTATTTTTACGTTAAATTGAAAATAACTCAAAAATTATTAATAGGGTATTTTCAGATTTTTACACGTTTTCAAAGAGCAGTGTTTACTTGATATCCACCCAAAATTTCACACAAATATTTTAAAAAATTATCAAGATATGAATCTTTGAAATGTTCATCTTCCCGAAAAATCACCTAAAATTAATCAATTTTTATATTCAGTTGGAAATAACTTGAAAACTATTGATAAGGTATTTTCAGATTTTCAGGCATTTTTAAAGAGCAATGTTTACTTATATCCACCCAAAATTTCATAGGGATATTCCAATAAATTGTCAAGATATGAATCTTTGAATTATTTATGTTCCCAAAAAATCGGATAAAATTGATCTATTTTTATATTCAATTGGAAATAACTTAAAAACTATTGATAAGGTATTTTCAGATTTTTAGACATTAAGATATGAAATTTCATAGAAATATTCCAAAAAATTGTCATGATATAAATCTTTGAATTATTCATCAAAAAATCGTATAAAATTAATCTATTTTTACTTTAAATTGGAAATAACTCAAAAATTATTGATAGGATAATTTCAGATTTTCACACATTTGTAAAAGCAATGTTTACCTAATATATACCTACAATTTCACACGGATATATCAACAAATTATCAAGGTATGAACGTTTGAAATGTTAATTTTCCCGAAAAATCGCATAAAATTAATCTATTTCTACGTTTAATTGAAATCATTTTCAAGATATGATTTGTCTTTTGTAATTCTCATAACTGTATTATTGATTTTTAATTCTGTTTACTTTCCTAAAACAAAATCGATGTGATGCAACGCTATCCAGATTTGTAATATCATTTTACAAATGTTGACACATGCAACTATTTTTAGATTAAATTAATTCGCGATTTGTTAGGTAGGTTTGGCAGTTTGGAACTAAAAAGAGTGTTTTCCACTCCCAGGCTAAGCATGAAGTAAAATTTCGAGTTTAGAAAAACCTGAAAATTTGGTTTGGTCGCGAAGCGCGTAGCGCTACGCGACCAAACCAAATTTTCAGGTTTTTCTAAACTCGAAATTTTACTTCATGCGCCACGCGTATACAACACTGATTTATTGTAAAGTTTAAAATCACACACACACACACACACATCAACTTAGGTTGCAATAACAAAAGACCAGATTTATGAGTACTCAAGATTTACGTGTTAATAAATAAATCATAATTTTACAAGATAATGCAGTTTTTACCTTTGGACATGAGCATTTTAATAGTTTTCACATAAACTGAAATTATTGACGTAATTATCATAAATTATAATAATAATATTAGTGCTTTATTCGTCAATTTAATTTGATCTTCACGTAATTAAATTTGTAATACATTTTGTAAACAAAGTGTCAAACTATTATTACTAGAACTAACAAATGTTAGTTCTAGTAATAATAGTTTGACACTTTGTTTACAAAATGTACATAACTTAAAAGAGTCGTTTGGAATACATATAAATTAATAAATATTATACAGAGTGTTCCATTTTAAGATTTCCAACTTAAATTTCCTGCACTACAAAAAAAAACATTTGTCGATTTTCACTTTTTAGCTATATCTCGAAAAAAATGACATTTTTAATGTAATTTTATTTTCTATTCAAAATGGTAACTTTTTAATTTAATCGTCTTCGTATCTCTAACAGTTTATGAAATACCAATGGTAAGCATAATGCTTATATGTAGAATTCCAATTTGTAAGCAATTTACCTGTTAGAAAAATGCAAAACGGTTTCAAATTTTTTTGTAGGCATAAATTAATCTTCGTTTTAACATCATTACTTTCACACAAGTTACCGTGAGAATTTTTTTAGTTACCGAAAGGGGTTGATTAAAATTGATAGTTTTCTCGTGTAACCAGTGTAGGTACAAGTTTGATTAGCAAGAAAATAAGGGGAGTGAAGGGAAAGAAACCAACAAAAGTGTCCCATAGAAGAATACGAAGTATTCATATACCTGTGTACGAGCACAATAATGGTCTGTACCGCATAAATTAGCCAGGTTCGAGGACGCAACTTTTACCTCTCAATTGCACACACCGGCAGACAGGTAATTTCGGTCCGCCTCGAAATCCGGATTTTTCTACCTGCCCGGCCCCGAAATGAATATTCGCACCGTGACAGCACGGGAGACCTTTTTTTATTCCTCGATGGGGGGAAAATGCACAAGTTTTCGTCAATATTTTGTAGACGAGCTTGTATCAGAGAAAACAAACATGTTTTCTTTTAAAAACAGTATGCAGAACTGTACAAAAGTTACCGAATATCATGGACTAGTAAATCAAGTTGCTTTGTTTGCACCGACATTCGGTTAATAAATCAGTGATCATATACCGGGTGGCCATAAAAGTATTGCCTACGCAGTTACCAGCGATGGCTCGCAGCCTAACTTCAGGGTAGGCCAGAGACCCAAGGTAATATGTATCGGTTATTGAAAGGTGACTTCGTTGTGCAATTCCTTGTATTTATAAAGCGCGATCCCAACCTCAAATTTTGTGTTCCTTGGCGCTGTGGCCGACCCTGGAGTTAGGCTGCGAGCCGTCGCTGGCAATTACTCAGGCAATATAAATGGTAGAAAGTTGAGTTTTGGGATGTATATATAATTTAACTATAGTTTCATTTTGTCATAGTATTAACTAGTAATACTACTTCCGGTTTTGCCGGAAGTGATATTATTATTCCTTTCTAAATTCCCTTTCCAATGATGTATAACAAGTTGATATATACGTTAAAGCTAACCTCAAAATTAATATTTTTAGAAATTCACTTAATAGGTCCAGGAATTGTAACTAGGATGAAACATCACATAGTGGGCCGTGAATTGTCTATGACAGTCTATTCAACGCCTTTGTTTTATTTAAGAACAACCTGCCATTAATTGTTTAGCTATTATTTTTATAAAGCCTACTTAGTGCAAACTTTTAAATACTCTAATACGGTCAAGTCTTGAACTAATATCAACTTGCAATACATAATTGAATAAGGAATTTTAAACTAAATTTTATGATTACAAAAAGGCAGGGTCTCCTATTTAAACTTTTTATATTACAGTGCGTTTATAAATTAGAATTTTGGACATTTTAATTTTGACATTTAACTTTTTTTGCCGACAACTAGAAAAAATATTCGATGTAATTAGAAATTTTTTTTAGGGAACATGACTATTTCACGGCCTCCCACTGAACAAAAAACAAACAAATAACGTTTTATCAACATTATAACAAAATTAAACGTTGTTTTAATGTTGATGTAACATTACTTCAATGTGTCTGCTTAGTGGGCTACTTTGTGATGTTTCATCCCAGTTACAATTCCTCGGCCTACTAAGTGAATTTCGAAAAATATTAATTTTTAGGTTAGTTTTAACGTGAATATCAACTTGTTATACATCATTGAAAAGGGAATTCAGAGACGAATATTACAAGACAAAAGTTGAGGTTGCAATTTAAAATAAGAAAAATGATATCACTTCGCGAAGCGGAGCGACCAAACCAAATTTGTAGGCTTTTGTAAACTCGAAATTTTACTTCATGCGCAACGCGTATAAAACAATCATTCAGAGTAATATACTGCTTAAGCTTGATCAGTATTTTATACGCGTGGCGCATGAAGTAAAATTTCGAGTTTAGAAAAGCCCGAAAATTTGGTTTGGTCGCTCCGCTTCGCGGAGCGACCAAACCAAATTTTCTGGCTTTTCTAAACTCGAAATTTTACTTCATGCTTAACCTGGGAGTGGAAAACACTCATTTCAAGCTTCATATTTAACACGAAAATAAGCAATATCTGAAAATGTTAAAGATTAATGCTGTCTTTGGGATATGTATACTTAAAAGAAAAACTCCCCGTAGAAGGAACGACAAAGAAGAACGAACGGAAATCCCTAGAACTCAAACCTCAGTTAAATTGGACATTAGCACATTGGGGGTTTCTCCAGATCGAAATACTCGGATTTTTGAAATTTTTGAAATTAAGCCGTATGTAAACGTGTATGGGACGCATAAATGTTAAAATAAAGTTCTTTCGGAGACTTACTGTTCAGCCGCAAATCGTATTTTAAGTTCCAATTTTGAGGTTATATACGTTGGTATCTTTGGGGAAATAAGCACATTACAGGTATAACTCGTACATATGGTGAAATTATCTACAAAAGTATGACATAATTAATCCAAATTGTAGTATTATCTTCATTTATACAGCCAAAATCACGATATTATTTTCACACTAAATGTCACGTCCACTAACGTTTATTTAAACTAATGGATATATAATTCTAGATTCATTATTATCCATTTTTAGATTTTGACTATTTTAACTTTTGGTATAAAAAAGGAGATAGTTATTTTAAAAAAATAACCGCTTAGTAAAATTTTCTTCTAATGACTGCGATTATAACGTGAAAAATTAATTATGGAATTGAAATATCTCTAACTTGTATAACCGTAATTTCTGGTTGCGTTGATGGCTAACAATTTTGTTGTTACTCCACTGCTGAAACCCAAGTAATTTTTTTGTAAATGGCAAATGAGAATTTATTAAAAATTAAAAGTTAAGTGTTTAGTGTAATTTTATACATAACTGAGTGCATAAATTGCAATGATCAAAATAAATTACGTGTGAGTGATAAAATATAATATTTTGTTATAATAAACAATAAAACAAAAACATTTCAAACTTCCCTCTTTCAGTCGGTAAAGGCTAGCTGCAAGTTGCTAAAGTTAAGTCGGTAACTAAGATTACAATTTGCTTACAGCCATACATTTTATTTATTATAAATTATTGAATTAAATATTAATGCATTATTATTTGTGTGGATTAATGGGGCCATCTATTTTTTTATATCATAAATTAAAATACTTATAATTTTCTAATGGGTACAATTTATATATCCATTATTTTAAATAAACGTCAGTACACGTCACATTTAGTGTAAAATTAATATCGTGATTTTGGCTATATAAATAAGGATAATACTACAATTTTGATTATTTACGGCATAATTTTGAAAATAATTTTATCATATGTACAATTAATACCGTAATGTGCTTATTTATCCGAAAATACCAACGTATATAACAGGGCTGGCCAACCCGCGGCTCTCGGAGCGCTTCTGTGCGGCCCGCGGCCTCAAACACTATTATTTATTGCGAAAATTATTTGTATTAAAGTATAGCCCGAATAACTTAAAATAGAAATAACAGACTCGAAAAATGTCAATCTAGTAATACTTTTTGGGTTGGTTTTGTATTATTGTAAAAATGAAGTTTTTTTTAAACTTCACTTGAAATCCGCGTTTTACACGCCTGGCGCATGAAGTTAATATGCAGTTTATAATGCCTGAAATATTTACTTCATGCTTAAACAAAGAGTCAATCACTTATTAAAAAGAAGGAAATAAAAATATTCATATGCACTCTAAAGAAAATTAACGAGTTTTTCAAAAATAAGTAATTATGGCGAATATTTAAAATATTCTGGGGAAATAAAAACTGAGTTTACTCAAAAGTGATTGAACTTTATTTTACTTTATACAGAATTCATGTGCTATTAATATTTATTTTGACTATTTTTTTCTTTAAAAAGAGAAAGGTTAAAAGTGTATTACTTCAAGTTATTATCACTTTCACGTAACACCCAAAATTCATTAATTCATTCAAAAATTCAATTTGATTGAATTTACACATAATTCATTAAGTCTCAATATTCTTTATAGAAAAGTTAATTATCTTAACTAGTTTTTCATCTTTTCTTAAGTTAAAATAAACATTTATGTTTAGTTATATTTAATGTTGTATATTTTAGCGGCGGTAAATTATTTTAAAAATTTAAGAGAAACTGTTTGTATATTTTAAGCATATGTTTTTTTTATTTAAACTAAAATGATCTGTAAAAAATAATAATTATTATTGACAGTTTGATGGCAAAAAGGATAAATGTCATGAAATTTTAATTATGCTGACTCAAATATTTAATCCCCCTGCTCCGAAATTTTCAAAATATTAAATTTTGGTATGTAAAAAGAACAAAAACAATATTCCAATATTCGTACATTTGAGATGTCTAAGAAAATTGAAAATCGGTTGTTTTCCGAATATTATTAAATTTCATTACAATTGGTTTCGTTTAATTTAATTTTATTGTGAAACATTAGATAGCGAAGACATAAAATATGCACGGAATTTTTCTTTTAATCCAAATGTATACGCTGTAAATATCCAGATATTCATTGTTTTTTTTAAGTGTTCAATTTAAAACTTGTAACGAGTGTTTTTCACTCCCAAACTAAGCATGAAGTAAAACTTCGAGTTTCGAAAAGTGTGAAAATTTGGATTTGGAGGGGCGCACGAGCGAAGCGAGTCGCGGCCCTAGCAAATCCAAATTTTCAGGCTTTTCTATAAAACACTGATTTTAATGTGAAGTTCAAAACTTATTACTTATTTCATATGTGAATGATGTTTGAATATTTCTCAACATATAGGCATGGATATCTATACTAAAATTTTTAAACATATTTGAACAAGTTTTACAAAAATTACATTTGTTCAATATGGAGTCCATAGTTTGTGGAGATTTTAATATAAATTTTAATAACAAAAACAACACTTTTTACGAATTCAGTACAATATGTGAAATTTACAATTTTAGAATCACGAACGACCTCGACACCCGAATAACACCGTTGCATAGATGTTGCTTAGACAATGTGTTGGTTAATGGTAACATAAAGTATAACAATCAAGTTATAGACCCGGTCATATCGGATCACAGTTGCGTAATAACAACATTGTACATACCTGTCGGAAAAGCCAAGCCGAACACAATAGAAGGTAAATTCATAACCCCTAAAAAATTAGTTACTTTCAAAAACAATATTGCAAACATAAATTTTCTTAATATAGTAAGCCAATCCCAAAACTCACAAGAAGTATTCTCAAAATTTTTTAACGAATTTATGCGTACTTTTAACACCTGTTTCCCCACAATTCGTAAACAAGTTAGGAAAAATAAACTCAATAATTCATGCTGGTACACAGACGAAATAAAACAACAACAAAATAATATACAAGCTATAATAACAATTTACAGACACACCAGGCATTCATTTCTGAAAGATGAAATACAAAGGTTACAATACATTTACAAATTGAATGTACAAGCAGCCAAAACAGCACATAATAACAGGAGAATATCTGCAGCAATAAACAGACCAAAAGAAATGTGGAAAATAATAAAAGAGCACAATAAATCAACACCAGCACCGACAGCAAATTTGACACCAAATTCCTTACAAGCTCATTTCAGTAATTCAGTTACAGAAATCAATAACCTCTTACAAAGCAATAGTCTTGACTTCAAAACATATCTGAATAACCTAAAAATTAACACAAATAATTCCCTTTTTCTAGAACCGATCACTTCTTACGAAATTGAAAGGATCATTATATCACTCAAGTCTTCAAATTCTACAGACGTTTACGGCCTAAGTGTAAATTTTTTAAAGGAAATAGCACAATTGGTTAGTCCTACACTGGAGCTCCTTATAAATCACGCATTCACAGAGGGCGTCTTCCCTAGCGAATTAAAGTTTTGTAAGGTTATTCCAGTGCATAAAAAAGGTAACATTCACTTAGCTACAAACTACAGACCCATAAGTATTACACCAGTTTTTTCCAAAGTTTACGAAGTTGCGATTAAAAACCGGTTGTACTCCTTTATAGAAAAACTCATCAGTAACAGTCAATACGGTTACATTCCAAAAAAATCAATTCTGCACGCAGTGCAGGACTTAACTGAAGACATCATGCTCGGGTATGAAAAAGGCGTTACCACTACAGCAGTCTTTTTGGATCTTAGTAAAGCGTTCGACACAGTGTCATGGGACAACCTATTGTATAAACTTGAATATTATGGAGTTCGTGGTACAGCACTATCGGTTTTCAGATCATTTTTATACAATAGAAAACAGTTTGTATCTTTCCAGGGTAATACCTCCTACTCTGTAAACCTAAACCAAGGAATTCCGCAAGGGACAATTCTTGGACCTTTGTTATTTGTGCTGTATACTAATGATCTGAATATTAATGTGACAAAAGCACGTACCTATCAATACGCAGACGACACGACTCTCATAAGCAAATGTACATCTTCGGTAGCCGAACTGAGATTTGAAAAGGAGGCAGTAGACTGGTTTAATAACAATAATCTGGCTATCAATCCAAGCAAGACAGAAATAATAAATTTTTCCCTCTCCAGTACCAACAGAGACAAATTTGTAAAATTCTTAGGTGTAACCCTTGATCCACTACTAACTTGGAATAAACACGTGGAAAATATTTGCAATAAGATAAGCAGAAATCTGTATCTCCTAAGGAGAATATCGGAGAATGCTAATTTCGATACAGTACAAGCTTCTTATTTTGCATTCATTCACACTCTAATTGTAAACACCTATTCAGACTCTCTATCCGTTATAAAATCATTAAACAATGGCATATTCAGAACAAACCTTATAAGTACTATAAACCAATTATGTTACTCTCTACTACCTATTAAAGTAACTTTTGTTTGGATTAAAGCGCATTGTGGTATCTATGGAAATGAGATGGCAGATAAACTGGCTAAATCAGCTACAGAGAAAGAAAATATCAAAATCCCTTAGTCTGACCTTTTACAAACATATAAATACAGTATGAAGATTAAATGGAAAAGAACATACTTAGAACAGTCAGAAAGTAGTCATAGTCAATACTATCTTATAGATCCAACCTTGCCAGAGAAATCAGCATATATTTTCCAAACTATGACCAATAGATTATTGTCATCTACTATTACACGCCTCAAATTGGGTCATGGATGTTTTCCAGCGCATCTCCATAAAATAGGTGTACTGGCTAGCAAAGTATGCACTTGTGGTGCCGAAGATGGAGACCTAAATCATATATTTTTTTCGTGTGCATTAACTGAGCAACCTAGAACAATCCTCATGAATAACTTAGCTTGTTTCAATTATTTACCTCCGTTTAATCTCGTAAATCTTCTTTCCATTAACAATATGGATGTTTTTGACTGCATGGTGAAATTTATTAAAAATTCAAATATGAAAATATAATTTATCCTCTGTTTTATACCTGTGTTATCAATCCCTTCATTCCGTGGTCGAGTAATGTGCTGTGTAAAGATATAAAAGTCGTTATGAAAGACCCCTTAACGTGAAGAATTGTATCCTTGTTTTATCCTAAATAAATATTGAGCTGGCCATATGGACAAGTATCCGAGGCCAATAAAGAAAAGAAAAAAAAAATTGTAAACACCATTTTAGTATGAGGTTGCAGTCCATGCAGTAATAAAGTCTTCATTTTACAAAAAAAGGCAAATTAAGCATGAAGGAGAGTTGTAGAGGACACTTTATTCAGCTTAACATATGTACTGTCCCAGCACTATATGTCTTTGCTTGTTTGTTATACATGTTTGATAAAAAAACCATCACATCACTGTAATAAAGACCTGCATAATTACAATACCAGAAAAAAGGCTGATATACATATGCCTATACATCGACTAAGCAAAACACATAAAAGCTTCTTAATTCAAGCTGTTAAATTCTACAACCATGTGCCCCATGCTCTTAAAGACCTCTCGAGGAAAGAATTCAAGTATAAAATTCTGAAAGTTTTAGTATCGGCTGAATTATATTGTATTGATGATTTCTTTAACACTGTGATATCTTAAAAACATCACCACAAGCTATGGACGGAAAGAAATATAAATATTTTACACTATATGTATGTGTAATATTTTATGTTTTTTTATTGTGTCACTATTTAGTGAATATCTGTAAACTTTTTTATATTATATTGTACTTTTATCAACTTTTTTATGACATATCCTAACTATATTTCTGTACACAAATTTAGGATCAATAAATTTACTTACTTACTTACTGAAAGAAATATTCCCTGTATAAAAAAAAAACAATCAAAACAGAATATTACATTCCTATTTTTAAAATGTCAAAAATGCCAAAAAAGTATCTTTAACTTCTGAATAAAACATAAAATATCAAATAAAAACTTGATTTTGCGGGAGAAAACTGTGGTGCAGCCCTTCAGACATTGTAAGGGTTAATTTTGGCCCTCGAAAAAATCGCTTGGCCAGCCCTGGTATATAACCTCAAATTTCGAACTTAAAATACAATTTGCGGCTAAACAGTAAGTCTCCGAAAGAACTTTATTCTAAGAATTGTGCGTCCCACACAAGCTTACTCCCAGTTCCTTTAAAAACTGTGACAAATTGTAAGTGATCAAGATCCTTCTTATTTCTAACATTTGAATTATTCTTTCACTTCCTTTTAAAGCAAACCTTTCGCCCATTATTGAAAATCTGAAATGTTTCTTCCTTAAATAGTTTCACCACAGTTCGAATGAGATTTTGAGCATTTTTGTAAAATTGGCGCATTTGAAGTATTATGACAGGTGTCATGAATATCATGATGATAGAAACGCAAACTTAACGACGTGCCAATAAATTGAAATTGTTCTGTTTCAACCATAATCCATTGATTGAAAACAGAAAGAAGTTAATGACGTCAGGGTAATGTGTTAACTATATCAACATTTGAAGTTCGATTGTTCTTTAAGTAAATATTTGATTTGGTTGGCTATCAGGCATTATAAAACTAAATTATAACGTGTCTATAAACTCTCGGCATCTCGGTTGCTCTGAAAAACAAATTACATATCTTAGATTGAGTCATACGATTCGGTGAATCTCGGAAACGTCAAATAAATTTAATTATATGTCTAATTACGACGTATGTTTCTGAAGTCAGAACCTACTAGGAATGCCGACAGTTTATAGCAGAGTTGTTATGTTTAAAACACTTTGTTTTAAAACAGTGTTTTAAACATCATTAAAAACAGCCATCGTGTTTTTAACGGTTTTGTTTTGAAGATGTTTTAAATCTTAGATTTGTTTAAAACATATTTTAAACGTAAAATTTTTTCAAAACGTTTTTTACTTTCCCCCGTATGTAATACAAAGGGAAAGTATTGTTTTCGTGAAAATTTTCGAATCAAAAATTTTAGCGGAAATATCCGTTTTGAGGTCCCCTGAGTCGAATAAGACCATTTTTGAAAAATGTCTGTCTGTCTGTCTGTCTGTCTGTCTGTCTGTCTGTCTGTCTGTGTGTGTGTCTGTGTGCGCTGTACCGCAAAAACCGCTAAAGATATCGAGATGAAACTTGAAACTTAAGCTTTTTGTTACAATCGGAAGAACTGAAAAGCTTTTAGTGAAAATCGGAAAACCGGAAGAGGTACTTTACTCTTAGCGTTTTTCAGTTTTTTCAGATTTTTTCAATAAATGTTCATCAAACAAAAAATTCTTTCAAATAAAAGTTGTAGATAATAACAAAATGAAGATGTATTGTTCACTTACTTTTTGTCATAGCACTCTTAGTTTTTGAGATATTTCAAAAGTTGTGTGTTTTATCTAGTTATTGGTGTGTGACAGTGTATGTGTCGATACAATTGAAAAATGTTTCAAATAAAAGTTGTAGGGAATGAAAAATAAAGATTTTTGTGGACTCACTTTTTGTCATAGCACTCTTAGTTTTTGAGATATTTAATAAATAGTGTTTTTTATCTAGTCATTGATTTGTGTCAGTATGTGTGTTGATACAATTGGAAAATGTTTCAAATAAAAGTTGTAGGTAATAAAATATTAAAGATTTTTTGTATCTTTACTTTTTGTCATAGTACTCTTAGTTTATGAGATATTCAATAAATAGTGTTTTTTATCTAGTCATTGGTTTGTGTCAGTATGTGTTGATCCAATTGAAAAATGTTTCAAATAAAAGTTGTAGTTATCAAAAAGTTGAAGACATTTTGAAAATAATAATGCTACAAATATTTTAAAAGTGATTTAATACGCAATTTACGGGGGAAAGTACTATGATGGACACATCACCATTTTTTTTATTATCTTAAATTTGCTAAATTATATTTTATACTACTTCACTAAGATTTTTTGTTTACGTTTTTAAGTGTTAGAGCTAAGTTGTTGAAGATATTTCAAATTACATTATTAAACATAAACATTTTATTACAATGAAATATCACAACTGTGTGTGCATAAATGTGATTTTTAAATACAGAAAATGTTTCTTTTAGGTATACATATGCATACACTGTAAATATTACGACATTCGTGGTTTCTTTAAATATTTCAATTTAAATGTTTCAACGAGTGTTTTTCACTCCCAGACTAAGCATGAAGTAAAATGTCGAGTTTAGAAAAGCCTGAAAATTTGGATTGGCCGCGTAGCGAAGCGGAGCGGCCAATCCAAATTAGGCTTTTCTAAACTCGAAATTTTACTTCATGCGCCACGCGTATAAAACCCTGAAATATCGCAAAAGTAAAAATATACGGCTTTAGCAATATAATATGTAGATATGAATAAAACGTGAGTTAATTCTGCGCTGAACAAATTGTTTAAAACAGTGATTATAGGCAACCCAATAACTATAACGTATATTAGGTTCCTATAATCGTTGTTATATGTGTGTGTTCTCTGAACTTCACTGTAAATCAGTGTTTTTAAGCGTGGCGCATGAAGTAAAATTTCGAGTTTAGAAAAGCCTAATTTGGATTGGCCGCTTCGCTTCGCTACGCGGCCAATCCAAATTCTTAGGCTTTTCTAAACTCGAAATTTTACTTTATGCTTAGTCTGGGAGTGGAAAACACTCATTAAAACTCAAATTAACCGCCTTGAAACAGCGAATTCCCGCAAATTTAAAAAACGCTGTAATTAACGGGATATGCTTACTCAAAAGAAAAATGCTCTGTATGTTCTGTTTTAAACACGTTTTAAACGTGTTTTAAACACGTTTTAAAGGTGTTTTAAACACGTTTTAAACGTGTTTTAAACATGTTTTAAACACATTTTAAACATGTTTATATTTGTTAATATTTTAACGCGGTTTCAAAGAAAAACATGTTTTGTAAAAAATACTGTTTGTTTTAATTAAAATGAAAAAAAAACGTTTTTTCAACAACCCTGGTTTATAGACACTCGTTATTTCTCTTCTTACGTAATTGAAAACTAAATAATAATAGTTATTATCATTTTTTCAATAATTATTTCACAAACGATGAGCATGAAAACATATCTAAAATATGTAGTTAGAAAACAAGGACGCGCAATGAACCGGAATATAACATTTTACAGTGGCATCAACATAGTTTGAAAATTTATGACAATAAATATTTCAAATATTAAAATTCCGCAACTGAAACATTCAAATAAATTCTCAGTATTTTCAAGTTGTAAACCAGTTCCGGAAAAGCTCTGCATCACCACCAATCCATTCAAACAGGAAAACAGAAAAACGTCATTTTCCTCGAATTCCATTCAAGTGCACGTTATAATAAAAATCGGAGCCAAGCCAATGAATCAACCGTTTTCCCACGTCACTTTTATCCTCTATCTCCGTGCCGAGTTTCTAGCACTATCAGCGTTTCCAGCAAATATTTGAACTCCGTCATCGCTTTCGCGAATGATTCATTTCGCGCATCGTTTTCCCCTTCCTCTGGGAAACGTGATACACAACTCTTGGGAAAAATACGAGTGTGTGAGAGAGAGAGATAGAGAGATGAACACGAAAAGTGTTTTTAAGTAGAGTCGGAAGTGGTGGACAATAAAAAAGGAAATATTTTTTTAACAATCGTTTTGGTCGGCATTGTGCGCCTTTCTTCTCTCTTGATGATCATTAAGTGGATTCGAATTGAATTGTGCTGGAATTGGAGTGAATACAATAGCACAATGACACTGACGCTCGAAAATTACACGGGATAAATGGTGCGTGAATATACCGTCTACAAACTAGATATAAACATGCATATGTTTACTGTTAAGAAAGTCAGTATTCATTTGTAAAATATTCAGGAACGTATTTTGAAAAATCGATAGTTATACTGGCTCGACTTTACTTTACACTCCGTGGAATAACATGAATTATAATATAGAATAACACCTTATTGACATATATCACCAATTAAAATCAATAAATTCACTACAGAAATGATAAAAGTTCACTTTTTTCAATTTTGAAATTTTGACTAGAAACTACGGGTGTGAAGTTAGCAATAGATCCAGCAATAGATTTAAAAAAATTCATATCTCGGAAAAAAACAAAAGCAAATTAAATGAAATTTGAAAATATACACTTCAAATAGCCTAAATTATTACCACAAGAAATATAAAACCCTTAACTTTTACCCTTCATATTTTTTCACCACTTCCAAAAATATGTTATGATTTTTTATTAATTTGGCAATATTTCATAAAGTTACTTTTTAGCTCAAAATATCTCTATTATACCTTCTTTTGATAAGTGAAATCAAAAAAACGTTTCGACACCCCGTTCGCCACTAAACTATTGTTTTACCCTAAGATTTCAAAAATTAATATCTCAGAGAAAAAAAAATACAAATTGAATAAAATTTGAAATACACGATAAGAGATGTCTAAGTTATCACCCAAAAAAAAATTGACCCATAATTTTTACCTATAATATTTTATCACCCCTTCCAAAAATGTAATCAATTTTTTTCTACTTTGGCAATGTTCCATAAAATTCATTTTTATCTCAAAATATCTCTATTCTACCCTCTTTTAATAACCCTAATCAAAAAAAACGTTTCGTCACCCTGTTCACCCCTAAAATATTTTTTTTACCCCGTGAATATGGAAATCAATATTTCCGAGAAAGCAAAATCAAATCAAACAAAATATTACTAAGAAATACATCTTAATTAATAGCACAAAGAAGATCAACCCCTCATTTTCTCTTGTCTTTAAATGTAATATATATATATATTTTTAAATTCACAATCTTCTTAAATGTTGATATGTATCATATATTATTTATTTTTATCTTGAGTGTGTTTACTCTAATAAGCAAAAGTAAAAAAAAGTGTCAGGCACTTTACCCCCATATAATTAAATCATAATCTCCTGCTCGTCGTATGGATTTATATGCGTATGGAATTATGTGCAACGATTTAAACATTATTTTTTCTGAATTTGGCAAAGGGCCATAGATAAATAAAAATTGTTATTCTTATCATTAATGTGTGTACTTTCATAATCAAAAGTCAAATAAACGTTTGGAGCTCTTTTCCACCCCCGAAAAAAAAAAAAAATCTCCCGCTCGTCACGTATGGATCCATATGCAATAAATTAAACATTATTTTTTCCGAATTTGGCAAAGGGCCATAGATAAATAAAAATTGTTATTCTTATCAATAATGTGTGGACTTTCATAATCAAAAGTCAAAAAAACGTTTGGAGCACTTTTTCACCACCGAAAAAAAAAATAATCTCCCGCTCGTCGTGTATGGATCCATATGCAACAAATTAAACATTATTTTTTCCGAATTTGGCAAAGGGCCATAGATAAATAAAAATTGTTATTCTTATCAATAATGTGTGTACTTTCATAATCAAAAGTCAAAAAAAACGTTTGGAGCACTTTTTCACCCCCCGAAAAAAAAAATAATAATAATCTCCCGCTCGTCACGCAATAAATTAAACATTATTTTTTCCGAATTTGGCAAAGGGCCATAGATAAATAAAAATTGTTATTCTTATCAATAATGTGTGTACTTTCATAATCAAAAGTCAAAAAAAACGTTTGGAGCACTTTTTCACCACCGAAAAAAAAAAATAATCTCCCGCTCGTCGTGTATGGATCCATATGCAACAAATTAAACATTATTTTTTCCGAATTTGGCAAAGGGCCATAGATAAATAAAAATTATTATTCTTTTCAATAATGTGTGTACTTTTATAATCAAAAGTCAAAAAAACGTTTAGAGCACTTTTTCACTCCCGAAAAAAAAATCTCCCGCTCGTCACGTATGGATCCATATGCAATAAATTAAACATTATTTTTTCCGAATTTGACAAAGGGCCATAGATAAATAAAAATTGTTATTCTTATCAATAATGTGTGTACTTTCATAATCAAAAGTCAAAAAAAACGTTTGAAGCACTTTTTCACCACCAAAAAAAAATATAATCTCCCGCTCGTCGTGTATGGATGCATATGCAACAAATTAAACATTATTTTTTCCGAATTTGGCAAAGGGCCATAGATAAATAAAAATTGTTATTCTCATAACTAATGTGTGTACTTTCATAATCAAAAGTCAAAAAAACGTTTGGAGCACTTTTTCACCCACGAAAAAAAAATAATCTCCCGCTCGTCGTGTATGGATCCATATGCAATAAATTAAACATTATTTTTTCCGAATTTGGCAAAGGACCATAGATAAATTAAAATTGTTATTATTATCATTAATGTATGTACTTTCATAATCAAAAGTCAAAAAAACATTTGGAGCACTTTTTCACTCCCGAAAAAAAAAATAATCTCCCGCTCGTCACGTATGGATCCATATGCAATAAATTAAACATTATTTTTTCCGAATTTGGCAAAGGGCCATAGATAAATAAAAATTGTTATTCTTATCATTAATGTGTGTACTTTCATAATAAAAAGTCATTAAAACGTTTGGAGCACTTCTACACCCCCGAAAAAAATAATCTCCCGCTCGTCGCGTATTGATTTAAAATATTTTTTTTGAATTTGGCAAAGGGCCATAAATAAATAAAAATAGTTATTATTAATGTGTGTACTTTAATTATAAAAGGTCAAGAAAACGCTTTGAGCCCTTTTTCACATTTTAGGGGTTGATCTTCTTTGTGCTATTAATTAAGATGTATTCCTTAGTAATATTTTGTTTAATTTGATTTTGCTTTCTCGGAAATATTGATTTCCATATTCACGGGGTAAAAAAAATATTTTAGAGATGAACAGGGTGACGAAACGTTTTTTTGATTAGGTTTATTAAAAGAGGGTAGAATAGAGATATTTTGAGATAAAAATGAATTTTATGGAACATTGCCAAAGTAGAAAAAAATTGATTACATTTTTGGAAGGGGTGAAAAAATATTATAGGTAAAAATTATGGGTTTTTTTGGGTGATAACTTAGACATCTCTTATCGTGTAATTCAAATTTTATTCGATTTGTATTTTTTTTCTCTGAGATATTAATTTTTGAAATCTTAGGGTAAAACAATAGTTTAGTGGCGAACGGGGTGTCGAAACGTTTTTTTGATTTCACTTATCAAAAGAAGGTACAATAGAGATATTTTGAGCTAAAAAGTAACTTTATGAAATATTGCCAAATTAAAAAAAAATCATAACATATTTTTGGAAGGGGTGAAAAAATATGAAAAGTAAAAGTTAAGGGTTTTATATTTCTTAGGGTAATAATTTAGGCTATTTGAAGTGTATATTTTTAAATTTCATTTAATTTGCTTTTGTTTTTTTCGAGATATGAATTTTTTTAAATCTATTGCTGGATCTATTGCTAACTTCACACCCGTCTAGAAACTTCTATAAAACCTCATTGATTGCTGTTAACCATTGCAATATTTACTGGGGATATTGGGGAAGTCGAAAGAAATGTTTATTAAAGACTTCAATCTAACTTCAACTTAAAGTCAGATTTAACCGGATGACGATTATCACATTAGCCCATTACACTTGGACTCATATGGATTTATAGAATAACTAACATAAATTAATACACTCTTAGAAATTCATTTGGGCTGAATTCTAGTTTGTGTCAACGGCTATATTTCGCCGAAAAAAATGTTTACTCACGTTGAATATTCCACATACTTCTAGGTTAGGTTAGGTTAGGAGAAAGGTTTGCAATAGAATAAATTGCGTAAATCTCTTTGCACACGATGATTATTTTACATACTGCTAGAACTCAATATTTTCAAAATTTTTAAACAAATTTTTTTTATTTATTTAACATTTCCGTTCGAAATTAATTGCATATCTAGATAGTACTCGTCAAGTACTTTCGAATAATATCATTTTTATCTATAATACCCACGGGGTGTATAGTTAATTCTTACCGTTATATTCGTAAGTAATTGAATTTTTATACGAACAATACTAAATACTTTTATATTAATCACTGTAATCATAAATACGTTATGCCAAATCAGTGGAATTTCGACTACACTATAACTCAGGGTTGTTACAAAAAACGTTTTTTCCGCAAATCCAAATTTTCAGGCTTTTCTAAACTCAAAATATTCACTTCATGCGACAGGCGTATACAAGGTGTCCTATTTTGAGTAGGACAGTGTGGGTAACTTTGTTATTATTAATGATAAAGATTCGATTAAATGGGCAAAGTTGTTTAGTTTTATGTGCTTATTCACAATCCACGAAGAAGAATTCTAAAAATACAAAAACTTTTAAGTTATTGTGAAAAAACTGAAAATTGTGGTTTTTGAAAATCGTCCATATCTACCAGAGCTGGGATGAATCCTCAAAAACATGATTCGAATCACGAATCCGAATCACCTAATATGATTCGAATCACGAATACTCGAATAAAGGATTCGTAAGTGAAAAATATGATTCGAATCAAAGATTCGAATCCTCATTTTTGAATCACGGATACAAATCCTTTAAAAATAAATTTGAATCTATTATTTGCAACCAGTAATATTTTATTCCATCAGTTTCTATTAACAAACATGTTCATTTACCGACTAAATATCTGATTATATAATGATTTTAATTAATGATGATATATGTGTTGTTGAACTTCATTTTGAATTTGTGTTTTATACGCCTGGCGGATGAAGTAAAATTTCGAGTTTAGAAAAGCCCCGTGAAAATTGGTCTCGGGTCGCTGCGCGACCCTCGACCAATTTTCTACGCGGGGCTTTTCTAAACTCGAAATTTTACTTCATTCTGGGAGTGGACAACACTCGTTCTTACAAGTTTCAAATTAAAGGATTACTCTAGATTACTAAGTTTATTACCAATTTACAAAGGTTACAGCTCGAAGGACCAATCATGGTCTTCGGAGACCGAAGGACTACAGGGAATCGAAGTTTATTTACAAGAAAACAACGAATATCTGAAGGTTTACAGCATGGATAGGAAAGAAAACATCCAATTTTGAAAAAATATCGAAGTTGGGTTGGTTTTTAATAATAATAATAATAATTTATTTCTCAACAAGCATAGCCTAATTACAGAGAAATATATATAAACTAAATATAGGTTTACAGTGTGAGTAAGTAGGGTACAAACTAATAAGTTGATTAACAAATTCAGAAAACACATTCGGTAATATTACACATAAACTGTTGTATGCAGGGTGACAAAATATCAACAAAGCATTGAATTTCGTGATAATTTCGCAGCATTTTATATAATGGAGAATAAATGTAGTGATTAGTACGGGGCGTCGTATAATTAAAGGTTTGTTTATATCTAGAGAATAGTCTGGGTACATTAAAATCAATGTTGCATAACAATTTAGAATTATCAGTAAAATTATGAATTAATTTATATAAATCACCAATAGATATGCGTCGATGTCTTTTGTGTATGGTATCTAATTTAAATTCGTCTAGGAGTGTAGAATAACTTGTGTGGAGTTCTGGATATTGTTTGTGTTTTATGAAGTATAGATATTTGAGAAAGCATTTATTAACTTTCTCAACCATGTTATTATGTGTTGAATATCCAGAAGTCCACACAGTAGCGCAATAATTAATTTTAGATAAAATAAGCGACGTATATAAATTCATAACTGTGTTTGTGGACTTAAAGTCACTACAATTGCGTTTTAGGAATCCTAATAGTTTATAACATTCACTCGTAGTGTTTTTTGAACATGGGTGTTAAAGGTGAGTTTATCGTCGAAATGAATTCCAAGATCTTTTAAACAATTTACGCGTAATATTTGATCGTTATGCAAACAATAGTTGTATATAGTAGGGGTAGTGGATCTTGTATATGACATGATTCTGCACTTAGAAACATTTAAAGCAATACTGGTTGAGGAACACCATTGGCTCAATTTAATTAAGTTATTTTGTAATTTAAAAGTATCTTGTAAGTTATATATTACAGAATATAGCTTGATATCGTCTGCGTATAATAGATTTTCACAGTCCAATACATCGCACACACTGTTGATATAAATTAAAAACATTATTGGGCCCAGGTTTGAGCCCTGAGGCACACCACTACTTGCGATAAAAGCATTTGACTTTACTCCCATGTAAGAGACGAACTGAAGTCTATTGGCCAGATACGATGTAATTACAGACACAATGTTGTCACTGATATCGCAGTTTCGAAGTCGGTTGATTAGAATTGTGTGAGATATATGGTCGAAAGCTTTCGTCATATCGGTGTACAGAACATCCACTTGATATCCACTATCTAGGTTATTGGCGATAAATTGCGTAATGTTCATTAAGTTACTCTGAGTCGAGCGCTTTCGCATGAAACCATGTTGCCGCGGACTGAGGACATTACTAATTTTAAAGTAGATATGATCAGCTAGAATCGACTCGAACACCTTGCTGAAATTTGATATTAAAGCGATGGGCCTATAATTTTCAATTGTGTTCCTATCTCCCTTCTTGTAGACCGGACAAACTCTTGTTAATTTCCAGCAATCGGGGAAGACACCAACTGTTAAGATTTGGTTAAATATGCACAAAAGAGGTTTAACTAACAAAATGGCACAAATTTTTGATAAAAACGAGGGAATACCATCGGGACCCATAGTGAGTTTAGGTCTCAGGCGTCGTAAGCTACGCAAAATGTCATCTTCTGTTATTCGATGATTTCCGAGGAAGCGTTTGCAGGATGTTTCATCAATGACATTGTAGTTAGATAAGTAAGAAGATTTAAAATGAGTTGCAAAACTTTCGACGATGTCTGATGACTTTTCTAAGGTCGTGTCTTGGAATTTCATACACCCTGGAATTCGCGTCTGGCGCTTTTTGTTATGAACGAAGTTCCAAAATGTACTTGGGTCCGAATTAATGATATCTTCCGTATGTGAGACATCCCGATTATATGGCTAACTTAATTTTTTGTTTTACTTGTCGGCGTAACTCTTTATATTGATGTAAGGTCTCAGGACAAGTATAACGTTTGGATTTCTTCCGTAGTGTATTTTTTTCTCTAATTAACGAAATCATTTCTCTATCAAACCAGATTGGAAATTGGTTTTTGTTAATTTTATGTCGTCGTTTAGGAACGTGTCTCTCAAAAATTGAGTATAAAATTTTGTATAGTGCCTGACAGCAATCATCTGGATTTGTAAGTGTTTCAATTTCAGACCAATCTTGATTTGATATGCTTTCATAAAGGAGAGGGAGATTGGCTAATTTAAAATTATAAAGGTCGCTGTTGCGATCAGTGACCAGGAAGTTAGAACTTGAATCGGTAGGAAATTCGATATCAATTTCCAATGAGGGGTGATGACAATCTTCATCAACGAAATTGCACTCGGACTTTATGACACTACAAGTACTGTACGATGTTATTACTAAATCCAATAATCTATAATTTGAATTTTCTATTGAGTTGAATTGCTTTGTATTATTTAAGGTTAGAAAATTCAAGAGTGGGTGAAGACTATTATGTTGTTCACCACGTTTTAAATATTTTACATAATGTGTTAAGTTAAAGTCACCAACCAATATAAAGTTCTTTTGCGTAATGTGTTCTTCGATTGCCTCAAAGAGGTTATTATAGCCATTAAGTGACGTTTGGGGCGGAATGTACACGCAGATAACAACTGATTTTTTACCAAAGATGGATGTTTCGGCTGCAATTAGATCAATGTTTTCTATATCTATTGATACATTTAATTGTATTGATTTAAAATTATTATTAATAGCCAATAAAACACCTCCCCCTTTGCGAGCTGTACGATCCTTCCTAAATATACAGTAATTGTTTGAAAATAGCTCCGCATCGTGTACACCGCTCTTCAACCACGACTCAGTAATAGAAATAATATCAAAATTGTTTATGCATACGCTATTGTAAAATTGTTTTGTTTTAGTGTTTAAGCCGCGGACATTTTGATAAAAAATGGTCAAACTACATTTATAATAATTAGTAAGAGTTAGTTTTTTTTAATGTTGTTTTTATTTTCGATGATTGTGGGAACGCCTCGAATATATTTTATAATTAAATTAGCCTCTCCCTCTTCTCGGCGCTTATTTAATTCGGACAGATTTTAAATGGCTTTGTTGAGTTGGAGTTAGATCGGATCTGATAACAATATTATCATTCATTAATTTATTTTTAGCCAGTATCTGTCTTGTAGTGGATTCATCTGGAAGAATTACTTTAAGAGGTCGAGGTCTAGTGGTACGTTTCCCCAAGCGAAATATTTTTACAGGTATTTGATCGACGATATTTTTAATTATGCCTAATACAGTTTTTAAATCATCGGACCTTTGGTCGCTGGAATTTGAGGATTCGGGAATATTATAGATGATAATATTCTTTGATCTGAATTTCTGTTCTTCGATTTCGGATATTAGATTCATTGTATCAGTGGTTACGGTTTTTGATTTTAAGACAATATTTTCTTTCTCTAAGATTGTGATTCTCTCTTTTAAATTGAGGATTTCCTCAGTGACTGAAGTAATAAATTAGTTTTTCAATATCTCAAACTGTTTTTGAAGAATATTCGCAATAGTTGCTTCGAGAGTTGTAATATCAATTAAACTGGCATCGGTGGGAATAAGACATTTTTCGCATATCCACTTATCTCCAGTTTCATTTTTTGCTTCTTCTAAATAGTAATCTAATTTTTCTTCTGGAATATTGACGTTTTCAGTGCGTTTTTAACTTCACTTTAAATCAGTGTTTTATACGCGTGGCGCATGAAGTAAAATTTCGAGTTTAGAAAAGCCCCGTGAAAATTTGTCTCGGGTCGCTGCGCGACCCTCGACAAATTTTCTACGCGGGGCTTTTCTAAACTCGAAATTTTACTTCATGCTTAGTCTGGGAGTGGACCGTCAAGATTTTCTACATGTCGGGATTTTTGATATTTCTAGATTTATGTCGATTTATTCACAGTTTGTTATTGTATTAAATGCAACTTTGATATTAAATAAAAACGGTTCTTTTAGGAATAGAATATTCACCCATTAAGAGCCGAACAAATTATAAAGTTAACTCTAAAAGTTAATTTTAGGTATTATTTTGCATCTTTTTCTATAATTTCAATGAATTATTTATTATATTACATACGTCGATCTTTTAAAAGAGTTAAATTTAAAATTCAAACGAGTGTTGTCCACTCCCAGACTAAGCAGGAAGTAAAATTTCGAGTTTAGAAAAGCCCCGCGTAGAAAATTTGTCGAGGGTCGCGCAGCGACCCGAGACACATTTTCGCGGGGCTTTTCTAAACTCCAAATTTTACTTCATGCGCCACGCGTATGAAACACTGATTTAAAGTGAAGTTAAAAATGCACTGGAAACCAACCCAACTTCGATATTTTTTCAAAATTAGATGTTTTCTTTCCTATCCATACTGTAAACCTTCAGATATTCATTGTTTTCTTGTAAAAAAACGTTGATTCCCTGTAGTCCTTCGTTCTGCGAAGACCATGGTTGGTCCTTTGAGCTGTAGCCTTTGTAAAACGGTAATAAATTTAGTAATCTAGAGTAATCCTTCAATTTGAAACTTCTAAGAACGAGTGTTGTAAACTCCCAGACTAAGCATGAAGTAAAATTTCGAGTTTAGAAAAGCCCCGCGTAGAAAATTTGTCGCGGGTCGCGCAGCGACCCGAGACAAATTTTCACGGGGCTTTTCTAAACTCGAAATTTTACTTCATGCGCCACGCGTATAAAACACTGATTTCAAGTGAAGTTAAAAATATATATATTAACGTTGGATATTTTTCATGGTTAAGTGACCAAATATGCATTCACAAATATTTGAATTATTCGAAAATTTTAATATTTATATTCAAATATGAATAATTTAGTGATTTAAATATTCATATTAGAATATTTAACTATTTGAATTAATCGAATTCGAATCCCAGCCTTAATAGCGATGATTCGAATTATTTAGGAGGATTTGAATCCATGTATCAGGATTCGAATTTTATAAGGATTCGAATCCTTTCATAAGGATACGAATCCTTTTATAAGAATTCGAATCCTTTTATAAGGATTCGAATCCATTTATAAGAATTCGAATCCTTTTATAAGGATTCGAATCATCTACGTTTGGATTCGAATACGAATCCTTTTAAAAAAATGTAACGAATCCGGATCACGAATCCGTTTACACTAAAGTATTCGAATACCTCTTTTGAATCCTTTAAAAGGATTCGAATCCGGGAATCGAATCCTGAATGATTCGAATCCTGCCCAGCTCTGATATCTACCTTGTAAGTAAGTATTTTTGAAATCTGTAAAAACTTTCTCAAAGTAAATGTTATGGTGAATCAGATAGTGATCAATTTTAATTTATCTGGCTATTAGCTTTTCTTTTATAAATATCAACTTTTGTTTTTCGAATGGGAACATATGGTGATTTATATATCATTGAATTGTATTTTCAACGCTGATTTCAACGGTGTGCCACACATGCAGTTCTTCACATATTTATTTATTTATGGTTGTTAAATGGTATTTATGGTATAATTTTTTTTCCTTCCAAAAAATCTGAAAAAATTCACGAAGGCCTTTGATGATAGCAAAAAGAACGTGGACTATTTAGTTTAGCGAAAAATAATTATTTTCAAACATTTTAAGCCACTTGGGTGACCTCAAGAAATTAACATGGGGCCTTACGGGAATGGTTTAAGGGAGGCCCGCCGATTGGGCGTTTCGGACGCGTCTGCGGTTAAACAAAGATTGCAATGTTCACAGAAGAGACAAAAGGACAGGGATTTCAGCATTGGTTTCTTGAAGAATGCAACTATATTTTCATCAAAAGTCATCTTCTTAGGTTGTCTGTGACCGCCAAAAAAAAATCAGAAAGTCGAGGAAAATGTTTGCCCGAATTGCGAAAGCCCGCTTTGAGAGCTGGCTAAACGAAAACTAATTTTCTGATTTAGCTTAACTTCTCACAGATTATACTTCCATTCTTTAGCTACACTTTGGTATAATATGAAGTCATTTAACGATTTTCGGATTTTCGCCGAAATTTGACTTTTTTCTCTCCAAAAAATCTGAAAAAATTCACGAAGGCCTTTGATGATAGTACAATGAGAGCCAAAATGATTTGTTCATTTTTAATAGGAAATATCACATGAATTATTTTAAATGCAGAAATAATATAAATGACATCTTAAAAAGTAATGGGAGTTTTACTTTTTGAATATAGTGTGTGTTAAATGTCCGCCACCCTTCTCCACACACTCTTCTAAACGACGGACGAAATCTGCCTTAACTCGTTGAAGCATATCCTGTGGAATAGTTTCAATTTCTTGTCGGATATTTCTTTTGAGCTCCTCTATATTTCTAGGCTTACTCTTGAACACTCTACTCTTTAAATATCCCCAAAGAAAAAAGTCTGGAACAGTAATATCAGGAGATCTCGGGGGCCAATTAAAATCACAATTTCGAGAAATTAGTCTATTCGGAAATGTCTGTCGCAGGATCTCCATACTTATTCTTGCAGTATGACAGGTCGCACCGTCTTGTTGAAAAAAGTGATTTCTTTCTTCTTCTTCAATTTGCGGTATAAAAAATGTCTGGAGCATATGTGCATACCGTTGAGAATTGACTGTGACTGTTTCGCCGTTTTCTTCAAAAAAATATGGACCGATGATTTTTGACGATGATACAGCACACCAAACAGTCACTTTTGGGGAATGTAAGGGTCTTTCATAGATTTCACACGGGTTTTCGGTAGCCCAGTATCGAAAATTCTGTTTATTTACCAAGCCATGTAAAGTAAAGTGTGCTTCGTTGCTCATGAAAAGATGTTGTGCGATATCGGGTTCCTCATTGCTTAACTCCAAAAAACGTTGACAAAACTCAACACGGCTTTGTTTATCACGATCAGTTAACTTCTGCACCACTGCTATTTTGTATGGATGAAACTTCATTTTGTGCAGCATTCTTCGGGTACTTGTTGCAGATAAATTTAACGCTGCCGCATGCCGCATGCCGCCGAACTGATCGATTTGGGCTACGCAGAATTGACTGTCTCACCCGTTTCTCATTTTCAGGATTGCATGCAGAGCGAATCCTCCCGGCAGATTTTCTTCTCTCAACTGACCCATGATTTCGCCACTTCCTTACCCAATACGAAATAACAGTTCGAGCCGGAACATCACGAACATTAAAATGTAGACGAAATAAACGTTGAGTTTGAATAATTGAACTTAATTTAAGAAATTTTTCAACACAAAATATGCGTTGCTGTATGTTCCAACGCACCATTTTAACAACTGTCAAAATATCTCCAAAGTCTCCTCTTTCAAATTGTTATCAGTAATATAGCGATTAATAAATAGTTATATTTGTTATTGCCTATTAAAAATGAACAAATCATTTTGGCTCTCACTGTAGAAAGAACGTGAACTATTTATTTAGTTTCCTAAAAAATAATTATTTTTAACCATTTTGGGCCACTTAGGTCGCCCCGAGAAATGAACATAGGGCCTTATGAGAACGATTTAAGAGAGAGCCCTTTCGAACGCGTCTGCGGTTGAACAAAGATTGCAAGGTTCACAGAAGAGATAGAAAGACGGGGTTGGTTTTTTAAGAATGCAGCTATATTTTCACCAAAAGTCATCTACTTAAGTCATCTGTGACCGCCAGAAAAAAATTGCTAAGTCGAGCAAAATGTTTGCCCAGTTTGCGAAGGCCCGCTTTGAGAGCGGGCTAAACGAAAACTAATTTTTCGATTAAGCACAACTTCTGACAGATTATGCTCCCATTTTTTAGCTACACTTTGATATAATATGAAGTCATTTGGCGATTTTCGCCGAAATTTAGCTTTTTTCCATGTACGAAATTGTCAAATTTTGATTAAATTTTGTTCCCTCCAAATAATCCTAAAAAATTCACGAAGGCCTTTGATGATGGCAGAAAGAACATAAGACTATTTAGTTTCCCGAAAAATAATCATGTTCAACCATTTTGGGCCACTTGGGTCGCCCCGAGAAATTAACAAATTTTAATTTTAATTTAACAACAAACACTTTATCTAATTAAAAAGAGCATTGGACAAAACAAATTACAACCAATCGATAGAAATATATTTTTAAAATAAGGTATATGTATCTAAGCAACTAAAGTAAGAATTAAATTGCCAAAAAAACAATTAAAAAATAAAATAAAAAAACTGTACAGGTGTTACACATAATTGAAATCAGGGCAAAAATGCAATTCGATGATATGTGTATTACCTTATGTTCCAATTTAAAAAACAAAAGTTAATATTTATAAATCTAAAACGAATCGACAAATAAATTAAAATCAACTAACATCTGTTGCGCTATAGCATTAACTTTGATAATGTTGTTACAGATTAAAAATAAAATTTCGAAAATCGCCTAATTCAGTTTTTTCTCAATTACTTTGAAGGTTCACAAAATCTCTATTGTTTCTAAATAATAAATTTCTTCTAAATAAGCGCATGAAACTACACAACTTTGACCATTTAATCGAACTTCTATCATTAATAATAACAAAGTTACCCATACCGTCTTACTTAAAAGGACGTATTTCAGCAGAATGTATGGGGATCTCGGTTATTTGAAAAGATAGAGAGTCGCTTAGATTGGGGAAAAGTTGCGTATTTTAGGGCCCAATAATAATCTAAAAACAATATATATATACAGTCTGTTTGATTTATTGTGACACAGCACATATGTCCGTTATTAGTACAGATAGAAAAAAAAAGTTAAAGACAAAAGTTTTAGTATTTTTTATGATCTATTCAATCGTAATGTCAGAAAAACAGTTGAACATCAAATAAACATGTGAAAGCTATTAGTTTCATTTTCTTTAATAGAACACCCTGTATATTTTTTTAATTTCAAATAGGCATTAATATTAGCCTTATAATGATACCACATAAGTACCCCTTTATTATAGAAATAACACGACAATTGCCAATAAATGAAATTTATCAGTTGACATGAATAACTATTTAAAGTGTCTGTTCAAAGTGACGTCCGTTGTTTGCAATACATTCTTCACATCTCTTCATTAAATTTCGTCGTGCTTTTTGCAACATCCGTGGTGTTATTTGGCCACATGCCATACGAATACGATTTTTCAGATCGTCTAGATTTTCTGGACGAGTAACATAAACTTTTTGCTTTAAAAATCCCCAAATAAAAAAATCTAAAATAGACAGATCTGGCGATCTTGCTGGCCAGTTTATGGGGCCACCATTTGCAATTAATTTCAAACCAAACTTTCTTCCCAAAATATCTTTGACATTTCTTGCGTTATGGGGAGAAGCTCCATCTTGTTGGAACCACATATCTCGACGTATTTCTAGGGGGATATCATGTAAATAATCTTCAAATTCTATCGTAAGAAAGTTGGCATATCGCTCCGCATTCAACGTTCCTTGATAAAAAAATGGTCCTATTATGGTATCACCTAACACACCAAGCCACACATTAACTGCAAATCTTTGTTGGAATCTGCATTCTCGAATTTGACGTGGATTCTCAGTATCCCAGTAATGATCGTTTTTTCGGTTGGAGATTCCGTTGTTGTTGAAATTTGATTCATCACTCCAAAGAATTAAATTTAATAAATGTTGATTGTTGCTAAGCCCATTACAGAATACTATCCTCCTGTCAGAATCACCATCTCTTAAACCTTGTACTAACTTAATTTTATATGGTCTCATTTTATGTTTTCTCAGAATAGAATGCATACTTATTCCTAAGTCAGCCACTGCTTCGCGTATTGAATTACGTGGATGTGCTCTAAAATAGGCCAATATCAATACTTCATTATTATCTTCTCTTTCTTGTCTTCTCCTTCGTAATTTATTATTAAAACACCCATTTCTCCGTAAATTTTGTTCAAGTCTTGCAAAAGTGCAATAATGTGGTTGTCTTCTTTCTGGATACATGTTTCCATAAGTGATACTAGCTTCTCTAGAATTATCGTTGCATCTAACGAAGACCTTTAGCATATCCATTTTTCATCATTAGAATAGTAATTATCACCCACCTCTAAAGATTTGAATCAACAACACGCAAGACGGGAAGTTACTACACCACTTTGACATTAAAGCGTTAACAAATTGATTTATGTCAATTGTTATCCATGGCAACTGATAAATTTCATTTATTTGCAATTGTCGCGTTATTTGTATAATGAAGGGGTACTTATGTGGTATCATTATAAAGCTAAGGTTATTACCTATTTGAAATAAACAAAAAATACAGGGTGTTCCATTAAAGAAAATGAAGCTAATAGCTTTCACGTGTTTATTTGACTTTCAATTGTTTTTCTGACAATGCTACTGAATAGATCATGAAAAATACTAACTATTGTCTTTAACTTTTTTTTCTATCTGTACTAATAACGGACATATGTGCTGTGTCACAATAAATCAAACAGACTGTATATCTTCAATATAACATGTATTGTAACATATCTGAACAAAATAAAGGCATTTATTATTATTATTATTAAATTTGAAATATCTTGTTTCGTTTTTGAGATATTGCCAAAAAACGGATTTTTTGAAATTTCGTTTGTATTTTTTTAGTCATAAACTATTGAAATCAGACATTTACAACTTTGAGATTATAGAGACACTTTTTAACGAGAAATCTAGTAACATATTTTATTTTAAGATAACTATAACATTTACCCAGGGACCATAGCCAACTTTTGTTTTTCTTATGGGCGCCATTTTGGATTTTCATATTTTTTGGAAGAATATTTTTTTTTCTGAATTTAATGATGTATTACACTTATAGTTTATTGTACATTTTATATGGAAAATTTTAATCTTTTGTTTTTTGTAAAGAGTGCCTTGGATACAGTTGAGCAACTCACTCATTTGACAACTTCTAGGACCCATAATTTGCTTACATATCACCCCTGAAGACGGACATCCATCTGATTAATTACTGTGCTGATAGAGAATGTATTTTTTTTATAAACGAAATACTGATGTGAAATTTTGAATCTTAATAAATTGCTTGACTGTCTTTGGACTATCATAGGATTTTCTCATATTATATCTTTATTGACTATAGTGACAGTTAACATAAGTCGGCGCTAGCCGACGTTTAGACTATAATAATAGTTGACATAAGTCGGCGGCAGCTAACATTTGAACTATAATGACAGTTGACATATGTCGGCGTAAGCTGACATTTAACCAATCGTGCCAACTTGACACGAGTTTGAATTGAACTAAAATGAGATCGCCTTGTTGTTGTTTTTCTCTGTGACAGTTACGATACATATTTTAACAGTTGTAATGTATTTTAAAGTAACGAGTGTCATCCACTCCCAGACTAAGCATGAAGTAAAATTTCGAGTTTAGAAAAGCCCCGCGTAGAAAATTTGTCGAGGGTCGCGCAGCGACCCGAGACAAATTTTCACGGGGCTTTTCTAAACTCGAAATTTTACTTCATGCGCCACACGTATAAACCACTGATTTACAGTAAAGTTAAAAATATATAACGCTTAGATGTGACAGTGATTAATACTTATTAAGATGTAGCGAAAATTGCAAGAATTACTTTTTGTGTGAATAGTTTTCTAATCATAATAATAAAAGTAGAATAAGTTGATATTTAGGTCATCATATCTTTAACGGGGAAAGTGCTATGATGGACACATCACAATTGTTTTACTTTATGTTTTGTGTGAAAATCGATACTTATTATTATTATTACAGAAGATTGACAGTTATTAATTAATTTTGATTGCTAACAATGACTGACTGCTGTCAAGATTTTATTGATTAACAGATATGACGTCATTGTTTCCAAGGCACTCTTTGCAAAAAATAAAATATTATAATTTTTAATATCAAATCTAAAATAAATTATGAGTGGATACATTACAGAGTTCAAAAAAAAATATTCTTTCAAAAAATATAAAAATCCAAAATGGCGCCTATAAGAAAAACAAAAGTTGGCTATGGTCCCCGGGTAAATGTTATAGTAATCTTAAAAAAAATATGCTACTAGATTTCTTATTAAAAAGTGCCTGTATATTGTCAAAGTTCTAAATGTCCAGATTCAGTAGTTTTTGAATAAAAAAATAAAAACGATTTTTTAAAAAAAATCAGTGTTTTGTTGATATCTCAAAAACAAAAGAAGTATTTCAAAATTGTTTTTGGATTATTGTTAGGACCTAAAATACCCCAATTTAACCGACTCTCTATCTCTTCAAATAACTGAGATCCCCATACATTCTGTTGAAATACGGACATCCTGTATAAAACGTATAGATTTGAAGTGAAGTTTAAAAACACGTTTATTATTTCTCCACTAAAATTTTGTGTTAAACGTCTCATTCCGACAAAAAGAATGGTTTTTTCCGGTTTCCGGTTTTTGGCTCTGTTTCGGTTTGAAGCCCTGATCTAAATTAACTAGTATATATGATCTGATAGATCTAATTGTTATCTTATAGCCTAAATAGGTCAGATGACTATTGGTTTGGTTGAGTTATGTTAGGTGTAAAGTTATTGTAGATATCACGTAGTGATGTTAGGTTAGGTTGAATTATATATTAAGTTTTTTGGAACATGTTCAGGTTATTTGGTGATGGACTGGTAAAACGTTAACCCTACTTAATTTTCAGTATTTAATGTAATAGAAGAAAAGACGGCGATGAGTCAACAAAGTATTTGCAGGAAAGGATTTTTTTTTATTTTAAATATATTTTCTCTGCAATTCCAAATTGGCGACATTGCTAGAGGACCCCCAGACCTCCCTCCTAGTTACGCCACTGAAGAGGGACTCACCGTGAGGACCTTGTATACCATGATGCTTTTTTATTGAAATAAGTTAGTGAACAGATTGGCACTTCTGATGAAGTTTCTATTTTTGTAGTTGGTAAATACAAATCTTCAAGCATTGCACATTCTCTATTTTTTCCCAGCGGATGGATATCGCTGCACGTTGGCATTTCCGGAGTGACGCTGCCTATTCCGTCCTCCTTCCACTCAGTTTATACAACCAACAGCCAATCTCTCTTCAACCCGTGCAGTCTGGTTACGCAACGGAGAGGTCAATTTCGCGCAAAAAAAAACACACAATGGTTCGGCGATTAAAAAATGCGCGCTGGGCGACTGAAACGGCGTCTGCGATTTCGGGGTGGGAGTGAAACGGATTCGGGGAGCTTGACCTTCGCCGTCGTCATGCGACCAGTCTAGACTTCCGATGATTTATGCGCCGCGGCTTTTTTTCGATCCGGGGTTTCTCCTTCGGATGCAAATTCGGTGACAAAGAAGTCACTCGTTTAGTTTAGACTTCCAAATATCTTTACTCAAAATTAGATTTCAATGACTCAATCAATATAATATTGGCCTCGAAAGATAGGGGACGCATGGCCCCTACACCATAACGGGGGCTCCCAGGCCTGGGGACCTTATGAGAACAGCAAGAACCATAAATGATTTTTGATAAAAAATATATTTACCGGGTAGTCTAACAATAATAGGCGCCCGCACAATATAGGCAAGATGTCTATATGTGGGGGCGCCCATGATTGTTAGACTAGCCGGTACATTTTGAAAAACATTTTTGGCGATTAACCGGTATTCCAATCCCTAGTCGCGAAATGTTCACTATACGTTAGTAAATTCAACAACGAAACGAAGTCACATTTTTTTGCCAGTCGAGGTATAAACGCTTAATGCTGAAATTGATAAAAACAATATCCGGAACTAAATAATTATTTTATGAACATCTTTTATCAAGTTGAACTTACCTTACCTATCGAGCTTCTTCTCTGGGCATTGCTAAAATTGTGGGCATCTTTTTTTCACTCCTGATAATGCTGTAAAACGCGAAACTAGTCGAGTAAATAGTAAAGTAAAAAATTGTGAAACAAACCAAGTGTAATTTAATTTAAACCTTCATTATCAATATTTAAAAATGTTTCACCAAGTGATGAGTGAAAAAATTATTCAAGAAATATCTTTTTTTCGTAATATCGTATATTTTGAAAACAGGGTTCTAGGAAATATAAAAAAATACTTTTTATTTTAAAATCATTGATTACATTTACTTCTGCTTAAAAGTAATTAAGTATACACACATTCTCACACTTTGTAAAAAATACAAAATAAAATACAATAAATACCATGATTGTCTCCTCCGCAAAATTGGAATAATAAAAAATGTACAGATTAATTATAAAAATCGCGTGACGCCGATCTAGCGCCACTATTTTAATCCTAACTAGGATTAGGCTGTGGTGGCACGAAAGGCGTCCAACGCAAACACTCAGGGTCGACCTCCTTTAGAAGAGATCCCCGCCGTTTCACCCTATCCACGTATTCGTCCAGGACGTCCTGCTTCTTGAGGATGATATGCTTACCTTTCCAGTACTTCATCATACCTAGGGCTTGAAGGGTGGAGACGATGTCGGTGCTGTGTATCGCCATTTCTTGGCTTATGTCTTTCACGGAGAGTTGGGTTCCAGCCCGGGAACATAGGTAGCCCAAGAGGACGTCTTTCCAGTAGGAACGGTAAGAGATCAGGCCCAGGTCGCTGAGGGGTTTTTCTGGGGAGCCTATTTTGCCTTCTACGCGGGTCAGAAGATAACCTATAAAGAAATTAAGAGGTAAATAATATCCTTATATTTAAAAACATATTCTATAATATCTTTAAACTATGCGATTTCCGGAACATTTGATTCCGTTACGGGGCAATTTTGAATGGCCGCCTCGCTCTCCTAATCTAAGCCCCTTTGAATTTTTTTGTGGGACTCTCATAGTTCTAATAGTTTAGAACAATGAAATGACACGATTAGAGAAGAAATTACTTTTATTCCTTCAGATATGCCGAGAAGAGCGAAGAAACACTTCATGGAAGCACTTAAGTAATTTAATTTAATTTTTAATGACGTATTTTTTAAAATCCAAGTAAATGAAACCCTATTTTGTGCACTTTTCAGAAATATTGTTGTATATAAAGGGTGTCTCAAAATTAACACAAGATTTGAATTAAATAGAAAGCACAGTTTTTAGTCTTCAGATTGTTATTTTTTTATTGAATCATAAAGTACATAGGATAGAGTTATTTATGGAATAACACATCGGGCAAATGGCCTCCACGGCTTTGCTGGCACATACGCACTCCTGTCGAAATTTTCCATGACCATTCTGCATAAATGTGGCTGAATTTCGTTAATGCAGCGTGTAATTTCCTCCTGCAATGCAAGGGTGGTTGTGGGATTGTTGACATAGACCTTTGACTTCAAATGACCCCATAAAAAGAAATCTAATGGTGTTAAATCACACGATCTAGGAGGCCAATTCTGATCATTAAAACGAGAGGGTACACAACCAGAAAATATCTCATGCAATAATTGAATTTTCCCACGGGCTCTATGGCATGTGGCCACATCAATATCATCCAATTTCGGAAGAAAGAACTGTGTTATCATGTCGCAGTATCGAGCACCAGTAACAGTCACTGCTTGAACAGCCTTATTTTCAAAAAAGTATGGTCCAATGATGCCTCTAGCCCAAAATCCGCACCAAACGGTGACAAGTTGAGGATGGTTTTGATTTTCGACAATCAGATGTGGGTGATTCCGAACCCGAAACAAGGCAATTTTGGCGATTAACAAAGCCATCAAGGTGAAATCAGCATGCACTTCTTGATGTTCAATAATCCATTCAACGAACTCTCTTCGCTGTGCATGGTCTTAAGGCTTTAATTGTTGTGTTAATTGAATTTTGTAAGCATGGAGACACTGATCTTTTGTGAGTATAGCTTCTTGAAATTTGCAATTCTTGACCACGACGCCGAATTGATGTTCTGGGATTTTTACCAACACTCTCACGGATTGCTTCGATATTGACATTGAAACGGCTTGTTTTTGGACGGCCAGTGTGTTTAGCGTTTCCAACTGATCCAGCCTCTCTAAACTTTTCAATTAATCTCTTCACAGTTGACGAAGTTAAAACATTATTCCGGCCATATTTTGTATGAAATTTTCGAACTGTGGCCGCCAAACTTTCATTATTTTTGAGATATTGTTCAATATTGAAAACACGTTCTTTTCATCGTGTGACGCTTCATTTTTACTAACCCTAAACTCTCAGCTGTCAAATTGTTGTTTTTTTTAGGGTTCGCAATAATTTACTGCACAAATGGCGGCAAATTCAAATCTTGCGTTAATTTTGGCACACCCTTTAGTATGTTAGGCGGCGCACATAGGAGTATTTGTACTAAAAACCTGGCAAAAAGTCGAAAACGCAAAGTATATCAAAACGTACTGCAACCATCTTTTTATAACACCTGAATACTCAGTATAGGTCATCCCACCAACCTACGCCCCTCACTTTTGACATTGAGGCACAAAAGCACTCTTAGTCGGCGTCTAGTAGGACCTATGATTTTCTCGATAGTGTCACTTTTTAGACAAATAGCATCAATAGTTTGAGTTGTTTTGTGTGTAGTTTATGTGATAAACCTGACGGATATGGAAGGCAATGGTTTGTATTTAAATAATTACCAAATTTCATTCGATTTATAATTCTATACATTTATTTTTTTAATTATCGAAAACAATAAAAAAAAAGGAACTTTTTAATTTTTTTAAACAAAACTGTTTTCGTACGTGTTCCGGGCACTTACAAGTACTTCAATATTTTTTATAACAAAGCTTAGCATTTTCTGAGGGGGATAGTGAACGAAAAAGTTCCGCTTTTTTCCGCCATTTTGTTTGCTAGACGTTTAAACGTAATAATATTTATTTCGCTATTTTACATTGGTTTTTATTGTACATAGAATTTTTCTTTTAAGGATACATATTTATTTATTTATTTATTTATTGACGGGAATTCCCTTTTTTAACAAAAACAATATAATTACATAATATAGCGATGATATATACATATATAATAAAAACTATAACAAAAAGATTATATATAATAAAAACTATAACAAAAAGATTATGTTCTATAACAGTATTTGTTGACACATACATATAATAAAATTGAAATAGACAAAATGATTACAAATGTTTCCTTAACGTATACTTAAAGTGATATAAACTTGAATTAAATAAATTGAACCAGCGTTTTTCTGAGAGTTGATTTGCTGTTCTCATCATTCTTGCTATTGGATTGAAATGGCAGTAGTTGCTGGTGAAGGTCTTCAACCGAAATATATGAGAATTCCTGTGGGTCCTTGAGTGAGCTGGCACGTAGGTATATGCATACGAAGTAAATTTTCCGACATTCGTTGTTTTTCAAACTAGTTCAATTTGAAGCTTTAAACGAGTGTTTTCCACTCTCAGGTTAAGCATGAAATAAAATTTCGAGTTTAGAAAAGCCTAAAAATTTGGTTTGATCGAGTAGCGAAGCGAAGCGACCAAACCAAATTTTCAGGCTTTTCTAAACTCGAAATTTTACTTCATGCGCCACCCGTATTAAACACTCTTTTTAAATGAAGTATAAAATATACGTCTTAAACATACTGCTTTAGTTAAATATTTTAAACTTCACAATATTTCAGTGTTTTAGACGCGTGGCGCATGAAGTAAAATTTCGAGTTTAGAAAAGCCTGAAATTTTACTTCATGCTTAATCTGGGAGTGTAAATCACTCGTTTAACGCTTCAAATTGAACTAGTGCAAAAAGCAACGAATGTCGGAAAATTATTCAAATTTTCAGGCTTTTCTAAACTCGAAATTTTACTTCATGCTTAATCTAGAGTGGAAAACACTCCTTTAAATCTTACAATTGAACCTTTTTAAAAAACAAAGAATATTTAAAAGTTTAGAAAACGTAAAAAAAATGGATTTTTGCGCGTAACGAAACGTAGCATCCAAATCCAAACTTTCAGACTTTTCTAAACTTGAAATTTTACATCATGTGCCAAGTTTCTAAAACACTGATTTAATGTGAAGTTTAAAATATAATGCTTAGATTAGTTTACAATTCATGGAAGATCGATCAAAAAAGATCGTCTACTCGATTCTTATACTGGATCTTGCCCATCACTAATAATATACATTCAATATAGTGTGTCGCAAGTCACTAAAAATCGACTTACAGCCCACCATGCGACCTACAGTTTAACCCCTCAACGCGCAGCCCCGTGTCTAGCACGGGCAAAGGCTATTGGCAAATGTTCGCATATTTTAATCGGGAATTTTTATTTATGCGCGGGGGAGGCATGAAAATAATATTAAATGAATACCTAATAGATTTTGAGTATACTAGGTCCATAGTTGGTCATGGTATTCAAAATAACTACGTAAAAAAAAATTATGATTTTTGTTTCATCGAAACATCTCAAATTAATTGATCCTTAAGGGGTTAAGAAACGCTGCTGTAAATTATTATTTAAAGTGACTACATTTAAAACGCGAATACAACTTCTTTTAAATGACATGAGCAAGACATAAATATTTTTTAATAGGAGAATTAAAATACTTAGCCCTATGTAATAAAATGAACTGGTTTTATTATATCTAGACGTTAGAAATACGGTTTCATCTTGTGAGACATTATTTCTTTCTTTTCTTCGTAATCGTTATTTGCAGATATCTGTCATTTGCCTTAGAAAACAGGGCGTGACCAAGAAACTTTTCATTGAGTGAATGTTCTCAATATGCAAAATAGCTGCCGTGCAATCGCTAATTGGCTGAAATGGCGAGCGAGGGTGGTGCGAGGTACGCCGTGACGTCACTCATTGACGCCGCCGCGACGCTCTAGTACGTACGTCGCGGCGCCAGACGTCGTTATCGACCGCGTCGGGTCAATACTCCGCGGCATGGCGTATGTGTGTGTGTGTGTGTGTGTGTGAGCACCGCCGCCGCCCCCGTTCGCTCCCATCTCTGTCCTACGCGGTGTTCGCCTCCTCTACCCGCGAGGGGGCGGCGAATGCACTTCTACCCCGCGGCCCAGACACGCAGACAGACAGACAGGCTGACGGACAATCGGCTACCAGTTGAATCCGTCGCTTATTAATGCGGATTTGCGAATTCTGCGAAACAATTGATTTTGTCGTATGGGCGCGGACCGGTCGGTTGCCAAGGCGGCTATTTTCGTTTTTAATTGTGGGCGGCGCTATCTTAATACTCTTGCAAATAAAATAAAAGATTGTTAACTCTTTTGATAGTCATAACTACTGATTTAAATTCTATAATATCAGAAAAATGTTTGAATTGATGATCTTTAACTTATTTTAGCAATGTACGCTTGAATTTAAGTGCTTTATTTAAGGTTATATATTATAATTTTAAATTCTAAACTACTCTATTTTGAATTTAAAATAATATTTAATTTAGAATTAATAATCCATATAAATTATAGAAGTATATGTTTTTCTAAGTACAGAGATTTTGTCTTTTAAGTATACATATCACTATTTGTAAATTTTTACATTCGATTTTTCTGAAAAACGTTCAGTTTGAAGCTTTATTTGTAAATTTTCAGACATTCGATGTTTCTGAGAAACGTTCAGTTTGAAGCTTGTAAAACGATTGTTTCCACTCCCAGATTAAGCATGAAGGAACATTTCTGGTTTAGAAAAGCTTGAAAATTTGGTTTGGTCGCGTATGGGAGGTTTTCTCCTCAAAATGAGGGTAAATTTATATTTTGGGGAACTGCAATCAATTGGAGATATTTTGGGGTACATATTTTGGTGATCAGAAAGAAGCGCAAAGGAAAAATGCCCACGGGAAAACTTCCCACTAGAAAATACCCCATCGAAAAGAACCGCATAGAAAAAAATCGGAGGCGGAAAGATCTCCATGCGGAATGAACCCCACGCAGAAAAATCGCCATAAGGAAATAATTCCACAAGGAAAACCCTACGCGAAAAATATCCCAGGGGACATAATATCTTATGAAAATTAATATATATATATCTATACAGGGAATTTTTCTTTCAGGTATACATATGCATACACTGTCAATTTTACGACATTCGTTGTTTTTTAAAATATTTCAATTTGAATCTTTAAACGAGGGTTTTCCACTTCCAGACTAAGCATGAAGTAAAATTTCGAGTTTAGAAAAGCCTGAAAATTTGGATTGGCCGCGTAGCGAAGCGGAGCGGCCAATCCAAATTAGGCTTTTCTAAACTCGAAATTTTACTTCATGCGCCACACGTATAAAACACTGAAATATCATAAAGTTTCAAATACACGACTTTAGCAATCTAATTTGTAGATGTGAATAAAACGTGAGTCAAATTCTGAGCTGAACAAATTGTTTAAAACAGTGATTATAGGCAACCCAATAGCTCTAACGTATATTAGGTTGCCTATAATCGTTGTCGTATGTGTGTGTTTTTTGAACTTCACTGTGAATCAGTGTTTTTAAGCGTGGCGCATAAAGTAAAATTTCGAGTTTAGAAAAGCCTAATTTGGATTGGCCGCTCCGCTTCGCTACGCGGCCAATCCAAATTCTTAGGCTTTTCTAAACTCGAAATTTTACTTCATGCTTAGTCTGGGAGTGGAATACACTCGTTAAAGGCCTCAAATTAAACGCTTTAAAACAACGAATTCCCGCAAATTTAAAAAAACGCTGTAATTATCGGGATATGGATATGTATATTATCAAAATTATTCGGTTTCTGTATTTCCGTGTACTATAATTTTCCATTCTTTTTTGTTTATTGCCCTTTCCTTTGCTTCCTGGAATGACAACCCCTTTTTTTCTAGTACTTTTGTTATGATGTTGTTTCACGTTTGTCTTGGTCTGCCAGGTCTTGTTTTTTTGTAGATTCTTTGCCTCCCATATCATTTTAGTTTGTCTTTTATCTGACATCCTCTGTAGATGGCCGCACCAGCTTAGCTGTCTTTTTTCTGTAAATTGCAGCACTGATTCCATGAAAATTAATAATAAACTTAATTTGAGTTATGGCATTACAAATATTGTTTTATATGCATATACTCGACAATATTATTAAACTGAAGCGGGCCCGGGTGGAGCTCAGGCGGTTTAGGTTAGGTTAGACCAGTGGTCTCCAAACTACGGCCCGCGGGCCAATTCCGGCCCGCGACTTGCATGAATCCGGCCCGCGATTGTTTTTAATTTTTTTTGTAAATGTTATATTTTGAAATATTGTAACAATTGTTCCTTAAATTTTTCATAATTTTATAAAATTAATCGGATCTTGGTCGACTTTATTATGTAGAATTGTATTTGTGGCCCGCGAAGAAGATAGTTTGGAGACCCAGGGGTTAGACCATAGGTTCTCAACGTGGGCGATAACGCCCCTCTGAGAGCGTTTGAGACTTTTAGGGGGGCAGTAGCAAACCCAGAGAAAATTAGGGGGAGTATAATATTACACGTTTAAATATAATCGTAGCAATAGCTGCTCCAGATTCGCGACAGATGGTAAGTAAAAAAAAATTGGGGGGTTCTAGAAAAAAATATATAAAATATATATTCTCAAAGTGGGCGATGGGCAAAATAAGGTAGAGAACTTATGGGTTGAACCACCCACTAAAATCTCCAATCCGGTCCAAGTTTGACTATTTCTGCATCCCTCTAGCGCCGACAGCCACCCCTTCAAAAAATTTAAATGGCAATAGGGGTCGAGTGACACATCATTTTGAACCTGTTTTCATTGTCTATGCAACCATGATTTTATTTTCAATTTTGAATGATGTTAAAGTGATACCAACAATCATATTTTCAATTAAAGTCGCACCCAAACGCCCCAAAAATTGAACGTTTGGACAGGCATTTTGGGTGACCACGTTATCTTACCACTTTCTGTTGAAGACAATTTGTCTGGTGATAGTTATTTGCAGTAGTTAGAAGATCTTATTGACCCCTTAATCACCTAAGGACTGGAAGAGGATGTAAATCTCCAAGAAACAAACTTTTTTTCTACCCGATTTAACCCTTTTGGATTTATTTTTGTGAGGCTACTTAAAGTCCAAGGTTTATTCTACGCCACCAGAATCTCTTCAAGTGCTGCTTCGAGAAAGAATCGTCGCAGAGTGCCGTCTAATCACTCAGAAAATGTTGCAAACCGTTAGACAAGCTTTTGAAAATCTTCGCTGCGTTGCATGCCTTCCTACTTGTATTTAATTTGAAGTCCCCTACGATCAGTCCGTATTTTAATGTTTTTTAAACTTCTTGCCTGGCTTTCTATTGAATTTCGTCGTTAGTCGTTAGTCATATCTTTAATTTCATGAATAAAATGTATTCTAATTGATCTTTTTAGAAAACGTTCACGTTCCAACCATTTTTGCTTAAAGTCGAACTTGAAATGACTTAAAGAATGTTATATTTGGTCGAGTTTACTATCTGGACATTTTTGGTTTGTTAGGTTAGGGTTAGGGAAGGATCTCTCATGGTATCACAACGGGCCCTATGGGCCTAAGTGAACAGCCTCGGCTGTTGCCATATAAACCTACCTACCTACCTAGGTTAGGTTAGGTTTCAATGGCAGCAGTTAGATCGCTTACTTAGGCCCAAAGGGCCCCTTAAATTGGTTGTTTTGTTAACTCTATCATTTTTTCTCCAAAAATAACATATTTTCATATTCTGACATTCTTTTGTTATATCATATAACTGCTTTTTTGTTATTTTCTTAAACATTCTAAAAAAATCTAAACACAAAAGACATAGGAGTTTTCCTTTAAGTATACATGTCTAAATTATAGCTGTAAATCTTCCAACGTTCGTTGTATTTTAAAAAGGTTCAATTTTAAACTTTAAAGAAGTGTTTTCCACGACCAGATTAAGCATAAAGTAAAATATCAAGTTGAGAAAAGCCTGAAAATTTGGTTTGGTCGCTCCGCTTCGCTAAAACTAAACTAAAACATAATCTATTTATTTTAGTCATAAATTTTACAATTAAAAAAACTGCAAAATAAGTTTATGATTGGTCGTCTAACAAGTGTTTCCAATCCCAGATTAAGCATAAAGTAAAATTTCGAGTTTAGAAAAGCCTAAAAATTTGGCTCGGTCGCGTAGCGAAGCGGAGCGACCGAGCCAAATTAGGCTTTTCTAAACTCGAAATTTTACTTCATGCGCCACAAGTACAAAACGCTGATTTAATGTGAAATGGTCTTTAACCAATTAACAAGTGAAATACTTTTAGTATGTCAATCATCAATTGTTTAAATGAGACAGTGCTACGATGGACACCTTATCATATTTGTACTTGTTTTTGCATAATTTTAGAAAAATAAATTTATGAAACAAAATACTAACTCAAATCCCCCCATCACAAAAAGCTATCTACGCCACTGACCCTTTGTACCGTTCACCATTTTAATTGGTTTTTTACTGGAAACTCTTGTTATATAATTGAGGGATATTCATTGTCACAATCTATGTGACAATGAATATATCCTGGGTTTTTCCAGAAGAGAAAACAATGTTACACTATTGAGTTTAAAAGACATAATTGAATTGAACATTTCTTTTTGAAGAGACTCTAGCATTTCGAAATGGATTAGCAGGCAGCTACGCGACGGAGTGTTTGCTTTGACTTTTTATAGGTGCGCGCCACCGTGATGGATGTTCTGAATTTTTAACATCGCCCCCCGTTCCATCCCCAGGTCGGGGGTGCAGGCCGCGTCTAGACTAGTCCTAGGGTGATTTGCGGCACCCTCCACGTCCCGGTTCAGCTGGAAATTATGGAATAGCGATGACATTGTATCGATTGTGTATTAGCGCGTGTCTGGCGGTCGAGACGACGGTGTGTTTCGGCGGGTGGGGTTGGGGGGTCGATGGCAGGCAGGCAAAAAGGGTGTCCGACGGCGGCGTCGTTGCGTGTACGCAGTGTTACAGGTGGTGGGGCCGTTGCTCTCCCCCCAGACCGGTTCGGCTTTCAGCGTTTGGCTAGGTTGGGGTAGGTCGCGCCTAGCAGACACAGCAGACAGATCCATAAGCGTCGGGGGTCAGGGACCCGGATCCGGACCCGCACCCATACCCTACCCCACCCTCGACGTCGCGACGACTGCTTTAACCCTGCAGACGATCCCCCCTTCCTATTCTGAACTCTCTTGAAATGCGAAATCTAATTACACCCCTTTTTCCCCCTATGCACACGCATGCAGCCATCTTTCCCGATTAATTTCAGATTATACAGATAAATGCGTTCGTCTGGGGCTCTGATCGGTCTACCGTGACGTTCGCGGCGTTAAACTTTACGGTCGTGCCGTTCCAGACTTAATTCTTAAGACAAATACAGCCAATTACAAACGTTTTGATTAAACACCGCCGCGTCTACGTGCGCGCTCGTGTTTCCGCCTCGCTTGACCTCAACTCTAACCACTAAATCCATCAACCAGACTCCTTCCACTTCCCACACACAAAAGCTTTCACGAATGCCAATAACTGTTAACATGACTAATTGTTACATTTACTAATCTCTACGAGTATGCGGGTATTGATGACGACTTATTTCAAAATACGTACACTCACCAACAGAAATGAAATATACTCAATGACATTAGAAGCGTAACACCCAGAAGGAGTTATTATTTTAACTTGATTTTTTGCCAGTATGGTAGTCTTACATCAAGAATAAAATGATTACATTTTCAAGAAATTTTATTAAAAAACAATCTAAAAACAATTAATAATGTGTTTGGCGACCCCTTTGCTGTATACACTCCTGTAGACGTCTGGGCATCGACAAAATGAGATGGTCGATGTCTTCTTGAGGCATCTCGTTCCAAGCAACTTGAATTTCATCGATCAACTGTGCTAGAGTCTGTGGAGGATGGTGCAAAGAGAATATTCTTCTTCTTCCCATGATATCCCACACATGTTCAATGGGATTTAAATCCGGCGAACGGGGCGGCCACGCCAAAACATTAACACCAGCTTCATTAAGAAAGTTCATAGTTCGACGAGCAATATGGGGACGTGCGTTATCTTGTTGAAAAAGTACGTCTGGGCGGCCATCTAAATAAGGCAACAAAGTCGGTCGTATGACGTCTTCTACATAACGCGCAGCTGTCATACTGCCTCGAATGAATACAAGAGGTGATCGACTACCATAAGCAATAGCCCCCCAAACCATTACTCCAGCAGTCCTGTGTACATGCCTCTCAATAGCAAACCTAAGATCAGGTCGTTCTCCACGGTAGCGTCGTACCCTTCTACGGCCATCATGCGTGCCTAGACAAAATCGTGATTCATCGCTGAATACGACATCGTGCCATTCTGCCTCCCAATGCTGCCGTTCTCTGCACCAGTCCAACCTTTGGCGACAGTGTCTCGCTGTTAAAGGAAGCACTAATCTTGGACGGTACGAAAGAAGCCCAAAGGATTGAATGCGGCAATATAATGTTCGCATACTAACGGGCCTACCTTCTTCTCCAATCCATTGATCACCGATTTGACGCGTAGTAGCGAAACGGTCTCGCAGGGCTATTTGTCTTAAGCGCCGATCTTGACGTTCTGTGGTACGCCTTGGTTGACAAATTGGTCTTCTTCTTGCTCCTCTACCTTCTTCTGTCCATACCTGATACACACGTATTACAGTTGCTGCAGTGGAATCAATACGGCGGGCAATTTCGCGATAGGACATACCGACATCTCGATAAGCAACAACTCGACCCCGGTCAAAATCGCTCAAATGGTGATATTGTGGACGTCTTCGGACTCGAGGCATTTTATTTAAGCTTAACACACTCAACGGAAACACGAAAACTAAAAACATCTGTACTAAACAGCTCATATAAATAGTTTTATCAAAAAAGAAAAAGTGAAATATATTTTTTTTCACAATAAATATAAAAGGCACAAGGTTGAAATTGTTATCAATGTATGCTTTAAATATAGTCACTCTGTTGCTAAAATATGAATTCAAAAAAATCATTCCTTCTTGGTGTTACGCTTCTAATGTCATTGAGTATATATAAAACCAGGGCTTCTAACCGGAACCACAGTTCATATATATATATATATATATACATATATATATATATATATATATATATATATATATATATATATATATCCAGTTAGCCAGTCTCTATATAAAATTTGGTAACCACGTTTAGATGCTGCATCTAGAAGCGAGGTTGGTAATTGGTGTATATAATCGTCTGTCTTACTCTTCCAATCATGACCATAGTCTCTCCTTTTCTATTCGATTTCCAGTTCACCCATAAGCATTGGCTCCCCTTGCCGGAACTCAACCGTAAACCGAAAACCGGAAAAACCGTTATTTTCCGCGGAACAAAAACCGGAACTGAACGGAAAAAAAATCGGTTTATATCGGTTTAAACACACACGTCAGTACTTGTTGAATTCTACAACAGTTTCTACTTTTTTTGTAATTGTTAAATCAAAACTATTTGCCGAAATTAAAATTGAAAATTATATTCAAATCAAAAAATTATGCAAAGAAAGTCTTACGGAGTAATTCCATGGCTTCAGAGGATAAACACATATATCGTTCCGATCGCACAAAAAAACAAATAGACCACTACAAATCATTGAAAAATGAATTAGAAAACAGAAAGCGAGTAGGTGAACACAGTTTGCGTATTTTCTACAAAAATTGGGTTCCTTATTTATCGGAAACGAATAACAGCAAAAATAACCAGCCCAGATGGAAGCTAAACAGGCAGCCTACAGGCTGCACATAAATGAACACACATTAAATGTAGGAGCATCAAGACCAGCAACATTCAAAGTGCTACAAGAAGAAACCTTAAAAATGAGGTCCGATTTAACTAAAAATGTACACCCATCCCGCCGGTTCAAAGTAACCATACCACAGCGGAGTGAATGGGCAACATACCCGGGAACTTGTAAAGGAACCAACTGGTATACAGACGGGGCCAAAAATACAAAAGGAACCGGGGCTGGTATCTATGGAGGCTGCAACCAGAGCAAACAATTTGCGGTTGGTCTGAGGAAACATGCCTCCATCTTTCAGGCTGAAGTAGCCGTCATTGACTGGTGTAATTATCACATAACGAAATCGGGGCACAACAAAAGACCAATTACCATTATGTACGACAGGCAGGCAGCCCTAAAAGCGCTAGCCTCGCCGATGGTGCGGTTCAGGCTGGTTATATCCTGCATAGACAGGCTGGACGCACTGTCGACAACAGTAAAAACACAGCTAGTATGGATACCCAAGGACCAAAGAATTATTATACACTTGGAGGCCGATTTGTTGGCTAAACAAAGGGCATCAGGGAAATTTATAGGACCTAAACCCGCTTTCGGAATACCTCATGAAACCGGAAAGGAAATAATCCGACGCAAGTTAACAGAGGAGCACAAAAAGGCATGGCATAACTAAAACGTCTACATTACTCTATCTTCGTCTATCGACAAATACCAAAAACATTGTACTCACCTTAAAGAACTCTGTGAACTACATGACTGCTACAATATACTAATATGCGGTGATTAGAATGTACCTCATATCAGATAGGATAACTCTAGCCAATCCATTACCTGTGCTATTGCTAATACTTTTAAATTGTTATAGTTTCTTAACTGCGCATCAAATCAATAACATTCCAAATTAACTGGCGTCTTTTTAGGTTTATTTTTCACATCCGCTTCTAATGCAACAATTTCGTCATCTGTCGATCCTCTGCTATCTACTAGCATTCATCACTGCGGTTATAACATTAACTTTACAGTCGAACCCAAAATAGCACTGTTACATATAAAAAAAATACATGTTTTTTTATACATATACATTTACTGGATACTGGTCCCAGACCATTCCACCAATTCACCTTTGTATTATTTGTATTTTAACTATATTTATACGCCACAAACACATTCACACACATCCATGGACCCAGGTGGAATCATTTTGTACTTTAAAATGACCCCACCTGGCGGGACTCGAACCCGCGACCCCTGGGTAGGAGCCTCTACCCACTACACCACCGGGGTCCCCAAAATACATGTTTCACTTAGCTAGTTACGATTTAATAGATATGCATTTTAACGCAATAGATTGAGATTTAATATTGTCAAATGATGGTATAGATCACGGCGTTGATCCATTTTACACAATTATTAATTCAACAATTGAGCACTTCATTCCATACAAACATGTTTACAGTGGCAATCAAACATATCCACGCTGGATGTCCAGCAAATTAAGATCCCTGCGACGGAAACAGAAAGCAGCTCATACAAAATATAAAAATAGTGGTTTATATGATGATTGTAATTTATTTTCTAATATTTGCAAGCAGTGCAAAACTGTATCCAGCTTAAATTATAGCGCCTATTTATTAAATGTTCAATCATCTCCTAAATCCTATTTTTTTTTTTGACGTTACGTTAAGAAACTCAAAAACGAAAATAGTCATCCTTCTAAAATTTCCTACAATGAAAATACTGTTGACTCTGTTTCGGGAATTGACGACTTATTTACAGATTATTTTTCGTCAGTATACACTGTTTTGAATCGCAAGTCTGGTTCACAAAACGAATCCAGCTCAAATTCGATTCATGATACAAGGCTGGCTGTTAGTATTCAACTCAATTGCAAGTCTTAAACCATCATTCGCATCTGGCCCTGCTTGTATCTCGAGCTACTTCCTTCAGAACTGTTTACATTATCTTTGTCGTCCTATTCATTCACTGTTCGTCAAATCTCTTAGTTCCGGTGTAATGACTTTAAAGTGGAAAGCTAGTTACGTCATTCCAATTTTTTAAAAAGGATCTAGGAATCTTATTGAAAATTATAGGGGCGTAGCTATCCAGTCAGTAATTCCAAAATTACTTGATAGAATAGTAGCTCGACAATTGCAGTGCTATCTGTATCAGACAAGCAACACAGATTCATGCCTAATAGATCGATTACATCTAATCTATTAGAGTACAAACAGTACCTATCAAATGCTTTGGAGTTGCGATATCAAGTCGACACGATTTATACTGACTTCTCCAAAGCATTTGATCGAATAGACTATAATCTAATAAGAAACAAACCACCGTTTTTTCTAAACACTCTATCACATCTAATCACTTTTCTTTAAACGATTTAAAAATTCTACACACAGGTAATAAGGGATCAACGCTTAATTATCGGAAGGGTTTAGAAATTTCAAAAGCCTTAAGGGCGAGTAAAAATGTGGTTAACGATAAGGAAGACCTTTGGAATTCCCCGATAATAAATGCCCTAATTACCCAATAAAACTCCAAACTGTATATATTTCCGAACAAATCCATTTGTACATTATTCTTGATAATGGCATTAAGCCGAAACTAGAAGAAAATAAATAACAAACCAATATATAATCTATTATTGGATAAATTAAAAACGTATGGTTTTGAATACAGTACTGTAAAATGGCTGTCATCGTTTTTGTCTAATCGAATTCAACATATTCGTGTAAATAATTTTATATCAAAACCGTCTTCCGTAACTTCAGGTGTTCCCCAAGGGTCACATTGTGGTCCCATATTATTCAACATATTTGTTAACGACTTGCATACAGACATAAAACATTGCAGATTTTTACTCTATGCCGACGACCTCAAAATATTTAAAATAGTTAATAATATTGATGATTGTGAGTTGATACAGAAAGATTTGGTTTATCTCAACGAATGGTGTGTTAAAAATAAATTACATTTAAATATTGATAAGTGTTTTTCAATGTCTACTACGAAACGCAAGACTCAATTTTACCTAAAATATTGGCTCATCTAATATAGCAAGGATTAATTTAATAAAGGATTTAGGGATTACCTTTGATTTCAAACTCTCGTTTGCCTCACACATTTAAAATATTACCAATAAAGCTTTACGACTGTGGGGTTTCGTGAGGCAATTTGGTAAGAAAATAATAAAGAAAAATCAACATCCAGTAAATGCGAGAATAACATTAGTCAACCAGATCTTTTTTGTATGAAAAAAACAAATAGGTTATAGATAAAAACGTTGCATTGTTTATTTAAATAATTACCTATGGATTTTGTAAAATATAAATACCGCTAATATTCTCTATAATTTAAGCTTGTATTACACGACACTATTTTCTTGTACAAAAAACAAGAAATTGCCAAATAGAACATATCCTATTTCCATTATACAAAATTGTACAAGATTCGGGTTTGGTCATATTTTGTGTATTACACCATGATAGAAAATAGTATACTATTTTCTTGTTCAAGAAAATAATGTCGTCTAATACAAGCTGTAAAACCAATTTAAAATGAACCATAAATTCAAAAATTTTATTATTAAGCTCGACATGAAATATCCAATCTAGACACATCTCTCAAAAGCTTAGTAAAAGATTACGACACATAAATAATGGCATTGGCCAAAAACTAAAGACAAGATTCTGTATTCGAATCAATCAAATTTAAAAATACGTTAAGATTATTATCATATTATTCATAGATTTAGGGTTTACGCTGGAATGCTTAAATCTTCTGAACATCTCAGCCCCGGTGAAGATTTAAACTTGATGTAGAATATCACATTAGGAAAGGCAACTTCCGAAAATACTTAACTAACCAACATTTCCTTCCACGAAACGTTTAATTAAATTCAAATTAATTACTGGAAACATTTTATGCGCAAGATGACTTACACATACACAAACTCAAACCCGCTCCTTGTTATTATTATATTTTTAATTATGGTGATTGTGTGCGGCTATGTGAATAAAAAAAGGGGTAATGTATGCGTCCAATTAAGGCCGGCGTTAATTACAACGAAGTGGCCGAGCTGAAATAAAAATGGAAACACTTTAATCGGCGGCGAATTTTTCGAAGAAGGAGGATGTTCACTTCCTGCGCCGTTGATTCCCTCAAATAATCACGGGTCGTGGAAAAAAAATGGTGAAGAGAAATAAAAAAGCCATCGCGAGAGTTTATTGTTACTCGGCCGTGGATAATTGGACGTTACGGACGTGTGTCCGCTCGCCTCGGAAACGTGTTTATTAAGTTAATTAAAAGTCATAGCGACGACTCAAAACACCTTTTTAGAAAAGTTTATTAAATGCATGCTATATAATTTATGCGTGTATAGTCCAATCACAGGGTTTTCTATTTAATTTTCCACGTATGTAAATACAGAAGGGATATTATAATTCATACATCACGTGATCTCGTGTAGATCTATTCAAATTCACAGAAATGCTAGACTGCGTGTGTACCACAGCGACAGTATATTTTATATTTAGGTGTGGGTTTTGTAACAGCAAGAGCTGGATAATTTATTTCCCATATTTTGCCAGCTTCTTCAGGGAAAACTGTAATTTATTAAGCGAACTGTTAACACGACCTAGGAATTTAATACTTTTCTAGCCATAATTGAAAGCAGGGCTTCGAACCGTTATTTTTTGCGTTCCGGTTCAATTAATACAATATATATCGGTTTGGTTCCTGTTTTCGTTCAAAAATAACAGTTTTTTGCGGTTTTCGGTTCAGCTCCAGGTGATTTTTGAAATGTTTTTATTTCATACTAAAAAAAATGTTGATGTATCCATCATAGCACTATCCTCGTTATAGATATGATGGTTTAAATATTAAGAATATGGAACATTGTATTAAACTAAATTTGTTCTACTTTTATTATTATTATCACATATACAAAATATTCACAAAATAAATATTTTTTGCATTTTTTCTATATCTTAATAAATATGTATCACATCTCAGCAGTATATATTTTCAACTTTACTTTAAATTAGTGGTTCATACGCGTGGCGCATGAAGTAAAATTTCGAGTTTAAAAAAGCCCCGTGAAAATTTGTCATGCTTGGTCTGGGAGTGGAAGAGACTCGTTAATTCAAAATATGTCACAACTATTAAAATGTGAGTCGCAAGTGTCATAAAGAAAAACAATTTTCTTCTTTTTCAAGTACCGTGTCCTCCTAGGACGTTGGTGTCAGCATCAGCATGATCTGCGTCTTCTCAACTGCTCGTCTAAATAATGTTGTGGTGTTGACTCCGAACCATTGTCGCAAGTTCTTTAACCAAGACATCTTCCTTTTACCCGGTCCGCGGCTACCCGCCCATTTTGTCTTGCATGATATTCTGTAGGAGTCGATATTGCCCCTCATGACATGGCCTAGGTTACGTCTATTTATGGTGATAAGGATCTCTGTATTTTTTCTTAAACGAGCCAGCACCGACACACCCTATCGACCCAGGAAATGCGGAGCGGAGGATGTGCCTGGCAGTCTCGTCTTCCATTTCACACCTTCTACAAGATAGGGAGTCAAGTCTAGGGCGCTAGACTGGAACGGATCAAATCCCGCTACTTTGAAGGCGAAGTATGGTCGCAATAGCCTTCCTTTTCACGTGAATATCAAGTGGCGGAAGGCATAGCATGACTTCCATTGCCATTGTCGGAGTTGTGTGGATGAGGCCTGTTACACTTAAACAGATTGTCCGCTGCACTTGCACTAGTCTCTTTATCGTCGGTACTTGTTTGGTCCTGGGCCACCAATTGAAGCTCCATATGTTAGCATAGGCTATATGACAGCTGTGTACAGCCACATCGTCGTGTGCTGTTTCAACACCCAAGTTTTCCCCACTGCCTGACAGCATAGCCAAAAGGCTCTTACAGCTTGGTCAGTTTTGATTTCGATATGCGTTTTCTAGCTCAGTTTCCTGTCAAGTGTAATGCCCAGATATTTCACCTTGTCGCTGTACTGCAACATCGTATTCATTAGCTTCGGTGCTCTTTTCGTCACCTTCCTTGTCTTGGTGAACATGACCATCTCCGTTTTAGCTGGATTTACCGACAAGGAGTGATTATTGCACCACCGCGAAACTATATTTAGAGCTCCCTGCATTTGATCGCAGAGAGCGTCTTCAAATTTGCCACGTACTATAATGGCTAAGTCATCAGCATAGGCTGTCACAAAGAAGCCTGATTGCTGAAGTTTTAGGAGAGATAGGACACCTAACTGTGGACAGCCTCTGTCAATCTTACAGGTGATACGTTCTTCAGTGTTCTCCACTGTGACCAATCGGTTGGCAAGTGCATTACCAATCCAGTCACACATTTTTTATAGTATTCCACGCTTATTTAGCGCGTTTCTTATCTTCGGTATGGTCGTTTTACCAAACGCACCTACAATGTCAACAAAAACACCCAATGTTATCCATTGATCTCTCGATTCTACTCACTACGTTATGTAGGGCCGATCCCGTGTGTAAGTGTGTTGCGACACCATCAGCGGTTGACTTATGAGTGCTGACGTTCTTATATACCTCTCACAGATTCTCTCTAGCGTTTTCAAGATAAACGAAGAGAGTGATATTGGTCTGTACGCCTTGGGTGCAGTATAGTCTGCTCTATCAGGCTTCGGTATGAATACAACCCTAACTTGTTTCCAGACCTTTGGGACATGTCCCAGCGCTAGACTAGACACTGTTGTAGGGCGGGGAATATGCCGTCCGGTCCAGCTGCTTTAAAGGCGGAGAAGCTGTTTATTGCTATTAAGGTGTTTCCTTCGTTAATCTTATTGAGGTGATTTCAGGTTCTTTCCCAAAGTTCCTATTTAGCATAGTGCAACCAGGGAGGTGTGTGTTGAGCAGTAGTTGCAGACTGTCGTGGAGGTCGTCGGTCATAGCACCGTCCTCCTTTTTCAGGATTCCAATCTGTTTATGGTCCTGTGAGAGAGCCTTCTTGACTCTGCTAACTTCTTGCGTGCTTTCTACACCTTCACAGAAAGCCCGCCATGATGCTTGTTGACATTGCCTTATGAGTTTTTTGTACTCTCTAAGGCGGGCCTAATAAATGGCCCAGTCGGAGGTCAGTCTAGAGCGTTAAGCTCTATTAAATGCTTTACTAGCCTTATCTTTTAGGGAGTCGAGATCTGGACACCACCATTTAGTGTCTCCCTGTTTCTGTTCTCCTTTTAAGTGGGCAGGTCAATTTATATGCCTTCAGGATCTTTGTCTGCACTTCCCGCGCGAGGAGGGCAATGTTTGCATAGTCCTTCGGGCATTGTGTTCTAATGTCCTACAGGCCCTTACTGAGGTGCACGACTCACAGTCATAATATCACAATATACGAAATACAGTCGATAGAGACATAAAATGACAAAATCCTAGCATAGCCAGCCAAGCGACTTACAGTTATGTCACATCAAAATACGACATTTTATGATTAAATCCTAGAATAGACAAAAAAACAGCTAAATTCTAATAAGTTAATAGACAGTCAACTAAGTGATTTACGATTATAATGTCACAATAGAAAGAAAAACAGTCAATAGATAGATTTAATGATAAAATCCAATCATAGTTAAAAACAGTCAATCAAGTAAGTTACAGTTATACTGTCACAATAGTTAAAATACAATCGATAAAGATATAATATGACAAAATCCTATGATAACCTAAAGTCAGCCAACCAGTTGACTTACAATCAAAATGTAACAAATGTCAGTGTACAGTCAACAGAGCGATTTAATGAGAAAATCATACTTAGAGAATTATAGTCAATATACAGTCGATAAAGAAATGTAATTACTAAATCGTATGTCTAATACAAAAAAAACCTTAGTGTCATGAAGCACTGGTTCTCACCACAGCCATATCTCATATGTCCCCTTTTATAGTTACAAATATCCTTTATTTTTGGCCGCAGTAGATTTCCAGCTCCGGCCTAATGCACCCATCCACTCCGTCTGTCTTGAAAGCTTTATGGGAGAAAAACAGTTCATAAAATATTATAATATTTTGTTATTATAATTCGTTTGTTGTGAATTTTTGGCGATGTAATCGTTATTTTGATTTGAGCGTATATTTTTAACTACACAAACAATGCCGTCGGTGGTATCCTTGAAAATGGCTCTCGACAACACCGTCGAAAAAGAATGCATATAAGAATCGTATATTCGGCGTCTGTGCATGTATGTGTGAGTGTGTGGCACTCGTTAAAATTACCATTAAAATTTTACGAGGTCGCACACTTCGAGGTCTCGCTCCTTATTGGCCCACCCGCCCTGTTGTGAGAACTCGCAATTTTTTTGCTTTTCTAAACTCATTGTGCATACACTATAATTCTTCCAATTGCATAGTAAGGATACCTTTAAATTTTATTTTTGACGTATAAGAAATTTAAAGGTATTATTACTATGCAATCGAAAGGATATTATTATTAAAAATAATGCCAAAGTAAATTAAAATAAGAAATTATGAAAAAGTACCAATACTATCAACAATTATAGAAATCTGGAAAATTCTAAAAATTTGTGTGCATGTCAAGTACTGGAATCCTAATAAGATAAAAAAAGTTTACCACTCTTATCCTCCGGCTTTCTCAGAAAACCACCGATTTCCTATAAATGTGCACATGAAAGCTGAGAGGATTTTTAACAAAAAAGTTCCCTAGCACTTTTTTGTGAAATGAACCATTCTCTCAGAAATAACGATTCAAGTAACCGGCCATTTTGAATTTCAGTTTCGCGCGCGAAGTGACTTATTTGAGCAAATGTGTAACAAATCAGCGACGCGCGACGTTAGAAATTTGATAACTTTTGATCGCAGTGTTCCACTGGAAAAAATAAAAATGTATTTTGAAAGAGAAGAGTTCAGCTTTCTTGTAGAATAACAAATCTGTTAATTATATAAACGCTGCGAGGTTACGGCGGTCTTTTACGATTTTCCACATTTTAATAAAATTTATCAGTCCTTTTGAAAAATCCATATGGAATATTAATTCTGACAGTATAAATTTCAATACCTGTACCATAAACATTCGATTTCGAGTTTCGGGTAAGATGACGGATGGCGTCATTGCGACAAGATGGCCGCCCTTAGAAAAAAATCTGTTATAGGCAGATTGTAGGGATCAACACCAGATTTTATCGTATGATTTTTTTTTTCAAACAAAGCCGCTACAGCTAAGGCCCTTTTTTGTGGGACACACGGTACATATCAGTCGCTTAGTGATTTCATTTATTGTACTGTCATATATGTACTTAAGTACTTTTTGTTACATACTTGTACTTGATACTCGAGTACATTTTGTGTAGAGTACTTGTGCTCAGTACTCGAGTACATTTTACTTGTACTCGGAACAGATCTGCCTGTATTTCGTGTTTAGTAGCTTTAGTATGCTTTTAAAACTTTTCAACTTAAGGTATGATTCACGAGAGGTGTCCCATGGTTTCCTTGATTTGTAGTGCTTTCTGCACCAACACATGTAATACAAAAATAGTTTGATGTTTTCAGATTACGTGTGTGAAAAGAGACAGAAAACGCCATAATATGTCTGCTATGGTTTTTAGATGGAACATGCCAAAACGTATGTTCCGGAATGCAGCTTTAAAATTTTAAGGTTAAACGTCACATTTTGCAATGTCTTCCTAAAACTAAATTTGCAAAAACCCAGCCACAAATCGTTTTAAATGTCAGTTTAAGTGGTATAATTCCAATTTCCACATCTACTAAATAGTTCAGATATTTACAGAAATAAATAATGCATTAATGTTGATTTTGGGTAAGCCTAAACGAAAATGTTAGTTAAATCGAATGCACATTCAGTAGATTTGGCAAATAGTCATCGGATTAATCTGTTCATACAGGAAATTTTTCTTTTAAGTATACATATAGGGAATACGCTTTTTTTTGACGAGTTCAATTTGAAGCTTAAAACGAGTGTTATCCACTCCCAGACTAAGCATGAAGTAAAATTTCGAGTTTAGAAAAGCCTGAAAATTTGGTTTGGTTGCGTAGCGCGAAGCGCGGAGCGACCAAACCAAATTTTCAGGCTTTTCTAAACTCGAAATTTTGCTTCATGCGCCACCAGTATAAAACACTCACATATTGCAAAGTTTCAAATATATTTTGAGCTTCAGTGTTTCAGTATTTTACACCGGTGGCGCATGAAGTAAAATTCCGAGTTTAGAAAAGCCTGAAAATTTGGTTTGGTCGCTCCGCGCTTCGCGCTACGCGACCAAACCAAATTTTCAGGCTTTTCTAAACTCGAAATTTTACTTCATGCTTAACCTGGGAATGGAAAACACTCGTTTAAACTTCAAATTAACCTCTTTCAAGAAAACAACGAATATTTAAAAATCTACAACACGTAATTGGGATATGTATACTCAAAAGAAAAAAAATCACAAGAAATTATGATTTAAAGCTTTTCTAAAAGAAAGAACACTAATATACTCGCGACCTAAACAGTATGACATTATCATGTAACGTCAAAATTTGGACACAACTAGGAAAAATCGTTGCAGATACAACTGTCGACATACTCTCTAAAAAAATTGAACCACACATTCCACATCAATGAGTCATCGGACATCTCTCCTGAATTCCACTATAATAATTTATTTCTATTGATTAAGCGCAATTTGAATTTCTTGTACAAGCACCCTACTTTTATTTTATTGTAATTTGTATGTAATCCTGTAATTGTCCCTAGGGCTGTTGGGTTTCGAATAAATATATAAATAATATATTAGTAGTCTTATCAGTATTTCTGAATTCATAACAACATGACAAACAAAATGGGCTATCATATCTAAAGTGCCAAGTGTAAGAACCTTCAAATACTTATAAAAGCAATAAGCTGAAAAGAATTGGAGCCGAGAAAAGAACAATATCAATCAATCTCCGGTTCAAGGACATAACTTCCCATTTCATCAGCCAACTTACTTAATATTTGCATGGAAATATAAATAAATACACATAAACCCGCACCAATAATATTGCGAAATGATAAATTTATAATTAAGATTATTTCCATGGGAACGGTCGTCTGCGGAAGGAGAACGGAGTGTGGTGTGAGGGAGGTGGAGGTGGAGGTGGAGTTGGAGTCGGAGAAAGCGGCGAGACAGAGGCTGGAGTCGGGAGGAGAAAGGGATGAGGAGGTGGCGGCGGCGGATTTGAGGAGGTCGCGGAGGAGGATGAGGTGAGAACGATAGCAGTCTGGCACACAAATAAAAGATGAATGCGTATATGTACTCACTGAAATCGATAAGGAGTCTGCCGTAACCTTGTCTCTGGTAGGGCGGTAACGTCAGGATGCAAGACACGTTGTAGTTCAGAAACGAATTCTTCTCCTGTAAAAAAAATAGAAGAAATTGTTAAGACAAATCATAAAAATAGGGTCGAAAAGTGATGACGTGAAAATGCGTGGAAAATTCAAACGTAAGTTATACCGTGCGATGATTTAAATTATGAATTAGAGCAGGCGGCATTTTTTTTGTGCGGTTACCCAGAATGCTAATCAGGGGCGGCTCGTAACTTCAGGTTAGGCCACAGCGCCAAGGCACACAAAATTTGAGGTTAGGATCGCGCTTTATAAATACAAGGAATTGCACAACAAAGTCACCCTTCAATAACGGATAGATATTACCTTGGGTCCCTGGCTTACCCTGAAGTTAGGCTGCGAGCCGCCGCTGATGCTAATTGAATGATGAAATACATCTGAGGTTATGGTAAACTATGTGTTAACAGTCAGTAGTGCCAATCAAATTTAAATTTCAAAGCCTACTCTAAATCATGTTTTTAACGATCGCAGGGTATTTCGAAACCACTGTCAAAATATTGGCAGTATTGACAACTTACATAAGGGCGAGAATAAAATAGGTTATGTTTGGAGGCTTACTGTACCGTAGTTTTACATATTTAAGAATAAAATTGCTCTGATTTGCTAAACATAATGTATTATCTAATGTCTGGAACGAACACATTTGCTGTAAATGAGGGAAAATGATTTAAATTGTAAATTAAAAACGTGCGGCACTTCGGCGGATTTCGGGTATAGTTGATGTCCATACTCAGGCTAGCCAACTTTACTTAAAATCCGAACGTATGTCGTACGTGCACCAACGGTTCTGTCATTCTTGTGTTGTTTACTTTGTGTGTATGGTTAGGTTTAGTTATTTACATCTTGAACAAGTTTCTCATCTTTCACGTGGTGAAACATATTTAACTATAATTTGAAAAAGAAAACACTTGGTTAAAATTCACTAATATTTTGGTATTTTATTCCAACTAGTTTCGACTTTGAGTCATTCTCAAGGAGAATTCTTCTTGAGAATGACTCAAAGTCGAAACTAGTTGGAATAAGAAAACAAAATATTAGTAAAATTTAATCAAGTATTTGTTTTTTCAAATCTTAGTTATTTACGTTTAGGCTCCTTGTTTTGTCTGTGAGTTGAAATTAAAACATTATTTTTATGAACGAAGAAATCCCAATCGAACAGATTGATCTTTGAATATTACAGCTGATCGCAAGTGTTGATACATTGCACGACGTACGTTCGCGGTGCTCCTGCTAGACAGCTGTAGCCGAAAATTGCCGAAGTACCGTATATTTTTCATTTTCAATTTAAAACATATTTCCGCCATTTACAGCAAATGTGTTCGTTCCAGATATTAGATAATGTATTATATTTAGCAAATCGGAGCAATTAAATTCTTAAATATGTTAATCTACGGTACAGTAAGCCTATAAACATAACCTATTTTATTCTCGCCCGTATGTACGTTGTCAATACTGCCAATATTTTGACAGTGTTTTCGAAGTATACCTCACGAAATTTCGACTCATTTTTGACGTCATCTCTTTCCGACCCTATTGTAGGCTTCGGCGGCAAGGCCCCCCCCGACATTTTCAAAATGTTAAATTTGTGTATGTAAAAGCGGCCCTGAAAGAGCAAAAACAATATTTTTACCAGTAAAAACCCCCCTGAAATTTGTATATACCCCCCCAAATTTTTGTCTAGCTACGGCCTTGTTCGGCGGAAGAAACCTACATAACCTACATTATGTATAAATTAAATGGACTGTCCCATTTATCGTTATTATAAATTAACTATAGGTTGCGGTTACTACTAGACTAAATAAACTAAATCATGGTGTCGACCAATCTGAATTGTTAAATTTTCTTGACTTTTCCCTGACTCTTTCCTGATTTTAATTTTTTTTTCCCTGACACCTTAAAATAACTTTATTTTATGAAAAAGCCAAATATAGGGAAGAAAAAAGTTATTTAATAAGGCAATTTAAAAGTGCCCGCCGCACAGTTGAATCAAATTAAGGGGACAAAATAATTTTGGTTAAATATTAACATTTGTTTATGCTGATAATCAATAATTATCCAATAATTCTTCATCCTATAATATAATATACTTCTCCTCATCTAAAAAAACGTTAAAAATGTCACCATTATTTCTATCTATAAATTGTTTTTTTATTCTTGAAAGTGATCGCAATTCAAATAGAAGTTACTTCTTTTTGGTTGGCTATACGAATCAAGAATGAAGGGTGGGGGTTACCGTTTAGAATTGTAAAGTTGGCCCCCATGGGCCCTTATGGGGGCCCTGTAGGAGCTTCTTTCTACTGTAGATCAATTTACCCCTCTAGGATGTGAGAGGTTTATTTGAAACCTTTTCTCATAAAATCGTTAATTGTTGAGATGTGACTATCTCAGGATAAATGACTCTACAGGGTGAGTCATTCATCCTAAGACACTCAAAGTTATAGTTTTAGTATAGTTATAGTTCTAGTAATATTGGTTATATCATATTTGTATTTTTTTGTAATAACAATGGAAATATCCGTAAATACTTACTTACTTAAAAATTCAGTTATTAGAGGATCTTATGTTAAAATAAGTCTCCTGATAAATGCTTCTCTAGAAAATGTTCTTGAAAAATGTAATGTACAGGGTGTTTGTATTTCTTGGAAATGTATGGAGTCTCGGTAATTTAAAAAGATGGAAAGTCGGTTATATTGGGTCAAATCTAATAACAAATTTAAAATATCTTTTTTTGTTTTTGAGATATATATTATCAAAAAACTGATTGAAATTTCGTTTTTATTTTTTAATTAAAGAGATTGTTGAATCTAGACATTTAAAACTTTGACATGATCTTCACTGGATTTTTCAAAGTATCAACTGTTTTGTTGAAAATCGTTGGAAAACAAAAACTCGACTTTGTCCTAAACCAGCCAATACGGTCTCTTTGGATTTCTGAAAAAGTTAAATTTGAAGCTTTTAACGAGTGTATTCTGCTCCCATACATGAAGTAAAATTTCGAGTTTGGAAAAGTCTGCGCGTTTGGATTTAGACGCGTGGCGTCCAAATCCAAACTCAGGCTTTTCTAAACTCAAAATTTTACTTCATGCGTCACGCGTACTAACCACTGATTTCAAGTGAAGTTCGCTTGTTCAGAATATTTTAGTGTTGTCAGTGTGTAGTGAGTGTGGAGCATGAAGTAAAATTTCGAGTTTAGAAAAGCCTAAGTATTTGGATTTGGACGCGTAGGGTCCAAACTAAACTAAACTAACTTTTACTTCATGCCCAATCTGGAAGTGGAAACACTTGTTCGAAACTTGAAATTGAACTCTTTTATGAAATCAGACGATAGGGTCTTTTTGTAAACTAAAATGTTTCGCGTATAATGGCATTTTTGTCTTTTCCGACGTCAACATCGCGATTTTTACGCCAAATGTCGATTTCGTTAAAGTCAGATCAACATAAGGGAGATAAATCTCGAAACGCGTCTATAGATGGCCTAAGACATTAGTTTTAATCCAAGTCCTTTCACTTCTAGTTTTTTGTTATATCATTTTCATTTTAAATTTGTATTTGTTAGTTGGTTTGAAGACAATTTGACCTAAACGTTACATATACTTTAATAGAGCGTTGTAACAAATCAAATTAAATAAGATTTTAAATATTTCATTGTATAATTCAATATTCGGAGGTGTATTTGCACGGGAAGTAGTTGTTTCAATGGATATTTATCGTCTTAAGTTGTCTTATTAATTAAGACATTATTTGCATTTTCACGAATAACATTTTCGTAATTTTATATATTATGTTTAAAGTGTGCAAACTATAAGAAGCGTAAGCTTATTTTCTCGAATTCAAATAGTTTTGAAATTGAATTTATCTTGTTTGAACATAAGTCTTTTGACTATGCTAGGATTGTGTCATTTTATGTATTTCGACTATTGTGATATTATGACTGTAAGTCACTAGGTTGGCCGTATTTCAACTTATTCGAATTTTGTTATTAATTCCCTGTGTTTTCACTATTGCGATATTATGATTGTAAGTCACTTGGTTTACTGTATTTTGATTATAATGCGATTTTGTCATTAAACCACTATATCAACTGTATTTTCACTGTTGTGACTTTATGACTGTAAGTCACTATATTGACTGACATTAGTCTATCGTGTCAACTTGACTTAAGACGACGACAGTCGACGTTTAGTCCATTGTATCAACTTGACATGAGTCGCCGTCAGCCGACATTAGTCTATCCTGTCAACTTGAAATGACATTTAGTCCAATGTATCAAACTTGTAACAAATCGGCATCAGCCTACTATTGTCAATTTGAGACAATTTATTTGAAATATATTATTAGATAGTCATGTTAATGTTTTTCTTTATGACACCCTCGACACACATTTTGATAGTTGTGATATATTTTAAACTAACGAGTGTCTTCCACTCCCAGACTAAGCATGAAGTAAAATTTCGAGTTTAGAAAAGCCCCGCGTAGAAAATTTGTCGAGGGTCGCGTAGCGACCCGAGACAAATTTTTACGGGGCTTTTCTAAACTCGAAATTTTGCTTCATGCGCCACGCGTATAAACCACTGGTTTAAAGTAAAGTTGAAAATATATACTGCTGAGATGTGATTGATAAAAAATTCAAAATATATTTATTTTGTAAATATTTTGTAAATGTGATTGTGATAATGATAATAAAAGTAGAACAAATTTAGTTTAAGACACTTTTCCATATTCTTAATATTGAAATCATCATATCTATAACGAGGACAGTGCTATGATGGATATATCAACTTCCTACTTATATTTCTAATAATTATTATTTTAGGATATTCGATTTAATGAGCCGACACAAAATAACGAAATACATTTGCTTGTGTCAAAGACATTTATTTCACATCAAACTAAATATTCATACTGAAAGACATGACTCACCTTCAATTAAATAAATAATAGGTATAATTTGTATATTATAGTATAATTAAAAATATTCGTTAAAATCATCCGAAAAAATCTCGTTCCGGTCATGATTTTCGAGTATGCAATTAATCTTAATTGGGCCTTTAATTTATCACCATTTAATGTTTTATTATACTGAGCTAAAAGCATATATTTTAATATTTAAGAAAATACATAATGGATGAAATTATAAAAAAAAATCCACAGATAGTAGACGTTATTTTGGTCGTTTTTGATTATAAAACTTATGTTTGAATACAAACTATAAATTATAATGTCATATTCATCTTTTGATAAAATTAAGAAAATCTAATGATATATTTTTTATATATATAGGCTGCGAGTAAAGTATGGAATATTAAAAATAAAAACAAACTCAACCGGTTTTCGTAATAACCCTTGGAACAGGTCGATTTTTGTTCATTACTGCGCCCTTTTTTGCGTGCTCAAAAATATTGTGACATCACTAATGATTGACGAGTGACGTTATCGGCAATTGTTTTAAATGGTATTCTTTTTTTATTTGGCAACTTTTGTAGATCTATTAATTCTTTTTACAGTCATATTTTTTTAAATACGCGTTATTTAATTGTTTTTAATTCTTAACTTGATTGATTGAGTTACGAGAAGATCAAATTAATTTGACGAATAAAGCACTAATAACCTTTCTTCACACGTTTATTTAAATTACCAAATGTACATACATTTCGGAAACAAAGTATGTAATGTATGTACACTTGGTAATTCAAATAAACGTGTGAAGAAAGGTTATTAATGCTTTATTCGTCAAATTTTAACTTGATCTTTTGTGCTTTATATTTCATGGTATTTTACTTACTGTCTATCTTGAATTTAAGTGTCAAACTTTTTAACACGTCAAATATTAAATAAAATAATAAATTTGCAGTTAGCGATATTTTTTAAATATTTAATAAAACAATTATGAATATGACCATTTTTATCACTAATTGTTTGATTTGAGTTATGTGGAGTATTTAATCACAATGAAAAAACTGTTTTTATTCCTTACTTCACTTTTAGGCAACTAAAAGTGAAGTAAGGAATAAAAACAGTTTTTTCATTGTGATGACCATTTTTCTCACATTCCTTTGAAAATGGTCTAACAAACCGAAACTAGTCGGAATAAAGTTTTAATTTGTAAAATAATACCAAGTGTTTTTTTAATTTAAATACCTTAACATATTCTAATACGTTTCACCAAGTGACAGATGAGAAATTAATTCAAGAAATTACCATTTTGTTTATCCTATTATTAGATTAAATGGCGCGAATTTTAAAAAAATATGTGAATGTAAACAGAATTAAGAGCTATACAATAGTTGCCAAATAAACAAAAACAAATTCCATTTAAAAAAATTGCCGATGACGTCACACGTCAAACACTAGTGACGTCACAGTATTTTTAAGCGCTCAAAAAGGGCGCATTAATGAACAAAAATTGAACGGTTTCTGCGTTTTTAAGAAAACCGGCTGAGTTCGTTTTTGTTTTTAATATTCCATACTTTACTCACATCCTGTATATGTTGATACTTAGTTCGTAGCCCTGATGCCTTTGCAATTGAAGTAGCCGCGGCTTACCGGAGTTGGGTTTCTTGCATGGCCAATCCGCGTATGGGTTTATTAATAAGCGATTGTGAATGGTTTAATTCAACAAACAAATGAAGAATATGTTTGTAGTCCTTGATATAAATATTCTGTCTATTTTTTAATATCTAAGGAATTTGGAATTCCCGCGAAATACGCTTCGTGTTTAAATAAATAAACACTACAACATAAATAATTCAAATTCAAAACTATTTGAATTCGAGAAAATAAGCTTACGCTTCTTATAGTTTGCACACTTTAAACATAATATATAAAATTACGAACATGTTATTCGTGTTATTCGTGCAAACAATCTTAATTAATAAGACAACTTAGGACAATAAATATCCATTAAAACAACTACTTCCCGTGCAAATACACCTCCGGATATTGAATTATACAATGCAATATTTAAAATCTTATTTGATTTGATTTGTTAAAACGCTCTATCAAAGTATATGTAACATTTAGGTCAAATTCTCTTCAAAAACAACTAACAAAAAAAATATATTATTTCTCCTTTCATTTTTTTTTTGTTAGTTGGTTTGAAGAGAATTTGACCTAAATGTAACATATACTTTGATAGAGCGTTGTAACACATCGAATTAAATAAGATTTTAAATATTTTATTGTATAATTCAATATCTGGAGGTGTATTTGCACGGGAAGTAGTTGTTTTAATGGATATTTATTGTCTTAAGTTGTCTTATTAATTAAGACATTGTTTGCATTTTCACGAATAACATGTTCGTAATTTTATATATTATACTACAACATAAGTAATCATATACAAGACATATTATGAATGCAAATAACCAGAACTTCTATAGTTCTAATAATAATGAATTAATTATTATTTAAAAAACGTTTGCTTTTAAGAAGAATTAATTTGCAGTTCCTTTCGTTTCCAGAACAACGGCGTGTGAGTGGCCGACGTGGACGATGCTACGGGAAAACTTTTAATTACAATTACAGACGGTTTCCGATGATTATCAATGACTAGGCAACTTTCGAGCTGGATGATTCACCCATCACTTCCGTCAGTGACTCAACGGGGACCTCCTCCGACGACGACCGGCTTCCCGGTGCGTAACCTCTTCGTGCCAGGTCTCACCGTTACCAACTCAGGCACAAAAAATTAAGCAAAATCAAAGTTATCTTAACGATCAGAAGTTCTTTGTCTAGACATAGTGGATATTGAAATTTTTCCGCAACGATATTAAAATATAAACTCATACAATTATATTAACAGCAATTTAACTAGTATATTTTAAGGTACTACTAAATGCATTTTATGCATATAACATTGATACACAAATACAGGGTGTCCCAGAGCATCCGTATCAGGCTTTTTTTTTGAGAAAACGGGTAGTTCTAAAGAGTTGGGACAAAAAATTTTTTTGCAGAAGCCGTATTAAAGAATCGAATGGTAATACTGTTTTTTCGCAAAAAGGTTGGCACCCCTGAGAGTTTGCTTAAATATGTCCATAACCCAAGATTTTTAAATGACATGGTAGATCAAAAGTTCTATCATTGAAAAAGTCTTTGAAAAATAAGCAACTAATACAGAAAACATATTTTTGTAACTGGCGTTTGTTTTGAGTAATTTTGGATTGAAGTTACCAAATTTCAGTATCTCATGGCTACTTTATTTAAAAGTAGATACTTAGGGCCACAGGTATTGGAACCAGAACAGTTTAACAGTGTTTAGAAATAAATTGAACCAGTGCTGTAAACTCTGACTCGGAGTTAAAGTCAAAACTGTAGAGTCAGAATTTAAGTGTTTTTGTGATGAGGAAATCGGAGCTGTTAGGTAGGAAATTTCGTTTTTTTTTTATAATATCTGAACCCAAATAGAGTTTTTGGTTGCAACTGAAATTTATGTATTTTGCAGAAAAAACAACAATTTCGATATTTTTTTTCAAAAAAGTATAAGATTGCAATTATGCAGATGTAGTAACCATTTAACATTTAAAATATTCCCATGATTCGAAGCAGCAATCGGAGTTGGCGTAGGATTTTCGAAAAATAGAGGAGTCTGAGACGGAGACGGAGTTGGAGTCGAATATTTCTTCAGCAACTCCGTGGCCTTGGTAGGAATTTATCAGAGAGGACAAAAGTTGCTTATTTTTTAAAGACCTTTTCAGTAATACTACTTTTGACGGGGTTGTTAAAAAATGTTTTTTTTTTCATTTTAATTAAAACAGTTTTTTAACAAAACGTGTTTTTTTCATTGAAACAGCGTTTAAAATATTACCGATTAAAAACATGTTTAAAACACGTTAAAAACGTGCTTAAAACAGAACATACAGGGCATTTTTCTTTTGAGTATACTTATCCCGATAATGACAGCGTTTTTTAAATTTGCGGGAATTTGTTGTTTCAAAGCGGTTAATTTGGGGCTTTTAACGAGTGTTTTCCACTCCCAGACTAAGCATGAAGTAAAATTTCGAGTTTAGAAATGCCTAAGAATTTGGATTGGCCGCGTAGCGAAGCGGAGCGGCCAATCCAAATTAGGCTTTTCTAAACTCGAAATTTTACTTCATGCGCCACGCTTAAAAACACTGATTTACAGTAAAGTTCAAAACGAACACATACAATAACAATTATAGGCAACCTAATATACATTAGAGTTATTGGGTTGCCTATAATCACTGTTTTAAACAATTTGTTCAGCGCAGAATTTGACTAACGTTTTATTTACATCTACATATTAGATTGGCAAAGCTGTATATTTTTAACTTTACGATTTTTCAGTCTTTTATACGTGTGGCGCATGAAGTAAAATTTCGAGTTTAGAAAAGCCTAATTTGGATTGGCCGCTCCGCTTCGCTACGCGGCCAATCCAAATTTTCAGGCTTTTCTAAACTCGAAATTTTACTTCATACTTAGTCTGGGAGTGGAAAACCCTCGTAATGCACACACAGTTGTGATATTTTATTGTTGTAGTGTTTAGTTAAAATTCGCGCCAAATGTCTGCGCGAATACGCAGGGTTTTCATTACGCCGAAACCGGCAACGCTGTATTTTTAGCTGGAAACAGCAGTGTACAAATGTTCGCCGTAGAGGCAGTTGGAAATAAAGTTAAGTTATCAGTTATCCCCTAGTGTTACATTTATTCCTACAAAAACATATACCCCAAGTTAAGCGAGACGTTACACTGGCGACGAGGATGGCAATAAAATGTTAAGTTTAATAATGTAATTTGAAATATCTTCAATTGGTCAGTTAAAATTTAAAAATGTAAACAAAAAATCTTAATGAGTAGTATAAAATATAATTTAGCAATTTAAGATAATAAAAAAAATGTTGAACAAAGTTAAGGTTTAAAACATGTTTTACACAAATTTAAGATTTAAAACATGTTTAAAACAATACTGTTTAAACCAGGACGGCTGTTTTTAAACATGTTTAAAACACTGTTTTAAAACAAAGTGTTTTAAACATAACAACCCTGCTTTTGACCTATTTTATCATTTAAAAATCTAGAAAAAACAATATCACCATTCGATTCTTTTGTAATAATTTTTTTGTCCCAACTCTCTAGGACTAGCCGTTTTCTCAAAAAAAAAGGCTGATACGGTTGGTCTAGGACACCCTGTATACGCTGTATTTGTTCATGCATTCGGTAATTTTGAAAAACGTACAATTTGAAGCTTCTAACGAGTGTCAGTGGCGTAGATAGCTTTTTGTGATAGGGGGGAACATTTGGCTCGGTCGCTCCGCTTCGTTACGCAACCGATTTTCAGGATTTTTTAAATTTGAAATTTTACTTAATGCTTAATCTGGGATTGGAAACACTCGTTAGACGATCAATCATAAACTTATACAGTTTTTTCTTATTGCAAAATTTACGACTAAAATAAATTAGAGTTAATCTTTTAGTCAACTTTTGGCCTATACGATTTTCCTCTGAGTTTGACCAATTTTCAATTTGATAACTTTGAAAGAATAGTACTAGTCATTTTTGTAAATTCCATGCAAGTAAATCTAAATTTATTTATCATTTGTTGATATTGTTAAACAAATTACGTCTGATCTATTGATAGTATGATTCTGTACAAAACTAGCTATATTATCTTTTAAGTGATAAACTACGTTTGACATTTCCATATAGTTCAATATGTCTAATTAAATGGTATCTTCGATAAAATTACGTAACCGTAACTCCTACGTAACTCCTCAGTTGTAGATATAGAAAATGATGCCAATCAATCGTGTGTCAAGATTCATTATTGTATCCTAAATAACATGTTGTGTTTGATTATTACTATTATTATTGAATAGTAGTGAAATATGCATAATATTTAACTAGCGAGAATGTCTAATAAATTTGATTAATTATACAGGGTTTAATTGAAATAATGTGCAGGCTCTATTGTATTTTGTGTTTACCTCCTATATACAAAATACTTTTACACCTATTTCTGCAAAAATAAAATCGAAAAACAAATCTTTTTTTTTAATACTTTTCCGTGCATTTTTTTTACTCTTTGAGGATTTCTGGTTACCTGTGCTTATGATATGCTTCGTGGATGATCAAGTATGTTGTAATGTTTGTTTACTTTAACGGCGAGACGGATCTTCCGCTTCGCACACACTAGTGTCTCGGATGAATTAATAATAAAACAAAGTTACTTATAAAAACTGCATTAAATGTTCAAATTGACGTCCGTCGCAATCCATACTCATTTTCGCTTAATAGGTATCTAATTTTCATGAACGGAAAAAAATATTTCTTGCGTCGTTCACTCGTTGTCTCAACGTTTCAGCATCGTCTATTTCCGCAGTATAGACTTCACTTTTAAAGTATTCCGAAAGAAAAAATGTAAGGGGTTTAAATTCAAACTACTTGTAGGCCATGTCACAGCGCCTCTACGTCCAAGCCAGCTGGAAACTCATTTCGAGTGGTATTTGGCAAATGACGCGAGTAATGTTGCCCCGTCTTGTTAGAACTAAGACCGGGCTAAGTCTTTCCATGATGAAATGTCAAACAATAGTGAACAAAAATACTATGACAAATTGACTCGGCGTACGCTTGATCTGACATGAACTCCCTACTGAAAAAAAAATACCTCTAAATAAATCACCTATTAGAAGTAATGATAACTGTATGTTTTTGAGTTTACAGTCCGCGCCCCATACCTTGGCGCGAAGCCGCGCAGCCCGAATAGTCCCGAGTGCACCGTTTATAGCTGACAGACAAATGTAAAATGTACCGCGCGGCGGTCAGTGGCGTAACGCAGATTCTTTAGCCCTTTTGTTGTATAAAAATCACTTATAATAAAAGTAATAAATTTAAAACCTCTTATACATTCAGTCCAATTAATTCCCGATTTTTGTTCAGACCACCTCTCCATATCATTTAATATGAAAATAAATCAGAATCCCACACAAATACTACCTGAATCCATTCCAGACTACAAACATTCAAACATACCACTTATAACAAACGATCTCCTGCAATTTATCTCCAACCATTCTGATATAGATCCGTCAACCATTTCAAAATTTAATTGCCTTTTATCCAAATCAATAGATCACCACACTCCTAAGATCCCTAGACAACATTATAAATATCCATTGCCCAAATTCATCCTACGATTAATTAAATACAAAAGACAGCTGTATAGAGACTATAGACAGTTACAAGACGAACAAATCAAAATGACATTTAATAGACTGAACAAAGATATTAAAAAAATGATATTGGAATACAAAACACATAAATGGATAGAAGCTTGCAGTAATATCAACGACTTACAAGGGAAAAAATATTGGAATGAAATTAAAAAACTTAGCAAATATAAATCTCACAACAGTATAACAGAAATTATTGACCCGACAACGAAACTGAAACGAACAACGGACAAGGACATAGCAGAAACATTTGCAAACCATTTTCAAAAAATATACAGAATGACATTTGACACATCATTTGATCACGCATTTTACCATACAATAAATAACTGGTATGAAAACCATTTTTGCACTAACCCACCAACCTCCCCTCCTACAGATGACATTCTAGACGAACAGACTTACTACGAAATTCTTAAAAAATGTAAAAATACAGCTCCTGGACATGACAAAGTACATCGACAAATTTTGAAAGCCCTCATCCCATCCACTCATACATCCTTCAAATGCTCAACTACAATTACTTCCACCAGATATTCCCTTCTGAATGGAAACACGGTATTGTCACGTGTATCCATAAACACAACACAGATCCCCTAGCAGCACACAATTATCGCCCCATCACCCTCCTACCTGTCCTTGGAAAGATGTATGAATCTCTACTAAAACACAAAATCCTTAGTCAAATAAAACCACATATTCCCCTTTACCAATTTGGATTTCTCCCTAAACGCTCCACAACACTCCCTTTAACTATCCTGACATCCAACTGCCAAACCACTCACCTAGAAGGTAACAAATCCGCCGTGCTATTCTTGGACATAGCCAAGGCCTTCGATTCCGTATGGCATCGAGGCCTATTGTATAAGTGCAGCACCCTTAACCTCCCTAATCACCTCATTATCCTCATCCAAAAATTCCTCCAAAATCGTACACTACAAATCCGAATCCGAAAAACTTTATCCTCTACATTCCACCCTGAACAAGGTGTACCCCAAGGATCCCCACTATCTCCACTTCTTTACAATATATATTGCTACGACCTATATCACCCTAATCCCAACTTCATCAACTTCAATCGCTATCCCCTACAGTTTGCCGATGATACAGCCCTAATTTCCCATTCTTCTACCCTGCCACGAGCCTTAGATTCCCTACAAAAAATCATAGATAAAAGCTCCAGGTGGTTCTCCAAATGGAGATTAAAAATAAACCCTAACAAATCCCAACTGCTACTACCCTATCATCGAATACCACCCAATCCTCTATCAATATCCATTAACGGAACAATAATTACCCCCTCCCCCATTTGCAAATACCTTGGCATCCATCTAGATCCTAAATTCTCCTTTAAAAAGCACACCTCATTAATTAAACCAAATGTTATAAAGCGAGCCAAATATTTCCGCTGTCTCACCTACAAAAATCTAGGAGTCAGTACAAAGACCTGTACTAAAATATACAAAATGATATGCCGCCCTATCATTGACTACAGTTCAATCCTATATATCAACCCCTGTAAATCCACCCTGAATAACCTCGAGGTAGCGGAGAGATCTTCCCTGCGCACGCTAACCAAGCTTCGCCATCCTCAGAACCCGCTCCATAACCCTCCCAATATCCTTCTATATCAAACAACAAACATAACACCAATAAAAGATAGACTGCGATTTCTCGCTGAACGTTTCGCATGTAACGAAAGCAACTTCGAATTATTAAACAAATTATGCATCCCGAGAAACCCCCATATACCCCCCAAATATAAAAACCCTCCCATAACCCTATTCGAATACATTTCCTCATTACATCCCAATTTCCAACCTTGAAACGGAAACGCATTAATAATAAGTCGATTGGCAGAAAGGCATTTAGTCGATAGCCCTTACTTGGAACCTACATGCGTGTCACAAACCAAATATTATTACTAAAATGTATTATATATAACAACTTAAATTAATGTATGTTCTAGAGTAATAAAGATTTGATAGTAGTAAAAGTAAAAAAAATTACATATATCTTAATAATGTACGTTTTAATAAACAAAATTGAATAAAATAACATAGGCATTTAATTTAAAATATTTAATGAAATACAAGATTTAAAAAAAACAAATTAAAAATCGTAAATTAAATTAAATCACAATACTCGCTTAAATTGTCCTAATCGTCATTACAATCGTCGTCGTTATAGTCGCCATCGTCGTCGTCGCTAGAATCTTCATTTAATGTAATAACAAGCTCCTCGGTGCGGACATCAACAATGATTTCATTAGCCAGGTAATCATTTTCAATTTTGATGACATGGTTACACCTCTTTTTCCACTCCTCTGCGGTAATTGCTACAAATTCTTCTTCAGCCAATTTCCACGTATCTTGTATTTTGAACGTGGTGTTTCTTTTTGCTACATTTTGTCTGACTGTAGCCCAGATTGGTTCAATAGGATTCAGATCCGGATGGTAGGGTGGAAGTCTTAAAATTGAATGTCCATACAATGCGCCAAATTTGTACTGAATATGTTGATGCTTATGCGACTTTATTATGGAATATAGTGCAGGTTTGAGCATATTGTGTGAAAATGGTAATTTTTTTTGTGTCAACCACGATATCATATCAGCTTTTTTTGAATTGGTGTTCGGTGCATGGTTAATTTGCACATTGTGATAAGGAGCATTATCCACAACTATAACTGACTGTGGCTCCAAATTCGGTATTAATTTTTCGCGAAGCCACCTTTCGTAATTTGTTGAATTCATCTCTGAATGATAATCCCCCGAGGACGTACCGGATTTAAAAATCTGTAAGCAGTTTGGAATAAATCCTTTGTCACCACCAGCATTAATAATGATTAGCCGTGAACCCTTTGAAATTGGGCTAAATATTCCGTTATTGGTGTCGTCATTCCAACTTTTTGAAAGGGTGTGGCCACTGTGGATGTAAGTTTCATCAAGAAAAACTATTGGGCGTAGTTGTTCTCGAAAATATTGCATATTATTTAAATATTTAATACGACGCGCCCGAATATCATTTTTTTCAATCAACAACTGTCGATTATTCTTTGTTTTGCGAAATCTAAAACCAAGATCCTTGACAATTCTTCTTAATGTTGTTAACTTCCCCTGCCACCCAAAATCTTCTTGTAATTTTGCTCGTAATGCTCTGAGATGAACTCTGCAGCCTTCAGTTTTATGGAAATTATAAATAACATTCCGAAAGTCCACTTTTTCGAAGTGTTCCAACTCCCTCACTGAGCACTTGCGGACGCGTTTTTTTATCCGGGCTCTTAAATATTAAACCATTTTCGGGTGCATTGTTTCCCTCACTCACTATTCGTTCAACACTTCTCACTGAAGCACCCGTCGCCGTGGACACAATGTCTTTTATTTCCTTTAAGGTACAATCCACTTTAATAGTTTTAAAATAATTATACACATTAAAAATTACTTCGCGTGCCTGACTGTGAATCACCTTATTACTTAATGTACTTTTGATATAAAAATTGTAACGTTCACTATGGTGGTTTACTCTCAATTGACACATTTCGGAAAAGTGGCCGTAATGTAGGTGTGTTGAATGTAATTAGTAGGGGATTATCTCCCTTTTGGTATTTATTTATCTACCTGACGGGCAGGTAATTTGTCCTAAATAACCTAGATAACCTAGATTACAATTACGTAAATTGTATTAAAAATACATGCCCAATACCACTGCTTTTCGTCGCTACTTCTATCGCATGTTATTCGCCGCCGCGGCGCCGCTGGAATTTTTAAAATCTCGCGGGGAGTAATAAATATACCACTGCGCATCCGAGCCACTTGCCAAGGTATGGGGCGCGGACTGTACGTGAAGTGATTATTACACTAAAAAAGACTGTTATTCCTTACTTCACTTTTTATTCGTATCGTTAGATGAGACACAAGGTGCTCATTATCAATAAGAAATAGTTCTTTATTGATAGTGAGCACCTTGTGTCTCGAAATGTACATCTAACGATACAAATAAAAAGTGAAGTAAGGAATAACAGTACTTTTTAGAGAAGTAATGATACTTTCATGGGTGAGTCAACGTTGGTCAATATAATAATAGCAAGTAACCCCCTTGCCCATATGTACGGGCGCCTATGACTGGAAGAATGTAAGGAATAGGAATATGAAAAAAGGATGTGACCGTAAGGGTAGGATAGGAATCTAACGTGCTGGCTTTGCATTTAATTTTTGCGCAACGATTCGACCGGCTCGGGATTTGGACACAGACTCTTCTACCTTACGTTAAAAATCATGTTGGGTTTATGTTATAATAATAATATATTTAAAACATTGATTATTATTTTAATAAAACTTTATTTGGTACTTTTAATCATTTTACCGATCTAAAAGTTCAATGTTTCACCCTCAATGTAAGGATACTAGTATTTGCCTCCTTTTGAACATGATTTATATAGTTTCACGTGTCGAAATCACTAATGAGATTTTGGGTCCATCGGGAAATCTCCTGGTATCCCTATGGTCCTATCCACGAATGGGGTACAATCACTCTTACTGGCAAATCTTATCTTTAAAAGATTTGGTAGTATCTTTTCTTAAATATATTTTTTTAAATGTTTAGATTTAACATAGAGGGAATGGGATTAACATGCCCACTATAATTTTGAAACACAACAATCATCATTAATAAAATCTTTAATTCGGTTGGCGTTCACTTTGTGGTACATCTTCATAACAATTTAATTAAAACATAATATATAAAATTACGAAAAAACTATTCGTGAAAATGCAAACAGTGTCTGCATTTTCACGAATAGTTTTTTCGTAATTTTATATATTATGTTTAAAGTGTGCAAACTATAAGAAGCGTAAGCTTATTTTCTCGAATTCAAATAGTTTTGAATTTGAATTTATCTTGTTTAATTAAAACACTTAACTTTGTTTTACCACTTTTATAAAAAAGTGATAAAACAAAGTTAAGTGTTTTAATTAAACTGTCATCAATAATAAGTATTTATTTTTCGATAAGGACTGTAAAGTGTGTGTCGTCATTACTATAATAGCTACATTTCCCGGACGGCGCATCTTTTTTCGCAGTGCCCTCTTGGAAGTAATAAAATCAAAATTAATTTTCTGCTAAAACCCTGTTCGTATAAACGACGATTTATATCGTAAACAACACTCCTAATCCAAATTGCATATTCTAGACAGCTATTGATTATCAATTAAGGGACTGTAATTGTTGCTGAAGGCATCTCCTGGGCGAGGAAAACGCACACATAGACAAAACAACACATTGTACACACGTATACACAGTTCGTACAGAGAGAAGAGGAGGACAGGAGGGGGCCCGCAATGCAGCAGAGGCCGCATATAATTTTCGTCTATATCGATTTTGGCGTCGCGTTTCTCTCTCTCTCTCTCTCGACGCCTCCTCCATCCATCCACCAGCCAGCCGGCCGTTGCCTTTGCCGTAACCATAGAGCAAATTTGGAAAACGCCTGCAAATGCAAATATAGTCATGTGTGTAGTCAATGTTTCCAAATTATAAATCGTATATAAAACACTGAATTCCCCCGGTTGATGATATTAATATCCATCTAACAGAGCTAGGTAGAATCCTAAAAAATCATTTTGAAACACGATTCCGAATCGTCTTATCTAATATGATTCAAATCAGGAATCCCCGAATCAAAAAACGACAAAATATTAGTCGAATCCTAATTTTCTACTTCTACTTCTATTCTGAAATGTCTTACTTATGGGTCCATCACTGATTAGTAAATGTAATGTATTATATGCGATTATTTTATTATGTGGTCGTTAGAATAGAAATTATTGTAGTTCTAGAGCAGCGGCGGCTCGCAGCCTAACTTCAGGGTAGGCCAGACACCCAAGGTAATATGTATACGTTATTGATAGGTGACTTTGTTATGCAATTCCTTGTATTTATAAAGCGCGATCCCAACCCCAAATTTTGTTTGCCTTGGCGCTGTGGTCTACCCTGAAGTTAGGCTGCGAGCCGTCGCTGTTCTAGAGTTACAATAGGTGTATTGTAGCTCTAAAGCTGTAATGGTTTCCATGGCAACGACTACATAACAAAGCAAATCTTAACTGAGTGCGACCTGGAATACGTGAATCTTACAAAACGTCAGAAATTCCAAATTTTATAAGCTCTGCTTGCCTTACAGAGGCCGAATGGGCCCCCCGGATGGGTCAATTCCGATGTGTCAGTACCCTCGACACATGAAGACCACTTGCGATGCTTAAAAAAACTGTCAAGATTTTAAAAAATTATGAAAACTCATGAAAAGTGTGAACATTTTTCAAATCAACGGAAATCTAGGAGATTTTATAATTATCAAAAGAAAAACGTTAGATTTCTAAAAATTACCAAACATTCTAGAAAATCCATGTAAAGCAAAAAAAAATTTGATAGTTATAAATAATTAAAATAAACACGATAGAAGTATAATTTTTTGAAATTCCAGAAAACCGTCAACATTTTCAGAACTAACAAAAATCTAGAAAATTCAGCAAAACCATTAGAATTTTCAAAATTAAAGGAAATCTTAGAAATCTATGACAAGCGTTAATGTTTAAAAAAAATGCCTAAAAATGTGTTATTTGAGGCGGAAAGACCTCTGGTCCATAGCCAGTTATCAAGAAGAATTTAGGTGTATTTATGTATTGTGTATAGAATAATGTATTTATTTATTGATGAATAAATCTCTGATGATGAAGATTTGTTGTTGTCTTATTTGTGACGTTCCCATCCGCTGTATGTAAACATTTTGGAATTTCACGCGAAGCATCAAAATTATAAAAATTAACGAAAATCTAGGAAATTCATGAACATTTCCAAAACTTTAAAAATTGTTGAAAATCTAAAAAAATGTAAAATTAAAAATTAAAGCAACTCTTAAAAATTTACGAAAAGCGCAAAGGTTTTAAAATTTGAATGAAAACTTTTACATTCACGAAAAACCGTAAAAATTACAGAGCTGGGCAGGATTCGAATCATTCAGAATTCTAATCCTGTATTCAAATCCTTTTAGAGGATTCAAAAGAGGCATTCGAATACTTAGGTTTATTTGGATTCGTGATCCGGATTCAGAGCTGGGCAGGATTCGAATCATTCAGGATTCGAAACCTTTTAGAGGATTCAAAAGAATACTTTCGAATGCCTCTTTAGTTCAACTGGATTCATGATCCGGATTCATTCCATTTTTTTAAGAGGATTCGTATTCGAATCCAAATGCGGGTTATTCGAATCCTTATAAAAGGATTTGAATATTTATAAAAGGATTCGAATATTTATAAAAGGATTCGAGTACTTGCAAAAGGATTCGAATACTTACAAAAGGATTTGAATCGTCAAAAATAATTCGAATTAATTGTGCGGATTAACATGAATAATTTATTTTGTGTGCGTTTAAATTTCTTGTTAAAACACTGTTTTATACGCGTGGCGCATGAAGTAAAATTTTTAGGCTTTTCTAAACTCGAAATTTTACTTCATGCTTAGTCTGGGAGTGGAAACGTTTGTTCGAAACTTAAAACTGAACGCTATGATAAGAACATTAAATGACTAAATGTTTTTAAAGATAATATTCTAGTTTTAAAAACTATTATTTAAAGTAAAACTGACATGGTAACCACGATCTGAAATGTTACATTTTTCCGACATTTCCCTGATCTAAGATTTTTTTCCCTGGCCGTTTAATATAACTTTCTTCTGTGGGAAACCCCCGTTTTGTTAAATTGTTTTCATTGTTTTTGTCAATATTTAAGTTGGTTTTATAAATGTTTACGTGCTTTGTAATTTTTATGATGCCTGTTGATTTTTTACAAATTTAATAATATCATATGGCTTTTCTGTTAGTGTTTTGGTCAATTTGGATATAATTCCATGACTTTTCCCCGACTTTCCCTGTTTTAATGACATTCCGTGAATTTTTTATTTACGTAATTTTCAAGCATTCGTCGAGTTTATAATAGAGTTCAATTTGAAGTTTTGAACGAGTGATTCCACTCCCAGGTTAAGCATGAAGTAAAATTTCGAGTTTAGAAAAGCATGAAAATTTGGTTTGGTCGCGTAGCGCGTAGCGCTACGCGACCAAACCAAATTTTCAGGCTTTTCTAAACTCGAAATTTTACTTCATGCGCCACGCATACAAAACACTGATTTGAAGTGAAATTCAAACACACAAATACATCTTTAATCGGAGTAACACGGAATCAGATATTTAGTTTGTTATCAACGATGTTCAGTGTTAATAATAAATAATTAGGTTTTGAATATTTTTGTAAAAACAACTGGTAACGATATTTATATGTTAATGGTTGCAAAAAAATAATAAAAATCAAATTTATTCTTAAAGGATTTGTATTCGTGATTCGAAAAAATAGGATTTGAATCATTGATTCGAATCATATTTATCTCTTACGAATCCTTTATACGAGTATTCGTGATTCGAATCATATTAGGTGATTCGGATTCGTGATTCGATTCCTTTTTACAAGGATTCGTCCCAGCTCTGCAAAATTAATACAAATTTTGGAAAGTCATAAAAGAATTAACATATTTAAATTAACCGAAAACTACCAAGGTTAAAAAAACTGACGAAAATGCAGGAAAAGTATCAAAATTTGAACAGTTAATAAAATCTACGAAATTCGGAAAAACTGTTAGAGTTTTGAAAATTAACAAAAATTGTGGAAATTCATGAAAAACAATTAAAAAAAATGATATAATCTTGCTAGTAGCTAGTAAGCATAATTTAGTAAAAAATAATCTAATATGTGCATCAATACATTTTTTGATTGATTGATTGATTTCCACAATTAATATATATTTTTTTAAATTTCTTACAAGGTTCGCATATTCAACCTTCTTTTTGTCATTTCTTCACTTTTCTATATTTTCAACAAGTTTTACATTATCGACAATTTCAACAGTTTTAACACTCAAATAACATATTATAACGTTTATCGACTCAGTCGACATATATCAAAACAAACATACCAAGTGTCAAAGTTGTCGAATAGTAATGAAATGTTAAATGTGTTAAAATGTAATAAAACGCAAAAAAAACATTGAAAATTGCGAAAATTGTGAAAACAGAAAAAACAAACGAGAGCTATTACGATTTGTATATGTTATCACCAAACAAAAATTATCTATCTGACGGTTAATTCAAGTATTTTTAATGAGTGTTTTCCAATCCCAAACTGAGCATGAAGTAAAATTTCGAGTTGAGAAAAGCCCGAAGGGCTTTTCTCAACTCGAAATTTTACTTCATGCGCCACGCGCACAAAACACTCATTTATAGTAAAATTTAAAAAATACTTTATTTAGTTTGGTTATATAACATTTATTTAAGAAGTGAGGGAAAAAATCTGGAATCAGGGACGAGTCAGAGAAATTTAACATTTCAAATTGGTCGCCGCCATGTATTATAAACTAGGTGCCATTAATCCACATTTAAAAATGTTAAACCTAACAAAAAAAATACAATATTTTTTAATTGTCGACTGACCATTGGGGAGAGGGGATCCGCGCTTGTCTCTTAATATGAAATTTCAGTAACTGACACCGAAAATATTCCATTTTCCTAAATTTTGAAAATAATGATTATATGAATTGTAGCTGTTCGTTCCCTTTGGTATTTTTGGAAAAAGTTAAAATTATAGGAATTGCACGGAAAATATTTAATTTTTTGAAATTCTGCTAATAATTCCAAGATCTTTGTATATATCAATTTTATATGGTACCGGTAATAATATCGTCGACATCTGCTCATCGGCATCGACAACATCACGGTTTGTTATTAATAATCGGCCAACAAATTACGCCATTGTGGTTAGGCAAGAAGAACGCGGAGACCCCTTTTTGTAATGACGGCGCTTTTTAATGGCTTTCACACACACACACACACGGCTTTGGATAAACGCTGACTCACTACTTTTCTATTCTCACATGCACTAGAGCCTTTTCCTTTGATATATTATTCACACACCGAAGGAGACCGTTACAAAATGTGATAAAACACAAAAATTGTCTAACATAACGAAGAAATGCGGCCACCGTTTAATTATTATTTTATAGTGCATTACTAGTTAAATAAATGTAAAAATGGAATATACTTTGTAATAAGTTATTTTTAAGTAAATTGCCAAGGAAGTAAATGTATATATACATATGCCGATGCATTCTCTGTAAATGTTCTTCAAGTATTCCTTGTTTTTATAAGTGTTAAATTTGAAACTTCGAAACGAGTGTTTTACATAAAAACATTTTATATAATTTGACGAAAATCTCGAAATATCGAAAATCTTATACAGTGTGTATCAGCCAAATGGAATAAATTCAATAATAAATGGGGGCGTGTTCGAAAAAACGCTCGGATACGTCGATTGATATTTTAAGTTGCGCATTTTTTTTAACTAAAACTTTGTATACAGGGTGTGTCATGTAACAGGGGCCAATACCAATTTTTTTATTTTAAATGCAACACCCTGTATATTATTCAATTTTTGGATTCTTCAGAAAATTCTAGACATATCTTATGTACAATGTTCTATGCTTATCTTTAGCTGTTTCGGAAGTATTAAGAGTTTTCGGATTTGTTGCAAAATTTAATATAAAAAAATGAAAATTATTTGATTACAGAAATTCGCTACAACATACTCAAAAACTAATAAGTAATACTGTTTATTTCTTGATAATGAAAAAAACAAACAAAAAAAACAATACAGTTGTTGAGTTTTGGTTTTGTTTTAACAAACTTCTACTTATGTACTGAAGCGTGAGGTTTGTTATTAATTACTCGGGAAAATTGTCAAAATAGAGATTATTTTTTTATTCTAATACCAAAGAATGTAAACTAACGTTTTACATGCAAAATTCTCCATCTGTCTAAAATATATATTTTTTTTTTGGCTGCCCTGGATTCTTCATCCGCCTCACTGATGCCTGGAGCTCCTTGTTTGCCACGCTCTCGCCTGTACATTCCTCAAGGGTACGCCACACTACCCCCCCTTTAGAAAAAGGAAGTAAAAGAGAAAACTAGGAAAGGGGAAAAGAGAAGGAAACCCCTCTAGTAGGAGTAGTTTTTTTGGTTACAGATCCATGACGTTTAAGAATAGACCGAAGAGGTATTGTAGGGAACGGAGAAAAGTATAAAGAATTTGATGAAGCAACAGATAATGTTGGTTGGAAGCTAGGCTTTAATCGGTCAACGGTAACATTTGTGATTTTTCCGTTAACAGAAATCGTAAAATATTTTGATTGTCGCTTTAAAATTTGAAACGGTCCGTCATACGCGGGTTGAAGAGGGTGCTTAATACAATCCTTCCTAATGAAAACGTGTGTGCAATTACCTAAATCGGGGTGCACAAAACTTTTGCGAGACACTGGGCGGCTTAACGCAGGTCGTAGTATCTGCATTTTGACTCGTAAGTCATCAATAAATTTTGAGCCTGAAGGAAGGTAACCGGAAATTGAACTTGGAAACAAGAAATCGCCTGGTAAACGTAATGTTTTACCATAAACGTATTCGGCTGTTGTGGCCGAAAGTGAAGTTTTAAAAATAGTGCGTAAACCTAATAAAACTAAAGGTAGTTGTGACACCCAGTTCTTTGGATCGTTACTCATTCGGATCGAGTCTTTAATTTGTTTATTGAGCCGCTCTACCAAACCGTTACATTGCGGATGATAGGCGGTTGTGGATTTGTGTGTAATGCCAAACATTTTGCAAAAATGTTTCCAAACGTGGGATTGAAATTGACGTCCACGGTCAGTGAGAACCGTAGATGGTATACCGAAACGTGAGATCCAACAATTAAAAATTAAAAAATTAAAAAAGCTTGAGAAACAGAGTCTGCAGTAATTTCGACAAGTGGTTGGACTTCAGGCCAACGCGTGAATCGATCGATGCAGACTAAAAGATATCTGTATGTGTGACAAACTGGCAAAGGGCCGATAATGTCGATGTAGATGTCAGTGAATCGGTCGTCCGGATCAAGAAACTTAGCAATCGGGGATACTGTGTGACGGTGAATTTTGACTTTCTGGCACTGCACACAGGATTTGACAAAATGTGTGATGTGGTGGTTCATCCGCGGCCATACATAGCGTGAATTTACTAGACGTTTCATTGCTCGAACGCCAGGATGAGTTAACCCGTGGAGTGACTGCAAAATGTTAAGTCGTAATTCTCCGGGAACATAAGGTCGTTTCGAAACAATGTCAACGTAAATGGGTGTGCTAGTGCCAGGCGGAGTGAACTGCTCCAGTTTCAGTGAAGTTGTGCCGTTTGTTAACAAAAATTTAAGCTCATCGTCTTCTGACTGAAATTTGGCTAGGTCCGGTAATTCTAAAATATTAATTTCGACACGCGATAACGTATCCGCGACGTCGTTTTCTTTACCGGGAACAAACCTAACGTCAGTAGTGAATTGCGCGATAAAAGTTAAATGTCTGTGCTCACGTCCTGAATAACGATCTGAAGTTGAATATATGGCAGCAATCAATGGTTTATGGTCTGTAAAAATGATAAAATTACGACCTTCGAGATAATATATGAATTTTTTTATTGCCAAATAAACGGCCAGTAATTCACGACCGAATGTACTGTATTTGCGTTCTGTTGTTGAAAATGATTTTGAAAAGAAAGCTAGCGGTCGAAGAACGCCAGATTTTTCCTTCTGCTGCAAGACCGCACCAGCAGCGGAATCAGATGCGTCTACCATAATGCTTAACTCCGCATTTGGGTCTGGTAGGCTAAGCATAGCACAGTCGGCTAGTGCAGCCCTGACTGCCGTAAATGCTTGTGGTGCAGGTTGTGACCATGCCAGGGGTTTGTTGCGTGGAGTTTGAGATGCAAGTTGGTTGAGCGGTGCAAGTATTCTTGAGCATGATTTCATGAATCTGTGGTAGAAGTTTACCATGCCAAGGAAACGTTGAAGTGATTTCTGGTCACATGGTTGTGGAAAAGACATGATTGCATCAACCTTAATTTGTAATAGTTTGATGCCTGAACTGTTAATTCTATGACCTAAGAAATCTAATTTTATTTCGCCGAAAATACATTTGTCGTTATTAATTTTGATTCCAAAAGTTGTTAATCGTTGAAAAATTTGTCGGAGGTGTTGTACGTGCTCATGTTCGTCTTTACTGAAGACTAAAATGTCATCCAAATATACGAAACAAAATGGTAGCTCGCGAAGAACCGAGTCCATAAACCGTTGAAAGGTTTGTGCGGCGTTTCTCAAACCAAAACTCATCCGCGTATACTCAAACAAGCCAAATGGTGTTGTGATTGCAGTCTTCGGTATATCATTAGGGTGAATTGGAATTTGATGATAAGCTTTAATCAAATCGATTTTAGAAAAGACTTTGCAGCCAAAACAGCTATACGTAAAATCATGCAATATGGGCAGAGGGTATCGGTCAGGAATTGTAACCTTGTTAAGTGCACGATAGTCTCCGCACGGTCGCCAAGAACCATCGGATTTCGATACCAAGTGCAGTGGTGATGCCCATGGGCTTGATGAGGGTCGAACAAAACCAAGTTTTAATAAGTTATCGAATTCTTGTTTGGCAATTTTGAATTTGTGTGGCGGTAAACGCCTTGGTTTGCTGAAAACAGGTGGGGGAGAAGTTTCGATGCTATGTTGCACTTGATGTTTAACTGGGTTAGTGAGGTCAAAAGAAGTGGTGAGATCGGGAAATTGATTGAGTAATTTGAAATATGTTGTATGATGATTGGATAATGAATTTATGTCGGCTGTTGCATCAGACTGGACGGTGTCCTCATTAATCGATTATTGGCAATATCAACAATTATGTTGAAATGCCGGAGGAAATCTGCGCCAATAATCGAGTGGTTTACGCGTGCAAGTATGAAATGCCACTAAAATGTTACATCTAAGCCGATGTTAACTGTTAGTTTAGATAATCCGAAAGTTGAAATTAAATTTCCACTTACGGATTGCAATGTAAATTTTGTAGGGGGGTGAGTATTGGCATAGAGTTGATTCACCGCCAAAATGCTGACCTAGGCGCCAGTGTCGATAAGAAATTTAGTGCCAGAATTTGTATCGCGGATAAAAAAGAGTCGACCTGATGGATGAACGGCATCGTAGGTCGACATCAAACTCGTTCTGAGCCGTTTCCCCAATCGCAAAGGTTTGGTGCATTTTCGTGCATCGTCTTTAAAATTATAGTGATACCAGCACAATTTGTGGTTTGGGTCATCACGTTGTACAGAACGAGACCTGGAAGAAGAACGGTTTCGACTTGAATATTTGTTTTTAGATTGTTGCAAAATAAAGGCAATTAAGGTGGTTAAATTTTGAGTTAATTCCGAAATTTGATTCTGTAAACTTTGCACCGTTGCTTCGAAATTGCTTAATTTCGTGACTAATTTGGTGTTATTCGAAACTTGTTTGGAAATGCCAGTAGCACTGATGGACATAGGTGCTGAGATTTCCATCACGTGATCTGTCATTTCTGCAAGATCTGCTAATGACGTACCACGTGATGCAACTAGGATCTTTTGCACATCAGCGGGAAGACGTTGCAAGAAAATTTCGCGTAGTAAGTTCTCATCGATTGAGGTATTCCCCAAAAGTTGCTATAATTTACGTAGGAGTTGGGAAGGAATTTGATCTCCGAGTACCTTGTTCGATAAGAGTTTTTGTAAACGTTTCTTTTCAGAAATCATTGTCCGTTTAATAATCTCATTTTTTAGTATTTCATAAGGATCGATGGCGGGTGGTTCCATTAACAAATCCCTTACGTCCATTGCGATATCTGGAGGTAAGGAAGCGACAACTTTATTAAATTTCCGGACAGAACTGTTTACGCGTGAATTTAAAAATTCCGCCTCTATTTGGATAAACCAAATAAAGGGGTCAACACGCCAAAATGGTGGAAGCACACATTTAATATTACCGATCGTTTCCTCAGAGGAACTTTGATCTTCCATACCGTTTGAAATTAGGAAAAGAAATTAGAAGAAAGAAAATCAAGAAGGAAGAAAATGTAAGGAGAAGGTGAGGATTTTCTAATGTGAAGAAAGGTTAATGTAGCGTCACCTTCGAGGAATGTTTCGTGGTTTTCGTGCTTCCGTGTGGCTTTCGTGTTGTCTGGACGAGTACAGGAATGAAGGATTGTAGACAGCAGACAGTTTTGATAACTCTCGATATTTCTCGATGTGATCCTGCTCCTCTGCCATCGGCGAATCGTCGGCACTTATCCTGCCGGGTTGCTTACTACGGCAGCGTGTTCAGGGGTCACCAACAACGTAGGCCCCTCGGGGTCACCAATGTTGAGTTTTGGTTTTGTTTTAACAAACTTCTACTTATGTACTGAAGCGTGAGGTTTGTTATTAGTTACTCGGGAAAATTGTCAAAATAGAGATTATTTTTTATTCTAATACCAAAGAATGTAAACTAACGTTTTACATGCAAAATTCTCTATCTGCCTAAAATATATATATTTTTTTTGGTTGCCCTGAATTTTTCATCCGCCTCACTGATGCCTGGAGCTCCTTGTTTGCCACGCTCTCGCCTGTACATTCCTCAAGGGTACGCCACACAGTCAATGTAGGAGATGTTCAAAATACTCGCCGCAAACGTCTTGGCAACCATGGCCGTAACTAGAAAAACATTTCTGGGGGGGGGGGGGGGGGGTTTAATAGTAAAAGTTTTGTTTTTGACGTTACGGGGCAGCTTTTACATAGTAAAATATAACATTTTGAAAATTTCGGAGGGGGGGGGGGTTAAACCCCTATACTCAACATCTCAACAGACGTGATGGATCTAATCGAACGCGTTATTTGTTTTCTTACTTTTGACATATCCCCATAAGGAGAAGTCTAATGACGTCAGATAAAGGGATCGTGGTGGACATTCCATCGATCCTCGCCTCCTTATCCACCGATTCGGAAATATTCGGTTAAGGTACTGCCGGACATTGATTTAGTAATGGGGCGGTGCTCCATCTTGCTGAAACCATATCATATTCGTTGAAACTTGGGGGTTTGCTGGATCAGGATATAAGTTTGTCAAAGTTGGCACGACATTATTTTGAAGTAGTGCTAAATAATTATCGCCATTTAATTTGCCATTAATGATATGTTCTCCAATAATTCCTGCCCAAAAATTAACCTTTACAGGGTATTGTGTATGTTCTTCTCTTATCCAGTGAGGATTTTCCGTCGAGTGTAAAGGTGCACTCATCAGAAAACAAAACATGTTGTAATTGGATCACATTGTTATCTAACATTGCCATCGTTTGTTCACAAAAATACGTGCTCCTATCAAAATCGCGATTCATGAGCTCCTGAGTTGGTATAGTTTTATAGAGATGCATTTTATTTTCTTTTAATGTTCGAACAATCTATGAATGGCTAACATCGAACATCGGCTGCTTGTCGATTAGAAGTGTGTGGGTTTTCCTTTAACTCAAGCATAATATCCAATTTGGTATCATCATTTATTGCATTGGCAGCTGCTTTTCTTATCTGCCTTGCATGTCCAAGCTCGCGGAACTGCTTTTCTATATCTTCAACAAGTTTCTCATCTTTCAGAAAAGCACGATTTAAAAAAGAAAACACTTGGTTAAATTTCACTAATATTTTGGTTTTTGATTCCAACTAGTTTCCACTTTGAGTCATTGAGTGAAATTTAAGCAAGTGTTTTCCTTTTCAAATCGTAGTTCAACATATTTCAAATGTTTAACTACGATTTGAAAAAGAAAACACTTGCTTAAATTTCACTCAATGACTCAAAGTCGAAACTAGTTGGAATCTAAAACCAAAATATTAGTGAAATTTAACCAAGTGTTTTCTTTTTTAAATCGTGCATTTCTATTTTACTAATTGTCCCTTGGGATATAGGCATTTGTGTCCCTGTGCTATCTCCATAACCAATCATCTCTAGAATTGTTATTTTGTGCATTTCTGTTAAATGGACCATTTTTCTGATATACAGTTAACAAAATTCAAACGACTACAGCACTGACAATTTAACTGCCAGGCATTTTAACAAAAGTAACAAAAGTATTTATAGTTTATGTGTATTTCATACCGGTAAAAAAGAACGTTGAAATGGTTTTTGCTTACTTTCTCATTATCAAGACCTAAATGGAAAATAATTATTGAGTGTGTTGCAGCGAATTTCTGTAATCAAATTTTTTTATTTTTTTTAATGTTAATTTTTGCAATAAATCTGAAAACACTTAATATTTCCGAAACAGTTGAAGTATTGCACATTGTACATGAAATATGTCTAGAATTTTCTGAAGAATCCAAAAATTGAATAATATACAGGGTTTTGCATTTAAAATAAGAAAGTTGGTATTGTCCACTGTTAAATGACACACCCTGTATAAACAGTTTTTGTTGAAAAAAATTGACAAAAAATCTTAAAATATTTAAAATTTCATGAACATTTAATAAACCGACAAAAATCTCCGTATGTTGATAAAAATATCGAAATATTGAAAATCTGACGAAAATGTTATAAATCAACAAAATTTAAAAAAATGGTGAAAATCTTATGATATTTTCATAAATCGACAAAAATCACAAAATATTGAACATTTTATGTATGTTGAAAATCTGGTGAAGTTTTCATAAATCGGCAAAAATCTTGAAATATTTAAATTGTGATGACTATATCCCGCCAAAGACGGCGAGCCGAAACACGAATGATTTAGAACCAATCAGCTTCTAGAAGTCGTTGTTGCCGTGATAACAAATAACAAATTCATCTAGAGTTCGATTTCGGCACTGTGATTGGTTCTCTACTCGTATTATGTTTCGGCACGTGATTGGTTATCCCAATTCATTGTTCAATTTTTGTAAATAAACTGAACGTCAAACTACTGTCAAATAAAAATTATACACTTCAGTTTTTGTGAACGCTATAAAAATGATCGCAAACACACGGTTCGGAAGTACACCTCTAGAAGCAATTCACGAAAAAGTAAGAAACGCCCAGCCTATAAATACATTATCATCGCAAAAATATATATAGAAACAGTTTAAGGAGTTTTGCGTGGAGAAAAATATTACGTTAAATGCGACTTGCACTTTGGAAGACATTTCTAAAATATTGGAAAACTGGGCATACAATATGAGAAAGAGGGACGGCACGAACTATAAAGAAAAGGTAGTCAAGACGCTATGGAATACCACTGCTAAGTTAGTGCAAGAGAAGTACTTCAGTGAGTTTCAAATATTGTTTGATCTATTTAAAGACTTAATATTCAAACCGGCACTAAGCGCCCGCGATGCCAAACGCAAAGAATTGCAGCGGTTTCCTGAGAAGAGAAGCATGAGTTCTGCACCGTTATCATCAGAAGAATTTCAAGCGATAGTTCTTCAATTTAACGAGGACAGTCCCGATGGGTTGCAAAGAAAATTCTTTCACATAGCGTCGGTTGAACTCGCGTGGAGAAGCGGCGAAGGGACATCAACATTAATTCAGCACTTCAAGGATGAATTAAATAATTCTGCAGAATGGACTGGAAGAATAATTTACAATACCATATTTTCTAAAACCTCTCAGGGTGGAGGACAACGCTTAGCCGAAAACAAATGGCTCACACCAAACAATAGTAATGAAGATGTGTGTCCGGTACGATTACTTAAGAAATTATTGTCAAAACGTGGCGACAACATTAAAACATATCGTCTGTTTTTAACTGTAAACAAGAGTTGGCCATCGGGAAAAAGCTGGTATAAAAATATGCCCATTGGCCGCAACGAAATTGGGAAGTGGGTTAAACAAGCGGCTCAGAAAATCGGTTTAAACACCAAAATGATTAAAATTAGCAATCACTCTAGTAGAGCAACAGCTGTGAGTCAATTAATGGAACAGGGAAGTAGTGACCAAGAGGTTGTTAAAATCACCGGGCATTCTAGTTCGCAATCACTTAAACCGTATTTGCAATTAAATTCTGACCATCATACTAAGATTATTAACAACCTCAGAATAAAAAACTACAATACTCTAGTGACAAGAAATGAACAACATAATGAACCTGATAGGCAAAATATAGTATACAATAATTATTACACTCAATAAATGTATTCGTTTCTTTTGAATAGATTCCTTTTTTATTGTAATATTTTTGTTGGGATATAGTCTGATAAATTGCTCTCGTGCAATGGAAATTATCGCAAGTTTGCACTCTTTCGACAAACACATTTCTTTAGGCAACAGCCCCTCGCCCTACGGGCTCGGGACTGTTGCCAAGCAATACGACTTTGTTTGTCAAAATAGTGCAAACTTGTTACCGATAATTTCCAATGCACTTGTGCAATTACTGTTGAAAATTTTATAAATCGACGAAAATCACGAAATATTAAAAATTTCATCAAAATTTTATAAATCGACAGAAATCTCGAAATATCGAAAATCTGATGGAAATCTCAACAAAATATTGAAAATCTCATGAAAATTTTATAAATCGACAAAAATATCGAAATATTGAAAATCTCATAAGATTTTTATAAATCGACAAAAATCTCGATTTGTTGCAAATCTCATCAAAATTTTATAAATCGACAAAACGAGTTTAGAAAAGCCCCAAGAGAAAATTTGTCGAGGGTCGCGCAGCGACCCGAGACAAATTTTCGGGGCTTTTCTAAACTCGAAATTTTACTTCATGCGCCACCCGCATAAAACATTATATACATTGACAAAAAATTTTGAAATATTGAAAATTTCATGAATATTTTATAAATCAACGAAAATCTTCGTATGTTGAAAATTTCAAGAACATTTTATAATTGATGAAAACATCAAAATATTGAAAATCTGACGAAAATCAACAAAATTCACAAAATACTGAAAATCTTATGAAATTTTCATAAATCGACAAATATTGAAAATTTTATGTATGTTGAAAACCTGATGAAATTTTTATAAATTGGCGAAAATCTTGAAATAATGAAAATTTTATAAATTGACGAAAATCACGAATTGATAAAAACATCGAAATATTGAAAATCAGACGAAAATGTTACAAATCAACAAAATTCACAAAATGCTGAAAATCTTATGAAATTTTTATAAATCGATAAAAATCTTGAAATATTGAAATTGTGATGAAAATTTTATAAATTGACGAAAATCACGAAATATTGAAAATGTCATCAAAATTTTGTAAATCGACAAAAATCTTGAAATATCGAAAATCTGATGAAAATCTCAGCAAAATATTGCAAGTCTTATGAAATTTATAAATCGACGAAAATCTCGAAATACTGAAAATCTCATAAGATTTTAATAAATCGACAAAAATCTCGATTTGTTGAAAATTTCATCAAAATTTTATAATAAATCAACGAAAATCTCCGTATGTTGAAAACTCAAGAAAATTTTATAAATTGATGAAAACATCGAAATATTTCAAATCTGACGAAAATTAACAACATTCACAAAATACTGAAAATCTCATGAAATTTTCATAAATCGACAAAAATCACAAAATATTGAAAATTTTATGTATGTTGAAAACCTGATGAAATTTTTATAAATTGGCGAAAATCTTGAAATAATGAAAATTTTATAAATTGGCGAAAATCACGAATTGACAAAAACCTCGAAATATTGAAAATCAGACGAAAATGTTATAAATCAACAAAATTCACAAAATGCTAAAAATCTTATGAAATTTTTATAAATCGACAAAAATTTTGAAATATTGAAATTGTGATGAAATTTTTATAAATTGGCGAAAATCTTGAAATAATAAAAATTTTATAAATTGACGAAAATCACGAATTGATAAAAACATCGAAATATTGAAAATCAACCGAAAATATTATAAATCAATAAAATTCACAAAATGCTGAAGATCTTATGAAATTTTTATAAATCGACAAAAATTTTGAAATATTGAAATTGTGATGAAATTTTTATAAATTGGCGAAAATCTTGAAATAATAAAAATTTTATAAATTGACGAAAATCACGAATTGATAAAAACATCGAAATATTGAAAATCAGACGAAAATGTTATAAATCGACAAAAATCTTGAAATATTGAAATTGTGATGAAAATTTTATAAATTCACGAAAATCACGAAATATTGAAAATGTCATCAAAATTTTGTAAATCGACAAAAATCTCGAAATATCGAAAATCTGATGAAAATCTCAGCAAAATATTGCAAGTCTCATGAAATTTGTATAAATCGACGAAAATCTCGAAATATTGAAAATCTCACAAGATTTTTATAAATCGACAAAAATCTCGATATGTTGAAAATCTCATCAAAATTTTATAAATCGACAAAACGAGTGTTGTCCACTCCCAGACTAAGCATGAAGTAAAATTTCGTGTTTAGAAAAGCCCCAAGAGAAAATTTGTCGAGGGTCGCGCAGCGACCCGAGACAAATTTTCGGGGCTTTTCTAAACTCGAAATTTTACTTCATGCGCCACCCGCATAAAACATTATATACATTGACAAAAATCTTGAAATATTGAAAATTTCATAAACATTGTATAAATCAACGAAAATCTCCGTATGTTGAAAACTCAAGAAAATTTTATAAATTCATGAAAACATCGAAATATTTCAAATCTGACGAAAATTAACAATATTCACAAAATACTGAAAATCTCATGAAATTTTCATAAATCGACAAAAATCACAAAATATTGAAAATTTTATGTATGTTGAAAACCTGATGAAATTTTTATAAATTGGCGAAAATCTTGAAATAATGAAAATTTTATAAATTGGCGAAAATCACGAATTGACAAAAACATCGAAATATTGAAAATCAGACGAAAATGTTATAAATCAACAAAATTCACAAAATGCTAAAAATCTTATGAAATTTTTATAAATCGACAAAAATTTTGAAATATTGAAATTGTGATGAAATTTTTATAAATTGGCGAAAATCTTGAAATAATAAAAATTTTATAAATTGACGAAAATCACGAATTGATAAAAACATCGAAATATTGAAAATCAGACGAAAATGTTATAAATCGACAAAAATCTTGAAATATTGAAATTGTGATGAAAATTTTATAAATTCACGAAAATCACGAAATATTGAAAATGTCATCAAAATTTTGTAAATCGACAAAAATCTCGAAATATCGAAAATCTGATGAAAATCTCAGCAAAATATTGCAAGTCTCATGAAATTTGTATAAATCGACGAAAATCTCGAAATATTGAAAATCTCACAAGATTTTTATAAATCGACAAAAATCTCGATATGTTGAAAATCTCATCAAAATTTTATAAATCGACAAAACGAGTGTTGTCCACTCCCAGACTAAGCATGAAGTAAAATTTCGAGTTTAGAAAAGCCCCAAGAGAAAATTTGTCGAGGGTCGCGCAGCGACCCGAGACAAATTTTCGGGGCTTTTCTAAACTCGAAATTTTACTTCATGCGCCACCCGCATAAAACATTATATACATTGACAAAAATCTTGAAATATTGAAAATTTCATAAACATTGTATAAATCAACGAAAATCTCCGTATGTTGAAAACTCAAGAAAATTTTATAAATTCATGAAAACATCGAAATATTTCAAATCTGACGAAAATTAACAACATTCACAAAATACTGAAAATCTCATGAAATTTTCATAAATCGACAAAAATCACAAAATATTGAAAATTTTATGTATGTTGAAAACCTGATGAAATTTTTATAAATTATCGAAAATCTTGAAATAATGAAAATTTTATAAATTGACGAAAATCACGAATTGATAAAAACATCGAAATATTGAAAATCAGACGAAAATGTTATAAATCAACAAAATTCACAAAATGCTGAAAATCTTATGAAATTTTTATAAATCGACAAAAATCTTGAAATATTGAAATTGTGATGAAAATTTTATAAATTGACGAAAATCACGAATTGATAAAAACATCGAAATATTGAAAATCAGACGAAAATGTTATAAATCCACAAAATTCACAAAATGCTGAAAATCTTATGAATTTTTTATAAATCGACAAAAATCTTGAAATATTGAAATTGTGATGAAAATTTTATAAATTGACGAAAATCACGAAATATTGAAAATTGTTTGGTGTTGTAGGCGTTCACTTTGTGGTACATCTTAAATACACTTGTAAACTTTAGTTTGAGAATGACTACTAGATAGTCGAAACTAGTCACACAATTAAATGTAAGATCCAGTGGTTAAACAAAGTAAAAAGTGTTTTATTTACAAATATTGAAAATGTCATCAAAATTTTGTAAATCGACAAAAATCTCGAAATATCGAAAATCTGATAAAAATCTCAGCAAAATATTGCAAGTCTCATGAAATTTTTATAAATCGACGAAAATCTCGAAATACTGAAAATCTCATAAGATTTTTATAAATCGACAAAAATCTCGATATGTTGAAAATCTCATCAAAATTTTATAAATCGACAAAACGAGTGTCGTCCACTCCCAGACTAAGCATGAAGTAAAATTTCGAGTTTAGAAAAGCCCCAAGAGAAAATTTGTCGAGGGTCGCGCAGCGACCCGAGACAAATTTTCGGGGCTTTTCTAAACTCGAAATTTTACTTCATGCGCCACCCGCATAAAACATTATATACATTGACAAAAAATCTTGAAATATTGAACATTTCATGAATATTTTATAAATCAACGAAAATCTTCGTATGTTGAAAATTTCAAGAAAATTTTATAATTGATGAAAACATCAAAATATTCAAAATCTGACGAAAATCAACAAAATTATATACTCCTAGAACTCTAGAAAAACTATCTACCTGTCGGAAGCTTCAGTTTCCGAAGTGGTTTAGCTTGGAACTTATTGAACTTATTTCCCTTAAGAAAACTCACCACCTAAATTTTAAGCGTTTAGGCTTGGAATCAGACTATGACATTTTTAAAGAAACCCGTTTACGGTGTAAAGAATTGTCCAAGATTTGCTATAGGAACCATGTTCAATCTGTTGAGGAATCTCTGCTTCGTAACCCCAAACTCTTCTGGAATCATGTGAACCTAAATCGATCAAGCTCGACTATTCCTGATACTTTTGAACACGATGGCGTTCTAGTAAATAATATGCAGCATATTGTAGCGTAGTTTGCTAATCATTTTGGTTCAGTTTATAATACACCCCTACACAATGATACTTTGCCTTTGTCTGTAATATATTCTTACAATCCCATTAATTATAGCAAAGGTGATAAAATAAAAATTACAGATGTCCTAAAAGAACTAGCCAATTTAAAAGATTCATACTGTACGGGCCCTGATGGTTTACCACCAATTCTGTTAAAACAATGTTCTTTTTCCCTTAGTCGTCCTCTATGGATACTTTATAACCAATCCCTAGTTTAAGGCTGTTTTCCTTTTCTTTGGAAAAGTGCCATAGTTACACGAATTTTTAAAAGCGGTAAAAAGAACGTTGTTTCAAACTATCGCCCGATCTCTCTTCTATCGCTTATACCAAAAATATTTGGAAAATTAATCATTACACCCCTATCTGAATGTGTATCTAGTGTCCTATCCGATAAGCAACATGGTTTTAGAAGTGGGTATTCGACTTCCACCAACTTACTGACCTATAGTAATTATATCGTTACAGCCTTAGAAGCGGGATTTGAAAGAGACTCAATATATACCGATTACTCTAAGGCTTTTGACACAGTAGATCATAGCATCCTTCTTTCGAAACTTGAGCTTATAGGAATCGGAAGATCCATGTTAGATTGGATACAGTCTTACTTATCCGGAGTCACAGGCCGTGCGGATTGGTAGTGTTATATCGTCTGAGATACTTGTAACTTCAGGGGTTCCCCAGGGATCACACATTGGACCTCTTTTATTTAATATCTTTATAAATGATGTGGTTGATTGTTTCCATAATTCCCAGTGCTTGCTATTTGCAGACGATATAAAATTATTTTTACGAATCGCGGATGATAGATCTTCTGGGTTGTTACAGGAAGACTTAAATAGATTTTCAGTTTGGTGTACTGACAACCGTATGAATCTCAACCTCAAAAAATGCAATGTTATAACTTTTACTAAAAAAAGGGCCTCGGCAATGAGAAATTACTATATTTCTAACGTCCTTTTAATTCGCGGTTCAGTCATTAAAGACTTGGGTGTATTATTGTCTCACAACTGGAACTTTAGCAACCATCTACGCAATATAACTGCTAAGGCATACCGTGTTCTGGGTTTATTTAAAACGTAACAGCAGAGATTTCTCAAACATTCATACCCTTACGTACACAGTTGTCATAAGGCCCATGCTGACTTACGGAGCTTCAGTTTGGTGGCCCAGAACCAAACAGAAGACCACGAGGAAGCAAATCTCGCAAGTGCAGCGGACAGTCTGTCTTAGTGTAACAGGCGCCATGCACACTACTCCGACGATGGCGATGGAAGTCATGCTATGCCTTCCACCACTTAATATCCACGTGGAGAAGGAGGCCATGGCGACTATACTTCGCCTTCAGTGCAGTGGGATTTGGAACAGTAACAGCTGTGGGGAAGTTAGAGGACACCTTTGGAGGAATGTCTGTAGAGATATACCTCTTTTAGAGGCTGTTAATGACTGCTGTGTACCAACACTAATACGGAACACACCCTACAACGTTACTGTTCAACCCACTAAGCGGATGAGAGAGTCTGCTATAAGGATCTACACAGATGGATCTAAAAGGAGAGAAGGATCGGGCCTTGGAGTTTTCTCTAAAACCCTAAAAATCCAAGCAAAGGTTCCGATGGGAATTCATGGAACCATCACGCAACTGGAGCTGATGGGAATAACACTTGCGGCTGAGTACATCATAAACCGCAAGGTGACAAATGTAGCCATACTAATCTTAACGGATAGCAGGCAAGCGATTCTGTCTCGGCAGAAAACCTATGCTTCGTCAGAGACCGAAATAGAGTGCCACGGGAAACTCAGACAGGCAGCAATGCACAACAACATAGAAGTCTGCTGGGTGAAAGGGCATGATACAGACACAGGTAACGGAAGAGCTGACGCGCTGGCAAGAGCTGCGGCTGGGATGAATCTACTCTTACCGGAGCCGCTAGTGCGGTTAGCTTCTCTCTCCCTGTGTAACATGTTACAAACCAATGCCCTGGAGAAATTCAGGATGCGTTGGGATGATATCGAGGGCTGCAAGCTCTCTAAGGAAACACTTGTGTATCCCAATGAGAGATCAGCGAAACGGTACCTGCAGCTGGCTAGAGGGAATCTCAGGAGCTTAACTGCCATCCTTACTGGTCACTGTGGACTAAACGGGCACCTCTATAGGATGGGGATAGTTGACTCCCCATCTTGTAGAGGTTGCAGCATGGAAGACGAGACTGCATGGCATTTTCTTTGTGAATGCCCGGCACTATCGTCAATCAGGGAATCCATATTGGGTGATAGATGGCCTACATAAGAGATCTACCCACCTCAGCTATGCTAGAATACCTAAACAAGGTGGGCTGGCTAAACTGAGGATGGGTGATCTACGGGAGGTGGCACAATGGGCCTAATGAGGCCTAAGTGCAGTGCAGAACTGCACACTCCCCTTTGAACCAGAACCAGAACCAACCCTTACGACCTTGTATGTATCCCTTGTCCGCTCCCACCTTGAGTACTGTTGCACTATTTGGAATCCTTATAGCAAATCGGACGTAAAAATGGTTGAGAGGGTCCAAGTTAAATTCACAAAATTTATCTCCTACAAGTTCGGGATTGTCGGCTCCTACAATGACGTCCTACAATCTTTAAATATCCATTCGTTAGAGCAGAGACGAAGGAAGGCAGACGTAATGCTAGGATACAATTTAATAAATGGGGCGATTGATTGCCCCTATTTACTTAGCCAACTTAAAATCAATGTGCCAGCTAGAAGTTTGCGTTCCTTCGATCTGTTCCATGTACCATATTGTAGGACGGACTATGGTAAAAATGTTGGTATATCCAGAATCGCCAATAATTGTAACGCCATCAATCCCGACTTTGGTGCAATTAGCAGGAATGCTTTGAAGAACATCTTCCGACAGGGTAAATAGTGTACATATTTTAATCTGTTGTTTGTACCTAAATGTGTTGTTTGTTTATTACTCTTTTATGTACCTTTATTTATTATGTATTTGTATTTATATTTCATTTATTTTTATTTTTAGTTTTATAATTTTATTGTAATTAAATGGACATCCGTTAATAAATAAGTAAAATTCACAAAATACTGAAAATCTCATGAAATTTTCATAAATCGACAAAATTCACAACATATTGAAAATTTTATGTATGTTAAAAACCTGATAAAATTTTTAGAAACCGGCGAAAATCTTGAACTAATGAAAATATGATGAAAATTTTATAAATTGACGAAAATCACGAACTGATAAAAACATCGAAATATTATTATATAAATCTGACAAAAATTTTATATATAAACAAAATTCACAAAATGCTGAAAATCATAATTCGATAAAAATCACAGAATATTGAACATTTTATGTATGTTGAAAATCTGATGAAGTTTTTATAAGTCGACGAAAATCTTGAAATATTGAAATTGAGATTAAAATTTTATAAATTGACGAAAATCACGAAATATCGAAAATTTCATCAAATTTTGTAAATCAACAACAATCTCGAAATATCGAAAATCTGATGAAAATCTCAACAAAATATTGGAAATCACATGAAATTTTAATAAATCGACGAAAATCTCGAAATATTGAAAATCTCATAAGATTTTTATAAATCGACAAAAATCTCGATATGTTGAAAATCTCATCAACATTTTATAAATCGACAAAACGAGTGTCGTCCACTCCCAGACTAAGCATGAAGTAAAATTTCGAGTTTAGAAAAGCCCCGAGAGAAAATTTGTCGAGGGTCGCGCAGCGACCCGAGACAAATTTATATACATTGACAAAAAATCTTGAAATATTGAAAATTTCATGAATATTTTATAAATCAACGAAAATCTTCGTATGTTGAAAATTTCAAGAAAATTTTATAATTGATGAAAACATCAAAATCATTCAAAATCTGACATTCAAAATCTGACGAAAATCAACAAAATTCACAAAATACTGAAAATCTTATGAAATTTTCATAAATCGACAAAATTCACAAAATATTGAAAATTTTATGTATGTTGAAAACCTGATGAAATTTTTATAAATCGGCGAAAATCTTGAACTAATGAAAAAATGATGAAAATTTTATAAATTGACAAAAATCACGAACTGATAAAAACATCGAAATATTATTATATAAATCTGACGAAAATTGTATATAGCAACAAAATTCACAAAATGCTGAAAATCTTATGAAATGTTAATAAATCGACAAAAATCACAGAATATTGAACATTTTATGTATGTTGAAAATCTGATGAAGTTTATATAAGTCGACGAAAATCTTGAAATATTGAAATTGAGATTTAAATTTTATAAATTGACGAAAATCACGAAATATCGAAAATTTCATCAAATTTTGTAAATCAACAAAAATCTCGAAATATCGAAAATCTGATGAAAATCTTAACAAAATATTGGAAATCACTTGAAATTTTAATAAATCGACGAAAATCTCGAAATATTGAAAATCTCATGAGATTTTTATAAATCGCCATAAATCTCAATATGTTGACAATCTCATCAAAATTTTATAAATCGACAAAACGAGTGTCGTCCACTCCCAGACTAAGCATAAAGTAAAATTTCGAGTTTAGAAAAGCCCCAAGAGAAAATTTGTCGAGGGTCGCGCAGCGACCTGAGACAAATTTTCGGGGCTTTTCTAAACTCGAAATTTTACTTCATGCGCCACCCGCATAAAACATTATATACATTGACAAAAAATTTTGAAATATTGAAAATTTCATGAATATTTTATAAATCAACGAAAATCTTCGTATGTTGAAAATTTCAAGAAAATTTTATAATTGATGAAAACATCAAAATATTGAAAATCTGACGAAAATCAACAAAATTCACAAAATACTGAAAATCTTATGAAATTTTCATAAATCGACAAAATTCACAAATTATTGAAAATTTTATGTATGTTGAAAACCTGATGAAATTTTTATAAATCGGCGAAAATCTTGAACTAATGAAAATATGATGAAAATTTTATAAATTGACGAAAATCACGAACTGATAAAAACATAGAAATATTATTATATAAATCTGACTAAAATTGTATATATCAACAAAATTCACAAAATGCTGAAAATCTTATGAAATGTTCATAAATCGACAAAAATCACAGAATATTGAACATTTTATGTATGTTGAAAATCTGATGAAGTTTATATAAGTCGACGAAAATCTTGAAATATTGAAATTGAGATTTAAATTTTATAAATCGACGAAAATCACGAAATATCGAAAATTTCATCAAATTTTGTGAATCAACAAAAATCTCGAAATATCGAAAATCTGATAAAAATCTCAATAAAATATTTGAAATCACATAAAATTTTTATAAATCGACGAAAATCTCGAAATATTGAAAACCTCATGAGATTTTTATAAATTGCCATAAATCTCAATATGTTGACAATCTCATCAACATTTTATAAATCGACAAAACGAGTGTCGTCCACTCCCAGACTAAGCATGAAGTAAAATTTCGAGTTTAGAAAAGCTCCAAGAGAAAATTTGTCGAGGGTCGCGCAGCGACCCGAGACAAATTTTCGGGTCTTTTCTAAACTCGAAATTTTACTTCATGCGCCACCCGCATAAAACATTATATACATTGACAAAAAATTTGAAATATTGAAAATTTCATAAAAATTTTATAAATTGATGAAAACATCGAAATATTGAAAATCTGACGAAAATCAACAACATTCATAAAATACTGAAAATCTCATGAAATTTTCATAAATCGACAAAAATCACAAAATATTGAAAATTTTATGTATGTTGAAAATCTGATGAAATTTTTAAAATCGAAGAAATTCTTGAAATACACTTGACCGCAAAAAAACGCGCCACTTGAAAATTCACGTTTTTTCGTGAATATTCAAACAGCCATAACTTCGGTCGATGTGGATGAAATTTGATGAATTTGAGTTTTTGGCACGCTAAAGTTTTCTCTTTAAGGACACATAAGTGGGTTTAACGAAATTTAAGCATTTCTGCATTTAAAAGTCCTACCAACAAAAAAATTTTCAGAATGTTAAAAATGATAAAAGTTGAGAAGTTATACTGTGCCCAAAAAAATCGTAGCTCTACTTCATAAAAAGCGCAACAAAATTCCATCATTTTCCTTTGAAATAAGCGAAAAATCATGTCGATCCAATGATTTGGCGCGAAGTTATGGCAGTTTTTTTAAAAAGTGTATGCATAACTTAGCGTCAAATTTCATTTTGCAATGAAAATGTAAAAACTTGTCACCCAGCCAAAACATTTATTTGGCAGTAGGTTTTTTCGGTAGAGGTGAAATGCAAGTTTATGTAAGGCTTTTGCCTAATTTCAGGCCAAAATTAACTTCTGCTCATTGAGTTTGGGAAAAAAATCAATTTTTCTCAAATTGTCATAACTTTACTCCAATTCAATTTATCGATCTGAATTTTTGCGCATATTAAAGGAGAAGGACTAAATTTATTCTGGATGTCCCTTGCTCGAAGCCACAATTCTTTTTGCGCATTGTAACAAAGTTAAAAGTTTTAAAGTGAAAAACGTTTCATCGCCTTTAGGGGGTAGAAGGGGGTAAAATGTGCATGTTTGAAGATCTGACTAACATGCCCTTAAAGAGAAAACTTCAATCTTTTTAAATCGCATAATGTCACAGGTTTGCGAGCAGAGTTATGCCTGTCCGCCAAAGTTATGCCCCAAAATACACTTTTTAAAAAAACTGCCATAACTTCGAGCCAAATCATTGGATCGACATGATTTTTCGTTTATTTTAAAGGAAAATGATGGAATTTTGTTGCGCTCTTTTTGAAGTGGAGCTACGATTTTTTTTGGGCACAGTATAACTTCTCAACTTTTATCATTTCTAACATTCTGAAATTTTTTTTGTTGGTAGGACTTTTAAATGCAGAAGTGCTTAAATTTCGTTATATCCACTTATGTGTCCTTAAAGAGAAAACTTTAGCGTTCCGAAAAACTCAAAAATTCATCAAATTTCATCCACATCGACCGAAGTTATGGCTGTTTGAATATTCACGAAAAAACGTGAATTTTCAAGTGGCGCGTTTTTTTTTGCGGTCGAGTGTAATTGACGAAAATCACGAAATATCAAAATTTCGATATGTGAAAATCTCATCAAAATTTTATAAATCGACAAAACGTGTGGCGTCCACTCCTAGACTAAGCATGAAGTAAAATTTCGAGTTTAGAAAAGCCTCAAGAGAAAAATTGTCGAGGGTGGCGCAGCGACCCGAGACAAATTTTCTCTTGGGGCTTTTCTCAACTCGAAATTTTACTTCATGCGCCACCCGCATAAAACAATAATTTCACATTTGACATTTGATATTGACATTTCATATTTCCATTTGTCAGTTGACATTTGGTATTTGACATTTGCCTTATTTTGAAAGATAGACTTTTTGTAAAATGATGACTTTTTTGACGATTTATTGACAATATCTTTAAGCTTCATTATCGAGTGTATATTATTAAATAAAAACTAACAAAATATTATAAAAGAAAAAAATAAGTCTTGATTGTTTAGCACCAAAAGGTTTAACATTGTCAACAATATATAATTAGAAAATGATTAGAAATTATAGATAAGATAAGCACAAATAAAAAAATAATCACTATAAATTCAAATATAAATATATCGTATGTTTAATAAAAAAAAAACGTCTAGAGTGCAATGATTTAATTTTCTTTTTAATTTAGGTTGGCTACACGCTTCAGGAATTGACATACAAAATGTCAGACATGATAATTATGACATATAACTTCAGAGTTGCCAACCTACAATATTTTCCGTAGCACTCTAGAGGTTTTATTGAACATACGTTATAATAATGTGTGTGGTCTGTAGTCTGCCTTCAATCACCAAATACAGAAATTAAAAAGGACAAAAATTTAACAAAACGACAACATGTTGTATTATTAATGGCAATAAGATAATTGAATATATAAATCTAATTAATAATAAATAAATAAATAAATGTCAATATAAAATTGTAAAGTGATAACATTCTGAATCTAAATCGTGAACGTTGAACATGAATGTTGATAGTTGATTTATAATCGGCCGTTTTTACGATATTTAAGATTTTCTAGTTTTATCTTAGTTTTTGTTCATTTAATAGTCGAAAATTGATTATCAAAATGTTTCAATCTTCAATTTTTATAATTTTTGTCAATTTACACATTGCTCGTTTATTTTTTCTTGAATTTTTGAAATTTTCATCAATTTACATTTTTTTTTTAAATTTATTTGTATAAGACATATGTTTCACATGTATTACAATTGTCAAAGGAGAAGAAAAATATATCAACTTTTCTGTCAGTTTTTATTATTAATTGTCTTCAAATAAGCCCCTGAAAAATATGTGCATTTTTTACACCTATTCTGAATCACCCTGTATACATATGAGAGGCAGATTCGCATATCCGTTCATTCACAACACCACAATTGGCCGTCCTTAATATTTTCTAGGCTTAAGTTCAAGGTCAATCATTAACATCTCTTCCTTTCATTTTTAAAATTCCGGCCGCGCCTTTCCAACAAATGCAAAGCCGAAGAAGAACAAGCGAGCCAACCTAGCGACAGCAGAAACACACACACAGCGAAGTCAGTCTGAGTTTGCACGCTCCAGTTGGCGAGTCGAAAAGATTCGGGTCGTGGCGTTAATGCCCATTGTTATGTTAATGACCGAGCCATGTTGAGGAGTAATTAAAATAAATTACCGCCGCTCTCTGTTGATACAATTGAATTAAATTATACCCTAATTACGTCAATTAAGGAGCCTCACGCCTCCCGTACGCCCCACCCTTGCCGACTTTATCGACCACTCGGGGAAAACTAGGACCCTAATTAGATATAGAAATAACTCATTGCATGGATACACACACACCTGACAGATATAGAAAGTTTTAGAAAATCGCGTGAAATATTCAAAAATATTCGCGTGTGAATTGTGCAAAGAGTTGTTAGTTAACTCGTTTAATGTGGGGATTATGTATATTCTCAAACTATGTAAATTCTTGTTTAATTAATGGGTTTATAGTTAGCTAACATTATTAGAAATTTAAATCATAAGCCATTTTATGAGGGAGAATCAAAAAGCAACCTTAGATTTATATTGATAAAAAAATGGTGATGTGTCCATCATACAGAGTTGAGCATTTTTTGGTCGATTTTTTTTAAATCATTTATTGTGTTATGAGCCTAAGCCTTACATTTGTCAGTACATGTTTGGAGCTTAGTTAAGTATACATAAAAATAATTTAATAGAAATAATATATAGTTAGCTAAAAATAACAGCTTTATGTAATAACAAACTACCGTGGCATTTCATTACAATCGGTTATTCCAAAAATGTTGGATTGCTTAGTGTCAAAAAAATTAAGTTGGATGTGTAAAGGCAATTTCTTGGATGAGCAACATGGGTTCCGTTCAGGCAAATCTACTTTAACAAATCTGTTATCGTTTAGCTCTTACATATTAAATGCTTTTGAAATGAATTCCTCGGTTGATGCGATTTTTACGGATTTTGCTAAAGCATTTGATCGTGTAAACCAGTGATGGGGAAACTACGGTCCGCGGGCCAAGTCCGGCCCGCGGAAAGGTTTAATCCGGCCCGTTTAAGAGTGCCGTCGTGAGAATGTTTGAACGCGTTCTTACTTCGTAATGTGACGACCCGCATAAAAACTACCTACCTACGATTAAGCATTATTCTTTGGCCCGCTACGATTGTCTGGTTATTACAAATGGCCCGTCTTAAAAAAAGTTTCCCCACCACTGGTGTAAACCATGAAATCCTAATTTCAAAACTAATTGCGTATGGTGTTCACGCGGATGTTGTTAAGTGGATTTTTAGTTTATTGAAGGACCGTACCCAGTGTGTAAAAATAAAAAATCATATCTCTAAAATTAATGTTTACTCTGGTGTCCCGCAAGGGTCACACTGCGGGCCACTATTGTTTTTTTTTAATGTTCAAGAAAATTGATACGCCAAACGATGGCTTTTTACTTCAGGATGATTTATTGTCAATTAATAAGTGGTGCTGTGAAAACTATCTGTTGTTCAATATTAATTAATGTAAATTTATGCGATTTTTTAGAAAGACCAATCCTCTAGTATCTTCCACACCGTACTTTATAGATGGAATCGAATTACAAGAGCTTAGTGAGGTTTTGGATTTAGGGATAACTTTTGATAAGAAAATTACGTTTGGAAGTCATATAACTCGTACTTGCTCGCGGGCCATAAAGATGCTTGGATTTATTAAAAGGGCTGCGGTTGATTTATCACCAACTGCTTTTAAAATGATATACTATGCATATGTTCGTTCAGTAGTGGAATATGGTTCTTGTGTCTGGTCACCACATCAAAAAACATATATTAATATGATTGAAAATATCCAAACAAACTTTTTGAAGATAATGCTGTATAAATCAGGATATAATAACGAGAGAAATATTAATACAATCTGTACAGAATTTCGAATTGATAAATTGTGCTGTAGAAGGTTATTTGCGGATATGTGTTTTTTCTATAAATTAATTTCTTGTCAAGTGGAGTGTACATTTCTGTTGGATTAAGTAGGTTTTCATATAAATACTACAAATCGTTTAACCAGACATATACCACTATTTTCCATACCATTTCACAAATCTAACTATGGAATTAATAGTCCACTCTCTCGCTTTATGCGCACGTCAAACAAACTGTCGCTAAATCCAAACTTTCATCTTTTTAGTAAGTCTCTCTGTAAATTCGTATCCGGTCTCAAACGTATTCAGGTTTGTTGTTGTATGTAACTTGCCACATCCATATATGTATATATATATATATATATATATATATATATATATATATATAACATGTATGATCTATCTACATTTTGTAATAGCTTTAAGTATTTTGTATATTTAAATGTATAAAAATTGTTTTTTTTCCGTAAATAAATAAATACACTACAAACGAAGGGGACGCAGTGACAGCAAAAATACAAAAAAAAATGCAAAAATGTTTAAAAAAATAAGTTAAGATAAAATCAATAATAATAATAAAAAGTAGATTAAAACAAAATGAAATTAAAATAACACACACTAAGCGTTACAAATTTGTCACTTTATAAAATGAATAAATTATAAAAGAGATCAAAAAAAGGTGTATATCACATAGATTGAATTTAAGGGGAGGGTAGCACTGCATTTCTAGCATTGTTTAATCAATCCCTTACACTTCATTTAAATAAATAAATTAACGACTGCAACATATATTATTATCCTAATCATAAGAATTATGTATATTTAAAAAAATATTAGTTCTGACTTTAAACAAAGAAATAAGGTTAATACAAAGAATATTGAGTAATTACTTTTATAAAATACCGAAATTTTACAGAGTAGTAGCTATGGCGTTGTTACATGTCATGAGTAAATTTGATAAAATTTACATCATGTATAAAGAAGTTATTTGCTCTTAATTAAAAAACAGATTGTTCATTTTTTGTAGTAGCATAAACACAATAATTACGCTTTAATTGAGGCCAATTTGATCGCAATCCGTTAATAAATAGTTGAGATTCTTTGCATCTTAATAAGCAATTTTATTAAAAGATGTTTCTGTGTTGGCGTTTATACGGTCGTCATATAACGGTCACTTGTCCGAAGGACCGGAGATTTATTGGAGGCCATAAATGAGATGGCTCGGCTGACCCTTCGTTGGGCTGTATAATGGTTTTTCTTTTCTCAAATAACTAACGAATTTCACCATCGACGATAAACCGAATGCTTATTAAAATATATTCTTGCCTGACGGATTATGAAATGGACAGTTCAGTTTTACCATTTAAAATGAATCTTGTTCTATGCGAATTATTTAATTTTATTTAACTCCCTGTTTTATAAACAGTTAAGTAAGAATCCAATTTAATGTATAGAACAGGCCACACATACATACCGAGTGTTTGGGCGAAGAGGGGAAGCTTGATTTTTCATAATAATAATTTTATGTTGTGAAGTAGATAAATTTATGCAACTTGTATCTAAAACATTTTTCGTATATTTAATATTAACGGAAATGTCGAGCTTTCCGTCCTCGCTAAAACAGTATGTATACAGAGAGTTTTATGTAACATCGAACATTTTGTAATTCTACAAAAGTTTACTACTCGTAATTTAAATTTGTTCAACTTGTAGTGGAAGAGAGAGATTAAATTGAAATTCCAATAGAAAAACCAGCTAAACCTGGATCAGTATCGGTCCGAAGAAAATATACCAAAGAGATTATTTTTGCCTTCCAGAGAAACCAGGTATAAATAATTAGCATATTGTGCGAGCTGAAGATTGAACGATTAAGCGACTTTGTCGTACCGCTCCAACCTGCGGGGGTTGGAGCGCGGGGTTACTCTCCTGCGATTCGGTAGCTACAAGGTTGTAAAATGATTATAATTTTATTGAGGGTATTTAAGTTCATTGCCCAAAGAAACAGGTACGGCTAACGAAAAGGTTAATAAATACATTATTTGGGACAATAAATGGGTTTGTTGAAAGACCACAAATCTCCCTCTAATTTATTGCAACAATGCCGGTCGAAAATGCGAGATTAGCTACATCTAGGCGACCGTTCTTGTAAGTACTTCTTTGCTACCCTCCCGTTAAAATAACACACAACAATTTAAAATAAGTCAAGTAGTGTAAAAGTGAGTTGATAAACTTGAATAATAAAGAAGTAAATAAAATAAATAAATAAAAAGTATAGGTTTATAAATTAAAAATGTATCATATAAAAAAAAGATTATTTTTGTATTCATAACACTGAATTAAAATTATAAAGCAGGTACTCATTCAAGTCATAAAAGGGATTTTCAACTAAAATACATTTAGCACGGTTTTTAAATATATTCAAAGGCAAGTCCTTAATTTCTCTAGGTAAAGCATTATAAAACTTGATACCGTAATACCTTACTCCCGTTTTAGATTTGGTTAGCCTGAGTGAGTTAAGGTATATATTCTCACTTTGTTACAGCTCGGATGTGTTTTGTACAGATTTAAGTTTCTCTTAATATATGTCAGACATTCGTAAATATATAATAGAGATGGTAGAGTGAGAATCCAAGTGTACAAAACTAGCTCGACAGTCTTCCATATATGCAAGGTTATCAATGATGCGTAGAGCTTTACGCTGTAACCCGAAAATCCTACGCCAGATTGCAGAGTGACCCCAGATGAGTAAACCGTACGACATGTGTGATTGGAAAAGTAAGTAATATACGGTTCTTAGTAACTCCTTAGAAGCCTGCTTTGATAACGTGCGCAAAGCAAACAACTAGAACACAGCTTAGATGCTAGGTCGTCACCATGGTTTTGCCATGACAAGTTGCACATAATGTTAATTCCTAGAATTTTTTATTTTTTTTATTTTGGGTTTTACGTCATCTATTTCCGCTGCTAAGGCCAATCATGACGCCGGAGATTAGGAGACAGCTATCCGGGAATTTTCCCGAACCCGGTGGGAGTTCCAACCCACCGGTAAGGATCTTTAACGTTCACGCAACATCCAGGCAGTACACGGGTCCTACACGCATTTAACGTCATATCCGAGAAGACGGAGTGTTTGGCATTTTTATCCTAACCTATATAAATGCAGACAACTTGTTAGGCCGGTATTTGAAATTTAACTCCTTCAATTGCATCATTGTTTCTTACAGAGAAAGTCAGTGTGACAGATTTGCTGGTATTTAGTTTGAATTTGTTGCTTTCTAACCATCGACTTGTTTTTGACTGAGCCTCCCTATTTTCCAAAATTTAGATGAATTGATTATCGTCACGTATCAGCATATAGAATCGATTTACTATTTCCTATAGAGCACGGTAAATCATTTATATAAATCAAAAATAAAAGAGGCCCGAGAACTGATCCTTGTGGTACACCATTTAGGATTGGCACTGCTGTGGACTTTGTACTATTGACCAAGACCTGCTGCATTCTATTGGATAAATATGACATAATTAATCTGCAGCTGTCTGGGTGGATGTTATAAAAGTAGAGTTTTCTTAGGAGTATTGTGTGAGAGACACAGCCAAAAGCCTTTGAAAGATCGAGGAAAGATGCTTGATATACGTGTTTATCTTCAAAACAGCCTTTGATTATTTCCGCAAGATTACTTATAGCATTAGTTGTGGACCGAATCTTGCGGAAACCATATTGGTTATTGCATAATACTTCATTGTCCTTGAAAAAGTTCGAAAGTTGCAGTTCTAAGATTTTTTCTATTATTTTAGAGAACACAGGAAGTAGAGATATAGGACGGTAGTTATCTGCATCAGACTTATCTCATTTTTTATGCAGTGGTATGACTAATACTAACTTTAAGCAATCGGGAAATACATTGTCCTTTATAAGCGATTAATTATTTTAGTTAGCGAAAGTAGAATAGGTGTAAGGGCTGCCTTGGTAACGTCTACACGAAGGCCGTAGATATCTTTGACTGAGTTTAAGTTTGTTTATAACTGAAGAGCTGGATGATATTTCTTTAAGTTTGAAAAACATTCTACATACAGGAGGATTAATACACATTAAACTGATAGGATCATCTTCGGCTGAGGGTAAGGACTTTATAATTTTCGCCGAGACTTGGGAAAAGAAATTGTTGAAATCATTTGGAGAGATATTAGGACTGTAACTATTTCTTTGTGTGTTACGACTTGAATTGATAACCTTCCACGCTGCTTTTGGGGCGTAATTTGCCGAATTTAGATAGTTTTGATTTTGTTCTTATTTGAATTTCTTTTTTGTAGGCTGCTCTATATCTGTTTGTTATATATGACTTTTAATTCTGGATCAGCAGACCTGTTGTAGACATCAGAAATGAATTCCAGTGTATTTTTCACATTCCGTAAGTGCACATTGAACCACTTAAGTTTTTTCATTTTGAAGGTGTCAGGTATTTTGTTTTTTTCTAGAAACGCAGAATTAAAATGACTCAAGAATGTGTGTAAGAAGATATCGAAGCAATAATAATAATAATAATAATGTTTATTTCCAAAAAAGCAAGATGATGTATCAGCTATATCGTCCAGAAAACTCCATGATATTGTCTGCAAGGACTGGAAAAAATAGTATTACCCAGACATAGTTATAGGTCGTCTGATTTTATAACAGCGTTTGTTGTTGGTGATCTTTTCGTCATGAACGTTGAATAATATGCCGATGTGATCCGAGAGACCCGTCTCCATTGGCTGGACTGAGAAGGCTCAAATAGCACATTTGAGCAAATATTGTCAATGCAGTTATTGAAACGCGTAGGAAAATTTACTTTAAAATTTAAGCCATAGCTTTTAGCAGAATCAATAATAATCGATAACTAAGGCCCATTTGCACCCCGAGACTGATTAATTTTAATCATCCACTAATCATTGATTAAACCTTTGATTAAGTCAAAATTCTAGAATAAAAGAATGTTACAAATTTGTGAGATATCCTAAACATGTCTCTTTTATCAATATGTAACTGTGTAAAGAATTTGTAAATACAATTGTTGTGTTTTTAAGGTGCAAATGGACGTAGGACTAATAACTAATTTTGCATAAGAGACTGTATTTTCAGTAAATACAAAGTGTACGAAAAGGAGAGCCATCAATCCAGGTGTTCCCTCTCTTTTCGCATTTGCATTTCGCATTTGTTGTTCATGACTAATAATTATTCTTTTAATGATTAGTCACGAATTTATTTTTTTGATTAATGACTAATCAATCATCAATCAACTAATGATTGAAATATTCGTTAATCATGATTATTTGGCTAAATATGTGTTTTAAATCTGAGAAAGTAAGAAATAAAATAAAGGTATGTAAAAAAATAAATAAATGCTCGTCACAGAATTTAAATATTTCAAAACTAAAAATGTCACCATTTTCGGAAATGTATAGGCTAAAAAAAAAATTTTTTCCGCATTCCTTGTTTTTTAAGATAGTTCAATTTGAAGCTTTTAACGACTTTTTTCCACTCAAAGATTAGGCATGATGTAAAATTTCGAGTTTAGAAAATCCTGAAAATATGGATTGATTGCATAGTGAAGCGGCTTTTCTAAACTAGAAACTTTACTTCATGGTTAATCTGGAAGTGGAAAACACTCGTTTAAAGCTTCAAAATGAACTCTTTTAATAAACAACAATCGACAAAAATCTTGAAATATCGAAAATCTGATGAAAATCTCAACAAAATATTGAAAATATCATGAAATGTTTATAAATCGACGAAAATCTCGAAATATTGAAAATCTCATGAGATTATTATAAATCAAAATTGAATTTGTGTTCAGTATTCCGGCACCAGATACCCACAGACGCGTTTCGGACTTCAAGGTCCTCTTCAGTGTGGTCCCGACCCAGTGCTGAGGAATACTGAACATTTCTGACTTTCAAGCCAATATGTGAAAACTATTAATGATTTCGATAACTAACGCCATCTAATGCTTCACTGAATACAAATTCAATTTTGATATTTGTTTTCTGGTTTCACAAATAGGGTTCTGCTCGCTCGTGGACGAAACAGTGACCTGTATATGCACTTTGTGCATTCGTGTCACTGACGATGCCACTATGAAGCATTAGATGGCGTTAGCTATCGAAATCATTTATTATTATAAATCGTCAAAAAATCTCGATCTCATCTAAATCTCATCTAAATTTTATAAATCAACAAAACGAGTGTCGTCCACTCCCAGACTAAGCATGGAGTAAAATTTCGAGTTTAGAAAAGCCCCAAAAAATGTTTGTCGAAGGTCGCGCAGCGACGCTAGACAAATTTTCGGGGCTTTTCTAAACTCGAATTTGTACTTCATGCGCCACCCGCATAAAACAATAATTTCACAAAATGTTATAAATTGACAACAAATCTTGAAATATTGAAAATTTTATAAACATTTTATAAATCAACGAAAATCTCCGTATGTTGAAAATTTCAAGAAAATTTTATAAATTGATGAAAACTTCGAAATATTAAAAATCAGACGAAAATTTTATAAATCAACAAAATTTACAAAATACTGAAAATCTCATAAATCACAAAATATTGAAAATTTTATGTATGTCGAAAATCTGATGATATTTTTATAAATCGGCGAAAATCTTGAAATATTGAAAAAAATTGAAATAATCTGGGAGTGGAAAACACTCGTTTAAAGCTTCAAATTGACAACAAAACAACGAATATCTGAAGAATTAGGTATATATACGCTGTAATTGCCCTAGTCCCTGTATGATTTTGATTTTCAAAGAAATTTTCAATATAGTGAAGATTTTAGAAAGTGTTAACATTGAATTAGACTTTTTTGTGTTAAAAAGTAAAGTTTGTTGGCGACAAAGTAAAACACTAAACGCAGAAAACATCAAAATTGAGGAAAAATACCAACAGACAAAATAATCAAAGTAACGTACCATCGGTGGAAATAAAATGTTGGAACACGTAAAATTTGTTTAGTGTGTTTTAAACTTTGGACCTTTCTTTTCCTCTTATTTATTTTTTTTATTGTCACTCCATATTATAACCTTTCTTTAAAAAAACCTGACTTAACCGGTATAAATTTGGTTTTATTAGACATTACCCAATTTTCTATTTGTCCCAACATTTTATGTCCACCGATGGTACATAAAACGGTCACATTACTTAAATTTGTATTAATATTACTACAAGAAACTAAATATGGGGCGATAATAATCAATTTAAATAATGAAATTGACAAAACATAGAATTGGGCGATAATTATTAGGATGCGTTAAATAAAAATAAGTACATACATGAAATTGATTGAATCTTTTATAAATTGAATCCAAAAAATTTACAAAAACTTATAAAAATCACAGATATTGGTTAAAATACGAATATTTACCTGAAATCTTTAAAAATTGATGAAAAAAAATAAATAACCAATCCCACGAAAACGATCAAAGTCACAAGTTAATAAAATTTTACGTTCAGTTGAACATTTCTAGAAGTGTTGGAAAATTGAAAAAAATCCCCAAAATAGACATAAAACATCGAATATATTTCAAATGTTTGACTATGTTATATTTTTGTGATTATGTTTTTTTACTATTTTTTGCTATACTTTTGACTAACTCACCCTCACCCCAGTAATGTCAACGTTGTAAGTTCGATAGATGACAGTCCAATACAGTGGCGTAGCCCCCTAGTCGCTGTTAATAATTTTATTTTGTCATTTTAAAATCGCCGCGTGTTTAAAATCATTGAAAAATTGTGCGTTAGTAAGCATCTGCACACACCCTGACGTAACGCGAAATTATATTATAAATAGATAATTTTTATGCAGATTATATTATTCTGTCTAAACTGTTTATTTCTTTCTGCTCCTCAGTTAGAACCCCTCCCATGTAAAAATGATTACGCCACTGATCCTGTATGTTAGATTAGTTGCCTGTTACCGTTGAATAAGAAATCATGGAAGTGCAATTTCGTGAATTTTTGCGTTACAGTAAATTCATGCCGACTGAGTGGCGACATCTGTGGGTGTGGCGGTGAACTTACATTTTTAAGAATTCGTTAGTTCTAGAAAGTGATATAATACTGTGTACATTGACATAAAAATAATGGAAAATTACAACTTTCTTTGCACTTTAAGTATATTATTGAATTTACCTAGTCGGATTATCATGACGTTTTACAAATAAATGTTGGTGAAATGACAAGGATTCTGCAAAGTTTTTAAAAAGTAAAGAAAGAAATTGAAAATGATTTATTCCTAAATAATAGTATATACACAAAAAAATACACAATAAAAATAACTTCAAAACTTTATTTTTTTGTTTGTTTGACCTCGGCTCGTAGCCATACAGTCATCTATCCATTGTATTTAACTCATTCAATTAACTTGTTTTTACTTATTTTACGTTTATTTAACTAGTTTGGGACAGCACAACACATTTACACACATCCATGGCTCCAGAGGGTGCTAATTTCCCTATAACAAAGAATTCGAACCCACGTCCCTCTTACCCAAGAGCAGGAGCTCTACTCACTGATCTACGAGGGTCCCCAAAACTTTATCTTCGTATAAAACTAAAGTTACACATCCTAAGCAGTATATTTAAAACTTTGCATTAAATCAGTATTTTGTACTCTTGGCGCATGAAATAAAATTTCGATTTTATAAGATCCTCTAAATTCGGATATGCAGGCGTGGCTCGCTTCGCTCGCGCGCTGTGAAACAAAAATTTCCGGTTTTCTTAATTCTAAATTTGACTTTATGCCTAATCAAGGGGTGGAAACACTTGTTAGAAGTTTCGTTCAGAAAAAGTATAAATAATATTGGCCTAAAGTGGGTTACTTGAGGAACCCTTGAAGTTACGGAAACTGGTTTTGAAATTAAAATATTTTTTTACAATTTGGAAAATAATCCTAGCATAGTATAGGATTTTTGGTTTGTTAATTTGACAATTTAACATCAAATGGGCAAAGTTTTGAAATAATTTTGTCTTTCATGTTTTCATTTGTAATTTCCAATTCATTTTTGACTGGCCCTTAGTAGTTTCGTTTAATTAAAAAACAAACTTTGCCTGCACTTTTAAAACAGCCTTTGCACCGGTTCTCGTTAGTTTAGGTTGTAGTTAAATGACAAAATTCCTAGCAACGCCACTTATGTAATAGTTGACACATAATCACATTAATCCACCGCATAGGTTAGGTTTAACGAATACGTACCATTGCATCGGTGGAAATAAAATGTTGTGACACTTAAAATTTGTTTAGTGTGTGTCAAACTTTGAACCTTTCTTTTCCTCTCATTTAAATATTTTTATTGTCACTACATATTATAACCTTTCTTTAAAAAACCTGACTTAACCGGTATACATTTGGTTATATTTGAAATTACCCAATTTTCTTTTTGTCCCAACATTTTATGTCCACCGATGGTACATCGGTAGAAACAAAATGCTTGGACACACAAACGTTTTTTAGCGTGTATCAAACTTTCGACTTGTCAGTTAATTGCCATTTGATGTGTCGAAAATGAAAAAAAGTGTTTCGATAATTTCTATCATTTACATATTTTCATTGTCCCTTTCATAACCTAAATTTAAAAAAAACCTGACTTAACCGATATAAATTTAGTTATGATTGACATTGTTGGTATCCAGTTTTCGAGTTGTCCCAACATTTTATGTCCACCGATGGTACATAAACGTATGTATTTATCAGATGTGTTCAAAATTACTTTAACATGGAAATGTAACCATGGCAACGTATTTTATTACCCCATACATAAGACTGTAAATTTATGTTATAGTTAACTTTGTGTTGTCGTTAGTTAACTAATACTTTAACCCATTAACGGCCGAGCAATTATAGAGGTAGCTCTAAAAGTTGATTTTAGGTAAAATTCTACACTTCTCTTTATGACTTCTATGAATGACTTATTGTATTACATACTGTGAATTTTTCTTTTAAATATACATAATGAATACCCTGTAAATGTAAGGCATTCGTCGATTTTGTATAAAAACGTGCAATATGAAGTTTAGAACGAGTATTTCCACTCCCAGACTAAGCATGAAGTAAAATTTCGAGTTTAGAAAAGCCCCGCATAGAAAATTTGTCGAGGGTCGCGTAGCGACCCGAGACAAATTTTCACGGGGCTTTTCTAAACTCGAAATTTTACTTCATGCGCCACGCGTATAAAACACTCAAATATTGGGAAGTTAGAAATACACTGAAAACATTTAATAATCGAAACATTTAAATAACAAAATATTTACGTTTTTCTTCATACATTTTCAAGTCAAGTCAAATAATACAATATATCAAATTAACACGGGTGTGAAGTTAGCAATAGATCCAGCAATAGTTTTAAAAAAATTCATATTTCGAAAAAAACAAAAGCAAATTAAATGAAATTTAAAAATATACACTTCAAATAGCCTAAATTATTACCACAAGAAATATAAAACCCTTAACCTTTACCCTTCATATTTTTTCACCCCTTCCAAAAATATGTTATGATTTTTTTTTTAATTTGGCAATATTTCATAAAGTTACTTTTTAGCTCAAAATATCTCTATTATACCTTCTTTTGATAAGTGAAATCAAAAAAACGTTTCGACACCCCGTTCGCCACTAAACTATTGTTTTACCATAAGATTTCAAAAATGAATATCTCAGAGAAAAAAAATACAAATCGAATAAAATTTGAAATACACAATAAGAGATGTCTAAGTTATCACCCAAAAAATTGACCCATAATTTTTACCTATAATATTTTTTCACCCCTTCCAAAAATGTAATCAATTTTTTTCTACTTTGGCAATGTTCCATAAAATTCATTTTTATCTCAAAATATCTCTATTCTACCCTCTTTTAATAAACCTAATAAAAAAAAACGTTTCGTCACCCTGTTCATCCCTAAAATATTTTTTTTACCCCGTGAATATGGAAATCAATATTTCCGAGAAAGCAAAATCAAATCAAACAAAATATTACTAAGGAATACATCTTAATTAATAGCACAAAGAAGATCAACCCCTAAAATTACCCTTTCATTTTTTCTTGCCTTTAAATGTAATATATATATTTTTTTAAATTCACAATCTTCTTAAATGTTGATATGTATCATATATTTTTTATTTTTATCTTGAGTGTGTTTACTCTAATAAGCAAAAGTAAAAAAAAAGTGTCAGGCACTTTACCCACATATAATTAAATCATAATCTCCTGCTCGTCGTATGGATTTATATGCGTATGGAATTATGTGCAACGATTTAAACATTATTTTTTCTGAATTTGGCAAAGGGCCATAGATAAATAAAAATTGTTATTCTTATCATTAATGTGTGTACTTTCATAATCAAAAGTCAAAAAAACGTTTGGAGCACTTTTCCACCCCCGGGGTGATAACTTAGACATCTCTTATCGTGTATTTCAAATTTTATTCGATTTGTATTTTTTTTCTCTGAGATATTAATTTTTGAAATCTTAGGGTAAAACAATAGTTTAGTGGCGAACGGGGTGTCGAAACGTTTTTTTGATTTCACTTATCAAAAGAAGGTATAATAGAGATATTTTGAGCTAAAAAGTAACTTTATGAAATATTGCCAAATTAATAAAAAATCATAACATATTTTTGGAAGGAGTGAAAAAATATGAAGGGTAAAAGTTAATGGTTTTATATTTCTTGTGGTAATAATTTAGGCTATTTGAAGTGTATATTTTCAAATTTCATTTAATTTGCTTTTGTTTTTTTCCGAGATATGAATTTTTTAAAATCTATTGCTGGATCTATTGCTAACTTCACACCCGTCAAATTAACTTATTTAGTAATTTAATTAACAAAAAATTTATAATATTGCATATATGCATCAATGGCGAGATAATTAATTAATTTAGTACAAACATCATTTCTAGCAAAATTAAATAAATTGCACAAATATGTTACTCTTCAATGATTTACTTAGTTGAAACGAGTTTATTTTATTTTTATTTCAATCCTCATACAACAATTGTTTTCCTTAAAAATGAGAGACAATGTATATAAATTAAAAAAAACTAGTTGAGATACTTAACTTTTCCTTGAAGTTAAAATTTATTATTTCAGGTGTAAATTCAGTCAATTTTTACAATGTGTTGATTTTGCACATATTTTGTCCTATTTTTTTAAATTTCATATTAACTGCAAGTATTTTTTTTAAGTGAAAACGTATGGATATTTTTTGATTGCCTGTAAAAGAAGTTCAAGATTAAATAATCTATCAATTTTTGTACATTTTTAAAACTTTTGGTAAATGCAATGGAATTTTCTCTTTATAGAATTTGAACAATAACATGCATTTTTGACCTGGTCAAGATATTTGAATTCTGTATAAAGTATTCTCTGTTGCGTAAGCTTATTGAATTTTATGTCTGTTTTGTAGATTCGAGAATTTCTATAACAAAACATGCTGCATAATAACCATTTTTTTGCAAGTCAAATTTAATTGTGGTTTATTAATTTTGAAAAACAAGTTAGGTTTCTTTAAATTAAGTAAACAATTATTAAGATTAATTTAAGTATGTATTTGGTTCGATTCATTACTTTTAGATCTTTTTTTGTTGAATAATATTCTAACCAGTGTTTTCCATTCCTTGACTAGGCATGAAGTAAATATCAGGTGTTCATTTAAAAACCCGACCGAGGCGTTGGGTTTATTTGATAGAAGGAAATGGAACGAAAAAGTGAAGTCACAACTTAATTACGTTTTGTCATACTTGACGTAACTGTCAGAATGTGTTAATCAGTAGCTCATTAGTTTTCCTTGCTCTTGTAGTTGTTGTGTTATTTAAATGATCATCGGTGTATTTAATATGAAATAAAAACATTTTAAAAATCAGCTAGCAAGTAATTGTTGTACTTGCGAGCTGAACCGAAAAACGTAAAAAAAAGCTATTTTTTCGGAACGAAAACCGAAACCGAACCGATCTTCGTTTCAAAAGGAGCCAGCCTGAATAACTCTCGATCTGACGTAGATAGGGTTTTAAGAAAATACACGTCATTTTCAAAATTAAAACAATCACTTGCGAGCCGAATAGAAAACCGCAAAACACCGGTATTTTTTCCGGAACAAAAACTGGAACCGAACCGATATACAGGGTCTTCATATTAAAAGGAGTCACCCTGAATAACTCTGGATCTGACGTAGATAGGGTTGTAAGAAAAAACACGTCAATTTTGTTTTCAAGAAGGAACTTAAAGAACCGAAAAACGCAAAAAACCGTTATTTTTTTCGGAACGAAAACCGAAGCCGAACCGATCTTCGTTTCAAAAGGAGCCAGCCTGAATAACTCTCGATCTGACGTAGATAGGGTTTTAAGAAAATACACGTCATTTTCAAAATTAAAACAATCACTTGCGAGCCGAACCGAAAACCGCAAAACACCGTTATTTTTTCCGGAACAAAAACTGGAACCGAACCGATATACAGGGTCTTCATTTTAAAAGGAGTCACCCTGAATAACTCTGGATCTGACGTAGATAGGGTTGTAAGAAAAAACACGTCAATTTTGTTTTCAAGAAAGAACTTAAAGGCACTGTTTTTTTTTCAATTTAACTTTCACCTAAAGCCTCCCCAACTTTATAATTTTAAATGGCATCCCCCATCGTGTGATACCCCATTTTAAAGGGCATACAAATTACTATCCAGCCAACAAAAAATAATTAAAATCAGTTCACCTGTTTCAGAAAGAAACGGTCCTTTAAAATGAGGTATCACACGATGGGGGGTGGTATTTAAAATTATAAAGTTGGGGTGGTTGGGGGTGTGGAGGTGAAAGTTGAAATTAAAAAAAAACAGTGTTTTTTAAGTTCCCCCTTAAAAACAAAATTAACGTGTTTTTTCTTGAAACCCTATCTACGTCAGATCCAGAGTTATTCAGGGTGACTCCTTTTTAAATGAAGACCCTGTATATCGGTTCGGTTCCAGTTTTTGTTCCGGAAAAAATAACGGTGTTTTGCGGTTTTCGGTTCGGCTCGCAAGTGATTGTTTTAATTTTGAAAATGTTTTTATTTCATATTAAATACACTGATGATGATTTAAATACTAAAAATATGGAAAAGTGTCTCAAACTAAATTTGTTCTACTTTTATTATTAGTATTATCACATATTTTACTGCAATTTTTCGCTATATCTTAGTAAATATGTAATACATATTTACTAAGATATTTTCAACTTTACTTTTTATCAGTGGTTTATATGCGTGGCGCATGAAGTAAAATTTCGAGTTTAGAAAAGCCCCGTGAAAATTTGTCTCGGGTCGCTGCGCGACCCTCGACAAATTTTCTACGCGGGGCTTTTCTAAACTCGAAATTTTACTTCATGCTTAGTCTGGGAGTGGAAGACACTCGTTACTTTAAAATATGAAACCTAATTTTACGATGGGGTTAGATTTGATACCAGCGCTTCTATTGAAAGATACATCAACAATTCTATGTAATCCAGTAACACATCTATATCAACTAATTCTGAAGACAGGTGTTTTTCCTACTAAATGGAAACAAGTTCGAATATGCCCTGTATTTAAATCTGGTTCAAACAAGGCCATCGAGAATTATAGACCTATCGCCATCCTGAGTAATTTATCTAAGGTTTTCGAATCGCTATTAGCCGATTATATCTACAGTAAAGTTAATACCTATATTTCCACTCAACAACATGGCTTTGTAAAATCTCGATCAACGACAACAAATCTTATGGGAATAACGCAGGACATACTCGATGCTATGAATGACGGACACCAAGTTGATGTTTTTTATGGTGACCTAACGAAAACCTTCGATAAACTGGACCACAAGATTATGTTTCATAAGTTGATATCATTTGGCCTAAATAATAATATTTTGAATACTATCACTTCATATCTACATAATCGCAGGCAACTTGTTGAGATATACGGTCACAAATCCAAATGGTACGTAGCATCCAGCGGGATCCCCCAAGGATCGAATTTGGGACCTCTGCTGTTTTTATTGTTTATGGATGATGTGTGTGCAACTCTGAAATGTAATATGGTGCTATATGCGGATGATATTAAACTTTACAGTGTTGTTAGTAAAATTGATGATTGTATGCAATTGCAAAATTATATAGACGTTTTTACAGATTGGTGTTATGCCAATAAATTATCACTTAATACATCAAAGTGCTCCATAGTAACTTACACCAGAAAAATAAATTTAATTGCGTACCCATATAAAATTGATAGTATAGATTTATGTAGATTAACGGAAACAAGGGATCTTGGAGTAATTTTTGATACTAGATTGACATTTAATACTCATATCGAAATGTTAACTAAGAGTTGTTATCGGATATTGGGTTTTATAATTCGCAATTATAGAGAATTTACAAATATAAAACTCCTACTTTTGTTATTTAACACCTTTGTATTAAGCAAAGTATCGTATTGTGTATTGATTTGGTCACCAATGTATTTGAAATATTTTGGTATGCTTGAAAATGTCCAAACAAAATTTCTTAGGTATCTATATTATGTAAAATATCGTCAGTACAGATTTGACATACCCTACAATGACCTACTTGCTGAATTTGATTTAATTTCTATCCACAACAGAATTTTACTTATAAATATTTGTTTTCTTTATAAACTCATGAATAATATGATTGACGACATACAGTTTTTGAATCGTTTTAAATTTAACATTCCTAGGGTGTGTTCTAGATTTTGTAAAACTTTTGTGTATGCTACTCCAACTAATAATTATTATGCAAACTCACCTATTATAAGATTATCTCGACTTTATAATCATTACGCATACATTCTCGACATATTCACTTCAACATTCAAAGTGTTTAAGCATAATGTTAGTGATTCTATAAAATTATTATCTATGTTACCTTAGTTTATGAGTTAATTTTTAATATTGTTTATTTCTTTATGGTTTTATGTATTTCTGTTCTGCATGCATCTTTTGTTATATATTTATATAAGTTATATTGTATTTAATTTGTAATAATGATATAGCCCTGTTATTGGACTTTACAGTCTGTTGGGTTATTACCAAATAAATAAATAAATAAATAAACTATCAAAATGTGTGTAGCAAGTGTCATAAAGAAAAACAATAACATGACCATCTAATAATATATTTTAAATAATAGTTGTCTCAAATTGACAATAGTCGGCTGACGCTGATTTTGTGTCAAGTTTGATACATTGGACTAAATGTCATTTCAAGTTGACAGGATAGACTAATGCCGGCTGACGGCGACTCACGTCAAGTTGACATAATGGACTAAACGCCGACTATTATCGTCTTAAGTTAAGTTGACACGATAGAGAGTCCGATCCAGAATTATTTAGGGTGGCTCCTTTTCAAATGAAGACCCTGTATATTTTATTAATTGAACCGAAATGAAAACCGGAACGCAAAAAATAACGGTTCGAACCCCTGATTTTGACACCCCGTCCATGATGACACCTGGGGCGGGCTGCACTCCCCTTGCTACGCCTATGCCTATAATAGGACAGGATAGGATAATTGAGAATACGTTACGACAGGTTAGTATAGATTAAACATAACATTTGACTTTACAATAAGTACCAAGCTATCAAAAAACAGCATTCGCAATAAGCAAATTTTGTTATTAACAAATTCACTAGATATAGTAAATTCGAAATACATATTGTACTCACTACCCGTGTTCTTTTTCGTCAAGTTTTGGTTGTAATGAAAAATACACGTAGGCATATAAAAACTGAAATCCAATGACGAATGTTGACCTTCACGGCGTCGGTCACGGCCCCCAGGATCGGCGGCGGCGGCTTGAATCGATTACCTCTCCCGAGAAAATCTGAGACGAACGGCAAACATAAGGTCGAAACGGAGCTCCACCTTACGCCCAATCGATCCCAATCATTTATCTGATCCAAGAAGTCGACCGTTGAAAATTCTCGGAGTTGCCACCTTCGGCAAAAAATAGGTAATTAGCCGATTCGATTTCCATGACCATTTCCAGGAAAGTCCGAGCGCGGGCCCGCGATGACGCAACGCGTTCACACGGCGGTCAGACACTTTCGATGAGTCATCGGGCGGGCGAAACCTGACCATATTGAATTTTGCAGAAAGGAAATCGATGCCTGGCGCACCGCGAAGTGATTAATCCGAATTGGAACTGGTAAGCAAAATTGGTCATCATTTGGATATTATACGGAGAGGACGCGTTATTTGGAGTGCGAGAAGTGAAATGGCAGAGAAGTAAATTAAATTAAAACTGGAGAAAGTCAATCAAGTAAAATAAAATAAACGAAAATTGGTTACTTCAATTATCTAAAGCCTGGGTCTCCAAACTATCTTCTTCGCGGGCCACAAATACAATTCTACATAATAAAGTCGGCCAAGATCCGATTAATTTTATAAAATTATGAAAAATTTAAGGAACAATTGTTACAATATTTCAAATATGACATTTACAAAAAAAAATACAAACAATCGCGGGCCGGATTCATGCAAGTCGCGGGCCGGATTTGGCCCGCGGGCCGTAGTTTGGAGACCACTGATCTAAAGCATAGTACTTTGTCCATTTACATGGTGACGACCAATTTGAAATGTAAAATTTCCCTAACTTTTTCCTGAGTTAACTTAATTTTGTGAAAAAGCCAAATATAGGGGAGAACAATTTAATAGGAAGTGCATGTCATATGAAAGGCGGCTTACTTCTACCACCAACTAGGATGTTGATTTTTCTTTTTTGCCCCATCACCTCCTTCTCGCCACTGTGAGACCGATGTGGAACCCGCACTTGAACAGATCAAAGCTGTTCAAGCCCGAGCGCCCCATCAATCACACTTCCAATATATATATTTTATCAGTATTATTATTACCACAAAATAAATAAAAATTCTTAATAACAAGTGATGCAAACATAAAAAATAGTGCTTAAAGAAAAATACTTTATTTTATTATGCCACGAAGTCCGAGACTTTTATGTGGCAATCGCCTTAACTAGTTTTGTCTATTGTTTTTGTCATTTAAATAACCACTCTCTCACTCTTTTTTTAAACTCATTTATCCTTACTTTTAATGATTTCGATAGCTAACGCCATCTAATGCTTCATAGTGGCATCGTCAGTGACACGAATGCACAAAGTGCATATACAGGTCACTGTTTCGTCCACGAGCGAGCAGAACTCTGTTTGTGAAACCAGAAAACAAATATCAAAATTGAATTTGTGTTCAGTATTCCGGCACCAGGTACCACTATGAAGCATTAGATGGCGTTAGCTATCGAAATCATTAATAGTTTTCACATATTGGCTTGAAATAGTCAGAAATGTTCAGTATTCCTCAGCACTGGGTCGGGACCACACTGGAGAGGACCTTGAAGTCCGAAACGCGTCTGTGGGTACCTGGTGCCGGAATACTGAACACAAATTCAATTTTTATCCTTACTTTTGTTATAATGTCTCTAGGTATAGTGTTAAATAATTTGCGCAGATTTATTTCTTTTCGTCGAAGTCCGTATTTGTTATTGTGTCTTATCACTTCATAGTGTCCTGCTGTTTGATGTCTTGTTTGTTTTCCATGTTGCACTTTATTCCAATTTTCTGCGTCTTAGAAGTTGTTAATAATTCCTCGCCAGTTTGTCAGTTGTTTAATTATCATAATTTGTTCTTCTTTGTATACGTTAAAGTTTGTTTTGTGTTTTTGTTTGGAATAAAATAAATGTTTTGTTACGGTGTTTAGTGTTCTTTGTAGGTCTGATATTAGATATTCCGATGCTAGGCCGTATATTGATATTCCGTAGCTGACCATGGACTCTGGTAGTGCATGGTATATTTTTTTCATGATATTGTCGGGTAAAAATTCTTTTAAGTAATAGAACCTATGTCCTAAATGTCGCAGTTTGTCTTGTATGTGGCGTATGTGTATTTTCCATGTCATATGTCTGTCAATCCAGAGTCCTAGGTATATAGACAATTGTGTAACTATTTATATTGTAAACTGAGATATTATGTTCTTCTCTTTTTTCGAAACTAATGGGCCTGGTCTGGAAGCCCTGCAGAGATATTGTAAATTTAGTTTACAATCTGGAGCTAGGCTAGGCTACAGATGATGAGTGAGTTAGCTAACGTGTCGCAATACAAGTATTCATATAGCGAGCCCACAAACAGAAGTTACGCCATTGAATCTTATTGATGAATAGTTTTTATTAGATCCCAGCAATTGTCCATGACATGTCCACATAACTCATAAAATCATAGACTAGGTTAACATTCTGATTTCTTCAAAATCTTACACTTTCACCGACTTAACGATACATTTTCACACACGACCAAACTCAACGCGGGCTCACCAGTGTCATTTTTTTCCACGGTCTAAAATTCGTTATTCCATTTATCTTTCGGCGTTGCACAAATACGAAATACCCGAGATTCCACGATGCGCGCTGTCTATCTGAATAAATTAGATTCTAATCCACGTATGCTGTATCTCGTTTGGCCTTTCCAGTGAAATGCCATTCATAAAAAAATCTATGAAAAAAAATCTGCTCTAGTTTAAAACATGAGGTGTCTACAAATTTGGACTTTCTTAAAATATAATTATTTTTTGTTCAAGTTGTTAAAGAGTGAAATTTATTGAACATATCATATAACCTGAATTGGTCAACTCGCATATATCGAAATTTGATGTATTTACTATTATATATTCCATTTGTTTCTGGATCTCGCCTAGCTATGGAAAAGTGACAGTTTAAGTATTGTAAATGGGGCTGGTTGTGTTTTAAATCAGGGTTTTTAAATGTCACTGTCAGATGTTCGATTTTAAGGTTATAATATCTGACTATTGTGATCTTACACTGTTGCCTGTTTTACAAATTTTCAGATATAAAAGGATAATAATATGCAGTTTTAAGATTAACAAAATTTACTACTTGGTTTTTGTACATACAAACACAGCAATAATATTGTATATAACAAATATAATGAATTCGGCTCTGCAAACATATTTCGTCATCCATTTGTATTTCTCGCTTGGGTCTTCCCGTTAACACATTTTGATCAATTCCATCCATCCACCTTAATTTTGGTCATTCTCTCTTCTGTTGGCCCTCAGTATTTTTTTGTAGAATTGCAAATTTATTCCCACCCTCTTGTGATACTGATAATTTTCATGTCAAACAATTTTTAAGCCCTCATTCCACTTTTATTATTTAGCATTGCAACAGTAGATTAATTTGATTTAATAATAAAATGCTCGAAGAAGCGACCGCGTAGCGAAATAATTGTTGCAAGATTAACAATAAACCTCTTAAAAATTAAAAAGAGGATTACTTATGATATCATAAATTATTGCAACACTGTTAAAATAAGGAATCAGGAGTGCCAATTAATAAAAAATGTAAATGTTGATACTGCAACATAACAACACGAAAGCATGGCTAGGCGAGATCCAGAAACAAATGGAACGGTGTATATATCTATTTCTAGATTAGGTTTGAATGAAGGTTTAGTTAAATTTGTTTAAAAGAATGAAATAAAGCCTCGAAAAGGAAGATACACAATATATGATATAATTTTAGTTATCATAATCATAAAATATTCTCAATGCATATAAATTACACATATCGTCGTTTAAGTTTTAACATCGCATACCTCACTTTTTCCTTCTCTACAGAGGGCCTCTCCAAAATATCTAAACCAGCAATTTTTGAAGAGAGACACCCTCTATAAGCTCGGGAGTATAATGGAAGAAAAGAAACCACAATTTATGGTGCTGTCAGAATAGCAGGTAGTTTCCCTTTTTTAAGTGTTTTAAACAGTCGTTCATGTTCATTTGATGACTCCAACAATTTAACTCATTAATCAATATGTTATGCAATGGTATTATTTGGTTACGTTTTAATCAAATTGATTAAATAGAGCACGCTAATCTAACCATTAAAAAAATGCAAAATAAGGTTATGATCTGGGTCTAAAACGTGCTTAAAACATGTTTAAAACACGTTTAAAACAGAATATACGGGGCATTTTTCTTTTGTGTACATATCCCGATAATTACAGCGTTTTTTAAAGTTGTGGGAAATCGTTGTTTTAATGCGGTTAATTTAAGTCTTTAAACGAGTGTTTTCCATTGCCAGACTAAGCATGAAGTAAAATTTCGAGTTTAGAAAAGCCTAAGAATTTGGATTGGCCGCGTAGCGAAGCGGAGCGGCCAATCCAAATTAGGCTTTTCTAAACTCGAAATTTTACTTCATGCGCCACGCTTTAAAACACTGATTTACAGTGAAGTTCAAAAAACACACACTTACAACAACGGTTATGAGCAACCTAATATACGTTAGAGTTATTAGGTTGCCTATAATCACTGCATTAAACAATTTTGTCAGCGCAGAATTTGACTCACGTTTTATCCACATTTCTATATTAGATTGCTAAAGCCGTATATTTTAAACTTTACGATATTTCAGTGTTTTATACGCGTGGCGCATGAAGTAAAATTTCGAGTTTAGAAAAGCCTAATTTGGATTGACCGCTCCGCTTCGCTACGCGGCCAATCCAAATTTTCAGGCTTTTCTAAACTCGAAATTTTACTTCATGCTTAGTCTGGGAGTGGAAAACCCTCGTTTAAAAATTCAAATTAAAATCTTGAACAAAACACAACGAACGTCAAAAATTACAGTGTATACTTATGTATCCCTGTATTTAAAAACCACATTTATGCACACACAGTTTTATTGTAACAAAATGTTTTGTTTAATAATGTAATTTGAAATATCTTAAACAATTTAGCTAAAATTTAAAAACTAACAAAAAATTTTAATGAATTAATATAAAATATAATTTACCAAATATTTATTTTTAGCAGCTAAGATAATAAAAAAAACAGTTTTAAACAAATACAACGTTTATAACATGTTTTAAACAAATTTAAGATTTAAAACTTGTTTAAAACGAAACCGTTTAAAACACGACGGCTGTTTTTAAACATGTTTAAAACACTGTTTTAAAACAAAGTGTTTTAAACATAACAACCCTGGTTAGGATTGATCATCTAACGAGTGTTTCCAATCCCAGACTAAGCATGTAGTAAAATTTTGAGTTTAGAAAAGCCTGAACATTTGGCTCGGGCGTAGCGCAGCAGAGAGACTGATACAAATTAGGCTTTTCTAAACTCGAAATTTTGCTTCATGCGCGACGCGTATAAAACGCTGATTTAATGTTAAATGGTCTATAACCAACCAATTAGCAAGTGAAATACGTTTTGTACGACAATCATCAATTCTATAAATGACGGAAAAAGTGCTATAATGAACATATACATTATTTTTGTATTAACGACGTGAACACCATCTACTGTCAATAGCACTACTCAAAAATTGGCAGCAAATGGTGTTCACATCGTCAATTTATATGTAAATTACACATAACTACTAAAATGGTTCTAGATGTTCAGTTTTTTTCTGGATTTTAAAATACACAATCAATTGACATTTATAATAGTCATTTTGTGAGTACAATAGACAAGACTATTGGCAGTAGATGGCGTTCACGTCGTCAACCTAAATTTTAATTACATATGACTATTAAAATTGTCAATTTATAGTGCAATTTGAAATCCAGAAGAAAACTAACCTTTCTTGAAGCTTGTTGGTATCTTTTGTAATTCACTCCTGATAATGCTGTAAAACGCGAAACTAGTCGAGTAAATAGTAAAGTAAAAAATTGTGAAACAAACCAAGTGTAATTTAATTTAAACCTTCATTATCAATATGAAAACTAACCATCTTTATTCATTTTAATAGTCTCATATGTAATGTACATTTAAAATAACGACGTGAACTATTTATGAAAAGGAAAAACGATAGAAAAAATCTGAAATCTAAAATCAAATGACAACAAAACAATATTTGTCAACCATTAGTTTAATTATTGACAAATGCAGCTTTGTTATTTGCTTCCAAAGGCTACTTGTTTAAGTCGTGACAATTGTGAATTTTTCATAATACTTTCTTTTAAGTTTGCTTTTAATTTTTTAACTCTACAAAGTTTATTCAAAAAAATTAGCTCATTTGAAATATCTAAAAATATAGGTATGTATCTGGGGAACAAAAATTCGATGACGCCATTACTTCAGTTTCAAAATTTAGTAAAATATGCAATTTTGGATTAAAATAGACCTTAGTCAATCCCATTTATGAACCTTTTTTCAGATTTTTTCTACTGTTTTTCCTTTTCTAATAATAGAGCAGAGACATCAAGTTTCGCTCACCCTGTACATTTTATATGTAAAATGTTAATCTTTTGTTTTTTGTAAAGAGTGCTTTAGAAACAGTCAAGTAACTCACTTATTTGACAACTCCTAAGACCCATAATTTGCTTACATATCACCCCTGAAGACGGCCATCAAACGATATATATTTTACCAATTGTGATTGTATTTTAAACTAACGAGTGTCTTCCACTCCCAGACTAAGCATGAAGTAAAATTTCGAGTTTAGAAAAGCCCCGCGTAGAAAATTTGTCGAGGGTCGCGTAGCGACCCGAGACAAATTTTCACGGGGCTTTTCTAAACTCGAAATTTTACTTCATGCGCCACGCGTATAAACCACTGATTTGCAGTAAAGTTACAAATATATAACGCTTAGATGGGATGATGATTAATATTTACCAAGATTTAAACGTCAGATACGTTTCAAAAAAAATTTATTGACCTAAAATTGTAAACGTAGACATAATTTTCGACTTTATTTTACAAATGTCGTATTAATTATAATTACATTTTAAATAATTTCATAAATATCAAATAAATCTACCTATTAAAACCACCTCAAACCGGACAAAAGATAACGCCACGCGCCGGCTGAAAACATGGACTTCTTACTACCTGCTAATATCGGGTTGTCATTGACACCCAAAAAATTCGGTTGGTGTTCATAATGGATTAACCCTTGAGTGCTCGGTCTCTTTCCCCTTACCCTCCAACATTTTAGGAAAGAGATAGAAATCGGAAGATTTTAGAGTTTTTGGTCTAGTCGCGCCACAGGAGATTGCTACCAACACAATGGCAAGAAAATATAAATCCAACAGTAGCTCAGTTTCGGATTTTTTTTTAGATATGCTATGTTGAAACCTAAACGATGATTGATTGTCATAGTGTCTATGAGACGTTCAAAGTTAATATATAGTATACTTATTGTACATTATTACAAAAAAGAGATCGTACTGAAACAAAACAAACTATTTGTTTCAATACGATCAATGTAGTATTTATATTTATCTACTACCAAGACAAATAAAAAGCAATTCATAAAAGTCAACCAGAATAAACACAAGATATAATCTCTGGTTAATACATCTAATAATACTCGGGTGTAACTTGGTTATTTTTTTTTTAAGAAGAAACACTATTGACATTCTTGAAATCGCAGAGTATATTTGCATGCTCATATTTATTTTCATTCGGATATTCATGGCATTTCCTTTGCGTCCCATGTGTGAACGTCAAAATCGACGAGTAAGAATCGAAACTGTTGAAAAAGAATAAGAGAAATACGTAAAATTAATGGCTTCAGTCTAGAAAACGCGGTGAATCAGGCCGGTGAAATGCGCCCGGAATAATCATAAAGAAGGACTTTAATGACTCACACGGTTTACCGGAGTATTTCAAGTATTCCAAGATGATTATTCACTTTTTTTATGGTGATACGTAAATAAGTTATGTTGAGCCATTAATGGTTTGGTTGATTATAGTGTCTGTAAATGTAATGTCTGTGCATCTTATATGTGGATAATTTATTGTCTTTACTATGAATCGAACGAGAACATCAAATATATTGTATATTTGAGTCGCCTATTTATAAAAACCAAGAAATCCATTTGAAAAAAATGGATTTAGGGTTTTTTGTAAATAGGCTACGCATTTATAAATAGCAGGTTTTTATAATTATCTTTACATTTGCCACAAACATTTAAAGACAAACAAGATATTCCGAGTCAAACCAAACAATTTAGGAAAATAGGAAAGACTGGAAAACAATGTTGGGTGATTTTGAATTAAACAAAATAGAATAAAATAGCAAATTATTGTGTTGTATATCATACAAAAATTCAAGAAAAATGCTAGAAAATGAGACCTGATTTAGATCTCTAGCTCAATTTGAAGAGCAATTATCGTAATTTAAAAAAAATAAGGGATTTGTGATTTCAACCTATTTTTCTAAAATTTAAATGCGTATATCTTCATTTTTAATCATAAAATTAAATATAAATATAAGTATAAATGAAATTGCCAATTCTTGGTTGCAGAATACTTCAAACATTAAAAGTGCGATTCTTTTCGCAATCTACAACAAGTTAGTCTTACGAAGACTATATCAAACACTCGTTGAAACAACTACTTCCCGAGCTAATACCCCGACGGACATTGAATTATACAACAAGTGTTTGCTGTTACATACAGTAACCTACTGCAAATGCAACAATTTGAGTCAAATTATTCAGGCCATCTATAGACGCGTTTCGAGATTTATCTCTCATCAGTATAGCTTTGCCATTCCCTCTAAGTAATTTGACACCTTAGACTGGCGGTCACGTTACCGCTCAAACATAAGTATAAATGAAATTGCCAATTCTTGGTTGCAGAATACTTCAAACATTAAAAGTGCGATTCTTTTCGCAATCTACAACAAGTTAGTCTTACGAAGACTATATCAAACACTCATTGAAACAACTACTTCCCGAGCTAATACCCCGACGGACATTGAATTATACAACAAGTGTTTGCTGTTACATACAGTAACCTACTGCAAATGAAACAATTTGTCGGGGTATTAGCTCGGGAAGTAGTTGTTTCAATGAGTGTTTGATATAGTCTTCGTAAGACTAACTTGTTGTAGATTGCGAAAAGAATCGCAGTTTTAATGTTTGAAGTATTCTGCAACCAAGAATTGGCAATTTCATTTATACTTATGTTTGAACGGTAACGTGACCGCCAGTCTAAGGTGTCAAATTACTTAGAGGGAATGGCAAAGCTATACTGATGAAAGATAAATCTCCAAACGCGTCTATAGATGGCCTGAATAATTTGACTCAAATTGTTGCATTTGCAGTAGGTTACTGTATGTAACAGCAAACACTTGTTGTATAATTCAATGTCCGTCGGGGTTTTAGCTCGGGAAGTAGTTGTTTCAATGAGTGTTTGATATAGTCTTCGTAAGACTAACTTGTTGTAGATTGCGAAAAGAATCGCACTTTTAATGTTTAATGTATAAAATTAAATATTTTTCTTTTTCTATATAAAGGCAACGAAGGAATTTAAAAAAAATCTAAATCTCAAGAAATGTCAATTATTAGTGTTTTATTTTATTTTTTAACGTAGGTTTCCACCACTTGGTTAAGTATGAAGTAATATTTCGAGTTTAGAAAGGTCTGGAATCACTCGCAAAAATGCGCATGACAAAATATACGAATGCTAAAATTCGCACACGAATTGAAAAATTACTATCGGTGGCTTATTTGAAATCATATGATTATTGTAATGTTGACATGCAAAAGATGCAAAGGGTAGATATGGCACCACCGCAAATTTGCTGTAAAATGTAATGTATTGCCATATTTTTGATAATCCGCTTCGCGGAGCGACCAAACCAAATGTTAAGGCTTTTCTAACCTCGAAATTTTACTTCATGCTTAACCTGGGAGTGGAATACACTCGTTTAATGCTCAAAATCAACGCATTTATAAAGTTAGAGGTCGTTCCATTTAACTTGCGAGAACAAAAACGCATTTGTTCACAACAATCTTATAATATGTGCATTATTTAATTGTGTGGGCAGTATAAATGGGGTGCATTTAACACTCAAGTACATTGAACACGGAATTTGCGTGATAAATGTGGTTTTTTCACACGAATATAAATAAATGCCTAGTTAGATTTTTTACCGCTATGCAGTAACAGCGCTGTCCTAGTCAAATCAGCTTCTTTTGCCTTACATTTGACCATGGTGATGATGACGTCGTCGACAAATTTTCACGGGGCTTTTCTAAACTCGAAATTTTACTTTATGCTTAGTCTGGGAAAGAGCTGGGCAGGATTCGAATCATTCAGGATTCGATTCCCGGATTCGAATCCTTTTAGAGGATTCAAAAGAGGTATTCGAATACTTTAATGAAAATGGATTCGTGATCCGGATTCGTTACATTTTTTTAAAAGGATTCGTATTCGAATCCAGACGTAGATGATTCGAATCCTTATAAAAGGATTCGAATTCTTATAAAAGGATTCGAATCCTTATAAAAGGATTCGAATTCTTATAAAAGGATTCGAATCCTTATAAAAGGAATCGAATCCTTATAAAAGGATTCGAATCCTCATACACGGATTCAAATCCTCCTAAATAATTCGAATCATCGCTATTCAGGCTGGGATTCGAGTTCGATTAAATCAAATAGTTAAATATTCTAATATGAATATTTAAATCACTAAATTGTTCATATTTGAATATAAATATTTAAATTTTCGAATAATTCAAATATATGTGAATGCATATTTGGTTACTTAACCATGAAAAATATCCAACGTTAATAGTATATTTTTAACTTCACTTGAAATCAGTGTTTTATACGCGTGGCGCATGAAGTAAAATTTCGAGTTTAGAAAAGCCCCGTGAAAATTTGTCTCGGGTCGCTGCGCGACCCTCGACAAATTTTCTACGCGGGGCTTTTCTAAACTCGAAATTTTACTTCATGCTTAGTCTGGGAGTGGACAACACTCGTTCTTAGAAGTTTTAAATTAATGGATCACTCTAGATTACTAAGTTTATTACCATTTTACAAAGGCTACAGCTCGAAGGACCAACCATGGTCTTCGTAGACCGAAGGACTACAGGGAATCGAAGTTTTTTTACAAGAAAACAACGAATATCTGAAGGTTTACAGCATGGATAGGAAAGAAAACATCTAATTTTGAAAAAATATTGAAGTTGGGTTGGTTTTCAGTGCATTTTAACTTCACTTTAAATCAGTGTTTTATACGCATGGCGCATGAAGTAAAATTTCGAATTTAGAAAAGCCCCGCGAAAATTTGTCTCGGGTCGCTGCGCGACCCTCGACAAATTTTCTACGCGGGGCTTTTCTAAACTCGAAATTTTACTTCATGCTTAGCCTGGGAGTGGACAATACTCGTTTGAATTTTAAATTTAACTCTTTTAAAAAATCGACGTATGTAATATAATAAATCATTCATTGAAATCATAGAAAAAGATTCAAAATTTTACCTAAAATTAACTTTTAGAGTTAACTTTATAATTTGCTCGGCTTTTAATGGGTAAATATTTTATTCCTAAAAAAAATCGTTATTATTCAATATTAAAGTTGCATTTAATACAATAACAAACTGTGAATAAATCGACATAAATCTAGAAATATCGAAAACCTCGACATGTAGAAAATCTTGACGGTCCACTCCCAGACTAAGCATGAAGTAAAATTTCGAGTTTAGAAAAGCCCCGCGTAGAAAATTTGTCGAGGGTCGCGCAGCGACCCGAGACAAATTTTCACGGGGCTTTTCTAAACTCGAAATTTTACTTCATGCGCCACGCGTATAAAACACAGATTTAAAATGAAGTTCAATAACACATATATCATCATTTATTAAAATCATTATATAATCAGATATTTAGTCGGTAAATGAACATTTTTGTTAATAGAAACTGTTGGAATAAAATATTACTGGTTGCAAACAATAGATTCAAATTTATTTTTAAAGGATTTGTATTCGTGATTCAGAAATGAGGATTCGAATCTTTGATTCGAATCATATTTTTCAATTACGAATCCTTTATTCGAGTAATCGTGATTCGAATCATATTAGGTGATTCGGATTCGTGATTCGAATCCTGGTTTTGAGGATTCATCCCAGCTCTGGTCTGGGAGTGGAAAACACTCGTTTATAGCTTTAAATTAAACTCTTCTAAAAAAAACAACGTGAACATTTTTCTATTAGGTAAACATTTGCATAAGCTGTAAATTTTCCGACATCCGTTGTTTTTCAAAAGGGCTTGATTTGAAACTGTTAACGCTTGTTTTCCACTCCCAGACTAAGCATGAAGTAAAATTTCGAGTTAAGAAAAGCCCCGTGAACATTTTCTGGGCTTTTCTAAACTCGAAATTTTACTTCATGCGCCATGCGTATACAACAGTGATTTCAAGTGAGGTTCAAATATACATAATTTCACAATAGTTTTGTTTTGTACGCGTGGCGCATAAAGTAAAATTTCGAGTTTAGAAAAGCCCGGAAAATTTGTCTCGGGTCCCTTGACAAATTTTTACGGGGCTTTTCTAAACTCGAAATGTTACTTCATGCTTAGCCTGGGAGTGGAAAACACTCGTTTATAGCTTCGAATTGAACTCTTCTAAAATAAAAAACGAATATCTAGAGATTTAAAAAAATAAGCTGAATTTGGAATACGTTTACTTGAAAAGCTCCCTGTATATTAGTTTGTATTATTTATCTAATACAATGTTGAAACGACATCGTTCTTAGAATTATTTTTTTTTTTGGCGTTGTTTTATTATTTTTGGACTGCTTCTGTTACCTACATATCGTTTTGTTGTTAGATACATACTCATATAAATCTCTTTGTCCGATATCGAATATTTTTTCATCCGAAGAGTCGCTGGTGAAATTTGACGATTTCCGTTCGGTTGTCGTTATAAATACCCGTTAGCGTTAATAATCATGAATTCATGATTATTAACGCTAACGGGTATTTATAACGACAACCGAACGGAAATCCCTAATTTAACCTCAAAATTAGAAACGTCAAGTTAAATCGCCATTCAAATTGTTACAGGGAGAAATTTCGGCATTAAACGCTAACCGGTATTTATCCGCTAAACGACATTTAAACTGGTCGGTAATTTATTTATTTATTTATTTACGGTAAAAACCATTTTAACATTAACATAAAAAAAAAATATACACTCTAAGTATACAAAACTAATTACATCACTACTAAACTAAACTTAACAAGAGCTTATAGTATAAAACTAATAAAACAATAGCATCTCCTATTAAGGGAAAGAATAATTAATATATGCAACCGAATTAATATGGATTAAGTAAAAAGCTCGAAATTGATAAACTTAATTTTGGTTTTGAATAGATTTTCCGATTGTTGAAAGAGGTACAAGGAATTAATATCTAGTAAAATATTACCAAATCGGAATAATCTTGTTAACGGGTTATTTAAGCTATAATTGCATGTTGCACTTTGGACCTTAAATGTACAGTGTTGCCTCGTTCTTCTGTCAGTTATTGGGACTACTAAGTATATTTTGGAGACAAGAAAAGAAGAATTAATATAGCCCGAAAAAAGTTTGTGCAAGTAACATAAATCATAATAAATGCGCCTGTGAATCAAGGGTTTTAGATTTATCGTCGATTTGAATGAATTTATTTCTAAGTTATCTCCAGAAATTCCCATTCTAAAGGCACATACTCGTGCAAATTTAGATTGGACTTTCTCGAGCTTGTTTATCCAGATAGCATAGTGTGGACTCCATATAATCGAACAATATTCTAATATCGACCTTACCAATGAAAAATAAAGTAACTGTAAGGTTCGCACTGAAAATGTTTTGCCAATTCTAAAAATTAAACCTAAAACCCTACTTGCCTTATTGGTAATATTTGTAATATGTGGTCCAAAATTAAGTTTATAATCGAGTGTTACACCCAAATCTTTAATCTCGTTAACCCGACTTAATCCGACACCTTTCAACATATAGTTATATTTATGGACTACTTGACGCTTGCTAAATGATATTATTTGGCATTTTTTTAAGTTTAATGGCAATCTATTCTTGTCACACCAATTTAATATATTATTCAAATCGTCCTGTATCAATGTGCAGTCAGAAGGCTGCGACATTGCTAGGTATAGCTTTAAATCATCTGCAAACATTATAGCTTTGCATGACTTTATGGAGTGTATTATATCATTTATAAAAACCAAGAAAAATATAGGTCCACAGTGTGTACCTTGTGGTACACCAGAATAAACGGAGAATTCCTTTGAAATAAAGTTTTTTATTTTAACTTGTTGAACCCTATTACTTAAAAAGGAGCCAATCCACTCCACAACTCTTCCATTAAATCCGTATGCTTTGATTTTTGCCAATAATATCGCGTGATTTACCTTGTCAAATGCTTTCGAAAAATCTGTGTATATAGAATCAACTTGCATTTTGTTTTCAAAAGCACTAACAAGGTAATCTGTAAACACTAAAAGATTTGAAGTAGTGGACCTACCCTCCACAAAGCCATGTTGTTCCTCAACAAGTACATGTTTAAATTGATTTAATATAAATGTGGACATTAATTTATCTAATAACTTAGGTATCGAAGATTGGAGACATACGCCCCTGTAATTTTCTATAATGTCACTACGTCCTGATTTATGAATGGGTGTAACAAAACTTTTCTTCCATATACTCGGCACATAGCCATTTCTTAATGAACAAACAAATAATAAGTATATGGGCTTGGAAATAGTAAAAATGCAGTTTTTAATAAAACTATTTGGAATATTATCGGGGCCACAACTATGATTATATTTTAGATTTTCAATACCCTCGTATATATCCCGCAAAGAAAGATGAATAAAATCACCAAAAACTGACTTATCGAACACAAAGCTGGAAAAACATGGAGAATCATCTTCAGAATAAACAGAAGCAAAAAAATTTGAAAAATTTGTTACAATTTCCAAACCGCCCATACATTTTATATTACCAAGTTTCATACAATTCGGTATATTTGTGTTATTTCTATAGGAATTAGCAAACTTCCAAAATAGGCTGGGATCAGTGTTGATTTTATTTTCACAGTTTAAAATGTGTGCCTTGTGTAATTCATTATTCAGATATTTGCATTGTTGCCGTAAGTCTACTATGCAATATGCATATTCACTCTTAAATATAATTTAAGCTTAACTGTCCTTTAAAATGTGTTAATAATACCAGGCGTTACACCACTTTAAAAATAAACGGTCTATTTATTAAATACAAAAACTAACTCTATCCAACATTAATATTATAAATATCTAAAGATTCCATGAATTAATTTAATTTTTGCTTAGACTTTTCATAAAAAAATGATCTGAATTTTATTTATAGTCAAAATGACTTTACATTTTTATAAATTACCCAACAATTATACTTTTGATTATACAATATAGAAAATCTAAATAATCTATTCAGAATAGAAATTTGTAAATGGTAAGCATTTAAAATGAAACAGTTTATAAATTAATTGGATCTTCTAAAATTCACCCATGGAAGTAACCAGCATTGAAAAGACAAAATATTGTGTCCGGGGGGGCAAGAGTCAAAATATTTGTTAAATACTTATGATTTCTCAATTATATTTACGTGAAACATCAAAAATATACGATTTCTTGGTGGCAAGTGCCTTCCTTTAGCTGCGCCCATAAACTCACTTTAAATTTATTGATTTTACAATTACTTAAATATAATTGTTTTTTATTCATGAATACAGAATACAAAAATAATCTGTCTAAAGATGATGTGAGCATTCAAATTGAATTTATAAACCGCAAAATGGAAAAAAATAATATAACAAAAAAGGTAAATAATAAAAAATAAGAAACATTCAGAAAATAAAAAGATTATTAATAAAAGAACATCTAAATAAAAAATGAGAACATTCTCTGTAATTAAGGTGGGGTTGTACTCCCAGATTAAGCATGAAGTAAAATTTCGAGTTTAGAAAAGCCTACAAATTAAAAAATTTCACTCTTTAACAACTTGAACAAAAAATAATTATATTTTAAGAAAGTCCAAATTTGTAGACACCTCATGTTTTAAACTAGAGCAGATTTTTTTAGAAAAGCCTACAAATTTGGTTTGGTCGCGTAGCGCTACGCAACCAAACCAAATTTTTAGGCTTTTCTAAGCTCGAAATTTTACTTCATGCGCCACGCGTATAAAACACTGACTTCAAGTAAAGTTCAGAATAGTGGACTCTGCTTGATTTTATGTTTAACCTCACGTAATAAATTAATCCACATTTTCAGGCTTCTCTGAACTAAAAATGTTACTTCATGCTTAATCAAGGATTACGTTTTTACGTTTATATTTAATCTAATTGCTTTTATCTTTAGACTTGTCTATTTTAATGTGTTTTTACTTATTACATATATTTTAACTGTAACCTGTAACGTCTTTTAAAAGTTATTTTTTCAACTATATAGTAAGCTTGCCTGTGATATCTAATGGCCTAGTCATTTTTCACCTTGTGTTATATACTTTAGTATACTGCTATAATTATATAATCATTATTTAAACATATATTTGTAATTTTTTGTTCTATGTATGGAAATTATCATCATACTATCTACTTCAGTGTACGAGTGTACCCAATCTATAGCTTCAACTGTATTATAAAATTTAGCACACTTTTACAAACTTGTATTACATCATTATATTTATTTTTGTATTTATTTTTGACTTATGTAAACGAACCGTAATTGCATGAATAAATTCTATTCTATTCTATTACAAACACTCGTTAGAAGCTTCAAATTATACAATTATTTACAACATATATGTGGGGATATGTATACTCAAATGAAACATATGTAACATAACATATTGCTTTCGTATTTTTACAAACTGCCGATCCCTCTACATAAAGTAGTGCTTAACCCGACGTTTTCAGCCGTTTAACATTTTGTAAACATTTTACAAATTAATTATTTCGTGTTTTTAATCATTAAATTTGATCTTCTGTTAGATCTGCTTACAACTGCTTCTATTTAGACAAGATTTTGTAATATCATTCTCAAAACGCACAAGTTAAATAAAAATCTGACAGTCGTTGCCAATTTGCGAGTGGTATTTGGGTAATCGTAAAAAAACAGCTGAATTTGCGCATACGAATTGAAGTTTGCGTATGCAAATCTTTTCAAATAAACCTATTATTGAAAAGTCATTCGCAAGTGCTTAATTGCGTGCACGAACAATTTCAAATAAACCCCCCCTGAACATTTGGATTTGGGCGTGGAGCAAAGCGTAGCGTCCAAATCCAATTTTTCAAGCTGTTCAAAAACTCGAAATTTTAATTCACGCGCCAGGCGTATAAAACACTGTTTTAATGTGAAGTTCAAATTTGTTATTTTTTATTTATGCTATGGTAGTTGTTGAATTTTATCAATAATAATTCTATATTTTGCAAAATTTAAAACAACTGTAGTTTTGTAAATAATGAACATTAGATCTATGTTTATTTAACCCATAGTTTTTAAATGCGCCCCTGAACAAGTTGTGCATTTTTTATACCTATTCTGAATTATACCTATTCTTGTGTACGAGAAAGTCTAGGGAAGATCCCTTTTTTTGCGAATTGGCAAGAAAATAAACCAACCCCCAACTCTTTCTTTTTTTTTCATGTTATACATTATACCAATTCAAATGTAAGGCTTCTAATGAGGCGTTTTAAATGCGGATATAATCGCAATTAGTTGCGCAGTTCGTATTTCACTTATCTGTTCGCTATTTATTTTACATTAATTAACCAAATTGGGGTTAACTTTGAGCGGCCTGGAATGAAGAAGAAAAGGGAACGTCCTCGAGTACATAATACATTTATATGTATTTTATTTAACGGCGTCACGCTCTCCACTCCGGCCATAATTAAGCATTCCTCGTGAATTGTGAATTTTTTTACGGCCCATAAATCCGTTCACTGCGCCTTTGAGAAACTCGCGCTGATTAGGAAATCGGTCCGAATTTCAGGGCGATAACAATAAATCGCATTGTGCTCAGGTAATTTTCCAGGTAACATCGTAAAACTCATCATCCGCCCAATAAAAATGGACGAGCGTTTAGCGTTTTACGATATGGTTTATTGGACTCGAGTGGGTGCATCTTTATTTCTTTCGGGAAAAATTATGCACATTCGTAATGGGGTTGTTATGTTCATGTCGATTCATATTTCGTGCATATGTTTTAGTACTTTTGAAATGAAAAACATTTATGCTACGCCAAATTTTGTTTTTCGGGTGGGCTATACAATTACCCAGACGACCTTACGGTATAAAACAAACAAACAAAAAATTCACTAAAAAATGCAATAAGTTAAGCAAATGACTAAAGAAGAGAGAAGGTCGAGAGACGCGTTAATAATCCAGAAGAAAGGGGCCGCTCCTCCTTTTTGCCGTCTACCACCCTTTTTTCTGGATGGGGGGAGTAATCCCCCGTCTAGCCGGGCTCTGTTTGAGGGGGGGATGTCTGATGCTGTATGTGTTTGTACGCCGGGGGGTGTATAATTGCGGGGGCGTCGACCCCCCTTTCTAGTCTGGAATCGCGAACTCTGCGCGACCTCTCAGCTCAACGTCTGGTCCGGACAGGAGATGGAAAACAAACCGCGTTAAGACGAGCTGTGGAAATGAACAAACTAATCCTTTCATAAAGGACTTCATTTTGTTTTTAACCGCCCCCTTGTGTTTCATTTAGAAAAATAAAAGAGCAAACATTAAATAGTCCAAAGAATCACGTTTGTATATTACATTTGTGGAATGAAAAGTCTTTTGATTGCCCGTAGACTGCAATTATAACTCTCTATAGAGTTCTAGAGGAGCAGACTGTAAGAGTAGTAATTACTTAAAGTTCCCTCGAGCTGCCGAAAGTTGCAAAAATAAATCTGGAAATACCTGCTTTTGACATTACTTTGAGCAGCTATTAATTTCCTTATTAAACGGGTTCCATTTACACATACAATACATAAAATGAGATCATATCATTATACAAGGGTTGTTCAATACAAACAAGTCGCAGTGACGTAACTAGAATTTTAGGGCCTTTGCAAAACTCTTTCTAGGGCCCCCTATACCGGATATATATAAGTCTCAGGAGATATCTGTTTTTGTTTTATTTAAGGAAGGATGATGAGCAGGAAATCGGGTTAGGGGATGAGATGTATTTAAAGGACTAAGGCGGTTTGCCATTCAGGCCCGACTAAATTTTGTTAAGTATAATTCATTTTTACTGAAAATGTGGACAATAATAACACCCATAGAATCCGGGACGAATATTTCTCGTCAGAAAAATTATCCGCCCCAGGCGACGAGACTCGAACTCGCATCCCGCAGTGGACGACCAGACAAAACCAAGGACTCAACCGGTCGGCCACCGCGGCCCAATCGGTTTTGGTAGAAAATAGAAAAAAACGTTTCTGCACCAAAGTTGCTCGACTTTAAGAAACTTGTTTTCTATCTTTGACGTTAACCGAGGTATCCTCCGAGAATGTACTAATGGGACACTCTGTATATAACACAAAATAAGCTCACCCCCTTAAGTTGTTATTATTATTTGAGATATCAATTTAAAATTTGATAAGATTATACCCAGTGGCAGCTCGTGAGAATTTTTGTTAGTGGGGCTGCATACATATACTAACAGAATTTTTTTCTTCCAAGTATACATATCCCGATGCGTACCAATTTTTTAGCATTCGTATTTTTTTAAATGAGTTTAATTTGAAGTTTCGAACGAGTGTTTCCACTCCTTAGTTAAGCATGATGTAAAATTTCGAGTTTAGAAAAGCCTGAAAATTTGGTTTGGTTGCGTAGCGAAGCGAAGCGACCAAACCAAATTTTCAGGCTTTTCTAAACTCGAAATTTTACTTCATACGCTACGCGTATAAAACACTGAAGTATTATAAAGGTTAAAATACCCCGCTACAGCAATATGGAAAAGCTATATATTGAACTTCACATTAAATCAATGTTTTATACGCGTGGCGCATGAAGAATAATTTCGAGTTTAGAAAAGCCTAAAAATTTGTTTTAGTCTTCTAGGCTTAGAAAATGCACCAAACTCACCTAATTTCTATGAAGAATCAGAAAATAATTTTTAGCAGATTGTTGTCTTTCTGGAAACCGCTAAAGGTATGTTTCCGAAGTAACTTGCACATTTCGATGCGATGCGTAATAAAGTTCTAGCATATCGCGTGTTTCGTCACTTGAAAACGGCATTTTGTTATAAATGTATACTAGTTTTGTCAGGATAGGCGAAATTCAGTCGAAGTGTCAAAAATTACTTTATTAAACAAAAGTGTAGCTGTCATTTCCAAGGTACTCTTTGCAAAAATAGGATTTTTGGCATTTCCATCAAACTGCTAGACCATCTTGGATTTTTACATTTTTTCTGACTACGGTAATATGGCATGTGTTGGGGACATGCCATATTACCGTAGTCAGAAAAAATGTAAAAATCCAAGATGGCGCCCATAAGTAAAAAACAAAGTTAGCCGAATGATGTTTGCCAAAAATCGAAAAGTCGAATTTTTATTATGATATCACCACGTTGTAGAGCGAACAAAGTGGCAATGATAAAGTATTAATTGTTTTGAAGTATCTCTTCAAATAGTTTCGCAAAAATATAAAAACGTTTTTTTTAGAAATTTGAATTTTTTTTTTGATATCTTCGGAACTAGTCGGAATATTTTATGTTTCGAAACGGCATTATGTTATACTCCAAATTGGGCATCTTTGCCCTAATTTAACCGACCTTGTTTCTCTTCAAATAATCTAGATCCCCATGCTTGAGCTCCAAAAATGGCCACCCTGTATGTGTAAATAATTTAAATAGTTACCCAAAATATACACCCTTTTTAAATGTTCAACAGATTAGTCCTATTTTTTTTTATGTTTTAAATGTAGGACACCCCAAAGTTTTAATGACATTTTTTTAATGCGGCTAGCAAATTGTATACTGTGTAAATATTTAAAGGAGATATTTCTCATCGTCCAATTCTACAAAAATATATTACTAAAAAAAATATACTACTAAAAGGAAATAAACACGTATTTAGAGTAAAAAATATTGTTTGAATTTATACTGGGATGTCGGGGCTGCAGCCCCGAAGCTATTATGGACGAGCCGCCACTGGCCATACGAGTTTAGTGGAGATCGAAACTTCAGTTGTACTTTCGGTTTCACTGGAAATTACATCACATTTTAGATGGAACACCTTATATATTTTTTATTTTCTTATATAAAATATCATTTTACATTAAAATAAATGTATTTTTTTAAATAAAAATTGCATGTGTTATGTTTTTCTTAAAAAAACTAATGCTACATCTATTTAGTTGTGACTGCCCTAATAAGTTCTGTTTCGTATCATAAAACGAAAAAACAAAAGTAGTTTGGTCAACACATGACATTAAATATCTTGTGGTGGAGACGGTTACTTTGTGATACATTGTAAATATTTAAATAATTAACACTGATTACTTTTTTGTATTCACTTTTTTATCTTAATTTGTGACCAGTTTCGACTCGTCAGCGAGTCATTCTCAAACTAAAGTACTTAAACTAACATCCGCTGACGAGTCGAAACTGGTCACAATTTAAGATAAAAAAGTGAATACAAAAAAGTAATCAGTGTTAATTATTTAAACGTGACTTTAAATTATTATTAAATCTTTTTTAATATCTTAATGTTGACAAATGGAAACATGCCAATTTATTATGGTTTCTTTAAAGGGTTATACTACTTATCCAAATATATTAATTTGAGACTTTGAGAGGGCAGTTGCAATATTTCCTGCAATATCCCGGCGCATTCACCATGGCTCTCCAACAACTTTAATTATTATTTTTTAGTGATAAAAAAGAAGTAATTCACTAATTTCACAATTTTTAATATAACTTAAAGTTAGGCAACGAAACGAAGTTTTCCACTGTAATTGGCGTTTTTCATATAAAGAGTGTGGCGAGTGAACTCCTTTTTTTTAAATGAAATAACAAACTTTACACATTTCAAAAAAATGTAATGTTATTTTTCTCGGAAAATTTGATTTTATATTGTTTACAAAAAAAAACATATTTTGCAAATGTCGCCCTCCATTGTCAATACACTGATTTAGTCTGAAGTTTCGGTCCACTATCTCAAACATCCTGATCGGTATATCGAGAATTTCTGCTTGGATATTGTTGTGTGGGTCTTCCAAGGCCTGTAGACGATTGTTAAGTTTGGGATTTGAGATTTCTCCACAGGAAATAATCACAGGGGGTTACATCAGGCGAGCATGCCCCTCGCAGGGAGATCAGCCGCACGGGGAAGACTTCTTTCAACAAAATTATTAAAGTCTTAGCTGTGTGGGTTGTGGCTCCATCTTGCTGAAACCACACACACATTGTACAGTTCTTCGAGAGCAAGAAAAAAAAACCCTTTATAATTTTCCATTATCTATATAAATTCACGTTTACCACCTTTCTGTTACTCTCAATAACTTCGGTATATTGACAATTTCGGCTCGGATATTGTTGTGGGTCTTCCAAGGCCTGTGGACGATTATTAAGCTCGGGATTTGAGATTACTCCGCAGGGAATGATCACAGGGGGTTAATTCGGACGTGTGTGCCCCTCGCAGGGAGATAAGCCGCACGGGAAAGACTTCTTTCAACAAATGCATTGAAGTTTTAGCTGTGTGGTTTGTGGCTCCATCTTGCTGAAACCACACACATTGTCCAGTTCTTCAAGAGCAGACAAAAAAACTCCTGTATAATTTTCCATTAACAATATAAATTCACGTTTACTACCTGTATGAAAGATTTTTAATATATTTTTCTTTTAGATATTATAAATAATACCTTTATTCTTTCTACATCTACATTTTAAATATATACAAATATACATCAATATTAAATATGTATATATATATATATATATATATATATATATATATATATATATATATATATAGATGTTCCTGCAAAGGTTGCCCTTTTTCTCCTGTCTTCGCATCAAGAATAGTGGTCCACACGTCGTCCCATCTTGGGCTATCGGTATTGGAGGATTAAGGGTTTTCTAATTCGGAGTTCAGTCTTTTACCATTGTTAATTTAAATTTTGTCAACAAGGTCTTTCACTTTTAATTTGAAGGCTGGATATTTCAGTGAAAAAATAAATTATGAGTGTGATACATCACTGAATTCAGAAATATATACTCTTTCAAAATATCAAACCCAAAATGGTGCCCATAAGAAAAAACAAAGTTGGCTATGTTTTCTGGGTAAATGTTAGAGTTATCTTAGAATCAATTATGGTACTAGATTCCTCATTAAAAACACAGGCACTTTTTAATTAATGTCAGAGTTGTAAATGTCTAACTACAGGGTGATCGACGGGAATCAGACGTTTTTTTAAATGAACAGTACTCACTTGTTTTTTAATAAAAAAGCAATTTTATTACACAAACATCTTCGTAATTACATGCCATTTCCATTGCATGAATGCATAATAATGTCAGACTGGCGGTATCCACAGGGACGGCCCTAGTCTAGTGGGCGCAGGGATGTGCGCTGATTTATTAGCGCCCCTGTTTACAAAAATTATCAAAAACTTGGCATTTTTTCGCCTAAGTTCGTAGACCACATTACCACTAGTGCCCAAATGCCATGCATCCGTTACTTCATGCCGCAAGCCGGGTCTGGCTGTACACTCTCTTGAAAGCAGTTTCCAATCCTTTACTCAAAGTTGCTGTATACGCTTTCCAACATCTCACGGTCAACTTGTAATTGAGATTTCTTCACAAAAATAAGTCACACGTGTTTAAATAAGGTTCCTTGACGTAACGAGATGTCGCCAAAAAGTGAAATTACCCTTTCTGGAGGCATTTAGCGAACCACGACCATTGCCAATTGAGCAATGTGCGCGGTGTCCCTAAGTACACCAGATTTGGCCACTTATGACTCTTTTCGTAGGAATACCTCAAATAACATGTCTTTACATACAAAACCCACACCTAGACCGATCTGAAAGAGAAAATCAAGCGGCAAGTGGCAATAATTGATCATGCGATAAATGTTAAAACACGTATAGAACGATTTGCGGCAAAATTTTGAAAATTGCATTTCAGAAAGTGGGCATCACCAGCATGACATTATATTTTATTTATAATATTTATATAAAATGGCATGTAATTACGAAAATTTTCGTATATTAAAATTAATTATTCATTGAAAAACAAGCGAGTACTGATCAAATAAAATGTGTCCGGTTCCCGTCGGTCACCTAACACAATAGTAATTGAGTTAAAAAATAAAACCGCACTTAAAATAAAAAAACCATATTTGGCAATATCCCAAAAACAAAAGAAAATATTTGAATTTTGTTTACGGATTATTATTGGGCCTTGAAATACGCAACTTAACCGACTCTCTATCTCTTCAAATAACCGAAATCCCCATACATTCAGTCAAAACACGGACACCCTGTATAAACTAACGTAATTATTAATGAAGGAGTTCGAGTGAGATATCTTAATTTCCGTTCCATAGAAATCAGAATAGAACAACACAAACAAAGGCTGATTAAACTAGGAAGCGCACTACTTGAACTATAACTAGAGAGATATAGATGCTTTAGAAAATAAGATTTAAAATGTAATATGTTTTAATTTAATTTAATTTATAAAAAAATATAACGATATTCACTATACATTTTTCCTATAATAATAGATGTGTGTTTAGCTGTGAAGATAAATGCCAATCAATGTGTTTTGAGGTTTTAAGGTTGAAATTTTTATTAATTACTGCAAAATAATTATGTATACTAAAACGGAAGCGTCGAATGACCACGATAATGCTCGCATAGTTGACTAGGCAAGCTTTAACTAAATTACACTGCGAGACACTTTCAGTCCGGATGTTTCTTCTTTGTAACTGCCAATTATTTGGGTTCTTAAAGGCAACAATTTTTAAAGAGATTGAAAAGCTTCCAAATAAGAAAGGATAGTGTATAGAGTTACAAACGGAAGCATGGAAAAATGAGATAAACAGTTCGTGAAGATCCTGTTTAAATAAAGAGAAATGTCGAACCGTCCTATTAGGTCAGGGCAAAAAAAAGATGAGAATTAGAAAGAGGCAAGACAAGCAACTAAATATTGGAATATACGGAAAATGAATTGCCTTTCCAAGAAGAATACCGAATGATTTTCTTCGTGCCCACACTTACGTTTAATGGTCTAAGTGGAACGGTTGTAAATAAAAACACTAATCCTCCTCTCTACAGGACTACATGTTGTACATTTATGACTTTGTATTTTGTATGTAACTATGTGTGTTGGTGAAAGGAAGAAGGGGACTTAATTGCTAAGTTTAGAGACTGGACATTTGAGGCGATCGGCGACCTCTCGTAAATTGTCTGGAACGAACTGGTCTCGAAAATTACTAAAACAAGACAGAAGATCTAAAACTACTAATCCTTACAATGTTTACCTTAATTGGTTGGTTCATTTAACAAAAATTGATATATGCATACAAAAAAACACATTTTGACACACTTAAATAATATTTCATCAACATTAAAACAACGTTTAATGTTGCTTCAATGCTGATATAACGTTAATTGTTTGTTTTTTTTGCTCAGTGGGATAGTTAAAAATTATCGACAAGTGTTAGTTATGGATCGAAAACATTGACGAAATTAATTGATATTGGAAAGTGATGAATTTCAATCAACATCTACAAAATAATTAAATACTTATTCGTTGCTTTTTAAAAAAGTTTGAATTGAAGCTTTAGGCCCGGTCCACACATGCGTTTTTTAACCGCACGGCGCCGCTGCGTGCCCGCAGCAAATAAATGCACACATCCGTCAAAAGACGCATGTACTCCGTCAGTTGTGAAAGATGTCATAAATGTGACGTTGATTTTTTATAAGGTTTTCGGAACAAATTTAAAAGGGTATTACACTGATAGGGATTTTTAAGTCACAAGCTGGAAACGTTTACGAAACTTCATATCCCGGGCCCCAGACGCGGGCTAAACTACCAGGAAATTTAGGGCCAGTGGGTTTTGAGGCCTGCAGGCCGAATATACAGGGAGTTTTTCTTTTAAAGAAAGTATACGTATTCCAAATTCAGTCTATTTTCTTTAAATTTTTAGATATTCGTTGTTTTTAAAACAGTTTCATTTGAAGCTTTAAACGAATGTTTTCCACTCCCAGATTAAGCATGAAGTAAAATTTCGAGTTTAGAAAAGCCCCGTGAAAATTTGTCGAGGGTCGCGCAGCGACCCGAGACAAATTTTCTGGGCTTTTCTAAACTCGAAATTTTACTTCATGCGCCACGCGTATAAAACACTAAAATATTGTGAAATGTATGTGTATTTGAACCTCACTTGAAATCCGTGCTTTCTACGTGTGGCGCATGAAGTAAAATTTCGAGTTTAGAAAAGCCCAGAAAATTTGTCTTGGGTCGCTGCGCGACCCAAGATAAATTTTCACGGGGCTTTTCTAAACTCGAAATTTTACTTCATGCTTAGTCTGGGAGTGGAAAACACTCGTTTAAAGCTTCAAATTGAACTCTTTTAAAAAACAACGGATGTCGAAAAATTTACTGTATACTTATTCCAAATTCAGCTTATTTTCTTTAAATCTTTAGAAATTCGTTGTTTTTAAAAAGTTTAATTTAAGGCTTAAGACGACGAGTGTTTTCCACTTCCAGACTAAGCATGAAGTAAACTTTCGAGTTTAGAAAAGCCTTGTTAAAATTTGTCGAGGGTCGGGCAGCGACCCGAGACAAATTTTCTGGGCTTTTCTAAACTCGAAATTTTACTTCATGCGCCACGCGTATAAAACACTAAAATATCGTGAAATGTATGTGTATTTGAACCTTATTTGAAATCAGCGTTAATACGCGTGGCGCATGAAGTAAAATTTCGAGTTTAGAAAAGCCCAGAAAATTTGTCTCGGGTCGCTGCGCGACCCTCGACAAATGTTCACGGGGCTTTTCTAAACTCGAAATTTAACTTCATGCTTAGTCTGGGAGTGGAAAACACTCGTTTAAAGCTTCAAATTGAACTCTTTTAAAAAACAACGGATGTCGAAAAATTTACTGTATACGTATTCCAAATTCAGCTTATTTTCTTTAAATCTTTAGAAATTCGTTGTTTTTAAAAAGTTTAATTTGAGGCTTAAAACGAGTGTTTACCACTCCCAGACTAAGCATGAAGTAAAATTTCGAGTTTAGAAAAGCCCCGTGAAAATTTGTCGAGGGGCGCGCCGCGACCCGAGACAAATTTTCTGGGCTTTTCTAAACTCGAAATTTTACTTTATGCGCCACGCGTATAAAACACTAAAATATCGTGAAATGTATGTGTATTTGAACCTCACTTGAAATCAGCGTTAATACGCGTGGCGCATGAAGTAAAATTTCGAGTTTAGAAAAGCCCAGAAAATTTGTCTCGGGTCGCTGCGCGACCCTCGACAAATTTTCACGGGGCTTTTCTAAACTCGAAATTTTACTTCATGCTTAGTCTGGGAGTGGAAAACACTCGTTTAAAGCTTCAAATTGAACTCTTTTAAAAAACAACGGATGTCGAAAAATTTACTGTATACTTATTCCAAATTCAGCTTATTTTCTTTAAATCTTTAGAAATTCGTTGTTTTTAAAAAGTTTAATTTGAGGCTTAAAACGAGTGTTTTCCACTCCCAGTCTAAGCATGAAGTAAAATTTCGAGTTTAGAAAAGCCCCGTGAAAATTTGTTCAATTCAAATTGAACTCTTTTAAAAAGTAACACATGTCAAAAAATGTACAGCTTATGTATATGTTTACCTAAACGAAAAATTCCCTGTATATCAGATTGATATAAAATGATGTCAAAACAGTTTAAATTTCTCTGCATACATATGCAGGTACATAAATTATGTAAAACATTATATATCCAGTGTTATCCATGCGGTATTTGAAGAATGTTCATTCATAACAAACGGGATAGGTGCATGAATACATTTGTCTGGCGGTGTGCGTGCATTGCTGTAATATTGTGGAGTGGTCAGATCTATTTATAATACCGCGGAACGCGGATGATTTTATCGATCGATGACGTACGACGAAGGGATGCAAAATTGTTTTCAGTTCGCTGTTTGGATTAGCCATTAATTAATTAGCGGATATAATCTCGTTAAAATTGATGAATATTCAACAGTACACGTTTTGCTCGGGGTTCCCTGGGCAACGGACACTTTCCAGTTTGTTAAGTATGATCGGGAAATAATATTATTATGAAAAAAGTCGGTATTGACTAAAACTATTGAAGCGTTCTATAAAAGCTACTAGTTTATTAATTAATAAGCGTGAGTAGACACTTATCACCAAATCAAATAACGTTGCTATAACGCATAACTATTTCGTTATTCTTTCAATGGTTCAGATCAGTGGACACGGCGCTGCACGCCCTCATTAGCCAGGTTGAGAAGTCCATGTGCAATAAGGAGTTTACGTTGGCGGTATTTCTGGATATCGAAGGAGCCTTCAACTTTGTGCAGCCAGAAGCGATTCTCTCTGCCCTCAGAAACCTGCACATGGACGAGTCGATATGCCTCTTCATAGGGGAGCTGCTGACGGGGAGGCACGTTGTCTCCTAGCTGGGTGGCTCACACTCAAGAAGAGAGGTTAATTGGGGTACCCCTCAAGGGGGGGTCCTCTCTTCGCTACTATGGAACGTAGTCATAAATGAACTACTGAAAGAACTAGAGTCTGTAGGGTGTAGAGCAATTGCCTACGCTGACGATGTGACCCTTACAGTCTCTGGCAAACACTTAAGTATCCTATCCGAACTTATGGAGCAGGCACTCCGCAAGGTAACCCGCTGGTGTGAGAAGTGTGGACTAGGGATAAACACCCTCAAAACTGAGCTTGTACTCTTCACCAGAATGCATAAAGTACCGAACTTCAAAGTTCCTACTCTAAACGGCATGGAACTGGTCGTAAAAGAGCAAGCTAAATATTTGGGCATTCTATTTGACAGGAAGCTTAGTTGGAAGCCCAATATTCAGTAGAGAGCACGGAAAGCGCTCGTAGCGCTGTACTCCTGTAAAAGAGCAGTGGGCAAGGACTGGGAACTAAAACCAACTGTTCACTGGATGTACACGGCTGTGGTAAGGCCCATTATGTTCTACGGGACCGCAGTCTGGTGGACTGCCCTGGACAAAAGGATCCACCAAACTGCACTGGGCAAAGCTCAAAGAGCCGCCGAATTGCTCATAACGGGGGTGGTCAGGTTCACCCCCTCTAAAGCGCTATAATACTAAATCTAGCTCCAGTCGACGTCTACTGCAGATATGCTGCAGCTACCACAGCGATCAGAATTAAGTCAGTTGGGATATGGAGCACTAGCAAACAGGCCATGGAAGGATCCTGATTGAGCTTGTCGATATCCCCCTGAAGACTGACAGCTGCACTCCAGAACTTAATATTGAAAATAAGTTCTCCGCTTCCATCCCGGACAAAACCAAATAGTTAGAGGGCAAGATAGTTCAAGGCAAGGACGTCTGGCTCTTTACGGATGGTTCCAAGTCTGAGAACAGAGTAGGGGGCAGAATCTTCTCACAAGATTTCAACCTCAAGCAGTCTTTTAGACTCCCAAACCACTGTAACATTCTTCAGGCAGAGGTTATGGCCATCCGAGTGGCAGTGGACTGGATCCACAAAAATGACCTTCAGGGGAACCGCATCAGGTTCATTACTGATAGCCAAGCCGCCATTAAGATACTGAATAGTCCGTACTGCACCTCGAAGGTGGTCAGAGACTGTAATAGGCTTCGCTAAATAGGCTTGCAAATAACTGTGACGTGGAACTCATGTGGGTACCTAGTCACAGTGATATCAGGGGGGATTCAATTGCCGACGACCTTGTAAGGAAGGGGTCAAGAATAAAGGACCTGTCTACTAAACTCTCCACCCACATTCCTCTTGTGGAATGCAAGAGACTACTTAGGGACCAAATGATAGCATCGGTCAACCATAGGTGGAGAGAAGAAAATACGTGTCTCAGGCAGCTATGGCCTATATGGGATACTATAAACAGCAACAGATTAGTTGTACTTAGTAGAATCGACATAAAGAAGGCGGTAGGCATGCTCACGGGCCACTGCACCCTAGGCAGACATGCACAAAAGATGGGTCTTGAGCACAACGACTTTTGCAGAGGATGCCTGGATGTGGAGGAGGAAGAGACGGTACTCCACTATCTGGGACAATGCCCTGCTCTTGAAAAGATAAGAATCAAGTACCTTGGTATGCACTACGCCAGTGGTCTCCAAACTACGGCCCGCGGGCCAAATCCGGCCCGCGATTGTTTGTAATTTTTTTTTGTAAATGTCATATTTTGAAATATTGTAACAATTGTTCCTTAAATTTTTCATAATTTTATAAAATTAATCGGATCTTGGCCGACTTTATTATGTAGAATTGTATTTGTGGCCCGCGAAGAAGATAGTTTGGAGACCCAGGCACTACGCGAATGGACTAGCGGACCTTAGACCTCTAGATGTGAGAAATCTGATCATGTTCATTAGGTGCTCGGATTGGTTTGTATAGGTGGGGAGGGAGGGGAGATCTGACTCCTTTTTACCCTTATAGTATCACAAGGGGCCCTTTGGGCCTAAGTAAGCGCTCTAACTGCTGCCATTGAAACCTAACCTAACCTAAAGATGGAGAAGTGTTGAAAAATTGAATTATCAATAATTCTAGATAGTTATGAGAAAAATATGTGTATTTCATAAAAATCCACTACTTTCCCGTTATCGGTAAAAAAAGTTCTTTTATAATCCAACTTTTGAAAGTTATCAACTAGTAAATTCATACCAGGGTTCGGGAATATCATGATATTCATATAAATATCAAAATATCGGATATATATCGATATTTATCCGGTATTTATTAACATCTTGATAATTATTGTTATTCATAAATATTAATATTTATATTATTTATTAATTGTACAGGAAGTTTATCTTTTAAGTATACATGTCCTAATTACAGCGTATATGCTGTAATTTGTCAGATATTGGTTGTATTTTTATAAGAGTTTAATATAAAGCTTTAACGAGTGTTTTCCAATCCCAGAAGTAAGGATGAAGTAAAATTTCGAGTATAGAAAAGCCTGATAATGTGGCCTGGTCGCTATGCGACAATCCAAATTTTCAGGCTTTTATAAACTCGAAATTTTACTTCATGCGCCACGTGTTTAAAACACTTAAATATTGTGAAATTCACAATATGCTACTAAAGCAGTATGCTTAAGACGTGTATTTTGAACTTTACTTAAAACCAGTAACTTTGGTTAGGATTAATCGAAATTAATCAAGTTAGTCTCATTTGATAGGTAATTTACATTAAATCACTGTTTACTCTCATTTACTTTAGTTCTTATAGAAACCGCTAGAGGGCGTTTCTCGAACAACCGCCATATTTTCTAAATGTTCTTGAAAATTTCAAATTATAAGCTATAGTTCTCTTACACTAGTTTATTACAGGAACAAATTCTGAAAAAATGATAAAAACCTCATCCTTATATACTTAATGACATTAGAAGCGTAACACCCAGAAGGAGTTATTATTTTAACTTGATTTTTTGCCAGTATGGTAGTCTTACATCAGGAATAAAATGATTAAATTTTCAAGAAATTTTATTAAAAAACAATCTAAAAAAAATTAATAATGTGTTTGGCGACCCCTTTGCTGTATACACTCCTATAGACGTCTGGGCATCGACAAAATGAGATGGTCGATGTCTTCTTGAGGCATCTCGTTCCAAGCAACTTGAATTTCATCGATCAACTGTGCTAGAGTCTGTGGAGGATGGTGCAAAGAGAATATTCTTCTTCCCATGATATCCCACACATGTTCAATGGGATTTAAATCCGGCGAACGGGGCGGCCACGCCAAAACATTAACACCAGCTTCATTAAGAAAGTTCATAGTTCGACGAGCAATATGGGGACGTGCGTTATCTTGTTGAAAAAGTACGTCTGGGCGGCCATCTAAATAAGGCAACAAAGTCGGTCGTATGACGTCTTCAACATAACGCGCAGCTGTCATACTGCCTCGAATGAATACAAGAGGTGATCGACTACCATAAGCAATAGCCCCCCAAACCATTACTCCAGCAGTCCTGTGTACATGCCTCTCAATAGCAAACCTAAGATCAGGTCGTTCTCCACGGTAGCGTCGTACCCTTCTACGGCCATCATGCGTGCCTAGACAAAATCGTGATTCATCGCTGAATACGACATCGTGCCATTCTGCCTCCCAATGCTGCCGTTCTCTGCACCAGTCCAACCTTTGGCGACAGTGTCTCGCTGTTAAAGGAAGCACTAATCTTGGACGGTACGAAAGAAGCCTAAAGGATTGAATGCGGCGATATAAGGTTCGCATACTAACGGGCCTACCTTCTTCTCCAATCCATTGATCACCGATTTGACGCGTAGTAGCGCAACGGTCTCGCAGGGCTATTTGTCTTAAGCGCCGATCTTGACGTTCTGTGGTACGCCTTGGTTGACCAATTCATACTCGTATTACAGTTGCTGCAGTGGAATCAATACGGCGGGCAATTTCGCGATAGGACATACCGACATCTCGATAAGCAACAACTCGACCCCGGTCAAAATCGCTCAAATGGTGATATTGTGGACGTCTTCGGACTCAAGGCATTTTATTTAAGCTTAACACACTCAACGGAAACACGAAAACTAAAAACATCTGTACTAAACAGCTTATATAAATAGTTTTATCAAAAAAGAAAAAGTGAAATATTTGTTTTTTTCACAATAAATATAAAAGGCACAAGGTTGAAATTGTTATCAATGTATGCTTTAAATATAGTCACTCTGTTGCTAAAATATGAATTCAAAAAAATCATTCCTTCTTGGTGTTACGCTTCTAATGTCATTGAGTATATCTTTATCCTAGTCAAAGGTATAATAAAAAGTTTGGTAGATTTTCCGATTTTCAACCGCTTACCATATAAAAATATATTTTAAAATCTAGTAGGCCTTTAGGCTCATTTGTTTTGGGTTCAAGAGGTCAGAAACAAGAATTTAAAAAGTAAGGAAAATCACTTTTCCCTATTCAAATATTTTGGAAAGCGAATATGTAAGTAAATCCATAATTATTTAAAATCCCAAAATATAATAGGCTATGAGATAAGTAGAATGTTTACCGCTTCACTACGTGACCAAACTAAATTTTCAAGCTTTTCTAAACTTGAAATTTTACTTCATACGCCACGCGTATAAATCACTAACTTCAAGTGAAATCTTCAACTAATTGGTTAGAGTAAAATAAATTTAGTATGTCAATTATCAATTGTTCAATTTTGTTGATTGCAGCGCCATCTATCAAAGTAACAAAAAATGTTTTTAGATAAAACTTACTTACTTTTCCACGCTCTATCCAAGTCTGTAATAAAAAATAAGGGTACGCATTTAAGATTTTAAAGCTACCCCAGCCCCCCCTGGGGGTTGATTTTTTTTACAGAAATGGATGTTCCCCTCCAAATCATTAAACTTTTATTTCAAACATTTTTTTAATCAGTGCTTGGTTCTGAGGATAGTCCAGGTGGTACTTTAAAATGGGACATCCTGTATATTCGCAGTAAAGATTTTTTAATTTTAATTCTATGTTGTTACAATATGATCTAGTGTTAATATTTAACTATTGATACAATATTGTAAAATTGTTTTTCAATATTCTACAAGATTAAATTTATACTAGGGTATAACCACACATTCTTGGGAGTAAAATAGATAGAGGGGTGAAATAAATTATGGTCATTAAATTCATATCGAAAGTTCATCACAATTCCAAAAGCTTTTTTTTCTTGTCTTCGGTTATTAAAAACACATATCTGGATTGTAATTGAAATTTACAACATACAGCCGTTCTGCAACCGCTCATTTAAGTAAACTCAGGGACGAAAGTCACCATCTGTCAATACCAATTATGAATTACGAATTGCGCATTCGCAATTTTTTCCTCTTGTTGCTTTTTTTCCAGGCCGGACAAGAACAACAGATGCCCGACCGGCTCGTGCCGCAGATTGCGATTTCGTAATAATCACGTACATGCACGTGCAATTAGCGTTCATTTTTAATTTTTTTTAATTTTAAGGACAGGTGTAGTTGCGAGAAAACGTAATCGTGATGATTTCGTCTTCCTCACATAGTTTTAATCGGTTCTATAAATGCGATTTGGCAAACGGTGAAAGTACCACTGACCCATATGCGTCCGAGCCAAATGTCGTCGTATTTTCGTTTTGAGATTGTGTGCGTACGCGTGTGCTGTCATTGGAAATTCCTATTTAAACATCAAATCATTAAATGAAATTACATATTTAAAGTAATAATCAAAATACACTTTATTATTGAACTTGCTTAAAAAGTTATTGGCCTAGGTCTTTCAGCTTGTATGTAGGGTAAAGTGAGGGAATGGCGACATCCTAAGTAGGGATGTTCCGATCCAAAAAAAAAATATCGATATTGAGTATCGATCATACCGTATAGGGTGTGGCAAAGTTCCCGCACACATTTTTTTAATGCAAATTTACGTATCGTTTTTAGTATTTTGTATCGTTTGTTTATTTGATTGTTTAATTTGTCAAATCATTTTTACTTTTTGGAATTATGAGCTCTAAGGAAGATCGAATTGCGATCATCAGAATTTTGAAATGAAGTTTGTGGTATTCCAACTTGCGTGACCTAAACCCGATGTATTTTTCTATTTGGTCCATCTGAAGAAAAAAGCCTGTTCTATTAAAGACAAGTCAATAGAATCCGCAAAAGCGTTCCTACAGCGAGAATGGGGCAACATTTCAAACCATCAACTAACGACCATCGTCAAACATTTTCGGGAGCGTCTCGAGGCCTGTGTGGCGGCTAATAGAGGAAATTTTGTAATTCTGCTCAAATAATCTTGAAGGGAATTTTCTTGGCTTTCTTTTGATGTAATTTGTTGCTGTTTTACTTGCCGATAAAAAGGCTACTATTGAAAGAATGTGTGCGGGAACTTTAACCGCACCCTGTATGTCGAAGTATCGATACGGTAAAATATCGTAATGAAAAGTATCAATACTCAAAACATTAATACATTTCAATACCAGATATTTTAGATTTAATATTTATTAATATTTAATACTACAAATTAATTTTGAAGAGACCTTCACCTAAGTACGATAAATAATAATGTAATTTGTTTTTCTCTAACCATTTTTGTATATATACCTGTTTTTTAAGTAGTTTTAGTCACTTCATGTACGATAATGGCAAGCTAAATTTGCCGAAACTGCAGTCACATAAAAATAAATTGTGTTATACAAACAAAGTTAAAACGTTTTTTATTGATAAATTAACATGTATAACGAAGTAGAAGCCTCCACAATACAAAATAAATAATATTGTCAAGAATAGCTTAGTGACGGTTATGAAATTATCAAAATTCAAAAAAAAAATTAATAAGTCAATGTTTTATACGCGTGGCGCATGAAGTAAAATTTCGAGTTTAGAAAAGCCTAATTTGGATTGGCCGCTCCGCTTCGCTACGCGGCCAATCCAAATTTTCAGGCTTTTCTAAACTCGAAATTTTACTTCATGCTTAATCTGGGATTGTAAAACGCCCGTTAGAATTTTTTAAGAACTTGAAATTGAGTTGTCTGGCGTTCATCGCAAGTAAATGACTAAATAATACGCGAGTTTTCGGCTGTAATCATAATCACAATTAAAATCATAATTATAGTAAATTCAAAACTGTTGACATTTCACCATAATCATGACAAATCGTCAAAAACTTGAAAATGACCAAAAATCGTAAAGAATTTATGAAAAGCATTGATATTTTTAAATGTTTAATTTAGGAAAGTCACGAAAAGCGTCAAGATTTAAAAAAAAAATTAAAAACCTCGTTTTTCTTGAGTTTCTGAAATTACCGTTAATTTTAAAAATGTTGAGTAATTTTAAATATTAAAATACTGTTTATGACATTTCGTTTATTCTTAAAACCCTGGCAGTTTCTGTACATTTTCAGAATGTTCATAATTTGAATTCATTTTTAATTTCTTGACGATTTTCATTAAATTGAAAGATTTTCATCAAAATGTTGACGATTTTCATATTTAAAGAATTTCCGTGAGGGACTAGAAATTAGGAAGGCGCTAAAGCGGGGAAAACCGATTGTAAATAATATGGAAGAGCTTTGGAACTCTCCGATAGCGTCCGCCGATATTTTATGATAGCCTGTATTTGTATATAAATAGTTGTTTAGATATTTTTTGTACATTCCTCCCCGAAGATGACCAATGGTCGAAACTAGTCGGAGAAAATATAAATTAGTGAAACAAACCAAGTGTTTTAATTAAATATCCAGTATTAAAGATTTTTATCAAAATGTTGACGGTTTTAGTGAATTTCTTGGATTTTCGTTAGTAATAAAAATGTTAATAATTTTCATGACTAATAGAAATTTTTCGAGCTTCAACATGTTTAAAATTAACAAATATTTATGAACATCGCTAAGAATTTGAAAAGTTCTCAGCAAGTTTCATAAATTTTTAAAATATTCGTTAATGTTAAAAATGTTTAAGCTTTTTATATAATTCCAAGGTTTTCCTAAATTTGTAAGATTTTCCGCAATTTTAAAAATATTGAAAACTGCCGAATTTTTTTTAATAGTTAATGATAATTCATGAGATGTGAATTATCGTTAACTATTAAAAAAAATTCGGCAGTTTTCGTAAATTTTCAAAGTTTTAGCAAGGGTAGACAATGCTTATGGGAGAACTGGATTCCGAGTTTTCGAGGATAGAAAAGGAGAGACTGTGGTCGGGAAGTGGGTCCATCTACTTATGAATAGAGTAAACGTAGAAGTATTCTAGAGAAAACTGCTCCGGTTGCGTCTACACACACACACACACACACACACAAACGCGCTCGCTCTTATTTCGTCGTGTAATTTGATCCCGTCTACACCACTTGTACGATGATAAATTTGATGACCTTCAGAAAAAAATAAACTGTTCCGAAACATTTCTTTTATTTTCAGATTTCCAGCGTGTTCGCAATTATGGACTTTGGGAATCAGATATATTTAAAAAGCTCTTAAATAAACCTAAAATTTAACTAAAAATCAAAAAATAAAATTCAATACGTTTACATTAAAGAATTCATTTGATATTATTTTTATCTTGATTGTTTTTTTCTCTTCATAAATTCAATTAAAACTTTGGTATGTACCAAATTTGGCAAATAATTTATATTATTGATTAGTTATACAGAGAGTTTTTTAAGTATAAATAACTCAATATACAGAATACACTGTACATTTTTTTGGGCTTTTCTAAACTCGAAATTTTACTTCATGCGCCCCGCGCACAAAACACTGATTTTACGTGAGGTTCAAATATACTTAAGTTTCACAATATTTTAGTGTTTTATACGCGTGGCGCATGAAGTAAAATTTCGAGTTTAGAAAAGCCCCGAAAATTTGTCTCGGGTCGCTGCGCGACCCTCGACAAATTTTCACGGGGCTTTTCTAAACTCGAAATTTTACTTCATGCTTAGTCTGGGAGAGGAAAACACTCGTTTAAAGCATCAAATTGAACTCTTTTAAAAACACAACGAATATCTACAGATTTAAAGAAAATAAGATGAATTTGAAATATGTATACTTTAAAGGAAAACTACCTGTACATGAACTGTGGTAGACGAATAATAAAATTTATTATCACCACAAAAAGTCTATTCGAAAATATTTCTTTTATTTTGAGATTTCAAGCGTGTTCCAAATTATGAAATTCGCGAATATATTTTATAAAAACAAATTTACAATGAAATTAACAATTCTAAAATATATTTTCAACGTTTTTAGTTATTTTATATATTTTTAATAAAAAAATTGTTAAAATTATTAGATTAATAGATTATTGTTTCAAATATTCATAATTTGTATAAATAAACAAAATCATTTTACAATGAAAAAATGTAAAATATATTTCCAACATTTTTAGTTATTATATATATTTTTAATAAAAACGTGTTTAAAAATTAATAGATTTTTAATATATTTATGTTATTAAACATTTCGAATATCGAATTAACTTTTTTCCTTGACTATTTTCTTTTTGGACAATATTCATTATTTTAGTGGGGATAGCTTTATTGAAGGGATGAAAAATCAAATTCTTCGAAGTGATCTATCTGTTTTTACCTATTTGTAGGCATTTTTTCGACCACGTTTTTATTATGGTGTATACCCTCAAGTATTGCGCGACCACAACAATACCACTGCAACTTACAGATAATTCGCAACCTTCTAAAAACCATAAATATTTTGGGATTTGAAAAGATTATTTACTGTTGACACATTTAATCCGTATCCGCAGAATCCAATTCGGTAATTTCTTATCATGTTTTTCACTAACCGATATTTTAGTTAGACACCTTTTTATCGGGTTTTCTTAAATCATTTTGAATTATTTTTACTTACCTATTTAGTCTGTAACATAATCCCATCGGTACCTTTTGTAAATGTAATCTGACTAAGAATAAAACCATTGAAATAATTGAATTAACCTGACATACAAAACATTGTAAACTGGAAATAGAGTATTCAATAATTTTTGCAATTACACTTCTCAGGAAAAATCTATTATACTTATTTTATTAAAAGACATCTTGTTGTTTTCTAAATGTTTTTGATTATCATCACTTAACGAGACTTTTCAACATATTTGAGCCAATTTTCTCAAATATTAGGGATAACACTTGTTTCTGATTCCTGGGACCCTAAAACGTATATTTCCGTACAAAAAAAGATAGCCATGAGGTCGGTAACATTTATTAAAATGTAAAATTTATAATGTTATTAATGTGACTAATTACTCGATTTAACAAGTTTGTTTGTTTCGCAGTTTTTGATAATATTATCAATTATAAAGTTTCATGATTTTTATATAATTTGTACTTTCTTTATATAATATTTCGTGTATCTCGGGAAGTATTGAGAATATCGAAAAATATTTCTGCTTATTCTTTTTTAACTTATCCCCAGCAAGCCGCACGACGGATGCCATAAATTTTAATCCAAACTTAGGTAACATTTTAGTGCCCGCTGAGTGTTGTCGGTGTTGGTCAAATGGCACACAATAAGCGTTTATAAAATTTCAATCGGAAAAGTACAAGTTGATCATGTAACAATCGTTCAAAGTAAACGGATAATTAAAGTAGTCAGTGCAAAAACCACAAATTTCTAAAACTGTTAATATTTATTAAAAGTATGGTTCATTTAATAAAATACGCATCGTGATTAAAATATATACTGAGTCCATTTTGGGATCTGATTTTTTTCTTTTGCAGAATAAACACTCATGTTGAATTGAATTATTGCTTTGTGTTTTAATAAATTTGATGCCAAACACTGAATTTTCGTAGCAACAACTGTTTTGACGATTTTATTTTCGTATAATCGTTCACTATTTTCAAGCTATATTTCAAATAAAACTGAGGAGAACTTAAAAATAATACCTCGAAAATACTGCTAGTAGGTAAAGCAATGATTTTAATTTTATTGTAATCCTTTTGGTTCAATAAGCGATACAAACTCAAATTCCAATTACATTGGAAATCTTTACATGAAACATACAATGCGCCTTGAAACGGGACACATAGTATATTTAAAACTATTTTAACCCATTAACGGCCAAGCAATTTTAACTCTAAAAGTTAATTTTAATTAAAATTCTACACTTCTTTTTATGATTTCTATGAATGACTTATTGCATTACATACTGTGAATTTTTTCTTTAAATATACATAATGTATACGTGAATTTAATAAAAAGTTAAAAATCATAAATAGTTTATTATTATTATTATATTAAAGTGATAATGGATTTTCAAAAAATTAGTGCCTCAACAATGTAATGTATACGCTGTCAATGTTCAGGCATTTGTCGATTTTATATAAAAACGTGCATTATGAAGTTAAGAACGAGTGTATCCACTCCCAGACTAAGCATGAAGTAAAATTTCGAGTTTAGAAAAGCCTGAAAATTTGGCTCGGGCGCGTAGCGAAGCGGAGCGACCGAGCCAAATTAGGCTTTTCTAAACTCGAAATTTTACTTCATGCGCCACGCGTATAAAACATTGTAATATTGTGAAGTATTTATAATACACTTTAAATAACAAAATATTTAAAATGTTCTTGGTACATTTTCAATTCAGGTCAAATAATATAATATATCAAATAAACTTATTTAGTAACTTAATTATCAAAAAATAATAATGTTGCGTGTATGCATCAACGGCGCTTAATGGGTTAAAAACTTCAAACGCTAATAATTCAAAAACTAAACAAAAATGACTTAACTGCATTTTGCACTGACCCCTTTAATTAAAAAAGAAACCCTTATCGATCAGTAGATTTGATCTGATCAATAGGATTGATCTGATTAGTTAATAAAATGATAAGTTGATGTATTTGTTTTACTTTTTATCAAAAGTTTAATAGTTTTGTATTTTAAGTTTCTTGTACAAAATAAATAATACTTAATGAATTTTACAACGTTCACATATAATTTCATAAAATCTATTCTCTAATAACGCAGAAAATAAAATTGTAGAAGGAAACGCATGAATGAATGTAACACGCATCCTTAGCTCGTTAAAAGAAAAAAAACGTGTTTTCAAGATTGAAAAATCAACATCTGGAATATGTTACAACGAGAAGCGCGGAATGGAGGGAGAAAGAAATTGTCTCTCTCTCACTCTCTCTCCGAGACTTGATTTCGCGACATCTGGAGTAAAATAGTCGTAACTGACCGACCGCAGGAAGCCAGACTGGTGTATATAGGCAGCCATATACACCAATTTGGCATCCAGCGCTCTGCTCCCATTCGCGTGTACCCAAAATTTATATGGGGACTGGCTAACTGGATATATATGAACTGTGGTTTTAGTTAATCTTTAGAATTTTTACACTTCATGAATTTCTAAGGCATTCGTTAATTGACGCCTTTCATGAATTTTAAAAATAATATTCTTGTTGGATTTACGTGTGTTAGTAATAATTTTAAAAATGTTGAAACGTTATAGAAAATTCCAAGGTTTTCCTAAATTTGTAAGATTTTCGTCAATTTTAAAAACATTGATACTTTTCATGAATTTTCATCAATTTTTAAAAAATATTGGCAGTTTTAGTAAATTTTCAAGATTTTAATTAATCTTCACAAGTTTTACACTTCGTGAATTTCTAAGGCATTCGTTCATTTTTAATGTTTAGACGCCTTTCATAAATTTACAATATTTTTTTTTATTTCCGTTAACTTTGTGACGATTTACATTTATTATATATTTTTATTATTTTCGTAAATTTCCCAGATTTCCATTGATTTTTAAAATATTGATACTTTTTATGAATTTTCAAGATTTTAGTCGATTTTCAGCGAACTTTTAAGATTTTTATGAAACTCATGATTTCATTTCTTTTCTTAGTGAATCAGGATTGAGGCCAGTCTTCGAGTTAATCGCGATCATGTGTGCCCACCCTAAGAGCTGAAACTGAACTTAAAAAATCGGGTGACCGGTATTACCTTCGCGGCCGGTATTCCCCCAGATTCCTCCAGATATCTACATATCAAAAACCAAAATACAAAAACGGCCATTCAACGAAATGTTTTAGTTTTGTTTTCATTTTGAGTGATTGTAATTTTACCTCTACTTCTTAAATTAAATGTCTGCTACATGTTACTTAAACTTTGAGTTTTAATTATAAGCGTATCCCTAGCTTTAACAGAAAACGTGCAAAGATTCGATTTCAGGGACGCCCTACAGATACCTGGCACCCCTGGGCAAAACAAAATCAGGCGCCCCCAGAAAAAACAAAATCGGGCGCCTCTGGTACATTTTACCATGTAAAAATAAATATAAAATATTGACAGTAAATAAGAATGTTCTTCTAAATGTATAAAATAGTAAATTGCATAAAAAATAAAATAATGTGTATTTTTACAGTAAATGTACGTCGCAAAAGTGTACATTTCCCGGTAAATATACACATTCACTTCCGTGTTTGGTAAGTGTTAAATCAACTCACATTTACTCTTCAATTTCGGAAATTACGGACATTATCCAGGCGTTATCATGGTAAAAATAGATTGCGAGTAAAACAAAAATATAGCCATTAAATCAATAAGGAATCACACTTTGAATGTTTTGAAGTATTCTTCAACCAAGTATTGGCAATTTCATTCATACTTACAGTGGCGGACAATCAAGGCCGATATAGGGGTTGAGACACACCCCGAAATTTTCGAAACGCTAAGTGTTTGTATGTAAAAGCGGCCCTAAAAGAGCAAAAACAATATTTTTACCAGTAAATTTGATTTTTTGTTGTAAAGAGTTCTTCAGCGTTATAGTAATTTTGACCGCGTAAATGTCGCTGGACTTCGCTTTTGTCATTTTATGTCTCTATTGACTGTATTTCGACTATTGTAATATTAGGACTGTAAGTCACTAGGTTGACTGTATTTCAACTTATTCGGATGTTGTCATTAATTCACTGTGTTTTCCCTATTGCGATATTATAGCTGTAAGTCACTTGGTTTATTGTCTTTTGATTATAATATGATTTTGTCATTAAATCACTATATCAGATGTATTTTTACTATTGTGACTTGATGACTGTAAGTTACCATATTGACTGACATTAGTCTATCGTGTCAACTTGACTTAAGACGACGATAGTCGGCATTTAGTCCATTGTGTCAACTTAAAATGAGTCGCCGTTAGCCAACATTAGTCTATCCTCTCAACTTGAAATGACATTTAGTCCAACTTGACACAAATTGGCCTCGGTCGACTATTGTTAATTTCAGAAAAGTATTATTTAAAATATATTATTGACACTTACGACACACATTTTGATAATTGTGACATATTTTAAAGTAAAGAGTGTCTTCCACTCCCAGACTAAGCATGAAGTAAAATTTCGAGTTTAGAAAAGCCCCGCGTAGAAAATTTGTCGAGGGTCGCGCAGCGACCCGAGACAAATTTTCACGGGGCTTTTCTAAACTCGAAATTTTACTTCATGCGCCACGCGTATAAACCACCAATTTACAGTCAAGTTAAAAATATATACTGCTGAGATGTGATAGATATTTACTAAGATATAGCAAAAATATTTATTTTGTGAATATTTCGTAAATATGATAATAATAATAAAAGTGAAACAAATTTAGTGTGAGACACTTTCCCATATTCTTAATATTTAAATCATTATATCTATAACGAGGACAGTGGTATGATCCACACATAAACATTTTTTTAAATATAAAATAAAAACATTTGAGAAGCCGAAAACCGCAAAAAACCGAACCAAATATATTTTATTAATTGGACCAGAACGAAAACCGGAAATAAATTAACATTGAAAATCCCATACTCCGTTTTATCCCTCTGCACCCTACATAAAATTATTTCAACAATTTCTATGAGTAAGTATTAAAACAGTAATTATCAAGCACATTTGCTTTCGGTATTCTTTCAATCATATTTTAGTTATTACTACAGATACGAGTAGATATATCTTTGTAGTGGTTAGTAATTGAGTAAAATTTATAAATTATGCAATTGCGTGCGTGCACGCGATGGCGCCATTAGGGCAGCCAACCTCGTCCTCGCAATTTCCCATTTGTCTGGCTCTGCCCCCTTACACCTAACCACACGTGTCAAACGAATCACCTTGTCGCTTTTTAGCTTTTCCATTTTCTAATATCCCCGATCCGTCATCCTCCAGCACACTAATGCACGCGCATGATTTACCATCATTTTCCCGTACGTTACATTAAACATAATCAAATCAAAATTACAAAAAAATATACTAAATAAGTGGTTATAACACGAGTCGACGTATAATGGTATTATATTAGGTGCTCATTGAAAAACCAGATCGAGAAAGCGTTGTTTTTTTGATAGAAGGAAATGGAACAAAAAAGAGAAGTCACATCTTAATTTTCGTTTTGTCATACCTGACATAAATGTCAGATTGTGTTAATCAGTAGCTCATTAATTTGCCGTGTTCTTATAGTTGTTGTGTTGTTTCTTCTTCTTTTGTGTGAGTGGGCATTAAAATACCGAATAAAATAAAAAAACTTTTATAAAACTAGTGTAGATTAACATTGACAGGAGCGACTGACAAATTCACGTACAACCTACGTCACAATGTTTTGAACATTTTATAGCCAACTTGATCGGGTTTTTAACTAAACACCTGATATTAGAATACAGAGTGATTGTTAAGTACACAAAATATTGCAAATAAAAAAATATAAACCATGTTATACCTAATATAATTTCTCTGAGTCAGAGAATTTGTTATTGTTAAATTAGGGAGAGGTGTGGAATGTGTGTTTTTTTAAGAGTATGGTGACAATAGTATCAGCGACATTTTTTCCAGTCGCTTCAAATTTTGACATAACACGGTAATGTCATACTGTTAGGTCGCGTGTACTAGTATATTATTGTTCTTTCTATTACCAAAGCTTTAGATTACAATTCCTTGTGAATATTTACAGAATTTAAACATGGACTTGCCATAATAGTACACTGTGTTTAAAATCAATTTGAAAAGTAAGTTATAATTTCAGCTAGATAATTTTAACTTGATCTTTATTCATTCGTAAATGTTAAGATTGATCTAAGCCTCAATAATACAACTCTGCTGGTTTGTCGATATTTGTCTAATCTTATGTGACATTTAACGTTCAAATAGGAAGTCTTTTCCCGAAGGATGTTATACTGGGAGTTTTTCTTTTTAGTATACATATCCTAATTACATCGTAAATGCTGTAAATCTTCAGACATTCGCAGGTTTTTTCAAAGAGTTTATTTTGAAGCTTAAAACGAGTCTTTTCCACTCCCAGATTGAGCATGAAGTAAAATTTCGAGTTTAGAAACGCCTTAAAATTTGGTTTGGTCGCTATCATTTTGACAAGTGAGCGATCCATGTAGGCAGGGAATTTTTCTTTTAAGTATACATATGTATGCATACGCTGTAAATTTTCCGACATTCGTTGTTTTTTTAAATAAGTTCAATTTATAGTTTTATTTAAAGTTTCAATTTATAGCTTCAAACGAGCGTTTCTACTCTCAAATAAAGCATGAAGTAAAATTTCGAGTTTAGAAAATCCTGAAAATTGGGTTTTTTGGGATTTCAAGCTTTTCTTAACTTGAAATTTTACTTCATGCGCCACGCGTATAAAACACTGAAATATTATGAATATGCTACTGAAGCGGTATTCTAAAGAATTATATTTTAAACTTCACCTAAAACCAGCGTTTATTACGCGTGGCGCATGAAGTAAAATTTCGAGTTTAGAAAAGCCTGAAAATTTGGTTTGGTCGCTCCGCTTCGCTACGCGACCAAACCAAATTTTCAGGCTTTTCTAAACTCGAAATTTTACTTCATACTTAATCTGGGAGTGGAAACACTCGTTTGAAGCTTAAAATTGAACTTATTTAAAAAACAACGAATGTCGGAAAATTTACAGCGTATGCATGCATATGTATACTTGAAAGAAAAATTCCCTGCATACATGAATCGCTAACTTGTCAAAATGATAGATACGCAAAGTGAGGCAAGTGTCCGCCATCTTGTGGTAAGGATTTAAGCGGGAAAATGTAATTCTCTTTCCTTGCAAAATAAATGTATACGAATATATTTTATTATCTATATTAATAAATATTCTCTTTTGTATACTAAACAAATTAATGTAGGTGTCCGGTGCCGGAACACTGAGCACAAATTTTATTTTTTACACAAAACACAAAACTATTCCATTGACTAACATATATTGACGATAATAATAAACACACAAGTCATAATATAATAAAGAAAATAGTAAAACAAGTACAAAATAATAAACACGGGGCACAACACTGTAAAGTAACAACAAAAATATAACAATATTAAGTTCACTCGGAATGACAACAAACGGCGGCCATATTGTGGTAGAGATTATTTTCGCCCACCACTTGCCTAACCCGTAAAACGCAAGTAAGCAATCCATAGATATAACATCCTTGCTCTTCACACAAGCAATCTGATGACATCAAACTTTTTTTGTGGTGCATGTATTGGTGCAGAAAGCACTACAAATCAAGGAAACTAAAAAATTAACTAAAATGGTGTATAATTCCGAAATGGTACGACTTTGACCCAGCGGCGTAACTAAGGGGTGCAAGACCAATGACCAAAGACCCTTGACTGATGTCGCCTTAAGGTATTTGCATAATAGACATTAACGATTAGCAATTAAAAATCTAAAAAATATCGTAGACACTTTTTCGGACATTAAAAAGAACTCATTTCTGTAATTTAAACATCACGTTTTCTACATGCGATCAAAAATAAACATGTTACAATCAACTTTTTTTAAATCGTTTAATTAAACAAAAATGTCAGTACTAATTTACGAGGTAATATTATTTTGCTGAACATGACCGGGCGTTTGGACTTCATTTGAAATCATTGCTTTATACGCGTGGCGCATGAAGTAAAGTTTCGCTTCTGACGGTTTTAGTGAATTTTTTAAATGTTGATGCTATTTGTGAATTTTTGAGATTTTTGTCAGATTTTAAAACGTTAGCAATTTTCGTGAATTTCCTAAACTTTCGTTAATTTTCATGAATTTCCACGATTTTATTTAATTTTCAAAATCTCATTTTTCGTGAATTTTCAACATTTAGTCAATTTAAAAATTCTAAACCCTTTTCGTAAATTTTCCAGATTTCCGTTAATTTTCAAGATTTTCTGTTATTTTCGAAATTTAGACGCCTATCATGAATTTTTTAAGATTTTCGTAAATCTTTAACATCTAGAATTTCCAAAATGTTCGTTAATTTTCACACTTTTCATACAAGTGTGAATTTCCAAGAAGTTATCTAAATTTATTATGAATTTTCTATAATTTTTAAAATTTATTGTGATTTTTTCAGCATCCATTAATTAATTTAGACGTTTTATTAATCGTTAACGAATAATAAACGTTTTGCAGAAATGCCTCAAATAAATAAATTTCTTTGAAATTTGCGAACACAAAAATTACCAAAATTCTTGAAAATTCGTGAATACTCACAATTTTTGTTAAATTAACAAAAGCCTAAGAAATACATAAAAAGCATCAAAGTTTTAAAAAGTAACGAAAGGAGTCAAGAGTTTGAAAGTCAACTACAATCTTGAAAAATGCAGGTTAATTTTTAAAAATTTTGCAGATTGTTGTCTTGCAAATTTAAAAAAAAAATGAAAATTAACGAACGTATTGAAAAATTAACAAGTGGTCAAAATTTTGAAAATAATTTAAAATCTTGGAAATTCAAGAAAATTGAAAAGAATCTAAAAATTGAACAAAAACAAGACTTTGTAAATTAATAAAAATATTGTAAAAAGCCAGTGATTATTTTTTTTGTTTTCCACTCCCAGACTAAGCATGAAGTAAAATTTCGAGTTGAGAAAAGCCCAAAGAATTTGGATCCAAATCCAAATTCTGACTTTTCTCAACTCAAAATTTTACTTCAGGCGCCACGTGCATAAAAACACTGATTAATCGTTAAGTTTAAAATATTTAAAACATTTTTTTTATTGCAGATTATCACTTTTCGAGATACTTCAAAATGTTTTGAAATTTTAGTATTTCTTGACATTTCATCAACGTTTGACATTGTTTCAGCATTTTCTGAAATTTAAACATTTCATCGTTTTTCGGCAATTTTCGATTATTTTCAAAATTCTGGAAAATGTAAACATTTTTACCTTGACATTTCATCACTTGTTCATGCAAAAGATTCTGCGAGCGTCCATGCCGACTTAAATACTTTTATCTCTGAAACAACTTTATTGTGATTAACCGGTTAATTACCAACCGGTCAACTAGTAATTAACCGGTTCACAAATTTACTGGTCTTTGCAAAAAATCGGTAAATTTACAATCCTTAATTATATTACCTTTATAATTTGTTTTTATAAATATTTGCGAATACCGTATATAGAAAATAGAATAGAAAACGTATTTTTCAGTTTCTGGAAAATCGTATACGTGTAAAGGTAATATTTATCGTTTTACCCCTGACCTTTCATATGAAAACAAGATAAATAGAAATATTTCAGAGGGACCGGAAAGTAATGTCATTTTTGCGCATGTTGGTCTTTGTTGTCGCCTAGCAGCTCATTGGGTAATTCAAAGTGCTGTCGAAGACATTTTAAGGTTAGAGTGACTTGTTTTCTTGTAAGGTATAACATTTTAAAGCTTTTTTACGATGTTTGGTGAAATGGTCAGTCAAAAACCAGAAGAGATACATATCCGGCATTGTATGCTTTTTGAATTTCATAAGGGTAGTAATGCAACGGCTACTACCAAAAGCGTTTGCGATATTTATTCGAATGCTTTAGATGTTCGTAAATGCCAAAGGTGGTTTTCCAAGTTCAAATCCGGTGATTTCAGTCTTTCTGACTCTCATCGATCAGGAAGGCCAATAACTCTGGATAATGACATTTTAAGGGCGGAAGTGGAAGCAAATCCATGTTAGACCATTGAAGAACTTTCGAAGAATCTTAACGCACCTTGGTCAACTATTCAGGAACATTTGAAGCAGATTGGAGAAGTAAGCAGAGCAGGTGTTTGGGCCCCGCACAATTTATCCGAGGAAAACAAATGTAATCGTTCCAATACCTGCAGCTTATTGCTTCAGCGGTATAACACAGAAGCGTTTTTTGATAGACTGATTACCGGGGATGAAAAATGGGTCGTTTACGATAACCCAAAACGCAAACGGCAGTGGCTCTCTCCGCCACGAGCTATAGCAAAACCAAGTTTACACCCCAAAAAGGCGCTTTTGTGTGTTTGGTGGAATACTCGTGAGGTTGTTCATTTTAAAATGCTAAAACCTGTTCAAACTGTTTATGCAGACCTTTATTGTGAACAATTGGATAGAGTACATCAATCTTTAATAGAAAAGTACCCAGCTCTTGTTAACAGAAAAGGTGTAATTTTGCAACACGACAATGCAAGACCACACTGCCCAAAACGAACCCTAAAAAAAATTAATGAACTAGGATGGGAAGTATTGCCGCACCCACCATACTCACTTGATATTGCGCCATCTGACTTCCACTTGTTTCGGTCGCTACGGCATTTTTTAGGTGGAAAAAAATTTAAAAATTCTGTAGAAGTTGAAAATGCCATCTCCAGATATTTTTATGAGAACCTGGTGATTTTTATCGATCCGAGATTGAAAACTTGCACACTAGATGGCAAAAGGTCGTAGAAAATAAGGGTGATTGTGTTATTGATTAAATTAAAATATCGATAAAAATGTTGTTGTTTAAATTTAATGTAAAAAACTTTCCGGTCCCTCTGATATTTCTTGCCTAACTGAATTTTCATTATTTTCATTGACGTAAGAAATTTAGCATGCTATTTCGCTCTGAGGGTAAATGTTATTAAGTGCTGTATGTCATGATTTTTAAACCGATTTTTTTATCGTTTTCTTCATATAGTAATTGGCAATTATGATAATTTCGATATTTTTTGCAATTTAGGCGGTGCCCTAATCTCGGTCAGTCACTTTGGTTGGGGAGGGTGGGACGTCTGCGGCGCGTCGCGGCGCCGGTTCGACGACCCGAGCGTCTGGCCGGGCAGGTCTACGTGAATCCCCCCATTTCGTTCACCCGATCCCCCCCACTCCAATTCGTGCGCGCACACACACATGCACACGACACATACGGGTCTCGGTCCACAAAAGCGAACCACCCCCAATCCCCAAACTGTCCCTTGACGACGACACCTATGCGCACCTACACGCACTACACACATGTAGTGTGTGCAGCTAGATTAAAAGTCGCCGTGTGTAACACATTATTACCACACATTGTATGATACACCCTCTCGCCCGCGAACAAAAGATGCGAGTGGAGGAATGAGTGCACTGGAATTCCACTTGCACTTCACAAAGGACGCAGAAATTCAATGATATATGAAAATCAGAGTGCGTTTCAAACTCTTAATTAGAAATATAGTTCAGACTGTAATTTCAGAATCACGAGTAAAATGGGGATACAGGACGCTAATGAAAAATAGCACCGTCTAGTCGCATTTTAATTAAGATATGTCTTTGATTTAAAACAATTAAACCAAAAATAGAAAGAACTCGAGGTTCTAGTAATAATTTATTTATTTACGGAAAAAATCCATTTTTATACATTATATACTTATACAAAATACTTAAAGCTATTACAAAATGTAGATCATACATGTTATATATATACATATATGGATGTGGCAAGTTACATACAACAACAAACCTGAATACGTTTGAGACCGGATACGAATTTACAGAAAGACTTACTAAAAAGATGAAAGTTTGGATTCAGCGACAGTTTGTTTGACGTGCGTATAAAGCGAGAGAGTGGACTGACTATTAATTCCATAGTTAGATTTGTGAAATGGTATGGAAAATAGTGGTCTGGTTAAACGATTTGTAGTATTTATATGAAAACCTACTTTTTTTTTTTGTTTTTGGCTTTTGCCTGGCCTTGGGAACTTTGCCCATTAGCCATCATCAATGTTTATTTTTGTATCAATTAATTTATTACAATTTGTATTATTTAAGTATTCATTCGGACAATCACACACATTCATACCACACCCAGGGTCACGACGAGACATTATTTTTCAAATAAAGTCTCCCCGTGCACGGGAATCGAACCCGAACTTGTGGCTCGCCGTGCGATACAGCCCGGCGACGTTACCGCTCGGCCACCACCTGCCCTGAAAACCTACTTGATCCAACAGAAATGTACACTCCACTTGACAAGAAATTAATTTATAGAAAAAACAGATATCCGCAAATAACCTTCTACAGCACAGTTTAACAATTTGAAATTCTGTACAGATTGTATTAAATATAAAAACAAAATACTGCTTTTCGAACAACGGAATAGTAGATTGTTTGACAAGTTTTCAAAGCTTCATATTGCATGCGAACACCAAATTACATTTACGATGTGGCAGGGCGAGTAAATGCAAGGTATGAGCATGCAATGCAGCTTACAAAACGTGTTTAACACTCTGCTTCTCCTACGACCAAACAGCGGCGGCGCAGAGTATAACCGTAGCACGGAAAATTGGACAAAAATACTAATAAATAAAGTTGAATAATTTGCAATGTTTATGACATTCATCATGTGTTCGAGAGATGGGCGAAATGGCTCTTTTCGGTGAACTGGTTCACAAGATCAGTTACGAGCTAGCGATCCGCTAAGTTCTGACTCTTAGAGATCTATCTGATTCGCCAACTCATTGAATTGAGCGACGCACAGTGGTCTGAAACCGACGAACATGCGACAAAACACCACCGTTTTATTTCTTTTGTGAGATATCAATTTGAAATTTGGTATGCTTATACTAAACACAATTTCGAGTTTACAGATCTTCCATAAACCGTATTTGCACTCCCGGTTTCACCGGAAATGACATCAATTTTAAAAATGGTGAAATATCAATAATATGGAAAATTTGCTCAAACTAAATTTATTCTACCTTTATTATTAGTCCAAAACTATTCACAAAAAAGTAATGTTTGCATTGTTTTGCTATATCTAGGTAAATATTGATCATCATCACATCTAAACGTTATATATTCTTAACTTTACTGTAAATCAGTGTTTTATACGTGTGGCGCATGAAGTAAAATTTCGAGTTTAGAAAAACCCCGTGAAAATTTGTCGAGGGTCGCGCAGCGACCCGAGACAAATTTTCTAATCGTTAGATAATTAATTATTTTAATTTTGGTGAAAACTTGCCTGCAACAATTTTATATGTATAATTTTTTGATATCTAGAGGGGGGCCCGGGCTCCCCCCTTTAAAATAACGAGTGTTTTCCACTCCCAGACTAAGCATGAAGTAAAATTTCGAGTTTAGAAAAGCCCCGCGTAGAAAATTTGTCGAGGGTCGCGCAGCGACCCGAGACAAATTTTCACGGGGCTTTTCTAAACTCGAAATTTTACTTCATGCGCCACGCGTATAAAACACTGAAATATTGTAAAATTTAAAAAATATTAGCCTTTATTTTGTTCGGTTGATTGTCAAATTGTGTTGAATCTTCTGAGCTGATTATATATACTAATTCTATTTATAAATGTTGACAGCTTTTTGTTAATTTTTAGGTAGATAATTTCCTTAGTTAAGAACATTTTATTTTCTAATCGTTAGATAATTAATTATTTATTTTAATTTTATTAAAAACTTGCCTGCAGCAATTTTAAATGTATGATTTTTTGGTATCTAGAGTGGGGCCCGGGCACCCCCCTTTATAGTAACGAGAGTTTTCCACTCCTAGACTAAGCATGAAGTAAAATTTCGAGTTTAGAAAAGCCCCGCGTAGAAAATTTTGCAACACGACAAAATTTTCACGGGGCTTTTCTACCTAAAAATTAACAAAAAGCTGTCAAAATTTATAAATAGAATTAGTATGTATCAATATTTCAGTGTTTTATACGCGTGGCGCATGAAGTAAAATTTCGAGTTTAGAAAAGCCCCGTGAAAATTTGTCTCGGGTCGCTGCGCGACCCTCGACAAATTTTCACGCAGGACTTTTCTAAACTCGAAATTTTACTTCATGCTTAGTCTGGGAGTGGAAAACACTCGTTATTTTAAAGGGGGGTGCCCGGGCCCCCCTCTAGATACCAAAAAATTATACATAGTAAGTAAGTAAGTAAGTAAATTTATTCTTGCTGTCACCAAAGGTTTACAAACGTCAATACAAATAAGATATAAAAGTTAAGTTAATACAAACGTGAAAATATAAAATACCAGATACAAAATAAATACTTTACATAATACTACATGTTAAAACCATTAAAAAAAAAATCAATAAAAAGAGCACCAATTATTTGGTTACAAGATCTGTAAATTTTTGAGTAATACATTCATTAATGCTGAAAAAAGCCTTGGATGTTAAATATGCCTTTACACTTTTCCTGAACTTTATATGGGGGAGAGACTTTACAGCCTGTGGTAGATAGTTATATAATTTAGGCCCATAAAAATTATCACCACTCCTAGACTTAGATAGCCGTAATTGTTCTTGATAAAAGTGCTCACAACCTCTCGTGCTGTGTTTATGTACTTGATCAGTTTTTCTGTAATGATCTACGTTTTTATGAACATGTAGCAAGCATTCGAATATGTACAAACTGGGTAACGTAAGTATCCCATGACTCCTGAAGACATCCTCGCAGTTGTCTCTGTAACCTATGCCCGCTATTACTCGAACTGCTCGACGTTGTAGGCCGAATATCCTAGGGGCTATACTAGAGTGTCCCCAAACAAGTATGCAATATTGAATTTTCGACTGGAAGAGAGCATGATAGGCGGTGAGTAGTGCGGGTTTATCAAGATTGCTACTCAAATTCCTAAGCAGGAAAGTAGTCCTACTAAGTGCCAGACTAAGTACCTTTTCATGCTCCCTCCAGCTCAATTTAGAGTCGATGTTGATGCCTAAAAATCTGCAATGTCCATGTTCGTTATTGCCTGATTTAAGCGTAAATAAAAGGCGAACCGTCTTTGCAGTGTTTAGCGGGAGTTTATTGGAATTAAACCACGCTAATGCCTGATTGTTTATGAGCTCTCTCTCTCTTGCAGTGTGTTTTGCAAATCTGTGCCTCTATTTATAGATGTCGTATCGTCTGCGTATATTAAAGTGTGTCCTTCTTCTATGTAGGCCGGTAGGTCGTTTACATGTATTAGGAACAGGAGTGGTCCTAATATCGACCCCTGCGGCACGACGCATGACACTGTTGCAAAATTTGATGTCTGCTCATTAACTTTGACTTGTTGTGTTCTATTCTGGAGGTAGGAAGTCATTAAACGACAGCTCTCGGGACTGAAATTATAGAAATACAGCTTTCGGAGTAGGACGTCGTGAGGAACGCAGTCAAAAGCCTTACTGAGGTCAAAAAATAATGCTGCTGTATATTGGCCAGCTTCTAAGCCATAGATCAATTCCTCAACAAGAGCTCGAACCGCATCGGTAGTTGAACGTTCCCTCCGAAAGCCATATTGATTATCGCTTAATACATCGTTTTCCTCCAGAAAATTCAGTATTTGTTTTAGGAGCAATTTTTCAATTTTTTTTCCTCCAGAAAATTCAGTATTTGTTTTAGGAGCAATTTTTCAAAAATGTTTGATAATATATACATATATAACATTGTTGCAGGCAAGTATTCACCAAAATTAAAATAATTATTTTATCTAACGATTAGAAAATAAAATGTTCTTAACTAAGGACATTATCTACTTAAAAATTAGCAAAAAGCTGTCAAAATTTATAAATAGAATTAGTATGTATAATCAGCTCAGAAGATTCAACACAATTAACTTGTCAACCAACCCAACAAAATAAAAGCTAGTATTTTTTAAACTTTACAATATTTCAGTGTTTTATACGCGTGGCGCATGAAGTAAAATTTCGAGTTTAGAAAAGCCCCGTGAAAATTTGTCTCGGGTCGCTGCGCGACCCTCGACAAATTTTCTACGCGGGGCTTTTCTAAACTCGAAATTTTACTTCATGCTTAGTCTGGGATTGGAAGCACTCGTTCAAACTTTAAATTGAACTCTTTTATAAAATCAACGAATGCCCGCAAATGTACAAAGTATACGAATACATAAGGATATGATATATAAAAATGGTAATTTATTATGTCATATATTAATGACTTTTTTTGATTTTGAAGAATTTAATTAATATTTATGTTCGTTTTTTTTTTATTTTGCGTTTTCTTATTAATAATACATATTATTGCTATTCGTATTATTTGATAATTATTTCTACTCTATTGTAATGCAGGATAGATAGATTTGTGTTAACTTCACAATTTAAAAGAGTACTGTTAATTTTTATATTTTATTTGAAATAAAAATTATTATTTCAATTCAAATCAATTCCAATTTTGTTCAGTATCAGTATTTTCTAAATACAAAAAAATTGTAAAGAAATAATTAAATATCAAAAATTTTTATTTAAATCAATTTTTTTAGATTTTTTAATTTCTCTCCTATTTTGAAGTTTTTTATTTTCATGTTTATTTATTTTCTCCAAGAAAATACTGAAAACTGAATAAAATTAGAATTGATTTTTATTTGGGATTGTTAACTTACAAAAAAAAACGTTATTGATGTAATGCTAATTTTGCTACTTTTGAAAATTTTGCTCAATTTGAGTATTTGTAAATAAGATTTAGTAGTTTTTTGCCGTCAAGTTTTCAAAAACTTCTATAACCTTTTTGGGTAAAAGCGGCAGAATTCAAAAATTATAGTTGTATTTTTCCAGCGAGAACTTTATTTTTATTTAGCCAATATTTCGCTGAACTTTTGTCAGCTTTTTCAGGGCAAGTTAAAACTTAAATAAATAAATACAATGATATTTTTTATAAAGAGATAATATAATTAAGAGGAGAAAAAGAGAAAACGTTATACTTAAACATAATGAAAAATACTTACATATAACTAGGCTTTTTTGGATAAAATTAAAAATTGTCAGATATCGACGTGTAAAATTTTGTATATAATTACGAAAATGTTATTTGTGAAAATGCAAACAATGTCTAAATTAATAAGACAAGTTAAGACAATAAATATCCATTGAAACAACTACTTGCCGTGCAAATACACCTCCGGATATTGAATTATACAATGAAATACTTAAAATCTTATTTGATTTGATTTGTATACCCCCATTTTTAATGCTATTTTGTAAATAACCATTTTGTGTATATATACCTGTACCATACCGTAATTTAAGTTACTCTGTTTGATAATGGCAAGTTGAATTGCCGAAACTGCAGTCACGAAAATAAAAATAGTGTGTTATACAAACAAAGTTAAAGTGTTTTATTTCATTGATTTGATTTCTTACAACGCTCTATCATGTGGAATGAACAGGTACACACACAACACTTTTTCCAAGTAAGTTTATTTCAATTTTATTCCTAAATGATTTTAAAACGTCATAAGCAAGACTATACTTAAGAGAGATAAATCTCGAAACGCGTCTATATATGGCCTAAGACATTAGTTTTAATCCAAGTCCTTTCATTTCTAATTGTTTGTTATTTCTCCTTTAATTTTCATTTGTTAGTTGGTTTGAAGAGAATTTGACCTAAACGTTACATATACTTTGATAGAGCGTTGTAACAAATCAAATCAAATAAAATTTTAAATATATCATTGTATAATTCAATACCCGAATTTCCAAATTTTGTTTATTTTAATTTTAACAAGTATGAATAAATGGCATGTAAGCCATTTGTGTCCGTTTCAAAATTCATACAAGAATTTTGTTGATCAATGTAGAACATTTCCAAAAATAATCATGAATTATAATTTTTCTCCAAATCTAAAATGTTTGTATTATCAAAATCTATTCTGTGGTTTTTTGAATTTGAGTGGATAGCTAGTGCACAAGAATTTTTATTCAATTTAGTATCACTTTTGTGTTTACCTAATCGTGAACGTATTTCTGACCTACATAAACCAAGGGACATTCTGAGCAAGGAATTTTGTATATTACATTGGATTCCGGCAAAAGTGTCTTTAACTTTTAAAAAGGTTAGATATTTTTTTATTGTCGTAAGTAACTATTTTTATTGAGTTATTATTTAAATTTTTGATCAGTCTATTCGTCAAAATGGGAATATTTGGTAATTTTTTAAATTTTGGAGATACATTCAAATCTAAACGTTCGATACCTCTTGATTCTTTATTTCCAAAAATAAGTTTTTTAATAAGATTTTTGGGATATCCATTATTTAGAAAGATGTTTTGCAGACAAACTAAATTTTTTTCTAATAAAGATGGATGACAAATGTTTACAACTCTATTACGAAGGGCTAGAATAGTATTAATTTTCATTTAATATGATTGGTTAGAGTTATAATTTAATTTCCGGAGGAAGTACTCTTGATACCAATCAAGAATAATTTTGTTATTGTTAGTTCTAATTAATTTTCAGTCGGATTCAACAGCCGCCGTGGCTCTTTTAGAGTCGATTCGCCAACTCAATGGGTTAATTTATTATTTATTGCGAATCTACATTTACTCTAGAAGAGCGGGCTAATCAAAATGAGTCATGGATCAAAAAGAGCTACATATTTCGAACTCAGTCACTTCGCTCACCAGCACACTTCACTGAGCTGACTCAATGAGTCGATTCGCTCAGGAGTGTGTTCTAAAAGCTTCAATTAATAGGAATAACAGTTTATTTAACCTAAAAATATAATATTAAAAAAAACGTTAAATTTGTTACAATTATTATGCTTGTATAAAAATGTTTAATTACATAATAAACTCACAATGTCAAATCAAAATAAACACTTATTATTAAATATAAGGGATTTCTCCAGAACGAAATAAGGATTTTTGAGAGTTTGCTAGCGAAACTAGGAGTAAGCGTGTGTAGGACGCACAAATCTTAAGATAAAGTTATTTTGGAGACTTACCGTTTAGCCTCAAATTGTATTTTAAGTTCCAATTTTGAGGTTATATAGGTTGTATTTTCGGCTAAAATGTACAGGGTGATCTAATTTCGATGTTGCTTATGGGCATCTCGGTAAATATAAAAGTTAGAGAAAAACCGATGACGCAGTCGCGATCTCTTTTTTTGAGACTAGGACTATGCCGAAAACAAAAATACACCATCTTGTTTTTTTCAGAAATTATAGGGCAACATCGGGTTTTCTTGATTTTTAACTTTAATTAATACCTTGCGAAATTTGTGAAATAGACAAAAACAATAAATACCTTCTTAAGACACTTTTTTGAGTAGAATCCAGTGGCGTAGGCATTTTTTTATTTTATGCACACACTTTCGAGTTATAGCCAAATTATTATTTTTTTTAAATATAAATCATAGTTGGCTTTGACATAGTTAATGAGAGTGTTTTTCACTGATTTCAAAAATATATACTTTTGTAAATTTATCTTAAAAAACAGTGTTACTATAGAGTAAAAACTAGTTTTTAATCACCTAAATAATATAATATAGCCATTTTTGAGCATTTGCATTCTCAGTTTTAATTATGATAAACATTATAAACTAATGATTTTTTAAATAATAATAATTCTTTTTCGAGTAATAAATATTTTATTATTTTTAATGCATCTTTGGCATCTACCTCTCACAGCTTGAATGGCGATACATTTTTTGAATGTTGGGAACAGTTCCTATGAAAATCATGAAAATGTTCCAATACGTCTAAATTAATTTAGGCTGCTTGAGAATTTTGTCCTGCAGGTATCCCCATAAAAAAATCTAACGGTGTTAGATCTAGAGATCTAGCAGGCCACCTAAATGTCTAAATGTTCTCAACCAATTGCTCTCTAAATTTGCATTCAAAAGTAATCTGCTCCATCTTGTTGGAAGAACAGAACTCATTGCTGTTGCAATAGAATAATCAATTAATACATACATACATATTCTTTGTAAAAGGGGTTTCCCGTGAGAGAATAAATAAATAAATAAATAAAATTGAGCATGCAAATGATTAAAAATGGCTATTGTCTTCCGTATTATTTTATTTAGCAGATTAAAATTTAGTTTCTACTCTATAGGAACACTATTTTTCAAGATAAATTCACAAAAGTATATATTTTTGAAATCAGTGAAAAACACTCTTTTTAACTGTGAAAGCCAACTATGATTTACATTTAAATAAAAAATAATTTGGCTATAACTCGAAAATGTGTGCATAAAATAAAAAAAATGCCTACGTCACTGGATTCTACTTAAAAAAGTGTCTTAAGAAGGTATTTATAGTTTTTATCTATCTCAAAAATTACGCAAGATACGAATTAAAGTTAAAAATCAAGAAAACCCTATTTTGCCCCATAACTTCTGAAAAAAACAAGATGGTGCATTTTTGTTTTCGACATTATCCTAGTCTCAAAAAAAGAGATCGCGACTGCGCCATCGGATTTTTTGTAACTCTTATATTTACCGAGATGCCCATAAGCAACATCGAAATTAGACCACCCTGTACACATGATGAAATTATTTCCAAAATTATGACGTAAATAATCAAAATTGTAGTATTATCTTTATTTATACAGCCAAAATCAAGATATTAATTTTACACTGAATGTGAGGTGTACTGACGTTTATTTAAAATAATGGATATATAAATTGGATCCATTAGAAAATTACAAATATTTTAATTTATGATATAAAAAAGTAGATGGCGCCACCTTTACGCGGAAACGATAAGTAAATTGATCTTGTAACAATATCACATATACTGTAATTATAAAATCACTATATACTCAGTTATGTATAAAATTATAGTAAACACTTAACTTTTGATTTTCAATAAATTCACATTTGCCGTTTACGAAAATCAACTCGGGTTGCAGCAGTGGAGTAACAACAAAATTGTTGTCCATTAACGCAACTAGAAATTATGGTTATAGAAGTTAGAGACAAATTAGAATATTTCAATTACAAAATTATTTCTTCTCGTTATAATCGCAGTCATTGGAAGAACAGTTTAGTACGCGGATATTTTATCAAGTTTTAATACACCTTGCGGCATCTATTTTTGTACACCAAAAGTTAAAACACTCATAATCTAAAGATAGATAATAATCAATCTAGAATTATATATCCATTAGTTTAAATAAACGTCAGTAGACGTCACATTTATTGTGATTTTGGCTGTATAAATGAAGATAATACTACAATTTGGATTATTTACGTCATAATATTGGAAATAATTTCATCATGTGTACAATTTATACCTGTAATTTGCTTATTTACGCAAAAATACCAACGTCTATAACCTCAAAATTGGAACTTAAAATACAATTTGCGGCTGTACGGTAAGTCTCCGAAAGAACTTTATCTTAACATTTGTGCGTCCTACACATGTCCACACCCGGCTCAATTTAAAAAAATTCAAAAATAGGAGTATTTTGATCTAGAGAAACCCCAAATATAATTCTATTATTGGTTATTTAACTTGATAGTTCACATATAGACCACAAAAGTATGCGCTATTTATACGTTTTAAATTCTTTCACAGAATTGTCTTCTTCATAGTATAATAACTTCCTAAGTCTTATCAAAAAAGCCTATGCATCTAATCTGAAGTATGCAGAAGTGATTATGAAATGTAATTTTGTTTAAGGTAGACGTTAATTTTAATACCTTTGTTGTATTTTTGGCGAGTTTTGGGGTTACGGTTGCACTGTGCGGCGTTAATTGTTCTTCGGCACTACTCATTTAATTTTAATCATTTTGACACTGACGTACTAAACGTCTTTACTTTCAAAACTACTCGTAGTTTTGAAAATTCAATTTTCAAAACTATCATTGCTTGTCAAAATACAATAATAGATTGTTTGACAAGTTTTGAAAGCTTCGTATTGCATGCGAATACCAAACTGCATTTACGAGCCCGCAGGGCGAGTAAATGCACGGTATGAGCATGCAATGCAGCTTTTCAAACGCGTTTAACACTGCTTTTCCTACGACCAAACAGAGGCAGTGCACAGTATAACCGTTGCACTGAAAATTGAACAAAAATACTAATACATAAAGTTGAATAATTTGCAATTTTTATGATATATATGTGTTCTAAAGACTTAAAATAATAGAAATAAAAATTTTTTAACACAAAAATTTAATATTAAAAAAACGTTATTTTTCTTGTAATGATTATGATTTTATAAAAAAAAAATAATTACATAATAAACTCACAATGTCAAATTATAATAGACACTTATTATAAAATATAATTCTATAACTGGTTATTTAATAATATATAAAATTACGAAAAAACTATTCGTGAAAATGCAAACGATGTCTTAATTAATAAGACAACTTAAGACGATAAATATCCATTGAAACAACTACTTCCCGTGCAAATTCACCTCCGGATATTGAATTATACAATGAAATATTTAAAATCTTATTTAATTTGATTTGTTACAACGCTCTATTAAAGTATATGTAACGTTTAGGTTAAATTCTCTTCAAACCAACTAACAATACAAATTTAAAATGAAAGGAGAGATAGCAACAAATTAGAAGTGAAAGGACTTGGATTATAACTAATGTCTTAGGCCATCTATAGACGCGTTTCGAGATTTATCTCTCTTCAGTATAGCTTTGCTTATGACGTTTAAAAAATTAGGAATAAAATTAAAACAAACTTACTTGGAAAAAGTGGTGTGTGTGGAATGAACAGGTACACAGAAATGGAATGAGTGAAAATGATGGTCGGTATTTATAGGTAAAAAAGGGGATTATGTCATTAGCAGGTATAAAGAATGTGAGACCTTATTATTTACCTTACGGTACAGTTCAAACAAGATAAATTCAAATTCAAAACTATTTGAATTCTCGAATTCAAATAGTTTTGAATTTGAATTTATCTGGTTATTTAACTTGATAGTTCACATACAGCGAGTTTTTCTTTAGAGTAAACGTATTCCAAATTCAGCTTATTTTCTTTAAATCTTTAGATATTTGTTTTGTTTTTAAAAGAGTTCAATTTGAAGCTTTAAACGAGTGTTTTCTACTCCCAGACTAAGCATGAAGTAAAATTTCGAGTTTAGAAAAACCCCGTGAAAATTTGTCGAGGGTCGCGCAGCGACCCGAGACAAATTTTCACGGGGTTTTTCTAAACTCGAAATTTTACTTCATGCGCCACGCGTATAAAACACTAAAATATTGTGAAATTTATGTATATTTGAACCTTACTTGAAATCAGTGTTTTATACGCGTGGCGCATGAAGTAAAATTTCGAGTTTAGAAAAGCCCAGAAAATTTGTCTCGGGTCGCTGCGCGACCCTCGACAAATTTTCACGGGGCTTTTCTAAACTCGAAATTTTACTTCATGCTTAGTCTGGGAGTGGAAAACACTCGTTAGAAGCTTCAAATTGAACTCTTTTTAAAAAACAACGAATATATAAAGATTTAAAGAAAATAAGCTAAATTTAGAAAGCGTATACTTTAAAGAAAAACTCCCTGTATAGACCACGAAATTATGCGCTATTTATTTGTTTCAAATTCTCTCACAGAATTATCTTCTTCATCATAATAACTTCCTAAGTTGACAATAAATCTTAGCAAAAAGCCTATGCATCTAATCTAAAGTATGCAGAAATGATTATGAAATATAATGTTTTTTTGGCGATTTTCGGGGTGACGGTTACACAACGCCGCACAGTGTAACCGTGCGTATTTGTTCTTCGTCACTACTCATTTAATTTTAATAATTTTGACACTGACTTCCTTAAACGTCTTCACTTTGAAAACTAGTTTTGAAAATTCAATTTTCAAAACTTTCATTACTTGTCAAAATACAAATATACAATTGCCACCTTTCAATGCACAGGTATAGCGACGAAATGTCTGTTTTTGGGAGCGGTCGTAGGAAAAATGTATTGTTTATTTTTGGTGGACTCGCCAGGATATGATAAAAACGCAGATTTCTTTATATCTTACATTATAAAGTTGTGATGAGGAAAAGGAAAAAGGCGTAGTTCAACTAATTGTCAGAAACAATTGAACCCTATCTATCAATTTTAGCTTTCACAATAAAACACTTTTTACTTCGTTTGTATAACAATTTTTATTGAATGTATAGTATTTTTAATACCCATTTGGAATAACCCCATCCTTATTTATCAATCATGAATCAGATGAAACAAAAAATTACCAACAAAAATGAACGTCGATTACTAATCAGATGTTACGTCAAAAGTTGGATGTCTGTCATTAAATAACGCGAAAATACACTACTAAATTGCGATATTCCCATGAATCCAAAAAGCGTATGCTTAATGTAGTAGGTTATTTTCAAAATGAATTAGGATCTCGATATAAGGCAATTCAAAAAGCGTCTGAAGTCTTAAAAGTTCCACAAAGCACATTATACAACCTACAAGATGAAACCAGAGCAACTGATTTCGAGTTTAGAAGGAAAACGTTTCCCTGAGAAAAACTCAAATTACGAAGAATACTCTGCATTTTTTAGGGGAAGTGATTTGCAAAATGTATGCCACAAAGGAACATATTACTTTAGAAACTATTTACTGGCAATTTATGGAAGAATCACCAGAAATTGAGATCTCAAAAAGTTCTTTATATTTGGAAAATAAGAAAATGGGCTTTAGCTTCAAAAAGCAGGACGGAAGAAACCATGTATTGGAAATGACTGGAATCAGGTTAAAGAGAATTTTATTTCTAAATAAATATCAAGTTGCTAAAAAAATAAAACATTTATAAACTGATTTTTCTGGATAAAACGTGGGTTTTTAGCAAAATAGATAGAAGAATGTGGTAAGACGGCAGTAAATCCAGGAATTTTAGAAAAATTGGAAGTGGGATACGTTATTGTGCATGCCGGAAATGAAAATGGATTTGTGACAAATGCATCCGTAATTTTTAAATGTAATAATAAAACAGGTGATAGTTTCTAAAGTAATTCGAGTTTTGCTCAGCGAAACGTTTGCAGCCATATTCCATCTAAATTCGAAATCCATTACGTGTTTGGATCTTCTGGGTTGTATCATATATTTTGTGAAACTTTTAGTTGTATTATAATAGCATAACGTCCATATAAATTATCATGTTCCATATTATGAAATTAATTAATATTTGTGATCCTACGACGCCACTGGTTATATTGAATATCAAGTTACTCCACCAATGCCCGAAGAATTATGGTTTAGATGTCAGTCATTTGATATGACAAGTTCCTAACCTAATTTTGTGTGTGTGTTCAAGAAGCCGCATACGTTAAGTTACTAAAACGACTGGTACTTCCAAATACCTATTTTAAAATTACTATAACTTCAGTTTCGAGAAATTTAGCTTGTCATTATCAAACATGAAGTTTGATAATGACAAGCTAAATTTGTCACATTCAATAAAAAGTGTTATACTAACAAACTAAAAAGTGTTTTATTGTGAAATAAACATGTATACGAAATAGAAGCCTCCACAATACAGAATATTAACTTTGTACAAAAATAAAACTGCCACCAAAGCCGCGAAAGAATTGTAAAATTTGATAAAGTATGCATGTTGTCAAATTTTATCGTTCATGTCAGAGAGATTATCTGGAAAACCCTTACTGCAAGAATGTTTTGTCGCATTCAACATTCTTTCTATTGCCATTGCATGTATGTTCATTTATGTACGGTGTCCCAATAAGAATGCACAATTTAAACTATGTGCCATTTTCGTTCCCTTCGGTTGGCAAGGCCAGCAATTGCTGAGAATACCAGGGGGGGGGGTCAGATTGAATAGGAAAATGAGAAATGCGATAGTAGCGCATAAAAGGAATATTGAAATATATTTAGAAACGCAATTTTTTAAAGTTTAACTTCGTAAATACCTAGCAATAATCATTATATCAATACAATATTAATTTATCATTTAGATTTTTATAGTAATGCATTATTGTCAAAATGTATGACATCAGTGTCATACAAGATAAATTCAAATTCAAAACTATTTGAATTCGAGAAAATAAGCTTACGCTTCTTATAGTTTGCACACTTTAAACATAATATATAAAATTACGAAAAAACTATTCGTGAAAATGCAAACAATGTCTTAATTAATAAGACAACTTAAGACGATAAATATCCATTGAAACAACTACTTCCCGTGCAAATACACCTCCGGATATTGAATTATACAATGAAATATTTAAAATCTTATTTAATTTGATTTGTTACAACGCTCTATTAAAGTATATGTAACGTTTAGGTCAAATTCTCTTCAAACCAACTAACAATACAAATTTAAAATGAAAGGAGAGATAGAAACAAATTAGAAGTGAAAGGACTTGGATTAAAACTAATGTCTTAGGCCATCTTAATAGTCAGTAGTGTCATGTTGAAAACTTCAAATCATTCCGCGAATAAATATCAGTCTGTGAAAGGTTTCGAAATAGTTTTAGTCTTGATAATACAACTCAATTTTTAAAAGTGTATTAATCTATGTTAGTTATTTTCCATACAAGTCCAAGAGTGATGTGCAAATGTGTAATAATCGTCATCCGGTTAAATCTAACTTCAAGTTGAACTTAGATTGAAGTATTTAACAAACTTTTCTTTCGACTTCCCCAATTTCGCAAGCAAAGATTGCAATGGTTAAAAGCAATTAGGAGGGCCTTTAACACAAATATTAAAATAAAAAGATTCGTAAGAGTGGGTGAGAATATTTTCTCAAGTACACTTCTGTGCAATAAAATTAAGTACAAGTCATAACTATTTTTTACAATATTCTAGTTGTTTAATTCGGGTCTGTTTTAATTGCCTAGCAGCAGTTTCAATAAATAATAAAACACCACAACACTTCTTTACTGCTACCAACGTTTCTTAACTCTAAAACAGTGTCTTTACTGATGTTCACCAATCGAACAATTTGTCTAATAGAAAAACCATCTTCTATTTTAGTTAAAATTTGAAGTTTTGAATTGTTGTCTAAAGGACGCGGCATTTTGACAGTAAGGAATTGACCTATTTTTTAACTAGGAAAACTCATCATGTCCGCTTTAAACTATAACATATTTTGTGTACTTAATTTTATTGCACAGAAGTGTACATCGTTCAGAAATTCTTTACAAAAAAAAAATAAGTTGTAATGCAGTCCCAATAATATATTCCAATATATTTAATTTTATTTACAATATAATAAATAATGTGTATAATTTTGATAATTTGATTTTATTTATAATTTCTTTATATTTGATATGACTAATCGGTAATAATAACAATAAATATTTCAAACTTCCACCATTAGCGTGGATTTAAACCTTACTTTGAAGTTTTATCCGGCTGTGTTCCGTGCTGTTAGTTCATCCAGCTAACCACTGGTAGTCCTAGTGGGCGTTTCCATAGATTACTATAGGATCCGGCCCTCTTATAAATTAATTTCTCTATGGTTAATACCGTGCGATCGTTTAAATTATGATTTAGAGTAGGTGGCATTTTTTTGTGTGGTTGCCCAGAATGCTAATTGAATGATGGAATAAATTTGAGGTTATGGTAAACTATATGTTAATAGTCAGTAGTGTCAATCTAAATTAAAATTCAAAGCCTACTCTAAATCACGTTTTAAACAAGCGCACAGTATTTAGTAGTGCTGCCGATTTTGGGGATTTAGAGAGGTGTGGTTTTTTGGGTGGGGATTTATATATTTGGGAGTAAAATAGGGTATTTTAGAGTCTAAACACAGTATTCATCAATTAGTCATTTTGTCGCTATTTTTTATAAATTTCTTTCTTTAATTTACAGATACGCCATCTGTGCTATGATTTTATTATGATTTAGATTACGATGGGGACGACCAATGTTAAATGTTAAATTTTCCTGACTCTTCCCTGATACCAGATTTTTCTCCCTAGCCTCTTAAAATAATTTCATATAACCAAACCAAATATAGGGAAGAAAAAAGTTATTCAAGTTATATTAAGAGGTGAAATGAAAACATATTATAAAGCACGAATTTAAAAATCGCAAGATTTGATAATACTTTTTTTTTGTTGCAATAGTAATCACGTCTAGCTTTATCAAAATTGGCAGTATGCATCCCCATTTTTAAAAAGGGAGATCCAAGCGATCTTAACAATTATAGACCGATAAGTGTTATACCAACCTTTTCCAAAATTTTAGAAATCGTTATAAATAATAGATTAGTAGAATTTTTAGATAAACACAAGATTCTTAACACATCACAGCACGGTTTTAGACGAAATAAATCAGTAATTACTGCACTACATAAATACCTTAAGCATATAGTTGGGACACTAGATACAAATGAAGTACCTCTTGGAGTACTACTTGACCTATCAAAAGCTTTCGATAGTTAAGACCACGAAATTTTAATTCATAAACTAGATAAGTATGGTGTTCGTGGAGTAGCCTTAAATCTAATAAAAAGTTGTCTTAGTTATAGAAAGCAAAGTGTGAAAATAAATAACAACATTTCAGCGTGTTTAGACGTGATGAAGGAAATACCTCAAGGTAGTATTTTAGGGCCCTTGCTTTTTATAATTTATATTAACGACTTAGCGGAGGTTGTGCAGTCGATGGATGGTGATGTTCAGATATATGCAGACGATACGAACTTGCTGGTCTCCTGCAAGAATGTGTCAGATGCTGTGTTTGAATGCAATCAACTTCTCATCGAGTGTAATGCTTGGCTGAACAAAAATAAATTAAAATTAAATACGGACAAAACCGAAGTCATATTCTTTAAGACTAATCGGTCAAGAATAACCTATCCACACAGCATAACCCTCTTAGACCAAGAGTTCTTTCTTAAAGAAAGTGTAAGGTTCCTGGGAGTATTCTTAGACGATACTCTCAATGGAGTTACTCACATATCGACACTGGAAAGTCAGTTGAACTCTGCATGTTACATGCTGCGCATATTAAAATCTTCTGGTGCACCATCGGACATTCTTAGGGTAGTGTATAATTCACATTTCTCTTCGCGGCTACGCTACATACTATGGTTGTAGTTATCAAGCACAGCGTCTGTTCACTATACAGAAAAGGGCAATCCGGATTATACTTGGGCTAAAATTCAGAGAGTCTTGCAGAGGGCACTTTAAAGCAAATAAAATGCTAACCTTATACGGGCTGTACATATATGAACTCTTAGTACACAACTTTAAAGCTGAATTAAACATCAATACCACCCATCAACATAATTATCAAACTAGACACTACAATAACTTTGCGCTGCCGATTCATCGGTTATCAATGTATGAAAAGGAACCATCTTACGCTGCAATGAAGTACTACAATCGTCTGCCGTACAATATTAAATCTATTGAAAAAATTAAGAAATTTAAGGAATGTCTGCATGAATATCTGTGTCAGAAAGAATTATACTCCTTAAACGAACTCTGAAATACATCAAATAAAAATAAATAAATAAATAAATAAAACGCCTTCTCGAAATAGGATATATTCAAGTTGATATGCATTTTTCTCTAAGTTCTTTTTTGTCTGTTTCCCGTTTATTAACTTTGTTTCTATTTATTTAATTTTATATTTTCTAACTTTGTTTCTATTTGTTTAATTTTATATTTTCTAAATTGTATTTTGCTGACACATTTTCATTTAAATGTATTACCTTGTAATTACTTATTTCTGGAAAATAAATTACTATTATTATTATTATTAATCTTAGGGCTGTGATTTACAATGGGTAATATGTTTTTGGTAGGCACTAATTCCAGCACCGTGAGTGTTCTAACTACTGTACAACATTATATAATACATCAAAATGATCCTAAAACTTGGAGGATTGTATTGTCGCCAATTTTAAACGATTTAGATTAATATTTTTTTTGTAAAAAAATCCTGAAAATAGCTATTTTTGAATCATTTATTTACTCAATTTTCGACAACAAATACGCGTTCTACAGTAAATTCAAGGGTGTCCTTACATTTTACATTCAATTTGCTCAATAATTATTACCAATTATGTCCATTATATATTCGGTTATCCTTTATATGCTAGCAATGGTCAAATGTTGCAATACACAACAATCAGCCATTTTTAAATTTCAGGCGTATGTCAAGTTATTTAAATTTAAAAACATTTGGTATTGTTTGGCAAATTAAAACTTTATTCCGACTAGTTTCGGTTTGTTAGACCATTTTTTTTTAAATGGTCCAACAAACCGAAACTAGTCGGAATAAAGTTTTAATTTGTGAAACAATACCAAGTGTTTTTTAGTTTAAATAAGTTTGCATATTTTAATATGTTTCACCAAGTGCCAGATGAGAAATTAAGTCAAGAAAAAAATTCAGGCGTATAATAAATTAAACTATTTAAAATATACATATTACAATTATAAATATTCCGTGGTGTCTACGGATTACTGCTCGAAAATAAATTATAATATATTTTTCGACAAAAAATTTTAAAAAAAATTAAGAATAAAAATACATCATAAGGGAGAAGTAGCACTATTTACAATTTTGAAGAATTTTGTTTTGGAAAAAGTAATTTGCAAAATTTGAGCTTAATAATTTTTTTTTTTAATTATTTATTCTTTTACTTATTTATCGTACATTTTTGTCGCTAATTCATTTTAAACTATTGTATTTCCAATGAATTAAAATGTAAATAATCAAATTGGGTAAAGTACGAACCCTAACACATAAATGTTCGGACACTAACTATTATTGTGAAAAGTGTACATTATTTTGACTATTATCTAAATTTTAAACGTTTATTTGTTCGAAGATTTCAGATTTTCATGAATCAACTAAATATTGACGGGTCATAAGTTTCTATAATATTTATCAATTTGCGTAAATTTTAGTGATTTTTATCAACGCCATAAGTCATTTTTAATGTTTAGAGATTTATCAATTTTAAAGATTTTCTTTAATATTCTCAAATTTTATTATAAATTTTCATAATTTTTTGTCAATTTTCCCCCGCTCCCCTTGGCTACATATCAAAAATGTCATATAATGTAAAAAAAGATAAATTTGATAAATTAATTTGATAAACTACGAATTCATTTTTGAAAATCAATTTAAATCTGAATACAAATTTATTGTAAATCTTACACAAAAACATATTATATAATTTGACAAAAATCTCGAAATATCGAAAATCTTAAAAAAATGTTTGGAAATATTGAAAATTTCATAAACATTTTAAAAATCGACGTAGATCTCCGTATGTTGAACATTTCATGAAAATATTGAAAATCTGACGAACATTTTATAAATCAACAAAATTTACAAAATACTAAATAGACTCATAGAACTTTATGTATGTTGAAAATTAAATGTTGAAAATCGCGAAATATCGCACATTTCATCAAAATTTTATAAATCGACAAAAATCTGGAAATATCGAAAATCTGATGCAAATCTCGAAATATTGTAAATCTTATGAAATTTTTATAAATCGACGAAAATCTCGAAATATTGAAAATCTCACGAGACTTATAAATCTACAAAAACGTCGATATGTTGAAAATCTCATCAAAATTGTATAAATCGATAAAACGAGTGTCGTCCACTCCCAGACTAAGCATGAAGTAAAATTTCGAGTTTAGAAAAGCCCCAAGAGAAAATTTGTCTCGGGTCGCGCAGCGACCCGAGACAAATTTTCGGGGCTTTTCTAAACTCGAAATTTTACTTCATGCGCCACCCGCATAAACAATATTTTGAAATTTGACATTTGATATTGACATTTCATATTTCACATTTGACAGTTGACATTTGCCGTATTTCGACAGATAGACTTTTTTACATTTTATTAAGAATATCTGTAAACGTCATGTTCGAGTGTATTATATTCACTTAAACCGAACACCTGACATAAAAATCACGGAGGTTCTTAATGCATTACAAACTCTTAAAGATAACTATTGCCCTGGCCCCGATGGTCTGCCTGCTTCCCTATTAAAAAAATGTGCATTCGCGCTTAGTAGACCAATATGGTTACTTTTTAAATTGTCACTATCTAGTGGATGTTTTCCATCTTGCTGGAAATTAACAAACATAATTCCAATATATAAGAATGGCGATAACAAACTTGTTCAAAATTATCGCCCTATATCCATAATTGCAACAATCCCAAAATTTTTTGAAAAATTGATGACGGATTTCTTAACTAATTCATTGCAATCTTCAATCTCTCACAAACAACGTGGGTTTCGAGTGGGGGCATCTACGGAATCTAATTTATTGTTATATGATTCTTACATTGTCAACGCCTTGGAACGCGGTTTTCAAGTTGATTCCATCTATACCGACTTCTCCAAGGCGTTTGACTCTGTTGATCATACGTTATTACTCAACAAGCTTCATTATGTTGGCATTACTGATATTCTTTTACGTTGGATAGAGTCCTACTTAACAGATAGGTTGCAAGTGATTAAAATTGGGCAAATAACATCAAGACCCCTAAAGGTTACTTCTGGTGTTCCTCAGGGATAACACCTGGGTCCCTTCTTCTTTAATATATTTATAAACGACGCTACAAGATGTTTTCAGAATGCCAATTGTTTACTTTTCGCTGATGATATGAAAATTTATATGCGTATTGAATCGACTCTTGATGCAACGAACCTGCAAAAGGAACTTGATCACTTTTATAGCGGGTGTAACGATAACAGATTAACGCTAAACATCAAAAAGTGTAATATCATTACTTTTTTACGAAGTACAAGGTCGGTCATTACAAATTATGTTTTCAACGATGTAGCAATAAATCGTGTTGATATTTCAAATATTGTCACGAAAGCCTATCAGATGCTGGGTTTTGTAAAGCGTAACAGTAAGAACTTTACAAATAGTAGAACGCTGATAACACTATATAATTCGTTAGTGCGACCCCACTTGGAATATTGTTCAACGGTATGGTCTCCATACACTGAATGCGACATTAATAAAATTGAGCAAGTTCAAAAGAAATTTATAAGGTACCTTGCCTATAAATTTAGTACCGATCAGCCCTACTTGGATCTTTTGACGACTTTTGGCCTTCGCAGCCTTAAACAAAGGCGTGTAGAAGCTGACATTAAGTTAGTATTCAAACTACTTAATGGATATTTGGATTGCCCTGATCTGTTGGAATTGGTTGGTATACGGGTTCCACCGCGCTCTCTTCGATCTGACATTACATTCCATATCGGCTACAGGCGCACGGATTATGCGAAATATTCCGCTTCTATTCGGGTTTTGCGTCACGCAAATATTTTAAATTTTGACTTTTTTAATGGATCTTTTTCATTATTAAAGCGCCTTTTAAAAGATTTGTAACTTTTCTTGCTTAGTTTTAAGTTTAGTGTTTGTACATATTTGTTTTTATTTTGTATATTGTATTTTTAATGTAAATGGCAAGCCGTTAAAATAAATAGATAAATAAATTATGTAATAAAAAATAACATATCTCGAAATATTAAAAATCTCATGAAATTTTTATAAATCGACGAAAATCTCGAAATATTGAATATCTCATGAGGCTTTCATAAATCGACAAAAATCTCGATATGTTGAAAATCTCATCAACATTTTATAAATCGACAAAACGAGTTTCGTCCACTCCCAGACTAAGCATGAAGTAAAATTTCGAGTTTAGAAAAGCCCCTATAGAAAATTTGTCGAGGGTCGCGCAGCGACCCTCGACAAATTTTCAGGGCTTTTCTAAACTCGAAATTTTACTTCATGCGCCACCTGCATAAAACAATAATTGGAATTTGACATTCGATATTGACATTTCATATTTCACATTTGGCAGTTGACATTTGTCGTATTTAGCACATGGACTTTTTTATATTTTATTAAAAATATCTTTAAACGTCATTTTGGAGTGTATATTATTAAATAAAAATTAACATATCTCGAAATATTAAAAATCTCATGAAATTTTTATAAATGGTAGAAAATCTACAAATATTGAAAATTTCATGAGACTTATAAATCGACAAAAATCTCGATATGTTAAAATCTTATCAAAATTTTATAAATCGACGAAACGAGTGTCGTCCACTCCGAGACTAAGCATGAAGTAGAATTTCGAGTTTAGAAAAGCCCCAAGAGAAAATTTGCTGCGCGACCCGAGACAAATTTTCGGGGCTTTTCTAAACTCGAAATTTTACTTCATGCGCCACCCGCCTAAAACAATAATTTCACATTTGACATTTAATATCTATTTTCTGATGGTATGGCTGTATTGGGCCTTAATCAATTTAATTCATTATTGAACACATACGGGGTTGTATTGGATTTGTGCTATTTTAACACTGACGATATTAGCTTGAATCCATGTAAACCGATCATTTCATGCGATATATATCATCCAACGTTTTCAGTCAATATAAAATCATGCAGTTATAAAATTATAACAGGAGGTAATAATTTTCAGTATAACTATAGGAAAGCCGACTTCAACAAAATTAATCAATTCCTGAATGGTGTCGACTGGACAGTTTTACAAAATCGGCATAATGTCAACGAAGTTCTAGATATTTTTTATGATGTTATGTACTTCGTCATAGACTTACACGTACCAAAAAAACGTACTCATCACAGTACATTTCCACTATGGTTTTCAAAGCATGCATTACATCTAGTGAAAATTAAAAAAATTGCTCATAACAAATGGAAAAGATCAGGCAATATGCACGATTATCATGCATTTTCAGATATAAGATCGAGGTGTAAGAGAGAAATTTTGGAATCTTATAAAAGATATGTTTTCAATGGTGAAGAATCCATACCTCATAATGTCAAATCGTTTTGGTCTTTTGTACACAGCAAAAAAAAATCCCATGGGATCCCGGTGTCTATGCATTACGGTGCTCATAATGCATCGACAGCCTCAGATGTAAGCAATTTATTCGCCGGCTATTTTGCATCGGTATACAAATCAAATCATAATAATAATATACTATTTTCACCAGATCATTTTTCACATATCAACATTATATGCATTGAAGACCATAATATTTTAACGGTTCTAGGTTCATTAAAAAATTGTACTAGTGTTGGTCCCGACAATGTCCCAAATTTATTTTTACGTAATTGTGCGGCTTACTTAGTTGATCAACTTCAATGTATATTTAATTTATCACTTGAAACTGGAACCTTTCCTAATATTTGGAAAGAATCATATGTCGTTCCCATACATAAGGCCGGTTCTAAATCGAATGTAGAGAATTATCGTCCGATATCCATTCTTAGTGCACTATCGAAGGTTTTTGAAAAGCTAATATACACTGAGCTTTTTAATAACTTCTCCACAATCATCAGCGAACACCAGCACGAATTTTATTCAACACGATCCACGTTAACTAACTTGTTCATATATTCACAATACCGTAGGGGGACAGTTCTTCCACTCCATTTCTTCCACTTACCAATACTTCCACTACACCTTTACTTCCACTCCATTTCTTCCACTGACCGTTACTTCCACTAGTTCTTATTTCCACTAACCATCACTTCCACTAGTTCTTTTTTCCACTCCATTTCTTCCACTCCAGTTCTTCCACTTACCAATACTTCCAAAACGAATGCATACATGCTGAGATGATTGCGCCCCACCACCACGGAGAATCGGTTGTTCTTTTTTTCACTAGTTCTTCCATAATTCGAAATTCGAAAATCTAACATTTTAAACAAATAGCAAACATTGTCAAAAAATTTAGTAAATTCGACGAAGAAAATAGGATTCTGGAGTACCTACAAGCTGTAGGCCACAATATCTCTCTGTGATTCTTATACTGTATAAAATGTGGAATAATATAATGTAATTTGAATAAATTGTACAATTATTTTGAATTGGAAAAAAGGTATGGTGGAATTGGTGGTTAGTGGAAGTAAAGGTGTAGTGGAAGTATTGGTAAGTGGAAGAACTGGAGTGGAAGAAATGGAGTGGAAAAAAGAACTAGTGGAAGTGATGGTTAGTGGAAATAAGAACTAGTGGAAGTAACGGTCAGTGGAAGAAATGGAGTGGAAGTTGCGTCGCACAATCTCACATTTCCAATGCCCTAGAAGAGGGCAGTGAAGTTCATGCAGTTTATTTAGATTTCAGCAAAGCTTTTGACTGCGTCAATCATTCAATTCTTATGCAAAAACTTCAATCATATGGTATACAAGATCCGTTGTTAACGTGGATGAAATCATATCTCGCATGCAGATCGCAAAGAGTTTCTATTAAATCCAATTTATCTAGTCGCATCAAGATAACTTCCGGTGTCCCTCAGGGGTCTCATCTGGGGCCGTTCCTGTTCTCATTATTTATTAACGATCTTAGTAATGCACTTAAGTGTCCACATTTGCTGTTCGCTGATGATGTGAAGATTTATTTTAAAGTACGGACGATTTATGATTGCTTGCTCATTCAGGATGATCTAACTAGCATAACCAAATGGTGTGAATTAAACGACATGGCACTGAATGTGAAGAAATGTCAATATATATGTTTTAGTAGGTGCAAAAAACCAATTGAATTTCAATATTGTCTCAACGAGAAATCATTAACTAAAGTCAATTTGATCCGCGATCTTGGAGTTTTATTTGATTCAAAGTTGTCATTTAACCCACACATCGATAGTGTTATTAATAAGGCAAATAAAACTCTCTATTTTGTGAAATGATTCTCGGCTGATCTAACTAATACACGGTCCATCACTATTCTCTACAATTCACTCGATAGATCACAGCTGGAGTACTGTCGGGTAATTTGGTCTCCATCTTATGCGGTTCATATAAACAGATTAGAATCGGTACAGAGAAAATTCATTAAGTATGCATCATTTAAGTTGCATTGCAGTGGGTTACTAATACCAAGCGATAGCATTGAAACATATTTTGGGCTATTACCATTGGAGATACGTAGCAGGCGGATGGACATGTGTTTGCTATATAAGATCTTAAATGGCTGTATTTCATCAAACAGTCTGGTTAGTTTACTTAATATCCATGTTCCCGCAAGGACTGTAAGAAACATGCAACTAATGCATAACGTATATCATAGAACTACTTATGGACAACATAGTCCCTTGTCACGTATCTCCAATCAGTGCAATAATATATGCTCTACTGTCGATTTTGTTGGTGTATCGTACAGTCTATTTAAGCGGCAGCTGCATCAATGCTTAACTTAAATACATGTACATTTTTAACGATATTTCTGTACGTATACTGTGTATTATAGATTATGTTTAAATTCTGGAAACTATATGAAGCGTAAGATTGTTTTCTTGAATTCAAATAGTTTTGAATTTGAGGCATTAATTAACTTTCACGCTTTGATGCGCCGTTTTGTATGTTCTCTTGATTATTCATTTACGTTAGTATATTTGTATTATTATCTGTTAGGTTATTGGTACTTTTTGTTATTGTTGTATTTCTATGTAATTTATTGTAATTTTTACTACATCTATATATGTAACTAATCTTTGTAGATTTATGTAAAAGGAGATTCCGTAAATAAATAAATAAATATTGACATTTCATATTTCACATTTGACAGTTGACATTTGCCGTATTTTGACAGATAGAATTTCTTTTACATTTTATTGAAAATATCTTTAAAAGTCATTTTCGAGTGTATATTATTAAATAAAATTTAACAAAATATTGTATACATTATGAATCAAAATCCTGAACATTGAACTTGAATGTTGATCAGCGGTGGTTCGCGGCCTAACTTCAGGGTAGGCCATAGACCCAAGGTAATATGTATCCGTTATTGAAAGGTTACTTTGTTCTGCAATTCCTTGTATTTATAAAGAGGGATCCTAACCTCAAATTTTGTGTGCCTTGGGGCTGTGGCCTACCCTGAAGTTAGGCCACGAGCCGCCGCTGATGTTGATAGTCAAAATTTATTAAAGGCCATTTTCACGGTATCTAAGATTTTCTATTTTTATCTGATTTTTGTTCATTTAATGGTCGAAAATTGATTATCAAAATTTTAGTCACTGTTCATAATTTTTGTCGATTTACATAGTGCTCGTATTTTATTCGAATTTTTTAAACTTTTTATTTGAACGTAGATATAATTTGTAATGTTTTCTGCACAGATTTCTCTTAGCTCCGCAGAAAAATTCAGTTAAAAATATGGTTGTTTGCTCCGAGAGGCCGCCACTTCCTTATCAACGATTGTCTGTTCTTTAATACTCTGTGTCTCACTCTACTAAACGGGAACCTTAGGTAAAATCTGTATCTGTAATCTGTATTAACCTTCAATAAATATCATTTTTAGTTCATAAGCTATTAGCATAAATTAGACAAACTAAGAAACAAACATTCACTTACCTTACTGAAGTACCCGACGGTATGACATCCTTCCGAATCCAGCATGGTCATCACGTAGAACAAAAACGGCTCCACGTCGTAGTACAGGGTCTTGTGGTCCAGGAAAAATTTGGCCAGCAAACACAGATTCTGGCAATACTGTTTGTACCTCTTCCCATCGACTTCCCAAACGCTAATCTTGTCTTTCCTGTAGACCTCCTCGCCGGGAGGATGCCTCCACACACATTTCGCCGCGTGTCTCTCCAACACTGTCCGTCCGCGCATGTATCTCAGGCAGTATTCGCAGATGTACAGTTTTGGCAAGCGGGCGAATTCTTCCGGATAGGGACTCTGGTACCAGACCTCCATTTCGAATTTGCCCATTTCGATGTACTTCGTTCCTAAAAATAAAAAAATATGGAGTGGCTCCCACTCGACTTTCCTCCACTCTGATTGCATGTACACGTTATTGTTAGATATACCGTTTGTTAGCTTTGTTGTGCTCACCCTTGGGATTTTCTAAACTATTAGAGATACGAAGACGGTTAAATTAGACAAAAGTTTCCAATTCTAATATCACCAAGTTTATTAAGACTTTTTTGTTTATTTTGGTTCATTTATAATGTTTAATTTAAATATTTTACACTCGCTGTATATCGAACATCCCTACTTTAGTGGAATTTTTCAAATTAGGCACTCTCGTGCGCATAACGAGCGCCGTTCGTGTATTTACGCTGCTCAAATAATTAAAAGTTAAAATCTCATTTATTTGAAAGAAAGTAACTCGGGCGCACATGCCAGGTGGTGTATCGGACGAGGACCCTTGGTAATTTCAATGGTGTTATCTCTGCGAGAGCCAACGCCGAATGGTACATTTACAGCCCAACGTTTTCAGGACTGTCTTGCTTACGTTCGGGAAATGCTTTTCTACCGCGCAAGTGCCTAATTTGGGTAATACATCTATATATACTCATTTTTATTGATGGGAGATTCAAATTTACTTACAAATTAAAAAAGATAATTTTTACGAACCTTTTGTATTTGGCTGAGTCTTCAACTCCTCCTCAATCTTCTCACTGGCAATCGCTTGCGCATCCCTGAACAACTTTAAATCATATTCCGGCACGAAACTATCCATAACCGGCTCCTTATTCTTATCAACGACAACCTTGCCCTCCTCACTCAAATCGAACTTAAACTTCGCCCTCGACTCTCTGATCCTCTGCAAATAAGTCTTTTGCTCGGGATTGGGCTGACTTTTCGGCGACTTCTTGTTATTCTCGATAATCTTCTTCCTGCCCTCTTCCCTTTTCTTCCGATCACCCAAATTTTCCTTGCAGTCGTTCGCCGTTAGATTATGATACATCGGGCAGGCGTCTACCGTAAAATGCTTCTCTTGTCTTCCTCCTAAATGCCCTAGACTGTTGCACCCTTCCAGCGGGCATTTCCGCTCCTCGGTAATTAAAATTTCCGCCGATCTGTTTTTCGCGTCATTTTTCTTGTTCTTCGATTTTCCTTTGGTGGAAACCGGCGCTCGTTTAACAGGCGATCTGCTCTGGGACCGTTTCGTGCTCTCGGTGTCAGAATCTGTATCGGTATAGACGTTCTTCCCCAAAACGTGTTTCGATTTCCTCGTATTCGAGGATCGCGTTGTTAACTTTCGCGTGATTTTCTTCTCGTTTTCCGGCTGGTTCTTCTTCTTTTCCATTTTTTCCGTGCTGCTATCAGAATCTGAATCCGAACTGGACGAACTCTCGCTCGAACTGCTCGCCGAACTCGCAGAGCTTATGAGTTCCTTGGATTTGATAACTTTTTCCTTTTTCGCAACGGGCTTGGGTTTCACCGAGGCTTTCGAGCGCGGCTTCGGTGCCGTGTTTTTAATCGCCTGCGCTTTTGTGTTTTTAGTAGTATCGTTATTCTCCGATTCCGAACTGTTTTCAGGTGAGAAAATGCTCTTCTTTTTGTTAGGATCATTTCCATTCTGACTACCAGTACTGTCCTTCTTCTTGCTATTATCTTCCTTCTCTTTTTGTTTATTATGCTGCTGGATTTTCGCAGCTGGATTCGCCTTCGGCGGTACTTTCCCGCCCCCGCTGCTCACTTTCCCGCTCTGTGTGTTCGTCGACGTTTTCGCCGTCACCGTGGCTGAGCTTTTCGGCTTCACCTGGGTTTTTTTCTTGGGCTTGACCACTGGCGGTTTCTCTTCGTCATCCGACGACTCTAAGGGTTTCGGCTTTGAGGGGGGTTTCTGTGATTTTTTCTCCGTCGGTTTGTTTTCAGTGCTTTTGCGCTGGGTTTTTTGTACATTTGCGGTTTTTTGAGAGCTCGAGGTTTTTGGTGCAGATGGTGTTTTTTGTGTTGTTGCGGATTTTTTCTGTTCGGTGGAGGAGTGCTTGGGGCTAGAATCTGAGCTTGAATCGCTGTCGGAGCTTGAGGATGAGCCCGAGCCGCTCGATGAGGAAGAGGTGCTCGAGCTGTCTGAGCTGGATCCGGAGCTCGAGTCGGTGGAGGTCTGACCCGTAACCTAAAAGATAAAAAAAATATATATATCAGAAATATCCACAATACAATACCATCAAAGAATTCAAGGAATAATGTTGAGTAAGCTATACAAGGAATTATTCATTCAAGTATGTGAGTAAGTAGATGCAGGGCCCCGCTGGCTTCCTCAAGACAATAGTTTATTTTTCAAATAAATATTTGATAAAATATTAAATCATATCAAGAGAAGAAACGACGTTGGAATGTTATGCACTTTATATTAATTATCGATAGTTGAATAACAAGCTACGTCTGGCCTTATGTTATTTTTTTACCGACCACACACTAATGTGGGATTGGTAAAAATTGACGTAAATATACGTTTTGGGGTTCCAGAATCCCGAATCAAGTGGTATCTCAATGGTATCGGTCTGTCGCACAGTGGGCGAATTTCCTCAATTAGAGTGCAATAATTTAAAAGTAATCATACGTTTCTAATAATCGTCAAAATATGTTTATTTGTACAGAAACATAATTTTAGATACTTCTTCTTTAATGAAAAGTTTCAACAAAAGAGAAGCCAATGCTAATGGGCGAACTGAAAATCGAGTATAAAAGGAGAGACTGTGGTCAAGAAGTGAGGTAAGAGTAAGATCATGGCCGTAGCTAGAAACAATTTTCGGGGAGGGGATTACTGGTTAAAATATTGTTTTTGCTCTTTCAGGGTCGCTTTTACATATAAAAATTTGTCATTTGGAAAATTTCGGGGGGGGGGGGGTCTGAACTTCCATATCCCCCTCGCCCTGGCTACGGCCTTGAGTAAGATAGTCGTAATATACACCAATCACTAGTCTCGCATCCAGCAATAGCATCCAAATACGATTTCCAAATTTCATATAGGTTGGCTAACTGGGGATATACATGAACTGTGTTAAACGCAATATTTTCATCTACGTAGGTGCTAAAGAAACGGTTAGGAGGTCTTAATTTATCAGTGTTCAACTGATCAGTTGTGAAAAAAAAAAATTTCTGTTTGTATTCATAATTAATTTTAATTTTAGGATGAGTTAATGGTATATAATTATTACATCTTAGGAATATCGCCTTATTTTCATTCATTACATTTTATACGCCAAAATATCAACCTAATTAAAAATCATTATGTATTTATGGAAACCTATAAGTTCACATCTCAGAAAATATGTACCCTTAGGCCCAGTTGCACCGAAACCGTTGAACTCGAGTTCAAGCTGAACTTGGGTTCAAGGTGACAGTTCCTATGTCTTTGGTGCAACTGACCCTTAGAAAATAGTTAAATAAATTTTAAAAATGAAATAATGTAAGTTTAACTCGAAACATAAATTTACATAATTATTAATACAGCTTAACAGAAATACAGCTATTTATTACCATAGCTTATTTTTAACATGAATAATAATTTAAATAATTCTTTGCATTACGATACAGGTGAACTGGAATTGAGGACAGTAGTTTATGTTTAAAAGTTCTAGTTCAGGCAAATTCAATCAATTAAAATTAGTCAAAAGATAGTTTTAAAACAGATTGCAGCCAAATGTAGAGCTTGACTTGCCATTTAACAAAGTCAAATCACATTTTATAATTCCAGTGTGGGACTGCAGTCAGTCAGTAGATCAATTTAAATTCCTTGAGAATCGGACATCAGCTTATACAGGGTGTATTTGAAACAACGAACAGGCTCTTAACCACAAAGAGATTATATTATTTCTAAACATAATTCACAATTATTTTGTTTATAGTTCTAACAATGAGCCCGCAATTAATTATTAAAATAAATGAGTAAAAATAGACAACATTTTTGGAAGCACTGGCAATTAGAAATAATTTTTAAACGGCATGCGGCATCAGCTTTATCAAATTACAACAAGTGCTTAGGAAAAATATCGGAGTGCACTTAATGCAAGGTCGTCACGCCGTATTGTGTCAATGGTGCAGGTCGACGGCCGGGCCTCGGGATATATGGCACATTTCTAAAAACATTTATTGCTTACACATTTTTAGAAATTTACAATGAATTAAGTAGGGGTGGTAAGGGCGGATTTCAAGAAAAAATATTTTTGTGTTTAGTCTTTGCTGAAACTTATTCAGACAAACATCTTTTTTTTGTGAAAATGGTGCGACACATTTATTCTAATATTGAACTAGCCGATATGTTAATTATTTACGGCGAAGCTAGGTGCAATTCTGCGGAAGCAGTAAGGCTTTATCAGGATCGGTTTCCCGAACGGCATTCACCAACACCAAATCGTTTTCAGGAGTTACTTCAAAGAGCACGTGATACAGGAAGTTTGCAACCCGTTGGCGCAGTTGACAGAGGTGTTAACCGAGCAGATCATTTGTTTGCAGTGGAAAATCAAATTTTAAATTTGTTAGAAGCGGATCCCGGTTTAAGTACACCGATCTCTCGGCAGTTGGGTGTTTCTCATAGCTTTGTGCATAAAATCATCCGCGAAAATAATTTTCACCCCTATCATTATCAACGGGTTCAACATCTTCAGCCAGGTGATTTTCAACAGAGAGTGGCGTTTTGTGAATGGCTTTTAGAACAAAGCGCCCGAAATCCAAACTTCACTAATAACATTTTAGTGACGGATGAATCGTGCTTTACGCGAAATGGCTGTTTTAATTTTCATAACATGCATGTTTGGGCAGAGAATAATCCCCATTCTACGCGCCGATCGCATTTTCAGCATCGTTTCTCCCTTAATGTTTGGGCAGGCATTGTAAATGACCAATTAATTGGACCTTTCATTTTTCCATTTAATTTAAATGGCGGCCGTTATTTAGATTTTCTAGAAAATGAACTTCAAGATCTTTTAGAAGATGTGCCTCTAGCTGTGCTGAGACAGTTATGGTTTCTGCACGATGGTGCACCTCCGCACTACAATCATCGTGTTAGAAATTATTTAAACAATGAATTTCCAGGACGATGGGTTGGACGTGGAGGTGCTGTTCCATGGCCTCCTAGAAGTCCGGATTTAAACTCGTTAGACTTTTTTCTTTGGGGGTATTTTAAAAGTGAAGTGTATGTCGAGGAAATTGACGATGCTGATACACTCAGACAACAAGTTCACGACGCAGCTAACGCAATAAAAGAAAAACCGCGGCAAATGTTCACTTCGGTTCGTGAAAACTGGCTAAGGAGAGCCCAATTGTGTATTGAGTGCGAAAGGCGTCAATTTGAACATTTAATTTAGTTTCATGTGACTTTTTATAAAACAATTGTGACCAACTTTTAATTGTTTTATACGTGACCTACTTTTAACAAATTACATGCACGAGTGTGTGGTAAGTGTTATCGTAGTAAAACTGCTATTTTAGGTTAGGTTAGGTTTATATGGCAACAGCCGAGGCTGTTCACTTACGCCCATAGGGTCTGTTGTGATACCATGAGAGATCCTTCCCCTATACAACCCAATTTGAGCACCTAATGAATCCCATCAGATCTCCCACCTTTATAGGTGAGAGCTCCGCCAGTTCACTTGCGTGGTGCAGACTGAGGTACTTCATTCGTTTCTCCTCAAGAGCAGGACATTGACCTAGATAGTGGAGTACTGTTTCTTCCTAACTGTTATTATACTGCTATTTATACATGAAAATAACATGTGTAGAAGATATCAATTTACTAGCTCAAGTCAAGTGCATTTTTCTTAATGAATGTAAATGAACTTGAGGAATGTTTATCTTTTACAAAAAAACTTGATTACACTTCAAATTTCGAAGGCAAAGACTCTCGCGTTTAAAGTAAACAAACACGCATTCCACGCAGACCGAATTAAACGAGAAAAGCATTGGTTCTCAAAATGTATAGAAAAAAACTCGAAAAATGTTGAAAATTCAAAAAAAAAAAATCGAAAAAATTTTGGTGGAGATGGGTTCACACATATTTTGTGTATGCGCCCTTAAATGCCTGTTCGTTATTTCAAATACACCCTGTATACATCATTGCCGAGAAAGAAAATTGAGCCAGTAAATTGTATTTATGAATAGTAATGTTGATCGGCTTGTCGACTATCTATATTATTTGGATCTATCATATCCAATATGCCCTAGCCAAACCAAGAAATCCGGAACTACCATCTTAGATCTCTTCTGGAAGCTGCTAGCAACGTGGCATATAAGACGATCGCTCAATTCTCAAAGATTGCCGAACGGAGTCTTTTCTCTCGAATCTTAATTCTTCTTTGTCTTCTTCTTGCAAACTTGATAGCTTTAGCTTAGAATCTAAACTAAGACACCTTTCTGCGAATTACATTGATGAAGGAACATAACCTTAACACACGATGCATTGTTTACATTGAATGAAAGAAATGTGAAATGAAAGAATTGATCAAGCCAAATGATTAAACACAAAAACAGGATCCATTAAAATCGCAATTGATAATTACTAAGATTGATGAAAACAAACACTGGTTTTGAATAATGAAATAATCAATGAAACTGTTTCTGTGTAAAAATAAAACCCAAACATTCCGTCAAATTTTAATGATTGAATTGTACTAACCTTTTTCTTTGAGGGCAGTGCCTTGGACATTTTGCCACTTTATTATTATGGTTTATATTCAAACAAACAAATCGTTTATTTATTTTCTGTACAAATTTTGACAACTGTCATTCGCGGCTTGTTATTGATCGGTGCGACATCTCGCGGCAATGAGGCGAACTGCTTCAACGTTTTTACAGCAATCACGAGATAAATGTACAAACTATTTTTTATAAGTTATAACACGAATAAAACGTATTAAAATATTAATAAATGCACCCTAGATACATAAAATAATGTTAAAAATTATGAGGATATTCTAAATAAATTTAATTTTTATTTTAGTTGGGCGTCACCTATTAACATTTACTTGAAGCTAGTAGTTACAGATTCCATTAATATAATATCAAAAAAAGTGAATAATTTTAAAACCATAAATAATACGGTTATATTATTACAAAATATGTTTTAATTATCACTATGCATTTTATTACTTTAGTTAATAATCAATAAACTTATCCACAAATATATATTTAATAATTTATCTATTATTTTTCACCACTACTAGCATCATCTCTTGACATTTAGACGTTTTTTATAATAAGAATAACTTACGCAATATTTGAAATTACGTGATTATGTGTATTTTCCTATTTTTTATCTATGTGTAATTACAAAATGTTTGTTTAAATACTAATAATTACTTGAATTAATAATAATTAGATCATTTATACATTGAGTAATTATTAAAACAAATTTGCACTCAGTGATTTATATCGCATGTTCAATAAAAAAACCTCTAGAGCGCCATGGAAAATATTGTAGGCTGGCAACTCTGAAATTATACATTATAATTATTATGTCAGACGTTTTATATGTCAATTCCTAAAGCGTGTAGCCAACTTAAATTTAAAAAAAGATAAAATCATGGCACTCTAGAGGTTGTTTTTTATTGAACATGCGTATTACAAACTTACATTTAAATATATATCTATCAATTTTAACTAGCACCATCTCCTGACATTCAATGGAATTTCTTCCTGAGGGCGCAATTATTCGAAATTAAATGATTGTATGCGTAATCCTTCAAGATCGAAACTGGATTAAAACGATGATATGAGTGGTAATTATATTGGTAAAAATGAAAATCATGGAATAATCTATGTTGAAAAATCCAGCTGCGGAAAGTCGGGTCGTTCGCGACGAAGCCTGGTACGCCAAAAATAAAAATTTGTCTTTCCAAATTTTGTTCGCAGCGAAACGCTGAGAGGTTTTAAAGCAGATGCCCGCCGTCTTTTCGCACTCTTCGCTCGTTTTTTCACACTCGCGTGTTAAAAGAATCCCCTGAGCCTATAATGAATAATAAAATAATTAAAATCCTACAGAGCAACATTGGGTTTATCAAATTGTATTAAAATACGATTCCTTTATTGTTTTATTACTCTGTATATGATAAAGTCGGTTTTAAAGGTAAACTTCATTAAGTAAGTACCAGTGGTATTTACCACTAAACCGACAATTTAAATAATTAAAATGTATCAATTTATTCTTACACATTTTAATTTTATAATTCTAAATTTTATTTCTTGCGCCTCGCGAATAAAACACTGAGTTTAAGTGATGTTTAAAATATTCTACTGTTTTTGATCTCACGTTGAGAAACATTACAAATGTTTATTTCGTGTAACCGAATCTTTCAGGCGAGATCAAACTTAAGCAGTATTGCTAAATAAGTGATTAATTAGAACCAAATTAAAGATATTTTAAGCAGTATGTTTTGAACCTCCACTGAGTGTTTTATACGCGTAGCGCATGAAGTAAAATTTTGAGTTTAGAAAAGCTCGACCAATTCAAATTTTCAGGCTTTTCTAAACTCGAAATTTTACTTCATGCTTAACCGAGGCGTGGAAACACTCGTTAAAAGCTTTAAATTAAATGCTTTTATAAAATCATTGAATGCCTAAAATTTTACAGCGTATACAGCAGGACTAACGCCCCTTTGCTTCTGAGCGTTATACGGAGAGTTTCATGTGACACCGAACATTTTCATAACGAGAATTATTCTTTTAAGTATGCATACGTTGTACATTTTCCGACGCTCGGTTTATTAAAAGAATTCAATTTGAAGCTATAAGCGGGTGTTTTCCACTCCCAGGCTAAGCATGAAGTAAAATTTCGAGTTTAGAAAAGCCTGAAAATTTGGTTTGGTCGCGTAGCGCGAAGCGCGGAGCGGCCAAACCAAATTTTCAGGCTTTTCTAAACTCGAAATTTTACTTCATGCGCCACCGTTACAAAACACTGATTCAATGTAAAGTTTAGCGGTTTGTTTTAAACTTTGTAATATGTCAGTGTTTAATACGCGTGGCGCATGAAGTAAAATTTCGAGTTTAGAAAAGCCTGAAAATTTGGTTTGGCCGCTCCGCGCTTCGCGCTACGCGACCAAACCAAATGTTCAGGCTTTTCTAAACTCGAAATTTTACTTCATGCTTAGTCTGGGAGTGGAACACACTCATTTTAAGTTTCAAATTGAACTCTTAAAAAAACAACGATTACACTGGTCGGCATGAAAATCGGCCCTGACACCATTCCTGCTGATTCTTATGTAAAATGACCTTCTGAATCCGAATATGACCCCCGTTTTCCCCCATCACCCACCGTTTTCAGGGGAGGCCCCCCACCTATTTTTATCACTTTTCGATAATTTGGAGGGATGAAAAGGATTATTTTAGCCTTTGCGTTTCTTCTGAGAGGCTAGAGAGGTGAAAAGTTCCAAAACATGAACATTTGTAACAAGGAGGTAGATTTGGGGGGGGATTTGCCCCCTTAAATTGTAAAAAAATCCTTAAATGAACGATTTTTCCGTTTTTTTCGCAGTTTTTTCACCTATTTTCTACATATTCCAGCTTCCATCCCCCCTCATCCTCCCCCAAACAATAAAAATATATCGCAACAATATATAGTAACAATAATAAAAATATATAGCAACAGTTCGGAAGATTCACTGTACCACACCAATGAAGGTACTTATCTTAGTTATTTATTATTCTTTACATTTATTATTTTACTTTTTATTTATTATTCTTTACAGCTAAAATAATCCTTTTCACCCCTCCGATGGATGGGGGAAACGGGGGGAGTATTGAGAGCGCCAGCGTGGTACAGTGAATCTTCCGAACTGTTGCTATATATTTTTATTATTGTTGCTATATATTTTTATTATTGTTGCTATATATTTTGTTGCAATATATTTTTATTATTTGGGGGTGTTTGGGGGAGGATGAGGGGGAATGGAAGCTGGAATATGTAGAAAATAAGGGGGCAAATCCCCCCCCAAATCTACCTCCTTGCTACAAATGTTCATGTTTTGGAACTTTTCACCTCTCTAGCCCCTCAGAAGAAACGTAAAGGCGAAAATAATCCTTTTCATCCCTCCAAATTATCGAAAAGTGATAAAAATAGGTGGGGGGGCCTCCCCCGAAAACGGTGGGTGATGGGGGAAAACGGAGGTCATATTCGGATTCAGGAGGTCATTTTACATAAGAATCAGCAAGAATGGTGTCAGGGCTCGAAAAAAAAATGTTTTTTGCAGACCAGTGTTATCTAAAGATTTACCGCATATACGGTAAAACGTAAATGTGCATCCATAGAGAGTAGACGTGTTCCCTGTAGCTCCGGCAAAATCAGTTCTTTTTCACGGAGATTTACCGTTATTTAACACTGTTAAAGTATAATCAGTGCCATTCTAATTGTGCATATCGACAACTTATCAGTGAACTGTCCAAAACCACCAAACAACTGTGTAATTCCAATCGGAATTAATATAATAACATGGGCATATTCACGGAGAGACAAACGGCGGAGCTGAAGAACATAGCCTTCGAGGCGATAACAGAGAGTTTAAAAGATAAAACACTGCTGGACTCACTCGCGGAAAAAATGTCTGCAGAAATTAATAAACTGGAATTGAAAATAACAACATTAGAAAAAAGGATCGCCGAAACGCTAAAGGATAATGATGAAATTCGTTTGAAAATGTACGACATAGAGCAGACTACCAAATTATGCAACTTAAGAATAAGCGGCCTACCGGAAGAGCACAACGAAAATATAGCGGGGATTCGACTTTCGTACGTCGTCGAGATAGGTCGTGATAACCTCTTGTACTGTACACGTGAGTCTGTGTTGTTTTTTATCTAAACTTTTTTGTGTTCTTTTCTATTGTTCTGAGTTCTATTTTTAATTTCTGTTTAAATATTGGAAAAAATAATTTGATTTTATGACTGATGTCATAGGGGGCTCGGAGCCCCCTGACATCCCCCCTCTGGATGTAGATATGGAAGAAACTAACTCTAATTCGTTAATTGCTCAATTGAATGAGGCTTCGGGACTCTCAGGATCTCCCGGGGTATCCTCTAGAGGAGGAAATACATTGTTTTAGAATCACTGACCGTGCTCCATATTCAGTATACTTAGAAAAAATTTCAACCCCAAATTCCTCCCCCTCTCTTCATGAGATGGTGATTGGTAATATTTTATATAAAAGAGGATACAGGATTACAACTTCCCGAAGGGGAAGGAATAGAGTTTGTGCTCAATTTAGTAATTTTTCAGATGCAAATAAATTATTACAAGATCGGGAATTTTTACAAAATAATTATTTAAAAGCATTCATACCGTCTCAATTAATTTCAGTAAAGGGAATTATAAGGGATGTACATCCTGTTTTCACAGAGGAAGAGATATTGAAAAACCTAAATGACTTAAATGAGTTTAGCACATTGCATGTGAGAAGGTGGAAGAGGAAAGTGATTAATGAGAAAAATGAGGAAAATTTCATAAACACACATACAGTAGTTGCCACATTCCGTTGTACATTCCTTCCTAAATAAATAAAATTATTTTGCACTTTAAAAACCCCAGAAATGTTCATTCCCCCTGTAACACAATGTCATTCATGCTTGAGATACGGCCACACAAAAAAAAATTGCAAGAGCAAAAATAAATGCGCTCAATGTGAAACATCAGAACATGAAACTTCTCAGTGCCCCCTTCAACATCCCAAATGTTTATACTGTAAAGGTAACCACCTCTCCACAGAAATGGGTACTTTGTCTAAGGACAGGTGTTGCCCAGAGTTTATCAGACAAAAAAAAAAAGAATATATGTCGCGCTACAATGTGTCTTTTATGGAAGCGGCATCGATATTCCCACAGGACAAAGTGATTAACAAAATGACAACTTCTCCAAATCCCTCATTATTACTCCGAAACTTTCCCCCTCTTCAACCAAACTTCACTCACATCTCACAATCTCCAAAATCAAATTTCAGTTCTTCCTTCGTTACTATAGTAAACACTCCAAAGAAAAAAAGGCCATCCTCCCCAAAGGAAGTTGATCCTATAGAAAAACAACATAGAGATATAATCTATTCACAAAATTCCCCTACACCAAAAAAAAGTGCTTTAACTTTAATTCTCCCACTACCGCAAACTCTGAATTTGAATGTGATGACAATCAATTTCTAGAAATTATACAAAAACTTTACCGTTCAAATCCATCCATTTTTATAGAAACGGTATTTAACCTCATTCCAGTCGACACTCTAAATAAACGTTCTTCTTCTCTTCCTTATCAAAACCTCTCCACTGGAGATGAAAATTAAAATTCTTCAGTGGAATATAAGAAGTTATAACTCAAATAGAGCCAACCTAAATGATTTAGTATTAATAGAAAATCCGGACATAATTTGCTTGTCTGAAACTTGGACTAATGATACAAGTTATTTTAAAGAAAATGGATACATTCCTATTTTGAAAAACAGACAAGATTCAAAAGGTGGAATTGCAGTTTTAATTCGACCATCTATCTCATATAAAAAAATCATCCCCAATTTGACCCTGATCCCTGAAAATGCTCAATTTGTTGTTATTAAATTTGATCAGTTTGTTCTTGTTTCTGGATATATACCACCATCTGTAATATGCCCTTTAACTACATGGACATATTTATTGTCTTTCGGATCTTCAACTCTATGGGTAGGAGATTTTAATTGTCATCTGAAAGTGTTAAATAAAGTATATTCTAATCCTCCAGGTAAAATTCGGAGTCAAATTGTAGATACCCACGACTTGGTTATTTTAAATGATAACAAGTCTACTCGTTTAATAGGACCAAATCTTAAACCTAGTATAATTGATCTTTCTATAGCTTCCCCCTCCTTGGCTTCTTTCATTTCCTGTCATACATTACATGATACCTATGGCAGTGATCACTTTCCTGTAATTACACTATATGTTTCAAATTCGTCATTGGTTACTTCGTCATCTCAATTTAAGACAAGAAACCGAAATGTCCGTCTTGCACAGTGGTCTGAATATACCTCAGAACTTGAGTCCTTTTTCTATGAAGAAGTTAACTATGCATCCTTTATTAGTAAATTAAACGATCTGCTGATCATTGGATACCTTATACAAATCCTTTTACTAGGTTTCCTAGATGTCCTTGGTGGGATTCATCTTGTACAGAAGTCAAATTATTAAGAAAAAATGCAATTAAGAAGTATTATGCTAATAAAACAGTAGAAAATGTTGTAGGGTCCAAGAGGGCTATAGCTTATTCTAAAATTTTTTTTAAGAATAAAAAGAAAATATCATTCATAAAATTTAGCGAATTCTTATCAAGAGATACCCCTATCTCATCAATATGGAAGACAATAAAAATATATAGGAAATCATTTCTTCCTCCTTCTTCAAAAATTCCTCACTATGAAGCTATAGACATTTTTTTTAATAATCTTACCCCACCATATGTTGAAAATGTGTATAACTTTGAGTGCACCACTAGTCCATATTCATTTGTTGCTTCTAATTTTACATTACAAGAACTTAATGCTGTACTTAGTAAAGTTAAAGACTCTTCTCCGGGTATTGATAAGATTACATATTCAATGATTGGGAATTTACCATTTTCAGGTACAATGGAATTACTACGAATATTCAATAATATTTTGGAAACAGGGACAATTCCTGAAGTCTGGATAATACAGATAATTTGTCCAATCCTGAAACCTGGTAAAAGCCCAGATAACCCCTCTAATTACCGTCCAATTTCTTTGACGTCCTGTGTAAGGAAAACTTTTGAATACCTCATCAAAACTAGGTTAGATTGCTGGGCAGAAAGAAATCATATATACCCTTCTATGCAGTTTGGATTTAGGAAGGGAAAGAGTACCTTGGATAATATTATTAAATTAACATCACATAACTGTATTGTTTCGAGTTTACGTGAAGTGATTAATCACAAATAGAAAGACTGTTATTCCTTACTTCACTTTTTATTTTTATGTTAGATGTACATTTCGAGACACAAGGTGCTCATTATCAATAACAAAACTGAGTTTTGTTATTGATAATGAGCACCTTGTGTCTCGAAATGTACATCTAACATAAAAATAAAAAGTGAAGTAAGGAATAACAGTCTTTCTATTTGTGGTTAACATCACATATTCATTCTGCATTTCTGAAGGGAGAATCAACAGTAGCATTATTTTTAGATATATCTGCCGCTTTTGATTCTGTTATACCTTCTATTATGGTAAGAAAATTAATTACTTTAGGGATTCCGGCAAAGATTATCAAATGCATTTGGTCCCTTATTCGATTTAAAATTCTTTATCTGAAACAAGATAACTCCTTTAGCAATCCTAGATACTCCTTCGTGGGTCTTCCACAGGGATCTATCCTTAGTCCTCTTCTTTATATATTTTATACTCTTCCTCTTGAACGAGAAATATCTCCTTATTGCACTATAATGCAATATGCAGATGATGTGGTTCTTTATTGCTCAGGTAGTAACATACAATCACTATATAATAGAATAAACAATGCTTTGTTTGAGCTCTCAGATTGGCTTTTCTGTAATGGTTTAAATCTTTCGCCCCATAAATCTCAGAACATAATATTTACCAAGAAAAGAAATATATTAAATTATCAATTAAAATTTAATGATACTCCTATTCCAAAAGTCCAAAGTGTGAAATACTTAGGATTAATACTTGATTCAAAACTAAAGTGGAATTCCCACATTCAAGATCTTAAATCAAAGGTTTTCAATATATTAAATATTATTAAAACACTTTCTCATACTTGGTGGGGATCAGATCCTGTTATTTTGCTTACCTTTTATAAATCATTAATCAGATCACGTATTGAGTATGGACTAGTAGCTCTCTCACCTTTATCAAAAATCAATACTAAAACTCTTGGTCAAATGCAAACCTCATGTCTCAGGGTTATCCTGGGAGCTATGAGATCCTCTCCAATACCCCTCCGTTTCTCTTACTTATGTAGAAAATATTTTTTAAAATGCATAGCATATAATAATGAGCCCGTAGTTAAGTCATTGAGTGAATTACATAATAATTTGTTGGCCAAAGGTAAACCTTTGTTTCCCCATATAGAAAATTTTGCACTATCTTTGTCTTTTAATGTCATAAAATCCCCATGTATCTCTTGTTACAAATCTTCTTATTTTTCATATTTTTATCCATTAAAGATTACTTATGATATAGGCTTACTCAAAATCCACCAAAACCCTTTTATTAATAAAGAATTTGATGAATTAACAAATAAAAGATGGCCTAATTTTACACGGTGTTTTACAGATGGGTCTAAGCTTTCTTCACCTGTTTCATGTGCTTGCGGAATATACATTGAGAATTATGTTTCTTCTTCTTTTAAAATAGCATCTACTTCTACAATACTAACAGCAGAATTAACAGCTATAAAAGAATGTTTAATGATTATTAGACAGTCAAATATACAAAAATCAGTAATTTTTACTGATTCTAAAAGTGCCTTACAATCATTGGAACGTATGGGAATAGATCAACATCTCTCCATACTTTCCACTGAAATTAGAGCAATTTACTTCAATTTGATAACAACATCTCAGTGTTTAATTAATTTATGTTGGATACCTAGCCACAGAAATATAATAGGAAATGAAATGGCTAACGGAAATGCTAGAAGAGGTCATCATCTAGATCCTGTAATCTTTAGTGCCCCGCACCAAGATTATTACCCTGTATTAAAAAAAGTGTTTTCTTAAAAGGGCAAACATTCTGGAATTCATCTCAGAATCATATTAAATATTATAGCATACAACCCTCCATCCCCACACTTCCTTGGTTTTTTAGTAAAAAAGCTTTTTGAAGAAGATTAATTACTACCATAATTAGAATGAAAACTTTTCATAATTCATCTCCTTCACATCTCTATAGAATAGGACAAGTTCCATCTCCAAATTGCAGTTGTGGCGGGTGGGGTGATCTAAATCATATATTTTTCGAATGCAGAAATTATTACGAAAAATGCAGAACCTTTTCTTTAATTTTATTGGGTCACACTTCACCTATTTCCATTACCTCCGTTTTATGTAACCCGAAAATTGACTCCTATATATTATTATATAAACTCCTATCTGAGAATAACATATATATCTAATTCTTTGAATTATTTTATTCTATTTTTGTGCTACATGTTCTCCTACTAACACCAGATCTATGAAAAACGAAGTAAGGAAGTATTAAAGAAAACATCTGATTGCTGTGACTGGTCGACAGGGCTTCGAAGCCAGGGCCATTAATTTCGCAGAAGAAGAAGAAAATATAGCGGAAGCAATCAATACATTGGTTATTAAAAAACTTAATGCAGGAAATATACAGATCAGCCAATGTTTTCGCTATGGTCAATTCAACAAAGACGCAGAATATCCTCGACCAGTTCTTGTAAAATTCTATAATGAGAATAATCGTAACAAAGTTTATATGGATAAAAGAAAGCTCAAAGGAAGTAATTTAATTATAAACGAGGATCTCACTAAATCAAGATATACTCTTTTTAAATCAGCGCAAGAAGAGTGTATGGACCAACGGTGGATTAATCTATACAATCATCAACAATCAGAAGCATCGCATTAAATCTACCGAAGACCATTTAAAGCTACAATGATTGCCCGGTTTCTACAGGAGTACGCTATTTTTGTGTTGTTTTTGTATATTTGTTTTGTTTTGCTAATTTTTTTTTTTTTCAGTGTATATGTAATAATTGAATAACTTTTTTTTTCTCTTTCATTATTATTATTGTTCCTTGTTAATGGAACAAGACATTGAGAGCATCGTTGCAGAGCTTCCAATGATAAATGACATTTTTCTAGAAGATATTCACAAATGTCATTCTCACATAGAATGTTTCACCAGGGAATGTAAAGGGTTTTCGATTCTGCAAACTAATATTCGCAGTGTAAGTAAAAAATTTGATCATTTACTGATTTACCTTAGCATTATTAATATAACTTTTGATATAATTATTCTGACCGAGACGTGGATCTGTGAGGAAATTAATTACTTTAACATAGATGGCTCTACACTATATTATAATAACAGTGGTATAAACAAATGTGACGGAGTTTTTGTTTATGCTAAAAATAATATGCCGCAAAGCAATGAGATTCTATGTATCAACAACTTTATTTTCATGAGAACGTGTGTAAAACGTTATGATGTGGATATTGATATCACATCGGTGTACCGAACGCATACCTGAAGAGTTTATTCATTCTCTGGATTTCTATGGGTCAAAATATATGACTAGTGCTTTGGAAATTTTGGCAGGTGATACCAATATTAACACTAAACTCGTTGACTCGCATATTTCTAATGAATACGTAAATGTATGTTATCAGTTAGGATTACATCACTGCATAACTAAAAATACTAGAATTGATCAAAATTCCGAATCATGTATTGATCACATTTGTGTAAGAACTAGTTTAGATTTTGACAAACTGCAACCATTAATATCCGGTAGTAAAATAAGTGATCATTTTCCTGTTATACTCTCATTAAATTTAGAAAATAAAAAAAAAGAATATATAAGTAATGAAATTATGGAAATAACATTAATCAATAATAACCAACTGATAGAAAAAATAGGTACAATCAACTGGGAGTTTGTCTCAGACGCTGATATTAATAGAGCATTTTCGATGTCGATAAAGCGATGTATAGAATATTCTTCTTTCAAAAAACAAATAAAACCCGTATCTAGAAAACGTAAACCATGGATGACTAATAGTATAATTGTTGATATTAAGCAACGTGATGCAATCCATAAACTCTATTTAAAAAATAAGATTAATAATGACTTATACCAGCAATATAAAACGAAAAGAAATGAAGTAAACACACTTATTAGGAAAGAAAAAAATATATTCTTTCAAAAGAAAATTGATAATACTAAAAGCATTAAAGAATTATGGAAAATTACAAAACAGTCTGTAAATATTGAGAAATCCAAAACAAAAATAAACAGAATTGTTACGTGCGAAAATTCAACCTCAGTAAAAGATTTAGAAATAGCTAATGAACTCAATAAATACTTTGTTAACGTATCTAAGGATATTATGAATAGTATAAATCCTGATCCGCTGTACAGGTCCAAAGATATTAGTTTTGAAAAATCTTTCTTTTTTATTCCAGTATTAGAAACTGAGATTACATCTATAATTAAGAACCTAAATTCTAATAAAAGTCCTGGAATAGATGGTATCACGGCAAGAGTCTTGAAGCAGGTTTCTGAATTTATTTCTGGGCCGCTTAGCGGGTTATTCAACAGATGTTTTTCAGAGGGGTGCTTTCCAGACTGTTTAAAAACTACTATAATTATACCTATTCACAAAAACGGTAAAGTTGATATTCTCTCCAATTACAGGCCTATTGCACTAACATCGTGTATTTCTAAAATTTTTGAAAAAATTATTAAATCCCAAATGCAAAAATATCTGACAACACACAATCTACTATCCCCAAACCAGTTTGGATTCAGAGAAGGCTTAGGAACGGAAGATGCTTTGGCTACGTTAACATCATATATATACCGAAATTTAGATTCGTCAACACCATCAATAGGTATATTTTTGGACTTAGCCAAAGCATTCGACACTGTTAACTATTCTAGGCTGTATGAAAAACTTGAATTATTCGGGTTTAGGGGCCTAGCTTTGCGGTTGTTTCAAAGCTATCTGACTAACAGATTCCAAATGGTCACCATAAATAATGTAAATAGCACCAAAAGAAGAGTTACATGCGGGGCTTTATTCAATCTGTCCTAAATTATGGTTTATTGGTATGCGGCTCAGCAAGTGATGTCTATATGAAAAAAATAAATGCGGTTCAGAATGTTATTTTAAAGGTTATGTTATTAAAAGAGATTTTATACCCAACTACTCAACTATATTTAGATGCTAAGGTTTTTAATGTAAATCAGTTATATTTTTTGAGTCTATGCAAATACTTGTATAAGCATAGACATGTACCATCACTTCTTCATTTATCTGAACATCATTATTCAACTCGCAACAAAGTTAACAATTTCTCGAATTCCCTACTTACCAGAAAGACCATTGGGCAACGTACATTTTTATATAATATACCACGCGTTTATAATTATTTGTTAGAGAATAACCTATTACATTCTCAAACTACTGTCTCGATACAGAATTTTATAATAAACATTAAACGATTTGTGGCAAATTCAAACCAAGAGGAAGTGTTATTTATCATTGGAAGATAGAAAGGATGTCCTATCGGACTTCTACATATATTTTGATACGTATGATACACATTATTTTCATGAATTCTCTCTTTTATGTTAAGAATAAATTACTGCTAAATTATCTACAAGCTTTTTTAGCTTCGACTATTTGGCAGATAATAATTAGGATATTGTAAATTGCATATTACTTTACTTTACTTTATTTAATTCTCTTTTTCCTATTTTTTATTTCTTTCTTATATGCTATATATATATATATATATATATATATATATATATATATATATACATATATATATATATATATATATATATATATATATATATATATATATATATATATACATATATATATATATATATATATATAATGTATTATTATGTTAACTGAATAATTAAATAAATAAATACGCTGTGATTGGGAAATGTGTACTTGAAAGAAAAACTCCCTGTATTTACAAGTTAAGGCATTAATTGCGATTGATTAGCTACAATTTGTAATGGTCATATAGGCAACCCAATTTACACACAACCTAAAAATTAAAGGTGTCAAATCGTATTGAATGCTTTGGTTTGATAATTAGAATATACGAAAATGCACATTAAAAATGTTTGGTGTTACATAAAACTCTCTGATATACTTTATACTTACCACAATGTAACTATCCCAGAAGGAGTGCATGCAAAATGCCAGAAACGAACTTGAATAATAGATGTATAAATTAATTGTGGCGACAATTCCAACTAAAATTTGTACCATCGTCATCAAAAAATTCCAGCCAAATATTCTATTGAAAGCGTCGATGATGTCGCAAATTTCGCTGTGGATTTCAATTAAATCCAGAATTTTTAATTCAGTTTCTTTAATTGCAGACATATCTAAAGAATCATACTTAGATTTTTCTATAATACTATTAAGGACCTCACAGCGAATTTTGGTGCTTCTAAGAATATACCTTGAAAAAGCAAAAATATTTTAAATTCTTTACAGAAGAAAGATCAAAGTCTTTTGTGGGCGTTCAAAGTTGACGTATTTAGTAAAGTAAAATGAATTTTATAGAATACACTTACATAAAGAATAATACACATTTTCTGTAAATAATACAAATTCAATTACTTCTGTATAAATAAATACATACCTTTGCAAAAGAATCAAGCCAAACATTAAATACAGATGAAACCTATCATGACTAAAATAAATATAATGGGAAGCACTCCCTCCGAAAGAAACTATAGCCATAATTTTCTGCATTAGCATAGTCACGCAAAACATCGTAATCAAAACGAAATTCAAGAAGGTATATTTAATTCTAAAAACGCGTGATTTTAATTTCGCATCAATTTTATTAAAACTGTTAAATATCTTCTGGCAATCATCGCTTGTCCCCAAATTATTTTTCACAATCACGATTATATTTGCAAGTGCTGTTAAAATTGAAGGAATTCCATAAAAAATTATGTCTTCAAAGTTGATGGAGAGGACGTAAATAAATTTCAAAAACACTGATATTACGAGCCATGTAATGTAGATTAAAAGTAAGATCGCTGAGTATTTTTTGTTAGATTTGAATGTTTTGGTCTGTGGGCTGTAGTTTGGAAACATTGCTATAATTGCTTGAAATTTTAAAATTGATTTGATATCATCTGCTACTGTATTTACCATTTTGTGTGTTCTAAAAAGAATGTGTTATTTTTACAATTTTTTAAAACTACAGTAAAGTTATTTATTAATCTAAATTGAATTCATAAATTGAAACAAAAAAATGTGTATAGTTTTTGTACTATTATAAGAAAAAATATTTTATAATGACAGATGATTGCAATCGTTTAAAAATTATGTTGAATGTTTATATTAATAAATTGTATTCTTTTATCATTAAATATATATATATGTATAACTAAAGCTGCTAATTCCTGGTTGTCAAAAATTTCAAGAAATACTATTACTCTTAAACTAATTTCTCACTTAACACTCGGTGAAACATGTTTAAGGAATTAGTTATAAAAATATTAAAAAAAAATAAATAGTGTACAATTATTTCTTTAATTAGACAGTAAGTAAAAAGTTTCTTGTGTTTTAAATATTAACGAATTATTTTGTCTGTATAAAATTTAAAGATTGTAAATAAAATTATATTAAGTTTTTTTTTTAAATATTGCATACAATTCTTTTACTAAACATTGATGTGCGAAAAGTTTAGAAATTTATTTGTAAGTATAATAACCACTATTTCGTTTCTTGTACGATTTTATTTAAACCTTAACAATATATAAAACGGAGATAATTTATTTCGATCACCCTTTTATTTTATCCAAGTTAGTAAGTGTTGTAATTATTTAATTTCCTTGTCGTTATCAAGTGTGGGATTTTACTTGAGGTTTGATGGAATGAAGTGCTTGTTTTGAATTTGTGTAAATTTTATGTAAGCATGGAAAAATGTGTGTGGTGTGTTCTGTGTAAATTGAATGTAATTATTTATGATGTGGAAACTTGCATTGCTTTAAAAGTTTACGTTTTGTGTTTGTACTTCATTAAATATTATGATTTTAATAGCCTATATAACATGACATTTGTATTTTCTTACATATGGAAAACAAAGGGAAAGTATTGTCCTAGCGAAAATTGTGAAACATTTTAATGGATGTATCCGTTTTGAGGTCCTCCGAATTGATTAAGACCATTTTTGAAAAATGTCTGTCTGTCTTTCTGTAGATACGATAAGGTCTAAACCGATTGAGCTGTTAAGATGACACGATAAAATTAAGCTTTTTATTATAATAGTAGTATCCGGTGAACTTTTAGTGAAAATGCGGAAACCGGAAGTGGTAGTTTACTATTAGCATTTTTTTGGATTTTTCTTCAAAATTGATCATATAAAAAAATCTTGTTAAGAGAACTCTCTTAATTTGAACATTCTGCCATTTTATATGACGTTGAAAAGTGACTATAAAGTTCAAGCGATGTCTAAGCCAAAATTGACAACCGAGCACATGGTTGTCAATTTTGGCTTAAACATCGCTTGAACTTTATAGTCACTTTTCAACGTCATATAAGATGGCATAATGTTCAAATTAAGAGGGGGCAAGTCACTTGAACTTCTTATGTCACTTCTTAACGTCATATAAGATGGTGGAACATTTAAATTGGTTATATGGAAGCAAAACTACTTCGAATTCAGAGAGATTATCGCTTCGATGTATAGCATTCTGTCTTTCTTACTTCAAGAGTGACCATTATATAATAAAATGGTGAAAATGGAATCTTTATATAAACTTTTATTTCCATAAAAATAATAAATTACTGTATGTCGAAATAGACCTCTAAACAAACAATATTTCTGCTTTAAATAAAACAGTTAGAAAAATCTGTTTTTGCCATTTTGTTACGAAAAAAATGCATATCTTTGCAATGCATATCTTTGTAAAAGAACATTTGTAAAATATTATCTTATAACAACGCTGGAAACGAAGTCCCAACATACATATTTTACATTACCTAACCCCTCTCTTTAGAAAAGTTGTAGATAATCGAAAAATTAGCATTTAATGCATATTCACCAGAGCTGGGATGAATCCTCAAAAACAGGATTCGAATCACGAATCCGAATCACCTAATATGATTCGAATCACGAATACTCGAATAAAGGATTCGTAAGTGAAAAATATGATTCGAATCAAAAATTCGAATCCTCATTTTTGAATCACGGATACAAATCCTTTAAAAATAAATTTGAGTCTATTATTTGTAACCAGTAATATTTTATTCCATCAGTTTCTATTAACCAAAATGTTCATTTACCGACTAAATATCTGATTATATAATGATTTTAATTAATGATGATATATGTGTTATTGAACTTTATTTTAAATCTGTGTTTTAAACGCGTGGCGCATGAAGTAAAATTTCGAGTTTAGAAAAGCCCCGTGAAAATTTGTCTCGGGTCGCTGCGCGACCCGAGACAAATTTTCTACGCGGGGCTTTTCTAAACTCGAAATTTTACTTCATGCTTAGTCTGGGAGTGGACAACACTCGTTCTTAGAAGTTTCAAATTAAAGGATCACTCTAGATTACTAAGTTTATTACCATTTTACAAAGGCTACAGCTCGAAGGACCAATCATGGTCTTCGGAGACCGAAGGACTACAGGGAATCGAAGTTTATTTACAAGAAAACAACGAATATCTGAAGGTTTACAGCATGGATAGGAAAGAAAACATCCAATTTTGAAAAAATATCGAAGTTGGGCTGGTTTTCAGTGCGTTTTTAACTTCACTTTAAGTCAGTGTTTTATACGCGTGGCGTATGAAGTAAAATTTCGAGTTTAGAAAAGCCCCGTGAAAATTCTACGCGGGGCTTTTCTAAACTCGAAATTTTACTTCATGCTTAGTCTGGGAGTGGAACGTCAAGATTTTCTAAATGTCAAGATTTTTGATATTTCTAGATTTATGTCGATTTATTCACAGTTTGTTATTGTATTAAATGCAACTTTAATATTGAATAAAAACGGTTTTTTTTTAGGAATAGAATATTCACCCTTTAAGAGCCGAGCAAATTATAAAGTTAACTCAAAAAGTTAATTTTAGGTAAAATGTTGCATCTTTTTCTATGATTTCAATGAATGATTTATTATATTACGTACGTCGATTTTTTAAAAAAGTTAAATTCAAAATTCAAACGAGTGTTGTCCACTCCCAGACTAAGCATGAAGTGAAATTTCGAGTTTAGAAAAGCCCCGTGTAGAAAATTTTCGCGGGGCTTTTCTAAACTCGAAATTTTACTTCATGTGCCACGCGTATAAAACACTGATTTAAAGTGAAGTTAAAAATGCACTGAAAACCAACCCAACTTCGATATTTTTTCAAAATTAGATGCTTTCTTTCCTATCCATGCTGTAAACCTTCAGATATTCGTTGTTTTCTTGTAAAAAAAACTTCGATTCCCTGTAGTTCTTCGGTCTCCGAAGACCATGGTTGGTCCTTCGAGCTGTAGCCTTTGTAAAATGGTAATAAACTTAGTAATCTAGAGTAATCCTTCAATTTGAAACTTCTAAGAACGAGTGTTGTCCACTCCCAGACTAAGCATGAAGTAAAATTTCGAGTTTAGAAAAGCCCCGCGTAGAAAATTTGTCGAGGGTCGCGCAGCGACCCGAGACAAATTTTCACGGGGCTTTTCTAAACTCGAAATTTTACTTCATGCGCCACGCGTATAAAACACTGATTTCAAGTGAAGTTAAAAATATACTATTAACGTTGGATATTTTTCATGGTTAAGTAACCAAATATGCATTCACAAATATTTGAATTATTCGAAAATTTAAAAATTCAAATATGAATAACACTGGTCTGCAAAAAAAAAAATTTTTTCGAGCCCTGACACCATTCCTGCTGATTCTTATGTAAAATGACCTCCTAAATCCGAATATGACCTCCGTTTTCCCCCATCACCCACCGTTTTCGGGGGAGGCCCCCCACCTATTTTTATCACTTTTCGATAATTTGGAGGGATGAAAAGGATTATTTTAGCCTTTACATTTCTTCTGAGGGGCTAGAGAGGTGAAAAGTTCCAAAACATGAACATTTGTAGCAAGGAGGTAAATTTGGGGGGGGATTTGCCCCCTTAAATTGTAAAAAATCATTAAAAATTATCAATTTTTTCCGTTTTTTTCGCAGTTTTTTCACTTATTTTCTACATATTCCAGCTTCCATTCCCCCTCATCCTCCCGCAAACACCCCCAAATAATAAAAATATATTGCAACAATATATAGCAACAATAATAAAAATATATAGCAACAATAATAAAAATATATAGCAACAGTTCGGAAGATTCACTGTACCACGCTGTCGCTCTCAATACTCCCCCCGTTTCCCCCATCCATTGGAGGGGTGAAAAGGATTATTTTAGCTGTAAAGAATAATAAATAAAAAGTAAAATAATAAATGTAAAGAATAATAAATAACTAAGATAAGTACCTTCATTTGGTGCTTGCTTTCCTTTTGTACCCTGAGGTAGAAGTTTCTCGTATCAAAAACCAGCAGTACTCTGCTAACATGCTCGCATTCCACTTCTTCGAAAATCTCCTCTCGAACTTAGAGATGTCTTGATGAAACCGTTCCCCGTGTTCATCCGAAACTGCTCCTAAATTTTCAGGGAAGAAGTCCAGGTGTGAGTGAAGGAAATGCACTTTAAGAAACATGTTACACCCCATGGCCTTGTACGCTGACAGCAATTCCTCGACATGAGCGACATAATCATCACTTTTGTTGTTACCCAAAAAGTTCTCACACACGTTTTGGAATGCAATCCAAGCTCGTTTTTCTTTTCGATTCAGGTGTTCAATAAACGTCGAATCTTGGAAAAGTTGTCTAATCTGGAGGCCCACGAAAACTCCTTCCTTGATTTTAGCCTCACTAAGATGAGGGAATTTAGTTTTCAAAAATGGAAATGCATCACCGGTCTTGTCCATTGCTTTCACAAACTGTTTGATCAATCCGAGTTTGATGTGCAAAGGCGACAAGTAAATATTTTCCTTCGGGACCAGAGCAAATTCCTGGGCAAACCTGTGCGCGCGAGGTATTGAGAGCGCCAGCGTGGTACAGTGAATCTTCCGAACTGTTGCTATATATTTTTACTATTGTTGCTATATATTGTTGCTATATATTTTTATTGTTTGGGGGAGGATGAGGGGGGATGGAAGCTGGAATATGTAGAAAATAAGTGAAAAAACTGCGAAAAAAACGGAAAAATCGATCATTTTTAAGGATTTTTTTACAATTTAAGAGGGCAAATCCCTCCCCCCCAAATCTACCTCCTTGTAACAAATGTTCATGTTTTGGAACTTTTCACCTCTCTAGCCCCTCAGAAGAAACGTAAAGGCTGAAATAATCCTTTTCATCCCTCCAAATTATCGAAAAGTGATAAAAATAGGTGGGGGGGCCTCCCCCGAAAACGGTGGGTGATGGGGGAAAACGGGGGTCATATTCGGATTCAGGAGGTCATTTTACATAAGAATTAGCAGGAATGGTGTCAGGGCCGATTTTCATGCCGACCAGTGTAATTTAGTGATTTAAATATTCATATTAGAATATTTAACTATTTGAATTAATCGAATACGAATCCCAGCCTTAATAGCGATGATTCGAAATATTTAGGAGGATTTGAATCCGTGTATGAGGATTCGAATCCTTTTATAAGGATTCGATTCCTTTTATAAGGATTCGAATCCTTTTATAAGAATTCGAATCCTTTTATAAGGATTCGAATCATCTACATCTGGATTCGAATACGAATCCTTTTAAAAAAATGTAACGAATCCGGATCACGAATCCGTTTTCACTAAAGTATTCGAATACCTCTTTTGAATCCTCTAAAAGGATTCGAATCCGGGAATCGAATCCTGAATGATTCGAATCCTGCCCAGCTCTGATATTCACTTTATGTCGTAGTTCTTTTAGTTATTTTATTAATATTGTTGTAAAATGTGAATTTTACGAATTAATTACTTTGAATAAGTGAGCTATTGCTATAAATGAAATTAGTTTGACCTTGCCATGAATAATATTTTGTAAGAAAATGTTTAACAGGGATAAAATTTTTTTATTGAAACACAACCTACTGAGCAAACACATTTAAGTAACGTTTTATTAACATCAAAACAACGTTTAATGTTATTACAATGTTGATAAAACGTTATTTGTTTGTTTTTTGCTCAGTGGGAAGGTAGGTGAACGCTATTGATTTCAAGTATCTAACATGACGTTAAAAAATCCATCATAGTATTTTTTAACGTCATTTAAAACATTTTTTTAGCCCAAAAGTTAAACTAATAATATTATTAAAGAAATCATTAAATCCTGTTATTTTCCTTTATTTTTTAACGTCATTTAAAACATTTTTTCAGCCCAAGAGTTAAACTAATAATATTGTTAAAGAAATCATTAAATCCTATTATTTTCCTATATTTTTTAACGCTATTTTGAACAATTTTTTTTTTAACCCAAGATTTGAACTAATAATTTTGTTAAAGAAATAATTAAATCCTATTGTATTTAATCATTGTTTCATTGAACCAACGATTTAATATATACAACCCCAGAAAACATGTTAATAACAGATTAAACCCTCGGGGGATCCTACCCCTACAGGGCGCGTCCCCAGGTGACGAATAGGGGAACGCCGTCACTCGTTGACGGTAGGAGGATTGGTCTCCTGCGGACCAACATGGAAGGAGGGAGTGAAGCGATGTTAAGATACCATCTAGATATCTCTAGCCTCTCTTCCCTCAAGACCGGCATGCGTGGTGACGAACCAAACCAAATAATTAAGTATTTCGAGGCAAAGAAAAAGATGACCCCACAAACTCCCTTGCCTGTAGTTTCATACTCCCAGGCGGCAGCAACAAAGCCAGGGTATTCCGAACTTTAAAACTCAACAGGAAGCAAGTAGATTGCCTCCTCCAAAGGAGGCAAGTCAGATGCCTCTACCCTCGACGATCGCCCTACGACTGTCGAAACAACAAGGGGCCAATTCTGGTCCCAGTTCATCTGGACAGCAAGAATCAGTCTCACTGACTTCTGCTGTTCAAACAATATTGGCGGCTGCATCGGCCAATTCAGCCTCACCGGCAACAACACCGCCAGAAAACCCGGTAAACGAGCAGGCCCCGATCAACCTAGATGACTACATGTCGTCTAGTGAGCTTCCTTTTAAAAGGACAACTGCCGACGCTTTTCCGCTCCTCAACGGATTACAACGTTGAAAAGAAAGTCAAATTAATAAAATCAAGAGGAAAGAGAAAGCCTGGGTGGCAGGGAGGTACTTCTAGAAAGTAATATTCCTAGGAATAATCTTTGCCAAGTTTTTGCTTAGTCTTTAATTATTTATTCATATTCATATTTAATTATACTATTTTGTTATTAGCTTGTGCTTGTTCTATTACTGAAGTCCTTTACAGCTTCAGTGCGATCTGTGATATTAGGTTAGTGTTGTGTCCTTTTTAACACTGAAGTCTGTTATGATGTTTCTTGTTTCTGGCATCGGAGACGCTTACAACCATTAGTGATATTAGTTTTAAGGTTTTTGTTATTTTCGGCCTGCCGCCAGAGTCATTTACAACTCCAGCGCAATCTGTGATTTTAGATTTCAGGTTTTACTGTATTTGGTCTGGCATCGGAGCATTTTACAACTCCAATGCCATGTGTGATATTAGTTTTAAGGTCTTTTGTTGTAGTTGTTTTGGCATCGGAGTCAATTAATGTTCCGATGTCAACTGTGATACTAGTATTAAGGTTTTTGTTGTCATTGTCCTGGCACAGAAATCCTTTACAACTCCGGTGCCATCTGTGTTGTTAGTTTAAGGGTTTTATTGTATTTGTACTGACATCGGAGCCTTTTACAACTCCGATGGCACTTACCACTGAGCAAAAAACAAACAAATAACGTTTTATCAACATTGTAATAATAAACTTTTGATTGTTGACTCATCTAACACTTGGTGAAACATCTTTACACTTTTTATATAAGGTTGATAGAATAAAACACTTGGTTTTTGTTTCACAAATGCCGCGTTTTATACATTGGGGATTAAGGCTAATGGCTTAAGACTAAGTAGGGTGGGAGGAGACCTGATTACTGGAGCGTAATTTGACAAAGGTGTCGATTAGCGGGGTGTTAATTGCGTCTAAATTGTCGTTGGTTGCATATAGGCCCTTTCTGATCGCATCCTTAATGTAAAAAAAGTTCGCAGTAATTAAGTTTCCTCGATTTGCTTATGATTTTTAATGTTTTAAATTTCGAGGGAGTGAAAAAATGGCCATTATGAATACAATGCTTAGCGAAGCCTGTTTTTGCGTGGTTATCCAAGATAGATTTTTTGTGTTCTTTTAAACGAGTATTAAAATTTCGTCCAGTTTGGCCGATATAAAGGGCTTCGCAATCGTTGCAGTGCAATTGATTGTTAATAATAAATCAAATGTAATCATCAACTCGCTGAACAAATTAAACATCAATTCTATTTGTGTTAATAAAACCAATTTAGGGAAAATATTAATTAATAACAATGATCAAACAGAAAGGGGTGAAAAAAGCGGCGTATATCAATTGCACTGCAACGATTGCGAAGCCATTTATATCGGCCAAACTGGACGAAATTTTAATACTCGTTTAAAAGAACACAAAAAATCTATCTTGGATAACCAGGCAAAAACAGGCTTCGCTAAGCATTGTATTGATAATGGCCATTTTTTCACTCCCTCGAAATTTAAAACATTAAAAATCATAAACAAATCGAGGAAACTTAATTACTGGGAAATTTTTTACATTAAGGATGCGATCAGAAAGGGCCTATATGTAACCAACGACAATTTAGACGCAATTAACACCTCGCTGATCGACACCTTTGTCAAATTACGCTCCAGTAATCAGGTCTCCTCCCACCCTACTTAGTCTTAAGCCATTAGCCTTAATCCCCAATGTATAAAACGCGGTCCGCTCTTTTGTAAATCATAGTAATCCTTGTAAACCACATTGATAATGGTCGTCTGACCGAAACTAGTCGTGGAAATAAAATATTGAATTTGTGAAACAAAAATCAAGTGTTTTATTCTATCAACCTTATATAAAAATTGTAATAATATTAAACGTTGTTTTAATGTTAATAAAACGTTACTTAAATGTGTTTGCTCAGTGGGTTGTCTCTTGTTTCTCTTAGTGTTGTTTATTTCTAACTTATTATTTGTGTCGTCTAAACTTTTTAAATAACAATGGCCGAACAACTAATTCAGTGGAATTGTAACGGTTGCAGAAAACACCATTATGAGCTGAAACTACTCTTGGCAAGGCACGGCGTGCGCAGACACACGCAAAACAGTGTGTTTTGCGTGTCTCTGCGGGAAACACATTTCAAGCCGGAATATATGTTTCAGCTACGTGGTTTTTCGGTCGTGAGAAGGGATGTCGTGCCTGACGTACGAGCCAAGGGTGGTGTCGCCATCCTTCTGAGAGAAGACATCCCTTATGAGGAAGTCCATCTTAGAACGAGTCTCCAGGTACTGGCAGTCCGCATTGCCCATCCCCTGAAAACCACTCTCTGCGCCGTTTACCTTCCTGAATTCGATTGGACAATGGCAGAGTTAATCGATCAGCTCCCCTCGCTGTATATTTTGGTAGGCGATTTAAACACCCACAGTCCACTATGGGGCTCCCAGAGAAGGGATCCCCGCGGTCGCCTGATTGAGGAACTTCTCAGATCAGAGAGATGCGATCCTCCTCAATACGGGATCCCCAACACATTTGAGCGCGAGAGAGTCGGTGTTCTCGGCGATCTCGGCGATCACTGGTCTTACGTGGCAAGTCTTAAATGATATCTACGGCAGCGATCTTTTTCCGATCGCTGTTAAAACCATCGACAGATGAGTAAATCTGTCCCTCGGAGATGGTCTCTCGACAAGGCAGACTGGCTTGGTTTTCAAGGCAGTCTTAGTCCGCCTACGTCATATAGTGACGATGTCAAGACCACCGTGCAAGACTTTACAGAACGGGTAATAGCAGTAGTAAGTAGACACATCCCCATGTCTAGGGGGATAATGGCCGGTCCACCTGTTCCCTGGTGGAGCCGTAAAGTGAAGGTGGCTATAGAGGAGAAGAAGATGGCGTTAAATAAGTTCAAGCGAGCGGGCGTTAAATAAGTTTTTGAAAGCTATCAGGTTTTCCAGAGTGGGGACCCGGGAAAACCTGATAGCTTTCAAGAAGCGGCGGGATATAGCGCGCGGCACAATTCTTGAAAGCAAAAGGTTATCGTGGGACAGCTACGTGTCGGCGATCACGCCGACAACACCTATTGGTGAGGTGTGGAAAAACGTGGGTGCAATAGCTGGGAAGAAATATCCAACAGTACCACCCATCCTTAAAGTTGATGGGCGTGAAATAGTCGACACACTAGAAATAGCGGATGCAATAGCCTCTAACTTTAGCTCCGCTAGGGTTGTCCGCTTCGTGTAGGCTACGGCATCGGGGTATTTTTTACACTCCTGGTGTCGTCTTTTGTGATATTAGGCTTAGGTTGTGGTTATCTTATTTGTGTTGGTTCCGGCTTTGAGGTTCTTTACAATCCCAATGCCGTCTTATCTGTGATAACAGGTTCCGGCATCGGGGTCCTATTCGTGGTTTTAGGTTTAGGGTGTGTTTGTCTACTTTGTATATAATCGGTGCCAGGGTTTTTACAACCTTGGTACCACAATATCTGTGATTTTAAGCTAAGGTTTATTTATGTATTTTATGATTTATTTATTCATAATTACAGTTGTTTATTTAATGATTCGTGAAAAATACGAGCAAACCAGATAATGACCTTGTAGTCGAAGTCGGTAAAGTGGGAGGGGTTTTAGTCGGTACTCCTCCGCTTGGAGGGAGTCCGACAGTCCGTCCGTAAATGGTTCTCCCCTCCCAATCCACAAGAAAGAAACAGGTTAAATCAATTTATTGTATACATAGATATTTATGTATTTGTAACATTTCCATATGATTTATTATTCCGCATATTATTCTCAAACTGAACCAATACTATAACATAAGAAGTAACCATATGCGTAAAAGTGAACAGCATATTATAGTTGATACAAAAAAATCCCGCAGCAGTAAAAACTGGTAATCTGGAGGCCGATTGTTGAGCCAAAATAAAGATCTTCTGCTGCAGTGATTTTGGACCATCTTTGTATCTTTGGAGGCATTTATACGAAGCACTTATTGTTAGTTTTGACTCTTTGATGATGTGCTCACAACTTCTTGTTATTATAATTCCTTGCATCTATGAAAATAATAAGATAATTATAATTTAGTGAGTGAGAAAATTATTCAAGAAAAAATATTATAATTTAATTTTGATTCTTAAACACCATCATACATTTAAAAATTGTAAATACGTTCTATTTAAGTAAAGAAGAATAAAGATAATACAATATATATTTAATATTTGTAAATAAAACACTTACATCCGGTTTCCCAACTACAATTAAATCTTATTTGTTGATTAAATTTATTAGTCGATTAAAAAAGACATTTTCCATGTCATAAACATTATCGTTGTGACATATTTTTAACTCACGAGTGTCTTCCACTCCCAGACTAAGCATGAAGTAAAATTTCGAGTTTAGAAAAGCCCCGCGATTGGATAAAACGGTATATCTTTGTTCCATCTGTGTGAAATTAATTTTAAAAATTTTAGATTATAAACTTAGTGCCCAGAATTTTAAATTTGATTAAAGATTAACTCTTTTAGCCCTGGATTTTTTCTGGTGTCTACGTTTAGTACACTGCATATTATTTATTACTATCTCAGATATACAGAGAGCTTTTCTTTTGAGTATACATATCTCAATATACTGTATGCGCTGTATATCTTCAGATATTCGTTGTTTTTATAAATATATCAAATTGAACTTTTAAACGAGTGTTTTCCACTCCCAGATTAAGCATGAAGTAAAATTTCGAGTTTAGAAAAGCCTAAAAATTTGGTTTGGTCGTGTAGCGCGTAGCGCTACGCGACCAAACCAAATTTTCAGGCTTTTCTAAACTCGAAATTTTACTTCATGCGCAACGCGTACTAAACACTGATGTGATGTGATGTTCAGAATACACGTTTTTAGCATACTTCTTTAGTAGAATATTTTGAACTTCACCAAAAATCAGTGTTTTATACGCGTGGCGCATGAAGTAAAATTTCGAGTTTAGAAAAGCCTGAAAATTTGGTTTGGTCGCGTAGCGCTACGCGCTACACGACCAAACCAAATTTTCAGGCTTTTCTAAACTCGAAATTTTACTTCATGCTTAATCTGGGAGTGGAAAACACTCGTTTAAGACTTCAAATTAAACTATTTTAACAAACAAACGATTATCGAAAAAGTCACAAATATGTGATGTGATGTTCAGAATACACGTTTTTAGCATACTGCTTTTGTAGAATATTCTGAACTTCACCAAAAATCAGTGTCTAACGCGTGGCGTATGAAGTAAAATTTCGAGTTTAGAAAAGCTTGAAAATTTGGTTTGGTCGCGTAGCGCTACGCGCTACCGACCAAATCAAATTTTCAGGCTTTTCTAAACTCGAAATTTTATTTCATGCTTAATCTGGGAGTGGAAAACACTCGTTTATGACTTCAAATTAAACTATTTTAAAAAACAAACTATTATCGAAAAAGTCAGCTCATGTATAAATGTATGTATATTTAAAAGAAAAATTCCCAGTATGTATACTAAATTTTAGTGGTGGCAAATGCCACCGTCAGGGCCGAAAGGGTTAATGTACTGTCTGTGTAAAAATAATTAAAAATTATAAACTTAAAAAAAATGTGTGCCATAGTCTTAAATTTAAAGATTTTTGATCAGATTAAAAGTTTCACGATTTATATCTTTTAAATTGGATTTGTAATAAAACAACACAGTTGGGAGGGTTTCACTTTAATTGTTGAACACTGCAACATGTTTCACCACACAGTGGCTTCATCAGGCAGATGAAATTATTCATCTGCCTGATGAAGCCACTGTGTGGTGAAACATGTTGCAGTGTTCAACAATAAAGGTGAAACCCTCCCAACTGTGTTGTTTTATTTCAAATAGTATTATGGAGTTTCATCATGTATTTTCACGGGGCTTTTCTAAACTCGAAATTTTACTTCATGCGCCACGCGTATAAACCAGTGATTTCAAGTAAGGTTCAAAATATACTGCTTATCAAATCTTTCAAAATTCGATGGCCTCGGGCAATTTGCTATTGTTTAGTCAATTGTGTCAACTTGACATGAGTCGCCGTCAGCCAATATTAGTCTATCCTGTCAACTTGAAATTAAATTTAGGCCAACGTATCAAACTTGACACGAATCGGCGTCAGCCGACTATTGTAAATTTGAGACAACTATTATTTAAAATATACTATTAGATGGTCATGTTATTGTTTTTCTTTATGACACTTGCGACACATATTTTGATAGTTAGTGGCATATTTTAAACTAACGAGTGTCTTTCACTCCCAGACTAAGCATGAAGTAAAATTTCGAGTTTAGAAAAGCCCCGCGTAGAAAATTTGTCGAGGGTCGCGCAGCGACCCGAGACAAATTTTCACGGGGCTTTTCTAAACTCGAAATTTTACTTCATGCGCCACGCGTATAAGCCAGTGATTTAAAGTAAAGTTGAGAATATACTGCTGAGATATGATAGATATTTACTAAGATATACGAAAAATGCAAAAAATATTTATTTTGTGAGTATTTTGTAAATGTGATGATAATAATAATAAAAATAGAACAAATTTAGTTTGTGACACTTTTTCATATTCTTAATATTTAAATCTTCATATCTATAACAGTGCTATGATGGACACATCAACATTTTTTTTAATATGAAATTAAAACATTTAAAAAATTAAAACAATCACTTGGAGTTGAACCGAAAACCATAAAATATTTAATTATTATTATTCCGGAACGCAAACCGGAACCGATCCGATATATATTTTATGAATTGAACCGGAACGAAAACCGGAACGCAAAAAATAACGATTCGAAGCCCTGAGGAAAACACTTCTTATAATTCTTCTGAAATGTATAAAACAAATGTCTATAAAACTTACATCAGAATAATATTTCTTATTAAACATCAAAAAATAATATTAGATTATTATTACTTACCGTAATGAACATATACCAAAAGCAACTAAAAAACGCATCCTTCCAATCGTACTCATTAAACAAAAAACCATTGATCAAACCCAAAACTCCGATAAAATTCTGCGCTAATACCAACAACAAATTCAACCCGAAAAGCTCATTAAAATCTTCGATGGAATCAAAAACCAAATCCTGCACCATTATCAAAGAATCAATAAGCGAAGACTTATTCAAAAAATTCCGCTTCCTCAAAACCTCATTCACCACTTTTAACCGGATTTTTATAGCACTCAACAATCTTCGCTGAAAAAGCACATTAAAGCAAGTGAAATAAAGCTGAACCCTTATATTTATGTAAAAATGGTAATTCGACGGGATTTTCCCATGTTTAACGCGCTCATTAACTTCATAAATCCCTACAATTAACGCCGGCAAGGGGATTAAAGCTAAACGCAAAGTTGTCAGTTTCAATTTCGGAATTACACAGCCCGCTTTGATTAAAACCGCATCGATTAAATTGAATTTTTCGAAAATCTCCTTGAATGTCTCGTATTTAAAAATGTTCATCTGGAACATAGCTGATAGGTTTGCTAATGCTGTTATGGCTGAAGGAATTTTGTATAAAATAAATTCAGCTGTATTGACATTTTTTGATGCGACAAATTCGATGACGTGTACGCTTATTAACATCCCGGAAATGATTAATATTACTGTGTATGTGTAAAGGGGGATTCTGTGAAAAATTTTCTTCTCCGTTTTGTAAAAAGGAAAATTACCAAAAAATGCCCCTAAGCGCAGTAATGTTTTTATGGAATCAGCTAGCGTATACATTTTGAGATTTATTTATTTCAATTCACAGTTGTTTGTTATTATTATTACTATTATATTTAATCCTTGTTACTTCAATTGTAATATTATTTTAATATGTATTTATTCTAAAGTATGTTCTGTTTTTTATTTAAAGTTATTATTATCAATATTTTCAGCGTTGTTTCCGGGCTTTAGAAAGGGTGATCGATTTGTTATTACTGAACTTCGCTGGGGATAAACAAGGGGTGTTGTTTAAATAAACACGACTGTGATTAATGCTTAAACATTTATTAAACACCAGCTTTCGACGTAAAATTGTATCAAAATATAATAATTTTAAGAGAACTATCAAAATATTTTTCTCGGTAAAAGTTACATAAGGTATTGTTTGTATTTTTTATCTCTTGGGCGAAGCATATGAAAAAGGAAGTATACATGGAATGTTTCTTTTGAGTATATATTTTTAGGCATGATATACATATGAGAATTATGTGCGTGGCGCATGAAATAAAATTTCGAGTTTAGAAAAGCCTTAAAATTTGAATGTGCCACTAACGTATCCTCATTAATAAATTAAATATAAAATAAAATTATTTATTGACTAAGTATTGTTTATCCATTTCGTTTATTTAAACACATGGTAGATAATAATTAACCCTTTCAGACCTGGAATTTTTCTGGTGCCCGAAAAAATGTTTTGTACACTGCATATTATTTATTATTATCTCAGATATACAGAGAGTTTATCTTTTAAGTATACATATCTCAATATACTATATGCGCTGTAAATTTTCAGATATTCGTTGTTTTTACGAATATTTAAAATTGAACTTTAAAACGAGTGCTTTCCACTCCCAGATTAAGCATGAAGTAAAATTTTGGGATTACAAAAACCTGAAAATTTTGTATGGTCGCGTAGCGAAGCGAAGCGAAGCGAAGCGGAGCGAAACGGAGCGACTAAACCAAATTTTCAAGCTTTTCTAATCTCGAAATTTTACTCCATTAAATCCTTTTTTTTTATTATCTACAACTTTTCTTAACAAGATTTTTTAAATAATCAATATTCGAGAAAAATCAATAAAATGCTAAGAGTAAACTGTTCCCACTGAGCAAAAAACAAGCAAATAACGTTATATCAACACTGTAGCAACATTAAACGTTGTTTTAATGTTGATGAAATATTACTTAAATGGATTTGCTCAGTGGGTTACTTTTATTGTAATAACTAATAAAAATAGTGTCATCTTCACTGATCAATATAATACTGTACTGGGCTTAACCGCTGGGCGCGTTTCCACATGGGTGCCGCCATGTTGGTCAAAATTGAAGTTTTGTGACACCAAAATGACGCGACATTTAAAATAAACGCGTCAATCAGTGATTGTTAACATGGTGTTCCAGTGCATTTTCTGCGGAAGAAAACTCGACTCATCTGATGCTGCACATAAGTAAGCTGTAAGTACATCGAAATAAACTGTCAAAGTAAATATCATCTAGTTATATTCTTATAAAGGGTGATCAACAATGATTGTAGACAAGTTAAATTTCCCGCCGAAAAATCTGGGGAATTTGATCGCTCCAAGTTCATGCCAAGGAAAAATTAATAAACAGTAACTCGATTTGACATTAGCAGCGTCGTGCGTCGTATTTTGCCATTGTGTTAATTCATTCTTCGAATTAAGTTATTTTTTATTCTGTTTCATAGACATCAGTTCTTATCAGGACTACTTTGTATAAGTCTTTGTTTTGTGGTAAGTGATTTGCTGTTTTTAAGGTTAGAAAATTAGAAAATTTAAGTTTAATCCTAAATTTACAGATTTTAAGATAATTCGCTTGTGTTTACCGTCATGTTTGCACCACAGCATGATGCTTTCATCCTGAAGGCTCATTATCGAAGTGGAACTATGAATGAAGATGGCACATGGACTTACTCATTACAATCGTGTCTGAATCAATTTATTCAAGCCTTCCCCGATGTCCACATTCCTTACAAAACATTTTCCTCGCATAAAACCCGCATTGTTGACCGTTTTGAGGGAAAGAATTGTATCTGTAAGGGCAAGTCAGCTGGAAGACTGCCTATCTTAACAGAAGAGGTTGTTGGCGACATTCAACAACGACTTGAACAAAGCCCAACAAAATCTTTAACAAAACTTTCAGCTCAAACGGGTATGTTCTTAATTTTAAGGTGCGCACACATTTTAATGTTTAATCCTTTTATAGGAGTATCGTATGGGAGTTGCATAAAAGCCGCAAAAAAAATTCTGCATTTGCACCCGTATAAGGTATCGGTAGTTCAACAACTTCGGCCACTTGATTTCCAAAAAAGAATTGATTATTGCAATTGGTTTAATCAGAATTTAAATGATAATGGTATGTTGGACAAGACCTTTTTTACTGACGAGGCGTGGTTTTACTTGTCAGGATATGTGAACAGCCAAAACTATCGTACGTGGGCTACAGAAAATCCTCATACTTTTATTGAAACGGATTTACATCCACAAAAAATTGGTGTTTGCCTAGCAATTTCGAGACATCGGATAATTGGCCCAATGTTTTTCAACGAAATAATCAATGCGGAGCGCTACCGAACACTCATTCTAGATGAATTTTTGAATCAATTGCATGATAACGAACAGATAATGGGTTATTTTCAGCAAGATGGAGCCACTCCTCATACTGCGTTGGCGACATTAAATTACTTGATGGAATTTTACGATGATCGCTTGGTAAGCGACGGATTATGGCCACCACGTTCGCCAGATCTCACTCCGTGCGATTTTTATTTATTCGGGCATTTAAAAAATAAGGTTTTTAAAAATCGAATGCATACACTAAACGAGCTTAAAGCATCAATTGAAGAAGAGATAAGGAACATAAATCCGGAGGAGCTTCAACGAGTATTTCAAAATAAAAAACGTAGAGTTAACATTTGCCTAGAAAATGAAGGCCATCATTTTCAACATTTATTATAAAATTAGGGATGCTAACTCTACGTTTATTAAAAATACACAAAACCTTAACTTACTTCAATTTACTTTGTATATTTAATTAAAATTGTAAAAATTTTATATATAGTTATGATTAAATATTTAATTTATTTTGGGAAAAAATGTTTGCTACGCCAATGGAAAAGCAATCTAGGGGATTTTCTTTTCATATAATCAGTTGTACCAACATTTTTTGGCGGGAAATTTAACCTGTCTACAATCATTGTTGATCACACTGTATTGCAAGGTGCGGCAGGGAAACTTGCTGATTTAAATTGGGCGCCAATGAGCGAGACGTGGTCAGAAAGGAGTAGGGAAGGTCTCATTCGATAGAGGGGGTCTTGAAGTTTTGTTACCGCTCGTTTTGTCCGGCTGCGTAAACAAACAAAACATGCGTTATTAGAATGGAGCCAATCCCCGTGAACTTTATGAGGAGCCACTTCATTGTGAACGTGTTACTGTGTGGTGTGCATTGTCGAGAGTTGGGATAATTGGGCCTTACTTTTTCGAGGAAGAAAAACACACTGTTAGTGTAAATGCAGTTCACTACAGAGAAATGATTGAGGCATTTTTTCTCTCAAAACTTGAAGAAATGGAACTTGGGAACATATGGTTCCAACAGGACGGAGCCACGGGACACACAGTGAAAACTTCAATGGAACTTTTGAAGGAACACTTCCACGAGCGCCTAATCTCCTTAAGGGGTGACGTACTGTGACCGGCGCGCTCCCCCGATTTGGCTGTGACTTTTTTATGGGGATATCTCAAATCCATTGTTTACAATGACAAACCACGGCCCCTACAACACCTGAAGGACAACTTTCGCCAAACCATCGCCAATATTCCCGTCGATATGCTCGAAAGAGTGGAGCGAAACTTCAAAAAGCGGGTGGATCAGTGTATCGCTAATGAGGGCCGCCATTTATCCGATGTCATTTTTAAAACCACTTGAAACAAAAATTCAGGATGTGTACAATACGATGAAAAAAGGAATTAAATCGATATGTGAAATACTTTTTCTTTTATTGACCTCTCAAATCAGCAAGTTTCCCTGCCGCACCCTGTATAATGTGACTATTTCTAAGATTTCTATCCGATGAAGAATCGTCCAGAAAATGGCTGGAACAAATGGGTTTGCCAAATACAAAAATAAACAAAACAATGAGATTGTGTTCCAAACATTTTGTTGCATCTGCGCTCAAGCAAAACAAGAAATACACGACCGTGAAAAATAAAGCTGTCCCGACTATTTTCGCCGACTACAAAAATAGTTGCGTTTACTGATGTAATTATAAAAGACTACAATGTTTAAAATAAAGGTGAAAATATTGTTACTAAGAAGTTTGCCAATATTTTCAGATATAAATATTATTGTTTTAATTTATATTAGAAATAAATAATCATTGCACGCTGTATAAAAATTTACTATTAAACCGTTCATGTATGCACATTTACTTATATAAACAAATATTAAATGCATGTATATTATAAATTGTTATAAATTAATTTAACGTAAAATAAAAGATCGGCGTTTCAGCAATTCAATTCGATTTATTCACAAACTAACAGATGTTTGTAAACCAACCACTCTTCGACAACGCCCGCTCTTGAATGCCCTTTTCTTCCAGTTTCCGTTATTCCCCTCATCTGCATATTTTCAGCCACCTTCGCATCTTCGGGTTTCTCGGCTTCACTCTCACGCCCGAAGTCACGTAGGCCTCGATTGCCTCCTGACCGTAGCAGACCCAGTCGACTCCATATGATTCTGTAAATTCACTGCGACGTTCGCCTTCACAATTGCTCACGGCTAGGTTAACTTATTGCGGCGCTGGGTCGTAGTTCGTTTATTTTCTTACTTCAGCATCAATTGGGCGCCAGCCACCAAGTGGCAGAAAGGGGTTACTGTTAATTAGTAGTTTGGTCCAGTTAGTTAACGAAACTTACAGGAAACTTTAACAATTCTATATATTGCTTTTAGATTCAATAATAAATTAATAAAAAACAAAAACGAATGGAAGTATGAAATAGGTTAAATTAGTCTTTAGGGAAATAATTCACAAATAGGTAGCCACCCAATAATCATAAAAATGAATGATTTAATACGCCTTGCAACGTAGACTTCGGAGAGTCATTGGCCCGTCCGTCGGAAATAAGAAAGCGTTGCCTCACCAGATTATGGTTCTCCTGCGCCCCTGAACTGCTTCAACCTACAGTAGCAAGCGGTAAGCGGTAAGCGAAATCGGCATGCGGCATTAGTATGCAGTGCCCTCCAGGCTGATGATAGTTTTGGAAGGCTGGTGTTCAGGTTTTCAGCGATTTAGGCAACTAGCAGACACGTCGAAAATTTCCTGGAGGTTTACTTCCGGCCTAGCTTCCGTCCTTCTCTTGGACGCCGACGGCCCCTTTTGGATCCGTAAGGTTGGGTTTATCGGATGTGCTACGGTGTAAGTTAAAGGCAGTATCAATTTACTTATGAGGCCCTAAGTGGCTACTGCGTCACAGTTTCGCGATCTTTACGCGAAGCGCATGAAAAGGTACATATATCGTACAGCTAGCTCAACATAAGAACTACACATGCAACAAAGAAAAACTCGGACATTCACCACAAACCGTGCGGCTGAGCGCCGTGTGTGTCATCCGCCGGCGCTCTTGATAAATCTAGTCAAATAGCGCACTCAGCGCAATTTCATTCATAAATTCAATAAGTTGAGCGATCGCTAATAATGAATCTTTCTCATCAAAGTGGAATAATAAAGTCAAATCGCTTTACCTGGCACACACGTTCGCTCAGCTCGCCCGCCCGATCACCTCTCCCCAAAAAAAAAAACATTCATCTCCTCCACCAGGACAGAAAAACCTGCGCGCTCTCGATATCGCGAAAACACAATATTCCTAATTTTAAATCAGAGTCGTAGCAATACTTTGGCCTTTAAATAATTTAAACGAAAAAATAAAAACGGAACGTTACATCACATATATAGTTGACCGACCCACTCGATGGGAGGGCGCATATGTCGGAATTTCAAATTTCCCGCAATTTCTAACGTGGGCTCATTTTCAATCAACAGCTGTTAGATCCGTCGGATCTGAAGGAACAAAAATGCCGATAAGGCGAAATCGTCTCGAGATGAGCGTTAATAAATATAAATAATTACAACCGTAAGTTTATATAATATTTTTAAATTTTAACCTATTGTGTATTATTTTAAATAAATCTACAGTCAAACAAATTTAAAACCAGGGTGTTACTACATTATTTCTCTTTATTTCTTCTTAGTACATGTGGATGATCTTCAAGTATACTAAATATCCATGGTCGTGGATATTTTCATCAAATCCCCGTTATTGTTGAATTAAGCAATTCTGAATCTTTAGGGATGGGCGTTAACATTAATAATTAAAACCGTAAGTTTATGTAATATTTTGTTTTTAAGCCATTGTTTATTCTTTTAATTTAATCTGTAGTCAAACACATTTAGTATGTCTACATTATTTCTCTTTATTTCTTCCTAGCATTCGTGAATGAACTTCAAGTACCATGCATGAAACAACCACGGACGTGAAGATTTTCTTCACACCGGGTTAGGAGCATACTTCCATGGAGAATGTTCCTGCTGCTGTTGGATCAAGCAATTCTGAAATTCCATCTAGTCACAAAGTACGATCCCAGAACATAAAATAATGCCTTAAATTCAATTACACGGTTTTTCTATTGCATTTACTATTGTTCAAATAAGATTCACTATATCCCAAATATCTTTCACCTTGTCAAATATAACTCAAAAGATTTCCCGATTTACGAAATGAGTTTCACTATATACCAAATACTTTTTTTTCCCTTTAATATTTTTGCTGACCGTTTTTGCAGTAACAATAACTTTCTTCTGGAAATATTTTATTTGTATTTATACATACAGGGAGTTTTCTTTTAAGTATACGTATTCCGAATTCAACCTATTTTCTGTAAATGTTTAGATATTCCTTGTTTTTTTTTAAGTTCAATTTAAAACTTTAAATGAGTGTTTTCCACTCCCAGACTAAGCATGAAGTAATATTTCGAGTTTAGAAAAGCCCCGTGAAAATTTGTCGAGGGTCGCGCAGCGACCCGAGACAAATTTTCTGGGCTTTTCTAAACTCGAAATTTTACTTCATGCGCCACGCGTATAAAACACAGATTTCAAGTGAAATTCGAATATACATAAAATTCACAATATTTTAGTGTTTTATACGCGTGACGCATGAAGTAAAATTTCGAGTTAAAGAAAAGCCCAGAAAATTTTCACGGGGCTTTTCTAAACTCGAAATTTTACTTCATGCTTAGTCTGGGAGTGGAAAACACTCGTTTAAAGCCTTATATTGAAATCTTTTGAAAAACAACGAATGCCGGAAAATTTACAGCTTGTGCATATGTTTACCTTAGAGAAAAATTCACTGTATGGAACACTACTTGCCCCAACATCCTTATCCGGATAAGGAGACCTCTTATTTCATTTCTAAGATGCATTTTTTGACAAACTGCAGGCATTTTGTTGAGAAGTGAAATGTAATTAGGTTTTGACATATAGTGAAATATATTTGTAATAACTTTTAAAATATACATTTAACATGTTCATTAGGTCTTTGTTATTTTTCGCATCGCACGGTAATTTAATATCGTGCGATGTTCTCCGCACCGCACCCTCCATTCAATGTTATGACCCCCTGTACCGCACACCCCGCTTAGCAAGAAGCCCGCCCGCTCCCCGCGCCCAATGACGTTATTTGCGATTGCAGCGCTGTCCCATCGAGTGGGTCGGTTAACTAAAATTGTTACCGGGGATTATTTTAATCTCCGGCAACAAGAATTGTAAATATTATTTACAATTCTTCCTTTATTTAAAATGAGTTCGTACCCAGCAATTAACTAATTGACCGGTCCAAAGGATTATCTCGGGCGGTTTAAACCGTGCCCGGGCCACCATCTACCTGGGCAGGTGTGGCGGATTGTCCCTCGGGGTTTTTCGAAATCGGCAATTAAGGGAGAGGACTAATGAACACCGTTGCAATTTGAAAGAAGAGAGATTATAAATTTTTATACTTCTTTCAAATTGCAGCTTAACGGTTGTTTGGATTTGAGGGTTCGCTGGAAGTAATTATGTTGTCTGCAATAATTACTTTCTAGCGAATTCTTTGCCAACGGTCACGTAGTCCTCAAAATCATCCCTTCTCCAAGCCATTTTTCGTGGCATAAATACCGGGGGACGGCATCCAGGAAGCCAGTCCACTCTTGTGCTGTACAGGGGCAGCATGTGGATTCAGGAGGAACTACCGTTCCTCAACTCTTCTGTCTGAGCCAGGAAGCTCCGACCGACGCCTACGCCAGACGTCCTAGCCGTCGTTCCTGCCGCCAGAAGAAGATTCCAACAACAGGAAACAACCGACGCCGACGTTAGCCGTCCCAGCCGTCGTTCCTGTTTTTGGACTAGGACGCCGAGAACCCGATTGCCAGCGCAGTCGCCTCGACGCCACAACGACGCTCCAGTGCAGCGTTCGTTGCTTCCGCCGGATCCAGGCCAGGCCAGCTATCCACCGACGCCAGGAAACTTTGCCCGACGCCGACGCTAGCCGTTCCGCCGTCGTTCCTGACGTCCCGCACTACGAGCGTAGTGTTTGTAGCTGCCTCCGGATCCAGCCAGACGCCGTCTCACACCGAGACGCCGTCTTGGTACTTGGACGCCGCCTCCATCCGGAAGCCACCACTAGCCAGACACCACCGCTGGGCTAGTAGAAATCCCGATCGCGACGCCGACGCCACACCAAGTCTGCCCTGTAACTCGTGCACTGTGCTTCTCTTGTTCTTATTCTGTTTGTTGTTTTTTTTTTATTTGATTTATTTTGTTTTAAAATAAATAATTTAAAACCGCATACTTGTTTCAAAAGTTAGTTGCTCATCTCTCTCTAACTCAACCAACCTGAGCTAGTTGGTAATCAGCGTGGGGTACCTTCCCTCCCGTTGATAAAATCATGATACTTGGAGCCCCCTATGAGTTATCAATCTAATTTAATCTATGAACCGTAGAGTGTCCTCACGACGTAACTGAAATGTGACACAGTATGAGTGAAATTGAACGTTATCTATTATGCCTTTAAGGCATCTGTAACAGGAACTCGAAGTGTGACCTTTTTACATACAAAATGACAAAATGATACTAACAAAATATGATCATTGGCCAAGATCAACATTCACACAACAATAAGGATACTAACTCTACACTTAATTCTAATGGTACCACTATCTACTTAATTATGACCACGAAGTTTCACGAGGTTTCGAATACCTCTCCATCAGACGACCTTCAACTACAGCGCTACACTGCAGAGTCGACGGAGACCAGTATCCCTGACACCTCACTCACCCAGTCAGCCTAACTGACTGTCATGGTGAATCCATGGCCGCATGTTGTCAATGCCAGCCACGCTATCATATGCAATCTGAGCCCGCATGGATCCAGGAATGTCTACCACCCTGTACCGATCCTTTCCCCGTACCTCGGAGACACGGAACGGGCCTCTCCATTTTGGCAGAAGCTTCTGGCTAACTCCTGTCGCAGGAGCACTCGTCGTTTTCAGCAGCACCAGATCCCCAGTGGCGTACTGATGTGCTTCCGACCGTTTTCGATCAAACCACCGCTTCTGCTCGGCCTGGTACTGCTCCACGTATTCCTTCATACGCTCCCGTACCTTGGTCATGTCCATTTCCGACCTTTCGTCATTGTCTAATATTCCCTTCGCGTTGACCAAACGGTCCATACCCTTCAACAAAACTTCCCCTAGTTGCGACATCGAGTCCGCTGAGGAGCCCTTTCTGCGACCCGGAATCATTCGGCCTGCCGCTGGACTTTCCGAACTCGAGCTAGCTAAGCTTGGACTTCGTCTACGCCCTCCATGTCGGCGACGATGGTGTTCTTTTTCGCCCCGTGTACGATGTCCAGCAGAACGGGTACGATTTTTCGCGCGGGAAGAGCGCTTCCTCCTCTCGTGCTTGGGCATTGTTATTATTGCTCGTAATAACGCTGCTATTCACAAATAACACTAACTATTGCACTAACTAATTACTATTATCGGGTCCTTTATTCCACTTCTGATGTTATAAATTAATTTAACGTAAAATAAAAGATCAGCGTTTCAGCAATTCAATTCGATTTATTCACAAACTAACAGATGTTTGTAAACCAACCACTCTTCGACAACGCCCGCTCTTGAATGCCCTTTTCTTCCAGTTCCCGTTATTTCCCTCATCTGCATATTTTCAGCCACCTTCGCATCTTCGGGTTTCTCGGCTTCACTCTCACGCCCGAAGTCACGTAGGCATCGATTGCCGATGACAGATTCATAACAAAATGTTGTTGTGATTTGAATTTGTCGCTCGAACGTGTCACAAAACCTCAATTTGCTGCTGTTAAAATGGGCACGCTGTCAGATAGCGAAATATGGCCTATACCCAATCCAGTGTTGTATAGAGATCAGTGGTCATCTTTAGAGCTCAATCGGTTTAGACTTTATAGTGGCCACAGAAGGACAGAATTACAGACAGACATTTTTTAAAAATGGTCCTAATCAACTCGGGGGAAACTTTCGCGAAAAAAATACTTTTCCTTTGTTTTGCATATGGAGGAAAGTAAACACTTTTTATTTGTTACTTCACTTTTATTTTTATTCGTTTTTTACTTTGTGGCTAAATAAATACCCCACATAACTCGACAATTAAACAATTTGAGAAATTTCAATTAAAAGTTAATTATGACTTATAATTCAAGAGAAACAAAGCGAAACATTTATTGATTATTAAACTACAAGTAAGTATTTGAAAAATGTTTGCTGATTATTACAGTGCATTCAAAAATGTTAGCATCAATAAATTGATAAGTTTAATAAAATTCGTCTAAATTAGCTAAAATCCTGCACAAAGCCTTCATAAAAAATTTATATTATTTATACAGGGAGTTTTTCTTTAGAGTATACATATCGCAATTACATGCTGTATATCTTTAGATACTATATTCGTTTTTTTAAAGAGTTCAATTTGAAGCTTTAAACGAGTGTTTTCCACTCCTAGATTAAGCATGAAGTAAAATTTCGAGTTTAGAAAAGCCTGAAAATTTGGTTTGGTTTGGTATTGTACATTAAGTTTGTATTTAGTTCATTAATAAAGATATTTATATATACAGGTAATTTTTCTTTCAACTTCATGTATACATATCCCGATGTATACGTTGTAAATTTTCTGAAGCTTCTAACGAGTGTTACTACTCCTTAATTAAGCATTAAGTAAAATTTCGAGCTTAGGAAAGCCTGAAAATTTGCGGAACGACCAAACCAAATTTTCAGGCTTTTCTAAACTCGAAATTTTACTTCATGCGCCACGCGTATAAAACACTGATTCCATGTGCAGTTCAGAATACATGTCTTTAGTAGGATACTTTAAACTTCATTTGAAATCAGTGTTTTGTGCGTGTGGCGCATGAAGTAAAATTTCGAGTTTAGAAAAGCCTGAAAATTTGGATGGTCGTTCCGCAAATTTTCAGGCTTTCCTAAGCTCGAAATTTTACTTAATGCTTAATTAAGGAGTAGTAACACTCGTTAGAAGCTTCAGAAAATTTACAACGTATACATCGGGATATGTATACATGAAGTTGAAAGAAAAATTACCTGTATATATAAATATCTTTATTAATGAACTAAATACAAACTTAATGTACAATACAGTACAATACAGGGCGACTATAATCCACCAAATGTGTCTTGGGAATTTTACGATAATGTTATAACAACGAACTCCTTTCAGAGTTCTGGACAACTAATAGCTGAAACATTCAGTTCATTGAATTCTCAACAAGTGAATAATGTAACGAATTCGAATTCTATTATTTTAGATTTAATATTCTTAGACTCTTTACTTGCTAGTCATCACATTGTCTCACGGTCCGAGGTTAACTTAGTAAATTGCGATTGTCATCATCCATCCATTACTTTAGATATTGATTATTTAAAAATATCTACGCCTGGTAGCAATTGGAATTCAAAGTTTGTCTATAATTTTGCTCGGGCTGATTATAATTCCATTGCTGAACAAATTATTAATACCTCCTGGGACAGTTTGTTTTCTAACAATAATACAGATTTTAATGTAAATCTATTTTATTCAGTGTTGTATACCATTATTGATGATTATACACCAAAAATATTAGAAAATAATGCTTATCGAACCCGGAGATATCCTAAGTGGTTCAGTTATGAACTCATTGATCTAATTTCTCTCAAGAAATTACATCATTTAAATTTTAAGCGCTCTGGTCTGGACTCTGACTTTCAGCTTTTTAGATCAACACGTTCACAATGTAAGATTTTGTCTCAGATTTGCTATGGGAACCATGTACAGTTAATTGAACAATCTTTGCAAAGCTCTCCAAAGTTGTTCTGGAATCACGTTAATGGAAGTAGAAGTAGCTCGTCCTTCCCTAGCACGTTTGATCATGACGGTATATTGGTTAATAATATGCACCATATTGTTGAATTATTCGCAAACCATTTCGGATCAGTGTATAATGTTCCTGCTCACACACATACCTCGCACGGATCATCCAGTGAATCTTGTAATACATCTTCCAATCATATTAATTTTAACTTATGCCCGATTGTAAAAATTTCCGATGTTCTTCATGAACTCGACAAATTAGATAATTCGTACTGTACTGGTCCTGATGGGTTACCTTCTGTTATTCTGAGACGGTGTTCTTTTCCACTTAGTCGCCCCTTGTGGCTACTATTTAACCAATCTCTTAACTCTGGTTTTTTCCCCACTTTATGGAAGAACGCTTTAATAACACCTATTTTTAAGAGTGGCAAAAAGAATCTCGTCTCAAATTATAGACCGATTTCAATTCTATCCCATATTCCTAAAATATTTGAGAAATTAATAACTGTACCCCTCACAGGTTGCCTCTCTAAGGTCCTGTCCGAAAAGCAACATGGCTTTAGAAGCGGTTGTTCTACTTCATCCAATTTATTATCATATAGCCACTATATCGTGTCTGCTTTGGAGAGGGGATATGAGGTTGACTCCGTCTATACAGACTTCTCTAAGGCTTTCGATACCGTTAATCATACCATCTTGCTTCGGAAACTTGAGCTTGTAGGAATCTGTGGGGAGATGCTTAAATGGATCCATTCATATTTGATCGGGAGGACTCAGACAGTACGATTCGGAAGTGTTATATCATCAGCCATAACAGTGACTTCTGGGGTTCCTCAGGGGTCACACCTAGGGCCTCTTCTGTTCAACATATTTATAAATGATGTTACCGACTGCTTCCATCACGCAGAATGCCTGCTGTTTGCTGATGATATAAAAATTTTCACAGAAATATCTAATCTTTCAGCATATTTATTGCAAGATGATTTGGATAGATTCCAGTCTTGGTGTGTAACTAATGACATGACACTGAAATTGGAGAAATGTAACACTATTTCCTTTTCTAAGAGGAGGGCAACTGCTGAGAGGAATTATTTTCTTAATGGCTCTCAGTTGTTGCGCGTCTCGTCGGTGAGGGACTTAGGCGTTACATTGACTCAACAGTGGGATTTCAACTCGCATATGACTAATATATCGTCTAAAGCTCATCGTATGCTGGGTTTCATAAAACGAAATACCAAGAAGTTCACAAACATCAATACTCTACTGACATTATATTCGACCCTTGTGAGACCACATTTGGAGTACTGTTGCATGGTATGGAATCCCCATAGCAAGTCTGAGATAAATTTACTTGAAAGGGTCCAGACGAAATTTATACGCTTTATAGCGTATAAGTTCCATATGTGTGGTTCCTACCAAGAGATTTTAAGTAGCCTAGAAATGAATACGTTGGAGCGGCGACGGAGGAACGCGGATGTAATGCTAGGCTTCAATTTGATAATCGGTTGGATCGACTGCCCTTACCTTCTGGGCCAGTTTAAAATCAATGTGCCTAGCAGGGGTTTGCGTTCCTTCGACCTCTTCAACGTACCATTTCATCGTACCAATTATGGTAGAAACTATGGTATGGCTAGAGTTGCCGCGCACTGCAACTCGGCGAATATAGACTTTGCTACCACAAGCAAAAAGAATCTTAAGTCCATGCTCCGTGAGACAAATTAGATTTTTATTTTTGTTCACATTTTAATCTGTTTTGTTTGTTTTATTTGTATATTGTTTGTGATTTATATTTTAACCTTATTTATTACTTTTAGCATAGTGATGAGCATTTTGATTTTAATCTGTTGTGTATATTGTTTGTGATTTTATATATTTTAACTTAATTATTACTTTTAATTTATTTTAGACTAAGCATTATGTATTTATTTTAAATGGATATCCGTAAATAAACAACAATAAACAAAATATTTATAATTATATATTATTTTGTTTTTCAGTATGCTATATCGTTCAGCCCCAGATTATTTAACTATTTTATTTACTTCATTATTAAAAATACTAGAAAAACTTATTGAGTCCAAAACACTTCTCTAAATACATAAATATAGTATCCACAATACATTTGTGAATTTATTGAAAGTTTTTTTCTTGTTGCAAAAATAACATAAATTATTTTCGAATAATTTATTGTTGGTAATTAAATGAAATTTTCTTTTTTTTTTCTTGTCATTCTCATTTTTTATAATTGATTGAATATATTGTATTGTAGTTTGTAAGTGTATATATTTTAATATAATATGTACATTGTATTGTATGTTCAATTAAAAAAACACCTCTAGAGTACCATGATTTAATCTTATTTTAAATTAGGGTTCGCTACACGCTTTAGGAATTGACATATAAAACGTCAGGCATAATATTAATAATGTATTTTTTCAGAGTTGCCAACCAACAATATTTTCCATGGCACTCTAGAGGTTTTTTTTTATTGAACATACGATATTTGTATTGCATATACAGAGAGTTTTATGTAACTCCGAACATTTTCATAACGAGAGTATTTCTTTTAAGTATACATATGCATACGTTGTACATTTTCCGACGTTCGGTTTACTACTAAAGCTTTAAACAAGTGTTTTTCACTCCCAGGCTAAGCATGAAGTAAAATTTCGAGTTTAGAAAAGCCTGAAAATTTGGTTTGGTCGCGTAGCACGAAGCGCGGAGCAGCCAAACCAAATTTTCAGGCTTTTCTAAATTCGAAATTTTACTTCATGCGCCACCGGTACAAAACACTGATTAAATGTAAAGTTTAGCGGTGTGTTTTAAGCTTTGTAATATGTCAGTGCTTTGTACCGGTGGCGCATGAAGTAAAATTTCGAGTTTAGAAAAGCCTGAAAATTTGGTTTGGCCGCTCCGCGCTACGCGACCAAACCAAATTTTCAGGCTTTTCTAAACTCGAAATTTTACTTCATGCTTAGCCTGGGAGTGGAAAACACTCGTTTAAAGTTCTAATTGAATTCTCCTAATAAACCGAGCGTCGGAAAATGTACAAGGAAATGCATATGTATATTTAAAAGAAATATTCTCGTTATGACAATGTTCGGTGTTACATAAAACTCTCTGTATATTAAGCGCCCTGTAATAGGACTGTAAGTCTGTTGGGTTTTTGAATAAATAAATAAATAAATATAAAATAAATGAATAAATATTCTAAAGTTCGATCTACTATTACAAACTTGTCACATTTTATATAGAAATTGTGTTTACTTATCTCCTATTATTATCATCATCACAAACCGTAATACGAGTACACAACAACAAACTCAATACTCCCTTAAACATGTTTTCGATTCCAAGGCTTGATATTAAGAAATGGATGGATATAATCAAAATAATACATAAAGCATAAACAACTTAAAATATAAATAAAAAAATGAAAAAAATCAGAAATAAATATATAAATTCAGCGTGCATTTATTGAAATCACTAAAAATGGTTATTCAAACAACCGCTCATCAACTAATCCCAATATTGAAATGGGGCCACTTTTTCGGCCTATTTCCGTATTATAATACAAAAAAGCACTGCTTTCAAAAACGAAAAGTATACACAATTTTAGTTACAATTCTCTTCGCCGTATACACAATTGTCTCGAAAATCGGGAGGTATGTTAATTTAGGTTTGGGTATACATTTATATGACATGCCTTCGATCATCAACAATTGCTCCTCGATTTATGTCTCGGTGTCTTTACTGAGTTGGAATTTTCAGAAATTTCAGGTTTTGTTTAAAAATTTTAATAGGATGGATGCTATTTTGGAGAGCGTTTTTGAAAAAAAGGTCACGATGATTAGACATAGTTTCATGCATGTTGTTCTCATGCATTTTCTAGGTAAGGTACCCAAATATATAGATATTTTATGAGCCAGTCAAAATTATATCATTTTAGTATTTACTATTAGTAACTGTAGTTTTTAAGAGGCGAGTCTACCATGTCTAATTTTTAATCAAGTTTTTCTCATTTAATATTAATTTTAGAAGGAAGCTTTTTAAATAAAACGTATACAAAATATTATTTTAAGGGGAACCTGAAGAACAAAAAAACTATTTGATTGTTTATAACAAAAAAACAATTAAGAGGCGAGTCTACCATGTCTAATTTTTAATCACGTTTTTCTCATTTATTATTAGTTTTAGGAGAAAGCTTTTCAAATAAAACGTATACAAAATATTATTTTAAGGGGATGTAAAGTTTATTATATAACATTTTCAATATTTAACACTTATTTAAATATTAAGTAGGTTCTTTTATTCTGGGTGAGGTTAAAATAACTTGATGTTTTTATATAACGAATATCAATTCTATTTTCTTAACTGAGAAACTTGTGAATATTACAATATAATATATTTAGAAACTTTAACTAGCTTGCTTAACGAAGTTTATTGAATTTAATCGGAGTAAGTAATATTTTTACTGTCTTGCGTTCGAGAGTCAAATCAGAAGTGCCCGAAATAAAATCTAATAGTAATGAATAATGGTTCTTCGTTAAGCAAACAATGCGTAAGAAGGAGCACGCATAGGCCGGGGTGAACTTTATCATCTTTAGCGGAATTTTTCCATTAAGTACAAATTCTAATTAACTATTTATTCTTCCCATGCTTATCTGTGCTCTGGCATTAGCAAATGCATTCTGATAATAACATTTAGCAATGAATAATATTTAAGTAAAAATAAACAACAAACATCAATAAGTGAAACCAACATAAATAACTTTAAATATGATTATCAAAAATGCACGATACTAAAGTATTAAAATATATAAATGAAATAAATATACAGATGGGTACATTACAGGGAACCTGAAGAACAAAATAACTATTTCATTGTTTATAACAAAAAAAAATAAAAAACCTATTAAATAAAAGAAAATTGAAAAACTATGCTTGTGGTGCCCTTTTTAATAATACATAATACAAGTTTCATTTAAAAAGTTTTTTTCTAAAATGAATATTAAATGAGAAAAACGTAATTAAAAATTAAGCAAAACCGGACCCTTAATAACCTGCCGCCTTGCGGAATAACGCGAGAAGCGTCGAAGGAATGCGTTCAGGGGGTGGAGCTAGCTAGAGCTCGACATCGGGCTCATCATCTGGAGATAAACTAAACACACTTGTGTATTCTCCGATTCTGAAATTCATCTCGTGGGTTTTATGTTGAGGCAGGCGAACTTTTAATAATTGAAACGAAATATTATAACGAGTCAGCAAACCTGGCCATAGAAAAATAGAGATATTTAGAATTAATTCATTTCCATTATTATTATCATCTTGACGAATTAATGTTTATGTTATATTGAAAAAAATCATGTTTATGACTCAATCCCTTTACTCATAATAAAAATGTCATCCTAATATCTGTATGTGTTAAGTAAACTACACCAAGTCATTTTTTTTAAATACGTATTTTTATTAGGGTTGTTAAAAAAACCTTTTTTTCATTTAAATTAAAACAAACAGTTTTTTTTACAATACGTGTTTTTTCATTGAAACAGCGTTTAAAACATTAACAATTAAAAACATGTTTAAAACGTGTTTAAAACATGTTTAAAACGTGTTTAAAACATGTTTAAAACACGTTTAAAACGTGTTTAAATCAGAACATACAGGGCATTTTTCTTTTGAGTTTACATAACCCGATAATTAAAGCGTTTTTAAAATTTGCGGGAATTCGTTATTTCAAAGCGGTTAATTTGAAGTCTTTACCGAGTGTTTTCCACTCCCAGACTAAGCATGAAGTAAAATTTCGAGTTTAGAAAAGCCTAAAATTTCGAGTTTAGAAAAGCCTGAAAATTTGGATTGGCCGCGTAGCGAAGCGGAGCGGCCAATCCAAATTAGGCTTTTCTAAACTCGAAATTTTACTTCATGCGCCACGCTTAAAAACACTGGTTTACAGTGAAGTTCAAAGAACACACACATACAACAACGATTGTAGCAACCTAATATACGTTAGGGTTATTGGGTTGCCTATAATCACTGTTTTAAACAATTTGTTCAGCGCAGAATTTGACTCACGTATTATTCACATCTACATATTAGATTGCTATAGCCGTATATTTTAAACTTTACGATATTTCAGTGTTTTATACGTGTGGCGCATGAAGTAAAATTTCGAGTTTAGAAAAGCCTAATTTGGATTGGCCGCTCCGCTTCGCTACGCGGCCAATCCAAATTTTCAGGCTTTTCTAAACTCGAAATTTTACTTCATGCTTAGTCTGGGAGTGGAAAACCCTCGTTTAAAGATTCAAATTGAAATCTTTCAAAAAAACAACGAATGTCGTAAAGTTTACAGTGTATGCATATGTATACCTGAAAAAAAAATCCCTGTATTCAAAAATCATATTTATGCACACACAGTTGTGATATTTTATTGTAATAAAATGTTATGTTTAATAATGTTGAAATATCTTCAACAATTTAGCTAACATTTTAAAACGTAAACAAAAAATCTTAATAAAGTAGTTAAAATATAATTTAGCAAATTTAAGATAATAAAAAAACGTTTTAAACAAATTTTACGTTTAAAACATGTTTTAAACAAATTTAAGATTTAAAACATGTTTAAAACAAGACCGTTTAAAACACGGCGGCTGTTTTTAAACATGTTTAAAACACTGTTTTTAATCAAAGTGTTTTAAACATAATAATCCTGATTTTTATACTATTGGAATCAGGATTTTTTACTCTATCGAGTGGTAAATAGCACTGTAAAATTTTAAAAATATAACTTGGTGTAGTTTACTTTCCACATACAGATATTTTTAAAACAAAATACTAATTTTCAGTTTTTGGAATATCGTCTTACGACTTTTACACCCAGGAACAATTAGCAACAATTTATTTGATAAGCAGTGTCTGCCAATATTACTTTATGTTTGGAATCGTACTTTTTCAAGCTAAAATATTAACATCGATAAATGCAAGATACAGCATTTTGAACAAAATAATCGAAGATTTAGCTTATGGAAAATTTGAAGCGGCGAAAAATGTCAACAACATTTTGAAATTGCAGTTATCACTATTTTGCAGTGTGGATAAGTTCAATGATATTTTCGGTGTGCATATTTTCTTAACGAGCGTTCAGATTATAACTAGACAACTTGGAGTGATAGAGAATTACCTGTTTGATGGTTATTCTTTAGAAGGAGCTGTGCTTTCTGCCGTATGGAATGTTTACATTGCCGTAAGTGTTTCTAATTAACTCAAAAATATACAGATACATCAATTATTCGCATTATAAGTCCTATAAAATTTGCATGGAATTTATTTATTTATTTATACACGGGTTAACCCATTTTTACATTAACTATACAAAAAAATTAATAATGTGAACAGGAATGAAATAAATTGCTTAAGTGAAAAGAAATATAACCTAAATGTATAATGCATAATGTATCAATATGAAATAAAACCAAAAACACCAAAAAATACACAATCCTATAAATAGAAACTTAAAAGATATACATAATAGCATAGAACAACTTACTATCCTAAAACAAAACAAAAACAAAAACAAAAACAAAAACATGCTGAAAACAATAATAACTACAGATGCTATTCACATAGTTTCAAAAAATATACAAAAAATCAGTTACATTCAAACTTAATAGGAATCTTCTAAAACGTAAATAATTAAATGAAAAAATTGGGAATGATGCCGTAGAATTTAGTTTATTACCCAATCGCATAATCCTGCCAATGGGGTTATTTTGGCCATAGTTCGTTCTAGAAAACTTAGATCTAAATATAAACTTCGTTCTAGTATGAACATTTGTTGCCCAAAAATTAATTGATTCTAATAATTCATGACAAACAATGCGACTGTTTAACAGGTTGTATAAAAAACAAACATCTGCAATGAAACGTCTATGCGCAAGTGTTTGGATGTTAAGGCGACTTTATAAATAATCATAATTTACTGCAAATGAAGGTATTCCGTACTTGTAGGCAACGAATCGTAGAAATTTGTGTTGTATTCTATCTAGTTTTTTAATTAAATATTGTTGATTCGGATTCCATATAATGGTAGCGTATTCTAAGGTGGACCGGACAAAAGAGAAATATAGTAACTTAATTGTATTGACTGAAAAATCTCCTCCTACTCTGTATATGAAACCCAGCATTCTGAAAGCTTTCTGAGCAATGTTATTGATGTGAGTATAGAAATGCATTTTTGAATTAAGCGTTACGCCAAGATCTTTTATTTGAGTTACACGTTCTAATGGATTATTAATTATGGTGTAATTAACATCAACGGCTGTTTTGTTTTTTGAGAATGACAAATATTTGCATTTTTTAATATTTAAATATAAACCATTCACTTCACACCAATCCGAGATAGCATTTAAATCTTGCTGTAAAAATGTTGTGTCTGTATTATCATCTATAACACGGAATATTTTGATATCATCGGCATAGAGTAAAATACGCGAATAATTTATACGATCAACAATATCATTGATAAAAATATTAAATAAAATTGGGCTTATGTGCGACCCTTGTGGGACACCCGAATGCACAATTATCTCCTTCGACAACATACCATTGATCCTAACACACTGCTTACGCTGCGAAATGAAACTTTCTATCCAGTTGACAATACTCTCATTAAATCCAAAGGCTCGAAATTTGCCAATAAGTATATTGTGGCTAACCCTGTCAAAAGCCTTCGAAAAGTCGGTATAGACAATATCAACTTGTTTACGATTCTCAAAGACTTCCAACACAAAGTTTTGCAACAAAAGCAAATTAGTAACTGTAGACTTTCCTTTCTGAAAACCATGCTGCTGTTCCACAATGTTATTACAACACAACCACTGCATTTGCCTGGATATGATTGAGTCCAAGATTTTGGGAATAGCTGACTGTAAACATACACCTCGATAATTTTCATCAATATTTCCTGATTTAAAAATAGGTGTAATGTAACTACGCTTCCAAAAATCTGGAAATATTTGTTTATTTACTGACTCGTTGAAAATAATTGTAATTGGAGTAGTTATAGAGTAAACACATTTTTTAAAAACATACTGGGTATACCATCTGAATGGTATAAAATACTACTGGCTATTATTTTCTTTCCGATTAAGGTTAGGTTCATTTTGAAAAATTAAGGTGAAGTTACATTTCAGTTACTTAGGTTAAGTTAAACCAGAGGTTCTCAAAACACCAAAATTTCACGTTGGGGACAATTTGATTTTATAAGGTAAAATAGATATATATTATTAATTACGTAATTTATTTCTATTTTTATATTTGTTATTACTAATTTTTATGTTTATGGGTTAAGTGTAAGAATAGCCATAATGCCCAAACTTCGCCCTCACATTGTAATATGTATGTATATGTTTGTTATAAATAAAGATTATTATTATTATTATTATATAATAAATGCAGGTTCAGTTGCATTTCAGTTACTTAGGTTAGGTTAGACCAGTGGTGTAATGTAGGGATGTTCACAGCAGCGACGGCTCGCAGCCTAACTTCAGGGTCGGCCACAGCGCCAAGGCACACAAAATTTGAGGTTGGAATCGCGCTTTATAAATACAAGGAATTGCACAACAAAGTCACCTTGCAATAACAGATACATATTACCTTGGGTCTCTGGCCTACCCTGAAGTTAGGCTGCGAGCCGCCGCTGGTTTACAATTAGAAATATGTATATACAGTAGAAATTTACGTCCACATAAAAATGTTTTTATGGAAATTACATGTGTTTCGTAAAGTAGTACCGGGTTCTTTTTCTTTTGAGAATACCATAGCAAATTGCCCGAGGCCATTAAATTTTGAAAGATTTCATAAGCAGTATATTTTGAACCTTACTTGAAATCACTGGTTTATACGCGTGGCGCATGAAGTAAAATTTCGAGTTTAGAAAAGCCCCGTGAAAATTTGTCTCGGGTCGCTGCGCGACCCTCGACAAATTTTCTACGCGGGGCTTTTCTAAACTCGAAATTTTACTTCATGCTTAATCTGGGAGTGGAAACCCTCGCTGGACTATCAATCAGAAATTTATTTCGCAGTTTCCTTTATTGTAAAATTTATGACAAAATAAATAAAATTGATTTTTGTTCAAACTAAGAACAATCAGAAATTCGTATGTTTTAGTAAACTTAGTGCCTACAATTTTGAAATATAAATCTTGATGAAAGTTATAGAGAAAAGAGCAATTTTGTTTTATTGCAGGATGAAATAAAATCAAACTTTTGATGCTTAATAAATAAACTACTAAAGAACTAATTTAAATAACTAATTAACACAGATTATCAAATTATCAATCTTTTAGTGTAACGTTGAAAAAAACTAAGTCGAACAATTTTTAACAAAATTGCAAGGGTCGTCAGAAATTATTCAAAATGAATGAAATTTAATTTTATACACTAATAAAATAAATATACATCATCATCATCATACATCATACACTAATAAAATAAATATACATTAAATCAAATCTTAACTTTGATTTAATGTTATATAATGAATATCCAGGAAAGATTTTTAAATTTTAATTATAGCCAATTAGAGATTATTTATTTCTGTATAGATTCTATAAATTGTATGTTGATTTGATAATCTGTTGAATTAAAAAAAAATCAAAGAAAACATTCTCCTAAAATCGTTGATTTGATTGCATCATTTTAATTTTGGTTTAATATTTTAGGCAAATGCGTTGAGATAATTTAATTTACCTTCAATCAATTCTAAATAAATTTTCTTCTTGATTTTGTTTAAAAATTATTAATTGAATGAATTCAATTATAACAAAGATATTTAAGAAGCGTTAACTTTTCTAAAGTTTCTTATAAACATTTATTTTAGTTCGCCAATCGATTGCAGCATATTTTTACTTTCCGACACTACTGTGTAAGAAACATTTCAAAATATACTGCTTAGGTTTGATCACATGTTTCTTAATTTTACAAATGTTTATATAGAATATGTGAAAGTATACTTAAAATAAAAAAATCCTGTATAGAATATGTGAAAGTATATTTAAAATAAAAAAATCCTGTATAGAATATGTGAAAGTATACTTAAAATAAAAAAATCCTGTATCTTTATACAGGGCTATTCAAAATTGTGGAACAGATTTCAAACATTTATTTCTTCTAAACTACAAAAGATAAAAACACAATTCCAACGTTCCTGGAAAAAAAGTTCAATTTTGTATGCATTCAATATGAGCATCATGTGCTACACGACAAATATCAAAATAGTGGCTCATTACTTGCCACACACGAATCAGCTGGTCTCTAGTTATCGAATTCACAGCGTCAACAATTCGATGTCGCAGATTTTTAAGAGTGTCAGGCATAAGGGGGATAAAAACACAGTCTTTTACGTAACTCCACAGATTAAAATCACAAGGAAATGTTTGTTTTTTTGTTGTGTTGCCATTTTACTACAGACAGTCAACATGACAAACAACAGCGCCAATGCGGCCGTGGTTAGAACTTCTGCTTGAGCTGTATAAATTTTAAACTTTTGTCTCTCCAGGAACGTTGGAATTATAGTTCTACCTTTTGTAGTTTGAAAGAAATAAATGTTTGAAAGCTGTTCCTTCTTTTTGAATAGCCCTGTATAATATAGACATAATAATTATTATGTATATATCATGTAATAAAATTTAGATAAATTATATTACGCACAAAAAATGTATATTATATAATATCTTTACATATATATTTTTCATTATTATTATATTTTTCAAATTAACAAAGTTATAGCAAAAAGAAATGTTTGCCGACTTTCACTTTTTTCTCCATTTCTTTATAACAAATGACGCTAGATCAAATTTTTTAACGAATTTTTATTTTGTATTAAAAATAGAAACTCTTGTCTAATTTAACCGTTTTCGTATCTTTAATAGTTTACAAAATCTCAATGGTAAGCACGATAAAGCAAACGAACGGTATATTATATGTGTGTATGTGTATGTGTTGCTGGGTATATACCTAAATGTAATATACCGTTTTCGAATGCTAAACTAAAAATAATAATATCAAAAACAGGAATTTATGTTCAGTATACCACTTAGCAAATTAAAAAACAGATGGTGTGTACGTCGTCGTGTTATATAAAAATTAGAACTATACGTTCCCATGGGTAGAAATGAAATGGTCTTAATTAACCAAATTACTAAAAAAACAACAAAGCTGCCAAATATCGTAAAAAATTAAGAAATAAATGCTAAAATTATTAAAAATGACCAAATCAACAACAAAACATTGTCAATTTAAGGAATAATATGTCATAATTAACGTATTTAACAAAAATATTAAGGAGTTGACGACAATCAACAAAATCGACTAAAATTGGCACACACAAAAAAAACGTCAAAATTGAGAAAAAATATAATATTTGCTGAGTATTGTACATCTTTGAATTGATTTTAACAAATCATCAAAATTTATAAAAATTGCTAAATTAGAATCAGTAATATTATAATTAATCTAAAATTAGGCAAAACTCATAAACGAAACTGAAATAAAATCGTTACAATTGACAAACATCATAAAAATTGACCAAAATGTTCAAACTTGTAAATATTAGCATAGGTTGACGAATACATCATTATTTTCTACATCAACAGAATTTGCAAAAGTTGACAATATCTACAAAAAAATACATTTATTCAATTTTGTTAATTTAAATCGACATTAATAACTCCATAACAACCGTAATAAACAAGGTTTTATTCACTAGTGAACTAAATTTTTTTTAGGTCACTAGTGAGTTAAAAAATTTGTTATATAAACAATTACAACAACTAAACTTTACAACAATTAAAATATCTTAGAAACCTGCGCGTTTATCACAACGAATTTAGTTCAAAAGTTAAAATCAAAGCAATCTTTTGTCTAACCCCATAGTAAACGTTTACTTTCTTAGAAATACAACCTTTATTAATAAATGTTCATCATCAGAGGCAGCATCCAAAAATCGTTCCATTTCCTCTAATGTAAACACCTTAGATTTCTTTGGTCTGTGCCCTACTGATTGTTGCTTGAGAAAAGCAGAGACTTGATGAAATCTGCTTATATGTAATTTTCTTTTACAGATAACATTTTTTTCAATTGGGAGTAGTAAGACCACACTGATGAAGATTTAGATTTTTTGGATTTTTCCGAAATATATGCCAAAATTATACTTTCATCTACTCCATTTGCTTGCTTTTGATCGCTCCATTTACAAAATTTTGCGTATTCATTTTCATACGAAATTTTTGATTTTGCAGGTATCACTTTTTTTACTGCTTCCAAAGCCTCCTCCAGAACTTCAGACGGTACAAATACTTCATTATCTGGTTTTTCTTGAAATACTCCAGTGAGTTCAGACATTTTTGTGACATAAGATAGAAGTTTTACAAATTTTGAAAATTATAAATAATACGTCGTCATGAAAATGGATTTCACAGTCTACATAGTTTTTCAACATTTATTTAAAAATAAATGTAAAGTACATTTTCTTTACAATTTCGTCAAAATTGAATAAAAACATATATACGCCACGTGAATTAAACACCTTTATTCACTCAAAGAAATGATTTCACTCGCGCCGAGGCGCTCGTGAAATTAAAAATCTTTTCGTGAATAAAATCGTGTTTAATTCACTTGATGTATAATATTTATTATAATTTTTTCGATTTCGCTATTCTCTCTAATAAATCGATACGATTCAATTGAAACCAAACATAACGTAAAATCAATTTAAAAAAAGTTGGCAAGAAATTATTTAATGTCGAAGTTAATACAATTTAAAAAACAGATACTTGTTATACTCTGTTGGGTATCTTGAATTAATTTCTCATTTCGCACTTAGTAATACAAAGTATATCGTCGGTGTAATTCTAATACCTCGTAACCCATTTTTTTGGATTTTGGGATTATGAGCTATTCCCATAGTAAAAAATACGCTAAATCAAGTAGAAAATACTTCGTAAGCCATAGAGCAATTAGTGGTTGTGCTGTAGCTCTATGGCTTACGAAGTATTTCCCACTCAATTTAGTACACTTTTTACTATAGAATTAGCTCATAACCCGAAAATCCAAAAAATTGGGTTACAAGGTATTAGAATTACACCGACGATATTCTGTTTTTTTCTTTATTCCCCCAACTAGATTTGGGATTTATTTTTCTTAGGTTCTTTGATTCTTTGGGTGTCCCTAGTTTGTCATTTTTGTCATTAATTGATATATGAATGGCATGTTGCAATTGATTAATTATTTGACAGAAAAGTGGTAATAGCATGCCGTAAGTAATATTCCGCCACTTATGATAGGATAATTAAGCACATGATAGGATAATTAAGCGCATGGCAACCATGTGAAAAATATAACCTTAAATGTATTTTGAAAGCATAGGTCAGAATTACAGCCAGAGTATCCAACCAAATATCCAACATTATAAAAAAATCACCAGATCTGGTTGGCCAATAAAAAGAATATAACAAGTGTCTATAAACTGTCGGCATGCTAGTAAGTTCTGACTTCAAAAACATACGTCGTAATTAAATTCAGCACTATGATACTACCCAATGACATATAATTAAATGTATTTGACGTTTCCAAGATTCACCGTTTCGTATGGCATAATCTAAGACAGGGGTCGGCAACCTTTTTTAGTAGCAGGGCATATTTCTGAAATTGAACAATATGGCGGGCACCTCCTACATCCCGATTAAAAAACAAATTTTTAAATGTGAAAATAATTGATATATTATAACAAAATAAAAAATAATACATATCAATACAACTTAACTAATAATTTTAATTTAATGTGATGATTGGCATTGCAAATTTTCTGTTAACGTATTGTAATTTGGTACATAAGTTGAATTCCCAGTTCTTAGACATTGATCCAAATGAGCATCTGTGAGGGTTGATCGGTACTTCGATTTGATGTATTTCATGTTTGAAAACAAACATTCGCAAAAATGTATTGATGCGGAAAACGAGCTCAATTTTAAAGCACAATTTCTCAACAATGGGTAATTACTGTTGTCAACTAATTTCCAAAAATTTTCTTCGCTATGCTGGGCCTTTAATTCAATATCATTTTTGATATTTATAATTTCTAATTCTAAGTCCTCCTTATTTGAAATATCAAAATATGTTGCAATTTTATTAACCACGTTGTCATCAGTTTGAGCGAAAGGGTTAATGAAAAATATTATAAAATTTTCTAATTTATAGAATTCCTCAAATCGATTATTAAATTCTTCCAATAAAGAATCAAAATGTTTCGCAAATTGACGAGTTGCAGCTTTTCCGTTGCAATAATTATCGGTTACCATTTTTACATTTGGAAAATGCGAATAATTGTCTTTCTCCATATGTGATTTCCAGAGAGCTAATTTAGCTTTAAAAGAATTAATAGCACTGATCATTGAGGCAATATGTTGATTTTTGCCTTGTAATTTCAAATTTAGTTCATTTAATTTTAACGTTAAATCCGTTAGAAAACCAAGTTTAATTAACCATGATTTCTGTTCCAATTCATCACAGTTTTCATTCCTAGATGTTAAAAATTCTTTCACCTGAGGTAATAAATTTAAAAACCGCTGGAGTACCTTTCCTTTACTCAGCCACCTTACTTCTGTGTGCGTGATAAGATCGTCATATTCTGCATCATTGTCTTGCAAAAGTAATTTGAATAATCGATGTTGCATTGCCGCTGCTCTTATTGAATTTATCATTTTTGTAATTTTTTGAATAATATCCTGGAAAGGAATTACTTTCGAGCATAACACTTCTTGGTGGATTATGCAATGATACGATGCAAATTTTGGAAATATTGGATCTTTCTTACATAGCGCAATTAATCCATTATTATTCCCTCTCATCGCAGGCGCACCATCTGTTGTAATTGCAGACAATTTCACTGACTATAGAGGCTTCTACTTCGTTATACATTGTTGAACATAAATAAAACACTGTTTATCACTTTGTTTGTATAACAATTGGTTTATTTGGTGACTATAGTTTCACTAACGGTTTGATAATGATACGTGTAGTATCGAAACTATAGTCACCAAATAAACCAATTGTTATACAAACAAAGTGATAAACAGTGTTTTATTTATGCAGACAATTTTACTAGAGGTATACTATCGTCCTGCAAATATTGCTTAAAACATGAATATATGTCTGTGCCCCTTGTACGTCCTTTCAAAGGAAGGACTTTTAGGAATTCTTCTTTTATGGAAAAGTCGTCGAAAACCATTTTTATGGTAATACATAACTGAGATGTGTCCGATACATCCGTCGATTCATCTAATTGCAGTGAAAAGAACACACTTTCTTGAATATCTTTTTTCAACTGCGATTTAATGTCAGTATCTATAATTTCGATTCTTCGAGTTACTGTTCTGGCCGAGAGTTGGACGGCATTTATAGCTGTTATAACTTCGTTTTTATTTTTGTAGTCGTCAGAAAATGTTTCTGCAGATAATATCATGGCTTCTTTAATTAACTCACCTTCCACAAACGGTTTCATTTTCTTGGCCAGTAAATGTGCAATTTTAAGAGAAGCAGTGGTTGCTTTTTTGATTGGGATATTGGTTTGATAAATAGACTGCTGTTTAGTTAGGTTTAATTTCAGGTCAGAAATTGTTTTCTTTCGAATTTCCGAATTTAATGGAAAATTCGTATTAAAATTTTTATGAGTAGTATTACAGTGTCTCTCCACGTTACATTTTTTTAGCGATTGCTACACTGGAATTGCACAATAAACATACAATTTTGTCTTTATAATATATGAAGCAGAATTGCTCTTCCCACTCGGCATTGAAATGGTGTGTCTTTTGTTTCTTATCTTTGCTTTCCATGACGAATACTATAATAAAATAAATATCGTCATTTTATTGGGGAATGAGAAGAACATTTTGAAATATACCCGTAGCGTGGGGGGACGTCTGTGGCGACATTTCGTTAAATATTGATCAAATCAAAAAATCTTTCAAATAAAAGTAACTAGAAATTAAAAAAAATACTTATTTTGTGCCGTGTGACATTTTGTTGTCTGGCGCTTAGTTTTCGAGATTTACACTTAGGATTTTCAGTTTTTTAATATATCTACTGAAATACTAAAAATATGAAAAAATCTGTCTAACAAAAGTTTGCTGGAAATTATAAAATACGTATTTTATGCCTAATGCCTTTTTGTCCTCTGACGCTTAGTTTTCGAGGTATATCGTTATTAACGGGGAAAGTACTATCATTACAATTTTTTGTTTTGTTTCGTGTGATATTTTTCTTATCTCTGTGTCCATAGGTAGTATTGATGTGTCCAATGAAAATGTTTTCAATGAAATTTCATTACTGCATTAAGAAATGTTCATAGGTAAAATATGCCCAACAATTATTATTATAGCTAATATTTTATAAACAGTTTGTGCGGTACTGATAAAAAATCAAATACCCATATGTGATTTTAAAATTGGTATTAAAAATATGAAAAGTTTTGGGCTAGCAATATTTTGAAGCATTATTTTGATTACTGACTATCTCGCATGATTGCAACAATGGCATCCGCCTAGCGTTGTAAATGTCGGTCACCGTCATGCTTTCGTGTCAAGGGACATGTCCTGGCAAAGCATCCGTCAGTGCAAAATATTGCAGCGCATTTGTCCGCCTGAGTTAGGCGCCCTGACATGACACGCTCGGAAACGCTACGAAAATCACCGAATGTGCCCGTTCTGCCGAGACTGTGTTATGCATTTTCTCTGTTGTGCACATTATTTGGAAATTAATGGCGTCCTTCGTGCGCGATTTCCCTCTACTGCTACTACGCTACAGCTTTCTCTCTGTTGTGCACATTAACTGGAAGTAAATAGCTTTCAAATAATGTGCGCAACAGAGAAGAGGCTGTGTCATGCGGAGACGTGCGCTTACATGAGAGCGGACACGGACTGTCACGGACAAGGACTTACGCTTACGCCGGACGGGCTTAAACCCACGCTATGCCACAGAATAAGCTAAAACGATTTATACTTACATTTCGAAATAATCTTAATAATAATTTGTATGTGCAAGCGAGCAGCAATGAAGTGCAGTGGTAGTCGTGTAAGCACGGCGGGGATTGTGTTCTACGGCTTCGTTCTGGTATCACTGCTTTCACCCCGATTAAAACTTTAGATGACTGCGAGTGGACGGAGTGGGGGAATATAATATTAGTGCATAAGTATGTAAAGCGAAAGTCAATGACGTCATTGGCTAAAATAATATTTCTATAATATTGAAAACTTGAATATATACGAATTTTTAGATACATTGAATGCGGGCACCTGAAAATTGCCTCGCGGGCACCAATATGCCCGCGGGCACCCCGTTGCCGACCCCTGATCTAAGATATATAATTTGGTTTTCAAAGCAACCGAGATGCCGACAGTTTATAGACTGTAATAATTTTTATTTTACATAAAATATATTACGTCACGAGAGTGGTATGCAGCCTTATAGCCTTACATATAAGCGGATATGTTGCATGTTGTATGTAATTGCCATATCACTCGAGAAACGTACGATACTTTACCTACGCCCTAACAAAATAAACAATGAGCATGAAAGAACAACTTAATTAATAATTTTTGATAGCAACATGACATTGATGATAACTAAATTACTACTTGATCAATATACGTCAAAGAAATGTCATTTGGTTGTGCGGTAATTAATACTTGTCAAAGCTATTACGTGCATGTGTAGGTAATGTCAATCATACGCCTCAAGATGACAATGTGGTATGATACGGTTACTAGATAGGGCGTAGGTAAAATCTTCAAAACCAACAAACTTGAAAATTAACAAAACTATCGATATTATAAAAAGTTAAACTTTACCAAATCAACAAAAAATAGTTATTTCAACTGAAATATTGACAAAAAAAGATTTCAAATAAATTAAATAAGCAATAATGTTCAAAGTTGCGCACAACACAAATGATAAATAATGTGTAAAAAAAGTATGAAGTGATAACATCTATTACATGAAAAAAATACAAACTCAACAAATATGAGTCAAAATTGATCAAAAATCCACTAAAATTCGTAGTTGCTGTACATTTGTAAACATTCGTCGTTTTTATAAAAACGTTCAATTTGAGCTTTTAATGAGTGTTTCCAATCCCAGATTAAGCATGAAGTAAAATTTCGAGTTTAGAAAAGCCTGAAAATTTGGTTTGGTCGCTCCGCGAAGCGGAGCGACCAAACCAAATTTTCAGGCTTTTCTAAACTCGAAATTTTACTTCATGCGCCACGCGTATTAAACACTGATTTTAAGTAAATTTTTAAATATATACTAGTTATATTTGATATCACTTTAATACATTTTTCAAATGTCCAAATCCATGTCTCACTCTTTCAAAATGCTATACTTGAACAAAAAATTCCGTGTATGTAAATTAAAAATTAAACATGATGTATTTGACGTGTTTTTTTGTATGGATAACGTATCCATACAAAAAAAACACATCAAATACATCATGTTTAAGGATGTTCTAGTAGTGATAAATCTTATTTATAAGCAAAAGCCTTCTAGATTTCAAATACTGTGTCGCCGTCTAATCCTTGACCTGATGTTGCAATTTGCATATGAAATATATGTAGAACAGTAAATCTATTGTGTAACTCAAATACTCATTGTATAATTCCGTATCCGTCGGAGTATTAGCTCGGGGAGTATTTGTTTCCATTAATGTTTGGAAAAGTCTCAATGAGAGTACATTTTTGCAGAAAGTCGATATTAGTTTATAGTTTGTCTTAAAACAGACTGTTTGAATGAAACATCGATATTTTCTTCGAACCCTCTTGCATATTAATGACCCAGTCCATTAATACCTCATAAAAAATTAAATATATTTTTAATAAGTACATAATGATTCATTAATACTACTTTTAGACGTTAAACGGGGGAAACAAAAATCGGGCGTGAAAATCGATTCTACCTCAAACAAAAACCTATTATTCTGTCAAGCATGAGGATTTGTAAACAAATGGAAAAGCAGCTGAAATAAACGGGTGGCTTTACAAATAATTTGAATTCTGGTAGAATTAGATGGTAAATTACAAATAAAATGCATTAAAAAACGTTAAAGATAATATAATTGTATAATATTCAGTCATTTGAGAAAACGTAATTAAACAAAAACGTATAGCAATTTAATTAAACGTAACGTAATATAAATTGATCTAACGTGATATAGAAAACTAAATTTATTTAACTTGAATTCTTTTTCTTATCCTTACAAAAAATGAAGCTTCTAGAGAGCACATCTCTATTAATAAAAATTGGAACGGTGATGGGTTTTCTTCCAAAATTTGAGTCAAAAACGAAGAAATTCCGAAGAAGACTGTTTTACACTATAACCATTCAAATTGCCATGCTAAGCCTTCTAATCTTCTCACTCAAAGGAAAAATTTCCGACATGTCGAAATCATCGGGACACATCCTGCTCTACGGATTACCACCAATGGCAATAACTATAGCGAATTTAACAGTAATCACAACGCTTAATTTTAAATACAGAAAAATCCAATTATTTTTCGATAAAACCGAACATTTCGATCAAATACTAAACAAGGTTTACAAAATGGAGGTTTCCAAAAAAGGCCTAGCAAACGCTTATTTCTTCGTAACCACCGCTATAATGATGTTCATAATAATCTACGATATAATCAGTTATAAAATGGCTGGGATGCCGATGACGAACTTTTTTTTCTACATGAGCGATTACCTTCAGCTCTATTACCTCTTCGTTATTGTCTTATTGGAGTGTATACTTTTGAAAAGTGTGTCCAAAAGATTCGGTTCGCTAAATAGGGTTATTCAGTGTGAGGATTTGAACGTTGGGGTTTTTAGAAAAGTCGGAAGTGCCGGGGATAAATTTGATCGGCTTTTGAAGTTGCATAATATCGTTTGTGATTCTACGGAGGTGTTTAATTCGCTTTTTGGGTGGCACGTTCTTCTGACAATGATTTTTATAATCATGGCTTTGTTGGGAATGATTAATAATTATCTCTTTCGGACTTATACGTGGTATGAAAGGTTAATGGACGTTGCTTGGAATTTTTTTATTTCCGTAAGTATTACTAAATAAAGTAACAATAAGGGCAAGTTGTTGAATTGTGGCTTAAGCTGCAGTTTTTGTAAATTGTAGCTTTTTTTAAGCGTCACTTAAGTTATGTTGGTAGCAAATATGCTCTGTTCGAATATGGCACATGTAATACTAACGAAGGTGTGCTGTAGATAATGTAATTATGTATGTATTTCTTTACATCATAGTAAGTAATTTGGTGATAAAATAAACCTATTAAATAATAAATAAAATACTCATAAAGTTCTGTAGCACCTAGGGCACATGTCCGTTTGGAACAAACGTCATTATAATGAAAACCATTATCAGCGACAGCTCGCAGCCTAACTTCAGGGTCTGCCACAGCGCCAAGGCACACAAAATTTGAGGTTGGGATCGCGCTTTATAAATACAAGGAATTGTACAACAAAGTCACCTTTCACTAACGGATACATATTACCTTCATCAGAGACAACAGTTGGGAGTTTATTGCCAACTGTTGGGGAATTCTCTGATGATCGGATTGTTAATCATGAACGTGTTTGCTTTTTTTGCAAGAAAATAGACCGACCGGTGTACCGTTCATTAGATACAACCATACATCACAAACAAATCTAAACATGTTGAATGTTGAACATTTTGATTGTTGAACAATAAAATTAATAGATTTATGATTGCTGTAAGTTGGATTCACCAGTGGTATTTATCACGGACCAATGCACATCAAATTTCATAAATTTAAGTCAGACATTTTAAATTATATAAGTAATCTATATTTTAATTTTTTTTTAAATCGGTGTTTTATAGGGGTGGCACATAAAGTAAAATTTCGAGTTTAGAAAAGCCTGAAAATTTGGATTTATGCAAATCCAAATTTTTAGGCTTTTCTAAACTCGAAATTTACCTTCTCAAAATATCATAATTGTCAAAATACTGTGTTGTCAAAATACTAATTCAACATAATGATAAAGATAAGTATCTTTATGCAATTAATTCTTAGTAACTTTTACTGTTCCAAATCATATTGATGTAACATGATAAAGAATAATACGTTTATGCAACTAACCCTTAATAACCTACACTGTTCTAAATCATATTTATGCAACATAATGATATAGATTAATATCTTGATCATCCCTTACAAAAAATTCCCGATCGATTAAAGTCTCGATCCGCCTTTTTACATCAACCGGATTTATAGGCGTCTTCAAAGTCTCATAAATCTTTGCGATCAAATCCGCGTGCCTTAACTGCTTGTGTCGCTTCATCAACCTCACCAAAGCCGCATCCACCTCCAAGTTCCGATCCCTCTTCACCTCATTGTCAGTTACTGTTAGCTTCTGATCGATACACCTATATTGACCGTGATTGATTGTAATCTTAAAAAGACTGCTTTGAAAATCCTCATTTATACAAAACACATCATCATCGAGTATTTGGCGGCATTCAGGGTTTTTCGTGAGGAATTTGTTTTTGTGAAAAACCAGTGTGGCTAGAGTGCGTTTCAGCTCGGCATCATTTAAATTCAAGCAGTTTTTGAAATGACGATAAGTTATGTATGTTTTCGTGTTAAATTGTAGGAAGACTAAAGTTTGGTAAAGGGAGGCTTTGAGCTCCTTGTTGCCGTTTTTGAAATAGGCTTTTGTCACGCACGAGCTCAATCCGGAGATCCATTGCAAGTTTCTCCCGGAGTGTTTGCTCTTGTAGAAGTCTTCAAAAGATTGTTGGTGTTGTGAAAAAACATCCGGTAGAGTTACTTTGTGTTCAATGAACTTCGGCCAGAAACCGCTTGTTAAAACATGCACCTTAAAATCTAGGCTGTTTTGTAAATCCTGTAATTTGTTTTTGAAACTCCTATTTAGTTCTGTATTTAAATCGATATCACGAAACATTCCTTCTAGTTTTGTCGTGAACATATCACCACACTCTAATTTGAACTTCGAGATCATGTATTTTTCGGCGTCGACAGAAGAGGATTTGCCGAGCAACAATCGCTTAGCGAGGCATTGCTTGTAGAAGGCTTCGAAAACGTCTTTTTCTTGGGTGTAGCGGAACAACATCAAGACTTTATCTAAAAGTTCCTCGGAGATTAATTTTGTGCGCATTTTCGAGTCGATGAATTTAGCCAAATAGGGCGCAATTACATATTTGTATTTCTTATCGTTTATGAATTTCTTAAAGCAAGTCCTGACTGTATCTTCGAAAGTTCGGCTTGCTTTAAAACAACCAGTTATCATCTCATCGACGCGATCTTTGAAATCGAGCAAATCGGGGATTACGCTTTTTGCGTCCGCGTTCGTCATTAAAACACCGCCTTTTCTCATCAAATAATTCCCGAAGATTTTACTGAACATGTTGCAACCGTTTGCTACAACAATCAAGTGATTGTAAACTGATGATATCACGCCCAAATTGTGTTCTTCAAATATGCCAGCTTCATCTAATTTACCAGTTATGACTTCCATGTTTTCCTCTAGCAACACACTGTAAAGAATGCTTAATATTTTTTGCCGACTATGATCTTCTAAATAATCCCTCACCCTATTTTCCTCAAGCAGTATGTTGTTTTCAATAAATTTAAAATACTCCACGATTGTTGATTCTCTTAAAACCTCCTCGCGTTTCTTCAAATAATACTTCTTTGTCTCCGCCAAAAAATCATCCTCAAGGAACTCCTTGTACGCACCCAACACTCGCAGAATGTCCACCACTTCCTTAATAACCCTCTTCTCAATTTCAACCCCCATACGCTCCAACTCAATTAGCTTCAAAACATATCTAATCTTCCTTCTACCGACCTCCCTTGCAACGATCATATCAAAAAACCTCACCATAAACACATCCCACAAACTAAACTTCTGATTGATCTTCCTAACCCGCATCTCGAGGCAGAGGAATATATTCCGCATCAGCTTGCATTTCTTGCAGTAAGACGCCCAGAGGTCGTTCAGCTTGTCGAGAAAGTGCGCCTGCTTGAAATTCGTCAAATTTGAATACTCCGTCTCTAGGTACGTAAGGATTTTGTTTACTAGTGCGTCGAAGAGTTCTAAGGTGCAGTTCAGGCCGCACAGGTCGTCTACTGTGATGTGGAGCTCTTGATAAGAGGTGGTGGGAGTGAGTTGGTAGAGGATGTTCTCTATGTTGGTTTTGACTTTTGTGATTTCGCGTTGGATGTGACCGTCCAGTTGTTCGTTTGCTGGAAATTAAAATAATGTCACTTTTAATATAACTGAAAAATATTAACGTTGTTTGTTTAGGTAAATACTTTAACAAGGGCATTGCTATCGCTGCAATAATTATAATACTAGGCCCCATACTAAAGAAAAAGATTAATAGTTTAATTAGGACGATTCTGTAAGCGAAATGTTAAATTTAACATACATGTTATTCACCTTCACTTTCCAATCGGATTTGGTAATTTTTATGTATACCTACTTAGAATGTGAGGTGACAGCTCCGCCGTAAGGAAAACTTACGCCTGCGTGCAAAGCAGTCACAGGCCTTTGTAAAAATGCATTTTATTACTAGTTAATATGTTAACACTAACTAAAACCCTTTTAAAAATAAATATTAAAATTATAAACATACCAAATAATATTGAAATTCTACAAGCAAGCTAAGATGAAATGATATTAATAAAAAATGACTTTTACTTTATTACAATTATTAACATTTTACTTTTCTGGTTTTTACCGCCACAAATTCTTTCAATTCCTCTTGATAGTCCAGTTTTTTTGATAAATCGTGCTCGTTGCTTCTCACTCATAGTATATTTGTTTTGTATAACTATCAAAAAATTTAAAGACAATCCTTAAGTTTGTCCCTGTTAAATATGTCAATTTTGACATGTGTTCATTCACTCTAATCAATTATTTAATTAATGAAAGCCTTAACGAAGAGGAAATCATACGGCCCAGAGTGTTGGTGTTTGGGAATGATGACAAAATTATATAACATCTTGGAATATTTAAAAAACCCGTTCGACGTTTAATATTTTCCAATAAAGGCAAGACTATGACATTTACTAGCATCGATAGATAAAATTGTTTCCAATTATTGAAATCCCAATTTTCATGGTTCTTATTAGCTATGATGACAATCGCATGGTATTTTAGAATTTTCTGAGTTTTATAAAATGCTCAAGATTTTGACTTCCCCCCAAAATAAATCTTAAATATGATACCGATCAGAAGTCATTTTATATATCTTCTATTATGTACGTTATGTTGCTATTTTTTTATTTATGTGAAATTTTCATTAATGGCTTAAATTAACAAAAAAACATGAATTTTTAGTTAAGAGCTTTATCACAATAACAAGCTAATAATAGCCAATTGTTTAATTCTTTGAAGTATACATACCTTGATATATACATTATAAATTTTCAGGTATTCGTTGTTTTTGAAAAGCATTTAATTTGAAGCTTGTAACGAGTATTTCCATTCCTTGATTAAGCATGAAGTAAAATTTCGAGATTTGAAAAGCCTGAAAATTTGGTTTGGTCGTGTAGCGAAGCCACCAAACCAAATTTCCATGCTTTTCTAAACTCGAAATTTTACTTCATGCTTAATCTGGGACTGGAAATACTCGTTTGAAGGTTCAAATTAAACACTTTTCAAAAAAATTAAGTCTGAAAATTTACAAATCATCATAAGTATACTTAAAAGAAAAACCCTGTATACTCTACAAATATTGTAAAACTGTACTCTGAAGTTAGGCTGCGAGCCGCCGCTGACTATTATGACAGTTTTCGTCTTATTTATCTTTAGATTGTTTGCGTATTTTGTGATAAAAGTTATTTTTGTTTCTTCTAAAAACGTACAACCGTGCAAGTAAAATATTGATAAAAGTAAATTTACGGAGATTATAATAATACTATTGCTGCATCATTTCTCCTGCCTGAGAAATAGGAAAAAGAAAATACACATAGAATTAGTAGGAATCTGAACACTAGAAAGCAATGTAAGGATTTAGTCTAAAAATTATGTGACCAAAAGGATGCGAAAGGATATTTTTATGGTATTTTATAAAATGTTTAAAGTAATTTCACGTTTTTCGTCTCCTTTGTACAAAATAAGAATACTCAACATTAAATAATATTTAAGTTGTAGAACGATCAGCCCTCACAATCCTCACAAAAAACCCACATCCCAATAACTTACTCCACAACCCCTCCAATACCTTATTGTATGAAAAAACAGAGGTACAACTATAATTTAGGCTAAAGGTCGATAGCCAAGGAACAAATAAAATAAAATATAATTGTAAAGATAGACAAATTGTAATATACAAGTGCACAATAAAGATGTTTATATATATATATATATATACCGGGTGTTCGATAAAATAACTGTTATTTATTGAGCGATTTTATTGAACTAAAAACCAAAGGCAATAGTCGTTTAAATACTAAGAAATAACATTAATATTCATTGTTTTCAATAATAACTTCATTGCCAAATAATAGCCAACTTAAAATTTTTAAACGGCTGGCTGAAATTTTTTATTTTTATTACATTAGACATTATTTTTCTGAATCCAACAATGCCCAATATGTTGTTTTTCAAAAATATTGTTGTCGACAATAAATTGAAATAAATCTCCTATTTAAAATTATATTTTTTAAAAATAAAATAAGTGTGCCTTGAAAAAGTATTCTATTACATACATTTTAAATGCGCGTGACGCATGAAGTAAAATTTCGAGTTGAGAAAACCCCGAATTTAGATTTGGATGCTGCGCGTCCAAATCCAAATTCTTAAGGCTTTTCTCAACTCGAAATTTTACTTCATGCTTAGTCTGGGAGTGGAAAACACTCGTTAGATAACTTTTTCAAGTTTTTAAATGATTTATAAATACTCAATTGTTTTCAAGATTTTCGTCAGTTTTAAATTTTTTTTATTTTATTTATTGATGTTTTAACCAAAGTTTTACACAAGTCAAGTAACAATATATAAATGTTGGCAGTTTTCGTAAATTTCCATCATTATCATTAATTAAACAAAAAAAAATACGCTTTCATGAATATCAAACATTTTCTTTTTAATGAATTTTCCAGAATGAGTTTTCATAATTTTCCTAAATGTTCGTCAACTTAAAAAATATTAACGCAATCCGAGAATTTTACAAGAATTAAGTAAATTTTCAAAATGTTTTGGTTTTTTTGTATTCGAAAAATGCTAAGATTTTCGTTGATTTTCAAAATGTTAGCGGTCATTTTTTAAAATGTTGACACCTTTCATGAATTTCTGTCAATTTTTTTAATCTTGGCAGTTTTCATGGATTTTCTAAATTTTTGTTAATTAAAAAAAAATTATAGAATTAAAAAAATAAAAAGATTTAAAATGAACGTTGGTTCAATTTTGCAAGATTTTAGTAAACCTTCAAAATGTTTTGGTTTTTTGGTATTCGAAATATTTTAAGATTTCCGCCCACTGAGCAAATACATTTAAGTAATGTTTTATCAATATTAAAACAACATTTAAGGTTGTTACAATGTTGATAAAACGGTATTTCTTTGTTTTTTGGTCAGTGGGCGTTGATTTTCAAAATGTTAGCGGTCATTTTTTTAAATGTTGACACCTTTCATGAATTTCCGTCAATTTTTCAAATCTTGGCAGTTTTTATGGATTTTCTAACATTTCGTTAATTTAAAAAAAATGATTAAATTAAAAAAATAAAAAGATTTAAAATAAATGTTGGTTCATTTTTAAAAATTTTGACATCCGTCAATAAAACAACAATCAATCTATAATGTCAATTGTTTTAATGATGAATCGAGTGTATTCCACTCCCGGATTAAGCATGAAGTAAAATTTCGAGTTTAGAAAAGCCTAAAAGTTTGGAAGCGGAGCGACCAAATCCAAATTCAGGCTTTTCTAAACTTGAAATTTTACTTCATGCGCCACGCGTACAAAACACTGATTAATGTGAGAATGATTTTTAACCGAAAGCGATATTGATACACTAATGTCGCGATTGTCAACTGTCCAATTGACGAGTGAAATAAGTTTAGTATGTCAATTGTCAATGGTTTAAATAGCGGGGAAAGTGCTATGATGGACATATAACCATTTTTTTAAACTAATGAAACAATAGCCAACTATGGTTTGATCTAAGAATTTACTACTTTTTGTAATAATTTGAAACTGAATAGACCCACTGAGCAAAAAACAAACAAATAACGTTATATCAACATTGTCGCAACATTAAACGTTGTTTTAATGTTGATGATACATTACTAAGATGTGATTACTCAGTGGAGAGAAGGTGTCAATAAATTCCACATTATAGTTTTATAAACAAGCTACATATTGACATGTACAGATAATTTGAAAAGTAAATTCTTTTAAAATTGAGAATGTGTAATCAATTTTTCTAAATATCTTGTATACGCGGAACATCGAAATTTGTTCATGCTGAGAATCAGACCTGTGTTCATACGAACTTATTTGCTCAAAATAATCAAAGTATTGATTCTTCATAGGTTTAAGATTTTAATATTGATGTTGGATACTTAATTGTTGTTGAGTTGCGTGAAGATGGTTTTAAATTAATGAAACACTTGTATCTTTTCTTCACTTATTTATTTGGAGTACCAAATGCACATTTCGATCACGACGTGATCATTATCAATGGTTGACAAATATTTGTCAGCCATTGATAATGATCACATCGTGATCGAAATGTGCATTTGGTACTCCAAATAAATAAGTGAAGAAAAGATACAAGTGTTTCATTAATTGATGTTAGATATATTTTGTTACAATTATTCCAATTTTATTCGGGGGCCAATTTTTAATATTGTTAATTCTAAAGTCTCTACGCCACTTTTTAAAATAATTACAAGTTTTGATTATTTTTATATCTATCAATTGCAACCAGCCGCCAAATCGTTGCGGCATAAATTTTTCGTCGTTTTGATGCACTTAAATGATAATTATTCTAATTTAAATCAAAATAATTTAAAAAAAATCGTATGTATGGAACCGTTTATTGCTGATCGATAGAGAAGTTTATTCTTAACAAAAAAAGTTGCAATACATCATTACAAAAAAAATAATAAATAAGAAAGTTATTCACATATTTCGGTTTTGTTCAATACAATCAGGAAGCCCTAAAAACAAAATAGGATTTTAACAAATGACTAAAATTAAGTTTGTTAGTTGTATCTGTCAGTAAAATTCTCATTTAAAGTGATGTTTGTTATACAACATTGAATACTTTCAGGAATCATTGATTTTATTAAAAGGAACAGTAATATGTGAATAACTTTATTATTTATGATGTTTTTGTAATGATGTTAAATAAGGCTGTAGCCAGGGGGGTATGGGGGTTCAACCCCCCCTAAAATTTTCAAAATGCTAAATTTTTGTATGTAAAAGCTTCCATGAAAGAGCAAACAGAATATTTTTAGCAGTAAAACCCCGCCGAAATTTTTATAACCCGCTCCGAATTTTTTTTCTGGCTACGGCGTTGATGTTAAGGTGTGCTGGAGTCGTCGAAAATTTCGCGTTCAAGGTCACCCGAGTGCCACGTTACCTTACACCCCCCGAAGTTGCCCAGGCACCTTTCCCTGTCTAACTACAGGGAGGGGCAGAAAAAGCTATCCGATTTCCAATCTCTTTTTCTCAGAAGAGGGAACAGGTAAAGTAGTGGGGTAAAAACCGTTAGAAAGCCGGTTTTATGCCATTTGTCATTAGTCAACATGCCTTGGTCTGGTGAACATCGTGCTTTTGTTATTGAGCGGTTTATCGAAAACGGCGGTTCGATAATTGCTGCACAACGTGCTTTACGAATTCATTTCGGACTCGGGCGTCATGATCCTGTTCCACATCACGCTACGATTAAAGTGTGGGTGTCAAATTTTCGACAGACGGGTTCAGCATTGAAAAAGAAGTCGCCTGGACGTCCCAGGACAGCAACAGGACCTGAAAACGTGGCCAATGTGAGAGCCGCGATTGAACGTTCCCCGCGTCGTTCGGCACGAAAACATTCGCTCGCTTTGGCGATTTCCAACCGCAGTATTCGGCGAATTTTGCACCGGGACCTCAAAATGCATCCCTACAAAATGGTTGTTGCACAGGAATTAATTGAAAGGGATTTTGAAACCCGTATGAACCTGTGTCGCGATCTCCGAGAACTCCCAATAGACGATGTTGTGCTCTTCACGGACGAAGCCCATTTTCACCTTTGTGGCGCCGTAAACAGGCAGAATTTTCGATATTGGAGTGACGAAAATCCTCGGGAAATCCATCAGAAACCCCTCCATAGCCCAAAAGTCACTGTGTGGTGTGCTCTTTCCCGCCTAGGCGTCTGGGGGCTTTACTTTTTTGAAGAAAATGGGCAAACCGTAACGGTCAACAGCGAGCGCTATTGTTTCATGCTGGAAAATGTTCTTCAACCCAAAATGGAAGAAAATGGCGTGGAAAATGTGTGGTTTCAACAGGATGGTGCAACCGCCCTCACATCGCGACGATCAATAGACATTCTCAGGGAAATGTTTCCCGGACGCCTCATTTCTCTGAGAGGTGATATTGGCTGGCCGCCGCGCTCACCGGATCTCACTCCATGTGACTTCTTCCTTTGGGGTTACTTCAAATCGACCAAGGACCCTTCGACCATCGACCAAGGACCCTTCTTGCTTTACGAAGGGAAATTGCTCGGGCAATTGAAGAAATTCCTGTGGAAATCTCCGCTCCCAAGGACGACATTTGAGTGATGTGCTTTTCAAAACTTAAATTTAAAAATGGCATAAAATTTGCAATATGTTAATAAAAATTTTTTTTTGTCAAGTTGCGTGGTTTTAATTTTATAACGTTTTGAAATCGGATAGGTTTTTCTGCCCCACCCTGTACTTACGCTTGTGTTTGCATATCTCTGTCGGGAGTTGGAATCGAAAAACTTGGCAACGTTGCAATAGTTTGCGAGACGCGGTAGAGATTTCTAGTATTTCTAATTTTATGTTTTCACTCTTGCCTGTCAAATAATGACGCGGCAAATTTGAAAGTTAGTGTGCGTACCCATTTAATGACAAACAATACAGCAATAGTAAAACCAATTATTGATGATCAGGTTACAATTTAAAAAATCCGTTTAACATTTTACATTTATTAGATCAAAAGCATGGTAAATAAGTTGAAGTTATACATTTAAAAAATAACCTATTTATTACTGCGTATTATATCTTATTAAGAAACAGAAATAACATTTTATTTTTTTTATCATTTTTCTTTTAAAAGGAAAAGTGCACAAATTATTATTTTCTATAACAAAAATAATAAGATTTGATATACTAATGGGATAATATAGAGTGGTCAGAAAAGGAGTGAAAAGCTTTAAGTAGAGCGGTGTATTAATTAATTTGGAGTAGTAAAATCTAGAAAAATAATTAGACTATAAAAAATAAATGTAAAAAATTCAAAATTAAACAACAAATATTGATGTCTATCATAGTACTTTCCCCCATGTTAGATACTTGAAATCAATAGCTTTCACCTACCTTATTTATCACACTATAAAATATCACTATACACAAGATCTCCTTTTTCGAAAGCGTAATTTGATCACCTGATTTTTTGATTTTTGTTGTGGTACTATTTTTGGGATAATAGACATTGTACCCGCCCAAGGACGGTCAAATATACGGTAAGAAGGATCAGCAGAATCGAAGAGTTTGGAGTGAGGGTAGAGATCACTTACGTCACAAACGCGCGCTGAATTTAAATGTGGTTACTTCATGGTAAACTTTAGGTAAACATGCATAGGCTGTACATTTGCTAACATTTGTTGTTTTTTTAAGAGTTCCATCTGAAGCTTTAAACGAGTGTTGTCCACTCCCAGACTAAGCATGAAGTAAAATTTTCTGGGCTTTTCTAAACTCGAAATTTTACTTCATGCGCTACGCTTATAAAACACAGATTATAAGCGAAGTTCGAATATACATAAATTTCACAATATTTTAGTGTTTTATATGCGTGGCGCATGAAGTAAAATTTCGAGTTTAGAAAAGCCCAGAAAATTTGTCTCGGGTCGCTGCGCGACCCTCGACAAATTTTCACGGGGCTTTTCTAAACTCGAAATTTTACTTCATGCTTAGTCTGGGAGTGGAAAACACTTGTTTAAAGCTTCAAATTGAACTTTAAAAAAATGTCACACAAAATATTAAAAAATCTATCTATGAAAGTACAGCGAAACTGGAAAGAGAGGTTATGATAGACTCAAAATGTAACCAAATACAACGTCATTGTTCTCTCTCGCACGAACTAGGGCCTGCGGGGAAAGGAGTAGGGGAAAACATGGAAAAATCCAATTCTGTCAAACCTTGTAACACATATGAGTTACTCCCATCGACGTACCTTGGCACCCACCTAGTAAATTTAAACCGTAAGCATTGCCGCTTTACAATGTTGCCTCATGAAATTAGTTCGTGTTTGTAATCTGGGGGCACCACTTTGCAAAGCGACCCATATCAGGATTTAGAAAAACAATATTAAACGATTACACAGGTTTACAAAAAAAAAAAAAAAGTCCGGACTATTTGACCGGACCATGGTATCCCGGGGTATTTTTGCGTTCTGAATCCGATCCCGAGGTCAGCTGAGCCCCATCACGTCAGAAAAACGAGATTTCAAGGTCACTTAGAGGTTAAAATGGTCATTTTTTGGAACTGGACCCGGGACAATTTCTCAAGCGATCTGTTAAGTTAGAGGGTAACTGTTTAGGTCTTGAATATCTTCCAAACATCGGCAAGGAGCCCTAAATCTCGATCGGGACTATCACAGTGCCACCCCAGTGGATAAAATGTTGCCATGATTGTTTTATCTCGCGGATTTCAATCTCCCTGTCAAGGCATCAAATTCCGGCGATCCGTTCGCTGTGAGATATTGACAGGGAACCCAGCCCTGCTATTAAACTGAACTCTGCTATTAGCATCACCCAGGAACAACGACGTGGACGTTGCAGATTCTGTTCCCTTCGGGGTGCTTGTTTACAGTGAGTCCCCTTGCCTCTCACTTTTCTCCCTTCCAATTTTTGCAGTTTCTGGTCTCTTCGGGGTGCTTATTTACAGTGAGTCCCCTTGCCTCTCACTTTTCTCCCTCCCAATTTTTGCAGATTCTGTTCCCTTCGAGGTGCTTGTTTACAGTGAGTCCCCTTGCCTCTCACTTTTCTCCCTCCTAATTTTTCAATCTTTCCGCGCTTGTTTATGGGGTCTGCAGGTTTGCTCAAAACTCCTTCTAAGTGCCTTTCTCTTATGTCCCTTGGTCGTATCCCTCTTCAAGTTTCAGCAGTAGTCTGCCAACATGTTGATGTCCCAGAAACCTTGGTAGCGTCTTTCCATCTCTTTTATATCTTGGTGAAATCTTTCACCTTGTTCTTCGCAATAATGTCCAAGGTTTTCTGGGAAATTGTCCAAATGTGAATCCAAGAAATGGACCTTCAAGCTCATCAAACATCCAATAGCTTTGTAATTCCGGAGCAAGCCCTCCACCAATTCCCTATAGTTTGGGTCTTTATTGTTTCCAAGAAATTTCTGGGCAACATTCACGAAGCTCTTCCATGCTTCTTCCTCATCCACCGTCATCGTCTTCGGGAATTCTGGATCTTTTATAAGTTCCCTTATTTGCGGCCCATTGAAAACCCCTTCTTTGATTTTGGCATCTGACAACTTTGGGAATTTTTTGTAGAGATATTGGAAGGCTTCGCTACTTCTTTTTTTAAGAGCCTTGATGAATTGTTTTATCAACCCTAATTTAATATGGAGCGGAGGTAGCAAAATACTTTTGGGATCCACTTGCTCTATGTTCTTCTGACCAACAAGAAAATTCTCCCTTGATGGCCAAACCTTCCTTTCATAATGCTCATCACGAGCTCGACTATCCCATTCACAGAAAAAACAAGGGTATTTTGTAAATCCACTCTGTTGTCCCAAAAGTATTGTTACTACCTTCAAATCCGTACATATTTTCCATTTTTTTTTTAATTTATTTGTAAAAGGACATATATACAATATGTATTACAATGGTCATCGAATAGTAGTGGTTAATCATCAATTAAAATAAATAAATATATAAACAAAGCTACAGATAACAGTAAAACAAGGTAGTACTAAACAGTGCAGGCAGAGAAATGCCTGCAGATGTCTTGTGATTAGAGGAAGAATGTTACTGGTTAATTTTCTACTGGTTTAAGTTTCTGTCTTGGAGATACTCGCTGACTGAGTAGTATGCCTTTTCTATTAGCATATCTTTGAGCAAATGTTTAAATTTGTTGAAATGTGTCAGCATTTTTATATTGCAAGGCAGGTGGTTGTAAAGGGTCAGGCACATGTAATAGGGACTTTGATTGTATAGTGTGGTGCGATGCGTGGGTACCGCAATATCACTTTGATAACGAGTAGCAGAGCTCCTGTTGTATGTTTGATTGGTTGCAAATTTATTCTTGTGTAGAAAGACATATAAGCAGCAATTATATATGTATAATGAATAAAATGTAAGTAGATTCAGTGCTTTGAATAGAGGTTTACAGCTTGCTCTACCTTTTGAGAATGTAATTCTCCGGATAATTTGTTTTTGGAGTCTAAACAGTCTAATAGCGTCAGGCGAGATACCCCATATGATTATGCCATACGTTAGGTGGCTACAGACGTATGCATGATAGAATTTCAAGAGAGCGTTTTTATTGACCGCAACCCTCATTGACAGCACAGCATAGCTGGCGGATCTTAGTTTTGAGCTTATTTTTTCGATTTGCTCTTGCCAGGATAAGGTTGGTGTTATAACTATGCCCAGGAAACTTTCTCTTTCTAGCCCTCTGATATTAGTGTTATGCGCTGTAAGATTAGGAACTTGATCCAGAGAGCGGCTTCTAGGATTTCTAAACTGAATGAATCCTGATTTGTCGGGATTTGTACCTGCTGTAATTAATTTTTTGGAGCAAATAGTCCAGATTGCAGTAGTTCTCACTCAATATCGTCGAGTAAGCTATTGGAATTGACGCGAGGTTAATGCCATTGTTCAACAAAACAGCTTTCAAACTCCTGTTTGATGAATCAATGAATAGCCGCCAATCATCCGAATCATGTTCAACTCCGAATTCGCTATTACAGAAATAGGGATGAGCCTTTCCGGAAATATTATGACCAGCATGATTCATTAGTATTTTGCAGAGATATAGAAGGTCTACTATATCTCTGCAAAATACTAATGAATCATGCTGGTCATAATATTTCCGGAAAGGCTCATCCCTATTTCTGTAATAGGTCCCAATTGTTCCTTTCTCCGGAGAACCTCTTTCTTTTAAACGAGAAGCTAACAGTTCAGACTGGTCCTTAGATAGCCCCAGATCTCGAACCAAGTCATTGAGTTCCATTTGATTCCACTTTGAATTCTAGAGTTGATCATTCTCGCTGTCATCGTCCACGTCGATTGGAGATTGTGAGAACTCCCCTTCATTTTGCTCCGGTTCTATTTCCTTACCTCCTTCATCTTCGCCATCAACAACCATACGTTCATCAAGGTCAACATCAGCTATCACTGGCATGGTAACCGACGAGGTGACCACGTAATTCAGCGATTTTCTATTCCTGGAATTTAACCCAGGCTTAACGTTTCTGCAAAAGTAGCAATCGCGTTCGTGATTTTCTGGTTCCCGCCAGGTCATAGGAGAAGAAAACATCATTTTCCTAGAGCCAGTCTGCCAACATCTCAAACGCGCTTGGCATGTGCGACAAAGAACTTTTGGGGCCCATGGGTTGTTATCTGGACCTTCGGAATTGGGAAAACACGACTTAAATTGTGCAGATATGGTCTCTGTGAAATTCACCAAGTTCGTCTTAAGATGATATTCCCCACGCAGAACACAGAAAGACTCTCTATTCTTCAAGCACTTAGCCATTTTCCCGAGTGATTTTCCACTTCCCGGGAAGTTGGAGTTAAGGTGCCGGAATAGCCTGAGTTCTTCTCTCTTTAAAATAAATGGAATGAATAGCCGAAAACACTTGATTATATGACTAACAGAAACCAGTCGCTTGTGAAAGCTCACTCGAGAGGTTGACAGTGCTACTCCAATGGAGAAAAAGATAGAGCTAATGGATTTGAAACTGGCAGTGTATATTGAGTTGCCTAAATACAAAAACAGTAGTTCGTTGTTAATTAAATTATAATAAACATTTAGATACTTGATTGTACAAAATAAGCCTATTTTATTACTGATATATGCGCAATGCATTTTATTTTTTTATATTTGTTTTATAATGGATTTTAAAATCATCAATTTTATGTAATCAAAAAACGGAATGCATTCCGCCTAATTAAAAAAAAACATTTAATATATTTTATTAATAACATTTTTCATATATCTCAATAATATTCGTTTTATAGTGTTGTTATAAATCGAGAAATGGGTCGCTTTGTATAGTGGTGCCCCCAGATCGAAAACACGAACTAATTTCTTGCGGCAACATTGTCCCGGGTCCAGTTCAAAAAATTACCATTTTAACCTCTAAGTGACCGTGAAATCTCGTTTTTCTGACGTGATGGGGCTCAGCTGACCCCGGGATCGGATTCAGGACGCAAAAATACCCCGGGATACCATGGTCCGATCAAATAGTCCGGACTTTTTTTTTGTAAACCTGTGTTATTATTATTATTAATATATGAAATATTTTATTATTCAAATATATTACATATATTTAATTAATTTCTCACTTAACTCTTGGTGAAACATTTTTGAAGTATTAAAGGTTTCAAAATTGAATAAAGACACTTGGTTTGTTGACTTAATTTGTTTTATTACTTTACTAGGAAAGTAATAAAACAAATTAAGTGAACAAACCAAGTGTTTTCATTCAATTTTGAAACCTTTAATATATGTATTATATACTCCTTAATTGTGCGGAAAGCATTCTGATTTTTTATTACATAAAATGTATGATTTTAAAATGCGTTATAGCACAACTATTATAAATATTATACATAAAGTGAATTAAACACGATTTTATTCACGAAAAGATTTTTGATTTCACGAGCGCCTCGGCGCGAGTGAAATCATTTCTTTGAGTGAATAAAGGTGTTTAATTCACGTGGCGTATATATGTTTTTATTCAATTTTGACGAAATTGTAAAGAAAATGTACTTTACATTTATTTTTAAATACATTTTTTAACTCACTAGTGACCTAAATAAATTTTAGTTCACTAGTGAATAAAACCTTGTTTATTACGGTTGTTATGGAGTTAATAATGTCGATTTAAATTAACAAAATTGAATAATAAATAATATAACAAATTTTTTAACTCACTAGTGACCTAAAAAAATTTTAGTTCACTAGTGAATAAAACTTTGTTTATTACGGTTGTTATGGAGTTAATAATGTCGATTTAAATTAACAAAATTGAATAAAAAAATAAAATGCATTGCGCATATCTCAGTAAAAAAATAGGCTTATTAAGCAAAACCGATCATTTAAATGTTTATTATTAATAACGGAATCTTGAAAATTTGATGTAGGCAACTCTATATACATCCAGCTCACTCCAGCGCGCCCTTAAGAATGATCTTCTCTATCGATCGGTAATAAAATATACACGGTGTTTCGTTCAAAAAAAATGTATATTTTCTAAATATTTAAAAAATACGACGTTTAATTGTTTTTCCGATTTGACCATTAAATTTTCTACTGCATTGCTTATTTACCCGACTCTGTAGCTCAAATAATAATAAAGTGAGCAATGGTGCGCACTTAATTCTGAACACCCTATATATTTTGCTTAAAATAATGCTTTTTGCATGAAATAATGCGTTTTTTCTTTAAAATAATGCTTTTTCTGCTTAAATTGGTCCTTTATAAAGCGTTTTTTCCAATTTTTTGTGCTTAGAAATCTGAGCTCTAATGATTAGATGGTCATGTTATTGTTTTTCTTTACGACACTTGCGATACACATTTTGATAGTTGTGACATATTTTAAACTAACGCGTGTCTTCCACTCCCAGACTAAGCATGAAGTAAAATTTCGAGTTTAGAAAAGCCCCGCGTAGAAAATTTGTCGCGGGTCGCGCAGCGACCCGAGACAAATTTTCACGGGGCTTTTCTAAACTCGAAATTTTACTTCATGCGCCACGCGTATAAACCACTGATTTAAAGTAAAGTGAAAAATATATACTGCTGAGATATTACAGATATTTACTAAGATTTAGCGAAAAAATGCAAAAAATATTTATCTTGTGAATATTTTGTGATATGTAATAATAATAAAAGTAGAATAAATTTAATTTGAGACACTTTTCCATTGTCTTAATATTTAAATCATATCTATAACGAGGACAATGCTTTGATGGACACATCAACATTTTTTTACTTTCCCCCGTATGTAATACAAAGGGAAAGTATTGTTTTTGTGAAAATTTTCGAATCAAAAATTTTAGCGGAAATATCCGTTTTGAGGTCCCCTGAGTCGAATAAGACCATTTTTGAAGAATGTCTGTCTGTCTGTCTGTGTGTCTGTGTGTGAATCTGTGTGCGCTGTACCGCAAAAACCGCTAAAGATATCGAGATGAAACTTGAACTTAAGCTTTTTGTTACAATCGGAAGAACTGAAAAGCTTTTGGTGAAAATCGGAAAACCGGAAGTGGTACTTTACTCTTAGCGTTTTTCAGTTTTTTCAGATTTTTTCAATAAATGTTCATCAAACAAAAAATTCTTTCAAATAAAAGTTGTAGATAATAACAAAATGAAGATGTATTGTTCACTTACTTTTTGTCATAGCACTCTTAGTTTTTGATATATTTAATAAATAGTGTTTTTTATCTAGTCATTGATTTGTGTCAGTGTGTGTGTTGATACAATTGGAAAATGTTTCAAATAAAAGTTGTAGGTAATAAAATATTAAAGATTTTTTGTATCTTCACTTTTTATCATAGCACTCTTAGTTTTTGAGATATTCAATTAATAGTGTTTTTTATCTAGTCATTGGTTTGTGTCAGTATGTGTTGATCCAATTGAAAAATGTTTCAAATAAAAGTTGTAGTTATCAAAAAGTTGAAGACATTTTGAAAATAATAATGCTACAAATATTTTAAAAGTGATTTAATACGCAAATTACGGGGGAAAGTACTATGATGGACACATCACCATTTTTTAATATGAAATAAAACCATTTCAAAAATTAAAACAATTACTTGGAGCTGAACCGAAAACCGCAAAAACCGTTATTTTTCCGGACCGAAAACTGGAACCGAACCAATATATTTTATTAATTGAACCACGACGAAAACCAGAACGAAAAAAATAACGGTTCGAAGCCCTGATTTTAATATCTAGAGCACAAAGTTTGAACATAAAATTTGTGTAGTTTTCATTTATTTAATCGGAATTTAGCGAACGCCACACACTAAGCAAATCCATTTAAGTAATGTTTCATCAACAATAACACAACGCTTAATGTTGCCACAATGTTGATATAACGTTATTTATTTGTATTTGCTCAGTGGGTAGTATCAAAATTTAAACCAGCTTTAAAAGTTACGCAAAAATCCCATGACAAAAAAATCATTAGATGACATAATAAAGTTGTTTTATATGATATTTTTCAATAGCAATAAACAAATCCAATTGACATATTTACATCAATATTTTCGTAATGGTCTGAAACTGTGCAAACATTCAAATGAATTGTAAATAAGCAAGTAATTGAGGACAGCAAATATGAGCATTATGATTCAACGAATCAATCAAATGAAATTTTCCCACAAAGTTGGAAAGCAGTTTTTAAATTGGAAAGTAATAATATTGCTTGCAATCCTTGGATTCTACAAAATTCAAAAATAAGTCAGAAATTTAAAAACCATTAATTGGAACGAAAGAAGAAACAAATTAAAACCAACGTATTTCATTGGTGGTGGTTAACGAATTATAATCGTCAAAGCGTAAACAAAATTCAAAAATTAGAAGAAAAAAGCATTGAATTAAAACCGATTTTAAAAATTATAAGATAACTCAAAAATTAGAAGTTAAGTGATAAAAATCATCAAAGCATAAATTAAGCAATTCAATAATCAAAGAACTAATATTCAAACTAATAATTTTGCTATTCTTTCATTTTTTTTGTTTGGCATAGGTTCTAGCCATTCAACCACTAACGATGATTGTTTTTTTTAATTTAAAATTTATTTGGACGTCACGACACATTCAAACCACACTCAGGGATACGACGAGAAATTATTATTAAATAACAACTCCCCGTGCACGGGAATCAAGCCCGGTCTGTGGCTCTATTCTTTCATTGAATTAAAAATTATATTTGAAAGTTAAGTAATAAAAATCATCAAAGCATAAAATAAGCGATTGAATAATCAAAGAACTAATATTCAAACTAATAATTTTGCTATTCTTTCATTTGGGAGATACGCAATTGGATTGGATTGGATTACCTAAAAAGATGAGTAAATCAATGCTAGAATTAAGTCCTATACATCGTCTTTCATCTCCAAACCTTTAACTTCATTACAATTATACTTGGAAAAAAGTTATTTTAAAATGAATATAGATCCAATAGTTGTATGGATAGGTAACTTGGGTCTCCTCCCAAAATACGACCCGAAAACCGGCCGAATATGGTCTTCAAAAATCCTCTCGGTAACAATCACCATTTTTCTAATCAGCATGTTCTCATACGCGTGCTGGGGCAAGGAAAGATTAGGCCAATTCCGCGAAAGCGACCAAATTATCCTTAAATATCTACCAACCATAGGACACCTCTTCACAAATTTGATAACCGTGTATTTCTCAGCCACATGTAATTTACAAAGAATGCGCATATTTCACGAGTACTTAGCAAGCTTTGATTGCACAGCAAAATCCGAGTATAAAATGAAAATCCCGAGAATTAAAAAAGTTTATTTGCAGTTTTTCTTAACGCACATCTACTTATTACTTATCTTCGGCTACGATTTATACAACTCATACAAGGCTCAGAATCTCTGGGACTACAGATACTTTCTTAACGACGTGATACAATATTACTTAATCTACCTAGTGGTGTTCTTTCAATATTGCGCTTTAAGGAATATCAGATTGAGGATTTGGGTTTTTAATCAAATTCTAACGCGCTTGAATTTCGATCACAAGTTTTTCCAAATTGAAGGAAACGAGACTTCGAAATTGAGTAGATTGGTTTTGTTGCACGATCGTGTTTCCGATTTGAGCGATTTGTTCAATGCCATGTTCGGCCTTCACATGCTTTTGACGATGTTGCAAATTGTTATAAAATTTGTTGCTATGATACATGCGATTATTCAGGCTAATAACAATTTAGAGGATGTTATTGTTATTATTATATGGAGTATGTATATTATTGTAAGTATTTCTCAAACGCAATTAGGGGTCATGGACGCACGCACATATGGGCAAGGGGCGCACTTGATCCTCCCCCCCAGAAACCCCCCCCCCCATTCCGGGGAATCTGATTTTCTATTTATTTATATATACCGTTCGTTTGTTTTATTGTGCTTACCATTGGTATTTCATTAAACTATTAGAGATACGAAGACAATTGAATTAGACAAAAGTTTATATTTTAAATACAAAATAAAATTGCGTTACAAATGTCATCTATCGTCATTTTTTTCGAGATATAGCGAAAATGTGAAAATCCACAAAATTATTTTTTTTATAGTACAGGAAATTCAAGTTTGAAATCATAAAATAGAACACCCTATACACAAAACAAAATTGCGTTAAAAAAATGTCATCTATCATCATTTTTATTTTGAGATATAGTGAAAAAGTAAAAATCGGCAAAATTATTTTTTATAGTGCGGGAAACTTACCTTGGAAATCATAAAATGGAACACCCTGTATAACATTTAACAATTTATATGTATTCCTGACGACTCTTTCAAGTAAACAAAGTGGCAAACTGTTATTACTACAACTAACAAATATATTACTACACATTGAATTATGTGAAGATCAGCGACGGCTCGCAACCTAACTTCAGGGTCGGCCACAGCGCCAAGGCATACAAAATTTGAGGTTGGGATCGCGCTTTATAAATACAAGAAATGGCACAACAAAGTCACCTTTCAATAACGGATACATATTACCTTGGGTCTCTGGCCTACCCTGAAGTTAGGCTGCGAGCCGTCGCTGGTAAAGATCAAATTAAATGGGCAAATAAAGCACTAACAATATTATTATAATTTATGGCAATTACGTCAATTATTTCAATTTATGTAAAAACTATTGAAGTATTTTGTTCTTTACACGTCTAAAGATAAAAACTGCATTATCTTGCAAAATAATGATTTATTTATTAACACGTAAAACTTGAATACTTATAAATCTGGTCTTCTGTTATTGTAACTGAAGCTGATTTGTATGAGATTTTAAACCTTATAATAAATCAGTGTTGTACACGCGTGGCGCATGAAGTAAAATTTCGAGTTTAAAAAAGCCCAGAAAATTTGTCTCGGGTCGCTGCGCGACCCTCGACAAATTTTCACGGGGCTTTTCTAAACTCGAAATTTTACTTCATGCTTAGCCTGGGAGTGGAAAACACTCGTTTCAGTTTAAAACTGCCAAACCTAACCTAAAAAATTGTAAATTAATCTAATCTAAAAATAGTTGCACATGTCAAAAAACATCATTTTATCTGGATACCGTTGCATCACATCGGTTTTGTTTTAGGAAAGTCAACAGAATTAAAAATCAATAATACAGTTATGAGAATTACAAAAGATAAATTATATATTTAATTGATGAGGCGGATACATGATGACAGTGTTCAACAATAAAAGTGAAACCCTCCCAACTGCGTTGTTTTATTTCAAATAGATAAATTATATCTTGAAAATTATTTCAATTAAACGTAAAAATTGATTAACTTTATGCGATTTTTCGGGAAGATGAACATTTCAAAGATTTATATCTTGATAATTTTTTGGAATATCTGCGTGTAATTTTGTTTGGATATTAAGCAAACATTGCTCTTTGAGAATGTGTACAAATACCCTATCAATAGTTTTTGAGTTATTTCCAATTGAACGCAAAAATAGACTAATGTTACGCGATTTTTCAGGAAAATGAACGTTTCAAAGATTCATATCTTGGTATTTTTTTAAATATCTATCTGAAATTTTATATGGATATTAAGTAAACATTGCTCTTTATAAACGTGTAAAAATCTGAAATAACCTATCAATAGTCTTTGGGTTATTTCCAATTGAACGTAAAAATAGATTAATATTATGCGATTTTTCGAGAAGATAAACATTTCAAAGTTTCATATCTTGATAATTTTTTGTAATATCCGTGTGAAATTTTGTGTGGATATTAAGTAAACATTGCTCTTTGAGAATGTGTAGAAATCTGAAAATAACCTATCAATAGTTTTTGAGTTATTTTCAATTGAACGCAAAAATAGATTAATTTTATGCGATCTTTCAGGAAGATGAACGTTTCAAAGATTATATCTTGATTTGTTTTTTTTAAATATCCATCTGAAATTTTTGTGGATAATAAGTAAACTGCTCTTTATAAATGTGTAAAAATCTGAAAATACCCTATCAATAGTTTTTGAGTTATTTCCAATTGAACGTAAAAATAGATTAATATTATGCGATTTTTCGAGAAGATAAACATTTCAAAGTTTCATATCTTGATAATTTTTTGTAATATCCGTGTGAAATTTAGTGTGGATATTAAGTAAACATTGCTCTTCGAGAATGTGTAGAAATCTGAAAATAACCTATCAATAGTTTTTGAGTTATTTTCAATTGAACGCAAAAATAGATTAATTTTATGCGATCTTTCAGGAAGATGAACGTTTCAAAGATTATATCTTGATTTTTTTTTAAATATCCATCTGAAATTTTATGTGGATAATAAGTAAACTGCTCTTTATAAATGTGTAAAAATCTGAAGATACCCTATCAATAGTTTTTGAGTTATTTCCAATTGAACGTAAAAATAGATTAATATTATGCGATTTTTCGAGAAGATAAACATTTCAAAGTTTCATATATTGATAATTTTTTGTAATATCCGTGTGAAATTTTGTGTTGATATTAAGTAAACATTGCTCTTTGAGAATGTGTAGAAATCTGAAAATACCCTATCAATAGTTTTTGAGTTATTTTCAATTGAACGCAAAAATAGATTAATTTTATGCGATCTTTCAGGAAGATGAACGTTGAAAGATTATATCTTGATTTGTTTTTTTAAATATCCATCTGAAATTTTATGTGGATAATAAGTAAACTGCTCTTTATAAATGTGTAAAAATCTGAAAATACCCTATCAATAGTTTTTGAGTTATTTCCAATTGAACGTAAAAATAGATTAATATTATGAAGGAATAACATTCCTTCATTTTCACTCGCCCCAGTTTTGTGTACCTGTTTCGACGACACACTTCGACATTCCTGTAAGTTTCCTGTTTATTTTATTTTAATATTTTTGTATTGAAAGTCTAAAGCAAAGCTATACTGATGAGGGATAAATCTCGAAACGCGTCTGTAGATGGCTTAAGACAATTAAAATTCATTCCCTAAAATGTTTTCAATTTCCTTTTTTTCTTTTCAAATTTTTTTCAATTTATTTCAATTTCCTTTTGTTTCATTTAGTTTGGTTAGAGAATAGTTTGACCTGATGTTGCATTTTGCATATAAATTATGCATAGAACAGCAGTGCTGTCGTGTAACGCAAATATTCATTGTATAATTCAATATCTGTCGGGGTATTAGCTCGAGAAGTAGTTGTTTCAATGAATATTTGGAGACAAACTTTTTGCAGAAAGTCGATATTAATTTTAATTCGTTTTTATATTTTATTTAATATTATGAGATTCTTTGGGATGATGAACATTTCAAAGATTCATATCTTAATAATTTTTTGGAATATCCGTGTGAAATTTTGTATGGATATTAAGTAAATATTGCTCTTTAAAAATGTGTAGAAATCTGAAAATACCCTATTAATAATTTTTAGTTATTTCCAATTGAACGTAAAAATAGATTAATTTTATGCGGTTTTTCGGGAAGATGAACATTTCAAAGATTCATATCTTGATAATTTTTTGAAATATCCGTATGAAATTTAATGTGGATATTAAGTAAACATTGCTCTTTGAAAATGTGTAAAAATCTAAAAATTCTCTATCAATAGTTTTTGAGTTATTTCCAATTGAACGTAAAAATCGATTCCAATGAGCAGGACAAAACAAACGAACAGTATATCTGTTATATTCCTTTTTATATATAGTTTGTTTTGATTTTGCATTGTTGTATTAAAATTATTATTAAAAAAAACAAATTTATTATTCCTAATTAATAATGACGTCGTTATAAACATTGCTAGTGTATTTTGTTTGTTTTGTTTTAGGCTCAGGGTGTAGTGGTAGCGACAAAATGCGAACAAGTGACAAACGAAGGCAGAAAAACAGTAACGATGGCTTATAAAGCCCTACACAGATATTCAAATAACCAGCAACTTCAGGAGAAACTCTTCATTTTAGCTCAACAAGCTTCAGCAAGGTGCCCAGTCTTTACAGCTGCGGGTTTTTTCAACGTGGACTTTTCCATGCTCTTCACTTTCGTCAATCTCATCACAACTTATGTCATCGTGATCATACAATTTTCTTCTAATTAATATAATTTTTACTTGTAAAAAATATCAATAAAGTCCTTAAATGTCGTAATTTTCAATTAATAAATATTTAAATTTAAAATAACATTTATTAAAAAAATCATGGGATGACATTGTGGTTACAGTTAATCAAAAAAAGTGTGTGGAACCTTCAAATATCTCAAGTTTGTCTCTTTGTGCTAGCCCCTAGCAGAGCTGGGCAGGATTCGAATCATTCAGGATTCGAATCCTTTTAGAGGATTCAAAAGAGCTATTCAAATACTTTAGTTAAACTGGATTCGTGATCCGGATTCGTTACACTTTTTTAAAAGGATTCGTATTCGAATCCAAATGCTGGTGTTTCGAATCCTCGTGAAAGGATTCGAATCCTCATAAAAGGATTCGAATCCTCATAAAAGGATTCGAATCCTCGTAAAATGATTCGAATCCTCATAAAATGATTCGAATCCTCATAAAAGGATTCGAATATTTATAAAAGGATTCGAATAGTTACAAAAGGATTCGAATCGTCAAATATAATACGAATTAATCGTAAATATTAACATGAAAAATTTGTATTGTATGTTTTTAAATTTCTTGTTACATCACTGTTTTATACGCGTGGCGCATGAAGTAAAATTTCGAGTTTAGAAAGCCCCGTGAAAATTTGTCTCGGGTCGCTTTTCTACGCGGGGCTTTTCTAAACTCGAAATTTTACTTCATGCTTAGTCTGGGAGTGGACGACACTCGTTTGTAAGTGATAAAATCAATTAAATTAATGATTTGTGTCAAATTTGACATTTTGATAAAATTTGATGATTTTTGCCAGATTTGAGATTTTTAATTGTTTTTCGGTAATTTCGCCAAATATAACATTTTGATGAATATGAACTACCATTCCCAATCAAATTTTTATACTTAACATGTCGATTTATAACATTTTTATAAGATTTTCAACAAATCGATATTTTCATAAAATTATCATCATTTCGAGATTTTCGTCGATTAATCAAATTTTTATCAGATTTTGCAATATTTCCTCAATTTTCCTTAATTTATCGAATGTTGATGAAATTTTCAATATTTCGAGATTTTTTATTAATTTATGATAATTTTTATCAGATTTTCAACATATCTTGATTTTTGATATTATGTCATTTTTATCGATTTATAAAATTTTGATGAAATTTTCGATATTTCGAGATTTTCTCGTCAAATATATAAAATGTATATATGTAAGATTTTCAATATTTTTATTCAGATTTGTAACGATTTTCAAAAATGATTGAATCATTATTTGAACACACAAATTTAAGATTTTTTTTTTCTACAAGACATATTTAATCAATTTTGACATTGAATGACATTTTTGATATTTTTTACCTTTTAAGATGACATTTTTGACAATAGATTATATTCTTGATATTAGACTACGTTTTTTGACATTAGATGACATGTTTCACATTAGATGTTACTTTTGATAAACAATGACATTTTGTACTTTTTTACTATTTCTGATGTTGACATTAAATGACGTATTTGACATTAGATGGCAGTTCTGACATTTTATACTTTTTTAGTTTTTTGACAATTTTGACATTTGATATTTTTGATATTACATATTTACTTGTTTTATATTAGATAACAATTTTTATATTATTAGATAGCTTTTTTGACATTATTACTGATTTTAAGAGAAATTTTCGTTTTTGTAAGAACGTTTTTGTCAAACTGTCACGTACTGACATAAAATGATAATTTTGACGTACATCGATTTTATCAACACGCCGAATTTTTGACGTTTTTGATATTTTTTATATTTACTAGATGACATTTTGGTCATTTTGATGTTTTTGATGAGTCGCTGACAGGATTGACACTAAGTAAATTCAAGTCCAAATTAAAAGCTTGTCTCCAAATAAATGCATTCTACAGTATAGAAGATTTTGAACATTTTAATCATTCGGAAATAACTTAAAATTATCCAACTGACCAAATTTTATTTTTTATTTTTTATTTAATACATGCATATCAACATTTGTAATCAAATGTCCTTATACTCTGTAGTTTATATTGTAATATTTTATTTCTACTTATTTATATCATATATTTATTTCTTTGACGTGTCTAATATTGTAAAATTAAACAATGAAGGAGCAATAAACAATTTGATTTGATTTGATTTGGCAATTTTAAATAATTTTGACATATTTTGATAACTTTTAATACTGAAAACAGTTTCAATATGTTTTTATATTTTTAACTTTACTTGAAATCAGTGTTTAATACGCGTGGCGCATGAAGTAAAATTTCGAGTTTAGAAAAGCCCCGTGAAAATTTGTCTCGGGTCGCTGCGCGACCCTCGACAAATTTTCTACGCGGGGCTTTTCTAAACTCGAAATTTTACTTCATGCTTAGTCTGGGAGTGGAGACACTCGTTCGTAAATTTTCGAATAATCATAAAGTTGTGTATTTATTTTCAAAAAAATCTTTCTAGGTTTAAAGTAAAGTAAAGTATTTATTTACGGATATCTCCTTTGATATTACAAAATAAATTTACAATAATAAAATTATAATCATAAAATTAATACTACGTAAATAGATATAAGTATATAACATAAGAAAACACATATAATAAAAACGGATCTATACAAAACCGAATAAAATGAACGACAAGTATAGATGATTGCACAATTTAAAATAGCTTCAATACTTACAAAAACCACTCATTGGCGATTTAGAAATTATTCCACCAATATTCCCGCGTTTTAATTGTGACATAAAATGTGAGTGTGAACTATCAAATAAATCAAAATATGGATTTAGAGATATTAAATTTGAGTACCGCATAAATCGCGAAAGCGGGCTACTGTAGCCATAATTTGTCTTATGAGTTTTAACTCTAAATATTGGAATTTGCCTGATGGGACGATTTACCACATTATAGTGAAAATTGACATATGATAACAGTGCCGGGCATTTGACTTCATCCGAAAATAGCTTATAAAACAATGACAAATCGGCATAAATTCTGCGATAGCACAGCCTTTCGATATGTACGCATGAATAGATATTATCAACATTAAAGTTTAACCCTATATCAAAACCCAGTTTAAATGCCATTGTTTTTAAGAATTTCCTCTGTATATTTTCAATTTTATTGACAAGGGTTATTTGAGCTGGTGACCAGACGCATGATGCATATTCCAAATGCGAAATAAACCAGCTATAACAGCTATAACGATATAGGTGACAAATCGTCGGACATTCTTTTTATGAATCCTAGCATTTTTAATGCACGGTTACATATACAATTAGTATGATTGGCAAAAATTAGCTTGGCATCAAAAGTTACACCCAAATCTTTGATTTCTGTTATTTTTTCTAAGATACTATTATTTATACTATAATGGCGATGAATAGTATTTAATTTTCTAGAAAAAATAATTGAATTGCATTTCTTAATATTAAAAAATAGATGGTTATCACAAGACCATTTGAAAATAGAGTTTACATTGTCTTGAAGTAAAATACAATCTTCGGCAGTTACAATTTCCTTAAAAATCTTTAAATCGCCAGCAAATAACAGAAATGAAGAGTTTTTAATTACTTGAGATATGTCGTTTATGAACAATAAGAACAGTAACGATCCACAGTGCGAGCCCTGGGGTACACCTGAAGGCACAGAAATGGTATTAGATAAAAAGTTCTTGATTTTAACACACTGCGTACGGTTAGTTAGGTAACTAGTAATCCATTTATTTAACAAAAATAAAAGAGCTGAGGTGAAAAGTGTTTAGGTAAAAGTGGTTTATTTTTTCGTTGGCTACAACTTTTGTTTGAAACATTTTTTGATTTAGACGTCGAAAGCCATAATCGGTGAGTTGTTAATGTCCACTAGATTTCTTAGTATCTAATTCAAAAGCAAAAGAGCTGAGGTGAAAAGTGTTTAGGTAAAAGAGGTATATTTTTTCGTTGGCTACAACTTTTGTTTCAAACATTTTTTAACTTAGACGTCGAAAGCCATAGTGAAATTCGTTTAATAAAAAAACATCTAATGATTTCTGGTGATTTTTAACGCAAAACTTTTAGACATTTGATGGTATAATTAATATTGAATTACTGAAATAAGTATTTATTTTTAATATATTCGTAAATACACGGTAAACAATGTAAAATATTTATTTAATTAAAATATTTAGAAAATAACAATACAATAAATTTTATATTATTATTATTATTATACTGGGTGTTCGTATTTCAACAGAATGTATGGGGACCTCGGTTATTTAAAGAGATAGAGAGTCGGTTAAATTGGGGCAAAGTTGCATAATTGGGTCCTAACCAATAATAACCCAAAAACAAGTTGGAAATATCTTATTTCCTTAATGAGATATTGTCAAAAAAAGTATTTTTGAAAATTCGTTTTTATTTTTTTATTCAAAAACTATTGAATCCAGACATTTACAACTTTGACATTATAGGCAATTTTTAACGATAAATTTAGTAACATATTTTATTTTAAGATAACTATAACATTTACCTAGGGACCGTAGCTAACTTTTGTTTTTCTTATGGGCGCCATTTTGGATTTTGATATTTTTTGGAAGAATATTTTTTACTGAATTCAATGATGTATCACACTTATAGTTTATTGTACATTTTATATGTAAAATTTTAATCTTTTGTTTTTTCAAAGAGTGCCTTGGAAACAGTTGAGTAACTGACTTATTTGGCAACTCATAGGACCCATAATTTGCTTACATATCACCCCTGAAGACGGGCATCCGACGATACATGCTTTAATAGTTGTGACATATTTTAAAGTAATGAGTGTCTTCCACTCCCAGACTAAGCATGAAGTAAAATTTCGAGTTTAGAAAAGCCCCGCGTAGAAAATTTGTCGAGGGTCGCGCAGCGACCCGAGACAAATTTTCACGGGGCTTTTCTAAACTCGAAATTTTACTTCATGCGCCACGCGTATAAACCATTGATTTGAAGTGTAGTTCAAAAACACACAAATACATCTTTAATCGGAGTAACACAGAAATTTAGTCTGTTATCAACGATGTTCAGTGTTAATAAATAATTAGGTTGTGAATATTTTTGTTAAAACAACTGATAACGATATTTATATGTTAATGGTTGTAAAAAAATAATAAAATCAAATTTATTCTTGAAGGATTTGTATTCGTGATTCGAAAAAACAGGACTCGAATCTTTGATTCGAATCATATTTATCTCTTACGAATCCTTTATTCGAGTATTCCTGATTCGAATCATATTAGGTGATTCGGATTCGTGATTCGAATCCTTTTAACGAAAATTCGTCCCAGCTCTGGCCCCTAGGCCAGAGCCCTGTAAGCAAATAAATGAAATCTAAGGCAGAACACATGATGTATTCTGCCTTGGGCTCCAACTTCTTTTCGTTCTCTCTGACCTAAAGCAATCGTTCTGAGACGATTGAGGCAGCCCAAGAGGTTTCGACGGGCTGCCTGAACAGCCTTGCAGTTGTTGAATTAAATTGTTAAGAATTTTTTAGTAAATTTCAATAAAACGCAATAATTATATCCACTTGTTACACATCATTTAAAAGAGAACAACTACGTCTTCTATTTAAAAAATTACAACTTGTGTTATAAATAAAGAAATATGTTTATTTCCAAAAAAAATATGTAATCGTACAAGGGGGCATTCGAAGTTATAAGGTGTGGAATGGTACAAAAAAGGTTTGTGAACACTACAGTAGACGTTTTGAAAGAATGCTTTATATTATTTGTCAAATAAATTTCTTTCATATTTGTAAACCCGACCCAATCAGCTGTGGTAAAAGTTGCCATAAAGCTTAAATCACTATTTAGTTTTGCAGGTATTTCACAAAAACATAATGGAAGGACACAATAACTCAATCAAGGAGTCATTTAGAAGTATTGATACTACATGCGGACATGTGACGTCACAAATCAAGGATGTCAACTGTAAAAGAGGCCACAATTGAATTTGTTATTTTTCTTTTATTGTTGTGTAATGTAGTTTAAGTGTATTTCAATTAATAAAGAGAATTCCTATTCACGATCTGTTTATTGTTCGCGCGGACGATAACCGCACCGATTGCATTTTTTGGGAATAGGGCCCGTTTTCGGAGAGGAGAGCGTTGAAGAAAAGCGCAGTTGTGTTATAGCAGTGAATCGGTACGAACCGGAGAACTACGCCGCACGCATTAAAGCAGTTACAGGACAAAGTACCTATAATTAATTCAGGTGAGTTATCACTGAGCTAATGTCTTCCTTACTGATTGAACGAGAGCCGCAGAGTAGTACCAGTATTCTTACCTGAGTGTAACTCGTAAATGTTGTGTTGAGCGCCGCCCAGCTTTATGCTGCATTGGTAAACCGGGTTTTCCCCGCCTTACTGAATAACGCGCTGTTATGAAAATCGGGAATGGGACGTTTCATCGCCGGGCCAGTTCATCGCCTGGCCAGTTCATCGCCGGGCCAGTTCATCGCCGGCTGTTTCATCGCCAAGACAGTTTATCGCCAGGCCAGTTTATCGCCAGGCCAGTTTATCGCCAGGCCAGTTCATCGCCAGGCCAGTTCATCGCCAGGCCAGTTCATCGCCAGGCCAGTTCATCGCCAGGCCAGTTCATCGCCAGGCCAGTTCATCGCCAGGCCAGTTCATCACCAGGCCAGTTCATCGCCAGGCCAATTGCGATAGGATATGTCAGGATAGGTTTGGATGGGTCAGAATAGGTTAGGATATGTTAGGATATAAATATAAATGAAATTGCCAATTCTTGGTTGCAGAATACTTCAAACATTAAAAGTGCGATCCTTTTTGCAATCTACAACAAGTTAGTCTTACAAAGACTATATCAAACACTCATTGAAACAACTACTTCCCGGGCTAATACCCCGACGGACATTGAATTATACAACAAGTGTTTGCTGTTACATACAGTAACCTACTGCAAATGTAACAATTTGGGTCAAATTATTCAGGCCATCTTTAGACGCGTTTCGAGATTTATCTGTCATCAGTATAGCTTTGCCATTCCCTCTAAACAATTTGACACCTTAGACTGGCGGTCACGTTACCGTTCAAACATAAATATAAATGAAATTGCCAATTCTTGGTTGCAGAATACTTCAAACATTAAAAGTGCGATCCTTTTCGCAATCTACAACAAGTTAGTCTTACAAAGACTATATCAAACACTCATTGAAACAACTACTTCCCGGGCTAATACCCCGACGGACATTGAATTATACAACAAGTGTTTGCTGTTACATACAGTAACCTACTGCAAATGTAACAATTTGGGTCAAATTATTCAGGCCATCTATAGACGCGTTTCAAGATTTATCTCTCATCAGTATAGCTTTGCCATTCCCTCTAAACAATTTGACACCTTTGACCTAAATTGTTACATTTGCAGTAGGTTACTGTATGTAACAGCAAACACTTGTTGTATAATTCAATGTCCGTCGGGGTATTAGCCCGGGAAGTAGTTGTTTCAATGAGTGTTTGATATAGTCTTTGTTTTTAATGTTAGGATATGTTAGGGTATGTTAGGATGGGTTAGGATAGGTTATGATAGGTCAGGATAGTTTAGGATAGGTGAGGATAGGTTAGGATGTCCTACGTGGTAACACCGACAAAATTTAACACATTGGTCGGACTTACTGTTTTTGTCAAAAATATACATAAGTCCTCCGTGGATAAACTTTTCTTTCCCTCTTTTGGTCAAAATTTGTGTTTCCATACTTGCAAATAGTAAACATTAATCTGAATTGCACTCAATGACATATATCAAAAAAATGACAGCATTCTCATTCGATTTTTATTAAGTTTAAGTAACGATTACTTGGTTATAAAACCTAATATTAAATTAGTGGACAATTTTCAGAATTTGGTAATATTTGAAATGTTATCATTAGATATGATCTTTCTTTCAAAATTTATTTTATAAAAATATTGGCGATGAACAGGCCTGGTGATGAAACGGCCGGCGATGAACTGGCCAGCGATGAAACGGCGGCGATGAATCGGTGGCGATGAAACGTCCTAGACCGATGAAAACCATCCCGATTTATGATTATTATTATCGTACTGTCAGATACTGATAAAGGCAATGGTATTACCGTTGTGAATATTATCATCCCCGTTTAATAATAGTATTGCTGAGGTTATTATTTTTATTGTTTATGTGATTACTTATGCTATTGTTGATTTTACTGTGCACTGCTTATATAGTTATAATATGCAAATACTGACACTTATGATATGATTTACCTGGTGGTAATGAATGATGTGCACATGTTGATGATATATCGATATAACAGGGTGTCGACATACAGGGTTATGACAATGTACCTAAATGTATATGTTCACATGTGTAGTATAGTTAGTGGAGCTAGAAGCTTAGCCAGTAGCATAAAGGAGACCACTGTTTTGTTCGGAGGTGGTGAGGGGGCGCTTACCCTCATGCGCGCTTCTAGTGTTTATCCGACAAGCAGTCGAGAGTTAGTTACAAGCGCTAGGTCACTATCGAGGCATAGGCTGGTCAGGTAGACGCCTTACTGAGGGACAGAAGGTTGTCTTTCACACTTGGCCGGAACCTCATCTGCCGAGCAGGATGGTTCCATAGATAGTATTGCATCTGGGGCATTCGAGACGGACCACCCGTCGTGCCCAGACTATCTTCGCCCGAATGAGAACGGTCAGGTACAAGTAGTCGCTGAAAGCCTGCGTTTACTTGGTGCATGCAATTTGGCTCGACCACCACGGTCGGTAAACAGTGCTCCACGCTTTTGCTAGTTAGAACAAACACGATTATTTTCCCTTTTATTACCCATCTAGGTTAGGGAGGAACACATTGCTCATATAGTTGTTATTATTTTTCTAGTCTGAGTAAGTAGAGGTACATGCCGACAACCACACATGCGCTTCACACTTTCCTTGGTAAAACACACACACCTGAGACAGATAAAGGGGAAGGAGTGTTGACCGAATCGGACCATTGACAAAAACCTGATATACGAGGACACACGGCCGTAAATAAGCAAGTAAGCAAATTCCACCTATTTAAGGTTAGCCTCGTATGGACCATAGCTTACACAACCGCATAAAATCAACTATATTGAATTGAATAACCTTATAAATGTATTCCCTAGGGAAATATGGATTGTCAAAAAGTTTCATATTTCCCTACGGAGATATGAGTATGTTATGACATATCCTATCCAAGGCAATATACTTATTATTGTATCAATCAGAAAAAAACGAATTATCGAAACACTTTTTTCATTTTCGACACATCAAATGACAATTAACTGACAAGTTCAAAGTTTAATCCACACTAAAAAATAATTACGTGTCCCAACATTTTATTTCCACCAATGGTACAACCATCAGGACATATATACTTAAAAGAAAAATTCTCTGTATCATGAATTACACGTGGCGCAATAACCAAAGTCAAGGGGTCAAGGTCTTTAAGCGCGTAAGGTCATCTATACTGAATTTTGCCGATCTTATAAAATAAAATCTTATCTCTTGACGTTCCATGAAGAAGTGCTTTTGTGACGTCAAATACTAATGAAATAGATACTAAAAATAATTAAAATCAACCGTTTTTGAAGAGGACGTATTCGGTAACGCCATCTACTTGTTTACGCACAAACGTTTAGAGTAAAGCCATGTTTAGCAAGCTTAAATTTAATAACTTTAACATTAATTTAAGTACAAAATTCTACTCATTATCTTCAAAATAATATAAATTATTAATTATCATCAGTTTTACTTATTAATCATTACCGTTATTAGTTAAATGTATCTAAAATTCCAAAACGATATTTATATTTCTACACTGTGACTTTTCTTTTAGATAAAATGATAAAAAAAAACAATAATCCATTGATTTTTACACCCCCTGCAAGCTTTCTCAACCCGCAATTATACTAGGGGCCCCCACACGGCGATTATGTCTAGGTGGGCGGCCCACAAAGTCCTATTTTTCCCCACAGAAGATAGTGTAAAGGTCAGCAACTCTTTCCTATTACCACACACCTCCGTAATTGCGTTCCAAACGCAAACAATTATCATTCGCAAAAATGGTTAGCTGATGCGAAAAACAAGCAATAAAGATTACGCGAGATAAGGAAAATCCAAAAAATAACCCCATCTCGGCAGAAATTTTAACGGTTTTAAGATGTTGATTTTTGGATGGACTATTGTTTTTTCCTTATTGTCACATGTTGACTTCAGGTGAGTTAGTTTTATTTCGAAATTGATTTTAATAAAGGTATGTTCAATTTTTAATACGAGGTGCTATAATGTTTCTTACGAGAGCAACTAAAATACTTCGTGTTTGAGCAGCACCATTGCTGCGGATAATTTATAAATTTAAGGTTAAATGTGAAACGAAGCCAACACTTACAGTCCAGATTAGCTGATTTACTGCCTTATTCAAAAGTAAGGATGGCATTATCAAAACAAAGTTCAATTGTACCTGGGTGTCGTTCTATCACCAAAACAAAGTCTGTGTATTTAGAACAAAGGCCGTCATAAAACAATGAAATGATGGCAAACGTTATTATCGAATTGTATCGTTCCATTTACGATAGCAGCGAATATATTTGAAGAAATTGCTATGGATTATAATAAAATAAGCAACGAAACAAGACAACTGATAATGCGATAACGTAAAATATGATACTGAAATCATTCAAGTGTACCAAATTAAATCATGAATTCACAAAAAGAAAAGGGACATTGTCCACAAAAATTAAGTGCTAAGGAGAAAGACCAAATTTGTAATTGCGTTGATGAAAACTGCATAGTGTAATTTAATGAATCGGTCTTTCTTTTGATGACAGCGGACTTTGTTTTGAAAAATCGAACTTAATTTTAGTTATTGAAACTGTCACAGTGATAGCCGAACTTTACTTTGACAGCCTCGGCTTTACTTCTAAACTCAGCGGAAAATCCACTGATTTGGACTGTATTTTTATCAACACAGCATTATGAAATTAACAATTTTACACAAAGTAAGACCATTTTGTTCTAAATGTCCTTCAACATCATCAATGTTTCTAAACAAAATTATAATAATAATCTTTATTTAACATTCTTGTTACACAACAACATAATGATATTTATATACAGGGAATTTATTTTTAAAGTATATGCTGATAATTATAGCATTTGGTAAATTTGCAGGAATTCGTTGACTTTATAAAATAAAGTTGTAATCACACGTAGCTCGTTTGTTTTGATAGTACCAACTGTACGTTAAATGCTCAACGTCCATCTGACTAAAAATAAGTTACATAAAGTCCAGTTTGATTATAGTTCAGTACTCCCAGCCTAATTTATGTTGGCTGTCCTGGTCGTTGGCTGATAAGCAATCACAATAAATTGTTCCAAAAGGCGTGAGAAGGAAATACTCAAATTTAAAAAAAGAAATAAAAACTTTTAAAAATAGACCAGCAATTATTTATGAAAGAAGAAAAACCTTCTCTAAATATAAATCTTCGCATCGTTTTTCTTTGAAAACAGTTTAAATTCAAGCTTCAACTGAGTGTTTTCTACTACCAGATTAAGCATGAAGTCAAATTTCAGGCTTTACTAAACTCAAAATTTTACTTCATGCAGTAAGCAGTATATTTTGAACTTCACTTGAAATCCGTGTTTTATACGCGTGGTTGGCGCATGAAGTAAAATCTCGAGTTTAGAAAAGCCTGAAAATTTGGTTTGGTCGCGTAGCTCCACCCTGTATTTATTTAACTAGAAATATAACATTATATTAACAGTCAATCTTTGATGGGAATATGTTTGCCTCGTATCACTTTGAATGCTTAGGTTAACAATCCGTTTATTTATCTTCAGTACATCCGACGATCCAATCGAAGCCAATCAGCCTTGGGACCTGTTAATCTTCACACAGCATTGGCCGATAACAGTATGCACACAATGGGAAGAAAAGAGCAAGCACAATAAATGCACCCTGCCTCCCAAGGAGAACCTGTGGACAATACACGGAATATGGCCGACACGTTTCGGGACCGAGGGCCCCTTCTTCTGCAACAAGACCTGGCACTTCGACCCCAAGCAATTGGAACCGATCCTCCCCGACTTGGAGTTGTATTGGGTAAACATCGAGGCCAACACACCCCTATACTCGTTGTGGCAGCACGAATGGGAAAAACACGGGACGTGCGCAACCGAGCTGCCCGCTTTCGACAGCCAATTGAAATTCTTTAGAAAGGCTTTGGAATGGACGCAGGAATACAAAATGGCCAACATCCTGGCAAAAAGCCAGATTCAACCCCAAAAACTGGGATACGCAGTTGATAATTTTTATAATTCGCTGAAAAACACTTTGGGCAAAAAACCGGTCGTCGAGTGTGTGGTTAATAAGAATTCTAAAGCGTCGATGGTGGCAGAAATTAGGTTGTGTTTCGACAAAAAGTTGAATTTAATCGACTGTGATTACAAAGAAAAGAAGGACATGCTGACCAACTGTGATCCGAAGAAGCCGGTCATGTATTTCGATAAAGTTCCTCTTAATCTGCACGATCATGAATATGTGGACAGGCTACACCGCGCCTACAACTTGTTACAGTACTTAATTTGGTTTACTATCTAAAGAAACGTAATTTGGTTTACTATCTAAAGAAACGTAGCTGGCGCTTTTTATTCTAATACATTCTGATTGTTAATTACTATGGATAATTGAAAATAAATAAATAATTCATTAAACACTTTTATTCCTGTATACCCTGAAGCAGGCTGTGAATATTTATATTTTTATACCTGAAAAAATTAATATTAAATATTTAAAACATACTGTACTTGTGCCAAAATATACAGTACTGGAGCTGTTATTCTGTATTATTTTTATTTCTATAGTATAAATGTTTAAAATGTGCACCGCCGCACTGCAGGCACTGTTCATAATTGTCACACAGATTTTCAAACAAATTCTGAAACAATAGTTGCTTCAGATTCCTGAAAATAAAGCTGATGTTCTCACGTAATGCAGGTACTGTTCTGAGTGGATCTGTACAGTTATAATACCAATATGACGAAATTTTTTAATGACAGATGGCATAACTGTGTTGCTTGGTGGTGCCACCTTATTAAATTGTTCGCAGTATTGTTCCGCCACTAACTTCAAACTCGACCTGCTTTGATTGCCATTTCCGTACGAGCGAAAATAATACTCTACAATGAAAACTTTTTCCTCTATCCATTTTTAACTCCAACTTCACAGCACAATGTTCTTTGCACTATTAACAATACATAATGATAATGCAACAATACTTCGATGAACTGACATGCACATGGGTGGAACTGCATGAAATCCAGTACTGAATATTTTGGGGCATATTATATTTCTGGCAGGGCTGACCCAAAAGAGGAAGAAACAGATGCAATGCATCCGGGCGCCAGTAACAAAGGACAACTACAAGCAGGGCGGTACTCGAGTACAAGTACTCAAAATTTGTCCTGTAAGAACTTTTCGTGTACAGGGTATTCATGTGCCATTAGTAAGTAATCGTTAGGTTAGGTTAGATATATGGTTGTTAAATGATAGTCATTAATATTAGGTTAGAGATCGAGTGTCATCACATAAAACGTCAAAATTGTCAATATTCCAAAATATTGAACATCCCTAATTGGATGTTTCTTTGTGGACTTGGGTTAGATATTTCTTATCATAATATTAGTTATGTTAAATCAGCTTCAAGTGGTATTTTTTTTATCCACTATAATTTATGCCCCCTAATATTATACTAACAAGTGTTTTACACTCCCAGACTAAGCATGAAGTAAAATTTCGAGTTTAGAAAAGCCTGAAAATTTGGATTTGCCAGGCGGAGCGAAGCGAGTCTGGCAAATCCAAATTTTCAGGCTTTTCTAAACTAAACTCTTGTATATTTATTTATTATTGTCATATTCTTTAGCTACTTGATGGTCTCAGTACTTTGTACTTGTATAAGTACTTAATTACTTATTGTTACATACTTGTACTTGTACTTGGTACATTTTGTGTGGAGTAATTGTACATTTTACCTGTATTTGGAACAACTCTGCCGACAACCCTGAATTTTGGTGTTAAATATGCCAATATTCCTAAATTTTTGATTATTTTTTTGAAAGGGGGCGCTAGTGAACCACCTTAAGCCGCGACTGATGTCTGGTTTCAGTGGCAAAATATTTTAAGCAATTCATAACTGCAAATGTGTAACATTTGAACACTCTTTACTTAGGATTATGAATAGGGATTGGCAGTTATGGAAGTGAAATTGGTGTCTGGGTCACATTCCAAGTCTCTAGATTAGTTTTGAAAATATTCTTATTATCAACAAATTTTCTAGGAAATTCAGTGAGGAAACTTCAGATTATATGTTTTTAGCAATTATTAAAATAAAGATTATATCTCTTAATAATATCACATAAAAAACTGTTTACAGGTTAAAATTAATTAAAAGCCAAGCAGTTTTATTTACCATATTTTTTACTTATAAACAAATCATCCATGCAAACCTAAATGTTAAGTAAGTTTTTATTTTTTATGTGTACGAGTGTGGGTAAGGCATCTTTTTTGTACAAAATAAAGTTATTGTATATATATATTTATAAAATAGAATAAAATAATAATTAGCAGCAATATTTCTCTTTACATCTTCTTCACAAACAAAACTGCCGAAGGTGTCAATCCTGGAAAATTCATAATCATTACCCCAAAGTATCACAATTTTTCATAAATATTAACCATTTTTGCTTACAATGAGGACAAATGTGATCATTTAATTAATTATGATTGATAAAGATTGGTTAAATTTCACTGATATTTTGGTTTTTTATTCCAACTACTGGAGCTCACCCTTTGTGGCGCCTTATTGCCTGAACCATAAAATTAAAATTAGCCTCTCCTCTTGTACATAAGGTTTGTAAAAATGTAATTTTCTGTATTCCTTGAGAATGACTCAAAGTCGAGACTAGTTGGAATAAAAAAAAACAAAATGTTATTGAAATTTAATCAAGTGTTTGCTTTTAAAATCATAGTTAAAAATGTTTCACCACATAAAAGATAAGAAATGTATTCAAGGCTTAATTAATTTTGTATCAGGAACATAGAAATTTCAACGTATCAAATGACAAGTATCGAATGTGAAAATCACTACTTTTCAGGAGGCTCGATTAATTGATTCAAAGCTATGTATAAGATAAGCCTGTTTTGACCTTTTAATATTTTTCTAATAGTGATTTAAAGCTTTCTAAAATTAAACTAATATTCACTCCTAAATCATTGTGTGTATTGCCCCTAAAGCCACTGGGAAAAGTGATAACGAAAAACCGTTTTCTCACATTCGATGCTTTACGATATCTAATATCTAAGCTCGAAATTAAAACTTTTATTAAGAATATCGCAGTTGGAGATTAAATATAAATTTTAAATTTTTTATGCCAAAGCAATAATTTGTAAATAAGGGTTAAGAATTATAAGAAGAAGAAAAGTTAAAAAAAAAACACTTGAGATTAATTCGTGAGCGAAAGGGTTGAGAGGAAGATACAAAAAAAACATACCCAAGATGTCCAATGGCTTCTCATAATCGTCCCCGTTAAAAACTTTCTTTGGAAAATTGGTCATCAGCAAAAACGGTGCGGGCTCGTCTGATCTGTTCATCTCGATGAATAACCTCACAGCAGAGAGCGGTTCTTTGGCTCCGAATGTCTGCACTAAACTCTGCCCGTTTGTCAACCTTACCTGAATCTTAACATCCGTGTAATTTGAGGCTGGTTTTGGCGATGTCGCCTGCACAACAGGGGGTTGAGGTTTAACGACTTCCGCTTCGGAAACGTTTCCCGCTTTCAACTTTCTCGCCAGTTTGTCCTGCTCGATTTGATCCCGGACCCTCTGTCTGGCCAAACGCTCCTCTTCTTTTTCGCGTTTGCGTTGCTCGACAATCTTTTTAATTTCTAAATCCTCCTGTTTTTTCTTCGCTTCGAGCATCTCCTTTCCTGAGCGTATTCGCTTTTTCTCCCGCTCTAGAGCTTCCTGTTTCTCGCGTTCTTCCCTTTCCATACGGCGCTGTTTTAACTTGGCCTCTATTTTTGCCAGCTGCTCTTTTTTTTCCTCCTCTGTAAGGGCACGTTTCTCTTCGGTTGATTCAGAGAAATTTTCGTGTCCTGTAAAGAAATTTCTAACCTATATCTTCAGTAACACATTTTTGAAATACTTGGTTTTCACCTAACTTATTCTGATAACAACAAGAAATGGTACAATCTATATTAACCATATGGGCAAGTGGGGCACTTGTCCTTCCCTGGAATTTCGTCTTAAAACTTGAGGATAATTAGCAAGTGGCAAGTGGCAATTTGTTGAAAATAACCAAAGTGATGTAAATAAAAACGGTATCATAAATTAAATTTATATAAATATTAATATTAGGAAGCACGGTTTTTTTCATCTAAGTACATTTTTTTTTACATATTTCATATAAACATTTGCAAAAGAACATGAGATCTAACTGAAGTAATATATTTTGAACTTCACAATATTTCAGTGTTTATACGCCTGGTGAACATGAGATCTAATCGAAGTAAGATATTTTGAACTTCACAATATTTCAGTGTTTATACGCCTGGCGCATAAAGTAAAATTTCGAGTTTAGAAAAGCCTAATTTTAATTGGTCACGTAGCGAAGCGGAACTTCCCCCCCCCCCCCACCACTTCCTCTAATTAGCTGTGCACCCCTGATTATTATTATTATTACATGACATTTTGCCTCTCTCTGAAAAAAGATTCTGTGGGCACCGTAATAACTGCTATATAAGTATTAATAAAAATGTTTCACCAAGTCACTAATGACAAACAAGTATATAATACACTAACCGCTTTTTGCTGCGTGGAATTCAACCTCTGTTTGATTTTTGAACAACTTTCCGCAATCATCACACCTGATGGACTTGGCTGTTTGTGGTTCCTGCGAGCCGGTGGCCGAACTGGCCAGATCTTCCGTTGTCTGTGAATCTGACGGTTCCGCATTTCCAGTGGCCTCCTCTTGCTTCTGCGGCTGCAATGCGGTGGTTGGTAGTTCCTCCTCTTCGTGTAACAACAACCATTCTGTTACAACTTGTATGTCATGGGAATTAGATTTAGACACAGCCAATTCCCTGAATCAAACATAGTTGTATGGAAACATAATTAAAAGTCATGATTTATATTGAGCTGAGTGTACTTAGATAGGTGATTGAAAATTCAATTGAATTTCACTTTTTACAAAAAAAAATATGCACCATCAAACTTTTCATTGTAACCCTTATAAATTGATTTTTCACAAGGCAAAAGTAACTTTATGTTACCGAAGGTTTTGCCGGTGGTTCGACCATAAGACTATAAAAGCATAACCAAACATTTAACCTGTGAGCAGTGACCCTTGCTTTGCCAAACGATTCCGAAGTTTAAATTTGACTTAAGATCTAAGCTTGCGCTTGAGTGTGAAAATGTCGATTCTTTGATTATGCAAAGGCCTTTTTCTTTAGCTATTGTTTCGAATTTGTTTCATGTGAATGTCGTGTTTTGTAAAAAGTTACCAGAGTTTGAACCAACGGCCGATTTGTTTTTTATTAGGAGTCATTCCTAGCTTTGAACTTTTGATAATCAATTATCAATTGTCCCAATGATGAAACAAACAAGTGTCTTCCACTCCTAGGTTAAGCGCACAAAACATGGATTTAATGTGAGAAAGGTCTTAAACCAATTGACAAGTGAAATAAGTTCAGTATATCAATTATTTAAATGATGGGGAAAGTGCTATGATGGACACATCACCATTTTTTTATAAATGGTACTTGGTTTAAACTTATTTGGATATAATTTTAATGTAGAAATTAAATTAAATAAAATATTTAAAAATTACTAATCAGAAGTTTATAAATTTATCTTTCATGTGTTAATTACATTTTCATATTTTGATTGCTAATGTTACTAAAAAAATACCCGTACTTATGTTACAGATTATAGCGTCACTACAATGATATTGAATTTAATTCTTAGAAATAGACCAGTAGCCAAAGTCCAGTTGAATTTTTTTTGATAGCCAGGGCGGACAAATCTTACATAATAAACTGATTATTTTCTAAATTGTTTGCAATGAACATTTATAATCCTACAGCAATCAGAAAACAATTGATTGTGCAAGTTTTCATAATTTATAAATAATTAGTGTCCACCCAATTCGTCAAATTTCTTAACAATAATTCTTAAACTGTTAATTACTACTTTAAGCAGAAAACATACTAAATACTATTGTAATTTAAAAGTAACGCGATTGTATCTAATGTACACAATTTTGGCTAGAAATAATCATTACTTCGACTGCATCATTGACAACTGTCTGTGAGAATTATAATGTTGTTGCTGTGTCAAAATATTACACCATTATTAAATAACACGCAAAGATGTAATGAATCATAACAAATAATACAGATTCTTTATATTAACCAAATAAATCAACATTTTTCCAGAGCATTCTTTTTTAGGTTATGATGATTAGAATGCATTACAAAATGAATTACTTACGCTCTATGTCGTGGAAAACCCATCTCGATGAGGGTGTCTATTATGCTGGACATGTTTTCTGACTAAATTGAACTACCTTTTGATGTTTACACCGCGGTGAATCCCGGCTTTGATTTTTTTATTTTGACAGAATAGTTGATAGAAGACGTCAGTTCGTCACATCGAATTCGTTTGAATGAAGTTGTGATTGAATAAAATGTGCTATTAGAAACGATTTGTCAACAAAGTATAAATATTTTAATCAAACTTTCTATCATTGCCGAACAATGCCCATATTTAATTTATGTTTGTTAAATTGGTTTTAAAATAATCGCCTGTGAAAGAACACAAAAGTGCTGCCAATATTGAATAGCTGGTCGTCACATCGAAATTGATTCGAATGAATTGAGTTAACGTATAATCCTTATGGACCTATAAATATGATATTTATAGGTCCATGATAATCGTTGATTAAAGTAAATACTTAAATCAACGGTATAATTATTATAATTGTACTTTATACCATTGCCGAGATTTAATTTGTTTTGAAATTACCGCCTGTGGAAGAACACAAAAGTGCAGCCAATAATGAAAACTGCGTGTGTATATTTCCCATTTATAAATGTATCATCTATGATTTTTTACAAATTTGTTCACATTTGAGTTGCTTGCTTTAAAACATTTTTCGATACAACATTTTTTTTAAATGGCTAGTTATTAAAGTAACTTATTCAACAATGCCTTTTGTTTTAAATTGGCAATACTACAATTTAATATTCACCAAGTTATAATGCTATAATTCAAATGGAATCAGTCATTTATACGCGTGGCGCATGAAATAAAACAACACAGTTGGGAGGGTTTCACTTTTATTGTTGAACACTGCAACATGTTTCACCACACAGTGGCTTCATCAGGCAGATGAAATAATGATTTGACAAAGTACAGGTAAAAGCTTATATACTAATGCAATTAAGTTAATAGGAGGGGGGGGGGGGTAATGAGGTAATTAGGCTGAAACTATTACAAACAATTTTGAGCGACTAAATATTGATTAAGGGTGAATTGTTTACTTCTATTTGGTCATTTAATAGAATACCTTTTTTGTTATATTTATTAATTTCTAATTCTTCTAATAAGTTTGATTTTTACGACTTTTGTTACATTCGTGCAATATTTTGAATTTAGGGTTAAAGTTATGTTGGTATTCGATTAAATGATTGGCGTAGGTTGAGGAGGTTTTCTTAAATTGAAAGCATTTTTGATGTTCTGAAATGCGATCTGGCAAGCTACGTCCAGTTTGTCCAACGTATACCTTAGGTCAATCTCCACACTCCAGCAAATACACGCCAAAGTTCGTAGTTTTATCAGATTTGTCTTTAGAATTATTAATGAATTTATTAAGTGAATTGACCGTTCTAAAGGAAGGAGTTAGGTTTAAGGATTTGAGTTTTTTGCTGATGGCAATCGAAGGGGGACCGTTAAATGTTAATGAGCAATATTTATTATTCTGATTTTGAAAATTGGTGGGATATACTAATTTCAGGGCTTGTTGTTTTTGTTTTTTAAAAAGGATGTCTAAGATAAGCTTTTGACGAAAGCCGTTGTTATTAACTATTATGAGAATTCTGTTGAGCTCATTATTAAAATTATTAATTGATAGGGGGATAGTGGTTAGCCTATGCAACATGGAATGGTAAGCTGCTAGTTTATGTTGCATAGGACGGAATGATGTGCTATGGATCGTAGTATCTGTATGGGTCGGCTTGTGAAAAATATTGAATTCATGTTTTTGACCTGGATGTGAAATTGTTAAGTCTAAAAAATTAATAGATTTATTAGATTCGATCTCACTAGGGAATGAAATATCCTTGTGAATTGAATTAATGAAATTTAAAAGTTGTTCTAACTGTCTCTCCGTTCCTTTAGATATGTTGATGATATTTTCGCCTGTTTCACAGGAACGGAGAGACAGTTAGATCAACTTTTAAATTTCATTAATTCAATTCACAAGGATATTTCATTCACTAGGGAGATCGAATCTAATAAATCAATAAATTTTTTAGACTTAACAATTTCACATCCAGGTCAAAAACATGAATTCAATATTTTTCACAAGCCGACCCAACGCTTATAAAGATTATTTTAGTTTGTATTTTTAAAGTATTTGTTGCATATTTTTTAATCATTACCATTATGACTATTCTTTCAAGTAAGTTACTTTAAATTATTATACCAGTGATAATCAATTATTGTTTAGCTTTTGTGTAGCGTATTACAAAAAAAAACTTCTACGTCAAATAATAAAATTTATTTATTACAAATTATGGCGGGGCAGACTTATAAGTTTTTGAAATGTTGTATTATCATAGTAGGGTGCTTATATTTATAAGTGTGTCGATAGTTTTCCGTATTACCGTAATTACATTAGGTATCTTAACAATTTTCAGGATTATCTAAACTCGCCACTAAACAAATAATTTTGTTCATGTAAATCCCGGACCGCTTTATTAAACAATATAGAAATATAGAAATTAAAATTTTGTAACATACAGTTCAATTTTCTATAATAATTAAACTTCTACTATTCTAGCATCGAAAGTTTTTACTTTCATTCCTGAAACAATACAAAAAATTATTTAAAATATCATAAATTGTTACATTTGAACATTCATATTTCGCGGCAATGCATATTTATTACATTTATGATGATGCGAGAGTTCGTCGCGTGTATATGTCTGTGAATGGAACAGTAAAAAAGGAACGTAAAAACTAGAAATAGAAATATATTGGTAATTTAATCTGCGTTACTCCGATCTTCCTTCGCGTGCACTTCTCCTGTTCTCGCGTGGAGAAGGGGAAAGAAAATTGTGCCTCCATCCACTGCGCATTTCAGGGCCACGAGTCGGTCGACTTCCTCTTCATAACTCAACGTTAGGAATCTAGCACCTAACGTTTTCGGACGGGTTTAGGTTAGGTTATGTTAAATGTTTACGTGTACTCTTGGCAACAATGCGGGGACTTTAAACGCATTAACATATTGCCTGAATTCTTGGATATACTATAGTTCAAACGGCATGAATATCGGTCTTTTAGGATAATGATCAATTTGATCCAGTTTCATGTATTTTGGTAATAAATGATCTAGAATTCACCGTCTTAGTAAAAATAATTTGAGACATTTTTGCGCGTTCGATCAACCGTTCGATTATGAAGGCTTTGTATATAATTTGAATAAATTATTATAATTCATAGTATTTTATAAGGATTCGAATCATCTATGTTTAGATTTGAATACGGATCGCGAATCATTTCTCATCGAAGTATTTGAATAACCCTTTTGAATCCTCTAAAAGGATTCGAACCATCTTGCCCAGCTCTGGTTGAATATAACATCAAGCAACGTGTGTCTATTTGTTTTGTCATAGCTACACAACTAAAAAGTCAAAATCCTCAGTAGAAAAAACCCGTCAACATTTTAGTAAACCAAAAGTCACAGTGATTCAGAAAAGAAGAATGGGCGCACCGCCACCGAAGCGCCGAAATCCGTTCTTTAACTTCCTGAAAACATTCATAGTGAAACACCCGATGCAGCCGGAGCTGAAGATCGCCGTGCAAGCGGCGCGGACGTGGCAAGCACTGCCCGATAAAGAGAGGAGAAGGTTCACTAGGTGTTTTCCCGGGGAGGAGAACCACGGAGTTGTTCAGAAGGGGCCGGAGTCCGATGTGAATCAGGCGTGCGGGTTCAAGAAGGCCAGAAAGATGGCGGCACGGAAAGGTTGCGGTAGTGGTAGGAAGCGGAGAGCTAGTCGTAAAAGGAAGCGCGCTTACGCGCCTAAACGCAAGGGGAGGAGTAGGAGCAGGAGTAGAAGTAAGAAGAGGAGTAAGAGCAGGAGCAGGAGTGGGAGTTGCAAGTCAAAGGGTAGGAAGCGCAGCAGGAGCGGGCACTCGAAACGCAGACGCTCTCGCAGCCGCAGCGGATCCTGCGCTAAGAAGCGGCGCACTAAAAGCCGCAGCAAGAGCCGCCGATCCAGGAGCAGGAGTAAAAGCAAGTGCAAATCAAAATCCCGTTCGCGCTCCCGCTCTCGCTCTAGGTCCCGCAAAAGGCACTCCAGGAGCCGCAGTAGGTCTCAGAGGAAACACTGCGCACCGAAAAGGAGGCACAAGGCGAGGAGGTGCGGGGGGCCGAAGAGGATATTTCAAGTTCGCCGGGCGAGGAGGACAAAGCGCAGAGGAAAGGGTTGTAAATGTAAGGGGAATAAGAGGAGGCGGTCGAGGAGCAGACGTTCCTCGGTGAGCAAATGCCGTAGCAAACATTCACGTGTTTCAGAGTCGTCGGGGAAACGGCCGATGATGATCAGCGATCGGTCGGTGAGGATGTTGGAGAGGCTGCGCGACCGGTGCAAGACCCCGCAAAGGAAGGCGCGGATCAACTGCGTCCTCAACAAGTACAAGAAGTTCAAGAAAAAATAGGTGTGGAAGTCATTATCTGATTTTTTTTTCGATGCTGTGCATTTGTTCTTTTCGTGATTAATAAAAAACTACTCTTGTGTATAGTGTATTCATCGCTCTTTTGCTGAGCAATAAAAATCGAACTTGAATACCCTCAATAAAATTATAATCATTATACAACCTTGCGGCTACCGACACTGCGGGTGACCAGCGCGGGGAGTAGTTGGTGCGCGCCGACAAGGATGCTAAATCGGTTCTATTTCGCCTCGCACAACTACCTGCGTGTTTTTGGAAAGCAAAAATAATCTTTTTCGAAATGTTCCCTAAAACCTACTCCGATCCAGGGGTATCCATTGGATTTCCAATGGGAAAACCCTGTATGCATTTCCAATCATTTTTGGAATGTTTTTCTGTGAATTGGTTTGATAATTAGCTTTTAATGATCCTTTTACCCCCATTTTTGTGAGTACAGGTCGTTTTGCTTGGTTCAAAATTCATCATTTTATCAGCAATTGTGTTAGTGCATATTTCGTTCTCGGTTTTCTCATTGTTTCTTATTGTGTCAACTCACGGATTTTGTTTACTTTTTGCTTATGACGACTACCTATTTTTGATAAAATATGTGGCGACCCTGAGATAATTTTTTCATCATGGACCAAAATCAATTGATTGAGGGCGCCGTTGAAGCATATAATAGCAACACTAAAATTTCAGTAAAGAGCCAGGGTATGTATTTAATAATATCATATAAATATATAATATTATTGAAAGTATTTTAAACATATTTTTACTGATCCAAATCGCTAAAGCCATGTTCAGAATAGCAGTGTCCAGCGCATTAAAAATTGTAAGAATTCATTTATGTTATAGTATTCTACATACATTAAAACACAAGAATATACATTGAACAATTTTAATTTATTTATAACAACACTTCTTTAATATCTAATAATATCTTTATTACATGTTTTATTATTTTGACAAAATAATATCACATTTTTACGTAAAAAAAGAATAACAAGATATATGCGTTTTGGGATTCCCTGAGTCGATTAAATTTAGGCTGCGCTCAAGCCTCACCGTCGTTAAATCTTTAATAGTATAAAATCGTTTTATACTATGAAGGCACACAAAGTGGTGGTATACTAATATATATTTTGGTCATAATTGTCAACTCTTGCTTGAAAAAATATTATTTGTCTAATAAAATGGTCTGTAATGATATTATAAACGATTAATTTTTGTAATGGAAAAAGTTGTTTTTATAACGGTTTTTTAATATTACGAGAATATGATATTAGAATTATATAATCATAAAATCGTTATAGAGTGCATGATGAAGTCATATTTTAGATTTTTTTTAGTTTTATTAATTCTAAAATAAAAAATTGAATTAAATCAAAATTGCAAATTAATTTCAGACGGATGTGTAAAGAAAGAATTAAAATATTCGAAATAATAACACAAAAAATCAGTAATATTAGTTTTCATAGGGTAAAGCGCACTATAAAAGAGCGCATTATAGCTAGAGAATACCCAAAGCCAATTCTGATTTATAATACACAACACTTATTGACCGAAAGCTATGACAAAAAGTGTGATTACTAGACAGCGGATTTCTAGCTATAGTATACGAATCACGAAAAATGTGATAATTTGGCACTAAGAATTTTTTTGCTTTTTTTGTCATTTTGTGCTTATTTTTAATTTTTATGCCTATTTTAGATTATTATGCTTATTTAAAGCATTTTCTTAAAGTTTTGAAAAATATTTGATTTTAATAAAAAATTACGCTTATTTTAAATAAATAGGCAATATGCTAAAACAAAAAAATCTATTTTGTATCGGGGTTGTTAAATAAAATGTTTTTTCATTTTAACTAGAACAACCAGTTTTTTTTACGAAACGTGTTTTTTTTCATTGAAACACCGTTTAAAACTTTAAAACATGTTTAAAATGATGTTGCTTTCTCACATATAATATAGTTGTAGCAATTGATTAAAAATATACATATTGATAACCGAGAATATTTTGAACTTCATGATATTTGGATGTTTCACATGCGTGGCGCATGAAGTAAAATTTCGAGTTTAGAAAAGCCAGAATTTGGCTTCGCGCTACGAGGCCAAGCCACATTTTTAGGCTTTTCTAAACTAGTTCAAATTATTGGAATTTATTAAGTTTTTTTTCTTGTTACATAAATAGCTATTTATAATATAGTGAACACAAATTCTGAATTCAGTATAGTTTTTAATTGTTTTAACAGAACTAAGACAGCTGTCACCGTTTTGAAGATATAGCTCGTTTGTTTCGATAGTTGTAATCGTCCGTAGTTCTTTTGTTTTGACAGTTAAAGAAAATCTTTAAATTGAAAAAGTGTGCAGGATTCAGTCTAGAAAAAAATCTCGCCTAATGATGAAAGTTTCTAAGTATTATATTTAATGTAGAGATGCGTAAGTACATGACACAAATTATAAATTTAAACAAATGATGTTACAATTAAATTTGCAATACTTTAAACCACCAATTGAAAATGTCAAAATGAATATCCAACTCTAACGTTATTCAAAAATATATTAATATCGATCATAATAATCACCAATACGTATTGCAAAATTCCTGCTGCGTCGAGAACTACTTCAATTATTTTTTGTTTTTCTGTTTAAGTTAAGCGTTTAAAGTAGATAAAAAAAGGTTGGCAAACCCTCGTTTAGAATAAGATTTGGTGGTCAATTGTTTTCATGAATAAATAACCCAATTATTGAGTTACTTGAAGATGATAATATTTGATTAAAAACACTTAGATCCTTTATTCCAAACTTTATTTTGTAACCAAATGTACATTTCGGACACAATGTGTCCACTATTAATGGTTTAATACTGAATACTAAAAAATAATTTTTATTTTTTAGTATTTAGTATCAAACCATTGATAATGGACACATTGTGTTCGAAATGAACATTTGGTTATGTTGATTCGGATTTCTTAATATTTTATATTTCGTGTATTTTCTGCATTATTTTATTTTTGGGTGTTTCATTACTTTATTTGGCCCCTTTTTTCATAAAAGCAGAAAGGGGCGCTTGTATTTACTTACCAGTTTTATTACTCTTTGTGCTTGTGATTTCTAAAGCGAAACCTGAGAGCCAAATGTTTGGCGGGATTTCATTTATTTCGCTTTACGGCCGAAAGAACGATTAACCATTGTCAAGAAAATTTCTTCAATTTCTAAAGAGCGGACCCAAAACGTGCCTAATTGGGCCCATAAACGTTAATCCGCGACCGAGCGAAGCGTCCGGACTTGTCCCTTTCACCATGCCCAAAAATTCCAGAAATTTCCAGCACCTGACCCTCTGTCCTTATTTTTCACACTGAAAAATCATCCCTCGCTTTCTCTTCTAGAATCCCTCTCCAATCAATCCTGACCAATCAGATTTTCCTATCCCAAACCGTTTCTTCGGTTAAGAAAACCAGAAAACAGTCTTATCTTGAATACCGTTTCAACAACATCGTTCTTTCGGTCGTACCGCGCTTTTAACTTTCTTTTAACTTGTGTTTTTTAACTGATACTTTCTATCCACGTGTTTTTAACTTCACTTATTTTTTCCGTTATTATTTGTTAATTGTTTTGTATATATGTCAGTATTTAAATAAATCGTTTTTGTTTAACTTACTGGTTTAAGTAATTTTTATTAAAGTCGCGAGAACCGCGCAATTTACAGGTTACAAAATAAAGTGTTGAAGAAAGGATCTAAATGTTTTTAATCAAATTGTAGATATTTTGAAATGTATAAAAGAAAAACCTTTTATTTTGAAATACTCCTACATAACATAACACGTAAAGAAAATATTTTCTTTTATTTTTAACCTGTTAGTTGTAAAATTTCTATTTAAAAAATATTGATAAGCATATTGAATACTAAATAATGTTATAGTTTTTATGTATTTTACTCATTTAATGCTTTTTAAATGCTTTTTTAAGTGCATTATTTCACATTTTTTACACTTTTTATCCGCTCTTTAGTGATTACAATTTATGATTAACTTTTCATTATCTACTTTATGTAAAGCAGTTTTCAATATTACCAATACTTTCACAGATATAAACCGACAACTAGATAAAAAAAACACTATTTTTAACATATTTTACATATTAAGAGTGCTATGACAAAAATATATTTTGTTTTGGTAAAATTGAATTTTTTGGTTTGGTAAATATTTAACAAAATATCGGGAAACATTATAAACCGCTAACAGTAAACTACCACTTTCAGTTTTCAAAATATTTTTAGCACCTACAAATATGATAAGTTTTATGTCGATATTTCTAATGGTTTCCGCCAGCCGGGCAGACAGATATTTAAAAAAAAAATGGTGGATATTGTCGTTAAAATTGTGATTATATTTACCCAAAAAAGTTCAATACATTGTTTTCACTTGTACTACATGGTGTAAATAATGAACTCTGAACAAGGCTTTACATTTTTAATTATAGAATCTTTATCTCATAATGGTTTTTATTAGTTATAAAAATCCCAAGTTCCCGCCAACGAAATAACCAGGCAAAACATAATAATTTTTCACCCGACGCGAAACGCATTATAAAGGACGTATATCGAGGTCTTAAAGATGTTCTTGGAGTAAAGAATTTTTTGGAAATAGCAGAAAAAATTCTACGAACCAAATAACAAATCGGTGGGATAAAGGGGTTGTGAAAAAAATTACGCCTAAAGTATTCAATAAAATTAGAAAAATTAAATTACTTATAAAGTAATAAAGGCTAAAAAGACACCTACACTAAAAATTATTAATAATATTTTGAAAGAAAGGGAAATTATATGGTGTATTAACAACATTATGGAAATCCTTAAAGGACAATGGATTTAAATTCGCCACTATAGATAAAAGGAAGCATCTATTGGAAAGGGAAAATATTAAAAAATGGCGATACGAATATTTACAGAAAATTCAAAAATATAGAGACGCTGGAAGAAATATTTGTTATTTAGATGAAACTTGGTTTGATACACATGATACTTCAAAAAAAATGTGGTCAGATAATAGTATCATGAAAGTTTCTCCATCTAGAGGAAAACGAATAACAATTTTACATTGCGGCAACGAAAATGGATGGGTATCGGGAAAGCAGATCTCTAAATGCCATCTGATTATCATGACGATATGACTGCGGTTTTATTTGAAAACTGGTTCGAAAATAAACTGATACCGAATTTGGCCAAAAACTCCGTAATAGTTATGGACAATGCATCATACCATAGTCGACAAATTGATGAGGCACCGACTACGTCTAGTACAAAATCAGAAATATCTGATTATTTATATAAAAATGATTTATTTTACGAGGACAACTATACAAAGGCGCAGCTTCTGGAAGTGTTGAAAACACAAACAAACAAAAAACAATTTTATATTGACACATTGGCGGAAAAACATGGGCATACGGTGGTACGGCTACCCCCGTGTCACTGTATTTTTAACCCAATTGAATTAATCTGGGCCCAATTGAATCGAACATTAAGAAACAATAACACTTCACCGAATTTAAACAAAACAGTTATAGATAGTATCAATATGGAAATGAAAAAAATTACCTCGCTTCACTGGTCGAGATGTGTAAAACATACTATTAGAGTGGAAAAGGAATATAATACATATGACTCAAATTTTCAATTTATTATTAATATGGAAGATACCGACGACGAAATCGAAGACTCCTCAGATTCAGAAATTTAACTTTTAATTTATTAGTTATGAATGTACACTTCTGTGCAATAAAATTAAGTACACAAAATATGTTATAGTTTAAAGCGGACACGATGAGTTTCTTAGTTACGTAAATATGTCAATTCCTTAATGTCAAAATGCCGCGTCATTTAGACTACAATTCAAAACTTTGAATTCTAACAAAAATAGAAGATGATTATTCTATTATACAAATTGTTCGATTGGTGAACATCAGTAAAGACACTGTTTTCAGAGTTAAGAAACGGTGGAAGCAGTAAAGAGTGTTATGGTGTTTTATTATTTATTGAAACTGCTGCTAGGCAATTAAAACAGACCCGAATTATACAACTAGAATATTGTAAAAAATAGTTATGACTTGTGCTTAATTATATTGCACAGAAGTGTATATAACAATTTTAGTAAAATGTTTAGTTAACAGTATTTTGTTTAAAATTTTATATTTGCATATTTAAATATTGTTTTCTTAAATGACAATGTAATTCAATTAATTAAAATTTATTTCTAACCTTACACTTTCCCATAAGTGTTAGATAAACATCTTATTACAATTTTCAATAATACAAATATACGTCTGATCAGGGCATGCTTTGCATCCGAAGAAAATAAATATTGGAAGATTTATTTTACTCACGACCTCTGAATAGTGCGAAGGGTCAGGATCGCAGGTATATTTTGAGCCGGCAGAAGAAACAGCAAACCAAACCATTTAGCGTCTTTGTCGTCCCGGTCCAACTACCCCCCGCGCTGGTCACCCGCAGTGCCGGTAGCCGCAAGGTTGTTTAATGATTATAATTTTATTGAGGGTATTCAAGTTTGATTTTTATTGCTCAGCAAAAGAGCGATGAATACACTATACTTTGTCAAATCATTATTTCATCTGCCTGATGAAGCCACTGTGTGGTGAGACATGTTGCAGTGTTCAACAATAAAAGTGAAACCCTCCCAACTGTGTTGTTTTATTTCAAATAGTATTATGGAGTTTCATCATGTATCCGCCTCATAAATAAATATATAAAATTTCGAGTTTAGCAAAGCCTAAAAATTTGGTCTGGTCGCTCCGCTTCGCTAAGCGACCAAAACAAATTTTCACGCTTTCTCTGAAATTTTACTTCATGCTTAATCAAGGAGTGGAAACACTTGTTTGAAGAAAATTTCTATTAAATAATTCAGGTAAAGAAATACATTTTCACACATAACACATGAAAATGTAATATTGCGACATTATTTTTATCAATAGTTTAAAAAAATTTAATAGTTGAGGCTGTTGGTGAAATTCCATATCAACACTTTTAGTAAATAACACACAATAGCTTATAACTGTAGATTTTGCTGTATTAATACGAAATGTTAGTAATGTGTTTCTACGGGTCTAGTAGAAATTAACTAGCATTAAACTATAATCATATTAACAGCAATTCTATTAATAAGTCTGTTGAAGTTTTGCCATGAAAAAGTGGGGAAAATGAGATGAAAACAGGGAAATAATTAAGTCGAATACGTGTGATTTTTTGTAAAATATTTATATTAAAAATTAAATATTGTATCTGATAATCTTCCTACTAGAATAGCACAATATACACCTTATATATTTAATTAATAATCTCTTTTTTCCTTTCACTCTTGATCACTTAAATAATACATATGTAAATATCTAATGCATTCTCTCTCTTTGTTTTGTCATGTAAATATATGTATATAATATAACAGTTCAATATCAAATATCTTTGGCATATTTAGAAAAAAAAATATGTATCAAACAAAAACTGCTTTGGTTTGTGAAAGTTGTGGCATTTGTACAGGTTTTCCGTTTTGAAAACAAAACTGTAGAGTCAGGAGTTGGTTTTCTTAAATAAATCGAGAAAACTTTAAGTGTGATTATTCACTAATGATGTAAATTTGGCTTCTTGGTTGCAATAGTAATAATAATAACTTGATTTTGCACTTTGCTATAAAAATGCAGTTGTTGCAATTTTCGATTTTTTTCTGAGATTGTCAAACTAGTTATTACGCTAAATCATAATTTAGCGGAAATAATTACATTCTTTCTTTGGGGTTTTTGCCAGTAACCATTTACGTAACAAAGAAGAACTTTATTAGAGAAGTTGTTAAGGTTTGAAATGTATTTTATTATCAAACTCTCCTTTTGACATAAGGTTTTTAGTGATAATTGACTGTATTTAAAAAAAAGCAACTCATTATTCATTAGTGAACAATTACAACTGTGTAATAATTATATTTGGTTTTGTTTGTAAAATTTCTGTTTAAATCTCTTTATATTTGGCAAGAAAATATTGTTCAGTAATCTTCGATGTTGTCATTTTCTTTGGAATTCTGCACTCGTCTAAATAAAAACGTCGTCCTTTTAAGAAAAGAATAATACTTCCCTTACATAATAAAAACAACCGACTAGCACAAATGTTTTTTCTGCTTTAATTCTTTTGTTTTTTGGTAAATCTGAGCAAATTCAATTCAATCACTTATCGAGCTTGAGTGCCGCACTTGCATGTCGTTAATCGTGGAATTGTGCCGCGTCTTCCGGCTGCCCTCCTCAAGCTCCATCCTAGGGTTAACCGACTGCGACAGTGCGTTAGTTTTATTGAAGTCGATCGTCACGTAACACTTGACTTTCGAGGGGCTCTCTGGCGGAGGGATTTCTGCCGACTTTCCGGGTTCCAGGTCCAGCTCGACGTAATTGACCTCGGGCTCGACTATTTGTAAAGAGGTAGGCGTTTGTGGTAAACTGCTCAGCGCATAAGTCTGCGGGTTTGTCAAATCGAAATTCAACAGAGGGGTTTGATCTAAATCATGACCTCCAATGTTAGCGTAGTTGTGTTTCGGATCTTCCTCGTTCACTAAATCTATTTCTTTGGCGACGGTTTCAGTATTCACGTTCATGTATAAGTGTGAGTTGTTCTCAGGTGGCTCGTTCGAATTTAGGTTAACGTACGTTGAAACGGTTTCTTCGATAACAGAAGTGTTTAGGTACGAGTGTTCCAAACTAGCCCTCTTATTGTTGTTGTGCTCCAACGGAGGGGTGGAGACAGAAACAGGACTTACCGGCCCGTTAGACGTGATCGACCCCGGCCTGCTCAGCGTCGGTCTAACCGAGTTAACCGATGCGCTTAAATGATCGCCCTGCGACCGCCGTTGAACCACCATATTCTCTCCACTCAAATTTGAATCCTCACTCAAATTCCTAACCTGTATATTGTGTTGCAGGAGATTGAACAGCTGCTCGGCTTTCCGGCAACGGAAGGCGTATATGCCGGGCCCTGTGGCACACCGCCTGCCGCACTCAAAGCTGAATATTTCCGAATCGAAGCCGTATTTCCTGAGGCTCCTGAGGGGCCATTTGGTGGGGAGCTTGCCACGCTGGTGCAAGACTAGTTCAGTTTCCGTTATTTCGATCTGGCCGGGGCTAATCAGTTGGTAACTCTCGTCCACGTTCGTCACTTGAAAGATGTTGGGGTGTAGGTCATTTATGTCAGCCTTGCTGCTCATGCACCCCATTTTAACGTCCTGTATGAGTTATAAAAATTTAGAATAAACAAAGTTTAATTGAAATATAAATTAAATATAAGTAAGTACGTTCTTAAAAAATGTTTTTATAAAGCTTTGTTTTAACCTGCTAAATGCTTAATTGAAATATTATTCCAAGGATGAGACATGATGGATATATTCACATTAAAAAAATTCATTTATAGCTTACTGCAGTATACACCGTGGTCATGAAGGGTTGCTAAGGTAATCTTCATGTCAAAACCTGGCCGAAATGACGATACAACAGCCAAGTCTTACAGCCCTATAAGTCTCACATCGTTTCTGTTAAAAATTAATGTTACTCACATTTTTTTAACAATTTGCAAATGTTACTTATTTACTGATTGCCATGGAAACTTGGAACAAATTATATCGAGTATACAAAAATATATCTCTACTACTAATAAAACTGATTATTATTTTACTGCATTACTCACGGTTTTTTAGATTAATCACGTTAGACTATATGACTATAGTATATACATTTTAAACACATTTGGGAGTTAAATATTTTAAATTAAAAATATAATTAATAAATTTGGCTCTCATTGATCACTCAATAAAACGACTGAATGTTATTAAACACTTTTTCGACGAAGACCTGATGAACGTCAAATAAGAATATTAAGCTACATAATACATTGGTATTATTATTATTTGAGTAATAAATTTATAATTAGTGACTTGTAATGTTGGTTCACTTATAAAATTTTACTCATGATTACACAAAAATTAACTTCAACTCACAGCTGATATCACTCTTCACATTTAATAAACAACCAACTTTCATGCAAATAGTAAAAATGTTTTAATAAAATAGTTTAAATTTCATGTTTACTGTACCATAAATAATAAATGAAATTGTAGAGCACAATCGCACGAACACTTTTACCTAAATAAATGCCCGTCGGCTTGTACACATTTAATATAGGGCTCTTATTAAATACATAAATAAAATCACTCCACAGTTATATTCATCAAACGCAGAGTAACTTAATAAGCCCAGAATGTACAGAAAATCTCTCCATTCTCACTGTAGCAATCAATTATAGTGATGTCCATCGTAGTAAATTTTCATGGCACCAAATTCTTACTTGCAAAAGACCATATAATTTTTTTAGTAACATTCTAATTTATGTGTTTAAAAAAAGTCATTAAACAATTTAATACTTTTAGTTTAGATATATTTTCTCCATGCCATTGACAAATAAGTAATAAAAGCCCACAACAGATTTTCCAAATTTTTTAAACAAACTTTTCTGTGCACTTTCGCAGTATGTGAAGTTTTTCTTTTAAATATACATATGCATACGCTGTAAATTGTACGACATTTGTTGTTTTTTAAAAGATTCCAATTTGAAACTTTAAACAAGTGTTTTGCACTCACAGACTAAGCATGAAGTATAATTTCGAGTTTATAAAAGCCTGAAAATTTGGCGTAGCAAAGCAGAGCGACCAAACCAAATTTTTAGGCTTTTCCACAAATTTTACTTCATGCATCACGCATATAAAACACTGATTTCAAGTGAAGTTCAAAATATACTACTAAACCAGTATGCTAAAGACGTATATTCGGAGAATTACATTAAATTAGTGTTTATACACTTGGCGTATGAAGTAAAAGAAATTTTACTTCATGCTTAGTCTGGGAGTGGAAAACACTTGTTTAAAGCTTTAAATTGCATCCTTTTAAAAAACAACGAATGTCATAAAATTTACAGCACATGCGTATGCATACTTAAAAGAAAATTTCTTGTACACTGTGGTACCTTAATGTAATTTTTTGTTTTAAAAAAAGTAATTATTACCACTGATTTAAAAATTTGTATAAAAGTACCCAGTCGGCCACGGTCGGGTCACAAAAACATTGTGAGAGCCACTGGAACCCGCGCCAGTTAGGATGCGCAATGACATGGAGGCATAATACTGCATTTACGCCAAGTAAAAATATTACTAACTAATAACTGAATTAGAAAAATCTAAGTTACTATAAAATATTTTAAATCTTAGGGGTTAGCATGAAATAACTTCTCCTACTTAAGAGAAGCATTAATTAAATTTCCCTCTCGTTCACTTAACACAATTGCTCGTTGAATCCTTTCTTTGATATGCTACTTTTTTGCTTTACTTAACTAACTGCATTCAATTAAAACAAAACTTTATAATAACACACGCAATACAGAATTGCTACATCTCAATGTATTTCTTAAACAATGATTTCATCCCCTTAATTTATTTCAGTCTTGTTATTACAGCACAATCAGAAACGATTATGTAAATAAACAAATTGGAAAAATCCAAGGTTACTCACTTGATTTACCTATACGGTGTCGTCGTCGTTTTCGTTCATTTCCTCAGAGACGTGTCTTGGATTGTTAAACGGGGCGAAAATATCACCATCGTACTTTATTTGTTTAGCTTCGCTTCCAGTAATAAACCCCTCTTCATTTACAAATTGTTACAAGACGCCATTTTCGCAATTACAAAACCATAGGCGTAGTTTTACGGGTAATAATTTCAAATTTATAAAATATATAAAAATAAAATAAAAACAGCTACCTCATATAAATACACAGTTTATTAAATGTATCATTGTTATTAGATTCAATTAATAAAGTGAGTTGTTGAACTTTCATGGAATAATGGAAAAAAATATCAATCAAAATATTTATTTAATGACATCAAATAGCTTGAATATACTTGAAATTATTCGTAATGTATTCAGTGTTCATTAATATGTTTATTGCAACAATATCACACACATATAATTTTGAAAGGCGTAATAAATTGAAAATGATTCGATTAAAAAATCCATAACGGCGCCACTGGTTTATAATCGTGTGGAACAAATGGTGTTGTAGGCAAATTGTTGTTTGGTAGAAATGCAAGTGTAGGGCAAATGTAATACACCATTGCCAGTCTTACAATTTTTCTCTGAAATTAAAGATTATTATATTTTGTGAATCTAACATGCAAAGGTACATCCCAGAACTAAAATATGAGCTCGTTACGCTGCCAGGTGCATGTATTCAGTATTATTAGTGGCGAGCTGCCACTGGCAGCTCGCAGACTAGCTTCATGTTAGGCTCAAATATGAGGTTGAAATATATAAATCTATATCGCACGAAAAACGGGTATACAATGTTTGTAACGTTACTACAACTTTGTTGTAATATTTTTAATAGAATGTTTTATTTTAGTATTATGTTCAATATTCGTGCAATGACGTCACACATTGTATTATTCTCGTAACGTCAAATGTCAAGGTAGTTAAACTAACAAGGTTGTCTGAATTTAAACCAAGCCGACCTTATATGCTTAATTACCTTGATCGCTGACGTCACGCGGTGAGGTCCTCACTTGACGTCAAAATCAAGGTAATTAAAAAAGGGTCAATATGGTTTAAATTGAGCCAGCCTTATACGCCTTAATTGCCAACGTCACGCGATTTCAATATTTATCCAATGTTCACAATACACTATTGCATAAAAGTAAAATTGTAATGATTAGGCAACGTTGTGTTACTTTGCCGCAACATTTTTGAACCGTTATAAAATATTTTTAAATTTTATTATCATTTTCAGGATTTATACAGTGCGGTTTATTTAAGTATGGCCATAGGGATTAACATGGCAAAAATTGTACCCCATGTTAACTTTTGTTGTCGTACAAGTTGGAAACATTTTTTTGGTTTTATCAACAAATCAAACATTTTGCTACGAAATGTTCATTGTTAGAAGGACATAAACATGTTAGAATTATTTATTTTTGCTTTCAAAGTTGACATTATTAACACAAATAATTAATGCCGTTACAATTTCCAAAGTTTTTTAGTGGTAGAAACAAACGTTTTCTTTAAAAATCACAACAAGCTTTGGGCGGACCTTTTAACCTTTACTTGTCAATCAGCATTATGATATTTTTGCCAAGTTGATTTTTTGGAGTAATTATTTGTGTCATTAATTTCAACTTTGAACGCAAAAATATAGAAATCTATTTATGTCCTTTTATCAATGAACATTTCGTGGAAAAATGTTTGATTTATTGATAAAACCAAAAAAATGTTTCAAATTTGTACAACAAAAGTTAACATGAAGTACAATAATGACCATGTAAACCCCTATGGCCATATTTAAATAAAACACACTGTATATACAAATTTATACCGCACGGAAAAGGTTTATACAACGTTACTACAACTTTGCTGTAATATTTTTAATACAATGTTTAATTTTAGTATTATGTTCAAAATTTGTGCAATGCTTAAAATATTTCCGTGTTTAGTGGAAAGCAACCTCTTGTGTTTTTAAATTTTATAAATTATTTTAATTTTATTTAAAAAGAAGTAAGCCAGCCTGGGGATTTTTGAAATTTAAGATTTTGGATATTCATTCAATAACATATTCAAGTATTTGATTTATTTTATTCTATTTTATACGATTGCAATAATTCCAAACCAGCGGCGGCTCGCGGCCTAACTTCAGGGTAGGCGACAGCGCCAAGTCACACAAAAGTTGAGGTCGGGATCGCTGTAAATATAAGGAATTGCGCAACAAAGTCACCATTCATTAACGGATACATATTATCTTGGGTCTATCAACTACTCTGAAGTTAGGCCGCCAGCCGCCGGTGTCCCAAACACGTTCACGATAAACATTCCGATCATTAGAGAATTCCTCAATAGTTGGCAGTAAACTACCAACTGTTGTCTCTGATGAACGGGCCCAATGCGCCCAATATACACAATGTTCAATAAATTATAAAGAAAAATGAAGTATGAAAAATTTGAATATAACAGCTGTGAAGTTATAGTGCTTACCACGAACTACTAGAGTTATAAGCTCATCTAGTTTTGAAAATTGGAATAACCTCAAACAACACTGCTTGTGATTAATCAAAAATAGTTTATTGTTATATTATTTGCTAAAATATAGATAGAACCAGTTGTAATTATAACAGAAATAAACTTTAAATTTTAATTAAATTCACTGATGTAAACACGGCTTTGTTTAATCGACAACTGTATAGATGGCGCTACTTTTCAAACACATTTTGAAATAATTTTTTACCTTTTCTTTTTAAATTGAATAATTTTTGAGGCAATATTTTTAGTTAAAAGTGTAAAACGTTTTTTAGTTTTAATTATTAGTGATGCAGTTCTGAGATTTATACAAAAATCGTTGTTGTATTTGACGTAAATGCATTTAAATTTTCATTTTGATTGATTTTTACTTTTATGTACGCAACTTGCAATATTGTTGGAAAATGGTTTAGTTAAATTTAGCGCTCAGATTGTTGTTATAACGCTTTATAGATTATTTAACTACTTTGAAGTCTTCTGAGCCTCTGGAATTATTTGTTGTCTATGTTAATGATTCTAATTATGCACAGTTTAGTTAAATACGCTGGTATTGCTTTGTTTCTATTGATTTTATATTGCTTTAAGCTCAGACTAAATCAATAATCTGTTTATTGGAAATCCAATTGGATTAAAAATAATCTTTGTGTTGGGGGAAATGTAGCGAGCTGCGGCAACTACGCACTGAGTTTCACTCGGTTAACCGAAGAGGGCGCCGCAATCGGTCGTTCGATTTTCATTTGTCGACGGCACAGTCAAGATGGCTGACATCTGGCTGTAATCAAACGTCAGTCGATGTGTTCGAGTGCACCGTTTCGTGAACGCGCGCGCGTCCAAATGAGTTCCGTTTAAGTGTTACAACCAAGTCGAGGGCGTGAACACAAACAAGGGATAAAAAGGCGAGAAACGGCGAAGAGGCGGAAAAAAAATTGGGCAGTCAAAAAGGGGTAAAGAGTGTGCGTGCGTGCGTCATCTCTCATCGAAACAATGTCTGGTGAACGCGAAATACCGGCCGAGGACAGTATTAGAGTGGTGTGCAGGTTTCGGCCCCTCAACGACAGCGAGGAAAAGGCCGGATCGAAATTCGTCGTCAAGTTTCCATCTGGCACAGACGATAACTGCATATCCATAGCGGTAAGTTGTTTCTGTGTGGGAGAAATTGATTCGAGGGTTGCGCCCTGAAAATTTATCGATTGTTTTCAGCTGTTGAGTTTTTGATTCCCGGCGAAAAGCTGGGTGGAATTGAGAAGAGGGTTTTTTGTTAGGATTGTCGGGTTTTGGAAAATTCGCCCCCGTCGATCGAGCGGATTCTCGATAATTAAAACACTAGGCTGCGCGCGATCATCTGTGGTGATCTTGACCTATGAGTAATCGCTCATTGTGGAGAGGGAGGAGAGGAAAATATGCGTTTGTGTCATATTTATTTAAAATTAAACGTTGGTTATTCGTGCACGAACGAATTAAAACTAACTAAAATAATAACCTCATTTTTTTGTAGAAATGTAAACGACGATTTTTACTCCTGCGAAAAACGAGCTTCTCCCCAAGATAATTTCTGAAGTGTAACTTCAACACAATCGTCATTAATTGATGCAGGAAACTCAAGTCAATGAAGTCTAAATCTTAGTATAAGTATTCAAAAATTGTATGTGATATGTTTTATGTTACATAAATTAAATTCTAGTTCATCTCGTAACTGCCGATCAATGTCAAGAGCCTATTCTATTGAAATGTCAACAAATCGACATTGATCTGCAGTTTAGAGATGAACTGTTCCGTAGTGAAAGTTGCACAAAGAATTTGAACTGAGTTCATACTGGAATTCAAACCGGAAATTCGTTGTCCACTTCCATTTCCAGATTGAGCATGAAGTAAAATTATAAGTTTAGAAAAGCCTAAACATTTGGTTTGGTCCAAACTAAATTATCCGGATTTTCTAAACTCGAAATTTTACTTCATGCGCCACGCGTACATTGATTTATTGTGAAGTTCAAAATATATATCTTTATCATACTGCTCTAGTATTTTGAACTTCACTTGAAATCAGTGTTTTATACGCGTGGCGCATGAAGTAAAATTTCGAGGTTAGAAAATTCTGAAATTTTCAGGATTTTCCAAACTCGAAATTTTACTTCATGCTTAATCTGGGAGTGGAAAACACTCGTTTAAACTAATTCTGCGATTCAAATACGAATAATTCAAATATTCGAATATTTGAATATTTAATTATGATTATTTCAATCACCAAATTTTTCGTTGAATGGAATATTCAAATATTGTAAAATTTGAATATTCGCGTATTTGAATATTTTTTATGTTAAAAATGTTAATACATTAAAGTAAAATCTTCAATCATGTTTATTGACACGTAATGAGTTTGACATTTATATTAAAAATTGACATTCACGGCATATAACTCTATTTTTGTTATAGTGAGATAATTAGCCGTTTGTAACACAATTTCTAATTTTTTTTACATAAGTTGATATTTTTAGGGTAACTTGTCACTATTGACATACATTGTCATTCTGTGTTAAAAATATTGAATTATGCTAAATGTGAATAATATGGAAGTTTCTTTTTTCTTTTGCATAATTTGATATTTTCAACGTGGAAAACAATTTTGGCCAACTATGACATTTTAGCATAATTTTTTCGCTTAAAACTTAATTAAGTTAGGTTAGGTTAGATGACAAGTTTTCAAGTTGGTTACAATTAATTGTAAAACCGCCAAGTTAAACGAAAAGAAACATTGTTTTTGTAACCTCACCTGTCTTTTAAATATCATAACATTTTGACATCATTTAAATAAACTTGATTATTTTGACATTAGGACATTAAATCTCTGTGTCGATTCTTTTTTGACCAATAAAACCACTTAGTCCCTTGACTGTGATAGAATTTCATTAATCAATGACTATTGTAACATTTTGACTGTAAGTTTCTTACGTCGACTGTATTCACTATTATGGCATTTTGACGTTAAGTCCTTTGACTGAATTGTCGTTTGACGTCTGGCATAAAAAACGATTGCTTTCTCTTTGACTTGTATCAAAATTGACATTCTGTTTTGACGTTAGAAAACTTTTTCCGCCAATCAAACAAGAATCAATGTATTATGTCAAATATCAATTGTTTTAATGCTAAAACTAGTGTCTTCCACTCCCAGACTAAGCATAAAGTAAAATTTCGAGTTTAGAAAAGCCTGAAAATTTGGCTCGGGCGCGTAGCGAAGCGGAGCGACCGAGCCAAATTGGGCTTTTCTAAACTCGAAATTTTACTTCATGCGAAACGCGTATAAAACGCTAATTTAATATGAAATGGTCTTAAATTTAACCAAGTGGCAAGTGCAATAAGTTCAATGTTTCAAGTGTCAATAATCAATCAATATATTTTTATTACTGATATTGTTAAAAATTCTAAATTTTTGACACAAAGAAAGGTAATTTGCTCATTCATATATTGTCACAATTATAACGATTTATATAATTTTAATGTGAATCTCTGTACTGTAACAGAATCTCATATATTGACATTTTTGACAGTATTGTATTACTGATGTTTTTTATAGGCCATTGTGATGTTTTTGGACATATTTGAATATTCAAATATTTAAATATTCGAAAACTATTAATGATTTCGATAGCTAACGCCATCTAATGCTTCATAGTGGCATCGTCAGAGACACGAATGCACAAAGCGCATATACAGGTCACTGTTTCGTCCACGAGCGAGCAGAACTCTGTTTGTGAAACCAGAAAACAAATTTAAATATTCGACTATTTAAATATTCTAGTATTTGAATAATTCGAATATTTAAATATATTTTTGAATGAAAATTTGAATATATTTTTGAATGAATATTCGAATACTTAAATTTGAAAAATTCCCCGCCCTAGTTTAACCCTTCAATTTGAATTATTTAAAAAAAACCGTTGTCTTTTGCCAGTAAAGTTACAACAGTATGTATACTTAAAAGAAAAATTCCCTGTATGAACTTTAGCAAAAGTGACATTTGATATTCATCTATTGTCATTTTGAACTCTGTTTAGAGATGAATTAAGCTCAAATTATTTTTGTAACTACTCCTAATTTATAAAAAGGAAGTAACATTGTTATTTTTATAATAAAAAAATGTTTCTTATTCTGTCTCGTAATCATTTTCTGTGTTTTATTTTCTCATCATTACCTTGATGAGTATAAAAGAGTGTACTTATTATTATTATTATTACAATGAATCTCTTTGAGATTTAGGGAGAGGAGGAAGGAAGTAATGTCTGTCATTTTTATGACAAAATGTCATCCTGTTTCTTATTTTACGGAGTAAAGAATGATTTCTTCCTCTGTGATTATACGTGAATGTAAACGTGGGTTTCCGTTTTCCTTCTGTGAACGAACGAGTAGAGAACACGGGGGCACACTTCACTGCGCTCCGTTGATCATTGTTTCAAAAAAGAGGTAATTAAATCGGCTCCTTCTCTGGCCTCTTGTAATGTTTAATAACACAGTGCAATACATAAAATATAAACTAAATACTAATTTCAGTTTCTGAAAGTATCCACCCAAACTAGCAAAACTCTGTTGAGGTTTTAATAGTTTAGATCGAATTTTTTTTTGCTATCATGAAGTTTTTTGCTCGAGCTTTGGTTTTGCACAGCTATATCTCGTACATTATTGGGAACTTCTCAATGGAATCTTAAGAGGAGATGTTCTTCACACCAAAATACACAACTTTTGTGAACATGTCGAGGCCAGAAAATTGCAAAATAAACTTTAACACAAAAAAAACATATTGACTCATGAACAGCGATGTAAAATGCGGACATGCGAGGGAAACACCCCTGTGAAGTTGGCCCCCCAACTTTCAAACTTCTTAAAAATTATTAGAGTTCTGGTTGCCCCCCACATAGTTCTAGAGTTCCCAATACATATAAAAAATACTTCCGCCCTTCTAACCTCCCAAAAATCAAATTGAATTAGAGGTAGGCCAACTTCACGCTCATGTTATTTTAGAATGTTATAACTACTTTATTGCTTTGATTTTACAGCAAAAAATCATCTAAATAATTGATAGAACTCTTTGGGAGGCAACTAGAACTCACATTTGTAAAAAAACTAAAAAAAACATCCCCCTCGGACTTGCATGAATTAAATACTATAAAAGTTTAAACAGTCAGAACTTCTCTATTATTAATAATAGAGAATTAATTCATAAAAATGGTGATGTGTCCATCATAGTACTTTCCCCCGTAAATTGCGTATTAAATCACTTTTTAAAGTTTGTAAAGAGGCTAATGAATCACCCTGTAGAAAATTGTGTTTGAAAGTTCCCGAAAAACGTTCTTCTTTTTATAACATATTACGAAGTGGTCCTCAATAACTAGATAAAACACACAACTTTTGAAATATCTCAAAAACTAAGAGTGCTATGACAAAAAGTAAGTGAACAATACATCTTCATTTTGTTATTATCTACAACTTTTATTTGAAAGAATTTTTTGTTTGATGAACATTTATTGAAAAAATCTGAAAAAACTGAAAAACGCTAAGAGTAAAGTACCACTTCCGGTTTTCAAATTTTCACCAAAAGCTTTTCAGTTCTTCCGATTGTAACAAAAACTTTAAAAAAATCATCCTCTTAGGACTTGATCATTTTAATATTACAAAAGTGTAAGTGGCCAGAACGTTTTTTATTATTGATAATAAAAAAATAATTCATAAGAATAATCTGCAGAGTTCGTTAGGGGGCAACCGGAACAAGTCAAATTTACAAAAAATCTAAAAAAATCATCCCCTTAGGATCTCGATATCTTTAGCGGTTTTTGAGGTACAGCGCACACAGCCAGACAGACATTTTTCAAAAATGGTCTTATTCGACTCAGGGGACCTCAAAACGGATATTTCCCTTTCTATTACATACGGGGGAAAGTAAAAATAATGTGGAGAACTCGTTGGGGGGCAACCAGAATTCCAGTAACATTTACAAAAACTTAAAAAAAATAATCCTCTTAGGACTTGATAATTTTAATATTACAAAAGTTTAAGTGGCCAGAACGTTTTTATTATTGATAATAGAGAATTAATTCATAAGAATAATCTGCAGAGCTCGTTAGGGGGCAACTGGAACTCTAGTCAGATTTACAAAAATTTAGAAAAAAATCATCCCCTTAGCACTTGTTAATTTTAATTGTACAAATGTTTAAGTAACCAGAACTTTTTTATGAATGATAATAGAGAATTAATTTATGAAAATAATCTGCAGATCTCGTTTGGGGGCAACTAGAGTTCTAGTCAGATTTACAAAAATAAATCATTCCCTTAGGACTTGAAAATGTTAATATTATAGTAGTATAAGTGGCCAGAAATTTGTTATTATTGATAATAGACAATTAATTCATAAGATATTATATTTCTTCACCTGAAGAAGCTACAGTGTAGCGAAACAATTGTAGTGAGTTAAATAAAAAGTTGAAAATCATAAATAGTCTGCTATTATATTAAGTAATAATGGATTTTCAAAAAATAAGTGCCTTAACAATCAACGAGATAATTCATAAGAATAATCTGCAAAACTCGTTAGGGGGCAACTAGAACTCTGGTCAGATTTACAAAAATTAAATATTTTTTTTTTATAATTTTTGTTGATCTGGCTAGAGCTCCGGTTACCTCCCAACGAGTTCTGCAGATTATTATTATGAATTATTTCTCTATTATTAATAATAAAAAAGTTCTGGCCACTTAAACTTTTGTAATATTAAAATTATTAAGTCCTAAGGGGATGATTTTTTTAGATTTTATGTAAGTTTAACTTGTTCCGGTTGCCCCCTAACGAACTGCAGATTATTCTTATGAATTATTTTTTTATTACTTTCCCCCGTATGTAATACAAAGGGAAAGTATTGTTTTCGTGAAAATTTTCGAATCAAAAGTTTTAGCGGAAATATCCGTTTTGAGGTCCCCTGAGTCGAATAAGACCATTTTTGAAAAATGTCTGTCTGTCTGTCTGTCTGTGTGTCTGTGTGCGCTGTACCGCAAAAACCGCTAAAGATATCGAAATGAAACTTGAAACTTAAGCTTTTTGTTACAATCGGAAAAACTGAAAAGCTTTTAGTGAAAATCGGAAAACCGGAAGTGGTACTTTACTCTTAGCGTTTTTCAGTTTTTTCAGATTTTTTCAATAAATGTTCATCAAACAAAAAATTCTTTCAAATAAAAGTTGTAGATAATAACAAAATGAAGATGTATTGTTTACTTACTTTTTGTCATAGCACTCTTAGTTTTTGAGATATTTCAAAAGTTGTGTGTTTTATCTAGTTATTGAGGACCACTTCGTAATATGTTATAAAAAGAAGAACGTTTTTCGGGAACTTTCAAACACAATTTTCTACAGAGTGATTCATTAGCCTCTTTACAAACTTTAAAAAGTGATTTAATACGCAATTTACGGGGGAAAGTACTATGATGGACACATCACCATTTTTATCAATAATAAAAAACGTTCTGGCCACTTAAACTTTTGTAATATTAAAATGATCAAGTCCTAAGAGGATGATTTTTTTAAAGTTTTTGTAAATTTGACTGTAATTCTGGTTACCCCCTAACGAGCTCCAGATTACTTTAATGAATTAATTCTCTATTATTAATAATAGAAAAGTTCTGGTTGTTTAAACTTTTATAATATTTAATTTATAGAAGTCTGAGGGGGATGTTTTTTTTTAGTTTTTTTTTTCAAATTTGACTAGAATTTTAGTTGCCCTCCAAAGAGTTCTATCAATTCTTCAAATGCTTTTTTGCTGTAAACTTAATAATAAAGTAGTTATAACATTCTAAAATAACATGAGCGTGAAGTTTTATTTTTGGGAGGTTAAAAGGGCAGAACTATTTTTTATATGTACAGGGAACTTTACAACTATGTGGGGGGCAACTTTATTAACTATTAAGAAATTTGAAAGTTAGGGGGCCAACTTCACAGGGGTGAGGGAAACTGTTCAGTGGGGCATGCAGGGTCTGCGTGCGCGAAGTGCGATCGCAACCTGAGTCAGCGTTTTTCGCTAAATGCCCGGTAGAATTACTACGGTCTGGTTTGTTCGTTCGAAGGGAATCGCAGGTCTATTTTCACTAAAACCGAATACTGTGTAATCGGATATCCTTATCGCGTTATTTGAATTTCGTGTTTATAAGAAAATCTTACTGTTTAAAAAAACAGACCGAAATTCGCCACGGATTTTAGCGAAATGTGCTGACTCAGGTTGCGATCGCACTTCGCGCATTCAGATGCCGCATTCCCCTCCGAACAGTTTCCCCCGCATGCCCGCATTTTACATCACTACTCATGAAAGCTGAAATTTTGGTGTGAAATGTACTATTTGGGCCACTAAAATTCATTACAAAAAAATTCACTGCCAAAAGAACTATAAGGATCGGTTGTTGGTTATCGCAATGTTCAGCAAAGTTACTCGTGTTGATTTAGACAATATTTTTGTCAAAGACAGTTATGCTAAAGTACGCACGGTTTGTGAGTTATGATCGGGCTTATCTGCACTAAAAACACCCTAAAAGAGTGAAAATCTGCCCTCGACATGTTCACAAAAGTTGTGTATTTTGGTGGGAAGAACATTTCGTCTCAAGATTCTATTAAGAAATTCCCAATAATTTACGAGATATAATCGTGCAAAACCAAAGCTCAAGCAAAAAACTTTATGATGGTAAAAAAAAATCGAGCTAAACTATCAAAACCCAAATAGCGTTTTACTAGTTTGGGTGGGCACTTTTAGAAACTGAAGTCGGAATTTAGTTTACATTCGATGACCTCGAAAATGTTGCACTTTGTAATAAATATATATACCGTTCAACAATTTTTTCACGCATCATAGCAAAATCCATAGGTTAATACAGTATAATAAGATTTTCTGAAGTAAGAGAAAGACAAAATATATAAAGCAGACGAATCGACAATTATTGTTACCATGGCTACGTATTAGAAAATAAATGTTATCCTGTTTGTCAAATTTTACTTCAAATTTGCAGTTGTCAACTGCCGCGATGTCCTATACTCTGAAAGAGAGAATATAAGTTATTAAATGTAGCAAATTTTGAGTTCCAAATTAAGGGGGTATTACCACTAGGACAGCGTTTTTTTTTACGGTTTTTCAGAATTTTTATTTTTGGGAAATTTAATACATGCGATCTTGCGGTTTCTTGCAACTTGTTTATAGATTCATAAACTATAAAAAATGAATTTTAATTCTTTTCAATCGTCCGGCTAAACCTCTAAATCTGGCCTCAAATAAGGCCGTGTCCGCCGTGTTTTTCCTCATGGCCGGAAAGATTTTTTCGATTCTGTGATTTGAAACGTAAAATGAAGTAGTAGTCATTAATCTGTATTAAATTATCTGAAGTTTGAACCACCGACAATAAAAAATCTCGATAGATAACAAAATGGAGGCCATTCGAAAAAAGTGGTCGCTTTTTGCCCCCCTTTTTCTGACTTTAGGGCTCTATGAAAAATATCAAATGTTAATATATTTGAATGACGGTGGTTCAAACTTCAGAGGAAAATGTGGAGAACCGAACACTAAAAGCTCAAGTCAATCCGTTCCATAGTTTCAAAAGAAAGTTTCCGGCCAGCGAAAAAAAAGTGGTTTCGAGAAAAACGCGTTTAAAGTTTTGACACAAGTTTTAACTATTTTTGGAGATTTTTGGCTTTAGTCAGCTATGCCAGCTCCGTACACTAGGCCCTCCTCTTCCTCTAAAAACTGAGTTTGAATGATTTACTCCTGCCAGCGTTGTTGGATGGCCTTATGAGTTGCTGGAGTCAGGCAAAATTCGTCCCACATCTCGCGCTCCGCGTCGGTCCGCACCGGAAAGCCTTGGCTTGCATGCCGATATGGATTCCCAGTGTCTCTATCGTCTTAAAAACTGCCGAGTATCCGTCGTTGAAAATGCTGGTAGCTATGAAAGACGCGATAGCGACGGTTTTTGCACCACAGTTGAGGTGCTTCGAAGCCAGCTTCCAGACACAAGCATTCAAACTTTCGTTTGAGTTCTGCGTATTTCCACCCAGCCACCTACTCAGCATTGTTTACTTCAACAAGCAAAAATCTAACTAACGAATTCGCCTATTGTAAAACGGCTTTCGGACATGAAACTAGATACTATCAAGTATCAATTACGTGCAAAAAAAAATCAATTTTTTAAAACTTCCGAATGGTAATACCCCCTTAAGCTCTTTTGTTTTTACAACGGATGTCGGAAAATGTACAGCTTATGCATATGTTTACCTAAAAGAAAATGTTCACGTTTTTTTTAGAAGAGTTCAATTTGAAGCTATAAATGAGTGTTTTCCACTCCCAGACTAAGCATGAAGTAAAATTTCGAGTTTAGAAAAGCCCCGTGAAAATTTGTCTCGGGTCGCGCAGCTACCCGAGACAAATTTTCTGGGCTTTTCTAAACTCGAAATTTTACTTCATGCACCACACGTATAAAACAAAAATATTGTTAATTTATGTATATTTGAACCTCACTTGAAATCAGTGTTTTATACGCGTGGCGCATGAAGTAAAATTTCGAGTTTAGAAAAGCTCAGAAAATTTTCACGGGGCTTTTCTAATCTCGAAATTTTACTTCATGCTTAGTCTGGGAGTGGAAAACTCTTGTTTAAAGTTTCAAATTAAACTCTCTTGAAAAACAACGGATGTCGTAAAATTTACAGCTTATGTATATATTTACCTACAAGAAAAATTCCCCGTACAACCAAACAAGTGTTTTATAAAACGAAACACAAACAAATTGACTGACTGACTGCAAACATTAGAGGTTATAATTCAGTGTTACCTCTCTGCAAATATGAAATTTACTGAAACGCCATATACAATCTATTGCCAACAAATCTTAGAATGACATTTACTTAAAAATTCTTTACAAAGATTCATAATACACATGACTATTTTAAATGTATCTTTAACCTAAACATCATTTAACTAAATGCCTGTTTAAAAAAGTTGATAATACCGGGCGTTACCTGATTATAAACTTTCTGTTTTACGTATGGCGAAAGGAAAAAGTCAATTAAAGGCAAATCGGGAGACCTGGCTACCAACCTGATCACCACTTCTACCAATTACACGATTCGGAAAAGTAGTATTTAAAAATCCACGCACATTAACCATGTCGTGCGCAGGACAGCCATCCTGCTGAAACCATATATGGTTGAAGTCTACTCCTAGAAGTGGCCTCATTGCTGAAATTATTTTATCCCGGAGAAGATCTAAATACTTCTCTGCATTCAAATTTTCCGCAATGAAGAGGGGTCAAACAATATGATCTCCGATGATACCTGCCCATACCTTGAATTTGTATGGGTATTGAGTTCGCAAATCCACGCGGCGTCATTTTCATTCTTTTTTTTTTATTTGTACGTTCATCGTCGGTTTACAGAACACTCTACTCTCTGTATATATATATGTAACATCTTAATTTACAGAATACATAGTAAAATACAATAGTTAATAATAAATTAAATTTAAATTCTCTTCTTTCAGTGTCATCTTCTGGAAATATCTGTTGTCCTGTTAAAATTTTGGAAGATTTGTATCCATTTCGTTTGAGAACTTGTCAAACCGTTTCCCTGTTAGTACCAATTTCTGTTGCAATTCGAATGCTGGATACTGACGGATCTTCTTCTACAATAGCGAAAATCATTATGTCCCGTCTTTCCTAGTGTTCTGTGGCAGCCCTTTGTTCTTATCTGTGGCATTTATTGTTAGCAATACATCCAGTCTGTTCAAAAGCACGAACAATTCTTGTAAGTGTTGAACAATGGGGAATTCGCCGGTTCTTAGAATTTGCTACATTTAATAACGTAAGTAAAATTTCGAGTATAGAAAAGCCCCGTGAAAATTTGTCGAGGGTCGCGCAGCGACCCGAGACAAATTTTCTGGGCTTTTCTAAACTCGAAATTTTACTTCATGCGCCACGCGTATAAATCACTGATTTTAAGTGAGGTTCAAATATACATAAATTAACAATATTTTTGTTTTGTACGTGTGGCGCATGAAGTAAAATTTCGAGTTTAGAAAAGCCCAGAAAATTTGTCTCGGGTCGCTGCGCGACCCTCGACAAATTTTCACGGGGCTTTTCTAAACTCGAAATTTTACTTCATGCTTAGTCTGGGAGTGGAAAACACTCGTTTATAGCTTTAAATTGAACTCTTCTAAAAAAATAAACGTGAACATTTTCTTTTAGGTAAACATATGCATAAGCTGTAAATTTTCCGACATCCGTTGCAAAAACAAAAGAGCTTAATTTTGAACTCAAAATTTGCTACATTTAATAACTTATATTCTCTCTTTCAGAGTATAGGACATCGCGGCAGTTGACAACTGCAAATTTGAAGTAAAATTTGACAAACAGGATAACATTTATTTTCTAATACGTAGGGTTGGCAACAATAATTGTCGATTCGTCTGCTTTATATATTTTGTCTTTCTCTTACTTCAGAAAATCCTATTATACTGTATTAACCTATGGATTTTGCTATGCTGCGTGAAAAAATTGTTGAACGGTAAATATACAGAGAGTTTTATGTAACACCGAATTTTCATAACGAGAATTTTTCTTTGAAGTGTACTTATGCAGACGTTGTACATTTTACCACGCTCGGTTTATTAAAAAAATACAATTTAAAGCTTTAAACAAGTGTTTTCCACTCCCAGGCTAAGCATGAAGTAAAATTTCGAGTTTAGAAAAGCCTGAAAATTTGGTTTGGTCGCGTAGCGCGAAGCGCGGAGCGGCCAAACCAAATTTTCAGGCTTTTCTAAACTCGAAATTTTACTTCATGCGCCACCGGCACAAAGTACTGATTCAATGTAAAGTTCAGCCGTGTGTTTTAAACTTCGTACTATGTCAGTGTTTTTAACCGGTGGCGCATGAAGTAAAATTTCGAGTTTAGAAAAGCCTGAAAATTTGGTTTGGCCGCTCCGCTCTTCGCCTTACGCATGCAATTTTTAGGCTTTTCTAAACTCGAAAATTTACTTCATGCTTAGTCTGGGAGTGGAACACACTCATTTTAAGTTTCAAATTAAACTCCTTTTTAAAAAAAAGGATTAGCTTAAGATTTACGGCATAGACACCGAAATTGGGACATGTATACTTGAAAGAAAAACTCCCTGTATGTGCAAGTTGAGGCATTAATTGCAATTGATTAGCTACAATTTGTAATGGTCATACAGGCAACTCAATTTACACATAACCTAAAAATTAAAAGTGTCAAATCGTATTTTATGAAAATGTTCGGTCTTATATAAAACTCGCTGTATATATGTAACATCTTAATTTACAGAATACATAGTAAAATAAAATAGTTAATAATAAATTAAATTTAAAATCTCTAAATTGGCTATCGACCCAGGAGTCTTTCAGCCTGTCTTTGTCGATTCGATTTTGATATTAAAAATATGGTATATTCTAAATGTCACTGTCTTTGTAAGTCATTGTGATTGTCACTGTTACTGTCAACGTGTATGGATGATATGAATTCATGAATTGTGTATGGTGGATATATAACTTTTGGAATTTTATTGATGTTACGAGGAATACATAAAAGGTTCATATTGTCTAGGGAGTCGGGATTAGAAGCGAATTTAAGTGCATGTTGTTGGAGACGTTCTTCGATAGGGGTGATTTTAGTTTGTTCGTAAAGGAGTGTATTGCTTATAATGCACTATTTATGCACGTCTAATTGCCGCACATAACAATTTACGACCACAAAAATATAAAATTGATATTGTTTTATATTATTCATTAATTAATTATTTTTTTTAATCTCTTTCGTGAAGACTGAATGGCCAATTTCATAACCTGACCTATGTTACGCTATCATTCCTTCAACAGCTCTGTGTTGACTGCATTTACAACTATTTTCGAATAACTTTTTCGGTCTTCCTCAAGCAGAAGAGGGCATTGTGTTGATAAAAGCTGCAAGAGGACGCTAAATTGATGTTCAAGATAGTCAAGCTATTGATTGAGCTTTTTATTAGAACGTTCGTAAATATAATTACTATTTAGCCATTTTTGCAAAAGCTCACAAGTCACAAACACCTTAAGAACATCTAGGCCCGTATTCACAGCACCCATGTAATTTGTCATCGGTGAAAACTTGTATAAAAATGACGTAATTTTACTCCATACGGTTTGGTAAATTCTTCGCAAAATTACGTCATTTCGGTGCGACTTCTCACCGATGACAATTTGCATCGGTTCTGTGAATACGGGCCCTGATTTGTTTTAATATAAAAAAATGTAACATCATATCATATTATCGTAAGTCAAATCCAGTAATGTTTAATTATACAATTAACGCCAATCTCATTAACAGAACAACCGAGATGTCTGATCTTGGTGTTATATTTGACAAACGTTTGAGCTTTGTGCCCCATCTCACTAGTACGATTCAATCATCATTAAGAATGTTAGGCTTTATTATAAGAAATTGTAGACAATTTAATAATGTGGAAAGTATTTTTCTATTATTTAACTCATTCATTCTAAGCAAACTTAATTATTGTGCGCCTGTTTGGAGCCCTTACTATCGCTGTTATATTCATTCCTTGGAAAAAGTTCAGAGAAAATTCCTTAAGTATCTATATTATTTTAAACATGGTGCGTATCCTTTTGATACTGTCACTTATGACATGCTACTTAATGAATTTTCGATGCCATCAATGATTCTATTCTATTCTATTGAAAGCGAGTGGGTAGTTATGCTACCCTCCACTGCGACCGCAAGGATCTATTGTGGCTCACAATTAAGTTGGAACATCCGACCTTACAGCTCACCTTCCAAGTCCATCTTCTTGATGAAGTCAAGGATCTTGTCAGGTGAAGTTTTCTCCAGGTCCTTCAGGTTTAGCTTCGGTGTGCCAAACACCGTGGTCCTGATCTGATTGCCAGCTGGACAGGCACATATGACGTGCTCTGCTGTTTCATCATCCTCTAGGCATAGGCGGCACTCAGTGGTGTCGCTTAGTCCTAGTTTGTTAAGGTGATGCCTTAGACGGCTGTGTCCAGTGAAGAGAGCAGTTAATGTGTGAACATCTGATCTGCTCAGCTTCAACCATGAGGCCGTCCTGGCCGCAGATGGTCCACTTGTTACCGCTCTGAAATGTCTCATCCCAGGGCGGTTTTGCCAGAAATCCTGTGCCTCGTGTCTCATCCATCCGTTGTTACGGTCTCTAGCTGTTGATCTGGGTATCCCCAGAGCGGGTTCTGGTCCGATGTAGGCTGTACGCGCCCCCTCTCTGGCTAGGGAATCGGCTAATTCGTTTTCCTTCACGACAGAGTGGCTTGGCACCCACATCAGACTGACCCCGTTTACCTGTGCCATTTGGCAGAGGGCTTCCTTGCAGTTCCGTACAGCCAGCGAGGAGCATCTAGAAGATGCCAGGGCCCTAAGGGCCGCCTGGCTGTCCGAACATATTTTTATTGTCCTGCCCGCCCAACCTTTTGAAAGGATTTCGTGGGCGCACATTTCAATGGCGTATATTTCAGCCTGAAGTATGGTAGCATACCTGCCAAGGCTGTAGTAAAGTTCAGTCCTTGGTCCGACGACTGCGGCTCCTGTTCCAGTGGACAGTTTTGAGCCGTCAGTGTACCAGTAGGAGTCAGCCTTTGCCATCAATGATACAGCGTCACAAATATATATTGCTACTAACTTTATACAAACATGTGCACTACCATTTGGACAATCCGTTTTTCCCTAACATACTTTGCGTTCATGCTCCTAGATTTATCACACGCAATTCGTTAACGTTCTACAGCAAATGACCTAATACTTTTCACTTTTCTCAATCACCTATGCATAATATGTTAAATTGTTACCATAGTGTTGAAGATTATGTCGATGTATTTATGTCAAGTCTTTTTGAATTTTCACACAATTGTAAAGTGGCCATTAGCCGTTCGTAATTCTTTTTTTTTGTTTTCTTTTTTTTATAATTATCGTTATGTACGAGTATATATATATATAAATATATTTTTAGATTAGTCTTTATATATAATTTAGTTTAAATTTTTCATATGTTATAATAGTTATATTTTAAAATTTTCCCTGTAATTGGATTATTTCTGTTGGGAATAAATAAATAACAGGTGTCTATAAACTGTCGTCATCCCAGTTGGTTCTGACTCCAAAATAAACGTCGTAATTAATATCAGAATAAAAAAATGGTGATGTGCCCATCATAGTACTTTCCCCATCATTTAAACAATTGATAATTTACATACTTAACTTTTTTTATTTATAAATTGGTTAAAAAAACATATCAATACTTACCGAGATACGCAAAATGTTTGATTTTATAAAGTTTACGAAAACAATACTTTCCGTTAAGTTTGAAGCTTTAAACGAGTGTTTTCCACTCCCGGGTTAAGCATGAAGTAAAATTTCGAGTTTAGAAAAGCCTGAAATTTTGGTTTGGTCGCGTAGCCAAATTTTCAGGACCATAAAAGACCCTCCCGCAGCAGTGTAAAGATTTCAGCGAAAACGGCTAATGGGATTTTCATCAAATTTTGCATTTGGTTTCTACTCCACAATATCTGGAACTGATCAACTTTTGGATAAGATGTGGAAACCATAAGTGGATGTTTACTCTTATGGTTTATGTTTACTTTTGGCGTTTTTTTTTGTATCTCGTAAATGATTAACATAATTGTAATTTTTTTAAATAAAAGTCGTAGATAATCAAGAAATTAACATTTAATGTGTATATACTTTTAGTCGTATCTTAAAATATTTTTAAAAATGTGAATTTTTCAATTTTGTTGCTCTACCTATCTAAGCACTAGACATAAATGATACGAATAATCGATATAATAATTAATTCTGTTGGTCACAGCAGACTTTTTATTTTAAAGTGTCCCCTTTTCTGTCGGTTTTGTCGGTGGAGCCAATTTCAGTACGTCGCCTTCAGCATACTGATTGTTTACGCGATTTGGTTTTAAAAATTACTTAAACACAAAATTTGTAATAAAAGGTATATTCTCAAATAATGTGCATCAGATTATTTACATAAATATTTACAAATATCAAGTTAACATAATAATTTAAATAAACAATAAACACAAAGAAATGAATTAAGTTAAGAAAAGATTAAAGTAGAGATTAGGAAAAATGAGCAAAGATACACGGTGAAAGAACAAGTTGAAATTATGAGAAAAATACAAAGTTTCACGTTTTCGATTCAAAGAGAGAACTTACTCGTTTGCTGTTCAAAACAAGACTCTCCGATTTTTAGTTTTGAAGACGAGAATTCACAAGGGTGTGAAAAGTGGGAGAAATTTTAGATAAAGAAAGAAGAACATAGAGCATGCAAAGAAGGAAAATAGAAGTGGAAAAAACAGAATAAATTATCTCTCCGACTGGCCTGCATTTTATAACTTCGACGAACATTTTTCGGCGACGGATTAGCGCCTATTGCGCCTCATCGGGCACGTAGAGCCGAAAACCCATTGTCACACAAGAAATTTTACACAAAGCATTTATTTGCTAGTTTTCGGGTCTTCGGCTCTTAAGGTTGTCATAAAATGAAGCCAGTCTCTCACGACAATGCAAACAAGTTTACAAAATAACAAAAAGTCACGTACAAATTTATTTTCTAAAGTTCGGGGAATTTTTGACGCGAACACTGATTTAAAAGTATATTTTAAACTTCACTTGAAATTAGTGTTTAATACGCGTGGCGCATGAAGTAAAATTTCGAGTTTAGAAAAGCCTGAAAATTTGGTTTGGTCGCTCCGCTTCGTCATATTGAAGTAAAATTACTAACAACCAATCAAAAAGAATACCATAGTTCTCGCGACTGTGTTTAATTAAGTCACTGTAGGTAAATAGAGGTTACATAACGCACACACTTCCCCATCCACACTGTACAAGGTCGAAAATGTATGTATAAATTTACGTTTTTCAATTGTTTTTGCCCAATTTCGTAGCCCCCCCCCCCCCCCCCCCCAAACACTGGCGCGTTCTAGTTTTTTGCCACTCATTCCGTATCTTCACGCTATTGCGCAATTTGCGGGTATGACTTCACCGAAACGAGAATATTACTGTTATAAGAGGAAACTCGAATTAAAATGTAAAAAAAAAGCTCGCGCACGAGTCCGTCTTTTCCATCACCAATAATTAAGGTGTTATTTACGTTTTGTTTTGGCGTTTTACATATCGTTTCCGGAAAACAAGAACACCTTATCGATCGATTTGCATTCGCCTTTTTTTTTTACGTGTGTACTTCTTGGAAATTGTGTTTTTTTGTGTTGTTTGAGTAAGTCAGGGTTTCTCAACCGGGGGGGAGGGGGGGGGGGGGGTCGCACGCCACATTAGGGGGGCGCGGCAAGATATCAGGAGGGGCGCGACAGATTTCTTAAAGAGTAGGTGAAGTGAAATAATATGATGAATTAATTTCTCACTTAACCCGTGGTGACACATATTTGATTAATAATAGAATTTTGATTAAAACACTTGGTTTGTTTCACTGATTTTTATTTTTACTCCAACTAGTTTCGACCGTAGGTCTCCTCAAGAATGACCTACGGTCGGAACTAGTTGGAGTAAAAATAAAAATCAGTAAAACAAACAAGTGTTTTAATCAGAAGTGAAATAAGGCGTTTCAATCTAACTAAAAAACCCAAATAAAATCAGGGAAGAGGGGGGGGGGGCGACCTGAAAAAGGTTGAGAACCCCTGCAGTAAGTGGTATTTTATTTGTGTTGGTGTATTTTTTGTAGTTGTTCAAGTAAGATAGTGATTATTCTCAAGCTGGAAAATAATTGCGCGTTCATTTGTGTGTGTCGTGGATTTGTGGAATTCAGGGCGGGAATTGCGCATTGCAGCTGACTCCTCCGTTTTTGACGTTTATCGACGGATCCGATCGGGCGAGTTTTGTCCAACCTGGGGAATGAAAACAAATGCGGTTTTATACTTTTTTTTGTGGAAATAGTTTGTGCGGGATAAAAATTCTTTTTATGTTCACTGCGTGTCCTATTTATTTAGTAAGACACGCAACCCATATAAAAAGAGAGGGTCGAGGTAAATGAAATACAAAAATTAATAACTAACTAAATGGTCTTCACATTCCTTTGAAAATGGTCTAACAAACCGAAACTAGTCGGAATAAAGTTTTAATTTGTCAAACAATACAAGGTGTTTTCTTAAATTTAAATAACTTTACATAAATGGTCTTCATTGCAAGTGAATAAAACTAGTCAAAAACAGTATAAGCAATATTATCGTATGTTCAATAAAATAAAACCTCTAGAGTGCCATGGAAAATATTGTAGGTTGGCAACTCTGAAATTATATATTATAATGATCAAGTCTGACGTTTTCTATGTCAAATTCTAAAGAGTGTATTCAACTTAAATTGAAAATAAAATGAAATCATGGCACTCTAGAGGTTTTTTTTATTGAACATACGATACATTTGTATGTAGAACGTAAACTACACCAAGTCACATTTTTATCAAAATACGTTTTTTTTATACTGATGGAAATAGGATTGTTTACTCTATCGAGAGGTAAATAGCACTGTAAAATTTCAAAAATGTGACTTGGTGTAGTTTCCCACTGAGCAAACTCATTGAAGTAATATTTCATTAACATTAATACAACGTTTAATGTTGTTACAATGTTGATATAACGTCATTTGTTTGTTTTTTGCTCAGTGGGTTGCCTCCCGCATACAGTTATATTTCTTTAGTTATAATTAAGCAGGGTGGCGACCAACCGGGAAAGTCAGGGGATTTTGTTCATCGGGTAAAGTCAGGGAAATTCGGCCTTTTTACCGAAGTCAGGGAATTTTTAAATTAATAATAATAATAAATATGCAACTAATACGATTAAACAATTGACAAATTATTAAATCTGTTCAAAGCAAAGAGTTTGACACATGAAATAACATTAAATTTAAAAAAAATGGTGATGTGTCTATTATAGCATAGCACTTTCCCTGTAATTTGAACAACTGATAATTGACATACTAAATTTATTCCACTCTAACCAAGTAGTTGGAGATTTCACTTGAAGTTAGTGATTTACACGCGTGGCGCATGAAGTAAAATTTCGAGTTTAGAAAAGCCTGAAAATTTGGATTTGCTGGGGCGCGACTCGCTTCGCTCGCGCGCCCCAGCAAATCCAAATTTTCAGGCTTTTCTAAACTCGAAATTTTACTTCATGCTTAATCTAGGAGTGGAAACCCTCGTTAGACGATCAATCAGATACCTATTTTGCAGTTTCTTTTATTGTGAAATGTATGACATTAAATAAATAGAGTTGATGATATTTCAAAGTTGAAAAGTTAAAGGAGAACATAATTAATTTCTAACTTAATGAATTATCATAAACATTGTTATTCAGGAGTCTTCCAAATATTTTATAAAATTGGAAAATTATCAAATTACTGCAACTAACGACTTTTTAATAGGCCTATGAATGTTTGACAAAATTTTAAGAAATTGCTGGTTTATTGTAATTTTACGAAAATTATTAAATTACTGAACTTCACGAATTTTTTTAATACATTGTGAAAATATTAAATTACTGAAATTCACGATTTTTTCGAATACATTGTGTAAATTATGTGAATTGAAAGGAAGATTCAAACTTCACCAACATTTAAAAAAAGTACAGATATATTGTATTGTAAGTTTTCGAAAATTATCAAATTACTGAAGTTCACATTTTTTTGAAAACAATCTAAATTGAAAGAAAAATTAAAATTTGATGAACGTACAGTTTTGTTGAAATTTGAAAGTATACAGGGTGTCCCAGACCACCCGTATCAGGCATTTTTTGAGAAAACGGCTTGTCTTAGAGAGTTGGGATAAAAAAAATTGTTACTAAAGCCATATTGAAGAATCAAATGGTGATATTGTTTCTTCCCAAAAAAGTTGGCATACCTAAGATTTCGCTTAAAAATGTCGGAGCCGCGGAGTTGGAAATTTCGTATAATTCCGACTCCGATTTTCAATATAATTATTTAAATATAATTGTGCTAGACATATTTTGTCTTTTTTTTCTAAAATTTGAACCCAAATAGAGTTTTAAATAACAATAGAAATTTATGTAATTTGCATTTTTCTAGACTTGTCAAGAGCGTTCGATACCGTTGACCATTCTATCTTATTGACAAAATTACATCATTATAGCATACGAGGGAAAGAAAATGAATGGATTTGCTCATACCTTCAAAACAGGAAACAATTGGTGAAAATCACGGACACTAATACAGGCGTAAACGTACTATCTCACACGATTGACACTAATATGGGCGTTCCCCAAGGGAGTATCCTGGGTCCCCTATTATTCATAATATTTATTAACGACCTCAATAGCATAGCAAATGACTGCCACTTTGTCAGTTACGCAGATGACACTAATATCATTATTTTTGGATCCACACTCAGTGGCATAATCGATACAGGAAATGTGATAATGCGTAAAATAGAAAAGTGGTTTGCCGATAATTGTTTAATACTTAATGCAGAGAAAACGAACTGCATTTATTTCAAAACAAGTCAAAGAACTTCAACCCCACAGAACATCTGTTTAAATAACACACTTTATCCATTCACATATCAGTGCAAATTTTTAGGTATTATATTGGATGAAACACTGAGTTACAAACCCCATATTGAGCATGTAATTAGCAAGATTAGTAGAGCAACGTATGGCCTTAGAATTCTATCCAGGAACACAAATGAGAAAATTTGTGGAATGTTTTACTATGCTTACATATATTCAAAAATTAGGTATGGTATAATATTCTGGGGAGGAACATCAGATATGACTGCAGTGTTCAGGGCCCAGAAGCGTGCTCTACGTGTTATCTGCAAAATTAAATTTGATAGCAGTTGTAGGGGATGATTCAGAAGTAAAAAACTGTTAACGTGTACAGGTATCTATATTCTAGAATGCGTAAAGTTTTTATGGAAGCATAAATACTTATTTGAAAAACACCTAATGCCACATATACAGCGTGTAAACGAACTACTGTACAGGCTCTCTACCACATAAGAGGCAGCGTTTAAATAAACAATACCTGCATTTGAAATTACCATACCTTTAGTAGATAGCTCACAAATAATTATTAAAAATAATTAATAATAATAGGCCACATGTTTGTGGTATCTGGTATACGCGCACATTGCGTATTTTAAGAGAGATTCCACATAGACTGGTAGTTTTTAAACGATTTGGATATCGAATTACACCATCCAGAGAAAAGTGGGTCAGACTGTGAAGAATTATGTCTATGTTATCGTTTTCATAAGTACTCATTGCTGACTAAAGTTTAGTGCGTGCGAAGTGATTTATGCGCCTCGCAGTAGTAAAAGTAAATAAAAAATACAACAACTTACGCATCCACGAAAAATATCATGAACACAGGTAACCAGAAGTTCTCAAAAAGTAAAAAATGCATGAAAAATTATGAAAAATCCAATATTTTTTTTCCGATTTTATTTTTGCTGCAATTGGTGTCAAAATATTTTGTGTATACGCCCTTAAGAGGATGTACATTAGTTCGATTACACGCTGTATACAATACGAGACATGGTGTTGAATACAGTCTTCCATCCCATAGATTGTGTCTGTTAGAGAGAAGCCCGTATTACTCATGTATTAAAGTTTATGATAGTTTGCCTAGCGCAATAAAAACAGCAAAGTCGTACGCAATCATGAAAAAATTGTTGATCGATAAACTGCTATTGATAGAACCATATAACTTAGATGAATATTACTCTAACATTTAGAATTAGTATTAAGAATAGTTATATTGTGTTATATAACTTGTTGTTTTGTCTTGACCTGTTTTCATGTAATTGCTGTTTATATGAAATTTTATTTGTATTGTATTTGCAAAAACACTGAAAATAAATGTATTATTATTATTATTATTATTATTATTATTATTATTATTATTATTATGAGAGAAAACCAAATTTCGATTTTTTTCCGAAAAAACTATTAGATTGCAATTATGCAGATGTAGTAAGCTTTAAACATTTATTTCTATTGCATTATTAAGTGAGTGAATCATGTGAATATTTAAAATATTCACATGATTCGAAGCAGCAGTCAGAGTTGGCGTAGAACTTTAAAAAAATAGAGGAGAAGGAGTTAGAGTCAAATAGTTCTTTAGCGCCTTTGCGGACTTGGTTAGAATGTATCTGAGAGGTCTAATTGACATTTGAAACTTAATCTTTTAAAATAAGTTAGCCATGAAAAATTTAAATTAATCAGATATTACTCACAATCGATGCCAGTAATAAAATTATATTTCTTACAAAAATTGCTTAATTTTTAAAGAGCCTTTCAATAATACCACTTTTGACCTATCTTACCATTTAAAAATCTGGAGTTATTGAAATTTTTAAGCAAACTTTCAGTGATGCCAACCTTTTTGCGAAAAAACAATATCACCATTCGATTCTTTTTATCCCAACTCTATAGGACTAGCCATTTTCTCAAAAAAAGGCTGTTACGGGTGGTCTGGGACAACCTGTATACTGAAATTCACGATTTTTAAAAACTTTATGAAAAGTATGTAAATTGAAAGAAAAATTCAAATTTGATGGAAATTAAAGAAATTTCAGATTTGTTGTCATTTTATAATTATTAAATTACTGAAATACACGATTTTTTTTAAACTTTATGAATGTCAATTGAAAGAAATATTCAAACTTCAATAAAATTGAAAGAAATTACAGATTTATTGTAATTTACAATAAATTATCAAATTACTAAAATCCACAATTTTTTTGAAAAGCAAGAAAGATTAAAATTTAATAAAAATTTTAAAAAAGTACAGATTTGTTGGAATTTTTGTTCAAATTACTGAAATTCACGATTTTTTTAAAACATTTTTAAAATTATGTAAATTAAAAGAAAGATTCAAATTTGATGGAAATTTAAAGAAATTACAGGATAATTGTAATTTTACTAATATTATCGAGTGAAATAAATTCACGAATTATTTTTAAACTTTATAAAAATAATGTAAACTGAAACAAAGATTCAATCTTGATAAAAAATGTAAACTGAAACAAAGATTCAATCTTGATAAAAAATTATCAACATCATAAAAATTTGAAGAAACGAATTTATTAAAATTTTACGAAAATTAACAAATTTCCTGACCAAAATTATGAACATACAATCTTTAAAAAAAATATGGAGAAAACAAGCGAATTATTAAAATTAAAGTCTTGTTAAGTGATGAAAGTCAAAAACATTTAGAATTCAATTTAATAATTCAACATATAAAAAGTATGATAGATTTTGTAAAAATGTTCCCTTTTTATACTTTCTCAACATTTTGGACATTTCTCAATTGTTAACGTCTAGATGTACACCATGTAATTTTCAGCTATTCGTTGATTTTATAAAAGAGTTCAAGTTAAAATTTGTAACGAGTGTCGTCCACTCCCAGGCTAAGCATGAAGTAAAATTTCGAGTTTAGAAAAGCCTGAAAATTTGGATTAGCCGGGGCGCGCGAGCGAAGCGAGTCGCGTCAGGGCCTCTCCAAAATATCTAAACCAGCAAATTTTGAAGAGAGACACCCTCTACAAGCGCAGAAGTATAATGGAAGACAAGAAACCACAATTTATGATGTGTTGATGTTACAATTTATGACTTTATCTGTTTGAATAGCAGGTAGTTTCCCTTTTTTCCCTTTTCAAGCGTTTTAAATGGTCGTTCATGTTCATTTGATAACTCTAACAATTTAACTCATTAATCAATATGTTATGCAATGGTATTATTTGGTTACGTTTTAATCAAATCGATTAAATAGAGCACGCTAATCAAGCAATAAAAAGAGGCAAAATAAGGTTATGTCCTGGGTTTAAAACATGTTTAAAACACGTTTAAAACGTGTTTAAAACAGAATATACAGGACATTTTTCTTTTGAGTATACATATCCCGATAATTACAGCGTTTTTAAAGTTGTGGGAAATCGTTGTTTTAATGCGGTTACTTTGAGGCTTTAAACGAGTGTTTTCAACTCCCAGACTAAGCATGAAGTAAAATTTCGAGTTTAGAAAAGCCTAAAAATTTGGATTGGAAGCGCAGCGAAGCGGAGCGGCCAATCTAAATTAGGCTTTTCTAAACTCGAAATTTTACTTCATGCGCCACGCTTAAAAACACTGATTTACAGTGAAGTTAAAAAAACACACACTTACGGTTATAGGCAACCTAATATACGTTAGAGTTATTGGGTTGCTTATAATCACTGCTTTAAACAGTTTTCTAGCGCAGATTTTGACTCACGTTTTATCCACATTTACATATTAGATTGCTGAAGCCGTATATTTTAAACTTTACGACATTTCAGTGTTTTATACGCGTGGCGCATGAAGTAAAATTTCGAGTTTAGAAAAGCCTAATTTGGATTGGCCGCTCCGCTTCGCTACGCGGCCAATCCAAATTTTGAGGCTTTTCTAAACTCGAAATTTTACTTCATGCTTAGTCTGGGAGTGGAAAACCCTCGTTTAAAGATTCAAATTGAAATCTTGAACAAAAAACAACGAACATCGAAAAATTTACAGGGTATGCTTATGTATACCTGCAAGAAAAAATCCCTGTATTTAAAAACCACATTTATGCACACACAGTTTTATTGTAATAAAATGTTATGTTTCATAATGTAACTTGAAATATCTTCAACAATTTAGCTAGAACTTAAAAACAAACAAAACAACTTTAATGAAGTAATATAAAATATAATTTAGCAAATATTTATTTTTAGCAGTTAAGATAATGAAAAAACGGTTTTAAACAAATCCAACGTTTAAAACATGTTTTAAACAAATCCAACGTTTAAAACTTGTTTTAAACAAATTTAAGATTTAAAACATGTTTAAAACAAAACCGTTTAAAACACGACGGCTGTTATTAAACATGTTTAAAACACTGTTTTAAAACAAAGTGTTTTAAACATAACAACCCTGGTTATGATTAATCATCTAACGAGTGTTTCCAATCCCAGATTTAGTATGAAGTAACATTTTGAGTTTAGAAAAGCCTGAACATTTGGCTCGGGCATAGCGCAGCAGAGCGACTGAGACAAATTAGGCTTTTCTAAACTCGAAATTTTACTTCATGCGCGACGCGTATAAAACGCTGATTTAATGTGAAATGGTCTATAACCAACCAATTAGCAAGTAAAATACGTTTAGTACGACAATCATCAATTCTTTAAATGACGGAAAAAGTGCTATAATGAACATATATATTATTTTTGTATTAACGACGTGAACACCATCTACTGTAAATAGCACTGCTCAAAAATTGGCAGCAAATGGCGGTCACATCGTCAATTTATATGTAAATTACACATGATTACTAAAATGGCTATAAATGTAGACTTGTCATAAGCCAGAAAGGCCAGAATACAATTTTAAAAACAGGAGAGACAACAAAAAAATGGCTATAGATGTTTAGTTTCCTTCTGGATTTTAAAATGCACAATCAATTGACATTTATAATAGTTATTTTGTGAGTACAATAGACAAGACTATTGGCAGTAGATGGCGTTCACGTCGTCAACCTAAATGTAAATTACATATGACTATTAAAATTGCCAATTTATAGTGCAATTTGAAATCCAGATGAAAACCATCCTTTCATTTTAATAGTCTTGTATATAATTTACATTTAAAATAACGACGTGAACGCTATCTACTGTCAATATCTGTAACGATACTACTCAAAAATTGGCAGCAGATGGCGTTCACATCGTCAATTTATATGTAAATTACACATGACTACTAAAATGGCTATAGGTGTTTAGTTTCCTTCTGGATTTTAAAATGCACAATCAATTGACATTTATAATAGTCATTCTGTGAGTACCATCGACAATGCCTTTGGAAGTAGATGGCGTTCACGTTTTCTGGATTTTCATATTTTTTGTAAGAATATTTTTTTCTGAATCCAATGATGTAACACACTTATAGTTTATTATAAATCTAAAATCAAATGACAACAAAACAATATTTGTCAACCATTAGTTTAATTATTGACAGATGCGGTTTTGTTATTTGCTTCCAAAGGCTACTTGTTTAAGTCGTGACAGTTTGGAATTTTTGATAATACTTTTTTTTTAAGTTTGCTTTTAATTTTTTAACGAAAGAAGATAGCAAATTTTTTTCTCTACAAAGTTCAGAAAAATTAGCTCTTTTGAAATATAGGTATGTTATGTAGGTATGTTTCTGGTGAAAAAATATTCGATGACGTCATTACTTCACTTTCAAAATTTAGAAAAATATGCAATTTTGGATTAAAATGAACCTTACTCAATCCCATTTATAAACCTCTTTTCAGATTTTTTCTATCGGTTTTCCTTCTCTTTTAATAGAGCTGAGACATCGAGTTTCTCACCTTGTACATTTTATATGTAAAATGTTAATCTTTTGTTTTCGTAGAGAGTGCCTTAGAAACAGTTTAGTAACTCACTTATTTGACAACTCCTAAGACCCATAATTTGCTTACATATCACCCCTAAACTAACGAGTGTCTCACTCCCAGACTAAGCATGAAGTAAAATTTTGAGTTTAGAAAAGCCCCGCGTAGAAAATTTGTCGAGGGTCGCGCAGCGACCCGAGACAAATTTTCACGGGGCTTTTCTAAACTCGAAATTTTACTTTCTGCGCCACGCGTATGAAACACTGATTTAAAGTGAAGTTAAAAATGCACTGAAAACCAACCCAACTTCGATATTTTTTCAAAATTAGATGTGTTATTTTCTATCCATGCTGTAAACCTTCAGATTTTCGTTGTTTTCTTGTAAAAAAACTTCGATTCCCTGTAGTCCTTCGGTCTCCAAAGACCATGATTGGTCCTTCGAGTTGTAACCTTTGTAAAATGGTAATAAACTTAATAGAGTGATCCTTCAATTAGAAACTTCTAAGAACGAGTGTTGACCACTCCCAGACTAAGCATGAAGTAAAATTTCGAGTTTAGAAAAGCCCCGTGTAGAAAAAAAAATTCACGGGGCTTTTCTAAACTCGAAATTTTTCTTCATGCGCCACGCGTATAAACCACTGATTTACAGTAAAGTTAAAATGTATAACGTTTAGATGTAATGATCAATATTTATTTCGACTTTATTTTACAAATGTCGTATTAATTATAATTACATTTTAAATAATTTCATAAATATCAAATAAATATTCCTATCAAAACCACCCCAAGTCGGACAAAAGATAACGCTACGCGCCGGCTGAAAACAAATAGACTTCTTACTACCTGCTAACATCGGGTTGACATTGACATCAAAAAATGCGGTTGGTGTTCATAATGGATTACCCCCTGAGTGCTCGGTCTCTTTCCCCTTACCCAACATTTTAGGAAAGAGATAGAAATCGGAAGATTTTAGATATTTTCGTATCGTCACGTCGCGCCCCGGCAAATCCAAATTTTCAGGCTTTTCTAAACTCGAAATTTTACTTCATGCTCTATGCGTATAAAACATTGACAATATTATGAAGTTTAAAATATACTGCTTATGTTTGAATTCGCGTTAATAAATTTTAGAAAAGTATATTTTCTTTTCACCTCTTAATATAACGAATGAATTTTTTCTCGCATATTTCTTTTTATTTTTTTTTACTGTATGATTTGTTTGGTTATTATTTATAACCATTTTTGCTGCAGAAATTTATCTCCAACAGAAATTGATTATTGAAATCAATTCTGGTACTAGAGAATTTCGTTTCTTTGGCTAAAAATTATTGAGTGTTAGTGTTGTTAATTCTAATTTTATCAATTATTGGCGTTGCAAAATATATTGTTTTAAACAAATTTTGAACTTATTAATGTCAGTGATTTTGTTTATTGATACCGGTAAGTTATTGTAACATTTTACGCCTGATACAAACATTAATAATAATAATAATAATAGCTTTATTCACGTATTCTACATAATGCAATGATACAATACATTGTATATGATAGATGTGAAGCGTCAAAACAATATCAAAACAAATTTTGTATACTATGTACAGGTACACTTTTGCCACCGATCGAGGTTAAAACTTGAAGTCATTAATTGTGTATACAACTCTATTTAGTAGCATATTTTTTATGACCTTTTTAAATTGTGGATAACCAAGATTTTTAATGTCGTTATCTAATGTGTTGTAAACTTTTTTACCTTCGTTTATAAATGATTTATTATATAGAGTAGTAGTGTGTTTATCAATTCGTATTAAGTCACAGTGTCTTGTTTTGTAATTATGATTTTCGCTATGGGTAACGAACTGATTTAAATTAGATTTAATGTAGCAAACCATTTTGTAGATGTAGATCGCTGGAAACGTTAACATTTGGTTTGGTTATATGAAATTATTTTAAGGGGTTAGAGAAAAAATCTAGCATCAGGGAAGAGTCAAGGATATTTACCATTTCAAATTGGTCACCACCATATTTTATCAAAATAAGTTTTTTATACTGTTGAAATCAGGATTTTTTACTCTATCGAGAAGTAACATTTCAAAAATGTGACTCGGTGTAGTTTACCTCCCGCGTAGAGACATATTTCTGTAGTTATAATAAAATTTTCTCTTTAGCATTTAATAAAAGGTAAATCATTATATTCAATATTACATTTAAAGGTGAGAAAAGTCTACAAATGAAACTTAAGAAATCCCCGTAATTCACGCTCTCTAGTTTCTATCAAGGACGTCCGTCCGGGCATTCAATCATTTTTTCTACACTGACGAGATCTATTTAATCTCGACCTTAAATTGATCATGTGTGTACAAAAAAAAGAAAGAACTTTCACTTCTGAACAATTATTTCCACCTTGTATTCATTAATCATTTATTTACAAAGAAATAGTTATTTAGGTAACTAGTGTGTGAAGTAGGGCTTTTGGCACGATTTGCGAGTTTAGTGCACGAGCCGTTGGACGAGTGTCCTAATCGCAAAGAAGACATTGTTTAAACAAGAATACTTCCAATTGAAAAATATTTGAATTCGAGAAAATAAGCTTACGCTTCTTATATTAGGTTTTCCAATAGGGATGATATGATTTTGAAGTGACGTTTCGGCCATATGTAATATTTCATGATCTGTCATTTATTTTTCATTGTATTCAATAGTGTTTACAATTTCACCATGGAGAGATATACGCAAGAACAACGTTTACAAATTATTCAGTTTTATTATTAAAATAATCGTTCTCCAATTGCAACTTTTCGTGCGCTTTTGCCATTTTATGGTCGTAATAATCGTCCAAGTGTGCTCGCTATTCGTCGAATTGTTGAAAACTGTGAGCGTACATTTTCTTTACATAATGTTAAAGTGCCAATAAGACAAAGAACCGCTCGAAGTAATGCAAATATTGCTGCCGTTCAGGCAAGTGTTGCTGAAGACCGCAATTTGTCGATTCCAAGACGTTCTCAACAATTGGGACTGTCTCAAACCACAACCTGGCGGATTTTGAAAAAGGATTTGGAAGCCATTGGACCACCGTAAACGTCGTGAATTTGCTGATTTTGCCTTGGAACAACTTGAAAACGATAACGATTTTTTTAAGAAAATCATCTTCTCCGATGAGGCTCATTTTCATCTGAGTGGTGCGGTAAATAAACAAAACTGTCGATTCTGGTGCGAAGAAAATCCACAAATTATTCAAGAAAAACCATTACATTCACCTAAATTGACAGTTTGGTGTGGTTTTTGGTCTGGTGGAATCATCGGTCCGTACTTCTTTCGAAATGAAGATGGTAACACCGTTACTGTCAATGGAGAGCGGTATAGATCGATGATAACCAACTTTTTATGGCCGAAATTGGAAGAAGTTGATCTTGACAACATTTGGTTCCAACAAGACGGGGCTACGTGCCACACAGCAAATGCAACAATTGAATTATTGCGAGAAAAGTTTGGAGATTCGATTATTTCAAGAAATTGTGATATTGAATGGCCTTCAAGAAGTTGTGATTTAACACCATTAGACTATTTCTTGTGGGGTTATTTGAAGTCATTGGTCTTTCGAAATAAACCAGACTCTCTTCAAGCTTTACAAGTCAATATTGAACGTGCCATTCATGACATACGACTTGATTTAGTGGAAAAAGTGCTCGAAAATTGGGTTCATCGAATTCGATCCTGCAGAAGAAGTCGTGGAGGCCATTTGAATGACGGTTTATTTAGAACTTTTTTTTTTGTTTTGTTTTGGCTTTTGCCTGGCCTTAGTTGCTTTGACTATTGGCCAACATCAATTATTTATTTTTAACTTATATTATTTAATTTATAACTTATTTTGTAAGTTGTATTAACATATATTGGACGGCACAATACATTCACACCACACCCAGGGACACGACGAGTTATTATTTTTAAATAACAACTCCCCGTGCACGGGAATCGAACCCGGTCTGTGGCTCGCCGAGCGATTTACCGTCCGGTGACGTTACCGCTCGGCCACCACCTGCCCATTTAGAACTTAATTGTATCGATTGTACTTCACATTAAATAAAAAACATTTGTATTTCCTTAACAATAAGTGTTTTTTTTTAAAGAAATTATATCACTCTTATTGGAAAACTCTTTAGTTTGTACACTTTAATATATAATATATAACATAATATATAAAATTACAAAAAAGTTTTTCGCGTACAATGCAAACAATGTGTCTTAATTAATAAGACAACTTAATACAATAAATAACCATTGTCTTATTAATTAAAACACATTGTTTGCATTTTACACGAAACCCAGTTTCCAAATTTTATATATTATGAAATAGTTATTTAAGTAACTAGTGTGTGAAGTACACACACAAGTTTTATCTACGACCAGTATTTTCTACAATAAACATAAAATTAGGCCTTTGGCATACATTTTTTTTATCACCAAACAAACATATGTAAATAAACAGAATGTCGATTAAACAATGTTTGTTCTGGATTTCTAAAAACCGTTTAGTTGAGACCCGAGTCTCGTCACCATTGGCGTTGTACATAACCTCAATTGTCATAAGAAGGGTTATTTAGAATGCTATAAATCTACATACCTGATCAGTATATTTTGAACTCCACTTAAAATCAGTGTTTTATACGCGTGGCGCATGAAGTAACATTTCGTGTTTAGAAAAGCTTAAAAATTTGGTTTCAGGCTTTTATAAACCCGAAATTTTACTTCATGCTTGATCTGGGATTGGAACTAAAATAATGCTAAGATATTTAAAGAGTTAAGGAGAAAACCCAAGTTAGTTTCGATTTTAAAATTTTACACAAGAACAAAATAAAAATGCATGTTTCCCCAATAACCCAATTGTTTGTTTCCCGTTAAGTTTGTCTACGTGAAAATACTTGATCTAAGCTACACGATTGCGTCAAAAAACGATTTTCGTTACTTTTTGGACTCATTTCGTGTTTTGCCTTAACAATTCTTTTATATTATTAATTACCTGCATTTAATGAAATTAATATAACAATTGCTTTAACGTAGTCCATGTTTATCTTTGTTATATAAATATTTATGTAAATTTTGTTGATCACATGAAATCGTTTACCATTTAATTGGATGAAAATCAAATATTTGGAATGGATCATTTATATAAATATTTACGGCACAGCAAGTAATTAGGAAACGCGATCTATTTTAAAATAACTCTTTAAAAACAAATAAAATCTATGAAATGCACCTGATTTAAACTCGCCTAAATTTTAATCAATAAAGTTTTGAATAACGAAAATAATTTAGTCGTTGTAAAAAAAGTGAAAACCCTACTTAGCTATATTTAAAATACACAAATAAAACAACTACAGCCTTATTAACCCATATAGCGCCATTGATGCAATAACGCAACATTATTTTTATTTTTTAATTAAAATACTAAATAAGTTATTGATACGTTGTATTATTTGACCTGACTTGTGAATGTGTGAAGAATAATGTTAATATTTTGTTATTTAAATATTTTGATTATTACTCATTTTAAAAAATATATTTTTAACTGTAACTTGACAATACTCATTTTCAGTGTTTTACACGCGTGGCGCATGAAGTAAAATTTCGAGTTTAGAAAAGCCTGAAAATTTGGTTTGGCCGCTCCGCTTCGCGGAGCGACCAAACCAAATTTTCAGGCTTTTCTAAACTCGAAATTTTACTTCATGCTTAATCTGGGATTGGAGACACTCTTTAGAATGTATTTCTTTAGCAGAAGAAATACATTTTTACAAACATAAACAAAAACATTGTAACATAACCTCTTAATTACTAGATTACAATGAAGTTAGAGCACATAAAAATGCAATGTTGTCACGTTCATTTGATCAGTGGTTCAAAACTAACTAATAGCATTTAGATATTTTTCCTATTAATACGGAATATTACTATCGTGTTTGTAGGCGCCTAATAGAGATTAACTAGCAATAAACAATAATGATAGTAACGGCAATTGGGGGGTCCAATGCAATAACCAGCCAAGTCCAGTTTTATAAAATGTTGAGGAGAGACCAAAAACTGTTTACATGCAAGAATAAAAAACATAATGATTATTATGCATGCAACTAACAATACACCAATCCACTGCAAATTATTTAAACCAGATTGTTACATGCTATAACACAGAATTTTAAACTTTATAAGAATATTGAATACCTAACCCATTTTCTCATAAAAATGGACTTGGCTAATTATTGTATTGGACCCCTCAATTCTATTAACCCATTAACGGCCGAGCATTTATATATTATACAGGGTGGGGCATTTAACGTGTTTTTCGCAAATATTTAGAAAACAAAGCATTTTACGAAGAAATGACCTGAGTGAAAAATAATCGTACAGAAGGGAGCCATAATTATGTAATATTGGTTTTCTCACAGGTGGCGCTAAAACATTGTCAGCTAATTTTTTTTTTAACAGGAACCCCTATATTTTCATTTTTGACACTTCAAAAGAAAATTAACTGACAAGTCTAAAGATTGACACGCACTAAAAAAATGTTACGTGTCCCAACATTTTATTTCCACCGATGGTAACTATATTTTGAACTTCACCTAAAACCAATGTTTTATACGCGTGGCTCATGAAGTAAAATTTCGAGTTTAGAAAAACTTGAACGTTTAACTTCACACTTATTCAAGGAGTAGAAACGCTAGTTAAAAGCTTCAAATTAAACTTTTTTAAATAACAACGAACGTTGTAAAATTTACAGTATATGCATATGTATATTTAAAAGAAAAACTCTCTGTACAGGGTGGTTGTTTTTCGATGATATTATAGGATATATGCTAAACGGTACGAGATACAAAAAAACTAAGATATGTGTCTCGTTTTCTTTTTTAGTGTTTAGTTTAATGGCGCAATCAGATCTACACTAACTAGATTGGTTTAGAAGATACAGGGTGATTCTCAAAATCTGCCGATTTTTATTATCTCTTATGACTCGGTTATTTATGGAGATACAAACAAAATTTAAGTATAAAAGTTTTATGACTTTTTACGTAGAATCCAGTGGCATACTTAAAAAATATAGATGTTTTAATTTTTGAGATATTATCAAAACTAGTATTTTCTTAAATGGGACACTCTGTATCTGAGTACCTCAAAAAATTGCATTTTTTCTTGTGATTGCAACAATATACAACACTCAATATTTCGTTTGTCCTAAATAGCTAAAATACCAAAACACAAAAAGAAATATTTTCTAGATGGCCATGCATTGAATTCTTTAAGCGTTTGTTTTTGTTTGCTTACATGTCATAAAATTCAAGATTAATTACGTATTGGTTTTGATATTTTCGATTATACTTCTTCAAAAAAGGAGTCTAAAATGAATATTTTTTAAAACTATGTAAAATTAAACATTTTAGGTCTTTATTTTGAATACCCTCAATATAGCCGTTATGAAAATAAAGCCACAACTTTAGACCTATATTTTGAGCGTTATCCGGACCGACGACAGCCAAAAAAAAATATTTCAAAGATTATATCACAATTTAAGTGAGTGTGGATCATTTGGAAAACCAAGAGGTAAGATTTACAAAAAGAAAAATAAAAGATCCGACGGCATCTAGCCGTAATATTGAGAAATATATTGGCACAAGTAAATTAACAGTTTTCGCCAAAATTGGCAGTTAGTAAGTGCCCTACAATAAGGCCATTGTGTGCTGGAACACCGTCTTGTTGTAAATAAAGATTATTTCTTATAGCCAACGGCATGTTATCCAACTCGATTATAACACATTCTTCCAAAATTTGGATTTATCCTTCAGCATTCAAATTTTCGTTAAAAATCCTGTAGTTAAGGACTCTGTTTTGATAAAGAGTCACCCATACATGGAACCCAAACCGTCCTTGTTGCACCCTGGCGACCGTCTGATGAGGATTTATGTTTGACTAATATCGATTGTTCTGTCGATTAAAATTCTAAACGCCTTTCTTTATCTCCAGGATGCAAGTTATGAACCTTTATTATTTTATACGGTTTATACATAAAACGTTAAATTTACTTGAACTTAAATACTTAAATATATTTGAAATATTTCTTTTTCTGGCTGTCGTCGGTCCTGATAACGCTCAAAATATATGTCTAAAGCTGCATCTTTATTTTCACCACCCTCAATATAGCACCCAAAATGATTAATTTTTGATAGTTTATAAAAATACTAATTTTAGACTGCTATTTAAAAGAAATATAATCGAAAATATTTCGTTAACAACGGAATATCAAAACTAATACGTAATTTATATTGACATGTAAACAAATAAAAACAAAAACTTACAGAATTCAATTCATGGCCATCTAGAAAATATATTTTTTTTGTTTTTGGTATTTTAGCTATTTAGGACAAAACAAAATATCAAGTGTTACACATTGTTGTAATCTCAAGAAAAAAATGCAATTTTTTGAGGTACTCAGATACAGGGCGTCCCATTTAAGAAAATACTATTTTTGATAATATCTCAAAAATTAAAACATCTATATTTTTTGTAAGTACACCACTGTATAATAAGTCATAAAACTTTTGTATTTAAATTTTGTTTGTATCTCCATAAATAACCGAGTCATAAGAGATAATAAAAACCGGCAGAATTTGAGAATCACGCTGTATCTTCTAAACCAATCTAGTTAGCGTAGATCTGATTGCTCCATTAAACTAAACACTAAAAAAGAGAACGGGGCACACATCTTAGTTTTTTTGTATCTCTTACCGTTTAGCCTATACCCTATAATATCAACGAAAAAAACCACCCTGTACATGTAAATCAATTCTATTATTACGATACTATTTTACAAAAATACCGTGCGATCATTTAAACTATGATTTAAGAGTAGGTGGCATTTTTTTGTGCGGTTGTCCAGAATGCTAATTGAATTATGAAATACATTTGAGGTTATGGTAAACTATGGTAAATCTAATTTAAAATTCAAAGCCTACTCTAAATCATGTTTCTAACGATCGCACGGTATGTCAAACATCTGCCTCCAAAGTGAAAAAACAGCCGGTTTTGTGACAAACACTAATTTAGCAAATACATGAATGTTTGACAGTGACCCTACACGGCAATAAAGCAGATAAAATGTAATTGATCGTATTTCTCGATGCGGATACGCTACACGAATAGACATGATTCTGATTCATTGCTACACGTCCCAAATAGCAGGTTTTGGTCTTAAAAGGGCATCCCGAGGCATTTTAACGAGCAAAATCACACGTCCAAAATGGCATTTTAAGATTATGAATTGACAACTTAAGCTGACAGCAGATTGATGCTCTTGAGACCGCCGGCATTTTAACGAGCAAAATCACACGTCCAAAATGGCATTTTAAGGTTATGAATAATAGGATTTAATAATTATTTGGTACATATTGATACGCTACACGGATAGACATGATTCTGATTTATTGATACACGTCCTAAATAGCAGGTTTTGGTCTCAAAAGGACATCCCAAGGCATTTTAACGATCAAAATCACACGTCCAAAATGGCATTTTGAGGTTATAAATTGACAACTTAAACTGACAGCAGATTGATGCTTTTGAGACCGCCGGTGGGATATTTCAGAGTACAATTACTTTAAAATGATTTGTTTTAAATAAAAAATCTTAATATTTTTTATTCAAAACAAATCATTTAGAAAAGCAATTTAGATTTGTCGACCGTTGCAAGAAATTGTCGATGGTGCTTCAATATATGTAGAAGTATAAATTTAATAAGTAGCTTGAGATTCATTTGATTTACAAATGGCATTCTAATTGAGGGAGCATAAATACTATTGATTTTTCCAGCAAGGGGTTGGGAAGGTGAAATTAGGCGACGTGAATTTTTAACGAGGAGTTGAAGGTGGTTGGCTTTTTCACTTCTGCGTCGTGTCCAAGTGGAATATACAATAACGACAATGTGGGCAAAGCCAGGAAAACGGAAATGGAAATCAATAAGTGACATCATTAATGTGAAATCCATAATGTACACACTGGATAAGTTCAAATTTATGGGAACGTTCCCCTCCTGCTAATAGCATTAGCGCAAATAACAAAAACATAGGCGTGTCCACTACGTCAATGTCAAGAAACTCGTTAATTTTTAATTAAAAAAATATGCTGGTGTGTGAAATAATAACAGGATTTAATAATTATTTGGTATATATTGTAAAAGAACAAGAAATGCAAACGTGTGTCTATACAACAGAGCTGGGCATGATTCGAATCATTTAGGATTCGAATACTTTAGTGAAAAAGGATTCCTGATTCGGATTCGTTAATTTTTTATAAGGGAGCTCGTATTCGAATCCAAATGTGGGTGATTCGAAGCCTTATAATATTATAATAATATATTATTATTATTATATTTCTAAAATCTAGGGGGGAAAATTTAAAGCATTTAACTAATTTCGAATTATGCTGTAAACCTTGTAAACCATCAATTAAAATATGACGGCGACAAGTGAAGCCAGTGATCAGAATAGTGAGTTTTACAACAAGTGCAGCAAATGTAATAAACCGGTAGTTACCGCAGAAATATGCAAACACTGCAAAAAATCGTTCCATCGATCTTGCTTGGCGATCCATGATCAAACGTGCCTGAGAGCTCGTTCGAAATCCTCGAGCGTCACAAGTGTGAGTTACTTAATAAAGGACAATGATACACTTAGAAAATTAGTCCGAGAAAAATCTAACCTTCTTAAAGAAAATTGCATCCTTAGAGAGAAGATTTTAGAACTATAATACAAACTAAAAATTAAAAAAGATTCCTGTAACTGCACTTACCAAAATAATTCACCTAACGAATTGAAGATGGCACAGAGTGCAAATACCACAATAAAGAGTTCTGTAAACAACAGCGGCGGAAAAGAAAATTCTGCAACAGGAACAACAACAAATTTGATGACTACGGGCCTAGGTAACAAAACCAACAAGCCGACAACCCAAAAAGCACCCGCGCAAGAAAAGCTGCCAGTCGAAACCGCGAGGAATACAGACGCCTACAACAGCATGGGGGATGCACCAAACCAGGACAACTTTATTGAGGAAGAATGCGCCAGCAATACAGGAAAATGGGAAACCGTTATTAAGAGGAAGAAAAAGCGAATAAGCCAAGGAATCGTCGGTCTATCACAAACTGACCATAAAATAAAAACTGTACCGCGTAAAGCATTCATTTATTTATCTCGATTACATGCGTTAACTGAATTAGAAGATATAAATAATCATGTACAAACTAATTTTCCAGAAGCAGTATGTGAACCTTTACCGAGCAAATATCCGGAACACTACTCATCATTTAAAATTACTGCTGACAGGCAGAATTTTGAAAGAGCAATGGACGTACAGATGTGGCCCTATGGTGCATATGTAGCACGTTTTTTTCACATAGAGAAAAACCAATAAAAAACCCCATACTACAATAGGTAACCAACAAAAACAAAAGGCAATGATAGTCTTTCATCAAAACATGCAGTCAGTAAAAAATAAAATTAATGAAATTAATATTGTTCTTAATGATCTTAATGTCGATTTAGTCTTAATCACAGAGCATTGGGTGGTGGAATGTGAGAACTTTCCACACATAAATAATTATCGTCAAATTTCAACTTTTAAACGCTCTAACCATGTTCACGGAGGTGCAGCAGTATTAGCAAAAGGCAACTTTAATATTAAGGAGAGACCCGACATAAACCAACTATCACGCGAAATGTCCATCGAAGAAGCAGCTGCTGAGTGTATCATCGACGAACGCAAAATAGTAATATTGTGTCTATATTGCCCTCCGGGCAGCACATTCACCGAATTTATAATCACACTCGAAAACATATTGCACAAAATAATAATTGAGGAAAATTCAGACATCATCTTAGGGGTGATTTTAATATTGATTTTTTAAAACCTACCGATCATAACACCATGGATCTAATCAATTTAATTGAATGCTACAACCTGCAAATATCTATTAAATCACATACTCGGGTCTCCAGGAATTCGAGTTCATGCATAAACAACATTCTCACAAATATTAATTATACAAGCTCAGAAGTTGTACAGACTCATTTATCAGATCATATGGGTCAGGTGTTGAAGTATCAATATACTCCAGAAACCATTAAACGTTTTATCGAATATAGGAAAATAAACGCAAACACGCTCAATAATTTGAATAGGGAATTAGAACAAATAAATTGGAACTCCTTGGAAGACCATTGCAATATTAATTCACTATCGTTTTTCAATGAATTTTATAACCGGTTTAAAAGGGCGTACAACAAGTGTTGTCCATTAAAACAAAAGAAAATAAATAAATTCAAAAAGAAGCAACCATGGTACACTGAAAATATTAAACACTTACGCAATCAAGTAGAATTTCACTATCAAATATATCGTAGAAGTAAAAGCAACCACGCATACAACATGTATAAATCTATAAAAAAAACAATACTCAGACCAGCTGCAACATGAAATAAAAGCATACAACTCAAACCGCATACAAACCTCAGACAATAAATCAAAAGAACTTTGGAGAATTCTAAAAAATAAAAAGGGCCAAAATGTTAAACGAAAAGAACTAAGTTATATCTACGGTGCAAACAATACACAAATAGATCAGCCCGTTGAAGTTGTGAATACGATTAATGATTATTTTTGTAAAATCGGAGCAGAATTAAATCGAAACTGTGAGAATTACAATCTCGAAACAACAATAACAGATACAATCTTCTTATATCCAGCTAAGGAATATGAAATAGAAATGATCATACATAATATGAAATCAGGTAATAGCAGGGATATAGAAGATTTATCGCCTAACATAATTAAATTCACAACAAAAAACATCATAAAACCGTTAACGATTGCAATTAACCAGGCACTTTCTGAAGGAAACTTCCCACCTGAGCTGAAAGTGGGTAAAATCATCCCTATCTATAAAAAGGGTAGTCCACACGATATTGGTAATTATAGACCTATCAATATCCTACCAATATTCTCAGATCTTCGAGAAAGTGATGTATGATAGATTACTACATAAAATCCAAACAAATTCTGTGCAAAGAACAATTTGGATTCAGTAAAGGACTCACAACCACCCATGCTATATATAACTTCTTAAACTTTGTTTTGGCAAATCTCGACAAGAATGCTACTGTTTTTTCAATAATTATAGATTTAACAAAGGCGTTTGACTGTGTACCTCACGATTTACTATTGCATAAACTATCGATGTGTGGGATACGGGGGAATTGTCATTGCCTTTTGTCATCGTACCTTACTGATTCAGTTGTTGTCGTACCTCAGGGTAGCATACTAGGGCCACTACTGTTTCTACTGTTCATTAATGACATGCCATTTGCCATAAACGCGCATTTAACAATGTTTGCCGACGACACCACAATCAACCTACGAGATCAAAATATACACGATCTAAATAGTGCTGCAAATATAGTACTTTGTGAATTAAGTTCATGGCTAACAATGAACAACTTATTGATGAATATAGCAAAAACATCAGTCATTAATTACAGAGCTCCTTTAGGACAGGCAAATATATCAGTAAATAATGAAACGATTAGTGAAACAGACAATGTCAGATTTTTAGGTTTTGTCATACAAAATAACTTAAATGGGGTACGCATATAAGCAACATTTGTTCGAAATTGGCTAAATATTCATATCTGATTTATGCGACACGAAATGACATCAATGAGCAAGCTGCTCGCACCATTTACATGGCTTATTGTCAACCGTTGCTAACGTATGGTCTAATCTTCTGGGCCTGCACAACGGAAGCAAATATCCAGAAAATATATATTCACAGTGCAAAAAAGATTAATACGCGCAATAGCTAATCAAAAACCATATACAAGCTGCCGCAACCTGTTTAAAACACTAAATATTATGCCCATTATCTGTTTATATTTATATGAGTCACTTAAATTCGTTAAAATGAACCTTAATCTCTTTAATGCTCATATATCAGAACACGGTTACAATACTCGGAAGAAGATATTAAAACTTTCCATACATAGTCACAGTTTTTACCATAAGGCATGTACTATCCAATCAGCGAAACATTACAACCAACTACCTGACAATATAAAAAAAATGCCTAACAAAGCATTTATCACAAAAATTAAAACTATATTGCAAGACAATTCATTCTACACAATCGAAGAATATATACAATACTGTGTTAAAATTGTACAAACCGAATAACTTTAATAGTTTTATAAAATATAAAAACGAATTAAAATTAATATCGACTTTCTGCAAAAAGTTTGTCTCCAAATATTCATTGAAACAACTACTTCTCGAGCTAATACCCCGACAGATATTGAATTATACAATGAATATTTGCGTTACACGACAGCACTGCTGTTCTATGCATAATTTATATGCAAAATGCAACATCAGGTCAAACTATTCTCTGACCAAACTAAATGAAACAAAAGGAAATTGAAATAAATTGAAAAGAAAAAAAAAAAAAGAAATTGAAAACATTTTAGGGAATGAATTTTAATTGTCTTAAGCCATCTACAGACGCGTTTCGAGATTTATCCCTCATCAGTATAGCTTTGCTTTAGACTTTCAATACAAAAATATTAAAATAAAATAAACAGGAAACTTACAGGAATGTCGAAGTGTGTCGTCGAAACAGGTACACAAAACTGGGGCGAGTGAAAATGAAGGAATGTTATTTATAGGTAAAGGATTAAGTCATTAGTAGGTGCAAACAATTTGATACCTGAGAGAGAGTGACATACCGCCTTTAACGGTACAGTTTCACATAAAGACAATTTATCATAAAGATAAATTGAGTTTGTCAATAGGTTGCAGAATATTTATAAAATATAAAAACGAATTAAAATTAATATCGACTTTCTGCAAAAAGTTTGTCTCCAAATATTCATTGAAACAACTACTTCTCGAGCTAATACCCCGACAGATATTGAATTATACAATGAATATTTGCGTTACACGACAGCACTGCTGTTCTATGCATAATTTATATGCAAAATGCAACATCAGGTCAAACTATTCTCTAACCAAACTAAATGAAACAAAAGGAAATTGAAATAAATTGAAAAAAAAAAAAAAAAAAATTGAAAAGAAAAAAAAAGAAATTGAAAACATTTTAGGGAATGAATTTTAATTGTCTTAAGCCATCTACAGACGCGTTTCGAGATTTATCCCTCATCAGTATAGCTTTGCTTTAGACTTTCAATACAAAAATATTCAATTTATCTTTATGATAAATTATCTTTATGTGAAACTGTACCGTTAAAGGCGGTATGTCACTCTCTCTCAGGTATCAAATTGTTTGCACCTACTAATGACTTAATCCTTTACCTATAAATAACATTCCTTCATTTTCACTCGCCCCAGTTTTGTGTACCTGTTTCGACGACACACTTCGACATTCCTGTAAGTTTCCTGTTTATTTTATTTTAATATTTTTGTATTGAAAGTCTAAAGCAAAGCTATACTGATGAGGGATAAATCTCGAAACGCGTCTGTAGATGGCTTAAGACAATTAAAATTCATTCCCTAAAATGTTTTCAATTTCTTTTTTTTTTTTTTTCTTTTCAATTTTTTTTTTTTTTTCAATTTATTTCAATTTCCTTTTGTTTCATTTAGTTTGGTTAGAGAATAGTTTGACCTGATGTTGCATTTTGCATATAAATTATGCATAGAACAGCAGTGTTGTCGTGTAACGCAAATATTCATTGTATAATTCAATATCTGTCGGGGTATTAGCTCGAGAAGTAGTTGTTTCAATGAATATTTGGAGACAAACTTTTTGCAGAAAGTCGATATTAATTTTAATTCGTTTTTATATTTTATAAATATTCTGCAACCTATTGACAAACTCAATTTATCTTTATGATAAATTATCTTTATTTAATAGTTTTACTAGTCCTGCCCATTGCATTCTATATTAGTCGATTTAATTTAGTTGTGTAAATTTTAACTATGTACCGCAAATTTTAAAGTGTAAATTGTTTGTCATATTGTTTCTATGTGTTTGTGATTATTTACTATTTATTAATTATTCTAACTAATTTAATTTTTACCTCAATTTTCAAATTGTAAGTTGTTTGTCTATATTGAATCTATTTGTTTGTTTATTTACTATTTTACTATTTTAATATTGTGATTATGTTTATTCACTATTTTAATATTTACTTTCTGTGTATACTAAGCCATATTTGACCCACCCATGAATGTTCTTTATTCTATTGGGAAATAAATAAATTGAATTGAATTGAATTGAAAATAACAAACACTTTGCATCTTGATTCTTCAAGATACATTTTGTATATTACAGATATAAGGAGACAGATAAATAGTGATATAACAAATTTGTAAATTAATTGCTCAGTGACGTAACAAGGAGCCAAACACTCGCGAACAAAAAAAAAATAGAAATAAATTCGTCCTTGCACGGATGCGTGTCCGAAGTTTTTACTTTAAAGAATAACAGTTTGAATAAAAATCTAATTCATTTTTAACTCAAGCAGCTTTTCCGGTATACACATAAACAATGATTGATTGTTGTATAATTGTTCTGTAAAATGCAAACAAACAAGTGAGAAAGAGATGAGAAAGGTTAACCGTTGTGTAATTCGATGTAAATAAAATACAAGCAAAAGTTGTGAATTGGACAGGAAAACGGCGATGAGTCATTCGCTTAATTGCGAATATAAGCGCGAATAGAATGATTTCGCAAAATGGACAACATGGTGATATTCATGATGCATCGTGTCATAACAACACTTTCTATTAATATTTTGCATCTGATGCAGATTGGATAAGTTTACGATATGTACCTAAATTTCCAGTAGTTTTAATGAGATCATGCATAATTATGAAGTTGTTAGCTCATTCTATTTGTTTGTAAAGGATTTTCTAAGTAAAGTAAAATTTCGAGAGTAGAAAAGCCTGAGAATCCAAATTTTTAGGCTTTTCTAAACCAGAAATTTTACTTTATGCGCCACGCGTATAATACGCTGATTTTAGGTGAAATTCAAAATATACTGCTTAAGTAGCAGAGCTTGGATAAGTCCACAAAAATAGGATTCGAATTACGAATCCGAACCGCCTAATATGATGCGAATAAAGAATACTCGAATAAAGGATTCTTAAGAGAAAAACATGATTCAATTCAAAGATTCGAATCACGAATACTCGAATAAAGGATTCTTACGAGAAAAATATGATTCAATTCAAAGATACGAATACTCGAATAAAGGATTCTTAAGAGAAAAATATGATTCGAATCAAAGATTCGAATCACGAATACTCGAATAAAGGATTCGCAAGAGAAAAATATGATTCGAATTAAAGGTTCGAATCCTCTTTTATTAATCACGGATACAAATCCTTTAAAAATAAATTTGAGTTCATTATTTACAACCATTAACATCAGTTTTTATTAACAAAAATGGTAAAAACCTAATTATTTACAGACTAAATATCTGATTAATTAATTAATTTTGTAAACGATGATATATGAGTTATTGAACTTCGGGATAAATCAGTGTTTTATACGCGTGGCGCATGAAGTAAAATTTCGAGTTTAGAAAAGCCCCGTGAAAATTTGTCTCGGGTCGCTGCGCGACCCTCGACAAATTTTCTACGCGGGGCTTTTCTAAACTCGAAATTTTACTTCATGCTTAGTCTGGGAGTGGAAGACACTCGTTAGTGTAAAATACATCACATCATAGTGAAAAGTATCAATATTGAAAATATCGGCAATTTTCGATACCAGATATTTTAGATTTAATATTTACAATTATTTATTGCTGTAAATTATTTTTTAAAGGCCTTCACCTAAGATTGATAATGTTGCCAAGACTAGTTTAATGACGGTTACGAAATTATCAAAATTCACCTTTTACAAGTGGACGGATAGAAATGAACTCGACTTTAATTGTTTATTACAAACACTAGACAGATTGATAATATTCCCAAGACTAGTTTAATGACGGTTATGAAGTTATCAAAATTCACCTTTTACAAGTGGACGGATAAAAATGAACTCGACTTTAATTGTTTATTACAAAAAACAGACTTGTAGAAAAATGTAAAATTGTTGGTTATTTATTTAAGGAAAAAATCTCTTTACAAATTGAAAATAATTAAAAATATAAGTTCATTCTACAACTGAAATTACTGGAAAAGAATCGCTACTTAAAAGTATACCCAAAAAGATCAATTTTGTTAATTTAATAATGTTTTGTTATAAATATCTTACACGTGACAAGAAAGTATGATAACCAAGTGTACAAATATTTTTTCCTGTTATGTACACATACAGATTGTCCCAGGATAGGTGAATCACTTTTATTTTAAACTTTACGAGAAAATATTACTTTATATAAAATCATCTAGATGTCTGAATCAAACACTTACTATGTTTTTACCACAAAATATTTATTGTATGTATATATATTATATTACACAAATATACACATAAATTCACGACTTAAGTTTCGACGTTTGACGGTCATTATCAAGTGAAACAAATTACAAAGGGGGGTTACATTTATACAGGTAAAACAATTTAGAGTGAGGGTAGCAAAACAAATTAGGTTAGGTTAGGTATAAATGTAACCCCCCTTTGTAATTTGTTTCACTTGATAATGACCGTCAAACGTCGAAACTTAAGTCGTGAATTTATGTGTATATTTGTGTAATATAATATATATACATACAATAAATATTTTGTGGTAAAAACATAGTAAGTGTTTGATTCAGTGATCATGAATTACCACGTAGTTACGGTCGCAACCATCATTATGATCATCTAGATGTTTTTACAACAGAATGTAACCATTTTTCAGAAATTTATCATATACAGGGTGTTAATAAAATATTTAAAACTTGTTTCCACTCCTTGATTAAGCATGAAGTAAAATTTCGAGTTTAGAAAAGCCCCGCGTAGAAAATGTGTCGAGGGTCGCGCAGCGATCCGTGACAAATTTTCACGGAGCTTTTCTAAACTCGAAATTTTACTTCATGCGCCACGCGTATAAAACACTGACTTATCCTGAAGTTCAATAATTCATATATCATCATTTACTAAAATAATTAATCAATCAGATATTTAGTCTGTAAATAAATAGGTTTTTACCATTTTTGTTAATTTTCTAAACTCGAAATTTTACTTCACTTCACTGATTTCAAGTAAGGTTAAAAATATACTATTAAGGCTGGGAATTTTTCAAGTTTAAGTAACCGAATATGCATTCACCAATATAGTATTATTCGAAAAATTTTAATATTTAAATGGTCGATAATTCAATATTCGTTTAAAAACATATTTAAATATGAATAATTTTGTGATTCAAATATTCATATTAGAATATTCGACTATTTGAATTAATCGGACTCGAATCCCAGCCTTAATAGCGATGATTCGAATTATTTGGGAGGATTTGAATCCTTTTATAAGGATTCGAATAACCTACCCTCTGGATTCGAATACGAATCCTTTAAAAAAAAAATGTAATGAATCCGGATCACGAATGTGTTTTCACTAGGTATTCGAATACGTCTTTTGAATCCTCTAAAAGGATTCGAATCCGGCAATCGAATTCTGAATGATTCGAATCCTGCCCAGCTCTGTTAAGTAGTATACAGTGCATTTTATTTAAGTATAGTCATAGGGATTTACATAGTAAAAATTGTACCCTATGTTAACTGCTGTTTTCGTACAAATATGAAATATTTTTTTGGTTTTATCAATAAATCAAATATGTTTCTACGAGAGGTTTATTGTTAAAACGACACAAACATGTTTGAATTCTTTATTTTCGCTTTTAAAGTTGAAATTAATAAAACAAATAAATAATTAAGTATAAAGTTCAACTTGGCGAAAATGTCATAATGTTTATTGACAAGCAAAGGTTATATGGTCCGCCTAAAGCTTGTGATTTTTAAAGAAAATGCCTCTTTCTACCAGTAAAAAACGTTTGAAAATTGTTACGGCATACGTACAGGGCGTTTGTCTTAATTATAACTGTAGCCATAGGGATTTACGTGTTGAAAATTGTAAACGTTTTAACATTCACTAAGTTAGCCGCAGAGTTTTAAAAACCTGAGTAAACATGTTTAGTTAGATAAGCAAACACAATTTAAACAGAAAATCATTTATTAAAAAAAATGTTCAAAATGCTTTCCGTCCATTGCTAAATAATAACCCAACCGATCGTAAAAATGTCTTCGAGTGTTTTGCAACTCTCTCACTGTGATGGCGTTGCAAGCTTCTGTAATTCTTATCTTTAACTTCTCTAGATGTTCAGGCTTGTTTCGGAGATCGTCGTACCCCTTATTTAGAAGAGTAAGGTCCGGGTTTCGGGCAGGCCATTTAAATGGTTCAAATCGGCCTATCTAACTGTTAGGAAAAGTGTCATTCAAAAATGTGGTAACAACGGCGGCACTATGAGCTGAGGCTCAATCCTGTTAGAAAATAATTTGCCAATTAGGTCTCAAATCGTCTAGGCTAGGGCCCACTTCCATTTGAAGTAGATCTAAGTATTTGTTTTGATTCAGATTGCCGTCAATAAGAAATGCCCCAAGATGTTATTACCGACAATTCCAACGCAGACATTAACTTTTTCAGGCCATTGTGTGTTAGTCTTTTGAATTTTGCATGGATTTTCTCTTGCCCAAATGCGTCGATTTTGTTTATTTACTGTCTCATTTAACACAAACGTACTCTCATCAGAAAATAATATTTTGTTTAAAACGTTAGGATCATTATTAATTTTTTCTATCCTAAATTCACAAAATTCTATTCTTGGCAAGTAATCTTGTGGTAATAAATCGTACACATTTTTAATTTTATATGATTTAAATTTTTAGATTTTCAACGTCCTAAAGCAACTACTTCTCGAAAGATTAAATTGATCCGCAAGTAGATTCAAGGTGGTTGAACCCTCATCATCAATCGCCAAGCACAGATTCGTTTTAATCTCTTCTGTAAGAACAAAAAATGCGTTTTACATGCGAATCATTTAGACAACCTTTTGTGCGAACATTTTCGAACATTTTAAGAACTGTAGTCTTACTTGGAATAGGACGATTTGGATGTGCCGCAGCGAATTGTCCGTGATTTTCGGCTTGACATGCCTTTAATGTGTGCCGTTACAATTTCTACTCGTTCTTTAATGTTATAAACAGACATTTTCTTCAAAAATTTACATGAACAAACTTTTGTGCGATTTTATAACATTTACTTGTTGTTCTAGTTTAGAAAAGCCTAACATTTTTAATTGGTCGCTTCGCTACGCGCCCAATCCAAATTTTCAGGCTTTTTAAAACTCAAAATTTTACTTCAAGCTAAATCAATCATGGAGTAAAACACTCGCTAGGAGTTTCAAATTGGACGCTTTTAAAAAAGAAGCAACGCCTGAAAAATTACATCGTATGCATGGGGATATGTATACTTAAAAGAAAAATTCCCTGTATATTCTTGTAAACTCAACACAAAAGAAAATGTTGACCTTTATGTAAAACCTACTAATAAGCGACACAGACTAATTATCTGATTGGAATGACAAAAAATATGTAAGATTTAAGCTGACTTATGTATGTCATTAACAATTAAGAAATGAGAAACCATACAGCTCATAATAACAATAAATATTCAAGAAAATTGCAGAAAAGGAAAATGTAAATGTTCATTGCAATAACAATTACTTACGTATAATTTTTATTATGATTCGCATTATCATAACTCGTAGGGTGAGTGCGAAACAAAAGCAACGTAGGTTGTCGCCTAATAACCAAAGGATATTAATTATTTGAAAGTCTACGTCGATTATTCAATGGGCGCGTTTTCTTATTGTTCTACTTAATATAGTTTCAGAGCTGGGCAGGATTCGAATCATTCAGGATTCGAATCTTGGATTCTTAGATGTCTTTTGTGTGTTTTTAAATTTCTCGTTAAATCACTGTTTTATACGCGTGGCGCATGAAGTAAAATTTTGAGTTTAGAAAAGCCCAGAAAATTTGTCTCGGGTCGCTGCGCGACCCTCGACAAATTTTCACGGGGCTTTTCTAAACTCAAAATTTTACTTCATGCTTACTCTGGGAGTGGAAACGCTCGTTCGTAACTTCAAACTGAATGCTTTAATAAGAACATTAAATGACTGAAAATGTTTTTTAAAATAATAATCTAGTTTTCAAAATTTTATTTAATATGATTTGAAGTAAAACTGCCATGGTAGCCACAATCTGAAATGTTAAATTTTTCCGACATTTCCCCGATTCAAGATTTTTTTCCCTGGCCTTTTAATATAACTTTCTTCTATAGGAAACGCCCGTTTTGTTAGATTGTTTTCATTGTTTTTGTCAATATTTAAGTTAATTTTATAAATTTTTACGTGTTTTGTAATTTGCCTGCTGATTTTGACAAATTTAATAATATCATATGGCTTTTTATTTTCCCCCGTATGTAATACAAAGGGAAAGTATTGTTTTCGTGAAAATTTTCGAATCAAAAATGTTAGCGGAAATATCCGTTTTGAGGTCCCCTGAGTCGAATAAGACCATTTTTGAAAAAATGTCTGTCTGTGTGTGTCTGTGTGCGCTGTACCGCAAAAACCGCTAAAGATATCGAGATGAAACTTGAAACTTAAGCTTTTTGTTACAATCGGAAGAACTGAAAAGCTTTTGGTGAAAATCGGAAAACCGGAAGTGGTACTTTACTCTTAGCGTTTTTCAGTTTTTTCAAATTTTTTCAATAAATGTTCACTAAACAAAAAATTCTTTCAAATAAAAGTTGTAGATAATAACAAAATGAAGATGTATTGTTCACTTACTTTTTGTCATAGCACTCTTAGTTTTTGAGATATTTCAAAAGTTGTGTGTTTTATCTAGTTATTGGTGTGTGACAGTGTATGTGTCGATACAATTGAAAAATGTTTCAAATAAAAGTTGTAGGAAATGAAAAACTAACACTTTTTGTCGTAGCACTCTTAGTTTTTGAGATATTCAATAAATAGTGTTTTTTATCTAGTCATTGGTTTGTGTCAGTATGTGTTGATCCAATTGAAAAATGTTTCAAATAAAAGTTGTAGTTATCAAAAAGTTGAAGACATTTGGAAAATAATAATGCTACAAATATTTTAAAAGTGATTTAATACGCAATTTACGGGGAAAAGTACTATGATGGACACATCACCATTTTTTTTGTTAATGTTTTGGTCAATTTAAATATAATTCTATGACTTTTCTGTTACCTTCCCGGTTTTAATAATATTCAGTGAATTTTTTATTTACGTAATTTTCAGGCATTCGTCGATTTTATAATAGAGTTCAATTTGAAGTTTTGAACGGGTGCTTCCACTCCCAGGCTGAGCATGAAGTAAAATTTCGAGTTTAGAAAAGCCCCATGAAAATTTGTCGAGGGTCGCGCAGCGACCCGAGACAAATTTTCGGGCTTTTCTAAACTCGAAATTTTACTTCATGCGCCACGCGTACAAAACACTGATTTGAAGTGAACTTCAGAAACTCACAAATACATCTTTAATCAGAGTAACAGGGAGTCAGATATTTAGTCTGTTATCAACGATGTTCAGTGTTATTAATAAATAATTAGGTTTTGAATATTTTTGTTAAAACAACTGGTAACGATATTTATAAATTAAGGGTTGTCAAAAAATAATAAAATCAAATTTATTCTCAAACGATTTGTATTCGTGATTCGAAAAAACAGGATTCGAATCATATTTATCTCTTACGAATCCTTTATTCGAGTATTCGTGATTCGAATCATATTAGGTGATTCGGATTCGTGATTCGAATCTTTTTTACGAGGATTCGTCCCAGCTCTGTATAATTTTAATACCAAAATTAAGATCCAACGATCTTCTTAATTTCTTGTTTTCTAGAAATAGATAATATTTTATATCCCGTTCAAAATTTCAAGAATTTAGAATAAATTATAAGTGCTAAAGCTAGTGTTTTATAAATAGACATCTTGGAGTCAAGAGTATTACTTCCAGATTACAATTTTGATAGAAAGTTAGTTCCAGTTTTGTATAAATGTCTATGGTGAATTTCTTATTATTGATTGCAATAATCAAACAGTATCAAGAACTAGACAAATATATAGGATGTGCTATTTGAAAATATATATTTTGTAAATTGTAATTAGTACCCCTATTTTTTTTATTTAGTAGCATAAATTACTAACTAGAATCAGAAAATACGTTTGGTTGATAGCTTAAAATAATTGAATAAACTGTCATTTGCATTCCATTTAAAAGTTCTTAGATTCAGTTGACTTCATATTGATATTATAACAGCTGAAAGTAACGATATATTTCATATCGAAGAAGTCACGGACAATGATATTCTAATTGCGACAAACCACTTGAAAAACAATTTTACATCGAGTTGCGATAATGTTCCATCTTTCTTTCTGCGTGATTGTGTTCAGTTCCTTTTAACTCCCCTAAAACATATATTTAATACGATATTACCTACATTAATTTTCCCTAAGATTTGGAAAACAACTCGAGTCACTCCTGTTTATAAATCAGGCGATAAGCATGAAGTAACAAATTATCGCCCTATATCTGTCCTTAATAATTTTGCAAAAGTACTCGAAACTATATTATCAAATAAAATTTATGCTCATACTGAATTATATATATCATCACAGCAGCATGGTTTTATGAAAAAACGCTCAACGGCCACTAATCTGTTATGCTTCAAAGAATATGTAGCATACCATCTCGACAACCGCAGTCAAGTTGACGTTGTTCACACAGATTTCTGTAAAGCATTTGACTCTATAGACCATGGCGTGCTGCTTTATAAATTACAACGTTGGGGTTTTAGTCAAAATATACTGAATCTGATTAAATCGTATCTGTCTAATCGCGCCAACTACGTAGAATATCTATGCCACCGCTCGATAATATTCAGTCCCACTAGTGGGGTGCCTCAAGGGTCAAATCTAGGGCCACTTCTCTTCAACCTATTTATAAATGACATTGCAGAGAGCATAACATACGAAATTCTTGTATACGCTGATGATGTAAAAATATTTAAGTCTATAAGTGATTACCTGGAGCTCCACGAAGATATTAACCAAATTTGTGAATGGAGTAAACTAAATAAACTTAAACTCAATACATCAAAATGCAAATCCATGTCATTCTATAGAACGAAAATGCCACTTAAATTTGCATACTTTTTAGATAATACAGCACTTGAGAGTGTAGATTCTGTCAACGACTTAGGCGTATTGTTTGACAAGGATTTGACATTTATACCGCACATTAACAGTGTTCACAGAAAATCTTTAAAAATGCTTGGTTTTATACGGCGTACTGCTCAACCATTTACGAATAGATACACAATAACAAAGCTTTACACATCCTTTGTGTTGTCAAAGCTGGAGTACTGTGTAGTGGTGTGGTCACCTTCTTATGACACGTACATAAAACTTTTCAAACTTGTTCAAAAGACTTTCGTAAAATTCTTTTATTTTAAACAATTCCATCATTACCCCGACGACTCAATCAGCTATACCAAATTTTTTAACTATGTTCAATTTAAAATCACTTGAAGCTAGACGTAATATTATATATTTGAAAACACTCCATCATATACTGCATAACAATTTAAATGATATGAATTTATTAGCGCAGATTAATATACAGGGTGAGTCGGGAGGAGCGCACCAAACTCTAGGAGTGTATTATACACGTGAAAATAATGTAAAAAAAACTCATTTGTTCTTATCCGATTTTCATTTGTTTTCAAGTTATGGCGTAATTAAAAATGTTCATCTAGCTTTCCACTTCTATCTAAATTTTAACATTATCAAAGTATGCCATGTTCGAGGCTTATAAACATTTGATAATTCTGACGTTTTGATAAACTGTCAGTGTACGGTGAACAGTAACTGAACGTTTAAGTTCGAATTAATGTGATTGTTAGTGTTGCAAAATGCCACATACTTATTCAAATTTAGAATATGCAAATATGGTGTTTGTATATGGTTTCTGTAATGGAAATGCTACAGCTGCTGTTGAAGAATATCGTGAACGTTTTCCACACCAAAGACATCCTGATAAAAACATATTTATTAGAGTTTTCAACAAATTGTGCGAGACTGGTAAGCTTCCCAGTGCTAACATAACATATGAGCGCGCTGCTCAACAAGGTTTTGTAGAAGTAGAAAATATTCTGCATCTAGTAGAAGAAGATGCAACTACTAGCTCACGGAGAATTGCCACTCAATTGGCAATTCCACAAATAACAGTGATGAACACGCTACACGAGCAAGGCTTATATCCTTATCACGTTCAGAGAGTACAGCACCTACAACCAGGGGATTACGCTAACCATACGGAATTTTGTCGGTGGATAAATAATAATCATCGTAATGTATCGAGTATACTCTTTACGGATGAAGCTACATTTACCCGTGATGGCATTAACAACACTCGTAACTCTCATGTATGGTCTGATGAAAATCCCCACGCAACAGTCGAAAGCAATTTTCAACATCGGTATTCTGTAAACGTGTGGTGTGGTATGGTTGACAGTTATTTAATCGGCCCTTTCATTTTGGAGAATCGTCTCACAGGAGGCAACTACCTTAATTTTTTACAAAATGAATTACAAGGCCTGCTAGAAGATGTTCCTATAAATATTAGAATGCAGATGTACTATCAGCACGATGGAGCTCCTGCACATGTCGCTCGTCAAGTCAAGCAACATTTGGACGAACGTTTTCCAGGGCGTTGGATTGGTCGTGGAGGTCCTATTAATTGGCCTGCAAGATCTCCAGACCTCACACCACTAGATTTTTGTTTATGGGGCTGGATGAAAAATGAAGTCTACAAAATAAAAGTGGACACACGGGAATCACTAATTAGACGAATTGAGAATACTGCAGCCCATATAAAAGAAGAAAGAAATGAATCAATTGGAAGAGCAACAAACGCTCTTCGTAGACGAAGCAGAAAATGTTTAGAAGTCAATGGTGGTATTTTTGAACATTTGTTGAAAGAACGCTATGATTAAGAAATTTTTTTTGTATAATAACTTGTTTGTTTGTTAATATGCTATAACTTGAAAACAAATAAAAATCGGATAAGAACAAATGAGTATTTTTACATTATTTTCACGTGTATAATACACTCCTAGAGTTTGGTGCGCTCCTCCCGACTCACCCTGTATATGTACCCAGATATTCCAATAGAAATGCGCTAACATTTCTCTCTAATCGAAGTAGGACAAATCTATATTTTAATTCTCCGCTCAATAAGATGATGCGACTTTACAATGGCGTACGAAATGCGACAGATATTTTTTATCTCAATTATAGTTCGTTTGTTAAGTGAATTTTAACTCTATTGTAAACGTATACTATTTATGGTTTCCATTTTCGATTCTTAAACGTTATCACTATTTTGTTTTTTTTTTTAGGATAACATTATGTTTAATTTTGCTGTTAATTTAAGTTAGTTTGATTAAGTTAAGTATCGTATAGTGCAAAATTATCTGTTAAATTACCCTGTAATTGGATGTAAATCTCTTGGGATAATAATAAATAAATAAATTAAAAGAATTTCGATTTAAAAAAAGAAAACACTTGGTTGAATTTCACTAATATTTTGGTTTTTTATTCCAACTAGTTTCAACGTTAAGTCATTCTCAAGGAAAATGACTTGAGAATGACTCAAAGTCGAAACTAGTTAGAATAAAAAACCAAAATATTAGTGAAATTTAATCAAGTGTCTTCTTTTTTAAATCATAGTTGAATATGTTTCACCACGTGAAAGATAAGAAACTTGTTCAAGATATAAAGGAATTTCTTTCAACATGTTGAATTTTCAACATATTTACCTAATTTACGGGTCGCCAAGTAATACAGATGCCAATTGTAACTTCTAACGAACCTTTATGGCTCTCTATAGGTTACTATCTATTCCCTTACAGTGATTTAAACAAAAGCACAGAACTTAAATGCTCATGATCACTTGAATAACGTTTGAGGTTATGTATAATCACATATACGGCTTTTTGTGTGTGTAAAAAAAATGACAGTTTCTGTTTTATGGGCCGATATTAACGTAATTCACAGGCCGCTAATGTGCCGCCCCTGGCTTCAAAGATACGGATTATCCTGAAATTGCCCCTTCTCGATTAAAGCAATGAAAAACAAACACTGCAACTGCAACGTTCGCACAATCAATACCAATCACACTGTTTTTCATCCTCACCCTTCAATTTTTTCCATCCTCTCAAATTCAATCAGCAAATACCCTCACTCCATCAAAGCGAAGGCAACTCTATCATTATCGACCCAAACCACCTTAATTTCCGCTTTGTGAAAGTGCACCTGTCGCTTTTGCGGTGTCATCGACACCCCCACCCTTTCCCCCATTTTTGTTCCATCCCTCTGGAAGAGAGGGAGGAATAATTGAAAAGAGTGCATGTAAACACAAAAATGGGCGGTGAGCGCGCACGAGCGTGCAAATTGCTTATTGGATTGTGGCGAAGAGAGCACATACATGCAAAAAGTAACGTAGATTGCGGATGCAGACAAAAAGGGAAGGATGAGAGATAAAAAAGTAAATCGTTTTGCGGGTTTCGCAAAATTGACGGCACGCGAGCTCGTTTTTGAAATTATCTTTGCACTAATTGCGCCGATTCAATCAGTAAATGTAATGAAATATGATTTAGCACGCGAAATTGCTAATGAAATGGTTTTGTTTAATTCGTTAATTGAGGCAAGTCATTGCAATAAAATAATAATGCATTATCATGATTGAAGATTTTATTCACCTTTGCGCAGACTATTAAGAAAATTGTGAAATGTATTTCTGACAGAATAGCGGAAAATATAAATGAAATCTTGCGCACTTTTACACCTCCATAAAGTTGGCACCCCCACTTCGCCAAAATCAAATTAAAATATGCCTATAATTTAGGACTAATTAAAGACTAATTTGTACCCACAAAATTAGAATTTGTACCAACTTAGTTTCGCCGGAAAACCGATTATTATTATGGGGGTGCTAGCTTGACTAATGTTAGCACCCCCACCATTCTCAATTGAAATTTAACCAGGTGCATCCAAAACTTTGAATTAAAGACTAATTTGTACCCATGTTTGTTTCTCATTGTTTAAACAATTATAAATTATTTAAACAATTTATACATTATTTAGCCAATTTATAACAAAAAAAAGTAATTTTCATTATTAATAAACAGAAATGTAGAGTATAAAATTAGGATTAATTAGTACCCACAAGTATTTTGTTTTAAACATATTTTTTGTTGATAAAATAATTTTCGGATTAATTAATTTTAAATCTCTATTTTCGTTATAAAACCGTAATAAAAAATTGGAACCACAATAAAACTAGATACACTTGTGTTTCTAATTTAGGACTAATTTGTACCCACAAGCATTTTGTTCTAAACAATATTTTTGTTGATAAAATAATTTTCCCAATTTTTTTGACAGTTTTATACAGAAAATCGAAATTTGAGATTTAACCGAAAATTATTTTATCAACAAAAATATTGTTTAGAACAAAATGCTTGTGGGTACAAATTAGTCCTAAATTAGAAACACAAGTTTATCTAGTTTTTTTGTGGTTCCAATTTTTTATTACGGTTTTATACCGATATGCGAGATTTAAAATGAATTAATCCGAAAATTATTTTATCAACAAAAAATGTGTTTAAAACAAAATACTTGTGGGTACTAATTAGTCCTAAATTAGAAACACTAGTTTGTCGAGTTTTATTGTGGTTCCAAATTTTTTTACGGTTTTATACCGAAAATCGAAAAATGAGATTTAACCGAAAATTATTTTATTAACAAAAAATTGTTTATAACAAAATGCTTGTGGGTACAAATTAGTCCTAAATTAGAAACACTAGTTTGTCGAGTTTTATTGTGATCTCAATTTTTTTGACGGTTTTATACCGAAAATCGAAATTTGAGATTTAACCGAAAATTATTTTATCAACAAAAATATTGTTTAGAACAAAATGCTTGTGGGTACAAATTAGTCCTAGATTAGAAACACAAGTTTATCTAGTTTTATTGTGGTTCCAATTTTTTATTACGGTTTTATACCGAAAATCGAGATTTAAAATTAATTAATCCGAAAATTATTTTATCAACAAAAATATTGTTTATAACAAAATGCTTATGGGTACAAATTAGTCCTAAATTAGAAACACTAGTTTGTCGAGTTTTATTGTGGTTCCAATTTTTTATTACGGTTTTATACCGAAAATCGAGATTTAAAATTAATTAATCCGAAAATTATATTATTAACAAACATATTGTTTAGAACAAAATGCTTGTGGGTACAAATTAGTCCTAGATTAGAAACACAAGTTTATCTAGTTTTATTGTGGTTCCAATTTTTTTATTACGGTTTTATACCAAAAATCGAGATTTAAAATTAATTAATCCGAAAATTATTTTATCAACAAAAAATTTGTTTAAAACAAAATACTTGTAGGTACTAATTAGTCCTAATTTTATACTCTACATTTCTGTTTATTAATTATGAAAAGTACTTTTTTGTTATAAATTGGCTAAATAATGTATAAATTGTTTAAATAATTTATAATTGTTTAAACAATGAGAAACAAACATGGGTACAAATTAGTCTTTAATTCAAAGTTTTGGATGCACCCCCATAATAATAATCGGTTTTCCGGCGAAACTAAGTTGGTACAAATTCTAATTTTGTGGGTACAAATTAGTCTTTAATTAGTCCTAAATTATAGGCATATTTTAATTTCATTTTGGCGAAGTGGGGGTGCCAACTTCTTTATGGAGGTCACTTTTACAATATTTGTAATCTGTTTTGAAACTGGAATTGGTGGGACGCGCTGAACTCTGGTGTGTAGTAAGTTCTTTTCGCGTGCCCAAATTTCTGGTTCAATATTTTTTATGAAGAAAATAAACACGTTTTTTTGGTAAAAACGATAACACGATTTATTTACACTATTTCCAAAATGTCTACAAAGTGTTAACTATATAACTGATGTCGAGAGCGAAATTGCGAATGTTGTCTTAAATTTTGAATTGAGTGCCGAGAGGCAATTAAAATAATTCGAAACCGCCCTAAAAATTGGGGGTGATTCGTTGTCATTGGTAGGTTCAAAACACACCACCAATAAGGCGTGATTGCGGGCGCAATTTCCTAGAATTCAAACAAGTGTACAACTTTCTCTTACTTTCAGAAAACTTGCAACCCCGTAACGGCTACTATTCATACAAAAAAGGGTCTGTAGCACTCAGTTCGATACGCCTTCAAAACTAACGGAACAAATTTTAAAAACTATATTCTACACAATATCTACAATAAATCAATACAAGAAAAAGAAACTATTTACAAAGACGTGAACACGTAAAAGCAAAAGAAATATATACAAAAAGAAATGTTTGAATTAGACACACTAACAGCGTTTTAATTTAAAATACGTTTGTTCACAAAAATCTTATAATATGTGCATTATTTAATTTTAAACACTCAATTTTATTAAATTAACTATGATTTTCATTTAAAAAACACAACTGTGTGTTATATCTCCGAAATTTTAAACTTAAGACAAAATGTAATAACGTCAGTGTACTCTCCTAAAAAAATGCCGTAAGAAAGTTTTTACTGTAATAACATCAGTGTACTCTCCTAAAAAAATGCCGTAAGAAAGTTTTTACTTCAAATAAATATCTTTACAAATAAAGAAGTTACCTTAATATTTCGAAATTGGCAAAAAATGACCTGTGACGTATAACTCGAAAAGAATCAAAGATAAGCAATTTTTGATAAAGTACATGACATTCGCACTAAAAATGACCCCTGGAAGCATAAATTGGTTTTTCTCCATCCTTAATATTAATGGTACTTTACTTGAAGAAACCATCGAAAATGGGATACCCTGTACAATTTTAAACGCCTGGAGCTGTTTCAACCAAACTTGGTATTCATGGATTTGTGATCCGGATTCGTTACATTTTTTTAAGAGGATTCGTATTCGAATCCAAATGCGGGTGATCCGAATCCTCATAAAAGGATTCGAATATTTATAAAAGGATTCGAATACTTACAAAAGGATTCGAATACTTACAAAAGGATTCGAATACTTACAAAAGGATTCGAATACTTACAATGGAATTGGAATACTTACAAAAGGATTTGAATCGTCAAAAATAATCCGAATTAACATAAAAAAATTGTTTTGTATGTTTTTAAATTTCTCGTTAAATAATAATAATAATAATAGGTCTTTATTTCCATAACTACACAAAGATTACATACACGCTTAATTTACAGTGTTTAATATTAAATTGGAGTTACGAAAAATCTCAAGGTGCCAGTTCAGGATGCGAAATTAAATTTCCCTGTTCTTCCACTGGGACCTTGTTTTTATTTTATATATTGCTTATATCTATACTTATACAATAATTATAAACAAAAATTGTATACATTTTAATTTCAAAACTTGAAATTTCAAAATTTGAAATTTAAAACTTAAATCTTAAAAAAAATCACTGTTTTATACGCGTGGCGCATGAAGTAAAATTTCGAGTTTAGAAAAGCCCCGTGAAAATTTGTCTCGGGTCGCTGCGCGACCCTCGACAAATTTTCTACGCGGGGCTTTTCTAAACTCGAAATTTTACTTCATGCTTAGTCTGGGAGTGGAAACGCTCGTTCGAAACTTCAAACTGATTGCTTTGATAAGAACATTAAATGACTGAAAATGTTATTAAAGGTAATAATCTAGTTTCCAAAATTTTGTTTAACATTATTTGAAGTAAAACTGACATGGTAGCCACAATCTCAAATGTTAAACATTTCCCTGATTCATGATTTTCTTCCCTCACCTTTTAATATAACTTTATTCTGTGAGAAACCCCCAGTTTGTTAAATTGTTTTCATTGTTTTTGTCAATATTTAAGTTGGTTTTATAAATGTTTACGTGTTTTGTAATTTTTATAATGCTGTTGATTTTCACAAATTTATTAATATAATATGGCTTTTTTGTTAATGTGCTGGTCAATTTGAATAAAATACCATGATTTTTCTCTGACTTTCCCGGTTTTAATGATATTCAGTGAATGCTTTATTTACGTAATTTTCAGGCATTCGTCGATTTTATAATAGAGTTCAATTTGAAGTTTTGAACGAGTGTTTCCACTCCCAGACTAAGCATGAAGTAAAATTTCGAGTTTAGAAAAGCCCCGCGTAGAAAATTTGTCGAGGGTCGCGCAGCGACCCGAGACAAATTTTCACGGGGCTTTTCTAAACTCGAAATTTTACTTCATGCGCCACGCGTACAAGACACTGATTTCAAGTAAAGTTCAAAAACACACAAATACATCTTTAATCAGAGTAACACAGATACTTAGTCTGTTATCATCGATGTTCAGTGTTAATAATAAATAATTAGGTTTTGAATATTTTTGTTAAAACAACCGATAACGATATTTATACGTTAATGGTTGCAAAAAAATAATAAAATCAAATTTATTCTTAAAGGATTTGTATTCGTGATTCGAAAAAACACAGGATTCGAATCATATTTATCTCTTACGAATGCTTTATTCGTGATTCGAATCATGTTAGGTGATTCGAATAATCACGAATTCGAATCACCTAATCCTTTTTACGAGGATTCGTCCCAGCTCTGGTATTCATACTACTTACGATCTCTAAACAAATATAGGCGAGAAGGGATAGATACCTGCACACGTAAAAATTGGCGAATGCGCCGGGCAGACATATTCCTGCACAATAGAAGATTGAATTTTATTAAATCAGATTAATAAAATTGAGGCTAAAGCGACGTTAAAACATGAATTCATCACAGACAACAAAGAATAAATAATCTAAATAAGACACTTAAACTTTGTTTGTATAACTGAGGTTTTTTTTATTGTGACTATAGTTTCGACAACTTTAACTTGTTATTATCAGACTACAAGTAATTTAAAAATAACAATTTAGCAGGTTTATATACAGAAATTACGGTTACAAAATGGCTTTAAAAATGGGGGTGTATATTAGGTCAAGCTGGTCGTTTATTACGGGAATTTCCGGATTAGCGCGCGCTCTGTGTATTTCCAGAGACTCCAGGAGGTCCATCTTACGACCCTTTTCGGCGAAATGGATTACTGAGAGTACATCCTCGTCAAACGTATAATTGTTTTCAATCATATGTCTCGCGAATGACGACTTATCAATCAAGTTAAGCCGAAAAGAGCGAAGATGTTCCTTAAGTCTGATGTTAAAATTACGACCAGATTGGCCAATATACACTCCTTTACAATCACTACAAGTCAGTTTATATATCCCTGATTTATGAGTATTAGGTATTTGCTAAATTGTTATTTTTAAATTACTTGTAGTCTGATAATGACAAGTTAAAGTTGTCGAAACTATAGTCACAATAAAAAAAACTCAGTTATACAAACAAAGTGTAAGTGTCTTATTTATGTTAATAATGATGTATAACGAAGTAGAAGCCTCAACAGTTAACAGTTTAATAAATAATCTGTTAATCTGTAAAATGATTGTGGCGACACAAAAAAGTGGAATTAAAAAAATGCCCTCTGGTTTTAGAGTTATTATTAAATTGAATTTAATTAAATTCAACATTAACTAGAGCCCTGCACGGGCCGATTATTTTGGGCCCGGCCCGATCTTTTTGGGCCCGCTAGCAAATTTTGCAAGCCTGATTTAATCTGAATAATTCAAAATTTTCTTGGAGTTTCAAACCACTAGCTAATAAAGATTTATTACACTTGTAAATATATATTTACTTGTTTATAGATATAGTTTGCAATTAAAAATAAAAACAAACTTTAAAAAAAAACAGTCAGGCCCGGTCTCATATTTTGGATTGGAAGCCCGGCTCGGCCCGCTTGAACATTTTTTTGGCCCGGCCCGTGCAGTGCTCTAACATAAACTACATTTTCATATACTATTTTATGTTCCTAGGTAATGTCTTACACAGGTGTGTTTCAATATAAAAACAGTGGGGGAAGTTGACGCTATGGCGCCGGCTGGTTCTGGTCAAGGACACAATCCGCCCCTATTGATTTTCGAGGGTGTCCCGTCTACAGATACCTCCTTCCGATCCATATAACTCCCGTTCCGTTTATTTCTCTTATTTATCCCTTTTCACTCTTCCAAGGACGAGCATCCCGAAATTCGCAAGCAATTCCAGAAAACTCGCAAAACGCAGAGTGTACGGTAAACTAGGTCACGGAACTGGGTCAACAAACAAAAGAATTAGGATAAAGACGACAGCTACAACAATAAAAATAATTTCCCACCAAATCGAGGTAGATATAAAAGAGATTGCACATTTGCTTTTATTTAAATTCCTGCACATAATATTTTAATTGTATTGTCAAAAAAATGACAAAAATACATACAAATTTTGAATAATCATGTAATCTCTGTTTTTTCAATATACCCAAAATTTAATATATCTCAAAATTTGATGTTTATAATACCCTATTGCCAAAGCAGGAGGATTGCATGCTTTGGCAGTAGGGTATTATAAACATTAAATTTTGAGGTATTGGTAAATGATTATCCATGTGACAATTAAATCATAATTTGTCAAGTGAATTGTCACAATGCAGAGAGTTTCAAAAAAGATAACGCCACAACTTGCAACTAAACAACACATATTTAGAAATTTGGACATGAATGGGCAGATAATGAAGAAAACAGATATTGTAAAGTCAGTGGCAGACATTTTTTCTGTAAGCACGCAAGTACCTGATATTTAATTATTGACTATTCTTAGAAAAAAGTCACTTCCAATGTTCTGATCATCCATGGCATTTTCTCATGCCTCTGACAGCGAAACCGTAATTATGAGTGATACCAATTCCATCCTAATTTGAAGCCTTGACTGGCATCTATTGATTACAATAAACAACATTTTAATAACATTTTTAGTTTTTTATTATTTGCTGTGGGAAGTTTTAGATAAAAGTTTTATGAAATTATTTTAAAAAAATATTATGTTAGTAATAAATTATTGTAAACAATAATAATTCTCAATGCAATTGTCACTTATCGTCGCGAATCAAATGTCGGGCCGCATCAGATCACGCGGATTTGTCAGTGATACCAACTCACATTTAAATGCAAACAAAAGTCATGGCATGCTAGAGCAGGTATGGGCAACCTTTGACATGTTGAGGGCCAAACTTTAGCGTGCAAATACGTTCGCGGGCCGCGTTTAAAAGTACTTAGTGCATTTTAAAGTAGTGATAATATTTTTTGCGATAGATATTAGACATCAAATAATACGACAATGTTATTATAGTACAATTTATTAAAATAACAAAATGAAATTAAAAAAAATGGTACATTGTAATTAAATCGTTAAATTTGCAATTGTTACAAACTACGAAAGTTAAATACACCGAAATCAATGAGACACTTGAGCTTGAATTTGGGAAACTAATTCATCGATATTTGGATTAATTCCACTGACACAAAGACATAAAGAATTTTCCAAATTATCGTCAGTCAGTCTTGTACGATGTGTTGATTTATTAACTTTCATCAATGAAAAGAACTGTTCGCATTTATAAGTACTGCCAAACCCACAAATCAATCTTCTTGCGAATTTTCTAAGCTGCGGAAAATTGTCTTCTTCTAGGTATTTTTTGTAGAAATCGCACAACTCTACGTCTTCAAATTTGGATTTTAGGAGTGAGTTTCATCTGTTGGTGGATAATGCAATGAAGGACTATCAAATCATCTTTTTGCACATTTAATTCTGTTGCTTTTTCATTCGAAATTCCGATGAAACCTTTACGTAAGCCGACCATAGAAGGTGCACCATCAGTGCATACTCCAATTAATTTTGACCATGGCAAGCCAAAACTTGTGAATACCTTTTGAACTTCAATAAAAATATCCTCTCCTGTAGTGGTTCCTTTTAGCGGCTGTAAAGCAAGCAATTCCTCAGTAACAGTGAACTCCTTATCAACACCTCAAATAAATATAGCCAGTTGAGCTGTGTCAGACAAATCGGTGCCGGTGCTCTCGTCTAATGCTATGGAAAATGATTCAAAACCAGCCATACGGTCAGTCAATGTTGTTTTTATATCATTAGCCATCATTTCTATACGTCGAACAACAGTTCATCTTGACAAACTAATTTATCAAATTCTTTTTTGTTTTCAGGACACATAATACCGCAAACTTCTAACATACACTCCTTGATAAATTCTCCTTCGGCAAATGGTTTTAATGCCTTTGCCAATTTTGAGCTAACTATAAAACTAGCTTTCACAACATTATCAAGTTGTGTTCTTTGTTTATGAAACATTTGTTGCTGTTTTTCCAAATTTGCGGTAAGCTTCTGGATTTTGTCTGTTCTTAATTGTCCTATCAGTGAGTGCAGCGTAGCATGCTTAGTTGAGTAATGCCTCTTTATATTGAATTCTTTCATTACTGAAATGGATTCATTACACAGCAAACCATTGTGCAAGATAAAAAAGAATTCTTCAGTCCATTTTTCTTGAAACTGGCGACCCTCTGTATCTACTTTTCGTTTCTTTCCACCAGACATCATTTTTGTTTACTTTTCGTTCAATAAACTTGATAACAAACTATAGTTAGTAACCACTCAAGATGCACACAAAGTCACAAAACAAGTTGACGGCTCGAGCAGTTCGCTAGGATATCGCTTGTCCAAGTTATCGGTAGCTCAAATAGAACTGAACTAACGTTCGGGCCATCCACCCGCTTATATAGGCAAAATGAACGAATAATCTGGAATAAACTAATTTAGAATAATTGAGAAGCAATACATCTTTTGATGTGTCGCCCTTGAGGCGGCAAACCTCAAGGAATTTGATCGAGCAAGTCGAGTGGCGGCGATTATCAAAGAGTGAGGCGGCAAACATCAAAGAATTTTATGTTTGCCGCCTCACTGTCACTCCCGTGAGTAGAAGTACCTAATGTAATATTTTTTTAATTGGGGTTTTTCAAAATGTCTCGCGGGCCGGATCATATCTTACAGCGGGCCGGATCCGGCCCGCGGGGCGGAGGTTGCCCTATGTGTGCTAGAGGATAAAACTGTTTGCTCATATGGTACTATAGCGATGTTAGGGTCAATCTATTTGACTATTTTGATAGAGAGGATGCCGATCAAATAGATTTATTAAATTTACGCATATACCCGCGAAAAAAACAACTGTTAATTACAAGTAACTTTTGGAGAATTACCGGTAGATTGGTAAACCGGTTAACAATCCTTAAGTACGTTCGGTATTAAAATACACTAAATGTGGGTCGTTGAGTTCATTCTAATTGGCCCACAATTTCTAGACTCATGCAAATATCCCACAAGCGTATTGAATTATATAAATGTAAAATCGATGGTGTACAATCTCGACACGAACACCTTTCTCTATTTATATAGATTTTAAGGGTCTGGAATGGGGTTTATATTTAACTCCAGCGCGATAATGCAGTAGTCATGTCACATTTGTTAATCATGAACGACAAATTGAAGTGATGATTGTTTTAGTGTTCTTTACAATGAAGGAGGAAATAGAGAATCCACTTTTACATTCTGAATACACATTTAAAATGTAAATACATAAATTTATTGAACCTTCGTTAAAATACAAGAATGATTCTGTCAGTTAGATTTTAAATACGATTATTTTTAGTTGTCAATTAAAATAGGCATCAAAATTGAGTTCTGCTCGTTCGTGGACGAAGCAGCGACCTGTATGTACACTTTGTGTATTCTTGTAATTGACGGTGCCACTACAGAGCATTAGAAGGCGTAGCTATCGAAATTTATTAAAATAGACATTTCCACGAATCTCAAATATTTACCCTCTACTGATTTTGAGGTATTAACTTAACACTTTGGCTGTTGTAGTATGAATCAAGTACGATTCACACTAAATGAGGATCACGACATACTGTGCGATCGTTTAAAACATGATTTAGAGTAGGCTTTGAATTTTAAATTAGATTGGCACTATTGACCGTTAACACATAGTTTACCATAACCTCAAATTTATTCCATCATTCAATGAGCATTCTGGGCAACCGCACAGAAAATATGCCGCCTACTCTAAATCATAATTTAAACGATCGCACGGTGTTATAACAATGTGACAATCAACGTGTTAATTTACACAAAATGTATGCCAAAAATTCCATCGCGAAACGATTTCATTTGAAATCCTTAGACGATAAACCGAGTTAAACAACTTTTGTAGGTTTATCAATTAAATTAAATAAACTCGTTAAAATGTGTGCGCACACATACCTAATGAGCGGTTGTACACATAGCATCTGTCATATTCATTGTTAGCAGTGCAAACTGAAATTCATTTGCAGTTCGCGTGCGTCAGATGGACGTTCCGTTCTATTTGCGGTTTCGCATCCTTTAGAGCCGATTTACGGTTTTTTCTTTCCAGTGGCGTTTATAAATAAAACATCCCTTCCGCTTCGCGGATTCCTTAATTAATCGCCAGACGCTCGGCCAGCAGGTAGACTTTTTCGCCAATTTCCTTCCTTAGAGCCGTTTTACACACACAAGAATTCTCGCAGAAATTCATAATATATTTAATAAGGAAAAAATATTAAGAGTTTATGCAAGTGTAATACAGCAATTTTTACAACATTTTTTTCTCGAGAACTCTCGCGAGAAAAATACTGGGCATGTTTAAAATAATTTTTGACAGATACAGTTTACGCACTTATTCATAACCTAAAAATTAGTCGTTACTTGTTATTATTACAATCGGTAGTGAAGTATTTTTATTATTACCAGTTTGTGCAACTAAATATGTGCCGTTTTGTAATATATTCGCCACAGTGGCAGCAGCAAGAGAGGGAGAACAGCTGATGTTGAGCACATATGATATTTTCGGTAATGCGCGTGCGTATAGTAGTCATTTTTTGGAAAATAATTCTTTGTTGTGTAATACAGGGACAAATATTTTTATAAAGACAATTTATCATAAAGAAAAATTGAGTTTGTCAATAGGTTGCAGAATATTTATAAAATATAAAAACGAATTAAAATTAATATCGACTTTCTGCAAAAAGTTTGTCTCCAAATATTCATTGAAACAACTACTTCTCGAGCTAATACCCCGACAGATATTGAATTATACAATGAATATTTGCGTTACACGACAGCACTGCTGTTCTATGCATAATTTATATGCAAAATTCAACATCAGGTCAAACTATTCTCTAACCAAACTAAATGAAACAAAAGGAAATTGAAATAAATTGAAAAAATTATAGGGAATGAATTTTAATTCTTAAGCCATCTACAGACGCGTTTCGAGATTTATCCCTCATCAGTATAGCTTTGCTTTAGACTTTCAATACAAAAATATTAAAATAAAATAAACAGGAAACTTACAGGAATGTCGAAGTGTGTCGTCGAAACAGGTACACAAAACTGGGACGAGTGAAAATGAAGGAATGTTATTAATAGGTTTGTTTCATTTAGTTTGGTTAGAGAATAGTTTGACCTGATGTTGCATTTTGCATATAAATTATGCATAGAACAGCAGTGCTGTCGTGTAACGCAAATATTCATTGTATAATTCAATATCTGTCGGGGTATTAGCTCGAGAAGTAGTTGTTTCAATGAATATTTGGAGACAAACTTTTTGCAGAAAGTCGATATTAATTTTAATTCGTTTTTATATTTTATAAATATTTTTATATATAAAATTATAGTGCAACTTTTATATAATGTTCTTAACTTTCTGCGAGAATTCTTGTGTGTGTGTAAAGCGGCTCTTACTACGTTCTTCCTCTTCCACTATTGCCAATGAGTAGATAAACTGTACCGTATACATTTGAATGTGCTTTTCATTCGGAATCGTTACCGAATCGTGAATCAAGAAACGGAAATTGGTTAATTATGTGCAAAGCAAATATCGGAATTTGAAAAATGTATTTCAATCTGTTCTACTTCGTAATGTATCCATTTAAATGAAAATAGTCGATTCTTCCGAATATTAAAATAATTGAACATCTTAAGATCGAGAGATCGCTTGAAAAATGGTTTAATATATCTCTCGACTGATTGTTCAAAAGTTCTCTCGAATGTTACTTGAGAGATCGATCGAAAAATCCACTACATTTGGATTTACCGCTTCGTGCCTGGCGATTCCGAATTTCCAGCTTCTTCTAAACTCGAAATATATACTTCATGCTTAATCAAGGAGTGAAAAACACTTGTTAGAATAATATTGGGCAGCTAAATAAAAATATTGTTCAAAATTTCTAATGTTTTGCATTGAAGTTAAATTTTTGAAGAATGAAACAGTAAAAGTGTGAAAGTATACATTTTTATTATTTATATTTTTAAAGAAATACCTTTGCTGTGATCAAAATTATACATTTTTACTCAATTAAGCTTGTACTAGACGACACTGTTTGTATAGTATACTATTTTCTTGTACAAGAAAATAGTATCCTATTTTCTATCATGGTGTAATACACAAAATATGACCAAACGAAAATCGTGTACAGTTTTGTATAATGGAAATAGGACATTTTCTATTTGGTACACCACGATAGAAAATAGTATACTATTTTCTTGTACAAGAAAATAGTGTATTAGACGACACTATTTTCTTGTACAAGAAAATAGTATACTATTTTCTATCGTGCTTTAGATACTATATAGCTTTAGATACTTACTATTCTAGTATCTGCGCTAGCATCTGCGCAGAAAAATTAGAAAAAAATCCTTCACAAATGCATTGACGTAAAATTCCATCAATAGTTTGTTGAAATTGCATCCTTACATACTATAATTTAATATACAGGGTGTTTTTCTTTTAAGTATACATATCCCAATTACAGCGTATATACTTAAATCTTCCGATATTCGTAGTTTATTAAAAGAGTTCAATTTGAAACTATAAACGAGTGTTTTCCACTCCCAGGCTAAGCATGAAGTAAAATTTCGAGTTTAGAAAAGCCCCGTGAAAATTTGTCGAGGGTCGCGCAGCGACCCGAGACAAATTTTCTGGGCTTTTCTAAACTCGAAATTTTACTTTATGCGCCACGCGTATAAAACACTAAAATATTGTGAAACTTATGTACATTTGAACTTCACTTGAAATCAGTGTTTTATACGCGTGGCGCATGAAGTAAAATTTCGAGTTTAGAAAAGCCCAGAAAATTTGTCTCGGGTCGCTGCGCGACCCTCGACAAATTTTCACGAGGCTTTTCTAAACTCGAAATTTTACTTCATGCTTAGCCTGGGAGTGTAAAATACTCATTTATAGTTTCAAATTAAACTCTTTTAATAAACTACGAATATCGGAAGATTTAAATATATACGCTGTAAATGGGTTATGTATACTTAAAAGATTTTCACTAAACACTAAAATATTGTAAAATTTATGTATATTTAAACTTCACTTAAAGTCAGTGTTTTATACGCGTGGCGCATGAAGTAAAATTTCGAGGAATTTTCACGGGGCTTTTCTAAACTCGAAATTTTACTTCATGCTTAGTCTGGGAGTGGAAAACACTCGTTTAAAGTTTCAACTTGAACTCTTTTTAGAAGCAACGAATACCGGAAAATTTACAGCACAAGCATATGTATACTTAAAAGAAAAATTCCCTGTATAAAACTTCATTTATAAAACCTTATTCATTCTCTTCTTCTGTCTGTTCTGTCTCTTCTGATGGTGGTTATTGCCCGGCTCGTCGGTAGAAAGCCGTGTTTACCGTGCCGAGACGAGAAATTCCGACCGAAAAAATTAACGAGTTGGCACCGAAACACTCACACACACGTATACACATGCTGAGATAATTTAATTAATAATTGCCGTGTTGTAAATATCCTAACAATTTAATTGGACAATTATTTGGCATGAAGCATTAAGTCATTAATATTCACATTACTGTTACAATCTAATATTTAATCAATTTTCCACATCAACACGCCTCCCTATGATTGGCGAAATGTGTTACCATTTATCTGGTGAGTAATTAGAACACATTTGTGCACATATACCAAAAGTTTTAAGAAGCGACTTGTTAATCTTATCGAAAGTAAATGACGGTATCGAAATTTCATTATTTTTAGGCGAATCGCTTAATTAGTCACATAGATAAACTCTATAGAGAAAAAAAAAAATATGCCCGCATTTCTCGCCTGGTTACATAAAGCGAGCTGTATTCGTTGAATGAACCCAATTTTTGGTATACTATATACAGGGAATCTTTTCGGTATGCACATCTCTATGTCTAGTGCGGTATCACGCGTTTTAGCATATACCGGGTGTTGACTTGGCGGACGCAACATAGGAAATCCCTCGTAAATTTTGAAACGTTCGAATATTGGCTCCTCTATTTATTTTAGAAACAAAATGTATTCACCTTTTTTTGTAGAGCTAATAATTCTGAATTCATTCGTGTTAACCTTTATTACTTTAAGTTTCTCTAAGTTAAAATAATTAAGGAAAAGTAATGTGATTTTATAAAAATAATAACATGCCATGAAATTGAAACAACGCAGGTGGAGCAATTTAAAATAAAAAATGTATACAAGTACACATTTTGAGACCGTTCAAGAATTAAAAAACCCAATTTCTGCAGAATCTGAGAATATCTCCAATTATTAATTGGTTAATGTCCGAAATGAATTCTACAATCGCTTAGGATATTGTTTGGGTGTTAATGGGGGTTTATTTGTACACTTAATTTAAACTACATAATTTTTGTTACAATTTTTCGATAGCTGGCAAATATTAAACTTCTAATTTGTCTTGCTTAATCGTTTTCTTGATTATCGTCATGCAGTGGATTCCTTGGGTATCGGTCTGTCTTGAAACTGGATAGAAAACACATCGCAAACATTCTGACAACTGTGGTCTGCATAATACCACTTAATTAGGAGGTTTTGTCCTTGTTTAGTGTAAATCATTTCGAAAACATTTACTTTAATCAAGTGACAGCGATATCTTGTGCTATTTTGACATTTGCAATTGTTGTTTCAATTCCATGGCATGTCATTATTTTTATAAAATCACATTACTTTTTTTAAATTATTTTAACTTCGAGCCTGGGTCTCCAAACTATCTTCTTCGCGGGCCACAAATACAATTCTACATAATAAAGTCGGCCAAGATCTGATTAATTTTATAAAATTATGAAAAATTTAAGGAACAATTGTTACAATATTTTAAAATATGACATTTTAAATCCGGGCCGGATTTGGAGACCACTGACTTAGAGTATGACCACTAATAAATTCAGAATTGTTCCCTCTACAAAAAAGTTAAATACGTTTTGTCTCTAAAATAAATAGGGGAGCCAATATTTGAACACTTCAAAATTAACATGCGATTTCTTATGTTGCGTCCGCCAAGTCAACACCCGGTATAAACTAAACAATCGACAGTTACATTATTTGTCCAATTGTCGTGCGTCCAAATGTCGCGCGTCCAAATATCACGCGTCCAAATATCACGCGTCCAAATATCACGCGTGCAAATATCACGCGTCCAAATATCACGCGTCCAATTGTCGTTGTGTCCAAAAGTCGCGCTACCTTATGTCCGCGTCCAATTTTCTTATATCCATCTAGTGCAGCACTTTTTACACTTTTTGCACTGAATCTGTTCGTTGCATAAACTGGAAGCCTGCAATTGTAAACTTACTTAAATTTCGACGTCACAAACTTGAACTCAGTTCAACTGAGTGCAGTACAAACGAACAAACCCAATAATTGCACTACCGTTTACTAAGAATGATTGCCAATGGGCTTAGTTTTTGGTGGTCTCGTGGTATTACAAATTATAATTTTTAATTCACTATAATAATCATTGTCCAAGGATTTGACTAATCAAAAAAATCACAACGCCAAAGAGTCCATTTTAAATACTGTAACATTTACAAAGTTTCGTGTTTCAATTGTTGGATAACGAAGTACCGTGCGATCGTTTAAATTATGATTTAAGAGTAGACGGCGTTTTTTTTTTAATTGAATGGTGGAATACATTTGAGGTTATGGTAAACTATGTGTAAGCGAAAAACGAAAACAAAAACTCTGAATGAAGTACAAAATATAATTTAGCCAATTTAAGATAATAAAAAAAAACGTTTAATACAAATTTAACCTTTGAAACATGTTTTAAACAAATTTAAGTCAGTAGTGCCAATATAATTTAAAATTAAAAGCCCACTCTAAATCATGTTTTTAACAATCGCACGGTATACAGAGTGATTCAGTTTGGTGTTCCACCCCCTTCTAACTTTTTTATTTTGAGAGTAAAGTATATAACAAACTATATATATTTGTAAACGGCAGGAAATTCTCTAATTAATGGCGTCACCAAATCGACAATACAAGGAAGCGATAGTCAACTTTTTTTCTCAAATGACACTATACTTATTTTTTGTTCAATTCGGATAGAGATCACTTTCCTGCATCGGAATATCTATCACAACTACAGGGTGTCTACGCTAAACCGTTCGTTAAAAGTTTACGGGGTTGCCGTTGCACTAAAAATTTGAAAAAAATCTTTGTCATACGGCTGAAACAGTTCTCCTCATGTGAAATATTTTCAACTTTATATCACTTCCGGTTCCACCGGAATTAGCACTAAATTTGTTATTTTAAATAGAACACCCTATATATTAGTAATTTTTTAGATTCATCGTTTAAATTGCAATATATTTTATTCAGTTCTCCTCATGTGAAATAGGGCACTTAGATAGTGACATTTTAAGAACACTTATTGTGAAAACTGACAGTTTTCAATTAATTCACTCATAGAGGCATTCTCTAGATACAAGTAGAGATATAAATCATATTTTTATCTTATTCTTAAGAGAAGTTACAGACACATTTCAAGATGCCTTTTAGAGGTCAGAATTTTAGAAATATTTTTTTTTCTTGAAAACTATAAGAGATAAGTGTACATATGTTCGAATAAAATATGTTGCAATTTAAACGAGGAATCCAAAATATTACTAATATATAGGGTGTTCTATTTAAAATAACAAATTTGGTGCTACTTCCGTTGGAACCGGAAGTGATATAAAGTGAAAATATTTCAGATGAGGAGAACTGATTCAACCATATGACAAGGATTTTTTTTAATTTTTAGTGCAACGGCAACCCCATAAACTGTTAACGGACAGTTTAGCGTAGACACCCTGTATATGCTTAGATAACAAAAAAAAAATGTAAAAACGGTTTATTTTATAAAAAAAAATCATATGTGCATAGCACAAGGCACATAGCACAAGGATTTATCAAAACATACACTTTTTTATCTTCATTTGTGGCTATTTTTCTTTTAAAAGAATGTTTCAATTTCTTAAGTGACCCTCCTTTAAGAATTAATCACTTAATGAAATAATTTGTTTATTTTTTTTCATAATTTTCGTAGCCATATATGATTTTTTTATAAAAGTTTGGCAATTTTCTTATTTTATTCATTTTTTTGCTATATTCGGATGCAAAAAAATGCTCTCTATCCAAATTGAATAAAAAATAATTACGGTGCCACTTGAAAAAAAATTGATTATCGCTACTTCGACAGTTGTCATCGCATTGTCAATTCGGTGACACCATTAAATGGAGAATTTTCTGCCGTTTACAAATATATGTGATTTGGTTTACTTTACTCTCAAAATTAAAAGTTAGAAGGGGATGGAACACCAAGCTGAATCACCCTGTATACCTTTTATATTATAAAATTATATTTTCTCTCATTTATTCTAAACTCTATTAAAATCAGTGTTTTATATTCAATTTTGCACACAGGATTAATGTATATGTTGTTCTAACCTTACATTCTAAGTGACGTAACAAATACCAAATGAGCTTAGAAGGTGAAGATAAAATATAACATATACGTTAAATTTAACATTGCGCTTACAGAATCAGCTTGAAAATAAGGTGCAGGGCTATTCAAAATAAAGGAACAGATTTCAAACATTTATTTCTTCCAAACTACAAAAGATAGAAACACAATTCCAACGTTCCTGGAAAGAGAAAAGTTCAATTTTTTATGCATTTAATATGAGCACTATGTATTACACGTGCTTTGGATTTTTTTTGGGCTCCTTTCGTAAACTATACGAATACGCTCGACATTTTCATTTGATATTTACAGATGCAACCATCGATGCCACTGGTAAATCTGCTTATGACGAGGCGGTGGTTTATTAAACTGACGGCGAAAGGCACGTTGAACTTCAATAATGGACTCTAGTTTTAACATAATATATAAAATTACGAAAAAACTATTCGTGAAAATGCAAACAATGTCTTAATTAATAAGACAACTCAAGACGATAAATATCCATTGAAACAACTACTTTCCGTGCAAATACACCTCCGGATATTGAATTATACAATGAAATATATAAAATCTTATTTAATTTGATTTATCAAAGTATATGTAACGTTTAGGTCAAATTCTCTTCAAACCAACTAACAATACAAATTTAAAATGAAAGAAGAGATAGCAACAAATTAGAAGTGAAAGGACTTGGATTTTTAAAAATTAATTTTTTTTTTATTTACATTCCACAAATACATACAAAATAATAAAAGTTCACGTAATTAAAATTTAAAATTATAAAATTCTGACATAGAGTATGGCTCAAGATCACATAAGAGTTCATATATTTTTCTTTTGGCTTTGTTGTAATCATTTATTACTTTAATTGACAATGGAAGATGGTTAAACATTTTAAGGGATGAGTAAAAACAACCTTGCTTAAATTTATTGAGTGAATGATGTGGTAAGTTGTATACTTGACCGTATCTGCTAGGGTATCTAGTTGAGTAAAACACGTCCCCGAATAGCGACCTGTTTTTTAAAAAGAATTTCAAACACTCGTAAATGTAGAGACCATAAAAGGACAATATCTTTTGATTTCTAAACAAACCTCTACAGCTTGCATTTATTTTTTGTTTAAGTAATATTCTTGTTGCCTTTTTTGCAGTGTAAACACTTTCCCTGCAGAAGTACTGCCACCCCAAAATATCAGACCATATCTTAATTGGGATTCAATGTTTGAAGAGTAAAATAGTTTAGCAATGCGATGGTTTGTGTTTTTGATTAATACCTAATGTTTGTTCGTAATTTTATATATTTTGTTTAAAGTGTGCAAACTATAAGAAGCGTAAGCTTATTTTCTCGAATTCAAATAGTTTTCAATTTGAATTTATCTTGTTTGGACTCTAGTTTTGCTAATTGCAGCACACAAAATGCTTTTTTCTTGTTGTGTAGCCATTTTACTACAGACAATTAACATGACAAGCAACAGTGCCAATGCAGCCGTGGTTGGAACTTGTGCCTAAACTGCTCAAATTTTAAACTTTCGTCTGTCCAGGAACGTTGGAATTATGGTTCTATCTTTTTCTAGTTTCTAAGAAATAAATGTTTGAAATCTGTTCCTTAATTTTCAATAGCCCTGTATATTAGTCCGTTGACAACGCATAAAAGAAATATGCACGTTTGGAAAACGCCTCTGCTGTGTTAATTCTACTATTAAAAAAAAAAAACATTTCTCTTTCAATTAAAATCCAAAGTATATAATTTTTGAGTAAAAATAGAATTAAAAGATTTATATCTTTTTGTGAACAATTTCCTGCGCGAGAAGTTGGCGCGAAATGTATTTTCACTATTTCCGCTTTCGATTTCGCACACAGACATTCACACACTGTTTTCGTACGAATATAAAAAGTTTAAATTTAGAAACTACGAGAAACTCATAAGAATGAACGAGGCACGTGTGATGATAGACTGTAAAGTTAAAACGTAGATTCAGGACAGATATGACAACATTTATGATTAATAAATTTAAATATTTTGCTAATGCTAAACAGTTTAACCCAGTGATGGGGAAACTACGGCCCGCGGGCCAAGTCCGGCCCGCGGAAAGGTTTAATCCGGCCCGTTTAAGAGTGCCGTCGTGAGAATGTTTGAACGCGTTCTTACTTCCTAATGTGACGACCCGCATAAAAACTACCTACCTACGATTAAGCATTATTCTTTGGCCCGCTACTATTGTCTGGTTATTACAAATGGCCCGTCTTAAAAAAAGTTTCCCCACCACTGGTTTAATTTATTAGGCGCCATTGATGCTATAACACAATATTATTAATTTTCTGTTAATTAATTAAATTACTAATTAAGCTAATTTGATACATTGTATTATTTGACCTGACTTGAGAATGTGTAAAGAAAAATGAAAATATTTTGTTATTTAAATATTCCGATTATTGCTATTAAAAAAAAAATGTTTCTAGTGTGTTTCTAACCTCACAATATTACAGCGTTTTGTACGCGTGGCGCATGAAGTAAAATTTCGAGTTTAGAAAAGCCTGAAAATTTGGTTTGGCTGCTCCGCTTCGCGGAGCAGCCAAACCAAATTTTTAGGCTTTTCTAAACTCGAAATTTTACTTCATGCTTAGTCTGGGAGTGGAAAACCCTCGTTTAAAGATTCAAATTAAAACCAAATTTTCAGGCTTTTTACTTATTTTTTACTTTCTTTTTTTACTTCCTTTTTACTTCATGTTTACTCTGGGAGTGGAAACACTCGCTCGAATCTTAAAGTTAACCGCTTTTATAAAATCGACAAATGTCTGAAACTTTACAGCGTATACATTATATATATTTAAAAGAAAAATTCCCAGTATGTAATACCATGCGATTATTTAAGATATTAGAGTAGATTTAGATTTTTAAATTGGCACTACTGACTGACACATAGTTTGCCATAACTTCAAATTTATTTCATCATTAAATTAGTATTCTGGGCAAACGCATATGAAAAATACGGCCTACTCTAATTTATAATTTAAATGATCGCACGGTACAAAAAGTCATTCATAGACATCATACAAAGAAGTGCAGAATTTTACCTAAAATTAACTTTTAGAGTTAACACTATATTTGCTCAGCTGTTAAAGGGTTAATATCTTCTTTGTGGTTAATCAAATAAAAACAATTGAACAATAGCATTGATCAATAGTTGAATATATTGCAAACAATCAATCATTGTACGTTTTTGACATTACTGAAATCGAGTATACTCAATAAATGATGCTTAGTTACAATCAGGGTTGTTGAAAAAAAACGTTTTTTTCATTTTAATTATAACAAACAGTTTTTTAATAAAACGTGTTTTTTTTATTGAAACAGCGTTCGAAACATTATCAAATAAATCATGTTTAAAACAGAACATACAGGGCATATTTCTTTTGAGTATACATATCCCAATAATTACAGCGTATTTTTAAATTTGCGGGAATTTGTTGCTTCAAAGCGGTTTTTTTAAGGATTTTAACGAGTGTTTTCCACTCCCAGACTAAGCATGAAGTAAAATTTCGAGTTTAGAAAAGCCTAAGAATTTGGATTGGCCGCGTAGCGAAGCGAAGCGGCCAATCCAAATTAGGCTTTTCTAAACTCGAAATTTTACTTCATGCGCCACGCGTATAAAACACTGATTAACAGTGAAGTTTTAAAAACACACAAACACAACAACGATTATAGGCAACCCAATATACGTTAGAGTGATTGGGTTGCCTATGATCTCTGTTTTAAACAATTTGTTCAGCGCAGAATTTGACTCACGTTTTATTCACATCTACAAATTAGATTGCTAGAGCCGTATATTTTAAACTTTACGATATTTCAGTGTTTTATACGGATGGCGCATAAAGTAAAATTTCGAGTTTAGAAAAGCCTAATTTGGATTGGCCGCTCCGCTTCGCTACGCGGCCAATCCAAATTTTCAGGCATTTCTAAACTCGAAATTTTACTTTATGCTTAGTCTGGGAATGGAAAACTCTCGTTTAAACATTCAAATTGAAACCTTTAAAAAAAAAACAACGCATTTGGATTAGCCGCGTAGCGAAGCGGAGCGGCCAATCCAAATTAGGCTTTTCTAAAATCGAAATTTTACTTCATGCGCCACGCGTATAAAACACTGATTTACAGTGAAGTTTTAAAAACACACAAACACAACAACGATTATAGGCAACCCAATATACGTTAGAGTGATTGGGTTGCCTATGATCTCTGTTTTAAACAATTTGTTCAGCGCAGAATTTGACTCACGTTTTATTCACATCTACAAATTAGATTGCTAGAGCCGTATATTTTAAACTTTACGATATTTCAGTGTTTTATACGGGTGGCGCATAAAGTAAAATTTCGAGTTTAGAAAAGCCTAATTTGGATTGGCCGCTCCGCTTCGCTACGCGGCCAATCCAAATTTTCAGGCTTTTCTAAACTCGAAATTTTACTTTATGCTTAGTCTGGGAATGGAAAACTCTTGTTTAAACATTCAAATTGAAACCTTTAAAAAAAAAAACAACGCATTTGGATTAGCCGCGTAGCGAAGCGGAGCGGCCAATCCAAATTAGGCTTTTCTAAACTCGAAATTTTACTTCATGCGCCACGCGTATAAAACACTGATTTACACTGAAGTTTTAAAAACACACACATACAACAACGATTATAGGCAACCCAATATACGTTAGAGTTATTGGGTTGCCTATAATCACTGTTTTAAACAATTTGTTCAGCGCAGAATTTGACTCACGTTTTATTCACAATTACAAATTAGATTGGTAAAGCCGCATATTTTAAACTTTACGATATTTCAGTGTTTTATACGGGTGGCGCATGAAGTAAAATTTCGAGTTTAGAAAAGCCTAATTTGGATTGGCCGCTCCGCTTCGCTACGCGGCCAATCCAAATTTTCAGGCTTTTCTAAACACGAAATTTTACTTCATGCTTAGTCTGGGAGTGAAAAACCCTTGTTTAAAGATTCAAATTGAAACCTAAAAAACAACGAATGTCGTAAAATTTACAGTGTATGCATATGTATACCCACTGAGCAAACACAATTAAGTAATGTTTCATCAACATAAAAACAACTTTTAATGTTGCTACAATGTTGATATAACCTTATTTGTTTGTTTTTTGCTCAGTGGGTACCTGAAAGAAAAAATCTGTATCTAAAAATCACATTTATGCACACACAGATATTTTATTGTAATAAATTGTAATTTAAAAACGAAAACAAAAACTCTTAATGAAGTAGTATAAAATGTAATTTAGCCAATTTAAGATAACAAAAAAAAAGTTTTATACAAATTTAACCTTAAAAACGTGTTTTAAACAAATTTAAGATTTAAAACATATTTAAAACAAGACGGCTGTTTTTAAACATGTTTAAAACACTGTTTTAAAACAAAGTGTTTTAAACATAAAAACCCTGGTTACAATAAGCGAAATAATCTCCTTTCCCGGCGCATTCGCCATATTGATAACTGAAACGCGCTACACGATCAAACCATATTTTCAAGCTTTTCTAAACTCGAAATTTTACTTCATGCTTAATCTTGGAGTGGAAAACCCTTGTTTAAGACTTAATAATAATAATAATAATAATAATAAGACCATTTATTATCCAACGGAAAAAATCCAAAACGGACAATTATCAAATACATAATATAATTCTTACAATAACTAAATATAACATAACAAATATATAAAAATAATAATAGGAGATAACACTAAATTATGAACTAAATACTTATTATTAAAACAAAATTTAAATATTTTTAATGCCAATAAAAATGTCACTATAAATGGAATTCGCGTACTTGCTCATGTGAACAATAGGTGCTCTTAATAGAGTGTTAGAGGTCGCAGTTGGTATTAAAAACGTTGGTGGTTGACGAGACGAAAGACGTGGAATATGGAAGTTTACTTTTGATAACAAATCGGGTGAATCGACTAACCCATCTATCAGCTTTAACATAAATAATCCGCTACAAATATTTCTACGTTCATATAAAGAAATACATTCATATTTTACAAGTAAGTCCTCATAGTTGACAGTTACATCGGAATAGATACCAGTCGATTTAAAATGTAAATACTTCATAAACCTTTTTTGCACACGTTCGATTGTTAAAGAATGAGACACATAATATGGGTACCAGATTATGGAGGCATATTCTAGCTTGCTCCTAACAAAAGCAAAATATAAAACTTTTAATAAATGTATGTCGTGAAAGTACTTTGATGAGCGCATTATAAAACCAAGCATTCTAAAGGCTGAAGAACTAAGGGTATTAATATGGTCAACAAATGTTACGTTCGAATCAAACATAACCCCAAGATCTTTAATTTTGATGTCACGTTGGAGAATGGTGTCTTTGCACATATAGTTATATGTAGTTACATGCTTCATGCGGGAATATGTAACAACTACACATTTTTTGATATTTAGTTTAAGCTTGTTAGTATCACACCATTCTTCAATGCTATTCAGGTTACGTTGTAAATGAACTTTAAATTAAACTGTTTTAAAAAACAAACGATTGTCGTAAAAGTTACAGCTCGTGGCAAATACCACCGTCAGGGCCGAAAGGGTTAGTAACGAAACTTCCACAACCAGCCTTCTCTTTAGGAATATCTATTTGTACTAAGCACTTATCGAGTTGTCAAATTTTAGAGAATAGTGTTGTTCGAATGCAAATATTTTTTCATTAATGTTCAATGATAAAAAAAATAATTATTGCTATTTTTGTATTTCTAGGGAAAAGTATATTTATTCGATAAAGTATTCAAACCGAACGCAACACAAGAAAAAGTTTACAATGAAGCGGCGAAGAGTATCGTATCAGATGTCCTGGCTGGCTACAATGGCACGATATTCGCCTACGGACAGACCAGCTCGGGTAAAACGCACACGATGGAGGGCGTCCTCGGCGACCCCGCCAAACAGGGTATTATCCCCAGGATAGTCAACGACATCTTCAACCACATATACGCCATGGAGGAAAACCTTGAGTTCCACATCAAAGTGTCGTACTTTGAAATCTACATGGACAAAATTAGGGATCTTATGGACGGTAATACATTCATAAACTTATGAAGGTTAATCGGGATTCATTTTATTTTTCCTGTTCGAAATAGTTTCCAAAGTTAATTTGAGCGTGCACGAGGACAAAAACAGGGTGCCTTTCGTGAAGGGTGCTACGGAACGGTTCGTGTCGAGTCCCGATGAGGTCTTCGAAGCTATAGAGGAAGGGAAATCAAATAGGCATATAGCTGTTACAAGTAAGTACCTTGCATTTTATTTAAAATAAACTGGCATTTAACCTAATGCAAGTCCGGCATCTTATATTACGTAGTTAATACTAATATGCAAGGTTTTGTTGTTTTGAAATTAATGAATGTATCTGAATGGGTTTTTTGCGCAGATTTCAAAAATGATCTTAACGTGTTTTTTTTTTTAACAAATGACGAAAATATGAAAGGGGAGTTCAACTTAAGTTTGAGAACCAAGGGGGTTAGGTGATATATTGTAAAATTGGATCAGATAACAGATTATGAAGTTACGTTACACGAATAAATCCATAGCTTCAACAATAATTTTAATTAATTCTTCCTTTTACAGACATGAACGAACACTCATCTCGTTCGCATTCCGTGTTCCTAATCAACGTGAAACAAGAAAACCTGGAAAACCAAAAAAAGCTCTCCGGCAAACTCTACCTAGTGGATTTGGCCGGTTCCGAAAAAGTCTCAAAAACCGGAGCCGAGGGCACCGTCCTGGACGAAGCGAAAAACATCAACAAATCCCTCTCGGCTTTAGGCAACGTGATCAGCGCTCTCGCCGACGGCAACAAAACCCACATACCCTACAGAGACTCGAAACTGACGCGTATCCTCCAAGAATCGCTCGGGGGTAACGCGAGGACGACGATAGTCATTTGCTGTTCGCCGGCCAGTTTCAACGAAGCCGAGACTAAATCCACATTGGAGTTCGGAAAAAGGGCGAAGACGGTTAAGAACGTGGTTTGTGTCAACGAGGAGCTCACGGCGGAGGAGTGGAAGAGGAGGTACGAGAGGGAGAAGGAGAAGGTGGCGAGGTTGAAGGGGAAGGTGGAGAAATTGGAAGAGGAGTTGCAGAGGTGGCGGTCAGGGGAGAGCGTCAATCCGGATGAACAAGTTAATCTTAATGAGGTTGCCGATGCTAGTACCCCGAGTGCGGCAATGGAAGAGTCTACAACTGGACCAGTTGGTAAGTTAAAATCTATTGCCTAATACAGTTGGCAACCAATACCCAATTATAGTGTCCAATAATTCTCTCAAGTACTTGGACATACAAACTGGGTCAATACTATTTGAAAATGCATCTATTTAAACCAATAAATTACGATCGTTTGGTTTTGACAGGTAAACTTATTTTAACAAATTAAGAAATGTATTTATTTAGAAGCTGGACCGATGCCGGCAACACCAGCCCTAATGATCGGCTCCACCCTGGGCTCGGAAGAACGCCAAAAACTGGAACAAGAGCGCGAACGCCTGTACCAACAATTAGACGAAAAGGATGAGGAAATCAACCAACAGAGCCAGTACGTCGAAAAACTGAAAGAGCAGATGCTCGAACAGGACGAGCTGATCGCGGCGACCCGCCGTGACTACGAAGCCCTCCAAGCCGAGATGAACCGCATCCAACAGGAGAACGAGAGCGCCAAGGAGGAAGTCAAAGAAGTACTTCAAGCCCTCGAAGAGCTCGCCGTCAACTACGACCAGAAATCCCAGGAAGTCGACGCCAAAAACAAGGAAATGGAGAACATGTCCGAAGAACTGATGCAGAAACAGGCTAGCTTGAACACGACGGCTTCCGAACTGCAGCAACTGCGCGACATGAACTCCCACCAGAAGAAGAGAATAGCGGAAATGCTGAGTAACTTATTGAAAGAATTGGGTGATATTGGTACTGTTTTAGGAAGCGAACGGTCCGATTTGAGTATTACGAACGACCCGTCGAAGTTGGAGGAGGAGTTCACGGTGGCGAGGCTGTACATGTCGAGGATGAAGTCGGACGTAACCAACGTGACGACCAGGTTACACGAGTTGGAGACGTCGCAGCAGGACAGTAACAGGAAGGTGACGGATTACGAGAAGGAGCTGGCCGAGTGCCGGTTGCTGATCTCGCAGCACGAAGCGAGGATGAAGAGCCTGGCGGAGAGCATGCGGGAGGCGGAGAACAAGAAGAGGGCGCTGGAGGAGAACGTGGACGCGCTAAGGGAAGAGTGTGCTAAACTTAAAGCAGCAGAACAGGTAAGTCTGCAATAATGATGTACGTGGGTCGATCAATGATATACGTGGGTCATATAAACGAGCCTGTATTTTTCACAAGACGTATATAATAGAAAACATCTACTTTTCATTTAGGGACAATGTGAATGATATTGACATAAAATGTATCTTTTTAGGTGTCTAGTGTAAGTGAAAGTGAGAAAAAGGAAGCGACGCAGCTCCGCGTAGCGTTGGAGCAACAAATGGACCAACTGAGGGACGCTCACCAGAAACAAGTGGCCGCGCTGAGGGACGAAATTTCCGAGAAGCAGCAGCTCATCAACGACATCAAAGAGTAAGCAAAACGTTTTCTCGTGAGCAAAAACGCAACAATTATTGATTTTTTTTTCAGCTTGAACCAGAAGTTGACTTTGGCCCAACAACAGCTCCAAGCCGACTACGAGAAAGTGAAATCGGAGGAGGCGGAAAAGTCCAACAAGCTCCAGGAACTAATGTCAGTACTAAACAAACGCCTCGACGACGACGAGTCGTCGAAACGCTCGATCCCGTGTTCCGACAACAAATCCCTTTATCCCGCCGAAAAACACCAACAACCCGAGTCTCCCGTCTACATCCGCCGACCTAAAGCAGACACGTGGGCCGAATTCGTTCCGTACAAGAACGAGCTGAACGACGCGAAGACGCACAAAGAGGCGCTCAACAAAATCGCGAAATTGGTCCGATTAGATCGCGGCGAAATCGATATCAGCCAACACAACCACAGGCAGAAATACTACCATCCCATGTCCGTCTTTCACATACACACCTTCCATCTGCATCTCTTCATTTCGCTCACGTTGCTTTTGGTTACGCACAAGTGTCCGCATTATTTTATCGTTATGTAAATCGGGCCGGGATTTTTTCATTTTTCTTTTCATTTCCTTTGAGTTAATTGGAGTAAAAATATGCGGACAGAGTTTACCGGATGTCGGTCGGGGACGTGTAATAAAGTCGGCCCTTCAGATGTTTTCCTACACTTTAACTGCTCACATGCAAAAAAACGAAGTAAGACATTTAAAGAATTTTATTTTAAATGACTACATTTTATATCATTCCAAATATTGTTAGCACTCCATTTTGACAATTATCCATCAGAGGGCGCTTTCGTTGAACTGTCTATTGATCACTATAGAATTCAACACACCCTTTTGGATAAAAGCAATAATAAACAAGACAATAACCTGTCAGACAAAAAATTGTTTCAGAGTAGGCCTGAATAACAACATGATCACAGTAATGTCTAAGGAATTTTATCTATTGGGAAAAGTCAAGAATTTTTTAAATAAATAATAATAAATATGCAAATAATACTATTAACGATTTAACAAATTGTACAGGTTTGAAGGTGCCACAAATAATAAATTTTGTAAGGAATATTGAAAGACAGTTTCTGCTCTATAACCGGAAGTTGATAAAACGTCGACTTTAAATAGCTTCTAAAATATTTGTTTTAAAAGTTACAACCAAACTGTAAAAACTTATTACATTATTACAAGCGAAAATACACAAAAATAAAAAGAAAGGGTTTTTCAATATTTCCACCAACAAAAAAGTTTGCCGTATGTAGCAACACCCTATACAATCACGTTTATTTTCATATTCGCGCTTTTTGCGCTACACCATTGATGTGTGAAAAATTATCTCTAAATAGTAACTCGTAAATAACATTCTTCTCGTTTATACGGATTGCATACAGAAAACTAAAAAATCCAAAAATTATATTCGATAACTCTCAAAATAACGCAATTTCTTATTACTTATTTATCAAGCCAATTTTTGCAGCATCCTCGGTGGTAACTTTATAGGCTAATTGGCTGAAAGATTTTTTTTATATTATGAGGTAACATGGTCTGTCGAAACTGGAAAGGGCAGTTTTTTTTCCCCCACATGTTTTAATTTTTTTCATTTCACGGTAAAAGTTATTAAGTGTAATATCACTTAATGAATTTTTACTTTTTTTACTGATGATTTTATTCTTACAATAATGTGCAGCAGACAAAGGATGCGACATCTGAAGGTTCTATATATTTACTATTTTAGCTAATGGTATATGAAAAACGCATGAATATCAGATTAGATGTATGAATAAAAAAATACGTAAAAAGCTAAATGATAATATTAGTATTAGCAACATCAAAGACATTTAGGGCAAGTTGCATAATTTATAATTGATTGTATCTTTAAACTGGAGTTCGATCTACTCGATCGATAGCTGCATATAGATGAAAAAACTCCAAAAACTCGTAAGTGCAAAATGTGAAATTTGACAGGAAACAAAATACTAGTTAATTATTATATGAGTTGCATAATCCTTCTGATTTTTTTTATGGTACGTATAACTTCATCATGAGCGATTTTTAATAAGTATTTTGAGTAGTTGTTTATACCAATATACGAGGCGCATCCAGAAAGTAAGTTTCCCGATTTAAAAAAAAAGAACACACTTTCAGAAAAAAATTTATTGGCAACAGGTACAGCAATGTTTCAGCTATTTTTCAACATAGCCACCACCAGAATTGAGACGCTTGTCGTCGTATCGTGGGATCAACTTTTGTATCCCTCTGTCGTAGAACTCTGCCGCCTCTGAATGGAACCAGCGTGTAACAGACGTCTTCAGCTCTTCGTCGTTGCCAAAACGCTCACCGGAGGACAGGAATTTCTTGAGGTGCAAGAAAACGTGAAAATCGCTGGGAGCAAGATCAGGGCATTTGGATGATCATACAACTCCCAGCCAAATTTCGTCAAAACAGCTGCTGTGTGCCGAGCCGAATGTGAACGAGCCTTGTCATGGAGGAGCACAACACCTGCAGTAGCATTCCACGCCTCTTGTTTTGAATGGCACTTCGCAATTTCCGCAGTGTTTCACGGTAACGGTCAGCGTTCACTGTTTTACCTATTGGAAGGAAGTCAATGAGCAGAATGCCCTTCCTGTCCCAGAACACTGTGCACATTACTTTCTGTACCGAAAGCGCCGGTTTGAGTTTCGAGTTTTCGCCGCCAATGCATGGCTTAGTTTCCGGGGTGAAGTGCGAAATCCAAGTCTCATCGCCCGTGACGATTTTGTCAAGGAACTCGTCGCCGTCATCGTGATACCGTTGCAGAAATGTTAGTGCTGCTCCTAAACGTTTCATTTTGTGTTCGAGTGTCAGGTTTTTCGGCACCCAAATGGCACTCAATTTTTTTAACAGAAGGTGCTTACTGACAATGTCATGCAACAAGGATCGCGATATCTGCGTAAAATGGCTGCTCCGCTCCGTAATCGTGAAGCGACGGTTCTCAATGATGCGCTGCCGCACCAACTCAACAAGATCATCATTGATCAGGGACGGTCGCCCACTGCGCTCTTCATCATGGACACTTTGACGATCTTCGGAAAACAGCGATGCACCATCTGCTTATTCATGATGTTCCGCTCATAAACCTGACAGAGCTGACGATGAATTTCAATTGGCGCAATGCCTTGTGCATTAAAGAACTTTATCATCGACCGAACCTCGCAGGCGACGGGAGAAGGAATAAGAGCTTCCATTTCGGACCACTGCTGCCACGCTACTGGCACCAGGCGGGACCTGTTCGGCTGGCATATGATTGATATGTCATAGATCTATTACGCATGCGCAATTGGCACGCCGTTTATTTTAAAGGGAAAAAAATCGGATAACTTACATTCTGGATGCGCCTCGTAGGTAAGATAATAATATCTGACTGACGAGGAAAATATTTGTAAAATCGGGACTTATGAGGTTTCGAAAGTAGTTTATCGATATATAAACTGCGGTACAAAACAACATACTCTACTGTTGACATTTGATCAATAGAATATGTAATTATGAACAGCATCTAGACCTGGTTCTGGTTCATTGAGGAGTGCGCATTTCTGCACTACACTTAGGCCTCATTAGGTAGGCCCATTGTGCTTCCTCCCGATGACCACCCAGCCTCAGCTGGAATCTCAAGTTGATACAATCTGTACATAATTTACTTAACCTTAAAATAGCATCTGTAAAAGCCGGATTCAGCCCACTTACACTGTATTTAATCGTAGCTAAGGAGTCAGTCGAATGATTGCTCGAGAGAGCTCTTGGATGATCACTGAAATGGTTGATCAAACAATCCAATACATACACTGAAAAAAATAAATGATAACTTTAATCAAGTAATGTGTTTATATCAGGGTTAGGAAATCATGATATTTATATAAATATTAAAATATCGGATATTTATTGATATTTATCCGATATATATCAGCTTCTTGATAATTATTCCTGTACATAAATATTAATATTTATATTATTTATTAATTATGCAGGGAGTTTTTCTTTTAAGTATACATGTCCCAATTACAGTGTATATGCTGTAAATCTCCAGACATTAGCTGTTTTTAAAAAAATTCAAATTGAAGCTTTAAGTGAGTGTTTTTCACTCCCAGATTAAGCACGAAGTAAAATTTCGAGTTTAAAAAAGCCTGAAAATTTGGTTTAGTCGCGTAGCGACCAAACCAAATTTTCAGGCTTTTCTAAACTCGAAACTTTACTTCATGCGCCACGCGTCTAAAATACTCTTATATTGTGAAGTTGACAATATGCTACTAAAGCAGTATGCTAAAGACGTATATTTTAAACTTCACTTAAAACCTGTGTTTTATATGCGTGGCACATGAAGTAAAATTTCGAGTTTAGAAGACCAAACCAAATTTCCAGGCTTTTCTGAACTCGAAATTTTACTTTATGGTTAATCGGGGAGTGGAAAACACTCGTAAAGCCAAAATGGTCTGCGGCGTTTTTTAGGAGACACCCTGTATATCCATATTTTATACAGGGTGTTCTAAATTATCGGGCCATCATTGGTAACTTTGTTATCTTTGGAGCTACGAAGTCGGTTAAATTAGCAAACTAGTATATTTTTTGCGTACATTACGATGGTGTAAACAGAAAAACAAAAAAACCTCAGGTTTTTGATTTATTCCCAAAAATAACATTTTTTTAAATTCGATGCCTTGTATATTTTGACTTATTTAGGAAAAAAGAAAAAATACACAAACAAAAAAGGCTTAATAAGTGATTATCCTAAAATGTGACTTAAAAAAATAATTTTTTACAATTTACTCAAATTTAGTGTACAATATTTAAAATAATTACTTATTTAAAATGAGTATAAGATTTTGAATTAGAACGTAAAAAAATAAAATTAATAAATAATTAACTAATGCATTTTTTGAACATGATAAATAACACTTTAACACGTCACATTTCTCGTTATGACCAAAAGGCATAGCAAAAATTACGATAATACAAGAAAATTGGCTAAATATCAATAAGCATGGATACTTTGATAACCTACGACATAGTTTGTTTATCGCTATTTTGATTTCCTGTTATAAAATATGCAGTATTTAAATGGCCCAGACCTCCTTCATCTTCAACTTTAGGATAATCATTTATTTAGACTTTTTTGTTGATGTATTTTTTCTCTTTCTAAATATGTCAAAATATACAGGGCATCCCTTTTAAAAAATGCTGTTTTTGCGAATAAATCAATAACCTCAGGTTCACTTGTTTTTCTGTTTACGCCATTGTAATGTACTTAAAATATACTACTAGTTTGCTAATTTAACAGACTTCGTAGCTCAAAAGATAACAAAGTTACTAATGGTGGCCCGATAATTTAAAACACCCTGTATAAATATGGATATACAGGGTGTCTCATAAAAAAACGCCGCAAACCATAACTTCTTTATTTATTGACCGATTTAAAAAATCAAAAAACAATTAACATGGCTCCACAAGATCTACAAACAAGCCCTAATTTTACTTCTTTACCAAATCAAGTTTTATGTCAGCGATAGTCAACTTTTTTTTTTTCAAATGTCCACGTATATTTTTTTAAATTGATTCTGATAGAGGTTTCTTTTATAAATCCGATCGATACAACAAGTTGGCTTTGGTGCCATATTCATTAGTAAAAAAAATGTTTATTAACATAAAGTTGGAGTCATAGATTTTTTTAAGTGTGCCATGGAAAAATAAAACTGAACACATGAAACAATAACTGTTATCTAAGTGACAGTGTCTCAGATTCGAATTTTTTTGTGAGATAAATTTATTATTATTGGTGAAATAACTCAAGTGATGGCTAACAATATTAACAGTTTATTGACCGATATACTATTTTTTTTACTTATGAATATTACACAAAAGCCAACTTGTTGTACATGTTTGAATTTAGAAAAATATCCTCTAACAGAATAAATTTTAAAAAATATACGTAACTATTTGAAAAAAAAAGTTGACTATCGCTGGTATGAAAGTTGATTTAGTAGAAAACTCAAATCAAGGCTTCTTTGTAGATTTAGTGAAGCCATTTTAATTGTTTTTTGTTTTTTTGAAATCACTCAATACATAAAGAAGTTATGGCCTGCGGCGTTTTTTAGGATATACCCTGTATATTATGATAAATATCGTGATAGATATCTGATGATATATATCGTCCGAACCCTGGCTTGTATACAAGCTAACTAAGGAACGTGTTTCTGTCAAACATTCTAACTTATTTGAATGTTTTAACATTCTAACTTATTTGAATATTTGATTTAAACATAATATGTGTTTATATCATACATTCTGACTTGTTTGAATGTTTGATAAAAACTCGTTACTTAGCAGGGTCGTATATTTTTTTAAATGTATGATCGCTTGTATGCTTTGAAAGTCAATTAACAACCAAAAAATAAAAGAAAAACAATTGCACGAGGTTAGAAGTTTCAAGGCCGTAGCCAGAAAAAAAAAGCGGAGGTGGGTATACAAATTTCGGAGGGTTTATGGTAAAAATATTGTTTCTGCTCTTACAGGGCCGCTTTTACATCCAAAAATTGAACATTTTAAAAATTTCAGGAGGGGGGTTGCACATCCATATCCCCACCCACTGGCTACGGCCTTAAGAAGTTTAGCATTTATATCGAATGTTTATTAAAGTGAATAACTATTATAAAATATTTAGTATTTTTAAAATACAATCGGCAAGTGCTGTTAATTTCTATGCATTCATTGGGCCCGTTCATCAAAGACAACAGTTGGGAGTTTACTGTCAACTGTTGGGGAATTTTCCGGGGACCGGACTGATAATCGTGTTTGGGATTTTTGCAATTATACAACATAAACCGATTCGTGTTGGCAATTGGTGTTGGATTAAAGTTTTCAAAATGGCTGAGTACCGTTCATCAGATACCAACATGCATCACAAACAAATCCAAACATTTTGATGAACGGGTGCAATTACTTTGCCTTATCAAGTGATGATATATGCAATTTTTCATATACCAAGGTGATAACATTTACCACCTCTTTGTGACAATACTTGAGATCTCAAAAGCATTTAGATTGAAAAAAATGACCTGTTGCATTTATTAAACAAAAAAAAAATGCGCCAATATTATTATCTGTGATAACAATTGTTTAAAACGAAACTAAACGAAGGTAAACTCTGTTCCGATAAGCAATTTAATTAAACCGTGATAGTAACTTAGTATTATTTAAAACAAATATCTAGTCGTACGTATACTTACTTATTCATATAGCGTAATTATTAATTAAGGCATTTTTCTTTTTATTTCCGACCCGGTCGAATCAGCGGCAGTAACACGTGGTTTGTTTAAGAACCCACCTCTCCTCAAATTAAATATATAATATACAGAGTGTCCCATTAAGAATGTTTAGAATTAAATAAACGCGACAATTGGAGAACCTTACACTGAAAGAAACCAACCAATAGAAGGAAGAAAAAAAACGGAAAGAATAAAAGGGAAATAATGAGCTTAAAATGTTGAGATTCATTGAAAGTCATACTTTTGAGAGGAAGAATGAGCTTAACATGTTAACATTCATCGAGTCATACTTTTGAGGAAAAGAATGAGCTTAAAATGTTGACATTTATTGAGTCATATATTTGAGAAAAAGAATGAGCTTAAAATGTTGACATTTATTGAGTCATATTTTTGAGGAAAATAATGAGCTTCACGAATGTTGACATTCTTTGAAAATCTTTTAGTACTTCTGAAGGCAAGAATGAGCTTAACATGTTGGCATTCATTGAGTTATACTTTTGAGGGAAAGATGAGCTTAAAATGTTGACATTTATTGAGTCATACTTTTGAGGGAAAGAATGAGCTTAAAATGTTGACATTCATTGAGTCATATTTTTGAGGAAGATAATGAGCTTAAAAAATGTTGACATTCATTGAAAATCTTTTAGTACTTTTGAGGGCAATACTGAGCTTAAGATGTTGGCATTCATTGAGTCATACGTTTGAGGGAAAGAATGAGCTTAAAAAATGTTGACAATGATTGAAAATCATACTTTTGAGTAAAAGAATAAGCTTAAATTGTCGACAATGAATAGGGGTTTTTTACATTCACATTGAATGTCAAACTTTAATGAGAGAGAATAAGGATAAAATTTTACATTTATATTGATTGTCAAAGTTTTAAGACAAAGAATGCAATTATAATTTTGACATTCATATTGGATATTGATTAAACTGTATAACAATTATCAAATATTTGGTATTTTTGAAATGGTTATGAAGTGAAAACTGGCCAAATTCAACTTTAATTCTACTTCTTTATTTTGATAATAATCATGTGTTTTAATAATAAACTAATTAAGGTATATCTTAGAATAATACACCAAAAAGATGTAGAAGCAACTTTTGACTCGATTGAATTTTGCTATTTTGAGGAATTGCTTTCTTTCTATATAAGGCTATCCAATTATACATCATCAATATTATAAGCTTTGAAACAACCGCAGTCCAAAAAGAATTGAATTTTCTGTTTTTTATTTTTTTTCAATATTATAATAAAATAATATAAATACAATACAGAGAATTATACTTTTAAGTAAACATATCCCGATGCATACTCTTTGTATGTATTCGTTGTTTTTATAAAAGTGTTCTGTTTGAAACTTTTAGCGGGTGTTTCCACTCCTTAATTAAGCATGAAGTAAAATTTCAAGTTTAGGAAAGCCTGAAAATTTTGAAGTTTTTCTAACCTCGAAATTTTACTTTATGCGCCAGGCACACAATACACTGATTTAACATGAAGTTCAAAATATACTGCTTTAGCGGTATGTTTTAAACTTCACAATATTCCGGTGTTTTATATCCGTGGCGCATGAAGTAAAATTTCGAGTTTAGAAAAGCCTGAAAATTTGGTTTAGTTGCGTAGCTAAGCGACCAAACCAAATTTTTAGGCTTTTCTAATCTCGAAATTTTACTTCATGCGCCACGCGTATAAGACACTGATTTCAAGCGAAGTTTACTGGTTCACAATATTTCAGTGCTTTCAGTGTTTATTACGCGTGGCGCATGAAGTAAAATTTCGAGTTTAGAAAAGCCTGAAAATTTGGTTTGGTCGCTCCGCGCTTCGCGCTACGCGACCAAACCAAATTTTCAGGCTTTTTTAAACTCGAAATTTTACTTCATGCTTAATCTGGGAGTGGAAACACTCGTTAAAAACTTTGGATTAAACACTTTAAAAAAATCATGATTGCTTAAAGATTTACAATGTGAACATATGGATATGTATACTTAAAAGAAAAATTCCCTGTATAAATGACTGCCTATAGAAAATTAAATTTCAAAAAAAATTTAAAAATTTTATTGCATTAGTTTTGATTTATAGTTTAAATCAATAAAATGCAAGATTTAAAAAACAGATACTAATTTTATACCTAACTTATTTTTGTGTTTTATTGGTTGTAATTTATATTTTAGCAATTAAATTTCTTGTTTAATACTTAACAAGAAATGTGAATTTTGCACTCACAAACATTATTAATAAAACTGCTTCTATTTTTTGTTAAGGCTTAATACTTGCAGTTTAACAATTTGCTTAATATAAAATTACTTTTTTTTTATTGGGCCACTTTTGTATAATTATATTAATTACCATGAAAATCCTCACCCCATTCCTCTCCTAATTTTTTATTTTTAATTTATTATTTAAGCAGTGTCACATCACACCGCTGTTTGGTTATGTTTTGATTTCCGTCGTGCGGAAAAATAAAACGAACGGAAACACAACGAACGAACACTCGACAAGAATAAAATTTATTGATTAGCATACAGGAATTCACCACTTATTATTTTTTTCATTATCCCGTTTTAGTTTATTTTCTTTTAACCGTTTAATACGCGCTTTATTTTTTCTAATAAGTTGATTAAATGTATAATAAATAAAGGCTCTAGAATCCGGGAAGAGTCGTTTTGTAAATAACGTGTGTACAAAGGAAAAAGAGTAATAATAATAAATAAAAAATACGTGTCCCGGTGTGTTAATAAGGAAAAAAACTGTTGTAGATAATTGTAAATAAAATAGATTGTTAAACTATTTTTTTGTAACGTGGATAAGAACATACATATATATATTTTTTCGGTGTAAATTGGTAGTTGCGCGCCGGGCCCGGCCGATTCAGAGCGTGTCTAGACGGAATTTTTATTGTGAAACATAACCTGACCAAACACTCTCGTTCCGCTTATTGAGAAAAGAGCGTGTGTGATGTGACCCGCCGACAAAAAAAAAAACGAAACGAAAAAACAATGGGGTGCGTGCGCTCCTTCCGCGCACGCGCGTCCGCCTCAACGTTGTAAAATCTTCTACTGCAGCTCGACGAACGAGAGACGGGAACAGGCCAGGAAGGACCTCAAGGGCTTGGAGGACACCGTCGCCAAGGAGCTGCAGACCCTGCACAACCTGCGGAAGCTGTTCGTGCAAGATCTACAGGTGGGTTTCTAGCTACTTTAAAATGAACAATAGATGGCGCAATTCATCATTAAGCTATAATCTTCACAAATGAGTATAAATAGTTAGAGTCAACTACTATAATATCTGACCAGCGACGGCTCGCAGCCTAACTTCAGGGTCGGCCACAGCGCCAAGGCACACAAAATTTGAGGTTGGGATCATCGCGCTTTATAAATACAAGGAATTGCACAACAAAGTCACCTTTCAATAACGGATAGATATTACCTTGGGTCTCGGGCCTACCCTGAAGTTAGGCTGCGAACCGCCGCTGTATCTGACCATTTAAGATCGTAATCAATTTTATCAACGAGTTACATCATCTGTTCATCATAGAAATGAGAATATGACCTGCTTTGTAAACTCTGTTTTTTTTTAATATGACCAAACTTGGGCTGTATTTACTGCGAACAGTTGCAGTCCTGCTTTAACAGTAGGGTATTTTAAACATAAAATTTTGAGATGTTGGTAATTGAATATCTATGTGACAAAAAAATCATTATTTGTCAAATAAATTGTCACGATACAGATTTTCAAAAAAGAGAACACTACAACTTGCAACTTTACAACACATACAGGGATTTTTTCTTTCAAGTATTCTTTCACACATTCCATAAAAACATTTGTAAAATTAATGAATATGTGATCAGAACTAAGCAGTATATTTTGAACTTCACTTTAAATCAGTGTTTGATACGCGTGGCGCATGAAGTAAAATTTCGAGTTTAGAAAAGCCTGATTTGGCTTGGTCGCTCCGCTGCGCTACGCGACCAAGCCAAATTTTCAGGCTTTTCTAAACTCGAAATTTTACTTCATGCTTAGTCTGGGAGTGGAAAACACTCGTTAGAGTTTTTAATTTAAAAGTTTTTAATAAGGTCAATGTCTCAAAATTTACATTGAAAAATCGTAACATGTATACCTAAAAGGACAATTCCTTGTATTTAGAAGTTTTTTAAAATTTGAACATATAAATGGGCAGATAATAAAGAAGGCACACATTCCGAAGCAAGAAATATTACCTGATCCTGAGAGACACTTTATTAAATTGGTAGTAGATACAAATAATTTGAGGCGGTGATAGGTAAATACATTTGTATAGTATTTTTAATACCCATTTGGAATAACCCCATCTTTATTTATCATTCATGAATCAGATGAAACAAAAATTACCAACAAAAATGAACGTCGATTACTAATTAGATGTTACGTCAAAAGTTTGATGTCTGTTAATGTCATTAAATTACGCAAAAACATACTACTAAAATGCGATATTCCGATGAATCCAAAAAGCTTATGCTAAATATAGTAAGTTATTTTCAAAATGAATTAGGATCTCGATTTAAGGCAATTCAAAAAGCGTCCGAAGCCCTAAAAGTTCCACAAAGCACATTATACAACCTACAAGATGAAAACAGAGCAACGGATTTCGAATTTAGGAGGAATATGTCTGCAAACGTTTCCCTGAGCAAAACTCGAATTACAAAGAATACTCTGCATTTTTTAAGGGAAGTGATTTACAAAATGTATGCCCAAAAGGAACATATTACTATAGACACTATTTACTAGCAACTTATGGAAGAATCACCAGAAATTGGGATCTCGAGAAGTTTTTTATATTTGGGAATTAAGAAAATGGGCTTTAGCTTCAAAAAGCAGGACAGAAGAAAACATTTATTGGAAATGCCTGGAATCAGGTTGAAGAGAATTTTATTTTTAAATAAATATCAAGTTGCTAAAAAGGAGAACATTTATAAACCGGTTTTTCTGGATGAGACACGGGTTTTTAGCAAAAGTGGTAATAGAAGAATGTGGCAAGATGGCAGTAAATACAGTCATTTTAGAAAAACTGGAAGTGGGTTTCGTTACGTTATTGTTCATGCCGGAAATAAAGATTGATTTGTGACAAATGGATCTCTGATTTTTAAATGTAATAAGAAAACAGGTGATTATCACGATAATATGAATACCAAAAATTTTTAAAAGTGGTTTAAAGATCAACTTATTGCAAACTTAGAAGAACCATCCTTAATTATACTAGATAACGCAACTTATCATAGTCGTCTAGAACAGTGATGGGGAAACTACGGCCCGCGGGCCAAGTCCGGCCCGCGGAAAGGTTTAATCCGGCCCGTTTAAGAGTGCCGTCGTAAGAATGTTTGAACGCGTTCTTACTTCGTAATGTGACGACCCGCATAAAAACTACCTACCTACGATTAAGCATTATTCTTTGGCCCGCTACGATTGTCTGGTTATTACAAATGGCCCGTCTTAAAAAAAGTTTCCCCACCATTGGTCTAAAAGAAGAAATTCCGAGAAAAAGCTGGAGCAAAAAACGTATTATAGATTGGCTTGGAAAGAAGAATGTCCCTTTTCCAAATAATCTTTTAAAAGATGCTGTTAAAAAGTAAACAGTGCCGGAAAAAAAAAATCATTTAAATAAATACGCTGCGGAGCATGATCATTGTGTTCTCAGACTACCTCCCTATCATTGCCATTTTAACGCTATCGAAATGGTTTGGTCAGAGACTAAAAGACGTTATGATGAAGCTATTTTTAAAACTACAGGGTCACCTGCTGAAGTTTTAAATGTATGGAATAACGTAGTAAAAAATGTACGGCAACAGCACTGGCAAAATTACATCAACCACAGAGAAAATAATTTCTGAGGCATGGGAGGTAGAAAATAAATTGGACTTGTTAAATATCGAACCAATGGTGATCTCTGTGTCGTATGAATCCGACGACGAACCATCTTTATCAGAAAGCGAAAGTATTAATCAACAAGACATTTAGACTTTAAACTTTTAAAATCACTTCGTCATTTATTTAATATAATTGAACCGTTATTAAATATTATCACTGCTTGTTACAATCATGATTATTTTGTTACAGTTAGTTTACTTAGTATTTATAGCAGGACCATTGCTAATTTATTTCTCACCATTTTATAGATATTTTATATTTTTACACACCCTCTTGCTTTGGATAGAATTATATTTTATAACTAACTTAAATATCTTAAAAGTGCAAAGTATTCTTCGTAATTCGAGTTTTGCTCAGGGAAACGTTTTGCATATTCAATCTAAATTCAAAAACCATTACGTGTTTGGATCTTTAAGCCTGTATAATATATTTTGTGGAACTTTTAGTTGTATTAAAATAACATAACAGCACAACGTCCATATACATTATTATGTTCCATATTATGAAATTAATTAATATTTGTGATCCTACGCCGCCACTGGTTATATTGAATATCAAGTTACTCCACCAATGAGCTAAGAATAATGGTCTAGATGTCAGCCATTTCACACGACAAATTCCTAACCTAATTTTGTGTGTGTGTTCAAGAAGCCACATACGTTAAGTCACTAAAACGACTGGTACTTCCAAATAGGTATTAAAAATACTATAATCGTAATCTTTGTGAGTTAATTGAATTGTCATTTTAATGTCAGATTTCCCTTCACATAACCTACAAATTAAAAGTTGATTTACAACATAACATGTGATTAATCTTGTCCTAACCTAAAACACACAACCTGCATCACACCACTAAATTCTTGAAATGTCAAATTTGGTTGGTCATTATTGAAATTAGAAACAGTAGTCTTTTCTTATGATATTTCCAAAGATAACATTTTAAAAAACATGAATTTCAAATTTTTTGTATCGTTAACGTAACAAAGAAGTAGAAATTATCATTTATCGGCAGTATATAAACTACATACATAAATAAATAAAAAGTCAATTAACATGGCACGATAACGGTCGCCATTATTAAAGTGGCTCTTGGTTGAAAATGTACTGAAAAATTAGGTCGACAGAATGGGCTACAGCAAATCCAGTTAAGGCAGTCATTTAAATAAAATATTGTTTAATTCTTAATAGGAAGGTGTGCTCTCAAAAATGAGTAGAATTCATTTGAAAATATTGGTTGCATTTTTATTTTATATGCATTTTTAAAACGAACTAAGAGTTGCCGCACCCTTTATTTTAATACTGATTGTTTTTTTAGGCTCGTATTAAGAAGGCGATCACATCTGAGGACAGCGAAGAGGACGGCGGCTCTCTGGCGCAACGACAGAAGATCTCCTTCCTCGAGAACAACTTAGACCAACTGACCAAAGTGCACAAGCAGCTGGTGCGCGACAACGCCGACCTGCGGTGCGAACTGCCCAAACTGGAGAAGAGGCTCCGGGCCACCATGGAGAGGGTGAAGGCGCTGGAGACGGCCCTCAAGGAAGCCAAAGAGGGCGCTATGAGAGACCGCAAACGGTAATAAACAAATAAGACAAACTTAATAAAATGTTAAGATGTGTAAATGCAAAAATAATGAATTTCGTAATTTTAGCACTGGGCTCCATAATGTTAGGGGCTTCACAGTGGAAAAAATTACGGCAAAAAATAGAATTTTAACATGTTCACTATAAATACATCTACAAAAATTAGCATCAATTATTGTCATAACCTAAAACATATGGGCTGTGGCAGTAGATTTTCCCCTGAGACTCTGGTAGTAAACGTGTTAAACTTTGTAGAGCCTCAAAAATATCTGCCATGGCCCTCACATTTTCTCTAAAAGGCCCTGGTTATGAATATGTTTTAAAAAAATACTTTTTTTTGTCACTTATTTCTATTTGTTTTTTTATTCAGGTATCAATTTGAAGTAGATAGGATTAAAGAGGCTGTGAGGCAGAAGAATCTGGCGAGGCGCGGTCCCGTCCCGCAGATAGCCAAACCGATCCGTGCCGGCCAACAGCATCACACTGTCATCGTCGGTGGTGGAGTGCGTCCAGTCCAGACAGGCGGATCTATGCAGCGTTCCGTCAACGAAGATAAACGCAAGTCCCTCATCATAGGCGGAAAAGGAGGTAAGTACTAGTGATGGGGCCAGTCCATTGAGAATAATCAAATCATTAAAAAAAAAAATCTGCGAATATTTCGAAATCCTTTATTATAATGATAATCAATCAATCAATCAATCAATCAATCAATCAAATGTTGATCAACTAATCATTCAAATGATGATTCGAACCATCAAATTGTTATATTTAAAACCATCAAAAATAAATAAATTAATTCTGTAAATTGATTGATTGAGTTACGTGACAATCAAATTAAATTGATGAATAAAGCACTAATAACTAGTCTTGTGAGTTGGCGAAAATTCTCGAGCACGTTCTCTGTGACCGAGATGGCGAAACATAGAGAACGTTCTGTTGGGGAATGACTGAAATAATTTTCATGCCTCTGCTCGCTGTTTTCACGCGGGCTGGATGCGCCGCCATCAATTATACTCCTCGCACGCACTGTTGCATTCTTTCTTTTTTTTTTTTTTAGCTAACTAAGTATATCGTTTTTAAATGAAATAAATACTTATTTTTTCATTTATGTGACTCAGTGAGACACACACTGTTTGTTTTGGAGTTATTACATTACATTTAAAAAGTCGAACGAGGATAAATGATGACGGCGCATTCAGCCCACGAGAAAACAGTGAGCGGAAGCATGTAAATTATCTCCAACAGAACGTTCTCTATATTTCGTCATTTCGATCATAGAGAATGTGCTCGAGAATTTTCGCCCACTTACAACACTACTAATAACCTTTATTCACACTTTTATTTGAATTACCAAACGTAGACTTCGGACACAAAGTGACCATTATCAATGGATTAACACTGTTAATCCATTGCTAATGCTCACTTTGTGTCTGAAATTTTTCAGGCTTTCCTAAACTGGAAATTTTACTTTATGCTTAATCAAGGATTGGAAACACTTGCCAAGTGTAAATTTCAATCAAATAATTCAGCAGAAGAAATACATTTTTACAGACATTAACAAAAACTGTGTAAAATAACCCCTAAATTATTCCAAATTTAATTAGGGTGAAATTGGAACATACGAAAATGTGTTCATTTTATTAATTCTTCAAAACTAATACCATGCAAATTTTGATCTATTAATATGATGTGTTAATATCATGTTTGTACAGACCTAGTAAAAGTTAACTAGCATTAAACTATAGCAAAATTAACGGCAATTATATTTATGAGGATTGTCCGGAAAATACGTATAAAAAATTCGGGGCGACGTGTCAAGGCGTTGTGGAGGGGCAACCCGTTGGTCCCCCCCCGCCATGCAATCCCCACAACGCTCAGTTTGACCCAGAGCGCTTTGCGAGTAAGTAGGAGTTTACGTCTGCTTGTTGAAAGTAACCCTTTTTTTACCTGACGTCGGCATGGAGCTTTCTCTGATTGAGGAACAGCGCATCAACATCAAGTTTTTTGCAAAGCTAGGCGAGAATGGCCGTGAGATTTTTGAGTGTTTGAAACAAGTTTACGGAGACAATTCTCTGAAGGAACCTACTGTCAACAAGTGGTTAAAAAGGTTCCGGCAAGGCCGAGAAGCCGCGAAAGATGACCCTCGCTCAGGACGCCCCTCCACATCGAGTTCTGAGGGAAATGTTGAACGAATTCAGGTTTGTGTTGTGTTCTTAAAGACCGTCGATTGACAATTGGAATGATAGCTGAGGATCTGTCAATCCCCAAAACAATCGACCACGAAATTCTGACTGAAAAACTTGAAATGAAAAAATTGTGCGCGAAAATCGTTCCGAAGCTCTTGACTCCAGAACAGAAAGCAAGGAGGTTTGCTTGCTGTGAGGATTGGTTGGAAGCAGAGGAAAGAGAGGATTTTCTCAACCGGGTCATCACTGGAGACGAGTCTTGGTTCTACGAATTCGATGTGGAGCTGAAATCTCAAAGCAAGGAGTGGAAGCAAGCGGGGGAACTGAGAACAAATAGGTCGCAAAAATCAAGGTCCAATGTGAAAACAATGTTGATTGTTTTCTTTGATTCTAGGGGCATTGTTCACTAGGAATTTGTCCCTACCCGCCAGACAGTGAACGGAAATTTCTACGTTGAAGTTTTAGACATCTTAGAGCTCGTGTGGCCGACCGGGTTTGGCACAAGGCACAAGGGGGCAGGTGGATCCTTCATCACGACAACACGCCTGCTCACACGTCTCTTGTTGTGCATGACTTTTCAGCCCAAAGCTCAATCACAGTAACAGAACACCCGCCTTATTCACCCTATTTAGCCCCTTGCGATTTCTTCCTGTTCCCAAAATGCAAAATGGTGCTTCAGGGGCGGCACTTGGGAGATGTGGAAGCCATCAAGGCAGCAACGACACGGCAACTGAAGAGCCTCACAACTGAAGACTTTCAGCGATCTTATCAACAGTGGAAACGTCATTGGCAGAAGTGCATCTTGTCTCAGGAGGAGTAATTTGAAGGAGACCATATTGAAATACCTGAATAATTGTAAAGTAAAGTTATTATTCCACTTTTATACGTATTTTTCGGACAAACCTCGTATAAGGCTGTTAAAGTTTATTGACACTAGCTAATGAGCAATAGATAAAAAAAAAATACCCATCATGCACTGAATCAATACTCAAGATTTTAGTTTACAAATCAATGAATCTCTTGTATTTTCTTTCTGTTACAGATGAGAGTTGAACAGCCTAGGCCAGAGGTGCTTCAGTTATTTCAAAATAAAAATAATCTTAGTAAGCTAAAACAGAAAAAAAACACACACACCAAAACTATCTAATTTAATAATTATGTAAAACATACAAAAAAAATCAATTGCTGAAACAACCTACTTCTATATTATACACATAGTGTGCTTACACAAACGGCTACACGTGAATATTACCGAATAACTTATTATTTATTACCCAAACAAACCACTAAGTTTTTAATTAATTAGAATATTACCCTCAAAAAAAAAGAAAACATAATTAATTGTATAAATATAGTATATTTATATATAATGGTGAGAATATTGAGATGAAAAAAAATTAATAAGAAAATAAATAAATGGGAAAGAGAGATAGAGATAGCTGCTGGAAATTAGGATAATTAATTGTTTTAGTTTGTGCAATTTTAAATTCTTTTAAATCCAAAGTGGATTTAAAATCCTCCTAAATTTAAGAGAGTTTGAATTGATGTTTTTTTTTTAAATAATTTATTGTGTGCGCGTGCGTTTTGTGTGGGCACACGCGTCCGTCTCTCGTGTGCTTAAAAAAAATAAGGCTTTTCAAGAAAATAAAATAGAGTTAAGGTGCACTTAAGCGCAGTTACTGCTGCCTACTACCCAAGCTTAAATGTTCGTGGCGATCGTGGAAAAATAAATTTTGGGGAAAATAACAGAAGTTTAGATTTTATTAATCAACCGTCGTCGGGTTTCCAGTATTTTTGTATTCGATTCTATTGTTTTGGTTTGACTTCTTCAGAATAACGCGTGATTAGAAATTTGGATTGGAAAAAATCAGGGAGGAGTAAATTGGAATTGGAAGTTACACCAATCTAGAAGGCTTTGTTTTTTTGTGAAAGAAATTACTAAGCCTGAAATGAACAATTTTGTGTGTGTGTGATAAATAATTGGGGTATTCGGCACACAAAAAATGCAATTAAAGTAATGGAAGTTACCAAGAATTAACAAAAAATAGTTGAAATTTCCACATTTAATCGTTTTTGGAGTGGTAGCTATGATTTTTAAGCAGGAAACTTAAATCATCCATGGCAATGGCCATGATTTTTAGGCGGGAATTTGAAGATATTCAATCAAATTGATTCAGATTTAGGCGGGAAATTCAATTCACCATAATTAGTGTGTAAATTCCAATTTACTTCTCTTCCAATTTTTTTCAAATAGGTGATATTTCTTTCTGTAATGCATTCGGCTTTTTTGGATTATATTTAAAAGAAACATATAAATAATGTAAATCAATGGTACTAATTAACACGTACACACATACACACTTAATAAAGAAAAAAACACACCAAAACACAGTAGCTTAGTTTTTGTTTTGTTTTTATCGAGCACTATGTTTTTTTTTTGTTACATTGTCTCTGGTTGTGGAGAGCTGAAATGCGGGTTACAGAAGAAAAACTCTTTTTTTTTTTTAAAGAAACGGTGCTTTCTACTCTCTCCTAATACCAGAGTATAAAAAATTAATAAATCTGGTTACTTATAAAATAAAATTTCCAAAAAACAGTTTAGAGTATAAATAAAATTAATTTATTAAAGTAACTTTTATTTATGCTCTTCTAACAAATAAGGAAAAGTATAATTCAGTGCTTTTCTTTTAGATATTTTAATTAAAAAAAAAAAGCAGCACCTTTTTTAAATATTACGTTGGTTTAAATATTTGTCGAATGAAATTTTTAACTTGCCGAAACTCGAGAGTAAGCTTTCTACATTTTCGGGTGAATGAATGATGATGCTGTTTATTTTTTGTTTTTTTTTTTAGTTTAATTTATTATTTAATTAAATAAGTGGGGTTCACACCGAAAATTTGCTTGCACTCAAATATTTATTCGACTACACTTTTTAGCTGTTCATGTCGTCTGTTTAAAAGTGAAAGTCATTAAGTGCAGGGGAAATACTACAGAATGACTATTTCCTTGTATTAAAAAAAGTTTGTCGACTGTTATTTTTAACAATTGACATAAAAGAAGTAAAAGACTGTCCTATTATTTTCGATATTTCGATAATAAGTTGCTTTAGTCGATTGTTTTTTTTTATGCAAAAGACAGTGAGTGGACTTAATAATCAAAATGTCGGAATTAATAAAAGACTACAGGATGAGTGATTTAATAAACAATACAGGGAATTTTTCGTTAAAGTATACATACCTCGATATATACTTTGTAATTTTTTAGGCATTTGTTTTTTTTTAAGTGTTACATTTAAAGCTTCTAGAGTATTTCTACTCCTTGATTAAGCATGAAGTAAAATTTCGAATTTAGAAAAGCCTGAAAATTTGGATTTGCCGGGCGGAGCGAAGCGAGCCCGACAAATCCAAAATTTCAGGCTTTTCTAAATTCGAAATTTTACTTCATGCTTAATCAAGGAGTAGAAACATTGAAATATTGTGAAGTTCGCAATAGGCTACTAAAGCAGTACGCTAAAGACGTGTATTGTGAACTTCACTTAAAACCAGTGTTTTATACGGGTGGCGCATGAAGTATCCAAATTTTCAGGCTTTTCTAAACTCGAAATTTTACTTCATGCGCCACGCGTATTAAACACTGAAAGCACTGAAATATTGTGAACACGTAAACTTCGCTTGAAATCAGTGTCTTGTACGCGTGGTGCATGAAGTAAAATTTCGAGTTTAGAAAAGCCTGAAAATTTGGTTTGGTCACTCCGCGCTTCGCGCTACGCGACCAAACCAAATTTTCAGGCTTTTCTAAACTCGAAATTTTACTTCATGCTTAATCTAGGATTGGAACACTTGCTAGAAGCTTCAAATTGAACGCTTTTTAAAAGCATCGCATTTCTAAAAATTTACAAATCGGGATATGTATACTTAAAAAAAATATGTATTAATTTGATCAAAGTTATACCTTTTACATAATGATTACATATTCGATATTTGTCTATAATTTAAAAAAATATTAATATACCAACATTCACCAACATTTTTATTTATTGATTTTTTCAAGTATGTTTCTTGCCCTTTTGAAAAGTACTATAATGATACTTATGCTAGTTATTAAGACAAACATTACATCAACGTTAGTAATTAGATAACGTTGCCTTATCAAATGTTATAATTCTCAACTCAAAAAAATGATTTGCCAATCATACAGATATACTCACTTTTAGTCTAAATTATAAACATCTAAAATTGCTGATATATTTGACATTATAGGTTAAAAATTAGTTTTCGTGATTTCAGTGCAAGCAAATTTTAGCATAAATTAATTTAAATAAATCACAAAATCCTCGCTATACATGCACATGTTCAATTCTAAAAATAATTTGTGAATAGTTTCTTTTTTGTTTCCCTTCTCTCTTTGTTTAATTATTAAATTAAATTATTGTGTATTATAAACAAACTCTTTTTATTTTATTTCAAAAGTTTAGGTTGGCTTCGGGGTTTTGCAGAGGGCTCGCTTGACCGGCTCAAGCGCCTCCAGAAAAAGTCCTATCTCTGCGGATCCCGGCCCTTTTCTTAAATCCTAGCACTTGAGAAAAAAAAAAAACTATCAAACACACACAGAGTGCGCGAATAGGAATAAAAAAATCTCCTATTTTTCTATATATTGTATGTATAAATATATTGTGATATTTATTTGTCCTCATTTACGTCTCAACACCGTTCTTCCAACTGAAAAATAATTATTTACACACTTACACTTTCTTCACACACAAACACTCTTAAAACACGCTGCAGATTTGATGAATTGTTTTTTGTGTTATGTGCAGTGAATGTTGTTTATTTCTCTCTTCTTTTTTTCGTTTGTTACACGAAATAGGCAATGTATCTAATGTCGAGTCCTGTTATTATTATTTTTTTTGTTCACCTCTGTTTATTTTTTGTTTTGAGGAATCATGGAGTAAATGAATTTGCAATTTAGTGTAATGAATAGTGGAAGCTTATTTATAACGCAGTTTATTTATCTGATGAGAATTATATTCTAATAAACTAAAAATAAAGCTAATTACGTGTTTTATTTCCTTCCTATGAATATAACTGACTGAAAGTTTAAATATTAAAATATTCCTTAAAACAAACTGAGATAAAATATACTCTACAAATGTTAAAAAAATGTGCAACAGTGTTAAGCCTTGTCACTGCCCACGTTTACACAATTCTGTGTAAGCAGAAAACACTATTAATTTGAGGCTTGTAACATCCTAAACACCGCAGTTTTTTTTGTAAAAGCTGTACGAAATCGGCTTCAACCACTCATGCAGGTAGCCGTCCACCAGCAAAGGGAGCCTCATTACCACTCTCGGTACCGATAACCTGCGCACCAAGCCCGTCATAAAACTCGCCTTCGCTCGATAACAATAGAACCGAAGATTCTGGAATATTCTAATACGTACATCTTTTTCAAAACTTTGCCCTTACTAAGAGAGAAAGCAATAGGAGTTTGGAAAAAGATACCAATATTTGAAATGAAATAAAAGCGCACCCCTCAACAAGTAAAAAGCAGTTGCTCTTGGGACTCTGAGAGGTGCACAGCTGAAATTAATTCATATGCCCTATCACTAGTCGATCTAGCAATATCCATCCGAAGAGGAAAAGTGATTTCCACGGATACAACCACAAGCAAATCCGAAGTGAAACTAATTCACACGGATATGAATTACGCCGCACTCGTCGTCGTTCCAAAGTGTACCAGAGCTACGGGTACGCTTACCAACTACGCCGCCTACACCGAGTGAATCCAGAAGACTCTTGTCCCTCATCGAAGACGCTCCTAATGAACCAGATCTCCGACCCCCCTACGAACTTGCTGCACCAGATCCCCGACGCCCAAGACATTGGCTCCTCCACCATGACGCATCGGCTCCTTCATCAGGACGCGACCCGACGCCTCCACCATCAGTACCACTTCCTGTCAAGCCACACCCCTTCAGCGAGGAGAGAGAAGATATTTTTCCAGGACCCAAAAGCCAAGCAAACCAAATATCACATTGTTACTCTTTCTCTTCGCCAAAGCGTCACAGACTTCCTTTTAAACATTTTCGATATTACTACAGCGAACCTAATACATTGGGTTGTGTTAAATGGACATTAAAACACTTATGCCCTGCACCGCAGGAACTTAATCACAGCTAAGAAGTTAACTAAGACAAAGTTAAAATTTCACTCAAAAATTGTAAATACCTCTTATTATTCTTAGACTGGCAGTATAAAAAAACTAGTAAACAAACAATATTTTTATTATTCATGTTCAGAAAAAATAAAAGAAAATAATAAAGCTATTTAAAAGTCAACTTCATAATCTCCCTTTGAAGACCTTCACTGGTCTTCCAACAATTTTCAAAATTGAAAACATTGTCGGCTCTAAGCATGTGCTCGAACTGTCTAGTTCCACCGCCCACTCCAAAATAATAAGTTTTTGCAGCCAAATATCTATCATTTAATTAAGAAAGACAATTTCTTATTTGTAGAGATTTTTTTTTTAAGTCTACATATCTGGATGCCTGTAATTTTTAATGCATTTGTTGTTTTTGAAAAGCGTTTAATTTTATGCTTCTAACGAGTGTTTCCACTCCTTGATTAAGCATGAAGTAAAATTTCGAGTTTGGAAAAGCCTGGAAATTTGGTTTGATCGTGTAGTGAAGCGGAGCAATCAAACCAGATTTTCAGGCTTCATTTTACTTCATGTGCCAGGCGTGTATAACACTAAAATAATGAAGTTCAAGTTATACTAGTTAAGCATATTACTTTGGTAGTATATTTTGAACTTCACTTAAAATCAGTGCTTTAAATACGTGGCGTGGTGTATGAAGTAAAATTTTGATAAAATTTACTTCATTCTTAACCAAGGAGTGGAAACGATAGTTAGAAGCTTCAAATTGGAGGGTGTTGTAAAATCAACGAATACCTGAAAATGTAGTGTTCTACGTAAAAAAAAATTCCTTGTCATTTCAATTGAATTAATATCATTCATTAAAAGGTACAAGTTAGTAAAATAAAATGGTAAAAAATATTGAAACACGTCTCAATATTGATTAGTTAGTAACTATTATTAATTTCCTAATTTAATGTCCAAAATTACTTTTACCTTTAAACTCACGATATAATTAATTGTATTCAAAGGATACATTGTACCATCTTTTTTGAGCCTCTCCTTAAACAGCATATTAAGCTTTGGATAGTTATCACAGTTGTAAATAGTTTCTGAAGAGAGAATAATATCGAATCTATTTTCCTCGTTCACGAAATCGTTTTCCGTTAATTCAACAAATGCTTTCCAATCGCCAGAATAAAATTTACACCGGCTTGCCTCATTATTTGCCGTGGCGTTTAACAAAACATTTGGCAGTGTGATGTATCTAACGACTTCAGGGTTCTAAAACGGAAATTAAAGAAAACTCAAGCCGTGAAATTAAAAATGACCATTACTCACATAATCCTGAAAATAGACTTTTGCGCCATTTATAAAAGCAAATAGCCCCAAAATTCCCGCTCCACAACCCAAATCTAAGACATTTTTATCTTTGAAGTCAATGTTCTGTGTGTATACATGATGAAGAAGGTCGAACGTACATTGCCATATTTTTAAACCACCTGTAAATTCAAAGAAAATAAAAGTATGGGGTGATTTTTTTGAAATTCTTAATAATTATCATTATGTGTTTGTATTTATCTTCTGTGAATCAGACATGAGCAACATTTCTTAATTCGGATTTCGTATTATCAGTCTTGGTTATGATTACTTGCCTTCATAAACAGCTGTGATTAAATCAGAATTATTTATTTCCGCCTGAAATATCGAGTCCTCTTTATTCTTCCTTTTCTTAATCATATCAGCTACGATGTTTGACGAAACATGTCTTATTTTAAACTTATCTTCGATTGCTATTACTTCCACATCTGGGCAATCTTCTTCTAATAATTCCTCCATCACCACATTATTGCCGATCTTTATTTCTTCACAAGACAACCATTTCTTATTAGGTGTACCTTTTGTAAATTGTAAGTAAATTAAAAAGTATGCTACAAAAAACTTCTTACTAGAAGTTTGTAGGCCTATTATGTAAGCAAAAATGTTGTATTTAACGAAGGTTTATTTTCTATGTGGACGCTCAGGAACGCCGTTCCAGCACTATTTTCCAGACGTATTTGTTTTTCCATGTAATAATAGGAAATAGTCCATTCTAAACAAAAATGGCGTAAACTTTGTAATTTTGCCTGTGTAACTTTTTCTTAAAAATCTTCAGAAATGTCAATTATTAGTGTTTAATTTTGTTTTCAACACAGGCTTCCACTCCCAGATTAAGAATGAAGTAAAATTTCGAGTTTAGAAGTCTGAACATTTTCAGGTTTTATTAACACGAAATTTTACTTCATGCGCCAGGCATATTAAACGCTGATCTCAAGTGAAGTTAAAATATATGTTACTTATATATTTATGATCATTATCTGTAAAAAATCTATTTTGAATTAAATAAAATTTTGATTGATGCCAGCCCCCTGAACATCAGAAATTCAATAATTTTAGAATTTCTGATATCCGAGGGGCTGGCATCAATAGGCTCTACTTAATGCGCCTAAGGCCGTCACGCTCTTACTGCAGTTGATGCAATGTGATAATTAAATTAAAATGTTCAAATAAATGTTTATAAATTTATAGGTTACAAGTGTAAACAATTATATTTACCTTCGTCAGGTTCATTTTGTGAGGGTTCGACAGGTTTATCGTCTTCTTGTGAGTCGTCCTTGCTATTTCCTTCCTTGGAAAATCCAAAAGTAAACATTTTATGTGTATAAAAGTTGTAAAATGTAAACACAATTTAAAACGTGGTTTTGACAGGATGCTTGAAATGGCGGGTAATTTAAATAAATGCCAAGTGGCGTAGAGCAATGCTTTTTTTACAAAAAATGCTAATCATGCTTTTATGTTTATTTTATTAAAAAAGATGTATTTTGCGGTGAAATTGAAATCACGTAAAATATACTTGAATTACAATCAAAGTTCATAGGAAAAATGTAGCTTCATTTGCATTCCATAGGTTACAATCTTGCACATCACAGTGTTGCCATATTTGAAGAAATGCTTTCAATATGAAGAATTTTAGCTATAAAAAATGACCAATGAAGAAAACAAGAATATTTGTACCTATTAAAAACCGCTTGTGTTATTCTTAAGATAAATAAAGTATTTTGAAAACTTCTCACTAAACCAGTGTTTAATACGACTTCGTGTTAAGAAAGGCCAGATAATTTAAAAAATTGGAGTAAATATTGCATGCTTGCATGTTTCCAGTGACTCCCAAAATGTCCTTGTGGCCGACTGGGTAGAGCACCTGATTCCATTTTACCAGGCACCAAACTCCCGAGTTCAAATCTGCCGTACTCCTGCTAAACTTTTTTTTATGCAAAGAAAAGTCAAACAATTTGACGATGGTTATTCTTGTTATTACTCATTATTTACACTTAATAGCGTAAAATTCATCAATGCCCACTTGCATCGGCCCTGGACCGGTATTGATCCCACGATTGGTCGCCCGCCAACTGTCAAATTCACAACATGTTAAAATCCCTATCTAAACGGCAGATTTCGTACGACCGAATCGTACGACCAATTTCGGGAATACCGGCCCCGATTAACTCTTTCGATTAACTACTCATTATTAAATTATGAACAGTGGAGGATTCTACTTCGTTATACATGTTAATTCAATAAAATAAACACTTTAACTTTGTTTGTATAACACAATATGTTTTATTTTTGTGGTTTGTAGTTTTCTCACTCCGTTTGATAGGGGCAAGTTGAGTTGCCGCAACTGCGGTCGAAGAAATAAAAAATATTGTGTTATACAAAGTTAAAGTGTTATATTTTATTATTCATTATTAACTTTATTCGGAAGATTTTTGTTTCACTATCGGTTACCTTTTTGTAAATTAAATTGGCTTTTTCCAATATTGGCACACAAAACATACAACAATATTACAATTAGTAATAGAATTCAACCGTGTAAAATTGCAACAGATTGAGCGGATTAGTATATAATTAGCTCTATCTGTTATAATTTCGATAAAGGAATATTTATGGTGGCGATCCGTTCACGAATTGTCAACTTCATTTTATTTTGTATATAAATTAATAGATGGCGCTATAGAGAATGTACGCCATCTGTTGAAATATTGAAGAAGTAAAATTCATGTTGGTAATTTAATTTATCTACCAACATAAATTTTAATTTATAAAACTGCGAATAGATGGCGAGGACTAGTACGCTATCGATCCCTGACAAGAATAGATGTGCGACTCCCCGAGTGACAGCATCGCTGGAATATGCGCCAGTTGGGATGCGTAATCTTGAAAACCTGACAGCAGCGCTCAACTTGTCTAGGCAACTACCGTTCGCATCTATGAATCCTGCTTCTATGATTGTTTGTATCCCGTCAAAAAAGCTAACCTTATTTAAAGTTTTCAATAATATAACGATTTATATCGCTAAAAATGGCTTTAGCAATGCAAAGGAAGGCAAATGTAAGTGATTTTTGCAATTATTAATCTCACAATCTTCAATATATAAATTTTGCATGGAATCATATATTTGGATCCATCTTAACCTCAAAATTTATAAACGATTGATTTGTGTTAATGAAGTATTTTCTAAAATTAACTGGGTTTACTTAAAATTACGCTATGATTAAAGCTAGAATATTATTAATAACATTATTCAAGTTGTATTTGTACTCCAATCTGTTCATTATAAATAAATATTTTAGGTGCGTTTACCGCCAGAAATAAACCGTATACTCTACATAAGGAACCTCCCTTATAAAATAACAGCCGAGGAAATGTACGATATTTTCGGAAAGTACGGAGCAATCAGACAAATCCGTGTGGGAAACACGCCCGACACCCGAGGAACCGCATTTGTCGTTTACGAGGACATCTTTGATGCTAAAAATGCCTGTGATCATTTATCTGGCTTCAATGTGTGTAACCGTTATTTAGTTGTGTTATATTATCAAGCTAGTAAGGCCTTTAAGAAGACGGATATCGAGAAAAAGCAGGAGGAAATCGATAAGATGAAGACGAAGTATGGAATTTCAACGGACGATTTAAAAAGATGAATTAATGTAAAATAATATTATAGTGTGTAACTTTTTATAATTAAAGTAATTTTTTCTATTTCTTAAAATAAGATTTTCACCACTAATATTTACAGCTTTATTAATGGATTAGCATACAGCTTTAACATGGTTACAATGATATTAACATTTTCGTATTAATGAAACATTTTAGTAGATTACTATTGTTAATTAACAACTAATAATTGAATAGCATGGTACCCCTAGTTTAAGGCATGAGATTCAAGTTATACATAACCTGACTATAGTAAATTAGGGTTATTTGGAATCTATTGAAATATAATGCTATAAATCATAAATGTGCATATGTATCTAAGAAGTATATTTGGACTTTAATTGAAACGAGTGTTTTTTAACTCATGTAAAATTTAGAGTTTAGAAAAGCCTGAAATTCTACTTCATGCTTAATCAAAAAGTGGAAACACTCGTTTGAAGTAAATTCAATCAAATAATTCAGAAGAATATACACATTTTTACAAAGATAAACAAGAACTGTGTAACAACCTCAAAATGACTCCAAATTTAACTAGAGTGAAGATGGAACACATGAAAATGGGATGTTGTTATGTTCATTTTATAAATAGTTCAGAACCAATTAATACCACGTAGATTTTGTTCTATTAATACAATATATTAGTATCGTGTTTGTATTGATCTAGTTGAAATTAATTAGTATTAAATTATAACGCTATTAATAAGGTTGTTAATGTTTTAATAAGTATTTTATAAAAATTTGAATTGGCTACCAATTAAATTAAATTAAATTTTTATTGAATTTTTGATTTAGTTACTGTTCAAGAATTATTACAGAAACATTTTTCCAGCGCCCTGTTTTTTTTTCTTTTTTAATACTCTTAAGAACATGGAAACAATAAATTTAGATTTGATTTAAAGTTAAAATTTCTTTATATGTGAAAGGAGTATTATAGGATAGGATTTGTACGTTCATGAAGGTACAGAATAAATAAAACAATCAAACAAGTACATTTTTTAGTAGTTTAATTTTTTATGTAAACCGAAAAAATTAAACCTTACTTTGGTATACATGCGGCAAAAGACGTTTGATAATTCCAAAAATAATAATAAATGTATCAGCCGTCGTTTTTCGTGAGTATATAAAATATAAATAGCCATACTCAAAGCGAACATCATAATTACAAAAAACGTTAGTATATAATAGCTGTTTATGTATATATGTATGTATAAATCGTGTGTGTATATATATATAAACAATGATATGGAGAAGAATTAAACCGAAATAAAATAAGGACAACAATTAATTTAAAAAAACAAAACACTAAAACTTACATAAAGAGTAGTGGGTAAAACTTATTTACTACGAGTATATGTATGTATATAGTAATATTAATTATATGTAGCACACTTACAATACACATAGAGCGTTATGGCATTTATTTATACATTTAAATTGGGTTTATCGGAGGAATTAATTAATTAGTCGTGTCGTGTCGTCTGCTGTTTCTTTCTTTTTTTTGCAATGACTAGCTTGAATGGGTCGTTTGCGTGCGGTTTTGCGATTGGATTGCGCCTATTTATTTATAAATCGGGGAGTAGGAACTGCGCGCTTACTTGTTGGTGGAAAAAAATATTTTAAACCGCACACTTTTTGCGCCCTCTTTTTACTTACACTGCACTTTGACTTAAATTTCAATAGAGTAATTAAAAAATAAATAGTCAATAAAAAAATCAAATTTAAAAAATTACTTAGACAGCTTTCTGCAGAAAGGGACCAGTTCATATGTAAAAATGAATGGATTGGTTGCCAATAAAAAATAAAATTTAAAAATCAATAGTCACTAAAAACTCAAATTGATATATGAATAGTCAATTGTCAATACAAAATAAAATTTAAAAATGAATAGTCACTAAAAAATCAAATTGATATATACTATATGCATGAATATTCAATAAAAAATCAAATTTAGAATTAATAGTCATTAAAAAATCAAATTTAAAAATTAATTTTCAATCAAAAATCAAATTTAAGATAATGTAAAGCGAGATACTTCAACTAAATTAAATTTAGAAGCTAAAATAATATGTTTTGAGATTAAACTTTCTTTAAAAAATTATTTTGTTTTTAATTATTAAATTTAATTTTGAAAACCGAGACTAGTTGATTTTATTATCAGGTCAATTAACATTTTTATTTTTATTTTTTATAATTTTTATAACAATTTAAATCATAATTTATATCACGATTTAAATCAACTGATTTTTATCAAAAAAAATCATTGATTAAATTAAATAAATCATGGATTTCAATCACATGTAAACAATATAGAATTATTATTAAAAATTATTTATAAAAGATAATATTAGCTAATTACATGTAAATTAAATGTTAAAAAAGGTAATATAATGAAATTACAAACATTTCATAATGTTTTGAAAGCCATGTAAATTGATAAATGAGATAGTCAAATTTGATATTTGACACGTTTGCTATTATGTCAAATTAGACATTATCCATTAAAAATTTAAAACTTCAGAATCGCAATCAAGTCGCTTAAAATGTAAAAAATGCTAAACAATATCGTTGTATACGAATTTATTTCTTTTGTTTCTTAAAATGCTCAAGACTGTGGAAATGTATGTTTTCAAATTGTCAAAGTATTGTCATATGTTGAAATTGTTAAAATATTGTCAAATATTAGCAAAACTTAAAACTATCAAATAACATTAATCTGTAATTGAAAATAAAACTAGTCAGAAATGTTTTTTTTACACAATAAAAGGTAAGTTGAGATAATGAGATTTTTATATGTATTTTCTTTTGAACATACATTTTTTTCTTGTGTTTGAATTTTAAGTCAAAGTAAGCGTATTCAGGAACGTCACATAAATATTTCAGCTGTTACGATTATGATGCCATTTCAAGTTTTTAATTGTAATTTAATTTAATATACACCTAACAGACCTACACTTATGTTTTCGTCCTACTTTTCTTTTTAAATATTTAAGCTTTAAATTTGTCTTGAAAGTTATACACGAGTTTTAATTTAAATTTACAATCGTTAGAGCTTCTATCTATGTAATGTAATTCTTTACCTAAGCAGTAACCTCATTTCACGTTCCCCCCTTACGCGATACGCAGAACAAAAGTATTTATCCCTACTTTACACGCTCACGTAAGGAAGGTGAGTATTTTCTAGTTTTCACTGTAACGAACGGGAAGTTCGTGTTTCAAACATTACGTCACTTTTTTCCATTTCGAATTCAAGACGGGCAAGGAAATTTTAAAACAAAGCTTAAAATATTCCTTAATAAAAAAATATATTTAAGGCAAGAATGCTGACACGAACCGCCCGATCGTCGATTGTTCCGTACATCAATAAATATAGAGATTTCAATTATGTATTTGTGTGTGTGTATAATATATAAATAGGGCATGCCGTTTATGTATTTTTAATATACGGTAAAAACACTGATATTCTTTCTTTTAAATACTATGAATACAAAGTGTCGCTTTCTAATCTCTTCAAAAAATGAGACGTGTGCTCTAGGGAGGGGAGCGAGTTAGTTTCCCCCACCCTCGTTTTGACACAGCCCTTCTTTCTTTGGGAAAACTTTGTATTTACGGAGATATAATATAATACATTTACAAGCTAAGCTACGGGAGCCGACGGACACAACCTTTATTTTCTTTAAACACCCAGCTAGTTAAAACCGAACCGCCGGCCCCTAAAAAAAAATCAGGAAGCCTCGTCGAAACTCAAAAACACACTACACCTATAAAATCAACAACACAACAAAAAAGGGAGTTGAATTCGTTTAAAAATTCAAATTAAAACCTACTGATCGAGTGAATGGGACTTTGGCACCGATCGTGGTCTCGAGGAAATAATAAAACGAAAGAAATTAGACTCACAAACCTCAAAATATCACAAGACACATTGAGCCAACGAACCGTTTGAAATAAAAATCAAATTCCAACAAAACGGCTAATGTGTGTTCGTACATACGTGTGTGTTCAACAACCATCCGACCTTACAAAAAAAAGAACTTAATAACAAACACACTTTATTAAAAACCTTGTGCTAATAATTACGGTAAATTTAAATTTAAAATTCAGTCTCACGTTAATTTTGGGATGCAAACGGTTTTTTCGTGAGGTCGGACCGTCGCTTTTTTAAAAAACTTTTTTTTACAAATTAGAATCGTTAAAATTAAATCTGTGATGTGGTTCACTATTGCAGATGGTGGGGGCTTTGCGGCGTCGTTCCGTTTACAGGTTACACTGCCACAGTATCGTAGGCTGTGAGTCCCCCGTTGGTTTGCCCTGGGATTTCGTTTCTACAAAAATACCAAGCAAATTTTTCTAATTCTACCGTCACTTACATTTCTACGCATAACATTAAGAAAACAAACGATAAAACACAAACATGCAACATTTAAATAATTGTGAATTTTTTCTAAGCGGTTTTTTCAAGTGCAGGAAAACGACATTTATTACTGAAATGCATCCTTTTATGTGTAATACTAGTATAGGAAAAAATATATATAATTGCAATACAAAACAAATACAATTCTTCGGTTGTGTATCCACGACCTCATTATAAGAATCAGTTAAGTAAGCTTGAAGTAAAATTTCGAGTTTAGAATAGCTGAAAATTTAGTTTCGTCGCATAGCGATGCGGAGCGACCAATCATGACAAATCTACAAATTTATCATATTTGTAGATTTGTCATGATTGGTCGCTCCGCATCATTGAAATCATCATGAAAATACAGTCAAATTATTAAAACTATTCATCATTAAAAGTTCTATAAGACTGTGTTTACAGATTTTGAATAAAGTAATGGATAAAAAAAGTTATCGTACATTTTAAAAATGAGCAATTTTAACTATTCTGTATTTATTTCCTTCTTGTAACTGCCAATTAATCCAATTATGATCTATGTATTGAATCATCATCAATTATATTTTTCTATGGGCCCTGGGGACTGATTGAAAATAAAAACAAGCTAAATTATGAATATTTACTGCTTAATTGACATTAGTAGAGAGTTTCCAACATTCTACTAAAAAATAAAACTCATGCTCAGTAGTGTTGCCAAACTGTCAACTAACATTTATAAATCAGGCAGTTAAAAATAGTTTCCTATACTTTTAATCTACGACAGTGATTCTCAATCAGTGCCGTGAGCAGATAAATTCAAATTTGTTTGTTTTACAAATTCACAATTACACGTTTGCATACAGAATAAACGAACCGTTTATTTCGAAAGTGGTCTAGGTCCACTTCTCAATTTTTTGTTGTTGACTATAATATCCTTTATAATTTGAGATTTTTTCTTTTAATATGTTCGCTACTAGGCCCTCAGAGAAAAATTCGATACCTGTTGTTTTTACAATTTTTTTATTAAATTGAACAATTGCTTAAAATGCTAATTGTCCTTCAGCCTAGAACATCCCTCACCTTATTCATTTTTGAGATTCATCCAATCTGTTTATGATATACATATAGGGTGTCCGTATTTCAACAGAATGTATGGGGATCTCGGTTATTTGAAGAGATAGTTGGTTAAATTGGGGCAAAGTTGCGCAATTTAGAGCCTAATAATAATCTAAAAACAAATTTGAAATATCTTCTTTCGTTTTTGAGATATTTTCAAAAAACAGATTTTCTGAAATTTCGTTTTTATTTTTTTATTAAAAAAACTATTGAATCTAGACATTTACAACTTTGACATTATATAGGCACTTTTTAATAAATCTAGTAACATATTTTATTTTAAGATAACTATAACATTTACCCAGGGACCATAGCCAACTTTTGTTTTTCTTATGGGCGCCATTTTGGATTTTCATATTTATTGGAAGAATATTTTTTTCTGAATTTAATGATGTATTACACTTATAGTTTATTGTACATTTTATATGTAAAATTTTAATCTTTTGTTTTTTGTAAAGAGTGCCTTGGAAATAGTTGAGTAACTCACTTATTTGACAACTCCTAGGATCAATAATTTGCTTACATATCACCCCTGAAGACGTGCATCCGACGATACATATTTAACAGTTGTGATGTATTTTAAAGTAACGAGTGTCTTCCACTCCCAGACTAAGCATGAAGTAAAATTTCGAGTTTAGAAAAGCCCCGCGTAGAAAATTTGTCGAGGGTCGCGCAGCGACCCGAGACAAATTTTCACGGGGCTTTTCTAAACTCGAAATTTTATTTCATGCGCCATGCGTATAAACCACTGATTTACAGTAAAGTTAAAAATATATAATGCTTAAATGTGATGCTGATCAATATTTACCGAGATGTAGCGAACAAATGCAAGAATTACTTTTTTCGTCAATAGTTTGTGCAACTTTTGTGTGATAATCGATGCTTATTATTATTATTACAAAAGATTGACAGTTATTAATTAATTTTGAGTGCTAACAACGATTGAATGCTGACAAGATTTTATTGATTAACAGATATGACGTCATTGTTTGCAAGGCACTCTTTGCAAGAAAGAAAATATCATAATTTTAAATATCAAATCTAAAATTAATGATGAGTGTGATACATCACTAAGTTCAGAAAAAAATGTTCTTTCAAAAAATATTAAAATCCAAAATGGCGCTCATAAGAAAAACAAAAGTTAGCTATGGTCCCTGGGTAAATGTTATAGTTATCTAAAAAAAAAATATGCTACTAGATTCCTCATTAAAAAGTGCTTGTATATTGTCAAAGTTCTAAATGTCCAGATTCAGTAGTTTTTGAATAAAAAAATAAAAACGATTTTTGAAAAAATCAGTTTTTTGTTGATATCTCGAAAACAAAAAAAAATATTTCATAATTGTTGTCAGATTATTGTTAGGCCCTAAAATACGCAACTTTGCCCCAATTTAACCGACTCTCTATCTCTTCAAATAACTGAGATCCCCATACATTCTGTCGAAATACGTGACACTGGTGTTAAACAACAATTTATTTTTTATGACAAAAAAACCTCAAATCATAAAGGTTATCACAGTCAAGAAGAAATAATTGAGAAATTAACTTATGCCACTTTCCAAATAAATTTTTATATTTTCTGTTTAGGTGTGGCCAGTTTGAGAACCACTGATCTACGACGACATCAAAATTCAAATCCGGATATAATTTCAGTAATGTTGCGCAAACAATATCGAAGCATTATTAATAATAATTATTTTAACGTTAATACGCTTTAAAATCAGGAACATAATAAAAGCGTTTTGTGAACTTTAAACTCTGAACTCTCTTAACTTACGATTTCCGGCTTGAGAGGGGAACACGAGAGAGAAAAAGAGAACACACTGAATTAACAATACTCTGCCGTTAATGCGAAACAACGAACAACAATCGAATTATTTGTTAATGAATCATGTATGAGACAGTTAGATGTTTGAGGTTGGGTTTCTTTTCTAAGATGTTTTTTTTTTTGTTTGTTTTAAATCAAATTACCTCTCAATCAGTTTTCTCATCTCCTCGTGGTTCATGCCATCCTTAGCGCTATTTCTCATTACTGAAACAAATCACACTTACTACACACGATCACCAGACGAGGGGGGATTTATGGTTTTCGAGCACGTTACGATATTCAGGTGTTTGTGCTACCGACGACAGTCGAGAGGGATTAATCACAACGGCATGCTGTTATTTACAAAAAAACACGTGCAAAATTGGATTTTAAAAATATTACAACAATTATTATATCTCTTTACACAAAGTTTGTAGATTTAAAAAGAAACATTGACAAAAAAAACATACAGCGTGAACTAGTTCAATTTGTTGGAACTTTAAAATTAACGTACAGTACTCGTATATGTTAGACAAATTTTTCTGAAATAAATATTTGTGAATATTTATTATTTATAACATTTATCTGGTGAATGTAAATGCTTTAAAAACAGACAGTCAATTGAAGATCATGTCTTTACGTTGATTGATGTTTCTACATTAAAAAGTTGACATTTTCATCATAACCATTTAAATCATTATATGACTGATACACATCAGAGCTGAGACGAATCCTTGTAAAAAATATTTGAATCATGAATCCGAATCACCTAATATGATTCGAATCACGAATACTCAAATAAAGGATTCGTAAGAGATAAATATGATTCGAATCCTGTTTTTCGAATCACAAATACAAATCCTTTAAGAATAAATTTGATTTTATTATTTTTTTGCAACCATTAATATATAAATATCGTTACCAGTTGTTTTAACAAAAATATTTAAAACCTAATTATTTATTATTAACACTGAACATCGTTGATAACAGACTAAATATCTGATTCCCTGTTACTCTGATTAGAGATGTATTTGTGTGTTGCTGAACTTCACTTCAAATCAGTGTTTTGTACGCGTGGCGCATGAAGTAAAATTTCGAGTTTAGAAAAGCCCGAAAATTTGTCTCGGGTCGCTGCGGGACCCTCGAAAAATTTTCTGGGCTTTTCTAAACTCGAAATTTTACTTCATACGCCACGCGTATAAAACAGTGATTTAACGAAAAATTTAAAACACACAAAAGACATTTTTCATGTTAATCCTCACAATTAATTTGAATTATTTTTGACAATTTAAATCCTTTTGTAAGTATTTGAATCCTTTTATAAATATTCAAATCCTTTTATAAATATTCCAATCCTTTTATAAATATTCGAATCCTTTTATAAATATTCGAATCCTTTCACAAATATTCTAATCCTTTTATGAGGATTCGAATCGCCCGCATTTGGATTCGAATACAAATCCTCTTAAAAAAATGTAACAAATCTGGATCATGAATCTAGTTGAACTAAAGTATTCGAATGCCTCTTTTGAACCCTCCAAAAGGATTCGAATCCAGGATTTGAATCCTGAATGATTCGAATGCTGCCCAGCTCTGATACACATCACTATTTTTTTTCTCACAGTCAAGTACAAATATTTTGTGGTTCTTGATTTTCAATTTGATGTTTGTTCTTATTTCTTGCATGCATATAATGTGTTGTATTATTTTTAAAATAAAAAAAAAAAACAATCGATAGATATAAATACGCAGATGAAAGTCTGTATGTGTTTAATATGGAAGTATGAAATATGAAACCCTAAACTAATAGTCGACTAATTAAAGAGAGAGAGAGCTCAACTTTTTCAAAATACAACCCGCAATCGAGTATCGGACTTACCCTCCTCTTTTTCTGAAAATAAATTTAAGTTACGGTTACAAGTGAGCCTCTTTTTTATTTAGTTTTACATATTTAATAATTAGCATTTATTTTTTCATGCTTGTTGACTTATATTATATTATTTCTATGTTCATTAAACAGTGTTTGTAATTTGTAATAAGTAAGGTGTGATGTAAGCTGGGTAGGGTTTTACAAACTGAATCAAACATAAAATATCATAAAAAGTAATAATACAAACATTGTTTAATGAACAATTTTATTTAGACTAAACTAAGGTTGCCAACATTATGTTGATTTCGACCCAGAGAAAACAAGTTTCTGGTGGTGAAAAATAAATTTAGGTAATTTGCAGAAGATTCATGGACAAAATGGTCTATAAGTCAAAAACATCATGGGATATGGCAAGAAATTAAGGAGAAACGATATGAAATCTGTGCGAAAACATTTACATTTTTTAATATTTTCTAAATATACGTATTGCAATTTTTAGTCAGACAATATTTACTGTTTTTGTGAATAATGGGTTTTCCAATTAGCGTGTCAGAACTATTAAATGAGACAAAATATTAAGTACAGTTGCGAGAGAAAAGAACTAATACAGCAAATAATACAGCTGAAGCAGACAGACAGACATTTTTAAAAAATGTTCTCAATTGACTCTGGAGACCTCAAAACAGATATTTGCAATTTCATTACAAGAACAATTTGATAAATAATAATTTCGAAACTTTAAGGAGGCCCCCCAGGTTCACATATTTTCACAGGTGATGACAAAAGAAACAGTTTCGCATAAAAACGGATATACAATTATTCCTTCGGGCCCTTATTTTACTCCGGCCCTACGCTATGCTAATGTCTTCCTGTTGCCCTACAACAGGAATGCCAAGCAATGCCATGGTCAAGAAATATAATTTCGACAGGAAATACAAAGTGATGATCCCGCAGAGGGAAGATTGGGAGAACGGCCCACCTACCAACGCAGAATCAAACTGGTATACTGACGGCTCAAAGACAGATGAAGGAGTCGGAGCCGGAATATACAGCACAAAACCCGAGATAAAGATTTCAGTCAGTCAGGCGAGGGGCACCACAGTGTTCCAGGCAGAGGCGATCGTGGTCCACCTCTGCATTGGAGAAATCCAAGTCGATCAGTAGCTATTTTCTCGGACAGCCAAGCGCTGCTAAGGGCACTAAGCACCACACAGGTCGATTCTACTGTGTAAGCGCTCTCAACGAAATGGGTGGTCGCAAAAAAGTGACAATGATATGGATCCCAGGACACAAGGGTCATAAATGTGAACGATAAAGCAGAGGAACTGGGCAAACAAGGCTCGCCAAGCACATTTATTTATTGGTCCGGAACCCTCCTGCGGTATCGCAAAAACCAGTCAGAAAATTCATTAAAAAAATGGACGGAGACGCAAACTCAAACTTGGTGGACGAACACACCAGGGCAGAGGCAGGCGAAACAATTCCTTAAAAAACAATCGCCGGCTTTCACGACCGATCTTCTCAACCAAGAGAGAAAAATGGTTAAAGCTATAGTACATCTACTGACAGGACACTGTAGGCTCAACAAACACATGAGCAAAATAGGTCTGGCAGAGGATACAATATGTAGATTCTGCCAGGAAGAAGAGGAGGATCCTCTCCACATCCTGTGCCAATGTGAGGCCCTAGCAAGGGTTAGATACCTAAAGCTGGCCAACACTAAACCAAGCGCAGAGAGCTACACCCAAGGCTCACTGTCAGGGTTAATAGGGCTAATCAAAGAGGCAAAACTCGAGCACGTCATCTAGGATAACAGGGATCCACAATAGATCTGCAAAGGTCGCGGTGGTACAGGCCAATGAGGCCACCCCTACGAATATCCTATCTATCTATCTAATGTCTACACGAATAATGAATTAATCTACTGACTTCGAGTATAAACCCACAGTCCAGAACATAATCACCAATTTCAGAGTCTCCAGGTCAAAATCACAGTATTGGCAACCCTAGTATACATACTTTTTTTAAATTATTACGACTGCCTGCTTAATTTTTGAACCTAAGCTAGTATAATGATATCATGTATGTGTGTTTGTAGTGAATTGTAAGTGAGTCAGTGAAAGCAAAGCCGGTTTTATCCTCATTACGTGTGCTTGACGTTAAATATTTTACCTCCGTATGTGCGGCTGTTGATAAGTTGGTCCCTGTCGCATTCGGCCTCTGAGATTTCATTGCTGTCCTTCGAGTCGTTGGGGTCGTGGTTACGTGGTGGGGGTGGTGGTGGTTCAGGGCTGGTGGCAGTCGGTTGTAAACGAAGGGAACCCATCGAGCGCCTGCCAATTGATCCACGGCTTCCGTATTGGTCGTAGGGGTTTCCGTAACCTCCATATTGGCTTCCGTACTGTTCGTCTTCTGGGGCGCAGTTGGCTGGGTCATCGTATTCAGGTCCAGGGGAGTAGATGCTGCCATTACCTACAATTTAGACTCAGCAATAATACTTAGTTACTACTTGGAGGGTCGCTTGGAAATAAAAACACTACACCAGAAATAACAGCTACATTTCTGGTATAGAGGAGAATAAACTATGCTCGTAATAAGAAAAGCTGGTAATGAAATATGTAACCGTAAATAATGACTATCTTCCCAATGTCTATCAACTTTTCACAATTTTAGGTTGTTACGCGAATGATAATAAAATAAATTGGCAAAAATCGACAGCTACGCCATTCAATTTTGAAATTCTGAACTTAGTAACAGCTTTCTAGGCCATAGCATGGCTTTATGGGTTTATACAAACACTGAGGGGGAGGTAGGTTGATCCACCAAAAATTTGGTTGAACTCCCACAGCCTTAACAGTTTTGTAAAAATATTGATTCATCGTATTTTACGTACCAAAAAAGTACTGATCCAATTTAAAACCAGCCATTTTCATTTTCAACTTTCCTTTGTTCGAGTTTCTAATTAAAATACTACAAACTACGAAATTTAAATAATACAGTAATTATGACTATGATAAGAATCAAAAAACCAATTCACTTAAATAATCAAATAAATGATAGAATTGTAAGGAAAATATATCCAAATCCAAAATGAAAATATACAGTTAACATTTTAAATTAATTGCAAATAGAGAAAAGGTGGAGGGGGTTGTGTATAAGAAGGCCAAAAAACACATTAAGAACTATAACTTTAGTATTTTTTTCCTTACTCGCATCCAGTTGAGCTTTTTGTAATTTTGGGTAAGGCTATTTTGGATTTTTTGTTTTTGAGTGAAAATGAATGAATCCCTATAAACTTTCGCTTTGAATACATACATACAACTAACAATAATTGCCCAAGTTTTATGTTTCACATTAAAATTAAAGAAAAAAACCTTTATTATAAAACACCAATAATTTATTCAGCATTCATACAGTTATATTTTTATATGTTACGGAAGATAAACAAATATTCCATTTATTTGTTTATTGATCATTACAGTGTAGGTACAATTCTTAAATAATTTCAATAATCGAATGATCAGTACATGAATGATGCTGAAAATCCACTCATCATTCGAATGATGGTCATTTGAATAATAATCGACTTATCATTTTAATTAGAAGTTTTCACTGCTTTCACTAATAATTAAAATAAGGTAGGCTTTACGGGTTGTAATTTATATTTTGTTTGAACAGATACTAAATGCGATTAGTCTTGCTTTTCACTTTTACTGTATATTTTATTTGTGTTTGAAGGTTTTAAATACATACAGTGAATTTTGTCTTTAAGTATAGATATCCCGATGCATATGCGGTACATTTTCAGGTATTCGTTGTTGTTGAAAAAGTTCAATTTGAAGTCTCTAATGAGAGTTTTCACTCCTTGGTTAAGCATAAAGTGAAATTTTGAGTTTAGAAAAGCTTGAAAATTTACAATAATCGTATAGCGAAGCATCGATTTAAAGTGCAGTTTAAAATATATTGCTTTAGCGTACTGATTTAGAAGTATATATTAAACTTTTCACTATTTTAGTGTTTTATATGCGTGGCGTATGAAGTAAAATTTCGAGCTAAGAAAAGCCTAAACATTTGGTTTGGTCGCTCCGCTTCGCTATGCAACCAAACCGAACCAGGCTTTTCTAAACTCGAAATTTTACTTTATGCTTAATCAAGGAGTGGAGACACTTGATAATAGCTTTAATTGAAGTGATTTTCTAAAACAACGAATACCTGACCAAATACTGCTTATACAGTATTTCAACAGAATGTATTGGAATAGCGCCCAATAATAATCCGAAAACAAATTTAAAATATCTTCTTTTGTTTTCAAAATATTCTCAAAAACAGATTATTTTAGTTTTCGTTATTATTTTTTTACTCAAAAACTATTGAATCTACACAGTTACAACTTTGACATTGTTTTTAATGAAAAACCTAGACCATACTTGATACTTTGAATAACTGAACTGCGGTGTTTTACAAGCCTAAGTGATCGCTATTAAAACTGCAGCAGGGTTTTATATTTTGCTGAATTTATAGTTAACATTAAATGTATTAGCAGTGCGTTGAATCCTCCATAAATTTATTATTTTGAAAGTGTATTTTTGGGCAATTATTAATTGAAAATATCTAAATGCATGATAAAAAATGAGAGGATGGTAAAAAAGTGTGATACGTACACTGGGTGTAGTACTGACTACCTTGAGAGCCGACACGGTCGTATCTTCTGTTCTGACGGGGCATGGATTGGGAACCAGCACGTGAGTGAGCCTGGTGAGGGGTTCCCATGCCCGAGGGTCCCATGGTTCCGGCGTGTGGGTGGGGGAAGGTCTGGAACTGCATAGCCTTGCTGGGATCCATTTCTTCTCTGAAGCCTAATAAGTGGAAGGTGGCGTACGGGCAGATTTCATCGTCCATGCCTACAATAATAAAAATTACACTTTCCTAATGTGCTTAACCTAATGAAGTAGGAAATCCTCTAAATTTGTGAATTATTTAAAGCCATTCATGATTTTTAATGATAAAAGCAGAGTACTTATAAAAGGTTAGAACTGTTTATCCAATGAAATTTATGTTATGTATTATTTGTTATTTAAACGTGTTTATAACATTACATTAGTGTTGGACAATTTTATCATCTATATGCGATATATTGCCCAAAACCTGAAGAGGAAAACATGGATGTTTTTTTTAAGGTCTTGGCAACTAGACTCTTTTGGCCATTTTTGGTTGTTTTATTATTAAATATTTGACATTCATGTAACAGCCTACAATTATTTAGCTTATTTCAAATGAACACCAATTTATGTAATTTTCCTGAGTAGTGGGATCAGTTCTATTCTCTTATTGCTACTCTGAGAAGAGTTTGTTGTTGCATGCTGCTAAATTACCATGTTACTCCATTAGAAAAAATAATGTTTTGTGTACACCTTCTTGGAAATAATTTAATTTATGCTAAATTCTTGCAGATACAGTCTTATGCAATGTTTCTTAGCTTTTGGGTTTTCACCTGAACATGTATCTTGACCCAACAGTTGAGTAAAGCTCCTTTACTACAATGAGCATGTGAGGTGGGTGCAGGGGAAGGCTAGAAAGGCGTGGGGGATAGCATGGGAAAAGTGGTGAAAGTGGATGGGGAACAATGTAAGAGTGGCGTGTAAAGTATGGGATGCTTGTGTGAGGTCAGTGTTAATGTATGGGTGGAAGTGTGGGGGACAAGAGGGTATGAGTTGAGGGAGCAGTTGTGGTTCCTGAAGCGTATGCTGGGGGTGGAATGGTCAACACCCGGATACATAGTGCTTCAGGAGACTAATAGAGAGAAACTAAAGTGTGAGGAAATGGTGACAATGGCTAGGTATGAGATGAAGTTATGGGATCTAGAGGAAGATAGATTGGTGAAGGCGGTGTGGGTGACATGCGTGAATGGGAGAGGGTAGATAAAGGAGCGAGAGAAGGAGAATGTATGAGAGGGTGGGTTTGTCGGAGACGAAGGTGATGGAATGCATGGGGAATGGTGTGAAGGTGGAAGCATGGGTGAAGGAGAGCACAGGGAAGACGGGGGTGTATACAGAGGAGTGAATACAACGGTAGATAGAGGAGGTGGCAGGTGCATGGGAGAAAGCCAAGGTATTTGGTGGAGGGGGGATGGAGTAGGGGGGAAAGGGTGGTGCTGGCGAGGGAGAGGTGTGGGTCAGAGGAGAGAGGAAGGAAAGTGTGGATGGGGGAAGAGTATGGGAAGTATGTAATGTGTGAGCGGGGGAGGGATACGTGGAGTCATTTGGTGGAGGAGTGAGTGAAGGAGGAATGGGTGGGAGTAAGAGGGAATAGAGGAGTGAGAGTGAGTGAGAGTGAGAATGGATGAGATAGGATGGGGCCGGGGTAAGGACGCTGGAGAAGTTGGGGGAAGAGAGCGAAAGCAGAAGGAAGAGAGAGGGTAGTGATTAGTGTAGATTTAATGTATTATTATGCCGATAAAGGTCTTTTTTTTTTTTACTACAATGAGACCATTACCTTTACACTATCCTAATCACATTAATACCAAGTTTTAACGTAGAAACGAGACAACTACTCTTAACGAAGCTATCCTTAATTTCTGTCACTTAACCTGACCTATGTAATTTCTAACCTAATTACATAATTATTAGTTAGGAGTTCAACTGTACCAGGCTCTATTCCTTGTGTTTCTGTGTTTGTTTAGGTTTGGTGATAACTTTGTTGATATCCAAAATGACGCTTTAGGCCATTGCCATATTCCACTAAACACAGAACGAGCTCAATGAAAAATGCACACTCGATGAACACTAAAAGCAATTTTGCTGAAAATGTATTCAGAATACGTTTAGTGCAAAACTACAGCATTAGTGCAGTTATCTTAAGCGCTATTAATTTAAATGTTAGTTGTTAGGTTACAGTTGATGGCACTGATAAAAGTTAGGCCTATTATACAAATTAGCCCTCTAGTGCCCAAATTTGGTTACTTTACCAAATGATCCTAGGTTAAACTGAGGCATATAAAAAATTTGTGGTTCTTGAATTGTCTAGTGTGTATAAGATTTCTGTGTACAGCTAAAACTTTGACTCTTAACATTTTTTGATCGATTCTTATAACATCCACATGCGGGAAAAATTGGGGTCTTAATCCTAAAATGACCCCCTGGTTATATACAAGGGTGATTAGGCCCATGATAACTTACGGGGCAGTAGTGTGGTGGAGCAATAGAGGGCGATAAGGCTCCTGAACAGCACACAAAGACTAACATGTCTCAGTGTCACAGGAGCCCTAAGCACTACCCCGACAGCAGCCCTAGAAATGATCCTGAACCTACCACCACTGCACATCTTCATACAAGGAGAGGCCAGGGCCGTAACATACAGACTAATGCGAGGACAGGCTCCTATAAACCGATCACACGGGAAAAAGTACCAAAGGCTAGAAGACGAGCTGAAGGCAAACCCTACAACAGGAATGCTAAGCGATGCCATGGTCAAGAAATATAATTTCGACAAGAAATACAAAGTGATGATCCCGCAGAGGGAAGATTACGAAAACGGCCCACCTACCAACGCGGAATCAAACTGGTATACTGACGGCTCGAAGACAGATGAAGGAGTCTGAGCCGGAATATACAGCACAAAACCTGAGACAAAGATTTTAGTCAGTCTGGCAAGGGACACCACAGTGTTCCAGGCAGAGACGATCGGGGTCCACCTCTGCATTGGAGAAATAGCAAGGCAAGGCAACAAAAGTCGATCAGTAGCTATTTTGTCGGACAGCCAAGCGCTGCTAACGGCACTAAGCACCACAGAGGTCGGTTCCAAGCTAGTGTCGGACTGTGTAAGCGCTCTCAACGAAATGGGCGGTCGCAAAAAAGTAACAATGGTATGGGTCCCAGGGCACAAGGGTCATCAAGGGAACGATAAAGCAGATGAACTGGCCAAACAAGGCTCGTAAAGCGCATTCATTGGCCTGGAACCCTCCTGCGGTATCGCAAAAACCACAGTCAGAAAATCCATAACAAAAATGGACGGAGTCACAAACTCAAACCTGGTGAACGAACGCACCAGGGCAGAGGCAGGCGAAACAGTTCCTCAAAAAACAATCGCCGGCTTTCACGATCTTCTCAACCAAGAGAGAAAAACCGTTAAAACTATAGTACTGACAGGACACTGTAGGCTCAACAAACACATGAGCAAAATAGGTCTAACAGAGGATACAATATGTAGATTCTGCCAGGAAGAAGAGGAGGATCCTCTCCACATCCTGTGTCAATGTGAGGCCCTAGCAAGGGTTAGATACCTAAAGCTGGGCAACACTAAACCAAGCGCAGAGAGCTACACCCAAGACTCACTGTCAGAGTTAATAGGGCTAATCAAAGAGGCGAAGCTTGGGCACGTCCTCTAGAAAATAGATCTGCAAAGATCGCGGTGGTACAGGCCAATGAGGCCACCCCTACGAATATCTATCTATCTATTTATAACATCCACCTACGGCAGTTTTGGGCACTACAGGGCTAGGTTACGTGGCATTTATTTAGTATAGGTTAGGTTAGAGTAAAGGTTGCAAATTTTGGTTAGGTTAGTCTCTACACCCTCAATTGGAAGTTACACAACTGTTTATTTATTTTGATCTGAAGTAACATAATACATAAGATAATAGAGTAATAGAAAACATATAAAAAAGGAAGAAACATTCAACATCACAATCACACACTAGTATATAATTAATTTCAAACCACGAGCAATACCTAAACCTAAAGGAAAACTTACTGTTAGAAGAAGTCGAATATCGGTTTCAGGTTTGAATTTTCACACATAATTATAGAACTACTTGCCACATAAATTACACCCACAACCAGAGATAGTATTAGTAAATATGTGGAGTTCAATAATTAATAATTAACAATAAGAGTGTTGTAAATTTTGTGTCATTGTTATTCTATGCCGTAATAATTTTTAACGTCTTTGTGAAGTGTTCATAAACAGTTAATATTACAGTTTTATATCTCTACAAGCCAAGAGGCGTAGATAGCTTTTTGCTATTTGAGTTAGTATTTTCTTTCATAAATTTATTTTTCTAAAGTTATACAAAAACAAGTACAAAAAATGATGATGTGTCTATCATAGCACTTTTCCTGTCATTTACTTGTTAATTGTTTAAAGACCATTTCACATTAAATCAGTGTTTCATATGCGTAGAAAAGCCTAATTTGGCTCGGTCGCTCCACTTCGCTACGCGCCCGAGCCAAATTTTGAGGCTTCTCTAAACTCCAAATTTTACTTCATGCTTCATCTGGGATTGGAAACACTTGTTAGACGATCAATCGTAAACTTATTTTGCAGTTTTTTTTATTGTAAAATTTTCATTCCAGTTTGACCAATTTTCAGTTTGATAACCCTGAAAGAATTTCATACAAGTAAATCTGACGTTTAGTTGATTTTTTTCAGAATAAGGTATTTTACTTTTACATAATGTAACTGAAAATCCAGTCCAGAAAACGATAATATTGTATCATAAATTAAAGTTGGGGGACCCGATACAAACGTATCGATAGTCGAATTTATTTAAAATTCTCAAGATCCACTAAAAAATAAGCATATTTCAACATTCGAAAAAAAAAATGTAATTCTTTCACGTCTTAAGAGTTATGAGAGCCTAAAGTAGATTTGCGTGAATAAAAATAATAGATTTTCGTTTAGACATTTTTTATATCTATATTTGTTTATTACAGAATCTCCAATTGAACAAAAAACATTAAAAACTTAGACTGATCACAATAACGTGTTAAAATTAAATACAGGGAATTTTTTTTAAGTAAACATATGCACACGCTTTTTTAAAAGAATTCAATTTAATGCTTTAAACGAGTGTTAACCACTCCTAGACTAAGCATGAAGTAAAATTTCGAGTTTAGAAAAGTGTGAAAATTTGGTTTGGTTTTCAGGCTTGTCTAAACTCGAAATTTTACTTCATGCGCCACGCGTATTAAACACTGAAATATTGGGCCCGTTCACCAAAATGTTCAACATTCAATATGTTTGGATATATTTGTGATGTATGTTGGTATCTAATGAACGGTACTACGGCCAGTCTATTTCGTACGATTGCCAAAATTTAAAACACGTTCATGATTAATAGTCCGGTCATCAGAGAATTGACCAACAGTTGGGAGTAAACTCCTAACTGTTGTTTTTGATGAACGTGCCCATTGTTAACAAATGAACTTCATTTAAAATCAGTGTCTTATACGCGTGGCGCATGAAGTGAAATTTTGAGGTTAGAACAGCCAGAAAATTTGGTTATTTTTGGTTACATCACGTTGTAACTTTAATGGAATATTTCTCTGCTTATAAATATCTCATAATCAACACACTCATGATTCAAATTAATAATTGAACACCCCTTAGTTAATTAGTAGTGGAAATGAAGAAATCGACTGTTAGTACACATTAATAACTCTATATAGACCTCATATAGTCGGCGAAGCACTCAAAAAAGAAAAACCCGCAAAACAAAAAATTATTTTACCTCTGTGAGTGTGAACGGTCTCGTTTGAGCCCCTGCGGTTACTCAGTTCCTCGTACAAGTGCCTCCTGGGGTCCCATGTGGAATGAGAACGGTAGTGGGGTCCTAACACATACAGGTACACGTACAATAACATTTACCACTTACACGCGTACATACGGACTTTGTACGTGAGAGGGGGGCAGTCCGAACGGCTCCTCCTGATCCTCGCTCTAGTATAGCCCATTCATAAACTCGCACATTTATATAAATTATATCCATAAAAAAATTTAAAAGCTCTGTTTTATGTACACAGAAATAAACAAATAAGCAAACGCTAATTAAATAATAGGTAATTAATCGAGAGATAAGTGTGTGTGTTGTGTAAGAGTGCATGCAAGTTATAAAGAGCTGGAATGAGCTTAGATGGAGGCCTTGGACTCTTACTTATGGTACCTCGCTTGATCCTATCGCAGGTGTTGTAGTTGGAGCCGGGTACGGGGGGTAGCTTCCTGTTGGGCGGGGCGATGTATCCTAGTTCGTCACGGAGGTCCGGGCGCCTCTTGTCCAGAGTTCCGACGGCATTAACCGATTGATTATAGACAACATCATCTGATGAAAACGTTTTAAAAGAGATTAGTGAGATTAATGCCATTTTTTGTAATAAATAACCGTTTTATTGCATTACATTCATTTTTATGTAATTACAAGACTCACACGTACCACACATTTTTTATAAAAATAGTATTCATCTTTAGAATGTTCTGTCTAACATAACGGCTCGGAGCTGTTCCGAGTACAGGTAAAATGCACTTGAGTACTGAGTACAATTTTATTACTCCAAAATGTACTTGAGTACCAAGTACAAGTACGTAACAATAAGTAATTAAGTACTTATACTAGTACAAAGTACTGAGTACATGAAGTGGCTAAAGAATATGACAACAATAAATAAATATACAAAACCGTACAGTCTTTAGTAAAAAAAATGTTTTTGTACATTTTGAATCTCACATTAAATTAGTGTTCTATATATGTGGCGCATGAAGTAAAATTTCGAGTTTAGAAGAGCCTGAAAATTTGGATTTGCCGGGCTCGCTTCGCTCCGCCCGGCAAATCCAAATTTTCAGGCTTTTCTAAACTCGAAATTTTACTTCATGCTTAGTCTGGCAGTGGAAAACACTTGTTAGTATATTACTGGGGGACTTATAATGTTATAGTGAATTAAGATTTAAAAAAAACAATTGAAACTGATTAAACATAACCTACAATATGATTAGAAATATGCAACCCAAGTCTATATACATGTCACTTTGTATTTAGACTTGGGTTGCCCAACTCGACAAAATTAATTTTAAACTAACTCCATAAAATGACATTAAAACCTAACCATGCTTAATCGAGGAGTGGAAAACATTCGATAGTAGTTTCAAATTGAATAATATCATTGTGATTTTACGTCAATGGTCGTATTATCATTTTATGCTAATATGTCATTAAAAATGTCATTCCTTTATATGGCATACCATACTACAATAATGACAGCGTAAGACATGATAACAAGAATGATTATTAGCATACATTAACATTTTTTTAATTTTTAGATGATACTGTCATTTTCTGTTATTTTCCTTTCAAATATCAATTTATGTTGTAATTTAGGTCGAATTAGATGCCAATCTAATAAGCTTAGATATATTTTGGTTAATTGGATTAAATAACTTGGTAATCTAAGGTTAGGTTAGATATATTTTGATTAAATTGATCAAACCTAATAGGTTACATACAACTTACAACGGTAATACAGCTTCCATTAATCTTAAGTTATTAGTGACAGTTGTCTAACTTAACCTAACCATTTACTAGTGGTGCACAATATGAAATTTCTAATATTATTGAGATTTGACATTTTATGTTAAAAATCACACTCAATCTCTAACCTAAAATTTGTGACTGTCATTTAACATATAACGGTTAGGTTAGGTTAGATATCGTACGATTATGTAAAAAAAAAAGACCTTTGTTGGCATAATAATACATTACATCTACACTAATCGCTACCCCTTCTCTTCCTCCTGCTTTCCATCTCTTCCTATTGCTTTCCCTCTCTTCCTCCTGCTTTCCCTCTCTTCCTATTGCTTTCCCTCTCTTCCCCCTGCTTTCTCTCTCTTCCCTCAACTTCTCCAGCGTCCTTACCCCAGCCCCATCCTATCTCATCCATTCCGTCACTCCTCTATTCCCTCTTACTCCCACCCATTCCTCCTTCACTCACTCCTCCACCAAATGACTCCACGTATCCCTCCCCCGCTCACACATTACACACTTCCCATACTCTTCCCCCATCCACACCTTCCTTCCTCTCTCCCCTGACCCACACCTCGCCCTCTATACCACCACCCTTTCCTCCCTACTCCATCCCCCCCCAGCAAATACCTCAGCATTCTCCCGATTATATAGTCATACGATATCTAACAATATCACTTTTAATGTAAAATGTGGAAACTGTCAAAAATATAAAACAATTTCATATTATGTGCCACTAGTAAGTAACGGTTAGGTACTTACTAGTGGCACATAATATGAAAAATGTTTTATATTTTTGAAAGTTTTCACATTTTACGTTAAAAGTGATACCTGCTCTCTAACTTAACATTAGTGACCGTCATCTAACCCAATTATACGATATCTAACCTAACCTAACCCAAGAAACTAACTAATGCCTGCATGCAATATGTTATATTAAATATTTTTGAGAGTATTGACATTTTACGTTAAAAATTACACTCAATGCAAAATGTTGACGTTTAACAATAGGCTGACTCGAGTTGATAATGATAAGGGTCATAAGTCGGCACTATTAGGTATTTGACTGTTAATGTTGACATCGATAATGTTACTTTTTGACAGTTTATATTGTGTCAACAATGTTTATTGACAATATTGACGATAAATGTAAACATTTATAGATTGTCATCGATGTTAAGTTGAAAGTAAAATTTATAGATTTTCATTGATGTTAAGTTGAAAGCAAAATGTTACCTTTGTCATAAACCGTTTTAACAGTTGGAGCAAAATTTTCTCGAGTTTATTTTGCAGTCTAAAAATGTGTCTAGTACAAAAGTACTTGGAAAATAAAGTACTCGTAGACTAGGTACCGAGTACACAAAAACTACTTAAAGTACAAATTTTGAATACTTTTACTAGAGTACCGCTCAACTCTGGTTCAGCTTGAGTTCTACCTTTTTGGTGCAACTCAGCCTTACTGTTTAGAAATGTTGATTTCAACAGCTGTCACTCACCAAAAAAATGCATGTTAAACTGCTAGTTGGTTGGAAACAAAGAGGTTGTATTGACTATTCTTGCTTTGAGGTTGTAAATTATGGTTTAGGGCCAGTTGCACCAAACACGTTGAACTGGTCCAACTCTGAAATCGAGTTCAAAGTGATATAAGAACAACATTAACTGTCATTTTGTACTCTAGTTTAGCTTGAACTCGAGTTCAAAGTTTTTGGTGCAACTGGGCCACAGAGAGCATATTCATCCTCTGTTAGATGAATCACGGTTCAGATTATTTACTTCTTCTTCTGTGTAATTGTCAACTAGGCCCTGTTGGACAATCACAGAAATTTTGTATAATTTAATAAATAGTTTTGTTATCCCTGGGGAAGGGATTTACAAAAAATACACACGTGGTTGCAAGGATGGGTAATAAATTAATGGATTTTCAGAATATAGGTGATTGTAAAGGATGAAATAGATAGGATGTGGGTCAAACGCGAACAGGGATGGAACGCACTACTCACGCCCAACGTCCGCTCTGTTCGGAGTCCAGAACGAACTTCAGATTATTTATACTTGACCAAATAGAAAATGTGTGGTTACGTGTAAGTGTGCGTGTTCTGATGTAATGCAATGAAAAACGGCGTGTGCACACAACATCGAATCTCTGCAGCACATACAATCGCTCGTCAGTCTTGTCTGAATGGGTCCTTGGGCCCTCCTGGAGACGGCGACGCAAATAACAATAATCCCTACAGCAACGACAATAACAGTGGCGGCGACCGGCACGGCAATGTTCAAATCGACCCAGTCGGGCAGCCACGGGAACAGGAACCTAGTGCTCAGCACCTCCCTGGCCGGGGCGATCGTACCTAGGCGAACGTGAAAAAGAAACAAAAACTCGAATTACCTTTCTGATAGTTCCCTTTGCCGCGCAATACGCAGATAACAATAATGGCTACAATTATAACTAGTACAGCGGCTACAACTGGGACTACGAGGTTCAGATTGGCCAGGATTATTTGGATTGTGTCTTCTTTGGGGATCTCGCGGGCTGGAGCAATAGTACCTGTAAATAACCACAAAATCATTGCATGCTGCCGTTTTTATTTCATTTTTTTCAACTACAAGTACTTTCAGGTACTATTCTCCATTTTGTTTCTCATTTGTATTTTTTTTCTCTGGTTTTATTTGAAAAAACGGGGAGAGGATTTTAAATGAGGTGTAAAAGTTACTCTTGACCGGATGATGTAACATTTAAAGCTCACGTTTTTGCAGTTGCATATTCAGGATATGATATTAAAAACTACCCAACTCAACTGCAAAAACCCATGAAAATAAAATGCCTAATACAAATTGTAAAAATCATTTTACTTTCTTATTTTAACATTTTTATTAAAACGAGTTTCAACAATTTTTTCATTTTTGGGTTCCATCCCTGAATACACCACTGCCCATCTGAATATAAATTAATTTTCATAGAAGCTCAAACTTTACTAAATCAACAAAAGGAAATAAAACAAAAACGAACAAAAAATATTTTAACATGGGCGTAGATAGGATTGTGCGCAGGCAGGAGCACTAGACAAAAAATATGCCAAACTTAAAGCTCAAGATGTGTCACTTGCTTTTACATAAATAGTCACAATCGACATGGGTAGTAGTTGTTTCAATGAATATTTATTTTCTTATTAATTAATACCGGGTTTCACCAACGTTAGTTAAATCGACCAACAGTTATTGAATAAAAGCTAGTAATATACATACATGTCAAAAAATCAATTAATTTACATGACATTGATGTTTATGACATGAAAAATGTCTCTTCCAATCGACAAATAAATTTAATCTACGAGTAAGATTTAATTGAAGTTGGTGAAACCGGACATAAGGTACGATTCACGAGAGGTGTCCCATGGTTTCTTTGATTTGTAGTGCTTTCTGCACCAATACATGTAATACAAAAATAGTTAGGTATCATCAGATTACGTGTGTGAAAAGAGACAGAAATCTTCATAATATGTCTGCTATGGTTTTTAGATAGAACATGCGAAAACGTTTGTTCCGTTAAATTTTAACGCTGCATAAACTTTAAGGTTAAACGTCACATTTTGCAATGTCTTCATAAAACTAAATCTGCAAAAACCCAGCCACAAATAATTTTAATTAATGTGCAAAATCGTTCAATTGTGAGTTTAAGTGGTATAATTCCAATTTCCACATCTACTAAATAGTTCAAGTATTTATAGAAATAAATAATGCATTTATGCTGATTTTGTGTAAACTCACACGAAAATGTTAGTTGAATCGAATGCGCATTTAGTAGATTTGGCAAATAGTCATCGGATTAATCTGTTATTACATGGATATTTTCTTTTAACGATACATAAAGGGAATTTTCTATTAGGTATACATATGCATAGGCTTTTTTTTTAAGAGTTAAATTTGGAGCTTAAACGAGTGTTTTTCACTCCCAGACTAAGCATGAAGTAAAATTTCGAGTTTAGAAAAGCCTGAAAATTTGGTTTGGTCGCGTAGCGCGAAGCGCGGAGCGGCCAAACCAAATTTTCAGGCTTTTCTAAACTCGAAATTTTACTTCATGCGCCACGCGTATCAAACACTGAAAGCACTGAAATACTGTGAATGAGAAAACTGAAAAATCAGTGTCATATACGGGTGGCGCATGAAGTAAAATTTCGAGATAAGAAAAGCCTGAAAATTTGGATTGGTCGCTCCGCGCTTCGCGCTACGCGACCAAACCAAATTTTCAGGCTTTTCTTATCTCGAAATTTTACTTCATGCTTAATCTGGGAGTGGAAAACACTCTTTTAAACTTCAAATTGACCTCTTTTAAGAAAACGACGAATATTTAAAAATCTAAAACACGTAATTGGGATATGTATACTCAAAAGAAAAAATTCACAAGAAATTATGATTTTAACCTTTTCAAAAAAAAGAACACCAATATATTCGCGACCTAAACACTATGACATTGTCATGTAACGTCAAAATTTGACACAACTAGGAAATATCGTGGCAGATACAACTGACGACATACTCTCTAAAAAATTTGAACCACACATCCAACATCAGTGAGTCACAGGACATCTCTCCCGAATTCCACTATAGATTAATTGTTTGCCATTTAAACAAATATTATCATAATTTATAATTGACCAATAGTGAAATTTTGAATAGTGTATCTCGAGAAAATATTATTTGTCATTACACAAATTACACAGTAAAATCATTTCGACACGTGTACTCTCCTGCCCCCAGCCCTTCTCTACGTCCATGTATTTCAACATTAAAAGCAAAAGCATTTATAAAAACAAACCTCATGTCAAGCTTTATTAAACGAAATAATATATAAATTATATTTAAACTTCACTGCTCTCAAATAAAAAAGTACTCTTTAAAGCTCAAGCTCTTCAGAAATAAATAAAAATTACTCTTATAAAACAAAAAATGGTTTGATATGTATTACAATAAGCCCAAGCTTAAAATAAAAATTACTTACACCCATTGATTTTTACTTTACTCTGACATGATTTCATTCGTGTTGCATTTAAATATTTACACATTTCACAAAAATAAGCATTTGTGGTTTCCCGCAAAAAAGGTTCTTTTCAGGTGTGTGTTTTAGGTGTCGTGGTTTTTTTTATATACAGTGTGTGACATTTAACTCACCTCCGGTTACGGTCAAAGTTGCAAATTCGTATTCGGCGACGTTGAATCCTGCGTTGTTGTGGGCGGTCACTCTCAAATGGTACCACATGGCCGGGTCTAAGTCAAGAACTACAAAGTTTCCGCTTGGTTTAACATGGTTCGACACTTGAATCCATTCAGGGCTGACCCTGTAATAATAATAATAATGAATTTTGTCTTCTTTGTTCTTTAAAGTATTGTGTTGGTCAGCGACGGCTCACGCTCTAACTTCAGGGTAGACAATAGACCCTTCGTTGTGCCACTCATAAACGATCAATGCTTCTTACCGGCGTTTTATCGGAAACGTCGGAACTTTGATTAATTCGGAAGAATCCACGTCACACATCGCGGATTCGGCCTGATTACAATTTTTTCATTTTAAAACGAACTAGGTTTATTCACAGTAGAATTAAGGTTCGTTTGTATATTTTTATTAGGGTGTTTATTGGTAGGCGCGGAAGCGCAATAATAAACACCAACCAACCCAAATCCGGGAAAGTTCCAACGCACACATCTGTGCCAGATGTTGCGTTGAACATTTCTCGTTCAGGCCCAAAACGTGCCCCAGGTACGATTAAGGTTGGAGACGTTGCCAAACTCGCAAACGTTCGCGCAACAGCCCTGTGGTTCACCAACCACAGGCAAGCGTTTCAACCACCTCCATCGAAGCACCCCTTCCCAAAATTGCAACAGCAATGGAACAATAAGTTCAAAACATTCAAAGTGTCAACCTCGTGTGTCAAATCAAGTGTCGTTATTTTATTTTCAAAGTCGTGTCGCGGGTATTGTATTTTTTTGTAGTTTATTTTATTTAACTTATACTTCTTTTTTTGTCGTTCATTTTTCATTTGTTATTTGTATTTGTTATTTAGTTCGATTTGCGGGTAAATAAATTATTGTTATTGTTGTTTGGAAATCAAACTTTTAATCCAAATTTAAATTCAATTCCTAACAAAGTATAAGCGAAATATATAAACATAGAGTCAGTTGTTCCTGATAAGCTGCTGTCTTAAATTAACGTACTCACCAGGTAAGTAATTACGCTTAATTCAATCATTTAGTAAGTAACTGTGTAACTCTACCAAAGAGCTATAATCTGTTTAATAACTAGGAGGAGCGTTTTAAATTTCACGCACCAAAACCTACAACTCTGATTGGCCGAGAAAGCGCCCATTTTACGCTATACTAATTACGTCATTATTAGACGCAACAGCTGACATAACCTTAATTCGAAGCGTTACCGAGTTGCAACTTTGTCTGTTTCGTAATAACCTTTTGTGCGGTGTTTCTTTAGCATAGTTAAAAGTTAGTTTTGTTTATATTGTTGTGATGGATTATGGACCCAGTACAAGCTCGGTGATAATATCACCTTCACCTCCAAAAAAGCCTGAAAAACAATGCATAATAAATATGTATAAGCAGATGATAACAGATGATCCACATATGAAAATGACTGCTGTTGTATCAGACATTATTGGTGCAGTAGGTGAGATATCAAATAGCATAAGAATGTGTATCAAATAATAAAATGTTTCATTTTTAGGAGTTGTAAATTCTACTGTTTATCGTACCATTAGCAAATATAAGAAATCCTGAAATCCGGAGAGATAATTACAAGTTTTGATGACGTAGTGAAGAGATCCGTGCATAGTTAACAGAGTTTCTTGTTAAAGATACTGCTATAGTGCTAGCTAAACCACTAACACATATGTTTAACCTCATCTTTAAAACTGGCATATTTCCTCTATGTTGGAAGAGTGTGAGAGTGATTCCAGTTTACAAGAAAGATGATAGGTCGAAGGTGTCCAATTATAGACCTATTTCTATATTATGCAATTTTTCGAAAGCTTTTGAACGGATTTTAACTACTTATATCTATAATTCGGTCAAGAATGACATATCACCAAAACAACATGGGTTTATACCAAAACGCTCAACATTAACCAACCTAATTGGCATTACTCAGCAAATCTCTTTCAACATGGACGATAGAATACAAACAGATGTCTTGTATACGGATTTTTCTAAAGCGTTCGATCGCATGCCCCATGACTTACTAATAAAGAAATTAAAGTTATATGATCTTCCATTCAGCATTATTAACGTAGTAAGGTCATACCTAGTAAACAGAAATCAACATGTCGAATTAAATGGGCATAAATCGCGTTGCTATAGTCCGAAAAGCGGGGTTCCTCAGGGATCGAATCTGGGGCCATTGTTGTTTTGTTTATTTATTAATGACGTTGTTAAGATTATTGACTGCGATATTCTCATATATGCAGATGACATCAAACTGTTTGCCCCTATAAAGAGCTTGAATGCGTGTGACTCCCTACAGCATAACCTGGAGCTGCTGAGCATTTGGTGCATTGAGAATAAATTGTCTCTAAATCCCAGCAAATGTTCAATTGTTTCCTATACACGGAACTATAACCCCATTATATATGAGTACAAAATAGATGAAGTTCCACTAAATAGAGTTAATGAGATGCGGGATCTGGGTGTTCTATTTGATAGCAGGCTCACTTTCAACCAACATATTATGAATACGATAAGAATATGCAGTAAAAGGCTGGGCTTCATTATTAGAACAACTAAGGATTTCAAAGATCAACATACCCTAGTGCTACTGTTCAATTCACTAGTTAGGAGTAAACTCAATTACTGTGCTCCTGTATGGAGTCCCCATTCGCAGCTCTATATTCGGCTTGTTGAGTCTGTTGTAAGGAGATTCTTAAAATATCTATATCTAAAAAATCATGGTTTCTATCCATATCAAGGTTAGCCGTATAATGACCTGCTTTCAGAATTTAATATGATGTCTATTGTCAATAACCACAATTTAATAAATGTACTAACACTGCATAAACTAATTCACTACCAAATTGATGACATGTCACTGCTACAGGCACTATCAATCCATGTACCTCGAGCTAACTCTAGAAACCCCTTAACATTTACATACCCCACACCAAACTCAAATCATCACGCGAACTCTCCCATTATAAAAATGATTCGCGCTTATCATCATATTCAATATAATGTAGATATTTTCAATTCTTCTCAAGACTTCAAAAGTAATGCTCTAGAATATTTTTCTACTATGGCTTAAGGTTTTTTTTTTCCTTCTAGTGCTCATCTTATCATGATTATTTCATTTCTTAGTTTTGTTATTTTTATTTATTTATTATTGTTATTATTTTTTTCCTTCATTCCTATTCTTATTGTTTTTACCCTCACTCGTTTTCTTTAATATAGGCGCATATCTTTAATATTGTTGATGAAATAAATGTTAACGAATACTATATGCATTTAACTTAAGTTTGTATATTTCTTTGTAAGACATCATTTCTGTCGGAAATAAATGGTTATTATTATTATTATTATAGTTTCTTCTATAAAAATGAACTGCCAACTTTGAATAAAGTTTTAAAAGAAGTAAACGATCATGCAGGCATGCCGAAGATGAGTCGTTCTACCTTGTATAATTTTATGAAACAAATCAATTTTAGGTAAGATAGAGACCAGAGCTGGGCAGGATTCGAATCATTCAGGATTCGAATCCTGGATTCGAATGCTTTTAGAGGATTCAAAAGAGGCATTCGAATACTTTAGTTCAACTGGATTCGTGATCCGGATTCGTTACATTTTTTTAAGAGGATTCGTATTCGAGTCTAAATATGGGTGATTCGAATCCTTATAAAAGGATTCGAATCCTTGTAAAAGGATTCGAATCCTTGTAAAAGGATTCAAATCCTTGTAAAAGGATTCGAATCCTTGTAAAAGGATTCGAATCCTTGTAAAAGGATTCGAATACGTACAAAAGGATTTGAATCGTCAAAAATAATTCGAATTAATTGTGAGGAATAACATGAAAAATGTTGCTTGTGTGTTTTTAAATTTCACGTTAAAGTACTGTTTTATGCGCGTGGCGCATTACGTAAAATTTCGAGTTTAGAAAAGCCCAGAAAATTTGTCTCGGGTCGCTGCGCGACCCTCGACAAATTTTCACGGGGCTTTTCTAAACTCGAAATTTTACTTCATGTCTGGGAGTGGAAACGCTCGTTCGAAACTTCAAACTAAATGCTTTGATAAGAACATTAAATGATTGAAAATGTTTTTAAAGATAATAATCTAGTTTTCAAAATTTTGTTTAATATTGTTTGAAGTAAAATTGACATGGTGGCTACAATCTGAAATGTTAAATTTTTCCGACATTTCCCTGACTAAAGATTTTTTCCCTGGCCTTTTAATATAACTTTCTTTTGTGGGAAACCCCCATTTTGTTTAATAGTTTTCATTGTTTTTGCCAATATTTAAGTTAATTTTATAAATTTTTACGTGTTTTGTAATTTGCCTGCTGATTTTGACAAATTTAATAATATCATATGGTTTTTTTGTTAGTGTTTTGGTCAATTTGAATATAATTCCATGACTTTTCTCTGACTTTTCCGGTTTCAATGATATTCAGTGAAATTTTTAATTACGTAAATTTCAGGCATTTGTCGATTTTATAATAGAGTTGTTGATGTTTTTGAAGTTTTGAACGAGTGTTTCCACTCCCAGGCTAAGCATGAAGTAAAATTTCGAGTTTAGAAAAGCCCCGTGAAAATTTGTCGAGGGTCGCGCAGCGACCCGAGACAAATTTTCGGGCTTTTCTAAACTCGAAATTTTACTTCATGCGCCACGCGTACAAACAACTCATTTGAAGTGGAGTTCAAAAACACACTTTAACCTTTAACCAGAGTAACATGGAGTCAGATATTTAGTCTGTTATCAACGATGTTCAGTGGTAATAATAAATAATTAGGTTTTGAATATTTTTGCTAAAACAATTGGCAACGATATTTACATATTAATGGTTACAAAAAAATAATAAAATTAAATTTAATCTTTGAGAATTTGAATTCGTGATTCGAAAAAACAGGATTCGAATCTTCGATTTCAATCATATTTATCTCTTACGAATGTTTTATTCGAGTATTCGTGATTCGAATCATATTAGGTGATTCGGATTTGTGATTCGAATCCTTTTTACGAGGATTCGTCTTAGCTCTGATAGAGACATATTATTATATAATGTCCATATTATATTATGAACATAATGTAAATATGTTTTATTTCACAGATATATAGCGAGATGCCGTATAAGCATTTTAATTGAACTGACGATATCGTACGATGGAAAAGAAAATACTTAACCACAATTAAGAACTACAAAATGGATATTTGATTTTATTTAATGAGTAATTATGAAATTATTTAAAATTGCCGCCAAATTTATCTAGTGATATTTCTGGTAACTTTTTATAGTGTGAATTGGGCTTTGGCACTTACTCCTTCTAGTTTTTAAACAGACTATAGATAAGGTAATCACGGTGATCCGATTTTGGCACCAGGTCAATTTAATTCCATTTTTTTGTCAAAATCGGGGAATTAACTTCCAAAGAGTTAATCCTCCGTTGATATGCTGTTGCAGTTATGTGACGCAAAATTCGCTGCAAGGACATGTTCACGATCAACAGTCCGTTGTTCATCATGAAAATTCGCAACTATTTGGATCCAGAGATATCTTACCTTGAAGCTACGCTACGAGCCGCAGCTGGCGCTCGTGAAACATTCAATAAATTTAATTTTAAACTTACTTCTTCTTGTGTTCAACGACGAAATAGAGCATCGGGCATCCACCATCGGACCATTCGTCAAAGTGTAAAGTAATGCTGTTCGAAGATACTTCAATAAATTTATCAGCGCTTGGAATAATCGGTTTTTCTCCGCGGGTGCGTGTGTTAAGGTTGTCCGACGGATCACCTGTACCGATGCTGTGAATCAAAAATGAAAATTAATATTTTTTCCGATTGTAATTTAACTTTCGGTTTGTATACCTGTTGTAGGCGGTTACGTAAAGTTGATATCTAGTTCCGCAAAGTAATTTTTCCAAGGTGTATTTTTCGGTTTGACTGGACACTTGCACGGTTTCCCATTCGCCGAATTCGGGTTTGTAGTGGACGGTGTAGCCGTGGATCGGTTCAACATCGGTGGGGTGAGCCTTCAGTTTGATCGTGAGAGAATTTGTCGTGGTAGATGTTAGGCTGACCTAATAAAATTGGTAAATTATAAAAAAATAAATTTAATGTACTCAACACATATCCCAGCTAAAAAACGCAAAATCTTGTGCGCAGTGAGGCAGTAAATAGAAAACACAATCAGTGTTGTTCACGGCTCACTGGACAAAGATAATTTGTTTCGCAGCAAACGAAATAAAAAAAAACAATAATATGAAATATTAAAATAAGGGGCGAGCATGAGGATACGCTGTCGAATTCTATGCAGACAGCCCTTCGACAGATCAGCATGCGCGCGTATGGAAGGAACCTAACATCAATCGTTCCATTCAGATGATAAAGGAAGCTAGACCTTGAAGTTTCAATCATAAAACAATTAGTTAACTTCTAAGTTTTTAGCAAACTCAAATACCTCGGTCTCACATTGGATCATAGACTAAATTGGAAAAGCATTGTCTACGTGGCTTTTCCAATTTAGTCTCTGATGACTGCCAAAGCAGCAAGAGGTATGCCGAAGACTATTTCGCAGAAAGACAAGTCATCCCAAAATGATTACACGATCAGTCTGGAGTAAACTGATCGTGTAACGCGTTGACTAACGAACCAGACTAACGGATTATAAAATATTTTTCGTCAGTGTCTATTACACGGCTTCGTGGGTTTGTAATGACGGCTGACTGGTCGTTTAATGTGTTTTATCAGTCTCCCATCAATCTTAGTTAGAGCTGGAGTAAATTGATGGTTGATTATACTGGCCGTGTAAATCGTTCATCAGTTTGGTATCAGTCGATTGTAGATTCGTACAACGAACTGGAATAAATGTGTAACCTCAGTCTTATACTACTTCTACGTCACAGTGGTAAGACCAATAATCACTTATGGTTTTGTTGTTTGGCGGACAGAGATAACGGAGAATATAACTCAAACAAAGATGAGTAAAATCCAATGACTCATATGTTTAAGTATTACCACAGTTTATATATATCCAGTTAGCCAGTCCCCATATACATTTTGGGTACACGCGAATGGGAGCAGAGCGCTGGATGCCAAATTGGTGTATATGGCTGCCTATATACACCAGTCTGGCTTCCTGCGGTCGGTCGGTTACGACTATTTTACTCCAGATGTCGCGAAATCAAGTCTCAGAGAGAGAGTGGAGAGAGACAATTTCTTTCTCCCTCTATTCCGCGCTTCTCGTTGTAACATATTCCAGATGTTGATTTTTCAATCTTGAAAACACGTTTTTTTTCTTTTAACGAGCTAAGGATGCGTGTTACATTCATTCATGCGTTTCCTTCTACAATTTTATTTTCTGCGTTATAAGAGAATAGATTTTATGAAATTATATGTGAACGTTGTAAAATTCATTAAGTATTATTTATTTTGTACAAGGAACTTAAAATACAAAACTATTTAACTTTTGATAAAAAGTAGAACAAATACATCAACTTATCATTTTATTAACTAATCAGATCAATCCTATTGATCAGATCAAATCTACTGATCGATAAGGGTTTCTTTTTTAATTAAAGGGGTCAGTGCAAAATGCAGTTAAGTCATTTTTTTTTAATTTTTGAATTATTAGCGTTTGAAGTTTTTAACCCATTAAGCGCCGTTGTTGCATACACGCAACATTATTATTTTTTGATAATTCAGTTACTAAATAAGTTTATTTGATATATTATATTATTTGACCTGAATTGAAAATGTACCAAGAAAAATTTAAATATTTTGTTATTTCAAGTGTATTATAAATACTTCACAATATTACAATGTTTTATACGCGTGGCGCATGAAGTAAAATTTCGAGTTTAGAAAAGCCAAATTTGGCTCGGTCGCTCCGCTTCGCTACGCGCCCGAGCCAAATTTTCAGGCTTTTCTAAACTCGAAATTTTACTTCATGCTTAGTCTGGGAGTGGATACACTCGTTCTTAACTTCATATTGCACGTTTTTATATAAAATCGACAAATGCCTGAACATTGACAGCGTATACAGCGTGTAATCGAACTAATGTACATCCTCTTAAGGGCGCATACACAAAATATTTTGACACCAATTGCAGCAAAAATAAAATCGGAAAAAAAATAGTGGATTTTTCATAATTTTTCATGCATTTTTTACTTTTTGAGAACTTCTGGTTACCTGTGTTCATGATATTTTTCGTGGATGCGTAAGTTGTTGTATTTTTTATTTACTTTTACTACTGCGAGGCGCATAAATCACTTCGCACTCAGTCTCGAATGACTAGATGAAACTAGGTCACTCATTTGTGGTATTGTTTATTTACTGTTACTACTGCGAGACGTATAAATCACTTAGCACGCACTACACACACACACACACTGTCTAGAATTACTAGATGAAACTGGGCCACGTATAAAAAAAATCACAATAAGTGTTCAAATTGACGTCCGCCGCACTCAATGCACATTTGGGCTCTACGTATCCAATTTGCACGAACAGTAGCAAACATTTCACGAGGATTTTCACGAATGGTATTAGCCGCGGCGTTTACTCGTTGTATCGACATTTCAGCATTGTCAATTTCCGTAGTGTAGACTTCACTTTTAAAGTATCCCCAAAGAAAACAATCTAAGGGGATTTAATCCGGACTTCTTGGAGGCCATGGTACAGGGCCTCCACGACCAACCCAACGTCCTGGAAACTCATCATCCAAATATCTTCTAACGCGCCTTTCATAGTGAGCTGGCGCATCTTGCAAATACCACATTCTTCTAAGAACCGCTAAGGGTACATTTTCTAGAAGATCTAAAAGGTCATCTTGCAAAAATCGTAAATATCGTTCTCCATTCAAATTAAATGGGAACATAAATGGCCCAATTAATTGATCATTTAAAATACCTGCCCAGATATTAAGGGAGAAGCGATGCTGGAAATGAGTTCTACGCGTAACACGAGGATTTTCTATTGCATAAACTTGCATATTATGGAAATTAAAACTTCCATTACGCGTAAAGCACGATTCGTCGGTCACTAAAATGTCTTTGGTAAAGTTAGGATTTTGAACATTTTGTGCCAACATCCATTGACAAAATGCAATTCTTTTGGGAAAATCATGGGGTTGAAGATGTTGTACACGCTGGTAGTGATACGGATAAAAATTATTGTCTCGTATAACACTGCTGACAAATGTGTGCGATACATTTAGCTGAGCGGCGATAATACGGGTACTTAAACCAGGATCCGCTTCCAACAGATTCAAAATTTCATCTTCCGCTCGCAAATATCGCATTGGACGGTCACCACCTCCGCAGGCTCCGGCGACGGGCTGCAAACTTCCAGTGTCGCGTGCTCTTTGTAATAAATTTCTAAATCGGTTTGGCGGTGGTAAGTGTCGTTTAGGAAATCGCTCTTGATAAATTCTTACAGCTTCCGCGGAATTACACCGAGTTTCACCGTAAATAAGAAACATGACTGCCAATTCAATGTTTGAATAAACGTATCGCGCCATGTTACAAAATGTAGATGTTTCATGGAATAAGTTTCACCATAGACTAAACAGCAAACTATTTTTATGTTTAAAAATCATCCACCCTCGCCGCTCTTATCTAAACATTTCAATAAGAGTGGAGATAAAGTGAAGTGTGAACCTAATAAGGAAAAATATTGAATTTCATTAACACGTTTAGAAAATATTCGGAATTTAGTCAGCAATGGGTACTTATGAAAACGATAACATAGACATAATTCTTCACAATCTGACCCACTTTTCTCTGGAAGGTGTAATTCGATATCCAAATCGTTTAAAAACTACCAGTCTATGTGGAATCTCTCTTAAAATACGCAATGTGCGCGTATACCAGATACCACAAACATGTGGCCTATTATTATTAATTATTTTTAATAATTATTTGTGAGCTATCTACTAAAGGTATGGTAATTTCAAAAGCAGGTATTGTTTATTTAAACGCTGCCCCTTATGTGGTAGAGAGCCTGTACAGTAGTTCGTTTACACGCTGTATATTAACTGTTGAGGCACTAATTTTTTGAAAATCCATTATCACTTTAATATAATAATAATAATAAACTATTTATGATTTTTAACTTTTTATTAAATTCACATATACATTATGTATATTTAAAGAAAAAAATCACAGTATGTAATGTAATAAGTCATTCATAGAAATCATAAAAAGAAATGTAGAATTTTAATTAAAATTAACTTTTAGAGTTAAAATTGCTTGACCGTTAATGGGTTAAAATAGTTTTAAATATACTATGTGTCCCGTTTCAAGGCGCATTGTATGTTTCATGTAAAGATTTCCAATGTAATTGGAATTTGAGTTTGTATCGCTTATTGAACCAAAACGATTACAATAAAATTAAAATCATTTCTTTACCTACCAGCAGTATTTTCGAGGTATTATTTTTGAGTTCTCCTCAGTTTCATTTGAAATATAGCTTGAAAATAGTGAACGATTATACGATAATAAAATCGTCAAAACAGTAGTTGCTACGAAAAGTCAGTGTTTGGCATCAAATTTATTAAAACACAAAGCAATAATTCAATTCAACATGAGTGTTTATTCTGCAAAAGAAAAAAATCAGATCCCAAAATGGACTCAGTATATATTTTAATCACGATGCGTATTTTATTAAATGAACCATACTTTTAATAAATATTAACAGTTTTAGAAATTTGTGACTACTTTAATTATCCGTTTACTTTGAACGATTGTTACATGATCAACTTGTACTTTTCCGATTGAAATTTTATAAACGCTTATTGTGTGCCATTTGACCAACACCGACAACACTCAGCGGGCACTAAAATGTTACCTAATTTTTGGATTAAAATTTATGGCATCCGTCGTGCGGCTTGCTGGGGATAATTTAAAAAAAAATAAGCAGAAATATTTTTCGATATTCTCAATACTTCCTGAGATACACGAAATGTTATATAGAGAAAGTACAAATTATATAAAAATCATGAAACTTTATAATTGAGAATATTATCAAAAACTGCGAAACAAACAAACTTGTTAAATCAAGTAATTAGTCACATTAATAACATTATAAATTTTACATTTTAATAAATGTTACCGACCTCATGGCTATCTTTTTTTGTACGGAAATATACGTTTTAGGGTCCCAGGAATCAGAAACAAGTGTTATCCCTAATATTTGAGATAATTGGCTCAAATATTGAAATATGTTGAAAAGTCTCGTTAAGTGATGATAATCAAAAACATTTAGAAAACAACAAGATGTCTTTTAATAGAATAAGTATAATAGATTTTCTCTGAGAAGTGTAATTGCAAAAATTATTGAATACTCTATTTCCAGTTTACAATGTTTTGTATGTCAGGTTAATTCAATTATTTCAATGGTTTTATTCTTAGTCAGATTACATTTACAAAAGGTACCGATGGGATTATGTTACAGACTAAATAGGTAAGTAAAAATAATTCAAAATGATTTAAGAAAACCCGATCAAAAAGTGTCTAACTAAAATATCGGTTAGCGAAAAACATGATAAGAAATTACCGAATTGGATTCTGCGGATACGGATTAAATGTGTCAACAGTAAATAATCTTTTTAAATCCCAAAATATTTATGGTTTTTAGAAGGTTGCGGATTATCTGTAAGTTGCAGTGGTATTGTTCTGGTCGCGCAATACTTGAGGGTATACACCATAATAAAAACGTGGTCGAAAAAATGCCTACAAATAGGTAAAAACAGATAGATCACTTCGAAGAATTTGATTTTTCATCCCTTCTATAAAGCTATCCCCACTAAAATAATGAATATTGTCCAAAAAGAAAATAGTCAAGGAAAAAAGTTAATTCGATTTTCGAAATGTTTAATAACATAAATATATTAAAAATCTATTAATTTTTAAATACGTTTTTATTAAAAATATATATAATAACTAAAAATGTTGGAAATATATTTTACATTTTTCATTGTAAAATGACTTTGTTTATTTATACATATTATGAATATTTGAAACAATAATCTATTAATCTAATAATTTTAACAATTTTTTTATTAAAAATATATAAAATAACTAAAAACGTTGAAAATATATTTTAGAATTGTTAATTTCATTGTAAATTTGTTTTTATAAAATATATTCCCGAATTTCATAATTTGGAACAAGCTTGAAATCTCAAAATAAAAGAAATATTTTCGAATAGATTTTTTGTGGTGATAATAAATTTTATTATTCGTCTACCACAGTTCATACACAGGAAGTTTTCCTTTAAAGTATACATATTTCAAATTCACCTTATTTTCTTTAAATCTGTAGATATTCGCTGTGTTTTTAAAAGAGTTCAATTTGATGCTTTAAACGAGTGTTTTCCTCTCCCAGACTAAGCATGAAGTAAAATTTCGAGTTTAGAAAAGCCCCGTGAAAATTTGTCGAGGGTCGCGCAGCGACCCGAGACAAATTTTCGGGGCTTTTCTAAACTCGAAATTTTACTTCATGCGCCACGCGTATAAAACACTAAAATATTGTGAAACTTAAGTATATTTGAACCTCACGTAAAATCAGTGTTTTGTGCGCGGGGCGCATGAGGTAAAATTTCGAGTTTAGAAAAGCCCAGAAAAATGTATAGTGTATTCTGTATATTGAGTTATTTATACTTAAAAAACTCTCTGTATAACTAATCAATAATATAAATTATTTGCCAAATTTGGTACATACCAAAGTTTTAATTGAATTTATGAAGAAAAAAAAAACAATCAAGATAAAAATAATATCAAATGAATTCTTTAATGTAAACTCATTGAATTTTATTTTTTGATTTTTAGTTAAATTTTAGGTTTATTTAGGAGCTTTTTAAATATATCTGATTCCCAAAGTCCATAATTTCGAACACGCTGGAAATCTGAAAATAAAAGAAATGTTTCGGAAGAGTTTATTTTTTCTGAAGGTCATCAAATTTATCATCGTACAAGTGGTGTAGACGGGATCAAATTACACGACGAAATAAGAGCGAGCGCGTTTGTGTGTGTGTGTAGACGCAACCGGAGCAGTTTTCTCTAGAATACTTCTACGTTTACTCTATTCATAAGTAGATGGACCCACTTCCCGACCACAGTCTCTCCTTTTCTATCCTCGAAAACTCGGAATCCAGTTCTCCCATAAGCATTGTCTACCCTTGGTATTACTATGAACATGTCTCCTACTGAAGCGATCGAGACAATGTTCAATAATGCACCTGCAAGTTACAAAGTAGGCAGCAATAGTCGCCTTAAAAATAATTCAAACATGTACTCCAAAATAGGGAAACTTCAATGGGCACATACGAATCATTAACACATTGTGTAAAAAAGCGACCAATATGCCTAAATATTCTGACTACGACTTTGACACAACAATTATAGTGGCCATTCACAGCCGCCAAAACGTTAGAGCGAAAGTCAATCAGTTACAGTGCTCCCCGTTAGTGTAGAACACTGATTGGTTCAAAACTTGGAATCATTCACCATCGATATTTAGCGAGGACCAATACAGTTAAGCTCTGCTTTGAATTTCAGGTAAAGAAGGTATCAAAATTACCAATTGTCGACAGACAAAAAAGTAGGCTCAAATACTTAACCTGTAGGACCAGAGTCCTACAGTAGAAAAACAAAAGTCGCTTCGCTCCACGCCCAAATCCAAATTTCCAGGCTTTTATAAATTCGAAATTTTGTTTGTATAAAACATTGACTTAAAGTGGATTTTCAAATATACTCCTTGTGGTAATAAATGTAGTCTAACCTCACCATGCAATAGAATTATTTTTGACGATTCAAATCTATTTTAGGGATCCTTTCAAATAACGAATCCAATTTTAGTACAGTATTCGAATTCTTTTATTGAATCCTCTAGAGGGATTAGAATTCAGAATTCGAATCGTAATGATTCGAATCCTGCCCAGCTCTGGTTTTTATATGGTAATCAGGCTTTTATAGAATAATCTCTTACAACTGTATGCAGACAACTTTGCCTCCATTTAACTAACGTTTAATCTCTCACAAAAAGCAAGATTCCCATGCTAGCCCTTTAATTTGAATCACACTGAACTTTTAGGGTAATCGCGCCGGATACCGAATCATGGAAATAACTTTGTCTTACCTGTGGGGAATGTGGTGGAGCGTTAACGATCAACTGGTGAGTGACGGAATCTTGTCCAAAGGAGTTTTCGACGTGGCATGAATATTCGCCGGCATCAGTTCTGGTAACATCACGGATGAACAAAGAACCGTCGGGTTGTTGCCTGATGCGATCGTTAGCGGCGAAAGCGACTCCCTTGATCTTCCACGTAATTTCTGGTTGAGGTACGCCGACGGCCAAGCACGGTAAAGTAACGTCTTCTTTGTAGGTCGTGGTGAATGAATCGTCGAAAGATGCAATCTTTGCTGGGACTATTAAAAATACAAATAAAAATAAGTAGATTTATCTAAAAGTAAAGTAATGATTAATTATCTATATAATAAGGTAGCCTCCAGACCAAAGGCCTTAATGTCTGTACATGTATGTATTTCCGTAAAAATCCAATGCTTTGGTATCTACATTTGATTTTCACTGAAATGGAAGGTTCCTACAATGCGGATTTGTCTCTAGACCAAGACCTAAAGTTACGCCACTGAGAGTTGTTTAAGGAGTTTGCATTCTTGTTTGGTTCTAAACAAAATGAGTACTCATACCTTTAGTGCTAGGCGAGATGACGACTTTCTTTGAGGGCTGTCCTTCTCCAATGTTGGTCGAGGCGGTCACCCAGAATTCGTACTTGAGTTGGCTGTCCAAATCTTTAGCCTGGAAACTGAGGTTCTGGTTCTTCATGTTGGGGATGATCTTCTGCGTGCGGGGTTTGGTATCGGAGGAAGTTTCATCGGTGGCTTCGCGGACGTAAACAGTGTACTGTTCGACGATGCCGTTGGGTTCCGTTGGGGGCTTCCAGCTGACGAGGATTGAACTTTCGGACATGACGAGAGATTTGATCGCGACTGGTGCTTCAGGAACTGTAATTATACAAAAAAATGAATTATTCGCTGAATTTGTTATTTATGTAAAAATGTACCATCTTGCTCAGTTTGACAGTGGATTGGGTTGCTTCGTACTCCATCACCGCCGGAAGTGTAGGCCAGGACTTGCATACTGTAGTTGGTGTACTTTTTAAGACCGTGGAGAATGGTTTCACTTGAAGCGGTTATCTTTGTATCCTTGGTGTTTTCATCTAATAAAAAAAAAATGATACACACTTAATGCGTAAGTAAAACAATATGCATAATCAAATATTCCTCGCCAAAAAGTTTTACTATTCAGCTAGGTTGTTTTTACTTACCGAACCAGGAGTCAGATGGTCCATAGACGACTTTGTATCCCTTGATGACTCCGTTAGCAGCAGTAAGTGGTGGTGATACCCAGGAAACGCGGATTGTTTGCGCTGTTAGTGTGGTGCAAGTGGTGTCGTGTGGTGGTTGTTCAGGCGAACCTTCAGCGGTATAAGCTTTAACATCATCGGACATCGGTCCAGCGCCAACTTTGTTGAAGGCTTGCGTGACGACGGAGTATTGGTTGTATGTTTTCAAGTTGGTAATCTAATCGAAACAAATCTGTAGTAGGGTTTAATACCACTGACGCAACAAGAGGAGTGTATCATGTAGAGGCAAGAGGCATATAGCTGCCACATGTCACCTGTGTTTCCATTACTTCGTTGTGCCACTAAAACCTTGCTACAAATCTAACGCTGCAAGAGACATATGTTGGTCAAAGTAGTATGCGCTTTTTGTAGTTTGGTTTGTAGCAGGAATTTAGTGGTACGGCGAAAAATAGAAAACACCGGCGACAAATGGTCTACTACATGTTGCCTTGTATTGTCTCAGTGGAACTCAGCCATAATATACAAAAAAATCAGTCATAAAGCTGTTAATGTGCATAAAAATTCCACAAAAACACGCCGAATATACGTTGCAAAAAGTCGTGCAAGTATATCAAACGTTAGCAATCATACCAATAAGTGATGTTCTTTTCCTTCCTCCCTGCTGAACTCGACAGTCTCAAACAAATATGGCTTGTCACTTGAAGCTAGCTTGTATCCAACGTAGTATCCTAAGATGTCTCCGTTCCAGTGGGATCGTACAGGTGGTTTCCAGAAGACTTTAAGGGAGTGCTGGTCGACGGCGTCAACGCGGATAGAGGTGGGCGGGCCGCTGGGGGCTTCCTCGGCGGTGATTATGGTGACAGTATCAGAAGGTGCGCTTGAGCCAATTTCATTTTCGGCGACGATGCGGATGTGATAAGTGGTGGCTGGTTTGAGAGTGAAAACACCGGCTTCGGTTGTATCTCCAGGGACCAACACGCGTTCGATACCTTCTTCCCAGCTGGATTTGCTCTGTTTGTATTCAATCATGTATCTGTTTGAAAATAAAATTACTATTAATTTAATAATTTCAGTTTTTTGTTGAAACTACAGTTAAACAATTGAAGATATTTTAAATGTAAACGTATGATCACGAATGCTCTAACCGAAGTTAATCATTACTATGGGGCACACACATGTTTTGTGTGGTTTTTAGTTTTTGTTTATATGTTCCCTATGTTCCTATATTGGTCTTCTGTTGGACAAATACATATTAGCATCATGTATCGTATATGTGATTGCATTACAGATGTTGTGTTTTTGTTTTATTTTTAAAACATATATCGCTGTTGTCTCACACTGATGAGTTTTTATATCAGCGTTGGACAACTTTTAAATCAGAATAAGCAGATCAACAAAGTATTAACATGACTATTTATATAAAGGCTTACAACATTTTCTTACCTTGTAATAGGTGAATTTCCATCATAAGGCGCGACCCACGATAACTGTACTGAACGTCCGGATTTATCCAAAACCTTCAATTCGTAAGGAACTTCTGGGACTTCCTGAACAATCATGTTGATGCTAGTGTCATCGCTGCCGAAAGCGTTCGTGGCCACACAGGTGAATAAAGCGGAATCGGATCTTTCGGTGCGTTTGATGCTCAAATCGGAAAGTACTCCGGTCGGTAAAATTTCTTCCCTGATGGTGTAGCGCGTGTCTCCTTTAGCTTCCAACCTCTTGTTGTTGATGTTCCACAAAATGCCAATTGGTTTCTCACCTTTGGCTTCGCACTGCAAAACGGCGGGATCTCCACGGCGAGACGTTTGGTTCCTGAGTTTGATATCGAATTGTGGGGGTGCTAAAATAAATTGTGGACTGTTACTTTTTTTTAAAGAAGAAATTCATAAAAACTATGGAATATTAATTCCCAATAAAAGAACGTCTCGTAATAGAAACAATGAAAGCGCACAAAGGCAAAATGGAACGAAATTTGAATTGAAGAGATTGTTATAATTCAGTTTCTAAGATTTCTAGAAACCATAAATAATGAAAATGATTACTTACCTTGTACGCTGATCAATACAACAGCAGATAAACCAGAGCCAATTCCGTTAACAGCTTCACATAAGTAATATCCTTCGTTCGTCTTTTGAATGTTATTGATCATTAAAGTGCCATCTTCAACTCTGATATCGGGGTTGTTTGGTTTAAAATCTTTGTAATCGCCTGGTGATACTCCTGTATATAGTAATAAAATAATTAACAGTTGAAAATAACAAAGAATGAGGCCCCATATCAAAATTTAAAAGTTTCAACTTTTGCAAAATTTTACAATTTTAGAAATATGGGCATATAAATTGGGACCAAAGCTGGTTTCTAGTTTTACAATATTTGAAGATTTACTTTTAGTTTGACATGATTAATATGACTTACCCGTGGCCCGTTTCCATGTGACTGTGGGCTTGGGGAAACCGTCGGCTTTGCATTCAACAGCGGCATCAGAGCCCTGAGCGAAAGCTTTATCAGTAGGTTCAAGGATCCACCTTGGTGGCACTAAAAATGGTCGCTGGTTAATGCATTTTTTCTTCAAATACCAATATATTGATTAAGCATGCAATCTACTCTAAATTGAATTTAATTTCTGAAGCATGCATGATTTAATAAAAAGTTGTTAGTAAGATATTTCATCTGTAATAATAAAGAAAATTAAAATCCTTACTTCTGATATTCCTTATTTTTATTTAAAATATATGCCATTATACCTATTTTGATGAATACACTCATGGCATATTATTAAAAATGAACTCAATTATTATTATTATTATTATCAGTTATAGATTTGTACTTTTAAAGTTGTGTTTATAATGACATATTTCACCTTAAGACGTTTTAACTCAGACATGTGCTAATTTTCTGAGAACATTGTTGAGGATTATGTTCTTCTGCTAATATATACTTTTGTAAAAATTGTTGATACTTATTCCCTTTTCGAAGCATAATTCTATTGTACTCTCATTCCCCGTTTGTTTCGTATAAATTATTGACAATTATTCCCTTGTTGTTACGTAATACTATTGTAAACATTGATAATATTATTATAAGGATTAATAAGCATAAATAATTCTCATAACAAAATTACAATCCAGATTCATTTATGCATAAAATGTTTTCAAAAGAGACAATAAACAATAAATATCACTAGTAATGCAGATAATTTTTCAGATATCATTATTGGAATCTATTTGTGGAAAATATAAACAATCGCACAATTTGATTTTTTAAATGTTTAAAAAAAACTATATTTAAAAATTGAAATTCATATTTAAATTTATCGATTCAACTTTAAATTGAAATAAAAATATTATTCCAAATATGTGGCTTTACAATATATTTTTTTGTATACAGGGTGTCCGTATTTCGACAGAATGTATGGGGATCTCAGTTATTTGAAGGGATAAAGAGTCGGTTAAATTAGGGCAAAGTTGCGTATTTTAGGACCTAACAATAATCTGAAAACAATTTTGAAATATCTTTTTTTGTTTTCGAGATATCAACAAAAAGCTGTTTTTTTGAAAAATAGCTGTTATTTTTTTTATTCAAAAACTATTGAATCTGCACATTTAAAACTTTGACAATATTCAATGAGGAATCTAGTAGCATTATTTTTTTAAGATAACTATAACATTTACCCAGGAACCATAGCCAACTTTTGTTTTTCTTGTAGGCGCCATTTTGGATTTTCATATTTTTTAAAAGAATACCTTCTTTTTTCTGAAGTCAGTGATGTATTACACTCATAATTTATTTTAAATTTGATATTTAAAGTTATAATATTTTCTTTTTTGCAAAGAGTGCCTTGGAAACAATGACGTCATATCTATTAATCAATAAAATTTTGACAGCAGTCAGCGTTATATATTTTTAACTTTACTGTAAATCAGTAGTTTATACGCGTGGCGCATGAAGTAAAATTTCGAGTTTAGAAAAGCCCCGTGAAAATTTGTCTCGGGTCGCTGCGCGACCCTCGACAAATTTTCTACGCGGGGCTTTTCTAAACTCGAAATTTTACTTCATGCTTAGTCTGGGAGTGAAAGACACTCGTTAGTTTAAAATACATCACAACTAGTCATGTATTTTAACAACAACTATGGGTCCTAAGAGTTGTCAAGTGAGTGAGTTACTCAACTGTTTCCAAGGCACTCTTTACAAAAAACAAAAGATTAAATTTTCATATATAAAATGTACAATAAACTATAAATTTGATACATCATTGAATTCAGAAAAAATATTCTTCCAAAACAAATAAAAATCCAAAATGGGGCCTATAAAAAAACAAAAGTTGGCAATGGTCCCTGGGTAAATGTTATAGTTATCTTAAAATAAAATATATTACTAGATTTATCGTTAAAAACTGCCTGTATAATGTCAAAGTTGTAAATGTCTGGATTCAATGGTTTTTGAATAAAAAAATCCGTTTTTTGACAATATCTCAAAAACGAACAAAGATATTTTCAGTTTGTTTTTAGATTATCATTAGGCCCTAAAATACGCAACTTAGCCTTAATTTAACTGACTCTCTATCTCTTTAAATAACCAAGATCCCTATACATTCTGTTGAAATACGGTCACCCTGTATATTCGTGTATGCATTGCGGGGCATTTCAGAAAAAAAATGTGAGGCCCCTAATATTTCCAAGCCCTTTCAATTTTTTTTCAAAAAATAATATTTAAAAAAGACAAATAAATCCTCTTTCCTCTAGTTTTATTTCATATCTTTAACACAATCTTTGGGTATTTCATGAAGTTTTTCAGATATGTTAAATTGTTTTATTTCAGAATATGTACAAAATTAAAATTATCCCATTAGTTAGCTAAGAAATATACAGTTTTATGTTATGATTTATTAAAGATGATGTTATGTAAAAATTTTGCTGAAAATTGGATATTTTATGTATCCAAGTAAAAATATCTCAAAAATTATAGTTTGAGATATTTTTACGTGGGTACATTTTATGTAACATAATTTTCAATAAATTCTAACTCAAAGCTGTATATTTGTAAATTAATTTGGCTTTTTCAAAGTATGCGAAAATCTAACTTTATTACATCCTTATTTAATGATGAAATATTTTGCGAAAATAGTTATACTTTAAGGAAAGTATACACATTTTGCTTGTCTCAATAACAATTTTCCTACTTTAACCGTTATTTTATAAAAAAATATTCAATATTGGTATTGACTAAGCTAGGTCACGTCTTAAATTTTATTTTTTTCTAGAATATCTATGAAACATTTCGTTTAGGTATACATATCACTATGTATACGATGTAAAATTTCAGGCGTTCGTTGATTTTCTAAAAACGTTCTATTTGATGTTTCTAACGAAAGTTTCTACTCCCTGATTAAGCATTAAATAAAACATCGAGTTTAGACAAGCCTGAAAATTTTGATTGTTCGCTCCGTTTCGCTGCGCGACCAAGCTAAATTTTCAGGCTTTTCTAAACTCGAAATTTTATTTCATGCTTAATTAGGGATTGAAAACATTCGCGCACTGTGTGTATATTCTGTTTTATTTTATTGGCCAACCAGATTTGGGATTTATGTTTTTTAGGTTCTACTATTTGTCATTTAATGACATTGAGATAGTATTTTTAATACCCATTCGGAATATCCCCATCCTTACTTATCCATCATGAATCAGATAAGAGAAAATGAGAAAATTACCAACAAAAATGAACGCCGATTACTAATTAGGTGTTACATCAAAAGACTGATGTCCTGTTAATGTCATTAAATAACGCAAAAATATTTAGATGAATCCAAAAAGTTTATGCTTAGTCCAGTAAGTTATTTTTAAAATGAATTAAGATCTTGATTTAAGGCAATTCAAAAAGCGTGCGAAGTCCTAAAAGTTCCACAAAGCACATTATACATCCAACAAGATGAAAACAGAGCAAGGGATTTTGAATTTAGAAGGAATATGTCTGCAAACGTTTCCCTGAGCAAAACTCGAATTACGAAGAATACTCTGCATTTTTAAAGGGAACTGATTTACAAAATGTATGCCCGAAAGGAACATATTACTTAAGAAACTATTTACTGGCAATTTATGGAAAAATCACCAGAAATTGAGATCTCGAAAAGTTCTTTATAAAAGCTGGAGCAAAAGAACGTCTTATAGAATGGCTTAGAAAGAAACATTTCCCTTTTTGCTCAGGAAAACATTTGCAGACATATTCAATTTAAATTCGAAATCCATTACGTGGCTGGATCTTTCACGTTATATAATATATTTTATAGAACTTTTAGTTGTGTTATAATAACATAATAGCATAACGTCCATATAAATAATTATGTTACATACAATGAAATTAATTAATATTACCCCACCAATGCCCTAAGAATAATAGTTCAGCTGCCAGCTATTTGACATGACATGTTCCTAACCTAACGTTGTGTGTGTGTTCAAGGAGCCACATACGTTAAGTCACTAAAACGTTAGTACTTCCAAATAGGTATTAAAAATACTATCGTATGTTCATTAAAAAAACCTCTAGAGTGCCATGGAAAATATTGTAAGTTGGCAACTCTGAAATTTTATATTATAATTATTATGTTTGACGTTTTATATGTCAATTCATAAGGCGTGTAGCCAACTTAAATTTAAAAATAATTAAAATCATTGCACTCTAGAGGTTTTTTTTATTGAACATACTATACAGGGTGAGTTTCTTTCGATGTTGTCTATGGGGATCTCGGAAACTATAAGAGATAAAGAAACGGTTAAATGGGGAAAGAAGTGTAGTTTTATAGGACGAATAAAATGACACTTTCAAAATATTTGAAAAAGTCAAGGGTAACTAGATATTTTGAATAAAGTAAAATGTGTCAATTTTTTTGAAATCAATATATCTCTATTATTATCATAGATAGAAAAAAAACTGTAAGGGATAAAGTTGTAGAAAATTTTACACAGATTAATAACAAAAAATCAAAAAAAAAATCGCCCATATTTTGGGAGATATGACACAAACTTACCTTTTTTTAAATGGAAACAATAGTTGGCTATGACTTTATTAAAAGGGCTATTTATTCCCTTCAATTCGATATAACATATGCCATGGTTATTTTTAAAATAAAGTAAGTTACAGTCGTTTTTAATTTTACCATACACCAAAAAATAGTTAGCCATGAAAAAGACAAAAGTAAAACAATTGCAGTTGTTTATTCTAAACACATATTAATTCATTTCCATATTTGGTTTGTTTCGATAAGTTTGTTTTGTATTTATTTGGTGTTGAAAGTTTTTTAAAGTGATAATGAATTTTTCCAACGAAGAAAAGCGTGATATGCTTGTTTGTTACATTCAGTGTAATAAAAACGCTGCGGATGCTGCAGAACAATATTATAATCAATATATCGATCGTCGGCAGCCATCTTTACCAACATTCAGAAGAATTTACCACAATTTGGGTGAGTACGGATCCTTTACAAAGCCGAAACTTGAAAAAAACGAAATTAATGAAGTTTCGGAAATAAACGTATTAGCATTGGCGATGATAGATCCATCCACATCGACCAGACAAATTGCAACAGAAGCAAGCATATCTCAACGGACTGTAGTACGAGTTTTGAAAAAACACAAATATCACCCATATAAGGTATCAATTTCACAAAATTTACATGAGTGCCAAGAGGATAATACGTTCCCTACAAAAATAATTTGGACAGATGAAACGCGATTTACTAATTGTGGGATTTTTAACCGGCACAATGAACATGTTTGGAGTCAGGAGAATCCACGAGAAGTTGCACAACGTAGACCACAAATTAAATTTGGATTTAATGTATGGTGCGGTGTGTTCGGATCGAGAATTCTCGGCCCATATATTTTTGATAACACATTGAATGGAAATGATTACCTTCGTTTTCTTCAAGAAACATTTGAAGATATGCTCGATGATTTAAATTTATTAGTACGGGCAAGATTGAAGTGGTTTCAACACGACGGAGCTCCACCTCATAGCGAGTTGGCTGTGCGAAACTATTTAAATGATGCTTTTCCTAATTCATGGGTGGGAAGAAATGGACCAATCCTATGGCCACCTAGATCACCCGACCTATCCGTTTTAGACTTTTTTCTGTGGGGTTATGTGAAGAACAAAGTGTATCAACAGTCATATCAATCCGTGGAGGATCTTAGACTAGCTGTACTTGAAACATTTAATTCTATTGACAGAAGAAAAGTCAAAAAAGCCACAAATTCGATTTTAAAAAGATGTACTTTATGCCATAATAATAATGGTGGACTTTTTGAGCATCTTATGTAATATTTAAAATTTTCTTCTATTATTATTTTGATAATTTTGGAATTATTTTACTTTATGTTGCTTTTGACAAATCTAAAGAAAGATAATAAATTAAATATTGATTTCTTTGCTATAAACAACCGCAATTGTTTTACTTTTGTCTTTTTCATGGCTAACTATTTTTTGGTGTATGGAAAAATTAAAACGACTATAACTTATTTTATTTTAAAAATAACTATGGCATATGTTATATCGGATTAAAGAGAAAAAAATTACCTTTCCAATGAGGCCATAGCCAACTATTGTTTCCATTAAAAAAAAAGATAAGTTTGTGTCATATCTCCCAAAATATGGGCGAAATTTTTTTTAGATTTTTTGTTATTAATCTGTGTAAAATTTTCAACAACTTTGTCCTTTGCAGTTTTTTTCTATCTATGATAATAATAGAGATATATTGATTTCAAAAAATTGACACATTTTACTTTATTCAAAATATCTAGTTACCCTTGACTTTTTCAAATATTTTGAAAGTGTCATTTTATTCGTCCTATAAAACTACACTTCTTTCCCCATTTAACCGTTTTTCTATTTCTTATAGTTTCCGAGATCCCCATAGAGAACATCGAAAAAAACTCACCCTGTATAGTATGTTCAATAAAAAAAAACCTCTAGAGTGCAATGATTTTAATTATTTTTAAATTTAAGTTGGCTACACGCCTTATGAATTGACATATAAAACGTCAAACATAATAATTATAATATATATATGTATATATAAATGCCATGTTGCAATTGATTCATTATTTGATAGAGACGTGGTAGTAAAATGCCGAAAGTAATGTTACGCGACTTAATTAATCTTTATAATAGGCAACATGGCCACCATGTAGAAACATAACCTCAAATTTATTTTGAAGGCAAAAGTCAGAATCACAACAGAGTATCCAACACTATAAAAAAAATCACCAGATCTGGTTGGCCAATAAAAAAAAAAAAACAATATATGTAGTAAGCTATTTGTAAATAAAAATAGTCAAGTAAGGATACGAATTTCATATTCATGTCACTTGAATTTTTAAATGCTGGAATATTTAATGAATTCAACAACTTGATTATATTTTTCAATGAATATAAAAATAATGTTATCTGAAAAATTCCCAGCATTCGATTTCCACGCTTTATCGCCAGTGCTTTTATTGTTTAAAAGATGTTTATAACTTACGTATATTGAGAGAACATTACATATCCAGAATATTTCAATATTGAATAGAAGAAATCTAGAAACCAAGTTGTAGCAATATTCCGTAGGAACAAGAATATACCGAATAAATAACTTATTTTATCAAATTGTAAAATTAATTAATTTAAAAATTATAATCATAAAAATGTAGAGTTATATATTTTCTAAAAGATTGTGAACGCAATGTTATAACACAAATAAAACACAAACTTTGTTAGCATAACTATTTTTTTTATTATGACTATAGTTTTAACAACTTCAACTTGTTATTATCAAACTATAATTATTAAAACTTTTATGCTGAGTTTCATCAACGACAATTAAATCGACCAATAGTTAATCATCGATTAAAATCTAGTAATAGTAACATACATATCAGAAAATCAATTAATTCACATGACATTGATGTTTATGATATGGAAAATGTCTATTCCAATTCACTTTTATATAAATAAAACAATTTAAACACTTTCAAATATATATTGTGCATTCGCTACAATTGTTTCGCCACACTGTGGCTTCTTCAGGCGAAGAAATGATCATTTCATTATTACATTTAAATTGTTTTATTTATATAAAAGTGAAGATGAACTTTCAACATTTATCAGCCTTATCAATCAATCTATTCCAATTGACAAATAAATTTAATCAACGAATAAGATTTAATTGAAGTTGTTGAAACCGAACACATTTGTTTTTGTCAACTTTATGTAACTCTAATTTTGTTATTAATATTTTGTTCTTTCTAATGTTAATCAAGTGTTGCAAGATATGTCGATGTTAACTTTGTTGGTTACTGACTATTAATTGTATTTCAATAATGAACATGTTTTGTTTGATTTCAACTCTTTTCACGTGTGAAATGAGTGAATTATTTTAAATATATTATTAGATGGTCATGTTATTATTTTTCTTTATGACACTTGCGACACATATTTTGATGGTTGTGACATATTTTAAAGTAACGAGTGTCTTCCACTCCCAGAGTAAGCATGAAGTAAAATTTCGAGTTTAGAAAAGCCCCGCGTAGAAAATTTGTCGAGGGTCGCGCAGCGACCCGAGACAAATTTTCACGGGGCTTTTCTAAACTCGAAATTTTACTTCATGCGCCACGCATATTAACCACTGATTTTTAAAGTTAAGTTGAAAATATTTGACTAATTAATTCTCAAGGAAAGAATTAGTTCGTGTTAATTAAATATAGTTTTCTAAATTTGCCCAATAATCCACTAATAACCTTTCTTCACACGTTGGTTATTATCAGTGGTTTATTCGTCAAATATGATAATAAAAAGTTAAAGTTGTCGTAACTATAATAAAAATAAAAATAAAATTATACAGAGGTAAAGTGTCTTATTTGTGTAAATAACGATGCAGCAGCCTTCGCAATTACACAATGTTATAAAATTGATTAAAGTATAATACATCACTTGAGTTATATAGCATACAGGAAGTTTTTCATTTAAGTATACATGCATATCCCGATGTGTACTGTGTAAGTTTTTAGGGATTTGTTGTTTTTGAAAATCGATTAGTTTAAAACTTCTTACTAGTGTTTCCACTCCCAGACTAAGCATGAAGTAAAATTTCGAGTTTAGAAAAGCCTGAAAATTTGGTTTGGTCGCTCCGCGAAGCATGAAGTAAAATTTCGAGTTTAGAAAAGCCTGAAAATTTGGTTTGGTCGCTCCGCGAAGCATGAAGTAAAATTTCGAGTTTAGAAAAGCCTGAAAATTTGGTTTTGTCGCTCCGCGAAGCATGAAGTAAAATTTCGAGTTTAGAAAAGCCTGAAAGTTTGGTTTGGTCGCTCCGCGAAGCGGAGCGACCAAATTTTCAGGGTTTTCTAAACTCGAAATTTTACTTCATGCGCCACGCGTATAAAACACTGAAATATCGTGAGGTTCATAATATGCTACTAAAGCAATATGCTATTAACGTATATTTTGAACCTCACTTAAAACCAGTGTTTTATACGCGTTGCGCATGAAGTAACATTTCGAGTATAGATAAGCCAGAACATTTTCAGGCTTTTCTAAACTCAAAATTTTACTTTATATGCCACGCGTATAAAACTTTGTGATATTGTGAAATTTAAAATATACTACTACAACAGTATGCTAAAGTAGTATATTTTAAACTTAATGTAAAATCAGTGTTTTATACGCCTGGCGCATGAAGTAAAATTTCGAGTTTAGAAAAGCCTGAAAATTTGGTTTGGTCGCGTAGCGCTCCGCGCTACGCGACCAAACCAAATTTTCAGGCTTTTCTAAACTCGAAATTTTACTTCATGCTTAACCAAGGAGTGAAACACTCGTTAGAAGTTTTAAATTGAACACTTTTATCAAAACAAAGAATACCCGAACATTTGCAAAGTATGCATTAGGATGTGTAACTATACTTAAAAAAATCACTGTATATAAAGTTGAGTAATGCAAACGAAATTATTATAAATTACATTCTTATTATTAAAGGGATTTTTGTGCAATGATAATAATAATAATAATAAATGCCAGTGGTTTATATAAAAATGAAAATGTCGTATTAACAACTTTAAATTTGTTTTGATTCAAAATTGATTAGTGCTAAATTTTCTACTTAAAAATAAAAGTGCTTTAAAAAATGAAAATAAAACTGGGACAAATCATAAAAAAAGAAAGCATGCATAAAATAAATGTTAGTAATGCAAACAAAAATAAACACGACTGTGAGGGGATGAGAAGGGGAAGGAAAAGGTAACACATCCCTGAATCTTTAAACCTAAAATCTCAGCTAATTACAAGGAAACACGAGGGGAGAATTTAGGGAACAGACAGGAGAGCATTAGCCGAGATTAAATTAGATGAAGCTAGCTGAATTTAATCCAAATACCTTTTGTTTTTTTTTTCAATTAGAGACATACATACATATAACACAAATAGATGGTGCGATTTGAAACGGTTGTAGTTGTGCGTAGATAGTTTTGTTTAAGATCAATCAACGATGGAAGAATTATTATTTGTTTTTTTTTGTGCAGAGGACTTATCTATTAAACTTCATTAAGAATGAAGGATCGTTTAATTGTGTATTCAAATAATTTCCAGTTGAAATTTTATTAATGATGGAAAATTAATTACTGTGTGCGTAGAGACTTATCCAAGTTAAATCAACGTTAGAAAGATTAATTATTGTGAAGAGGACAGATTTTGTTATAACTTAGTCGAAATACTGCTAATTGTCATAATCTTTTTTCAAACCTCCTTTTCAACTTTTGTTATGAAACCTGTTAATTCAATCAACGAAAAGAAAATTATTTATAACAAAAGAAAAAGTTAGTATTTCCACATTTCGTCGATTAATTGTGCATGTAGAAAACGTTAGAGAAATGTTACAACCGAGACATCGGAAAGAGATCAACCCTTAAAACGAATATGTTTGTAAGTCAGGATTCACTGAAACAATTTAAAAAAAATCTGCTATTTATTTTACTGCCCACTGAGCATATCCATTTAAGTAATGCTTCATCAACATTAAAACAACGTTTAATGTTGCTACAATGCTGATATAACGTTATTTATTTGTGTTTTGCTCAGTGGGTGAGTTCTGATTAGTAATTTTATTTCACTAATCAGAACTCTAGCAATCCAGTATTTTCAAAATTCTTTCAGTATTTGCTGACTGATAGAGTTAAAATATGAAGAAATTATATAAATGATCAAGATATTCAATCAAACAATCGGGTACCGTAAACTGACAATGTTGAGGTGAAATGAACGTTGCCCGCCTTGTTACCGGCGGTGCAAGTGTAATTTCCCGAGTGCGAAGCCGCAACGTCCTCTATCAACAACAGGCTGGTTTTCTTGCCGATCTTAGTCGTGCTAAAACCGTCCCTTTCGGTCAAGGGCCGTCCGCCGGAACTCCAGGTTATTTTTAAGGGTAAATCGCCCTCGGACACTAAACAAGTCACTTGCGCTGCTTGTCCCAAGTGTATCGGCGAATCGCCGAAACTGAACGGGACTATGTGCGGTAAAACTGTAAGGAAATTATTCAAAATTGTATTTGTTTTAGTTTAAATTGTACTTTTTTTAAGATTTCATTTTCTATTTATAGTAATTATTATATTAAAGCATTATTTTTTTCTATTTCTATGTGTGAAATATGAATTTAACATTTCGAAATTCATACGTGAAGTATAATTTTACGCATCGATGTGTGAAATATAATTTCACACACACACTTTATGTAGTTTCACGTACATGATAACAATAAATAGCACATTGTTATGATTATTTTAAAAAACAAGTCAGTTTTAATAATTATGCAGGTATATTTAAATAAAGATACTTAAATTCTATTTTGATATTTATGTTAATTTAGGACTCGTAGAATAAGTACATGTATAGTGCGTAACATATACACTTTACAAATAATGTTACAATAAGCTTAAAATGTAATGTCAGGGCTTCGAACCGGAACTGAACCGTAAACCGTAAACCGGAAAAACCGTTATTTTTGTCGGAACGAAAACCGGAACTAAACCGAAAAACCAGAGCTGGGATGAATCCTCAATAACAAGATTCGAATCACGAATCCGAATCACCTAATATGATTCGAACCACGAATACTCGAATAATGGATTCGTAAGAGATAAATATGATTCGAATCAAAGATTCCAATCCCGTTTTTTCGAATCACGAATCTGAATCACCTAATACAGGGTGGGGCAGAAAAACCTATCCGATTTCAAAACGTTATAAAATTAAAACCACTCAACTTGACAAAAAAATTTTTTTATTAACATATCGCAAATTTTATGCCATTTTTAAATTTAAGTTTTGAAAAGCACATCACTCAAATGTCGTCCTTGGGAGCGGATACACTGATTTAGGCGCTCGCGGTAGCTTTCCATGACTTTCACCGTCATTTCCACAGGAATTTCTTCAATTGCCCGAGCAATTTCCCTTCGTAAAGCAAGAAGGGTCCTTGGTCGATGCTGGAATACCTTCGATTTGAGGTAACCCCAAAAGAAGAAGTCCGGTGAGCGCGGCGGCCAGCCAATATCACATCTCAGAGAAATGAGGCGTCCGGGAAACATTTACCTGAGACTGTCCATTGATCGTCGCGATGTGTGGGCGGTTGCACCATCCTGTTGAAACCACACATTTTCCACGCCATTTTCTTCCATTTTGGGTTGAAGAAAATTTTCCAGCATGAAACAATAGCGCTCGCTGTTGACCGTTAGGGTTTGCCCATTTTCTTAAAAAAAAGTAAGGCCCCCAGACGCCTAGGCGGGAAAGAGCACACCACACAGTCACTTTTGGGCTATGGAGGGGTTTCTGATGGATTTCCCGAGGATTTTCGTCACTCCAATATCGAAAATTCTGCCTGTTTACGGCGCCACAAAGGTGAAAATGGGCTTCGTCCGTGAAGAGCACAACATCGTCTATTGGGAGTTCTCGGAGATCGCGACACAGGTTCATACGGGTTTCAAAATCCCTTTCAATTAATTCCTGTGCAACAACCATTTTGTAGGGATGCATTTTGAGGTCCCGGTGCAAAATTCGCCGAATACTGCGGTTGGAAATCGCCAAAGCGAGCGAATGTTTTCGTGCCGAACGACGCGGGGAACGTTCAATCGCGGCTCTCACATTGGCCACGTTTTCAGGTCCTGTTGCTGTCCTGGGACGTCCAGGCGACTTCTTTTTCAATGCTGAACCCGTCTGTCGAAAATTTGACACCCACACTTTAATCGTAGCGTGATGTGGAACAGGATCATGACGCCCGAGTCCGAAATGAATTCGAAAAGCACGTTGTGTAGCAATTATCGAACCGTCGTTTTCGATAAACCGCTCAATAACAAAAGCACGATGTTCACCAGACCAAGGCATGTTGACTAATGACAAATGGCATAAAACCGGCTTTCTAACGGTTTTTACCCCACTACTCTAACTGTTCCCTCTTCTGAGAAAAAGGGATTTGAAATCGGATAGCTTTTTCTGCCCCTCCCTGTATGCTTCGAACCACGAATACTCGAATAAAGGATTCGTAAGAGATAAATATGATTCGAATCAAAGATTCCAATCGCGTTTTTTAAAATCACGAATACAAATCCTTTAAGAATAAATTTGATTTTATTATTTTTTTGCAACCATTAACATATAAATTTCGTTACCAGTTGTTTTATCAAAAATATTCAAAATCTAATTTTTATTATTAACACTGAATATCGTTGATAACAGACTAAATATCTGATTCCGTGTTACTCTAATTAAAGATGTATTTGTGTGTTTTTGAACTTCACTTTAAATCAGTGTTTTGTACGCGTGGCGCATGAAGTAAAATTTCGAGTTTAGAAAAGCATGAAAATTTGGTTTGGTCGCGTAGCGCGAAGCGCGGAGCGACCAAACTCGCAATTTTACTTCATGCTTAACCTGGGAGTGGAATCACTGGTTCAAAACTTCAAAATATTATAAAAGAAACGAATGCCTGAAAATTACGTTAATAAAAAAATCATTGAATATCATTAAAACCGAAAAAGTCAGAGAAAAGTCATGGAATTTTATTCAAATTGACCTAAACATTAACAAAAAAATTCAAATTATATAATACCAATATAAAATATATAAAAACCAACTTAAATATTGACAAAACCAATGAAAACAATTTACCAAAATGGGGGAAGAAAGTTTTATTAGAAGGTCAGGGAAAAAAATCTTGAATCCGGGAAATGTCGGAAAAATTTAATTTAAAATATCGTAATTTTACTTCAAATAATATCAAACAATATTTTGAAAACTAGATTATTATCTTTAAAAACATTTGCAGTCATTTAATGTTCTTATCAAAGCATTCAGTTTGAAGTTTTGAACGAGCGTTTCCACTCCCAGACTAAGCATGAAGTAAAATGTCGAGTTTAGAAAAGCCCCGCGTAGAAAATGTTCACGGGGCTTTTCTAAACTCGACATTTTACTTCATGCGCCACGCGTATAAAACGAGAAAAGGAGAAATGATAAAATACACAAAACAAATTGTTCATGGTAATCCTTACAACTTATTCGAATTATTTTTGACGATTTGAATCCTTTTGTAAATATTCGAATCCTTTTGTAAGTATTCGAATTCTTTTATAAATATTCTAATCCCTCTATAAATATTGGAAACATTTTATAAGGATTCGAATCACCCGCATTTGAATTCGAATACGAATGCTCTTAAAAAATTGTAACGAATCCGGATCACGAATACAGTTTAACTAAAGTATTCGAATGCCTCTTTTGGATCCTCTAAACGGATTCGAATCCAAGATTCGAATCCTGAATGAGTACTCGAAATCCTTTTATAAATATTCTAATGATTTTATAAGGATTCGAATAACCCGCATTTTTATTCGTATACGAATCCTGTTAAAAAAAATGTAACGAATCCGGATCACGAATCCAGTTTAAATAAAGTATTCGAATGCCTCTTATGAATCCCCTAAAAGGATTCGAATCCAAGATTCGAATCCTGAATGATTCGAATCCTGCCCAGCTCTGATTCAAACACGCATGTGACCACTTGTTTATTTCTACAATAGTTTTCACTTTTTTTCAATTTTTAAATCAAAACTGTTTTTGGAAATATTCGTTACGAGGTCCCCTCACTCGATTAAGACCTTTTCTGATTTTTTTTTCGTAGAAATTTTAGTTTTCGTTCAACTTGGAAGCTCGGTTTGTTTTAAGGATAAACATTACAGAATTAACTAAATCTGACGAAAATAGTTAACATCAAAAATACACTTACTCGAATTTCTTGCGGAAAGGATGTAAACATATTTTGTGCTTACATCCTTAAGACCCTGTTCATTAATTCAAATACATCCTGCATAAATCCAATGACTTTGGATTGCAGGCCATTTTAGTCAAACTTTGAACTTTAAAGTAAGTTTTCAGTAGGAATATTCGACCTTATGCATAGTCCGCTAATCGCGGACTAACGAAGGTTTAGTAAGAAAATAAAATATGTCGTATGCATAGTCCAATTTTAGACGCGATTAGCGCTAGTCATTGTCTAAATTTTTAATGGTTTTACATTTACCTATACGTAACCTCAAACGTCATTCGCGTAATTGTGAGCGTCCAAGTTCTGTGTTTCCTAGAATAATGAGCTGTGTATTTGTTCAAATTAGTGTTGTAAAGTTCGTGAATGAGCGTAAAAATCGTGTGCTATACCTGTGCTCATAGAAATACGCATACTGTAAGAGGAATGAACTTCCCTAGAACGGTGGTAGGATAAAGGCTACATTCGTTCGTCCGTTTGCAATTGCAATTGTAACAAATACAGCGTAATAATTTATCCCCATCGTACGTATGCGCATTTTTGTGGGCACAGAGTAAGCGCACGTTTTTGTGTTCGTTCAAAAATTTTACAACACTAGCTCAAATCATTATGAGGTCTATGCTGAATAGTAACCTATAGAGAACTATACAAGTTCATTAGAATCCACAATTGGTAATTGAATATTGCTAATTCTACGCTGAAAGAATCTGTTATAGTGTAAATTAGTTGGCGACATTGGCACAGAGGGCGGAGCAATACTCCAATATAGTTGTTCGTCTATGATTCCATTTGACATAGAAATGACAGAAAAAGCAATGTTGCCGATACGAACGACTAAAGATAGGCGCTACTAACAAGTATGTATTAAAACATGACTATGCATACAGCGTACTCAGTAACACCTTAATCGCGATCAGTTAATCACACGTTAGTAACACTTTAATCACAGGACTATGCATAAGGCCGATTGTGTTTAAAATATAATTTAAATTTATAAATGTATAGACATAACAAAAAAGGTCTACAGAAGTCCTGAAAATACCAACAAAATGTGAAAAAAACAAAATAAAGATTAATTAAAAACAAAAAAATTAAGGAAACGTAATCAAAGCTTTAAATTTGTAAATATACTTCTGTTATTTATTAATAAAAACTCGTAGCACAAAAGTACTGCAAAGTACTGCAAAGTTGTATCGTTATTTGTTCACGGTGGAGGCTTATACTTCGTTATACATCATTATTTACACAAATAAGACAATTAACTTTGTTTGTATAACTGAGGATCCTCAGTTATACAAACAAAGTTAATTGTCTTATTTGTGTATCGTTATTTATATGTAAAAAAAAATTGAATAAATCACGAAAGCATGGAATTAAAGTTTTAGTTCAAGGATATTTTATTTTATCTGAGTTTAATAAATATGTATAAAGAAAACTTATAATATTACGAAATAATAATTAATGAAAGGTGTGAACGTAGGAAGGATAATAAAAATAACCATAATGTTGAACTATGAACACCTAAAAACATTTTCTATTCGTACCGAAAACAACAAGATTCGCTGTATATTCAGCAGTTCCGACTTTATTCGAAGCCTTGCATGTGTAATTTCCCGCATGTTCGTAATTCACCGATTCAATTGTCAATAAACTACTTCTTCGACCAACTCCAGTTGTTTGAATATTGGCATGATCACCAATTGGAAATCCGTTAAATTCCCATGTAATTTTTAGAGGGAAATCTCCTTCGGGAACACTGCATTGAAGTGTGTTGTATTGCCCCGTTTTAGTGGGAGAATCTTCGAATATAAATGGAGAAATCCTAGGCAAAACTAAGAAAAAATGAAGGAAAATATTCTTTTTAGATAAGTTAAAAAGAAATGCGTACCTAATTTAGTAAGTAATGAGAGATGCAAATTATCTGACAGAAAATGCTTGATTGATTATTTGGGGTAGACATTGATTTTTTAGTTTATAAATTTTAGAAGATATACATACCAAAAATAAATATCATGAGTTCAATAAAAAAAAATCTGTAGAGTGCCATGATTTTATCCTTTTTTTGAATTTAAATTGGTTACACGCTTTAGAAATTGATATATAAAACGTTAGAAATAATATTTATAATACAGGGATTTTTTCTTTTAACATACATATGCATACGCTGTACATTTTCTGACATTTAATGTTCTTTTAAAGAGTTCAATTTAAAGCTTTAAATGTGTGTGTTTTATTAAGCATGAAGTAACATTTCCAGTTTCTTTTAAAGAGTTCAATCGAAAGCTTTAAACGAGTGTTTTCCACTCCCAGATTAAGCATGAAGTAAAATTTCGAGTTTAGAAAAGTCTGAAAATTTGGTTTGGTCGCGTAGCGCGAAGCGCGGAGCGGCCAAACCAAATTTTCAGGCTTTTCTAAACTCGAAATTTTACTTCATGCGCCACGCATGATTTATACTGATTTCAAGTGAAGTTCAAAATATACTAGTAAAGCAGTATGTTAAAGATGTATTTTTTGAACTTCAATTTAAACCATTGTTTTATACGCGTGGCGCATAGAGTAAAATTTCGAGTTTAGAAAAGCCTGAAAATTTGGTTTGGCCGCTCCGCGCTACGCGACCAAACCAAATTTTCAGGCTTTTCTAAACTCGAAATTTTACTTCATGCTTAATCTGGGAGTGGAAAACACTCATTTAAAGCTTTAATCAAATTTTAAGGCTTTTCTAAACTCGAAATTTTACTTCATGCTTAATCTGGGAGTGAAAAACACTCGTTTAAAGCTTTAGATTGAACTCTTTAAAAGGAACTCTAAATTTTACTAATCAAATTTTAAGGCTTTTCTAAACTCGAAATTTTACTTTATGCTCAATCTGGGAGTGGTAAACACTTGTTCAAAGCCTAAATTGAACTCTTTAAAAGAACAATAAGTGTCAGAAAATTTACAGCGTATGCATATGTATACTTGAAAAAAATCCATGTATGTAACTTCAGATTTGCCAACCTGCAATATTTCCCATGGCACTCTAGATTTTTTTTTTATTGAACATACGATATGAGTGGTCCAATTGCAAAACTTACATTCTCCACTTTTTGTGAAAATTGAGTTGGCAGTTTTTTTACGTCCACCAAGTTCAAGTATACGTGTTTTTTGCAATTTGCCAACATTTTTAAAAAGTAGAAAATGTGAGTTTTGCAGTTAGACCACTCATATATTGTAGTATATCATGATAGATAGTATGGAAGTAACAATATTTTCATTAACAAGTAACATTTAAAGTACAAGTGCCTCCTTGAGTAATTTGGTTTGTCTACCAGTAAGTTTCAAATTCATGTTTGCGGAAGTTTAAAGTAGCGAATTTCGGGCGATTCGTTAGGTGAATTATAATTTTTCGAAAATACAGGGTGGGTGGGGCATTTAATGTGTTTTCCGCAAATATTTTGAAAACAAAGCAATTTACGCAGAAAAGACCTTAGTGAAAAATAATTGTATAGAAGGGGGCCATAATTATGTAATATTGGTTTTCTTACAGGCGGCGCTGTTGTCGGGAAAACCTATATTTGATTGCAGATTCAGATTCCTCGTAAAAAAATAAGATTAATTTATTTTACAAATTTTTTTGTCCGCCTGATATATGGCGCTGTAATCGCGAAAAATAATAATGCGTTCGGATGTTCGTGTGAATTGCAGGTAGATTAAATTTGAGATATAATGGCTGAAAAAACAAAGAAAGTGTTTTGAAACAAGCAGTAGACTTTTTACAAAAGTCATTTTTTATTTTTGTTCAGTTAAGAAATGATCCGCAAAATATGCAATATTGATCAAATTCCAGTTATTTTGTATAAAGTAAATTGGTACAATTTTTAATCGTGAAAATGTTAATCTTGCTTATCATTTGTACGTGCTGACACTGTAAAAACAAGCGTTTCATTCTGAGACACCAGAACATCTTTCATATTTCACCTGTCTCGATTACAACGCCATTTATCAGGCTGACAAAAAAATAAGGTAAATAAATTCTTCTTATTTTTTCACGAGGAATCCGAAACAGCGATAAAAAATAGGGGTTCCCATTAAAAAAAAATGAGTTGACCTTGTTTTAGCGACAACAGCGTCACCTGTGAGAAAACCAATATTACATAATTATGGGCCCCTTCTGTACGATTATTTTTTACTCGGGTCATTTACGCGTAAAATGCTTTGTTTTCGAAATATTTACGAAAAACACGTTGATTGCCCCACCTTGTATAAAATAAAGTGATGAAGCGACCGTGTAGTGAAACCCCTGTAAATTTGGTGTTCTATTTTAAATTTGCGTTGGAGTTCTTTTACATAAATTGCATGTAAGATCAACTAAATTTAATCTCCACCAATCACCATGTATTTTAATTTTGAGGATCATAACAACGAACGTCTAACAAGAAATTGGGATTAACAAATATTATTGAGGAAATGGAAGGAAAGTAGAGTCAAGTTAAAAACCAATCCCAATCAAAAACCAAAAGGCAATTAAATTCCTACCAAAAACAACTAAATTCGTTGTGTATTCAGCAGTTCCGACTTTATTAGAAGCTTTGCAAGTATAATTCCCCGCATGCTCGTAATTCACAGATTCTATCGTCAATAAACTGCTCCTACGACCTGCTCCTGTTATTTGAACATTTGGATATTTTTCAATTGAAAGTCCGTTAAACTCCCAATTGATTTTTAAAGGAAAATCTCCTTCAGGAACACTGCACTGCAAAGTGTTGTATTGCCCGGTTTTCGCGGGAGATTCTTCGAATTCGAATGGAGAAATCCTAGGCAAAACTACGAAAATGAAGACAAATTAAAAATAAAGGTTAAGATGGAGATATGCAAGTTATTTAACAGTAAACTTTTAAATAATTTGAATTGAGTTAATACGGAATATAGTTAGCTTTTATTTTTTTGACATATTTCTTGATTAAAGACATAATGTAGACCAATGACGTGGATATTAAGCCTTTTTATTTAAATGATGCAAGGTTTGATCCAGCGGCGGCTCGCAGCCTAACTTCAGGGTAGGTCAGAGACCCAAGGTAATATGTATCCGTTATTGAAAGGTGACTTTCTTGTGCAAATCCTTGTATTTATAAAGCACGATCCCAACCTCAAATTTTGTGTACCTTGGCGCTGTGGCCGATCCTGAAGTAAGGCTGCGGCCGTCGCTGATTTGATCGTTGATTGAAATATTTACATAGATACGCAGCCTTATGGGCGAAAACGACCGCGCTGTAGAGGCTCGCCGCTGTGGGGGCGTTAGTCAGTCCCTCTGTATGCCCGTATCATGAATTAACCGAAATGGCGCTACTTCATTCTACGATTTGTAGAGACTCGCCGCTGTGGGGGCGTTAGTGTCAGTCCCTCTGTATGCCCGTATCATGAATTAACCAAAATAGCGCTACTTCATTCTACGATTTGATCCTCTTATACGATTTAGAAAAATGAATTTTAAAACTTTTATAAACTTTTTGGGGAAAAGCGGCAGAATTCTTCTGCAAAAGCGTGCCATTCGAATTTTAAAAAAGATGCAATTCAACGAATCGTGCAGACGTTTTTAAACGTGAACGGTTGCTAACGGTCCTTGCTTTGTACATATACAAATGTGTCATATTTGTGCTAAAACACAATAATTACTTTATTGACTTTAAGATGAAAAACAGCTACTGTACAAGACAAAAAAATATATATGTAATCCCTAAGCACAGGCTTGCGGTATATGAAAAGAGTGTACTCTACGCTTCCATTAAAATTTGGAACAGAATGCCACTATTTATCAAGGAATCCCAATCTTTAAAACAGCTAAAAAAAGAGCTATTTAAATACTTATGTGATCTGGAACCATATACCGTCATGATTTTCTTAAACAATTAGATATCTTTTGCCTATGATTTACTCAAAATATTATGATTACCTTACTATACCTCTGACACTATTTTAAGTTCTTATCATGTACATCGGCTGACTATATTACAGATAATCTGTATTTGTATATATTGTATTACGTGTATCTGGTGAACTTTAAAATAAAGAAATATTATTATTATTATTATATAATTCAAAAATTATAGTTGTATTTTTCTAGACAATATTTCTGGCGGATTCTGCCGCTTTTCCCCAAAAAGTTTATAGAAGTTTTTGATAACTTGCGGGCAAAAAACTACTAAATGTCGTTTAAAACTTTTCACATAGAATGATTATGTTGTTGGACTGAACCAATGAAAAGACAAATTAACATTCTGAATGTAAACACTTTTTAGAAAGGACCCCTTTTGAGTTTACCCCCAACTAAACACAACTTCGTTATCAAAATGTATCTTAATATTGATCTAAACAACACACGTATTTTAAAGAAAGACGTCATACATATCGATTTGTAATTTTACAGTACATATTTTAATAACGAACGCACTAAATTTTTGAATCATTTCAGGTACAATCGAACTTAACTTCATCTAGTCAAAATATAGTAAAGCTCCGCTAATCCGAACTTCAATAATCCGGATTCACCAGTAATCCGGACATAATTGAAATATAAGTTATTCACATTATGTATTCTAGAATCCGGATTACCTGTAAAGCTCAAAGCTTTAAGTGACGAGTCGGGATTTTCCTAATAGTTGCATCATGACGCCAAAGAGACCACACAAAACATTGAGCCCTTTCATCGGAGACAACAGTTGGGAGTTTACTGCCAACTGTTATTGAATTCTCTGATGACCGGATTGTTAATCGTGAACGTGTTTGCGATTTTTGCAATCGTACAAAATAGACTGACTGTTCATTAGATACCAACACACATCACAAACAAATAGAAACATGAATGTTCAACATTTTGATTGATAACTAGCGTATTTTTTTGACTTTTATAAAGGTTTTAATTGATCCGGATTAGCAGAGCTTTAGTGTATATCTTAATTTTGACCCAAGCAAAACACTTATATTAAGGAACGACTTGACAAATATTTATTTGTAACTTTACTGAATAATTACTTAATCTAAGAGATTTAATAAAATGTGTATCTTTTAAATTTGATAGCTTACATACAGGGAATTTTTCTATTAGGTATACATATCCCGATGCGTACATATTCTGTAAATGTTTAGGCATTAGTTGTTTTTGTATAAGTGTTCAATTTGAAGGTTCTAACGAGGGTTTTCGCTCCTTGGTTAAGCATGAAGTAAAATTTCGAGTTTAGAAAAGCCTGAAAATTTGGTTTGGTCGCGTAGCGCAGCGAAGCGACCAAACCAAATTTTCAGGCTTTTCTAAACTCGAAATTTTACATCATGCGCCATGCGTATATAACACTGGTCTTAAGTAAAGTTTAAAATATACTTCTGTAGAGTACTGCTTCAGTAGAATATTGCGAACTTTACAATATCTGAGTGTTTTATACGCGTGGCGCATGAAGTAAAATTTCTAGTTTAGAAAAGCCTTAATATAGCATAGCGCTACACGACAGAACCAAATTTTAAGGCTTTTCTAAACTCGAAATTTTACTTCATGCTTAATCTGGGAGTGGAAACACTCGTTTAAAGCTTCAAATTGACGCTTAAAAAATCAACGAATATGTGAAGATTTACAGAATAATTGCTATGTATCTTGAGCAAGTTTCTCATCTTTCACGTGGTGAAACATATTTAACTATGATTTAATAAAGAAAACACTTGGTTAAATTTCACTAATATTTTTGTTTTTTTATTCCAACTAGTTTCGACTTTGAGTCATTCACAAGGAGTACAGGAAATTACATTTTTACAAACATTATATACAAGAGAGATTAATTTAAATTTTATAGTTAGGCAATAAGGGCTGTCATGATGGGTGAGCTCCACAGATCTTCGATGTTTTATTGGGTTAGTTATGATTATGTTAAATTCTTGCCCTTTAATACATTTTTTAACTTTTGGAGAAAAGTCGCTAACAAAATTTAACTTACACCAACTTGTGCTTTCTTTCTAATCTCGGATATAAAAATATTTTTGGTACTGTTTTGATTTTTTATTTGCTATCATATTATTAATTAATTGCTGACTATATCCATTATTTACTGCTATTGTTTTTATTATTTTTGTTTCTTCTAAAAAGTTTTGTTCGCTTTGAGGTATATGTATTAATCTATGAATTAATGAATGAAATGTGCTATATTTAATTTTGTGGTGTGTGTTTGACGTTTCTGGGATAATGGCGTCTCAAAATGTATCTTTTCTAAAAATTTTAAATTCTAACTTATTATGTGTTCTTATAATTGTTATTTCTAAAAAGTTTAAGCTATTGTTAATCCTATTTCTTCGGACAATTAGAAATATTTAAAAGCGAGCTAAATAATATTAATAAACATATACAATTTACCGAAGAAATTCGAATTTACCGAAGAAAATGGGAATGACTCAAAGTCGATACTAGTTGGAATAAAAAACCGCAATATTAGTGAAATTTAACCAAGTGTTTTCTTTATTAAATCATAATTGCTATATACAGGGTGTCTCAGACCACCCGTACCAGCCTTTTATTTCGACAACGCTTGGTCGAATGTGACTGGGACAAAAAATTTTATTTAATGAATTTATTTTTTACCGAAATAATCCGGAAGTACCCGGAACCGGAAGTGACTTTAAAATTTCAAATGGCAACATAGGTCGAGTATGGTATTAATTGATAGGTCTTTTTAAAAGAAACAACTTTTATTAAAATGTTTTTTTAATATTTTGCATATTTACAAAAATAAACTAAAAAAACTAAATTGAAAATTAGTTATCCATTCAACACTCAATTTTCTCAAGTATGCTTTGCTCTTTTGTTATGTCAAAATAATTGATGTTCGGGAATATTTGAAGTAAAATAAATTATTATTATCAAAGTATTGAATGTGTCAACATGGTTTTTAAAAACCTCGAAGGTTTTGATATACTGATGATATTAGGTGAAAATGCGGACCAATTATTTGGTTTCCTAAAATACCACACGTGTTGATTATCAACTTCTCTTAACCAATGATGGTTTTCATTACTCCAGTAGTGAGCATTCTGTAAATTAACAACTCCGTTCCTTTTGAATGTCGCCTCATCTGTCCATAAAATTTTGTAATGGAAATTATAATTTTTATGAGACATCTATTCACAAAAATTCAACCTATCTTGAAAATCCCGCTCTTCAAGTTTCTGGTGTAAAGAGATATGGTGTAGATCGAATTTGTTTGTTTTTAAAACTCTCCAAGCAGTAGAGCGACTTATTCCAGCATCGATTTCAATTCTTCTAGTCGAGATGTTCGGGTCCAGAGCAATTGCTGCCAGAATATCTGGTGCTCTTTCATCTTGTACACGTTTTCTGATACTTCGACCGTTGTTGTGACTGGGCTGTAGCTTACTGTCTTAACTCATTCTGCAAGGCGCCGTAAAACATTTTTTGACTGGCTCGTTGAGGGTATCACTCAACATAAATTCGCTCAGCAGCACGATAGTTTTGGCCGCATTTACCTAATATCATCAGCATATCAAAACCTTCAAGGTTTGTAAAAACCATGTTGACACATTCAATACTTTGATAATAATAATTTATGTTACTTCAAATATTCACGAACATCAATTATTTTGACAAACAAAAAAGCAAAGCCTACTTGAGGAAATTGAGTGTTGCATGGATAACTAGTTTTTAATTTAGTTTTTTTTTGTTTATTTTTGTAAATATGCAAAATATTAAAAAAACATTTTAATAAAAGTTGTTTCTTTTAAAAAGACCTATCAATTAATACCATACTCGACCTATGTTGCCATTTGAAATTTTAAAGTTACTTCCGGTTCCGAGTACTTCCGGATTATTCCCGTAAAAACTAATTCATTAGTGGATTCCTTGGGTTCACTTTGGTAATAAAATTTTTTGTCCCAGTCACATTCGACCAAGCGTTGTCGAAATAAAAGGCTGGTACGGGTGGTCTGAGACACCCTGTATATACTTAACAGAAAAACTACCTGTCTAATTTCAGTTTGATGTAAGGAACTTAAGTTTAACTAAAATATTTTCAAAAGATTTAATTTTTATGATATGTTAATTTTTATTGGCTAAATATTAACAAATTTGACGAAAAATTGATAATTTATTAGAAATACAATTTTAAATGAATACACGTCAAAAATATACGATACATAATAATAAAAATAAATAGAATAATAAAAACAAATTTGTTTCTATTAAGTTTATATTTTGTATTTAAACATAATCCTCGATCATAACTTACTTTTTCAAATAACATTTTTCTCTAAAATTATAATTAGTGGTACTTTTCTCTTATGAGAATTTTAGTTTTTCTAAATTTTTGAACGCCCTTTAATTTGAGATTTGAAAACGAAAACAGTGTTTTCGAGTCATCCAAAACTTTTTGTAAAGAATGCCTTTTTTGTCGAAAAATAAATATTAAAAAAGTGTTTCCTATTCGGGCAGTAATCCGGGGACACACGGTATGTTATCGTAACATACCTAACCTGATTTAAATATATTTATAATTTCATAATGTATTTTTCCATTATTTTTTAGTGGGTACATCTAAATTTAAAGTTTAGTTACCCAATCCAGAGTGAAATTCTGCCAATTTTTAGTTTTACCATTTTACCGGATTCTTCAAAAGTGTAGGTTTATACTGGGAATTTTTCTTTTAGGTAAACATATGCATAAGCTATAAATTTGCCGACATCCGTTGTTTTTGAATGAGTTCAGTTTGAAGCTTTTAACGAGTGTTTTCCACTCCCAGACTATGCCTGAAGTAAAATTTCGAGTTTAGAAAAGCCTTGTGAAAATTCAGTTTAATTTTTTTAATTCTATAGATATTCGTTGTATTTTTAAGAGTTCAATTTGAGGCTTTAAACAAGTGTTTTCCACTCCCAGACTAAGCATGAAGTAAAATTTCGAGTTTAGAAAAGCCCCGTGAAAATTTGTCGAGGGTCGCGCAGCGACCCGAGACAAATTTTCTGGGCTTTTCTAAACTCGAAATTTTACTTCATGCGCCACGCGTATAGAACACTGATTTCAACTGAGGTTTAAATATACATAAATTTCACAAAATTTTAGTGTTTTATACGCGTGGCGCATGAAGTAAAATTTCGAGTTTAGAAAATCCCAGAAAATTTGTCTCGGGTCGCTGCGCGACCCTCGACAAATTTTCACGGGGCTTTTCTAAACTCGAAATTTTACTTCATGCTTAGTCTGGGAGTGGAAAACACTCGTTTAAAGCCTCAAATTGAACTTTTAAAAAACAACGAATATCTAAAGATTAAAAAACAATAAACTGAATTTGGAGTACGTATACTTTAAAGAAAAACTCCCTGTATTTCCTAACATACATAATATTGATTGAACTGAAATTAAAATAAGAACTCCAACTTAAAAGCCCTTTTTTCAAAAGTGTTATATTGTCTAGTGAAAATAGATAGTACAATTTGGTAAACTTCGCTTAATCCAAGTTGATTAAAAAAAGTTAATGAGGAAATTAAAGGAAAGAGATAATCAACTAAATAAAATTAATAGAAAAGAAAAGCAAGTTGAATCCCTACCATAAACAACTAAATTCGCGGTGTATTCAACACTTCCAACTTTATTCGAAGCTTTACAGGTATAATTCCCTGCATGGTCATAATTAATAGAATCGATTGTTAAAGAATTTCCCCTACGTCCAAGTGGCGTTGTGATAATATTAGACCGACGAGAAATCGGCTCTCCGTTAAATTCCCAAATTATCTTCAAAGGGAAATCCCCTTGAGGAACACTACACTGTACATTAATATACTGCCCAGTTTCCGCTGGCACGTCTTCAAACTCGAAAGGTGCGATCCTCGGTAAGACTATAATAAGGAAATCAGGGATTTTTCGTGCGTGTAACAAAAAAAAAAGATAACAAAAATACGATGAAATAACCATTTACAAGCAGCAAGGACGTGTACTTGGTTTCCCCAGCTTTGTTCCTAGCTGCACAAGTGTAGTTCCCTGCGTTCGTGTAAGAAACTGCTTCAATGGTTAGGAAAGAACTTCTACGTCCCATTTTTGAAATGGAAGCTTCAGGGAAGTTTTGTAAACTATGGCCATTTAAGCTCCAGTCGAAATCAATAGGCAAGTCTCCTTCTGATACCAAACACATGGTTTGTACGTATTGTCCTTCGTGTAAGGGATTGTCTTCGAATACAAAGGGGGTGATTCTTGGAGGTACTTGTAAGAAGAAGGAATAACATTAATGGATTCGATAGCTAACGTCATCTAATACACCATAGTGGCATCGTCAATGACACGAATGCACAAGTGCATATACAGGTCACTGTTTCGTCCAATTGAAGTCCGAAACGCGTCTGTGGGTATCTGGTGCCGGAATACTGAACACAAATTCAATTTAGAAGGAATAACAGTTTGTTAATACTTTTCAAACTTGATTTCTGTTCTCATAGAGGAACATTTCTTTTAAGTATACACATCCCGAAGCATACACTGTAAAATTTTAGGAATTTTTGAAAAGAGTTCAATTTGAGCAACTAGCAAGTGCTCCCACTCCTTGATTATGCATAGGGTCATATTTCGAATCTAGAAATGCCTGAAAATTTGGATTTGCTGTATGTAATTCACACGGGACCTTGCCTTACACCCTAAGGTAGAAAAGGGAAAAAAACTAAAATGTATTTTTATAAAAATGACACGATGTTTTTTTCCTCCTGTTTTTCAAGCTATTATAAAAGAAGTGACTTATTAAGTTTACAGGTCAAGGAATATGTAATGATTGATTTTAAAGAGAAAGATATTTCGATAAAAACTGAAGAAACACGGAATTCAATTTGCAGAATACAACAATAATTAAAAAGTGCGATTACCAGTATAATTATCATCAGAACGAATTGATAAGGAAATGGAAGGAAAGAAATAATCAAATAAAATTAATCTGAAAAGCAGGTTAAATCCATACCAAAAACAACTAAATTTGCCGTGTACTCAACAGTTCCAACTTTATTCGAAGCTTTGCAGGTATAATTCCCTGCATGCTCGTAATTCACAGACTCAATCGTCAAAGAGCTACTTCTGCGTCCAACTGCCGTAATCAAAATATTCGAACGACTTGTAATCAATTCCCCATTAAATTCCCAAGTTATCGTCAAAGGAAAATCTCCTTGAGGAACACTACACTGAACATTAGTGTACTGTCCAGTTTCAGCAGGCGCGTCTTCAAACTCGAAAGGTGTGATCCTCGGTAAGACTACAATAAGGAAATCAGGGATTTATCGTGCGTGTTATAAAAATATAAACAAAAGCAAACAAAATCAACATGAAATAACCATTTACAAGCAGCAAGGAGGTGTACTTGGTTTCCCCAGCTTTGTTCCTAGCTGTGCAAGTGTAGTTCCCTGCGTTCGTGTAAGAAACCGCTTCAATTGTTAGGAAAGAACTTCTACGTCCCATTTTGGCTATTGAGACCTCGGGAAACGTAGTCAAATCAATTTCGTTTAAGCTCCATTCGAAATTAACTGGTAGATCACCTTCTGATACTAAACAGGTGATTTGGACGTATTGTCCTTCGTGCAAAGGGTTGTCTTCGAATATGAATGGAGTGATTCTTGGAGGGACTTGTAAGAAGAAGGAAAAACAGTTTGTTATTGTTTGAAAATTATTTTCTTTCCCCATATGCAATTCACACAAGAAGGTACAGGCATCTTGATCAAAATTAAAGGATATGTTTTTTGTTCCCGTCTATTGTCCAAGCTCTAATAAAAGGAGTGCCTCAATATACGAGGGGGGTCCGATATTAAAGATACAGGCCAAAATTGACTGACATACATTTTTAAAGAAAATATTTAATACTTTCTACAAAAAACTATATAGTTTTGTTTATTTCTCGACATATTCTGCATAAAGATTGAGACATTTATCCTCGCTTGATGGTAGTTTCAACATCCCTTCATGGTAGTGTTGCCTGTCAAGTCGATTAAAGTAGTCCAAAACTGTGTCTTGCAATTTATGTTGATTGGCAAAGCGTTTCCCCGCCAACATTTTTTTTGCAAATTGGCAAATTTTCGGCAAAGCGTTTCCCCGCCAAACTTTTTTTGGCGGGGAAACGCTTTGCAAATCAACAGGAATTAAAGTAGTGCACAACTGTGTCTTGCAATTCCTGTTGATTTGCGAAGCGTTTCCCCGCAAAAAAAGTTTGGCGGGGAAACGCTTTGCCAAAAATTTGCCAATCTGCCAAAAAATGTTGGCGGGAAACGCTTTGCCAATCAACAGGAATTGCAAGACACAGTAGTGAACTACTTTAATCGACTTGACAGGCAACACTGCCATGAAGGGATGTTCAAACTACTGTAACGCTGGGATAAATGTCTCAATCTTTATAGAGAATATGTCGAGAAATAAACAAAACTATATAGTGTTTTGTAGAATGTATTAAATATTTTCTTTAAAAATATATGTTGGTAAATTTTGGCCTGTACCTTTAATATCAGACCCCCCTTGTAGTTTCCAGGTCAAACAATATGGAATCTGTGTATTTAAAGAGAGGACATTCCTTGCAATAAACATTTTTAGAAAACTTTGTTAGATATCTGTTTAATTTATAATTCTCCTTCGGATGTATCAATGTCAGAAAAAAAAAGTGTAAGTTTATTGGATATTTGTTAAACTTTTGATTTTGTAAAGGTTGTGGATATTTTATTAAATAAGGTTTGATTCTCATTCACTTTTTTTTAAGGAGTTGTGGATGCAGTGTGAAATTTAAACTTAAAATACCGTTAACGATTAATTGTGAGGCAACACTGGCTAACCCCGCTGTGTTTTGCGCCAGGCAAACGTAATTCCCGGCGTGTGTCTCCTTCAGGGAATCAATATTTAAGACCGACGTCTTTTTTCCGAAAGTCGCTATGGAAATCCCCTCAGCATCCTCGATGGGAACTCCGTTCAAGAACCAGGTGAATTTTACGGGCATATCACCGGCGGACACGCTACATTGAACGGTGGTCGATTCCCCGTAAAAGTTCGGCTCTTCTCCAAAGTTAAATGGGAGTAATTTTGGAAGGACTACAAAAATCCAAACAAATGGATACTAGAGGATAATAATAACAACTGTGTTTGTTTCTTGGAAAACAATTAGTGGTGGGTTACAAATTAAAAATAAAGTAAAACCATTGAGGTACCATTAACATGTAATTCTGTTGAATATTCCGTCATTCCTGCTGAATTTTTCGCTAAGCACGTGTAAGTTCCGGAATGTGTAGCTTGTACGGATTCAATGCTTAATTGACTGATTCTCTTATTTGTCCTTATTATGGTAATCCCGTCATAAAAGTCAAGAGATCTGCTGTTTAGCATCCACGTTATGTTTATCGGAAAATCGCCTTTGTTGACCATGCAATTTGCAGAGATCATGTCTCCAGAATTGATTTGGTCTTCCCCAAAAGTGAAGGGATGGATTTGCGGTTGAACTATCGCAAAATTAAGAGTGCAAATTATTTCTAGAACTGATATAAATTTGAAGACAATTATATTTTAATAACTGTAGAGATATTTATGCAAAAGGTTCATAAAACCCCGTAAACGCCAACGCAGATGTGATATATCGTTTACTTCATTCTCTTTGATCACTTAGTAAAAGATTTCTATTATTATACAGCGATTTTTTCTTTCATGTAGACATATCTTGATGCTCTGCAAATGTTCAGGCAGTCGTTTTTTTTTTTATAAAAGCGTTCAATTTAAAACTTTTACCAAGTATTTCCACTCCTTGATTAAGCATGAAGTAAAATTTCGAGTTAAGAAAAGTCTGAACAGGCTTTTCTAAACTCGGAATTATACTTCATGCGCCAGGCGTGTTTTATATATGTTATATATCGTGAAGTTCTAAATATTCTAATGTATTCTAATGCAGTATATTTTAAACTTTAGTTGAAATCAGTGTTTTATACTCGTAGCGCATGAAGTAAAATTTCGAATTTAGAAGAGCCTGAAAATTTCGCGGAGCGACTAAACCAAATTTTCAGGCTTTTCTAAACTCGAAATTTTACTTCATGCTTAATCAGGGAGTAGACACACTAGTTATAAGTCTAACTGAACGCTTTTTAAAAACAACGAATCCCTCAAAGTTTTTCTTTCAAGTATATGTGAATTTTCTATTAGGCATACATATGGATACGCTTTTTAAAGAGTTCAATTTGAAGCTTAAAACGTGTGTTTTCCACTCCCAGACTAAGCATGAAGTAAAATTTCGAGTTTAGAAAAGCCTGAAAATTTGGTTTGGTTGCGTAGCGCGAAGCGCGGAGCGACCAAACCAAATTTTCAGGCTTTTCTAAACTCGAAATTTTACTTCATGCGCCACGCGTATAAGACACTGATTTTAGGCAAAGTTTACTCGTTCACAATATTTCAGTGCTTTCAGTGTTTAATACGCATGGCGCATGAAGTAAAGTTTCGAGTTTAGAAAAGCCTGAAAATTTGGTTTGGTTGCGTAGCGCGAAGCGCGGAGCGACCAAACCAAATTTTCAGGCTTTTCTAAACTCGAAATTTTACTTCATGCGCCACGCGTATAAGACACTGATTTTAGGCAAAGTTTACTCGTTCACAATATTTCAGTGCTTTCAGTGTTTAATACGCATGGCGCATGAAGTAAAATTTCGAGTTTAGAAAAGCCTGAAAATTTGGTTTGGTAGCGCGAAGCGCGGAGCGACCAAACCAAATTTTCGTCATGCGTATTAAACACTGAAAGCGCTGAAATATTGTGAACGAGTAAACTTTGCCTAAAATCAGTGTTTTATACGCGTGGCGCATGAAGTAAAATTTCGAGTTTAGAAAAGCCTGAAAATTTGGTTTGGTCGCTCCGCGCTTCGCGCTAGGCGACAAAACCGCCTTTTCTAAACTCGAAATTTTCTTTACTTTTACTAGAAAAGCCTGAAAATTTGGTTTGGTAGCGCGAAGCGCGGAGCGACCAAACCAAATTTTCAGGCTTTTCTAAACTCGAAATTTTACTTCATGCACCATGCGTATTAAACACTGAAAGCACTGAAATATTGTGAACGAGTAAACTTTGCCTAAAATCAGTGCTATATACGCGTGGCGCATGAAGTAAAATTTCGAGTTTAGAAAAGCCTGAAAATTTGGTTACCAAATTTACAGGCTTTTCTGGTCGCGTAGCGCGAAGTGGAATACACTTATTTAAACTTCAAATTGATCTCTTTTAAGAAAACAACGAATATTAAAAAATATACAACACATAATTGGGATATGTATGTATACTCAAAAGAAAAACTCCCTGTATATAATTTGTATTAAAATTTACTTGGTTATGTTTGTGACACTTAAAGAAAAACCTCGATAGAGTTAGAATTTGTCAGAGTTAGGCATCAGAGAATTGATTGAAAAATTGAGTCAAATTGATTTAATCAGATTAAATAGTATTACAATAAAACCATTTATCGTTGAACCGACTGATTAAAAATAAAAGTTTTAAAAGATCAGTTGCATAAACATTTTTGAATTGAGTTCACTTATGACCTAAGTTCGCTGGTCTGATTAGCAAAAACTAGAACCACTTAATATACTCCATATTTGTGCTACTTTCTTGATGAAACCATATTTGCAAATTGGGTAAAGTAAGACACTTATTTTGTTCCATATCTTCATTTTCAGTTTCCCGACACGTGTTTCGATCATTTTCAAAATTAAAACAAAAGTAGTTTTAACGTTGAAAACGATCGTAACGGATGGAAACACGTGCCAGGTATTTGAAATTAAAAAAATTGGAACAAAACAAGTGATTTAAAAAACCCAATTTTAAAACCATTTACCTTTAAACCGATGAAATTAGTATGGTTTTTTGTGAGGAGAATATTTGGGAAAAACCAATGAAATAAATAATAAATAAATCATATGTTATTTTTCTTGGAAAACAAATAGTTGGTAATTTACAAAAAAACTAAAAGAGAAAGTATCAGGTACCATTAACATGTAATTCTGTTGAATATTCCGCCATTCCTGCTAAATTTTGCGCCAAGCACGTGTAAGTTCCGGAATGCATGGCTTGCACTGATTCAATGTTTAATTGACTTATTCTTTTATTTGTTCTAATTATGTTAATTCCATCATAAAAATCAATAGATCTGGTGTTCAACAACCATGTAATGTTTATAGGAAAATCGCCTTTGTTAACCAAACAATTTGCCGATACCATGTCTCCCGAATTGATTTGGTCTTCTCCAAAATTGAAGGGATTGATTTGTGGTTGAACTAATGCAAAATTGAGAATAATAACAATTTTTAAAACTGACTAATACAAACGGGAAAACAATTATATTCAAATCAGTTTTACAGAGAATTTCCCTGTTTTTAAAATATGCAGCGTATTTATCCTTTTAATTGGTACAAATATGGCATGTTTGTAATGGTTGGTGTCATTATCACATGATATGTCAACTTGACGTCGCCATCGGCAAGAATATCATTATTACGTCAACTAAAATCATTGCAAAAGCAACTAGGGATAGTCTCATCGGGCCCGGTCATCAAAGACAACAGTTGGTATACTACTGCCAGCTGTTGGGGAATTCTCTGATGACCGGACTGTTAATCATGAACGTGTTTGGGATTTTTACAATCGTACGAAATAGACCGACCGGAGTATAGTTCATTAGATACCAACATACATCACAAACAAATCCAAACATGTTGAATGTTGAACATTTTGATGAACGGGCCCATTATGAGACTACCCCTCTCTCATATCTCAGAATACTCGTATTTTCTTATTTATATAGGATTGAATTTATAGGAACATGATTAAAAATAAGTAACTAAACTATTACAAAATAATAACAATCTAAAGTATAAACTTGTTGATATCAATATACCATTAACAAGAAGATCAGAGGAGTACTCGGTACTTCCAGCTGAATTTGAAGCTATGCAAGTGTAAGTTCCCGAATGCACAGCTTGAACGGACTCAATGTTAAGCTGGCTTACGCGTTTGTTGGTCCTCAAAATGCTAATTCCGTCATAAAAATCTAAAGATCTGCCGTTCAAAATCCACGTAATATTTATAGGAAAATCGCCTTTAATTACCAAACATGTTATGGATACCATATCGCCAGAGTTCATTGGTTCATCTCCAAATGTAAACGGATGAATTTGTGGTTGAACTAAAAATTAGAACACCGAAAAGTAGTTTAATTAAAGGCAGGTTATATTCCTTAATTAAGATCATGTAGCTAAAAAGATGAAAGTATTGCGATTTATGTTTAGTTTAAAGAGCGCTTCTCAAACTTTTCACTTTATAGAATAAACATTTTTCAACGGATATCAGCTAGTAATTATACTCCAAAACTAAGAATAATTATTGAGCGATGGTGTTACAGGAGGATATCAAACATACTATGGATACACCGTGCCACAAATGTTGAAGTGCTTCAAAGGTGGAATAAAAAGAAAGCACTAATAAATACTATTAAAAAACATAAACTGCAGTAAGACATGTCATGTGGGGGAAACGCTATAGTTTGTTAAGACTAATTAGATCAGGGGTTTATAAAGTAAATATTGCTATGATGATTTTGAACCTCTGATATGCGACGGAACTTTAAGAAGAAGAAAGACTTTCCATTCTCAGACGAATTATCCACGGACTGTTCACCCTGTTTTTATATGATAAATGGTCTATCAATAGATGAATTAACCAATGATGAATTGTTCGGGATAAATAGTCCATGAAAAAATAGTGCACGGATGAATCGTCCGTAGATATGATGAATGGTCTATAGTTGAACATTCCTCTAGAAAAAAGACCATTGGTAAATTAACCAATGATGAATTGTTCGGGATGAATAATTCATGGATGAATTGTGCGTGGATGATATGATATGGTCTCTTACTCTAGATAAAATGTCAACAAAATGAGTCAACCAAGGATGAATTGTATAAGATGAATAGTCCATAGATGATTCGTCCGTGGATGATATGAATGGTCTATGGCTGAAGATTCCTCTAGAAAAGGTCCACTATATGAATCAATCAGGGATGAATTGTTCGAGATGAAGTCCACGGATGTATCTTGCGTGGATGATATGATGGATGATCTATATCAGTGGTCTCCAAAGTACGGCCCGCGGGCCAAATCCGGCCCGCGACTTTCATGAATCCGGCCCGCGATTGTTTGTAATTTTTTTTTGTAAATGTCATATTTTTAAATATTGTAACAATTGTTCCTTAAATTTTTCATAATTTTATAAAATTAATCGGATCTTGGCCGACTTTATTATGTAGAATTGTATTTGTGGCCCGCGAAGAAGATAGTTTGGAGACCCAGGATCTATATGGTCTATTCCTCTAGATAAAATATCCACTAAATAAATCAACCAAAGATATATTATTTGGGGTAAATAGTCCACGGATGAATGGTTTATAGTTGAAGATTCCTCTAGAAAAAAGTCCACTAGAAAAAGCAACCAAGGATGAATTGATAGGGATGAGTAGTCCACAGATGAATCGTGAGTGAATACGATGAATTAATGTCCACTAAATAAATCAACCAAGAGTGAATTGTTTGGGATGAATAGTACACGGATTATTCGTCCGTGGATGATATGACGAATGGTCTATGGATAAAGATTCCTCTAGATAAAAGATAAACCAACCAAAGATGAATTGATCGGGATAAATAGTTCCTACCTGATATATGAATGGTCTATGGCTGAAGATTCCTCTAGAAAAGGTCCACTATATGAAACAACCAAGGATGAATTGTTCGAGACGAAGTCCACGGATGTATCTTGCGTGGACGATATGATGAATGATCTATATGGTCTATTCCTCTAGATAAATTGTCCACTAAATAAATCAACCAAAGATGAATTATTTAGGGTGAATAGTCCACAGATTAATCGTCCGTGTATGATTTGATGAATGGTCTATGGTTGAAGATTCCTCTAGAAAAAAGTCCACTAGATAAAGCAACCAAGGATAAATTGTTAGGGATGAATAGTCCACAGATAAATCCTGTGTGGATACGATGAATTAATGTCCACTAGATAAATCAGCCAAGAGTCAATTGTTTGGGATGAATAGTACACGGATTATTCGTCCGTGGTTCATATGGCGAATGGTCTATGGATAAAGATTCCTATAGATGAAAGATAAACCAACTAAGGATGAATTGTTCATGATAAATAGTCCACGGATGAATAGTCTACGGATAAATCGTCCATGCATGAATCGTCCATAGATGTATCGTCCTAGATTTGATTAAAAACATAATAGCCTTGTTTATCGTCTAATTGCCAAATCTCAAAAATGTATACAAAGCATCAAATCATCTACTGCTTATGAGCAATGTTCATTCTTTCGAATGTATTGGATACTTTTGCGCACGATTCATAATAATAGATTGTCAATCAGTTGATTTTATTATTTTTTCATTTTTTCTTTTTTGGGTTTTACGTCATCTATTTCCGCTGCTAAGGCCAATCATGACGCCGGAGATTAGGTCTACAGCTGTCCGGGAATTTTGCCGAACCCGGTGGGAGTTCCAACCCACCGGTAGGGATCTTTAACGTGCACGCAACATCCAGGCAGTACACGGGTCCTACATGCATTTAACGTCATTTTTTCATTTTATTCATTAATCTTGGGATACGTTTTGGGAATGTTAAAATTAAGGAATAACAAAACTGATAACGTGTTTATACTACTTAAAATATAATACCCTTGACATGCAGATCTGAAGAATACTCAGCACTTCCAGCTGAATTTGAGGCTATGCACGAGTATGTTCCCGAATGAATCGCTTGTACATAATCAATGTTCAGTTGACTAACTTTCTTGCTGGTTCTAATTATAGACACCCCATCATAATAGTTTACTGATTTATTATTCACCATCCAAGAAATGTTTAGAGGTAAATCGCCTTTGCTAACAAGGCAAATGATCGAAACTGTATCACCTGAATTAATGGGTTCATCACCAAAGTTGAATGGATGAATTTGTGGTTGAACTGCGGAGAAGAATGTTAGTTACAATATTTTTAAAATACATTTTAGTTAGATCAATTCTCTGTTTGGTGCCACTTTCGTGATATTAGCCCGAAAAAATAATCCAATTATGTTGTAAGGATTCAATTGGATGTGATTTACATCATCACCAAAATTGAGTGATGCATTTGTGATTGAACTATGACGAAGAATTCATTCGTGCAATAATTTTTTTCTTCACTACCAAAATCCAAAATATTGTAATAACAAATATCCACCTTTCCATTTCATCCAAAAAATACACGAATAATTGACAACGCATTCATTTTTGGTTGAACTACAAAAATACATTTTTGTTACAATATTTTGGAAACGAAATGCTTAGTATCTTAGTTTCTCAAGTATACATGCCCTAATTACAGCGTATCTGCCGATAATCTTTAGATAATCCTTGTTTTTTTTTTAAAGAGTTCAATTCGAAACTTAAAACGAGTGTTTTTTTACTCCCAGACTAAGCATGAAGTAAAATTTCGAGTTTAGAAACGCCTGAAAATCTGGCTTGGTTGCATAGCGCAAAGCACGAAGCGACCAAACCAAATTTTCAGGCTTTTCTAAACTCGAAACTTTACTTTATGCGCCACCGGTACAAAACACTGACATATTACGAAGTTTAAAACACATCGCTAAACTTCACACTAAATCAGTGTTTTGTACCGGTGGCGCATGAAGTAAAATTTCGAGTTTAGAAAAGCCTAAAAATTTGGTTTGGTCTCTCCGCGCTTCGCGCTACGCGACCAAACCAAATTTTCAGGCTTTTCTAAACTTGAAATTTTACTTAACCTGGGAGTGGAAAACACTCGTTCAAAGCTTAAAATTGAATTCTTTTAATAAACCAATATCCGGAAAATGTACAACGTATGCATATGTATACTTAAAAAAAAATATCTTTGTATATGTCGTGTCTACAAGCGATGCATCAACAAAAGACATATTTATTTACATGAAAAAAACTAAGATATTACAATATTTTGCTTTAATTAAAACAGCTTGTTACGTAAATATAATAATAACTTTAATTAATTTGCTTATAACCTTTTTTTAACATTTTATTTTGAACCAGATGTATATTTTAGACAGCATCAAACTATTGAGAATGGTCACTTTGTGTCCAAAATGTACAACTGGGCACAAATAAATTGGTGACCAGCTGTAAATTTCGGACACAAAGTGACCATTACAATGTTTGATGCTGTCTGAAATGTGGTTACAAATAAAATGTTAAAGAAAGGTTTTAAGCGTATTAATTAAAGTTATTATTATATTCACGTAACAAGTTAATCCAAATATTTTGTTTATAACCAAAATTGAATTGTTTAGTTTTTTCTTTTCAAAGTTCATTTTTGTGCTATTAATAGATGATGTTTTAATCGAAAAGAAATGCGTTAATATTGCAGGGATTATTGAATCACAAGTGTGATTCATTTCATTTTTTTGAGTTTGGAATAAGGTGGAAAGCTGACAACTTTTAAGCAAAAATCGCCAGATATTTTAATATTTGGTTAGGTTAACAGAAATAATTAGGTAACAACTTGTTGATATTAACAAAAAAACGACAATAAAATACCGTTGACATGCAGATCCGATGAATACTCAGCAATTCCAGCTAAATTCGAAGCTAAGCATGTGTAGGATCCCGAATGAATCGCTTGTACATAATCTATGTTTAATTGGCTAACTTTCTTGCTCGTTCTAATTATAGATATTCCGTGGTAATACTCGACTGTTTTATTATTTACCATCCAAGATATATTTAAAGGTAGATCACCTTTGTTGACGAAACACATAATCGTGACGGTATCACCTGAATTAATGGGTTCATCGCCAAAGTTGAATGGATGAATTTGTGGTTGAACTGCGAGGGAAAATGTTTGTTATAATATTTTAAACAAGGCATTTTAGTAAGTTTATTTTCGTTCCTCGTTTTAGCAAGTATTGATGTTTCAGTCAAAAAAATAAATCCATTTTTGGCTGAAGAAGGAAGTAATATTTTTATTGAAATATTTTGGAAGTTTAATTTCAGTCAGACAATATTTATTTTAGATTCACCTTTTGTACGTTTGAGATCACTTTTCAATTTTTAGGTATAATTTATTGGTATCCACAAGACAATAGAAGCTATCACATTTGTCGTGATAAATACAACATATTTAGTTAAGTGTATCATTCCTACATAATTTACTTTTAGATTTGGATTTATAAATTCGGATAGAAAAGCCTGACAATAAAAAAAAAACTAATAGGTATTTCAACATTTGGAAACATTTTGGAAAAGTAAGGACTAAGTAAGGATCTGTGAAGACCGAAACACGTGTCAGGAAACTGAAAATCAAATAATGGAACAAAACAAGTGTTTTTCTCTACTAAATAAGTAAGGATGTAGTTTAAAAAATATATTGAGTAATGTAAGAACTTTTTGATATTAACAGAGACTAGAAAATACCGTTGACGTGCAGATCTGATGAATACTCAGCAGTTCCAGCTAAATTCGAAGCTACGCACGAGTAAGTTCCCGAGTGAATCGATTGAACATAATCTATGTTCAATTGGCTAACTTTTTTGCTCCCTCTATTTATAGATATCCCATCGTAAACGTTTATTGATCTATTATTTACCATCCAAGTAATGTTTAGAGGTAAATCGCCTTTGTTGACGAGGCACGTGATCGAAACGGTGTCGCCAGAATTAATGGGTTCATCACCGAAATTGAAGGGATGAATCTGCGGCTGAACTGCGGAGAAAAATTTTCGGATAAAAGTTTGCTCAAGTATTTTTTAAATTCCGACTTCTTGGTATTATAAAAACATATGGTTCATAGGTTTTGGTTGCCAAAAGTTCATAGTAGGCCTTGGGAACCTACCGAGGTTCTTATTTGACTTGTAACATAGTACTGTTAAACTAAACTGATAAAGGCAATCAGTTTAGTTTAACAGTACTATGGTACTAGTCGATTTTTTTACTGATGTCAATTTTTGATTTAGTTGAAGATGTAACATTGGTCAATCACATCGTAAATTCACTATTTTTTCAAATTCTGAGTTTTTCTTCGATTCAAAGAGAGAACATTATTAATTTTGTTTTATAGATTATGACCCGTATTCATACCTCACATTTAGTGCTTAAAGCGACTTTAGATGTGTTCCAAGATGTGACTTCAGATGTGCCCTGACCACAATACTCTTCTAAAGCCCACGTTTTATTAAAGTGGCTTTAAATTACTCTTACAACCCTTGTTGGACGCAAGAGATATGTATCGTTTAAAAGTGACATAAATGTTACATATAAACAGCATCATCTTTAAAGTAACATTTAGGAATACATCTAATGTCGCTTTTAGCACTAAATGTCAGGTATAAATAAGGGCCAATATATTTTGAATTTGAATTTGATAAAGTTGAATTTTTAATGTGATGTTTTTATCATCAAAGTTAAAAACAATCTCTAGCGTTTAGGTATTTGTTTCTGTCCTGTCAATTTTAAAACGTTTCCACTCACTCTTGATTATATTGTAAATAAAAGCCGCAACGAAGGAGAAATCATTCGGCCCATTGTCTGTTTATGAATTGTTTATCAGCTAGCAAATTATGATATTTTTTCACGTGGAATAAGGTAGGTCCAGTAGGTAATACAAGCTGAAACAAAAATCTGACAATTGCAACAAACAGTATACAAATTATCAGGTCTTTGTTGCTCATGCAGTATTCGGAACATATGAAGCGCAATGAATAGATTACAAAATATTAATTTTTCATTCAAAAACAATTCTTTGTTAAAAATACCGTTAACATGGAGATCAGTTGAGTACTCAACAAATCCTGCTGGATTAGAAGCTATACAAGAATACACTCCCGAATGTATAGCTTGAACTGAATCAATGTTCAATTGGCTGACTCTTTTACTAGTTCTAGATCTCGCAATTCCGTCGTAAAAGTCAATAGATCTGTGATTTAGCATCCATGTGATGTTTAACGGAAGATCTCCTTTATTCGCGAAGCAATTAATTGAAACAGCATCGCCGGAATTAATTGGGTCTTCTCCAAAATTGAACGGATGTATTTGTGGTTGAACTGCGAAAAAATGGGTTTCTTATCATATTTATGAAAAGTTTATGTAAATGACATACTCATACTATGAGTTTATTCAATGAATACTCCATCAATTCAAACAGAAAACCAGTCATATAGGGAATTTTTCTTTTAATTATAGATTTTTTTCAAACTCCTTCAATTTGAAGCGTCCAACTAGTGTTTCCACTCTTTGATTAATTTACAGCAAATGTGTTCATTCCAGACATTAGATAATGCATTATATTTAGCAAATCAGAGCAATTGAATTCTTAAATATGTAAAACTGCGGTACAGTAAGCCTCCAAACATAATCTATTTTATTCTCGCCCTTAAGTACGTTATCAATACATCCAATATTTTGACAGTGTTTTCGAAATATGACTCACGTTTGAATTTTCCACTCATTTTTGACCTCATCACTTTCCGACCATATTGTTCAGAAAAACCTGACGATGTTTGAAGTAACATCGTCAGATCTTAAGGTATAATTGGAAGATATTGTTTACTTAAAATAATATTAAAAGGTATAACAAAACATAGTTTCGTGCTATCTACAATCCATTAAAGATACCATTAACATGAAGATCAGTGGTGTATTCGACAGTTCCAGCTGGATTAGAAGCTAAGCAAGAGTACACTCCCGAATGAACAGCCTGGACTGCATCAATGTTCAACTGGCTGCTTCTCTTTCCGGTTCTAGATATCGTGACTCCGTCGTAAATATCAATAGATCTTTGGTTGATCTCCCAAGTGATATTCAAAGGAAGGTCTCCTTTATTTACAAAGCAATTGATTAAAACAGCGTCGCCGGAATTGATCGGATCTTCTCCAAAACTAAACGGATGAATTTGGGGCTGAACTATAAAGCAAAATATAAGTTGACCGCGTACAAAGAGTTTTTCATTTAAGTTTGCATATCGTAATAAATATAGAATACACTGTAAATCTTCAGACATTCTTGAAAAGAGTTCAATTTGAAACTTCTAACGAGTGTTTTCACTCCCTGATTAAGCATGAAATAAAATTTCGAGTTTAGAAAAGCCTGAAAATTTGGTTTGGTCGCGTAGCGCGTAGCGCTACGCGACCGAACCAAATTTTCAGGCTTTTCTAAACTCGAAATTTTATTTCATGCGCCACGCGCTTAAAACACTGATTTTAAGTAAAGTTCAAAATATACTACTAAAGCAGTATACTAAAGACGTATATTCTGAACTTTACATCAAATCAGTGTTTTATACGCGTGGGGCATGAAGTAAAATTTCGAGTTTAGAAAAGCCTGAAAATTTGGTTTGGTCGTTCCGCTTCGCTACGCGACCAAACCAAATTTTCAGGCTTTTCAAAACTCGAAATTTAACTTCATGCTTAATCTGGGAGTGGACAACACTCGTTTTTAACTTCAACTTTAACCCCTTTCAAAAACAACCAATATCTGAAGATTTGAAAGAACCATTCTCTGTACTCGTATGTATACAGATAAAAAAATCTCCTTGTATATACACTGTAAATCTTCAGACATTTTTGAAAAGAGTTCAAATTGAAGCTTTACAAGGTTGTTTTTTACTCTCAGGTTAAGTATGAAGTAAAATTTCATGCTTTTCTAAACTCGAAATTTTACTTCATGCGCCACGCGTATAAAATACTAATTTCAACTGAAGTTCAAAATATACTCCTAAAGCAGTATGCTAAAGACGTATATCTAAATTTTAAATCAAATCAGTGTTCAATACGCGTGGTGCATGAAGTAAAATTTCGAGTTTAGAAAAGCCTGAAAATTTGGTTTGGTCGCTCCGCTTCGCTCCGCTTCGCGGAGCGACCAAACCAAATTTTCAGGCTTTTCTAAACTCGAAATTTTACTTCAAGCTTAATCTGGGAGTGGAAAACACTTGTTTAAAGCTTGAATTTGAACTCTTTTCAAGAATATCTTTATTGTTAATCTGGGAGTGGAAAACACTCGGTTAAAGCATTTAATTGTATTTTTAAAATAACAACGAATGTCCTAAAATTGTCAACGTATGCATATGTATACTTAAAAGAAAAATTCTCTGTGAGATTGTAACAATTTTCCGATTGTTTTACAGATCAAAATTAAGAGTTATGCTTTTGAATTAGACGTTATCAAACTCATAAGGCTCAAGTAGGCTTTGGCAACAACTAGTGCACAGTCTTCTGTTCTATTTCATAGTACTGCTGAAGTAAATTGTTACCCGTATGTGTTGTCACTATTTGTAAAACTTGAAACAGGTGATGAATTATCTTACACTGACATCAGATATGATAAAACTCAAAATACACGAAGTTTTGGTTAAGACATCCATGCATCCATATATCAATAATCTAATAAAATAAGTCAAGTCAACAAAACAATAAAAATAGTAATTGCAATGATTAGTGTTTGCGTCCCAAGATAATTTCCTTATAGAAATTCCAGCACACTTATTTTCCTTTCCTTACCAAATGACGAAAAAATCATAATTCATATAGATTGTTTTGGATTCAAAGGTATTGAGAGGAAATAGGAGAAAACTATTTAAACCAAAAAACACGGTTCATTAAAATTACCGTTGATTTTCAAAATTGACGAACAAATCTTAATTCATATAGATCGTTTTGGATTTAAAGGTATTGAGAGAAAATAGGAGAAAACTATTTAAACTAAAAAACACATTTTCCTCAAAATTACCGTTGACTTTTAAAATTGTCGAGTGCTCAACGCTTCCAGCTTTATTATTAGCAATGCAAGTGTACACACCAGAGTGTTCCCCATGAACCGAATCAATACTCAAAGTGCTAATACGTTTAGTGGTTCTCAAGACGCTAATCCCTTGATTACCATCAATGGGTTTGTTATTGAGCATCCACGTGATTTTAATGGGAAAATCCCCTTTGCTTATCCCACATTGTACTGTAGCCATATCGCCAGAATCAACAGGTTCTTCTCCGAAATCAAAGGGTAAGATTTGGGGTTGGACTATTATATGGATTTGAAATAAAGAAAATAATAATTACAGTTTAATACAAGGACTGTAATAAAGTTTGGAGCAAACCGACACGATCGCAGTCGTCGAGGCTATCAATGAAATTCGTTTAATCACACTGAATATGATTGGTTGATAAGGCGATCGTAGAACTTATTTCATTTAACTAACTGACAAATTGAAATACATTTGTGCACATACAACTAAAAGTCCGAAAATTCGACTTGTTCAATTTATCAAAAGTTAATGACGGTATCGATTTGTCACTATTTTTCGGCAAGTTACCTAAATTAACACACAGATGAACCCCATAGACAATAAAATATCTATTCAGATGTCTGCATTCCTCGCCTAGTTAAATGGAATCAGCTCTAACCGCGACCGAAACAGCGATCGTGTCAGTTTGTTCCAACCGTTATAGATAAATACATACTAAATTATATTATTATTATAAGCAAAGTAATATTAGCTAAATACTACATTTAGTTACTAATACAGGAATAGTAACTAAATGATACAAAAAAATGATATACCATAAAACCATTCAACAATGTTTTAAAGTTTAACATTTTTGCAAGTACCATTTATCAATAATGTTGAACTATGAGTAGCAGTTCCAGCTTTATTTTTGGCTAAACAAGTGTATATTCCAGAATGTTCCGGTTGGGCGGAGGCAATTGTTAAGAGATTAGTTCTCCCTCCGATGGGAATCATGGAGATGCCAGCATCTACTCTAATCGTTTGATTATTCAAAGTCCACGATATTTTAAGAGGAGTGTCCCCTTTGCCGACATAACAAGTCAATTGCACGCTGTCTTCCATGTTGGCCTCACCCTCAAAATCGAACGGTGTTATATGTGGTAAGACTGGAGGATATAATACATTTTACTATCATACGAAGTATTCAAGCAGAAAAGTTCATGATATTTTAAGAGTATCTTCTTTGCAGATACAACAAGAGATTTGCACGCTATTAATTGTCGTCAGAAAAACAAACACAATTAAACCTCTCAAATGTTGTTACTATATTAAGGAATTGTAAGTTAAATGAAGGTTTACACAGAAATATGTGGTTCCTTGTTTGTCCAGGGTGTAGAAGTTGCCCACTGTTGCCTATAGGCGACATGGGACTAAGCTCGTCTTTAGATAGATTATTAGAATATCCACCTCGAGGAGATATATGGGACTAGATTGTTAAATCAAAAGCCAAATGCTATTAGAAAAGTAGGTAATTAAAACCTTACAGGTAGTTATTTAAAATGTTTTACCACGGGTTAACTGAGAAAATTATTGAAAAAAAAAAATGGTGATGTGTCCATCATAGTACTTTTCCCCGTAAATTGCGTATTAAATCACTTTTAAAATATTTGTAGCATTATTATTTTCAAAATGTCTTCAACTTTTTGATAACTACAACTTTTATTTGAAACATTTTTCAATTGGATCAACACACACTGACACAAACCAATGACTAGATAAAAAACACTATTTATTGAATATCTCAAAAACTAAGAGTGCTATGACAAAAAGTGAAGATACAAAAAATCTTTAATATTTTGTTACCTACAACTTTTTTTTGAAACATTTTCCAATTGTATCAACACACACACTGACACAAATCAATGACTAGATAAAAAACACTATTTATTAAATATCTCAAAAACTAAGAGTGCTATGACAAAAAGTGAGTCCACAAAAAATCTTTAGTTTTTCATTTCCTACAACTTTTATTTGAAACATTTTTCAATTGTATCGACACATACACTGTCACACACCAATAACTAGATAAAACACACAACTTTTGAAATATCTCAAAAACTAAGAGTGCTATGACAAAAAGTAAGTGAACAATACATCTTCATTTTGTTATTATCTACAACTTTTATTTGAAAGAATTTTTTGTTTGATGAACGTTTATTGAAAAAATCTGAAAAAACTGAAAAACGCTAAGAGTAAAGTACCACTTCCGGTTTTCCGATTTTCACCAAAAGCTTTTCAGTTCTTCCGATTGTAACAAAAAGCTTAAGTTTCAAGTTTCATCTCGATATCTTTAGCGGTTTTTGCGGTACAGCGCACACAGACAGAGACAGACAGACAGACAGACAGACAGACAGACAGACAGACAGACAGACAGACAGACATTTTTCAAAAATGGTCTTATTCGACTCAGGGGACCTCAAAACGGATATTTCCGCAAAAATTTTTGATTCGAAAATTTTCACGAAAACAATACTTTCCCTTTGTATTACATACGGGGGAAAGTAATAAAGTAATGGTAACGGGTTTTCAGCGGTTTCTGTTGAGTGCGTAAGATGTGCTAGTGTAAAAATAACATATGATTTATATTTTGGCACTAGCACATCTTACGCACTCAACATATGTACAGAAATTATTACATTTACGCTTGAACAACGTTGGGAAATATTGAAAACTTATTTCAAAAGTGTTGTTCAAACAGTTCGAATGTATACGCAAATTTGTGGAAAAATTCATGAGACGGGAATGTTAGTGAATCATAGAAACAGTCTCTGCCATGTCCAGTGCACAGAGACCAGAATATTGCTATTCTAGCCTAAAGTGTGAAAGCCACTCTAAAAACATTAATTCGCCTTTTCGGTCAACGAGGAGTGCTATAGAGGCATGAAAACTTTTTGTGGTCAGAAATTGAGGACATAGACTTAAATAATCTTTGGTTTCAGCAGGATGGGCGGCATGCCCAGAGCCCATCAAACAATCGATCTTTTGGGCACTAAGTTTGCTAAACGTGTAATTAGTCGTTTTTATAATGTCAATTGTCCTCCACATAGCTGAGATTTGACGCAATTCACAAACGATTCAGGCGCTTAAGCACCTTCGAAAATGTACTAAAAAATTGGGTTGACAAGATGAGCTTCTGCTGTACCAGCCGAGGCAACCACATGACTGAAACTGTTTTCATTATTAATGGGAAGGATTGCTCTTGCCAAGAAAGCATTAACAATAAAAAAGAAAATATTGATCCGTGTTTATATTATAGCATTTTTAAAAAGAATCTGCTTGATGGACCACCCTAAACAACTGCAAAACTTGAACAAGTTTAAAAACCACCATTTTTATTATTAATGCACTTTGTAATCTATTATGGTTAATCAACAGAGCCATTCAGCTGATCCTAACCAGATACGCAGGAAAGAGAATACCACTATTGTGAAACTATAGTCAAAAAAATCTTCTTCTATTTTCGGCGCCATCTCCATTCAAAGAAGGTCGGCGACAATTTTAGCATACTTATTTCGATAATGCGTCACGTGGATTAAAGTTGATAAGAATAGTTTATTAAAAGAACGTTTGGGAATTTAAGGTACAATCTTGGTAATATTTGCTGCGGCTTATCAATAAAGCTGTAGAGCTTAGGGAATCCAATACACAATAAGATAAATACTCCTGTAATAATCAAGCTCCAGAAAATATAACGAAATTTGTTGAGAATTTAATTGAGGGATCAAATTTTACTTGTATGAAAATGTTAATAGGTTGTAAGGTTTTTAGTTGAGAGACTAAATTCCTTAGTGGGTTTGTGATTAAGGCCCAGTTGCAGCAAAAACGTTAAACTCGAATTCAAGCTGAACTTGAGTTCAAGCTAACCTTGAGTTCTAATGTCACTTTGAACCCGAGTTCAAAGTTGAACCAGTTAAATATGTTAGGCTTTAAGTAAATCGAATAGGTAATTAAAAGGATTTTTAGAAACTTAAAAGTAAAAACTAAATTTAAAAGTGCAAAAAAATATGCGTTTTAAAATATTGTTGGTACCATTAACTTTCAAAGTAGCAGTATTCACAGCACTACCAGCTTTATTACTAGCAATGCATGTATATTCTCCAGAATGCATCGCTTGAACGGAATCTATGCTCAATTGGCTAACCCTTTTATTAGTCCTAAAGACCGTCACACCATCATATAAATCAATTCCTCTTCCATTTAACTGCCACGTGATATCAATAGGAAAATCCCCTTTATTAACGGTACAGGTAGCAGTAGTCACATCGCCAGAATCAATCGTCTCATCTCCGAAATCAAAAGGTACAATTTGTGGTTGGACTAAATAGATGAAAAATAGATAAATACAATAATAATCTTGAGCTCCATGCAAAGAAAAAATAACATAAAGGTTCAATAACAAAACTCCGATTAATGAACGTTCAAAGTAATTAAGTGCTAAAAAGCAATATATTAAACTTTCGGATCAATTCTCAGAACAATTGGTAGTCAATACCGTTGATTAGTAAAGTTTAACTATGCATTGCAGCTCCAGCCTTGTTTTTAGCTATACAAATAAAAATTCCTAAATGTTCAGGTTGAACAGAGGAGATTTTCAAGAAGCTTGTGCGACCTTTAATGGGATTCATGGAAATGCCAGGATCTACGCGAATGGTTTGGTTGTTTAGAGTCCAAAAGATTTTCAGAGGCAACTCTCCTTTGCTGACGTAATCATTTAATTGGACGCTATCTTCCATATTAGCTTCACCCTCGAAATAAGCAATAAGAAAACTAGCACTAATATCAAACTTTAGTCAAAAAAATTGAATAGTTTATTAAAAGGTTTTTTCAAATTTAGGTATAATCTCGAGTATATTTGCAGCGGGTTATCAACAAAACTGTTCAGCTAATTTATCAAACTGTAGAAAAGTACAATTAATGGTTTATTAAAAGGCTTTCGGAAAGTAAGGTGTAAATAAACAAAGGAACAAATATGCATTTTAAAATATTGTTGGTACCATTAACTTTTAAAGTAGCACTATGCATAGAACTACCAGCTTTATTACTAGCAATGCACGTATATTCTCCAGTATGCATCGCTTGAACTGAATCTATACTTAATTGGCTAATCCTCTTATTAGTCCTCAATACAGTCACACCATCATAAAAATCAATCCTTCTCCCATTCAACTGCCACGTGATATTAATGGGAAAATCCCCTTTATTAACAGTACAAGTAGCAGTAGTCATATCACCGGAATCAATCGTCTCTTCTCCAAAATCAAAAGGTAAAATTTGTGGTTGGACTAAATGGATCAAAAAAATAAATACGTTAATAATCTTGAGTTTAATATACGACTAAAGGAAAAAAATAACATAAGGATTCAAACAAATGGAACTAATAATAAAGCAGCAATCAACGTAAGTTCACAACATCTACAAAAATTAAGTTTTCACTGAAAAACTGTTAGGTCAGTTCACAGAACATTTCGTAATACCATTGATGAGTAAAGTTGAACTATGCATTGCAGTTCCAGCTTTATTTTTAGCTATACAAGTGAAGATTCCTGAATGTTCAGGTTGAACAGAAGAGACAGTCAAGAGGCTTGTGCGACCTCCAATGGGAATCATGGAAACGCCAGAATCTTCGCGAATGGTTTGGTTGTTTAGAATCCACGTGATTTTAAGAGGCAAGTCTCCTTTACTGACGTAACAATTTAACTGGACGCTGTCTTCCATATTAGCTTCACCCTCGAATTCGAATGGTGTTATGTGTGGTAAGACTGAAATATATGAATATTTAAAATTGAATCAGTGACGAAACTACATACAGAGATTTTTTCGTTTAAGCATATACATCCTGAGGTATACGCTATACATTTTCACACATTTGTTGTTTTTATAGAAGGTTTTAATTTGAAACTTCTAACGAGTGTTTCTACTCCTTGATTAAGCATGAAGTAAAATTTCAAGATTAGAAAAGCCTGACAATTTGGCGCACAGCACAGCGATCAAATCAAATTTTCAGGCTGGTGGCGCTAAAAAAAAATATATATATATTTTTCGGTTTGAATTTTTCGCTCTGCTTCGCTACGCGATCAATCCAATTGGGCTATTCTAAATTCTAAATTTTACTTTATGCTTAATTTTGAAGTGGAAACACTCGTTAGAAACTCTTAATCAACGAATGTCGTAAATTTACAGCGTATGCATATTTATGCTTAAAATAAAATTTCCCTGTATGTACATTACATAAATACATTTTACAAATGTTTATTTCGCGTAATCTAAGCCTTTAAAATTGGAGCGAACAGTTTGCTCAATTTATTCCACGATATTTACGCTCCTGGCCCAATAACTGGTTTTTAAATCCCAGATATTAATGCCATTACAAAATTCTAACTTCAAAAACTGTTATGTAACATGTAACTGATTTTGTTAAACAGTCTTTAAATAGAACCTGAGTTACAAACATTTAACTAGGTTGAAGACTGCTAAGTAGTAATAGAACAGAAAGATCATTCCATCATAAATATATATCTCTCAAAGCTGCTGGACAACAGATATTTTTGTTCGACAGTCTTTAAATAGAATTTTATTTGCAAACATTTTAAAAGTTTAAAGACTGCCACTTTAATTACATCATAAAAATGTATTTCCCAAAGCTGTTGAAGACAGCTATTTTCATTCCATCACAAAAATCAATCTCCCAAAGAAACAGCTACGAGTATGTTTTCCAACAGCTTTGAAATTAAAGTGGCAGTCCTCAAAATTTTTAAATGTTTGCAACTAATATTTAATGACTGCCGAATAAAAATATCTGCTGTTCAACTATTTTGAGAGATATATTTCTACGATGGAATGATCTTTTTGCTACTTAGCAGTCTTCAACCTTGTAAAATGGCTGTAAGTCAGGTTCTATTTGAAGACTGTTCAACAAAATTGTGTTGGATAGTCTTCATATATGCAAATATTTAGAAAGGTTAGACTGTCATGTTCACGACATAACAATCCACCCCTCAAAGCTGTTAAGCAACACATAGTTTTGTTGGGCAGTGAGAAAAATCTCAGTTTAAAAACTGCGATTTTTATCATATCTCATATAGGTAAATCTAAAGGATTGAATATTTGAATATGTAAGGAAAAAATTAAAATTAATATATGTAATTTTTCAATTTTAAAACATTGTTTATACCATTGACTTTTAAAGTAGCACTATGCATTGCGCTGCCAGCCTTATTACTAGCAATGCACGTATATTCTCCAGAATGCATTGCTTGAACTGAATCTATACTCAATTGACTATTCCTCTTATTCGTCCTCAAAACAGTTACACCATCATAAAAATCAATCCCTCTTCCATTTAACACCCACGTAATATCAATAGGATAATCCCCCTTATTTACCGTACAATGAGCCGTAGCCATGTCACCAGCATCAATCGTCTCCTCTCCAAAATCAAAGGGCAGAATTTGTGGTTGGACTGTTTGGATGGAAATAAAAATAAGATCAAACTTTTTTTTTGTAAATACCATTTATCAGTAAATTAGCGCTATGTGTTGAGATTCCGGCTTTGTTTTTTACGATGCAAGTGAAAAGACCAGCGTGGTATGGTTCAACTGAAGCTATGGTTAAGAGGCTGGTGCGTCCGCCGATTGGTATGATTGAAATGCCTTCGTCGGCGCGAATTGATTGGTTGTTGAAGGTCCAGATGATGTCGAAAGGAGTGTCGCCTTTACTGACGTAACAGTTGAGTTGGACACTGTCGCCCATGTTGACGTCACCGTCGACGAAAAATGGGTTTATGTGAGGTAAAACTATAAACATTTAATTAAGAATATCATTTCTGAGAATGTGACAGAAACCGCAATGATGATCAATAGTTATGAAATTCAGTATTTGTATAACTGTACTAAATTTTGAATGAAATGTGTATTGAGCAAGATGAAGCTGTTTATAATTACTATATATCTTGCTGGAGCGGAAATTTGCCTCTTAGGGATGTTAGAACTAATTACATATTATTTTTAACAGTGAAATCAACATTTCAACATATTTTTGTTGATACTACATTCCATAATTGGGGATAGTTGCATTGAAAATAAGAATGACTTAACAGCAGACATTTGAGATTTATAGATGGAATTAGGACACAATTGTTAAAAAAAAAGAACTAGAATTTTGCCACTGTTTGAGAAATGTTGAATGATCAGTGGAGAACATTTTTATGAAATTCTACTCCACGTTAAGGATCAGTAAACAAAATATTTTGTAGTAAAAACTAAGTATTTGAGATTAATAAACTCTTCTTATGAGTTTTATGGCCTCATCTGTAAAACTCTGTCGACCAGTTATATTTACTAGTATTCTAGGTATTTACCAGAATGAACTAAATTATGATTAGAGGAATATCGGTTTAGTAATCGTAGGAATATAGGAGAGTCAATATGAAACTTAATAAGTAAAATTGTTGCTATTTCCAAAAAATAACTACCGTTAACTTTTAAAATAACTGAATGAGAAATACTGCCTGCACTATTTGAGGCTGTGCAAGTGTATTCCCCAGAATGATCGGCTTGTACAGAATCGATGGTCAATTGATTGATCCTTTTGTTTGTTCTTAACACAGTAATTCCCGTATAGTATTTAATTGGTTTTCCATTTAACGTCCAAGAAATATTGATTGGAAAATCTCCTTTGTTTATCGCACAATTTACGGTTACCAAATCGCCGGAATCAACAGTTTCTTCTCCGAAATAAAAGGGCACAATTTGTGGTTGAACTGTGTAGAAAAAATACTTTAAATTACCACTAATCACAATTTACTATCGTAGAATGGATTTTTAAGATTGTATTTAAATACATGTAAATAAATTAATGGGAGATATTATAGGAAAGTATTTATGAAACTTAATTTATAAACATTATGTTTAAGCTAAAATATATACATATGCTGTTTTTAAAAAATTAGTACCGTTGACTTTTAGAACAGCCGAATGGGAAACACTGCCAGCGCTATTGGAAGCTGTGCAAATGTATTCTCCAGAATGTTCAGCCTGCACAGAATCAATAGTTAATTGGTTGATCCTTTTATTTGTCTTTAAAACGCTAATTCCTGAGTAGTAATCGATTGTTTTTCCGTTTAAAGTCCAAGAAATATTGATTGGAAAATCCCCTTTGTTAATCGCACAATTAACGGTAATCCAATCGCCGGAATTCACAGTTTCATCTCCGAAATCAAAAGGTAGGATTTGTGGTTGGACTGCGTGTATATGAAATGAATCAATATTTTTAACACTAATGGGAAAATATTCGCCAATAATGACAATTGAGAATTTTTCAAAAGGTTAATTTAAGTGTAAACCTTTTGTAATTCTGTGATCCACGATACAACTTGTAGAACAATTGTAGATTCGATCGTTATTACCACCGTCGTTTTAACTATAATGGCGTTATAAAATAGCAATTTGGAAGTATAAGTGGGAAACTGTACACGGAACACATAAGTTTCGTATTTAAACCCTTTTCTATCTCTAAAATTACTATTTGTGGCCAAATCGATTCTAAATTTTATATTGTGTGTTCTGTACTTGTTTCACAAATAATGTGTTGATAGTATGACGTAATATTTTATGTATTCGAGTAATAATAAATAAAGGTGGGGGGAGATACCTGTATAGTATGGATCAAGTTGAATAACAAAAGAATATATTAAACGAAACAAAACTAAAAAACCAAACTACATGTCTTTATTTAATCACCATTGACGTGCAATTCAGTGGAATATGTTGCTGTTCCTGCCTTATTTCTAGCATGACAAGTGTAAGTTCCTGAATGGTAGTCTTCAACGTAATCAATATTTAAGTAACTCCTACGTTGGCCAACAATATTTATCGATATTTTTCGCGATTTATCTATGCTGTGACCGTTTTGTGTCCAGAAAATGTCCAACGGTACATCGCCTTTATTCACGGTGCAAATATAAGAAACCATGTCGCCAGTGTTCACTTTTTCCTCGTTCATTTCAAACGGGACAATTTGTGGTGGAACTAAGAAGAAAACCATTAATATTTTTAATTATGTAAAATAATGGTATTTTGTTAGAAATACCAACATTTTGAAATATGTAAGAAGTATATAAAACTATGATACTTTGTTGAAAAGATCATTTTGTAATATAAACTTTAGTTTTTCTTTCATTATTCGGACAATCCTGCAAAGCACATGCTCTAAAATACTGGATGATGTTTAAAACAAAACATTTAAATGACTTTAAGGTTTGGATCTCTACAAATTTGTATTTATTTTTCTTGATTATGTCTTTGATAATCGATTATTTTGGTTTGATAAACATCAAGTTCATGTCAAGTAATTCAATAGGTTGTTTAGGGAAAACTGTAATTGCATGAAGGGAGTTTCAGGTACAAACGATAAAATTAAAATTACAAGCTTAAAAACGTGTACACATAAACAATACCATTAACATGTAAATACTTGGAAAAACTGGTGGTCCCAGCTGAATTTTTCGCGTGACAAGTATATTCCCCGACATGATGCGGCTCCACTGAATCTATACTTAAGTAACTCGCGCGTTTTCCGAAAGCGTTTATTGAAATCCCACTCAATTCCTCAATTAGCACACCATTTAGAGTCCAGTGGATTTCAATCGGGGAATCCCCTTTATTGACTGAACAAGTCGTCGAGACGATGTCGCCTGTGTTAACCTTCTGGTCGCCAAAATCAAATGGAACGATTTGTGGAGGAACTAAAGGATATAATTAAAAAAAAAGATTGTAGCAGAAGTAAACTAGTTTAGCACTATCAATGTACGTGAAGGAATTAAAGAATAAAGTTTAAAAAATAAATCGTAATACACTAGTAAATAGTTTACTTCTAGATTAATGAAGCACCATTTTCGTGGAGGAACTAAAGGATAAACAAAATAGATCCCATTTACGTGGAGGAACTAAAAGATAAACAAAATAGACCCCATTTACGTGCAGGAACTAAATGTTAAAATAAAAACAGATAGTAAGCGAATTAAACACCATTTATATGGAGATCAGCTGAATGCGTTGATTTTCCTGCTTTATTCCGCGCATGACAGGCATATTGACCCCTATGCTCAGAGTGAATAGAGTCTATGCTTAAATAACTTCCCCTTTTCCCCACTAAATTTATGTTTATCCCTTGAGTATCTCTTATGTTGTTCCCGTTTAGGGTCCACTGTATGTCGATTGGAAAGTCTCCTTTGTTAACAGTACAAGTGACCGACACCATATCGCCCATGTTGAATTTTTCCTCACCGAAATCAAAGGGTATAATTTGTGGTGGGACTAGTGTAAATAAAATTAAAACCAGTTTAGAAACAAAATACATCGATTTTCAATCAACTGCCGACGAACAATGTAAATAATCATATGTTAAGTTTTAAATATATCATGTTAATACATATACATGCAGCATATTTGGCTGTATGCATTGGAACTAGTTATAGGCAATTTAATATACCATAAACCTAAATGCATGTAATATTGGTGACTAACATGATATACTAGGATTAAAACTCAATGATTTTCAACACTACATAAGACTACCATAGCAATTAATTTATTCAAACACACAAATATGTTTCTATAAACACTTTATTTAACTTGAATAAAACTGTGTATTTAACTCTTAACCCATGAGGTAACCAGAGACTGGTAGTAAGAGTAGCTATTGAAGGTTAGGCCACTCTTACAGAGTGCATAGTACATTCTAATATCATAAACTACTGATTATTTTTTGAAGTGCTGTTGATTTGATTTGTTCATAAATCATAAATTGGTCACTCTTACTTCTGGTATCGTTATATGTTAAGACTTGAATAAAACAGTGTATACAAAAAATATATTTTATAAAATGTCAAGTTAGTTAATTAAGTACCATTAACATGTAAATTTGTGGAATACTCTGCTTTTCCAGCTTTGTTCTCGCAATGGCAAGTGTATTCCCCAGAATGTTCGGCGTCGATGTAATCGATATTTAAGTAACTCCTACGCTGGCCAGCATAATTAATCATGATTCCGTTGTACGTATCAACGCTTTTGCCGTTCAAAGTCCACGTTATCTTAAGGGGGAGATCACCTTTGTTAACAAGACACGTGAACGACACCATATCGCCAGTGTTAACCTTATCTTCGCCGGATTCGAATGGGACGATTTGAGGTGGAACTAAACGATACACAATAGGAAACAATTAAAGTTTTAAGAATGATTTCATGCAGTTTTTGTTCTTCGAGATGTATTATTGATAAATAAAAACTTGGTCATGCTTTTTTGTAAAAGACTACCGTTGATGTGTAAAACAGTTGAATAGCTCGAATGCCCTGCTGCGTTTTCAGCGTGACACGCCAGTTCTCCGGAATGGTGGGCTTCTATGGAATCTATGCTCAAATAGCTTGCGCGCTTTCCGAAAGAATTAATCGAAACCCCGAAATCTCCGCTAAACCGCTTTCCATTCAGAGTCCAATAGATTTTTAAAGGAAAATCCCCTTTGTTTACCGTGCAAGTGGTCGAGACCATGTCGCCAGTGTTAAATTCTTCACCACCGAAATCAAATGGGAGTATTTGAGGAGGCACTATTAAATAGATTAAATTTAAGAATGTCAAATTGAATTGGATATTACAAAAAATTAAAAAAATACAATTATGCATTAACACAAAATAGACCAGCGTAATTGGTGTAAAAAAGTACAGAAGCAGCTATTAAGTACTTATTTTTTAATTGTTGTCCATTGCAGTGCCACCAATGGAAGAGACCAATAATTTAGTTTAATTACTTTACGAATATCATCTTTCTAATTATAGGCATTTGCATATGACATAAATACAGATTAAGGAAAAATTAAGGATCAGCATTATTAATTATTTTTTTGTCTGGATTGTTTTAACTGCAGCCAACTTATGAAGTGGTTTTAATTGATGTAGATTGTAAGGATATAAGGAATATCTAAAAACAAACATTAAACGATCTGTGTTATATGTTAAATGCATGTACCATTCACAAAAATCTGTGTTGAATAAACATCATATCCAACCAAATTTTCTGCCCTGCATGTAAATTCCCCACTGTGATAAGAATTTATGGATTCTATGCTTAAGTAGCTTCCTTTTCTTCCAATGGAATTAACAACAATTCCGTCAATTCTTTCCACGGGAACTCCATTGATAAACCATTTTATTAATATTGGCAAATCACCTCTGTTCACAGTACATGTTAATGTTACCGTATCACCAGAGTTTATTTGCTCCTCACCGAAATCAAAAGGTACTATCTGTGGTCCAACTGTAAGATTTTATAAAGAAATCATATTTAAAACTTAACTTTTAAGTTAGCTTTTTGAACTAAATCCTAAATGATTTTTTTCTGTGATGATTTACTAGATCTGGCTCACTTAAAAGAGTCGAGTCAATGAGTCAGCTCAAATGAGTTCATTCAGTGACTCAGCTTCGTGTAAGCGGTCCCCAGAGAGGTATAGATTCATCTTCTTTGGCAACTCAATCAGTTCATTGATAACTCACTTTTTGACTTGATTCACACGGGAGTAATCTATCTCTATTTCAAAGTTACTTTAAAACTATCTTAACTTTACAGACCGTTATATTTTATAACAACATTTATATTTCAGCATTGTTTAAAAATAATATAAACAACAAATTATGAAGTCTAATGTACATATTTTATCAGAAACGTGAATACTGAAAAATATAATAATACAGTTATAAACACAATCAATGAATAAATATTAATTCCAATGCACGAAAAACGCCTATTGGTTAAGAAAGAACTAATTATGTTTTAAGTCTAAGCGATCATTATCTGCATACCGAAGTAAAGGTTGGAAAAATCAAATAGACCGTCATCGAAGCAAATTACAATAATATATAAAATTACAAAAATGTGTTTCGTGTAAGTACAATGTCTAGATATTTTATTTTTGTTGTTCTTCTAGCATAGGTTTTGTCCATTTAACCACTAGCAATGAATCAATGTTTGATTTGTTTAGAACTCTACAACATCCAAAATATCTGGAATGATCACTTTCAAGAGTTAAAGGTTTGATTTTGCAAAAAGGTAGAGTAAAGGAAACAACGCAATAAAATCACCACGCAAGCTAATTAAAATACCATTGATGTGTAAATTTGTTGAAAACGCATCTGTTCCAGCTTTATTTTCGGCGTAACACGCGTAAACTCCTGCATGTATTGCATCAACGGAATCCACGCTTAAGTAACTTCCGCGTTTTCCGACTAAATTCACGACAATCCCGCCAAAATCGCTTAATGGCTTATCGTTGAGCGTCCATTTTATTTTTATGGGAAGATCTCCTTTGTTCACGTTGCATGAGGTCGAAACGACATCGCCGGAATTGATTGGGTCTTGGCCAAAGTCAAAGGGAACGATTTGTGGAGGTACTAGATAATGGTAACAATAAAAAAATAAACCGCAAAGAAAATGGTGGAAAGTTAACTACCGTTTGCAACAATTTTTCATTGCAAGGTTAAATTTTGAGTTTATTATTTTAGAATTGACTTGCTTTGTCCCCGAACAAAGGTTCGTTAAATATATTATTTAGGGAACTTTCTCTCAATGTAAGACAGATCACTAAGAACAAAATTACATGAGTTCAAAGTCTGATTTCCAAAAGTTTATGGTACAAGGTGTGGTAAAAGTAATTTGCAGACAGATGTTTTACGAGCAACAATTTAAAATGCTGTAAAACGAACACAAATGTACATCAATTCAGGAGGTGTTCATTTGACCGATATAATTTTTTCAACTTAATGCTATTAATTTTACACCTTCAAATAAACTTTCAGTTAAAACAGAGCCCATTTTTTTTCATTTCTAACAAAATGGCAGCAAATTCACATTATTACATTACCTTTGCCCCACTTGACTTATAACATTTGTTAAGTAACTCATTTAATTGTAAGAGTGTTACTTTATTACCTTAGAACACAACTCTTCTGGAACGATTGTTTATGAAAATTAGTCGCCAGAAAAAGCAAATTTCACACCAAATCAGTGTGTAATGTGCTTGCCGCATTAAGTAGATATATCGAGATTAGAAAAGTGAACTTCCACTAAATAAGTGCTTTATACGCCTGACGCATGAAGTAAACCGTCCGGAAAATCCAGATATTCTGCCTTTTCTAAACTCGAAATATTTACTTCATGCTTAATCAAGGAGTGAAAAATACTCGATTTTCTGTAGTGTTAGAAAAATCACCCCCGAGGAGAAAGGAAGAATTTGCGTCCTAAGATCAATGAAAGATGTTTTCTAAACATTAACTTTTCAACAAACAATATTGAAAAATTGTTGCAACTCTTAATGTTTCCACATAAGTATATCTAAACAAGCTTCTTTCAACTTTCAATTGTTATACCATTGACATGTAGATGAACTGAATAAGAATCGTGCCCGACTCTATTTTCAGCAATACAAGTGAATTTTCCTGAATGTTCCCCATAGACGGATTCTATGCTTAAATAGCTACCCCTTTTGCCCACCAAACTAATCAGGATCCCGTGAAATAAATCGATGGGCTTATCGTTGAGAGTCCATCGAATTTTGAAGGGCTGATCGCCTTTGTTGACGTTACAAGTGACAGAAATCGGATCGCCTGTGTTTATTTGATCTTCACCGAAATCGAAAGGCGTGATCTGTGGTGGAACTAATAAAAAGATACATATAATTTAATGAAGTTTTGTTCTTTAGATTATTATTTTTTTAAGAGAGAGTGTTCTACTATAAAGAGTAGAATGCTGTTTTTAATACAACACAAGAATAAATGCATAATATTTTTAACGTTGAAGACATATCAAATGGATGAGAAATAATATTTTGGCATTGTTTAAAGATATTTCATATAGATGGCAAAATATTTCATGAACTGTGCCAACTAACATAGTTTATTTTTATAGAAAGATCTCCCCTAATTATCGAACAAGCAAGCGAAACGGTCTCGACGGAATTCAGAGGCTCATCGCCCAGGTCAGAAGGAAGAACTTGAGGACTCACTAAAAAAATCGAAGGGATGATTTATTAACAAAAACAGCATGTTGTGTTAAAAAATATATATTAAGCCCTCGAAATCGACATTTATAGTTGCGCCGAAGGTCTCAATTTGTGGAAAATTCGTTTCCTTTTTGGAAGGGTTTAACAGAAATGGTAATCAAGTTTATTCGCAGATAAATTGACCATATTAGTATTCGATTTTTTCGTACATTCCTCACAAAAACCAAGAAAAATCCAATATTTCTATGCATTCATAAATAAAAAACTAACTAAACAAGTTTTAAATACCAAAATTTGATTACAAACAAGCAATTTTCAGTTTATAGACCGGTGTAAGGGACTTCAAACAGAAATTTGGTATTTGAAAACGCAACAAAAAGTTGCAACTGAAAATGGACAAGTGTAAAAGCACCATAACTCAATTTCATGAATTTGGAACGTATGCTGTTTTTGTTAAACATGCCCCAACTATAATATAAAAAATAAAATAACCTTTCATTCTTTTGTATAGTTAGTAAATTAAAGCCCAGTTTGTATATTGATTTATTTAACGCTGAACTTACAGGGTTTTTCTTTCTTTTTAGTGTACATATCCCAATGTACATGGTGTAAATTTACGTTTATTTTATAAAAAGAGTTACATTAAAAGCTTCTAGCAAGTGTTTCCACTCCTTTAATAGGCACGAAATAACATTTCAGGCTTTTCTAAGCTCGAAATTTTACTTCATGCACCAGGCGTATTAAACACTGAAATATTTTGAAGTTTAAAATATAGTGCCTATGTTTGATCTTATGGCAACGAAATGTTTCTCTAATCAAATCATTTAAAATTCGAGCGGGTAGAGCAGTTTAATTTGGGATATGTAGGTATCGCTGTATAAAAAGTTTAGAAGTAAAACTCATAGGAAATGTGTAGCATTACTTGGAATTTTAAAACATAACATAGTGTCAATATTAAAACTAAACATTGATATTGATGTTAAATATTAAATATATTAGCACTACGTACAAATGTGGTAATAGAGCACATGTAGATTTAGTTGCATTAATAACTAATCTACAACTAAATATAGGCAGCTAAATTTACATCATATATTTCTGAACTTTAACATCATATGTGCAGAATTAAATAAATCCAAGCGTTTACAATGTGTTAAAAAGCTACCAATCGTTATTTTTTACCATTTACATGTAAGTAAGATGAGTGAATTGAAACACCAGCACGATTTTTAGCTATACAAGAATATTCCCCGATGTGATTAGCTTGAACGGAATCAATGCTCAAAGTGCTGATTTTCTTATTCACTTTACTGATTGTAATCCCATCATACTCAGTAATGCTCATATTATTGTGTAACCAGCTGATCACAATCGGAAGATCTCCTTTACTTATCGAGCATGTCAGCGATGTTGATTCACCAGAATTTATAATCTCCTCGCCGAAATCAAAGGGTAGAATTTGCGGAGTCACTGGAAAAGGGTTATAAAAGTACGAAAATGCAACCACCTACTAATTATATACAATTTGGGATAACTGTTAAGTTTCGTTAGTGGTGTTTAATTACCATTAACATGTAAATTAGCTGAGTACTCAGAGAGTCCAGCTTTATTCTCGGCTACGCATGTGTATTCTCCAATGTGGTAACCCTGAGCTGAGTCGATGCTTAAGGTGCTTATTTTTTTGTTTACTCTGCTTACTGATACGCCCTGAGTGTTCTCCGCGGGTTTATTATTGTGTAACCAAGATATTTTTATTGGTAAATCGCCTTTACTGATTGAGCACATTAAAGAGGCTAAATCACCGGCGTTGATCGGTTCTTCACCGAAATCGAAGGGTAAAATTTGTGGAGTAACTGGAATTTAAAATGTAGGCACGATTTGTTTAACTAATAACACTCTTCTACACTAATTTACTGTTTGACTTTCTTTTCTGCAGTTTAAGCCTTAGGTTAAGAAAATGTACAGAGAAGTTTTCTTCTAAGTATAAATATCCCAGTTTTATACTGCAAATCTTCAGATATTTTTCAAAAGAGTAGAATTTGAATCTTTAAACGAGTGTTTTCCAAAGAGTTCAATTTGAAGCTTCAAACGAGTGTTTTCCACTCCCAGGTTAAGGATGGAGTAAAATTTCGAGTTTAGAAAAGCCTCAAAAGCGCTATGCGACCAAACAAAATTTTGAGGCTTTTCTAAACTCGAAATTTCACTTTATGCGCCACGCGTATTAAACATTGAAAGCACTGAAATATTGTGAATGAGTAAACTTCGCTTGAAATCAGTGTCTTAGCCCCGCCGCATATTGACCGCAGCGCAGGGGCAGCAGAGACGTAGGAAAACCCGTGCTGCTGAGCGGGCTGTGCTGCGCCTCCGAGGCATCAGCGCATATTGAGCACAGTATCTCCGGCGCAGTCTCGCAGAGTTCAGTTTCGTTGCAATGGACATGAACGCTATGCAACTTTTGTTAGACTTCGAGTCCGAATCAGATGAAGAAAACTTACAATATATATCTTCACTATTTCTTAAAAAACGTATTGCTTTCGTATTGTATTGCTTTCTGGGGCACGTTTACAGAAAATGTTGTTTATTTATAACTATTTTCTTTTTGTTTATTTAATAAATGATTTTTTATTTGCTGTTTTACCACTTTATTTTAGAGAATGACTCGAGTTTCTACAAATTTCTTGTCATTTTCAAATCAAACAAATGTTTTATAAACAAAACATTAGGTTACTAAATTTTACATAAAACGTATACATTAAATAAAATAAAAACAAAAAGTTTCAAAGTATATTTAAGCAGTTGGAAGAGTCGAGAAAAGTTGACATCTGTTTGTTCATTTCGTACTTTAAATTTTGGATTATTACTATGTAAATTTCTGCCGCTTCTAATAAATTTAATTTTTTACTGTTTGAACACTTATGTAGTAATTTAATATCTTTCACGAACGAACTAGAATTTTGTTTTAATCTGAATTCCCGAAAATGTTCTTCAAAACATTTCTCCAAACTTCTAATTGTTTGTCCTATATATATTTTATTACATTCGGGACATGTTAATTTATACACCCCAGATTTTTTATATTCTTTAAAAACTTATAATTAATGGTGCCTGTGCACTAATGTTATATATTTCACCTAGCAAAATTAAATTTAGTTACGTGGGTATAAAGAATTAAAAGCCAATTCTGTACTTCTAGAAACAATAAAGTCCTTACCATTTTCCATATTAAGTTCTTTTGCAATTTCTGCCCAAAGAACATCTTTTAATTTCGTCCTCATATAATCCGGGTGGCACGTATCGTACAACACCGGATGAGATTCCACTAATACAATTAAATTCTCCATACTATTCTTTTTGAGTGCGCTGCTCTGGCGCCACTCCGTGATCTGTGAAATACACACGTGCTATGTACAGAGGACGCAGGAAACTGTGTTGCAAACACAAACGCGCGGAGGGAAGACAGAGCCTTTGTCTCGGCTGCGCCTATGCTGTGTTCAATTTGCGGCGCTGCATAAGAACGTGTGGTTTACAGATTTCTCTGTGCCTGCGCTACGTCTCTGCTGCCCCTGCGCTGCGCTCAATATGCGGCGGGGCTTATACGCGTGGCGCAAAGCGCTATGCGACCAACCCAAATTTTCAGGCCTTTCTAAACTCGAAATTTCACTTCATGCGCCACGCGTATTAAACATTGAAAGCACTGAAATATTATGAATGAGTAAACTTTGCTTGAAATCAGTGTCTTATACGCGTGGCGCATGAAGTAAAATTTCGAGTTTAGAAAAGCCTGAAAATTTGGTTTGGTCGCTCCGCGCTTCGCGCTACGCGACCAAACCAAATTTTCAGGCTTTTCTAAACTCGAAATTTTACTTCATGCTTAACCTGGGAGTGTAAAACACTCGTTTAAAGCTTCGAATTAAATTCTTAAAAAAAGTGTATGCATATGTATAACTTAATGAAAAATTCCCTGTATACTGAAAGAAATATGTACATTTATTTAATGCTTAAACAGTTTTCTTCAAATCAAGAACATTTCTCTAAAATAAAAACTTTTAAAATATCGAAAGTTACAATTCCTAAGCTTTTCCTTTTGTAAAATTCTTTTCGTCCAGTATATACAACTGAAAATTGATCAAATTAAATGATTTAACAATCAAGGGAAGAGACTTCCGTAAATAAAATATATGCTTTTACTAATTGTTTAGATCTGAATTGATTAATGAATATTGACATTATATTTTTTAAATTGCCATTATTAATATCTCAGAAAATATCTCATAATGTGTATATCAAATTTTGTTTAACTCTGCAGGTTACCGAGACACCCCATGAAAACGTCGAATTTGGGCCTCCCTGCACATACATCAAATAATGTCGAATTTAAACTCTGCATAAAAAGTATTTCTAGAAATTCTTTCCACTTCTCAATCAGTATTATTGGAAGCTAAATACTTCAGAACGAGTTGTATACTTTGTACTGTCACGTTTTTTTTTAATATTCAGAATATCACTTATTGTCATAGGTTAAATACTTTGCACTATTTGTTTCCTGAATATACTATTATACAATTGTATTTTTCACTGGGTAAAAGAAATAATATGTCTGTAGATAATAAAGAGACTATGTATGATAAAACATGCACACACAACTTATTTCATTCTCAAAAGAAATGTTTCTATATCAGCGCTTCCAACATTTACTTAAGTAGTCGTATCAGGAAAGTTAAGGACTTTTGAGTGATTTTAGATATTTTTTTTTAATAATGAAAACCTAAATAATAACACACATGGTTTTCACTTTGTTTTTAATAAAATGCTGCGAAATGTAATTATATCTCCAGATGCCTTTTATATCGCTTTCCACCAAAATATTTTTTTTCACTAAGACAAACAATTATTGTTTTAAAATATTTTTTAAAGTCCTAAATATTCTTGTAGAATGCCAGATAAATGGCATTTATTTACGGGATTTTTTTTAAATTATACACATCCCCATTCATACATTACAGTACATTTTGAGGCATTTGTTGTTTTTCTTTGTGTTCAATTTGTAGCTTCTAACTAGTGATTCCACTCCTTATTTAAGCATAAAGTAAAATTTCGAGTTTAGAAAAGACTGAAAATTTGGTTTGGTCGCTCCGAGAAGCGGACCGACCAAACCACATTTTCAGGCTTTTCTAACCTCGAAATTTTTCTTCATGCGCCAGGCGTATAAAACACTGAATTATCGTGAAATTCAAAATATACTGCTTTAGTGTACTGTATATTTTTAACTTAACAAGTGTTTAGTATTTTATGCGCGTGGCGCATGAAGTAAAATTACTCCATGCTTAAGCTAGGAGTGGAAACACTCGTTAGAAATATGCCTGAAATTTTACAACATGCATCGGGGTATGTATACTTAAATGAAAAATTCCCTGTAGTTCTTGATATATTATAAAATAATACTTCACAATTTCTTGCATTAATTTCTCATTCGGCACTTGGTTAATTGGCAGTTTCACTTATATTTTATGTCTACAGTTAGCGAAATAATTGTACTAAAACTATACAGAATAATTCCGGCCCTGCCCACAGACCCAGAGGTTGCGCGTTCGATTCCCGTCCGATGGAATAATTTATGAATAAAAAATTATCACATCCGTGTCCATGGATGTAGTGTGAATCAGTTTGTATTGTTTTAGGAGAAAATGGTTATTTATCGAAAATTAGAATTTGTTAAAGACAAATAAATGTTAAATATATATAAATAGATTGATGGCTCATGGTTCCAAGGCCTATAAACAAAAAAACAAAAATCACTGATTGTAGAGACTTTTACTTCGAGATGCACACTATTTTTGCCGAAGTTCTATTTTTCTGGTAGATAGTATGATACAAACAAAATACATAATATTGTTTCGACACAGAATAGTTCAAAATAACAGCAATGCGGAGAGACCAAATTGTAAATCCAAGTTTTTAGGATTTTCTAAACTCGAAATATATACTTCATTCAGCATTTTATTGAAAATCAAAGTGATACTGGATGTTCAAAAATTAAGTGACTTAACAAGCAACGCAACGACAGATAGTTTTATAAATACCATTAACATTCAAATAAGTCGAATATGTGGAAATTCCGGCCTTATTTTTAGCCACACAACTATATTCCCCAATATGGTCAGCTTGGACGTTATCTATAGTCAAAGTACTGACTTTTCTGTTAGCACGCATCGTTGAAACTCCGTGTATACCTTTCACTGACATATTATTGTGCAACCAAGTGATCTCAATAGGGAGATCACCTTTAGAAATCGAACACATCAACGAGGCTAAGTCACCGGAATTTATGGGCTCTTCCCTGAATTCAAAAGGTAAAACTTGAGGAGCAACTGGAAATCAAGAGTCACATCAACAGATGTTAAACCAGAGTTAAAATCTATTGATATACATAATAAGCAATACAGAATAAAAAACTGAATTCTACCGGCTATAAACAAAGCTGTGATTGAATGTATAAATTATAACGTTTTCTTCTGCCTTGTCGAACCTAGAATTATTTATTTTTATTTGTTGAATGAGACTAAGATAATTTTTGGATAAGATTACAATCCTGGCACGTCAACATTTGTGAATCAAAATGTTTTTGAAAATCTCCAGTTCTGGAAGGTGCCAGATCGGTGGCAAAATAAGTATTCTATTTGAATTTATATCAAAACCGAAACGATTCAGGAAAAGATCTAATTTTGGGTAGCAGTAAAAGTGTTACAAGGTAAATTCAGGTTCAAATGATAAATCAAATTATGTGCCTACCAGTTGAATCAAATATTTCAACAAATTTCTTCTCTGAACTGACCTCAAAATTACATCAGATTTTCGATTAATAGCATTTTGAATTGCAGTTCTGAGATGAACTAAGTCAAATTATTTGAAGCAACTGTTCAATAATGCGTTAACTGTTTTTGTTATATAATGAATTTATTCAAATTATAATTCATGTGTGTACCATTAACATCAAGCTGGACAGAATACCTAGAGATTCCAGCTGAGTTTTTGGCAATGCATGTGTAGAGACCAATGTGAATTGCTTGGACGTTATCTATGGATAAAGTCGAGAATTTTTTTCCTTTGGTTGATGTTATGCCATCCATGTATTCAACACTGATGTTATTGTGTATCCAAATGAACTCTATTGGTAAATCTCCTTTGTGTGCAGAACACATAACTGTTGCAGAATCTCCTGAATTAATTGGTTCCTCGCCAAAATCAAAAGGTAAAATTTGAGGAACAACTAAAAAGGGGAATTAATTTCTGCTTTCAGCAACATTAGTTAACATTTATTCAACGATTAGATTTAGGTTGAATACATTTATTATGATTGAGTACCAGAAGAGGGTTGTATACTTTGCACTGCCACGAATAGGAATAATTCCAAGATAACTTGTATTAGGTCAACTTTTCTTCAAATCAAATAAGAAACAATGAAAAAATGAGTAAATACAAGAATTAAAATGAAAGGCACTTAGATTAAAATCAATGACATAGGAAAATTACATTGGTTTTCATCTAAGTAAGTAATCAATGTCATAGGCCAATGAGATTAGTTTTTATCTAAATATGTCCCTTTTATTTTAATTTCTTTTGTAATTACTAATTTTTTTGTTTTTTATTTATATAAAAATATTGAAATTATCCGGTCATAGTCATCAAGGTAGCAAAAAATTAGTCTAATTGACGCACCTAGCGCAATTACACAATAAGTCATATAAGGAACATAAAGGAATTTTTACTAGTGTGGACTAACTCAGAATTAAAAAATAATAATAATCTGTTTCTCCATAAATACCATTAACATTCAAATAAGTTGAATACATCGAAATCCCCGCCTTGTTTCTAGCAACACAACTATACTCTCCAATATGGTCAGCTTGGACGTTATCTATGGTCAAAGTACTAACTTTTCTGTTAGCACGATTCGTTGAAACCCCATGAATACCTTCTACTGATTTATTATTGTGTAACCAAATGATCTCGATCGGAAGATCACCCTTAGTAATCGTGCACGTTAAAGAACTTAGATCACCAGAATTGATCGGTTCTTCTCCAAAATTAAAAGGTAACACTTGAGGCGCAACTGGAAAAACGGTTTAAGGCACCTTTAAAAGTGAAAATGGGAGAGGGATAACAAAATAATCATAACTATAAATAAATCGTTTGCGTGTGTACCATTAACATCAAGCTGGACAGAATACCTAGAAATTCCAGCTGAGTTTTTAGCGATGCACGTGTATAAGCCAGCGTGAATTGCTTTGACTCCATCGATGGTTAAAGTTGACACTTTTTTACCAACTTTGCTCAAAGAAATTCTGTCGATATATTCAACACTGTTGTTATTGTGAATCCAAGAAAATTGGATAGGTAAATCTCCTTTGTGTACGGAGCACATCACAGTTGTGGAGTCTCCTGAATTAATTGGTTCCTCGCCAAAGTCAAAAGGTAAGATTTGAGGTGCAACTGGAAGAAGGATTATCAAAATATTTTAACATTGAAAATGTAATCTTCTCAGAATCGTAACGTTTTACATGCACCCTTCTTCCATACACCTTTTTATTTCGTTTATGATGTAAGTGGAAAAAGGTTGTTATTCATAAATATGTGTTTATGGAAATTGTTAGGTTTAAAAAAATAAAACGTTGCTGTGTTGTTTTAAGTTATGTACCATTAACATATAGTACCGATGAGTACCTAGAACTTCCAGCCGAGTTCTTAGCAATGCAAGTGTATTCACCAGAGTGATACGCTTTAATGTTATCAATAATCAAATTCGAAACTTTTCTGCCAGCTTTGTTTACAACGATCCCATCAGTGAATTCAATACTATTGTTGTTATGCATCCAAGTTATTTGAATGGGCATATCCCCTTTACTAATCGAGCACATCAAAGAAGTAGAATCACCGGAGTAAATGGGTTCCTCGCCGAAATCAAAGGGATGGATTTGTGGTAGTACTGGAATTTAAAAATGGTCACATTTTTAGCACAAATTACCGTTAACTTGCAGTCGAGCCGAATAATGGGAGTACCCTGCCTTGTTTCTCGCCATGCAAACGTATTCTCCGACGTGAAAACCTTGGATGTTATCTATGATCAGTGTGCTGACTTTTTTGCCCGCTCTGTTTATCACCACTCCGTCGGTTTCTCCGATGCTGCGGTTATTATGCAACCAGGTTATTTCTATCGGTAAATCACCTTTGCTTATGGAGCATGTTAGAGAGGTGGAATCACCAGAAAATATGGGTTCCTCGCCGAAATCAAAGGGAAGAATTTGTGGTAGTACTGTAATTTTGGAAAATGTAAATCTTTGCCCAAAACATAATTCATCAGTACAAAATAGTTATTAATGCTATTGGTATGTGAAGTAGAGCTTTATTTACTTCCTTTTCTCCTAATTTAATAGCCTTGGCAACTAGGCTCTTTCGACCAGCCTCGGAACTGTATGAACAATTTGCATCGAAAAATTTAAACAAATAAACAACTACTGTTTTATTAATATACAATTAAAAAGAGTTTCAATGGTTTACTAAGCACTATGTAACAAGGCTAGTGAAATTATAAAACTATATAATCAGTTTTTATAATTTATTTGCGTCTCTACATACTGATAGAAAAAATATATATTTGTAATAACATTAACCTAGCGTAACCCTTTTAATCATTATAAGGAAATCAGTTCGCTATCTGGGAAAATCTCTATTCGCACATTTATAAAAAATAAGTCTCTGGTATTTTTAGTTTCTTCGCCGAAATTAAATAGGACTTTAAGGACCTTCAGGATGTTTTAAAGAAATAAAATTAAATCGAACTCGAAATGTAGCACACAATTAACGACAAAAAACAGTTAAATCTAAAATATAGACAAATTTTAATATCTTGTATAAATCAATCACCATTAACTTTTAAAACAGTGCTGATTCTAGTTTCTCCTGCTTTATTTTTAGCCAAACAAGTATATTCTCCAGTATGCTCAGCATTAATCATATCGATGCTCAACATACTAATTTTTTTATTCATTCTCATAATTGTGATTCCATCACCAGAACCAATCTTCCTGTTATTGTGCAACCAATTTATTTCAATGGGCACATCGCCTTTCGAAATGGAACAAGTCAAAGAAGTCGATTCGCCTGAGTAGATAGGATCGTCACCGAAGTCGAATGGGAGGATTTGAGGAGGAACTTGAAATAATTTAAAAAATGTTACTGCTTCTAACGACTTTAAAATTTTTTAAAACTATCAATTATAGGATCGAAATCATCTACTTCTCTATTTAATGTCAGACAGTGTTCAATTTTAGAAGAGCTTCTAAAATCTCACTCTCTAACATTATAATAAAAGTATTAAAATAGAATTGGAATCATCTACTAAAGCATTTTTTTTCTAATATACCGTTGATTTCTAATTGGGCGTCGTAACTAGTCTGAGCAACTGAATTTTTGGCAACGCATTTGTAAATTCCCGCGTGGTAATCTTGAGTAGATTCTATGGTTAATTGGCTGGCGCGTTTGTTTGTTTTTGATACGGAAATTCCGTCAATGGTTGCTACAGGTCTTTCATTAAGCAACCACGTTATGGAAATTGGATAATCGCCTTTAGTTACGGCACAAGTTACTAAAACCATATCGCCGGAATTTATTGAATCATCGCCGAAATCAAAGGGTTGGATTTGTGGTGGTGCTGAAAAAAAATCAATCAACAACGAAATATGTAAACGTTATCTTTTATTTTTTAGTTGCATTGAAACCATGAATTAAGATTTGGAAATATTTTAGCAAGACGTAGAAATCTTAAAATTGGAAATGCTTTCAAAACTGTCTAGTAAGTTATAGAATTAGAGATTGTAAATTTAATGTGGATGACTAAGAAAGTCTTGACGAAAAAGTGGAATGTTTTTTATTTTTAAGTATTCAATGACTTAACAATAAGTTTTAACTATATTTAATGTTAATAGAGTTAACTTTAAATTTATTTTTTATAATTGTTAAAGCAATCAATTCATTAAATTTTATTGCGATTGTAGTTATAAAATAATAAAGGTCAGACAATATGGGATTGAATGTCATGAGGATCAAATGATATGTTAAAATTAATCAATGGTTGTGAATACCATTAACATAAAGCGCTGAAGAATAACTGGTTGTACCAGCCGGATTCTTAGCAAAACACGTGTAATTTCCAATATGCACACCCTGGACCGATTCAATCGTAAGTGTGCTGATACGTTTGTTCATTTTGGAAATGGACACACCAATTCTATCATTGATTGTCCTGCCATTTAGCAACCAAGTGAATTCGATAGGATAATCTCCTTTAGACACGGCACATTGCACCGTTGCCAAATCACCTGAATTTGCGGCTTCCTCACCAAAATCAAATGGTAAAATTTGTGCAGGCACTAAAAAAAATGAGATACTTTTGAGTAACCTAGTAGCTCATTTCTGTGTTCTTACTAAAGTTGGTAAAACTATTGGCAAATTCAATTTTTCTTTAAGTTGGTAAATATTGGGCTATATATATTGCAAAATATACATGGTAAGTTTTTATCATCGGAATTTTGAGAGAATCTCTAGAAACAGATAAGTTATAAAGTATAAAATATTGGAAGTATGTAAGGTAAAATTTGACTAGGACAAAGGATTTTTGAACTCAATCAATTTTTGTTTATACCATTAACATAAAGTGCAGAAGAATAACTGGTTGTACCAGCCGGATTCTTAGCGAAACACGTGTAGTTTCCAATGTGCACAGCCTGCACTGATTCTATTGCAAGTGTACTGATGCGTCTATTCATTTTCGAAATTGTTACGCCAATGCTGTCATCTATCGTTCTTCCATTTAGTAACCAAGTGAATTCGATGGGATAATCTCCTTTAGATACGGCACATTGCGCAGTGGCAAAATCACCAGAATTCGCGGCTTCTTCGCCGAAATCAAATGGCAAAATTTGAACAGGAACTACAAAAATTTTACTCAGTAGCTACGTTTAGGTTAGAGATGTAAACATTTGAATATTTATAGAGATACAAATTTTCTATTCAGAAGCAATACATGAGTATTTAAAATTGGCTGATAAAACTTAAATACAACTTAGTTTAGAGCTATTATTTCTAAATTTGTGCTACCACTGTAAATATTGCAAACATTCTACATCAATCGTTGATGAGAGCAGAGTAGGTATATCATATTTTGCGAATACAAAATCGGCAATGGATTATTTTATGCATAAATACGATTCAATTGTTAGCCTAGATCAGTGATGGGGAAACTACGGCCCGCGGGCCAAGTCCGGCCCGCGGAAAGGTTTAATCCGGCCCGTTTAAGAGTGCCGTCGTGAAAATGTTTGAACGCGTTCTTACTTCGTAATGTGACGACCCGCATAAAAAGACGATTAAGCATTATTCTTTGGCCCGCTACGATTGTCTGGTTATTACAAATGGCCCGTCTTAAAAAAAGTTTCCCCACCACTGGCCTAGATGATAGGGTACTTTTTATATCTTGTACTTTTCATTCTACAAAATCGACATTGGAAGATTTTATGCTGGGATTTGGTGAGTTAAATTCACTATTTACAAAAGATGAATGTTTCTTTTTGTATTATGTATAGGTACCGTTGATAACAAGCTCAGTTGTGTAATTTACAGATCCCGCCATGTTGGTAGCACTGCAAGTGTATTGGCCCCTGTGGTACTCTTGTACCATATCGATGCTGAGGCTGCTGATGCGCTTGCCGATTTTGTTGGTGTTAACGTCGTCGTAATTTTTCGCGGATTTTCCATTGATGTACCAAGTGATTTTGACGGGATTGTCACCTTTGGTGATTGTGCATTGCACCGAAGCGGTATCCCCAACGTTCAAAGTCTCCTCGCCAAATTCAAACGAAGCAATTTGTGGAGGTACTGGAATGTTTTTTAATGACGTTATAGCAGTAGTTTGTGGCATAATCAAAAGGAGGCACATCCTATTTCAGTTATGGTGTTGTTAAAGAAGTACGTAATTATAGAGCACAAGTTTATGTTTACAAAATCAATAAAGAATCTAGACCTGTACAACTAAATTTGTTTAAAGTATATGTCCAGGTACTAGCAGTGTTTTCCAGATACGAATAGGAGCCAGTATTTTGACACTAAAATAAAGTATCAGATTTGATGATAAGTATAAATATAAATATTGAGAAGGCAAATCCAATGCTGAATTATCAAATATGCAAAGCTGTCCACACTGCCTATTTGGGTTCCCGACAATTAGGAGTAACAAATGATGAAATCGAGTTTAAACTTGTAAAAAACGTACAATCAATTTTTGTTGGCTGATTTGTGGAATAACGTGCTAATTTTTCAAAATTGTCTTTGTTACTCAAAACTCATATCTAGAATTTTGAAGAAGTACCTTTCTTTCTAAAACATTCTCGTCTTCTCCAATACTAGAGGTGTTCAGATTAAGGATTAAATATCTAGTATGTAGTTCAAAAATTGTTCTCTTAAAAGTGAATCATTACCTCAAGATGGCATTTTTAACTTACTTGTAGTATCTACAACAAAATATTCTTAGCATTACGAATACAAAATTTCAAGTCTAATAATCCAAGATATGATTTTCTTAAATCATAGGCAGACTTATTAAAATCATAAAATACTATTTATTTCGTTACTTCTATGTCAGAAGATGATCTACTAAATTTAAATTTTGTTCGAAATAAAAATTACGTATTCAGAAAACTCATTTTACAGTAACTTCAAGCCTTTGTTAATTCTAACACGTGTGTCATTTATAGGCAGACAAATAAGGTATTTTTAAGAATCTGTTAACATAAAGGGAATTTTTCTTTTAAGTATACATATCCTGACGGGTACTCTGTAAATATTCAGGCATTCGTTGCTTTTGAAAAGCGTTCAGTTTGAATCTTCTAACAAGTGTTTCCGCTCCCCGATTCAGCCTGAAGCAAAATGTTTAGGGTTTTCTAAACTCGAAATTTTACGTCATGCGTATAAAACACTGAAATATTGTGAAGGTTAAAATATACTGCCAAAGTAATATGCTTAAGCAGAATATTTTCACCTTAAGGGGGTATTACCACTAGGACAGCGTTTTTTTTTACGGTTTTTCAGAATTTTTATTTTTGGGAAATTTAATACATGCGATCTTGCGGTTTCTTGCAACTTGTTTATAGATTCATAAACTATAAAAAATGAATTTTAATTCTTTTCAATCGTCCGGCTAAACCTCTAAATCTGGCCTCAAATAAGGCCGCGTCCGCCGTGTTTTTCCTCATGGCCGGAAAGATTTTTTCGATTCTGTGATTTGAAACGTAAAATGAAGTAGTAGTCATTAATCTGTATTAAATTATCTGGAGTTTGAACCACCGACAATAAAAAATCTCGATAAATAACAAAATGGAGGCCATTCGAAAAAAGTGGTCGCTTTTTGCCCCCCTTTTTCTGACTTTAAGGCTCTATGAAAAATATCAAATGTTAATATATTTGAATGACGGTGGTTCAAACTCCAGAGGAAAATGTGGAGAACCGAACACTAAAAGCTCAAGTCAATCCGTTTCATAGTTTGAAAAGAAAGTTTCCGGTCAGCGAAAAAAAAGTGGTTTCGAGAAAAACGCGTTTAAAGTTTTGACACAAGTTTTAACTATTTTTGGAGATTTTTGGCTTTAGTCAGCTATGCCAGCTCCGTACACTAGGCCCTCCTCTTCCTCTAAAAACTGGGTTTGAATGATTTACTCCTGCCAGCGTTGTTGGATGGCCTTATGAGTTGCTGGAGTCAGGCAAAATTCGTCCCACATCTCGCGCTCCGCGTCGGTCCGCACCGGAAAGCCTTGGCTTGCAGGCCGATATGGATTCCCAGTGTCTCTATCGTCTTAAAAACTGCCGAGTATCCGTCGTTGAAAATGCTGGTAGCTATGAAAGACGCGATAGCGACGGTTTTTGCACCACAGTTGAGGTGCTTCGAAGCCAGCTTCCAGACACAAGCATTCAAACTTTCGTTTGAGTTCTGCGTATTTCCACCCAGCCACCTACTCGCCGAATTCGCCTATTGTAAAACGGCTTTCGGACATGAAACTAGATACTATCAAGTATCAATACATGCAAAAAAAAATCAATTTTTTAAAACTTCCGTTTGGTAATACCCCCTTAAGTTAAATCAGTGTTTTATACGCGTGGCGCATGAAGTAAAATTTCGAGTTTAGAAAAGCCTGAAAATTTGGTTACCAAATTTTCAAGCTTTTCTAAACTCGAAATTTTACTTCATGATTAATCAGGGAGTGGAAACACTCGTTAGAAGTTTTAAATTAAACACTTATAAAAACGAGTGCGCGACCTTTTGCAGAGTATGGATCGGAATATGTATACTTTAAAGAAAAAATCCCTGTAGGAATATTAGTTTTTGTAAACATCTTTTGAGTTTCACTATAAACGAAATCCTTTTGCCTTTAATATTTTTGCTGAACATTTTTGCAGTAAGAATAACTTTTTTCTTTGAATATTTTATTTGTATTTATACACACAGGGAGTTTTTTTTAAGTATACGTATTTCAAATTCAGCCTATTTTAATACTTGTTTTTTTCTTAAGTTCATTTTTAAGCTTTAAACGAGTGTTTTCCACTCCCAGACTAAGCATGAAGTAAAATTTCGAGTTTAGAAAAGCCCCGTGAAAATTTGTCGAGGGTCGCGCAGCGACCCGAGACAAATTTTCTGGGCTTTTCTAAACTCGAAATTTTACTTCATGCGCCACGCGTATAAAACACAAAAATATTGTGAAATTTATGTATATTCGAACTTGAAATTTGTGTTTTATACGCGTGGCGCATGAAGTAAAATTTCGAGTTTAGAAAATTTGTCTGGGGTCGCCGCGCGACCCTCAACACATTTTTACGGGGCTTTTCTAAACTCGAAATTTTACTTCATGCTTAGTCTGAGAGTGGAAAAAACTCGTTTAATGCTTCAAATTGAACTCATTTGAAAAACAACGAATGTCAGAAAATGTACAGCTTATGCATATGCCATTAGCTTCTACCCATCTTGAGTTATTTTTCCTTGTTGATTTTTAGAAGAAGAAACAGTCATAAGTTTTTTGTTATTCGCGACCAAACCAAATTTTTAGGCTTTATTAAACTCGAAATTTTACTTCTTGCTTAAATAGGGAGTGGAAATACTCGTTGAAAGTTTCAAATTAAACACTTATAAAAACAAGTGCGCGAACTTTTGCAGAGTATGCAGGTGTATGCGTTTTTGTAAAAATCTCTTATGATTTTAAATTAAAAATCAAGAATGTGTTCGAAAGAAGAAGAAACATCCGACCAATACCAATCCGTTTAATTATTTGGAGAGGATAATTAAATATTATAAGGTATTTGAGTAGTAGTTTTGATACCTATCAGTAATTTAAAATTATTTCATAGTAATTGTGACAACTATCAAAAATTTGACAACACTGTATTCTTAAACTATGGACTTAATAGTTAAAAATTTACTAAAATGGTAACAGTTAACCTACTAGTAGAATATGTTCTGCTTGTAAATAGAGATCCAGTATTGATTTGCTGATTCTTCAAAGTCAAATGAAGAGAAAAGTGCGAAGTTTAGAAGAGAACAATAATTGTCCCTAAAGTTGAAAAATACTTATATAAATTTTGTACATTTGCTATATTTATCAAGTTGTTCAATGAAGATTTTTCTAAATGCAAATCTTCCCTAAATGTCACATTTTTTTACTAAAAATGGAAAAAAAAAACTCTCAAAAACGTACTTGTAGTTTTGATTTTCCTTATCACCGATATCGAATCCAGAAATGGTATACTTCAAATCAAAAACGTTAGTTTTAAAACCTTACATATAACTGAAAAAGATGAATTTCGAAAAGGTTTTTTTACCTCTTGAACTAATTTTTCACTTAACACTTGGTGAAACATGTTTAAACAATCAGGTAAAAATTAAACACGTGGTTTGTTTTACATAAATTTATGTGAAACAAATCACATGTTACATTTTTACCTTAGGTTTTTTCTTTATAAAAAAATAGGAAATCTTGACGTATTTAACCAAATCTGTCCTGCTTGAAAGGGCCAGAATTCAAAACCCTTTAATACCAAATTATTGTGTAATATTCGATTATATACAAGAATAGTAATAGAAATACTTACATTTAAACATTCGTTTAATTCTTTATGAGAGGTATCTAGGATAAGCTTCACGTATAAATAAAGAAAAATGTTATTTATGGATAGTAAATGCTCTAATATTTATTGTTGGATGGTACATATGGAAATTGGATTACATAACAAATACATAAAGATCTGTGCGCAAAATTGTATACCATTAACATGAAGGTAAGCAGCGAAATGACTAATTCCTGCCATGTTGCCAGCGATGCACTTATATTCCCCCGAATGTACAGCTTGCACTGATTCAATTGTCAAAGAACTAACGCGTTTCGAAGTGCTCAGCAAAACCCCATCGAAAATATTAATCGGATTCCCATTCAAACTCCAAGTTATATTCAAAGGGTTATCTCCTTTTGAAATTATGCATTGCACAGAAATCGTATCACCTGCATTGATTGTATCTTCGCCGAAAGTAAAAGGGAAAATTTGAGGAGCAACTGTTATAAAAGGAAAAATGAAAATAAGAAATAATTGTCATGGAAAAAATCTTTTTTTTTTCATGAAGTGAGAATTTGGACGACGAAGAGCTAAGATGCATGCTCAATATGAAATTAATGTTACACACAAAACTCTCACAGCTTACAATGTGAGAGCTTTGTGTGTAGGATCATTGAATGACGAATAAATAGAAGTGTAACTGAATGGTAAATTTAAGTGACGCTAAAATTATGCAACTCAATGTACAATTTTATTTTTCCTTTCACAAAGTATGCCCCTCTGTTTTAATTTTAATCTATCACAGTCAATCTTATACAGTATTATATTGCTGTGGTTGTTTCTTCAATTTCTGAAAATGTTAGTTCAGTGCCGGACTCGCAGTCGGCATAAATTTACAATAACGTAAAATATACATGGAGTTGCACTTTAATTTGATTCATCATTCAGCGGTAGAATTTATTTGCATATTGAGCTTACATCAAAGGTCAATAGAAAAGAACATTCTGGATATAAAACTCACTCCATGATAAATCAAATCATTTTTTCAAGTTAAGAAATTCATTATCAATCGAGATATTCTGTCACAAGTCACGATAAAAAAAATACACAAAAAAATGTGGGTTAAGTCCTAGCAGTTCAGATAAAATAGCTGGAATCGAAATAAGTACGTCAGTCTGATTCTGAACTACACCAATAATTATGAGCAACTGCTGGTAAGAGACAAAATAAAAATACTACATTAGTTTAATTGTAAGGTACACAAATAATTATGAGGAAGGTGAATAGGAAAAAAAATTTAAATACTTAATAATAATGCAAATAAGAAATACTATAATAAATTAATACCGTTGACATTCAATTCTGCTGTAAAAGAAGCTAAGCCAGCAGCGTTTTTGGCCAAGCAAGTATAATTCCCGCTGTGATAATCCTGAACAGAGTCAATGCTTAAAGAACTAATCCTCTTGGTGGACATGATGGTGATACCATCCTCCTCGTCATGAATTTTTCTACCGTTCAAAATCCAAGACAATTGAAGAGGCAAGTCACCTTTCGTAACGGTGCATTGCAGAGACGCTGTCTCGCCTGAGTTAACCGATTCTTCTCCAAAAGTAATTGGTAGAATTTGCGGAGCAACTATTAATGTGACAGAGATACAAAATCAGATAATGGAAAAGTTAATGTTTTCTAGAATAATTTCTGAAATTTTTTAAAACATTTATTGATTGTACTAGTTCTGAAGTTGCAGCAACTGTAGAATTTATTACACTGATGATCTGACGATCAACAGAATTGATAAACTGTAGAACTGATGACGACAAGTAATATTAATATGATCCTTTTAAATAATAAAGTAAGAAATTTAAAAATCAAACTGAGTTCGCTATGAAACATATATTTCTAACCACTATAAAATGTTTCGTTGTGAGTTACGTGAAGATGATTTTAATAAAATAAAACACGTTAGTAATCCTTTTTCTTCACTGGTTTATTTAGATCGCTAAATGTACATTTCGTTCACCATGTGAACATTTTCAATAGCTGTACTAAACTAAATTTACAAACAAAAGTGCGGCATATATATACAGATTTAAGCTAATTATTTGTTATTGACAATGGCGGTAAATACAGGTAGTTTAGGTTAATCTTATTTCTTAATGACAGTGGCGTTAACAGGTAATATCTTTGTTGGGTACAGGTAGGGGGATTAAATCTAATAATACATTGTTAAGTGGTGTTAAATCGAAATTGAGTAATCTATTTTTGTGTTTTTTCATTTGGATTGCTTCTAGCATGTTTAAATTATGGTTGTTTGAGTTATCTAATAATTTTAATTTATCTATGGAAAATTTGTGTCCTGTTGTGAGGTGGTGTTCTGCGACTGCTGATTTATCTGGGTTCATTGACTTTAGGTGGTACATGTGTTCTTTAAACCTGATTTCTATATTTCTTTTTGTTTGCCCTATGTATAATTGGTCGCAATTTGAACATTCAATGGAATATATACCAGCTTGTTGGAGGTCGTTTTCTTTACAAAAGGTGTTTCCTAAATGGTTCTTTAATTTTGAATTTGTGTAGTAAGCTGGTTTAATGTTAAATTGTTTGTACAGTTTATTCAGTTGTTGTTCGAATTTGGGGACGTATAACAATCTAGCATATATTTCATTCTTTTTGTTAGGTTCTGACTGTTTGAGTGTTGTAGCTGTATTCAGATTATGTTTATATTTGTGTTTGTTAATTAGTTTTATAATGGTTTTCTGGTTGTAGCCTAGTGAACGTGCTATTTCGATTATAAAACTTAATTCTTTTTTCCTAATATTTTCAGTTAAAGGAATTTTAATTGCTCCGTTTATCATACAGTTAAAAGCCGACAGTTTATATTTAAATGGGGTAGTTGAATGTGCTTGAATATAATTTAAGGTGTGTGTGGGTTTCCTAAATATCTCAAAACTTAATCTGCTTTCATCATTTCTGTGTATTATGATGTCAAAAAAGGTGAGTTTGCGGTTGGATTCTAGTTCATATGTGAAATTAATACTGTCAAATAAATTATTGATTGAAATCTGAGATTGTGTGTTTGGCTTGGGATTCTAAGTGGTTTAGAAAAATGTTAGCTAGAAAGGGTGAGAGGGGATTCCCCATTGCTGTACCAACCTTCACCTTTAACAATAATTATTATAAACAAACTTTTGGTACAGCAATGGGGAATCCCCTCTCACCCTTTCTAGCTAACATTTTTCTAAACCACTTAGAATCCCAAGCCAAACGCACAATCTCAGATTTCCCTAAAACTTGGTATAGGTACGTAGACGATATTTTCGCTATAATAGATGATACTTTAAATGTCGACAGTTTCGTAAATTCAATCAATAATTTATTTGACAGTATCAATTTCACATATGAACTAGAATCCAACCGCAAACTCACCTTTTTAGACATCATAATACACAGAAATGATGAAAGCAGATTAAGTTTTGAGATATTTAGGAAACCCACACACACCTTAAATTATATTCAAGCACATTCAATTACCCCATTTAAATATAAACTGTCGGCTTTTAACTGTATGATAAACAGAGCAATTAAAATTCCTTTAACTGAAAATATTAGGAAAAAAGAATTAAGTTTTATAATCGAAATAGCACGTTCACTAGGCTACAACCAGAAAACCATTATAAAACTAATTAACAAACACAAATATAAACATAATCTGAATACAGCTACAACACTCAAACAGTCAGAACCTAACAAAAAGAATGAAATATATGCTAGATTGTTATACGTCCCCAAATTCGAACAACAACTGAATAAACTGTACAAACAATTTAACATTAAACCAGCTTACTACACAAATTCAAAATTAAAGAACCATTTAGGAAACACCTTTTGTAAAGAAAACGGCCTCCAACAAGCTGGTATATATTCCATTGAATGTTCAAATTGCGACCAATTATACATAGGGCAAACAAAAAGAAATATAGAAATCAGGTTTAAAGAACACATGTACCACCTAAAGTCAATGAACCCAGATAAATCAGCAGTCGCAGAACACCACCTCACAACAGGATACAAATTTTCCATAGAGAAATTAAAATTATTAGATAACTCAAACAACCATAATTTAAACATGCTAGAAGCAATCCAAATGAAAAAACACAAAAATAGATTACTCAATTTCGATTTAACACCACTTAACAATGTATTATTAGATTTAATCCCCCTACCTGTACCCAACAAAGATATTACCTGTTAACGCCACTGTCATTAAGAAATAAGATTAACCTAAACTACCTGTATTTACCGCCATTGTCAATAACAAATAATTAGCTTAAATCTGTATATATATGCCGCACTTTTGTTTGTAAATTTAGTTTAGTACAGCTATTGAAAATGTTCACATGGTGAACGAAATGTACATTTAGCGATCTAAATAAACCAGTGAAGAAAAAGGATTACTAACGTGTTTTATTTTATTCTAACCACTATGGAAGTAACGCCAATAAATCTAAAGAAGAACTGAGCAAGCCCCAAGGAACTCGATGTCGATGATGAACTTCGTTAAACAAAGAAAAAGGTAGGGTATTAGGAGTTTATATTTATGTAACGCAAATGTAAATCAAAATAAACAATACTTTATGAAAAATCATTTAATGAGTTAGTTTCTTTAAAAAAAATTACCATTAACGTTAAGAATTTGAGAATAAGAACTTTCTCCAGCTTTATTACTAGCTTTACAAGTGTATTCTCCTGCATGGAAAGCTTGCACTGAATCAATCGCTAAAGTACTTAGGCGTTTCATCTTCATAACGATTATACCATCAGCAGGATTCACAGGTTTGTTATTTAGCAACCACACCAGGTTAAGAGGCGAATCACCAACGGAGATGATACACGTGACCGAAATTGTTTCACCGGAGTTCACGGAATCCTCGAAGAAAAACGGGGTGATTTGAGGAGCAACTACAGGAATAAAAACATAAAAACAAACTACTTAATTATTTATAAGCAAGCATTCGCGAAACGTTTTTTTGACGAATTACCGTTAACATTAAGGATTTGTGAATATAAACTTTCGCCAGCTTTGTTGCTAGCTTTGCAAGTGTATTCTCCTGCGTGGAAAGCCTGCACTGAATCAATGGTCAAAGTACTAACGCGTTTCATCTTCATGACAATTATGCCATCATCAGAATGCAATGGTTTGTTATTTAACATCCACACTAAATTAAGTGGCGAATCTCCAATGGAGATGATGCACGTGATGGAAATGGTTTCGCCAGAATTCACGGAATCCTCGAAGAAAAATGGGGTGATTTGAGGAGCAACTAAGGGAACACAAACATAAAAACTACTTAAGTATTTATTTTATGAGAAAGCATTTATTAACTTATTTTTTAAAGTATTACCGTTGACATTAAGGTTTTGTGAATAAGAACTTTCCCCAGCTTTATTGCTAGCTTTGCAAGTGTATTCTCCTGCGTGCAAAGCTTGCACTGAATCAATGGTCAAACTGCTTACGCGTTTCATCTTCATAACAATTATACCATCATTAGCATTCACTGGTTTGTTATTCAACAACCAGGTTAGAGTCAAAGGGGAATCCCCTTTAGAGATGATGCACTGGATTGAAATGGTTTCACCAGAATAGACGGATTCCTCGAAGAAAAACGGGGTGATTTGAGGAGCAACTAAAGGATTATGAACATAAAAACAAACTACTTAGGTATTTCTTTTATGAGAAAAAATTGATTTATCTTATAAGAATTACCGTTAACATTAAGGATTTGTGAATAAGAATTTCCACCGGCTTTATTGTTGGCTTTGCAAGTGTATTCTCCTGCATGGATAGCTTGCACTGAGTCTATAGTCAACGTGCTTACGCGTTTCATTTTCATAACGATTATACCATCATCAGAATTCACCGGTTTATCATTCAACAACCAGGTTAGAGTCAGAGGGGAATCCCCTATGGAGATGATGCACTGGATCGAAACAGTTTCACCAGAATTCACAGAATTCTCGAAGAAAAACGGGTTGATTTGGGGAGCGACTAAAGGAATACAAACAAAAAAAAACACATTTTTCTAAAAATTACCATTAACATTAAGGATTTGCGAATAAGAATTTTCGCCGGCTTTATTACTAGCTTTACAAGTGTATTCTCCTGCATGGAAAGCTTGAACTGCATCAATGGACAAAGTACTTATGCGTTTCATTTTCATAACGATAATGCCATCATTAGAATTAACTGGTTTGCCATTTAACAACCAGGTTAGTGTCAGAGGGGAATCCCCTTTGGAGATGATACACTGGATCGAAATGGTTTCACCAGAATAAACGGATTCTTCGAAGAAAAACGGGGTAATTTGTGGAGCGACTGAAGGAATACAAAAACAAAAATTCTACTTAAGTATTTGAGAATAGAACAAGTTAATACTTTTAGTTAAACTATATTTGAGTATTGATTTAAACGTCATTTACTACTATTACTATCTTCTTCTTCTTGCTGAATGGACCTAGTACTAAGTTTGGACAAAAAGTTACGTCTTTCGTCAAATACTTAAGTAGTTGAGCAAATAATATTCTCACCATTCACGTAATAATTGACTTAAGTACCCTTGACGTTAAGACTAGCTGAGTAACTAGTTTCTCCCGCTTTGTTTGAAGCAGTACATGTGTAAACTCCAGCGTGTACGGCTTGAACTGAGTCAATGTTCAAAGTGCTGAACCTCTTCATTTTCATAATCGTGGTGCCCTCATCCAGATTAACCATTTTTTTATTTAAAAACCAGGTAATGTTTAACGGGGAATCCCCTTTGGATATGGTACACTGGACAGAAACGGTCTCGCCGGAATTAACGGAATCCTCGAAGTAAAAAGGGGAGATTTGCGGAGCGACTAGTTGAATTGTTTGCAAAAAAAGAAAGGAAAACAACTTGGTAGGTACAGTTGCATAAACGATTCGAAGTGCATTGGGTTATCCTTAAAGTATAGTTGAAATAATATATATTTTTTTTAATTAATTTTATTTTAAACTCTATTTAGAGACGACCTACGAACCTTATCTTTATTAGTTCAGAAATAAGCTGCTGTTCAAAACATTGAGCTTAGTGCCCGTAGCAAACACTTTTTATCTACAATTCATCTCTATACAAATTTGTAGTCTTAGAATAATAAGAAATTGGCTCTGATCTTCAGTTCTTAGATGAACTGCAGTTTATCTTTGTACTTCGGATCAATGTCAAATTAGTATTGTCTTGTAATTACAAGAAATTGACTCTCATCTTCTTAGATGAACTGCAGTTCATAGGTTTTATGTAACCTGCTCTTAGGGCAATGTATTGACCATAGTTCATCTCTGAACAATGTCGAATGTTTATTGTCCTGAAATGATAGGAAATTGACACTGGTCATCAATTCATAGATGAACTGCAATTCAAAGTTATTATGCAACTGGCTCTTGAGGCAATATTTTGAACTGCAGTTCTCCTTAAAACTGCATTAAGCTTAATGCCATTACTGTACAATAAAGGATTACCATAAAGAGGATGAACTGCAGTTTAAATATTTATACAACTGTCCCTTAGTGAGAAATATTTTTGTGCCAAACCGACACTGATTAAATAACTTAATATTTGTGTACCGTTTACGTTTAAATTAGCTGAGTAACTGGCCTCGCCAGCTTTGTTTCTAGCCAGGCAAGTGTATTCCCCAATGTGGACATGTTGCACGGAATCTATGTTTAAGCTACTGAAACGTTTCATGTTCATAATTGTTATTCCGTCGTTGGAATTAATAGCTTTTCCGTTTAAAGTCCACGTTAGTTTTAATGGCAGGTCTCCTTTGGATATTGTGCACTGTATGGAGACAGTTTCACCGGAATTGATTGGCTCCTCGCCGAATGTGAATGGGAAGATTTGTGGTGCAACTAATATGGAAGAATTCATTTAAAATTTGGTTCAAATACAGTGTGCTTAAAAGTAAATCTAGGACAGTATTTTCTTTTAAAATGTACATAACAAAACTCAAGTACCATTAACATGTAAAGTCGTGGAATAATGTGTAGTGCCGGCTTTGTTCGTAGCAGTACAAGTATACAACCCGTTGTGTTCAGCCTGAGCGTTATCAATACTGATCGTGCTGATGCGCTTGTTCATCTGAGCCACGGTGATCCCATCAGTTAACCCAATCGCTTTCCCATCAAAAGTCCACTTGATATCAATCGGAAAATCTCCCTTCACTACACACTGCACTGAGGCAATATCTCCGGAATTGATGGCCTCATCGCCAAAGTCGAACGCGACAATTTGAGGTAACACTATAAAAGTGTAACTGATAAAAAAGCCAGCACAATATTTTAAGTGATATTTTGAGAGTGAATTGCACCACGGTAGTATAATGAACATTGTAAATGTAAAAGTTTAGGGAAGTACTACAAGTGCGACGATTTGGGAAAGAATTGCCTTTAAGTGCAAGAAGTACTTTAGCAATACATCATGGTTTAAGTAGTAAGATACTACTAATTTGTAATTTTGGGTAGTACTACAAGCTACAAATATCGTCTAGATATTAACCCTTAGCCACCGTTATCCAACATAGTTTTTATTAAATGTTGCATGGTGTATTTTAAGGGTTAATATAGTGGGTTTACATATACAGGAGAACAAAATATAAGAAAAAAACGACACCGCGACTTTCGTGGAGGAATTGACAACATAAACAGAAAAACATCCGCGATTTTCGTAGAGAAACTGAAAAAATCCCGACGAATCTACCAAAAATCAGGGGAGAAACTAAAAAATACCGTTGACTTCTAAAACGGCCGAATAGTGAGATTTTCCGGCGACGTTCATGGCTATACAGGTATACTCCCCCCTGTGGGACGGCTCGACCGAAGCCAGGTTGAGGATGCTGGCCTGCGAGCCGAACACCGACGTCGAAATGCCCAAATTGTGCGGAATGTGCCTCCTATTGAAATGCCATTTAAGTTTTAAAGGCCTGTCGCCTTTCGGCACGTAACAAGTCAACACGGCACTGTCGCCCGCGTTTAACGGCCCATCGAAACTGAATGGATTTATCACGGGCAGTACTGAAAGAAAGAACATACCAAGAAAAACAAACGGCGTTTTTTGTTGTTTTTTGACGCATCGCCCTGTGTCAAGTTACCGCAATACCTGAAATGTTTTTGTAAAAGAAATGGTTTATTACTTGCAACAATTTTTACATTTCTTCTGTAGAGATATTTTTGTAATCCTTTATGTGTATTGTTGCAAGTAATGTAGATGTTGTAAGGAGGAACGTTTAGACTCACCCATGACTTGAACGTCGAGAGATCCGCGGGCGCTGTATCCTTGTGAGTTCTTGGCGACGCAGACGTACATGGCTTGGTCAGAAGAGCGCTCCACATTTTCAATGATGAGAGTGCCGTTGGGGAACACCTTTTGTTTCTTGATTGTTGGCAACACACGTGAATCTATCACAAAACAATATTATTAGAAAATATACACAAAGAGAAGAGGTATGAAGAATAGAAAAAGGAAGAATACTGTTCTGGAGATGCAGTTGATCTTTCAAATAATGTTGATGCCCAACGTCAACATGTAAAGAATGTTTAAAATCTCTACAATTACTAACTAACAGTGTCACGCAAAAATTGGTATCAGCGATGAGTCCTTGCGGATATATCGAAAAACAGAAGACAATGTCTGGACCTAAATATCTAAATATTAGTCTAAGTAGACGTTACCTTTACTAAATTACATTAAAGAATACCAACCGATGTAAAATTGTATAGTATTGTACTTAGATCACTGGAAACCAAAATTTGACTAGCCGTGCTTTAGGGCAGTGAGACCTAGGTGATGAACAAAGCAATCTAAATATGGCAGAGGCTAGTGTTATTCGGAAGGAAGAAATATTAAGCGGAAAAAAAACTGAGTATGGGTGGGGAAGACTAACCAATTATAAATATTTAATCAAGGAGGAGATAACTGCACGATTAAACTGGGCTAAACATTCAAAAATAATAAAGAATAGTAAAAATTATAATTTACTAATTATACTGACTCTGAAGAAAGACAACCAACACGTTGTAGGAGACATTCAAAAAACAGAAAGATGTGAAAACAAATTACAAAGCAATAATTCTAAAACAAAGTGGAAAGCACATAGGAAGAGGATGTCCAACAAAATTCTAGTATATTCCTAGGTACGCAACTGAAAACAAAGGACACCAAATGTTGATTATTGACCTGGATATAGGCTGATAAAATCAGCACACAAGCAAACACATATTAACTGTCGTTGTAAGAATTTTTCACTGCAGGAACTAATTAATTTTGAATGAAGCACTTACCTCTTTCCCAGGTAATCGATTCAATCGGATATCCAGCAACAGGGCAGTGCACAATCAAAGTTCCTCCAGCAACAATCGCCTGCTTCTCCATCGGCTTGATGTACGGCTTTCCGTGCACGTTAATCTTCGCACTGTGCTCAGCAGATCCAACCTTGCTACTCGCGATACACTTGTACAATCCACCATCATTCGTCTGAATTCCAGTGATGTTCAAATTCGAAACGACGTCTCCATTAACCGTAACGTATTGCCCAATTTGATACCTATCGCTGTTCGACAACCTCTGTCCATCGACTTCCCATGTAATTTCGGGCGTGGGGTTTCCGGAAGCACTGCATTTGAGGTGGACTGATGGGTTGGGGTGAAGGGTCTGTTCGCTGAAGGCGTGGCGGATTTGCGGGGGTTCGAAACGGCCTCCTAGTTTCAGTTCGGCGGTGGCTTCGGCGCTTTCTTGATCGTTGCGGATGAAACACTGGTACATGCCCTTGTCTTCTTTGCGAACGGCTTCGATTCTTAAGATGGCTTCGGAGTGGTCGATTTTGCGGCCGTCTTTTAACCAGCTGATTGTCTTAATTGGGTTGCCTGACAATAATAATAAGCCAAATAAATTGATTTTGATTGATAAATTACTAAGACTTACCTTCGAAATTGCAGGTGAACACAGCGGGTCTTCCGAAATCAATTGTCTGCACTTTAGGTTCGATGTTGGCTTTCAATGGAGCCGTGACGGTCAGAACGGTTTCTACGCTTTCTCCTCCAACGGAATTGTTGACGACGCATAAGTATTTTCCTGAATCCTCAACTTTGGCTTCGCGAATGATCAAAGTTCCAGCGACTTGTTTGACTCTATCGTTCAAGGTGATGACTTGTTTGCGTGTGGTTCCTTCGACGAATTTGTACCATCTGAAAATAAAAAAGAAATCGCTCTAAATTATTCATTGTATATGAATTACCAAATATAATGATTTTAAATAATGAAGCATTATTCTTCTTTTTGAAATTCTTAGAAGTGCTAATATGAACAAATAATTCTTCATTTTTGTTTTAATTCTTACTCTAACTTATGATACTGCAAATTACCTGAACGGAACGAACATTTATTGGAATACTTGAACTAATTTATGTTTAACATTACCTGAATAGTGGTACAGGAAAAGCCTGTGCTGGGCAAAGCATGACAACATTTTCACCAATATCTACGCTTTTAATGTCAATCATTTTACTGCTAAGTCTCGGCCCGACAGATCCAGTGGGTTCTATAAAGGTTATTGAAAAGAAAAAAAAAACGTTTCGATACTTACAAATGCTTAAATGGCTGCGATTGAGTACCCTTTCATTGAGGAAGTGAATATAGGGGTTGAACGCCCTCGTAAATTCGTACGTAGTGTAAACATGCAACAGGTGGTGTCGCGTACAATCATAGGATAGAGCGGATAATGAAAATGAAATGGAAAGTATTATTGTGCGGGAACACAAAACATAATCATATGGGAATATTGTTGTTGGATAAACGCTTAATTGTTTCAATAGATTGTTGACTTCAGGCGTGCACCAAGAAATGTTCCCTTCAAGACGCGTGGGCCCCCCCCTAAGCCCACGCGTCTTGGAGGGGGCCCATTCCGGCCTTATGGGGAGGGGCTCACGCATTTAAACCTATGTATATATGTTACAGACAAAACATGAAATTGGACAAAACGCGAAATGTTTACTGCTTACAGACATGGTTCGAACTAAAACATAATTTTGGGTTTTGTCCGCATGAGTTTAGACAAGTCCTAACATACTGAGTGTCATAAAAATGTCAAATTTGTAAACTTGTAATAACAGAAGCTCAACGTTAATCTAAATTATTGAAAATATAAGGACATTGGGGTTTGACGCTTGCAAATAATAAAGAATTAAAAACAAATGATTTTTTTTAAGAAAACATCAATTTCTATGTTTATTATGTAAAAAACAACAAAATTGAGCCGATAGAGCTAAAGGAGCTAAATGTTGGGACTAAATTATGAAAAATACGAGATGTTTTCCCGCTTTTTTTCCAAAATCATAAAATGAATCGTTCAAACAAAACAAAACAAAAACGTACTGGAAAACATTATTTTTTTATAAACAAAGTAAAAAATTAATTTTTACTCTGAAGTTAACATTTTGTATTCAGAGTTAGTTCTCGATTATAAATTACTGTTTCCAATAACATTTTTCTCTAACAATATAATTTATTTATCCTTAGTGGTCAAATTACGATTTGATAATGAAAATGTTGGTTTTAAGTCCTCCAAAACATTTTCTAAAGAATTACTTTTTGTTAAAAAATTGTTAATAAAAAAGTGTTTCCTACCCCGGCAGTAATCCGGGGACACACGGTAGGTACATTCAATAATTTGTTGGCAACAAGATATTCGTGAATAATAGATAATACTAGATTAATATAAAACATTGAAAGCAAATTTTCCCTCAATTCCGTTATTTTCTTAAAATTAAGTTTTATGCATTTATATAGCTTGACTTCTAAGGTAGTCATTTAATCATTTTAGTTGGCAACAATGCATTTATTTGCTGCTCCAACAAAAAAGCATGAATATTTCTTTATTATATTATTGTTGAATATATATTTTCGTAATTTAAAGAGTGCAGTAGATGAACTAAAAAATGTTAGGAACATTTGGGCTTTTTTGCAAGATTATGTAATTACCTTTTTCTAGGCACTGGGAAAGATTGAGCGTCGCATAGCAAAGCCACAGTGTCTTTAGAACCAGAACGCTGTTTATTCAATCCATCGCCAGACACTTTAGGACTTGTTTGCCCTGTCGGTTCTAGAAAGCACCACAAGTAATATAAACCAAACACCGCTTCCTTACAATTCGTAAAGATAGGGTACCCTTTGTTTGAACTTACTTGAATATGGGATAGGGGTATCCTACAACCGGGCATAAAATCCACACATTCGCATTCGCAGGCCAGGTGGAGATTTTCCAAGGGGTGCGCTCACCGACCAGTTTCGGTGCTAAGTTATTCGTGGGTTCTGAAAGGAACCAGTAATTAGGATTCTGCATCATATATCTTGTACATTCTGATTGTGTAAGAAAAAAAAATAACGAAAATAAAAACGTTCCCCTGTGATCAGAGGAAGCGAACAGAAAACAATGTGACAATGAGATAAGCAAAAAAATACAGAATCCTATTACGGCTCATGCAAATCTAACTCTGACTTACCTTTTTTTAAATTGGTAGAAGAGCGTGGATGGAATGAGTGGAGATAAAAAAATTAAAAAATTAAAAATAAAAGCGGTTGGTGCAATGATATTTTAAAACAATTATAGCTTATATTATCGTCGTTAATACTGTTATAGGTCGTATGAATATATTTTATATTTTTTCATCATTTTTTGTCAGAGCACTTATAAAAATTGAATCGGTAGTTGCAAAATATTTGGACCAAAATGGTCAATTATCCATATTAATAATCATCATTGTTACTATAAAAATGCTAATGTATTTCAAGCGAACAAATAAAAACTCCTATATAATTGTAATAACTCATATTTCGGAGATATTTACATTTAATAAGTGCAGGTGTTTAGTTTATACAGTAAAAATAGGTACGACTTATGCCAGTATTAACGATTTTATAATAAAAATATATTTGGAACATCAATTTCTAAACTAAATACAATCAAATATAAAGAAAATTGGTTTTAATATTTTATTAGGCGCCATCACTATTAGTCCAATATTATTCAAAATTATTATTATATAAAATTCGAAGCCGTATAAATAGTTTTTAACGTGTAATTTGTATTTACTTAAGTTTGAGAATGACTACTAGATAGTCGAAACTAGTCACACAATTAAATGTAAGATCCAGTGGTTAAACAAAGTAAAACGTGTTTTATTTACAAATATAAAATTGTAATTTACTCCAGCTAATTTTTGTCACCCATGTACTAGCAGGTGTAAAAACACGATCGAGTTAGCTGTAAAGTTTTCAAAGCATTGTGAAGCAGGTCGTACGTGAGCTTGTCAGTAGGTCCTGTCAATGTTAATCTAACCCGAAGGAATATATGCAGGTAAGTCGTTTTTTTGTTTTGTTTATAGAAAGGATTAACACAATCTGACATTATGTCAGGTATGACAAACCATAAATTAAGCTGCGACTTCACTTTTTTGTTACATTTCCTTCTATCAAAAAAGCAACGCTTTCTCAATCGTGTTTTTAAACATACAACTGATTAGTTAATCCAAATTACCTAACTACGCTTTCTAATAATTCTTGTGTTGTCCATTTTTATTAATAATAAAAACGTATTTATTTCGATAAGAAAACGTTTAAATCTTAAAATAACTGTCAATAATAATTTTTTAATGGTATGCTTAGCACCAAGTGCCAGAATGGAATAGAAAAATGGCGGATGCGCCGGGCTATACGAAGTATAGTGCACATTTTTTTAAACATGATTCAAATATAAGTATTAGGCAGGGCCGGCCCTAGAGGGTGCGGCCGCACAAAGCTACGGTTTCATATTCTCTTTTGTTTTAATGCATTTGAATGTAATGTAATAAGTATCAAAATGCAACTGATTGTTATCTTTAATTTAATCACTTGATGAACATGTTTACAATATAGATAATTGAATATAGGTCATTTAGTTTATTTCACTGCTCTTTTCTGAGTTTTTCGGTATCTAAGCGAAACTGCATCTAATCATCATCCACCTTGATTTACGATTAATTGAAAGAAATAAATTTTTTTCGTTGCATTTTTAGCAATTCACAGAATGGAAGAAAAATCGTTAAAAACGAGTATTACATAAATGTTGATCAAAATGTTTTCAATGTTCTGTGCATTGCGCCATCAATTAGGTAATTAATTGTAATAATTATTATCATCACAAAAAGAAACTACCACGATATAAACACATCCTAATTGTATTTGGTATACAATAAACTTACGAATATCTAGGCACGGGATAACCAGTCACCTGACAACCCAACCAAGCGTTACCGTTAACAGGTACATTAAGCACCTTCCAACCCTCAAAAGCTTGAAGATCTTTTTTGGGAGCTACGTTACTTGTAGGTTCTGTAAAAACATACACACAAAAATAGTGGAAAAACTTACGAAAATCTTGGAACGGGGTACCCAGTCACTTGACATGTCAACAACGCGATCCCCCCATTTTTAACATCAAAAATCATCCATCCACCAAACTGTGCACTCAGAATTTTTTTGGGAGCCACGTTATTCGTAGGTTCTGTAATAAACGAATCGCAAAGACAAGCCTCCAATTACCCGAATTGCCCAATAGTAGAAGGAGTAAAGAAAGTACAATTATATTTAATAGCCTGAATTACCTGAATGAAAATGGGCGTCTAAATATTCCAATATTGTATTATGTAAACAGCACAAAAAGTCAAATTTTCTAAATAACGAAATATGATATTTAATAGTCAAGTATATCAACACAAAAATATGAAATTTGTGTTTAATATTTAGGTTACAGATAACCATATACGCGTTTTTGACTTCAAGGTCCTCATCAGTGTGACATGTTTATAACAAGTTTGTGTGTTGAGTTGATACATTCATTGTCTAAGACAAGTTATAAGGTTTCTTCTTCTTAACCTTGCTTAGCAATAGACCCTTGCGCCAACCACAATTATTAGATTGTGGTTATTAGATTTATTAGATTTTTATTGCCTGTTTATTGCATGTTGTTAATGCCATCATGTTTATTAATTGTTAGCCCGGTGAGTTGAGATTTGTTTATTTATAATCAGTATTGAATGTTGAAAAACTCATGACCATTTTTTTTCTATTTTAAAGAAACTTACAGGTATCTAGGGACGGGATAACCAGTCACTTGACAGCCCAACCAAGCGTTACCATTAAAGGGAACGTTAAGCACCTTCCAACCCTCGAAAGCTTGAAAATCTTTTTTCGGGGCTACGTTATTCGTAGGTTCTGTAAAAACCACACACATAAAACATAGAAGGAAAACTTACAAAAATCTCGGAACAGGGTACCCGGTCACTTGGCACGTCAACCACGCGATCCCCCCATGATTAACATCAACAATGATCCAACCACCAAACTGTGCACCCATTTTTTTAGGAGCTACGTTATTAGTAGGTTCTGTAATAAATTAATTGCAAGGAAAATCGAATTACCTAAATTATCGAAATGTAATTTTGACTAAAAATTTTGAATGAAAAATTAGGGTGTAGGTTTGGCAGCGGTCAACATTACCAAATTATATAAAATACCTAACTGGCTGAAGAAATGTTATGTATATCAGATGTACCACCGGTGGACATAAAATGTTGGGACAAATCGAAAATTGGATAATGTCAAATTTACAGGTTATTTAAAGAAAGGTTATAATGAAGAAAGGTTATAATATGAAGTGACAATAAAAATATATAAATAAGAGGAAATGAGGGGTTTAAAGTTTGACACACACAACAAATTTTACGTGTCCCAAAATTTTGTTTCCACCGATGGTACCATCGCTAGAAATAACATTTTGGGACACGTAAAATTTGTTTAGTGTATGTAAAACTTTGGACCTTTCTATTCCTCTCATTTAAACTCAATATTATATAACCTTTCTTAAACAAAACTGACTTAACCGGTATATATTTGGTTATATTTGAGATTACCCAATTTTCGATTTGTCCCAACATTTTATGTCAAAAACTGGGATGCCTTGGGTCAAAACTAGGGGTGTTCTAATCCGCAAAAAAGTATAGATAATGAGTATCGATTATATCGTATAGCAAAGTATCGATACTGTAAAATATGGATCCTCAAAATATGGATACTCAAAATATGGATACTCAAAATATCGATGATTTTCGATACCAGATATTTAGTTTTAATATTTATTTTACTAAATACTGCAAATTATATTTTTGTAACTGTCATTAAAATTATCCTGGCAATATAATCTATCTTGAATGAAGGGAAGATAGATAATATTGCCCCGAAAATGTTAATAACAGTTACAAAATTAAATACAGTCAGCTGTTTTATAAAAAATAATAATAACAAATCGTTTCATCAATTTAAACTTCACTTTAAATCAGCGTTTTATGCGCGTGGCGCATGAAGTAAAATTTCGAGTTTAGAAAAGCCTGAAAATTAGGATTTGCTGGGGCGCGACTCGCTTCGCTCGCGCGCCCCAGCAAATCCTAATTTTCAGGCTTTTCTAAACTCGAAATTTTACTTCATGCTTAATGAAGGAGTGGACACACTTTTTAGACAATAACCGATATCCTATTTTGTAATTTTCTTAATTGTAAAATTAGGAGTGAAAACAAATAGAGTGGATATTTTTTTATAGAAATATACTAGTACTATCTCTATCTGTTCACTATTACAATAACCGCAAATCATTGTTCAGCATTTATAATTAAATTCAATTTTATAAATTTATTTTAATAGTTTTACGTGTATTTCATAGTAAATTGAATTTGGTAGCTTTTTAAGATTATAATGTTGTAAAAAATAACCGAAACAAATTTTCATAAAATTTACAGATTTTATTGAGAAATAAATAAACGAACTTTGTAAAACTGTTGAAAAATCATAGTTAAACAAGTGGAAATAAGAATGCAGACACAGAAAATTCATGTCTACTTTAAATTTAAAAAAAAATTATCGAATTTTAACGAAATTTATAGTTTAAGATTATATTGTGGTAAAAAATTTAGCGAAACATAAAATAAAAACACAGACAAAGAAAATTCGTGTCTACTTAAAAATTTAAAATTGATGAAATTTACAATTTAAGACGATAATTTACACAAAGTTCAGCGAATCAAATTTTCATGAAATTTACAGAGATTATTGAGAAATTAACAAACTGTATAAGGACGTTGGGCAAATTAAAATTGTACCCGTTTTAAAATTAACGAACGTATTTAAAAATTTACGAGTCGTCAAAATTTTGAAAATTAATTAAAATCTTAGAAAATTCACGAAAATTGACAAGATTTTAAAAATTGAACAAAAACTTGCAAACCCTCAAGATTTTAAAAACTGAACAAAAACTTGAAAACCCTCAAGATTTTGCAAATTATTGAAAATATTGAAAAGAGCCAGCGATTATTTTTCAACGAATGTTTCCACTTCCAGACTAAGCACGAAGTAAAATTTCGAGTTGAGAAAAGCCCGAAGAATTTGGATTTGGAAGCGCAGCGTCTAAATCCAAATTCTGGCTTTTCTCAACTCGAAATTTTACTTCATGCGGTACGTGCATAAAAATAATGAATTATTAAGTTTAAAATATTCAAAACATTTTTTTATTACAGATTATCACTTTTTGACATACTTTAAAATGCTGTAAAATTTTAATATTTGCTAATATTTGACATTGTTTGAACATTTTCTCAAATTTAAACATTTTATCGATTTTCGACAATTTTCGTTTTTTTTCAAAATTCAGGTAAATTTCAACATTTTCTTTCACCTTGACATTTCATCAATTTTCCATGGTTCCACTGACAGAGCATAAAATTCTAGATAAAGACAATAAACTCTATTATTATTATATTTTTCAAAACAATGTAAAAAACTGTGCATCAAAATTTCTTTGTAAAACCACATTAAACAACCCATATTTTTAGGGTTGTTCAATAGAACCCCATATCAGTGACTTTGTCGCTATTTGAGTTTTTTTTCATTTAAGGTTTTTGTTTAAGTACTAGCACAGACAACTATATAGACAGTCCATGGGATATGGAATCCAGAAAATCAAATTATGATTGAAACAAAATCTTACAGATAGCATTTCCATTCGCACTTTCATTATTAATCAGATATAATAACTCTAAATTTAAAGTACGCTATCAATTGATAGATGATATTATTTCCATTTTTTTGGCGCTGAAATAATTACATTGGACGGACTGTCTGCATAAGTGTACTAGCGAGGCATTTGCAGAAAAATGCATTTAGCTTTTTTTAAGCATTGTTACTGACTTACAAAAACGACATCCATGATCGAAAATCCGTCCGAAAATATTATGCGTACTTTTATTCAGTTTTTAGTAGAAGGGGTAATGTTGATTGTATTTTTTGATTACGAGGGTGTGTGTTCTTAGATTTTAAAGAACATGGTCTTAACATTAGCGCTGAGCAATACTCAGATACCTTGAGTCACTTAAGTGTCCAAAAATCAAAAATAACCGTCCCGGAATATTCACAAATAGTGTCATGATAATGCTTGACCCAATGTAGCTGTACAAACCTTAATGTTAATGGAGATTTCTTTTGAATTTGTTGATTAACAAATGTTTTACAGCATCTAAACGTGTTTATATTAACCAATTTAATAGCAACCAGCAAATGTAAATTTTAAGGCTTTTCTAAGCTCGAAATATTTACTTCGTGCGCGAAGCTTATAAAACACTGACACTGATATAGAGTGAAGTACTAAACTAACTTTATTCATAAATCGATGATATCCTTTTTCGGTCCTTGTCATTTGAATTATCATACGATAATGTTAAGTTTTACGTATGTAAACAATATTAAATACGCAATTAAAAGTAACTTCCGACTTATTTACCGCACGAATGCTTCCTTTAAATGTTTTTAGAATGTAATGAGTTGTTAATATTAGGCCTGCTGTTCTCGTTACCGCGCCGTCATAAGATGTTTACATCGGCGCGCTGTTAACAGAAACGCTTCGCACCGGCAAACTTTCCAGTAGTTTCGTCTTTAGCTATTCTTTTGGTACCAATTTCTTCCCCCTTTTTGAAACTCTGATAGGCATTGCAAACAGAATATTCTTCTTATTTTGGGAGAGTGTTGATAGTTTCAAAATTCCTCTCATACCAGAATAAAGTCTTCTTTTGAAAATGTCTTGAAAATCACGAATTATCTATCCTACCTGAACAACGGAACAGGATATCCAACGACATCACAAGTCATGACTACCGAGCTTTCTATCGGACTGAAAACGATTTTGCCGCCCTCGTATTTCTGTCCAGGGACTTTCGGAGGGATCTTTGAAGTCGGTTCTGGAAAACGTTTGAAACAATGAGCTTACCTGAAGAGCGGAACAGGGTACCCAACAACCGGACACATTAGGTAAACGGTTTCGATTTGAGCGGCTGTGATCAACGTGAAGCCGATTTTTTTGTCGAGGGCTTTAGGAGGGATGTTATTAGTAGGTTCTGAAAAACAGAGGGAGAATTTGATTTGCGATTTCTTGTATAAAAACCAAAATCTTTGAAAAATAAGTGTTGTGATTTTGTATCAGGAGTTTTGGGACAAGTATATTTTGTTCAAATGCAAGAGACTTTAACGCGTGATTGCCCAATTACATGCGTTTATTGCTAGCATCACTGTCTTTTGAATTTTAACAAACTATAGGTGCTGTATTTTTTGTACAGAGTTGCAGAAGGGACGCTATTGGTGTACAGATGGAAATGAGTACTTTTTAACGAATCGCGCTTGATCTTCAAGCCCAGATTACAGTACCTGTACAATGGCACTGGATACCCCACAACATCACAAGTCATGACGATGTTTGCGTTTAGAGGGAAATACTCTAATTTTCCTCCGTCGTATTTTTTTCCAGGAAGTTTAGGCGCGATCTTTCCAGTGGGTTCTAGGGATAATTTAAATTGACAATAGGCGTAAAAATATTTTACCTGAATAGTGGAACAGGGTAGCCGACTACTTGACACATCAAAAAGACACTTTCTCTTTGGCTGACTTTAACTTTAGTGAAGCCGTATTTGTTATCTAAAGCCTTAGGCGCGATATTGTTGGTGGGCTCTGCAAATCAGGATTGGTTTTTAAAATATGCCCTGAATTACGTACTTATATTTGGTGTAGGGTACCCTTAGGAGTACAACATAGATTTATCTAAAGAAATAACTGTAGTTTCAAAAATATAGAGAGAGAATTTGGGTTTAGAGGGTGTTTTGACAACAAAGATGATTCGCGTGTAGTTCAAAAAAACATACCTTTAATAATAGAATACTAATGATTAATTTGACATATTATTGTTTCATATTTTTGAGAATAATTTAAGAAAACTGTTTGCGTAAAGAGATATAGGTTCAAAATTACATTTCAATGTTTCAGTATTTTGAGAATAAAAACAACAGTAGCTTTAAAATTACATATGTAGGTAACTTTATATCAGAAGAGTGACGTTCTTAATTTTAAATTCAATATTATTAGAAATATAAAATGAAATATCAGTGTGCGATATCAGATCAAACACAAAGACATTTTATAATGACATACCTATGCTTTATGGCAGGTCCCTGAATGATTATTTGTACTTGTCCCCTAAACGAGATTTTATTGTTAATACACATACCTATATTTTGGTGTAGGATACCCTTGAGCAGCGCAAATCAACGGCAACGTTTTTCCCATCGATGCCCATACCTTCAAACCCGAAATCCCCTTATCTTTAGCCATCGGAGCAACGCTTGTCTGTGGTTCTAGAAAGACCAAAACAATTGTTTACACACCTGAACAGCGGCGGTGGGTGCGATTGGGCGTCACAGGGTAATACAAGTGTTTGCGTTTCTACTCCTAAGACTGCGTCCAGTTTAGACTTTGGTGGAAGGCGAGGAGGTGCGTATCCGATAGGTTCTAAATACCACATGCATTGATTAAGAGGAATGTAAAAAATAGTACCTGAATGATGGGGTTGGGTACGCTTGGGCCTGACAGAATAATCCGAAACTGTGTTGGACGTGTCTCGTGTAAGCGACTAACGTGGCGTCGTTCGAGAACGTGGGTTTTTTGAATCCCACCGGTTCTGAAGAAAGTACGCGTGTTAATATTATATTAAGCTTAAAATTTGGAAAGGTCTTTTTTAAATCACATTTACTGAAGGCAGTAGTTCAGTAAGTTTATATTGTTCTTACTTAGGAACAAATATTGAAAGACAAGATTAAAAATGGCATCACACATTTGTGTGATATGAATAAACTGCATTTTATTTATCCTATGTTTAGAACATGGATCATATCTATCAATAATAAAAGTATCACTTTTTTCCACATCAATTTATCTAAATATATAGTAACTGTAATATCATTGAGTAAGTATAACTATGAAATGAAATGATCAAGATTACTTACTCAATGGTAGGTATATAATATGTGCTAACAGTCTTGTGTATATAAGTAGACAATCTCCTCCAAACGTGCCAACATACAGGGTGTTAATTAATGTCGGGGAGATAATTTACAGGGAGATTCCTCGTCTGATTCTAACACGAAGAGTTCCTATAAAGTTATGGCCTAAAATGTTTACTTTTTCAAATACAGGGTGTTAAATTGTTAGTTTTGGTTTTACTTTAAAAGATTGTTACTAACATTTCCAGTAATGAAACTTACAATTTAAGGTATATCAAGGAACCATAAACAATATGCCATACAATATGTCAACCTAACATAACTAATCAATGCATTTGAAAATCTTAGACCAACTAATTATTGCCTATCCAACCATAAAATTGGGAATAGACTAACAAAGTTGAATTCAATCTAACTCTTCTCTACAATAAATATAACGTGTCTGCAAATAACGATATATAAAATCATAACATGTGTATCATTCAATCCCGATTCATATAATCGGTTAATATCACAATGTTTGCAAACGCGAATCAATCCATGCTCAACTTTAAATAGAATAAAAAGTTAAACTTTTAGCCCAAACTAGATAAGAAGGATTAAACTATAAAGGGTGGTTCAGTTTTGTGTTCCACCCCTTCTTATTTTTTTTATTTTGAGAGTAAAGTACAACAAACCATATAAATTCTATAGTACTTCAATTTTTAAAACATAATTTTGTAAGATTTCAGATATTTTTTAAAATGGGTTCCTAGCCGTTTAGTTTGAAAGTGGCCTAACTCCATTTCTCAATATTTGTTGTTGACAGTAATAATTTTCAAAATTTGAGGTTTTCTGTCATAAACAACAATTTGTGGTTACGTATGTTCATAATATATAATATATATTTTTAATATACTTAACTATAAATTGTTGTTATGACTGAAAACCTCAAATTATAAATATTGTCACAGTCACAACAAAAAAATGAAAAATGGAGTTAGGTCACTTTAAAAATAAACGGCTCATCTATAGTCACTTTAAAGGGAAAAGTGATTAATTGTTGTCAATTTTCTATGCACTAATGACTTTCAGACGCACACACAGTGCCACCCCACTGTGTGCGCGTCTAAAGGTCGCGGGGTTCAGCCAAACGTCAAAAGTGCGAATATTTATTTTTCAGTTCAAAGTGGAAGGCGTTTGAAAATTGATCGGATAGTGAAACATATACAATTTATTGCTACAATAATGTAGCAACTGCGGTCAGCGCCATCTTGATCACAATCAATTTAGAGAAAAGTTTTGCATTTCATGACTTCTGACCTTGTCCAATCTTTAATATCCCAGTACACAAGTTGTCAACAAATTATCATCCGCGAAATGCTGAATGGAAAATACAGTTTTACTTATCAACAACTTTATAAAGTATATCAGGTGTAAAATGTAAACAGGTATAGCTCATATTTTTGCAGAAGTATCAATCATGCTATGGGGGATATTTTTAAGGTAGTTAATTAGTAATTAGAATGAATGGAATAAATTTAGGGCGCTTTGCTTTCAGTTATACAAAAATCCATTCTATTTTAGGTCATAGTTAGAGAGAAATTTTACATACATTAAACTTGATAGATCACACAAATGAGAGTCAAGAAGTTCGAAAAGCTTCTGTGGGTGTGGGTGTCCGTGCTAAAATACTAAATTGAAATTCAGTTTTAATATCTGTTTTCTATTATCTACCACAAAGATTTACTCGTATTGTGATCGAATAGTGTCCAGCATGCGCACTTTGTGTCTTCACGACAACGCTCTCCTTTGGTTAATACATTTATTATTATTATTGTTCATATTGCATAGGCCGACAAAATCAAATGTTGTTTTGGGGCCCGGGGTTTTAGATCTAATCATACGTATTTTAGGAGCGCTGATTCCATAAATGCTATCAGTTTGTCTGCCTCAGCTCTAGTTTTGAAGATACAACATAATCAACGATTTTATTTTTGAAGAACAATTCAGATTTAATTTAAAATTGGCCTCTGAAGATCTTTATGGTTATTGAAGAAAACAGCGAGATGAAAGGACATTTAGTCGCCTAGAGAGGATCTTTCTACCGCCTGTACATATCAAGCTAGGCATAATGAAGTACATCTTAAGGTTATGAAATTGTGCTTTCACTATATATTACGCACGTTTTCCGAAACTGAAAGCAGGTACTTTTGATGGTCCTTAGATAAGAGCTCATGAGCTGTAGGAATTTCTTGGAATTGATAATCAAAATTTAGTATAATGCCTCATCTTCTTTCGTTCTAGTAATGAAAAATAGTTTGTTTTATCGATGTTTTTATCCTCTAACTTTTAATATAATGATATTTATATAATATAATAATAAAAATCCCTGGTTCAGATTTTTTATTTGGTCCATGGATATAGCTTAAGACAGTATAACTAAAATGTTATATATTTTTTAGTTGAGCTCCTAGGCAAAAACTAATGTCATATTTGAATTCAGGGCATCAAATTCATATGAAATCAGCTCCAAATACCCCGGCACCAAAACTACTGTTGACCTGTGTTATCTTTAGAATTGATTGAAAATAGTGTAACGTATATTTCACTAAAATGTTATATCTTATAAATTTGAGTTTCTAGGTAAAAACGAATGCCGTATTTTAATTCAGGGCATCCAATTCATATGAAATCAGCTCTCAAACTGGCACCAAAACTTCTGTTGACCTGTGTTATCTTTCGAATTAATTTAAAATAGTAAAACGTATATTTTACTAAAATGATATATCTTAGAAATGTGAGCTCTTAAGGAAAAACTAATGCCATATTTGAATTTAGGGCATCAAATTCATATGAAATTAGCTTTAAATAATCCGGCACCAAAACTACTGTTGGCCAGTGTTATTGTTCATATTGTTTATCTTGTATAAAATGAATCCGTAGTTGTTTTACAAAATAAGATATACAAAATAAGAACCATATCGCCCAAGTTTGAAATTGTTAGACACACAATTATTTTACGCTTGTTTTGAAATCGCTTCAATTAACACGGACACTCTGTACTTACATCATACTAAGTTTCTAATACTAAAACTGTTTTGTAACTAAATAATAACTGACCTGAATAAAGGTAACGGCAACGCCTGCGCTGGACACAGCAATGCGAAACTGTGATCCATGCGTCGGTCATACGAAAAGGTTTTGGAATCGGAGGAAAACGTTGGTGGTTTAGATCCGACCGGTTCTATATTAAAATTATGAACGCTTACAAAAATATCAACAACATTAACCTAAAAAGTGGGACAAGGTACGGGTGAGCAAGACAAAAAATTGTCCAACGCCGCGCGTCAACGAAATGCTCGTCGCGTCATTCGAGAAAGACGGTGCTTTAAATCCAACTGGTTTTGATTTTAAGTTGCACGAAAAAGAGTTTAGTTGACATTATAAATATATGCATTTTATTGCAAAGAGAAATAAAAAAAAAACAGAACATGGAACTGGTAAGGCTTGCTTCGGAAGGATATAAAAAAATATTTTTTGTGTTTAATTCGCAAAAAAATGGGTTTTTGGACCTTGTAAGATTTTCATTTTAGTACAAACGTTCTTTCTCGTCCTAAAAACCACATTTTTTTCCTAATGAAACAAATTTCTACTCTAATACTAAAGAATTTTTTAAACTAAATAATAACTAACCTGAATAAAGGTACCGGTAACGCTTGCGCTGGACACAGCAGTGCAAAACTATGATCCACGCGTCGGTCTAACGAAAATATTTTCGATTCAGAGGTAAACGTCGGTGGTTTAGATCCGACCGGTTCTAAATTAAAATAATTAACGCTTACACAAATTAATCAACACTAACCTGAAAAGTGGGACAGGGTACGATTGCGCCTGGCATAATAAGACAAAACCTTGTCCAACGCCGCGCGTCAATGAAATGCTCGTTGCGTCATTCGAGAAAGACGGAGCTTTAAATCCAACTGGTTCTGATTTTAAATTACACAAAAAAGGTGTTAGATGATATTACCTGAATGGACACCAAGGTATGAATTGCAATATATAATATATTAAAACCAAAATACCTGAACATTGGGACTAGTGAGGCTTAGACTAAAACACTGCTGTATAATAGGCATTAGAAGGTAGTTTTAAGAATCTGTTAAATATATGAAAAAAGCTATAAACTTCTATCAGGGACTCTGTGTCAATTTGGTGCTGGTTTCTATTATTTTCTTTTCAATTTTGACTATAGCCCTTCTATTATTTAACTTTAACTGATTAATTATTACCTGAACATTGGAACTGGTAGGGCTTGCGCTGGACAGAGGAAGACTAGACTAGAACCTAATTTCCTTTCGTAAGTGAAGCTTTTTGAATCGGACGAAAAAGTCGGCATTTTCGTTCCAATCGGCTCTATTATTTTCAAAGAAACAAACACGCAAATAACATAAGGGAATTCAAACAGTACATGCAATAAATACAATAATTATCTAATTGAAGGTAAGAATAATCCCAGATATTTTAAGCCTTGAAAGTCCTGTATTGAGACACAATGGAATTTTTAAATTCTGAATGTTGCCATAAAGGAGTTTCAAGGGCTAAAAATGCATTCGCAAATAAACACAATGATTACCTAAATGAAGGTAAGGGTAAACCCTGTGCTGGACACAGAAGGGCGAAATCTTGGTTTAGACTCCTATCATACCCCATGAGTTTGACGTCGTTTGAAAATGTTGGCTTTTTCGACCCGATCGGTTCTATTGGGTTAAGGGTTTAAATTACAAATGTATCTATTATTACCTAAATGAGGGAAGAGGGAGACCTTGTGCTGGACAGAGCAAGCCGATATCGTGACTTACGCTCCTTTCATACCCCATTGATTTCAAATCGTTGGAAAATGTGGGCTTTTTCGATCCTAGCGGTTCTAAATTACAAAACAACTATACTCACACTACATTCAACATACTTTAAGGTACAATTTAAAGTCGCTTAAATACAGGATGCTTACAAATTATTGAAGCTATTTAGAATTCAAAGAATTGATCAATCAATAATCAAATATTCCTAGTTATTTATCCACCAGTTTGTTCATATCTGAATTTAGTTTAAGATAATATTAGAATAATATTAATATTGGTTTTTCAGTTAGTCTGCAATGCACGTATTCTATATAAAACAATCAAGAAAAACGTTTAATCAGTTGTACACACCTTGTATTCCGACAAATGCAAAGATTGATCTTGCCATGTATGTATGTAGTTAACTTTTAGGATTCTACTTCGATATACATTTTCAATAGGAAATAAAAATATTATAAATACCTAAATTTAGGAATAGGTGACCCTTGTGCTTGACACAACAGCGAGAAACTCGAGCTTGAATGTCTTATAAAGGCGTTTATCATGTTATCAGTTGAAAACACGGGAGCTTTAACTCCAACTGGTTCTGAAAGCGTATTTTTGCAATTACCTGTAGGAGGGAACGGGAAAGCCCTGTGCCTGGCAGAAAATAGGGATTTCCACCCCGGCTTCTCTTTCGGCGTGCTTGAATCTCGAATCGGCGAGCAATTTTGGCGCTCTAGTTCCGACCGGTTCTAAATTAGAATAATACAGCGTTTACGTATACCTGAATTTGAAGGCTAACGAGGATTTGGGTTTTGTTTTAGAAAATTGAAATCAAAAAAAAACTATACCTGAACCAAGGTACGGGAAAGCCTTGCGCTTGGCAGAATATCGGGAGTTCGACCCCGGCTTCTCTTTCCACGTATTTCAGCTTCGAATCAGCTAGTAATTTGGGAGCTCTAGTGCCGACTGGTTCTAGAGGAAAATTTGAACTGATTGTAGAAAATTAAGCCAAATTGGTATTTTTGGAATCATAATTGAACAATTGACCAACATCTTAGCATGGGACAAGTTTAAACAAAAAGTCCGTTGTTTATACTTAGATTTTCGCGATGAGTTTTCTAAGGAATTATGGACACACGATTAGGTATGTACAGAAAACCGATTTGATTTACCCTCACCAGTGTTTTGCGAACATCTTTCAAAAATGTTACGACGGAATTTTCCTCTGCTTAAGAGATACTAACTACAGATATTTTAGTAATTTAGGTTGGAAGTTTCCTCTGCTCAAGAGATATTGTAGTGATAACCTAATGAGTAAGCTTAGGTTTTTACAACAACAAACAAATAGGAAAGAACGTCTCACTCCACATTCTTGTGTAACGTGGAAAGATCGTTACCCGCAATTATTTTTATGTTAATGATCTTGAATAGAATTATCCAAAAACAGGTTACATTTCATAATATCAAGATATTATTTTTACTTCGTTATACAATTTTTATTTTCCTTTATGAAATTTATCACCTTTTTAAAATTTCCATAGCCATCTTGATTACAAAATTTAGCGATAACAACGAATTTCTTAAAAAAAAATGTTTATGGAATTACTGGCGACGAAATCGGAAAACCTTTTATACAGGGAATTTTTCTTTTAAGTATGTATATATATCTCGATATACACGCTGTAGTTGTTTAGGCATTCGTTGTTTTTGAAAATCATTCAATTTTGCGGTTTATTTTGCTAAACTCTTCTCAAAACTGGATACATCAATATTTTTTTCAAAAAATAACTAACGGCATTCATCAAAAGCTAATCTTAGACAAATTAGTGCCTACATCTCACGAGTTTTCAAAATCAGAATATTAAATATTGTTTATTAACATTTAACGGTCATACTTGTTAGAATGTGAGGATTGGCTCAAGGTATACGTTGGGCAAACTGGACCTAGCTTCCCAGACCATATTTCAGAACATTAAAAATGCTTTTAGTTTAGGAAACTTTCCTTCCAATCGTTTAATCGAATACCAACATAACTTAACCCTAAATTTAAAATTTGTAAAAAATGTAATAAAAGTCGTAAATTACATTTGTTAGAAGAATTAGATAATAATAAATATAACAAAAAAGGTATTCTATGAAATGACCGACTAGAAGTTAACGATTCCCCTTTGATTAATATTTAGTTTGCTCAAACATTGTTTGTATTCGTTTCAGCTTAATGACTGACACTTTTAAAAGACATACAAAAACTAACCTGAATGCTGGTGAGGGGTACGCCTGAGCTTGACATAACAGGGTCAAACTATGTCCGGTGGCTTTCTCAATGGTGATACTTTTTACGTCAGACAAAAGACTCGGAGCACGAAAACCGATTGGTTCTAAATTTAGGAGAAACACTTACATGAGCAAGCTTAAAAATTACCTGAATAATGGCGCTGGGTACCCTTGCGCCTGACAAAGAACCGCTATAGCTGAACCTGACTTTTCAACAAACCAAGTCGATTTCGCGTTAGATATTAGTGAAGGTGGTCTCGTTCCCAATGGTTCTAATAAATTAAATCATGACATTGGTTCCAAATTTAAGATAAAACAAACCCGTATGAGCATACTTAAAAATTACCTGAATAAAGGTGCTGGGTACCCTTGCGCCTGGCAAAGAACAGCTAGCGCAGAACCGGACTTTTCGACAAACCAAGTCAATTTCGCGTTCGAGATTAGTGAGGGCGGTCTCGTTCCCAAAGGTTCTATTAAATAAATTCAATGCAATCACCACCAATACTTACACAATGAAGGCTAATACTCATACGAGCTGTTAGAGATAAAATTGGTACAAGCCGAGATTATTGTCTTTACATTTTTCAGTTGAAATGTTGTATGATATGAAACGTTTCAAAATCAATAATTCAGTTAGGGCGTTTTGCAGTAAAGAAAGTAAATCATTATAAATCAATGAATGTATATATAATTCTAAGTCAATGAATGATCAATCTCTCAAATTTGTAAATATTCAAGTTGTTTAGGTTTGTAAATTCCTCCTAGATAGTATTTCTTCAAAATGACGTTCTAAGATATATTGTTCTTGCTTTATAAACTCCAAGTGGACCAATATTTCATTTGTACCTAATTTATTTCCAATAGCTCATAGATAAGAATCAGACTGTTTTACTTCAAGTTGTTTAAATATTTACTAAAAAAATTTCCATACAAGGTTTTTTTACAAACCTGAAATTTGGAACGGGGTAACCCTGCGCTGGACAAACTAGAGCGAATGTTGTGTGTTGACTGTAGTCAATCATGTCGAATTTATTTTTGGATGATACTTTCGGAAGGGTGCTGCTGATCGGTTCTGACAAGTGATAAAAAGCGAGTTTTAACAAAAAGTGATCATTACCTTATGGATGGGACAGGGTACGCCTGTGCTGGGCATAGCAACGTCAAATTTTCTTCGATTGCACCTTCGAAGGTGCGGCTTTTATCCATCGTGGGAAACTTTGGTTTGACGCTACCCACAGGTTCTAGAAATAGTAACTACTTTACCGTTTTTCTGAATAATTTCCCGAATAAAGGAATAAGGTATGTCTGCTCAGGATACGTAATTACGTAAGATTCAGATTTTCTTTTACAAGGTTAGTTCGTTTGTGCTGCACTAAGTTGAACTGAGTTTAGGATTGTGACGTCTTCAGTTCATCTTAGTGTAAATGAACTGAACTTAATAATGGCAGATGTCTGGTGTAGAAATTGCATATTCAGTGCAACAGAGTTCGTACAAACGAACAGCAGCATTTGCACTTATTGCACTGAATCTGTTCAGTGCAACAAGTGCTGCACTAATTCATGCAACGAATAGACCTATAGCGATTAAGGATTCAGGGTACTTGTACAATAATATCAATTATTTTTATAAATACTTTGCTAAAGAAAAGGACATCATAATTACTTATATATTAGTTTGAACATGATATGAATAATTACCTGAATTAAAATTTGTCCACGCTGGATCTCGAGTTCTTTAAACATTGATTTGCCTTTTGAAAAATAATTACCTGAATAAAGCGACAGGGTAAGCCTGGGCCGGACATAGTAAGGTCAAGCTTTCTGTTATTTGGCCGTCCAAAGTTTGGATTTTTGACGTGCCTGATGTCCACCTAGGCGCAACCGTACCAACTGGTTCTACAGGAGATATTAACCTTGTAATTACTCTATTCTAATATTGGGTACCCTTCTTTTAAAAATAAATATAGATGAACATTTGTTTGTCTTTAAAAAAAAACTGATAAGGTAATACTTTCTTGTGTTATTAATTACCTGTAATAAGGAACAGGGAACGCCTGCGCTGGACAAAGCAGTGTTTGACTAGTCTCAATAGCACCAACAACAGTCCGCGACTGATCACCTGAAGTTAGTCTCGGCAATACAGTTCCCACCGGCTCTAATGTACACATTTTCAGATAATTTAGATAATAATCGCGGAATGGCAACAATTTTTAGTAGTGGCACCATAGAAATATATTAATGTGTTGGACACGTAAAATTGCTATTTATATAGAAATTGCTATATTTGAAATAGAAAACTAATTATTTCGTATAGAAAAATTGAACTGAACTATAGTTTAATAGATATTACCTATTGTTCTAATACACACATTGGATATCTTCACGTGTTTTTTTTTGCGACAGTCGTTAAGTGTTAAACTCATGTCAGAGATGACCTCAGTTCAATTTTTATATGCAACCGGCCTTAGCTAGTTCTCTAAAAGTATTAGAAACATTTATTCTATATCCACGGCTGAAGGATACCCTTGTTTCTCTAAACTCAAAATTACCTATAGTTTGGTGCTGGATAAGATTGGGCTGGACAAAGAAGCGCGATGGTTGCCGCTATCGTGGCATCATCTATTGCCGGCAATTTTTGTATGTTTGGCCTGACGCGACCCATGGGTTCTGAAAATAATTGGGCCTAATGTAATCACATGCAACAGGGTACCCTTGCAACCTTCAAAATGCTTTTGGAAGAGTAATATTGTGTCAGCCTAATATTTTGTGTGACTTAATCTAACCTTATTCTTGGTATTGGGAAAGCCTGTGCTGGACAAAGTAGAGTGATGCTGTCCGCGCAGGATCCTTTAAAGGTTTTCGAACTTTCCGTGGTTGGGAATTTCGGACCGACGCTTCCCACGGGTTCTACATGAAATAAACACGAAAATAGAAAGTCTAATTGATATTTGTAATTTTGTATGTATTATTAAGGAGTTTTTCAAACAAAAATCACCATGGAATAAATGAAACTTACTTATCTGGCATCATACACAATATTGATAACATACTAATCCAAGATGACTGAAATTGAGTTAGGGAATTCTAGCTTAACTAGAATATGATACTTTAATAAAACGTGTTACTCCTAAAGGAAGAAATATGGACATAGAAATCAATGTTGGTTCTAAACAGGGTGTACAAAAAGTAATGTAACGGTTTGGTATCTCGTCTTGTGATGAGTTTAGAAAAAACATTTTCAAATAAAACTTGAAGCTACTAATTTAAACTACTTATAAATAATAATTCATAATATACAGAGTGATTCATTTTAAAAATACGATACAAACTTACTTTTTATTGAATTAAATGTCACTGAATCAAACACTTACTATGTTTTTACCACAAAATCAGTGATCATGAATTACCACGTAGTTACGGTCGCAACCATCATTATGAATTAAATGTCCTATATATTTCGTTGGTATTCAATAACTTGTTAAAATAGAAACATACTAGTGAAAACCACATGTTTTTAAGTTACTTGGATCAAAAGTTGCAAGGAAAAATACGAACGAAAATAAAATATCTATTATAATCAAGTACAGGTGTCTCAAAATGTTGAAACAATTGTTATTGACATTAGTTATTATTAAGTTATCTGTTATTGTTGGGATTTTTCCAAAATGCAAAAAGATGTGCTTATCCAACTCAAAAATACAACAATTTAAATGATGAGAGGTTATGGCGATTGCGTGAGAATCTACGGGACTACATTAAAATCTGAATTAGAGAAGAAACTGAAAAAATATCAATCGGAAAGTGGCATACTGTCATAACTGTATAATACACTTATCAATAAAGTATGTTCTCACTAATATGTAACTTTTAAACGGAACAACTTAAAAAAATGCGGTTTTCACTGGTAATCTTCTATTTTAACATGGTATCAAATACCAATAAAATATTTGTTAAATTATCCGTTTAAAAAAAAGGTAAGTTTGAAATGCATCATGAAAATGAATCATGTAATAAATATTGTTAATTGGAAGCTTAAATTAGTAGCTATAAGTTTTATTTGAAACATTTTTTTCTAAACTTACCACAAACCGAGACGGTTACATTACTTTTTGTACACCCTATAAATAATGTATGAGTCAGTGATTTCCCTTATTATATTTGATAATGGGGCGGATTCCGTGAGCGAAATAAGTATACTTAGATTGTAAGGTTAAAGAATAACATATACGTTAAATTTAACATTTTGCTTGCAAAATCGGGCTGAATGTCTTGTGTGTTAAAAACTAAACATGTTCGAAAATCACAAAAAAAATAACTCATTCATATATAATTTTATTAATGCATAAATTAGATAGCTCGAAAAGTTACTATTTTTAGATAAGAAATAGTTAATTAGTAAATAAAATTAATCTATTTCAGAGAGGATTTAGTGATTTCTCGGATAAAACCTACATCATTTTTAGTGTAGGATTCGAATCTTCAATAAAAAAATAAAGGTTTCTATTTAAGATTTGAAAGTTGTCCCCCTCTTCCCGCCCCTGGGGGGTGGGGGTGACGAAAATTTCACAGGATCGGATGGCCCTTTCGAAAACATTAAACTTTTGTTCGGTTTTTTTTTGTCCGACGCATATCTGTCGAAATATTCCAGTGGATTACTTAAAATGGGTCACCCGGCATATGTATACTTAAAAAAAATCCCTGTAGGCAATTGTAATGCTCGAACTCATATTTATCAAAAATGAAAGTCGTGTATTAAAATAACATTATTTATTACAATCCTGATAATTATTTTATTGGTTTCACGATTATTCAATACATTTTTTTTTGTTTTGTTTTGTGCTAAAGTAATTGAAGGTACTGGAAAAATAATACTGGAATTGATCATTTTAAAAGAAAGTCTTTATTTCATTTTTGTTATGAAACTATTAGCCACTAATGAACTAAGATTATAAATTTATAACAATCATAATTTTGTCGTCTAAGAGTGGTTCAGGATAATGTTATAGAACTTCTAGATATTTGAAATAATAGGAAAAAATAGTAAATAAAATGTACCTGATAAGAGGAATTGGAAAAGCTTGCGCAGGACATAGAAGAGTAAGGCTCTCCCTGAAAGATCCTTTGAAAGATCTGGAGCTATCAGTGGTTGGAAATTTTGGTAAAACACTTCCAACAGGCTCTAAACAAATGAGACAAGAACCCGTCTATACTAAATTAACTTGATTGAAAAGAAAGCCCTTTTTTCAAGAAATTACCAATTATTGGAACAGGGTATCCTACAAATGTATATGTATTCAACGTTATAATTGTACAGCGTGGGCCACAAGTAATGACACGATATTCTAAGGCGATATTTCTTTTTGTAAATGAAAGAAAAAATGGGTTTGTTTGTGGATTGTGTTTATTTGGTCCTTTTCAATTTTTTCTTTCAAATCGAGAAAGTAATATCGAACAAGTAACCGCTGCCACAGTTAATGCACATTAGGGCCGTTTTTAGAGCATTTTTCATTAATTCTGGCGATAGATTTGCCACTTCTTCTTCGATGTTCTCTTTTATGGTTTGTAAAGTCTGCTGCTTTTTCGCATAGAAGCGGTAAAATCAAGTGATATTGTGGCAAATGCAAATCGTGAAAACGAGCGTTTTTAGGCCGCATAATCTGGCTTCTTGGCCCTATATTCTTGCGGAATATAGCGCGTTCTTGCGGAGTACAGCTCTGCATTGTTTGGTGGTGTATATTTTACACCTGTCTACTTCACAAATGTCAAAATCCCTATGGCATATATTTGCAAAAATGAGAGCATCTTCCGATGGGGTAATTACTTTTGGAGCACCTTGCAGAAAATAGAAACATAGCTTAAACCAGTTAATCAGCATTTACAATCATTGAAGATATAAATATAACATGAACCTAGCCAAACAGAACAAGTCACACTTGTCTGGACGCCGGGTCACTCCGGTATAGAGGGTAATGAAACAGCTAAGGAGCTAGCAAGGCAGGGAACCGTCCTTTAAGGTCTAGGGCAGTGATGGGGAAACTACGGCCCGCGGGCCAAGTTCGGCCCGCGGAAAGGTTTAATCCGGCCCGTTTAAGAGTGCCGTCGTGAGAATGTTTGAACGCGTTCTTACTTCGTAATGTGAGGACCCGCATAAAAACTACCTACCTACGATTAAGCATTATTCTTTGGCCCGCTACGATTGTCTGGTTATTACAAATGGCCCGTCTTAAAAAAACGTTTCCCTACCACTGGTCTAGGGCATAACAAAAAAAAAGTCAAATCACCTAGAAGTCAGGAAATAGACTCGCATCAAACACAAGGAAAACAGACCAGGCCTTAACCATAGTAAGGCCATAATAAAATGACCTAGCTCTAATCAAGCTGCAGGACTACTGACATTAAGTACTATACAGCTAAAAACAACCATAGGAGTACTAACAAGCCACATGACTGTTGAAGAGCACGTAGAAAAATCGGAACATATAATGGTGACATGAGCTGTCGGCTATGCGATACGGCACCGGAAACAGGAATGCACATTCTGTGCAGTTGCAATGCGCTGGATAACAAAAGACCGCTCATATTTGGGAACAGTCGAATGGTACCAAATGATTTCCACGCGCAACCCCTGAAGGACCTACACAAACTAGTGCAGGGCATTGAGTTCAGAAGAATAGTTGCGTGAGTAAGGCAATATGGGGTCGTACAATAAGCCACCTAGGCGACTGCAGTGCATCCAGATCCGCAAGGAAGACGGCCCCCGTAGGAAAAAAAAACATAAATTTGATTTAAGAATAACATGGCAATCTTTGTAGTAAAATAAGGGTATATATATTTTTAATAAATAAAATCAAAATTAATTTCTAAAAAAAAGTATCTTTATTAATTTTTAGAAATAATTTAGCCCCTGTTTAACCAAAAACAATAATTATATTTTCCTAATTTATTCTAACTTTACTTTAATCGGGAAGACGGGTTAAAACCCAGGATCAGTTGCACCAAAACTTTGAACTGGGTTCATCCCTGAGCTCGAGTTCAAAATAAGTTTCTATTGTTGTAATGTCACTTTGAACTCCAGTTCAGAGATGAACCATTTCAACGTGTTTGGTGCAAGTGGCCCTAAAAATCCCAAGTTAAACGAGAGAATGTCTGGACTAACGGCTTCAGAGTGTTAATGGGACAAAGAGAAAAAGAAAATTTAAACTTTAATTAAATGTTATCAATATACATACACCATTTTTAGCTGAACAGCGAAATTGCATTAATCATAAATGTGCACATAAGTAAATATGTTGTATAGTTTACCTTATGAGTGAAACTGGTACATCAAGTAAACAAGACTCGAGTTGTTTTAATTTCGTATTCAAAAGAAATGTGCATTTTTAGTAAATACCTTGTGAGTGGAACAGGGTATCCTTGAGCCGGACATTGCAAATTTAGACTGGTGCCAGAGGCAAATCGGTTTTCTTTTCTTATTTCTAGCGGGAATTTCGGCAGGACGCTCCCTACTGGTTCTACAAAAACCAGAATTCCCCAATTTCACAACCTCGATCTCGACAGATTACATTTTAAGAGGAGGGTACCGTCAGTCAACACAACTTACCTTCGTTTAGTCAAGGGACAAGGGTACCCAAAATCGTAGTGGTAAGAAGCGGATTTTGAAAAATTAAGGGAAGCTTGGTTGGAAGGATAAAAACCGCGATGTGAACATTTTGAATTTAGTGTCAGCTTTTGTTTGTTAAAGTTAAATTTTGCGAAATTCGCGTTTGAACGAACACGAACATTTGGATTTAGTGCCCGTTATTTTGAGAAGCAAGGGTACCCTATCCCAACATTCAGGCATTTCTGGGCTTGGATTTAAATATCAGGAGGAAATAAACCAACACGTGGTTGATTTATTTTTTCCTTTAAAAATAAAAAAAAAGATGTTACCACAAATGTATAAGATGACATCATATTTATACTGTTGCTAATTAAGCAAAGCGCTTTTAAAAACAGTATTTTCTTTGTAGCACTTTTAATACCATTTTCTGTATGATGTCAAATGTAAGACTTAATAACATAAATAAATTATATCGTATGTTCAATAAAAAAACACCTCTAGAGTGTCATGATTTTATTTTTTTTAAATTCAAGTTGACTACACGCTTTGGAAATTCACATATAAAACGTCAGACATAATAATTATGATACATAATTTCAGAGTTGCCAACCTACAATATTATCCATGGCACTGTAGAGTTTCTTTTTTTTTATTGAACGTACGATATTATTAAATTAATTTCACTATAAGTTACAGCATATTAAAGAAAATGTGTATATCACAAAGAAAAAGCAATCTTTGATTTTACAAAATTGCAGCCCATTATAAGTTCTTCTTTATTTTGAATTGCACTTTGAACATAATGTTTTTTTTTCTGGGCCTCCTCACGAAACCATTGTGCTCACGTTCACTCATTTATAATAGACTATGAAGAGACTTAATAAATAAAAAAATAATATACCATTTAAATAATTAGCCCATTAACGGCCGAGCAATTATTAAGTTAACTCAAAAAGTTGATTCTGAAATATTGGCTCATTGTGTTACACACTTGTAATGTTTTTTTTTAAAATATACAAAATATATAAGCTGTAAATTTTCAAGCCTTCGTCAATTTTATAAAATCGTTCAATTTGAAGTTTCGAAAGAGTGTTTCCACTCCCAGATTAAGCATGAAGTAAAATTTCGAGTTTAGAAAAGCCTGAAAATTTTCAGGCTTTTCTAAACTCGAAATTTTACTTCATGCGCCACGCGTATACAACTTTAAAATTATGTGAAGTTGGAAATACACTGAAAAATACTTTTTTAAAATGAGTTACAACCAAACGACCTTTTTCAAGCCTTATGAAAATCACTTGACTAAAATATTTGAATGAGAAAATATTAACATTTTTCTTCACAGTCCCATCAATTAAAAAAATATAATAAATTTAATAATTTTGTAATGTAATTAACAAAAAATTAATAATGTTGCGTTATTGCATCAGTTTTGAGTTTATAAAAGCCTGAACCGAATTCTCAAGCTTTTATAACCTCGAAATTTCACTTCATGAAGTTAAAAATACACTTCTAAATCATATTACTAAAGAAGATATTTTAAACTTCAGAGAATTTCAGTGTTTTATACGCGTGGCGCATTAAGTAAAATTTCGAGTTTAGAAAAGACCCGTGAAAATTTGTCTCGGGTCGCTGCGCGACCCTCGACAAATTTTCTACGCGGGGCTTTTCTAAACTCGAAATTTTACTTCATGCTTAACCAAGGAGTGGAAACACTCGTTAGAAAATTTAAATTAAACACATTTAGAAAAACAACGAATGCCTGAAAATTTAAAACGCATACATCTAGAAACGTATATTTAAAATAAAAATTCCCTGTATGTGCAGCGTTAATATTTCTATTGCAAAATAATTACGATTATTTTTTTCCTCAAATATCACGTCATTTTCATTAATATTACGAACAAATGATAAATAAGTGAGTCGTCTTTTTTTTGTGGTAACATCCTCTCTTGGAAATACACAGTGTTGTATTTAATCAAAATCTTTATCTTCATTGAGATTGATTGTATTGTGGTTAAATTAGAATTAGAAAAAAACTGAATACAATACTGTGTATTAATCGTGGTAAAATGCTGCCTCTTCGGCGATCGATTTTCCCACGATCATTTCAAAGATTCGGATCACGTCTTATAAGGAATATATTTTGACGAATTATTAATGAATACAAAGTCTCGTACGAATTCTCGGTGAATAGATTTTATTTCTTACAAACAAGAATTCAACACACATTAAAACAAATACTGTTTGTCAAATACATTAGTTGTAAAAGATATTCTTGTTGGAGTTACGTGAAGTGTTGAGTTATAGATCTATCTTTACTGTTTTATTATAATTCTATATGTACATTTCAGGCAAGACGTGCCCTTTTTCAACAGTTGAACGTATTTGACAAATTAGTAAATAAACATGAATTAAAAAATTATTTGCACAAATAATTTTAATTTTTATTTACTAATTTGTCAAATACGTTAAACTAAATAAACTAAATAAAACAGCGAAGATAAAGGAATTTAACTACTTAAATTAGTTATAGATTTGCGAAAAGAATCGCATTTTTAAATATTTTTGAAATACAACCAAGTATTGACATTGCATTATTATGTTTAGACTTTATTTGACGAATAGATTGATAGATCTAACTGTAGTTGAAGGTACTAAACTTCAGTGATTGAAGTGGAATTACTAGATTATGTTTTCGTATAATTGAAACTGTACAAGTATTTGTATAAAACGGAAGAGATTTTTTTCTTTATTTTATGTTTTTATAAATTATAATGCTTTTATATAATATTGTTTATATATTGATGCTTTTGTATAATATTGATTATAAATTTATTTGACAACTAAATTGTTGACTATTTAATTTGTTGGAATAATCACAGCCAGAATAATAATAATAACTATGACAAAATTTTATCATTTCATTTACGAGCAGTTAAATCTTAACGATTGTATCTTGTTGTTGTACATATATTAGGTCATCGTAATAATTGGCCTCAATGGAACGTCACAAAGGCACAATTAGCTAGCATTAATCGTTATTAAGTTGTTCTATCTAAATGGACTACACGCTACTATATGTAGTTAAAATGGCATAGCTTTATTACGCGTTTTCCATTCATTATGGAAATATGTGTAGGATATTTTATACTGTTTGTCCTTGATTTAACATTTGCTTGTATGAAATCAAGAGAGTTGAATGTGTGTTACGAAATTTAAACTCAATAGGCATTTTCGTATTATTAGAGTAAAAGAATGATTGAAATTATGTATTGTTACAAAATACGATTATTGCACTCAAGGTTATTAATATAATCAGAGATTAGTACTTCTTAAAAATACAACAATTGTATTCACAAATTGTTTACACAATCGCAAATTGACAAAAGAGACATGTTTAGGTTATACTATAAATTTGGACTTAATCAGAGGTTTAATCAATGATTAGTGACCGGTGTTAACCTGGCGCCTTACTTTAAAAAAAGAAAAAAATTATGACGTCATTCGTTTGTACCCTGTTTGTTTCTTACAATACCACCTTTTTTTTCGTTTGTACCCAAAAGGGTAAAAAGTTACAAAGGAGTGAATTTTTGGTCAGCGCTCAACTTCAATATTTTTAAAAACTAAAAACACCAATCGAAAGAGCATCGTTAGTACCTGTTTGTACCACATTTATTTTCGTTTGTACCTCAGTGTTCTTCAGAAAAAAAAAATGTTTTGTCTTTAAAAATCATAACATTTTCCAAGTTTATTATTTTTCAAGATAATCAAAAAACAGAATATTTTTTTCTAAAGAACCCTTTAAGGTACAAACAAAAATAAAAGTGGTACAAACAGGCACTAACGATGCTCTTTCGATAGCAGTTTTTTTCATTCGATTATCTTGAAAAATAAAAAACTTGAAAAAATGAACGATGTCCAAAAAAAAAAAACATTTTTTTCTGAAGTACCCTTTTAGGTACAAACGAAAATTAAAGTGGTACAAACAGATACTAACGATGCTCTTTCGATTGCAATTTGTTTGATTCGATTATTTTGAAAAATAAAAAACTTGGGAAAAAGCACGATTTCCAAATACCAAAAAACCCAATTCAGGTACAAACGAAAATAAAATTGGTACAAACAGGTACTAACGATGGCTTTTCGATTGCATTTGAAATTTTTGAAAAATACAAAACTTGGAAACATTTACCATTTCCAAAAACAAAACATGTTTTTTCTGACGAACCCTTTGAGATACAAACGGACATTAAAGTGGTACAAACAGGTACTAACGATGCTCTTTTGATTGCAATTTGTTTGATTCAATTATTTTAAAAAACAAAAAACTGTACGATTTCCAAAAACAAAACATCTTTTTTCTGAAGAACGATTTGAGGTACAAACGAAAATAAAAGTGGTACAAATAGGTACTAACGATGCTCTTTCGATAGCAGTTTTTTTCATTCGATTATCTTGAAAAATAAAAAACTTAAAAATATGAACGACTTCCAAAAAAAACCATTTTTTTCTGAAGTACCCTTTTAGGTACAAACGAAAATTAAAGTGGTACAAACAGATACTAACGATGCTCTTTCGATTGCAATTTGTTTGATTCGATTATTTTGAAAAATAAAAAACTTGGGAAAATGTACGTTTTCCAAATACTAAACTTTTTTATTCTGAAGCGCCCAATTGAGGTACAAACGAAAATAAAATTGGTACAAACAGGTACTAACGATGGCTTTTCGATTGCAATTTGTATTATTTGATTATTTTGAAAAATACAAAACTTGGAAACATTTACCATTTCCAAAAACAAAACATTTTTTTTCTGACGAACCCTTTGAAGTACAAACGGACATTAAAGTCGTACAAACAGGTACTAACGATGCTCTTTTGATTGCAAATTGTTTGATTCAATTATTTAAAAAAACAAAAAACTTGGGAAAATGTACGATTTCCAAAAACAAAACATATTTTTTCTGAAGAACCCTTTGAGGTGCAAACGAAAATAAAAGTAGTAAAAATAGGTACTAACGATGCTCTTTCGATAGCAGTTTTTTTCATTCGATTATCTTGAAAAATAAAAAACTTAAAAATATGAACGACTTCCAAAAAAAAAACATTTTTTTCCTTTTAGGTACAAACGAAAATCAAAGTGATGCAAACAGGTACTAACGATGCTCTTTCGATTGCAATTTGTTTGATTCGATTATTTTGAAAAATAAAAAACTTGGGAAAATGTACGTTTTCCAAATACTAAACTTTTTTTTTCTGAAGCGCCCAATTGAGGCACAAATGAAAATAAAATTGGTACAAACAGGTACTAACGATGGCTTTTCGATTGCAATTTGTATTATTTGATTATTTTGAAAAATACAAAACTTGGAAACATTTACCATTTCCAAAAACAAAACATTTTTTTCTGACGAACCCTTTGAGGTACAAACGGACATTAAAGTGGTACAAACAGGTACTAACGATGCTCTTTTGATTGCAAATTGTTTGATTCAATTATTTTGAAAAACAAAAAACTTGGGAAAATGTACGATTTCCAAAAACAAAACATCTTTTTTATAAAGAACCCTTTGAGGTACAAACGAAAATAAAAGTGGTACAAACAGGTACGAACGGTGCTCTTTCGATGGCAGTTTTTTTCACTCAATTATATTAAAAAATAAAAAAACTTGGAAAATGAACGATTTAAAAAAAACAATTATTTCTGAAATACCCTTTTACGTACAAACGAAAATTAAAGTGGTACAAATAGGTACTAATGAGGCTCATTTGATTGCAATTTGTTTGATTTGAATATTTTGAAAAATAAAAAAACTTGGGAAAATGTTCGATTTCCACATACCAAACTTTTTTTTCTGAAGCACCCAATTGAGGTACACATGAAAGTAAAATTGGTACAAACCGGTACTAACGATGGCGTTTCGATTGCAATTTGTTTTATTTGATTATTTTGAAAACTTCAAAACTTGGAAACATTTACGATTTCCAAAAACAAAATATTTTTTTCTGACGAAGCCTTTGAGGTACAAACGAAAATTAAAGTTGTACAAACAGGTCTTAACGATGCTCTTTTGATTGCAATTTGTTTCATTCGATTATTTTGAAAAACAAAAAACTTGGGAAAATGTACGATATCCAAAAACAAAACATCTTTTTTCTTAAGAACCCTTTAAGATACAAACGAAAATAAAAGTGGTAAAAAAAGGTACTCTTTCGATTGGCGTTTTTAGTTTTTAAAAATATTGAAGTTGAGCGCTAACCGAAAATTCACCCCTTTGTAACTTTTTACCTCTTTAGATACAAACGAAAAAAGGGTGATTTTGTAAGGTACAAACAAGGTACAAACGAATGACGTCATCATTTTTTATTTTATAAAGTTGAGCACCAGGTTCACACCGGTTGATTAATGGATGATTAAAGTTAATAAGTAATGGCACAAATAGGCATTACATATTTATTTATTTTAATTTATCACTTTATAAAAAAAAACACTCATTTTTCTTCTTAAATTTTGGTGTTTTTAGTTTTTAAAAATATTGAAGTTGAGCGCTAACCGAAAATTCACCCCTTTGTAACTTTTTACCTCTTTAGATACAAACGAAAAAAGGGTGATTTTGTAAGGTTCAAACAAGGTACAAACGAATGACGTCATCATTTTTTATTTTATAAAGTTGGGCACCAGGTTTACACCGGTTGATTAATGGATGATTAAAGTTAATAAGTAACGGCACAAATAGGTATTACATATTTATTTATTTTAATTTATCAAAAAAACAACTCATTTTTCTTCTTAAATTCACTTCTCATCTGGCACTTGGTGAAACATATTACAATATTAATTTAATTTGTGAAACAATACCAAGTGTTCTTAATTTAAATAACTTTACAGAGAACAACTCAGATAAAATCATTGAATTAGTAAATAGTATTAATATCTACTATTGGTTAATTATTGAATCCGGTCACTTTGATGCTTTATTTTGAGCAGCAGAGATGTACGAACCTCGCGTCTCTTCTGCTCAAAATAAAGTGGAAGCTGAAGACACTGAGAACACATTTATTATTATTATTTATTTATTTTTAAGACGTCTTGCCCGGAATTTTTGTAAACTACTTTAAGTTTTATATTTAATAGAAAATAATAGATATTCTATTGATTTTTTATAATTCCAAACGTTAAGAAAACCTAGTAAAATAAAGTTTTATTAAGATTCGTGTACTAATCAACTTTTCCAATAAGATAAATAAGTCCACATATAATAAATATAAATCAAAATATGTTTCAATCATTTCTTCAGCAATTGTTTAAACAAGGTATTTAAATGCACAGTAAACAATGACGAAATTGAAGCTTGCTTTGGTTAATTTCTTTTTTAATTAACTTATTACTGAGTCTCGAATCGGACAGAACTTATTAAAATTTAAAAATTAAACCGCACTTTTGAAATGTTTACTACCAATAGAAAATTATTAAGCACATTAACAAGCAATAATATCCAAAATTACAGCAGTTTAATGCAGAAAATCTAATAAATTTTCAATTACTTAAATAAAACACTTAATGATTTTCAACTAATTAGTTGAAAATGATCAAGAGTTTTATTTAAGTGATGGATTTTCAAAAATTAAGTACCTCAACTATGTACGAAAAAAATTAATTAGTTAAAAAGCCTTATAAAATCGAGAAATTTCCTTTTTTTAATGAATCGTAGAATCACAAAATACTTAAATATTTACAGGAATTTTGCAAAACACAGTACTCAAATAAAACAAAGACTTTTGGTTTTTTGTCTTCGTTTTGTTTTTATCCGTATTTATAAAATTGATAATACAAGGAGAAAGTATGGTATATGAATAATTCAAATTGAAAACTATTTGAATTCGAGAAAATAAGCTTACGCTTCGTATAGTTTGCACACTTTAAACATGTTTTCTTTTTTTAATTCAGAAGTGTTAAAGACTTGCTTTCGGATAATTTTAAAACTTCAGGAATCTGAATTTCCGTTTTGATTGTTATTTTTTTGTACATGGAATTTTAATTTTCCGCCTAGATTTTCCTGCGCATATGCTGAAAAATGTTCAAGCATGATTCACATATGAAATAAGTAGTGTATTTTGAACTTAACTTTAAATTAGTGTTTAGTACGCGTGGCGCATGAAGTAAAATTTCGAGTTTAGAAAAGCCTGAAAATTTGGATTGATCGCTTCGCTTCGCTACGCGATCAATCCAAATTTTCAGGCTTTTCTAAACTCGAAATTTTACTTCATGCTTAACCTGGGAGTGGAAAACACTCGTTTTAAGCTTCAAATTGAATTCTTCTAGAAAAACAAGGAATATTTGAAAATTTACAGTATTTACGCTGTAATTCAGATATTTATACTTTAAAGAAAAACTCCCGGTATAGATTATTTTCTGTTTCTATAAAATAATAATAATTTTCAGATTTTATTATCTTTGAAAAAAATTAAAATTGTATCAATTTTATCTTATTCTAAGTAAACTGAGTAATAAAATTTTGCTTACAGATTACACCTTTTGCTTAGGACTTATGCCTTTTGTCTTTATTTAATTTTCTCCGTATGAATAAAATAATTCTAATAATTCTAAGTAAACTGAGTAATAAAATTTTGCTTACAGAATACACCTTTTGCTTAGAACTTATGCCTTTTGTCTTTGTTATTTTATTTTCTCCGTATGAATAAAATAAACAATACAAAGAAAAGGTATTGTCTTTCTTAAAACACATTAAAAAATTCCTAGCAGTACACATTAGATTTAAACACTCGTATTGGTTTTCATTGCTCTTTACGTTGTTGTTGAATTAATTATTCTGGCTGTGATACATTTCCGTATTCCTTATAAGACATGATCCACAACTGTATGAATAAAAAAATAGTAATAATTCGTGATTAGACTTACCAGTGATGACTAATCTTCCTTTGGTGGCACTAAGACGGGTTTCTCCAGTTAAACGATGTTTAGTACGGCACTGGTAGGATTTGTAGCCATCTTCAGGTCCGACGTCTCTTATGTGCAATTCACCACTTGGGAGTACCAAATATTTGCTATCTGTTCGTTAAAAAAGAAACACAGATAAATATATTAGTATTGATTTAAAGTGTTACCAAAAAAATATGAGTTATGTCCAATTGCACAGTAATTTAAGAGATTCCAAAGAATATTGTCATACGCTTTGATTAAAAAAAAACACTTGGTTTGTTTCACTGATCAGTGAAACAAACCAAGTATTTTAATCAAAGCGTATTAATTAAATATGTTTCACCACGGGTTAAGTGAGAAATTAATTCATCATAATATTGTCATTGTACATTTATTTTTAGTGCCTGTTAATATTAAGAATATCATGTTTGATTGACTTTAACCCTTTCGGCCCTGACGGTAGTATTTGCCACCACTTAAATTTAGTAAACGTACTGGGAATTTTTCTATTAAATATAAATATACATACATCTATGCATAAGCTGTAAGTTTTCCGAGAATCGTTTGTTTTTTAAAACAGTTTAATTTGTCTTAAACGAGTGTTGTCCACTCCCAGACTAAGCATGAAGTGAAATTTCGAGTTTAGAAAAGCCTGAAAATTTGGTTTGGTCGTGTAGCGCGTCGCGCTACGCGACCAAACCAAATTTTCAGGCTTTTCTAAACTCGAAATTTCACTTCATGTGCCACGCGTACAAAACACTGATTTTAGGTAAAAATATTCTACTAAAACAGTATCCTAAAAACGTATATTCTGAACATCACATCACATCAATGTTTAGTACGCGTGGCGCATGAAGTAAAATTTCGAGTTTAGAAAAGCCTGAAAATTTGGTTTGCTCGCTCCGCGCTTCGCGCTAAGCGACCAAACCAAATTTTCAGGCTTTTCTAAACTCGAAATTTTACTCCATGCTTAATCTGGGAGTGGAAAACACTCGTTTAAAAGTTCAATTTGAAATATTTGTAAAAACAACGAATATCTGAAGATTTACAGCGTATAATAATAATATATAATAAATCATTTATAAACGAAGGTAAAAAAGTTTACAACACATTAGATAACGACATTAAAAATCTTGGTTTTCCACAATTTAAAAAGGTCATAAAAAATATGCTACTAAATAGAGTTGTATACACAATTAATGACTTCAAGTTTTAACCTCGATCGGTGGCAAAAGTGTACCTGTACATACTATACAAAATTTGTTTTGATATTGTTTTGACGCTTCACATCTATCATATACAATGTATTGTATCATTGCATTATGTAGCATACGTGAATAAAGCTATTATTATTATTATTATTATTATACAGTATATTAAGTTATGTATACTTAAAAGAAAAACTCTCTGTATATCTGAGATAGTAATAAATAATATGCTGTGTATAAAACATTTTTTAGAGATCAGAAAAATTCCAGGGCTAAAAGGGTTAAAATATTAAGTTTTGCAGATTGAAGGACTTTATATAATTTTTGATTGTACAATGATTAATTATTAAGTAACCTTGACTTACTATTTTCATGATGTCCAACCTTACTATCATGATGAAATCTAAACATACTATTGTCATGCAGTCCAAACTCTCTTGGCTTGAAGCCCCTATAATTAATTTATGAGGTTTAATTTTAATGAATTAAAGATTGGGCATTGTTGATGATGGCTTTATATAATTGTAAAAACTCAATTTACTGTGCAATTTGGCATTAGTAGAATAGCAAAAAGTAGCATGCAAGATGGTAATCTAAGTTTTCGTTTTGTAGAAATATTAAATCAATCAGAATTACAGTATTGTTCTTCTTCGTTTCCTCTTTTATCAATTGTATGTCACTATTTCTCAAAACTACAGGGTTATTCAAAAAGAAGGAACAGATTTCAAACGCTTATTTCTTTCAAACTACAAAAGGTAGAACCATAATTCTAACGTTCCTGGACAGACAAAAGTTTAAAATTTGAACAGTCTAGGCAGAAGTTTCAACCACGGCCGCATTGGCGCTGTTATTTCTCATGTTGATTATCTGTAGCGACACAACAAGAAAAATCATTTTGTGTGCTGCAATTAACAAAACTAGAGTCCATTATTGAAGTTCAACGTGCTTTTCGCCGTCAGTTTAATAAACAACCGCCTCGTCGTGAACAGATTTACCAATGGCATCGAAAATTCGTCGACGATGGTTTCATCTGGAAACAGAAAAGCACGGGATGTCCACGCAAATCGAAAGAAAAATAGACCCAAAAACCTGTCTTGGAAATATGCGACATCGAATTGTTGAAGCTGTAAATTCGATAACTATAGACCAGCTGATTCGTGTGTAGCAAGAAATGAGCCACTGTTTTAATATTTATCGTGTTACAAATTCTCTCTTTCAAGGAACGTTGGAATTGTGTTTCTATCTTTTGTCGTTTGGAAGAAATAGATGTTTAAAATCTGTTCCTTCATTTTGAATAGCCCTGTATTTCCCATCTATATTAAACAGAGTGCTGTGTTTATCAAATAATACTTATGGGCAATATTAAAATACAATTGACAAAAGGGGACAACCAAAAGAAAAATACTGTATTGAAAACAAAACAAAAAATATTTTAAATTAAAAATGAAAAGAATTCAACTATAATTGTTAACAAACCAATAATTTGTAGCATGTCATTAAACCATTGCGTTATAAATCAATTGGCGAGGAAAGTGTATTGATTAAATAATTGCAAAACGAAAGCTTACACCTTTTTCTAACAACTACATCGCGTGCGCTCCTACAAAGAGTAACAGGAACACTATAAATTATAGGCCGTATCAATTAATCACATTTCAACATCCATAGCAGCGTATCATACTGAGAAATAAAATATTTAATTTATTAACCGGAAGTAATAATTATGTAGTCCTAATTTGAGCACAATAAGTTTATTTTATCGTCATCATAGATTGTAGATTTCTTAATCTAACTACAATGAGTTTATTTTTAGTTTGGTACTAAATATTAGTATTCTCGTCGAGTAATGCCATTGAAATTAATCTACAATCAATGATAATGAATGATCATTGATTGTAGATTAACTCGACCAGAATACAGAAATTTTGTACCAAACTAGGGTGACAATTAAATTTGTAATTAATATACTTAGTAACTTCCTGTTGCTCTTTGCATAACCATTTAAGCTGTTCAAGGATGAAATAATCTCCAATTTACTAGAAGTAAATAAATTAATATTCTCTATTGTCATTTATTTGCAAATTAGGCCAAACAGTATTATAAATGAAATTGCCAATTCTTGGTTGCAGAATACTTCAAACATTAAAAGTGCGATTCTTTTCGCAATCTACAACAAGTTAGTCTTACAAAGACTATATCAAACACTCATTGAAACAACTACTTCCCGGGCTAATACCCCGACGGACATTGAATTATACAACAAGTGTTTGCTGTTACATACAGTAACCTACTGCAAATGTAACAATTTGGGTCAAGTTATTTAGGCCATCTATAGACGCGTTTCGAGATTTATCTCTCATCAGTATAGCTTTGCCATTCCCTCTAAACAATTTGACACCTTAGACTGGCGGTCACGTTACATAGTCTTTGTAAGACTAACTTGTTGTAGATTGCGAAAAGAATCGCACTTTTAATGTTTCAAACAGTATTAAACGACAAGATTGGAAATCATAAAAACAGTTTAACTTACTTACACAACTTTTTCTAACTTTAATAGTTTCGATTACACGACAATAATTGTCTAAGTAAAAGTTACAGCAAGTCGTAAGTTTAAAGTCTTTATTATTACTAATAGCAAAAATATATAAGGACCCTAGAAGCCAAGGGATATAAGTGCAAATTTTATAAAATTGGAGAGTTTTTAGATACATTCAATCATTTGTTGGCAACAGAATATTACTAATATTGGTAAATAAAAGGTAATTCTAGTTTATTATAAGACATTAAGTGCAAATTATCCTTAGTTTACTCTCTTTTTCCAACTTTTTTTTTTTTTCTCAAATCTACTTTTATGCACTCGATCCCTTAGCTTCTAGGGTCCTCATATCATGAACTCATCGCCTTTAATATTAAATAATTTATAAATGGATACATACAGGGAATTTTACTTTTACGTATACATATCTTAATGTATACGCTGTAAACTTCAAGGCATTCGTTGTTTTTTAAAAGAGTTAAATTTAAAGATTCTAACGAGTGTTTTCTATCCTTGATTAAGCATGAAGTAAAATTTCGAGTTTAGAAAAGCCTAAAAATTTGGTTTGGTCGCGTAGCGCTACCAAACCAAATTTTCAGGCTTTTCTAAACTCGAAATTTTACTTCATGCGCCACCGTGTAAAACACTGAATTAAAGTGAAGTTCAAAGTACACTACTTAACTGAATTTAACTGAGTTACGTGAAGATGATAATAACTTGAAATAAAACACTTTTAACTGTTCTTCACAAATTTCTTACTTTAATAGTGTTAATAATGTAAAGAAAGGTTAAAAGGGTTTTATTTCAAGTTACACTACTTAAGTTACTGATTAAGTTTGATTTGACGTTAATGAATTACAAATGTTTATTTCGTGTAATTAAAAAAAATACTTAATACTAAAATATTGTTTCTTACGTATCATAATGAAAATTGCTTGAATTTTGAAAGCGTAAGTTTTGGTTAGACGAAATAAATATTTGTAAAATTTATTAACGTCTAACCAAAACTTACGCTTTCAAAATTCAAGCAATTTTCATAATGATACGTAAGAAACAATATTTTAGTATTAAGTATTTTTTTTAATTACACGAAATAAACATTTGTAATTCATTCACGTCAAATCAAACTTAATCAGTATATTTTGAACTTCACATTCAATCAGTGTTTTATACGCTTGGCGCATGAAGTAAGATTTCGAGTTTAGAAAAGCCTGAAAATTTGGTTTGGTCGCGTAGCGCTACGCGCTACGCGACCAAACCAAATTTTCAGGCTTTTCTAAACTCGAAATTTTACTTCATGCTTAATCTAGGATTGGAAACACTCGATATAAGATTCAAATTAAACAATTTTATAAAAACAATGATTTCCTGAAAATTAAAATTAACACTGTGAATGGTACTTAAAAAAAATTCCCTGCATGTGAAAAACAATAACAAAAATATGTTAATCATATTTTCTAGCTACAAATCGTACATTTTGTTTATCTATTTGGTCCTCAAATATTTATTTTGTCGAATATTTGAATATTATAATAGTTAAATATTCAAATAATTAAATTTCTGAATAATTTAATGGAGTATTCAAATACAGGGTGGGGCATTAAACGTATTTTTCGCAAATATTTCGAAAACAAAGCATTTTACGCAGAAATGAGCTGAGTGAAAAATAATCGCACAGAAGAGGGCCATAATTATATAATAATGGTTTTCTCACAGGTAGTTAAATGCCTCACCCTGTATTTGAATATGTGAATAACTTTGTGTTTAAAATCAATATTTAAATATTTGTTTCTCCTACTTAAGTTGCAGGCTTCTACTTCATTATAAAACGAATCAAAATTAACATAATGTAAATGTAATTTTGAACAGTAACAAACTTTTGGCTAAGCGACAAACACGTTTTTAGTTTCAATAGAAACTAATTGAATTTCTCAAACTTTTAATTAGGCTGAAAATCGAATAGGAATAATAAATATTATGAAACACTTTTTAACTTTGTTTGTATAACTGAGACTTTATTAAGTGACTATAGCTTCGACAACTTAAAACTGTCAAACTAAAAGTCAAACTTTTAATATCATAATACTTATCATTATGATATTAAAAGTTTGACAGTTTAAAGTTATCAAAGCTATAGTCACTTAATAAAGTCTTAGTTATACAAAACAGTTTAAAGTTGTCCAAACTATAGTAACTGCATACTTTATTACTACTGGTATACTTACTTGATAAAGTATTAAGTGACTATAGTTTCGAAAACTTTAACTTGTCATTATCAAAAAAAAGTCAAACTTTTAGAAATTAGAATAAACTATTAGTTTAATAATGACTAGTTAAATTTGTGGAAACTATTGTCAATTAATAAAGTTCCAGTTATACAAACAAAATTAAAAAGTGTGTCATTTTATTTAATAATCCTATTCGATTTTCGGGCTAATTGAAAGTTTGAAGTTCATTACTTTCGATTGGAATTATAAACATGTTTTATCGCTAAAACAAAAGTTCATTACTGTTCAAAATGACATGTTCTATTACTCTAATGCCATATTAAGGTCAAATGTCGTTAATTGTCGCGGTATTTGCCATAAACACAATATAAATCAAGTGCTGAAAAATACATAAAAGCTAAAATTTGTTGCCTTGTATGATAAGGTTAAAAATATTACAAAATAAGAAAGTAATTTTAAATCAAATGTTCAGGATATGTCTGAAGAGAGTTTTAATTTCGTACTAAGCACAATTTAACGTGGTTAATTGATAGTAATAAAAAGCGGTTACATTCCTTTCTTCACTGTTTTTATTTAAATAAAAACAGCGAAGAAAGGAATTTAACCGCTTTTTTATTACTATTATAACAATCTTCACATAACTCACGAATACATATATATATATATATATATATATATATATATATATATATATATATATATATATATATATATATATATATATATATATATATATATATATATATATATATATATATGGCTAATTGAGTCTTAAAACACGACAGTTAGCCCAGCTCCCTCTTAAAATAACATACATGAATATTTTTTTTAAATTTTTATTGTCTACGTAAAGAAAAGAATGCTTATTATTTAATATAAATTATTATATTCGTTGTTTTTTATAAAACAATATTTAGTTTTTGTTTAATGTTCTATTAACGTTGTTTGTCATAGAAAATATTACGTTGATGTAGCTCGAAAAAAATACTAATATTTATTAGTATATCCACATATAAATAAAGAAGGAACTTTCACCTTTTATATAATTTCTTACGTTAAGATAAAAGCATCCTCGAGAGTTTTGATCTAATTGCCAATTGAATAAAATTAATGCATTTTTTGGAGATTATTTTCACCTTTTACAACTAACCTTAAACTATTCTAAAAGCAAGGGTTAAATAGGAAAGGTTAGAAGTCAGGATGGAGATTCGGGAATTTCAAGGAAAGGCACGTTTTTCAGTCCCAGATGCGCAGAAATTCACCAACAGTGAAGATTTCTTGAATTGATGATTTACGAAACGAAGCAGAAAATTTTAAAATATTGTTAACTTAATATGTATCTTTATAATGTTTTTAGAAAAAAACAGTATTGAATTGTTAATAACCTTATAATTATTATTATTATACAGGATTTTTTTCATTTAGGTATTGTTATATTCAGTTCTTTTATGTGTACACATCCCGATGTAAATAATGATGATGTACACTTCTATGCAATAAAATTAAGCACACAAAATATATTATAGTTTAAAACGGGCATGATGAGTTTCCTACTCACAAGAATATGTAAATATGTCAATTTCCTCCGAAATGCTGCGTCGTTTAGACAATAATTAAAAACTCGAATTCTAACTAAAATAGAATATGATTTTTCTATTTCAGCTTTGTTGTATTTATTACGAGGGTTTTTTTCAGATGGTCTTAGTTTTGTTTTTTAAATAAAGACGTTATTTCATTTAGTTTAAGTCCTTCATTTTGTTATGGGGAAATGTAATTGGTGTTACTTCAGTACGTTATTTTTCAATTCTTTGTTGTATTGTATTAATATTAATTTTATGTTTGTAAAGATATTTTCGTTAATTAAATAAATAAATAAATAAATTTTTAAGTTATGGTGTTTTACCATTAATTGAAACTGCTGCTAGGCAATTAACACAACCCGAATTATACAACTAGACTATTGTAGAAAATAGTAATGAGACTTGTGCTTAATTTTATTGCACATAAGTGTACATTATAGTTTAAAAAGCCTGAAAATTTGGATAAGCCGGCACGCGAGCGAAGCGAGTCGCGCCGGCCAATCCAAATTTTCAGCTTTTTTAAACTCAAAATTTAATTTCATGCGCCACGCGTATAAATCACTGGAATATTGCAAACTTCAAATTACATACAAAGATTTGTTTCTTTTATGTACACTTACATATCCCAAAACAAAGTGCTCCAGACTTGAATTTTGAAAGTCCAACATTTTGTTTACTTTATTTTCAATCTACTTGTACTTGATTTGGTTTTGGAATTGATCGAGTTTTGTTTTTTTTTTCTAAGAACGTGTGAAAGATCAAAATAAATCAAGTCAGGTAGATTGAAAATAAGTTCAATAAGTCCTAAACTTTTAGATTATATAAATTACCTTGATAATGTTTGTTGTGAGACTTGTGAGTACATTTGCTAAATTAATAAAATCCAATATTTGCGCGTTTTCATTATAGAAAAATAAAATAAGTAACGAAAAATCAAACACAAGCAGTATATTTTGAACTCTACTTGAAATCAGTGTTTTATACGCGTGGCGCATGAAGTAAAATTTTAAGTTTAGAAAAGCCTGAAAATTTGGATTTGCCGGCGCGCGACTCGCGACGCTCGCGCGCCCCTGCAAATCCAAATGTTCAGGCTTTTCTAAACTCAAAATTTTACTTTATGCTTAATCGATGAATGGAAATACTCGTCAGGAGCTTTCATTTTTTATAAAATCAACGAATCCCAGAATATTTAAACCATATACATCGAGATAATAATAAGTCTTTATTTACCTAACTTTACAGTGATTACATAATAATTGAAGCATTAATATTTATAATTCGATATTTCAAAGAAATTCACCAAACATTCATGATTAAATTAAATCACAAAATGTAATCGGAAATTGTAATAACGACATGTATTATATTATAAATTTTAGTCGTTTCCAGGTTACAAATTCAGAAATTTCTGAGTAAAGTTTTGTAGACGAATTCTACATGAAAAATCTTTACATATTTAAGCAAATTTATTACATTAATAATATTAATAATTCGATATATTAAAGAAATTTACCAAACATTCACGATTAAATTACAAAATGTAATCGAAAATTGTAATAAAGACATGTGTTATATTATAAATTTTAATTGTTTCCAGGTTACAAATTGATAAATTTCCGAGTAAAGTTTTCTAGACGAATCCTAAGAAGAACTAATCACAAGTTTGTAAGTTTTGTTTGTTACAAGTTATCTGCAACAGCATTCATCAACATTATAGATTCATGGAATTGATGAAATCTATTCATTGCTAATGTCGTACACTGAAATCAAAGCTTCAGTCGAACTGAATTAAATCCAAAGCAGTCCGTTTTCTTTTTTATTAAATCTGATATTAGATATAACTTATTCCAGTTAACTAGGCGAGAAATTGGAATACATTTGTGCAATAACACTAAAAGTCTAGGAAGGCACATGGTTAACTTATAAAAAAAGTAAATTACAATGTCAATATTTTTGGGCAAATTACTTAATTAGTCGAAATTTTACTTCATGCGCCACGCGTATAAAATACTGAAATATCGTTCAAAATATACTTCCTACGCAGTATTCTAAAGCAGTATATCTTAAACTTCACTATAAATCAGTGTTTTCACGTTTCATTGCAAGGTTTGTACCCTTAATTTTTGATCGTATCATTTCAATCAGTTTCCTAGATATCGATTACTTTTATTCAATTTCATGACTTAACAGTTGTCATATGATTTTCAACCGTATTGACAAATTTCAATTATTTCATTAATTTAAGTTTCTACTTACTGGAGTTACAATTAATTTTTATTTATATCGTCATTTTCGATGACTTTCAGAATCATAAATTTTATAAAATTGGGCAATAAAATGGAAAAAATCTACAACATTCACGAAAACTTGTAAAATTCATCGATATTATATATCTCATTTCAGTTAACTAGTAACTGTATATTTTTGAGTTTACGTGAAGTGATTATTACACATAAAAAATACTGTTATTCCTTACTTTTCTTTTTATTTGTATCGTTAGATTTACATTTCGAGACCCAAGGTGATCATTATCAATAACAAAGTAGTCAGTTTGTTATTGATAATGGGCACCTTGTGTCTCGAAATGTACATCTAACGATAGAAATAAAGAGTGAAGTAAGGAATAACAGTCTTTTTTATGTGTCATTTAACTAGGCGAGAAATGCGGACAACTTTTTCTCTCCAAAGTTCTCTGTGGTGTTTATTTATGTGACTAATTAGGTAATAGTCGATGTTGTCGTCAAATGGTAGTAAAAAAAATAAAAAAAAATAAAGACAGTCAATCTAATCAACATGTAATCTATAAAATTATATGATGATAAGAAGTCGTGATAGTCAAATTAACTGTCATTTATAATTTGACTATCACGACTTCTTATCATCATATAATCACTTAGTTAGTTAACGACAAACTTAAATTAAACTTAAAATCGCTTAGTCAGCTGTAAATTGATTGTATTATAACTATTTAATTTTTTAAGCAATAGTATTTAGTAATTACCTGATTATTGACTCTTGCAACATTGACTATAAGTCTCTAAGTATGCGGCAGCCGACATTCAAAATCTGTTTTAAACAGCTGACATAAGTCGACGTAAGCCGACATTTAGTCCATCGTGTCAACTTGACATAAGTCGGCGTCAGCCGATATTTGACTATAATGACAGTTAAGATAAGTCGGCATTTGGACTATAGTATTAGTTGACATAAGTCGGCGGTAGCCGACATTTAAACTATAATGACAGTTGAAATAAGTCGTCGCAAGCCGACATTTAACCATCGTGCCAACTTGACACGAGTTTAAATTGAACTATAATGAGATCGTGATGTTATTTTTTTTTCTTTGTGACAGTTACGACACACATTTTAACACTTGTGACATATTTTAAAGTAACGAGTGTCTTCCACTCCCAGACTAAGCATGAAGTAAAATTTCGAGTTTAGAAAAGCCCCGCGTAGAAAATTTGTCGAGGGTCGCGCAGCGACCCGAGACAAATTTTCACGGGGCTTTTCTAAACTCGAAATTTTACTTCATGCGCCACGCGTATAAAACACTAATTTACAGTAAAGTTAAAAATAAATAACGCTTAGATGTGATGGTGATCAATATTTTCCAAGATGTAAAGAAAAAATGCAAGAATTACTTGTCTTGTGAATAGTTTTGGAACAATAATAATAAAAGTAAAATAAATTTAGTTTGAGCAACTTTTCCATAATGTTAATATTTAAATCATCATATCTTTAACTGGGAAAGTGCTATGATGGATACATCACCTTTTTCAAAAAAGTATTCGAATAATCTTTTGAATCCTCTAAATGAATTCAAATCCTGAATGATTCAAATCCTACCCAGCTCTAGTAATTAAGCAGTTATCTTGTTTTACATTTCTGTCTACTTTAGTTTAAAGATAAAGAAGACAAGTCAAAATCAAGTTGCTTATTAAATAATCTCAGGTGACGATAAATGTACACAGCAACATCAATTCCGCTATTGCCTTTTTTATTAACATTCAAGATAAAGAAAATGTAATCAACCTCGAAATAATTCAACAACCCCATAAACAAGAGCGAGTAAAAGAAAAAAACGACCCCCGGTTAAACACGGAACATTCAAGACTATCTCTTTGAGATGCAAATGTCCGTGTCATTAATGTTAGAACAGTTAGAGCGCGGAGTGGATTCGTTAAAGTGGAAGAACACCCACCATAATTATCGGATGGCAGGATCTCTTTCTTTTCGTCCTGCAGCCAGGAAGTCACCGTAACGTAATCGCTGACGAAGCTCGGAATGTGGCACTTGATGACCGCCGAGTTGCCGATCAGGACACTCTCGTCCATCACGTTGGCGCTGTACACTTGCGACACGACTGCAAAGAAATAAGAAAAACTTGCCTTAACGAAGTTTTTAATAGTGTTTATTTTTGTGTTAGTCCTCTAATTGCTGTAATCAATCACGGAATAGTGAAGAAAACAGATCTGCAAATGTTTGCTAAGTTTTAATTAAGTTTTAATGTTAGAAATATATGGTTTGACATTAGCTGTAATTTGTTAGTTATGGGTGGATGTCACATGATGTGACTCAAAGACGTCTTCCTTAGTCATCAACAAACAAAACACATTAACTTGTATTTTGTCTTTATAGATGTGAAATGCTGTCATCGTTACCTAAGATTATAAGAACAGACTTTTTTTTCATAAGGCTCCGCTGGATGTTGGCACTTCTGCAAATACTTACAGCGACACCACAGAACAATAAGTACCCAAACTTTATATACACACCTCGTATAAAGTATTTTCCCTAACGTCATACGAGTCTTACTACATTTGAGAAGGAAGAGAAAGAGTTATTCGATTAAAATTTTTCTGTAGACGTCTACAGATATTGTTACGACTGATCCATAATGCATATCTAATATAATTAACAATTTCATCATTGGTAGAGAATATATGAAGGATCTAAAACACAAAACATGTAATCTCCACTGTTTGTGAATATTACTTAATGTCTTGATAACCAGTTTGCGTATGATCTATTGTAACTGTACAATTTGGATAAAAAACTGATTAAATCATGTTCAAATTGTTGAAGAAAATATTGGCTTTCCATATAACTAAACTTAACCCTTTCATGGGCACGCCACTTTTGTAATCAAAAGGAACCTCACCTTTTTGCAATTATTAGGTCTTAGTTGAACTAAATTAACTTTTTTGGCATCGCATTTTATTGAAAGACAGAACCGAGAACTGCTCAAAGTTGACAGTTTTACAGTTTGTAGAAAATATAAAAAGAAAATGATTTGAAAAATTTTAATATTGGCTGGATACTATTACTCCAACCGCCCATGAAAGGGTTACAAAGTAAAATCATCTAACAAAATGGCCTCTTCTGTAAAATTAGGTTAAGTTAACCGCTTTGAATTTAGACACCCTCATATTTCTCCCGATGCCCATAAATAACAACAAATTTCTAGTTGATACATCTCTTCTGCTTCTGGGGACATTAAGGTTGAGTATCTAGATGGGAAATGGAAGGTTTCTTTCATTCTCTCTCCCGCCTTTGCGATTCGGCATCGTTACGCACCGTAATTACTTTCGGGAAAGATCTCTTTATTTTCGCCCAGCAGCCACGAGGTGACGTAAACGTAATCGCTGACAAAGCTCGGAATGTGGCATTTCAGAACGGCCGAGTTTCCATTCAGGACGCTTTCATCCCAAACGTTGGCGCTGTACGCCTGGGAGACGACTGAAAATACCAAATCACAACTTCAGAACCAGCAAAAAAAAAGAAAAAACCCTCCGCTATTTATTTCACAATTGTAAGAAACGTAGACAGCATCCCTTAAGAAGATAAAAAGTATTACTTAATACGAAATACAGTGCACAATATTCATAAATGATGTACCTAATCCTGTAAATACCAATAATCCATATCTTTAATTATTTCCTTGTACCGTGCGATCGTTTAAATTAGGATTTAGAGTAGGCGGCATTTTTTTGTGCGGTTGCCCAGAATGCTAATTGAATGATGGAATAAATTTGAGGTTATGATAAACTATGTGTTAACAGTCAGTAGTGCCAATCTAATTTAAAATTCTATATCTTTTTTAACGCAATTTTATTTTGTGTTCAAAATGGAAATGTTTGTATAATTCAATCGTCTTAGTATCTCTAATAGTTTATGAAATACCAATGGTAAGCACAATAAAACAAACGAACGGTATATATAAATAAATAACAAATCAGAATTCCAGGGAGGGGGCGGCAAGTGCCCTCCCTTGTCCATATGTGCGGGCGCCCATGTTGAAGTGCTATGTGCACTTTAAAATTGACCATATCGATTCGTTTGTGTACATTTGGTTGCCTATAAATACTACTACAGACAACCCAATTTAATCTCTACACAACGCATTAACATAATCTAGGTTCACAATTAAATAGCATTCAATGTACGCATGAAACATTGCGCGCATGTAATGCAATATCGATCGTTAAAAAAAAGTGTACCTAGTATGCACAAAACTCCTGCCTAGGATATCTGGGTCAAGTGGCTGTACGTGGATAAGTTAGAATAGGAGCATAAAATCAACAGGTGTCTCGAGTTACGCAATCCCATTTTTAATCCCCCGAGAGAGCGAAAAAGGGAGAGCTATTTATAAACGCAATATGTACATATAATTCCGTGTAAGTTTGTCGCCACTATGGTTTTTACCGTAGTCTCCCGTGGGCGGGAAGTACTTGTTATGATTGGTGTCCTGCCATGAGGTTACATCGACGTGATCAGAGACGAAGGATGGTATGTGGCACTTGAATACGGCAGTGTTGCCCTTTATCACGAAAACGTCGTACACCTGAGCCTCGTAATACTGATTAACCACTGTAAATAAGGAATGAAAACAGGTTCTAAATTATTTGGAAGAGATAAAAGTGATTTCCGTTTAAAATAAAACTGGTAGATTCTGTAACTTCCTCCTGGAATACTGAAACAGAATTTTAGAATTGTTGCTGGCTTCTTAGAACTCCCCTTTTGTAATGTAATTCACCTCCTCATCCTCTTAAATAAAGTATCAAGATACTTTTAGATTTCCTATAATGAAACCTTTTAGAATAAAATAGCTTCCTGATAAAATACTTTATAGAATTAATTTACTACTATTTTTTTATCTGTTCCTTTGCATGAATAATACAAGCCACGTTTTTCTCGTTTTCCTAGATCAAAGGTTTGGAATTAACAGCAATTATAGTACTAATATTTCTTATTTCTTCGACTTATTCTTAGCAATACAAAATTGTTATTATTGCCCAGGGTTTTGTGGATCATGGATAATTTAGAAGGACATAAAGTTATTGTAGCTGTATTTTCTATGTTACGATATTATTTCGAAGACAAAATTGCTACTCTTGCGGTTTACCCTGATTCGCAGACATGTTGGGATCATATCTGTAAGTAGTTCCGTCATCTGCGATCCAAGCTTCGATGATGACGAAATCAGTGACGAAACTTGGTACCAAGCATTTTAAAATTCCGGTGTTTCCGCGCAAAACGAATTCATCGATGACGCGACTTTGGTAGAACTGCTGTACAACTGGAGGGAAAGAGAAATTGCGGATTAGAAATAAAAGGGGAAAAAACGAGTGTTTTAAACAGCTTTGCGATAACTACTGATAAATAAAAAAGGCAATAAATAAACCACGTTTTATACAGTGAGATATTTTAAGCTCAGAATATTTGGAAGTTGAAACTGATATGTTCAGTTTTGAATAAACGCATTTAAAACTGGCATGGGGTAAATTTAGTTGCCTATAATTGATTTTAATATAGGAAACCGAATATGCACCAAGCAGCTTTAACATAGAATATTCAATAAGGTAAATATCACATCATTCAAATGAAAAACTTATTAAATACATTTAATTTACTAGTACTTAATGACCTATTTACTTTTAAACATATTATAATATTACTCCGAAAATTCAGAGTTGAATAAAATTCACTGTATACATGTGTGCTCGTACAGATAATTGCGGCTGAAATTTTGAAGAGTTGCACATGCTAAAGTGCCACCTTCTCTCAATTACCAAAGTTGTTATCCAGCATGTAAGTGTTGCCTTGAGAATCCTGCCAGTTCTCGACGACAACAAAGTCGGAAACAAAAGACGGCACTTCGCATTTCATTACCGCCGAATTCCCGCGTATCACGTACTCATTATCGGCTTCGACTTCATACGACTGGGCAACCACTTGATAAAAAAAAAATCGAATCAAAATCAACGCAACAATGTAAACCAATAGCAGTAATTCGAAAATAAATCAACGATGCTTGAAGTTCCAACTCTTTTTATCTTGTTAGAAGATGCAGTAAATGCACAATATATTGTATACACGAAATGGCCTGCGTATCCTTAAATCTTAAATAAAATAAAAAGAAAGCATTGCAACTTGAAAGTACATTAGGGGGGCGCGAAAGATTTCCTGTTTCAATCTACCTAAAAAACCCAAATTAAATAAGGGTGGAGGGGGAGGGGCGTGCAGGTATGAGAGGGGGCGCAACCTGAAAAAGGTTGAGAACCCCTGTACTAGAGTATATATCTAAAACTATAGTCACCAGTAAAGAGTAATATACGGTGGTTTAACAAAATATATCGTATTTTACTTACAAACAATACTTGGTTACACAACTTTTATATTTTCATTATTTAAATTCATCTGAGACTGTAAGGTAGAAAACAGGAAAATAGGATTTGAATGAGTGACTGAAACTGAAAAAGAAAGTACCATATCCAGCATTCTCATGCCGGTAAATGTTCCCATCGTCCGCCACCCAGGAATCGACTAGGACGAAGTCCGCAACAAAGCTGGGTATCTTGCATTTCATGACGGCACTGTTTCCGCGTATGACGTACTCGTTTTCAGCTTCCGTCACGTAGAACTGCGTCACGACTACAAGAAAACAAAACGGAAATTGACTGGGGGGGACACATTTCATTACCGTAATCGGAAGCGGACTGCATTAACGTGTTACCCTGGTCGTCCAACCAGGCCTCGACAAATACAAAATCTGCGACAAAGGAAGGTATGCTGCATTTGAGGACGGCGGCGTTTCCACGGATTACGTATTCTGTTAGGATTTCCGCTTTGTAAAACTGGTTTACCACTGTAATATTAGATAGGGGACGATTTTATAACAATAAAAGATACTTGGTTCAATATTACAGAAGACTAACGTATTGTTAAACCATCTCCATGGAATACTATTTCATTTAAATGACTGCCTCGATTGCATTTGCAGTAGCCCGTTCTCTATACCCAATTTTTCAATATATTTTTAATTGTTTGAGACTCACCAAGAGCCACTTCAATATTAGCGACCGTTATCGTGCTATGTTAACTGACTTTTTATTCCCTACGATTAAAGAGGAAGACTTGACCAATATTTGGTTTCAACAGGACGGCGCCACTGCTCACACAGCCAACGTTACATTCGACGTTTTACGCCAAATCTTTTAAAACCGCATAATCAGCCGAAATGGCGATGTCACCTGACCGTCTAAAAGCTACGATTTAACTGTATTAGATTATTATTTCTAGGAAGCTGTCAAGAACAGATATTATGCCAATTATTCAGAGACGATTGAGGCGTAATTAATGTGTCTCTCATTGAAATAAAGGCTTAAACGATTGAAAATGTACTAAAAAATTGGGTCGACAGAATCGGTTACTGCAAATCCAGCCGAGGCAGTCATTTAAACGAAATAGTATTCCATTCTTAATCGAAAGGTGTACTCTCGAAAATAAAATATAATTCATTGAAAAATATTTGTTGCATTTTTATTTAATATGGATTTTTAAAACGAACTAAAAGTTGCCGCACCCTTTATATATGAACACTGAATACAAATGTTTCCATCGACGTTAAGATGTGCTTCGTAATAATGTTAGAGTTCACTTTAAACAATTTAACAATACTCCAATCAAACACTATAATTATCTGGGCGGCAATAATTCTGATATTTATTGTCAATTTCTAGATCTATCCACTTAAATTGTCTGTGCTGCAATGATCATTACATGGTATGTTCAATAAAAAAAACCTCTAGATTTTCATGAAAAATATTGTACGTTTGCAACTCTAAAATTTAACTTTAACCGCCTTTATAGCATTCCGCAAGTTTTAGAGATTAGAGTGAGAACGTAAACAAAAAGTTGAGGTTATGCCTGACGTTTTATATGTCAATTTCTAAAGCGTGCAGCCAACTTAAATGAAAAACAATAATTCATGGCACTCTAGAGATTTTGATTATTCAACATACGATATATTCCGATATATTCTCATTGCAAATATTAAATTTGGAATAAGTTGGTGATTTAAATAGGATTTTCTGAACATTCATGAAACAGTGAAGGTTCTCATCAACCCGCAGAAAGATGAAGATAGTGAATGTGTGTGTGTGAGAGAGATAGACACGGAATTACACCGGAAATGCATGTTTCTACAAAAGTGGATGGCACGGGTGATACTAGGGCGTGACTGGGAGCGATCATTTCCGCTCGGAAGATGATATATGGGAGAGTGATATTGGAAATGCAAAAGTATTTATTTCAGCCATGAACATTCTATGGACCTTATATGTTCTGTATATTTTATAGGAATACTAAAATTCAAAATGCTTTAGGCTCTGGGTCTCCAAACTATCTTCTTCGCGGGCCACAAATACAATTCTACATAATAAAGTCGGCCAAGATCCGATTAATTTTATAAAATTATGAAAAATTTAAGGAACAATTGTTACAATATTTCAAAATATGACATTTACAAAAAAAATTACAAACAATCGCGGGCCGGATTCATGCAAGTCGCGAGCCGGATTTGGCCCGCGGGCCGTAGTTTGGAGACCACTGCTTTAGGCAAAGCACTAATTTCATGTAAATTAAACTTCTAAATTAAAAATGCAATTAAAACTAAAATCTACAAAAGTATCCATTAGCTAATATTGATTAATTAAAGATAGTGTGATTTTAAAATAATTATTATATTTCATATTTATCAAGCATATGGAATAATTTTACTATTCCGAGTTTAAAAAAGCCTAAAAATTTGGTTTGGTCGCTCCGAAAAGGGGAGCGAATAAACCAAATTTGCAGGCTTTTCTAAACTCGTTATTTTACTTCATGTGTCATGCGTATTAAACACTGAAAACGTTGAAATATTATGAACAAGTGAACTTCACTTGAAATCAGTGGCTTGTACGCTTGGCGCATAAAGTAAAATTTCGAGATTAGATAGACACTTTTCTTGTGCACCGACGATATGTATGATAAATTACTTCACCAAGAGAAAACCACATCGGGACGAAAAAATAGTCCGGCGCGCTCGGGACATTAACAAATAAGGGTCAGAGCAACTGACCCTAAACAAACTATGAACCAGATACTCACGTCCTGGCTGGAAAGTTCACGGATACACATAAATCCTTCTGCATTTCCAACAATTCACTGCAATTCCTAGAGCGAAATGACGCGGCCTAAGTAATAAACGAGAAACAAGACACAAGTCCGAAAATAATCCAGTCGAAATAACTTTCGCATCTGGTAGGTGTTTTTCCTAGAGAAGTGAAAATAGAAATTAAATAGAAAATTGTATGATTCGCTTAATTGTATCAGCTTATAAAATACAAGTAGGGAATTTAGTAGTGAACAATTTTGTTTTTTTAAGAAATAGAATAAAACTATTACCTGTCAACAAATACCTAACTAAGAAGTATCAAATTGGGAATATTAATAGAGCATATACCGGAACAATGCAAATTAAAGGCACTGAATTGTTTAAAACGGTGATTTTAGGCAACCAAATACCGTTAATGTATATTGGGTTGCCTATAATAGTTACTGAATGTATTTTTCAACTTCACTTTATATCATTGTTTTATACGCGTGACGTATAAAGAAAAATTTCGAGTTTAGATAAGCCTGAAAATTTGGATTTGACGGCGAGCGAGCGAAGCGAGTCGCGCCGGCAAGTCCAAATTTTCAGGCTTTTCTAAACTCGAAATTTTACTTCATGCGCCACGCGTGTAAAACACTGATTTCATATAAGATTCAAAATAGACTATTATTAAATATTTTTAAATAAATTATTATCATTATGTTACAATAAATAAAAATAAAATGATATTTTTTCTGGGAAGTATTTTTTGAGATATTTTTATCTCTAACGCACGCGTACGAAATAATGTTACCAGTAACCGAAACAGCTGGGTAATATACCGTAATTTACTGTAAATGACCACTAACAACACTAGATATGTGTAAAATTCTACATTGATCTGTAGTTCAAAAATTGACAAATATATCACTAGTTGCCTCAAAAAACCTGTACTGAAGTTCAAACCGACATTTTTGATGTCTAAACGCTGTTTAGACTAGATAATTTTTATGAAACTGGTACTAAATATAAAATAAATGGAACGTAAGGAAGGATTAAAGCAGATTTGGGGATGAAATAATTGTTTGCGATTTTCTTTTGTACCATATTGATCCGAGTAAGAGTATTCTCTCTCATCGCTTCCCACCCACGCTTCAACCCTCACGAAATCCGCCACAAAGGATGGAATGTTGCACTTCAACACCGCCGTATTACCCCTGATGACGTATTCAGAAACCACTTCAGCTTCGTAATATTGGTTCACGACTAAGGAATAAAAAATTTGAGCTTAGAATAAAATCTTACACGGATGTGTAAGAATAAAAATTGTTAAGCGTTTTGCTCATATCTGTTATAAAGATATGAATATGCATAGTCTTCTAAAGAGAAAAAAACACCATTTTTAGAATTTCACATATTGTATTCTGATCGAAATTTTTTTTTGATATGCAATTTCTATGTGTTCCATTTCAGCACAACACCGGAAAAGTAGTTAAAATTTCATTCTATTTCACCTTCTATACTCAAGAAATCCTTAGTGCGACATCTGTACGACTGAAAACTAATTACACTGGACAGATTCCAAAGTATGAACAACGTTCGTACTCCAGAGCAAGGGAAACTCAAAAAGTAGTAAATCATCCGTGGAAAATGTTACCATAAAGGCCAGTATCTGACTGGTAATTGTTGCCATCAGTGTCCACCCAAGAGACAACTTGGACGAAATCGGCGACGAACGAGGGTATCGAGCATTTAAGGACTGCGGAATTTCCACGGATGACGTACTCGTTATTGACTTCGGTCTGGTAGAACTGCTGGACGACTGTAAAGACATAGAGAATTACCATCGGGGGCGCCCGGATAGAAGTTCTCCCCTTGGTCGGTATGCCAAGAAATCACCTCTACGAAATCGGCCACGAACGAGGGCACCTGACATTTTAGGATGATCGAATTGCCGCGGATCGCGTACTCTTTGTTCACGTCCGTGTCGTAAAATTGGGCGACCACTGTAAGAGAATTTGTTTGTACAATACATTAATATTAGGTGGAGAAAACATTTCTGCGCAGCTCTTCGGCATCCTTTCCTATTTAAAATAAATCTGTAAGAAATAGGTTAAAGCACACGATTTACAACAAATGGAAAGAATTTTTATTAAATCAATAATAGCACATTACAGATTTGACAATGGTAACGTTCAATCAGAGCTGGGACGAATTGTCAAAAAAAGGATTAGAATCACGAATACGAATCACCTAATATGATTCGAATCACGAATACTTGGATAAAGGGGTCGTAAAAGAAAAATATTATTCAAATCATAGATTTTAATCCTGTTTTTCGATTTACGGATACAAATCTTTTAAAAATAAATTTGAATTTATTATTTTTTGCAACAATTAACATTTTTAATGTCGCTACCATTTTTTATTAACAAAAATGTTCTAGTTAAAGAATTTGCAGACCAAATATTTGTCATAATATAATATAACTATTTGTAATACGATTTTTGCATGTTTGAGCTAATTTATTATTCTTGCTAGATCAATTTGTAATAATTTTACGATTTCCTGTGAACATGCAAAAGTAGGAGAGTTGCACATTTGCATTAACATTCAACACGAGCACGAGCGTAAATTTATTAATGGCCAGCTAGAAAACCGGTCGTTGTGTGGATTAGCCTGCGGAAAATTGCAAAACTGTTGCACGAGAAATGAAACGGTATTTATTTATTATATAATATGAATGAATGAATGAGTCCTAGTATTTAATTATATCGAATAATTACATAAAAATATTGTATGCACTATTTATAACTATCATCACCTTTAAGGTCGGAAATTCACATGTTATTTGGCCATAAGATCGAACAACGATTAATTTTTCACAATAATGAAAGTAGATCTTTGAAACTTAAACATATTTATTTATTTATTTATTTATTTTAACGGTGGGCCATTACATATTAAAATAACAACAGTCTTTTAACAAATCGAAATAATAATCGCACAAAATCACACAAAATCACACAAACAATGTGAATAACGACTAAAACTAAATTTATATACAAATACAAGTATGCATACATGGAATCATACATATATAACACTACGTACTACAAACAAGCACATTTTTACAATTACGCTTGAAACATTGTAAGCTTACACCAAAAACATCTATCAATCTACAATATGTATTAATATTATCAATTAATGCATTCCTAGGGCTGTTGGATGCATAATTTGTTGCGTGATACTTGCTAGCAAGTAGTTGTTGATGCCTAGTTAAGCGTGTAGGTACATATAGTGAAATTGATGCAAGTATTACAGAACTATTTATTCTGCTATTTAATATGCGGTACGTAAAACACAAGGAAAAGTACACTCTTCGTTTAATTAATGGAAGAAGTCCAAGATATTTAAGTATCATATTATAATCATGATAAAATAGATGGCATCGAAAACAAATCAATTTTATCATTTTTCGTTGCACATTTTCTAGACGATCCACATGACATTTATAATGAGGTGACCATATAATTGCGCAATAATCTATAATAGGCCTTACAATAGATATATAGAGAGATATAAATGTTCTAATAGAATTAAAATTTGAGCTAAATCTTCGTATAAATCCAAACATCTGCAATGCTTTAGCGGAGATTTTGTTGATGTGATCATTAAACTGTAGTTTAGCATCAAACAAAACCCCCAAATCATTAATTGAATCAACTCTCTCGAGGAAACTATTATTTAATGAATAATCAAAAGCTAATATTGAATCTTTTTTACGTGAAAACCGCATGGACTTGCATTTTTTTATATTTAAATAGAGATTATTATCATTACACCAAACCATAATCTGATTTAAATCATTTTGAAGAGTATTACAGTCATATATGGACTTTATATTGCGAAATACTTTCATATCGTCTGCATATAGAAGAATATTAGAAGTAAGATGTTTGCCAATATCATTCACAAATATAAGAAAAAGTAACGGCCCTAAGTGAGAGCCTTGTGGCACCCCTGAGGTTGCATCAATTATGATATCAGATGTGATGTTATTTACTTTGACCAACATTTTCCTTTTACAGATAAAGGACCGTAGCCATTCAAGCATGCATCCCGAAACACCATATGAGCAAAGTTTATACAGAAGCCTCGTATGATTAACCCTGTCGAAGGCTTTGGAGAAGTCGGTGTAGACAGAATCTACAACTGAGCCTTCTTCCAAAGTATCCGATATAAAGTTTGAACAAATAAAGAGATTCGATTCTGTAGATCTTGATGGAAAGAATCCATGTTGTTGATCAATTATTGTGGATGAAAAGTGCAGCATCATATGTTTATATATAATCTTGTCAAACAGTTTCGGAATACAAGATTGAATGGCTATAGGACGATAATTGTGTACATCTTTTTTGACACCCGACTTAAAAACAGGAACGACATAGCAACGTTTCCAGATACATTAAAGCTTTGCGATTAAATTGACACTATTCTTTTTTTAATTGTTTCTTAGATTATATATAAATCAACTAATGGAACACTCTTAAATGATCACATAAATCCATGCAATACTTCCATAGAAAACATTATTTCTTCTTCATATTGCTTTAATTTATCGAAGTAATTATTATAAATATGTTGTATTAAATAGATTATTCTAAAATAAATGATAAATAAAATTAATCGTTGCTTAGAAATATCCATAAAAGCAATGAAAATGTTGATTATGCTTTTAATACATAGGGGGCAGCATCGCGCTATTTAAGTAATATCTCAAAATTATAGTGTAATTTCCAAAAACATGTGAAAAGAAATTGGGTTTGATTTGTAGAATTCGTGTACGGCATTTGTCGCGACACGGGTTCCCGGTGCGCGGCCTTGAATTGCGAATGTAATTTTTCTGCCGCGGACTGTTCATTAATTATGTTGTTGATACACAACAAAGAAAGACATTATTAAAATATTTCTCAATACATTCTTTAAATATGAGAGCATTTCTGAATTCATGTTTTGAATAGGAATGTGGAATGCCGGTATATGTTGATTCAAGTCATGAGTCGGAAAAGTTCCTTTTTCATTTATTTTCCAAATTGAATGTGCGACACTCAACGATTTTATTACCGAGGTACTTAGTCAGCTTAGCGTCTAATATTCGAATTGGTTTATTGTAATTTCTTATTTTTTGTACGGCTTAGCCTACTCAGCTTGAAGTGTCGCCTACCCAGCTTAGAGGGTAGACTCTCGTGTTCGCATCTATTCCTTTTGTGTGCGACAGTCATGTACGATATTTGATTTTTTATAGCAATCATTTAAATCACGTATGTAGTTGCAAATAACATGAATATATATATTTTATGTTGCCAGAATTTAACTGTTTGTCTACAATATAAATACAGAGACTTTTTCTTTTAGGTAAACGCGTGCATAAGCTGTAAATTTTCCGAAATGCGTTGTTTTTTAAAAGAGTTCAATTCGAAGCTTTAAACGAGTGTTTCCACTCCCAGACTAAGCATGAAGTAAAATTTCGAGTTTAGAAAAGCCCCGTGAAAATTTTCTGGGCTTTTCTAAACTCGAAATTTTACTTCATGCGCCACGCGTATAAAACACTGATTTCAAGTTAGGTTCAAATATACATACATTTCGAAGTATTTTAGTGTTTTATACGCGAGGCGCATGAAGTAAAATTTCGAGTTTAGAAAAGCCCAGAAAATTTGTCTCGGGTCGCTGCGCGACCCTCGACAAATTTTCACGGGGCTTTTCTAAACTCGAAATTTTACTTCATACTTAGTCTGGGAGTGGAAAACATCCGTTTAAAATTTCAAACTGAACTCTTTAAAAAAAACAACAAATATCTAAATATTTAAAGAAATTGATCTGAATTTAGAATACGTATACTTTAAAGAAAAACTCCCTGTATATACTCATATGGAATATCAAACTAAAACGGCATCTGTTTCGTTATACAAATAAAAATGGTGAATATTTATCTAGTTTACTTGTGTCTTCTGTAATTCAATACCCATTCATTCATTCGCACGGCGCTATGTAAACAAACAAACAATGCGCTCCGCACTCATTATTTTTATTATTCGTTGTGATAAAATTCGGCAGGCATTATAAACTAATACATAGTCAAAACTACTTTCTGCAATTTTGCTATTTCTGCGCTATCTCGTATCCCAGAAACACGCAACCAACAAAAATGTTCCCTCTTAACCGAGAAAAATGAATGCGACTCACACTAGTCGGAACGCTCATTCTAGCTCCTGGGTCTCCAAACTATCTTCTTCGCGGGCCACAAATACAATTCTACATAATAAAGTCGGCCAAGATCCGATTAATTTTATGAAATTTATGAAAAATTTAAGGAACAATTGTTACAATATTTCAAAATATGACATTTACAAACAAAATTACAAACAATCGCGGGCCGGATTTGGCCCGCGGGCCGTAGTTTGAAGACCACTGTTCTACCTGAACAATTCGCTATAAACCGATTTAGTCTATTTTAAATTGTTCGGAGTCGAAGAGAATATTTGATTAAAATATAAATTACTCAATATTAAATAATTCTTACCTTTAACCCTTTACCACCCCCATATTAATTTTATTTTTTTACGAAAAATTGTTTAATAAAATTTGAAAATAATGTCATTATTTGAATTTTTGTTATACAATTTTTATTTAAAAATAGTAATTATTTTACAACCCTTTCCCATGTTATATTTAATTATAAAATTATTCAAATAGAAACAAAAATTCAAAATTGCACACATATCTATAAATAAGAATATACAATATACAGGGTGCCCGTATTTCGACAGGATGTATGGGGATCTCAGTTATTTAAAGAAAGAGAGAGTCGGTAAAATTGGGGCAAAGTTGCGTATTTTAGGGCCTAACAGTAATCGAAAAACAAATTTGAAATATCTTTTTTTGTTTTCGAGACATCAACAAAAAACTGATTTGTTTGTATTTTTTTATTCAAAAACTACTGAATCTGGACATTTATAACTTTAACAATATACAAGCACATTTTAATGAGGAATTTAGTAGCTATTTTTGATAACTATGACATTTACACGAGGACCATAGCCATTCAAAACAAGTAATTCTTGCATTTTTTTCGCTACAACTCGCTAAACATTGATCACCATCACATCTAAGCGTTATATATTTTTAACTTTACTGTTAATCAGTGGTATATACGCGTGGCGCATGAAGTAAAATTTCGAGTTTAGAAAAGCCCCGTGAAAATTTGTCTCGGGTCGCTGCGCGACCCTCGACAAATTTTCTACGCGGGGCTTTTCTAAACTCGAAATTTTACTTCATGCTTAGTCTGGGAGTGGAAGACACTCGTCACTTTAAAATACTTCACAACCGTTAAAATATGTATCGTCGGATGCCCGTCTTAAGGGGTGATATGTAAGCAAATTATGGGTCCTAGGAGTTATCAAATGAGTGAGTTAGTCAACTGTTTCCAAGGTACTCTTTACAAAAAACTAAAGATTAAAATTTTACATATAAAATGTACAATAAACTATAAGTGTGATACATTACTGAATTAAAAAAAAAATATGAAAATCCAAAATGGCGCCCATAAGAAAAACTAAAGTTGGCTATGGTCCTTGGGTAAATGTTATAGTTATCTTAAAATAAAATATGTTACTAGATTAATCCTTAAAAAGGGCCTCGATAATGTCAAAATTGTAAATAGTTTTTGAATAAGAAAATAAAAACGAAATTTCAAAAAATTCGTTTTTCGACAATATTTCAAAAACAAAAAAAGGTATTTTAAATTTGTTTTTAGATTATTATTGGGCTCTAAACTACACAACTTTGTCCTAATTTAACCGACTCTCTATCTCTTCAAATAACAGAAATTCCCACACATTCTGTTGAAATACGGACACCGTGTATACAGTATAAAGAAAGTACATCATAGAAACAATTTACACCAAAGCCAGAAATTATTCGGAGTCAGAATCCTCTGGTAAAGATGCTTGTTCTGGTTCTACTAATAACTTTAACACCTCTCTGTTCAATTTGAATAGTAAGCGGTCGAGAAACCTCTGGATTTACCACTAGAACATCCAGGTTGGGGCCCATTTGGTAAACCTTCAGTAGAGAACACATCCATTCCGATTAGGCACTTAGAATATTTATTTTTAAAATTTAAAATTGTTCTATGAGAGGTTCGCCATTTGATTGTCAATTGTGAAAATTATTTATTTTATGTATTAACAAACCTAAATTTTCAGTGTGCGATACAATTTCAATATTCATAATGTCAATCACAAAGAGATAGACTGCTTTATTTTTTTGTTCTAGCGTTTTCTGAGCGCGCCAAACATCGAAAATGTTCTCCGAGAAATTGTTACGCTACCTAAATAAAAAATCACTGCTTGTAAACGGGCAAAAACGGGCAGCTAAATATTATTTATATGTTAAACTAATTAGTTATTATATATAAAAAACAAAGATTCATTACTAAGAACGGCTAAGAATGTATACTTTAACCTTTTTCAAGTTTAACTTTGTAAAATTTTACTATAGGATTCATTACTTAATTTAAATTAGTATATCTATCTGTTGACTAAAGTTATATGAAAAATATTTAAAATTATGTTGTATATATACCACCAGAATATATCTTTAAATTATATTTTTCACGAAACAAATGTAAAAAAAGAAATTAAACTTGGCGTTTGGAGCGTGTAAAATCCACAACTGAACGACGTAAACGATGCGTGCACTTTGTGTACTGATAACTACTGGACCAAAGGTCTAGTTTATGACTTTACCTGCGCACCCTCTGGACATTGAACTGCCCATATTCCAAGAAAAAATCTGTTTTCTAAACAGTTGATTTTCGGCGAAATGTTCAGCTAGAATGAGCATTTCGACCAGTGTGCGACTGTTGGATATTTTTGGTGTTTGAATATAAATCCAGTAGTCATACAATTTTACGTTCATTCATCCTATATAGTAAGAAAATTATATTTTCAAACCACCTTTACTTTGGACATCCTAGTACTAGCAATTTCATGGTTCTAGCATAAGGCAGGCGATATAAAATCAAATTTTATAATTCACACAAAAGTTGACGAACTATGGTAGTTGCTGAAAATTATAAAATTTCCTATACAAATATATATTACCCAAGCCAAACATTGAAATCAAGACAAATTCAATTAGCGATTAATTGAATTGGGATTCCACAAATTTGATGCACTGAGCAAACATTTAAGTTTACATGAATTACGAAATTCCGCAATTTGCAATCGACTTCTGCTAAGTAAATAATCACACTTTAAGCTTGAGCAGGTTTAAACATTGGGATCAAACAGGCATTCGTATATTTTACGCACAGTGTGTATTATAAAGTTCAAAGCCACTTTATTTATAATGTTGTGGATTATGTTTAATTATTTATATTAAAATAGAATTCCTAATTGTGTTGTTTTATAAAGAAACGTAATTTTATTTCAAGTAATGTCAGGGCGAGTATTGAAATCTCAAGATATAATAAATAATCAAATTTGTCAATATGTGTTAGTGCTTGCTTCAAATTAATTTCAATTTATTACAAGAATATCGACTCAAAAAATAATTAGATTTTTTATTTCGCACGCTTAAGGGATTATTGACTTTACAGAAAACAAATCGGCGTTTCATGTCCCTGGTAATCATCATCTACCTGTGCGAACAATGAATGGATGAGAAAATTGCTTTCGTATTCCCCTTGACAATGAAATTGTGGAGCTAACCTTTCTGTATTATGCATGGGATAAAAGTACACGTCATATCGGCTATTTCCGACGAAACAAATAATTCAAGGACTCAAGGGTGGTTTCCACAAACGACCAATATCTGTCTCTCACCGGTAACGGAACTTCAGACACTGATTATTTTGGATTGACGGATAAATTCATCATTATTGATAACGTTATGATGTTAGCTCAAGTTGCACACATAACATAATAAAATGAAAAATGATATGCAATGAAAATATTACTTTACATCACGATGAACATTAAATTAATTACGTTTATGATAAAGATTACGGTATAAGTATTACATAACTCATTCAAAAAAACATGTGACAATTTTGGGAAAATATAGTAATGTTATGCGATGCCTTTTAGAAAATTTGGATTTACCGGGCTTTTCTAAACTCGAAATATTTACTTCATATGTAAACACTGAGGGCAAACACTTAAGATTATATTATTGAGCACTTAAATAAACTGATTTTAGATGTTTACCATTGGCCATTTCCTAATTAAACGATTTTGTAAGGTTGTCCGGGTTGTATTAGAACGTAGGAGCGTAGATTTCGGCAACAAGCAGATATTTATTAACGTATATGTACAAAAACACTTAGAACTATTTAAACTTAGCGTAAAACTTTCCACAAATGGCACGTCCGGGCGACTTGGAGACAACGCGGGGCTGTCGAGACTGTAGTAGTGCTCGAAAGGGTTGTTGCGACGATTAGACTGTATTCAGTGCTAATGGTTAGGCCAAGACTGTAATCAGTGCAAAACTCTGGCAATTGTAGGTCCGGCTTCTGGTTATAAAGGGTGGTGGGCCATAAACTTGAGCGGCCGTTCACGGGCACATCGTCCATCGGCTGGTTCTCGTTTCCTCATGGGTCTGACTGATTCAGGAAGTGATGATTCCAATTTATCAGTCTGGTCTACTTGATATGGCGTGAGGGTAGAGGCGTGGAATGTCCCTAATGATTGATCCGGCTTATTTGGTGCGGCTACCTCAAAGCTGGTTGGACTGATGATGATGATCACGCAGGGTACATCTCTTCTTGGTACGAGTTTTAAAGTATACTGCTTCTGGGCATTACTTAATGCGTGCTTCGCTACCCAGACTAAGTCGTTAATCTGGTATAGTGGGCAGGGTCGGCGGGGTCGGTACAGTCGGCTGTCTCGATTAAGGTTTCCTTCACTTCTTCGAGTGTCTTCAGCAATTTCATTAGGTAGGGAGTGATCTCGGCTACAATATTCTTGTTTTCGACGACTTGGCGTAAGTCTCGATTATTATTATCTGGATCACGTAGTTCTCGGACAAAGGTTAGATAAGCAGGTGAAAAACCGGTGCTGGATACTAACACGGTATTCATCGCAAATCGGATTGAAGGTAATTTCTCGGGCCAACTGGGGGGATCACGGCCTACCAGGATTCCTAGTTGCGTCTTGAGATCTCGATTTCTTCTCTCGACGGGGTTGGCTTCCGGGTGGTAAGCTGGAGTAAATTGATGTCGGATTCCGAAAACGAAGGTGACGTGTTGCAGTACGGCACCAACGAATTGCGGTCCATTACTGCTCACGATCTTCTTCGGGAATCCATATCGAAGAAAAACTTAGTCGATGAGCTTTCTTACACAACACGCGGCTGTGGCTTTCTTGAAAGCGAAGAGCTCTATCCATTTAGAGGTTAGGTCTTCAACAATCAGGATCGTCGTCTCTCTTCCTCGAGATGTCGGCAGAGGTCCAAATAGGTCAAAGGCGATGGCTTCGAATCGCTGATTTGGAGGGGTTGTCTGCAATAATCCTGCTGGCTTGCTGTTTGGGGGTTTGTAACGTTGGCATAGGATACACTTCTTGATGTGTGCGGCAACGTCATTCTTCATCCCTGTCCAATAATAGCAGCTCTTTATCTTGTGGAGGGTCCTCTCTACACCGTAGTGACCTGCTTCGGGTACGTCGTGAAAGGCGTGTAATACTCGTTGAACTTCACTTTTGGGTACGACCTGCTGAGCGTCTTCAGATTCACCTTCGGGGTCGTATCGGTGGAGTACTCCTTGGAACACGACATATCCTTTGTTGCTCCAGTAGTGGGTGTTCTCATTTCCGTTCGGATCTTCAAGGCTCTGGATCATAGCTTTCTGGTTCATAGCTTTCTGGTTCTCTAGAGGAGTACTGAGGTAAACTTCGCTATTGATCTTCGGCTGCACCTCTTCTTCTCCAGGTCTGGATAATGCGTCAGCCATGTGATTGAATCTTTCAGGTATGTAATCGATGGTGAGATTTTACGGCTGGAGTAGAAGTGCCCATCGTGCGAGGTGACCGGTTGGTGATTTCCGGCTCATAAGCCATTTGAGGGCCTGATGATCGGTAGTGACTGAGATTGGACATCATTCGATATAACCTCTGAACTTGGTGATAGCCCAAACAATGGCGAGGGCTTCACTTTCCGTGGTGGAATAATTTCTTTCGGACTTTGTCAGAAGTCGGCTAGCGAACTCGACAGGGTATTCCTCTTCCTTCTCCCCTTGGACGAGAACGGCTCCTATAGCATACTCGCTAGCGTCGGTGCGTATTGTGAACGGACATTTACTGTCAGCTGGCTGAAGGACTGGTGCTTTGCAAAGGAGCTTCTTCAGGCTGGCGAAAGCTTTTTCCTCTTCTTCAGTCCAGTTCCATGTCGACTTTTTCCTCGTAAGATCGGAAAGGGGAAATCCATGACGGGATAGTGATCGCGTGGAGTAGGTGGTCAATGCGCGGCAACGGGTAGGCGTCGGCGATGGTATCGGCATTGAGTTTGATATAGTCGATGCAGAGACGAATACCTCCATTCTTTTTCAGCACCAAAACGATGAGTGCGGCCCAGGGTGAGCTGGATTCTTGAATAATATCGCTCTCCAACAGGCTGTTCAACTCGTCTCTAAATAGCTGTTTACGTGGCTCTATTAGACGGTATGGTGGCGATGCAATCGGGCGGCTACTTCCTGTGTTGATTGCGTTTTCTACCATCGGGGTCGCTTCAGTTAGCGGACCGAACAGGTCGTAGAACTCTATCTCTTCGAATTTATCATCGGGCTGGGCTAGTTGCACACTGTTGATTTGGCACTTGATTTTCGCCGGCGGGCATTCCAAAAGTTTTCTAGACTTCTCCATATCCCTGTTTACTGTATATTCAGCGAATAATTCGTCGATAAACTCAGATGAATTGTTGGCTTCCATCGAGGATTCGAACGTTTCGTGAAGGGGCGAAATCATCTACGGCACTTCGTAGTATTCGTTCTCAGGTACTTCTAAGTTTATGCAAATCGGGGAAATCATATTTGGCACTCGCAAATATTTATATTTTTCCTGTCTTGCGGTGACGAGGGATCTACATTGTCTCGTGTCGTCGGTCGGAGGCGGTTAATCATATTGTTTTGTCGGCTCTTCGAGAAAATACCACGTGCGTTGAGAAATATTCAACATGATTCTGGCATTTTCCATGAAATGAACTCTAAGCAGGGTGTTGTTATCCTTCTCTCCGGGAAGTACGAAGAACGTCGTTTTGATTATTTTGTGTTGAAGTTGCACGACTGTTGTGGTTTCCAATACTGTCTCGGTGCATGTTTTCCCATCTGCGAGTGTCACTTGTAAGTTTGTTTGTCGGAACTTGTGGCCTGATTCCCTTAATGTGCGGAACAATAAAGTGGGTGCGATGTTAGCTTCCTCGCCGGAGTCAAGACATGCCGTTCCATTTATTACGGCTATGCGTATGTTGAGCACGGGGCAATGTTTTTCTGTTATCTCTACTGACCGAAATGTAGCGGTGTTGTTCGCTGCTGACGGAGGACTGCACGTCGTGCATTTACTTCCGACGACGCCAGGTTTTCCATATCCATAGCACGAACATTTTGGGTTGTTTTCTCCAGCTAGGTTACGATCCTTGGACTGTCTTTCCGTTTTGGTGGCTTTCTCGCGTATTCGGCAATCGTTGAAAGTGTGTCCGTAATTTCTGATGAAATAGCATTGTGCTTTCTGAAATTTTTTTCGAGTAAATTTCTCGTTTCTCGCTTCTCTAACGCATTTTCTATTTCTCGCATCATTCTTACGAGTTGCTTGAATTCGTTAATGCTGCTTCTCGAAATTTTATCCCTGATATCCCTGTGAATTAGGCTTAATACCATGTCGAGCTGGATCTCCTCCGGAAGTTTATGGTTACTAATTTCTGCCAATAACAGACGCTTGTTTGCGATAAAAATATCTGAACCTTCAGGCTTGTTTACTAGCGAATAATTCGCGGAATATAATGTAATTCGCGCGCTGCGACGAAAAGTGCTCTCTAAGGTTCGTCAAAGCTTCATCCAATGTTGTGATGTTACTCTTAACACCGTCCCACCATATTGCGGCATCATCTTCTAACAGTATTGCGAACCCTGTTAATGCATCGTTGTCTGAGATGTTCTTGATCCTTTTGTAAATCTCTATCGTATTGATAAAGCTTTCGACCTTTGATTTTTCTCGTTCGCCGTGGTACCTCGTTGTACAATTCGCGATGTTACCGTTTTTCTGCACTCCTATCTGAGCTTGTTGTTGGATCAGCTGCTGGAACTGCTCTTGTGTAAGAACGACTTGATGTGCCATTGTAGCTGCGATGCTCCTTGTAATATTTCGGGCCGAACGTTGGGCTGCCAGTCTTGTAGGGTTGACCGAGTTGTATTAGAAGGTAGGAGCGTAGATTTCAGCAACAAATTTATTAACGTATAACACTTAGAACTATATAAACTTAGCGTAAAACTTTCTACAAACGGCACGTCCGGGCGACTTGGAGATAACGCGGGGCTGTCGAGACTGTAGTAGTGCTCAAAAGGGTTGTTGCCACGATTAGACTGTATTCAGTGCTAATGGTTAGGCAAGACTGGCAATCAGTGCAAGACTCTGGCAATTGTAGGTCCGGCTCCTGGATATAAAGGGTGTTTGGGCCATTAACTTGAGCGGCCGCTCACGGGCGCATCGTCCATCGGGTGGGGGTGCTGCGTGGGGTAGTACCGTGAGGGCGAGTCTCTGTGCGAGAGAAAGTATTCGAGCGCGTCTCAGCAGTTGTCTCTGTCTACTCGACGTTACAATTTATCTTTAGATAAATAACGAATATTATAGTAATAGTAATTTATAATAACATTTGAGGAAGTCGATATCATATGTTTGAAACATCTGATAACCCGTGGGTTATCTGGAACAACGTATTTATGTGAACGTTCGAGCTTCGCTGGTTAATTTAGTAGATTTCAGTAATTTATAGGAAACGGGTCACAGTGAGTTCGAAACGCTTATCAAATTACTAATTTAATCGGCAATGCCTGAAATACTTTTTATTGCCATTTCAATTAGAATTAATCAATAGAAAAAATGCGATATAATTAGAACTCAATCATATACCAAATGAGTTATTTTTAAAATACAATCATACAAACAAACAGACAAACAAACAACAAATATATAGGGTGTTTCCTAATATGCAAGAGATTAAGGAAAAACAAACATGAACAAATATTCAATACGTCTAATAAAATTTTATTTCCGACGCTTTTGTTTGCATCATTCTGTATCGTACCTGGTACGATCTACATCAACATCTAGCTATTTCTCAGAACTCAACATAAATTTGAAATGTATGTAAAGAAATTGCTCTGTTCCGAAATAAATATGTCAAATGGTTAATACTTGAACTTTCTATTTTGCTAAGTATCGCAACTAATCTTGTAAAATAAAACCTTTCCGGAATATTTTGATTCAAATCTTTAATGAACTGAATGTTCATATGTAACATGAGGACGTAAACTCTATCTATTGCCCATTTGCTAAGTGTAATAGATGGCGTTTACGTCCTCGTGTTGTATGTAAATTGCATAGGCTATAATAAATGGTTAAAGTTGTATTCTTTAAGTACTGGTTCGGTACTCTACTGATGATGTAGGTGAAGCCTGCAACGCGAATATCCGATGAATGAATAATGAACAGAAATTCATATTTTTGATTAATGTTCATAAGACACTGTGCTATTATTGGTAAAAACTTCTTTCCAAATTCATCCCGAAATAAGAAAATGGACCCTACCTGCTCTGACATTAACATCCCTCGAGTTAATTGACCCAACGGGGTTCTTAGCCAAGCACGAGTAGACCTGAGCGTGAACCTCTTGGCGATAATCCTCGGCCCTGAACGGTGGGAACACCAAATTTCCATTGGCCAAAATCCTGCGTAGTCCGGGCACGTCTCCAACAGCGGTTCCATCAGATCGTACCCAGATGATCTCCGGTGCGGGGTTTCCGTTGGCCTTGCATTCCACCACGGCTCCGGTCGTATTCGAAAAATCGACGCGGTTCGGGGGCTCGCGCACGAACACCGGCCCCTCCGTATTATCGTCGGCGAACGCTCGCGCGAGCACTATAAATGTTAACACACTGTATAACCACATTGCGGAGCACTTGTACACACTGAGCACTGGTTGCAATCGGCGCGCCGATCGATCGGCTCGATCGGGTTTTCTCAAACGCGATTTGGGTTTACCTGTAACAAAAAAAGAAATATTAGATATAAATATAAATTGTTTTTCGCACAAGGATTTATCTACAATTGTTACCGATGCGTATTCGTGAACGAACATTTGGTTTTCGGGAAACTTATCCCATTTACAGGGAAAGAAAATTAAACCTTAAGGCACTAACCATGAATGGGATACTTATTGTGTTCTCCAACACAGTTAAGTATACCAGCCTAACTTTTGACCAGAAACTAAATTAGAAAACCCATGTAGACACCACCACCGCCAACGCAGTAAGGACAACATGGTCTTGCCGTAAACTATTTGGCAGAAGATGGGGTTTATACCCTAAGATGATATATTTCGGTTTTCATAACGGCGATAAGACCAATAATCACCTATGGTTCCGTCGTCTGGTAGACAAAGACAACGGAAAGCACAACTCAAACAAAGATCAGCAATATTCAGCGGTTCAGCGGAATGTTTGGGCATCACAGGGGATATGAACACCTGCCCTACTAGAGCAATTGAGGCTATGCTAAACTTCTCACCTTTGCAATAAGCCAGATACTCCAAAATATGGACATTTTAAAGGGCAACTAAAAATCCTAAACATTGTGCGAAAAAGCGATACACATGCCCAAAGACTACATGTCAACTGACTACGGCCTCAATACAAAGATTGAAATAGCGATCCATGGCCGACATTATGTTGGAGCGAAAGTCAAACAGTTACAAGGCTCCTCGATAGTTTAGTTCACTGACGGATCTAAAACTGAGAATAGAGTCGGAATCGGAATCCCTCGATTCGAATTATGAAGGGCCTTGGGACGGTCTCCGTTGATATTTCAGGCAGAAATCGAGGCCTTGAATACCTGTGCCCATGTATGTTTAGAAAGAGGCTACAATAAAGAGACGATATGCATATGCTCAGACAGTCAGGCTGCATTAGAGGCACTAAAATCACCTACGTATAAGTTTAAATCTGTCTGGGAGTGCAAAGCAGCTGGCTAGGAACAAAAGAGTTAAACTGCTCTGGGTTCCAGCTCACGCAGAGATCAAGGCAATGAAATTGCCGACAACCTTGCCAAGGAGGTCTTCAAAACTCTATTTGTTGGACCAGAACCCTAACTAAAGTCTGCATCCGGGAATGGAAAGATGCTGCCAAAAGTGCTCATCTGAGAAACACACTTGGCCTGCGGCAGGCGAAAAGATTCATCGCCTTCTCTAAAGTAAGAGCCAAACAGTTTCTCAGGTTAAACAAGGGCAGCCTAAGGCTCATAACCGGCCTTCTAACTAGACACTGTTCTCTGAAATACCACCTCACTAAGATGGGTCAGACAAGTGATGCCAATTGCAGGTTCTGCAAGGTCTCGACATTAAGGGCATTAAGTAGGTCAGGGATAATTACAAAAGATCTTTCAGGTAGAGGTAATTTCGAAAATCTCATAACATAACAACATAACAACATACCATATTGTATCTACAGCAAAAAAGTCATGTACCTACTACTGAGATGTTGATGATCGAATTATTTATTTATTAAATAAAGTTTCTTTCACAATAAGTAAATGTTTGATAATAGCGAGGTCACTCCGCAGATGCACGACAGCAAGTACGAAATCGTTCGTATTCACGCACTGTGTGAACCTGGCTAGCGGCCGTGTGAACGAAGTATCGCGCGTTTTTGCCTCTGACGTCACGGCCGAGCGTGCAGGGTCACGCCCCGAACGAAACGTGTTCGATTTTCAGTCGTGAGTTTGCCTTCATCAGCGCACGATGGAAGCGAGCACAATGAAAAGTCGCGTAATAAAATTGCAAGACTGCGAAACTGTGCGGTTTCTCGAATTATATGCCAGTGAAAAAGTATTGTACGACACAAGAATCGAAAAATACAAAGACCGTGATATGAGAATGGCGGCGGCTCAGAGGATTTCGGATGCGCTCCAAATTCCTGGGTTCGGACCGAAGGCAATTCTTGCAAAATTTAAAAACTTAAGGAGTTCTTATTGTCAGGAGTTGAAAAAAATTGCCGATAGTGAGCGATTGGGAGAGTGCGCTGATGATGTTTATAGACCGAAAGTCTTCTGGTTTGAACAGATGAATGCCTTCATTCGCCCATTCGTTCAGCAACGACCCACACAATCAAATCCGGTAAATTAAAGCTCATATTTTCGCTACTGCTTTACGGGGTTCGGACGATATACATCATCAGATATTTACGATATTTATCATGATATATATTTATTATCAAATATGTATCATGATATATCTGAAATCATAAATATCATTGAAATAAATAAAAATGGTGTTTTTATCTTTTATGATAGGGATTGCGCCCTCTTGCGGCAAAGCTAGAAATTTAAAAAATATTTTCATCGATTTCCTGTGACATTTTTTACCGCAGCATTCTACGATGCATAGTTTTTGAGATACAGCCGATGGCCACCCTTAATCAAACACCCGGTAGATATACAGGGTTTCAAACTTAAGTCGGCACTATTGCTAACTTCGTTATTATTGGAGCTACAAAGTCAGTTAAATAGGGAAACTAGTAGTATTTTGTCCGCTGATTACGATGGTGAAACTGGAATAAAATCTGAACATCGCATTCGCAAATTATGTCAAAATCTGGTGATTTTTTTATAATGTTGGATATTTGGTTGGATACTCTTGTTGTAATTCTGACTTTTGCCTTCAAAATATATGTAATGTTATGTTTTCCACGTGGTTGCTATGTGCTTAATTACCCAATCATAATATTAAATTAACTGGCGGAACATTACTTTTGGCATTTTATTGCCACTTTTCTGTCAAATAATTAATCAATTGCAACATGGCATTCATATATGTATCAATCTCATTACATGATAAACAGTAGGGACACCCACATAATTAAAAAACCTAAGAAAAATAAATCTTAAATCTGGTTGGCCAATAAAAAAAAAGGAAAATCAAACTTTGAAATGTTGGTAAATGATTATCAATGCGACAAATAAATCATAATTTGTCAAATAAATTGTCACAATGCAGAGATTTTCAAAAAAGAGAACGCTGAAACTTAAAACTTTACAACACATACAGGGATTTTTTCTTTTAAGTATACTTTCACATATTCCATATAAACATTTGTAAAACTAATGAACATGTGATCAGAACTAAGCAGTATATTTTGAACTTCACTTTAAATCAGTGTTTTATACGCGTGGCGCATGAAGTAAAATTTCGAGTTTAGAAAAGCCTGATTTGGCTTGGTCGCTCCGCTGCGATACGCGACCAAGTCCAATTTTCAGGCTTTTCTAAACTCGAAATTTTACTTCATGCTTAGTCAGGGAGTAGAAAACACTTGTTAAAGTTTTTAATAAGATCACGAATGTCTAAAAATTTACATTGCAAAATCGTAACATGTATACCTAAAAGAAAAAATCCTCGTATTTAGAACTTTTTTAAATTTGAACATATAAATGGGCAGATAATAAAGAAGACAGATATTCCAGAGCAAGGAAAATTACCTGATCCGTCTATCCTACCGGATCCTCAAAAACACTTTATTAAATTGGTAGTAGATACAAATAATTTGAGACGGTATAGGTAAACACATTGAACTGTCATATTAATGTCAGATTTCCCTTCATATAACCTACAAATTAAAAGTTGATTTACAACATAACATGTGATTAATCTTGTCCTAACCTGAAACACACAACCTGCATCACACCAGTATATTCTTGAAATGCAAAATTTGATTGGTCATATTAAAAAAACAGATTATACATATTGAATAATTAATCTTTTGATTGCAGTTGCTACCAACAAACCAAAATGAACAGTCACAACTGGAGCAGTCACAATCCCCACCTCAACGTCAAAGTATTGTTAATGATACCGAGACTGTACCATCTGAATCTAAGCGAATCAGACTAGTTACCAACGCCATCAAGCTAGAAGATGAAGACGAAGAAGAGGCAGTACTATACACACCACATATCACAGCAGAAACTGAAATACCTAGGATATCAGTTAAACGAAAAATACCTTTAAGTGTACCCCAACCATCACCATTAAAAATTAAAAAAGCTTGCATTGGGCACCAAATAGATTGCATGTCAGGCCCAATTGAAAATGTTGATGATGTTTTAAATGGTGTTGCACGAATTACAAAAGAAGACAGCTATGACTGTTTCGGTAAATACGTTGCGTCAATGTTACGTAGTATCGGACCTCCAATCGCATTGAGACTGCAAGAAACAATTACTTCTGTCATAATTAATGCAATCTGTCCACCAGCAAGTTCCTCCAACCAGTCAACACCACCAAGAAGTAGAGCAGAGTCAAATACGAGTTGTTTTTCTGATTAATATTTAATTACAATTTTGTTATTATTTAGTTAATTTTAACGTTTTCCTGTTACTAATAATCAAAATTAAAAAGAAACTTTAATTTATAGTTACTAACGAGTGTCTATAAACTGTTCGCATCCCAGTAGGTTCTGATTTCAGAAACATACGTCGTAATTAAATTCAGCGCTGTGACACTACATAATGACATATAACTAAATGTATTTGACGTTTCCAAGATTTACCGTTTCGTATAGCAAAATCTAAGATATGTAATTTGTTTTTAAAGCAACCGAGATGCCGACAGTCTATAGACACTCGTTATAATAAAACATGTACAGGGTGATTCACCATAAATGCCCCCACCCCTCTAACCTGTTTATTTCTGAACCGATTTAAAAAAATGTAAAAACATTATAAATAGTTTTTTAGCGAGATTTTATACACCATATCCAAATATAAATAAATAGACTATTTTTTTTTATTTTCATTAAATAATTTCATAAAATACTTGATGCAGTTTATAGCATCTCATCCTCCCCCAAGCGAGCAATTTCTGAGACTTGTTCTTGGCATGTTTACAAATTCCATCGGATTGATTAAGTCGCGACTCTGTCCGGATATACATTTTCCAGCAAACAAGAAAACTTTGCCGGATTTATTTTTAATCCCGAATCCGCTATTTTAGGAGTTACGGATTTAGCTCTTCGGTGCATTATTTTCCAACGTCCCGCGGGGATAAAAAAGAAATTCTTTTCGTCAAACAAAAACCACCATAAATCAAAAGCAATGTAAATGAAAATACGAGAATTCTCATAGTGTTAGCATAATGAATTATTTTTTATTGATGATTTATAAGAATAAGGTACAAAATTAAACACCGTGGTTTACCTTACATAAACAATTATTTAATTCTGAATATTTAATTAAAACACTTGGTTTGTTTCACTAATTTATATTTTCTCCGACTAGTTTCGACCATGGTCATCTATTATCAATTATTTATGTAAAACAAACCACAGTTTTTAATTTTTTACCTAATTGTTTCAATATATTTCACCAAGTTTTAAGTTAGAAATTTGTTATAGTTTACAAGACTCCCGAATACAAATTGCAAATTTATTGTATGTATAAAGATTTCGAGTTTTCAATATTTTATGTACGAGTATGTAAGTTAAATACAAATACAAATTAATAAATTACTGAATATTAATTATTACAGAATCGAAAATAAAAAAAACATAATTAAATTCTTTATTATTCAGTTATTTATATTTTTCACAAAATTACCTCTTCCAAACCTTATTTTTGAGGAAGAAAATTTGAAGTTTTTGCATTTTACATTGCCATCAAGTATAAGATAATAATATGATAAAATATGTATGTAGGTACATACAGAGAGTTTTATGTATAGTATTTTTCAAGCTCTAGTGCTGAGCAATAAAAATTTTCTCGAGTACCCGCAATAAAAATACAATTGCTTTACAACATTGTAAATTTTTAACTAACTACTGCGCACAGTGCGTGATTTATGGGTATCGCCCAAGAAAAATTTTCTACCTGCGGCTGTGCATCGAATATTGGAAACATCGATCTTCTTAGTTTCTACGAATACAGCACGGCGCACAATGTGCCAAATCCGAGCGCGAGCGCCAGGGGGGGATTTGGAGGAAAAAAATTAAATTAAAAATTTCGAGAAAAAAACATATCCACTCCATTGTAGATACATGAAACCCTTATAATCTTGCATGTTTATATTTTTTAACCCCCTATATTATTAACAATTAACGCCTAAAGTTGAGCAATTTAGAAAACATCGATTTTACGGCATTTCATTCGCAAGTTTAAATAATTTATTACATGGATAGTAGGCGTACTATAAATATAACGTTATACACTATTGTTTATAACATAATACTGTATATTATGGTTGAAAGATCAACTCTTTAAATATTTTAGAAAAAAAGTTAAAAAAATTTGAATATGAAATATATTTTAAATATAAATTTTAACTTTAGAAAGTGTTATAAAAAAAATGCCAACTCGATGAGGTCTGTGACTATCACTAAAAATTAGTTCTATGTTTTCTCTAACTACCCTCAAAATTTCGTATCTCCACCGGTGCGTTTTTGGGGTCTTTTTAATTTTTTTATTTTACGCCACCAATTAAAATTGGGTCGGGCGAGGCCCGTGTGCGGTGAGCATCGCGGAGTCGAGCGCGCTATTCTCGAGCAGCACGCAACATGATTTCTACGTTGGCCCCGAACAAAAAAATAATAAAAACGCACTTAAAACGCACATGTAAAAATTCAAAAAAATTAGGGCTGTTACAGAAAATATTGACAAATGTTTATATAATAGTCATAATCCTCACAATCTACAATTTTTCTAATATACAGGTATATATCATAGGGAAATTATTTCTTCTCCGAGTATTTTTTGCACCATTTAAATCACATTTACAAAAATAGTTTTATGGGTTTTTTTCTTATTGATATATAAGGGTGTACATCTGTTACTGATAAAGGTCATCTGGTTTGTGTTTACATTTTTATTAGGGGTCCGATTGGAGCTGTCATTTACCGTAGCAAATGGCATTCTTGTCACACAGTTTTTACGGTTTAAGTATCTGAAATGGATTTTTCTTAATTTTCTTGAAAGCAAAATATGCGTTTAGTGTTGAACGAAGTCTCCAACAGTTCACATATTTTTCTGATCCCTAAGCGAACGATTGAACATTATAAAGTAATTATTAATTAAGTTAGTGTTAAGTGTTATTTAATTTGTTGACTATAAACTCTTTTTTTGATTTAGTGTTTTTTTGTGTATAAAATAGTTTACTTTAATTAAACTAGTGTTTAGTGTTAGTGTAATTTAATTAATCCAAAACGCTGAGTGATAATGGAGAAAATTAAAATTACAAACGGTGATTTATATAAGGTATGGTACGAACTAAAACCTAAAAACCTTATTCAGTCAAGCAATACCATTGATTATTTAATAAAATATATTGAAAATGTTTCGACGAAAAACAATAGTGAAAATGATGACATTCTTAAAAAAGTTAAGGGTTTCTGCAGTACTCTTAATAGAAAGTGGAAAATGTGCTCAAGATCTCATATCAATTTCATTAAAAAAAATAGAAATTGGTTACTGCTGCCTTTTAAATACAACGAGGGTTCTGTCTTAATTGAAAAAACAAACCTCTTTGAAAATATAGAAAATATACCAATACCAAGTACATCAGGTACACAGTTCACATCAGGTACACAGTTCACAATACAAAGTAATACATCTAAAAGAAGACAAACTAATTTATTGATCACCGAAAATACACCAGAACAAATATTTTCAGCAGCAAAAAAAATTTTACGCGATAAAGGAAATATACCAGCGGCCAAATTAGTGGAAAGTGCTTCCTCGGATTCACAGGAAAAAATAAAAAAAGTCTTCACTTATTTCAAAACAAATGAAGTTGAAACTGTAAAAAAATTTACAGATGAAGAAGCTCTATCAATTTTTATTGATTCAAAAATGACGGCTGCAAGTTATAAAAATTTAAGAAAAAAACTACGTTCTCATGGAGCAAAAGACCTTTTACCATCTTACAATAAAATTAAAATAATGAAGACAATGTGTTACCCAGCTATTTCTATTTCTCAAAATGGAGCATCAGTACCTTTGCAGAGCCTTCTTGAGCATACTTTATGTAGATTAATATCAACAATTAAATTTCCTCAAGATACATCATTTAGTAAATTAATTTTGTTGTGTAAATATGGTTGCGATGGCAGCTCAGGGCACTCTACTTATATGCAAAAGCCATCTGATGATAGCAGTACAGATGAAGAAGAAATTACAGAGAAGAGTGTCTTTGTGTTTTCACTGGTTCCACTTAGATTATTTTCTGATGAAAGTGTTATTTGGAAAAACGAAAAACCTTCATCTATTGAATTATGTAGACCGATAAAATGTATTTATGCTAAAGAAACAAAACAGCTTATTCTAGATGAAGTTAAGAGTATGAGGCAAGAGGTAAATTTATTGGAAAAACAACAAATTTATATTAATGGTAACCATGTAGAGGTAAAATTTAATTTGTTGTTTACAATGATCGACGGCAAAGTTATAAATACCTTAACAAATACTCCGAGCTCAAATTGTTTTATATGCAAATGTTCTCCGAATGAATGATATTGAAAGAATTAATAATATTCCTATTATCGAAGATAATTTAAATTATGGTATTTCTTTCCTCTATGCATGGATTAAGTTCATGGAATGTGTTCTTCATATCTCCTATAAATTAGATTTGAAGAAAACAACTACTCACGGATGTACGATAGAAGAGAAAAATAATATATTTAGTCGGAAAACTAGAATACAAAAACTATTACGTAAAGAGTTAGGGATAAGGGTTGATATTGTTGTGCAAGGAGGAGGTACTTCAAATACTGGCAACGTTGCTCGAATATTTTTTCGAAATTATGAGAAAGTAGCTGTCATCACTGAATTGAATGAAGAATTATTGAACAGATTTTATACAATTCTTATAACAATGTCGGGTTCTCGTAATATAAATGTATTGATGTTTGATAAATATGCAGAAGATACGGCCCGGCCCGACTTTACACCTCGTTGTATGGATGGTATAGAATGCCTCCTAGTGTCCATAAAATTTTAATTCACGGGAGCAAAATAATTGGACAATGTCTTTTACCAATCTGAGAACTTTCGGAAGAGGCACAGGAAGCAACCAATAAAATATATAAGAGAGTTAGAGAAAACCATACTAGGAAATACTCTAGGCTTAATACAATTCGAGATTTATTTAATATGCTTCTTGTATGTTCTGATCCAATAATTTCTTCTTTGAGAAGCGATGTAAAAATTCATAAAAAACAACTACCTGCAGACGCTAAAAAATTAGTTATTTGTGAAACGGACACAAGTGACAGCGAAGACGAACAGACTGATGAGGATACTGACAATTTTTCATTTTAAAAAAGTAAGTAAATAAAACAGTATAAAATACATAACTTCGTTGTGCAAAATCAGGAAAATGTAATGTATATTCTGATTAAAAATTCATATTTTAAACAACAGATTAAATTATTTTTAAACTACAGCAGATACTTTTCACATTTGTACGTTTTTTTGAGGTGCTTTATTTTTTATTAGGCGCAACCGATAAAAATCGACTCGGTCATTCGCAAAAACCTGACACAAAACGCACATGTAGAGTTACGAAGTTTTTGGGGCATTTAAAAACATACCACATTTTTTGGTGAAAGTCACAATCTATGTAATGATTATAACAATTGTATATAATTTTGCTGCCTTGAATTATTATTATATTATTTTTTTTATCATATAAACATTTGTTAATATTTTCTGTAACTGCCCTAATTTTTTTGAATTTTTACATGTGCGTTTTTATTATTTTTTGTTCGGGGCCAACGTAAAAATCATGTTGCGTGCTGCTCGAGAATAGCGCGCGCTCGACTCCACGATACTCACCGCACACGGGCCTCGCCCGACCCAACTTTAATTGGTGGCGTCAAATAACAAAATTAAAAAGACCCCAAAAACGCACCGGTGGAGATACGAAATTTTGAGGGTAGTTAGAGAAAACATAGAACTAATTTTTAGTGATAGTCCCAGACCTCATCGAGTTGACATTTTTTTTATAACACTTTCTAAAGTTAAAATTTATATTTAAAATATATTTCATATTCAATTTTTTTTTAACTTTTGTTCTAAAATATTTAGAGACTTAATTTTTCAACCATAATATACAGTATTATGTTATAAACAATAGTGTATAATGTTATATTGATAGTACGCCTACTATCCATGTAATAAATTATTTAAACTTGCGAGTGAAATGCCGTAAAATTGATGTTTTCTAAATCGCTTAACTTTAAGAGTTAATTGTTAATAATATAGGGGGTTGAAAAATATAAACATGCAAGATTAGAAGGGTTTCGTGTATCTACAATGGAGTGGATATGTTTTTTCCTCGAAATTTTTAATTTGTTTTTTTTTCCTCAAAATCCCCCCTGGCGCTCGCGCTCCGATTTGGCACATTGTGCGGCGCGGCGCGGCGCACAGTGTGATCGCACAGCTCTTGGTTTAATGAAATACATTTTTTTTTGGAAAAACTGTACTTAGGTAGGCTTGATGCTTGTACTAATCTGTAAATCCCTGTAATTAGAGATCTAGTTCGCCTTGCCTCGCGAGCAAAATTGTCGCTTTATCAACAGTTGCCTTAGTGTATACTTCGCTAGTGTTTTTCTTTTTGGTACTTTTTTGTTTACGACGACTTCGATACTCAAAAATGTTTGCTTTTTGATCAAGTTGTAGACAAATAAATTTAGATAGCGCAAAAAACATTTAATATAATTACTTTTACTTTAGGTATACAATTACCTACTTGCCGTCCTCTTCGACGGAACAACGGAGTAAAACGTCAAATATTTACGTCTGATGCTAAACAAATAATAAAAGACGTATATCGAGGTGTTAAAGACATACTCGCAGTTGCCAATTTTTTGGAGGTGACATCAGCTTTAACTAATACATCCACGAGATCAATTAGCAAGATAGTTAAAGAAACTACCGGCAAGAGAAAAAGTCGCAAGGATAAAGATGTAAAAAAAAATTACACCAAACATTTTTCATAAAATAAGAAAAATAACGTATGAATCTATTAAACAACAAAAGGCTCCTACACTAGCAACTATCAATAATATTTTAAAGGAGAGAGAGATCATATCATGCAGTCCAACAACGTTGTGGAGATCACTAAAATGCAATGGTTTCAAGTTCACTCTTATCGATAAAAGGAAACATCTAATGGAGAAAGAAGAAGTAAGGAAATGGCGGTATGAATATTTACAGAAGATTCAAGATTACAGAAACTCTGGAAGAAGTATTTATTATTTGGACGAAACGTGGTTCGATACCCACGATACATCGAAAAAAATTTGGTCTGACCAGACAGAAAACTGCGTGATGAAAGTTCCCCCATCAAGGGGGAAAAGAATAACCATATTACACTGCGGGAATGAAAATGGTTGAGTAAACGATTGTTTACTGCTATCGGGGAAATAAATCTCAAAATGTCATCTTGACTATCATGATGACATGACAGCATCATTATTTGAAAATTGGTTCATAAATAATTTAATACCAAACTTAGCTGCAAAATCAGTAATAGTTTTAGATAACGCTTCTTATCATAGTCGCCAAATTGACAAAGCACCCACAGCGGCAAATAAAAAAGATGAAATAGCAAAATATTTATATGAAAATAATTTGTTTTTTGAAGAACATTATACCAAATCCCAATTGATTGAAGTTCTAAATAGTCGTAGTAAAAAAAGAAAAACATATTATATCGATCAATTGGCAGAAGAACACGGACATACAGTGGTACGTTCACCTCCGTACCACTGTATTTTTAATCCAATTGAGTTAATATGGGCTCAATTAAAAGGAAATGTGCAGAAGAATAATGTAACTCCAAATTTAAATAAATCAGTAATAGATTTAGTCAAAAAAGAAATAAAAAATATATCTGCCGACCAGTGTTCAAGATGTGTTAAACATACAATACGTATTGAAAAAGAGTATAATACGTTTGATTCAAATTATCAATTTATTATAAATACACAAGACTCTGACAGTGATGACTCAGATATAGATATAAACAATTAAAATATTAATATACACAATTTTTAAAAATGTTATAAGACAACGTTGTAGACAATAATAAAGTAATGTTTTTCGTTATTTGACATATAATATTTTTTAACCGTTTGTCTCTGTGATCTAGTTATTTTGTTTAAATTTAAAATGAGATGAACTAAAAAGCGTTGCAAAGAAGTTACGCGCAAACTTCCTTGAATAGCTAATTGTAAAGATGAATTTACTTATTAAATATTAGGGAAAATGCTGTGATGGACACATTGCCATTTTTAGAATTATATTTTGTTTAAATTACTTACTTCCTGTCAGAATACCGAAAATATGGAAACATTTTTCGCAGGTAGAAACCCTCTGAAACCAACCCCCTATAAATCAGTAGCGGCTACAATTTTAAAGAGGCATTGTATTTTTTATTGGCGGTACTCGAGATTATTTTTTATTGCTCAGCACTAGAGCTTGAAAAATACTATAATACCGAACATTTGTATCCAATACCATTTGACACCTTTCTTTTTTAAGTTGTGTGTAAATTGAGTTGAATATATGACCATTAAAAATTGTAGCCAATCAATCACAATTAATGCCTCAACTTGTACATACAGGGAGTTTTTCTTTCAAGTATACATGTCCCAGCTACAGTGTATATGCCGTAAATCTTTAGATACTCGTTGTCTTTTAACTGAGTTCAATTTGAAACTTGAAATGAGTGTGTTCCACTCCCAGACTAAGCATGAAGTAAAATTTCGAGTTTAGAAAAGCCTGAAAATTTGGTTTGGTCGCGTAGCGCGAAGCGCGGAGCGGCCAAACCAAATTTTCAGGCTTTTCTAAACTCGAAATTTTACTTCATGCGCCACCGGTACAAAACACTGACATACTAAGAAGTTTAAAACACACCAGCGACCCGCCAGCGACCCGAGACAAATTTTCAGGGGGGCTTTTCAAAACTCGAAATATTACTTCAATAAACACTGGTTAAAAGTGAAGGCCGAATTTTAAAAATTGATGTATTCGAATATTTTTCCAAGGCACACTAATTTAATTAAAAAAAATATATAATTTTAAATAGAAGATTTATTTCAATTTATATTCGACGGCAATATTTAAAAACCAACATATTGGACATTACTGGATTCAGAAAAATAAGGTCTAATATAATAAAAATTAAAAATTACAGGCATGCCGTAAATCTTTAGATACTCGTTGTCTTTTAACTGAGTTCAATTTGAAACTTGAAATGAGTGTGTTCCACTCCCAGACTAAGCATGAAGTAAAATTTCGAGTTTAGAAAAGCCTGAAAATTTGGTTTGGTCGCGTAGCGCGAAGCGCGGAGCGGCCAAACAAAATTTTCAGGCTTTTCTAAACTCGAAATTTTACTTCATGCGCCACCGGTACAAAACACTGACGTACTAAGAAGTTTAAAACACACCGCTAAACTTTACATTGCATCAGTGTTTTGTACCGGTGGCGCATGAAGTAAAATTTCGAGTTTAGAAAAGCCTGAAAATTTGGTTTGGCCGCTGCGCGCTTCGCGCTACGCGACCAAACCAAATTTTCAGGCTTTTCTAAACTCGAAATTTTACTTCATGCTTAGCCTGGGAGTGGAAAACGCTCGTTCAAAGCTTCAAATCTTTTAATAAGACGAGCGCCGGAGCATGCACAGTGTATGCTTATGTATACTTAAAAAATTCTCGTTATGAAAATGTTCGGTGTTACATAAAACTCTCGATATAAGGAATTTTTCTTCTAAGTATACAAACACCGATGATTACAGCGTTTCATGAATTTTCAGGAATTCGTTATTTTTATAAAAGAGTTAATTTAACGCTTTCAAAACAACGAATGCCTGAAAATTTACAGCGTATGTATGTATGTATAAAAAAATGTCCCTGTATATTAAAAAAAAAAACAGTTATTTTCGATTTGAATGATTCTTGTTATTCAGTGTACCGGGTGTTCGATTAAAAACGCCCAACGTCATAACTCTGTTATTTATTGACCGATTTGAATGAACTAAAAAAACAAAGTCAATGGTCGTTTTATTACTATAAATTGCCTGTAATTATTTTTTTTATGAACTTCATTGCTAAATAATAGAAAACTTTAAATTTTTAAATGCCTGCATATACTTTTTTTATTTTATTATATTGGACATTGTTTTTTTAATCCAATAATGCAAGATATGTTGATTTTAATTAAATATTTATGCCAGAAAAATATAATAATAAATCAACCACACATAAAAAGACTGTTATTTCTTACTTCATTTCTTAATTTATTCAAAAGTAAAGTAAGGAATGACGGTATTTTTATGTGTTATAATCACTTTACGTAAACTCAAAACATACAGGTATAAATCAATCAATCAGTTTATTGGTCTATTAGATTGTATAATACAATATAAGACGAGTCATGCAAACACATAACAATAAAAATCTTGTTCGCGTGATTTTTTGCCAATAAATGTAGTGTGCCTTGAAATGAAAACAAAAATGCAACACACGATGCTGTAAAGAGATGCAATTTATGTATTAAAGAAAAATATTGTCAAATGTCATTTATTGTAAGGTAATGTCAACCATAAAAAGAACAGCATTTCCTCGTTAAGTTTCAACATCGCATTTCTCAATTTTCTTTACTTTACAGGAAATTGCTACCAACACAATGGCAAGGTTATATAAATCCTAACTGTCAATTTTTTTTGAGATATGCTATGTTGGAACTTAAACGACGATTTGTAAAGTGTCATTTTAATATTGTTTAATTTGTTTTTGGTTTATATTAACTCCGCGTGTTTCGGCAACTCATTTATTATACAGAGAGTTTTATGTAACACCGAACGTTTTCATGACGAGATTTTTTTTTAAGTATCCATATGCATTCGGTTTATTACAAGAATTTAATTTGAAGCTTTAAGCGAGTGTTTTCCACTCCTAGGCTAAGCATGAAGTAAAATTTCGAGTTTAGAACAGTCTGAAAATTTGGTTTGGTCGCGTAGCGCGAAGCGCGGAGCGGCCAAACCAAATTTTCACGCTTTTCTAAACTCGAAATTTTACTTCATGCGCCACCGTTACAAAACACTAACATATTACGAAGTTTAAAACACACCGCTAAACTTTACATTGAATCAGTGTTTTGTACCGGTGGCGCATGAAGTAAAATTTCGAGTTTAGAAAAGCCTGAACATTTGGTTTGGCCGCTTCGCGTTTCGCGTTACGCGACCAAACCAAATTTTCAGGCTTTTCTAAACTCGAAATTTTACTTCATGCTTAGCCTGGGAGTGGAAAACACTCGCTTAAAGCTTCATATTGAATTCTTTTAAGGGGGTAGTCCTCTAAATAATTTTTTTTGCGATTTTTTTTTTTTTTCGCTTAAAATGTTCTTTAGGATGTATATTTTATTATATGCTTTATCCCATCTTCGCCGGAAACTTCGTTCGTCAGTTATGAGGCGATATGCAAAGATGTGCACTGGCGCCCTAAGCGCGCTTCCGAGCGCGCTCGAAGGGTACCTCAGTTACCGACAGAACTGGAGGGATTTGTAGTTCAGGATGCTGTCACTAGCATCGGAGGTGGCGCTAGGATCGTATACAGTTGATTGAAATGTTCCATTCGCATTTTGAACAGTCTATGGTGGTTATTCACAACAAAACACGCTTACGTGCGCGCCTGCGTCGTTTGGTGTTGTAATCGTAATTGTTTGTCGTGCGTTCCGTGAAAATGTCTTTCAAACGGCTCAGGAATCGCGAAAAAGGTGCAAGAGACAATAGCTCCCGTGCGTCAAGATCTTCCGCGGGAAATCGCCATCCACAGACTCGGTATTTGATGGAAGGCGACGTTGACGGTGCTTCGACGTCGGCAAAAAACTTCGATTGACGGGGAAGTCATGTCAACGTGGAAGTTTCGGTTATCGGATGATCGAATTCATGACTGTTTTCACTGCCCTTGCTGCCCTGGTTGTTTGTAAAAAGTGCGGTTCAAGTGTACAATTCAAGGAAACATTAATGCGCGGTCTTGGCTTCAAAATTGCCGTTTGTTGCCAGACTTGTGAGCCCCAGTACATCGATTCCAGCCCGAAAATCGGCGGGTACGCATTCGAAATCAACCGCCGCATAATTTCGTGCATACGACTTCTGGGAATAGGATACAACGGCCTATTGAAGTTTTGCGCATTTATGTGTCTGCCTAGTCCGGTTGTAAAATCGGCGTACTACAAGATCGTCGACGCTATGGTCATCGCTTCAACAGCTGTACAAGATTCGTCCATGAAGAAGGCAGCTACGCAGGAAAAGGATTTGTCCCAAGGAGGACAAGGATTCAGCGGGTTGACGGTTTCCGGCGATGGGACGTGGAAAAAGAGAGGGTTTTCGTCTCTATTGGGCGTAACTTCTCTTATCGGCTGGAGGACGGGAAAAATAGTGGACCTGGAAGTAAAATCGAAACTGTGTAACTGTGGAAAGGCAAGGAAGAAACGGCGAAATTTGATGAATGGTACAGAACACATGAAAGCACTTGTCAACGTAATTACGAAGGTTCGTCAGGCAAAATGGAGGTGGACGCTGTCGTCGAAATGTTCCAGCGTTCGGTCGATTTGCACAGAGTAAAATACGGCCAATACATCGGTGACGGCGACAGCAAAACGTTCAAGGGGATTATTGAGGTTGATCCGTACGAAGACTTCATTGTTAAGAAGAAAGAGTGCATCGACCATGTACAAAAGCGGATGGGCAGCCGACTTCGACAGCTGGTAAAGAAAACAAAAGGACTCACCGGTAAGGGAAAACTTACTGGTAAATTGATTGACGAATTATCCATTTATTACGGATTGGCCATTCGGAGGAATTCGCAGTCAGTAGAAGATATGAGGAAAGAAATATGGGCAACCCTTTATCACAAAACATCGACGGATGCGGCTCCACAACACACGAATTGTCCAGAAGGCGCAGATTCCTGGTGCACGTGGCAGAAGGCTAAAGCCGATGGTCAGCTTGAGGACTACACGCACAAACCACCCATGAAGACAGAAGTTTTTGATGCCATTCGTCCTGTATATAAAGACTTGAGCCGTGACGACTTGCTGGAGCGATGCCTGGGAGGATACACTCAGAATGCCAACGAAAGCTTCAACGCTTGCATCTGGTCGATTTCTCCAAAAACCATCCAAAGCGGGAAAAATATCGTCGATGTTGCGGCCAGTGTAGCGGCTTGTACTTTCAACGACGGTCTATCAAGCATTACGGACATCATGATCCAACTCCAACTCGAGATAGGTCCCAGCTGCTACAACTTCTGCACGAAAGCGGACAAAGAGCGGATCGAGCGCGCAGAGCTGCGGATGTCAGATGCTGCCAAAGACGCCCGCCGGTCGTCCATGGCAGCAAAAAAGATTGACAATGCCCTCCAAAATAACCTGGAAGGGATGCTGTATGGGCCAGGAATTGCTGACTAAAGGTATGCTGAACGAAACTGCAAAAAATGTAACCCGAAACTTCAAACGCGTTTTTCTCGAAACAGTGTTTTTAAAATCGGTGGCCAGCATAACTTTTTATTGACACATACGATTTTGATCGGACTTTGCGTTTCGCATTCGCAATTGAATTTTCTAGTCCCCTACGTAGCCGTTTTCCGATCCGTTGAAAAGTCTGCACTCGGTGCACGTTTTTATACCGATTTTTAGGGTGATAAATCAAACTTTTTTTTTAACACGTCGCCATTTTGTTCCATTTTGATTTTTTTCAATTCTCCTACGTAGGGGACTAGATTTACTAATTGACAATAACTTAAAATCATTAATGTTGTTGCAAGACCAATTGGAGGACCCCCAGGCCGGCCACCGAAAATGGGCGTTTCGAGAACAAGGGGTGCTTTCACCTGGTGCAGCGGTCACGGGAAGCGACTGATGGCGTTACAAAAAATGGTGTCTGGAAAATTTTTGTATTATTAATAAACGGATATACTCAAAGTTGTCATTTCCTTTTCTTTTAGTGTTAAAAAAAAATTCCGAAAAACACCTATTTTTCAGCCATATTTAGAGGACTACCCCCTTAATAAACCAAGCATCCGAAAATGTGCAACGTATGCATATGGATACTTCAAAGAAAAATTCTCGTTATGAACATGATCGGTGTTACTCTCTGTATATTCACAGTTTGTTATTATTTTAATATTTAATAAATACTTCATTTCTTAGAAAAAATATTAATTAACCACTTGCACTGCTTATTTATTCTACGCTACATACATACAGTCTCCAAATAAACAAAATTCAACTAATATAACCTCCAATGAAGGTATTAAGAAACGGGATTTAACAAATCTGACCCCAAAATGTAACTATCCCAACCTACAAATTTAATGTAAACAAACAAGATTTAACCAAGCTAACCTACAAACTTGATGTAAACAAACAAGATTTAACCAACCTAACCTACAAACTTGATGTAAACAAACAAGATTTAACCAACTTAACCTACAAATTGGATGCAGACAGACAAGATTTAACAAACCTTAACTCTGAATTTGATGTAAGCAAACAAGATTCAACAAAGATAACCTCAAAGACTGATGAAAACAAACAGGATTTTACAAACGTAACCTCTAAATTTGATTTAAATACTGGAGATTTTAACGATGCACGCTCTAAAAATAATGTCGCATGATGAAACGAGTGTTTTCAACTCCCAGACTAAGCATGAAGTAATATTTCGAGTTTAGAAAAGCCCCGCGTAGAAAATTTGTCGAGGGTCGCGCCAGCGACCCGAGACAAATTTTCACGGGGCTTTTCTAAACTCGAAATATTACTTCATGCGCCACGGGAATAAACACTGGTTAAAAGTGAAGGCCGAATTTTAAAAACTGATGTATTCGAATATTTTTCCAAGGCACACTAATTTAATTAAAAAAATGATATAATTTTAAATAGAAGATTTATTTCAATTTATATTCGACGGCAATATTTAAAAAAAACAACATATTGGACATTAATGGATTCAGAAAAATAAGGTCTAATATAATAAAAATTAAAAATTACAGGCAGCCGTTTACAAATTTTAAGTTGGCTAATATTTGGCAATGAAGTTATTATTAAAAAAAGAAATATTAATGTCATTTCTTGGTATTTAAACGGCGATTGACTTTGGTTTTTAGTTCAATAAAATCGGTCAATAAATAGCGGAGTTATCGCGTGGGGCGTTTTTTTATTGAACACCCGGTATACTCGTATTGGCAAATCTTGATTTATGTTTAATTATTTTTGTCGTATTGGGGACATTTTGGAAGATGTCGAATGCAAATTTGCTGAATATTAGCAGATTCCGAATGCAAATTTGCTGAATATTAGCAGATTCCGAATGCAAATTTTGTAACCATTGCGGACTTTGAGAAAGGACATCGACACTTTTACTTTGCGTGACGTAAAAAAATCATCTCTAAAACGAACAGGAGTCGTATTTCATAATTGCGTGCAGAGTCTAATTAATAGCTAGAATTAATGCAATCTGTACTTTCAGTTGGTATTACTTACAGGTTTTATGAAAATGAGAAAATATGGAGGTGAATGTAAACGATGTCGTTGACACCGTCAAAATTAAAAGTAGTTGAGATGCGCAAACTTGCATTGCCATGATGAACTAAAAGACTTTTTAATATCCTATAGAGATTGGAAGTTAGAATTTCAAAATTTGTTGCAAGAAATGATAAATAAAAAATCAATCAGATCGGAAATTCCTCTTTCGTCTATCTGCAAAACTAAACTAATACAGTTATTCGTCAAATTAATTTGGTTTTCACGTAACTCACAATCAATTTTTGAATTGTGGAGGCTTCTACTTCGTTATACATGTTAATTTAACACAATAAAACACTTTTAACTTTGTTTGTATAACACAATTTATTTTTATGATCAATCGAGCGTTTAAAATTCCCTTATCAGATAGTTCTTTTGAAAAAGAAGTTAGCCTGATTAGGACCATGGCTATTAATAATGGTTATGGTCATGATCTAGTTGATAAACTAATTAAAAAACATACATTTTCCCAAATTAAACATTTACTGTATGCAGGAATACCAAATAAATCAGACAGTACAACTTACAAACCAATTACTTACTTTGGCAATGTTAGTTTCCAAATTAAAAATATTTTGAAAAAACATAATATAGAAATTGCATTCAAACCATTTTGTAAAATTAATAATTATATTTTTAATAGTAAAACCAAAATTGATAAAGGTAATAGATCAGGAGTATATAAATTAACATGCACAGATTGTCAAGGAGTATACATTGGTCAATCTGGTCGTAATTTCAATACTAGACTAAAGGAGCATAACCGGGCTTTTCGGTTGCGACAATGTGATAAGTCATCTTTTGCAAAACATCTCTTAGATGAAAACCATACTTTTGGAAAAGATGTACTTACTATTATTCATTGTGCCAAAAAGGGTCGGAAGATGAATCTCCTTGAATCCCTAGAAATACATAAATCTAGCGGTAATCCGGGAATCCCCCTAATTAACGACCAAGTTGACCTAGTGTATACCCCCATTTTTAAAGCCGTTTTGTAATCCGTTTTCATGTAATCACCTTTTGTATATATACCCGTACTGTTTCCAGTTTTAGACACTTCATGTTTGATAATGGCAAGCTGAATTTGCCGAAACTGCACTCACATAAAAATAAATTGTGTTATACAAACAAAGTTAAAAGTGTTTTATTGTGTCACAATCAATTTATTTACTAATACAGTATTAAATGGTCATTTTATTTTCAAAACTTTTTGTGAGAAATGATAAATAAAAAATCAATCAAATCGCAAATTCTTCATTCGTGTATCTGCAAAAGAGAGTTTTAACACTACTACTAGTACAGTATTAAATTGTCATTTCATTTTTATGTTACAACACGTAAAATACATATACCTACTTAGGAAAGCCGTGTATATATTCCGTGATCATTAAAACCAGTGTGTACTTATTTTTATTTATTTATAGACGACTTCTGAATTGAAACTGGTGGCTTTGTGCGGCACAACCGGAAACGTAAGTGTGCACATCCGGTTTTCGGTTCTGTTCGTGAACCCGTTCCATGATGGGATTTGAATCCGTAATTAACAGCACCTGGAAGTCGGGCTCGGTTTAATCAGAACGGTTTGTGCCGTCAAAACTGATTCGCGGAGAATTTACACAGTCGCAGAGATTCCGCGATTCACGTCATCTTGTCAGGTCGATGTTAAATGTGGCAGAGACGGAGGATACGCGAGATGCGAGGGAAAATGTGTAGGCTTGTCACTGAATCTGGGTTACACGGGAAACTTCATGGAAATTCTGTTTAATTTTAAATTATATTATGATGGATTTTTATGTGTTCGTTTTATGATATGTAGGAGAAGTATTTATTATAAATTCTAAAAATTTTGTATATATTTCAGTTTAGAATCGATGGTTTTTGCGTTACATTAATGATTTAAACCAGTGGTTCTCGTTTACTCTCGTAACACATTCTCCAAAGAAGAAACATTTCGTGGCAGTTTTGTAGGCATAGAAGAAGAAATTATATTAAATTGTACCTATAGTTGCGAGAAAAAATAACTAGTACAACAGGGAGCTTTAGCCACTTCGAAAATATCGTATTTTTTTTCTTGTAAAACAAACATGTTTTCATGCACAAGGTGTTTTTTTTTCGTTGATATTATAGGGTATAGGCTAAACAGTAAGAGATACAAAAAAAAACAAAGATATGTCTCCCGTTCTCTTTTTTAGTGTTTAGTTTAATCGCGCAATCAGATCTACGCTAACTAGATTGGTTTAGTTTTGTTGGAGTTGGTTGGAGTTTATCTCTTATGACTCGGTTATTTATAGAGATATAAAAATATTTTAAATACAAAAGTGTTTTGACTTTTTACGTAAAATCCAGCGGTGTACTTAAAAAAAGTATAGATGTTTTAATTTTTGAGATATTATCAAAACTAACATTTTCTTAAATGGGACACCCTGTATCTGAGTATCTCAAAAAATTGCATTTTTTCTTGTGATTGCAACAATATGTAACACTTAATATTTTGCTTTGTCCTAAATAGCTAAAATAACAAAAACGGGTTTCTAGATGGCTATCAATTAAATAATGTTTCTTTTCGTTTATAATAGGTATATTAAAAACCCAGTTAGCAAAAATATTGAAACATTGATAAACTAAAACAACAACAACTACAAAAAACAAACAAAAATATATAATAACTCAACAATTATCTCATATACTTATACAGGGAATTTTTCTTTTAAGTATACATATGCATGCGCTGCAAATTTTCCGATATTCGTTGCTTCTTAAAAGAGTTCAATTTGAAGCTTTAAATGAGTGTTATCCACTCCCAGGCTAAGCATGAAGTAACATTTCGAGTTTAGAAAAGCCCCGTGAAAATTTGTCGAGGGTCGCGCAGCGACCCGAGACAAATTTTCTGGGCTTTTCTAAACTCGAAATTTTACTTCATGCGCCACGCGTATAAACACTGATTTCAAGTGAAGTTTAAATATATATTTTAATGTTTTGTACGCGTGGGGCATGAAGTAGAATTTCGAGTTTAGAAAAGCCCAGAAAATTTGTCTCGGGTCGCTGCGCGACCCTTAACAAATTTTCACGGGGCTTTTCTAAACTCGAAATTTTACTTCATGCTTAGCCTGGTAGTAGAAAACACTCATTTAAAGCTTCAAGTGGAACTCTTTTAATAAACTACGCATATCGGAAGATTTATGTATATACGCTGTAATTGGGACCTGTATACTTAAAAGAAAACCTCCCTGTATAAAAATTAGCATAGATGCTTAGTCACAAAAAGTGCTGAAATTGTCTTTCATTCTGCTCGATGCATTTTTGGACTCAGCTTGTAACTGAACGAGTGGTGGTATAGATGTGAATATTTGGCCCTCTTCTAATGCAATTAATAAAATTTGCTCTAAGTTCTTCTACAGTACTACTTCAGGTTTTGTATATTTCATGTTTGATAAATCCCTATAAATGAAAGGCTTAAGGTCGGGGGAACGCGGAGGCCACCTGTTTGGTCCATATGTACCAAGCCAATTGGCAGTTAGTAAGTGCCTTACCATCAAGTCATAAGAAGTTCCCTTGAAAGGATGGAAGTCGTGGTACACACAATGGGCCTTTCAGGCCTAAGTGTGCACCTCCTTGGGCCGTGCAGCCACTAAAACCTAACCTAACCTAAGTGCCTTATCATATGGCTAGTATGTGCTAGAGCAGCGGTCGCCAAACTATTTGACCTCACGGACCAGTTAATTCATAATTTAAATCCCGCGGACCACTAATAGGATTTTTTAAGTGTTAAATATATTTATAAAAAAAAATTGTGATCAAATAACACATAAAATGTACCTAGTTAATAAAATGAAACTATTAATAGTAACCAAGTTATGAAAGCTTTATTAATAAACCATAATAAAATAAACAAAATAAACAAAAATTGTACAAACAAAACAATTAAAAGATGGTTTAAATATATCAAACTTTTAGCGTTATACATTCCTAGTGTGATGGATGTTCCTGCTTACTTGAAATAAGATTATGGATATTTGGATCCAATGTTGTTACTGCAAGACGGAGAACTGCATTTATTTCAAGCCGAGATCGGTACCGTGATTTGATGACTGTGATAGATGAAAAGGCCTTTTCACATAAATAAGTTGTCCAGAATTGAATCAGAATTTTCATCGCCTGTTCACTAAGCAAAGGGTATTCACTTTTTATGGAAAGCCAAAACTGAGGTCTTGATAAGGATGAATGAAATTTAAATTTGAGAGTTTCGTCGGACGATAGGTCGATGAGGCTTTCTTTTAGATGCATGCTTAACTTACTATCCTGAATGTTCGCTGCAAACGGATCAATTATCCACATATTACCATGTCTGGGATCTCATTCTTTGGGTAATAACGAGCAAAAGATTCTGTAAGTGATTCCAAGTGCTTTTTAACTAGGGTTACCACTTGCTGGTTAACATCATTCTCCTTCATGTATTCATCAAAATTAGAAAACATTTGCAGATCGTCTTCAACCAACCGCGTTTGCCACAGTAATATTTTCTTTTGAAACGCATCCATTTTACTTCGTAGTGTGAACACGTCCTTAAGTTGTCCTTGCAAAGATATGTTTAGTTCATTTAACAGGGAAAAAATATCTGCCAGGTATGCAAGCTTTGCTAGCCATTCATTGTCGGACAAGCATTTTTGCAATTTCGGATTATTTTGCTGCTGGAAAAATAATTTGACTTCTTCCCGCAAGGCGAATAGTCGGGTCAATATTTTGCCCCTCGACAGCCATCTCACCTCAGCATGACGAAGAAGATGAGTATACTCGGAACCCATTTCTTCGCAAAGTGCCTCAAATATTCGAGAATTGAGTGCTTTGTGTCGAATTTCCTTTATAATTTCAATGACATTTGATAATACTTCGTGTAGTTCTGGGGACATTTTTTTCGCTGCAAGTTGTTCTCGGTGTATAATGCAGTGTGTAGATAAAATGTCTGTGTGACCAACATTCTTCACCTTTACAACAATTCCTGAAAGATGTCCAGTCATATTTGCGGCACCATCTGTGCAGATCCCAATACATTTTTTCCAATCAATTTCATGTTCCCGGAAATAACTATTAAGTGCTTCAAAAATCTCAGAGCTGGTTGTTCTACCCGGCAAATTAAGCGAACAAAGTAGTTCTTCATGTAACTCTCCTTCACACTCAACCCTCACAAAACAAAGAAGAAGTGCTTTGTTTGTAATGTCCGTAGATTCGTCAAGTTGAATTGAATAACAATGAAAGAACTGTTTTTATTCCTTACTTCACTTTTATTTTTATGTGTTAGATGTACATTTCGAGTGCTAAGCACTCATTATCAATAACTAATGCTCTTACAAACTAGGTGCGCAATTATATATACCTGAACAAAAATGGTGGAAACGGGAAAACCTAAATATAATTACATTTGTGTCGCAAGGTTGAATAACATTAAGGGGATTACATTATGGACTGTTGAGGGGATTACGATTTTTCGGGTTTTTCAAGAGATTTAAGAGTGGATTGTCTAACGGGCTTAAATCGAAATTCAATAATTTATCTTTCTGTTTGTGCATTTCTATGGCCTCCAACATATTTAATCGGAAATGTGATGATTGTTTTAGTAATTTAATATTATGTTTCAAAAAAGAATGTCCTGTCTTTAAATTATGGTCAGCTAAAGCGGATTTATCTATGTTTCTATTTTTGACGTGGTATATGTGTTCTTTGAATCTTTTTAACAAATTCCTTTGGGTTTGGCCTATGTAACATTTGTCACACTCATTGCATGCAATTGAATAAATTCCGGACTCTTCTAAGTGGCTCCTTTTTGTAAATTGATTGCCTAGTAATGATCTTAATTTATTGTTATTATAAAATGCAGGAGTCATATTGAATTTACTCAGGAGCTTTGAAAATTGGTTAACCGTGCTGTTGTTGTATATAAACCTAGCAAATTTGTTGTTTTTTCTTTCTTTAAGCGGTGTGAGATTTGTGGTCAAGTTTAATTTTTGGTTTCTTTTGTGTTTATTAATTAGTTTGTTGATTGTGCAGTTTTTGTAACCTAATGAAATTGCTATTTTTCTTATTAGTGTTAGTTCTGTTTTTCTATTTTCTGTTGAAAGAGGCAGATTTAGGGTTCTAAATATCATACTATTAAAAGCTGAGAGTTTATGTTTAAAATGCGTGGATGAAGAATTGTGAATATAATTAAATGTATGAGTGGGTTTTCTATATATATTAAATTCTATGTTGTTATTTATTTTGTTATTTGTTAATAGTAAATCGAGGAAAGGGATTTCATTATTTTGTTCAATCTCGTAAGTAAAATTAATCCCCAGCATTATTATAACGCATTTAAACTAGCTTGTAAGTCTTCAATGTTGGTATCAGATTTTATTATTGTGAATATATCATCTACGTATCTAAACCAGACTCTCGGAAAATTGTGTACTTTACTTTTGGCTAAGTTTTCGAGGTTATTCAGAAAAATGTTAGCCAAAAAGGGTGACAGGGGGTTGCCCATTGCTGTTCCGAAAGTCTGTTTATAGATTTTATTGTTGAATTCAAATGCGTTACACTCCATCACTAGTTTCGTTAGATTTATGTAAAAGTCTATTTTTTCTGGTGGAATTGAATTTTCTGTTAATAGATTTTGTAATATGTTAATTGTTTCGTCAATAGGGATACTGGGGAATAACGCTTCTACATCAAAAGAAACCAGAATTTCGTCGGACTCTATGTGAATATTTTGTAACTTTTTAGATAGGTCAAAGGAATTTATTACAGAGAAGTCATTGTTCATTTTAAGTTGTTTGAATTCTTTAACTAACCATTTAGCTATGTTATAGGTAGGTGAATTTAAATTTGAAACTATGGGTCTCCATTTGTTCCCGGGTTTATGTATTTTTGGTAGGCAATATAATTTTGGTAATGATGGATTTTTTATTTTTAGTCTATAAATCAGATTTTTGTCGATTAAATTTGTTGGGGTTTTGAAGAAATTATTGATTCTAGTTATTCCCCAGTATCCCTATTGACGAAACAATTAACATATTAAAAAATCTATTAACAGAAAATTCAATTCCACCAGAAAAAAATAGACTTTTACATAAATCTAACGAAACTAGTGATGGAGTGTAACGCATTTGAATTCAACAATAAAATCTATAAACAGACTTTCGGAACAGCAATGGGCAACCCTCTGTCACCCTTTTTGGCTAACATTTTTCTGAATAACCTCGAAAACTTAGCCAAAAGTAAAGTACACAATTTTCCGAGAGTCTGGTTTAGATACGTAGATGATATATTCACAATAATAAAATCTGATACCAACATTGAAGACTTACAAGCTAGTTTAAATGCGTTATACCCCAGCATTAATTTTACTTACGAGATTGAACAAAATAATCAAATCCCTTTCCTCGATTTACTATTAACAAATAACAAAATAAATAACAACATAGAATTTAATATATATAGAAAACCCACTCATACATTTAATTATATTCACAATTCTTCATCCACGCATTTTAAACATAAACTCTCAGCTTTTAATAGTATGATATTTAGAACCCTAAATCTGCCTCTTTCAACAGAAAATAGAAAAACAGAACTAACACTAATACGAAAAATAGCAATTTCATTAGGTTACAAAAACTGCACAATCAACAAACTAATTGATAAACACAAAAGAAACCAAAAATTAAACTTGACCACAAATCTCACACCGCTTAAAGAAAGAAAAAACAACAAATTTGCTAGGTTTATATACAACAACAGCACGGTTAACCAATTTTCAAAGCTCCTGAGTAAATTCAACATGACTCCTGCATTTTATAATAACGACAAATTAAGATCATTACTAGGCAATCAATTTACAAAAAGGAGCCACTTAGAAGAGTCCGGAATTTATTCAATTGCATGCAATGAGTGTGACAAATGTTACATAGGCCAAACCCAAAGGAATTTGTTAAAAAGATTCAAAGAACACATATACCACGTCAAAAATAGAAACATAGATAAATCCGCTTTAGCTGACCATAATTTAAAGACAGGACATTCTTTTTTGAAACATAATATTAAATTACTAAAACAATCATCACATTTCCGATTAAATATGTTGGAGGCCATAGAAATGCACAAACAGAAAGATAAATTATTGAATTTCGATTTAAGCCCGTTAGACAATCCACTCTTAAATCTCTTGAAAAACCCGAAAAATCGTAATCCCCTCAACAGTCCATAATGTAATCCCCTTAATGTTATTCAACCTTGCGACACAAATGTAATTATATTTAGGTTTTCCCGTTTCCACCATTTTTGTTCAGGTATATATAATTGCGCACCTAGTTTGTAAGAGCATTAGTTATTGATAATGAGTGCTTAGCACTCGAAATGTACATCTAACACATAAAAATAAAAGTGAAGTAAGGAATAAAAACAGTTTTTTCATTGTGATTAAATACTCCACATAACTCAAATCAAACAATTATTGAATTGAATTAAATGAAGAATTTTTCACCATTTTTATTATCTGATTTTCAATGTCTTCGGCCATATCTTCGATTCTGCGCTTGATAGTATTATTAGACATAGGAATTACTTTCAATTTTTGAACAGCCTGCATTCCCAAAATCTGTTCACAGGCTTTTAACATGCATGGCTTAATTAATTCTTCTCCAATCGTGTACAGCTTTTTGCATTTCGCGATCTGATTTGCTATGAGATAGGAAGCCTTTAGTAATGATTTATCTTCCATGGTCATTTTTCTTAAAGCAATAACTTGCTTTTGCATATTTTCATGCATTCTTTTAAAATATTCTAGCGGTTTTTTTTGCTAAATCCGGGTGATTTGAATTCAAGTGCCTTTAAGTTTTGAAGGTTTTAAGGCATCGTTAGATAGGCTTTCAGAACATACAACACAGAGAGGCCGTGGATCCAGCTCACTGTCAGGTTCTTCAATGAATCCAAATTTTAAGTAGTAGGAATGATATTTTCTTGATACTTTGTGTTTTTTCTTCTCTCCACCTCCCGTTCCAACGTGTTTCCTAATGGTGCCTGATGAAGACTGTGGAGGGTCTGATTTATTGATCAGTTCACGGTTAGGTGAAGTATTATTAATGTTATTATTATCGTTCTCATTACCTTTTGCATTACTAAAGAAATGCAAAATATTCTTTTGCTTTTTTTCACTAATTATGGGTTTAATTTATTTGAATCTAAAATAAAATAAAAAGAAATTTAGAAAAGTCAAACTCATTTTATCCCAATAAATATCAAATAAAAGAAAATATGTACATGGTTAAGATTTAAGATCATACCTGTTTTAAATCTATGTGTCAATATGTAAAAGTCCGTAACGAAAGGGTTCAGCACGGAACGCTATTAGTTATTAAAAATAAATATTATGAAGTGTGAAAATTGAGGTTATGTATTGACGTAACCGTGCAATTATTAAAATGAAAAGTTTGGTACTTACGATGTGTTCTATTGTTTAATGTAAATACTCAGCAGTATATTAATATTAAAACTGACTCCAATAACTCACATTAAAAAACTTGAAACATTCAGCAGCAGTACGACTTATTTCCCGCGGCGTTATTCTACGCGCAGAAAGAGTACGATTCTGCGCGACAGAGATGGAAGACCGCTCGTCCAATGGCCAGTGTGTACAGTATACGACAGAAGTTTTTATAACTTGTCACGTATTGTTATGAATTGAATCATGTTTTAATGCATCTTAAAACATAACTTAACATGATGAGTAAGTATATTCCACATGTTTCTGCGGACCAGCAAAATTTTATCGCGGACCACTAGTGGTCCGCGGACCACCACTTTGGCAACCGCTGTGCTAGAGCACCGTCTTGTTGTAAATAAACATTATTTCTTGTAGCTAATGGCATGTTATTCAAAACGATTATTACACATTGTTCCAAAGTTTGGATGTATCCTTCAGTAGTCAAATTTTTGTTAAAAACCCTGTAGTTAAGGCCTCTGTTTTGATATAGCGCCACCAATACATGGAACCTAAACCCTCTTTGTTGTAACCTGACGACCGTCTGATGAGGATTTATGTTTGACCAATATCGATTCTTCTGTTGATTAGAAATTCCTTCGCTAGATATAAACATATTGATTTAAACAAACAAATTAAGCATTGGAACTTCATTATATTTTATAAATACATTATACATAGTTAAGTAAATGTAAATCGTAATAAACTGAAAGAATAACATTCTGTTAATCAAAGAATTAACCGACTCCTTATAAAAGCGAAAGCTCACATATTTCACGTGAGCTGGATATTACACAAATCCTGTAAAGCCCTCGGATTCTCGGATAGCGTAATGCCAAAGTCTGCTTCGAACGGATCGATTACTCTCACTATTTTTTCATTTTCAATCACGAATTGCGCCATTACGATCGAAAGTTTCTCCCCAATTACAGTCTAGACACATATGGTCGAGTTATATACAGCTAGTCTTTTCACAACCCCTGTTTCAATCACACAATTCCAATATCATGTTCAGAAATGGTACAAACACGATGGTGTTAAGATTGTAGATCATGAAGGTCATAAAAGTTTATGTATAGATTTATTGAAAATTAATAGAATTAATATAAAACCATGACCTAACTCAAGTAACTACCATGGAACCCAGGGATAAACAGTGGTGTTACGTGAAGCGATCAAATATAAATGAGCCTTTATTTTCACAGAACGTACATAATAAAAAACATCTTGATATATACAGGGTGTTTACAGATTCATTCTCAACATATGGATCTCCATTATTATAAGAGATTCTCTATCTATCCATTTGGTTAAATGCGATGAAATACTCCTTAGCTAAAATTGTACTAAACCACATAAAAAAATATTTGATATTTTACGTAGTTCAGGCGCTATAGCGAAAAAAGGAATTTTTATTTTGTTTATTTTCTGTTTTAACTCATTTATTTTCATAGGAAGTCGAGTTTAATTTGCATCTTCCTAAACACTTTTTTACTAGGAATCTCGTAGTGCTCAGATTTTTAAAAATTATTATGATATTAGAGTTACAAAGGTCAACTTTGTTTTTTCTTATGGGGGTCATACTTGGCTATTGAAAAGAGATTTGTTTTCGCTTTATAGAAATGTATAATTTTTTATCTCTAATATGAAAACTAATGATGGAAACCACAAAATAAATGATTTTCACACTGACAGCTTGACAATTGAAGACTCTGAAAACAAAATAATAAAGAAAATTCATTTTATAATAGTAGTTCGTTAAAAAATAGAACGCTTTGAAAAAAAAAATATTTACACTATACATAAAACGAAGGTATAATAAAGAGTTATAACAGATGTTAAAACACGCTCCATGTTAAGATTGAATCTGTGGACACTCTGTATATATGATTTTTCCACATAGTATTCTTTATTTAAAATACATGTTTGCTAAAGTTTTGGAAGTTTATTAACTTTTGCTATCCTAGAATGAAACTCTTTTGCAAATTAAATTTATAATATTTATTAATGTAAGATCACACTTAAGCACTATGATTTGAAATTTACTATAAATCAGTGTTTTATACGCGTGGCGCATGAAGTAAAATTTCGAGTTTAGAAAAGCCCCGTGAAAGTCTCGCTATCGGAGAGTTCCAAAGCTCTTCCATATTATTTACAATCGGATTTCCCCGCTTTAGCGCCTTCCTAATTTCTAGTCCCTCACGGAAATTTAAGTATCGACCCTTATTGCCTGGGTATAAAATTTTACAATCTGTTGTGTTGAAAATATGATTTTCTTCTATGCAATGCTGTGCGAATCCGTTTGAACACTTTTTATTAATTATTGATTTTTTATGTTCTTCTAGGCGTGTTCTAAAATTTCTTCCAGTCTGACCTACGTATATGTTATCACAATCACCACACTTAATTTCATAAACAATTATATTCAAAAATGTTTCACCACGGGTTAAATGAGAAATTAATTAAAGATAATGTATATTTTGTTATGTCTAATATGAAAACTAATGGCGGAAACCACAAAATAAATTATTTTAATACTGACAGCTTGACAATTGAAGACTCTGAAAACAAAATAATAAAGAAAATTTATTTTATAATAGTAATTTATTAAAAATAGAACGCTTTGAAAAATATTTACTTTTTACATGAAACGAAGGTATAATAAAGAGTTACATAATATGTTAAAACACGATCCATGTTAAGATTAAATCTGTGGACACTCTGTATAAATGATTTTTCTACATAGTATTCTTTATTTAAAATACATGTTTGCTAAAGTTTTGGAAGTTTATTAACTTTGTTATCGTAGAATGAAACTGGGCGGGTATGTAACCAATTGTGCATAAACGTTTTCACTTCATCATTTCTGTCAAATCGCTTGCCTCCAAGTGATTCTTTTTAAGTTCCAAACAAATGGAAATCGCATGGAGACATGTCTGGAATGTAAGGTCGATGTTCAAATGTTTGCCAGGTAATTTCCATCATTTTCTGCTGCCTTACAGCTCTTTTATAGGGGCTAGCATTATCATGGAGGAGCAATACTTTACAGATGGGACAATCTCGTCTTTTATGTCGATTCCGAAGTATAACTTGATCCAGAAAGCAGTAGTAGCAAATTTCGTAGTTGGTTCGACATCTGTGTAAAAAATCCACAAGAAGAACCATTCTTTAGTCCCAAAAAACCGTGGTAAATTCAGACAATCAGCGTAGACAGGTTTCCATTAGTCTTTCCTTTTCGTTCGATTACGATGCATCAAACCTTTTTTTCAAACTATTTCCATGAAAGGGTATTTTTTCCATACTTTTTACCTATAGTATGCAGTAAATTTTTACTGGTTTCACGTTTTCACTGAAAAACTTCAGAATTACGCGTTGCGCAAAAGAGGCAAACCCACTCTTCATATTTATTGTTAGAGCTACTAAATGAAATTTGTCTACATAGTATTCTTTATTTAAAATACATTAATGATTTCGATAGCTAACGCCATCTAATGCTTCATAGTGGCATCGTCGTGTCACTGACGATGCCACTATGAAGCATTAGATGGCGTTAGCTATCGAAATCATTAATAGTTTTCACATATTGGCTTGAAATAGTCAGAAATGTTCAGTATTCCTCAGCACTGGGTCGGGACCACACTGAAGAGGACCTTGAAGTCCGAAACGCGTCTGTGGGTACCTGGTGCCGGAATACTGAACACAAATTCAATTTTAAAATACATGTTTGCCAAAGTTTTGGAAGTTTAATAACTTCGTTATCCTAGAATGAAACTGGGCGGGTATGTAACCAATTGTGCACAAACGTTTTCACTTCATCATTTCTGTCAAATCGCTTGCCTCCAAGTGATTCTTTTTAAGGTCCAAACAAGTGGAAATCGCATGGAGACAGGTCTGGACTGTAAGGTCGATGTTCAAATGTTTGCCAGGCAATTTCCATCATATTCTGCTGCCTTACAGCTCTTTCATAGGGGCTAGCATTATCATGGAGGAGTAATACTTCGCAGATGGGACAATCTCGTCTTTTATGTCGATTCTGAAGTCTAACTTGATCCAGAAAGCAGTAGTAGCAAATTTCGTAGTTGGTTCGACATCTGTGTAAAAAATCCACCAGGAGAACCATTCTTTAGTCCCAAAAAACCGTGGTAAACTCAGACAATCAGCGTACACAGGTTTCCCTTGGTCTTTCCTTTTCGTTCGATTACGATGCATCAAACCTTTTTCTCAAACTATTTCCATGAAAGGGTATTTTTTTCTTACTTTACCTATAGTATGCAGTAAATTTTTACTGGTTTCACGTTTTTACTAATAAACTTCATAATTACGCGTTGCGCAAAAGAGGCAAACCCACTCTTCATATTTATTGTTAGAGCTACTAAATAAAGGACAGAATAAGCCGGCTGCTGTGGTTCCGTAACTCTAGGCATGCCAACCTAAAGACGTCAACAGCCCAATTACAAATAAATACCATTCCCAATTCCCCGAAAAATATATTTAAATTATGTTTGAAACATATAACGTTGATCAAATACGTGGGTCGATCAAATATAAACGAGCCTTTGTCGTTTATATTTGATCGACCCACGTATTTGATCAACGTTATATGTTTCAAACATAATTTAAATATATTTTGTTTAAATCGAATAAAATATTAATTCTTGTTAAATTCAGTGACAAAGATCGCTACAATCAAAATAATAAATGGACCATTCTACTTTTTATAAATAAAATAAATATACTGATATGTTCTATTAGGTATATCTACATATCAAACATAAGCGCAGTATATTTTGCACTTCACAATACATCAGTGTTTTATACCCGTAGCGCATAAAGAAACATTTCGAGTTTAGAAAAGCCTGAAAATTTGGTCTAGTCCCTCGAAATTTTACTTCAAGCTTAATCAGGACATGGAAAAGTGAATACAAAAAATTAATCAGTGTTAATTATTTAAAAAAAAGTGTGTGTAATAATTGTTTCAGAAAAGATGGTATTTCAATTAATGTTTTATTCTTTCAAGATCTAGCCCCCCAAATAAGTAATAAAAATACTTGTTTCATATAAATAAGGCATAGGTTATATTTTCTTAAATTAGAATTCACCCTAAACAACATTACCCGAAGGAATCCTTTTAAAAAAATAAGAGATTCATTCATTGCAAGCCCAATTAGACATCCTAAAAATAACCGGCATTTTCATTCCAAGCTCGTATTTTATTACATTCACTCTGAAGTAACGACCCTAGTAAATTTCAGAGATCCTTACTTTTAACGATAACATTTCAGGGATTTTTCAATGATAAAACGCGCAGTCCAATAATAATCGACATGCGGGGATTTTTTATTCTAAGTATACATATACCGATTTATACGCTGTAAATTTTCAGGCATTCTTTGATTTTATAATAGCGTTTAATTTAAAACTTCTAACAAGTGTGTCCACTCCTTCGTTAAGCATAAAGTAAAGAAAAGCCTAAAAATTTTAAGAGCTTTCTAAACTCAAAATTTTACTTCATGCGCCACGCGTATATAATACTGATTTAAAGTGAATTTTAAAATATACTGCTTTCGAGTTTAGACAAGCCTGCAAATTTTGATTGGTCGCGCAGCGAAGCGGAGTTACGATACACATTTTAGCATTTGTCACATATTTTAAAGTAACGAGTGTCTTCCACTCCCAGACTAAGCATGAAGTAAAATTTCGAGTTTAGAAAAGCCCCGCGTAGAAAATTTGTCGAGGGTCGCGCAGCGACCCGAGACAAATTTTCACGGGGCTTTTCTAAACTCGAAATTTTACTTCATGCGCCACGCGTATAAAACACTAATTTATAGTAAATTTTGAAATATAGTGCTTAAGTTTGATCTCACATTAATAAATATTAATATTAATTAAATACTGAATTAAAGTGAAGTTTAAACTATGATTTGATGAATTAATTTCTCACTTAACCCGTGGTGAAAAATATTTAATTAATACGCTTTGATTTACAAACCAAGTGTTTTAATCAAAGCGTAAACTATGATTTATATTATATTTGTAACTGCTTGAGTTTGATCTCGCGTTACAAATATGTATATGTATTTCGTCTAACCAAATCTTGCGCTTTTGAAATTCGAGAATTTTTCTTTGGGATGTGCAAAAATAATTAAAAGAAACAATCCGAAAGCAAATTGCTCAAGGTGGTTGAATTTTGGAAGATTTGGTTAGACGAAATAAACATTTGTAACGCGAGATCAAACTTAAACAGTATATTTTAAGCTTCACTTTAAATCAGTATTTAATTAATATTAATATTTATTAATGTGAGATCAAACTTAAGCAGTATATTTCAAAATTTACCATAAATCAGTGTTTTATACGCGTGGCGCATGAAGTAAAATTTCGAGTTTAGAAAAGCCCCGTGAAAATTTGTCTCGGGTCGCTGCGCGACCCTCGACAAATTTTCTACGCGGGGCTTTTCTAAACTCGAAATTTTACTTCATGCTTAGTCTGGGAGTGGAAGACACTCGTTACTTTAAAATATGTCACATATGCTAAAATGCTAAAATGAGTCGTAACTCCGCTTCGCGACCAATCTAAATTTGCAGGCTTTTCTAAACTCGAAATTTTACTGCATGCTTAACCAAGGAGGGCAAACACTCGTTAAAGGCTTCAAATTGAACGCTGTTATAAAAATTCCTTAAAATTAACTAAACACTGTCATCATCGGGATACGTACCTACGTACTTAACGTACTTAGAAAAAATCCCTGTATAAATACATTTCAGGCGGATCTTCTTCAATTCAAGCTTTGCAGTGTAATGATCGGCCATTCGCTATTTATAGCGACGATTCATTTCGTCTGATATGCGACTGGAGGATGTAAACAAAGACGAGGAAATTCGGAAATACGATATTTTCCTCCCACATTGGAGAAGAGGAAACATTTACACGTAAATAAGGAAATCTGGAAAAGTGAGAACGAATGGGAATGTAAAGGTCGACAGCCGAGCTTGACTTTCAGCCGTTCGCTGAAAGGTTAAGGGTATGTCCTCCGATATGAATGTGAATTATGAAAAGCTCGTCATCAGCGTGTGGAATATAAAATATTGATACTGTCTGGAGGGGCATTATAAAGTCATTTGTGTGAGAGCGCGAAGTGTAAACTTAATTGGTAAGGTAATTAATGCTTATAGTTGAATTTATAAGCATTAATTATCTTAGTTACAAGAAGCAAATAACACAAAAACGATTTTTTTTTATTTTTATTGGGTTTTGGCTTTTGCCTGGCCTTGGGAACTTGCCCATTAGCCAACATCATTTTATTTATATTTGTATTTGTTTTATTTCTTTAACTTATTGCTAATTACCTATAACTATATACCGGGCTTTCATTAATTCCCGAACCCCACGTGACCAAAAATAATAGGCAACCAAATGTACAAGGTGGTATGGCTCACACAAAAATTCCCTAGATTTAAAAATATTTATTCGCCGGCGTATTTTTATGACGACTGAAAATATTATATTTAAAATGATTAAAAAATAGGCTCATCTTCAAAAATGTAACTAATTTTTATTAATTTTCGCAGTATTTACTTATCCTAGCAAATTGACTCTGCAAAATAAATAGAAATAAAACTCAATGTTTCAGAATTATTAAACAATTTTTGCTTAACTGAAAATTCCGGGCGAATCTTGTAAGATCTCAAAGGTTGGTTTAACGATGCATCGCGCATAAACGTTTATGTCAAATTTGACTTTAGTAACGTTTGGTTACTTTTTTCAAAGCCTCCAACGTACAAATACAATAATTTACGCGGCAATTTTAAATTTAGTCACGTGGGGTTCGGGAATTAATGAAAGCCCTGTATTTGGACGTCACAACGCATTCACACACACCCATGGACTCCGGGACGGATATTTTTCGTTAGAAAAATTACTCGCCCCGCCTGGGAATCGAACCCAGATCACCGCCGTGAACGATTGGCGAAACCAGCGGCTCAACCGCTCGGCCACGGCGGGCCCACACAAACGAGTACTTTTGGCAAAGAAAAATAAACAAATAAAATCGAATTTAAATTAATATCGACTTTCTGCAAAAATGTTGTCTCGTTGAGACTACTCTAAATATTCATTGAAACATCTTCTTTCCCATTACTATTTTTCTTTATGATAAATAAATGATTGCCTGATTGACATACGAACACACACGCACTTATTTTTTAGTAGAAATCTTAAACTCTCTACTAATGTCTAAAGTAAGGATTTTCGATATACAGGGTGTCCCATTAGTGCGTTCTCGGAGGATATCTCGACTCACGTTAAAAATAGAAAAAAACGTTTTTTCACTAAAGTTGCATGTATACAGGATGTGTCATAAAGACAGTGGCGGATTCAACTTGCTTATTTTAAATAGATCCCTGTATTTTATTTGGGTTTTGAATTCCTCATAAAAATTGCGGGTCATTTTATTAAAAATATTTGGTCTAGGTTGTACTGTATCGAAGTTATTTGATATTTATCGACAAAAATTACGTTTGCAGTGGTTTCGCAAACCTAAAATATATATGAAACTAAATAAGATAGAGAGTTGCAATTTTCGCCATTTCCCTAAGAATAGAGGGCGCTTTTGGCTGCACTATAAAGTTGTTGCGTTTAATTTATTCAGCTACCGAATATAATAACTGAATTTATACATTTTCAATTACGGTAACTTGATTTTTTAAATAAGACCATATAGTTTTTTTTACATCAATCGACTTAAAATGAAATTCTCTTACGATTTTGTAAATAATTTTTTATCTATAGATGTAATATAATTATTTTAAAAACTCTAAAGGTACGGATAAAAATGATACACCTAAGCCAAAGAGATTTAAATTTTAAGTTGATTGATGTTAAAAAAATTATATAGAAAGAAATCAAGTTACCTTTGATTGAAAACTTATAAATTCGACTATTTTTATTTCGTAGCCATATAACATAATTGCACCAAATTTAAAGTGCATCAGATAGGGCTTCGCGTAGCGACCAAGCAAAATTTTCAGGCTTTTCTAAACTTAAAATTTTACTTCATGCGCCACGCGTACAAATCACTGAAATATTGTGAAATTTAAAACACAGGGTGTCCACAGATTCATTCTCAACTTGGGGATCTCCGTTATTATAAGGGCTAGAGAGTCGGTTAGATTGGGGCAAAGTTGCGTATTTTAGGGCCCAATAATAATCTAAAAACAAGTTTGAAATATCTTCTTTCGTTTTTGAGATATTGTCAAAAAACTGATTTTTTTAAACTAAGTTTTTATTTTTTTATTCAAAAACTATTAAATCTAGATATTTGCAACTTTGACATTATATAGGCAAATCTAGTAAAAAAAATTATTTTAAGATAACTATAACATTTACCCAGGGACCATAGCTAACTTTTGTTATTTTTTAATGGGCACCATTTTGGATTGTCATATATTTTAAAAGAACATTTTTTTCTGAACTCAGTGATGTATTACACTAATATTTTATTTTAGATTTGATATTTAAATATATTATATTTTCTTTTTTGTAAAGGAGACAATGATGCCACATCTATTAACCAACAAAATCTTGACAGCTGTCATTCAATGTTAGCAGTCAAAATGAATTAATAACTGTCAAACTTTTGTAATAATAATATTAAGTCTCGAATATTACTTATGTGAATATTACTTATGTGTAACTCTCTAACTCTTATAATAACCGAGATCCCCATATTAAAAACGAATCTGTGGACACCCTACATATCGCAAAATCAGTATGCTAAAGCAATTTAATATGGTGTTGTGAAGTTTTAAATGAACACAATAAATTAAATCAAATAGAGTGATAAATTAGTTGTGTAAATAAAATATGGACACAACAACAATAATATCTAATATTTTACTGTCCTGACAAAATGACTTTATTAAAGTTATTTTCCCGAGACAGTAAAATGTTATGACCAAAATAATGTTCTTCTTCTCATTACTATATTATTTATTTTTCACATATCTACATAAGTTATTTTCTTAGGACAGTAAAATCTCGTTTTCGAGAATTAGTGAATGTATACATTTTCCATTAATAGATCTTCAAAGGAAAGTTGTAAGTGAAATACGCGACACCATTTTGCTTCACACGAAATAATAAAACCGCTTGGGAAATTAATTTTAATGGCGCAAATAAACAGATTAAAAGGGCGAGTCCGTTTATGCGTAATTACAACATCGTAAAATGTCACCTATTATTAATGAAATGAACAAATCAAAAAACGAAATTACATTATTTATGTTAAGCGTATGCATTTATTTGATTATTTTTTTTTTCTTGAATTAAACATTTCAATTAGCCTTATTAATAGAGCATACAGCTTTAGTACGATTTTAAAGATAATACTCGTATCAACATATTTTTATATTAAACAACTGTTAGTAGACTACTATTGTCAGTTTTTAACTAATAATTTAATAACGTGGTACCCCTAGTTTAAGTTTACAGTCAATAGCCATTATAAAATAGGGTTATTCAGAATGTATTTAATATACTGATTAGGGTAATATTTTATTAAACCTAATCAATATATTTTGAACTTCACATGGAATCAGTGTTTTATACGGGTGGCGCATGAAGTAAAATTTCGAGTTTAGAAAAGCCCAGAAAATTTGTCTCGGGTCGCTGCGCGACCCTCGACAAATTTTCACGGGGCTTTTCTAAACTCGAAATTTTACTTCATGCTTAGTCTGGGAGTGGAAAACACTCGTTTAAAGCACCAAATTAAACTTAAAAAAAACAAGGAATATCTAAAGATTGACAGAAAATAGGCGGAATTTGGAATACCTATACTTAAAAGAAAAACTCCCTGTATTAAAAATATATTCGAGTCGGAGTTATACAAAATTTTCGACTCCGGCCAAAATGCTTAAACTCCGGCTCTCCGACTTCCACAGCCCTGATTGTTTAGAAAAGCCTAAAAATTTGGATTTGCCGGGGCGCGCGAGCGAAGCGAATCGCGCCCCGGCAAATCCAAATTTTCAGGTTTTTCTAAACTCGAAATTTTACTTCATGCTTAATCAGGGAGTGAAAACACTGGTTAGAAGTACATTTCAATTAAATAATTCAGCAATAGAAATACATTTTCACTAACATAAAGAGAAACGGTGTAACATAAGCTCTAAATGTAACTAGATTGAAGTCAAAATACATGAAAATGCGATGTTGCCACGTACATTTTATAAATAGTTTAAATCTAACTAACTAATAGCATATAGATTTTGTTCCATTAATACGAAATGTTAGTATCGTGTTTGTACGGGTCTAGTAGAAATTAATTAATTTGATATTAATAGCAATTTTAACATCACGATGGTTTGGACCGTTACTACGTGGTAATCCATATCAAAATTAGATGAAACTATTACAATGTTTTTTACCACTTTTATTATTATTAACAGCAATTTTATTAATAAGGCTGTTTATATTCAATTTCAGTATACATATTGTTTATGTACACTAACATTTTACCAACTAAGTAACAAAAATAAACGAGATACGTTTTGGAATACATCATGATTAGACTGTTATAATATTTCCGTTATTTTAAAATTAATTAAATAAAATCACGTCGTTTTCTGTTCAAGGAAAACTTACACAATTTTGTATAGTAGAATCGGTTATTCAACTTGCCTATTTGATGGAATCCTCTGTTTGCCATCTCCGACAGAATAATAAACGTTTCTCCTTTATATATAAGAACTTCGTAATTTCGTATTCACTTCGCATGGACATGCATGCATTATTGTTTATGATGATTCTCCAACAATAAAGTTTCTCAATTTTTATTATCTAATTATTTGTAAGTAATCGATGTATTTTTTTATAGTATATTTTCTAATTATCATAGGTTTTACATAGATGTTAGTGGTAATTTACGTCCGTAATTACCGTTGGTAATTTACGAAATATTAACCAGCTGTTTCGGTAACATTGGTAAAAGTCTTTCGTGCGCATTTGCAAGAGAAGATTAATGATAAAAACAGACTTTCCTGAAGTAAATAAAATTTGATTTAATGTGCTGTTACATAATAATATACAGGGGATTTTTGTTTCAAGTATACATATGTATACGCTGTAAATATTCAGATATTAAAAATTAAAACGAGTGTTTTCCACTCTCAGATTAAGCATGAAGTAACATTTCAAGTTTAGAAAAGCCTTAACATTTGGTTTGGTCGAGTAGCGCAAAGAGGGGAGCGACCTAACCAAATTTTCTTGCCCATGTTTACAAGGACAAGCCCCATAAATTGATAGACTTGAAAGAAGCGATGCATGGAGACCAATTTTCTTCAACACCTTTAACTTACATTAAAGAAAATTAGTCTATACTCTTTCCAGCAAGTCTCTATTGATTTAGGTAATTTGCTGACGGATCGCCTCTTTCAAGTCTATCAATGTAAGTGGCTTAATATTGAAGGATAAATTAAAAACACTTGGTTTGTTTCACTATTTGTTTCCATTTACTCGACTAGTTTCGCTTTTTACGGCATTACCAAGACTCTCTTGATAATGCCGTAAAAAGCGAAGTTAGTCGAGTAAATAGAAATAAATAGTGAAACAAACCAAGTGTTTTTAATTTATCCTTCAATATTATTTCAAAATGTTTTACCAAGTGATAAATGAGAAAGTTATTCAAGAAAAAAAAAATGTAAGTGGCTTATCCTTGTAAACACGTTCTTTCAGATATCCCCATAGAAGAAAGTCAACGGAAATGGTCATCACATGTTAGATTTGATTCTTCAAACTTGAATAATAATGCAATGCTGTTTACTTACACAGATTCTTTTTACTAATAATTATTTTCTACAGCAACATCTAAAAATGTTATAATTATTCCAAAACCACCTGATTCCCGTGCTCCACCCTGTACAACGAAGTAGAAGCATCCACAATACAGAAATATTAATTTGTATTATTATTAAAAACCGTAAGTGCTGATCTATATCGGTGTACTGACAATCAGATATTTCATGAATTTTATATTTGTAAGTCATCAACTGAGCACACACAAAGAACAATAAACGTCGAACCCAATTGACCCATCAGTCAATTTCGAGCAGCACGCGAACATGCATAAGTAAAATTAATGAGCACTTCTACAACCGATCATTTAATTGATTTAGTCTGGAAAATAATATTACTCACCATCCGCTATCAATTTAAATGACTAATTTCCTTGAGATACAACATTTATAAAGTATTATACAGTTTATTACTTATTGAAAGAACCATTCACAAACATTGCCAGCAATGCCTCAGGATTATTATTTTTACCTACGCCCTCTCTAGTAATCGCATCATACCACTGTCATCTTGACGCGTATGATTGACATTACCTACACATGCACGTAATAGCTTTGACAAGTATATTAAATGCTGACAGCTGAACAGCTGATTGATTACCGCACAACCAAATGGCATTTCTTTGATGTATATTGATCAAGTGGTAATTTAGTTTTCATCAATGTCATGTTACTGTCAAAAATAAATAAGTTGTTCTTTCATGCTCATTGTTTATTTTATTAGGACGTAGGTAAAGTATCGTACGTTTCTCCAGTGGTATGGCAATTACATACTATACGCTGTGCGGCTCGTGCGCAACATATCCGCTCATATGTAATATGCTACATACCACTCTCGTGACGTAATATATTATTAACTATGATTTTGGAAATTACATACAGAGATTTTTTTATCTATACATATTACAATTACAGCTCATATGCTGGAAATTTATAGATATTCACTATTTTTTTAAATGAGTTGAATTTGAAGCTTTAAACGAGTGTTTTTCACTCCCAGATTAAGCATAAAGTAAAATTTCCAGGCTTTTCTAAACTGGAAATTTTACTTAATGCGCCACGCGTGTAAAACACTATAATATTGTGAAGTTCACAATATGCTACTAAAGCAGTATGCCAAAGACGTATATTTTGTACTTCACTTAAAACCAGTGTTTTACACGCGTGGCACATGTAGTAAAATTTCGAAAACAAATGTCATGCTTCTCTAAAACCTGAATATTAGATTTGGTCGAGTGGAAACGCTCGTATAAAGCTTCCAATTTTACTCTTTTAAAAACAACGAATGTCGACAAGTTTACAGCGTATGCATATGTATACTTAAAAGCAGTTAAAACAAAAATTTCCTTTATAAGATAATGATGATGATATAATATGCAGGGAATTTTGTTCCAAATATACATATTCCGATGTATACGGTGTAAATTTACAGACATTCATTGATGTTATAAAAGAGTTCAATTTGAAGCTTCTAATGGGTGTTTCCACTCCTTGATTAAGCATAAAGTAAAATTCTACTTCATGGGTCACGCGTATAAAACACTGATTTAAAGTGAAGTTCAAAATATACTGCGTAAGTTTAATCTTTTATAAACACAACGAATTTGCTGCTAATTTACCAAATGCTGTAATTATCGGGATTAAAAGAATAATTCACTGTATACTTGTATAGGGGATAATAATTTATATATTACGAAATACATTTAAAAAAAAACGAGCAGGTGGAAAATTCAGCTAGAGGGCTACAATTGATATGAATTAATTCACGGACTTTCTAAAAACCATTTTCAATCCAACTGGTTTATAAAAACACCTGCCCCTTGTTAGTATGCGCTCTGCTAACTGTTAAATCGATAGATAATTTATATGCTGAAGAAGAGGATTAGAGTAAAATTACACGTCATCATTTTCAAGTAAGTATTAAATTAAACGATAAGTAATTTTGTTATTAAAGACTAGAATTGAAACGTATGCTTAGAAGTAGTCAGTGTGCCGATTTTAGCGAAAGTGGCTAATCCTATTTTGATAAAATTTTGTATTTAGATACTATATTAAAATATTTCAAAATAATCATTTTTGGGTAATATGCGTAATCGGGAAGGAGATGTTTACTATAGCGTATTCTTTCTATCTCTTAAATTATTAACGCTATAGAAAATACTTTGAAATAAAAGTTGCAAAGAAAAAAAAACATTTATTTTAGTTGCACTTTTTGTCGTGATTCTTCTAGTTTTTGATTTATTTTGAATAATGTGATATTTTTGATAGAAATAATAATATGAGTGAGTGGCTGTTACTTTCGACATTAATTATTTCTGAAAGAAAAATGCACATATTAGAGTGTGGTTTTCAAACGAAGTTACAATCTAAAGGAATATACAAGTATGTATAAAAACATATTATAAATTATGTAGATGCTCTTTTCTTAAGCTTGTATTAGACGACACTATTTTCTTGTACAAGAAAATAGTATACTATTTTCTATCATGGTGTAATACACAAGACATGACCAAACGCAAATCTTGTACAGTTTTCTATATGTAATGGAAATAGGACATGTTCTATTTGGTAAACCATGATAGAAAATAGTGTACTATTATGTACAAAAAAATAGTGTCGTCTAATACAAGCTTTAGATATTGGTTTCAATTATTTATAATATTTTAGTTTGAGGTCGGTACATGTGTTGGTCACAGCAGGTTTTTTTTATAGTTTGCTGTTTTTTAAAAGATGTTATCATTTTCTTATCTCAATCAAACTTGATTATTTCTACTTTTATGGTGCATTTAATTTCATTAAAAAAAATAGATTAAGATGATGGGGTTCGGTTAGGCTGAATAACAGGTTCGAAAGAAATGTTAGGTTAGATGTCAAAAAGCTGAGTTATGTGAGGTGAGACCAACGATTATTTAGTTAAATTACTGATTGCGAAGTTACATTAATTAGATGACAGCGTAGAGTTTAACTAGGTTGGAATCACGATGAAATTAAGTTAAAGGGCCCCAAAATGTATCATTTTCCTATTATCTTCAATTTGAAATTAAACTTACTGTTGCCAACTGTAGAGCCAAAATGTCCGTCAGGTATTCGATATATTTTCACTCAAAATATATTTCTTGTTAACATTAAAATAATTAATCAGCTAACACTGTTGTATCCTCGTTTACATTTTAGTATTCTATTCATTAATTAAAATAATGTTTCATGGAAAATATTTTAAATTCCTCATTAGATTGTTATGAAATTTACGGAAATTATTACTCGAACGAACTGTCTTTACTTTTTATTTAAACTAAGGTTTCCATATCTTGATTAAGCATGACGTAAAATTTTGAGTTTATAAATTAGTCGCGTAGCGAAGCGCCCAATATAAATTTTCAGGCTTTTCTAAACTCGAAATTTTACTTTATGAGCCAGGCGTATAAAACACAGATATCCACATTGAATGAATTCATTAAAACAATGATTATAGGCAACCAAATACCGGTAATGTGTATTGGGTTACCAATATCATCACGTCTAGTGATGCGAGTAGGCGCACACTTGCGGTGGCCCGAGTGCAAGTCCTTTTAAAATTGGCAAAATGTGCCAATTTGTCGTACGGGGAATCGAGCACTGCATATAGCGCACATTCGCCTGATGTATGCGCCAAATCCATATGAAATGTGACAAATGCATTTGATACAAATCGTAAGTCCAAAATCAGACCGCTTTCTGACTCAAAGCGATGACGCGTTGGTACATACGAAATATGACAAATGTATTTGTCACATTTCGCTCGGTACGATAAATACAATGTAACAATTTTAACAGGACTTGCGCTCGGGCCACCGCATGCGTGCGCCTTATCGCATCACTAACACGTCACTGTCAAATGAGTTGACTATAATCACTGGTTTAAACAGCTGGTGAATAATCACCAAGAAAATTGAGTACCTTTGACGATATTTCTTAAAATATAAATATCATTAAATTAAAAGCAGGGTGCTCTAAAATGCTTATATTTTGTGATTGGGTGTTGACAGCTAAAAAAGGTTAAAAACTTCCGCTTTAAACTATATTAACTATTCTTTATTAAGAAGCTATAGTAGACAGGTTTAGGAATTTATAAAACTATCTATTGCCTCTTAACAAGGCCTAGTAAATAAACAGTTTAAAGAGACTAAAGTCTGTAATTATGTTTATTAGTAAGGCATTGTAATTTTCTTTTAACCCTTTCGGCACTGACGGTGGCATTTGCCACCACTAAAATTTGGTAAACATACTGGGATTTTTTCTTGTAAATATACATACATGTATGCATGAGCTGTAACTTTTTCGACAATCGTTTGTTTTTTTAAATAGTTTAATTTGAAGTCTTAAACGAGTGTTTTCCACTTCCAGATTAAGCATGAAGTAAAATTTCGAGTTTAGAAAAGCCTGAAAATTTGGTTTGGTCGCGTAGCGCGTAGCGCGAAGCGACCAAACCAAATTTTCAGGCTTTTCTAAACTCGAAATTTTACTTCATGCGCCACGCGTATAAAACACTGATTTTAGGTGAGGTTCAAAATATTCTACTAAAGCAGTATGCTAAAAACGTGTATTCTGAACATTTTATCACATCAGTGTTTAGTACGCATGGCGCATGAAATAAAATTTCGAGTTTACAAAAGCCTTTTCAGGCTTTTCTTAACTCAAAATTTTACTTTCTGCTTAATCTGGGACTGGAAAACACTCGTTTAAAAGTTCAATTTTAAATATTTGTAGAAACAACGAATATCTGAAGATTTACAGCGTATACAGTATATTGAGATATGCATACTTAAAAGAAAAACTCTCTGTATATCTGAGATAGTAATAAATAATATGCAGTGTACAAAACAATTTTTTGGGCACCAGAAAAAATCGAGGGCTGAAAGGGTTAACGCCTGTTGGTATTTAAATGTACTGAAGGTATAATTAGTATAATACAATAGGTGCACGTCGTTTGTTTAATATTTACGAAGCGTAGTTATTAATTATATTGTAATTACAATTGTTTTTATATTCCGGATATATTCCGTTTTTGAAACGCGTAAGTAAACAATGAGCGAGCTAAAATGGTCCGTTGTCCTTTTTGTGCCGATACAATTTTGTAATTGCGATTGTATTCTAATAAATGTTCGTTATTGCTTTGTTTATTAATACGCGAGTTGCATGTATGTCATGTCGTAAATGTTGCATTTCATAAATGTTTGCAAAATCTTTTTAAAATTACACAAAAGATTTATACGTCACAAAATATAGGCCCAAACGATCTCGCTAATAATCATTTTACAACGAACTAAGAGGTGCATATGCCGTTCGTTTGCTTTATCGTGCTCACCATTGGGATTTTCTAAACTATTACAGATACCAAGAGGGCTAAATTAGACGAAAGTTTCCATATTTAATACAAAATGAAAGTTCCTTGCAAAATTTCATCTAGCGTCATTTGTTTTTAAGATATACCTTATATCGGTAAAAAAATCGACCATGTTTTATTTTTGCTAAAGTTTTGTTATTTAGATAGATACCTAGCTAAAATTTGAAATGTACCCTAAAAGACATCCAAGAAATACAAGTAAATTAACAGATTCTATACGGGGTGTCCTAATTTCAAGATACTACATAAATCAAATTTTCTAATGGCAGCCATATTGGATTTATATATCATTCAATAGAGCAGTCTAAAATCTAAATTTCTTCGTATTTTTTGTTTAGCGACTCGTTTAGTTTAAGAACAAAATTTCAGCTCAACATCTCCTTCATTATCAAAGTTATAGTAAAAAATATTTTATCGATTTTCACTTTTTTCGTCATATCTTTAAAACAAATACCAGATACAAATTAGAGACTATTAGAAACACTAAATTGCTTAAATTAGATGAAAGTTTATACTTTTGACTGTTAGTAAAACTATGTCAACAACAATGATCCAGCATCATTTCTGTTAAAGATATGACGAAAAAAGTGAACATCGATTAATTGTTATTCTCACAATAATTTTGTTAATTAAAGAGATATGAAATTAAGATTTTATACATAACCTAAATTAGTCCTTAGCAATACATTGAAATTGACAGACTTTATACAGGGTGTCCCATTTTAGATAATGCAGTTTTTTTTTGACATATGACACATGATATCCAACTACATTTTCCTGCTTTAGTCAATGGTATATAAATCCAATATGGCTGCCGTTAGAAAAATTGAACTTTGATGTAGAATCTTAAAAATGAACACCTTGAATACAATCTGTCAATTTAATTGTGTTTCTCAGATATTGTTTAGGGTACATTTAAAATCTTGGTTCATTATCTTATATTTATATTCGATACTTGTTCTGCTACTTTCTTGATGGAACCAGATTTTCATATTGGGTAAATACAAAATAGAAGTGTTTAACTTTACCCAACGTGAATTATCTTTCTAATTAACAAAGTTGTAGCAAAAAAAATTTTGTCGTTATTCAATTTTTCCGCCATATCTTAAAAACAAATGACGCTAGATCAAATTTATTAACGTATCTTTAATAATTTGCAAAATCCCAATAGTAACGATAAAGCAAACGAACAGTATAGCAATCTTTCAAATTTCTGTTTCAATTATAGATTCATTACTGTATTTTAAACAACACCTCAAAATTATCTCAAGAATATGAGTAATTAAATTTCGGTCGTATAAAATTGTTGTATTACAAGGATGATTAAATTACAACAAACTTTTTAAAAGCTATAATTTTGTTTCGTCATTCATATACTTTGGGTTTTGAAATGCCCTTCCTAATTCATCGCTCACTCACTCTAATTAGCAAACAACCCAACCAACTGCTGATCAAATCATCATTAAAAAGGATAATTTGTTATTTACTGCTGACCATATGTGCTTTATTTATATTAAGTGGCTTCCATTAAATATGCATAAACAGTTCGTTGCCATTTCGCGAATAATAAATCTCATTTTATATTTTTTAAATTCAGAAAATTACATAAAAAATACTGTTTTGTGGTGTAGGCATTCACTTTGTGGTAAATCTTAAATGCACTAGTAAATAAAATACTTTCTACTTTGTTTAACCACTGTATTTTGCACTTAATTTGTGACTATAGTTTAGACTCGTATCCGCCCATTTTTCCGAATACATTTTCCCGAATATATTTTTCCCGAATTACGTTTTTCCTGAATAATACATTTCCCGAAAACACTTTCCCGAATACTACTTTCCTGAATCAACTTTCCCGAATGATGTTTTTCCCGAACTAAACTATCAAAACCCAAATAGGGTTTTTCTAGTTTAGGTGAATACTTCCAGAAACTGAAGTCAGAATTTAGCTTATATTTACTGTTTAGTTGAGGCTGTTAGTTGTTAAAACTCCATAATATCACTTTAATAAAACACTTAATTTGTTTAGGTTTCAAAATTGTATTTATTGTATTTATTTCTTTCGAAAACGGAAAATCTCCAATTTTATACAATGATTACAAAATATAACTTATATCTAATACCTAAAGTCTATTTACCTAAAAATAGGTACATTATGCGCATTAATGAGGAACAAAAAATATTAAGGTGATGCGAGTTTTGCAAAAATACTTTCTAAATTGGTACGCAGCAAATTACGTTTAAAAGTATTTATAGAATCAGCAAATAAATCAAAATTTTCAAAACGCTGTAACAAATTTGCAAAACGCGTTATCCTCGAAAGTGGACTGCTATAAGTGTAAACCGTACGATGATATTCTGTTCTAAATAGTTTATATTTTATTCAGGAACAATACCTTTCGGGAAATTGGATTCGGGAAATGGGATTCGGGATTTCTATTTTCAGGAAATATGGCGTTCGGGAAAAAGATCATTCGGGAAAATATATTCGGGAAAGTGTACGGTAACCGTTTAGACTATCTAGTAGTCCTTATCAAACTAAAAGTGAGTTTGATAATCACTACTAGATAGTCGACTTTATAATCACAAATTAAGTGCAAAATACAGTGGTTAAACAAAGTTGAAAGTGTTTTATTTATAAGTGTAAAAAAAATACATTCGTAAGAGTAATCTTTGATTTTTTAGATATTTTAGATATAATATGAACTTCATTTTATCATCACTGTATGCTTTTGAGTTTCGTCTATTATTTTTCTACCATTTTGTATTAATGTTTATTTTTAGTATTAATGTTTATTTTTAGTTAGTATATTTAAAAAAAAAAACTGTATTTTTCTCTGTAAATAGAATTTATTCTGCTGAGAAATAAACGATTATTATTATTATTATAAATTATTTTTTCTCCTAGTTAAATAAAACAGGCTATAACAATTGCCCAAATAAATGAGTGATTCATATACGCACGAGAATTGAGAGGATTTATTATATTTATGCTTAGGTTCGTTTTTTTTCTGGATTTGGCAGTTGGTTAGAACAAGATAGGGTAAATACTCACTTCGATAAGTATTTAAGACTCCGCGAGAGTTATGAGAATAGAAATAAGAGCTCCTAAATAGCTGCAAAATATTGAATACTGATGATTATTCATTGCTGGCTCAAAATTTCCAAAAATACCCTTAAAGTGAAATACTGGCTCAAGATTTCTAAGATATGCCTGAAAAGTGAAATACTGGCTCACGATTTCCAAGATACATCTAAAAATTGAAATACTATCTTCTTTAATACTTGTTACAGTTTTAAACGGAGTGCAATGTTGGCGTATTGACTATTTAAACTTTACATTTTGAACATAAAAAAAAGCAGGCATATAAATTAAAATTCACTATATTTATGTACTGGAATGTTTCATATTCCACATGTTTGCGCGATAGCATTCACATTGTATCTATATACGGCTGCATAAATAAATATAATGTCTGCAAGTGTCGTGTGTTGCGTAAATTGTCCTCCCACGCTTAAAAAAAATGTCAGTTGCGAAGTGATGTGGGTTATTACGCAATTAGTTTTGATTTAGCTCAATTAAAGTCGAGCGTCTGTCTTTCGACAATTTTCTTATTTAAATATCAGGTCTAGTGTCTCTCCTTCTTATGCACTTAGTTCAATTATTTTATTTGTTTATTTTATTATTAACAGAGCATACAGTAAGTATATACAGGGAGATTTTCGTTAAGTATACATATCCCAATTACAGCGTATATGCCATAAATCTTCAGATATTCGTTGTTTTTTAAAAGAGTTTAAATGAAGCTTTAAACGAGTGTTTTCCACTTCCAGATTAAGCATCAAGTAAAATTTCGAGTTTAGAAAAGCCTGAAAATTTGGTTTGGTCGCGTAGCGCGAAGGGCGGAGCGATCAAACCAAATTTTCAGGCTTTTCTAAACTCGAAATTTTACTTCATGCGCCGCGCATATAAGACACTGATTTTAAGTGAAGTTTACTTGTTCACAAAATTTCAGAGTTTTCAGTGTTTAATACGCGTGGCGCATGAAGTAAAATTTCGAGTTTAGAAAAGCCTGAAAATTTGGTTTGATCGCTCCGCGCTTCGCGCTACGCGATCAAACCAAATTTTCAGGCTTTTCTAAACTCGAAATTTTACTTCATGCTTAAACTGGGAGTGGAAAACACTCGTTTAAAGGTTCAAATTTAACAATGATTTACAGCGTATGCATATGTATACTTAAAAGAAAAATTCCCTGTTTATGCATAAATTTTCAGGCTTTTCTAAACTCGAAAATTTACTTCATGCGCCACGCGTATGAAACACCGAAATATTGCGAAGTTCACAATATCCTACGAAAACAGTATGCTAAAAACGTAAATTTGAAACTTTACTTAAAACCAGTGTTTTATACGCGTGGCGCATGAAGTAAAATTTCGAGTTTTAAAGCCTGAAAATTTGGTTTGGTCGCTTCACTACGCGAACAAACCAAATTTTCAGGCTTTTCAAAACTCGAAATTTTACTTCATGCTTAATCTGGGAGTGGAAACACTCGTTTGAAACTTTAAATTGAACGCTTTTATAAAGTCGACGTATGTCTGAAAATTTACAGCGTATACATTATGTATATTTAAAAGAGAAATTCCCAGTATGTAATATAATGAGTCATTCATAGAAATCATAAAAAGTAGTGCAGGTTTTACGTAAAATAAACTTTTAGAGTCAACTCTATAATTGCTCGGCCGTTAAAGTGTTAAGTGCAGAAATATTCGCAATTATTTAAGGAAACAACAAACAAAGGGGGACCCTCGTGGGTCAGTGAGTAGAGCTCCTGCTCTTGGGCCAGAGGGTCGTGGGTTCCAATCCCACCGGGGGGTGCCAGTTTCTTATGGGGAAATTGGCACCCTCTGGAGCCATGGATGTGAGTGAATGTGCTGTGTCGTCCATAATTAGTTGCATAAACGTGTAAAGAATTAAATACTTAAATGGAATAAATAAAATAAAAATTGATGTTGGCCAATAGTCTACGTTACTAAGGCCAGGCAAAAGACAAAACAAAAAAAAAAAAAAACAAACAAATAAACTAGTTTCGATCAATAAATCCATTCGCTTATCACCAAACACGCAAAAAACGCAGGCGAAAATCGGAGAAAATTGCATTCTTTACGGATTTATTCACCTATTTAACATCAGTTCTGGCCGATTGAATGCACGATGCGTATCAGGTCTTCACTTTTCAAAAAATACAGTTCGATTTTCAAGTTTTCAAGTGCTAGTGTTTATTTACATTTACGATAGTAATTGCTGTGACTGGTGGTGAAAGCTGCAAAGCTAAAGCTATTAATTACGCAAGAAGAAGTGCTACTGTTTTGATTCGTTGTGAAGTTTTGATTAACGGATTAATAAAATTGAAATCCACTACTATAAATTTGGATATAAAGGATCGACTTTCATTAATTAAAAGGTTAGTGCGATAGTTTGCTTTCTTACTATTTGGGCTTTGAAGCCCGGGCCATCCAGTTCGTAAAAAGAAGAAGAAAAAGAAGAAGGGCATGTTTTTGTTAAAACTGTTGGTGAATCTAAAAAATAAAGAGTTTCAAAAAAGCTATAGACTCTTGAAAACAGAAAATTATTAAAGCACTTGAAAATTCATTAGATTCTCTTTGTGTGTTTTGCACTTACAGAAAGAATGAACATCATTCCTTCTCAGCCTTATCTTTCGGTGACTTTTGTTTCCATTATTTTTTCGACCATTTAGGGAATACATAAATCTATTTTGCCACTTTATTCCTCGATCATTTAGAAAAAAAATAAATCTATTTAAATTATGTGTAAAGTATTTGTTTTGAAGTGGGTACACGACCCCCTATTAGAATGGAAAAAACTGTGTGGATGTTTTCATGGGGTCTCAGCATTCAACGCGACTAGACCAAAAACTCTAAAATCTTCCGATTTCTATCTCTTTCCTAAAATGTTGGAGGGTAAGGGGAAAGAGACCGAGCACTCAGGGGTTATCCATTATGAACACCAACCGCATTTTTTGGGTGTTAATGACAACCCGATATTAGCAGGTAGTAAGAAGTCCATCTGTTTTCAGCCGGCGCGTGGCGTTATCTTTTGGCCGGTTTGGGGTGGTTTTGATAGGAAGATTTATTTGATATTTATGAAATTATTTTAAATGTAATTATAATTAATACGACATTTGTAAAATAAAGTCGAGAATTATGTCTACGTGTACAATTTTAGGTCAATAAAAATTTTTAAAACGTATCTGACGTTTACATCTTGGTAAATATTGATCATCATCACATCTAAGCGTTATATATTTTTAACTTGACTGTACATCAGTGGTTTATACGCGTGGCGCATGAAGTAAAATTTCGAGTTTAGAAAAGCCCCGTGAAAATTTGTCTCGGGTCGCTGCGCGACCCTCGACAAATTTTCTACGCGGGGCTTTTCTAAACTCGAAATTTTACTTCATGCTTAGTCTGGGAGTGGGAGACACTCGTTAGTTTAGAATACATCACAATTAGTAAAATATATATCGTTGGATGCCCGTCTTCAGTGGTGATATGTAAGCAAATTATGGGTCTTAGGAGTTGTCAAATAAGTGAGTTACTCGACTGTTTCTAAGGCACTTTTTACAAAAAACAAAAGATTAACATTTTACATATAAAATGTACAGGGTAAGCGAAACTTGATGTCTCTGCTCTATTATTAGAAAAGGAAAAACGGAAAAAAAAATCAGAAAAAAGGTTCATAAATGGAGTAAGGTCTATGAATCAATTGAAGCGAATTGTAACGCTGGGCCTGATGGTATTCCGTCTATTTTTCTAAAAAATTGTATCTATACACTAACACAACCGCTTTTCTTAATCTTCAATTATTCCTTAAATAAAAGTACTTTTCCTGATCTATGGAAAAGAAGCTACGTAACACCTATTTTCAAATCTGGTAGTAGAGATGATATTTGCAATTATAGAGCTATTACCAAACAATCGTGTATACCGAAGCTATTCGACAAACTCATATCTATTAAACTGGAATGGATGACAAGACAGGTAATAATTGATGAACAACACGGTTTTCGTGTAGGCAGATCTACCACTTCCAATTTATTGTGTTTTCAAGATCTTATTACCAACTCTATTGAAAATAGGTGCTCAGTTGACACGGTATATTTAGACATTTCTAAAGCCTTTGATAAAGTATCACACGATATTTTAATATCAAAATTGATTGCATTAAGATTCAACCAATCAGTCATCTCGTGGTTTCAAAGCTTTTTAGAAGGTCGTTCACAATGTGTAAAAATTAAAAATCATCTGTCTGATGCCTTCGGTGTTCCTTCTGGGGTACCTCAGGGGTCACACTGTGGGCCTTTATTATTCCTTATCTTTATAAATGACATCGCATTGTCAATTAAAAACTCACATTTTTTGCTATTTGCCGATGATCTAAAGTTGTTTAGAGAAGTACGCGATATGGATGATTGTCTTCTACTTCAAAATGATCTTTCCTCCTTAGCTGACTGGTGCCTTTTAAACGGTCTCAGTTTTAATACTGATAAATGTAAATATATTACTTTTTCACGTAAGAAATTTACTTGTAACTATAATTACAACATTAATGGCAAAACTGTTTTAAAAGTAAATATAATGAAAGATCTCGGTGTTTGGTTTACCTCTAATTTCATTTTGACCATCATATTAATTTCATATGTCATCGCGCGACTAAAATGCTAGGTTATATAAAACGTATGTCTAGGGATCTGTCAGTTTCATCATTTAAAATTGTATACTTCGCGTACGTTCGTTCGCATCTCGAATACGCTTCGTGTATATGGAGTCCGTACCAAACAACTTATATTAAACGCATTGAAAATGTTCAAAGCAAATTTATTAAACACCTGTCATTTAAAGTCGGGCTTAATAATGAAAATCTTTACGATGAGTTTAATATTGAAAAATTATGTTGTAGGCGAGACTTTGCCGACATGTCATTACTTCATAAGCTACTAAACGGTGTCATCCAATGCCCAATTCTCCTCTCCCGCGTGTGTTTTTCTGTTAAAATCGATAATCGCGTAAGTCGGAACCCACCTCTTTTTCGCATTCCGTTCCATAATACGAATTACGGATTTTATACTCCGATTACTCGACTTATGCGTACAGCAAATTCCTTGTTAGTCAATAATGAGTTAGACATTTTTTACAACACATTGCCCGAGTTTGGGAGAATTGTTAAACGTCTGCAATGCTGTCATTAATGTCTATTCTTTATAATACATTGTTTTATATAATATGCGTTCAATCGTTTCTTTACAATTAAGTTTATTTTTATACTACGGTACTTTTTTTGTTACTATTTCTCTCTTTAATATTTTGAATTACTATTTTGTAAAATAATTTCTGTTCTGTAAAATGGTTTATCCGTCAATAAAGATTTATTTATTTATTTATTTTAATCCAAATTGAATATTTTTCTAAATTTTGAAACTAAAGTAATGACGTCATTGAACATTTATTTCCCAGATACATACCTATATTTTTAGATATTTCAAAAGAGCTAATTTTTCTGAATAAACTTTGTAGAGAAAAAAAATTGCTATCTTCTTGCGTTAAAAAATTATAAGCAAACTTAAAAGAAAGTATTATGAAAAATTCACAATTGTCACGACTTAAACAAGTAGCCTTTGGAAGCAAATAACAAAGCTGCATTTGTCAATAATTTAACTAATGGTTGACAAATATTGTTTTGTTGTCATTTGATTTTAGATTTCAGATTTTTTCTATCGTTTTTCTTTTTCATAAATAGTTCACGTCGTTATTTTAAATGTACATTACATATGAGACTATTAGAATGAATAAAGATAGTTAGTTTTCTTCTGGATTTCAAATTGCACTATAAATTGACAATTTTAATAGTCATATCTAATTTACATTTAGGCTGACGACGTGAACGCCATCTACTGCCAATAGTCTTGTCTATTGTACTCACAAAATGACTTATAAATGTCAATTGATTGTGCATTTTAAAATCCAGAAAAAAACTGAACATCTATAACCATTTTAGTAGTCATGTGAAATTTACATATAAATTGACGATGTGGACACCATCTGCTGCCAATTTTTGAGTAGTGCTATTGACAGTAGATGGTGTTTACGTCGTTAATACAAAAATAATGTATATGTTCATTATAGCACTTTTTCCGTCATTTAAAGAATTGATGATTGTCGTACAAAACGTATTTCACTTGCTAATTGGTTAGTTATAGACCATTTCACATTAAATCAGCGTTTTATACGCGTCGCGCATGAAGCAAAATTTCGAGTTTAGAATAGCCTAATTTGTCTCAGTCGCTCTGCTGCGCTACGCCCGAGCCAAATGTTCAGGCTTTTCTAAACTCAAAATTTTACTTCATGCTTAATCTGGGATTGGAAACACTCGTTAGATGATCAATCATAACCAGGGTCGACATGTTAAAACACTTTGTTTTAAAACAGTGTTTTGAACATGTTTAAAAACAGCCGTCGTGTTTTAAACGGTTTCGTTTTAAACATGTTTTAAATCTTAAATTTGTTTAAAACATGTTTTAAACGTTGTATTTGTTTAAAACCGTTTTTTTATTATCTTAGCTGCTAAAAATAAATATTTGCTAAATTATATTTTATATTAATTCATTAAAATGTTTTGTTTGTTTTTAAATTTTAGCTAAATTGTTTAAGATATTCTAAATTACATTATCAAACATAACATTTTATTACAATAAAACTGTGTGTGCATAAATGTGGTTTTTAAATACAGGGATTTTTTCTTTCAGGTATACATAAGCATACACTGTAAACTTTTCGACGTTCGTTGTGTTTTGTTCAAGATTTCAATTTGAATCTTTAAACGAGGGTTTTCCACTCCCAGACTAAGCATGAAGTAAAATTTCGAGTTTAGAAAAGCCTGAAAATTTGGATTGGCCGCGTAACGAAGCGGAGCGGCCAATCCAAATTAGGCTTTTCTAAACTCGAAATTTTACTTCATGCGCCACGCGTATAAAACACTGAAATATCGTAAAGTTCAAAATATACGGCTTTAGCAATCTAATATGTAAATGTGGATAAAACGTGAGTCAAATTCTGCGCTTGTTTAAAGCAGTGATTATAGGCAACCCAATAACTCTAACGTATATTAGGTTGCCTATAACCGTTGTTGTAAGTGTGTGTTTTTTTAACTTCACTGTAAATCAGTGTTTTTAAGCGTGGCGCATGAAGTAAAATTTCGAGTTTAGAAAAGCCTAATTTGGATTGGCCGCTCCGCTTCGCTATGCGGCCAAACCAAATTCTTAAGCTTTTCTAAACTCGAAATTTTACTTCATGCTTAGTCGGGAGTGGAAAACACTCGTTTAAAACCTTAAATCAACCGCATTAAAACAACGATTTTCCACAACTTTAAAAAACGCTGTAATTATCGGGATGTGTACACAAAAGAAAAATGCCCTGTATATTGTGTTTTAAACATGTCTTAAACACGTTTTAAACCCAGATCATACCCTTATTTTGCCTTTTTTTATTGCTAGATTAGCGTGCTCTATTTAATCGATTTGATTAAAACGTAATCAAATAATACCATTGCATAACATATTGATTAATGAGTTAAATTGTTGGAGTCATCAAATGAACATGAACGACCGTTTAAAACACTTTAAAAAGGGAAACTACCTGCTATTCTAACAGATAAAGTCATAAATTGTAACATCAACACACCATAAATTGTGGTTTCTTTTCTTCCATTATACTGTCGCGCTTATAGAGGGTGTCTCTCTTCAAAACTTGCTGGTTTAGATATTGTGGAGAGGCCCTCATTCAACATGTACGGATTTTATTGTGATCTGTGTTGGTATAGTTGACACATTACCCTTTTACCGTGACGTCACAAAAAACAAAATAAAGCGACATAAGCGCTAGTCTGGCCTATTTTTTTTTTACAAATCTGTTAGTGAGAAGTCAAATGTTTATATAGTTTTGAAGAAAGTAACGAGACGGGCACAGACATGCGCTTTTATCGCTTTATTTTGTTTTTTGTAACGTCACGGTAAAAGGGTAATGTGCCGACTATACCAACACAGATCACAATAAAATCCAAACATGTTGAATGTTGAATATTTTAATAACGGTTAAAATAACGCAAACCTTTCTTGTGTTTATTTAATTTTATTGTTATTTTATGCGATCTGTATCATTCTCGGTTATTTATTAATTAATTGCAAAGTTTAATTTATTCCATCAAGATGTTGTATAATAAGACCGTCTGTTTCTTCACCTTTAATTATTTCAAGGATTTCTGTATGAGCGACATTTTTGCGAGCTGAATAATTCGCACGAGAAAATGGCTGACTCAGTGGCAATGATAAATTCAGCAAGCCTAAGAATAATTCCCACGTGTGGCGCTGATTTCTTGATGATTCAAAGGGAATAATTTGTACATGATAATCATAATGATATGATTTTAACGTGTTTCAAAAAGCCTGAACCCTACGAGAACACTGTATTTACATCTAAAAATGCAAATATTTATAGTGACAACATGTAGTTATTAATTCGAAGAATGCAAAATTAGGAATTTTAAACTATAGTTATCAACTTCAAGAATCATACAGTAAGATAATTTAAATTATGATTTCAAGTAAGCTGCATTTTTTGTGTGTTTGCCCCGACTGCACATTGAATGATGGAATAAATTTGAGGTTATGCTAAACTATGAGTTAACAGTCAGTAGTGCTAATCTAATTTATAACTCAAAGCCTACTCTAAATCATGTTTTAAACGATCGCACGGTATTTAGTGGTGTAGACAAAGGGGGGGCCAATGCCCTCCCTTTAACATTTTGAACAATAATGCAATGCCCAGATTTTATATTTCGGTTTAGGTTATTAAAGTTTAGGCGTTAGATTGAATTTCAAGAATGAAACAAAGTAGAATAAAATCGTGAACATTGATTAAATTAGCAATTACCAATATTTGCAAAATAAAAACAGTAATAATTGACCAAATCAATAAAGAGTATTATTAAAATTTACGAATAGTGAAAAATAAACATTTACAGAAATCATATAAAATATCGAAATTGATGACAATTTACAAGAATCTTACACACATGATAAAAAATATCAATATTGTCAAAGTAGATTTAAATTAAGAGATATGTAAGAAATTTCGTATGTTCAATAAAATAAAACCTCTAGAACGCCATACATTATAATTATTATGTCTGACGTTTTATATGTCAATTCCTAAAGAGTGTAGCCAACTTAAATGAAAAAAAAAATCATGACACGCTAGAGTTTTCTTTATTGAACATGCGATACAAACACCTTGTAAGCAAACACACTTAAGTCATTTTTAATCAACATTAAAACAAAGTTTCATATTGATTTAAAAAATATTAGTGAAATTTAACCAAGTTTTTTGAAAACTCTAACCCAGAGCGAAGTTGGGACACATGAAAATGCATTTTATCAATAGGTCAATAAAACTCCCCGGAATTTCGCGCTTATTTTGTGTTCGTGCAATATGCGAATTAAAATTTTCGTACTCGCATTCAAGTGAACTAAATACGTTTTGATTTCGTAGGGTGCTGGGTATGCGTGTAGAAAACTAATGATGCGGTGTTTTTAAATTTGCAAAATGAAACACTCTGGAATTTTGTATTAATTTTTTGCTAAAATTATATGCGAGTTAAAATTTGCGTACCTGCATTTAAGTGAAAGAAACAGTTTTTGATTCCGTGGAGGGCTAAATATACTTACACAAAACTTATATTACGTTTGTTTAAACAAATTTTTCAAACCCAAACACCTTGGAATTTTGTTTTATTTTTATACTAATTAGTTATTCGAGTCAACAGTTTCGTATTAGCATTAAAGTGAAATAAATTAGGTATAATTCATATTTTGTGCGCCATATTGGATTTGCCATTTTGATTTGTGAAAATATAATATGAATCTTGTTATTATTGACGTTGAGATCCCTGTGATATCAATTTCGGTGCATATGTATTAATTTTGTCATTTATGATCGCCATTTTGGAGGCGCCATTTTGATTTTTGAAAATTTGGTATCATACCTTTGGAGCACATAATTAGCACAAAATTATAGACCCCTCTTTGTTCCATTTGTGTTGATGCTTCATTGGTTGGCGAGCCAGCTGAACATCGCGCCAGCGCCGCCACATTTCCGTTCAAGTTTTCTCATGTTTCCGATGCAGCACAAAAATTTTGTTTGTGGGACGAAATTAGCACATAATTAGCACAAAATTATAGGATATGTATTTTTTGATTCCGAGGCAGTGGGGGCGCCGGCTATATGGAGCTGTTTTATATGTCAATTCCTAAAGAGTGTAGCCAACTTAAATGAAAAAAAAAATCATGGCACGCTAGAGTTTTTTTTTATTGAACATGCGATACAAACACCTTGTAAGCAAACACACTTAAGTCATTTTTAATCAACATTAAAACAAAGTTTCATATTGATTAAAAAAATATTAGTGAAATTTAACCAAGTTTTTTGAAAACTCTAACCCAGAGCGAAGTTGGGACACATGAAAATGCGATTTTATCAATAGGTCAAAATTAACTAATGGCTACAGGGTATCAGTTAGTTTCGACATGCACTTTGTTCTATCAATTCGAAATGTTAGTACGGGTTTAGCAGAAATTTACTATCATTAAATTATACTGATATTAAGGGCAATTCTATTAATAAATCTGCAAATCTCTAAAGTTTAAAAGTCTGGGGAAAAAAGTATCAAGATTTTGTTTAAATGTTTACATGTGTGTGTTAACTGCAAGGAGCAATAAAAATGAGGTTGTAAAAGGGCCAATCTACATTGCTCTATAAATAATTCAGAGGTACATACAACGCTATCGCACGCGAGCTATTTATAAAACGCCCTAGAGAGTATAAACAGAGAACGCGAAATGTCTTGTTTTGAATTCGTAATCTTCAAGTCTGCTTGTATTTAAAATCTATAATATGAACGGGAACGAAGTAGTTTTAAGTTTAGTTCTGTGAACAAAAGTTTGGTAGGATAGAGTGAGTCTTTATATTAAGCGTTGTTAAGAGAATTAAAGAGTTAGATTAAGTTAGGTATGTTAAGATTATGTAAGTACAGTATTTACTTTCCCCCATATGCAAGTTTAGAAACAGATTAGAAAAGCCTGAAAGTTTGGTATGGTCCAAATGCTAGATGTTTTTTACTATCCCCGATATGCAAAACAAAGGGAAAGTATTGTTTTCGCGAACATTTTCAAACCAAAAATGTTAGTGGATATATCCATTTTGAGGTCCCCCGAGTTGTTGAAGACCATTTTTGAAAAATGTCTGAAATTCTGTTTTTCAGTAATTCTGTCGCCACGATAAAGTCTAAACCGATTGAGGTGTTAAGATGATACTATAAACTTAAGCTTTTTATTATAATAGTAGTATTCGATCAACTTTTGGTAAATAAAATTTTTCTTTAATACTGATCATATAAAAAAAATCTTGTTAAGAAAAGTTGTAGATAATCGAAAAATTAGCATTTAATGTATATACACTTTTGTCGTAGCTCTTTTAGCTATTCTATTAATATTTTTGTAAATTTCTGGTTTTTTTAGTTATTTGAATTAATTGCTATAAATCAGTAAGCATTGACTATTTCCTTCAAAATTTCATTGCCCAATCACAATTAAATTTCAACGAAAATTGCATAGTAGGTGAAAATTCTACGAAAAATTACAGCGGAAAATTGCACTGTTGTGACGTCACATGTCAGGTATCAATCAATTTCTCTGAATCTTTCAAAATTGACTTTTTGTTTTTTGATCTAACTCGTATTTTCTTTCATCACAGAATGTCATAAATTGTCTCCAAACGAACTCTTTACTCTTTCTTGTATTTTTTGGATGAATTTTTCTCGATATTTTTTGATATATCTTTCGAAGAAAAACTTCCGAAGCGATTCATGTTGACACATTAAGTGACACTGATTGATAATTAATATTTTAAATAATACGTCAACTTCATTAAAAATCGTATTTTTCAGGAAATAGTCTATTAAATACATTTCGTGCATTAAAAATGCTCTGAAAATTTAGTACTCAAAGCTCGTTGCCTTTAAGAAACTACATTCGTTCATTTTGATTGTGATTTGACTGAAAAAGTGCCCTCGACGCTTCGCGTCTCGGGCACTTTTTGCCAAATCACAATTATGCAGTTTCTAGGCAACGGCTTTTCGTGCAAAATTTTCGATCATTTTTAATGCACTTAATATATTACTATTGATAATTGTATCGGTAGTTTGACATTGACATGATTAATATTTTGTGGAAAAGGAAACCCATAAGTGAAGCGTGCGAACAATGTTTTACAGAAATAAGAAGAATACGTTCAAACAAAATAAAGTAGGTGAATTTCTGAAAGGTATTGGTTTCAAGTATCTAACCAAATTCTATCAAACCCTGCTGATTGTGATTGGACATTTAATGCAATCTGCCACTGTGGAAGCCATGATTAAACTTTAACTGAGCTCTCTATTTCAAGATACGAATACGTGCAGGTGGGTATCAATGGAAATCAAACAGATGTTAGTCAAGAATATACAATTTATTTTATGTTGATGACATGAAAAATTTCTATTTTAGTCGGCAAATAAATTTAATCTTTGGCTAATGTGTAGAATAGTCGATTTTGACAGGTTCGCGCATGCGCAGCAGCACCCACTCCAGTGGTTCTCAACATGTGGATATATGTGTGTGTGATTGTGTATATATTTTAAATAAATACAATTTTTACAATGGCCGACCAAACCTGACAAATTGTCAAAAATTTCCAAACTTTGTACGCTCGGCACACGTTACACCGAATCAAACACTCAGATGGGTCAAAACCGACGTAAAATCGTACGCCCGACACGTTAGTACAAGTTTGATCGCGATCAATTGCCGATTTAAAAAAATATCTATAAATCGGAATATAAATTTTCACTGCGCCGCCGAGTGCCGTTGTTTGTAAAAGTAAACAACACATTACAGAACAGAACAGAATATTACTCTGTGTAGGTAAGAGCATATGACTTTTATCCAATACCCACTTGCACCGCAGATACTTAACCGTGGTTAAGCCATTTTTACTAGTTTGTGGCTTAAGTGGAAGGTTTCAAATTGAATACATTGCTTAAGTATCTTTGCACACGCTAGCGATTTTACATACTTCTAGGTTTGGTTAGGTTAGGCTAGTAGAAAGGTTTGCAATATAATAAATTGCGCAAGTCATTTTGCTCTCGATGCCTGTTCCAGGTTAGGTTAGGTTAGGAGAAAGGTTTGCTATAGAATACATTGCGCAAGCCACCTTTGCGAACGATGCCTGTTCCACATACTTCTAGATTAGGTTAGGTTAGGAGAAAGGTTTGCAATAGAATAAATTGCTTCTGTCTCTTTGGGCACTGTGCATATTTCATGTACTTCTAGGTTAGGTTAGATTAAGAAAAAGGTTTTTAATATAATAAACTACTCATCTCTTTGCAACGCTAACACTTATCAGATGAGGGAAACGAAGCAGCAGTATCTTTGCGCATGTTACCGACTTTACATACTTAGGTTAGATTAGTAGAAAGGTTTGCAATAGAATACATTAATAATAATTAAATAACCTTAAAATGTAAGTTGTGTATTCGTATTCTTTTGTAAGCTTTTTTTTATCAAATTCAAAGCGAAAATTCAGATTCAATTTTTAGTGAGTGGTTAAAAAATCAATCGCGAAATTCCTTTTATACTGGGCTTGCGTTCCAAAGCCCGAATGGGCCCCCCGGATAGGTCAATTCCGACGTACGAACCAGAGCTGGGCAGGATTCGAATCATTCAGGATTCGATTCCTGGATTCGAATCCTTTTAGAGGGTTCAAAAGAGGTATTCGAATACTTTAGTGAAAACGGATTCGTGATCCGGATTCGTTACATTTTTTTAAAAGGATTCGTATTCGAATCGAGACGTAGATGATTCGAATCCTTATAAAAGGATTCTAATTCTTATAAAAGGATTCGAATCCTTATAAAAAGATTCGAATCCTCATACACGGATTCAAATCCTCCCAATTAATTCGAATCACCGCTATTAAGGCTGGTATTCGAATTCGATTAATTCAAATAGTTAAATATTCTTATATGAATATTTAAATCACTAAATTATTCATATTTGAATATAAATATTAAAATTTTCGAATAATTCAAATATTTGTGAATGCATATTTGATTACTTAACCATTAAACATTTCCAACGTTAATAGTATATTTTTAACTTCACTTGAAATCAGTGTTTTATACGCTTGGCGCATGAAGTAAAATTTCGAGTTTAGAAAAGCCCCGTGAAAATTTTCTACGCGGGGCTTTTCTAAACTCGAAATTTTACTTCATGCTTAGTCTGGGAGTGGACAACACTCGTTTGAACTTTAAATTCAACTCTTTTATAAAATCGACGTATGTAATATAATAAATCATTCGTTGAAATCATAGAAAAAAATGCAAAATTTTACCTAAAATTAACTTTTAGAGTTACCTTTACAATTTGCTCGGCTCTTAATAATTCTATTCCTAAGAAAAACCGTATTTAATTAATATAAAGTTGCATTTAATATAATAACAAACTGTGAATAAATCGACAAAAATTTGGAAATATCGAAAATCTCGACATGTAGAAAATCTTGACGGTCCACTCCCAGACTAAGCATGAAGTAAAATTTCGAGTTTAGAAAAGCCCCGCGTAGAAAATTTGTCTCGGGTCGCGCAGCGACCCGAGACAAATTTTTGCGGGGCTTTTCTAAACTCGAAATTTTACTTCATGCGCCACGCGTATAAAACACTGATTTAAAATGAAGTTCAATAACACATATATCATCATCAATTAAAATCATTATTTAATCAGATATTTAGTCGGTAAATGAACATTTTTGTTAATAGAAACTGTTGGAATAAAATGTTACTGGTTGCAAATAATAGATTCAAATTTATTTTTAAAGGATTTGTATCCGTGATTCAAAAATGAGGATTCGAATCTTTGATTCGAATCATATTTTTCACTTACGAATCCTTTATTCGAGTATTCGTGACTCGAATCATATTAGGTGATTCGGATTCGTGATTCGAATCCTAGTTTTGAGGATTCATCCCAGCTCTGGTACGAACACACACCCGGCACAACGAGACCATTCGCGACGCTCAAATGTGTCGATTATCAAAGTTACAAATATTCGAATTTTTTAAGTTTTTGACATTTCATTTGTGACGTTTAATTTTTGATCTTAAAGCACACACACACATACACAGCATCACACAGATCCATATAAATAATCTGTTAATAACCACTGGAGTAGGTGTATGGAAACCATGAAAACGTATTAAAAATGGAATATGTACCCTGTTCTACATTTTTAGCCTAATCTTTCAATAAGATTTAACTGAAGTTGGTGAAACGGGACATTAATTTATAAATTTGAGCGATAATTACTAAAATGATCAAAAATCATGAGATTAACTGAACATTTTACAACTTAAAGAAAATCATCGATTTTAGTTAAAATACGAATGTTCAAATCATAAAATATAGATGAAAACCCTAGAACTTGACACGAGTTTGAATTGAACTATAATGAGATCGCCATGTTATTTTTTTTGTGACAGTTACGATACACATTTTAACACTTGTGACATACTTTAAAGTAACGAGTGTCTTCCACTCCCAGACTAAGCATGAAGTAAAATTTCGAGTTTAGAAAAGCCCCGCGTAGAAAATTTGTCGAGGGTCGCGCAGCGACCCGAGACAAATTTTCGCGGGGCTTTTCTAAACTCGAAATTTTACTTCATGCGCCACGCGTATAAAACACTGATTTACAGTAAAGTTAAAAATATATAACGTTTAGATGTGATGGTGATCAATATTTACCAAGATGTAGCGAAAAAATGCATGAATTAGTTTTTTTGTGAAAAGTTTTGGAATAATAAAGTAGAATTAATTTAGTTTGAGCAACTTTTCCATATTTTTAATAATTAAATCATCATATCTTTAACAAGGAAAGTGCTATCTTTGATGGACACATCACCATTTTTTATATTTTAGTAAAAGACAAAACTAACCATTTTGCAATAACATTACAAAAGCTTTTGATCAAAATTGATCAACAAATATTTCAACTTTGAGACTCTCTGATTTGTTACGTTATTTTACTTTGTTTTATATTATTAATTTATAATTTAATTAACGGGCGAAACATTAAAATACGTGTTACTTTAACAGCGTGCTTTATTCAACTGGCAATAAAATATATTCTTTTTTATATCATTAACAAAAACTAAATTCTAAGACAACGCAAGCAGTTTGCGCTGTGGCCGCTAGATGACACAACTAGTATTTAAATATAATTAATTATCATGACATCTCCCTTTTCACAATAAAATAATGTTTACATAATTTAATTATTAATACCAAAACGATCAGGAATTTTCACAGGTCTGCCACATTTTGTATGAGTAGGTGGATTATATGAAAACGAATCATCCATGCTTGCATTGAATGAAACTTCCTGCTCGTTAGTATGATGGTTACAATCATCGGTAGGTTCATTGTCATTATTGGGAATTATTGCTAAAAACCTTCGGTTTCTATCTAAGGTTTGACCATCTTCAGTTTTGACACGGTATAGTCTAGGCCTTATGTTTTTAACAATCATTCCCTTTTTCCACTTTTTCTTAAATTGTATATTCACTCTCTCTCCTTTCTTCAATACAGGCAATTGTTTTGTTTTAAAATCATAATAAAATTTGCCTTTCAATTGATTTTTAAATAATTCTTTTTGTTTTTCTTTCAAATTTACTATTTTTGGTTTTAATAAATTATTGTTGATTGGGACTAAGCTCTTCAACCTTCTGGACATTAATAGTTGGGCTGGAGAGCCTAAATCACTTATAGGTGTATTTCTAAGATTTAATAATGTAAGATATAAATCTTTTCCTTCTTCTAAAGATTTTTTAAATATTTTTTTAATTGTCTGTACTGATCTCTCAGCTTGACCATTCGACTGACTATTATATGGACTAGAAATTATGTGTTCGAATTGCCACTGATTACTAAATTCTTTAAAGTTAATGGATATAAATTGTGGACCTCCATCCGAATACACAATCTCTGGTATTCCATATCGAGCAAACATTGACTTTAAGTGATTAATGATTGTCATCGAATTGGTATTTTCATTTAAAATTTGAATTTCAACAAATTTGGAATAGTTGTCTACTACTAATAAATAATTGCTATTATTTAAGTAAAATTAGTCACATGACACATGTTGCCATGGAAGCTCAGGCATTTTTCTTAACATCATTGGTTCTTTAGTGTTTGAATTTTGAAACTTCATGCAAGTTCTACAATTTTTTATGTAATTTGTTATATCACTCGACATTCCTTTCCAAAAAAGTAAATCTTTTGCTAAACTAATTGTTTTTGTTATTCCTAGATGTGTGTAGTGTAAAATTTTTAATATTTGTGGAATTTGTATTTTAGGAATCATTAATTTATTTTGTATATATAATAATTCATCATGTTCAAAAATTTCATTTTTTAAATTATAAAAATATTTTAATTCTGTGTTCTTTTCTTGTGGTGGCCACCCTGTTTTAATATATTCTGAAATTTTACTCAAAATTGAATCTTTTAATGTGTCTATTTTCATTTCTACTTTCCTTTTCTCTGACATTTTTACATTTTCTTTTATTAAACATACATGTCCTTCAATTGATTTTTCTAGTTCTATATCTTTAGGATTATTTGAATTAATACAGGCTCGAGAAAGTGTATCTGCAACAACTAATTTACTACCAGGTTTATAATAAACTTTTAAATCAAACTTCTGTAACCGTAAGAGCATTCTCTGCAATCTTAACGGACAATCATTTAAACTTTTCTTAAATATTGATTCCAGAGGTTTGTGGTCAGTTTCAACTTCAATCTGCTTACCATATATGAATTGAGAGAATCTCTCACATCCAAATAATATTGCAAATAACTCTTTCTCGATCTGTGCCCACCTTTTCTGTGTATCCGTTAATGCTTTAGATGCATATGCACAGGGCATTTTATTTTGTAGTAAAACTGCACCTACAGCATCTTTGGAAGCATCAACCGATAACACAGTCTTTTTATTTACTTTATAATGTTGTAATACCGGTGTTTTTGTTAAAATTGATTTTAATTTCTCTAAACATTTATCATGTATGTCTGTCCAATTCCACATGCTATTTTTTCTAATTAAATTTCTTAATGGTGCTGTAATTTCAGCTAAATTATTTATAAATTTCCCTACATAATTTACCATGCCTAAAAAACGTTGCAGTGATTTTACATCATTAGGTTTAGGCATTTCGATTATTGCTTGAATTTTTGAATTATCTGGCTTTATTCCATTTTCGTTAATTATATGACCCATGAATAATAATTCTGTTTTTAAAAATTTACATTTTTCTTTATTAAATTTAATATTATTTTTTCTTGCTATCTCCATTACTTGTTTTAATTTTGTATTATGTTCCTCAACTGATTTTCCCCAAACAATTATATCATCGATATAAACACCTATACCATCTATGTCAAATATGTCGCTAAATTTCTTATGAAAAACTTCAGATGCACATTTTAGTCCATATGCCAGCCTCAAGAACCTGTAACGTCCAAAAGGAGTTGCAAACGTACAAATCCTTGAGCTGTTATCTGTTAATGATATTTGCCAAAAAGCCTGCGATGAGTCCAAGTGACTGAAAAATTTAGCGCCTGCCGTTTTAGCAGTTATTTCCTCAAAAGAAGGTAATTGAAAATACTCCCTTTTTATAGCTTTGTTTAAGTTTGTGGGATCTAAACAAATTCGTAAGGTTCCATTGTCTTTTCTCACAATAACCATCGGATGAACCCAATCAGTTGGTTCGTCTACCCGTTTTATAATTTTCTGTTTTTCCATTTCTTTTAGTGTCTGTTTTAATTTTTCGTGTAAAGACAATGGAATCTTACGTGGAGCACTAATGGTTGGAACAATATTATTATTAATTTTTATTTCATATGGCTCTGAGAAACAGCCAATTCCTTCAAATAAATCATTATACTCATGAATGAACTCTACTTTATCTAGTTGATTAATTCTTTTAATTAAATTTAATTCAATGCATGACTCAAGCCCTAGTATTGCCGGAGATTGAGGTGAATCTACAATATAAAACTTAATAAGTTTGTTTTGGTTGTTATAAGTACAATTTAAATTAATTTCACCTAGTATAGGAATTTTATCATTTGTAAAAGTTGTTAAAATTACGCATGATTTCTTTAAATTTTCATTTTGCATTTTTTTATACAAGTGATTAGGAATTAAATTTGCTGAAGCCCCTGTATCAATTTTAAAATTTAAATCATAAATGTTATTAATTTTTAAACAAACCGTCCAATTCCTTTTGTTATTATTTTCTTCGACGCTTCCTATAAAAATAGAGTTTTCGTTCAATTGAATTTGCTGCTCCTCTTCGTGTTCCACATTAATCAGCTGCACTTTACACATACGCGCAAAATGACCTTGGCCATGACACTTCACACATTTTTGATTATACGCAGGGCATTTGAATTTCGGATGCAGTTTTCCACATCTCCCGCACTTTACTCGCGAATTTTTGAACTTGCGCACATTGAGTTGATTCGCCGACGTTGTCGCTGTTGTTGATCCTGTATGTCCTGATGCATTTCCACCCTGTCGCCATCTATTATCGTTGTCCATCCTTCGCTTGACTACGTTAATTTTTTCTTCCTCCTCGTCGTCCAATGCTGAAGCGATGACCTTCGAACTTTCCATATTCCTGCACAATGCTATCGCATCCTCTAATTTTATACTATCCTTTTCTAACAGCCTCTCTCTCATTTCATTTCTCGCAACACCACATATTAAAACGCTTTTTATGAGATCGTCTTTCAACTCTCCTAGCTCACATGATAAGGATATATTTTTTAAATCTGTCACGTATTGTTCTACAGTTTCGCCATTTTTTTGTTTTCGTGTGAATAATTTATAACGTTCAAATTCAACGTTTTTCTTGGGTTCGAAGTGTTTATCAAACTTTTGTATCAATAAATCTAATTTATTTTCCTCATCCTGGGCGAATGTAAACGTATTATAAATTCTAAATCCTTCTTCACCAATGTAATGAAGTAGCTGTGCGCACTGAGTTTTTTCGCTCTTACTGGAGTACTCCGTTGCAGCTAAGTAATTTAGGAACCGACTTTTCCAGAACTTCCAATTGCTGGACACGTTACCCTCCATTATCATCGGAGCTACCCCTCTAGCCACTTCCATTTTCATAGTACACTTAACACCTTTTTAAATTATTGTTTAAATACTTTTCACTATGTTTAAATACGCGACTGCGCCATGTTACGTTATTTTACTTTGTTTTATATTATTAATTTATAATTTAATTAACGGGCGAAACATTAAAATACGTGTTACTTTAACAGCGTGCTTTATTCAACTGGCAATAAAATATATTCTTTTTTATATCATTAACAAAAACTAAATTCTAAGACAACGCAAGCAGTTTGCGCTGTGGCCGCTAGATGACACAACTAGTATTTAAATATAATTAATTATCATGACAGATTGTTTAACAATTAATTAAAAGCCTATTCTTTTCTAAACTTGAAAATATTTTTTTTAAATAAAAATTGGATTAAATACATACATCGCAAATACATCAAATATAGTAAGTATTTCAATAGCTGTATAAAAGAATAAAAGTCAATGAAAGAAATGTTAAAGTGCTTACTAACACATCTCATTATTCTTTGAGAAGGGCTATTAAATCACTAAGTAAGTAATTTATGCAGAGCAGTAAGCTCAGCTAAAAATAGCGTCACGCATTTTAGCCCTCTCGCGGGTGTCGACATCTAGTTCGACGTGTCGAAAACTCACGAACTGCTTTAATAGCTGAAGTGAGAGGTTTTCTGTTTAAAATCACACAAATACACCCAGAGGTCAATGATTTTATCGAATAGCGTGAATACTCATACCAGCGATTGAATTGCCGAAATCGTATCTCTGTCATTTTATACGCCACGCGTATAAAACACTGATTTCAAGTGAAGTTCAAAATATACTGCTTGTATTTGATCTCACGTTAATAAATTTTACATATATTTATTTCGTCTAACTAAATCTTGCACTTTTATATTTCGAGCAATTTTCAATGGGACATGTAAGAATAAATTAAAGAACAAATCCGTAACCAAATTTACAAAATCAATAAATGCGTATACATCGGGATATGTATACAATTCCCTGTACGATGAATTTTTATCTGAAAGTAAGGTCATTGTTTGGAGCAAGTGTGATGCACTTAGCTCATTGGTACAATTTTGTGTGAATATTACTTTGATTCATACGACAACCAACGTAACGTGTTAATATTACTAAATAATGAATTTACAAATACAGAATGTCCCAGGATAAGTGAAACGCTTTGCTAACTTTTGTGTTTTCAATTTACTCTTTACGTAACTCCTTATAAAATCGTTGTGATGCTTTTAATGTAAGATGGTAACCTCTTTTCAGGAGCTTAACTTATATAGGATGTTCATTAGACTGTGCCAAAAAAAATCGACATTTTTTGATTTCGCTCTTCCTCTAGTATATGATTCCCCGTTCAAAATCCGGCGGGTTCCCAAAATCTGAAGTCAATCGGTTGATATTTAGAGGTGCATCAAGTCTAAAACGTGTTTTTAAAATTTTTTCCTCGATTTTCGAGAGGTTTTAGCTTACTGTTCCAAAATAACGGGATGTTTGACGCCTGAGACACATTATTACATTCCAATACAAAGTATTCAATGCGTTTCAGTCGCCAGATCTACTATCGGAAAGATATATTGGCCAAAAACCCCATTTTTTAAGGCCTAAAAACCGTGACTTCAACTTTCAAGTTCAATAACTTCATATTTTTAGGTCCGCGATGCGTCAATTGTTGTTTGAACATAGTCTAGTATCACATAGCATTATTTGAATTCAAAATTCCAGAGAAAATCGGCCATCAGTTGAAATAATCTTCACTCGAGGGAAAACACGCACTACTTGAAAATGGACCAAAATGACAAAAATTCAGATTGCAATAACTCAGCTGTGTTTAGTCGAAATTGTATGAATCTTTGAGTTCTAAATAGGTTGGGATCTTCCGTTTAATGGAATGCATATAGCGAAATCCATTCCACCACCTCCCACTCCGATAAGAAAAAGCTTTTTCATGATTTTAACTTACAAAAAACAGCTAGTAGGTAGTGCCAACAAAATCGTGGTTTCAATCAAACAACAGAGTAATAAGTTTCAGTCATTTTCCTTTCAGTTCCCTAAAATGTCCAGTTTCTAAGATGATTTGGTGCAAAGTTATGAATTTTTTCAAAAAAAGCTGCATCTTGCTCTTTTTTGGCCACAATTTTACCAATTTTGCACCATAATTGTTGATTTTTAATAACAATAATCGACAAATAATCAAATCAATAAAATGTATTGAGCACAGAATTTATTCGAGTATTTACAAGTATATTACAGGAACGCTTTTTTTGTAACGCCTGGCATTCGCCGCCTGTGCTCCGCGACAACTTTCAAAAGGTACTGCCTTTGTTCTTCGCTCGTTGTCAATTCGGAATTATATTTCTAAATTTCTATTCTAAGGAAAAAATTTAATACACAAAATAATCTGAAATGCCAGACTACGTTAATATTTCTTACACTACTTTCAAACAACATATGACACATAGCGAACAATACCAATCATTTCCAAAAAGCGTTCATGTAATATGTGATTCAAGTTACTATTAAAAGTGTTTGATTTTAACTACTCAAACTCTGTACTTAACATATACTATTAATTTTAGTATTTGTCGAGTAATTTAATATAAAATCACCAATTAAAGTGCAAAATTGGTTAAATTGTAGCCAAAAAAAGCTACACGCAGCTTTTTTGGAAAAATTAGTAACTTCGCTCCAAATCATCGTAGAAACTGGAAATTTTAGGGAACTGAATAATTACTGAAATTTATTGCTGTGTTGTTTGATTGAGAGAACGATTTTTGCGGCCCTGTCTACTAGCTGTTAAAGTTAAACAGCTAGTAGGCAGTGAAAATCATGAAAAAATGTTTTTCTTATCGGAGTGGGAAATGGTGAAATTAATTTCGTATCACAGTGATATGCATGATATTTAAAGGGAAGATCCCAACCTATTTAGAACTCAAAGATTCATACAATTTCGACTAAACACAGCTGAGTTATGGCTATCTGAATTTTTGCCATTTTGGTCCATTTTCAAGTAGTGCGTGTTTTCCCTCGAGTGAAGATCATTTCAACTGATGGCCGATTTTCTCTGGAATTTTAAATTCAAGTAATGCTATGTGATACTAGACTATGTTCAAACAACAATTGACGCATCGCGGACCTAAAAATATGAAGTTATTGAACTTGAAAGTTGAAGTCACGGTTTTTAGGCCTTAAAAAAATGGGTTTTTTGGCCAATATATCTTTCCGAAAGTAGATCTGGCGACTGAAACGCATTAAATACTTTGTATTGGAATGTAATAATGTGTCTCAGTCGTCAAACATCCCGTTATTTTGGAACAGTAAGCTAAAACCTCTCGAAAATCGAGGAAAAATTTTTAAAAACACGTTTTAGACTTGATGCACCTCTAAATATCAACCGATTGGCTTCAGATTTTGGGAACCCGCCGGATTTTGAACGGGGAATCATATACTAGAGAAAGAGCGTAATAAAAAAATGTCAATTTTTTTGGCACAGTCTAATGTTCATAAAACACAAACATCTGAAAAGAAGTTTTCAAAAAATGTTATAATTTAAGCTAAAATATAGTCATTTTGATATAAAATGTAATGCTCATTTTAATGGTCAACACAGAAAAACAGTTGAACATTGTGTTTTACAAACATTAAAAAAAATAAATTTAAAAAAAGAAGAAACCCACTATAATCCATTGTAACTGTAAGTAACATTATTAGCAAATAAGTTACAATGTCCTTGTTTTTAATTTATAATTTTATTAAAAAAAATTACATTGTAATTTTTGCAAATTTATTTTGTTTTGTTTTGTCAATAGTATAATAGTATAATTATTTAAATTGTGATGCAAAATTTTAAATGGTGATTTTTTTAAATTTTATTTTGTGGATATCCTTTAAACGCGATGTTCATTTGTTTTTCCGCATTCGCCGCTATAATAAGCATACATTTTACTACTAAGGGGGTATTACCATTCGGAAGTTTTAAAAAATTGATTTTTTTGTGCATGTATTGATACTTGATAGTATCTAGTTTCATGTCCGAAAGCCGTTTTACAATAGGCGAATTCGTTAGTTAGATTTTTGCTTGTTGAAGTAAACAATGCTGAGTAGGTGGCTGGGTGGAAATACGCAGAACTCAAACGAAAGTTTGAATGCTTGTGTCTGGAAGCTGGCTTCGAAGCACCTCAACTGTGGTGCAAAAACCGTCGCTATCGCATCTTTCATAGCTACCAGCATTTTCAACGACGGATACTCGGCAGTTTTTAAGACGATAGAGACACTGGGAATCCATATCGGCATGTAAGCCAAGGCTTTCCGGTGCGGACCGACGCGGAGCGCGAGATGTGGGACGAATTTTGCTTGACTCCAGCAACTCATAAGGCCATCCAACAACGCTGGCAGGAGTAAATCATTCAAACCCAGTTTTTAGAGGAAGAGGAGGGCCTAGTGTACGGAGCTGGCATAGCTGACTAAAGCCAAAAATCTCCAAAAATAGTTAAAACTTGTGTCAAAACTTTAAACGCGTTTTTCTCGAAACCACTTTTTTTCGCTGGCCGGAAACTTTCTTTTCAAACTATGAAACGGATTGACTTGAGCTTTTAGTGTTCGGTTCTCCACATTTTCCTCTGGAGTTTGAACCACCGTCATTCAAATATATTAACATTTGATATTTTTCATAGAGCCTTAAAGTCAGAAAAAGGGGGGCAAAAAGCGACCACTTTTTTCGAATGGCCTCCATTTTGTTATTTATCGAGATTTTTTATTGTCGGTGGTTCAAACTCCAGATAATTTAATACAGATTAATGACTACTACTTCATTTTACGTTTCAAATCACAGAATCGAAAAAATCTTTCCGGCCATGAGGAAAAACACGGCGGACACGGCCTTATTTGAGGCCAGATTTAGAGGTTTAGCCGGACGATTGAAAAGAATTAAAATTCATTTTTTATAGTTTATGAATCTATAAACAAGTTGCAAGAAACCGCAAGATCGCATGTATTAAATTTCCCAAAAATAAAAATTCTGAAAAACCGTAAAAAAAACGCTGTCCTAGTGGTAATACCCCCTTAAAGTGACTATTTTTTCGCTTGAATTATTACAAGTTTTTAAAACACTTTTTCAGATTTTAGTCTTTTGTGAACACCCTGTATATCTCAGACTGTGAATAATAGTTACCTCTTATTTTTAAAGCATTACGACGATTTCATAAAGAGTAATGTTTTATTGTAAAATCAAAAATAAAAACAAATTTTGTATTGTGGAGGCTTTAACTTCGTTATACATGTTAATTTATTAATAAAAAACGGTTTAACTTTGTTTGTATCACACAATTTAACATGTTTGATAATGGCAAGCTAAATTTGCCGAAACTGCAGTCACATAAAAATAAATTGTGTTATACAAACAAAGTGAAACCGTTTTTTATTAAAAAATAAAAACGTTTATACATCGTTCCACCTATTTTGGGACATTCTGTATTTATTGAAAGATTCACTCACACTTTTAAAGGTTTGCTCCTTCTTAACATATTTATTATTTTTATCGATAGTACGAAATTACGTTTATTTTTTTCTTTTAATTGCAGCCATGGCGTGTTGAAATCTATTGTGGTAAACCTTTTAACTTTAATCACTTTCAGTTTGGAATTTGTTAATTGGCAATAACGGGTTCGTTTGGTTTGTTTGCGGCCGGCTTATCTTAATGGATTCAATTTTCAGCGAGGCTTAAGACGCTCTTCCATTCAGCAATGATTAATTAATCAACACCCTATTGTCTCTTTTAATCAAATGCGGACTTGACTCAATTTTGCGAAATGGATTTAGACTACAAGAAAGTTTTCAAACACAATAAATTTATCATTTCCAATTTGAAGAGAGATTTAGATAGATTTTAGTCTGACATTTATTCTCTGTTAATCATTCTTCGATTAAGATTCATGTGTATTTTTTTACTATTTTTACGTAATATTTAAAAATTAAAAGAAATCGAAATATGTATTTTATAAAACACACAATGCGTTGGAAGAAAAATTCTTCATTTAATGTAACAAGTATTACCAAATTCATTATCAAAATATTTAAATTTTTACATTTCTGTCTGGCACGTACCCTAGAGGCATAGTCGAACTTGAAATTGCTTTAAATTGAGATCAATGTCAGACTTGAAAGATGATGGTAGGACCGAGACGAAAGCGAGAGTGGATGCAGCTGGAGAGATAGCGAGTGAATTTAAATTCATTAGGAGATAAAACACGTGTTTTGTAATTGGCTGCCATGTCTTGATAAAGACGAAGCGGCTTGAGTTTCATAACTGAAATTAATTCAATTTGTGCGTTCATTACGAGGATACTGTTAAATGAATCATAAATATGTTACATACATGTCAATTAACATTCAAAAATGTATATAAAAAGTATCTAAATAATATAAATACCAATCCAAATTAGACTTTTCTTAACTCGAAGATTTACTTTACGCGCCAGGTTTATAAACACTGAAATATTGTAAAGTTCAAATTACACTGGTTGTTTTTGATTGGAAGTTAACAAATTTTATATGTATACTAACATACCTATACACTTTTTGTTGTTGCTCTTGGGTTTTGGATATTATCTTTATCATACTAGTATTAAATCGTGATTTCAATGTCAGTAACACGTTTTGAATAAGCATTTTTTGTGTTTTTCTTTTTATTGCCTGGCCATTTGGGGGATACATTTTGACTGAGTGTTTCAGCGGTTCATAATAACATAATACTAATAATAATAATATCTCTGTGAAACACTCATTAAATCCACGCAAATTGCATGGGCTATAAAATTACCCACAATACGAACGAGGTGTTACGTTCCTCCGGACCGAAACGACACCTCTTTTGCTCAACCGAGCGAAAAATTGAATTTCCTGGTGCAGCCGGCTGATCGATATGTACATATTAAACGAGCCCGGCCAACGGGGTGAGTTTCATTCTCTAAGCAAATTATGAATGGGCACTCGTTTGTCCGGAATAATTTCCACACAACACAAAACCCCCGGCGCGGCTCGGCTTAGCCATCCATTTTCTTAATCACCAATAACTCTGAACCAGGATTGATATTGGTCAGTGTATCTGTGGGTTGGGCTATGATTTTGAATTAATGAAATGGGATACGTGAATCATGATGCAATTACATGATTGCTTCATTTTTTAGAAATAATGAGCTTCCATGAGCTACCATGTAACAAATAAAAATATTATGTAGAATGATGGACCATGTGATCTAAAAATAATATTTCAGCTAGCAATACTTTAAGGCCCAGTTGCACCAAAAATGTTGAACTTAAATTCAAGCTAAACTCGAGTTCAAGATGACAGGTCCTATTGTCCTAATGTCACTTTGAACTTAAGTTCAGAGTTGAACCAGTTCAACGGGTTTGGTGCAACTGACCCTTAGAGTTAAATTCAATGTTTTTTTTTTTTTTTTTTTGGTTAGCAAATCTGTGAAAACAGGCTGTTTTTATGTGAAAATAGCTCCAATTGGCGTACTTTAGAATGTTTGGTTATGTGTTTAAATTATACATATCTCGATGCATTCTCTGTAAATGTTCAGGCATTCATTGTTTTCACAAAAGTGTTCAATTTCAAACTTCAAACGAGTGTTTTTACTCCTTGATTAAGCATGAAGTAGCATTTTCAGGCTCAAAATTTTACCGAAAACTTGGATTGGTCGCTCCGCTTCGCTAAGCCACATTTTCAGGTTTTACTGAACTCAAGAACGTAGCCAGAAAACAATTTCGGAGGGGGTTATAAAAATTTCGGGGAAGGGGGGGTTCAATGGTAAAAATATTGGTTTTGCTCTTGCAGGGCCGCTTTGAAATACAAAAATTTAATATTTTGAAATTTTCGGGGGGGCTTTAAACCCCCATATCCCCCACCTGGCTACGGCAAGGGTTGTTAAAAAAACGGTTGTTTTTCATTTTAATTAATTTAATTGTTTTCTGTGAAACAGCGTTTAAAACATTAACAATTAAAAAGATGTATAAAACATGTTTAAAACACGTTTAAAACGTGTTTAAAACAGAACATACAGGGCATTTTTCTTTTGAGTATACATATCCCGATAAATACAGCGTTTTTTTTAATTTGCGGGATATGGTTGTTTAAAAGCCTTTAATTTGAGACTTTTAACGAGTGTTTTCCACTCCCAGACTAAGCATGAAGTAAAATTTCGAGTTTAGAAAAGCCTAAGAATTTGGATTGGCCGCGTAGCGAAGCGGAGCAGCCCATCCAAATTAGGCTTTTCTAAACTCGAAATTTTACTTCATGCGCCACGCCTAAATACATTGATTTACAGTGAAGTTCAAAAAACACATACATACAATAACGATTATAGGCAACCTAATATACGTTAGAGTTATTGGGTTGCCTATAATCACTGTTTTAAACAATTTGTTCAGCGCAGAATTTAACTCACGTTTTATTCACATATACGTATTGGATTGGTAAAGCCGAATATTTTAAACTTTGCGATATTTCAGTGTTTTATACGTGTGGCGCATGAAGTAAAATTTCGAGTTTAGAAAAGCCTAATTTGGATTGGCCGCTCCGCTTCGCTACGCGGCCAATCCAAATTTTTAGGCTTTTCTAAACTCGAAATTTTATTTCATGCTTAGTCTGGGAGTGGAAAACCCTCGTTTAAAGATTCAAATTAAAATCTTTAAAAAAAACAACGAATGTCGTAAAATTTATAGTGTATGCATATGTACACCTGCAAGAAAAAATCACATTTATGCACACATATTTGATAATTTATTGTAATAAAATGTTATGTTTAATAATGTAATTTGAAATAATTCAACAATTCACCTAAAATTTAAAAATGTAAACAAAAAATCTTAATGAACTAGTATAAAATATAATTTAGCAAATTTAAGATAATAAAAACAAAATTAACGTTTAAAACATGTTTTACGCAAATTTAAAACATGTTTAAAACAAAACCGTTTAAAACACGACGGCTGTTTTTAAACATGTTGTAAACAAAGTGTATTGAACATAACAACCCTGGCTACGGCCTTGCCTGAACTCGAAATTTTACTTCATGCTTAATCAACGAGTAAAACACCCGTTAAAAGCTTTAGAATGTACGTTTATATAAGATTGACAAATCCTAAAAATTTAGAGCAATACCTACATCGGAATATGTAGGTATATTTAAAAGATAAATTAAAAACAAAACACGCCCTTTACCTTCAAAATTAACGTTGTTATGAAATGTGAGTTCACAAAATGAGTGCCAGCATTTCCGGGTTTATTTAAAAATAGAGCATCGTTCTTTTCAATTTGTTCTAATTAGTCTAATTTATCAATTAATTGTACCAACCACGAAATTTAAACTTCCAACTTCCCCACATTACTTTATCATATCCAGATGCTCGTAAACTAACATTTTTCCCATTATGAAAGGGTTCAGACAACCCTCGTGAAACAATAAACGCATAAAGTGTCTGTACAATTAAAAGTAAGGATTGATTAAATCTCTTAACTTTAGCGTAAGCACATTTGAAAAATAGGGGAGGACAAAGGCGGTGAAAAGAGCTGCATTTATGTGTCATTGTGCTAGCTTTTGTTCATAAGGGGTGAATATGGACTTTTCTAGAACAGTAAGGGCTGACTTTGAACAGATGGATTCAGGAGATTGTGATGATTGTAAAAATATTTAAATTTTCGTTAATTAGAATTTCTAGGCCGGGTGTTAATAAATACTGTTTTTTTCTTAAGAAGAAAAAAAAACACCGAAAGTCTGAATTGATTTAAGCTGAAAATATACAAGGAATTTTTCATTCAAGTATACATGGTGGCGAATAATTTTAAACATAATATATAAAATTACGAAAAAACTATTCGTGAAAATGCAAACAGTGTCTTAATTAATAAGACAATTTAAGACGATAAATATCCATTGAAACAACTACTTCCCGTGCAAATACACCTCCGGATATTGAATTATACAATGAAATATTTAAAATCTTATTTAATTTGATTTGTTACAACGCTCTATTAAAGTATATGTAACGTTTAGGTCAAATTCTCTTCAAACCAACTAACAATACAATTTAAAATGAAAGGAGAGATAGCAACAAATTAGAAGTGAACTTCTAATTTGTTGCTATCTCTCCTTTCATTTTAAATTGTATTGTTAGTTGGTTTGACAGTGAACTTCTAATTTGTTGCTATCTCTCCTTTCATTTTAAATTGTATTGTTAGTTGGTTTGAAGAGAATTTGACCTAAACGTTACATATACTTTAATAGAGCGTTGTAACAAATCAAATTAAATAAGATTTTAAATATTGCATTGTATAATTCAATATCCGGAGGTGTATTTGCACGGGAAGTAGTTGTTTCAATGGATATTTATCGTCTTAAATTGTCTTATTAATTAAGACACTGTTTGCATTTTCACGAATAGTTTTTTCGTAATTTTATATATTATGTTTAAAGTGTGCAAACTATAAGAAGCGTAAGCTTATTTTCTGGAATTCAAATAGTTTTGAATTTGAATTCATCTTAATAATTTTAAATGTTAAATTTCTCTTACGCCAGATTTTTTTCCGCGACACCTTAAAATAATTTCATATAACCAACCTAATATATGGGAGACAAAAGTTATTCAAGTTATATTAAGAGGTGAATAGAAAACAACACGAATTTAGAAATAGCAAGATATGATAACACTTTTCTAAAATTTATTAACGCGAAATGAACCACAAGCAATATATTTTGAACTTCAAAATATTGTCAATGTTTTATACGCGTGGCGCATGAAGTAAAATTTCGAGTTTAGAAAAGCGTGAAAATTTGGATTTGCCAGGGCGCGACTCGCTTCGCTCGCGCGCCCCGGCAAATCCAAATTTTCACGCTTTTCTAAACTCGAAATTTTACTTCATGCTTAGTCTGGGAGTGGACGACACTTGTTACAAATTTTAAATTGAAATTAACAAATACCTGGAATATTCTTCTTTTAGTTACGTGAAGTGTTTTCTAATAAAATTCTCTGTGCAACTCGTTTAGAAATTATTGAAATCCCAAAAAGTAAAAAGTTTTTTAGGTTAATTTACGAACCACATTTATGTTTATTAAACAGTGTTTTTAAGAAATTTAACATTACTCCTGCGTATTATTCACAAATTAAAATAAAATCAATTCTAGGGAGTACTTTCAAAAAAATAAATGATTTGGAAAAATCCGGTATCTACTTAATAAATTGTAACAATTTTGATAAAATCTATGTAGGACAAACAAGACGAAATTTGTTAATTAGATATAAAGAACACATATACTATATAAAATCATTTAACCCCGACAAATCTTCAGTAGCACATCATACCTTAAATACCGGACATAAATTTAATATAAATAATATTAAACTGTTAAAAGAATCAAATTTTTATAAACTAGACATGTTAGAAGCAATTTATATGTTTAAAAATAAAGATAAGCTACTAAATTTAAATTAAAAATTAATTTTTTTTAAGCCCCCTAAATAATCCCCTCCTTGAAATTTTTGTTTGAGTGACACTGTCAATTAATAAAATAAACATATTTGTCAATTGTATTACTATTGAGAATGAATACATAGTGTTCTAAATGTACATTTACTGAATAAAACTAATTAGTGAAGAAAGAGATTATTAGATTTATTTATCTACCCAGTTTCTGAAACAGAGGTAAGAAATATTATTGTCGAAATAAAATCTAGTTACACTAGAGACATTGATGATTTAACTTCAAATTTAATTGTTTGGTGTTTTAGGCGTTCACTTTGTGGTACATCTTAAATACACTTGTAAATAAAATACTTTTTACTTTGTTTAACCACTGGATCTTACATTTAATTGTGTGACTAGTTTCGACTATCTAGTAGTCATTCTCAAACTAAAAGTTTAGTTTGAGAATGACTACTAGATAGTCGAAACTAGTCACACAATTAAATGTAAGATCCAGTGGTTAAACAAAGTAAAAAAGTGTTTTATTTACAAGTAACTTCAAATTTAATTAAAAAAACAGCATCACACATTATAAAACCTTTGACAGGAGCAATTAATATGGCAATTTCTGAAAGTGTGTTTCCATCTAAATTAAAACTGGGTCGCATTCTACCGATTCATAAAAAAGGTGATCCTCATAATGTTGACAACTATCGACCGATCTCTATATTGCCTATATTTTCAAAGATATTTGAGAGAGTTATTTATAACCGATTGATAGATTTCATCAAAAATAAAAAAGAGCTGTTTAGACAACAGTATGGATTTAGGAAAGGTTTCACCACAAACCATGCTATATACAATTTTTTGCATTTTATTCTTAGCAATTTAGATACAAATAAAAAAGTTTTTGGAATTTTTCTGGACCTAACCAAAGCTTTTGATTGCGTGCCGCATGCATTAATATTAGATAAAATCGTAAACTATGGTATTAGAGGAAACTGCCAGAAATTGCTTGCTTCGTATCTCGATAACAGAAGACACATTACATCAATAGAGATAAACAACAGACAATATAAATCCTCTGAGGCTCATCCCAGAGTTGGGGTACCGCAAGGAAGTATCTTAGGACCATTGCTGTTTCTATTATTCATCAATGATATGCCACTCAAAATCAATGCACACATCACGATGTTTGCCGATGACTCGACATTTTGCCTGAGTGATGAGTTGATATCGGGTTTAAATTCGGCATCAAACGTTGTACTGGCCGATTTAAGTCTGTGGCTTGATACAAATAACTTAATAGCAAATGTATCAAAAACATATTTGATGAATTTTAGATCAGCAATGGGACAAACAAGTATCTCATTAGAGGGTGAGAGTATCAAAGAGGCAAAAATGTCAAGTTCCTAGGGATAGAAATACAGAATGATCTGAAATGGGATCAACATATAAATAAAGTATGCTCAACGATTAGTAAATATTCATATTTAATATATTCATCCAGAAACGATATTCACCAGGAAGCCGCTCGAGCAATATATATGTCATATTGTAAACCGCACATAACATATGGCATAATATTTTGGGGTAATACGACTAAACAGAACATACAAAAAGTATTTGTGACACAAAAGAGACTCTTAAGAGCAATTTGTAATAAAATACTTCGTACAGAATGTCGTCCATTATTTAAACAACTCAAAATAATGACTGTTATTGGTTTATATTTGAATCAATAAAATTTGTCATAAATAATGTACACCTATATAATATCTCTCAAAGTAAACACTCATATAATGTTAGAAACAAACAACTAACAATACCAAAGCATAGCCATAATTATATCCACAATTCTTGTGTGATACAACCAGTAAAACTTTACAATAAACTTCCACGACATATTAAAGCACTTCCTGGCAAAATGCTCATAACAAAATTAAAATCAATTGTATTAGAACAATCATTCTATACGGTGGATGAATATATTAAATATTGTGACGACAATAAATAAGTGATTCTGTTGAATATTATTTATAAATACATGATGTCCGAAGGTTTATCTCTGTTGATGATCTTATACACTGTACTTGTCCTCATATACAAATATTTTTAAAATGTTCTATATCTAGATACTAAGTTTTATTTTGCTAGGTTTTAAACTAAATTATTTCGTGCACTGTCCCTTATACAAATCTTTTAATATGTTTTTTTCTAGATCATAAGTCTTGTTATGTAAATATTAAGTTTTTAATCTATTACATTTTAAACTAAATTATTTTGTGCACTGTCCTTATACAATGTTTTTTTAATACTTTTACTAATAGACACTAAGTCGATTCAATTGTATTTTAAATAATTATTGCTTTACCCCTAGATATTAAGTTTTATATTTATTATTTGTTTTAGCCCTAGACATTAAGTTTTATATTTATTGATATGTATTTTTACCTCTGCAACATTTATATGCTAGATGATAGGTTCTAATTTTATGTTTACTAAATATTATCGTTTACAACCATCGCAACCAAATGACTCACCCATGAATGCTATGTACTTATTCTTTTTGGAAATAAATGAAATTGAAATTGAAATACCTGGTTAAGTACTCAAAAGATATATTCCTTGATTGTCGTGTCTAGATCAACAATTGAGAAATGTCCAAAATGTCGAGAAAGTATAAAAAATGGGAAGATTTCTAGAAAATCTATTATACTTTTTATATGTTGAATTATTAAATTAAATTCTCAATGTTTTTGATATTTATCACTAAACAAGACTTTTCATAATTTTTCAATATTTGTGCCAATTATTCTCAATTATTAACACATTTTGATGATATATGACAATGTCATTTTCTCCAACATATTTATAAAAAATTGCTGTACACAATTGCCGACCGTGAATTAAAATATTGTAGGAATATTAAATTAATTATTCCAATTACTAATTAAATATTAACGATTACTGAAGTAGAGCCATAAAATTAAACAAATAAAATTACAAAATTTACCATTTTTAAAATAACCATAAAACTAAAAGTGCTCCGACAAAAAGTATATTTATATTAAATGTTTATTTTTTTATTTCGATTTAAAATAATTGAAAATGCTTTATGTATTTTTGAACTTCACTTTAAATCAGTGTTGAATACGCGTGGCGCAGAAAGTAAATATTTCGAGTTTAGAAAAGCCCGAAAATGTTAAGGGTTAAGAAGAAAAACCAAATTATTCCAAGTTCCGAAAATCGTTTTGGACACCGAGAACAAGTATTTTCACGACGAAAAAAATAAATAACCTATAAAACATACAGAGTTCTGACATTTCATTTTGTTCCCTAGTAAAATTTCAAAAAAGGGACTCATTTGGTTTTTCCCCTTAACCCTTCATTTGAATTGGTCCAAATGTTCTGACTTTTCTAAAATCTTAAAAATATTTACTTCATGCTAAACCTAGGACTGGAAAACACTCGTTAGAATGTTACTGAATTTTAATAATCAGCTTGTTTTCTCCGCATTTTTTATTTCAAGATAGTATGTTTATAATTTTGGTCAGGAAATTTGTGAATTTTCGTAAAATTTCAATAAGTCCGTTTCTTCAAATTTTTCAGATGTTGATAATTTTTTTATTAAAATTGAATCTTTGTTTCAACTTATTGATCATCTAACGAGGGTCTCCACTCCCAGATTAAGCATGAAGTAAAATTTCGAGTTTAGAAAAGCCTGAAAATTTGGATTTGCTGGGGCGCGCGAGCGAAGCGAGTCGCGCCCCAGCAAATCCAAATTTTCAGGCTTTTCTAAACTCGAAATTTTACTTCATGCGCCACGCGTATAAATCACTAACTTCAAGCGAAATCTTCAACTACTTGGTTAGAGTGAAATAAATTTAGTATGTCAGTTCTCAGTTGTTTAAATAACAGGGAAACTGTTGCCTAGTAAATTTCAAAAAAGGGACTCATTTGGTTTTTCCCCTTAACCCTTCATTTGGATTGGTCCAAATGTTCTGACTTTTCTAAAATCTTAAAAATATTTACTTCATGCTAAACCTAGGACTGGAAAACACTCGTTAGAATGTTACTGAATTTTAATAATTAGCTTATTTTCTCCACATTCTTTATTTCAAGATTGTATGTTTATAATTTTGGTCAGGAAATTTGTTAATTTTCGTAAAATTTCAATAAGTCCGTTTCTTCAAATTTTTCAGATGTTCATAACTTTTTTATTAAAATTGAATCTTTGTTTCAACTTATTGATCATCTAACGAGGGTTTCCACTCCCAGATTAAGCATGAAGTAAAATTTCGAGTTTAGAAAAGCCTGAAAATTTGGATTTGCTGGGGCGCGCGAGCGAAGCGAGTCGCGCCCCAGCAAATCCAAATTTTCAGGCTTTTCTAAACTCGAAATTTTACTTCATGCGCCACGCGTATAAATCACTAACTTCAAGCGAAATCTTCAACTACTTGGTTAGAGTGAAATAAATTTAGTATGTCAGTTCTCAGTTGTTTAAATAACAGGGAAACTGCTATGCTATAATGGACACATCACCATTTTTTTTTTTAAATTGTTTTAGTATTATTTATTGTGTCAAACTCGTACTATGAACAGATCTAACAATTTGTCAATTCTTGAATCGTATTATTTGCATATTTATTATTATTTATTTAAAAATTCCCTATCTTTCGCTAAAAAGGCCGAATTTCCTTGAATATTCCAAGACTTTTCCCGATGAATAAAATCCCCTGACTTTCCCGGTTTTCCCGGTTGGTCGCCACCCTGTTCAAATTATATGCTGTAAATATTAAGATATTCGTTGTTTCTTTTTGTATAGAGTTCAGTTTGAAGCTTTAAACAAGTTTTTTTACTGCCAAGTTAAGCATCAAGTAAAATTCCTTACTTCACTTTTATTTTTATTCGTTAGATGTACATTTCGAGTGCAAAGCACTCATTATCAATAACTAATTCATTAGTTATTGATAATGAGTGCTTTGCACTCGAAATGTACATCTAACGAATAAAAATAAAAGTGAAGTAAGGAATAAAAGTGTTTTTTATTGTGATTAAATACTCCACATAACTCAATAAAACAATGAGTGATCAAGTAAAATTTCAGGCTACAATCTGGGAGTGAAAAACACTCTTTTAAAGCTTCAAATTGAACTTTAAAAAAAAGCGTTTGCATATGTATACTTAAAAAGAACAATTAATTTCCTGTGTATCTATTGCATATAGAAAATAAATTTTCTAAAACTAAATTCAATAATTGAATACAAACCCCTAACTTTAAAAACCTTCCGTCAATCGTGTTCTATATTTCATCGCGGTCGGAATTAGCGGAATTGCATTTTCATACGATAAATAAATTATCTAATGACCTGGATAACGGGATGATTGTGGGTCTTCACAATGCACGGGGCTTGCATATTACATCAAACCATTTTTAAAAGTGGGACATGAGAGGCGAGTGTGGTTAGTGTTTGAAATCGAACCACCTTTAAAAGCAGGACGTGTTGAATTTTGCATTTTTCATACGTCGCATCGCATGTGCACAGTTTCATATCCCCAGTGGTTAAGTTTGGTTTATTTATTATTTCTATGGATATTTATAAAGCGTGGTACGTTTGTAACCCACTTTGATATTTTATAAATATCGTTGCAACTAATGCGCTGCAATTGCGAGGAAATGATTGGCATTATTAACGTGCAATTTTGTTATTTTATGATTTACAAATGATAAAAGAATAAAAACCTTTATAATTGCAGTCTTTATAATTGTCAACTCATTTGGGTTTAAGAGGTTTATAGCGTATGTTCAACAAAAAAAAAAAAAAACTCTAGAGTGCCATGGTTTTTTTTTAATTTAGGTTGGCTATACACTTTGGGAATTGCCGAATAGCCTGGCCAAGCTAAATTTTCAGGCTTTTCTAAACTCGAAATATTACTTCATGCTTAATCAAGAATTTAAAACACTCGATAGAAACTTAAAATTGAAGAACCAAAAGGGTTTCAGATCCTAAGATTGCAATGAAAAGCTTAAGTTTAAAGTTTCATCTTAATATATTTATTAATTTCTTTATTTTACGGAAATCTCCATTTTACAACATATTTACGTGGGCGCCAGCACATTTGGGCACGGGGGGCACTTGTCATCACTTGAGAAAAATTATCAAGTGTTAGGCAATTTGTTGAACATAACCGAAGTGAGTAAACAAAAACGGTAAAATTCGTTGTATTTATCTAAATATTTATATTAGGAACCAAATACTGCTTCTTTTTTCATTTAAATATAGTTTTACATATTTCATATATACATTTGCAAATTAATCAACATGAGATCAAATCTAAGTAGTATATTTTAAACTTCAATATTTCAGTGTTTATACGCCTGGCGCATGAAGTAACATTTCGAGTTTAGAAAAGCCGAATATGGATTGGTCGCTCCAAATTTTTAGGCTTCTCTAAACTCGAAATTTTACGTCATTCTAAGGAGTGAAAACACTCGTTAGAAGACGCTTTAAATTGACCGCTTTTAAAAAACCAATGAATGTCTGCAATTTTATAGTGCATTAATTTGAACATCAAGCGTGAGTCAATTTTAATAAATTTGAATGGTATTGAAATTTCATGTGATTACAATTTGAAAACTTTTCGAGATATCTTTATAACATTTTGGTGGTGGAGGCGGTTACCTTGTGAAACATTCTAACTATTTAATTAAATAACACTTTGTTACGGGGTGGGGTGCTTCGCAGTTGGGATTTATATAAAATCATCGGTAAACAATTGAGGTGTTAAACGAAGACCCACATCGCAACTTCCGGCTAGCTATTTAGTCACTGAATAATAAAATTATGCTTACCAGGGTAATCACTTCACTGATTCTAAGTTAAAAGGTAAATTAAAGGTTTGAAATTGAACTTTAAAAGTAAATGAAAACTTTAGTCAAAGAGTAACAAAATGTATTAACACGAAACAAATTAAACAACGAATATAAATTTACAAATGAAGATAGTAAAATAAACAAGCAAAAGAAAAAAAACAAGAAATACAATTAAAAAAATAACTTACGTACGACCACTGGGTCGTAAAGAATACTTGTAAAAACTTTCGCGGACGCGGACCGAAATTTAGCGCAGTGACGATGCACGGTTCGAAGACTTTTTTGAAGTGATGTTGACGGGTCAACAGACTTTTTTGAAGTGATTTTAGCCTTTGAGGCCGGCGGTATTTATTTGGTTTTTGGTCAACCCTCTTCCGTCTTACCCCTCTGGCGACCACCAACTTTCGTTGGCCGAAAGAAAAATGGTCGAAATAAATATTAAATATTAATATTTTGAAATACAAAATATGTCATTATATGCGCGATATGATTCTGCGTCCGGGCATATATGATATATTTTGATTCGAGCTAAGAACGGGGTTTAATAGAAGTTTAATTTAATTAAGCCGAAGGGGTTGACCTAATTTGCCTAAAAGTAATACCAACGATCTGGAATGATAAAGCGCATCGTTTGGTATATCTAGCAACAATATGCATTGACAATTACGCCTACCAACTCCAAAAAACATATAAACAATAGGGGTGTTATGCCTGGACTTAGAAAATGTATAATAATAAGGAAAATACTGAATAGAAGTTTATGAAACTTCGTCCAAGCATAACGGGGAGCATAGTAATTGTTTATACATATTTGTTGCTATGTGGAACCTCGTCTAAAAGCAAATTAGTAACAATTAAATATCATGACAGCTCGCGGTTTATATCCTTCTGGTTCGAACTAACCATATCGTGTTTGTTGTCGTTCGAATCGTCTTCTTCTCAGTTATCCGATGAGGGTTGTGACGTTCGCGTATGTATTCTACATACGCGAACCACGTAGGGGATGTTCCTATCCCTTGCATTCGGCGGTTTTATAACCCCTGACGTCATGCCCGATTCTTTTGTGCTTCGCACGTACGTTTCGCTCGCGCGATCGGGCCGGTCGCAGGTAGCAGCGTCCCATCGCAGATGTGGCGAACTCGGGGATAACCGGGAAATCCGTATATATTTTGGACAACTCTGGAACTGGAAATAGCGGATGCCGTAGAGTTCTACCCTTGGATGGCCGAGAGGAGTTTTGAGCTGAGTTGAGCTGTCTGATGTTCGAGGGCGCTATTTGAAGAGGTTCCACTAGGCAACCCATCTAACTTAAATAATATCAATGTATGGCGCGAACTTTACTCATTTGGAAAATAAAAGAGAATAAAGCAATATTGTGTACTGAAAAATAGAATGAGGTGAATTGGGACCGTTGTTCCGAATATTAAAATATGTAACAAAATAACGCCCGTGGTTATGTTGCAGCTGAAATATTGCTGAATGAACAAGTTGACGACGCTTACGGAAAAGGGCCGGTAACAACTTTTAACTTTTTTGAATTCACTTTTTATTTTTACGGTGACTAGTTTCGACTCGTCAGTGAGCCATTCTCAAACCAAGTACTTAAAATTAACATTGAGGTCCTTAAAAAATGTATGAATCAGGTAGAAATGCGCCAAAGAGAGGAGTGTATAGATCAGTTCAGTCCGGTCGTTTATTAGCAGAATTCCCGGATGAAGTTTGGCTTTGTGAATTTCTAATGACTCAAGAAGGTTCATTTTACGACCCATTTCAGTGAAATCTAATACCGATAGTACATCTTTGCCAAAAGTATGCTCTTCTTTTAGTAAGTGATTAGAAAATGTTGATTTATCTTGTTTCAACTTATATATTCTTAAATGTTCTTTAAGCCTATTTTCCAAATTTCTTCCAGACTGTCCTATGTACACGCCTTTACATGTTTCACAGGTCAACTTATACATACCGGATTTTTTGTTACTATCTGGTTTTGTTTTAGGCTTAAAAAATTCATACCTGAGGTTTGTATATGGTTTAAAAGCTACTATTATACAGGGTGGACCAAAAGTTTGTTTACATTTCAAACGATGATTTAAAAGAAACTAGTTATGTGAGATAAAAACTTTCTATTTATTATTAAAGTACACAAATAGGGATTTTATTTTTTTTAAATTACATCATCCATATGTGATCCTTGACTATTTTGACACTGCTGCAACCTGGAGCGGAAATTTTCAATGACGGCCTCACAAGTGTTTCGTGAAATGTTTTGCATTTCCTGTCGAATATTTTCCTTCAATTCCTCTAGGGACACTGGGTGGCTGTTAAAAACTTTACTTTTAAGGTATCCCCAAAGAAAGAAGTCCAGTGGGGATAATTCCCGGCTACGAGGTGGCCAGTTAATGGCATCTCTTTTGGATATCACTTGTTGGCAAATTGGAGCCTGTGAGCGTGATCTTGGGGCTTTAATTCCTGTACCATTTGGATTTTGTACAGATGTAAATGTAAATCTTTGTGAAGAATACGAATCAAAGATGTTCTGGGCACACCTAAGGCGTTAGACCGCTTCCGAGTAGAGTCCATAATTTTCACGAATAGACGCTCTTACACGCTCGACGTTTTCGGGATCTCTTGATGTTCTAGGTCGGCCGGATCGTGGTTGATTCATTGTTGAACCTGTCTCCTCGAACTTCTGTACCCATTTTCGAATCATTTGAATCGACGGAGCTTCATTTTTACGGCGTATGTTGTAATGAGCGCAAAATGTTCGTTGCGCTAGAGCAGTGGTGGGGAAACTTTTTTTAAGACGGGCCATTTGTAATAACCAGACAATCGTAGCGGGCCAAAGAATAATGCTTAATCGTAGGTAGGTAGTTTTTATGCGGGTCGTCACATTACGAAGTAAGAACGCGTTCAGCATTCTCACGACGGCACTCTTAAACGGACCGGATTAAACCTTTCCGCGGGCCGTAGTTTCCCCATCACTGCGCTAGAGTAAAAGAATCGTTGTTGCGGTAGTACTCGCGTACACAGAACGCATGTTGTTTATCGCTAAACGACGCCATGGTAATGAATTCCCATTGCCGCTCTTGCGCTTCATAGCTCCTCCGCCCCACCCTGCCGTCACTGCTCGTCGCAGCTACCGATTCAAATTTAAACGGACTTTTGGTCCACCCTGTATTATGTTTCTGTAATATATATCTAATTTTAAAACTAATATTACCGAAAAAATGTGAATACAAAAAAGTTAAAAGTGTTATTTATTTTATAAAATTGTGTGTGTATCTTTATAAATTTTGATTTGCCGAGTCGCGAACATGTTTATGAAAATCATTCAACTTTACTACATATTTCGACTCCTGCGGAAATGTTCAACAATTTTATAATTTTTTTTAAATTTCATTTAGTTTTTATAACTTTAAGAATTGAGGGGTCCAATGCAATAACCAGCCAAGTCCAGTTTTATAAAATGTTGAGGAGAGACAAAAAACTGTTTACATGCAAGAAAAAAAAAACAAAATGATTATTATGCATGCAACTAACAATACACCAAAGCACTAAAAATTATTTAAACCAGATTGTTGCATGTTGTAACACAGAATTTTAAACTTTATAAGAATATTGAATACTTAACCCACTTTCTCATAAACATGGACTTGGCTGATTATTGCATTGGACCCCTCAATTGCAATAATTAAATAAAAAAACCTCTATTTGTTTGGATATTCTCGATATTATTTAATTTTTTAATGCCTAAAGTATCTTTTAAAACAATTTTAATTAAATACCTCTATTTTTCAGGACACATACTTTTGAAACTTGAAAACAATTCCAGCATATGCTAATGACCCCAACAAACACCGCACTTATTGATTTTTCGCGCTAATGTAAATGCACGCAGAAGGGTAACAAACTCACACACTTTTAAACACACACACACTAGTCGTTTTCCTTCTTGTATTGCCAGCTATTATCATTTAAAAACATGGACATAATCAATACATGTGAGCTTTGAATTATTTACTACGTCAAGAATAAGTAAACAATTAAATAATTTTGAATTGTCAAAAATATCACACAGGGATTTTTTCCTGTAAGTATACATATGCATCAGGGTTGTTATGTTTAAAACACTTTGTTTAAAAACAGTGTTTCAAGCATGTTTTAAAACAGCCGTCATGTTTTAAATGATTTTGTTTAAAACGATTGTGCGACGCAACTTCCACTCCATTTCTTCCACTGACCGTTACTTCCACTAGTTCTTATTTCCACTAACCATCACTTCCACTAGTTCTTTTTTCCACTCCATTTCTTCCACTCCATTTCTTCCACTCCAGTTCTTCCACTTACCAATACTTCCACTACACCTTTACTTCCACTAACCACCAATTCCACCATACCTTTTTTCCAATTCAAAATAATTGTACAATTTATTCAAATTACATTATATTATTCCACATTTTATACAGTATAAGAATCACAGAGAGATATTGTGGCCTACAGCTTGTAGGTACTCCAGAATCCTATTTTCTTCGTCGAATTTACTAAATTTTTTGACAATGTTTGCTATTCTTGAGACTTCGATCCAATTTTCGAATTTCGAATTATGGAAGAACTAGTGAAAAAAAGAACAACCGATTCTCCGTGGTGGTGGGGCGCAATCATCTCAGCATGTATGCATTCCTTTTGGAAGTATTGGTAAGTGGAAGAACTGGAGTGGAAGAAATGGAGTGGAAAAAAGAACTAGTGGAAGTGATGGTTAGTGGAAATAAGAACTAGTGGAAGTAACGGTCAGTGGAAGAAATGGAGTGGAAGTAAAGGTGTAGTGGAAGTATTGGTAAGTGGAAGAAATGGAGTGGAAGAAATGGAGTGGAAGAAATGGAATGGAAGAACTGCCCCCCTACGGTTTAAAACATGATTTAAATCTTAAATTTGTTTAAAACATGTTTTAAACGTTAAATTTGTTTAAAACATTTTTTTATTATCTTAAATTTGCTAAATTATTATTATTTATAATTATTTTATACTACTTCATTAAGATTTTTTGTTTACGTTTTAAAATGTTAGCTAAATTGTTGAAGATATTTCAAATTACATTATTAAACATAACATTTTATTACAATAAAATGTTACAACTGTGTGTGCATAAATGTGATTTTTAAATACAGGGAATTTTTCTTTCAGGTATACATATGCATACACTGTAAATTTTACGACATTCCTTGTTTTTTTAAAAGATTTCAATTAGAATCTTTAAACGAGGGTTTTCCACTCCCAGACTAAGCATGAAGTAAAATTTCGAGTTTAGAAAAGCCTGAAAATTTGGATTGGCCGCGTAGCGAAGCGGAGCGGCCAATCCAAATTAGGCTTTTCTAAACTCGAAATTTTACTTCATGCGCCACACGTATAAAACACTGAAATATCGTAAAGTTTTAAATATACGGCTTTAGCAATCTAATATGTAGATGTGAATAAAACGTGAGTCAAATTCTGCGCTGAACAAATTCTTTAAAACAACAATCCAATAACTCTAACGTATATTAGGTTGCCTATAATCGTTGTTGTATGTGTGTGTTTTTTTAACTTCACTGTTAATCAGTGTTTTAAAGCGTGGCGCATGAAGTAAAATTTCGAGTTTAGAAAAGCCGAATTTGGATTGGCCGCTCCGCTTCGCTACGCGGCCAATCCAAATTCTTAGGCTTTTCTAAACTCGAAATTTTACTTCATGCTTAGTCTGGGAGTGGAAAACACTCGTTAACGACCTCAAATTAACCACTTTGAAACAACGAATTCCCGCAAATTTTGAAAACGCTGTAATTATCAGGATATGTATACTCAAAAGAAAAATGCCGTGTATCTTCTGTTTTAAACACGTTTTAAACGTGTTTTAAACATGTTTTAAATATGTTTTTAATTTTTAACGTTTTTTAAATTGAAAAAAAACGTTTTTTCTAACAACCCTGATATGCATACGCTGTAAATATTTTGATATTGAAGTTTAAAACGAGTGTTTTCCACTCCCAGATTAAGCATGAAGTAAAATTTCGAGTTTAGAAAAGCAAAGCGAAGCGACCAAATCAAATTTTCAGGCTTTTCTCAGCTCGAAATTTTACTTCATGCTTAATCGAGGAGTGGAAACACTCGTTCCAAACTTAAAATTAAACGCAAATTGAAACCGAAAAATGTCTGCAAATTTACATCGTATACATTACAAGAAAAATTCACAGTATGCAATATAATAAGTTATAAATAGAAATCTTAAAAAGAAATGCAGAATTTTACCTAAAATCAACTTTTAGAGTTAACTGTATAATTGCTCGGCCATAACGGGTTAACATACTTTTATTTCATATAAAAAATATAAATTTTTGCATAATTTAACCGTCTTTGTATTTAAAATAGTTTACGATGCACAGTGTGTCAGCGCGAGCTCGCGAGGTCCACTGGCGGTTTTTGGACCAAAATTGAAAACTGAATATTTAAAAATATTACTTTAAGCGTTCTATTGTGTCCTTAATAGAATGCCTTAGGTCATTTTTTCAAATTTTCAGTTATCAATTTTGGTCGAAAAACCGCCAGTGGACCTCGCGAGCTCGCGCTGACACACTGTGCGATGGTGAGCAAGACAAAACAAAAGAATGTTATACCGGGTGTTTGATTAAGCGTGGCCACCGGCTGTATTTTGGAAACTATGCAGCGTAGGATGTTGGGGTAAAAAATGTCATAATAAAGCGAGGCAAAGAGAAAATGCTAGAAATAATTTATAAGTATCAAACTCCGCCGCTAGAGGGCGTAACATATATCGGCAAATTAAAAAAAACATGTTTTTTTTTGCAAAAAAAAAAAAAAATTAAGCTAGATTGAAATTATTCAAATCGTAATCTACGCTGAATTTGACTTAATTTCAACTATTCACTTGTTTATTTATCTCTCATATTTAGAAGAAAGTCAGACCTCCGAACAGAAAAATATAGAACAAAAAAATACACCCAACACCTTAAAACAGACATAATCAAAATATACAATAACATACCACAATACATAAAATCATTAAAATATATACCCTACAAATTGAAATTAAAGAATAAACTACTAAACAACGAATTACAATAAAACAGAATGAAAACATGCAAACATCCTTCAATACCGCTAGCCCGAGATCTGGTCCTACAACCGAGAATCACGAGGCGAGGACAGAAGGAAGGAACTCCAACAGCGACAACTACAGACGATACATCAAACAAATAATATACATACATATACGTGTAATTGAAACACTGAAATAAATAAATTATTTCTTAAGCCAAAAAAAAATAGGGGCGAGCGAAAAAGTGTAGTTATTAAACTGCATGTAACTTTAGCTAGGATTAACCGAAATAAATAAAATTAGTCTCGTTTGATAGAGAATTGGAAGCACTTTAAAACACATTTAACTCTCATTGTCTTAAGTTTTTATAGTAAGCACCAGAGGGCGTTTTTGGAACAACATCAATATTTTCTAGATTTTCTCAAAATATTCAAACTGTCAGGTGATCTGCACCTCTTAGGCTAGTTTTCTACAGGGTAAAATACTGAGAAAACTGCTGAAAACCTCATCTTGATATCTTTATTCAACCGAAGATATAGTAAAAAGTTGGTATATTAAAAGTTTGGTACCGCTCGAAATATAAAAACTTATTATAAAATCTAGTAGACCTTTGGGCTCATTTGTTTTATGTTCAAGACGTCAAAACCGAGAATTGAAAGAATAACTTTTCCTAATTTATAAAAATAGTTTTATATGGCGCGCGGTTGGAAATAGGCAAATCTACCAAACTTTTGACTATATCTTCGGTTAGAATAAAGATATCAGGATGAGGTTTTCGCCATTATTCTCAATATTTCACCCAATAATAAACTAGCGTAAGAGATCTGTACCTTACAATTTGAATTTTTTAAGAAAATCTAGTAAATATAGATGTTGTTCCCAAAAACGCCCTCTGGTGCTTACTATTAGAACTAAATTTAACGAGAGTAAAATGTGTTGTAAAGTGCTTCCAATTCTCTATCAATCGAGACTAATTTCAATAATTTCGGTTAATCCTAACTAAAGTTACATGCAGTTTAATAACCAAACTTTTACGCTCGCCCCTACTTTAAATGTAAGAGATAAATTATGACATTTTTTACCCCAACATCCTACGCTGCATAGTTTCTGAGATACAACCGGTGGCCACGCTTAATCAAACACCTGGTATTTAACAAATTCTAAAACAATGAAAAATAAAATTGTCTCTATGATTGTTTTTGTAACAAAACAGGCTGATCAAAATTTGCACTAAATTTTAAAATAATTTTAATTTCCGATCATGTAGGCCACATAAGCTCACTAAATTGAAGTTATTTAATGGTACGTGACCATTTATCGTACAATAAAGATTGTCCGTGCCTTTTCGAGATTTGAACAGAATCTCCTTGTCCCCTTTATACCTAGATAGTATAAGGGGGCAGAAAGATGGGTCACCAGATTACAGTTAAGATTATAACTAAAATATTTGTAATATGTAATATTCGTAAATAAATTTAATAATAAAGCACTCAAAATGTGCACCTAGCTAAAAGAAAATATTAATGTAAAAAAGTGTTAATTTTTATCAATTTAAAATTCTTTATTTGTCGTATTATTGTACAAGTTAATCAAGTTTATATTCCTTTTTACTAATCATTACCTGTACTTAAAAATTCATCAAATAAGTACGGTATCCTTGAATAAAATGTATAAATAGGAATTCATTTTCGGACAAAATACTGTGCGTAGAAATAACGCCGGGAAAGGTCAAGGTCTGTTAATAAAGGAAACAGGTCGACGTTATTTGATTTTAAAATTTAATTAGGATACAATCGATAACAAGAAATTTGACTAAACATTCTAATTAGTTGTTTTTATGCATTCTAGAATAATATTAAACAAATGAGTACTGCCAACGATTACAACAAGTTCCATTGGTTTCAATTATTTACTGGCTCTTTGCAATTATTCAAAACCAAATTATATACTCACACGGTATATTCATATACTTTTTATATATTTTATGTATTAATGTTACATTTATTTTGTAAGCTTTAAAATATTATTTGTTTAGTATATCTATTTTGTATAAAATGGGGGTTCCCGTCAATAAATATATTATTATTATTATTAAATACAGGGTGGAAATCTTAACTGGAATAAGTTCGGTATTTATGAAATGAGAAGTTCCAGAAAAAAATCCTCGTACAGGTGGATTTTTGTTCCTTATTGCGCACTTTTTAGCGTCTTTAAAACAAGTATGACGTCACTAGAATTTCACGAATAACATCATAGGCAATTTTTTTAAATACAAACAATTTTTTTATTTCACTAAATTTGTAGCTCTTTTCTCTCTCTTTACGACCATGTAAAAATATTTTGTTTTTTTTTATTTCAAAAATTAAACATTTTTTTTTTAAATAAATGTATTCAATGTAACGCATGTTCAAAATGAGTACCGTTTCTCTCTTGGCAAATAGCTAATCGGTGATAAAACCCATCCCTTACATTTTGAAACATTTAATGCCTGATACGTTTCTTTAGATCCTCAATATTCTCCGGTTTTGTAACATAAACTTTGTTCTTGAAATATAAAAACATAAAAAAACAAAATATTTTCACACGGTCGTAAAGAAAATGAAAAGGGCTACAAATTTAGTGAAATAAAAAAAACTGTTTCTATTTTAAAAAAATGCCTATGACGTCATACGTGAAAGGCCAGTGACAAAAATCGACCTGTCCGAGTATTTTTTTTTTCTGGAACTTTTCATTTCATAAATACCGAATTTATTGAAGTTAAGGTTTCCACCCTGTATACTGGATAAAATAAAACAATTACGATTGAATGCAGGAAATAAAACTTTCGACAAATTATCTTCAAATGACTATTTGACGACAGTTATCCTTAAAAATCTGGTAGTCAGTACTACGGATTCTAAAAAGTATCAAACTTATTTTATCTAAACAAATCTTGCGCTATCAAAATTCGAGCAATTTTCTTTGGGATATGCAAGTATAATTAAAAATAAAAATCCCAAAGCAAATTGCGCCAGACGCTTGAATTTTGGAAGATTACATTTATAATATTTATTAAAGTGAGATCAAACTTAAGCAGTATCAACATAAAGAAACATTGAATTTGCCAATAGTTTACAGAATATTTAGAAAATATGTACAATTCAATTTCTGTTGGGGTGTTAGCTCGAGAAGTAGTTGTTTCAATGAATATTTGGAGAAGTCTTAACGAGACTAATTTTTGCAGAAAGTCGAAATTAATTTTAATTCGTTTTTATATTAAGCAGTATTGTTTGAATTTCACTTCAAATCAGGGATGTTATGTTTAAACCACTTTCTTTAAAAACAGTGTTTTAAACGTGTTTAAAAACGGCCGTCGTGTTTTAAACGGTTTTGCTTTAAACATGTTTTAACTCTTAAATTTGCTTAAAACATGTTTTTAACGTTAAATTTGTTTAAAACGTGTTTTTTATTATTTTCAATTTGCTAAATTATATTTTATACTACTTCATTAGAATTTTTGGTTTACATTTTTATATTTTAGCTAAATTGTTGAAGATATTTCAAATGACATTAATAAACATAACATTTTATTACAAGAAAATATCAAATATGTGATTTTGTGATTTTTAAATACATGGAATTCTTCCTATATATATGCATATACGGTAAATTTTACATTCGTTGTTTTTTAAAAATATTTTAATTTGAATTTTTAGACGAGGGTTTTTCACTCCCAGACTAAGCATGAAGTAAAATTTCGAGTTTAGAAAAGCCTAAGAATTTGGATTGGCCGCGTAGCGAAGCGGAGCGGCCAATCCAAATTAGGCTTTTCTAAACTCGAAATTTTACTTCATGCGCCACACGCATAAAACACTAAAATATCGCAAAGTTTAAAATATATGGCTTTAGCAATCCAATATGTAGATGTGAATAAAACGTGAGTCAAATTCTGAGCTGAACAAATTGTTTAAAACAGTGATTATAGGCAGCCCAATAACTCTAATGTATATTAGATTGCCTATAATCGTTGTTGTATGTGTTTGTTTTTTTTAACTTCACTGTAAATCAGTGTTATTAAACGTGGCGCATGAAGTAAAATTTCGAGTTTAGAAAAGCCTAATTTGGATTGGCCGCTCCGCTTCGCTACGCGGCCAATCCAAATTCTTAGGCTTTTCTAAACTCGAAATGTTACTTCATGCTTAGTCTGGGAGTGGAAAACACTCGTTAAAAGACTCAAATTAACCGCTTTTGAACAACGAATACCCGCAAATTTAAAAAACGCTGTAATTATCGGGATATATATACTTAAAAGAAAAATGCCCAGTATGTTCTGTTTTAAACACGTTTTAAGCGTGTTTTAAACACGTTTTAAACGTGTTTTAAACATGTTTTTAATTGTTAATGTTTTAAACGATGTTTCAATGAAAAAAACACGATTTATTAAAAAAACTGTTTGTTTCAGTTAAAATGAAAAACACGGTTTTTTGACAACCCTGCTTCAAATCAGTGCTTTATACGCGTAAAGCATAAAGTAAAATTTCAGTTTAAAAAATGCTGAAAATTTAGATTGGTAGAAATCATGCTCAAACAAGGAGTGGAAAAACACGTTAGAAGCTTTAAATTTGCCGTTTTTAAAAAAACAACGAATTCCTGCATATTTACCAAACGCTCTAATTTTCGGGGTGTGTATACTTAAAATAAAAATAAAAGAAACTTAATTTTCTTCATCATGGGTGAAATTTAAAAGTGAATTCAAGTTCCTAGTATCTAAAGCTAATTAAACCTATTGTATTACAAGATATCATATGAACTGTAATATTATATCAAAACTGATAGTCTTGGGTCCATATTCCAGTGTAGTAAAAACATAAAAATTAGCAAATATAAAGCAAGAAATAGAGCCTCGGTGGCCGAGTGGGTAGAGACCCCGCCCACAGACCAAAAGGTTCGAATCCCGTCCGGCGGAATAATTTATGAATTATAAATCATCGCATCCGGGTCCATGGATGCAGTGTGAATGAGTTTGTGTTGTTACAGGAGTAAATGGTTATTTATCGAAATTAGAGTTGGTTAAACACATTGAAATGTTAAAATATTTAAATAGATTGATGGCTAATGGTCTACTAAGGCCAATAAATGAAATTTAAAAAAAGCACGAAATAAATTTTATAATTTAATCATTTATATCGTAAGTTTAATTAACAAAAAAACTCTAGAGTGCCATGGAAAATATTATAGGTTGGCAACTCTGAAATTATATATAATAATTATTATGTCTGACGTTTTATGTGTCAATTCCTAAAACATGTAGCCAACTGAAATTTTAAAAAAGATTAAATCATGGCACTCTAGAGTTGATTTTTTTTAACATACAATATTATCTTACATACTTTACATATAATTGTTTTTAAAACTTGTCAAATAATTATTAGAAAATATTTGTTCAAGTTTATTTATAACATCTCAAAAGAGAGATGATTAATTCCATGATACAACCGCAGAATTCTCGCAAAAATTACTCATCGCATTAACACACGTGGTTCATTTGTTTAAAAGCGCGTACTTCCGAACAAATAAATAAACCAATCGGCAAATCCAAATTTGTTGGCTTTTCTAAACTCGAAATTTGACTTCATGCTTAATGAAGAAGTGGAAACACTTGTTAGAAGTATAAACTCAATCGAAATAACTCAATGGCCAGTGTTAGTAGTATGTGCTCAGAATAAAAATACTGTCTACCCTCATTTAGTTTATAACAAATATTTATCTTTATTCGGTAATTTGTATCTATAATGTTATTAACTTCTTCTTGCTTCTCGTCTGGGTTGCATTCATCTTGAAATCTTCTTAATCAGGGCCGCAGTAATTTCATAAATTCAAATCAGAAATTTGAAATTATACAAGTATTCGATATTTTGAACTTCACTTTAAATTGCTTCGCTCGCGCGCCCCGGCAAATCCAAATTTTCAGGCTTTTCTAAACTCGAAATTTTACTTCATGCTTAATCTGGGAGCGGAAATCAATGTTTTCACAGAATATTTTAAATGTTTTTAATTTTGACAAACACGTTAATTTCCGTTAAATTGCATGTAAACATTTACTCCTAACCTTTTCAAGAATATTTCAAATAAAATTTAGTATTTAGTTTGATTTCCTTCTTTCATATTTTCATATTTATTGAAGTGTTGAATACTAGTTCGACCTAATGTATACACCCATTTTTACAGTCGTTTTGTAATTTGTTATTCTCTAAACATGTTTGTATATATATATCTGTTTTGTACGTAGTTGTAGTCACTTCATGTTCAATAATGACAAGCTAAATTTGCCGAAACTGCAGTCACATAAAAATAAATTGTGTTATACAAACAAAGTTAAAACGTTTTTTATTGAGTTCAACGAGTGTTTGAACTCCTTATTTAAGCATAAAGTAAATATTTCGAGTTTAGAAAATCCTGAAGCCCTTCAGGCTTTTCTAAAATCGAAATATTTACTTCATACGCCAGGCGTGTAAAGCAAGAATTTAAAGTGATTTTTTGCAATATTTTTTTACACTAATACAAAAATTTTAACAATTTTAACCTATTCTGGCTAAATTTAATTAAATTGACAATAGGAATAATATTCTCAGAAAATAACGCAGGGCGCGGGTTGGCCAGCCCTTTTTTAAATGTAAACCTCACTTAATTTCATGAACAACCTATTTATTTATTAATACAAGACTATTTAAAAGACTTTGTTTAAGTTCATTAACTCCTCTGAAGTTCCTTTATTATAATTATTTATTTGTTCCTCCTTTATTAGATGTAATTTCTGTTTCTGATTGTGTTGATTTGTGTATATTTTTTTGTGGTTTTGTGATTATTGTGTATATATAGTCGTATTTAATGGTCTCCTGTAATATAGAATTGGAATTGGAATTGTGTTTCTATAGTTCTCAAATGTTCTTAATTATTCATAACAGCTTAACAGTCATAATAAATGTCATATGTCGTATTATAAACGAAATGTTAACTGTCACTATTGACACAATGTAATGTCGATTGTCGACGCCGACTTGGACATAAGTAAAGGTCAACTGTCAAAAATGTAGAAATTAACAGAAATAAATATTAAGTAGCATGTTAAAACTGCCGTGATTTGTCAAAATTTGTCTTAAAAAACATGCAAAAATTGTTCAAAATCGTAGTAACTACAACAACAAAAATGTACTATACTATTGACAATTAACATATTCAACAAAATAATGACTATTTTAGAACTGGTTTGTTCTTCTATTTTGACAGTTTTTAGAGTTACACATGCATGAGGATGATGACGTTTGATATAAAAATTGGTATCTTCTTGACGATATACACCATTCCATTTGTTTCTGGATCTCGCCTAGCCATGCTTTCGTGTTGTTATGTTGCAGTATCAACATTTACATTTTTTATTAGTTGCCACTCCTGATTCCTTATTTTAACAGTGTTGCAATAATTTATGATATCATAAGTAATTAAAATGTGTTAACGGGAAGACCCAAGCGAGAAATACAAATGGATGACGAAATAAGTTTGCAGAGCCGAATTCATTATATTTGTTACATACAATATTATTGCTGTGTTTGTATGTACAAAAACCAAGTAGTAAATTTTGTTAATCTTAAAACTGCATATTATTATCCTTTTATATCTGAAAATTTGTAAAACAGGCAACAGTGTAAGATCACAATAGTCAGAAATTATAACCTTAAAATCGAACATCTGACAGTGACATTTAAAAACCCTGATTTAAAACACAACCAGCCCCATTTACAATACTTAAACTGTCACTTTTCCATAGCTAGGCGAGATCCAGAAACAAATGGAATATATTATAGTTGATAATTTTTTGTATGGATTGTCTCAGAAATAGCAGAACCACAACAAAAATCAGCCTATGAAATTACGCACCTTGTTGGTTGCCGAAAAGTGAAATTCAAACTGAAGCATAGAGACCTAAGCACACGAAATTGCCGCTGTCATTTTAGAATCACAACTGACGGTTCTTTACCAAGCGTTAGTTTGCGTCTATTTGCACATCTTGTGTTATCAATATGTTTAAAACACACGTTTCAATAACATAAGAGTGACAATATACGTATAAGAAAAATTTTAATTTGTGCCAATGATGAAAATATTAAACAAAAATGTCAATTATGTTAAATATGTTAATTTGCTTCAAAATTGTCAATTTATTACAAAAATGTCAATTTATAACGAAACAACAATTTATGTGAATAATACTCCTGGAAAAAAAATCAATTTATGTTTAAACCTATATCTTCGTAAGATTGTTTACTTTCATCAACATTTTAAAGTATCAGTGATTTATCTATTTAATCAACAGAGTCTATTTATTAAATTGAATTGAATTAAATCGCCGTTATCTTCTACATAAATTCACATTTTGGCGTAATTCTTAATTTCAGTCAAAAAAACAATATCAACTTAAGTAAATCTCTAATAATATCATATTTTTCAGAAAGAATAATAATAATATAATCAATTTTCAAAGCTATCGGAAGTGTCACAGAAAATCTATAAAAATTCGTAAATTTTTACTATACTGACTATATATTGACTGCAGAGGCGGCTCGCAGCCTAACTTCAGGGTAGGGCAGAGATCCAAGGAAATATGTACCCGTTATTGAAAGGTGACTTTGTTGTGCAATTCCTTGTATTTACAAAGCGCGATCCTAACCTCAAATTTTGTGTGCCTTGGCGCTGTGGCCGACTCTGAAGTTAGGCTGCGAGCCGTTGCTGATTGTATATCTTGACGGGTGTGAAGTTAGCAATAGATCCAGCAATAGATTTTAAAAAATTCATATCTCGGAAAAAACAAAAGCAAATTAAATGAAATTTGAAGATATTTACTTCAAATAGCCTAAATTATTACCCTAAGAAATATAAAACCCTTAACTTTTACCCTTCATATTTTTTCACCTCTTCCAAAAATATGTTATGATTTTTTTTTAATTTGGCAATACATAATTATAAAGTTACTTTTTAGCTCAAAACATCTCTATAATACCTTCTTTTGATAAGTGAAATCAAAAAAACGTTTCGACACTCCGTTCGCCACTAAACTATTGTTTTACCCTAAGATTTCAAAAATTAATATCTCAGAGAAAAAAAAATACAAATCGAATAAAATTTAAAATACACGATAAGAGATGTCTAAGTTATCACCCAAAAAAAAAAATGACCCATAATTTTTACCTATAATATTTTTTCACCCCTTCCAAAAACGTAATCAATTGTTTTCTACTTTGGCAATGTTCCATAAAATTCATTTTTATCTCAAAATATCTCTATTCTACCCTCTTTTAATACACCTAATCAAAAAAAACGTTTCGTCACCCTGTTCACCCCTAAAATATATTTTTTACCCCGTGAATATGGAAATCAATATTTCCGAGAAATCAAAATCAAATCAAACAAAATATTACTAAGGAATACATCTTAATTAATAGCACAAAGAAGATCAACCCCTAAAATTACCCTTTCATTTTTTCTTGTCTTTAAATGTAATATATATATATATTGATATGTATCATATATTATTTCTTTTTATCATGAGTGTGTTTACTCTAATAAGCAAAAGTAAAAAAAAAGTGTCAGGCACTTTACCCCCAAATAATAAAATAATAATCTTCTGCTCGTCGTATGGATTTATATGCGTATGGAATTATGTGCAACGATTTAAACATTATTTTTTCTGAATTTGGCAAAGGGCCATAGATAAATACAAATTGTTATTCTTATCATTAATGTGTGTACTTTCATAATCAAAAGCCAAAAAAACGTTTGGAGCACTTTTCCACCCCCCGAAAAAAAAAAAATCTCCCGCTCGTCACGTGTGGATCCATATGCAATAAATTAAACATTATTTTTTCCGAATTTGGCAAAGGGCCATAGATAAATAAAATTTGTTATTCTTATCAATAATGTGTGCACCTTCATAATCAAAAGTCAAAAAAACGTTTGGAGCACCGAAAAAAAAAATCTCCCGCTCGTCGTGTATGGATCCGTATGCAACAAATTAAACATTATTTTTTCCGAATTTGGCAAAGGGCCATAGATAAATAAAAATTGTTATTATCAATAATGTGTGTACTTTCGTAATCAAAAGTCAAAAAAACGTTTAGAGCACTTTTTCACCCCCGAAAAAAATTATCTCCCGCTCGTCGTGTATGGATCCATATGCAATAAATTAAACATTATTTTTTCCGAATTTGGCAAAAGGCCATAGATAAATAAAAATTATTATTCTTATCAATAATGTGTGTACTTTCATAATCAAAAGTCAAAAAAACGTTTGGATCACTTTTTCACCACCGAAAAAAAAATAATCTCCCGCTCGTCGTGTATGGATCCATATGCAACAAATTAAACATTATTATTTCCGAATTTGGCAAAGGGCCATAGATAAATAAAAATTGTTATTCCTATCAATAATGTGTGTACTTTCATAATCAAAAGTCAAAAGAGCGTTTGGAGCACTTTTTCACCCCCGAAAAAAAATTATAATCTCCCGCTCGTCGTGTATGGATCCATATGCAATAAATTAAACATTAATTTTTCCGAATTTGGCAAAGGGCCATAGATAAATAAAAATTGTTATTATTATCATTAATATGTGTACTTTCATAATCAAAAGTCAAAAAAAACGTTTGGGGCACTTCTACACCCCCGAAAAGAATAATCTCCCGCTCGTCGCGTATTGATTTAAAATATTTTTTTTTTGAATTTGGCAAAGGGCCATAAATAAATAAAAATAGTTATTCTTATTATTAATATGTGGACTTTAATAATCAAAAGTCAAGAAAACGCTTTGAGCACATTTTCAATTTTTTCAATATTTTAGGGGTGAACAGGGTGACGAAACGTTTTTTTGATTAGGTTTATTAAAAGAGGGTAGAATAGAGATATTTTGAGAAAAAAATTAATTTTATGGAACATTGCCACAGTAGAAAAAAATTGATTACATTTTTGGAAGGGGTGAAAAAATATTATAGGTAAAAATTATGGGTCAATTTTTTTTGGGTGATAATTTAGACATCTCTTATCGTGTATTTCAAATTTTATTCGATTTGTATTTTTTTTCTCTGAGATATTAATTTTTGAAATCTTAGGGTAAAACAATAGTTTAGTGGCGAACGGGGTGTCGAAACGTTTTTTGATTTCACTTATCAAAAGAAGGTATAATAGAGATATTTTAAGCTAAAAAGTAACTTTATGAAATATTGCAAAATTAAAAAAAAATCATAACATATTTTTGGAAGGGGTGAAAAAATATGAAGGGTAAAAGTTAAGGGTTTTATATTTCTTGGGGTAATAATTTAGGCTATTTGAAGTGTATATTTTCAAATTTCATTTAATTTGCTTTTGATTTTTCCGAGATATGAATTTTTTTAAATCTATTGCTGGATCTATTGCTAACTTCACACCCGTTATATCTTGACAGCTGTCACTGTCTTCTTACATATTACATAAGTATGTGAATAATGCTTGAACATTTTTCAGTAGATACACACGGATATTTATAACGGAGAGAAACATTTTTTCGAAAAAGCAATTAACACGAAGTTTAAGATCTTGAACTTTCAAAAATGTCAAAAATGCTAAAATAGTATTTTAATCTTCAGAATAAAAAATAAAATACATATAAAAAAAACATGACTTTGCAAAAAAGCGCGATCCTTGAAACACTTGAAGCAATTTGGGTTGGCCAGCCCTGAGTTAAACCTACGCTATGTACTAGAAGAAAAACGTCACAAACATTAATCTTAAAATTACACTAAGGCCCAGTTGCACCATAAAAGTTGAACTTCAGTTCAAGCTGAACTCGAGTTTAAGATGACAGTTCTCGTTGTTCTAATGTCACTTTGAACTAGAGTTCAGAGTTGAACCAGTTCAACGTGTTTGATGCAACTGGCCCCAAATGTCACTAGAATTAAGTTGGAACACATGAAATTGCGCTGTTGCTACATTCATTTTATCATTTAGATTAACATACATCATCCTGTAATTACATATTAGACGACAGAGCTGGGACGAATACTCGTAAAAAGGATTCGAATCACGAATCCGAATCACCTAATATGATTCGAATCACGAATACTCGAACAAAGGATTCGTAAGAGATAAATATGATTCGAATCAAGGATTCGTAAGAGATAAATATGATTCGAATCAAAGATTCGAATCCTGTTTTTTCGAATCACGAATACAAATCCTTTAAGAATAAATTTGATTTTATTATTTTTTGCAACCATTAATATATAAATATCGTTGCCAGTTGTTTTAACAAAAATATTCAAAACCTAATTATTTATTATTAACACTGAACATCGTTGATAACAGACTAAATATCTGATTCCCTGTTACTCTGATTAAAGATGTATTTGTGTGTTTCTGAACTTCACTTCAAATCAGTGTTTTGTACGCGTGGCGCATAAAGTAAAATTTCGAGTTTAGAAAAGCCCGAAAATTTGTCTCGGGTCGCTGCGCGACCCTCGACAAATTTTCACGGGGCTTTTCTAAACTCGAAGTTTTACTTCATGCTTAGCCTGGGAGTGGACATCCCGTTCAAAACTTCAAATTGAACTCTATTATAATATCGACGAATGCCTGAAAATTACGTGAATAAAAAATTCACTGAATATCATTAAAACCGGGAAAGTCGGAGAAAAGTCATGAAATTATATTTAAATTGACCAAAACACTAGCAAAAAAGCCATATGATATTATTAAATTTGTCAAAATCAGCAGGCAAATTACAAAACGCGTAAAAATTAATAACATTAACTTAAATATTGATAAAAACAATGAAAACAATTTAACAATTCTGTGGGGTTTCCCACAGAAGAGTTATATTAAAAGGCCAGGGAAAAAAATCGTGAACCAGGGAAATGTCGGAAAAATTTAACATTTCAGATTGTGGCTACCATGTCAGTTTTACTTCAAATAATATTAAACAAAATTTTAAAAACTAGATTATTATCTTTAAAAACATGTTCAGTCATTTAATGTTCTTATCAGAGCATTCAGATTGAAGTTTCGAACGAGCGTTTCCACTCCCAGACTAAGCATGAAGTAAAATTTCGAGTTTAGAAAAGCCCCGTGAAAATTTGTCGAGGGTCGCGCAGCGACCCGAGACAAATTTTCTGGGCTTTTCTAAACTCGAAATTTTACTTCATGCGCCACGCGTATAAAACAATGATTTAACAAGAAATTTAAAAACACAAAAGAAAATTATCAAGTTAATCCTCACAATTAATTCGAATTAATTCTGACGTTTCAAAACCTTTTGTAAGTATTCGAATCTTTTTATAAATATTCGAATCCTTTTAGAAGGATTCGAATCACCTACATTTGGATTCGAATACGAATCCTCTTAAAACAATGTAACGAATACGGATCACGAATCCAGTTGAACTAAAGTATTCGAATGCCTCTTTTGAATCCTCTAAAACCTGGGTCTCCAAACTATCTTCTTCGCGGGCCACAAATACAATTCTACATAATAAAGTCGGCCAAGATCCGATTAATTTTATAAAATTATGAAAAATTTAAGAAACAATTGTTACAATATTTCAAAATATGACATTTACAAAAAAAATACAAACAATCGCGGGCCGGATTTGGCCCGCGGGCCGTAGTTTGGAGACCACTGCTCTAAAATATTCGAATCCTGCCCAGCTCTGTTAGATGACATGTCACTGACTTATGTACACTGTATAACATACTAAATAGTAATTTAAATTGTCTGAAAACTTTTGGTTTCAACCCTGTGGGGCGACGACTAGGAGCAATAAACTATCCACTTCCGAGGATGATGCGTTTTGCAAATTTATTACAGCGTTTTGATAATTTTGATTTATGTGCTGATTCTATAAATACTTTTAAACGTAATTTACTGCGTATCGATTTAGAAAGTATTCTTGCACAACTTCATCACCTTAATATTTTGTGTTCCTCATTATTGTGCATAATGTACCTATTTTTAAGTAAATATTAGATATAAGTTATATTTTATAATCATTGAATAAAATTGGAGATTTTCCGTTTTCGTAATAAATAAATAGTTCAAAGCTAACTAATAGCATATAGATTTTGTTTGTTATTCATACAATATGTTGTTAATATCGTGAAGGGTCTAGTAGAAATTAACTAGGATGAAATTATATTAACGGATATTAAAGGCAATTATATCAATAATCCCTTTAGTTTCTTAACAATAATTGTGAAGATTGATTGTTAGATTGAAGGGCGTTATTAGTCACTTTCGTGTAAATTAACGCGAAATCAAGTTGCACTAACGTCAGAATCTATTTTGTATTTCTTTATTAAAGTGAATCATTTCCCACTAGTTATAGTTAACGACAGTATTTGAGTGTGATCTTTACTACACCATTAATGTACCATTCATGCTCACTAACTCAAATCAATGATTTAAATAAGAAAAACCTCGACAAAAAGGATTTAAAAACTGTTCTGTCTGAATCTCAAACTCCAATATATCCCACATGAAATACTTTTTTTTAACCCTCTCTAGAAATGTGTTGATTTTTGCACTGTCCATCCCCCTAAAACCGGCAACATGGCGTTCGCAACGTGCCCTGAGCGGATCAACCCCGAAATATCCACCCTCCACCCTTATAATCTCGCCATTAGCTATTGTCAGTTTTATTAAAGCCAGAAAATTTGTGCAACAATGTCCGAGAAGAGAGATTTTCTGGAGAAAAACAGGTATATGCGGGTTCTGGGATCGGCGAAGGGTACGTCTTTTTGAAAGGCAGGTGGTCACAACAGCAGCTGTACCATCCAATGAAAAGAGACGGGAAACGTTCATCCTTGTCCTTTAAATTTCCTGTATTACATTACCCACATCACTCTCGAATTAAATTAACAAATTTCCTAAAAATTAAAGCGGATATTAATCAGAAACTCACTAGTTTTCTTATAAACAATAAATCGATTGTGATTTTTTGTATAAACAAACTTTGACGTTTCGTAATTGTTTGTAATAATAACAAATACTCGCTTGTATGTTTTTTGATTTCTTGAAACAACAGCTCAGTTCATTTGTAATGTTGTTTCCTGAAAAATACGGGCGTGGATTTATTTAAAGAATTCCAGGCTCAACCCTTGAATTCGAACCGGCGTGGGTGGATTTCGGCACGGGGATGAAACACTATTTATAAAAAAAAAATTAAAACCGCACTCACCGGTAGATCCTTCGGGGATTTGTTTGTTTAAATATCCAATGCGTAAATTTATAAACCTTGATTTAATTCACCACACACAGAGAATAGATATATTCGAGGATATTAGCACGGAACGGAGGAGAACACTCGCGCACCACAAGCGACTGCGACTTCGGATGTCTCTCTTCGCTACGCCTATTCTCTAGAGGGAATCGAACTGAGGCGGAAACGCACGACGGCCTTCGATTGTTTCGCGAATAAGCCCGCGCGCTGCCAACTTTGCAAATCACAATTTCAAATCTACAACAATTCGGAACAATCACAATAAATAATGTACTTATTACGATCAAGTATTTTGTAAATAATAATTTATTTTAGGTGTTGATTAATTCATGTGCGTTTTAGTTTGTTTTTAATAGTTATGGTGTAAAGGGGATGTGCCCCACCCTTCCATAGAGGCGATACTGCCACCCTACGTATGTTTTCATCCCCCAATATCACGCAATGACTCATTATTAATTATGTTTACTGGAAAAATACTTCTTAACAAAAATATTATTATTTGCTTATCACAATTTAGAATTTTAATGTCCAATTAATTTAAAATTGGTTGATATTAAATTAAGTTTCACTTTAAAATAGATGAAAACAGCTCTGGAAGAAAATGACTACCTAAATAATAATAATAATAATAATATTTATTAGTGTTTAACAACAAGAGTTTACACAAGTCATATGTAATAAGTAAAGTAAAAGATTGTATAAGTAGAATTCAAATATAAATTTTAAATAAATATTAAGTATGTTTAAATGATTAACTGTGACGTGGTAAGGAGAAAATAATAGTATCCGTATATAATAAAATAAATAATAATAATACCTGAAAATAAATAAATAAATTAAATTTATTAAATATAGTTTTATATGCAAATCAATTATTTAATAAAAGTTAACACACACAAACAGACTAAGATTACTTAATATTAAGTGTAAATAGATATAATTGTTAATAAATTAAAGTAAATAGTTAAAAGTGATAAAAACTAGTTAAAAATATAAAACATCAATGTATACGTACGTCACAAACATGTTAAAAAGCAGGTTAAATAATAATATCAAAATTTAAAAATTCATTCCATGAGTAAAATTAATTTGACAGAAGATATTCTTTGATCACTACTTTAAATTTATTTAATGGCATGCATGCTATATGGTGCGGTAATTTATTATATAATATGATGCTATAGTAATTTGTACCAGTATGTACAGTTTGTAGTCGGATTTGGTTCTGATATAACATATTTTTATTCCTGGTGTTATGCTCATGATGTTTGTGGTCTGGATATAAGTTTATATTTGTTTTAATATACAGGGTGTCCCCGAATGGTCTGTACAACGCTCTACCACATATTCTCTGAAACAAAATAAGACGATTTAACTAAACTTATCTCTATCGAAAAGTGGTTCCTAAGCCATCTACGAGGCCTCAAAGATATTATTATTTTTCATTATTTTTCAAATATTTTTATTTTGGAATTAGGTAAGAAAACCTAATTTGGCACATTTAATTACATTGATACCATGCACTTTTTGCGATATGTTTCTTTATCCTACGTTTAAAGTATGTGGTCAAACTAGGACCATCGACTTCTTAAGATACCTAAATCTTTTTATTCAACAGGTCAAATCATAAGGAATACTTTTTTTCTGTAAGATCATTCAATTTTACGAATTTTTGTCTCTTATAAAATTTTGCTATTTTCCCCACAAACAAAATATTTTTATTTGTCAAAAAAAAGTAATAAAATTATGAACAATAATTTGCTTCTCAAAACATTTAACAGAGTAGAAATAAAGATAGGTACCTAACAATAAACATAAATTTATTAGTTTCACAACAAATGTTCAAACTGATTGCCATTTTCAGCAATACAACAATTTACACGTCGCAAAAAATTAAATATTTTTTTTGTGGGGAAAATAGCAAAATTTTATAGGAGACAAAAATACGTAAAATTGAATGATCTTGCAGAAAAAAAGTATTCCTTATGATTTGACCTGTTGAATAAAAATATTTAGGTATCTTAAGAAGTCGATCGTCCTAGTTTGACCACTTACTTTAAACGTAGGATAAAGAAACATATCGCAAAAAGTGCATGGTATCAATGTAATTAAATGTGCCAAATTAGGTTTTCTTACCTAAGTCAAAAATAAAGTATTTGAAAAATAATGAAATAAATAATATCTTTGAGGCCTCGTAGATGGCTTAGGAGCCACTTTTGGATAGAGATAAGTTTAGTTAAATCGTCTTATTTTGTTTCAGAGAATATGTGGTAGAGCGTTGTACAGACCATTCGGGGACATCCTGTATATGTATAAGACATTCCAGTATATACAGGGTGTCCCCGAATGGTCTGTACAACGCTCTACCACATATTCTCTGAAACAAAATAAGACGATTTAACTAAACTTATCTCTATCCAAAAGTGGTTCCTAAGCCATCTACAAGGCCTCAAAGATATTATTTTTTTTTTCATTATATTTCAAATATTTTTATTTTGGAATTAGGTAAGCAAACCTAATTTGGCACATTTAATTACATTGATACCATGCACTTTTTGCGATATGTTTCTTTATCCTACATTTAAAGTAAGTGGTCAAACTAGGACCATCGACTTCTTAAGATACCTGAATCTTTTTATTCAACAGGTCAAATCATAAGGAATACTTTTTTTCTGCAAGATCATTCAATTTTACGTATTTTTTGTCTTATAAAATTTTGCTATTTTCCCCACAAAAAAAATATTTTTATTTGTCAAAACAACAAAGAAATAAAATTCTAAAAAAAAACTGATTCTTTATTTACAAAAATAGAAATTGAGACACCTGTGAAATTCAGTTATCGGTGATTTTGTGACAACGTCAGTCATGTACTCAATTAATGAATTAACTGATATTGTTTTAGTTTTTGGGTTTTGTGAAGGTAATGGCCGCAAATGTGTAAGAGTGTACAGTGAATGATTTCCAAATCGCCGAATACCAAACCATCAAACATTTGCTTCCGTAGAAAGGCGACTTCGAGAAACTGGCCGCTTAGAATACTCTGCGAGGGATTGTGGTAGAAGACGCACTGTACGAACTGTGGATGTTGAAGAAGAGATTTTAGAACGGATAGATGAAGATCCATCTAAAAGTACCCGGCGTTTAGGTACTGAACTAGGCGTATCTAAAAATGTTGTGCATAAGGTGTTTAAAGAGCAACTGCTATACCCATATCACATTTAAGAAGTTCAAGAGCTAATGCCTCAGGATCACGATAAGCGACTTCAGTTTTGCCAATTTATTGTTAATAACCAAATTGACAATTTGAATTTCGCCAAGACAATTTTGTTTACAGACGAAGCGTGTTTTACCCGAAGAGGTATAACAAATCTTAAAAATGAGCATGTTTATTCCGAAGATAATCCACATGCAACTAAAATCATGCATTTCCAACGGCAATTTAAAATAAATGTTTGGGCCGGTATAGTAAATGATATTATTGTAGGACCAGTAATTTTACCACAAAATTTAAACGGAGAACAGTTCTTACATCTTCAGGAATTGCCAGTCTTACTGGAGGATGTGCCGCTTTTACTTAGGCGTGATATGTGGTCAGAGCTGGGATGAATCCTCGAAAACAGGATTCGAATCACGAATCCGAATCACCTAATATGATTCGAATCACGAATACTCGAATGAAGGATTCGTAAGTAAAAAATATGATTCGAATCAAAGATTCGAATCCTCATTTTTGAATCACGGATACAAATCCTTTAAAAATAAATTTGAATCTATTATTTGCAACCAGGAATATTTTATTCCATCAGTTTCTATTAACAAAAGTGTACATTTACCGACTAAATATCTGATTATATAATGATTTTAATTAATGATGATATATCAATTATTGAACTTCATTTTAAATCTGTGTTTTATACGCGTGGCGCATGAAGTAAAATTTCGAGTTTAGAAAAGCCCCGTGAAAATTTGTCTCGGGTCGCTGCGCGACCCGAGACAAATTTTCTACGCGGGGCTTTTCTAAACTCGAAATTTTACTTCATGCTTAGTCTGGGAGTGGACAACACTCGTTCTTAGAAGTTTCAAATTAAAGGATCACTCTAGATTACTAAGTTTATTACCATTTTACAAAGGCTACAGCTCGAAGGACCAATCATGGTCATCGGAGACCGAAGGACTACAGGGAATCGAAGTTTATTTACAAGAAAACAACGAATAAGGTTTACAGCATGGATAGGAAAGAAAACATCCAATTTTGAAAAAATATCGAAGTTGGGTTGATTTTCAGTGCGTTTTTAACTTCACTTTAAATCAGTGTTTTATACGCGTGGCGCATGAAGTAAAATTTCGAGTTTAGAAAAGCCCCGTGAAAATTTGTCGAGGGTCGCTGCGCTACCCTCGACAAATTTTCTACGCGGGGCTTTTCTAAACTCGAAATTTTACTTCATGCTTAGTCTGGGAGTGGACCGTCAAGATTTTCTACATGTCGAGATTTTCGATATTTCTAGATTTATGTCGATTTATTCACAGTTTGTTATTGTATTAAATGCAACTTTAATATTAAATAAAAACGGTTTTTTTTTTAGGAATAGAATATTCACCCATTAAGAGCCGACCAAATTATAAAGTTAACTCTAAAATTTAATTTTAGATAAAATTTTGAATCTTTTTCTATGATTTCAATGAATGATTTATTATATTACATACGTCGATTTTTTTAAAAAAGTTAAATTTAAAATTCAAACGAGTGTTGTCCACTCCCATGCATGGAGCATGAAGTAAAATTTCGAGTTTAGAAAAGCCCCGCGTAGAAAATTTGTCGAGGGTCGCGCAGCGACCCGAGACAAATTTTCGCGGGGCATGCGCCACGAATATAAAACACTGATTTAAAGTGAAGTTAAAAATGCACTGAAAACCAACCCAACTTCGATATTTTTTCAAAATTAGATGTTTTCGTTCCTATCCATGCTGTAAACCTTCAGATATTCGTTGTTTTCTTGTAAAAAAACTTCGATTCCCTGCAGTCCTTCGGTCTCCGAAGACCATGGTTGGTCCTTCGAGCTGTAGCCTTTGTAAAATGATAATAAACTTAGTAATCTAGAGTGATCCTTCAATTTGAAACTTCTAAGAAGTGTTGTCCACTCCCAGACTGAGCATGAAGTATAAATTATGAAATTTTCGAATAATTCAAATATTTGTGAATGGATATTTGGTTACTTAACCATGAAAAATATCCAACGTTAATAGTATATTTTTAACTTCACTTGAAATCAGTGTTCTATACGTGTGGCGCATGAAGTAAAATTTCGAGTTTAGAAAAGCCCCGTGAAAATTTGGCTTTTCTAAACTCGAAATTTTACTTCATGCGCCACACGTATAGAACACTGATTTCAAGTGAAGTTAAAAATATACTATTAACGTTGGATATTTTTCATGGTTAAGTAACCAAATATCCATTCACAAATATTTGAATTATTCGAAAATTTCATAATTTATATTCAAATATGAATAATTTAGTGATTTAAATATTTATATTAGAATATTTAACTATTTGAATTAATCGAATTCGAATCCCAGCCTGAATAGCGATGATTCGAATTATTTAGGAGGATTTGAATCCGTGAATGAGGATTCGAATGCTTTTATAAGGATTCGATTCCTTTTATAAGGATTCGAATCCTTTTATAAGAATTCGAATCCTTTTATAAGGATTCGAATCATCTACGTCTGGATTCGAATACGAATCCTTTTAAAAAAATGTAACGAATCCGGATCACGAATCCGTTTTCACTAAAGTATTCGAATACCTCTGTTGAATCCTCTAAAAGGATTCGAATCCGGGAATCGAATCCTGAATGATTCGAATCCTGCCCAGCTCTGTATGTGGTTTATGCATGATGGGGCTCCACCTCATTTCACTTTACCAGTGCGTACTTTTTTAAACCAAAGGTATCCCGGTAAATGGATTGGGAGAGGCAATGACGCACCAGTGCCTTGGCCTCCACGTTCCCCGGATATCACCCCAATGGACTTTTTTTTGTGAGGAACTATTAAATCTATTGTTTATGGTAAGCCCATAAATACGCACGACGAATTATGGGCGCGAATACAGAATGCGTTTCAAACAGTTAAAAACAATGTTGGTGTTTTACAACGTGTCCATTTTAATTTTTTGCGACGTGTAAATTGTTGTATTGCTGAAAATGGTAATCAGATTGAACATTTGTTGTGAAACTAATAAATTTGTGTTTATTGTTAGGTACCTATCTTTATTTCTACTTTGTTAATTGTTTTGAGAAGCAAAATATTGCTCAAAATTTTATTACTTTTTTTTGACAAATAAAAATATTTTTTTGTGGGGAAAATAGCAAAATTTTATAAGAGACAAAAAATACGTAAAATTGAATGATTTTGCAGAAAAAAATATTCCTTATGATTTGACCTGTTGAATAAAAAGATTTAGGTGTCTTAAGAAGTCGATGGTCCTAGTTTGACCACTTACTTTAAACGTAGGATAAAGAAACATATCGCAAAAAGTGCATGGTATCAATGTAATTAAATGTGCCAAATTAGGTTTTCTTGCCTAAGTCCAAAATAAAAATATTTGAAAAATAATGAAAAAAAATTATATCTTTCAGGCCTCGTAGATGGCTTGGGAACCACTTTTGGATAGAGATAAGTTTAGTTAAATCGTCTTATTTTGTTTCAGAGAATATGTGGTAGAGCGTTGTACAGACCATTCGGGGCACCCTGTATAAACAGGGCAATGTTAATATTTTGCCTTTAATAAAATATTGTTTGCAATCTTCTGTATATTTGGCTCCTGAAATTAGTCTTACGGCCCTGCGTTGTATGGAGAATATTCTGTGTCTTGATGCAGAGTGTCCCCATATAATGAGACCATATCTAATGTACGATTCGCATAACGCAAAATACGCTGTTCTTAAAGCTTGTATTGAATTTGTATAATATGATACACTGCGCAGGCAAAACATATTTTTTGACAACTTCTTGGCTTTCTCCTTGAATGTCCCATTTGAGTTTGGGGTCTAAGTGGACGCCTAAAAATTTTACAGATTTTTCAAGCGTGATATCGGTTTTATTTAAGATAAATAATATTTGCTTCGTTTTAGTTTCATTTAAAATTAAATTATTTTTATTGCACCACGTGGCGACTTATTCAAATATTCAAAAAATAGTTTAAAATTTATTTGAAAAGTAATATAATAAAATTATGTATGGTGTCATTCATTCATTCATTCGTTCGTTCGTTCGTTCGTTCGTTCGTTCGTTCGTTCGTTCGTTCGTTCGTTCGTTCGTTCGTTCGTTCGTTCGTTCGTTCGTTCGTTCGTTCGTTCGTTCGTTCGTTCGTTCGTTCGTTCGTTCGTTCGTTCGTTCGTTCGTTCGTTCGTTCGTTCGTTCGTTCGTTCGTTCGTTCGTTCGTTCGTTCGTTCGTTCGTTCGTTCGTTCGTTCGTTCGTTCGTTCGTTCGTTCGTTCGTTCGTTCGTTCGTTCGTTCGTTCGTTCGTTCGTTCGTTCGTTCGTTCGTTCGTTCGTTCGTTCGTTCGTTCGTTCGTTCGTTCGTTCGTTCGTTCGTTCGTTCGTTCGTTCGTTCGTTCGTTCGTTCGTTCGTTCGTTCGTTCGTTCGTTCGTTCGTTCGTTCGTTCGTTCGTTCGTTCGTTCGTTCGTTCGTTCGTTCGTTCGTTCGTTCGTTCGTTCGTTCGTTCGTTCGTTCGTTCGTTCGTTCGTTCGTTCGTTCGTTCGTTCGTTCGTTCGTTCGTTCGTTCGTTCGTTCGTTCGTTCGTTCGTTCGTTCGTTCGTTCGTTCGTTCGTTCGTTCGTTCGTTCGTTCGTTCGTTCGTTCGTTCGTTCGTTCGTTCGTTCGTTCGTTCGTTCGTTCGTTCGTTCGTTCGTTCGTTCGTTCGTTCGTTCGTTCGTTCGTTCGTTCGTTCGTTCGTTCGTTCGTTCGTTCGTTCGTTCGTTCGTTCATTATCCAACAGTTTACAAAAAAAATAATTACAGGATAAATTAAAATTAAAAAATATATATTCGCGCTACATAAAATAGTGTAATATAATAACCAAATTATTAGTAACCTAACAGTGCGATTCAGAATAATACTCCAACTATAATAATGGCCAAGGAATAGGAGCAATTTAATGATTTATTTTAAATTGTAAATTGTAAGTACATATTCATTACGCTACTGTTGAGTTTTGTTTCTTGACAATCCACTGGCAATTTTATCGTATGAATTAATACGATCAAATTTCAAAGCTTATTATGATTGGACATTTCCTGAACCGTCCGTTATATAACATTGAATAAGTGTATATTGACACCAACAAAAAACTTAAAAAATGTAAATCTAGATTAAGTAACAGAAAATAATTATTATAAATGTGAGTTTAAATGACACAGGAGACTTGAAAGATCTACATTGAAGATATCAATGTCATTGGAAATCGAGTTTACAGTATTGCACATTGATATGATGGGAGAATTAAGATGATGAGTTGAATTTGTCCTATCACAATAAAAGGTATATTTGTGTCTGCTTGCTTTCCTAGGAACATAGAAATTTAATTTTGACAAGATGTAGGAGTCTCGTATGTCATTATGTACAATCTTATATATGAACATACTTTCAGCTATTCTACGTCTTTGTACAAGAGAAGGAATATTAAATTCTTTTTGTAGTTCATGATTCGGGTAGCCTTGTACGGGGTAGTGATTATGACGTTTGTAGTATAATGCCTTTAAAAACTTCCTTTGAATATTCTCAATTTCGCAAATATGTACATGGTGATATGGATTCCAAATTATGGAGCAATATTCGTTTGCTTCGAATGAGAGCATAATAAAAATTTATGAGTGGATCTATACTTGTAAAAGATTTACCATTTCTTAAAATAAATCCCAACATACTGTAGTTCGATTTGCACAGATATGAAATGTGCTCATTGAAGTTCAAATTGTTATCGAAAAATATTCCCAAGTCTTTAAAAGTTGTTACAACTTCTAGAAGTGTTGAATCTATATTGTATGAATATTGAATGGGATTTAGCTTGCGAAAAAATGACAATGATTTACATTTGGCAATATTTAAATTTAAGTCGTTATTAATGCTCCACATGTGAAGATTAGTCAAATTACAAAACGCGTAAAAATTAATAACATTAACTTAAATATTGATAAAAACAATGAAAACAATTTAACAATTCTGTGGGGTTTCCCACAGAAGAGAGTTATATCAAAAGGCCAGGGAAAAAAATCGGGAACCAGGGAAATGTCGGAAAAATTTAACATTTCAGATTGTGGCTACCATGTCAGTTTTACTTCAAATAATATTAAACAAAATTTTAAAAACTAGATTATTATTTTTAAAAACATGTTCAGTCATTTAATGTTCTTATCAGAGCATTCAGTTTGAAGTTTGGAACGAGCGTTTCCACTCCCAGACTAAGCATGAAGTAAAACTTCTAGAAGTGTTGAATCTATATTGTATGAATATTGAATGGGATTTAGCTTGCGAAAAAATGACAATGATTTACATTTGCCAATATTTAAATTTAAGTCGTTATTAATGCTCCACATGTGAAGATTAGTCAAATCACGTTGTAGATCCAAACAATCGCCCGCAGTATCGATTTTTTTAAATAACTTTAAGTCGTCCGCGTATAGTAGACAATTTGACTTGAAACCGATAACTATGTCGTTGATAAAAAGTGAGAACAATAAAGGTCCTAGATTCGAGCCCTGGGGAACACCACTTGAACAAACAAACTTTTGAGAATTGACTGACCGGTACTCTACATATGCTACTCGATTATGCAAATAACTGTTAATGAGTTCTACTAAATTATTATCGAAACCAAAGTTGTGTAATTTTTTAATGAGTTGTCTATGATTTACTTTATCAAAGGCTTTGGTGAAATCGGTATAAATCACATCAACTTGAGAACGTTTATCGAGTGCACTAGACACAAAGTCAGTGAAATTGCACAAGTTTGTTGCTGTAGATTTATATTTTACGAAACCATGTTGATTTGGGATGATATGTAAGCTACAGTGATTGTATATGGCATTGTATAACATTATTTCAAATATTTTGGCAAAGTTGCATATCAGTGATATAGGCCTGTAGTTGGTAATTTTGTCAATTTCCTTTCCTTTGTGAATCGGAATAATTTTTGATATTTTCCAGGTGTCGGGAAAGACATTTGATTTTAATATTAGGTTGTAAATATGCAAAAGCGGTTCGGCAAAGATACTTCCACAATCGCGAACTATAACTGCAGGGAGTTTGTCAGGACCCATTGTTAGATTTGCTCTGATTTTCTTGAGTGCTTTCGTGTAATTATCTAGAGTGAAGGATTTAATACTGAACATATTACATTCAGTGAAGCCACAGTTCATATATATCCAGTTAGCCAGTCCCCATATAAATTTTGGGTACACGCGAATGGGAGCAGAGCGCTGGATGCCAAATTGGTGTATATGGCTGCCTATATACACCAGTCTGGCTTCCTGCGGTCGGTCGGTTACGACTATTTTACTCCAGATGTCGCGAAATCAAGTCTCAGAGAGAGAGTGAGAGAGAGACAATTTCTTTCTCTCTCTATTCCGCGCTTCTCGTTGTATCATATTCCAGATGTTGATTTTTCAATCTTGAAAACACGTTTTTTTTTTCTTTTAACGAGCTAAGGATGCGTGTTACATTCATTCATGCGTTTCCTTCTACAATTTTATTTTCTGCGTTATTAGAGAATAGATTTTATGAAATTATATGTGAACGTTGTAAAATTCATTAAGTATTATTTATTTTGTACAAAAAACTTAAAATACAAAACTATTTCACTTTTGATAAAAAGTAAAACAAATATATCAACTTATTCATCATTTCAATAACTAATCAGATCAATCCTATTGATCAGATCAAATCTACTGATCGATAAGGGTTTCTTTTTTAATTAAAGGGGTCAGTGCAAAATGCAGTTGTCATTTTTTTTTTAGTTTTTGAATTATTACCGTTTGAAGTTTTTAACCCATTAAGCGCCGTTGATGCATACACGCAACATTATTATTTTTTTATAATTAAGTTACTAAATAAGTTTATTTGATATATTATATTATTTGACCTGAATTGAAAATGTACCAAGAAAAATTTAAATATTTTGATATTTAAAGTGTATTATAAATACTTCACAATATTACAATGTTTTATACGCGTGGCGCATGAAGTAAAATTTCGAGTTTAGAAAAGCCTAATTTGGCTCGGTCGCTCCGCTTCGCTACGCGCCCGAGCCAAATTTTCAGGCGTTTCTAAACTCGAAATTTTACTTCATGCTTAGTCTGGGAGTGGATACACTCGTTCTTAACTTCATATTGCACGTTTTTATACAAAATCGACGAATGCCTGAACATTGACAGCGTATACATTACATTGTTGAGGCACTAATTTTTTGAAAATCCATTATCACTTTAATATAATAATAATAATAAACTATTTATGATTTTTAACTATTTATTAAATTCACGTATACATTATGTGTATTTAAAGAAAAAATTCACAGTATGTAATGCAATAAGTCATTCATAGAAATCATAAAAAGAAGTGTAGAATTTTAATTAAAATTAACTTTTAGAGTTAAAATTGCTTGTCCCGTTTCAAGGCGCATTGTATGCTTCATGTAAAGATTTCCAATGTAATTGGAATTTGAGTTTGTATCGCTTATTGAACCAAAACGATTACAATAAAATTAAAATCATTTCTTTACCTACTAGCAGTATTTTCGAGGTTTTATTTTTGAGTTCTCCTCAGTTTCATTTGAAATATAGCTTGAAAATAGTGAACGATTATACGAAAATAAAATCGTCAAAACAGTAGTTGCTACGAAAAGTCAGTGTTTGGCATCAAATTTATTAAAACACAAAGCAATAATTTAATTCAACATGAGTGTTTATTTTGCAAAAGAAAAAAATCAGATCCCAAAATGGACTCAGTATATATTTTAATCACGATGCGTATTTTATTAAATGAACCATACTTTTAATAAATATTAACAGTTTCAGAAATTTGTGGTATTTGCACTGACTACTTTAATTATCCGTTTACTTTGAACGATTGTTACATGATTAACTTGTACTTTTCCGATTGAAATTTTATAAACGCTTATTGTGTGCCATTTGACCAACACCGACAGCATTCAGCGGGTACTAAAATGTTACCTAATTTTTGGATTAAAATGTATGGCATCCGTCGTGCGGCTGCATGGGGATAATTTAAAAAAGAATAAGCAGAAATATTTTTCGATATTCTCAATACTTCCCGAGATACACGAAATGTTATATAGAGAAAGTACAAATTATATAAAAATCATGAAACTTTATAATTGAGAATATTATCAAAAACTGCGAAACAAACAAACTTGTTAAATCAAGTAATTAGTCACATTAATAACATTATAAATTTTACATTTTAATAATTGTTACCGACCTCATGGCTATCTTTTATTGTACGGAAATATACGTTTTAGGGTCCCAGGAATCAGAAACAAGTGTTATCGATAATATTTGAGATAATTGGCTCAAATATTGAAATATGTTGAAAAGTCTCGTTAAGTGATGATAATCAAAACCATTTAGAAAACAACAAGATGTCTTTTAATAGAATAAGTATAATAGATTTTCTCTGAGAAGTGTAATTGCAAAAATTATTGAATACTCTATTTCCAGTTTACAATGTTTTGTATGTCAGGTTAATTCAATTATTTCAATGGTTTTATTCTTAGTCAGATTACATTTACAAAAGGTACCGGTGGGATTATGTTATTACAGACTAAATAGGTAAGTAAAAATAATTCAAAATGATTTAAGAAAACCCGATCAAAAAGTGTCTAACTAAAATATCGGTTAGTGAAAAACATGATAAGAAATTACCGAATTGGATTCTGCGGATACGGATTAAATGTATCAACAGTAAATAATCTTTTTAAATCCCAAAATATTTATGGTTTTTAGAAGGTTGCGGATTATCTGTAAGTTGCAGTGGTATTGTTCTGGTCGCTCAATACTTGAGGGTATACACCATAATAAAAACGTGGTCGAAAAAATGCCTACAAATAGGTAAAAACAGATAGATCACTTCGAAGAATTTGATTTTTCATCCCTTCTATAAAGCTATCCCCACTAAAATAATGAATATTGTCCAAAAAGAAACTAGTCAAGGAAAAGAGTTAATTCGATATTCATACACGTTATTCAGAGTGTAAATGGATGAAACGGAACGTAGCATTTTTAATGTTAATTTCTCAAAATTAAAATATTATCTTCCCTAATTATTTCAAGGAAATTATGATATTCACTTGGTTAGAGTAAAAATATACACACCGAGCTTTGCTATATTGCATTTTTAAAAACCGGAGTGTTATGAAATTAAACAAGCAAATGATAAGGTGTTGATTTGTTGGCTTTTTATTTAAAATATATTCTGTTGATTTTGTGTTACACTTCGATCAATTCTGAATAAAAAAAAACGAAAAAACTGCTTCTAAAATATCGTTAATAAATAAGAAAACAGTTATATGTATATTTAATATAGTTTTTTAATGTTTGTTAGTCTTTTGTATATATGAATGTTTATATGAATCTATATTGCTATGTTTTTAGTTTTGTGTATTCGTAAATAATTTCTGTTTTTTTATTATCAATTCCAATTAAAATACACATCAAACATTTTTCAAATTGATTTTTTTTTTCATTGTAAAAAGATTTTTGTATTTATCTAACTTTTAAATAAAAAATGTTTAATAACATAAATATATTAAAAATCTATTAATTTTTAAACACGTTTTTATTAAAAATATATATAATAACTAAAAATGTTGGAAATATATTTTACATTTTTTCATTGTAAAATGACTTTGTTTATTTATACAAATTATGAATATTTGAAACAATAATCTATTAATCTAATAATTTTAACAATTTTTTTATTAAAAATAAATAAAATAACTAAAAACGTTGAAAATATATTTTTGAATTGTTAATTTCATTGTAAATTTGTTTTTATAAAATATATTCCCGAATTTCATAATTTAGAACACGCTTGAAATCTCAAAATACAAGAAATATTTTCGAATAGACTTTTTGTGGTGATAATAATTTTTATTATTCGTCTACCACAGTTCATATACAGGAAGTTTTCCGTTAAAGTATACATATTTCAAATTCACCTTATTTTCTTTAAATCTGTAGATATTCGTTGTGTTTTTAAAAGAGTTCAATTTGATGCTTTAAACGAGTGTTTTCCTCTCCCAGACTAAGCATGAAGTAAAATTTCGAGTTTAGAAAAGCCCCGTGAAAATTTGTCGAGGGTCGCGCAGCGACCCGAGACAAATTTTCGGGGCTTTTCTAAACTCGAAATTTTACTTCATGCTCCACGCGTATAAAACACTAAAATATTGTGAAATTTAAGTATATTTGAACCTCACGTAAAATCAGTGTTTTGTGCGCGGGGCGCATGAAGTAAAATTTCGAGTTTAGAAAAGCCCAGAAAAATGTGTATTCTGTATATTGAGTTATTTATACTTAAAAAACTGTCTGTATAACTAATCAATAATATAAATTATTTGCCAAATTTGGTACATACCAAAGTTTTAATTGAATTTATGAAGAAAAAAAAAACAATCAAGATAAAAATAATATCAAATTAATTCTTTAATGTAAACTCATTGAATTTTATATTTTTATTTTTAGTTAAATTTTAGGTTTATTTAGGAGCTTTTTAAATATATCTGATTTCCAAAGTCCATAATTTTGAACACGCTGGAAATCTGAAAATAAAAGAAATGTTTCGGAACAGTTTATTTTTTCTGAAGGTCATCAAATTTATCATCGTACAAGTGGTGTAGACGGGATCAAATTACACGACGAAATAAGAGCGAGCGAGTTTGTGTGTGTGTGTGTGTGTAGACGCAACCGGAGCAGTTTTCTCTAGAATACTTCTACCTTTACTCTATTCATAAGTAGATGGACCCACTTCCCTACCACAGTCTCTCCTTTTCTATCCTCGAAAACTCGGAATCCAGTTCTCCCATAAGCATTGTCTACCCTTGGTGAAGCTAATTTGATCAGTTGAGGATGAGGCATGAGATGTATATACAGATGTAAAGAATGTTGCAAATGCTTCGGTTATCTGCGCGGGTTCATTAAAGTGCTGGTTGTCCAGTTTCATTCTTCCCGGTATTCTAGTAGTAGACTTTCTGCCATTAATAAATGACCAAAATTGTTTAGGAACTTTTTTAATTTTTGATTCCGCTATTTGGACATAAGTATTGAAATCATTTTTTATATTATTTTTGACAATATTGCGATGTTTAGCTAAGTGGATTTTATTAAATGTGGTTTTAGGTAATGTGTACTTTCGATACCAGTGTTTTTTTCCGCCGGATACTACTTATAGTAAGTTTTGAAAACCATTTAGGGAACTTACTGGGTTTTTGGTGTATAATAGGAACGCTTTGAGTAACATGTTGATACAAAATGTTATACAATTCAACACATGCGTTATTAACGTCGGTATTAGTTATTATTGATGTCCAGTTGGTATCGCAAATTAGTTTGTATAATAAACTGTAATTTGCTTTCTTGAAGTTGTATTTTGAAACATCACATTCAAACGCTTTTGGTAATTTTGCAGTAGATGAACAGTTAGCGGTTAAGACAGGGTGATAGCTATCTTCTAAGACTAGCGGAGAATCGCAATGAGATACCGAACAGGTAATATTCGGAGAACAAATAATTAGGTCTAAAAGCCTTCCTTGATGATTATGAACATTATTAGATTGAAATGCAGAATTGAAGTTGATAAAATTTGATATTACATGCGATTTAGGGCATTGCATTTGTGGGAAGTTAGGTACGTTAAAATCACCGAAGATTATAAAAGGCCTATCTAATGCTAATTGATGTTCCAATTCGGCAAATACGTACTCATATACAGTTATTGGCGTTTGGGGTGGAAAATATAAAGTTAACAAATAAAAAGGCTTATTGTATAGAGAGGCTTGGATGCAGATGATGTCTATGTTGGAGTTGTTGGTAATACGAAGTCCTTCCGCCGCAATTGTATTGGAGAGTGCAATTAGTACGCCGCCACCACGGCCTGCCCGACGATCGGTCCTAAGTACCTGGTAAGATGGTGGAAATAACTCCGAGTTGTGCAGTGATTCGTTCGCCCACGTTTCGGTCAAAAAAATAATGTCAACTTCGTCTGCTGCTAGTATATTGTTGAAAAAAGTAAACGTTTTGGTGTTTAACCCCCGTACATTTTGATAGTAAAGTTTTACATGTTGCTGTTGGATCCTTGTACGTTTTTTTGTTTTATAATTTGAGGGATACCATTATAATATTTTAGGAGTAATTCTTCGCCATTGTTTTTACGTAATTTAAAATCGCGTAAAATGCTCTTCTTTTTTTCATGTTCACGGGGAGTAAGATCACGGTTTATATATACACCAGTACATTCGGTGTGTTCCCTTATAAAGATAAATCGCATTATGAGAAAATAGCAGTAATGGATAATCCAGGCCATGGGTGCCCGCAGAATCTTTTTCAGAAGGGGGGGAGCAAAATATAATAATAATTATAATATACAATGCCGCAGCCAAATAGGGCATGGGAGTAGGACTTAAAAAATATCGAGAATATCGAAACAAACAGATATTTATTTATTTATTCACAAGTTATGATATTTCTTTCTCGTTAATTTTGCCTACGTGATAATATTTGGTCATAGCGTCAAAAACAATATTTGGTACTTTTTGAACTTATTCGGTTTTTCACCTTATCCCTTCAATTCTTAAAGTTATAAAAATTAAATGACATTTTTAAAATTGATAAAGCCGATGAATATTCTACAAGAATCGATAAATGGAGTAAAATTTTACTACATTTATCGACTCTTGTGGAATTTCATCAGTTTTACTAATTTTTAAAAGTTTCATATTATTTTTATAACTGTAAGAATTGAAGGGCTAAGGCAAAAATCCAAAAAGTACCAAATATTGTTTTTGATTTTTGCAAATTTTTCGTAAATTCGTAAATATGTTCTCGAAAGCAATCCGATATATTTCTATATAGTTAAAAATCATCGAAAAGTGATGATAATTGATCGAATACATTGACAAATTAATTAACATTGAAAAGTGATAAATTTCAACCAACATTCAAATATTACTTTAAACGAGTGTTTTCCGCCAGATTAAGCATGATTTTTTTAGCAGGATTCCAATTATTAATACAGTGAGTTTTTCTTTTAAGTATACGTGTTCCAATTACAGCGTATATGTTGAAAATCTTTAGATATTAGTTCTTTTTTTTAAGAGTTCAATTTGAAGCTTTAAACGAGTGTTTTCCACTCCCAGACTAAGCATGAAGTATAATTTCGAGTTTAGAAAAGCCTGAAAATTTGGTTTGGTCGCGTAGCCTGTTATGTTTAATTGCTTCATAAATAGTATAGCTGAAAATATATGACATAACGTCACTGATTCAATGTAAAGTTCAAAATATACACTGCTTAAGTTCGACCTGAACAACATAACCCAAAGAATAATTTAAATAGCGCAAATTTTGGCTATAGTTAAACGAAATAAAATATACTGTTTAAGTTTGAATATTTGTAAGCTCAAACTTGAACAGTATATTTTAAACTTCGCTTTAAATTGGTGTTTAATACGCATGGCGCATGAAGTAAAACGTGGAGTTTAGAAAAGCCTGAATTTACATTTGGACGCTACGTGTCGTTCAATTTGAAACTTTTCACGATTTTTTTCAATCTCTCTTTTCTAAGCTAGAAATTATCTTAAAATATATGAATTTATTTTAACATTACATTATTTTACCTTACATATGATTTGTAAAATTGATTGGCCCCCCTAGGATGAAATGCCAGGGGAGGGGGCAAGTGCCCCCCTGGCCCATATATGCGGGCGCCTATGATCCGAGAGATCATCAGAAAAAGATTGTGAACATCTTTAATTAAACTTAGTGGTAAGTTCAAATAAAAATTTTAAACATGTCCTTCCAGACATGTAATTTTTAATTTGATAATTTTTATGTTCGTAATTTTTTAATCTTATGATTTTTTTAATGAATTGTTACTGTTTTTAATCATTCCCTATGATTTGCGATGTTTTTATTTTTGACGAACAAAGTTTCTATTTATGATAAAGTATAAATAAAATAGCCAATCCTTGGTTGTAGATAATTTATTTACCAAAGTGTGATAGTTTCAATAAGAAAATTCGTGTAATTATATATTTATTATGAATAATCATAAATTTCATCAACAATACAATAAAGTCAAGAAACCAACAACCAATATTTTCCTTCTTACAAATTCAAAATTTTACTCAAACAGAAACTTTGCAGAGTTCAGCATTTACACGCTCGTTACTTATCTTCTAATGTTTATAAATTTTGCACAACTCAAAGATGAATTGTACAGTAGCAATGGCAAGTCCAATTCCCCAAAATTGAAAAGTCCCCGCGACACTCTTCCAATTTAATTCCACTGTTTCACTGTCAGTGAATTCATAATTGAAATATTGCCTAATTGTATAATTCATATCTCTGAAAGCCTGAAAAATAGTTTTATAATATTATTTTTCTACACATGTTAAATAATAGGATTCGAATCCTAAGTGATTCGAATCATGCCCAACTCTGATATGTACAATGTACCGGGTGGGCAAATAAGCGAGGTAAGCGGCTGTATCTCAGAAATTAACGATCGTAGAGAGTTACGGTAACAAATTTTATAGGTAAAGTAGGCAAGGGAAAATGCTGGAAATTATTTTCAAGTTTCCAAGATGGCTGCCAGTGGGCGTTTCCACCATCTTGAATTACATAAAGTTACGTTTCTCGCGATTTTCCCCAATGAATATAACAAAAAAGTATTTGCGTTCTAATGTTAACTTGAAGTGGAACATTTTTTGTAAAAACAATTTTTCTCTATCTTCGAAATAAAGTGGTGGAGGGTATTTGAATGTTATTTTAAATAAATGCCTGTAACTTCGAAACGGCTTAATAGATATGGATAAATTTGGTATCATTGAAAAGAGCATTTCTTGGGCTTTTAGGTTTCTCGTAATTATGACAGTTGTGACCTACACGACCGCCGATAGAGGGCGTTATTCGATATTATAACCAAAATATTGGATTTTCTCAAAACATTTAAATGCGATGATATGATTTTTTGTAGACTAGAAAATAGACAAATGACCAACCAATAAGCCTGCGCAAACCGCATCTTAATATCTAATAATAATAATAATAATAATCTTAATAATAAATATATTAAGATGCGGTTTGCGCAGGCTTATTGGTTGGTCATTTGTCTATTTTCTAGTTTAAGAAAAGTCATATCATCGCGCTTAAATTTTTTAAGAAAATCCAATATTTTAGTTATAATATCGAATAACGCCCTCTATCGGCGGCCGTGTAGGTCACAACTGTCATGATTACAAGAAACCTAAAAGCCCAAGAAATGCTCTTTTCAATGATACCTAATTTATCCAAATCCATTAAGCCGTTTCGAAGTTACAGGCATTTATTTAAAACAACATTTAAATACCCCCCACCACTTTATTTCGAACGATAGAGAAAAATTGTTTTTACAAAAAATGTTCCACTTTAGGTTAGCATTAAAACGCAAATACTTTTTTGCTATATTCATTGGGGAAAATCGCAAGAAATGTAACTTTATGTAATTCAAGATGGTGGAAACGCCCACTGGCAGAAATCTTGGAAACTTGAAAATAATTTCCACCATTTTCCCTTGCCCACTTGACCTATAAAATTTTTTACCGTAACTCTCTACGATCATTAGTTTCTGAGATACAGCCGCTTACCTCGCTTATTTGCCCACCCGGTACATGTATCATATGTTCAATTAAAAAAAACCTCTAGAGTGCCATGACTTGCTCTTTTTTTAAATTTAAGTTGGCTACACACTTCAGGAATTGACATATAAAACGTCAGACACAATAATTATAATTTATATTTTCAGAGTTGCCAACCTAGAATATTTTCCGTGGCACTCTAAAGATTTTTTTTAATTGAACATACGATATTAACTGTATCAATACATAATAATTGTATATTCTTTATTCATTATTAATACACCCTATGTTCAATAAAAAAAAAACCTGTAGAGTGCCATGATTTAATCTTTCTTTAAAATTTAAGTTGGCTACACGCTTTAGGAATTGTCATATAAAACGTCAGACATAATAATTATGATGTATAATTGCAGAGTTGCCAATCTATAATTTATTTCATGGCACTCTAGAGGTTTTATTTTATTGAACATACGATATCTTTAATAAAAAATAAAAGATTATCCAAAAGTCTACATTCATAAACTATTACACATGAAATCATACTTTAAGGCCCAATTGCACCAGAAACGTTGAACTCAAGTTCAAGCTGAACTTGAATTCAAGATGACCCAGTCACTGAGATGACAGTTCCCATTATTGTAATGTCACTTTGAACTCGAGTTTAAAGTTTAACCAGTTCAACGTATTTGATGCGACTGGCCCTAAAATTTTAAACGACGTGTGAAAGTTTTACTTACTACTGAAAGCCAATAATGATCTAGACCAGTTTGTTTTATATAAAGAAAATGCGTATTTATTTCTGGAATATAGACTGAATGTTTGTAAGCAAAAATGCTGCAAAGTTGGTAAGATATGTCTTCTTTGATCACTCTGTAATCTTTAATATCGTTCACGTCCGCCACTTCTTCGAAATCTCCCAAGGAATAACCTGAAAGAAATCAGTAAAGTTCTTACAAAGATATTAAAATACTAAACAAAATTTCTGTTCTTTTTTTTAATATGGCCAAACTTAAGGTTTATTTACTGCTAAGAGTTGCAGTCCTGCTTTAACAGTAGAGTATTATAACATAAAATTTTGAGATATTTGTAAATGATTATCAAAGCGACTAATAAATCATAATTTGTCAAATAAATTGTCACGGTGCAGAGTTTCAAAAAAGAGAACGCTACAACTTGCAACTTGTAGTAAAGTTGCCAGTTGTAGCGTTCTCTTTTTGAAACTCTGCATCGTGACAATTTAATTGACAAATTATGATTTATTTCTACAGGGATTTTATTTCTACAGGGATTTTTTCTATTAAGTATACTTTCACATATTCCATATAAACATTTGTAACATAAATATTGTGATCAAAACTAAGCAGGATATTTTGAACTTCGCTTTAAATCAGTGTTTTATACGCGTGGCGCATGAAGTAAAATTTCGAGTTTAGAAAAGCCTGATTTGGCTTGGTCGCTCCGCTGCGCTACGCGACCAAGCCAAATTTTCAGGCTTTTCTAAACTCGAAATTTTACTTCATGCTTAATCTGGGATTGGAAACAATCGTTAGAGTCTTTAAATTAAAAGATTTTGATAAGATTACTAAAGTCTGAAAATTTACATTGAAAAATCGTTATATGTACAGGGTGTCTACGCTAAACCGTTCGTTAAAAGTTTATGGGGTTGCCGTTGCACTAAAAATTTGAAAAAAATACTTGTCATATGGCTGAATCAGTTCTTCTTATGTGAAATATTTTCAACTTTATATCACTTCTGGTTCCACCGGAAGTAGCACCAAGTTTGTTATTTTAAATGGAACACCCTATATATTAGTAATTTTTTGGGTTCCTCGTTTAAATTGCAACATATTTTATTCGAACATATGTACACTTATCTCTTATAGTTTTCAAGAAAAAAAAAATATTTCAAAAATTCTGACCTCTAAAAGGCATCTTGAAATCTGTCTGTAACTTTTCTTAAGAATAAGATGCAAATATGATTTATATCTCTACTTGTACCTAGAGAATGCCTCTATGAGTGAATTAATTGGAAACTGTCAATGTTCTTAAAATGTCAATATCTAAGTGCCCTCTTCAATATCTAGTAATTCAATTTTTTTAAATGGAATGACCCAATTTTAATCACATGGTACGATTGGGGGAAAATTTCCTACAAAAAAGTATTATAAATCTATATTGCTAAAGCAAGTAGTTTTCTAATTATTTCGAAAATTCGTTTTTCGTCACATTTATGCAAGGTATAATGCGCGCATAAGTCGCAATTGAATTTTAGTAGGCCAGTAGTATGCTTTTGTTTTGTCGCGATTGTATTGCGAAATGTCAAATAATAAAAAGAATTAGTACAAAGTTTTACAGAAATCAATAAAATGAATAATTACACAAATCAACAAATTATCAATTTATTCTTTATACATGGCAACTGCCAATTGAACAAAATTTGATTCCAATCTTCTAAATCTTGTTTAATTCATCGGCAGCAAATGTGGATAAGTTTCATTAAATATTCTACATGTTCGAGTAACAATTCTATCGCAGTTGCCATGTATAAAGAATAAATTGATAATTTGTTGATGGGTGTATTTATTCATTTTATTGATTTCTGTATAACTTTGTACTAATTGTTTTTTTTTTATTTGACATTTCGCATTACATATGCGACAAAACAAAAGCATTACTACTTGCCTACTAAAATTCAGTTTCAACTTATGTGCGCATTATTCCCTGCATAAATGCGACGAAAAACGAATTTTCGAAATAATTCGAAAACCACTTGCTTTAGGAGTATAGTTGTTAATACTTGTTTGTAGGAAATCTTCCCCCCAATCGTACCACGTGATAAAAAATGGGTCATTCCATTTAAAAAAATTGAATTACGAGATATTGAAGAGGGCACTTCGATATTGACATTTTAAGAACACTTATTGTCAAAATTGACAGTTTCCAATTAATACACTCATAAAGGCATCCTCTAGGTACAAGTATAGATATAAATCATATTTTTATCTTACTCTTAAGAGAAGTTACAGATAGATTTCAAGATGCCTTTTAGAGGTCAACATTTTAGAAATATTTTATTTGCTTGAAAACTATAAGAGATAAGTGTACATATGTTCGAATAAAATATGTTGCAATTTAAACCATGAATCCAAAAAATTACTAATATATAGGGTGTTCCATTTAAAATAACAAATTTTGTGCTACTTCCGGTGGAACCGGAAGTGATATAAAGTTGAAAATATTTCACATGAGGAGAACTGATTCAACCGTATGGCAAGATTTTTTTTCAAATTTTTAGTGCAACGGCAACCCCATTAACTTTTAACGAACGGTTTAGCGTAGACACCCTGTATACCTAAAAGATAAATTCCTTGTATCTAGAACTTTTTCAAAATTTGAACATATGAATGGGCAGATAATGAAGAAGACAGATGTTTCTGAGCAAGAAGCATTTACTTGATCGTCAGAGAGACTATATTAAATTGGTAGGTAGTAGATACAAATAATTTGAGATGGTGATAGGTACATTTGTAATATTGATCTTTGTTTATGGAATTATATATTTTATAAGTAAATTATCATATTACTGTCAGATCACATAACCTACAAATTAAAAGTTGATTTACAATATGACATGTGATTAATCTTGTCCTAACCTAAAACACACAACCTGTATCACACCACTAAATTCTTGAAATGTCAAATTTGATTGGTCATATTAAAAAAACAAAATTATATATTGCTAACCATTATTTTCAGAAAAACAGGAATACAATTATGGAATCACCCCACTGAGCAAACACTTTCAAGTCATGTTTCACCAACATTAATACAACGTTTAATGTTGTTACAAAGTTGATATAACGTTATTTGTTTGTTTTTTGCTCAGTGGGACATAAACTTATGCTAAGTCAATTATTAAACAATGAAAAGAAAACGTAATGCATTTTATACTTACCGGTTGCTAGATGTTCAATTGCAATCACATATCGTTTGTATTCTTTCTGCGCGGACAAGAAGTCTTCATTTACATACGCACCATATCTTTTTACTATGGACTGATATCTTCTCTAAAAAAATGTATGGAAAAAGAAAACAACTTTTTACAATATTTAAAACATTAAATAATAAGCAACAGCAAAAATACTCCTTTAAATTTAATTGAAGAAATAATTAATAAAAATACCCGCTTACATCATTTCTCACTTTTTCTATTTCTGTTAAGGTGACGCCGAGAATTACCAGATTCGTATTCTCCAAATCTTCAATTGTCTTAATCTCATCCTTGTAACTTAAATTGTTTACAATTAGTTCATTATATTATACTTTTTTGTATTTCTTAAAAATGTATGATTATTTTGTATTGAATTACTTACGTTGGTTTGGCCATACTGCTTGCAAGCCCACTGCAGTAAAATGATGAAAATAGTATAGCGCATATTAAAACAAAAGTGCCATATACTCTTAGGTGTACAGTTTGAGATTGAGTCATTAGGAGTGCGTATAAAAAGAATATTATATTTTCATGTCGTGGAATATATTTTAACTGAAACCTAAAAAAGGAATTGTTTTATGTTAAATATTAGTCTATTAGAAAAGGATGAAAATGTTACTTCATTGTTAATCTGGGAGTGGAAAACACTAGTTTAAAGCTTTAAATTGCACTCTTTTAAAACATAACAAATGTCGAAAAATTTACAGCGTATACATATCGCTGGCTTAATATTACAAGGTTCTATGTGACATTTTTTTCGGTTTTCAATTTGTGATGTTACAAGGCTCTATATATGCACCTAGAGAGCCTTGTAATATCACAAATTGAAAATCGAAAAATATGTCACATAAAACCTTGCAATATTAAGCCAGCGATATTATATACACTTGAAAAAAAATCTCCGTATAGACACCAGAGTTGTTAAAAAAAACAGGTTTTTTTTCATTTTAATAATAATATAATAAATTATAGACCTATTGCTATTCTCTCCAACTTCGCCAAAATCTTTGAACAAATTATTTATGACGTCATATATAGACATTCGAAACCGTATATATCTCCACATCAGCACGGCTTCATGTCGGGCCGGTCAACAACGACAAACTTAGCTGTTATAACACAACACCTTAGTGAGGCTCTTGATTCTCGTAAGCAAGTTGATGTTATATATAATATATTCCATTTGTTTCTGGATCTCGCCTAGCCATGCTTTCGTGTTGTTATGTTGCAGTATCAACATTTACATTTTTTATTAATTGGCACTCCTGATTCCTTATTTTAACAGTGTTGCAATAATTTATGATATCATAAGTAATCCTCTTTTTAATTTTCAAGAGGTTTATTGTTAATCTTGCAACAATTATTTCGCCACGCGGTCGCTTCTTCGAGCATTTTATTATTAAATCAAATTAATCTAGTGTTGCAATGCTGTGTCAATTTACGTAGTTGATGACATTTTGAGAAAGAACGGGCACGAAGTTCTTAGATTACCGCCATACCATTGTCAATACAATCCAATTGAAATGGCATGGGGGTTTTGTAAGACTTACTACAATAAGCACATAAATTCTAAGCAACCATCTAAGGATCGTGTTCAGAATTTATGGCTTGAGTCTCTCTCAAAATGTACATCCGATATGTGGCAACATTTCTGTGATCATTGTGAAAAACTTATTTCGGATGACAAAACACATGGGGAACCTTTCATTTGAAACCATTCCTCCCTTTATTATTTCGCTTGGGGAATCTGGCTCAGAACAAACATCAGAAGATTCAGATGCAGGTTCTCTTGACTAAATAATAAAAGTTGAATGAGGGCTTAAAAATTGTTTGACATGAAAATTATCAGTATCACAAGAGGGTGGGAATAAATTTGCAATTCTACAAAAAAATACTGAGGGCCAACAGAAGAGAGAATGACCAAAATTAAGGTGGATGGATGGAGTTGATCAAAATGTGTTAACGGGAAGACCCAAGCGAGAAATACAAATGGATGACGAAATAAGTTTGCAGAGCCGAATTCATTATATTTGTTATATACAATATTAATGCTGTGTTTGTATGTACAAAAACCAAGTAGTAAATTTTGTTAATCTTAAAACAGGCAACAGTGTAAGATCACAATAGTCAGAAATTATAACCTTAAAATCGAACATCTGACAGTGACATTTAAAAACCCTGATTTAAAACACAACCAGCCCCATTTACAATACTTAAACTGTCACTTTTCCATAGCTAGGCGAGATCCAGAAACAAATGGAATCGTGTATATACGGATTTCACTCGCGCATTTGATACAATTAATCATCACATTTTGCTTCATAAATTAGACATCTTTGGACTCTGTAGAGATTTTATAAGTTTTATTTCATCCTACCTTGATATGCGAAGAAATTATGTCTATTTCAACGGGTTCAAATCCTACGAATTTAATTCCCTCTCAGGTGTACCGCAAGGCTCTAATTTAGGTCCATTGCTGTTTAACATATTTATCAATGACTTAATTGTATCAATATCATGTCCAATATTAGCATATGCTGATGATATTAAAATATATATCGTCATTAACAGTGAACATGATTGCATTGCATTGCAGCAGAACCTGAATACAATCTGCAAATGGTGTGACAATAACCGGTTGTCTCTTAACGTTAATAAATGTGTTACCGTTACATATACTAGAATCATGAACCCTATTTGTTTTAATCATTCCATTCAAGAAAATATGTTAGTTCGTGAACGTACATTTAAAGATCTTGGTGTTGTGCTTGACAGTCGGTTATCGTTTTCTGAGCATATTTGTAATATTTCGTCTTCAGCATTTAGGATGCTTGGCTTCTTAATGCGCACATCTAAGTATTTTTATGATGTGGAGTTACTTAAGGTTTTATACTATGCGTTAGTCAGAAGTCGCTTGGAATATGCCTCTATAATATTTTATCCCCATTACACTAATCAGTCGCTAATGCTGGAACGAGTACAAAAAAGATTTTTAAAATTCTTACATTTCAAAATGACTGGTACATATCCTGATCATACTGTGGATTATACAACATTATTACAAACACATAATGTTGTATCACTATCTGATCGACGCGAGCTTTTCAGCGGCACATTTATGTATAAGTTGGTTAATAACATTATTGATTCGCCACAGTTACTCGCAATGGTTAAATTCAACGTTCCACGCTTGTCATCACGTCAAGATATTACATTTAATACCCCTATAGCCAGAACTAACATATTATTAAAAGCGCCGATCTCTCATATATGTATAAATGGTAATAAACATTTCGACGACATTTTTTGTAATGTTAGGAGATCATAATCATTAATAATAATCATTTTCATGTTATCATTTTATCGTTAAATGCGTTTATTTTTTTTTATATTAATGTTATATTTTGTCCTTTTTATATTTTTTTTTATTTCTCTTTATTTCTATATTTTACATTTTCTATATCTGTAATGGGGCCCGCCGTGGCCGAGCGGTTGAGCCGCTGGTTTCGCCAATCGTTCACTACGGTGATCTGGGTTCGATTCCCAGCAGGGGCGAGTAATTTTTCTAACGAAAAATATTCGTCCCGGAGTCCATGGGACTGTGTGAATGTGTTGTGACGTCCAAATATATAGTTATAGGTAATTAGCAATAAGTTAAAAAAATACAACAAATACAAATATAAATAAAATGATGTTGGCTAATGGGCAAGTTCCCAAGGCCAGGCAAAAGCCAAACCCAATAAAAAAAAAAAAATATATCTGTAATGTTATTACTGTAATTTTTGAATCTATTATATTATTTTGATTTTGTCCTGTATTGGGTTTTTCCGTTTGGGGAATAAAGGCTATTATTATTATTATTATTATAACAAACAGTTTTTTTTTTCATTAAGACAGCGTTTAAAACATTAATGATTAAAACATTGTTAAAACGTGTTTAAAACAGGTTTAAAACGTGTTTTAAACAGAGCATACAGGGCATTTTCCTTTTGAGTATACATATCCCCATAATTACAGCGTTTTTGAAAGTTGCGAGAATTCGTTGTTTCAAAGTGGTTAATTTAAGGCTTTAACGAGTGTTTTCCACTCCCAGGCTAAGCATGAAATAAAATTTCTAGTTTAGAAAAACCCCGTGAACATTTTACACGGGGCTTTTCTAATCTCGAAATTTTACTTCATGCGCCACGGGAATAAAACACTGACTAATTGTAAAGTTCATAGTATTCTACTGAAGCAGTATGCTAAAGACGTATGTATGCTTTGAACTTCGCGTGGCGTATGAAGTAAAATTTCGAGTTTAGAAAAGCCTGAGTTTGGATTGAGATTTTTTTCGGCAATAAATGTTAATGCAGGGGATTTTTCTTTTGAGAAAACGTATTTCAACTACCTCCTGTAAATATTTAATTATATTTTTTTTTAGAATGCAATTGGAAGCTTTAAACGAGTGTTTTCCACTCCCAGACTAAGCATGAAGTAAAATTTCGAGTTTAGAAAAGCCTAAGAATTTGGATTGGCCGCGTAGCGAAGCGGAGCGGCCAATCCAAATTAGGCTTTTCTAAACTCGAAATTTTACTTCATGCGCCACGCTTATAAACACTGATTTACAGTGAAATTAAAAAAAAAACACTCACATACAACAACGATTGTAGGCAACCTAATATACGTTATAGTTATTGGGTTGCCTATAATCACTGTTTTAAACAATTTGTTCAGCGCAAAATTTAACTTACGTTTTATTCATATCTACATATTAGACTACTAAAGCCGTATATTTGAAATTTTACGATATTTCAGTGTTTTATACGTGTGGCGCATGAAGTAGAATTTCGAGTTTAGAAAAGCCTAATTTGGATTGGCCGCTCCGCTTCGCTACGCGGCCAATCCAAATTTTCAGGCTTTTCTAAACTCGAAATTTTACTTCATGCTTAGTCTGGGAGTGAAAAACCTTCGTTTAAAGATTTAAATTGAAATCTTAAAAAAAACAACGAATGTCGTAATATTTACAGTGTATGCATATGTATACCTGAACATTTATGCACACACAGTTGTGAAATTTTATTCTAATAAAATGTTATGTTTTATAATGTATATGAAATATCTTTAACAATTTAGCTAACATTTAAAAACGTAAACAATAAATCTTAAAGAAGTAGTATAAAATGTAGTATAAAATGTAAATTTAAGATAATAAAAAAAACGTTTTAAAGAAATTTAACTTTTAAAACAGTTTTAAACAAATTTAAGATTTAAAACATGTTTAAAACCAAACCGTGTAAAATACGACGGTTGTTTTTTTTTAACGTGTTTTAAACATAACAACCCTGATAGAAACTATTCAAAATAAATAATTAAAAATGTATAAGAAATCAAATGACTTTTATAAATATTTTTATCTTGTAGTTTTGAATCAAAATAATTTAATATACGTATTAAACAAATAACTCTACCTTCTGTGAAGATAAAGAAAGATGTAATATGTTGCACAGACGATTATAAAAAACACTGCAAAAAGTAACCAAGCCATTTTCGAAAATGGTCGAAGAGGAGTTTTTATTCCTAGGTCCATGCTAAAATCATTTACATTAAACTACAAAATTAACACGGATAAACTTTTTAGATTACTTTGGTCCGGGAACGAGAAAAGACAATCCACTTGTTAAAGTGTCCACTGAAAGTTCTAATTGCGTGAGTCGTTCTAATATTAAAAAATTACCACCTACAATATAAATTATATTAAAATATATACAGGTGTACATCCCGATTTTGAATGTAAAGTTCCCGGCTACATCACTTGGGACATTAAAATGTCGCGATTCATCGTATTTTTTTTTATTCTTACCGATGCTCATTGGGAAACAGTGCGTGTTTTTGAACATAACAGAGTTTTATATACAGGGTGTCCCATTTTAATCTTAACAGGGGAATATCTCAAAATGAGTGCGTCCAATCGAGAAAGTTGCCGAATGAACAGTTTTGTGATTTAGAGGGGGACGTCCGATTCTTTCAGAAATTTCACCCTCCGACCCCCAAGAGGTGGATAATAGGGGTGACTTTAAAATTTTATGAACCCCAAATTTTTATTCCAGATTCAGAAAGAGCATACAAAACTAGGTAGGTTTTACCTGAGAGCTTGTTTGTTATTTGCAACAGGTGGCCCTGTAATGGACAAAATTTGATAAATTTGATTTTTTTTTTTTTAAATAACTTTATTTTTTTAAATAATAACTTGTATTACAATACTTGTAAGAAATTATCATTACATTGTTGGTCTTCTTCCCTTCGTCCTCACCTCGGGATTATTGGGCGTTGACTCCCATCTCGGGTTAACGGTATTGAGGGATGTAAAATGTTTTTTTCTATGTGTTTTTTCGTCGTGTTTATATGTTCTTGTTTATAATTAGGTTTCTAATTTTTAGTTTATATGGAATACATTGAAGATTTTTTATATATTCGTCTAATTTGTTGTATTGTCTTATTGTTTCCGTTGTTAGAGCTTGCGTGTGTTTCATTGTGGTAAACTTTTCTGTTCTAATGTCTGATTTTCTTCTCGTTTCATAGTTGTGGATTTGTTTGTTTATTTTTAGTTTAATTTCTGATTTAATTTGTTTATTGTTGATTTTGTATATCAGCAATAGATTGCTAAGTTTGATCATATTTTTTATATTTAGTTCTTGTGTTTGCATATATAGTTGATGTGTATCGGTTCGTTTATCTAGTTTGTATAATATTTTTAGTATTTTATTTTGTTGAATCTGTAATTTTGCTAGGTTTTTGAGTGATGTATCTCCCCATATGTTGTTAAGGTATATGGTTTGTGATGTAAAAAGTGCATTATATATTGGTTTTCTGTTTGTTTTTGGGATGTAATTTCTGATTTTTAGTAATGCTGCTATTGTTTTGGCGTTTTTTCTTGTTAAGTTGTTTATGTGTCCGTCCCATTTCAGGTCTTCCTGGATTTGTAATCCTAGGTATTTTGTTTGGTTTATTCGATGAATTTCTGTTTTGTTGATTTTTATGTTCAATTTCACTGTTTTATCCTTGTTGTTAAATATCATGTATTCCCTTTTTTTTTGTTTATTATTAGTAGGTTGTTGAAGTACCAGTCTTCCAGTTTTTTAATGTCGTTGTTTATGTTTGTTTGTATATTCTGGTAATTATTTTCTGTGTATACTAGGCAGGTATCATCTGCATATATATAAGGGCGTCCGGTTAGGTCTATTTCAAAAATTTCGTTAGTATAAATAATGTACAGTATGGGTGGTAGGTCGATAAAAGATAAAACTAGTGTTTGGCAGACAATTAATTCTTAAAAAATTCTCAAGTCACTTAAAATGAACGCCCATGTAGGTGGGGAAGAGTGCAAAGTTTGTTGACTCTAAACAAAACCCTAATTTTTCATTCAAAATCAAAATGACAAAGTAAAGTTAGGGCAAGGGCTATGTTTGAATAATACTTAATTCACCTTCATGAATTGACCTTCACATCTTGTAAATGAGTGAGAAAAGTGAGAGATGAGAGAGAGAGACAGAGAGAGAATCTTTGAAATTTGAGACGGAAATTTCAGCCCAAATTTAAATATCTCTTAGCCATTTTTGAATAATTGTTCACCAAAAAAATTGTGTAATGGAAATCATGCAGTTGTTGAATCAAAAGTTTTCTGTGAATAAAATGCTTAAATTTTGGGCCTTCATTTGGTTTTCAAGTCACTTATGATTCAACGTTTTAAGTAAGATTAAAGCAAAATTTAGGTGGGGTTTAACGTTTTATTAGGTGTTCGAAGTGACAGTCATTGTTCCCAATACAGATATTTACTCTTTTTTTTAAGTTTCGCACAGTCGCTTCCAACGTAGGAGGGGTTATAGCCCTGCACGCTTCCCTTATGCGGTCTTTCATGTTTTCATGTGTTGTTGGCGGTTCACGGAATACAACACATCTGATGTAACCCCACAAAAAAAAGTCTGGCGCTGTTAAGTCCGGTGATCTGAGTGGCCACTGTACGGGTCCTCTACGACCAATCCACTTTTGCGGATATGTCTCGTCAAGAAAATTTCGCACATGTCGAGCCCAATGTGGCGGCACGCCATCATGCTGGAACCACATGGTTAATCTGGTCAGGAGGGACACATCATCTAGAAGCGCAGGAAAGTCTAATTGCAAGAAACGCAGATATCGTTCCCCATTCAACATCTCTTCAAAGAAATGAGGACCAATAATCTGCGAATCGACGATGCCGCACCAAACGTTGACACTCGAACGATGTTGGTGATCAATCAATCGAACCCAATGGGGGTTTTCATCACTTCAATAATGGCTGTTGTGTCTATGAACAGACATAACGTAATTAAGTACACATACTCTTTTTTCCATCTTCCATACACGCATTGGAATACATTGGATAAACACTTGATTAACTCTAGTAGCACAGACTTATTTTGGCCACTTTGAGCAAAAAAAGAGGTAATAATTACCTTAATAATATGTATGTGACATTTAATACTCTAAAACTACTTACATAAGTGTATCCCAAACTTTTTGGGTTAGCGGCGCCCTTAATGTATCACTTTTTCCGCGGGCCCCAAGTCAAAACATTTTCGCCGTGTTTTTAACACCGTGCGCGGCGAACCGACAGCGCTAGGCAGATTCAACTACCAGCTTATTTTCGCGACGCCCCTTTAGCGCAGCCGCGGCGTTTGGGAACCATTGACACACCAATTTTTAAAACAATTTGGAAAACAATTTTCGTGCTTGTTTAATGTTTTGAACGTTTTGAACTTACCGATTAACAATGCCAACATTTTGAAAAGTTGCTTCGTCAGAAAACATAACACGGTGAAAGAACCTTAGGTCTCTTGCGATTTTGCGCCGAGCCCAGTTGCAGAAGTTCAGTCTTACAGCAAGGTCCTCATTCATCAACGACTGATTCAGCGAGATGTCGTACCCCCCGTACAAATTTTTTTTTTACCAATTTTAATAGACGGTTTGGAATACCAGCCTCCTTTTCGATTTCTCGAATGCTCACGTGTGGATTTAGGTGAACCAACGCGAGCACGGTAATCAGTTTCTCATCAGGAACATTGTCGTTATCAAAAACCGTCTTTTGTCTCTTGCGGCCGATGTCACCTTCACGAGCAAGTCGTTCGAGTGATTGGATGGTGACAGACATCTCCGATCCGGAAACCGACGCCGATATTCACGCTCAGCCTTACGGTAGTTTCCCTCCGTGTGACCGATACACATCATCATATCGATAACTTCGTTCGGTAAATAATCTGACATTGCGAAAAAATAGGGTACGGTATTTCAAAAATACTCAAAAACGACTGACTGACAAAACTTTAATTGTTTTTAAACAGCTACCCAGATCACCGGATTTGACGTCGCCAGATGTTTTTTTTTTTGTGAGACTACATTAAAGATGTATTTGTTTTAAATGGCTTGTGAATTTTTTAATCATAAATTGTCAGCCAAACCATAATTTTATGTTTTATCGGAAACAATCAAATTTTCAAGTTTTGTCGATTACAGCGCCACCTGTTGCAAATAATAAAAAAGTTCTGAGGTAAAACTTACCTAGTTTTGTATGCTCTTTCCGAATCCGTAATAAAAATTAAGGTGTTTGCATTTAACATTTCAAATTTATCCCTACTATCCACCCCCTTGGGGGTCGGGGGGTGAAATTCATGGAAGAATCGAATGTCCCCCTCTGAACCACAAAACATTTAATTCGGCAATATTCTCGATTGGACACTCTCATTCCGAGATATTCCCTTGTTAAGATTAAAATGGGACACCCTGTATGTATATTTTAAGTCCAAGTTTTTATTTAGAAAAGCCTGTACAGTTGGATTTTCCAAACAAGGGGTCTGGCAAATTCAAATTGTCATGCTTTTTCTAATCACAATATATACAATGTGTCCCAACCAAAAGTTGCACCTGAGTTTCAGACTATGTCAGACTCTACAAGATACTTTCCAAAGTGCTCTACAAACTCTGAAACTCGATGACGAAGTGTATACAAAAAAGAGATGAAAACCATGGGTGAACTTCTACAGGTACATTTCCCCAGAGGGATATTTATTATGGACCACTCAGTGACTGGGTCAGTGAGGGACCCGATGCAACTGGCAACAGAACATCTAAGGTAGACTGGCAGACCGCCAGGAGAGTGGTTACCTACAACAGGGTCAAATAGGCAGTTAACTCATTTGAACCTTTTAAATCGCCAGGGCCTGATGCAATCCTACCTATCATGCTACAGAAGGGATCTAAACTCCTGTGGCTAAGGCTCTGCGAAATCCTAAGAGCCAGTATGGCCCTACGATATCTGCCGAGAATATGGAGGCTTACCAAGGTGGTTTTCATACCAAAGACTGGTAGAACAGACAAATCTCGTGCAAAGCCGTACAAGCTCATTAGCCTCATGTCATTTGTACTGAAGACAATGGAAAAAGTTATGGATAGACAAATCAGAGAGGGGATACTGGTGACCTATCCATCAGCGACGGCTTGCAGCCTAACTTCAGGGTCGGCCACAGCCACAAGGCACACAAAATTTGAGGTTGAGATCGCGCTTTGTAAATACAAAGAATTGCCCAACAAAGTCACCTTTCAATAAAGGATACATATTACCTTAGGTCTCTGGCCTACCCTGAAGTTAGGCTGCGGGCCGCCGCTACTATCCATTATCCCTAGATCAATATGCCTATCTTCCAGGTCGATCAACAGAGACAGCTCTCAGCCGACTAACAAGGAGTGCAGAAGCTGCTCTGAAAAACAAGGAAATTCTACTTGCTGCCTTCTTGGATATAGAAGGAGCATTTGACAACACAACCTTTAACCGCTGCTTTGGGGAAGGGGGGGCTGGAGGAAATTAGCTGCAAGTGGATCGACTGCATGCTAAGACAAAGGATGGTCTATACAACGTTTGCTGACCAGACACTAGCATCCAGGGTGGCCGGTAGTTGTCCTCAGGGAGGAGTTCTCTCGCCCTTGCTGTGGAACCTGGTCATGGATGAACTGCTGGTAGATCTGAACAACGAGAGATACTCTTCCCTAGGATACGTAAACGAGCTAGTCATTCTGGTTGAGGGAAAATTTAACAACACGATCAGAGAGCGTATGCAAGGTACACTGAACGTGGTTAACAAATGACTGAAAGTCATCCTTTAAGACCACCCTTGTCCCATTTACACGCAGGAGGAAACTGGACTTCCTAGGACCTTCGTTTCTAAATGGTGGTAACGTTGAAATATCAGGTGAGGTGAAGTACTTAGGAGTAAACTTTGACTCCAAACTCACCTCAACCTCGCACAACTTAAAAATCAGTCGCAAATCGGAAATTACCCTTAATAAGTCGAATGTACGACAGGCAATGGGGGTTCAGACCAGAGACTGTATACCAGAGTAGTCAGACCCGCAATCATGTATGCTGCTTTGTTATGGTGGCCTAAAGTCACGCAACACACAACCATACAAATTCTCAGCAAGATTCAAACTAACGCAAATGTGTGATCTAACTGTTTTCATTTTATTTAGCACGTTTCCTTTTTACAGAATAACACTGTAGTTTTTTTTTTCACTGTTGGCAGATTAAGGACAGATTTAGCACTCTGAACTTACCAATAGATACATCAGTTTCACCAATTGCTGTTTTGTATTTGCTCCCAAAACCACTGTAATTTTGATACAGCACACCCCAGTAGCCGTTTTCGGTGATAAATATGCCAGAAAAGTTGTATGCTTTCACGAACGATCTCATCATCATTAATTCCACACCTCTATCGGTGACTAAAATTATCATCAACATTAGATTTTCCAACAGAAACATGCCAGTATTTTTCCTAATACTGTTCAAAATGTATGATCAATATATTTTTTATATTTAAATCAGAGTGTTTATCAGCCGTATTCATAGAATTTCTGATAATAAAGTGCGATCATTTAAAACATAATTTAGAGTAGGCTTTGAATTTTAAATTATATTGGCACTACTGACTCTTAACACATAGTTTACCATAACCTCAAATTTATTCCTTTAAATTAGCATTCTGGGCAACCGCACAAAAAAATATCGCCTACTCTAAATAATAATTTAAACGATCACACGGTATTCGGAAAAAAAATTATTTTTTTAAAAATTTAATAAAAGAAGAGTTCTTGAGCAGTTAGCGACCTCTTAGATGGACGTTTTAAACGCGAGGCGGAACGGGAGCGGGCGCAAGCGTTTGCGTTTTAACACATATTGTACCAGTTTAAAAAAGAAAATAACGCAGTACAGGCAACAAAAAATATTTGCGAACAAGAAGGTGAAGGGTTCCTAAATGTTAAGAAAGCCCAACGTGAGTTTAAAAAAATTAAAAATGGTGATACGATTCTCCAAAGAAAAGGTAGCTCTGGACGTCCTTCAAAGGTAAATCAAGATGTTCTTTTGCAATTTGTTAATGAAAAACACATTACTAAGACACGTCGATTGTCTGTCGCTGAAGCAAATAGCGATTATATGGTTTAATTTAAGTTTATGTATTTATGTAATATAAACATTTTGAATTTGAAAAACGACATTATTTTTCGAACAACCTAATATAATTATAGTCTAGTGCCATTTAATTTCTACTAGACCTGTACAAACGAGATCCTAACATTCTACATATACCGGGTGTCCCATTTTAAAGTACCACCTGGAATATCTTCAGAACCCTGCACCGAATCAAAAAATGTTTCAGATAAAAGTTTAATGATTTGGAGGGGGACATCCAATTTTTTAAGAAAATTTAACCCCCTACTCACAGGGAAGGCTGGGGAGGGGGTAGTTTTGAAATCTTAAACGCGAACCCCTAATTTTTATTTAGAGAGTGGAAAAGTAAGTAAATTTTATCTAAAAACATTTGTTGTTACTGTGATAGATGGCGATGCAATCAACAAAATTGTTTTTATTATGTAAATTTCTCGAAACCAATGAAAGCGGTAAGCGCGCGTGCTTTTTGTAAAAATAAATCAAATTTATAGAATCTACACAAAAATGAATAAAATTTGATAAGCTATAATTGAAATTTAAATATCGTCAGGGAATGTTTCAAAATATCAAATAAAAGTTAAATTTTGATTTGAAATATTTATGAGTATTTTTTTATTGAATTAAATTCTATCCATTTTGAATAATCTCTGCTCATTTTGAACTGTTGCAAGTATTTATTAGGCTATATTTGACATAATTTAAGCTTTTGCAGTTTGTTCTTCAAAGTTTAGTAACACAGTTTCCAGTTTCCTTTATTGTCAAATTTATGATATAAAATAAATAGAGTTGATGTTATTTCTTACTTCATGTTTAGAACGAAAACGAATTCCTGTGCATTATGAATTTGTTTTCGTTCTAAACTTGAAGTAAGAAATAACATCAACTCTATTTATTTTATATCATAAATTTGACAATAAAGGAAACTGCAAACTAAGTTCCTGATTGATCGTCTAACGAGAGTTTCCACTCCCAGATTAAGCATGAAGTAAAATTTCGAGTTTAGAAAAGCCTGAAAATTTGGATTTGCTGGGGCGCGCGAGCGAAGCGAGTCGCGCCCCAGCAAATCCAAATTTTCAGGCTTTTCTAAACTCGAAATTTTACTTCATGCGCCACGCGTATAAATCACTAACTTCAAGTGAAATCTTCAACTAATTGGTTAGAGTAAAATACATTTAGTATGTCAATTATCAATTGTTCAATTTTGTTGATTGCAGCGGCATCTGTCAAAGTAAAAAAAATGTTTTTAAATAAAACTTACTTACTTTTTCACGCTCCATTCAAATCTGTAATAAAAAATAGGGGTTCGTACTTAAGATTTCAAAGCTACCCCTCCCCAGTCTCTCCTAGGGGTGAGGGGTTGAATTTTCTTACAGAACTAAATGTCCTCTCCTCAAATCATTAAAACTTACTTACTTTTCCACGCTCTATTTAAATCTGTAATAAAAAGTAGAGTTTTGTATCTAAGATTTTAACGCTACCCCGTTCCCAGCCTCCCCTGGGGGTGGGGGTAGAATTTTCTTACAGAATTGGATTTCCTCTCCAAATCAATAAACTTTTATCTGAAACATTTTTTCATTCGGTGCATGGTTCCAAAGATATTCCAGGTGGTACCTTAAAATGGGACACCCTGTATATTAATCTTGGTTTTAAACTATTGATACAATGAACTGGGCAAAATCGCATTTTTCCAAATTCACTCTAATCAATTTCGAGTAATTTAGAGGTTTTTGTTTATGCATTAATATTAAACCAACTTCTCCACGTTCCCGCCTTAGATCAATAAGAGCCAATTGATTAATAGTGGCTTAAACCAAGTTTAACTTAAGCTCAGTTGAAATTATATCTACTGTGATGCAATTTAAACCAAATTGTAAGCCTTTATTAAACAATTAGTCTTAATGCACGCACTATAGGCAAATACTATCGTATGTTCAATAAAAAAAAAACTGTAGAGTGCCATGATTTAATCTTTTTATTTAAATTAAGTTGACTACACGCTTTGAAAATTGACATATAAAACGCCAGATATAACCTCAACTTTTTACTTTCCCCCGTATGTAATACAAAGGGAAAGTATTGTTTTCGTGAAAATTTTCGAATCAAAAATTTTAGCGGAAATATCCGTTTTGAGGTCCCCTGAGTCGAATAAGACAATTTTTGAAAAATGTCTGTCTGTCTGTCTGGCTTTGTGTCTGTGTGTGTGTCTGTGTGCGCTGTACCGCAAAAACCGCTAAAGATATCGAGATGAAACTTAAAACTTAAGCTTTTTGTTACAATCGGAAGAACTGAAAAGCTTTTGGTGAAAATCGGAAAACTGGAAGTGGTACTTTACTCTTAGCGTTTTTCAGTTTTTTCAGATTTTTTCAATAAATGTTCATCAAACAAAAAATTCTTTCAAATAAAAGTTGTAGATAATAACAAAATGAAGATATATTGTTTATTTACTTTTTGTCATAGCACTCTTATTTTTTGAGATATTTTAAAAGTTGTTTGTTTTATCTAGTTATTGATGTGTGACAGTGTATGTGTCGATACAATTGAAAAATTTTTCAAATAAAAGTTGTAGGAAATAAAAAACTAAAGATTTTTTGTAGACTCACTTTTTGTCATAGCACTCTTAGTTTTTGAGATATTTAATAAATAGTGTTTTTTATCTAGTCATTGATTTGTGCCAGTGTGTGTGTTGATACAATTGGAAAATGTTTCAAATAAAAGTTGTAGGTAATAAAATATTAAAGATTTTTTGTATCTTCACTTTTTGTCATAGCACTCTTAGTTTTTGAGATATTCAATAAATAGTGTTTTTTATCTAGTCATTGGTTTGTGTCAGTATGTGTTGATCCAATTGAAAAATGTTTCAAATAAAAGTTGTAGTTATCAAAAAGTTGAAGATATTTTGAAAATAATAATGATACAAATATTTTAAAAGTGATTTAATACGCAATTTACGGGGGAAAGTACTATGATGGACACATCACCATTTTTGTTTACGTTATTACTCTAATCTCTAAAACTTGCGGAATGACATAAAGGTAAAAACGCGGTTAAAGTTTATTTGTCAAGCTTTAGAGTTGCCAACCTACAATATTTTCCAAGGCAATCTGGAGGTTTTTTTTATTGAACATACGATATTATTACCTTATACGTATTTACTGGTAAATTAATCTTACCAGTATTAACAAAAGGTGGATAATTAACCGAAGAAATATAAATCTTCCGCCCAAACTGATTACTATCTTTATCAGGAAACAACCCATCAAACGAACCACTATCATTTCGATACCAAGTATACAACAAAACAGGAGCTTGGCTATCATTGCCGACATACTGATGAGTCCAAAAATTATATCCATCACAACCATAACCAAAAACCCCTTGATCACAATCTATTGGCACTAACAAAAGAGCATCCCTAATAAACCGAAAATTCTTCATACTGAAAAACTCATCAACATCAATTTCCACTTCAGATACTAATAAATATCTTCTTTTGGTGTATCTCAAAATATCTGCATCACGTAATTGCTCTTCGATTGCGATTAAATTCTCAGTGATGTTTTTGGAGATAATAACAAACCCTTCGCATTTTACGGCGTCCAAGTATTCAGTGGTTGTTTCGATATTGTTTAGATTAAAGTGTGGATGTGGAATGTTGATGTCCACGTTTGATTCTAAAAGATCGTTGATGTAATGAATGCAGGGGAATATGCGGAAGTATTTTAAAACTAGTGTGGCTATCATATTTTCAAAATTGACCATTTTTACGTTTGTCTTGTTACCTGTAAAAAAATGTATAGGTAATGTAACATATACTACGTTACATCATCTTACAAATATCAATTGTATTTGGTTAATAATAATGAACTGAAGAGTGTAATTAAATAATAAAGAACTGGAGAGTGCGAGCAAAACTGTTCATATTAAATATTATTATATATAGAATGACATGCATATTTACACCACATAGTTTTGTTTACGCTGGGTACACAAATTTAACATTGTTTTCCAACGATTAAACAAATCAATTCAGAATGGCGAACCACTGGACATTGATTAATTATACTGGGAGTGAACTGAATAAAATCATTGACATATAGATTATGAATTATACTTAGATATTAAATCTTGTTTACAATGTGTTATAGTATCGAGCATTCAGCTTTTTTGTGGTCGAAACGAAGAGGAACCGATCAAAACATCCCCAGGGTCTTTTTGAAGAATGCCCAAAAATGAAATTTTAAGAAACGGAGATTTTTTGTACAAAATATTTATTTAATTTAGCACAGTGGGCTTTTAAAACAAAATCAACACGATTGGTTTTAAATCAAATTTATACAGTTCGCATAACATTAAGTAAACTATTTTTAATTTAAATTGGATTTTTTAATGGATTAACAGTGTAATATTACTAATAATTGAATTTCTAAAAGTTAGAACATTCAAGTTCGTACTTTAACTTTTTCATTTAAAGGAAATTACCAAAATTATGTAAAATAGTGATAGAAGAGCAGCTAATGGGTGGCAAAAATAGTGTGGATGTTTTGATAGGGTCCCCATTTCGAATGTGAAGCTAAAGAAAACACTTAACTTTTTATACCACTTATAAGTTAAGTGTTTTCTTTACGTTACTTCGTTCGGGACCCTATCAAAACATCCACACATAAAAAGTTAAGTGTTTTCTTTAGCTCCATATTCGAAATGTAACACAAAGGGAACGCCTCTGAAATTCAACAAATGAAAGAAGTTAACATCAATTTTAAAATATCAATTAAAATAATGTCTCGTCGTGACCCTGGGTGTGGTATGAATGTGTGTGATTGTCCGAATGAATAGTTAAATACTACAAATTGTAAATTGTAATAAATTAATTGATACAAAAATATAAACATTGATGATGGCTAATGGGCAAGTTCCCCAGGCCAGGCAACAGCCACAAAAAAAATATATATCAATTTAGCATGCATTTCGTGCCAGTGGCGTAGATAGCTTTTTGTGATGGGGAGCGATTTGAATTAGTATTTTGTTTGATACATTTATTTTTCTAAAGTTATACAAAAACAAGTACCGTCCGATCATTTAAAACATGATTTAGAGTAGGCTTTGAATTTTAAATTAGATTGGCACTACTGACTGTTAACACATAGTTTATCATAACCTCAAATTTATTCCATCATTCAATTAGCATTCTGAACAACCGCCCAAAAAATGCCGCCTACTCTTAATCATAATGTAAACAATCGCACGGAACAAAAATGGATGATGTGTTCATCGTAGCACATTCTTATTTCAACAATTGCTGATTGACTTACTAAAAGTATTTTACTTGTTAATTGGTTAAAGACCATTTCACATTAAATTAGCGTTTTATACGCGTGGCGCATGAAGTAAAATTTCGAGTTTAGAAAAGCCTAATTTGGCTCGGTCGCTCCGCTTCGCTACGCGCCCGAGCCAAATTTTCAGGCTTTTCTAAACTCGAAATTTTACTTCATGCTTAATCTGGGATTGGAAACACTCGTTAGACGACCAATTATAAACTTATTTTACAGTTGTTTTATTGTAAAATTTATGACTAAAATAAATAGAGTTGATGTTTTAGTCAACTTTTGGCGTATAGGATTTTCTTTCCAGTTTGACTAGTTTTTATTTTGATTACGTTGAAAGAATGGTAATAGTAATTTTTATAGATTTCATACAAGTAAATCTGAAGTTTAATTGATTTTTTTCAGACTAAGGTAGTTTACTTTTACATACTGTAACTGAAAATCCTAAATTTTTAAAAAAATTCAATTTTTAATTATTCAGTAAAAAAAGTTGGGAGATCTCTAAATTGAACACTGTAATTCAAAGGCTTACCAAAAACGTATCGATAGTCGAATTTATTTAAAATTCTCAAGATCCACTAAGATTTTTTAATGGATCTTGGGAATTTTAAATAAATTCAACACAAAAAAATATATAATTTTTTCAAGTCTCTTAAGACGTGAAAGAATTTTATATTTTTTTGTGTCAAATATTAAATATGCTTATTTCTTAGTCATCGTATTTGAATTTGATGGATTATTCAAAAATGCATCAATATTTCAACTTAAAATTTTGCACTGTTCTCTAAAAAAATAATTTGAAGGGGAAGATGCATTTTTTGTTATAAACATTTTAATAAACATGAGACCCTAAAGTAGATTTGCATAAATGAAAATATATAATAGATTTTCTTTTAGGCATCTTTTATTTTATTTTAATTAATAGTATTTTTTTAATTCATACCTTTGTTTTATTTCTAACTTCCTCAGATTTAAAACACGACAACATATTTAGTCAAATAATTAGTCACGACTAACGATTATTTCAATCATTAGTTGATTGATGGTCATCAATCAACAAAATAAACTCATGACTAACAAATTAGCTATTAGTCAAATTTAGTCATTAGTCTTAGTTATCGATCAACATAAAAATGCTCAACTCTGCTTCCTTAGGGAGCTCTTATATGGACGTTTTAAACGTGAGGCGTAACGGGAGCAGGCGCAAGCGTTTGCGTTTTAACACATAGGTTTATATGAGAGTCTGTAGACGAACGGGTGCGAGGCGGAGAAAACGACAGCACTCGCGCCTGTTAAATAAATATACAGCGTGTAAACGAACTACTGTACAGGCTCTCTACCACATAAGGGGCAGCGTTTAAATAAACAATACCTGCATTTGAAATTACCATACCTTTAGTAGATAGCTCACAAATAATTATTAAAAATAATTAATAATAATAGGCCACATGTTTGTGGTATCTGGTATACGCGCACATTGCGTATTTTAAGAGAGATTCCACATAGACTGGTAGTTTTTAAACGATTTGGATATCGAATTACACCATCCAGAGAAAAGTGGGTCAGATTGTGAAGAATTATGTCTATGTTATCGTTTTCATAAGTACCCATTGCTGACTAAAGTTTAGTGCGTGCGAAGTGATTTATGCGCCTCGCAGTAGTAAAAGTAAATAAAAAATACAACCTACGCATCCACGAAAAATATCATGAACACAGGTAACCAGAAGTTCTCAAAAAGTAAAAAATGCATGAAAAATTATGAAAAATCAAATATTTTTTTTCCGATTTTATTTTTGCTGCAATTGGTGTCAAAATATTTTGTGTATACGCCCTTAAGAGGATGTACATTAGTTCCATTACACGCTGTATAATAAATATTAAAATAAATATTTTTGCGTTTAGATAAGTGTCCAAAATTTAAAAAATAAATAAACAAAAAATATAAATTATAAATTTTTTGGTCACCTCTAAGATATGAGTATAATTTTATTTAATATTTAAAAAATCTATGATATTTTCTAGAAATTGCGAAACATGAAATAACTAACAATTTAAAATCGCCCCCAATCTCTTGTAAAAATAGTGTGATGAGAACAAAATAATTAAAAGAATTAATAATCATTTTTTTGAGAGCGGTCTCTATGCTCGTAAATTTTATACCGCTAGCAGCTTCTCTTTTCCCTTACTCTCTAATTAGCCAACAGACTAAGGAAATGCCCATTTCACAGTCTTTTTTAATATGCAGGTTATTACCCATCAAAGTGTGTGAAATATTTTACAAAAATTTGTGTACCGGTTACGCGTTAAATAAAAGGAAAAAAAGTAAGTCTATATCCTAGCGTTAAAACGTGATTTTATCAGTATGTTTGATACACTGAACAAATCCATTTAAGTAATGTTTCATCAACATTAAAACAACTTTTAATGTTGCTGCACTGTTGATGTAACGTTATTTGTTTGTATTTTGCTCAGTGGGCGGAGCTCATGTAGAATTTAGGTAAGTAATATTTATATTTATAAAAACATTGAATACATAAATACAGTAATGTCTAAGAATAATAAAGGATAAATAAATAATAATATGACGAATTTAAATCTATTTCGTCCATGCTTATTACTCAGCGTAGCACAACTGAATGATAGACGGCACCGAAGGCTCGGCGGCGAACTCGCCTAGCACCCGCTTGCAAAACGCGTTCAATCCGCTCCATATAAGAGCTAAAAGCGGAGCTTCCGCTCTCAAAACGTCTATATAAGAGCGCCCTTAAAGAGGCGCGAGTGCTGGCGTTTTCTCCGCCTCGTACCCGTCCGTCTACGGACTCTCATATAAACCTATGTGTTAACACGCAAACGCTTGCGCCCGCTCCCGTTCCGCCTCGCGTTTAAAACGTCCATCTAAGAGCTCCCTAAATTTGAGCGGAGCGGGACGAACGCGTTTTTCAGTTTTAACACATGGTTTCTTATGCGCGTTCTTATACGGGCGGGTGATACGCGTTTTCAAAGCGGACGTTTTCCTCAATATTTTTGTAAGAAATCGGCCAAAGCGAGTCAAATTCGTAATATTTTAATTACCATATTTAGTCGTAAAGCAAAAATAAATATTTTTGCGTTTAGATGTGTGTTGCGACGCTACTTTTTAGCTACTGTGTACTTACCGCTCGGCCAAACTAACCCAGTGAAGAAGGGGCGGTTTTCAAATCAAAGATTTAACAAAAAGGGCGCCACGTGATTACGGGCGGCAAGGTAGCTAAACATAAAGGAAAATCACGAACCCAGATTTTACTAATACATATGTTCAATTCCCCATAAGTAAAATGCATAAATGAAATATAATAAACTATTTTATTTCCTGTAGATCGAACAACACAAAAAATATATATATATATATATATATATATATATATATATATATATATATATATATATATATATATATATATATATATATATTTCAATTTAATATATAAAAGAAACGAATTGAATTAAAAAAAAATAAACTAATAATTTTAAGTAAAATATGGAATAATACCAAAAATAATTTTCGTAATTCATTCAAATCAATTACAAACCTCGGTAGATAAATATAGCTATATATACCCTTACAAAAATCATATAAACTCAAACCGAAATAAACATAATAAATTTAAATTCAAAGCATAAATTAAAAATATTGAATTATCTGTAATAACTTTAAAATAAACGTTTATATATTCCTTAAACGGCAAGAATTATCTATTCTTTTATTATTATTATTTTTTTTTCTTCAAACAAAAAAAATTATAAATTGGAATGCAAAGTATAAAGTGAGAATTAATTATTATTTTTCAAAATCAAAGTTTTCCAATTAAATTAATATTAATGTATATATTAAACATCAACAACAAAAAAAAATAATCCTTTACGTTATAATTTAATTTTTTTTTTTCTTCTCTTTTTAAATTCTCATCCGAACAATTTACAAAACACGTTATGCATATATACCCAAATAATTAATCGTAGAATTTATCATTAGAATTCGAAGTTTTAAATTTATAAAAAAAAATCTTTATGTAAATACCAAAAAAAAATGTACTTATCAAATTTCACTCGAGTCTAAGGGGTTGAAACCAAAATACGGACGAACAAAACGAATAAGACGGACGAAGGACAGCTACGACTTCTCCCTTTCCCGAACCAGAATCACAGGACAAGTCTTCGATGAAGTATTTTTCTTTCGGAACCCGGAACTAGAATCTCCCACGTGATCTCCACTGCTTATCAGCAACCACGGTTAAAATGGAATTCGAATCGAACCGGACCAAAAGTACATCAATCGAAATGTATGATTGTAAAACAACCACAATTAAAAACCTAAGAACATCCCTACGAATTAGAAATATACTGATAAGAAGAACAATGCTTACCTCTAGGTGAAAGTGAGGTTTCCTAGAGCGGCACGCTTTTTCTCTCCGCTTATAGCGTAGTAAATTATTATTTGCCAAATAATTCACTTTTGAAATTAAGACAAATACGAATCCCTCTTGAGGAAACCACAACGAATTATAATTTATTAATCTTAATTTACGCGTATCGAACTGGACGTGTGAAACGTATACGCCTGGAGAGTTAAAAATGGACGGGACAGAGCGCAGTGTAAAAACTCCTCCGCGACACCGAATACAATAGAACAAAATCAATCGCAAAAAATTCCAATATTTAAATTTTAATGCGAAAATAAAATTGCCTATGTTAATTCATTAGAATTAGAATAAATTGAATATAAATTATTCGTTTTACTAAAAATTAACGTAACAGTGTCCAAAATTAAAAAAATAAATAAACAAAAAATATAAATTATAAATTTTTAGGTATACTTTCACCTATGATAGAAATTGCGAAAAATGAAATAACTAACAATTTTAAATCGCACCCAGTCGCACCCTTGTAAAAATAGTGTAATGAGAACAAAATAATTAAAAGAATTGATAGTCATTTTTTTGAGAGCGGTCTCTGTGCTCATAAATTTTGTACCGCCAGCAGCTTCTCTTTTCCCTTACTCTCCAATTGGCCAACAGACTAGGGAAATGCTTATTTCACAGTCTATTTTTAATATGCAGGTTTTTACCCATCAAAGTGTGTGATTTTTTTTACAGAAATTTGTGTACCGGTTACGGGTTAAATTAAAGGAAAAAAAGTTAAAGTCTATATCCTAGCGCTAAAACGTGATTTTATAAGTATGTTTGATACAGAAAGATTTATCTTAGAATTTTAGGCACCGCCCACTGAACAAATCCATTTAAGTAATATATCATCAACATTAAAACAACGTTTAATGTTGCTGCACTGTTGATATAACGTTATTTGTTTGTGTTTTGCTCAGTGGGCGGAGTGCATGTGGAATTTAGGTAAGTAATGTTTATATTTATAAAAACATTAAATACATAAATACAGTAATCTCTATGAATAATAAAGGATAAATAAATAATAATGTGGCGCAGTTAAATCTATTTCGTCCATGCTTATTACTCAGCGTAGCACAACTGCATGATAGACGGCACCAAAGGCTCGGCGGCGAACTCGCTTAGCACCCGCTTGCAAAACGCGTTCAATCCGCTCCGTATAAGAGCTAATAGCGGAGCGGAAAAAACGATCCATCCCGCTCAGCTTCCGCTCTCAAAATGTCCATATAAGAGCGCCCTTATAAACAGCAATCAAATGTTAACTGAAATATTTTTTTTAATTAGATGCCTTTCAATCTGATTTACAAAGTAAATACATTTCATGTATAAACAATAATTATGTTTTACCATTTATATATTTTGTATATGGCATAAATAGTGGATAGCTAGTTATAAATACTGAATCTTTAATAAGCTTTCTCGATACATCATATATTAGGATCTAGTTATTTACAATTTTTTTGTAAACAAGTGCCGGTAATTATAACCCGTATTTGACAGGCCTGTGATTGTGTACAGGCGCGCGCCCAGGGGGGTGGCTCGCGGGTTTGGAAAACATAATTTTGTTTCTTAAACAAAGTGATAAATTATTTATAAGGAATATATTTTAAACTTCACTTGAAATCAGTGTTTTATACGCGTGGCGCATGAAGTAAAATTTCGAGTTTAGAAAATTTGCCGGGGCGCGCCGATCGAAGCGAGACGCGCCCCGGTAAATTCAATTTTTTAGGCTTTTCTAAACTCGAAACTTTACTTCATGCTTAATCTGGGAGTATAAGCACTCGTTAAAAGTTCAAAATTAAACGCTTTTATAATAAACCTTGCATAAATAAATTAACATAAAACTACTTTATTTATAAAGTAAATAATTATAGGCATCAGTTTTACTTCAAATAATATTAAACCAAACTGGATTAGTTAATAATGAATCACTTTCAATTATGAGAAGAAGATTTTTTATACAAGGTTAATTATACAAGCGTTCAATTTGAAACTACTAATGAGTATTTCCACTCCCAGATTAAGCATGAAGCAAAATTTCGAGTTTAGAAAAACCTGAAAATATGGATTTGCCGGGGCGCGACTCGCTTGGCTCGCGTGCCCCGGTAAATCTAAATTTTCAGGCTTTTCTAAACTCGAAATTTTACTTCATGCACCACGCGTAGAAAACACTGTCTTCAAGTGAAGTTCAAAATATCCTCCTTATAAATAATTTGCCACTTTGTGTATAAAACAAAGTGATGTTTTCCAGTTCAATTTTTGGTTTGTTTGGTTTGATCGATTTATTTTATAATTTCGAAAAAAAGCGGGATAATATCTCGTATTTTTCATAAATTTAGTAGTAACATTTAGCTCCTCTAGCTTAATCGGTTTAATTTTGTTGTTTTTTTTGCATACAAATAAAGAAATTAATATTTAGCTTAATCGGTTTGATTTTGTTGTTGTTTTTTTGCATAAAAATATAGAAATCAATATTTCCTTACAAATAGTTCATTTGCTTTTATTTCTTTATTATTTTGCGAGCGTCAAAATACAGCACAATGTTCTTACATTTTCAATAACTTCGATTAACGTTGATCTTCTGTTATTACGGCTTTACAAATTTGACATTTTATTTTAATGACACTTAGCATGTTAGGACCTGCCTAAACTCATGCGAACAAAACCCAAAATTATGTTTTAATTCGGACTATGTCTGTGAGCAGTAGACATTTCGCATTTAGTCTAGACCAGTGGTCTCCAAACTACGGCCCGCGGGCCAAATCCGGCCCGCGACTTGCATGAATCCGGCCCGCCATTGTTTGTAATTTTTTTTGTAAATGTCATATTTTGAAATATTGTAACAATTGTTCCTTAAATTTTTCATAATTTTATAAAATTAATCGGATCTTGGCCGACTTTATTATGTAGAATTGTATTTGTGGCCCGCGAAGAAGATAGTTTGGAGACCCAGGGTCTAGACAAAACGTGAAAAAAATGTGTTTATTGAGAAATCAACATATGGAATAACAACAGAGTCTAATAAACCACAAAATGTATTTCCCGGGCCCCTAATATACTGCCTGCCCGCCCCTGTCATCAATTAAATATTTACAAAACTTTTATTTTCTATTACATACGAGAAAATTAAAAACTTACAAATCTTTTAATTCCATATTTATTACATTATCAAGAATTACATACAAATATTCATACAAGATTACTACTATCAAGGTCGTAGCCAGAAAAAAAAATCAAAGGGGGGGTAAATGGTAAAAATATTCTCTTTGCTCTTAGATGCCCGCTTTTATACACAAAAATTTAACATTTTAAAAAAATGAAAAAGTCGTAGCCAGAAAAATATTTCGAAGGGGGTTACACACATTTCGTCCCCCTCTCGATTTCTTTTATTTTAATAGTAAAAATAATTGTTTTGCTCTCACATGGACGCTTTTACATACAAAAATTTAACATTTTGAAAATGTCGGGAAGGGGGAGGGGGGTAACCCCCCTGGCTACGGCCTTGACTACTATAAAGAATTTAATTTACTCAAACTGAAACTTTCAGCATTTATATTGTAAAGTAACTGTATTGTTTCGAGTTTACGTGAAGTGATTAATCACAAATAGAAAGACTGTTATTCCTTACTTCACTTTTTATAAAAAGTGAAGTAAGGAATAAGTCTTTCTATTTGTGTATATTGTAAAGGGTTTTCCAATAAGAGGTTTCATTTTAAATAGCCCGCTATCTGGGCAGCTGTCACTTTTGCAGCTGTCATCTTTTGACACTTGACAAGTCAAAAATATGCCATTAGTAAAAATGCAACGATACACGCTTCAACAACGCATTGAAATTATTCAAATTCACTACAGAAATGGTGAAAATTTTGCAGTCACAGTTCACCAAACTAAAGCACTTTTGGGTCGTCGTGAAGCACCTTCTCAGCCAGCAATAGTAAAACTGGTTAAAAAATTTGAGCTGTTGGGATAACTTAGTGATGTGAAGAATCGAAACCGTGTGCGTCGCTCAAGAACAATTGAGAATATTGCTGCTGTAGCCAATAGTGTTAACGAAAACCCAGGTTTGTCGATTCCTCATCGATCTTTGGAATTAGATATTCCAAAAACGACATTACACCATATTTTGCATAAAGACTTAGGTTTGAAGGCTTTTAAAGTTCAGTTAATACAAGAACTCAAGCCAGTCGATTACCAGCAACGTTGTATCTTTGCTGATTGGGTCCTTGAAATGCATCAAAATGATTTTTCATCGAAAAATCATCTTCAGTCATTTTCACCTGGGAGGCTACGTGAATAAGCAGAATTGCCATATTTGGGGCTCGGAAAATCCAAGAATGCTTATTGAAAAGCCTCTCCAGCCTCAACGTGTCACTATTTGGTGCAGTTTTTGGGCTGGCGGTGTGATTGGACCTTTCTTATTTGCAAATGAGGCTGGTGCAACTGTTTCGGTGAATGGATTGCGCTATCGAGCTATGATTATTGATTTTTTATGGTCGGAATTGGAAGATATTGATGTAGACGGCTTTTATTTTCAACAAGACGGCGCTACGTGCCCAACAAGCAACGAAACAATCGCAATTTTGCAAGAAAAGTTTCCTGGCCGTGTTATTTCGCGAAGAGGTGACCACAATTAGCCCCCGAGATCTTGTGACTTGACACCTTTAGACTTTTTTCTTTGGGGCCACGTGAAAGATAAGGTCTATGCCAATGCTCCACAATCGATTCAAGACCTTAAAGATGGAATTCGTAAAGTTATCGAGGACATACAGCCGCAAATGTGCGAATTGGTCATGGAAAATTTCATGAAAAGGATATGGTGCTGCAACCGTAGTCGTGGCGGCCATTTGGCTGATATCGTTTTCCATCGTTAATGGCATACCTTTCTCTTTACAATGAAATAAATATCCTTTGATTTCTCTTAAAATATACTCGTTTTTTTTAAATATCAAAATAAAACCTCTTAGTGGAAAACCCTTTATTTAAATATGTTCATTACTCTTCTTATGTTTATGATTTTCACATAACTCGAAAATAAATTGTACAGTAGCAATGATAAGTCCAATCCCCCAAATTTCAAAAGTCCCTTCGACACTCTTCCAATTTAATTTGACTGTATTTTCAGTGAATTCATAATCGAAGTATTGCCTAACGGTATAATTCATATCTCTGAAAGCCTAAAAAATAAAATTAACATTTTTGTATTCGTTTGTGGCGCAAGTGAATAAATTTTCGATAGATATCCCGATAATTACAGCGGTTAATTTGGGCTTTTAACGAGTGTTTTCCACTCCTAGACTAAGCATGAAGTAAAATTTCGAGTTTAGAAAAGCCTAAGAATTTGGATTGGCCGCGTAGCGAAGCGGAGCGGCCAATCCAAATTAGGCTTTTCTAAACTCGAAATTTTACTTCATGCGCCACGCTTAAAAACACTGATTTACAGAGAAGCTTAAAAAACACACACACACAACAACAATTATAGGCAAGCTAATATACGTTACAGTTATTGGGTTGCCTATAATCACTGTTTTAAACAATTTGTTCAGCCCAGAATTTGACTCTCTACATATTACATATTAGATTGCTAAAGCCGTATATTTTAAACTTTACGATATTTCAGTGTTTTATACGTGTGGCGCATGAAGTAAAATTTCGAGTTTAGAAAAGCCTAATTTGGATTGGCCGCTCCGCTTCGCTACGCGGCCAATCCAAATTTTCAGGCTTTTCTAAACTCGAAATTTTACTTCATGCTTAGTCTGGGAGTGGAAGACCCTCGTTTAAAGATTCAAATTGAAATCTTTTAAAAAAGCAACGAATGTCGTAAAATGTACAGTGTTTGCATACGTATACCTCAAAGAAAAATCACATTTATGCACACACAGTTGTGATATTTTATTGTAATAAAGTGTTCGGTTCAATAATGTAATTTGAAATATCTGCAACAATTTAGTTAAAATTTAAAAATGTAAACAAAAAATCTTAATAAAGTAGTATAAAATATAATTTAGCAAATTAAGGATAATAAAAAAAACGTTTTAGACAAATTTAACGTTTAAAACATGTTGTAAACACATTTAAGATTTAAAACATGTTTAAAACAAAACCGTTTAAACGACGGCTGTTTTTAAACATGTTTAAAACACTGTTTTAAAACAAAGTGTTTTAAACATAACAATCCTGCGGAATACTGAACACAAATTCAATTAAGTAGGTAATTAATTACTTACTTAATGATTAAAATGTTAAACTATGTGTGATGTTTTAGTAAGTTGTACTTACTTCTGAAAGCCAATAATCATCAAGACCTATCTGTTTAATATACAGAATGTGTGTATTCATTTCTGGAATATACACGGAGTGTTTATATGCAAAAATACTGCAAAGTTCGTAAGATATGTCTTCTTTGATCACCCTGTAATCTGCAATATCGTTCAAGTCCGCTACTTCTTCGAATTCTCCCAAGGTATACCCTTAAAATAAATTAATAAAATTCTTAGAACGATATAATTGAGTGTATTATACCGAGCGATCATTTAAAACATGATTTAGAGTAGGCTTTGAATTTTAAATTAGATTGGCACTACTGAGTGTTAACACATAGTTTACCATAACCTCAAATTTATTCCTTCATTAGATTAGCATTCTGGGCAACGGCACAAAAAAAAATGCCGCCTACTCTAAATCATGATTTAAACCCTGGGTCTCCAAACTATCTTCTTCGCGGGCCACAAATACAATTCTACATAATAAAGTCGGCCAAGATCCGATTAATTTTATAAAATTATGAAAAATTTAAGGAACAATTGTTACAATATTTCAAAATATGACATTTACAAAAAAAATTACAAACAACCGCGGGCCGGATTCATGCAAGTCGCGGGCCGGATTCATGCAAGTCGCGGGCCGGATTTGGCCCGCGGGCCGTAGTTTGGAGACCACTGATTTAAACGATCGCACGGTATTATATGGGAGAACATAACATTAGATCTATAAAAACTTTACAAAAAAATTGTTACATCTGATTTGATACGAAAGAAGAAGAAAAAGTAGGAAGATATTAAAATCAAAATTTATGGTTAGTGGTTTTTCATTAAACTTGATGTACAAAATCAACTTCATTTTCAATAAATATAAAATGTTTTAATTTAACACAGAAATTATTAAAATTGAACCTTCTTTAAATGAAAACGAATCAGATAGCAAAATATAAAAGTGTAGAGCAGCAGTTTTTTTTAATCTACAACTCCAATAACTTATTTATTACATCAGACCACCGCGTTTTTGGTAATTAATCAAGACAAGTAGTAATTTTAAACATCGAATCAGATCGAGTAGTGCGTTTTTTAATTTTTCAAGTCCAGTATTTTGTAAAAAAATCAACAAACATTTTGTACTTACGATTTGCAAGATGTTCAACTGCTATAACATATCGGTTGTGTTCTTTTTTCGCCGACAGGAATGCTTCAGTTGTATACGAATCGAATCTATTTACTATCGACTGATATCTTTTCTAAAAAAAAAATTAGGAAGGAAAATATTTGTTTTAAATATTTAAAACTATGATGAGCAACCCGCGCATTGTTAATATATCAGGTGTTCAGTTAAAACCCCGATCGAGTTGGTTATGAAATTTTCAAAACATTGTGAAGTAGGTCGTACATGATTCTGTCGCTTCTGTCAAATACTTAAATTATTGTTGAGTTACGTGAAGGTGAACTAAGTTATTAAATAAAAGAATTGAGTCTCCTTTCTTCACAAGATTTATTTAAAATCGCAAATGTACATTTCCGTCACGATGTGACCATTATCAATGCTTAACTGTTAAGCATTGATAATGGTCACATCGTGACCGAAATGTACATTTACGATTTTAAATAAATCTTGTGAAGAAAGGAGACTCAATTCTTTTATTTAATAGCTTCTGTCAAAGTTAATCTAAACCAGTTTTATAATTCTTTTTATTTTATTCGGTATTTTAATGCCCACTCACGCGAAAGAAATGGAAACAACACAACAATTATAAGAACAAGGCAAACTAATGAGCTACTAATTAACACAATCTGACATTTATGTCAGGTATGACAAAATTAAGCTGCAACTTCACTTTTTCGTTCCATTTCCTTCTATCACAAAAGCAACGCCTTCTCGATCGGGTTTTTAAATGAACACCTGATATATTATACAGGGAACTTTTCTTTTAAGTATACATATACATACGTTCTTTTTTTATAAGAGTTCAATTTGAAGCTTTAAATGAGTGTTTCCCTCTAAGGTTAAATATGAAGTAAAATTTCAAGTTTAGAAAACACTAAAATATTGTGAACAAGTGAAGTTTACTTGAAATCAGTGTCTTATATACGTGGCGCATAAAGTAAAATTTCGAGTTTAGAAAAGCCTGAAAATTTGATTTGGTTATTCAGTTCAAACATGCATTTTTAAATGTTCAGAAAATAAGTTTACAGCACAATTAAAAACATTTTAACACTGAAAATAGAGAAAATATCTGATACTGCGTGTTTTTCTTCGAATAAAAGATAAGTTTTAATTTGTTTTTAAACTTCAATTAAATCAGCGTGTTTTATACGCCTGGCGCATAATGTGAAATTGCAGGCTTTTCTAGATTCTAGAGCTTGACTTCATGCGCCACGCACTGATTTTAAGTGATGTTTAAAATATACCGCTTGAGATTGATCTCGCGTTAAGCCTAGATTTGAGGTTTTTGGCGCCCAACGTAAGGCCATTCTAACAGTGGCCCCAAGTTCGGCGCAAAAAATCCCGAGCGTCGAAATTGAAAACTTTACATTGAATCAGTGTTTCGTACGCGTGGCGCATAACGTAAAATTTCGAGTTTAAAAAATTTGAGTTAGTATTTTGTTTCATAAATTTATTTTCCTAAAGTTATACAAATACAGGTACCGTGCGATCATTTAAAACATGATTTAGAGTAGGCTTTGAATTTTAAATTAGATTTCCACTACAGACTGTTAACATATAGTTTATCATAACGTTAAATTTATTCCATCATTCAATTAACATTCTGGGCAACCGCACAAAAAAATGCCGCCTAGTATAAATCATAATTTAAACGATCGCACGGAACAAAAATGGATGATGTGTCCTTCGTAGCACATTCTTATTTAAACAATTGCTGATTGACATACTAAAACTATTTTACTTGTTAATTGGCTAAAGACAATTTAACGAATGGAGCACTAATAACCTTTCTTCACACTTTTATTTGAATTACCAAATGTACATTTCGGACACAAAGTGACCATTATCAATGGATTAACACTAATCCATTGATAATGGTCACTTTGTGTCCGAAATGTACATTTGGTAATTCAAATAAAAGTGTGAAGAAAGGTTATTGGTGCTTCATTCGTTAAATTAATTTGATCTTCACGTAACTCACAATCAATTTATGGCTAAAGACAATTTCATAATAAATCAGCCTTGTATACGCGTGGCGCATGAAGTAAAATTTCGAGTTTAGAAAAGCCTAATTTGGCTCGGTCGCTCCGCTTCGCTACGCGCCCGAGCCAAATTTTCAGGCTTTTCTAAACTCGAAATTTTACTTCATGCTTAACCTGGGAGTGGAAAACACTGGTTTATAGCTTCAAATTAAACTATTTTAAAAAAGCAACGAGTATCTGTACATTTATACCATATAATTGGGATATGTATACTTGAAATAAATGGCTACAAGTCCCGCCTTCGTGCAGTGAATAGTGGGGTTCCTCAGGGGTCCAACTTAGGACCTCTGCTGTTTCTATTGTACTTTAACGATATTTGTAAGTACATGACATGTCCAGTTTTGATATATGCCGACGACTTAAAGATCTATAATGCAATTGACTCGCTTGACGATTGTGCAAAAGTACAATCTGACATTAACACTCTCAGCGAATGGTGTGTAAACAACAAGTTATCGTTGAATATCTCCAAGTGTAATGTTATGTCTTTGTCTCGTAAAGTGAATGTACTCAACTATAACTATATAATCGGAAGTACAATTATAAACCGTTGTGTAGAGTTAAAAGATCTTGGTGTTATATTCGACTGTTCGTTGAGGTTCGATTTACATATTCATAATCTTGTCAAAAGCTGTTATAGAATGTGGGGTTTTATCATGCGCAACTGTAAAGTGTTCAAAAATTTAGAGGTAATGAAAACATTATTCTCTTGTTATATTTTATCTAAACTTACCTATTGTTCAATTGTCTGGTCGCCCATGTATTTAAAGTATATAAATTTGCTTGAAAGTGTTCAAAGGCGGTTTTTAAGGTATCTTTATTTTGTAAAAAATGGTACATATGACTTTGATATTTCATATGATGATCTGTTACGTGAATTTGACTATATATCCGTTTATAAGAGACATTTATTTATTTCGCTATGTTATTTATACAATTTAATTCATTACAAAATAGATAATCCTCAATTTCTATCACAGTTTAAATTTCATGTACCCAGGATATCGTCACGCCATGCTAAAACCTTTACATACTGTACCCCCAATACTAACTATTGCCTGAACTCCCCTGTCTATAAGTTGTCACGCGCGTATAACGAGATTCAGTATTCTACTGATATCTTTCAGCCAGTATATAAATCGTTTCGTAGTGAAATACTCGGAACAATAAAACAATAAACGCATTTTATACTTGTCAACTACTTAATGTATTAGGATATTATTAATTATTGTATTTACTTATATATATTTGTGTTATAACATGTAATGCTAACATTTAAATCCCTGTAAGTGGACTGTATGTCTGTTGGGTGAAAATAAATAAATAAATAAATAAATAAAAGATAAACTCCCTGTATATTTATTTTGTATTGACATTTAGAAAAATTTCGAATTTATAATATTGTCAATAATTTGAATAAGTATTGATGAAATTCATTAAACAAACAAAAAATTAAGTATTATTCGATCAACGTTTTATGTTTCTAACATTATTTAAATGTATTTTATTTATATCAAAAAATCTTTATTCATGCTTAACCCTTTCGCTACGCAGTTTGAATTTCAAATGCGTGCCCCGTGTACGGTGCTCGAAAACACAATGTACGGATACGCAGTATTTCATACCACATGCTCCTTCCGTATGCAATCATTTCATAGGATTCCATTACATTTTCTTTAAGGAAAATGCAAAAAACAAAAGAAACAAAAGTTGGTTATGGATTTTTTGTATAATAATACATAAATCTTAATTGGTTGTATACAATACAAATATAACATAACATATTCTTAAAGCTAAAATTTAACCAAAGGGTAATCGACCGTAGGTGTTTCTACCCTGGTTTGTCATTTCTTTAGTCCGTCATAATTGCTAACTGTCATTGTCTAACGAGGTGAAATGTTTGATGAATTCAAATGTTGTTTTAGATGGGTGTTTGTATTTATTAGGGATTTCGGGATTTCTGGAAATACATAGTTTATTTAGGAGCTCTAGATGTTTAGGGTTAGTGGGTAATTTTTGGGAGAGGGTTAAAAGGCGGTCTTGGATAGGTGTAATTGCGGTGCTATTGTAGAGTAGGATTTTTTTTAATTATACTGTATAAACTGGTCATTGAAGAGGTACACAAACTTCGTGCGCTCTCCGCTCACGATTTACAGGCTTTTGAAAATATATGCTCTTCGCACATGGAGCACATAAAAACTAAACTAAATGGTTAATTTGGTGTTCTGTTAAAAATGCAAAAATACGAGGGCAATCCACAAAGTGACAGACGTTTTGAAGTAAAAAATAAACAAAGTGAAAAAACTAATTTTTATTATATACATTTTGAAGGTAAACTCTTAGGCTATTTTTAGACGTAATCGCCATATAAATTAAGCCATTTATCATATCGTTTTACAAGATTTTCGACGCCCTCTTTGTAGAAATCTGCCGCCTGCGAGTTCAACCACTGGTTTACACCAGCATGGAGTTGAGCGTCAGTGTCAAAGCGTTGCTAACCGAGCCACGTTTTTATCTTTGGGAACAGATAGTAATCGCTCGGGGCCAAATCCGGGCTGTATGGCGGATGACTGAAAATTTCCCATCCAAAATCATGCAAGAGCTTTTGAGCACGATTGGCTGTGTGTGGACGAGCGTTGTCATGGAGAAACAAAATTTTCCCGTTAAGTTTTCCCCGACGCTTGTTTTGTATCGCGCGTCTTAATTTTCGGAGTGTTTCGCAATACCTCTCTGAATTTATTGTTTGACCACGTTCAAGAAAATCAACTAAAATCACTCCCTGAGTATCCCAAAACACAGTAGCCATGATTTTTCTTGCTGAAAGCGTCTGCAGACACTTCCTCGGTTTCTGGGGCGAATGCGTGTGACCCCATTGCATCGACTGCCGTTTTGTTTCGCAGGTAACGTAATGTACCTAAGTCTCGTCACCAGTTACGATACGATCGAAAACATGGTTTCCAATTTTGTCGTACTCTTCCAGAAATGTCAGTGCTGCAGCAAGTCTTTTGGTTTTGTGGTCCTCCGTTAGGATTTTCGGAATCCACCTGGCACAAAATTTGTGGTATCTAAGTTTACCAACTACGATTTCATGAACTAAACTCCGTGAAATTTGGAGAAAATGTTCCGAGAGTTCCGTAACTGTGAATCGACGATTTTCACGGATTTTTTCATTAATTTTTACCAACAATTCATCACTCACAAGACTAGGCCTACCACTGCGATCCTCATCGTGAACATTGGTTCGCCCATTTTTAAAATCAATGCACCACTGACTCGGCTTTCACTCATTATTTCATTTCCGTACACATCACAAATCTGGCGATCAATTTCAATAGGTTTGTAATTTTTCGCCAACAAAAACCTTATCACACCAGACACTTCACAACTGGCGGGATTTTTAATTGCACCGCTCATTTTAAAACGCCACTGTATAAAAAGTACAATATGCACGAGTCTCTAGTCACCACGGCTGGTTGCGTACTAGGTGTAGAAATATTCTGTATCCAAGATGGTGGCGCCAGTGCCGCCAACTGCCGCGCTAGGCGAAAACGTCTGTCACTATCTGGATTGCTCTCGTATATAGATTTTTTTTTCTTAAAAGTATTATCTCAGAGGCAATTGCTCTAGGCCCTGGGTCTCCAAACTATCTTCTTCGCGGGCCACAAATACAATTCTACATAATAAAATCGGCCAAGATCCGATTAATTTTATAAAATTATGAAAAATTTAAGGAACAATTGTTACAATATTTCAAAATATGACATTTACAAATAAAATTACAAACAATCGCGGGCCGGAGTCATGCAAGTCGCGGGCCGAATTTGGCCCGCGGGCCGTAGTTTGGAGACCACTGCTCTAGGCGATCGAATTTTGAAAGATTTTATTAGACCTAAACAAAATTTGTAAAAGCGGCATACCTCACTTGAAATCAGTGTTGTATCATATGTTCAATAAAATAAAACCTCTAGAGTTCTATGGAATATATTGCAGGTTTGCAACTCTAAAATTATACATTATAATTATCATGTCTGACGTTTTATATGACAATTCCTAAAACGAGTAGCCAACATAAATTTAAAAAAAGATAAAATCATAGCACTCTAGAGGTTTTTTTATTGAACATGATATATGCGTGGCGCATCAAGTAAAATTTCGAGTTTAGTAGAAGCCTGAAAACTTGGAAATGACATTTAGTCCAATGGATTAAACTCAACAGCGTCGGAGTCAGCCGACTATTGTCTATTTGAGACAATTATTATTTGAAATACATTATTAAATGGTCATGTTATCGTTTTCTTCATAACACTTGCGACACACATTTTGATAGTTGTGACATACAGGGTTATTCAAAATGAAGGAACAGATTTCAAACATTTATTTCTTCCAAATTACAAAAGATAGAAACACAATTCCGACGTTCCTAGAAAAACAAAAGTTTAACTTTTTATGCATTCAATATTAGCACCACGTGTTACACGACAAATATCAAAACGATGGCTCATTTCTTGCCACACACGAATCAGCTGATCTTTAGTTATCAAATTCAGAATTCATAGCTTCAAAAGTTTGATGTTGCAAATTTCAATAGTGTCAGGCATAGGGGGGATAAATACACGGTCTTTTACGTTTCCTCACAGATAAAAATCACAAGGAGCGAGGTCTGGACAATGAACATGACAAGCAATAACGCCAATGCGGCCGTAATTAGCTTCTGCCTGGACTGTACAAATTATACATTTTTGTCTGTCCAGGAACGTTGGAATTATGGTTCCACCTTTTGTAGTTTGGAAGAAATAAATGTTTGAAATCTGTTCCTTATTTTTGAATAACCCTGTATTTTAAATCAACGAGTGTCTTCCACTCCCAGACTAAGCATGAAGTAAAATTTCGAGTTTAGAAAAGCCCCGCGTAGAAAATTTGTCGAGGGTCGCGCAGCGACCCGAGACAAATTTTCACGGGGCTTTTCTAAACTCGAAATTTTACTTCATGCGCCACGCGTATAAACCACTGATTTTAATTTAAGTTGAAAATATGTACTGCTGAGATGTGATAGATATTTACTAAGATATAGCAAAAAAAGGGAAATAATATTAATTTTGTGAGTATTTTTTAAATGCTATAATAATAATAAAAGTAGAAGAAATGTAGTCTAAGGTACTCTTTCATATTCTTATTATTTAAATCAACATATCTATAACGAGAACAGTGCTATAATGGACACATCAACATTTTTTGTAATATGAAATAAAAACATTTTAATAAGTAAAACAATCACTTGGAGCTGAACCGACAACCGCAATAAAGCGCTATTTTTTTTCCGGAACGAAAACCGGAACCGAACCAATATATATTTTATTAATTAAACCGGAACGAAAACCGGAACACAAAGAAACGCATCATAGACTTCTTGAATTTGAAGACTTTAATTTAAAATTTAAAAAAAAATCAGATTTTATTGGAATACCTTGAACATTCTAAAATTTGCTTAGAAATAATAATTTTCAATTAGACACTAGAAAAAGAACATATTTTGTTTAGATTTGCAATTGTAAGACAATAAAATTGATGTTTGTGAAGTTGCTTAAAAATTAAATTGATTTAAAGTGAAGTTTGAAAAGAAATCTATTATTTTCCTAAGCAATTTTGTGTAAAATGTAAAAAACAAATAAATAAAATAAGTTGTGTGTCTTAGAAAAACGTTGCTCATCAATAATTTAAACATTGAATATTACCGTGCGATGGTTTAAATTATGATTTAGAGTAGGCGGCATTTTTTTTGTCCGGTTGCCCAGAATGCTAATTGAATGATAGAATAAATTTGAGGTTATGGTAAACTATATGTTAAGAGTCAGTAGTGCCAATCTAATTTATAATTCAAAGCCTACTCTAAATCATGTTTTAAACCAGTGATGGGGAAACTACGGCCCGCGGGCCAAGTCCGGCCCGCGGAAAGGTTTAATCCGGCCCGTTTAAGAGTGCCATCGTGAGAATGTTTGAACGCGTTCTTACTTCGTAATGTGACGACCCGCATAAAAACTACCTACCTACGATTAAGCATTATTCTTTGGCCCGCTACGATTGTCTGGTTATTACAAATGGCCCGTCGTAAAAAAAGTTTCCCCACCACTGTTTTAAACGATCGCGCGGTATGTAATATATTCCTTTAAATTTAATTAAATCAGTGCTTGTAATTAATTAAATTAACGCTTACATCATTTTTGACTTTCATTATTTCTGTTATACTGACTCCGAAAATTTGCAGATTCGTATTCTCCAAATCCTCCATTTTCTTAATCTCATTCTTGTAACTTAAATTGTTCAAAATCATTTCATTATACTTTTTCATGGTTCTTAAAAATGTGATCTTATTTTTTTGTTAGTTACTTACAATGGTTTGGCCATTCTACTTGCAAGTCCACTGCAATAAAACGATGAAAATAGTATTCCGCATATTAAAACAAAAGTACCATATACTCTTAAGTGCACAGTTTGAGGTTGCGACATTAGGAGAGCGTATGCAAAAAATATCACATTTTCATGTCGTGGTATATTTTTTAACTGAAATCTAGAAAAAGGAAATATAAATTACAAAATTAACGCAGCACAATAAAATGCAAAAGTTAGAATATTGTGTGTTTAATACGAGGCGCATCCGGAATGTAAGTTTCCCAATTTTTTTCCCTTTAAAATAAACGTAATTAGCCGTGTCAATTGCGCATGCGTAATAGATCTATAACATATCAATCATATGCCAGCCGAACAGGTCCCGCCTGGTGCCAGTAGCGTGGCAGCAGTGGTCCGAAATGGAAGCTCTTATTCCTTCTCCCGCCGCCTGCAAGGTTCGATCGGTGATAAAGTTCTTTAATGCACAAGGCATTTCGCCAATTAAAATTCATCGTCAGGTTTATGGGCCGAACATCGTCCCTGGTGTAGGCAGTTTTCCAAAGGTCGTTACAGTGTCCATGATGAAGAGCGCAGTGGGCGACCGTCCCTGATCAATGATGATCTTGTTGAGTTGGTGCAGCAGCGCATTATGGAGAACCGTCGCTTCACGATTACGGAGCTGGGCAGCCATTTTACGCAGATATCGCAATCCTTGTTGCATGACATTGTCAGTAAGCACCTTCTGTTCAAAAAATGGAGTGCCAGGTGGGTGCCGAAAAACCTGACACTTGAACACAAAATGAAACGTTTAGGAGCAGCACTAACATTTCTGCAACGGTATCACGATGACGGCGACGAGTTCCTTGACAGGATCATCACGGGAGATGAGACTTGGATTTCGCACTTCACCCCAGAAACCATGCAGCAGTCAATGCATTGGCGGTATAGTGGATCTCCGATCAGGACGAAATTCAAACAGGCGCTTTCGGTACGGAAAGTAATGTGCACAGTGTTCTGGAACAGGAAGGGCATTCTCCTCATGGACTTCCTTCCAAGAGGTGAAACAGTGACCGTTACTGTGAAACATTGTAGAAATTGCGACGTGCCATTTAAAACAAGAGGCGTGGACGAGCATTGTCATGGAGGAGCACAACATCTGCAGTAAGATGTTGTACTACTCTATGACAATGCTCGTCCACATACGGCTCGGCACTCAGCAGCTGTTTTGACGAAATTTGGCTAGGAATTGTTTGATCATCCACCCTACAGTCCTGGTCTTGCTCCCAGCGATTTCCACGTTTTCTTGCACCTCAAGAAATGCCTGTCCTCCGGTGAGCGTTTTGGCAACGACGAAGAGCTGAAGACCTCTGTTACACGCTGGTTCAATTCACAGGCGGTATAGTTCTACGACAGAGGGATACAAAAGTTGATCCCACGATACAAGTGTCTCAATTCTCGTGGTGGCTATCTTGAAAAATAGCTGAAACATTGCTGTACCTGTTGCCAATAATTTTTTTAAATCGGGAAACTTACTTTCTAGATGCGCCTCGTACACTATTTTATTAAATATTAATTTATACGCCATTAGATGGGCTTTAATTTAAGATGTTTTGCAGAACAGAAAATTGAGAAAACCGATTAAAATTAATTAATATTAAAACTTCTTGAAGGTACTAATTAAAAAAAGTAAGGTACCTTTTATTCTTACTTTTTTAATTGTTTAACTTCAAGAAGTTTTAATATTAATTAATTTTAATTGTTTTTCTCAATAGCAAAACATACGATGTAATTTAATTTTTTTATTCGCCTTTAATCAAAATAATGAATAATATTTTTGAACAAATTAATATACCTTCTGTGAAGATAAAGAAAGATGTAATATGTTGCACAGATGATTATAAAAGACACAGCGAAAAATAGCCAAGCCATTTTGGAAAATGGTCGAAGAGGAGTTTTTAGTCCGAGGTTTAACCTAAAATTAAATTTAAATTATTTTAATCTAATCGTTTAGTTTTTGGTTTAGATTACTCTGGACCCGGCACGAGGAACGACATTCCACTTTTTAAAGTGTATACTGAAATTTCTAATTGTTTGAGTCGTTCTAATACTCCAAAATTGCCACCTAAAATATTATATGTAATAATCAAGAAGAATTATATAAAAATCACATACCCTCATATCGAAAAAATAAACATTTACAAAAATCACATTTTTATCGTGATCCGCTTTAGTTCACTTTCTGTCAGTAGTGGCTGGCGGCCTAACTTCATGTGAGGTTCAAATCCAAAATGCAAAATCTGAGGTTAAATTCACAACATATGCATTTTGTTTTTCAATGCACTCTACGTCACAGATCTGAGCAGCGGCGGCTCGCAGCCTAACTTCAGGGTAGGCCAGAGACCCAAGGTAATATGTATCCGTTATTGAAAGGTGACTTTGTTGTGCAATTACTTGTATTTATAAAGCGCGAGCCCAACCTCAAATTTTGTGTGCCTTGGCGCTGTGGCCTACCCTGAAGTTAGGCTGCGAGCGGTCGCTGGATCTGAGTCTTTAAAACATTCATCTAGCAGCGAAACGATCTCACCTTTTATTTTCATTACCTTGGCATTTCAGTTTCACATGAAGTTGGCCACCGGCCGCCACTCCTTTCAGTTAGATTTTTGTTTATATTGTAATTTTACTCTAATTGTTGACAATCAAAGAGTGAAATATAACTTTCTGAACTTACCAATGGATATATCAGTTTGACCAACTGCTGTTTTATATCTACTCCCATGACCAGTATAATTTTCATAAAGCCTACCCCAGTTGTCATTTTCTGGGATAAATATGCCAGAGAAATTATATATTTGTACGAACGATCTCATTATCATTAGTTCTACACCTCTATCGGTAACTAAAATTAACAATAGATGTCCATTAAATTGTTACATTTTAAGTATGTTCTATAAAAAAAAACCTCTAGAGTGCCATGATTTAATCTTTTTTCAAATTTAAGTTGGCTACACACTTTAGGAATTGACATACACAACATAAGACATAATAATTATAATGTATATTTTCAGAGTTGCCAACCTAGAATATTTTTCATGGCACTTTAGAGTTTTTTTTTAATTGAACATACGATATTTCGGAGGGTGTTATAAAAATTTCGGGGGAGAGTTTTACTGATAAAAATATTGTTTTTGCTCTTTCAGGGTCGCCTTTGCATACAAAAATTTGTCATTTTGAAAATTTCGGGTGGGGGCGTCTGAGCCCCTATATCCGGATCCCCCCTGGCTACGGCCTTCATAGTATTAGCTCGGGGAATAGTTTTCTTGATTTTGTCTTTGTAAGACAAAAATCTAAGAAATCTAAGAAATTCGTATTTTTTGATGATTAACGAAAATCTAGGATGTTTATGAAAATCGTTTAAAAATTTGAAAGTGAACAAAAATCTTTGAAACCACGAAACGCATTAAGATTTTAAAAATTGAAGAAATTCAAAAAAACCGTCATAATATTTATAATTTATTTAGTTTTATAATTTAAAAATTTGAAAGTTAACGAAAATCTTTGAAACCTCACAAAACGCACTAAGATTTTTAAAATTGAAGAAATTCACAAATAAACCGTAAAAAAATCTGAAAGGCGTCAAAATGTTCAAATTCCTTTAATTGTTGAAAGTATTGAAAAAAAATCATGATTTTTGAAAATTAACAAAATCTTTAAATTTCATGGAAATCTAGAAAATTCATGAAAACTATCAACATTTACGATTAACCCAGAAAACTACGAAAATCTTACAAAATTTTCAATATATTGAAAATCTCATAAAAATTTTAAGTTTTATAAATCCAGAAAAAGATTAAAAGTTTAATGACAGTTTACAAAATTCACGAAAACTGCTAAGATGTCAAAGTTTGAATTTTACTTGGGATCAGTGTGGCGCATGAAGTAAAATTTCGAGTTGAGAAAAACCTCGTGAAAAATTGGCGACAAATTTTTAACAAATTTTTAACAAAAACAAATTAAATTTGTCAAAAACGAAAAAAAAATATGGCATTTTCCATTTAAAATTGAAATCATCAGTTTTTACAATAAGAGTAGACATTTTCAAAAGTGACGGAAATCTGAACTACGAAAATCTAAAAAATACAAAAATCGTACGAAATTCTCAAAATATTGAAAATCTCATCAAAATTTTAAATTTAATAAATCGAAATAAATATTAAAAGTTTAATGAAAATTTAGGAAATTCACGAAAATGCTAAGAATTAAAAATTTGAATTTTACTTGAGATCAGTGTTTTATACGCGTGGCGCATGAAGTTAAATTTTGAGTTGAGAAAAGCCCGAATTTGGATTTGGACCCGGGCTTTTCTTAATTCGAAATTTTACTTCATGCTTAGTCTGAGAGTGAAAAACACTCGTTCGACAATTGTCAATAGCTTATTTTGTTTGTTTCTGTTAATGTAGAAAAAAAATATATTAACAAAAATTGTAAATATTAAGAAAACAAATGAAATTTGTTAGAAACGAAAAAGAGAATTAGGACTTTTTCCATTTAAAATTGAAATCATCAATTTTTACAACAATCGATGAAAAATTGGACATTTACGAAAAGAGTCGACATTTTTTGAAGACACAAAAATCTTGAAATTTCATGAAAAACGTGAGATTTTAAAATTAACGAAAATTTTGGATATTCACTAAAAACTCCTAATTTTTTAAATTTAACGAAAATATTAGAAAATTAATAAAAGTTGTAAACATGTTGACAATTATTAAATATCTTTAAAATTCACGAGAGGACTCGAAATTTTCGAAGATTAACCGAAATCGTTAACAATTTGAAAAGTTATTAAAATTAAAACCTTGCAAATTTACGAAAAGCTTCAACATTTTTCTCAGATTTGATCAAAATCTAAATAATTTATGAAATGTTCCAACATTTAAGAAATTATGGAAATCCGTACTTAAAAAAATATTAACGGGTGCATAGTGTCAAGGTTTTAAAAATTAACAAAAATCTTGAAAATTTAAAGAAATGTGGAAATTCAGGAATAGCATTAAAATTATATATAGAAAGATTCATATTTTAGAATTAATCTAAATGTTGGAAATCCGCCAAAAGTATGGACATTTTTTAAAATAACGATAATCTAAGAAATTCATTAAAAATTGAGAAAAATCTTTTGAAACGGAAATCCTAAGAAAATGGACAAAAATTGCCAAGATTTTAGAAGTCTTAGAAATTCATGAAATTTCTAATATTTCGAGATTTTCCTAAGATGTTTAATTTTTCAATTTATAAAATGTTAGTCAGATTTTCAATATGTCGAGATTTTTGTCAAATTATAAAATTTTTAACATACAATTTTTATAAATTAAAAATCTGGAAATATTGAACATCTTAGGAAAATCTCAAAATATTAGAAATCTTTATGAATTGACAAAAATCTCGAAATACCGAAAATCTGACGCAAATCTCGAATTATTGAAAATCTTATAAAATTTTTTGTAAGTATCGAAAATCTAATGAAAACGTTATAAATTTATAAAAATCATAAAATATCGAAAATCTTACGCAAATCTCGAAATATTGAAAATCTCATACAAATTTTATAAATCGACAATAATTGAATATTTTGCGAATATCTGAAGAAAATTTTGTAAATTAATAAAAATCTCAAAATATCGAAAATCTTACGCTAATCTCGAAATATTGAAAATCTCATTTAAATGTTATAAATCGACAAAAGTTGAAAAGTTTCCGAAAATCTCGAAATATCGAAAATCTTAATGGACGTTTTATAAATTGATGAAAATCTCAAAAATGTTCATGAGATTTTTGAGATTTTCATCAATTTATAAAAGGTCCATTAAGATTTTCGATATTTCGAGATTGTGGAAACACTTGTGTTTTCCACTCCCAGACTAAGCATGAAGTAAAATTTCGAGTTTAGAAAAGCCTGAAAATTTGGTTTGGTCGCGTAGCCCGAAGAGCGGAGCGGCCAAACCAAATTTTCAGGCTTTTCTAAACTCGAAATTTTACTTCATGCACCACGCGTATAAAACACTAATCTCAAGTAAAATTTAAACTTTGGTATCTTAGCAGTTTTCGTGAATTTCCTAAATGTTCATTAAACTTTTAATTTTTTTTTTCGATTTATAAAATTTAAAAGTTTTATGAAATTTTCAATATTTTGAGAATTTCCTAAGATTTATGAATTTCTTAAAATTCGACAAAAATCTCGACATATTAAAAATCTGATTAACATTTTATAAATTAAAAATCTCGAAATATTAAACATCTTAAGAAAATCTCAAAATATTAAAAATTTCAGGAAAATTTTATGAATTGACAAAAATCTCGAAATACCGAAAATCTCGAAACATTGAAAATCTTGTTAAAATTTTATACATCGACTATGATTGAAAATTTTACGAAAATCTCGAAGTATCGAAAATCTGATGAAAATGTTATAAATTGATAAAAATCTTAAAATATCGAAAATCTTACTCAAATCTCGAAATATTGAAAATCGCATAAAAATTTTATAAATCGACAATAATCGAAAATGTTGCGCAAATCTCAAAGTTTCGAAAATCTGAAGAAAATTTTGTAAATTGATAAAAATCTCAAAATATAGAAAATCTTACGCAAATCTCGAAATATTAAAAATTTCATTTAAATGTTATAAATCGACAAAAGTTGAAAAGTTTACGAAAATCTCGAAATATCGAAAATCTTAATAGACATTTTATAAATTGATGAAAATCTCGAAAATCTCATGAAAATTTTATATATCGACAAAACAAGTGTCTTCCACTCCCAGACTAAGCATGAAGTACAATTTCGAGTTTAGAAAAGCCCCGTGAAAATTTGTCGAGGGTCGCGCAGCGACCCGAGACAAATTTTCTGGGCTTTTCTAAACTCGAAATGTTACTTCATGCGCCACGCGTATAAAACATTGAAATATTATTATTATTATTATGTAAAAGGTGAATATTAATAATTTCGTAACCGTCATTAAACTATTCTTGGTAATATTTTCAATCTTAGGTGAAGTCCTTTAAAAAATAATTTACAGCATTAAATGATTGTAAATATTAAATCTAAAATATCTGCCCACTGAGCAAAAAACAAACAAATAACGGTATATCAACATTGTAGCAACATTAAACGTTGTTTTAATGTTGATGAAACATTACTTAATTGTGTTTGCTCAGTGGGTGGTATCGAAAATTATCGATATTTTGAATATCGATACTTTTCACTACGATATTTTACGGTATCGATTCTTGGCTATATGATATACCGATACCCAATATCGATATTTTTTTTAGGATCGAAACATCTCTAGCTTGTAGTGCTACGATACGCGATGGAGCCTGCATGCCTGATTCCGCTCCTTATTTTTCTGCGAGAACGGCGTCGCAATAGAATTCGAAAGAAACTCTTACACGTTTTTACCTTAGAAAACTAAATATTGTAGACTTAAGTAAAACTGTATTATTTAATAAAATAGTCATTTTTAATTTCATTCTAAATAAACCTTACCAGTATTAACAAACGGCTTATAATTCACTGAAGAAATATAAATCTTCCGCCCAAACTGATTACTATTCTTATCAGGAAACAATCCATCAAGTGAACCGCTATCATTTCGATACCAAGTATACAACAAAACAGGAGCTTGACTATTATAACCGACATACTGATGGGTCCAAAAATGGTATCCACCACAACCGTAACCAAAAACCACTTCATCACAATCAATTACCACCAGCAGAAGAACATCCCTAATAAACCGAAAATTCCTCACACTAAAAAATTCTTCAACGTCAATTTCCACTTGAGACACCAATAAATATCTCCTTTTGGTGTATCTCAGAATATCCACACCTCGCAATAGTTTTTCGATTGCGATTAAATTTTCAGTGATGTTTCCGGAGATTATAACAAACCCTTCGCATTTTATTGTGTCCAAGTATTCGGAGATTGTTTCTGAATTGTTTTGATTAAAGTGTGGATGAGGAATGTTGATGTCCACATTTGATTCTGGAAAATCGTTGATGTAATGAATGCAGTGGAATATGTGGAAGTATTTTAAAATTAGTGTAGCTATCATGGTTTTAAAATTAACCATGTTTTGTGTTTGTAGTATTACCTAGAAGAAAATGTATAAATAAAATAATTGAAGATTACAATTACATCATTTATATTAATCAAGCTTAAATATTTAAACAATAACTGCTCTTATTAACTAAAGGAGATACATATTTACAGTACCTATACATAGTTTTGTTTACACTGGATACAAAAATGAAACAATGTTTTTCAACAACGAAACAAATCAATTCAGAATGACAAACTTGAAAAGCGATTAATTATAATGGGACTTATGAGAGTATTAATTATACTCGGACTACTGGGAGTGAATTAAAGAAAATCAATTGGGTATAGATTAGTAATTATATTAAATCTTTTTCCGGTGTGTTATTGTACGTAGTGTATCCCGAAAGTAAGTTCCGTTTGTATTTCTTGCCACCGCAGCGCTACAAGCGGAATTTCACGCATGCGCGATACTTACCATAACTTATTGAGAAGAAGTAGACGTTAAAATAAAGTGCTGTGTACGCTTGGCGGTACTTATGTGAGGTGGCGAACAAAATTGAAAATCCCTTCGATTGTGACCCACTGAGCAAAGAAACGTTACATAACACGCATTTGCATCAATGTTACCACGCAACACGAAACATTGCTTTTTAAGTTGCATGAATGTTGAAAAAACGTTGAATAAACGCTGAATGTCCGCCTGCAGGAACGTTGCATGCTAACGTTAAAAAAAATGTTGTTGCACCGTTGACAAAGCAACGCCTATGCAACACGAGCCATTACTCTTATTTGTATGCAACCCAACATACGAATGTGTGTATGTATGTTAAGTTGCACACGATGAATGCATAGAATCCGTATTGTATACAACCCGATATGCAGCAATTAAGTGAACGTTATAGGAAGGTTTCTCTCGTAATCTCAATGCAAAATTTATTTCTAGGTTTGAATGGGTCAAAAAATACAAATATATATTGGTAACAAGAAAACAATACAAAAACTGTCTTACAAAAAGTAATGTATAGTCTAGGGGAGACAGTACCCCGAAACCTAAGTACCTATAGGTACTTAGTTTAGGGGTACTATAGTACCCTTAAACTCTGAAAACATTAAAATATTGTTAACAAGTGCATGAACTTCAATTGAAATCAGCGGCTTATACGCGTGGCGCATAAAGTAAAATTTCGAGTTTAGAAAAGCCCAGAAAATTTGTCTCGGGTCGCTACGCGACCCGAGACAAATTTTCACGGGGCTTTTCTAAACTCGAAATTTTACTTCATGCTTAGTCTGGGAGTGGAAAACACTCGTTTAAAGCTTTTAGTTGAACTCTTTTAAATAATTGCGAATATCTGAAGATTTACAGCATATATTTGCGACATGTTTACTTGAATGAAAAACTCTCTGTATGTTCTATGTACGAGTACATGAAATGTGTAAACCACGATGCTGCATTACAGCAACAGTTTCAACAATTATACAATGTTAAAAATGCAATGTTACCATTTTCAATATATATCCAATGTTTAAAATACAATGTTGCATAAAAGTCAAATTGTAATGATTATATAACATTGTTTTACTTTGCCGCAATATTTTTGTAACGTTAGAAAACAATGTTGGACTTTAGTATCTGGTTTAACGTTTCGGTAATGCATATAAATCAATATTGCACGGAAAACGTTTATACAACGTTTGTAACGTTGCTAAAACTTTGTTGTAATCATTTGAATACAATGTTTTTTTTTAGTATCATGTTCAATATTCGTGCAATATTTAAAATGTTTCCGTGTTCAGTGGGAAGATAAGATCTGCAATTCCTTTCCTCAATGTGAAGAACATTAAACTAGTCCACATTCATCAACAGATCTATGAGCTCACTGAGCAAACACAATTAATTAATGTTTCATCAACATTAAAACAACGTTTAATGTTGCTCCAATGTTGATATAACGTTATTTTTTGTTTTTTGCTCAGTGGGAGGTATATGGAGAATATGTAATAAGTGATTAATTAAATTATTGTTGAGTTACGTGAAGGTGAACGAAGTTATTAAATAAAAGAATTGAGTCTCCTTTCTTCACAGGATTTATTTAAAAATCGCAAATGTACATTACGGTCACGATGTGATCATTATCAATGCTTAACTATTTACAAAAACAAACGGTAAATTTATACCATGGATACAGATTCGGATTATAATTACAATGTTTCGGGTGACTGGGATTAGAGCGCTGGGATCAATTCTAGAAAAGGATTTACTAATGGGCTTAAATCAACGTTTAATAGCCTGTTTTCCACTTTTTTCATTTCTATTGCCTCCAAGGTATTAAGCTTGTAATTACTGGAGAATTTTAATAATTTCATTTTATCTATTGAAAATTTGTGACCTGATTCGATGGCGTGGTGAGCTGACGCTGATTTATCTGCATTAAAGTTTTTGATGTGTAAGGTATGTTCTTTAAACCTGGTCTGCAAATTGCGTTGAGTTTGTCCAACATAAATTTTATCACAATTGCAGCACTCTATTGAATAAATACCAGATAAAGAGAGGTAGCTTTTATTGTCAAACGTGTTTCCGAGATAATTCTTTAGTTTGGTATTAGTATAATAAGCTGGAATTAAATTGAAATTTTTACAAAGTTTATTAATCTTGTTAGTGAGTTTAGGTACATAAAAGACTTTAATGTATTGTTTCGGCGGGTTCTCTTTAATTGAAGTTAATTTTGTTGAATTTTGTATTTTAAATCTATGGGTATGTTTTTTAATAATTTTATTGATTATATGAACTTTGTAATTTAACTGTTTTGCTATATTTCGGATTTTATTAAATTGTATTTTTATATTTATTTCGGATATTGGGATATGAATTGCTCTATGTATCATACTGTGAAAGGCTGCTAATTTATGTTGTATGGGGCATGTGAGTCTGAATGAATGTAGTATAACCTGCGTACGGCAGCTCTTTGTCTGGAGGCAGGTCGTGGATCGAAATAAAAAAAGTATTTGAAACAAAAACAAAAAAATAAAATAAATATGTTATGGGCGCCACTTGGTTTAAGTAAAATTAATCTTCCTAACTAAACCAAGAAATTAGGAAAACTTTATTATATTGAGGTAAAAAAATAGAAAATTAGAAAGCTTTTTTTTTAAATTAATAAATTATTTAATAATGTCAAAGTAAAGAATTATCAACAAAAATCAATCCTAAATCAAAGTTAACTAGATCCGGTTCATTTGGTTGTAATTAATTAAATTAAATTGAATCAAATCAACTTAAATAATAACATTTAATAACACTATTTGTTTGAAAAAAATGACGTCACCTTTCCCTTACATATTCATAACAGCAATTAAAATAACATTAATATAATTTCATTGGAGAAATAGAATTCATTCAAAAATATTATATTGTATTTTGAAAATTATATTCATACGATTTACACAGGAAAAAAAAGAAAAATCAAAGTAATTGATTAACCAACTTCGATTGCAAATGAAGAAAATATTCTTAATTAAATTTACTCTCCTAGTTAATTTCCCTTTTTTTTTTAACTTAAATTTTGAAATTTCAACACGCAACTGACGAATACTTAAACGAATATTCGATTCGTTAAATATTAACAAAAAAAACACTGTCACTAAATTTACTTTGTGGATTTTTCTCGAGTAACGAAAATAAATTGTTGCACTTTTTATAGAAAAAAAATTCAAAAACTTATCATTGCGTTGCGGCGCTTCCTCCGGGTTCTCACTCCAAATCGGCCGCACTTCAGCTCCGGTAGCACGAAACGAACACCAAAATCCGTGCGATTTCCAAAAACAAGAAGAGGATGAGAAAATCCAAGCCGCCCACCAATCGAGCGTCCGCAATACAATGCGATAAGGAAATACTGGTGGATAAACCTCTCCTGGGTAAATCCTCAAAAAAATAGACAAATAGGCGACATGCCGGCAGGCCTACGCCGTCCAAAAATTAGTTAAATCAATCCCTCACGGGAAGCAAATAAAACTCGTTACCTGAAGGTATTGTGTGGCCTGAAGAGATAAGCACTTAGCTAATTTAATTAATACGCCGATCACACAGATGCATTACGATTTTATTTCAACGTATTTAACGATCGATCACACAGATCGCGTTGAGCACACAGCCCGGAAGATAATAATCAAAAATTTCCTCAAATTCACCTTCGCGACAAAAGACTCGCTGTTGCCAATATTTATTTAATTAATTCATTAATTGAATAAATACTAAAATCAATTTAAAAAATAACTAGACAAACAATAATTAGAGATGGCTTAATGATAATCAGAATTAGGTAATTGACGACAAAAAAAAGAAGAAAACAAACGAAACATTTGCTTAATTAGCTCGAAAGAATTAATTACAAATATGTATACACGGTTGTCTATTTTGAAATACTACATTGTAATAAAAATATTGTTCCAATTTTAATCGGCGGTAAAAGTGAACGTTACAGTAGTTAACGAACGAATTTATTGCCTTTCCTAGTAATCATTAAGTCCAAAAATGGTAATGAATTATTAATCTCTGTTTCATAAGTAAAGTTGATACTCTGATAGAAACTGTTAAGTTGTTTAACAAACGCATCTATATTGAAATCAGTATTGACAATGGCAAACACGTCATCTACGTAGCGGAACCAAGTGGTTTGAAAATTGTCAATGTTATTTTTTGCTAAATTTTCGAAGTGGTTTAAGAAAATGTTTGCTAAAAAGGGAGAAAGCGGGTTCCCCATTGCCGTACCAAAGGTTTGTTTGTAAAAAGTTCTATTGAATTCAAATATATTGCTATCCATTACAATTTTCGTTAAATTTAAATATTCTGTAATTTGTTGTTCTGGGATATTATTATTAATTAAAAGTTGTTCTAAAATAATAATCCTTGTTTTATCAATCGGGACACTCGGAACAAGGATTCTACATCAAAGGATACTAATTTTTGATTACTTTTAATTTCAATTGATTTTAATTTATCTGTTAACTCTAAAGATTTTTTGACTGAAAAATCGTTTTCTATTTTTAAATTACGGAATTTAAATACAAGCCATTTAGAAAGTTTGTATGTGGGTGAATTTATATTAGAGACAATTGGTCGGAACTTATTACCTGGTTTGTGCGTTTTCGGCAGACAATAAAGTTGTGGAATTTTCGGGTTTTTGATTTTAAGCTTATAGTTTAACCTCTTATCAATTACATTAGTTCAATTTTTTAAAACATCGTTCAGTTTCCTAATATATGAATTTAATGGGTTTTTTACTATGGTAATGTAGGGGCCTGAATCTAATAGGAGTTGTACATTTTTAAAATAATCTTCTTTCTTGATGATCACTACACTGTTGCCTTTATCTGATTTCAAGTAATAACAATCCTTATCTTTTAAACGTTTCACTAATTTTTGGTTGTTTATGGTATTGATGTTGGTAGATTTCTTGATGGCGTTTTTCAGGAGGGACTTTGAATTTCCACGGAATTGGGCTGCTGCATTCACATCTAACTTTTCGGCGGCGATGTCCAGGTCATTGTAATTATAATCAGAATCTGTATCCATGGTATAAATTTTCCGTTTGTTTTTGTAAATAGTTAAGCATTGATAATGGTCACATCGTGACCGAAATGTACATTTGCGATTTTTAAATAAATCCTGTGAAGAAAGGAGACTCAATTCTTTTATGTAATAAGTGATTCAATAAAAAGGAACATTTCACCCACCATTGTATCACTTATCACATTTTCAATGAAGGATGTGAAGGACGTGATATTTTGCATCATGAAGAACGAAGTGAGCGTCCATGTTTGGCTAGTAATGAACTGGTTGCTGCAGTTTAAGAAATAATTCACGAAAACCGAAAGTTTTTCCGTTCTCTCTATGAGTCTTGGTGGGAAGAGGTTAAACAATGACGATAAGATCAAAAAACATGTTGTTACTTGGTTGACATTACAGGTGGCACCTTCTTATAATGAGGGTATACTAAAGCGCGTGCCTACCCACTGAGCAAATCCATTTAAATAATGTTTCATTAACTTTAAAACAACGTTTATTGTTGCTATAATGTTGATATAAAGTTATTTGTTTGTTTTTTGCTCAGTGGGTAGCTATGACAAGTGCTTACAAAATGATAAGAGTAATATCGAAAAATAGTTTAAGGTTCAAGGATTCATTCACTATATATTTTTTTTCTAAATATGTATTTGTTTTCTTAAACCAGTCAAACGGAACTTACTTTGTGGATAAACCACGTATCTTATAATATACATATAATATCGTTGTTAATATTCAAGAATGCCCAATAAGATAAAATAAATAATTCAACTTACTGATATATCAACTATAGTCTTCATTACATCATTCATACCAGTAAATCCTTTGAAGTTTTCACCCTTCTCAATAATTACGTAGAATATTGATAACACAGTAATTCCGAAACGTATTAATTTCGTATTAGATTCAATTTCCACCAAACTACTTTTTCAAGTCTCTTTCAATCTGATTTACGAAACATATAGTTTTCAATGAGTAAACAGTATTTATGTTTTGCCATATATATTTTTGTGCGTATAATTAGCCTAAATTAATAGTTATAAATACTGAATATTTAAACAAGATTGACGTTTTTTCGTTACACCCTATTCTAGCTATTTACAATGATTTATTTTTTTGTAAACAAAGTTGTTATTAGGTTTGTTAGTTAAATATTATTAGTTAGCTTGGATGCCCGCACATATGAGCAAGGGGGGCACTGATTTTTACATATTTTAAAAGAACAATAATTGAGTGATATGCACATTAAGTTTTTTACAGATATCTTAAATAGTGTTCAAGTTATGATCTCTTGAAATTTCGATATCACTCCAATTTATTAAAATTGACTCCCGTTTGACGTTCAAGTGAAAATAACTCAAAAACTATTGATGGGGTATACACCGCCCACTAAGCAAAAAGCAAACAAATAACGTTATATCAACATTGTGGCAACATTAAACGTTGTTTTAATGTCGTTGAGACATTACTTAAATGGATTTGCGCGTGTTCGATAAAAAACGCAGAACGCCATAACTCTGTTATTTATTGATCGATCAGTTTCAATACCATAAATTGACATTAATTATAATTTTTTTCAAAATTAACTTCATTGCGAAATAAAAGTCAACTTTAAATTTTTAAATGGTTGCTTATACTTTTCTTATTTTATTATATTGGACATTGTTTTTCTGAATCCAATTATGCTCGATATGTTGATTTTAATTTAATATTTATGCTAGAAAAAATGTACAATAGATCTTGTTCACATGATTTTTTGGCAATAAATGTAGTGTGCCTTGAAACACAATTGGACTTTTAATATTGATAAAAATTTATAAATAGAATTAGTAGGTATAATCAGCTTAGAAGATTCAACATAATTTGTCAACCAACCGAACAAAATAAAGGCTAGTATTTTTTAAACTTTACAATAGTTCAGTGTTTTATACGCGTGGCGCATGAAGTAAAATTTCGAGTTTAGAAAAGCCCCGTGAAAATTTGTCTCGGGTCGCTGCGCGACCCTCGACAAATTTTCTACGCGGGGCTTTTCTAAACTCGAAATTTTACTTCATGCTTAGTCTGGGAGTGGACCGTCAAGATTTTCAACATGTCGAGATTTTCGATATTTCTAGATTTTTGTCGGTTTATTCACAGTTTGTAATTGTATTAAATGCAACTTTAATATTTAATAAATACAGTTTTTCTTAGGAATAGAATATTAACAAATTAAGAGCCGAGCAAATTATAAAGTTAACTCTAAAAATTGATTTTAGGTAAAATTTTGCATCTTTTTCTATGATTTCAATGAATGATTTATTATCTTACGTACGTCGATTTTATTATAGAGTTAAATTTAAAGTTGGAACGAGTGTTTCCACTCCCAGACTAAGCATGAAGTAAAATTTCGAGTTTAGAAAAGCCCCGCGTAGAAAATTTGTCGAGGGTCGCGCAGCGACCCGAGACAAATTTTCACGGGGCTTTTCTAAACTCGAAATTTTACTTCATGCGCCACGCGTATAAAACACTGTGTTCGGATTAGACGAGGAATTTTATTACTTTAAAAATTCTCGTCCGTTTACCGAAATACGATATTTCATACACCCCCAGTGGAGAAGTACGGACAATGGCGCAGTCGCTAATTTATGCGTAAGCACGGATTTGCTTGACCAGTTCTTAGAAAAATGTGCACCCTTGTACGCCTAGGGACGAACGGGATAGTTCCTGTTGTTTCTACCTGACCCTGCAACGATGCCAAATCTCCACCCTGGAGGAAACGAAGACGTTTTTGCCCCCCCACTATTAAATACTCCCTCTATTTTTGTATATTTTCTTGTATATATTTTTCTTGTAAAAATTCATTATGTTTTTAGACCTGTAAGCGTTAGGTTGATTTTGAATATACGAGTTGTTTAGAAGTTAATATTTTATTCGGTGACATTCATTTTATTCCGGTCGTTACAAACAGTTACCTTACAAGTAACATAAGTCGCGAACGCTACAAAATTTACACACTGAAACGTTTTGAAGTTATAAATACACTTAAAAACATGAGTCATAATCGAAATATTGAAATAACAAAATACAGGGTGGACCAACAGTCCGTTTACATTTGAATCGGTAGCTGCGACGAGCAGCGACGGCGGGGTGGGGCGGAGGGCTTACGAAGCGCAAGAGCGGCCAATGGGAATTCAGTACCATGGCGTCGTTTAGCGACAAACAACGTGCGTTCTGTGTACGCAAGTACTACCGCAACAACGATTCTTTTACTCTAGCGCAACGAAAATTTTGCGCTCATTACAACATACGGCGTAAAAATAAAGCTCCATCGATTCAATTGATTCGAAAATGAGATCAGAAGTTCGAGGAGAAAGGTTCAACAATGAATCAACCACGATCCGGCCGACCTAGAACATCAAGAGATCCTGAAAACGTCAAGCGTGTAAGAGCGTCTATTCGTGAAAATCATGGACTCTCTACTCGGAAGCGGTCTAACGCCTTAGGTGTGCCCAGAACATCTTTGATTCGTATTCTTCACAAAGATTTACATTTACAGCCGTACAAAATCCAAATGGTACAGGAATTAAAGCCTCAAGATCACGCGCACAGGGTCCAATTTGCAAACGAAATGTTAGAGAGGTTCACCAGCTTTACCAACATTTTTTTCTCAGACGAGGCACACTTCCATCTAAATGGGCATGTGAATAGGCAAAATTACAGGTATTGGAGTGACACTAATCCTAAATTGAAGCATCAAAAACCTCTGCATTCACCCAAGGTTACTGTATGGGCAGCTTTGTCAGCAAGAGGCATTATTGGTCCATTCTTTTTTGAAGATCGCCGAAGAAATGCTGTTGCAGTGAATACAGAGCGGTATATTGCCATGCTACAGAACTTTTTTTCACCAGCGCTACAGGATTTCGATAGTTTTAATCAACGATCGTGGTTTCAGCAAGATGGGGCAACATGCCACACTTCCAACGACTCATTAAGTGCTGTTCGCGAAATTTTTGGACAAAAAGTGAGATCCAAAAGAGGTGCCATTAACTGGCCACCTCGTAGCCCGGACTTATCCCCACTGAACTTCTTTCTTTGGGGATACCTTAAATATTCGAGAGGAAATGCAAAGCATTTCACGAAACACTTGTGAGGCCGTCATTGAAAATTTCAGCTCCAGGTTGCAGCAGTGTCAAAATAGTCAAGGATCACATATGGATGATGTAATTTACAAAAAAATAATCCCTATTTGTGTACTTTAATAATAAATAGAAAGTTTTTATCTCACCTAACTAGTTTCTTTTAAATCATCATTTAAAAGATTTATAGCGTTGGGCGTTTTTTATCGAACACCCGGTATATACAGAATTTTATAAAAAATATCACAAATAATTTCCAAGTTATGATCTCTTAAAATTTGTATATTACTCAAATTTATTAAAATTGTCTCTCGATTGACGATTAACTGAAAATAACTCAAAAACTAAAAATAGGGTATATATTGATTTTTACATATTTTGAAAGAGCAATATTTGATTAATATTCACACAGAATTTTATAAATGCGAAATGAATGGCCCTGGCTCGAAGCCCTGTCGATGATGTTCAAGTTAATGCGCTATAAAATTGCAAACATTCATTGCTTTTTTTTAAAGCGGTCAATTTAAAGCGCCTAACTAGTGTTTTCTCTCCTTGGTTAAGCATGAAGTAAAAGTTCGAGTTTAGAAAAGCCTGAAAATTTGGATTTGCCGGGGCTCCCGAGCCGCGCTCCGGTAAATCCAAATTACAGTTTCCTACAATCGTCAATTAAAAAAAGGTAACTGTAAACACTGTAATTTACAGAAATCCGTTATAAGAAAACAATCCCAAAATTTCCGAATGAAACGTCAGATTATGTGGAACTCCACGTCGTTTTCAAAATAATATCCAAATACAAGATACACACAAAACATCCCCAAAAATGGATAAGCCCGAAGTAATTCAGGAATCCACGAACGATTTCCGGCACATCATTGTCGCGGTTTTATTTATATTACTCACCCTGGGTAAGTTAACCTCCAAATAAAAAACCAATATGTTTCTTTCGAGTCAATTTCCTGATTTGAACGAATGTTGCAGTGTTTTTTGCTATCTACAAGCGCAGGAAGCACGCCAGAAGAGGAGTTTTACTGACCGGCTTGTGCGACAGCGGGAAGACTTTACTGTACGCTCGGTTGATTTACAGGAAGTTTGTCAACACACAGACTTCGATTAAAGAAAATGTAGCTGATTATTTAGTTAATGGTGTAAGTATTATTAGATTATTTGACTAAGGGCCGCTTCTGCGATTGATAGTTACACATTTTGTAACTTAACCCAAGAATCAAACCTTGGGAGGTGATTGCGAGGTAAAACATTGTTGCGAGTAAAGCTGAGTTAATTCACTGTCAGTCTAGTCCATGCTTGGAGCATGAGGTAAGCCTGTGTGAGATTGTAAAAGCGCGCGCACCGTCCCTGTTCGTGAATTCCGCTATTTATGTTTTGGTTTGTTGTGAGGCGTCTTCTATTTTGATTGTAGAATGAAAGAATGTTTGCCAATGGTTTAAACTAGAAAGCACAGTACTAAAGGACTACTTTGCCAAAGCTGCAACCATCGATGGTAGAAGCGGCCCTAAACTGAGATTATGCCTATGCGTACCCACAACACTTACTCAATATTTTTAATCAGGTCCACTACAAAATATCAACCTATGCGCCCTAACCTAACATAATCTCGACACTTAGAGCCAGTTGCACCAAACACGTTAACTTGGTTCATCTCTGAACTCGAGTTCAAAGTGATATTAGAACAATAGGAACTGTCATCTCGAACTCAAGTTCAGAACCAATTCAACATTGTCTGGTACAACTGGGCCTTAAAGTACAGGGTGTTGCAGAGAAAACGCATGTTTTTCAATATTGAATTACTGGGACACAATGGGTTGAAAATAATAAAAACAAGTATTAAATGATAGGTATTTTAATGCAGTTTTTGAAATTACATACCATATTTAGGTTCGGAAAATAATGTCTTTGAGATGACGTCCTTCTTGCTGGATACAAATTTGGATCCTCTTCTGAAAATTACGGACGGCTCTCTCCGACATTTCATTCGGCACGGCTTCAATTTCCAGACGAATGGAATTCTTAAGGTCATCGAGTGTGCGAGGCTTGTTTATGTACACTTTTGATTTCAAATATCCCCACAAAAAGAAGTCACATATCGACAGGTCGAGTGAGCGAGAGGGCCAGTGAACATCACCAAATCTCGAAATCACATGTCCTGGGAACATTTGTCAAACCACTTCCATGGATACTCTCGCCGTGTGAGCTGTGGCACCATCCTGCTGAAACCAAATGTCTCTCATGTTCACTTGACGCCTTTCAAGTTCTGGGCAAAGGAAGTTGTTTAACATTTCAACGTAGCGAGCTGATGTAACAGTAACTGCAATTCCTTCTTCTTCAAACAAATAGGGTCCAACAATCCCCAAGTTTGAAATGCAGCACCACACTGTTACCTTTAAACTGTGCAGAGGTCTTTGGTGTAATTCTTGTGGGTTCTCCGATGCCCAATACCGACAGTTTTGAACATTGACGTAACCGTCAAGATGAAAATGTGCTTCATCACTCATGAAGACTGTAACATCGGGATCTTCCGTAAACATTTCATCCATTATGCGACAAAACTCTCTGCGCTGTACAAAATCCCCTTCATTAAGCTGCTGCACGATCATTATTTTGTACGGATGGAACTTGAGTAAGATGCGGTGAAGCGAACGACGTGACATACCCAGCGCTACAGCATGTCGTCTAGTCGATCGTCTAGGACTAGTAACAACTGCCGTTCTCACTCGGTCTACATTTTCCGGAGTACGAACTGAACGGGGAAGACCAGGTGGTTTCTTTTTCATCACAGAACCAGTACTTCTAAACGTTGCAACCCATCGGAGTACGGTATTTCGATCAGGCACTGCACCTCGACGTCCAACTCTAAAATATTGACGGAAAAGACGTTGCACTGTGACTACAGAATCATTGTTTCTAAAAAACTGCTCGACAACGAACACACGATGTTGTACGCTCCATAGCGACTGAAACGGCATTGCATGGGCCGTCTGCCAACATTCGTTCAAGGTCAATACCCCCTCCCGTCGCCGCGTACTAGCGGTTCCAAAAACATGCGTTTCCTCTGCACCACCCTGTATATCCATTTGGTCAAAATAAGGACGTAGATCGTGGTTGACCTATCCAGAAATGACAAAAAATTAATATTACATGACCAATATAAAAGATAACTTGCAGTGCCTTTTAAAAAAACATACTTTCTGATGATTTTATTATTCTAATTTTAATAGATTGTTTCTTTCTTATAGAGTTTCCTACGTGTAATTGATATCCCCGGACATGAACGTCTAAGGGACAAATTCTTCGAAACCTACAAAACTATGACTTGCGGAATTGTGTACGTGATAGACTCGCAGACCATTCAAAAGGATATCCGAGACGTCGCCGAATTTCTCTACAACATTTTATTAGATCCCGTCGTACTTAACAACAGGCCATCAGTGCTTATACTGTGCAACAAACAAGACACTCCTCTGGTCAAGAGCTCAAAAGCCATTAAGTCGATGCTTGAAAAAGAAATGTAAGTAAATTTTGTGTTGTATTCATTTTAAAATTATATTTCAAACAAACAATTAATATCACAACAGTTTTAATTAATGAGCATAAATCATACTTACAAACTATTCAGATAATGAGATTATAATAAGAAGATAAATTTTAATGTAAGACTGGGATTGAAATAGTAGAATACTTAAATATGAATATTTATTCACATATTTGAATATTTAAATATTAGAATAATTCAAATATTTGAATTTATTTTTAAATGAATACTTAAATTTGAAAAATTGCCAGCCTTAATAGGAAACTTCACTTGAAATCAGTGTTTTGAATGCATGGCACATGAAGTAAAATTTTGAGTTTAGGATAGCCTGAAAATTTGCTTAGTCTGGGAGTGGAAACACTCATTAAAAGCTTTAAATTGAACACTTCGCTTCGCGACAAATTCAAATTTTTAGGCTTTTCTAAACTCGAAATATTTACTTCATGCTTAATCAAGGATTGAAAAACACTTCCTAAAAAACTATTAAAACCTTTAATGACAACACCAGATGCTTCAAAAAATAATAACAAATCATATGAAGCTTAAGTTTAAAGTTTCATATGAAATCTCTTACTGTACAGTGTGAAGTGACACACAGATTTATCAAAAATGGTATGACTCATAAATTTGCTTACATTTTTAATTCAGAAACAATTCCCTTTCTCTTTTTAATACACTGATAAAAATGTACAAGCCTGCCAAGTAGTTTTTACATTAAACATGTTTGAATCAAACATTCAAATAAGTTAGAATGTTTGATGGAAACACGTTACTTGGCAGGCTGGTTTTTGTCAGTGCACATACAGGGAATTTAAGGAAAAAATAATGATTTAAATCGTTACCATCAATTAAACCTTAAGCCTACTGTGTTCTGAATCTAGTGTAACTCTTTGTTAATTTTTAGGAACACATTGCGTATCACGAAATCCAGTCAACTGGAATCGGTCGATCCAAAAAGCCACAAGTCGACCGTCTTGGGCAATCCGAAGGACTCGTTCAGTTTCGACACTTTATCTGAATACAAAGTCGACTTTGCGGAGGCTTTCGCATCGGACAAAAATAACGATTGTAAAGTGTCGGACTTAGAAAACTGGCTGGCGAAAATTTGTTAAGTCAGAACGGGTGATTTTTTGTCTTGTTTGAATAATTGTGTTCTGTTATTTATTGTAAGGTCCTATAATTATGGTATAAGTTTTTATATATATTTTCGTTTTGTAAATTTCCATATATAATACTGTAATAATTAAATATTTAAAGTAAGAATTATTTGTTTAATTGTAGTTGTTTCTTCTTGTCTTTATTGACCAATAGTCTTGGCAAGTAAGTTTTTTGATTAATTAGCTGAAATAAGTAGTAAGTAAAAAGTTTATCTACGACCACTATAATAAATGCTAGATTACGTACAATGCATAAACTAAATAAGCGGGTCCTTACGAACTGTCGTGCGTAAAGTGACAAAATCACACAGCGGAGACATTTGCACATAATATTACGCAACTGCTCTCGTAATTATTGCTGTTGGATCTAATTAGCTGCAGTCACATCAGATTCACAGTTTTAGAAATTGCAATGATTGCAAATCATAAAGGTAATTTTTAGTAAAATAGCTAGCACCAGTGAGGAAGAGATGTGTATGCCACCTGAAATCAACGAAAAAGGCAAAACTGCCACAAACGATCTCTTACCAGAAAAATCGTGTGAAAGGTACGAACTTGTGAACCTAATCACAAACTGTAAATTAAAATATTTTTTTAATTGAAATCGAAGTAATTTTTTGTATAATAGTAAATTTCAAGGCTCCCCTGAATACGGTACTGGAAAAGAGTAATCATTATTTTAATGTTTCTAATTAATTTATCAATCGAGGTAATATCTATAGATAAACTTAATAATAAACCTATTATTGTCATCAAAAAAGTGTCTCAACGTACAAATTCATAATAATACCTTTTAATTGAAACAACACAAATAATCAAGGCAACAAGTACACCACCTAAATTAAAACTAATCACTTAACACCTAACCGTGAAGATAAACTTTAATTTCAATAATTTGTCGGAGTGTTTGATAAAAACGTTTCAAAGTGTACTTTTAACTAAATCTGTTGCTGCTGGTTTACATAACCTAAAAAAATGATCTTTGCTCTTTGACACAACTTTAGCGTAGATTTTTAAACAACTAGGCAGGTAAATTGCAAGTGAACAGACAATGTGAGGATTAATTATAGAATGCTAAACTCTAATTCCATGTTAAACTTATGGAGGTAAGTAATTTATTGTGTTTGATGATAGAAATTAGTAACATAACCTACATGTTCTATGTCCTATTTTAGGTTGAAATCAATAAGCAAGTATAATTATTATTGTGTTGTTGATCAAAGGAAAAAGTTGGGCGTCAGGTTTTTCTTCAGCGGGCAGAAGAAAAAAGAATATCATGGAAGGAAATTAGTCGGGTGAGTTTATTCATTTTTATTCGGTAAATTATTGTAGTATTTCTGAAGTTAATAAATAATATCAAATAAATTGTTTATGATGTTCACTGAACTTTGCAAACGATGGAATTTTGATACAAAATTCAATTCAATCATTATCAAACATAGATAAATAAAACAATTATTTATCGAAACAATATGGCACAAACCCCTTAAATTATTATGCTGTCTTTTTGACGCACAATCTCAACCATCAATGCATTAAAAAGTAGCCTAGAGTAAATATCATTTGTAGAAAAAATTATTTTAAAATTTTGCTGTAGCTGCAACTTTTATTGACAACTGTTTTGTCAAAGTTATACTGATATTATAAGGTACACTTTGCAAACATTAAGTATCCCGCTGGTATAATAGGCCGTTGGTACTTTACAACCAAGTTTAAATTTTCAATAAGCGGCGTTAGATTTTACAAATGTTGTCGAAATTGTCTATGCAGTCTTTAATCTATTGCTAGTGCGCCATATAGGATAGAGCAGAGGAGAGAGAGAGACAAAGGTCGAGAGATTGGCAAGGTATCTCATACTTCAGCCACCGCAATCTGTAAACTCGAGGTAACTCTGCGATTCACCAAATGACGTTCTACTGTCAGATTGTAAATTACAACTGATTCTTTAACCCGTACTCAGTATTAAAAGCGAGATACCTAATGTATGTAAAAGTAGAACTTAAGTACACACTGATCATTTTTTAATCTGTGGGATTTACAGCTATTCAATGCAACAAATGTACGATGTCGTAGCCGATGTAAAAAATTACAAATTATTCGTGCCATTCTGCAAAAAATCCCTCATAATATCCGAAAAGCCCGGATATCTCCGAGCGGAACTAGAAGTGGGCTTCCCTCCGATCATCGAGAGCTACACTTCCCACGTGACCCTAATAAACCCTTATTTGGTGACGGCGAAATGCGTCGACGGCACACTCTTCAACTTCCTGGAGACCAACTGGAAATTCAGCCCAGGGCTCAGGAGCAACCCAAAATCCTGCATCATCGATTTTTATGTAAATTTTGAGTTTAAGTCCATCTTTCACTCGCAAGTCGCCCTGATTTTCTTCGAGAAGCTCGTCGACCAGATGGAGTGGGCGTTCATCTCGGAGGCTAAACGGAGATACGGACAAGAGTCGCTGCCTAGTCATAAATTAACAACGCCAAAGGGGAAGAGTTGACTATAGGTTTTATTTAGTTATTTATATTGAATTTTTTTTTTGTAAGATATAATGTACAATGTCTTCAATTAGTGGAATTTACTCAAAGTGAACTATTTATTGTGTTTATTTTAAAATGTTTTCCCCATTTAAAAATGATCTAAACATTCACTGAATTTAGTTTAAAATGAAGCTGTTAAAACACAATATATGTACAAAATTGTATTTGATTATCTAGCAATCATAATCTTGGTCATCGTCGCCTCCCAAAAAAAAATTAAATAATGGAAGATTTTTTCGATAATATTATTAATATCATGAACTATTTCATTTCCTGTTAAAAATAATATTTCACCAATATTTCCTGGTTCCTAACCATCAAAAATCGACCGAATATATTTATTTGAAATCAGTGTTTCATATGATTGATGAATTTTTAATGTTTTCTAAAGTCGAAATATTTAGTCCATGCGCCAGGCGCGTTCACACTGATTAAGTGTGAATTTTAAAAACACACTTGACTTTAATTACAATAATTCGATTAAAAAGATCATAAAATATCCAATTAGAAATATAAAGTAGAAGACATACCTAGAAACTCCATTTTTTGTAATCTACGATGTCGTAATTATGTTACCTAGTCACTTTGCTACCTGGGAATTATTATGTTTTTTTATTGTGTACATTGTTATGTACACATTTCTATATAACTTTTTATTTATATAATAGCATATACTTTAAATATTTGCATGTACTTTTTCTGTTATAAATATTAACTTTCTATTTGTGTTTGTTTGTTGTGCATTTTGGCCTTACAGGCCCCTAAACCTGGGTTTCACAGAACCCCTATATATAAACGCCACTGTCATCATCTAACTAACCTAACCCTGGACAGCATACATTAATCTAAATTTAGGCAACCGTAATTTAATCCATGTCTAATATTGACTAATGTCTGTTTCCACCAGTTTTAGTTAATATATGTTGTGGTTAAATGAGAAAATACGCTGCATTGCATACAGAGCTAGGCAGTACCCGAGTACAAGTACTCGATACTCAGTCCATGAGTACTTTCATGTTCCAAGTACTTGTACTCGACAATTTTTAGACCACAAAATTACCTCAAGTACATTTGGATGCATCTACTTGGGTTTTTTATCCTTTAACTGTAAAAAAAACGAGTTATATTACTCGAAATCTTTGTTTTGACAAGTCTCTCAATTTTATACTGAGATTTATATACTTAGCCCAAGTTGCACTAAAAACGTTGAAATGGGCTCATTTCTGAACTCGAGTTCAAGATAACAGTTCCTATTGTTGTAACGGTGCAACTGGCCCTTAATATGTTAACTGCCAGCATGTATGATGCAAATATGACCGGTTTTTTAAATGTTTTGTTTTATATTTTCAGTAAATGTATGATAAAGTAAGTTGTATGCTAATAAAGCTCTTTATTTAATATTGGCAACTATCGACTACCTAGCAGCCCATATGACTACTCTGGCGCCGGCAGTAAATTACACAGCAGTTAAAGTGTTAATTCTACTACAGACAAGAAAATGTTATAACAATTGAAAATAATAAGTCTACTTCTATAGGAATGTTTATAAAGAAACCATATTAATACAAATAAAAAGAAAATGTTTCAACATTTATTTTAGTTCTTAAAAATTATAATTTATTTACATAATCATATTTCCAATATGATTACCACTGTTTTTAAATCAACAATAATTTAAATAATGATCTCGGTATCACCTAATTCCTCATCCGAAGGCAGTTCGATAGTTTTCGGGTCAATTAAATTGGGATCGACCAAGGGGAGACCGGCCGCCTCTCTGCGTTTCAATTCCAGGAAAGCCTCACGCTGCGCCCAATCTCTCAGACCGTAGTCCGGTAGGTAAGCCATGATGAAACCACCCAGTACCATGCACAGAGTCACCGAGGCGAAGAATATCGAGTGAAGGGCGTTTTGATCGGCCGCTTCCTCCTTAACATCAAACCCATAGCTAACCCAATTTTTGTTGGTCGCTGGTTTTTCACAGACGGTCTCGCTCTTCTTCTGCGGCGTCGAGGATATTAGCCGTCTGTTGACGACGGGAAGGATTCTCCTTAAGATACTGCTTTGTAGGCGTACTACAGCAGACATTTTTGTGTGTTTTGGATCAGAAAATGTTTCGAGGAAGATGAAATTTTGAGGTTATATTTTCGTTATGTCATTATCACAATGTTGCCAACATTTCATTATGTAACTTGTTCATATATAGAAAGCGCGATATTAATAAAGTGCCAACACGAGGAAAATAAAAAAACAGTGGTGTAGCTAATACATGGCAACAATTATGAAGAATGCAATCCACAAAAAGTAACAGAACAAGCGTTGATTGACCATTCAATAAATCAGGAGGCCGATTCTCAACACCTTTGCCTTTGGTGTGTTTACTCGCTGAAGTAGGCATTTTGAAAAGAATCGGCAAATTCGTATTGAGTAAAATAAAGTAATTTTAATGGCAAAACTCATCGGTCATCAGAAGGTGCCCTAATATGATTTTGTGATAGTTTAGACCCTGGGTCTCCAAACTATCTTCTTCGCGGGCCACAAATACAATTCTACATAATAAAGTCGGCCAAGATCCGATTAATTTTATAAAATTATGAAAAATTTAAGGAACAATTGTTACAATATTTCAAAATATGACATTTACAAAAAAAATTACAAACAATCGCGGGCCGGATTCATGCAAGTCGCGGGCCGGATTTGGCCCGCGGGCCGTAGTTTGGAGACCACTGGTTTAGACTAGTGATGGGAATAATCGATATATTAATTAGTAATTAGTCGATTATTGAAATATATCGATTTAATCGATTATTTTGCGGAAATTAATATATACTAATTTATGCTATTATTTGATCGGGTAAATTAGTAATTACTAATTTAGGCAATTATTTAATCGGGTAAAATAGTATATACTAGTTTTAACGATTAAATAACTAAAAGGTTAATATTAAGTATTAATTTTCAACTACTAATTTAATTGATTATTAAAATATATCGCTTGTGGTTTATACTACATAATTATTCATTTTACACCGTCCCGCTCATCACATTTTTGAACTGAAAGATTGACTACTAATTTTATCGATTATTAAAATATCTCGCTTTAAAATAATCTGAGCAAAAAACAAACAAATAATGTTATATCAGCATTGTGGCAACATTAAACGTTGTTTTAATGTTGATCAAACATTACCTAAATGGATTTGCTCAGTGGGTAGTTTAGACCATAGGTTCTCAACGTGGGCGTTTGAAACTTTCAGGAAGGCAGTAGAAAACCTAGATAAAATTAGGAGGCGTATAATATTACACGTTTAAATATAATCGTGCCAATAGCTGTTTCAGATTCACGACAGATAGTAAGTAAAAATAATTGGGGGGCCTCTAGAAAAACATTCTCAAAGTAGACGGTGGGCAAAATAAATATGCCCATCTTGTAGATCTCGTCGAAATACCCGAAATGCATGTATTATACTATTCTGTAGCTCGAATAGTTTTTAAGTTGTAGCGGTTTTTTGTGAAAATTGAAAAATGTCGAGAATTTACAAGAGTATGTTCGCTTTAACTGCATTTTGCAAAAGTTGCAAATAACTTAGTAACCAATGGTAATACAGAAAAATAGTTCGAATAAAAGTTTGGAAAATTTTTCTATGTTCAATTTGTTTGTAGCCATCTTTTTCTTAGAAAAAAAGACTTGTTGAAGATTCATAACAACTTATAATTTTTACAAAATCATGGAATAACTTGGAATTATTTATTGGAATTTGTGATTTTGAATTTCGTGATAAATCAGCGTTTTACGCAGCTGGCGCATGAAGTAAAATTTCGAGTTTAGAAAAGCCCGAAAATTTGGATGGATGCTTAACCTGGAAGTGGAAAATACTCGTTTTGAGTTTACCATAATTATGATTATAGCCGCAAACTCGCTTATTATTCAGTCATTTATTTGTGATCAACGCTAGACAATTCAATTTCAAGTTCTTAAGAAATTCTAACGAGTGTTTTACAATACCAAATTAAGCATGAAGTAAAATTTCGAGTTTAGAAAAGCGTGAAAATTTGGAATTGTCGGGGCGCGCGAGTGAAGCGACTCGCTTCGCACGCGCGCCCCGGCAAATCCAAATTTCCACGCTTTTCTAAACTCAAAATTTTACTTCATGAGTATAAAACATCGACTTATTTAATTTTTTGTGTGTAAAAGGTGAATTTTGATTCATTTTCATTACCGTGATTAAGCTATTCCTGACAATACTATCTATCTTAGGTGAAGGTCTTTTAAAAATGAATTTGCAGTATTAAATAATAATAAATATTAAATCTAATATATCTGCTATCGAAAAGTATCGATATTTTAAATATCGATACTCTTCATTATATTTTACCGTATCGATACTTTGATATACGATATAATCGATACTCAATATCGCCATTATCTATGCATAGCCTACAACCAATTAACAATAATTTAATGTCAATTGGTAAAAGTAAAGTTTAATTCTATCATTTTTGAAAGAAGAAATTTGCTTTATCTAATTATGAATAATAAATGAAAGATAGGTATATACAAAATAATAACAGAATCGAAATTAATTAAATCAACCCTTTATTTAATAAATCATTTAATAATAACTGGTGAGCCACAACATATTTCAGAATTGACCATTAACGCCACGAGATATAAAAATCTTTTGCTGTAATTTTATTAGTTTTTAAATTGATTTGCATTTATTTTTCCTATAAACTTGTGGATTATTTTATAAAATCAGTTAAAACGTAACTAAAACCAAAGGTTTTTTTATATTCCAAAAAAATATCCATCAGTTTTCATTGGCATTTCTAAATTAAATATTTGTAGATCACGCCAAGAGTTAAACACTAAAGGCCAGTTTACGATCAAAACGGAAATGAGAACTAGAACAAGAAGCAATTGAATGATAGGGTTTTATGTGTTAACATGTACTACACGGGCACCTTCCCGTGCTCGGGTCCGAGAAAGAGAAGGCGCTCGGATGTGTATGCAACATGGAAACCCTGATTCAACTTGGTTCCCATTCCAATACTCATTTCCGTTTTGATTGTGAAGCGGCCTTAATACTTGATCAAACCTAGTTTTACATCTTTGGGGTCGTTGTATTATATTGAAGGGAATAGTTCGTTGGTTAATGTTTTTATTTACAACGGTGCGTATTTACAATGGATTTATTTACACTTATGTATATGGATACAGGTGCTGCGCTTCAGCGGCCCTCCTGCTCCTCGTTCAGACACTGAATCTGCGGGGGTTCGGTAGGAAGACTCCTAGCGGGTCGATCCCGGTGTATGGCAGAGGCGGTGCATGCAATGGCCGTAGTGTCGGGTAGGCCTGTGTCCTCGGGCTGTTCCTGTCGACAGGCTGATGACGTGGGGGTTCCTCCGCGATCCTCCTGCGTGCCTTGCGGGGGTGACGGAGGTATCGGAGAGAGCAGACGTGGCACCACCAGGTATGGGGAGGTCCTTCGCCTCCTGTGTGATGGTGGCAACGGAGACAGTGGGCGCGGTGCCTCCAGGTACTTGGCCGACCTTCTGATCGCGTTCCGGAGCCTCTTGCGGAAGCGGGCGTGGGTACCCGGTTCGGAGGTTGTTATGGTTAGGGCAGAATCCGGCATTACCGTGTGGATTCTGTTTTGGCCTAGTGTGCTATGGCGACCTCGCTTAGCCTGTTCCTCTACTTAGCTAGCTAGAGTAGATAGAACTGATGTTGTTTGTGGGGGGTGTGCGCCCTATTTAAGCCTTGCGGTCCAGCTCTTTCATCCCCGCTAGTACCGTATGACGCAGGTGGGGACGCGTGCATTCGCTCGCCGCTGGGTGGTGAGTCACCCTTTTGGCGAGCACTTTTCGCACGCCCGGGCGTGCACTGACATGTCTCCACAACATCAAAAGCCAGCCAGTCAGTTGTGTGCAGAGTTCTTTTACCTGTAACAAGAAATACACATTTTAAGTAAACTAAATTTATAGCAACATAAGTTATAGTATAATTTTAGTTACGTCAGTTGGTAGTGCATGTAAAATGTATAAATCATACAGAATTCATTGAGCAGTGAAACATTTCATCATAAAATATCAGTGAGAAAGGACTGTGGAAAACTTATTGCTTAAAGAAGCAAGCAAATAGGCATTTATACCTCACATTTAGTGATACATGCGCATTAATTAAATTACTCGTAGAATCATTGTTGGACACAGGAGGTATGTAACGTTTAAAGGTGACATAAATGTGGCATATAAACAACATCACCTCTAATGCCAGGTTTATAAGACGTTTAACAGTTAATGATTATCGTTTAAGGAAATAATGACATTCATACAAGAACCAAGGTTTAAGAATTTAAGGTTATGTGTTTTCATGTTGACGTTGGCAACTATTTCATCACAAATTTGTGAAAATACTGTTTTACAAGTAATTCTTATAATTAACAGAGACAAAATTTAAAATTACTGTTTATAATTCATGTACGTAAGTTCAACTCCGCTCAAACGATAAACCTTAAACACGCTGAAATGTTAAACGTCTCATAAACTCAGCATGTCACACATCTAAACGTGCCTTGGTATATGATAAGCTTGTTTAAGCAAATAATTGGGCCCGTGAACAAAACGCAGCATTTTTTCTTACCTAATTAATCTTTTTTGTAAAAAACATAATTATTAATTCAAATAAATTGCAGCAAAGCTGTGTTTTTTATTAATAATAAATAATCGTTTTAGTGTAAATTAATTACTATCAGTGAGCTAACTACCAGACATAGTTTTTAGGTAATGTAAGTTGTATTTTACCTGATTCATCGGCTGGTGCATTAACAGAGTTGAGTAATGCTGTTGGGCTAATATGGTCAGGATGTACATTTGTGGACCCCCTCCTGGGGCTAGAGTGCCTGAATGGAATCCTTGCCTATCGGGTGACTGAAAATTTGATTGTTTTGCTAAGATTGTATTCCACAAAGACTTAATTAATTTATTCATAAAGGACAGAACAGAATTCAGATACCAAAATTAATCTTGATTGTTAATACTTTAGCCTAGAATAACACAGAACACAAAAAACTTGTGTCAAGAATTATTTATAGGCACAGTAAGAACATTCAGTCTCGTCATCGATTTCATCATAATAAGACACTGTTATTTAATAATTCCTTACCACGATCACAGCCGGGTGTAGTTGATTTACATAATTTCAAACAGGTGAATTATTTTACAAATTACTATTGTTTTATTTTACAGCAAGACACAGGTAGGTTTCTGAATGAATCATCGCAACCCACTTCCCCTGGTATACAGTTCTATTCAATAAAAAAGCGTACAACTGCTAGGCCCGATTTCGACAGTATTTCGCTAATATGATTCTGGCTTTTTTTTTTAACTGTATCAGTAGGTTATCCAATTTAAAACCTTTACCATAGCAGCCACTTGAATTATACAATGTAAAACAGTAAGTGTACGCTTTTTTATTGAATAAAACTGTACATTAAAGAAGTTACCCCGATGTGAACATGTTAAAATATTTTGTTTAAAGTACTTACATTGACTTTCCCAGGGGCAGCATGTGATTGTATGTACGTCGCCGATAAGTTGTTCGCAGTGTTCCCTGCAGACGAAGTGTGGGGACTGGTGCAAACAGTCTCTGTGTGTTACCAATGTATTCCCCCTTGTTATAATTTTGTGATTGGTTAAAAGTGTTATACTCCGATGTGTAGCCAGATCCGTGAGCGTTTGATCCGGCAGGCAATTGCTAACGAAAAAACCTGAAAATAAGAGGATTTATTACTATCTATGGACACAAACAGTTGAAAAGTTTGATAATTGATAAAACGTCAGATGGTAGTGCTATGTAATAATTAATCACATATAATCAGTATTTCAGTGATTATTGTCATCATTTGAAAATAATTAAAAACCTTCAGCAGATATTTAATTATTCAAAAACATGCCGGGTTTATAAGAGATTTAACGTTCACTAATCGTCTATCAAGATTTAAAAAATATACATCCGAATGTATATCTGTTCTTTTTCTGCGTACCTGTTAAAATTAATATGTTTGGTGGTGACGTCTGTCTTTACGAATTCAGTTATAGATTCATTTGCCAATATTTAAAAAATGAAATTAATATTTCTAACTTTGATACATACATTTTCAGAAAAACAATGGTCTGTAACTCTTGCATTGAATACTGCTACATCCTTCATAATCGAATATTCAATAACCTGAAAATAATAACATTTATTACTATCTATGGAAACAAACAGTTGAAAAGTGTGGTAGTTGAGTAAACATCAGATGGTAGTGCATTGTAAAAATTAATCATGTATAATCAGTTTTTCAGTGAATAATTGTCATCATTACAAAATAATTAAACATAGATCATTTAAAGAAAATTATGTACCTTAATAAACAAGTCCTCCTGCAGAACCAAATGAATGGAATCTGAACTGAAAAATCCTGAGAGCACAAACAAAATTAAAAAATAATCAATATTTTAGAGTTTAAAAAACTCAAGTTTCGTGATTTCTACTATATAATGAAATTCAGTTATAGATTAATTTGCCAATATTTAAAAAATAGCAAAGTGTAACTAGATTAATATTTCTAACTTTGATACCTACATTTTCAGAAACACAATGGCCTGTAGCTCTTGCATTAAATACTGCTACATCCTTCATCATCGAATATTCAATGACCTGAAAATAAGAACATTTATTACTATCTATGGAAACAAACAGTTGAAAAGTGTGATAGTTGAGTAAACATCAGATGGTAGTGCATTGTAAAAATTAATCATGTATAATCAGTTTTTCAGTGATTAATTATCATCATTAGAAAATAAATAAACATAGATCCTATAAAGAAAATTATGTACCTTAATAAATAAAAGTCCTCCTGCGGAACCAAATGAATGGAATCTGAACTGAAAAATGAACTGAAAACACAGACAAAATTAAAAAATAATCACTATCTTTTTGAACAACTCACCTACTCAATTTAAAAAAAATGTATTATTCAAACATCAACAAGTTGCTTAATCCAAAAAATGCATACAATTATAATTTAAATTATGAACTTGAATGTTATACAAAGTTAGTGTTTTATTTTATTGAATTATTATTTACCCTTTCAATGTATGTTCTTGAGTTTCGTGAAGAGAATAATTGATATAAATTAACACTGTTGTTATATTTATATTATAAATGTGAAAAAAGGATACAACAGTCTTAATTTTTATTATTTACCCTTTATCACTAGAAATGATTCTCACACTTAAAAAAAGACTAATAGTCTGTAAGCCATAACATTTTGTTTTGGAATAGACAACAAACACAAACTTCTTTCTGTTTCTCTTTGTCAACTCTGAAACAAAATTTCTTACCCCGGCAAATTAATAAATAACAAAAATAACGGCCACAGATATTTATTACTCCATAAAAAAACTGTGAACAATTATTTTTTATATATTTTATAAACACAGTCCACGCGCACAACTTAGAACCTCAACTTCTGGAAGAACCACTTGTTCTTGCCCTGCTTGTACCTCTCCTCGAACTTGACGCGGGTTTGGAAACGGACCTTCTTGCGCTTCATGGGATCCTTGAGGTCCTTGATCGTGACCTTAGTCTCGTTGGCCAAGTCTACTGTGTAACGTGTTGGCATCAAATGGTTGTAATTTAAAACCTAATTTACCGGATCGGGAAGAGAAATGTATGACATTAGAATTTATGTGAAATACGTTCGTGATTAATTTGGCATGGATTTCATTTAATATCAGTTGGTAGTGCATGGATAGATAATAATCATGCTTAAATCATAATTCAGTGATAAAGTGTCATCATGTAAAATGTAACAGTTGCAAAAATATTCAAATAAATTAGTTAACAAAACTGTCAAAACTATTTTTTCAATAATTGGAAAAATTATGAAAATAACAAGGCATTACTTTAGTTAAAATTTGTTCATTATGGTTGACAATTTGACTGCACTTTTTGTATTTTTTATGTAAGTTTTGATAGTTTACGGCGTCTCTTTTGGCATTTATCGAGACATTCGAACATGAGTTCGTGTAAGCCAACATTAACACCATTTGACAATCATTACATTAGTTGATGTGAAATGTCAATGTCAATTTTCCAAAGGGCTGGGGCGCTTCTTAATACAAATCCGCCCCTAATTTCTACAATTTTTTTCTAATTGGTAATTTTCAACAAAACAATACTCTTCTTTTGTATTGCAATAAAAAAAAAACAAAAAGGCGCTACTTAAAATATTTGCACTAGGCGTCAACCTAACTTGCCACGGCACTGTCGATATATATCATAATATTGTGAAAGATATCTGATAATATATATCATCTGAACCCTGAATGATAATAGCGACAATTCTATTAATAAGGCTGTTAAAACTTGACGCTTTTAAAAAAAAATAACGAATGACTAAAAATTCACATTGGTTAGAGGCTTTAAATTGAACACTTTTAACAAAATATCGAATGTATGTATGTAGTATACTTAATAGAAAGATACCCCGTAAGTAAATTGTTTTTAAATCATAAACTGCCATAAATTAAAAGCAACAATAAATTAATTTAGTTCTTACTAAAATTGTTCTAGAATTCGTTACCTACTTTAAGATTTAAAAAGAATAAAATAGACTGACCTTAACGAAGGGCTTGATCTTGGAACGCTTGTGGATCTTGACTTTGCCCATACGTTTGTGCACCTTCCTTGGGTAGCGGTCAATGCCGGCGACCAAAGCATGTCCATACTGCTTGTCAGAGGTGCCGTTGTCAAAGTTATTCATAATGATGGCTTTCCTGCCCGCGTACCGGCCACTGAGGACCAGCACGACTTTACCAGATTTCATGATTTTCCCCATCTTGCCCTAGAAAACACAAAAATATTTAAATGGTATTAGCAGTTAACATACAGGGTGTATTTGAAATAACGAACAGGCATTTAAGGGCACATACACAAAATATGTGTAAACCCATCTCCACCAAAATTTTTTAAATTTTTTTTTTAATTTTCAACATTTTTCGAGTTTTTTTCTATACATTTTGAGAACCAATGCTTTTCTCGTTTAATTCGGTCTGCGTGGAATGCGTGTTTGTTTACTTTAAACGCGAGAGTCTTTGCCTTCGAAATTTGAAGTGTAATCACGTTTTTTTGTAAAAGATAAACATTCCTCAAGTTTATTCACATTCATTAAGAAAAATGCACTTGACTTGAGCTAGTAAATTGATATCTTCTACACATGTTATTTTCATGTATAAATAGCAGTAAAGTAGTAGTTTTACTACGATAACACTTACCACACACTCGTGCATGCAATTTGTTAAAAGTAGGTCACGTATAAAACAATTAAAAGTCAGTCACAATTGTTTTATAAAAAGTCACATGAAACTAAATTAAATGGTCAAATTGACGCCCTTCGCACTCAATACACAATTGGGCTCTCCTTAGCCAGTTTTCACGAACCGAAGTGAACATTTGCCGCGGTTTTTCTTTTATTGCGTTAGCTGCGTCGTGAGCTCGTTGTCTGAGGGTATCAGCATCGTCAATTTCCTCGACATACACTTCACTTTTAAAATACCCCCAAAGAAAAAAGTCTAATGGGTTTAAATCCGGACTTTTAGGAGGCCATGGAACAGCACCTCCACGTCCAACCCATCGTCCTGGAAATTCATTGTTTAAATAATTTCTAACACGCCGATCGTAGTGCGGAGGTGCACCATCGTGCAGAAATCATAACTGTCTCAGCACAGCTAGAGGCACATCTTCTAAAAGATCTTGTTCATTTTCTAGAAAATCTAAATAACGGCCGCCATTTAAATTAAATGGAAAAATGAAAGGTCCAATTAATTGGTCATTTACAATGCCTGCCCAAACATTAAGGGAGAAACGATGCTGAAAAAGCAATCGGCGCGTAGAATGGGGATTATTCTCTGCCCAAACATGCATGTTATGAAAATTAAAACAGCCATTTCGAGTAAAGCACGATTCATCCGTCACTAAAATGTTATTAGTGAAGTTTGGATTTCGGGCACTTTGTTCTAAAAGCCATTCAGAAAACGCAACTCTCTGTTGAAAATCACCTGGCTGAAGATGTTGAACCCATTGATAATGTGATAGGGGTAAAAATTATTTTCGCGGATGATTTTATGCACAAAGCTATGAGAAACACCCAACTGCCGAGAGATAATCCGTGTACTTAAACCGGGATCCGCTTCTAACAAATTTAAAATTTGATTTTCCACTACAAACAAATGATCTGCTCGGTTAACACCTCTGTCAACTGCGCCAACGGGTTGCAAACTTCCTGTATCATGTGCTCTTTGAAGTAACTCCCGAAAACGATTTGGTGTTGGTAAATGCCGTTCGGGAAACCGATCCTGATAAAGCCTTACTGCTTCCGCGGAATTGCACCTAGCTTCGCCGTAAATAATTAACATATCGGCTAGTTCAATATTAGAATAAATGTGTCGCGCCATTTTCACAAAAAAAAGATGTTTGTCTGAATAAGTTTCAGCAAAGACTAAACACAAACATATTTTTTCTTGAAATCTGCCCTTACCACCCCTACTTAATTCATTGTAAATTTCTAAAAATGTGTAAGCAATAAATGTTTTTACAAGTGTGCCATAAATCCCGAGGCCCGGCCGTCGACCTGTTCCATTGACACAATACGGCGTGACGACCTTGCATTAAGTGCACTCCGATATTTTCCCTAAGCGCTTGTTGTAATTTGATAAAGCTGATGCCACATGCCGTTTAAAAATTATTTCTAATTGCCAGTGCTTCCAAAAATGTTGTCTATCTTTACTCATTTATTTTAATAATTAATTGCGGGCTCATTGTTAGAACTATAAACAAAATAATTGTGAATTATGTTTAGAAATAATATAATCTCTTTGTGGTTAAGAGCCTGTTGGTTATTTCAAATACACCCTGTATAATTTTATAAGTTACTATGTGAAAACCCTGATACTTTTACAAACTGTATTATTATATTGATGAAGGTTTGAATTAAATTACACTCAGTTTGTTTCACAATTTTCTCTTTACTATTTATTCGACTAGTCTCACGTTTTACAGCATTATCAGGAGTGAATTCCAAAAAAAACGACAAGCTTATATATTGTCAGGTAATAAGCGATTTTAAGATTGGGGAATTCCAAATCTCCTCGTTGTCGTGGACGAGGTGTTTTCCGTCTTTTATTGCCCTTATTATTATACTACAGAACACATTTCTTAGCAGAAATTTTAAGCATTGGACAAACGTAACCTATGTTTATATTTCCCATGGTTTTTTTTAATTCTAAAAGTTCACTCAACCAAAACAACACTTTCTGTAGGTTATTTTCAACCGGTTTTAAGCACACTTTTAAATAAAATCAACACTATTGTCGTTTTAATATCATTTCACTAAACTACAACACATGTAAAGCGTTAAACATTAATCATAACCATACTTGGATGTTGTTTTGGTCGAGTTTCAAAGGGGAATTTTAAGTTGTTTGGGAAAATATCACTATGGATGAAACGGGGTGGGTTTCTGCTTTTCACCGAGAGTTGAATTTGTGAGGGACTTGTTGTAAAAAGGCAGATGACTTTAGATATTTGTTCGACGTACTTACGTGTTTTGATGGTGAGAAAGAAAAGACCCGGGTTACCAAAGGAAGCCGGCAGAGAGCGTTTGGGTCGAATGGTGGGGGGATGTGAGCACTTTAGATTATAAAATACTTGTTTGCAGCTTTAAAGTCATTAAAGTGATATAATGCTGCTGTACAGAATAAATTTACAACTTTTCACATAATATTTACTTGTTTAAGTAATTAGGTATCAATTTTATTTCTAAAATAATTGATTTGAGAAATAAAAGTGACACCTATTGGGCATCTTAGGGAACTAATTTCAATTTATAAAATCCTTGATCAAGGATGTAATGAACCATTATTTAATAATTTGAATGTATTTTCTAATTGCATGATCAATTAATAATTTAATTATTTACATAAATTATTTATTCAAAAAGATTTTAAACAAAAAAATGGCCAAATGCACTTCAGTAGTTCATTTATATGGCATTTACAGCGTTGCCATTTATAACAACAAAACTCATAGATAACATTTATAATAGAGTTCTGAATTCAATTTAATTATTAATCCTTATTAAACAAATATAAATATATTAATGCAATGCATATCATGTCCATAACAATTTTAAAATATTTATAATAACAAGATGACATGAATTGTCATTGTCATCTTTGACGTGACGTTTTCGGTGTTTTTCCCATTGACGAGTTTTCGAGAAACCGCATTGACATAAACATCTACTTAACCTTACTGATCCCTACTGCCCAGATTTTTTTAATAATCTTCGTGTTCCTACGAATAATACCACGCGATTAAAACGTTAATCGTTTATTTTCCACAGTTTAACATGTGAAACGAAAGCTTAAAACAGTGTTCCTCTCTAAACTAATGTTTACATAAATCACCGTGACTCAAGTCAGTCTGTTACTCGCTTTGTGTTGTACTAACAAATAATGACTACGTTTAGTGTTCTTCAGGAAGGGCCAGTGAACGCCCTGGCCCTTAACAGGGATAATACCCAGGTTGCAATCGGTGGAAGAAATGGTGAGTGGTTTTGTATGTGTTAAGTAACGAAAGTAATTATTTATCTATTTCGCAACACAAATTGAGGGGACAGCTTGTTGGCTGCTGTTTAGAGCTAAGACAATATCTTTTTAATAGCATAAAAAGCAGTAAGTTTGTCTAATATTGGAAAAAATGGTATTTATGATTAATATTCACAATTATAATATTGCATTTTTGGTTGGTAAATGTTAAATCATGTTTCACTAAATAATAAATACGAAACAAGTTATGAAGATATATCATATATGAAGAATAAAAGTTAAAAATTGTTCTAGAGTACAAGGGTATCCTTTTGCCTTTATCAATATGTCCCTAACTAAAATATCGTGATTGTGTTGATAAACGAGTGTGTAAAACTTTTGATTCATTACAGTGTTTAAAGTTTATTCAATTGAGGAGGATAACTTTAAGGAGATATGCAATTTGAGAGCTTCGAAGCACTTAAATTTGAGTTTTTCTTGTAATGACGTTGCTTGGAGCTCGAACGATGGTAAGTTTTATAATGAATTATCAATGTATTAATTAAACTCAATGACCCACAGTTATTTTTTCTTATATTGCAAATCGTTATTTCAAATTATTCAATATTGGGGAATACCAAGTGATTTTTTTTATTTTCTAATCTTTATTTAGCTATATTGCTATCTACTAATTTATAACAAGATAAATCAGATAAAAAATTTACATACGTTTCTGGATCAATAAGAAAATGTATTTATTACTGCAATTATAAACTCTACAGATAATTATTTGGCCACTGCCGCTACAAATGGGCATGTTTGCGTGTGGAACCTCACGAAAATGGGCAAAGCCATGCAGGAGCAAGTCTACCAAGAGCACAAGCGCACCGTGAACAAAGTCAACTTCCACGCCTCCGAACCATACCGGTTGATATCTGGTTCGCAAGATGGTACCATGCGGTATTTTGACATACGATGCAAAACGGCAGTGACAATATTCAAGAGCAATACAGAGAGCGTACGGGACGTGCAATTTAGTCCGCACATGCCGCACACTTTCGCCGCAGTCTCGGAGAACGGAAGCGTACAATTGTGGGACGTGCGTAAATACGACAGGTCTCTGCAACAGTTTACAGCGCACAGCGGGCCGGTTTTTGCTTGCGATTGGCACTCGGATTGCACCTGGTTAGCGACAGCTAGTCGAGATAAGACAATTAAGGTAGATCATTAAATACAGTGATTTTACATTTTATCCTCAGATGGTGGAACCTGTGGGATTATAAAAAATATTTGAAAATAGACATTCTAGCACAATCATTGCTGTATAATAGTGAACTTAAAGTGAATGTTTTAAAAATAAAGAAGTTAATTTAGTTAATATGTGCCAATGTAATTATTATATATTCCATTTGTTTCTGGATCTCGCCTAGCTATGGAAAAGTGACAGTTTAAGTATTGTAAATGGGGCTGGTTGTGTTTTAAATCAGGGTTTTTAAATGTCACTGTCAGATGTTCGATTTTAAGGTTATAATTTCTGACTATTGTGATCTTACACTGTTGCCTGTTTTACAAATTTTCAGATATAAAAGGATAATAATATGCAGTTTTAAGATTAACAAAATTTACTACTTGGTTTTTGTACATACAAACACAGCAATAATATTGTATATAACAAATATAATGAATTCGGCTCTGCAAACTTATTTCGTCATCCATTTGTATTTCTCGTTAACACATTTTGATCAACTCCATCCATCCACCTTAATTTTGGTCATTCTCTCTTCTGTTGACCCTCAGTATTTTTTTTGTAGAATTGCAAATTTATTCCCACCCTCTTGTGATACTGATAATTTTCATGTCAAACAATTTTTAAGCCCTCATTCCACTTTTATTATTTAGTCAAGAGAACCTGCATCTGAATCTTCTGATGTTTGTTCTGAGCCAGATTCCCCAAGCGAAATAATAAAAGGAGGAATGGTTTCAAAAGAAAGGTTCCTCATGTGTTTTCTCCAGTCATCCGAAATAAGTTTTTCACAATGATCACAGAAATTTGATTTAATAATAAAGTGCTCGAAGAAGCGACCGCGTGGCGAAATAATTGTTGCAAGATTAACAATAAACCTCTTCAAAATTAAAAAGAGGATTACTTATGATATCATAAATTATTGCAACACTGTTAAAATAAGGAATCAGGAGTGGCAACTAATAAAAAATGTAAATATTGATACTGCAACATAACAACACGAAAGCATGGCTAGGCGAGATCCAGAAACAAATGGAATTGTGTATATTATTAAAATAATTTTTCATAGTTTCTTTAAAAAGTTATAGTGTTTAATTTTTGTGGATTTGTAGATCACTTATTTTGTTGTAGGTTTGGGATTTGACAAGTAAACCGACGTTAGAGTATACCATTCATACAATTGCATCGATAGGACATGTAAAATGGCGTCCCCAGAGGAAGTATCACATATCGAGTTGTGCCCTAGTTGTGGATTGCAGTATAAATATTTGGGATGTGCGGAGACCGTATATTCCGTTTGCCTCTTTCAACGAACACAAAGATATTGCAAGCGGTGTCGCATGGAGAGGGGATCCGCATGTTTTTCTCAGTACAAGTAGGGTAAGTGAAAAAAAAAAAAGAAATAAAATTCAAATGTCAATTGTGACATAATAATATTAATTGAAAGTGAGTGTATTTTTAAAACTAAAGTTATAACATACATAGAAGATTATTGTTATTATAAACTTATTTAAGGATTGCACACTATACCAACACTTATTTAAAGACGCTAGTCGGCCAGCGAATAAGGCAAACCCGCAAGGGATGTCTTTGAATAACCAAGGTGATATTTTATACGCGTGCCGATCAAACGTCACCACAAATACATACCCTAAACCCGCAGGATTAATTAGGTAATTTTGCACATTAGAAAAAAGGAGGTAAATTCTTTAAAACAATTATCTTAATTCCAGAAAAACTTCGAATAGTATTATAAGCGATCAATTCCACCAAGCGTCCAGCATCTTGCACCGATTCCCCTCAGCCTTAAACGACGATCAAAACTGTTTCTACGAATTAGCGAGAAGATACATTTTAACGGGCTTACCATTTCCGGAAATTTGCGAGCACAATGCAAAGGTCGCTAAAGAGCTGGGGAAAAACAACGTAAGTGTTTACAAACTTTATCTCCTGTTTGTTGATTTTTGGAAAAATAGGTGTCGGTACTGTGGAGGATAATAAAAACGATGTACGCAGACGAATACAGCCAGATTTTGAATAATTCAATCGCGAGGGATCAGGATAATTTAGTGAACAACGATCACATGGAGAATGATCAGAGGTCGAGGGGTGGGGGGGATACGCCGGCAGCTCAGTTTAGTGGGGGGGATGACGAGACGGAGAACGAGGATCAGGTAGATCACGTTCCTTGTTACGGGTTTAATTTCTTTCCGATGAACGGACATCAAAAAGGGGATTTCTCTTTTGGCGATAACGAACTGGATATGGAATTGGACGCTTTGAGCATAGGTGATTGTGAATTAAATAAATGTTTTTTGCAGAAACGTAATTTCATTTTAATCTTAGATTTTAGAAATGGTTTGCGTAACTCAAATCATTTGATCCAACAACAGGAGGATTGGACTCTGCCGAACGAGGCGTTCAACATAAGGCATGAGATTTTGGACAGGTCGCCTCCGCCAGATCAATTCCCGAATCACAACTCGCCTGATATCCATGATGATCCTCACGGTATGACAGTCGAGGATCAGACACCGTGTTTGATCACGGTATCTAAGTTGCCGAAAAAGGCAGCTTGGGACCCAAGTAATATCGTTGTGGAGACTTTGAAGCATTACGCAGCGATGGGCGATGTCCAAACGGCGGCTTGCGTTTTGACTGTTTTGGGCGAGAATAGAAGCAATTTGAAAAGTTTAGACGAGAATACTCAGGAGCACTGGTTGTTGGGGTACATTGATTTACTGGGAAGGTTCAAATTGTGGAATGTTGCCACTCAGGTGAGTCTTTCGGTTTTATCTCCATCTTTATTCATACGTAATACATTATATATTAAATTAGATCATAAAATCATCTTGGATCCCCGCCGTTTATCAACTGAACCAACAGTCGACGCGGATCAACACCAACTGCAGCCAGTGCATGAAGCCGCTGCAACGGATCGGCTGGCTCTGCGACCGATGCCATTCTTCAGAGTACGCTTTGTGCAGCGTGTGTCATCAGGTCGTCAAAGGTCTGTACGTTTGGTGTCAAGGGTGTTCGCACGGCGGTCATTTGGCCCACATGCAGCAGTGGATGAGCAAAAACAAACACTGTCCAACGGGTTGCGGACATCTATGCGAGTATCGTTAGGAGTCGATTGATGCATGTCCAAATTTAAAATATTTGAAATTTTCGTTTTTGTTCTATAGACTGTTGAACAAGGTTTTAGGCTGAGGCTTAAGGTGCTATTAAGCTGTTCTTAATATGTACATCTGAGCGAATACTGTTGGACAGTGGGTTCAGTTACGTAGTATGTCCAGAAAGTAATGAGACTACTTACGTTTTTAAGAGAGTCGGTGAATATGTCGAATTATTTTTATTTAAACCATCAAAGAATTAATAATATTGTGTAATTCAGATGTATGTATTACAAAATCACTAATTTGTTTTCTTATCTATTTTTACAGTTTTTTATAAAATTATTTGGTTGGCCATCTTTTGTGGATCCTTAACATTTTATTTCTATTATCAAATATGAGATGCATTTTGCCATTGGTGAGTCACAGACAGTTGATTCAAATGATGTATTTACATACAAGAAAAATCAGTCCTATTACTTTATGGACATACCTCGTACAACCATATATGCGAATATGATTGGACTTGAGATGTCTCACTCTTTTTAGGCTAAGTTTTAAGACGACTCCGCTCTTAAATAAATGAATCTGTGATGTTTTTTTTATATATTTAAGAAAATTGTACAGTGAAGTTTTTTAAATAAATTCCTAACCGCCACTTTTTCACTTAAATTATTATTTTTTATTTAAAAATGTATGGTTTATTATGTTTGACAGATATTTATTTTATTATCCTAAGATTATTTTTTGTTTGTTTTATTAAGTAATTGATTGATTTTTGTTAGATGTTTGTATTGTCCTTGATTGAATATTAAATAAAATTAAGGGTGGCTTTTATTATTTTCATAAAAATGACTTATTATATTACATACTGAGAATTTGTCTTTTAAATATACGTAATGCATACGCTATAAACTTTTAGATATTCATCGATTTTATAAAAGCGTTCAATTTGAAGATTTAAACGAGTGTTTCCACTCCCAGATTAAGCATGAAATCAAATTTCGAGTTTAGGAAAGCCTGAAAATTTGATTTGGTCGAGTAGCCAAGTGGAGCGACCAAACCAAATGTTCAGGCTGAACCCAAGTTAAATTTAACTCTCTTTTTATATATATAGAGTTACATCAGAAACTGGATTAGTGTTTATAGAAAAAAAACTCGTAAATAAACTAAAAATGTCTAAAAAAATTCAAATTACGGAGTGACCCTAGTTTTATGCTCGGCAGTGTATATATATATATATATATATACCGGGTGTTTGATTAAGCGTGGCCATCGGCTGTATCTCAGAAACTATATTTCGTAGCAGGTTGCGGTAAAAAATGTCATCGTAAAAGTGACCAAAATGTCATCGTAAAAGTGTAAATTATTTTTATGTTGATAGCTTTGTCGTAAGAGGGCGCTATCGCTATAGTAAATGATTAAAACAATTTTTATCAAATAAATGCCAAATAAAGCGATATTAAAAATATGAAAATCTTAATCTACGGTAAATTTTACCTAATTTTAACTATCTTTTCGTTTTTTTATATCTCGCATAAGATGCATGAGAGAACGAAAATGTTTTATTATTAAAATGCCTGTAACTTTTTTTAGGTTCCACTAAATTTAATATACTTGGCTCATTTGATAGATAATTCAATGCACTTTAAAACATAATTCACTCTAATTTATTTTAGTTTCGATATTAAGCCCCAGAGGGTGCGATTGAAACAATCACCGTATTTTCTCCATTTTCTTTAAATTTTCAAAGTGGAAGGTATACGTAAGTTACGATAGTTAATTAAAATAAGAAATAGTGTAGAAATTGGCAAAAACTGCATCCCGATATCTTTGTCCTAACCGGAGATATATTGAAAATTTTAAAGAATGGGGTATTTTGTACTAATAGCGCCCTCTGATCCTTACTATAGACACTAAATTAAATCAGAATGCATAGTGTTTAAAAGTGCATTCAATTATTTATAAATTTAATCAAAATTTATTAAATTCGGTTAAACCTAACTAAAGTTTGGACAATTATATTGATTTGACTTTTTCATTTTCATCTGCATCTTATGTAAAAGCAAAAGAAACGAGAAGGTAGTTGAAATCAAGCAAAATTTAAAGTAAATTAATATTTACATATTTTTAACATATGCAGCTTAATTTGGCCTTTTGAATAAAATTTTGTTTTTATCCTTTGCGGTAGAGATTGCGCCCTCTACCAACGAAGCTTTTATTTTCTTATGCTTTGTTTGTTATTGTTCCAATAAAGTATTGTAATAAGTTTTTTATTGTAGTAAATATACGTTGTTTTAAACATTCTACTAATCTCATAGCCTACTATATTTTCAGATTTTAAATAATCATGGATTTACTTACATATTCGGTTTCCAAAACAAATAAATAGAGAAAAGTGATCTTCGTTATTCTTTAAATCATTGTTATTGACTTCTTGAACATGAAACAAAAATGCCTGAAAACCTACTAGACTTTAAAATATATTTTTATATGATGCGCGGTTGAAAATGGGCAAATCTACCAGACTTTTTACTATATCTATGGTTAGGATAAAGATATCAGAATGAGGTTTTGACCACTTTTCTCAGTATTCCTCTCTGTAATAAACTAGCATAATAGAACTATAACTTATAATTTGATCTAAGATAATCTAGAAAATATGGAGGTTGTTTACAAAACGCCCTCTGGCGCTTTCTATAAGAATTAAAGTAAACGAGAGTAAACAGTGATTTAACGTGCTTTCAATTACCTATCAAATAAGACTTACTTGATTAATTTCGGTCAAACCTTTAAAAAAATTACACGCAGTTTAATGATCACACTTTCCCGCTCTCCCCTGCTTCATATGTGCGAGATAAAGAAACAAGTTAGTAGTTAAAATCGAGTTAAATTTAGCGTAGATTACAATTTGTATATTTTTAACCCAATTTAGCAGTTTTTTGATAAAAATCTGTTTTTGTATTTCGCGATAGATATTGCGCCCTCTAGCGGCGGAGATAGGGACTTAAAACTAATTTCCAGTGATTTCTTTTGGCCACTTTCACTTTGAAATTTTTTACCCTAACATGCTACGCTAGATAGTTTCTGAGATACAGCCGGTGGCCACACTTCATGTTTTATAGGAAACGTTGAGCATAGTATTAATGCTTGGAAACAAATTTTAGGAAATATACTGCCTTTAAAAAAAATCAGAACACCAAGTATTTATTGCACGATTTTAATAAAATTGACACAATTTGATCATGTAAACGAACTGTATCGATGATCATAAAATCAACTTGAAAAACAAAAAAACAAATGAATAAAAATTAATAATGTGTTGGGCTTCCACGATTTTCCAAACACTCATTAACACGTCGAGGCATGCTAGAAATCAGGCTGTCAATATCGACTTGGGGTATTTCATTCCAAACTTCGATAATTTGACCTCTAAGTTCCATTACAGTGTTAGCGGGGCGCTGTAAGTTACTTATTCTAACACCTATCATATCCCAAACATGTTCTATTGGCGATAGATCTGGAGAACGAGATGGCCAAGGTAACAAATTGATTTCGGCACTATCAAAAAACTGTCTTGTAATGGCCGCTGTGTGAGGTCGAGCATTATCTTGCTGAAAAATGGGGTTCTGCAAGCCATTTACATAGGGCACTAACACTGGCCGTAAAATGTTGTCAATATACCGAATCGCGTTAAGACTTGCTTCTAAAAAAACTAGAGGAGACCGACTACCATATGCTATCGCCCCCCAAACCATAACTCCCTGTGTAAGAGCCGTATGTCTTTCAACAGCAAATTGTAAAATTCTGCGTTCACCGCGTCGACGTCCCACTCTTCTGCGACCATCATGAGCCCATAAAGAGAACCGAGACTCATCGCTGAAGATAATGTTATTCCATTCATGGGTCCAATGTTGTCTTTCCCTGCACCAATCAAGTCTTGCTCTGCGATGCTGCGGAGTAAGAGGTAGACACAATTGTGGACGGTAGGATCTTATACCAAAACTGCGGATTCTTCTGTAAACAGTAGCCATGGATACTCTTTGGCCATTTAGAGCCAACCAGTCATTTCCCAATGCCCGCGACGTTGTAAATCTGTCCCTTAAAGTTGTAAGACGAAGAGCTCGATCTTCACGCTCAGTGGTGCTTCTTGTACGTCCTGATCCAAGTCTACGTCGATTCTCCCCAGCTTCGGACCATCTAGACCAGCAGCGTACGATCACCGATACACTACGGCCTACCCTTTCAGCAATAGCACGAACCGAAAAACCCGCTTCTCGCATTCCAATAATGCGACCCCTTTCAAATTCACTTAGATGATGATATTGTGCACGCCGACGAACACGGGGCATCTTTTTATGTTTTACAAACTGAAACGTCAAACTACTCAGAGGCTACTTGGATATTAGAAGCAATTACATTAAAAAATCAGCAGCTCTTCATAATGGTGAAATCAAGGAAAAATACCATTAAATAGTAACCAAAACAATTGATTTTTTGATCATCGATGCAGTTCATTTACATGATAAAATTCTGTAAATTTCATTAAAATCGTCCAATAAATACTTTGTGTTCTGATTTTTTTGAAAGGCAGTATATATATTTTTTATGGACAGCTGTATTACGTACATAGTGCGTACATACTCTATGTACGTAATTTTGTGTAAGTCTGATCTACGTAACTTTATGTCAGAGCTGGGCAGGATTCGAATCATTCAGGATTCGATTCCTTTTAGAGGATTCAAAAGAGGCATTCGAATACTTTAGTTCAACTGGATTCGTGATCCGGATTCGTAACATTATTTTAAGAGGATTTGTATTCGAATCCAAATGTGGATGATTTGAATCCTTATAAAATGATTCAAATATTTATAAAATGATTCGAATAGTTACAAAAGGATTTGAATCGTCAAAAATAATTCGAATTAATTGTGAGGATTAACATGAAAAATGTCTTTTGTGTGTTTTTAAATTTCTCGTTTAATCACTGTTTTATACGCGTGGCGCATGAAGTAAAATTTCGAGTTTAGAAAAGCCCAGAAAATTTGTCTCAGGTCGCTGCGCGACTGACTGAAAATGTTTTTAAAGATAATAATCTAGTTTTCAAAATTTTATTTTAATATTATTTAAAGTAAAACTGACATGGTAACCACAATCTGAAATGTTAGATTTTTCCGACATTTCCCTGATTCAAATTTTTTTTCTCTGTCATTTTAATATAACTTTCTTCTGTGAGAAACCCCCATTTTGTTAAATTGTTTTCATTGTTTTTGTTAAAATTTAAGTTAATTTCATAAATTTAATAATATCATATGGCTTTTTTGTTAGTGTTTTGATTAATTTTGTTATCAAGGCTTTTTCGGGCTTTGGCCTTCTGAAGATTACCACCCGGGACTGAATCAATGAAATGATGACATAATTACGTCCTTGCCTCAACAACTGCACGGATAGTTCAGAGTAGAGCATCAGAACAAGTCACACAAAAGATATACATTAAACTAACCTTTGATTAGCGAGCGTTGGTCGTTGAGGACGGTTCCTGTTCCTGATGACTGGATACGCTGGGGAATGGACTCGGCAGCTCGAATTTGGGAACAACACTTTATTTTGATTTACGGTCGGGGTGAATTCAAAATAAGACTCGATTTTTAACGATTTGAATATCCACTAGTCGGATATATGTAGTAAAAAAAAGAACACAATAACAATATTTACAAAATAACTAAAGAAGAAAATGAAAGAAGGGAATTTTCAATAAGTGAAAATTTCCAAAGTGAGATCTCTAACTTACGGCGACCACTGGGTCGTAAAGACAGCTTATAAAACTTTCGCGGACACGGACCGAAATTTGGCGTGGTGACGATGCACCGTTCGAAGACTTTTTCGAAGTGATTTCTACCCCTGTGGGCCGGGGATATTTATATCGTTTATGGTCAACCCTCTTCCTTTCGCACCCCTCTGGCGACCACCAACTTTCGTTGACCGAAAGAAAAATGGTCGAAATAAATATTAAATATTAATATTCTAGAGTACAAAATATATCATTGTATGCGCGAAATGATTCCGCGTCCGGGCATATATGATATATTTTGGTTAGAGTTAAGGACGGGGTTTTATATATATTTAATTAAATAAAGCCGAAGGGGTTGACCTGATTTACCTAAAACTAATACCAAATAGAGGTGGGCAAAATGGCTCTTTTCGGCGAGCTGGTTCACAAGATCTGACTCACTTTAAAGAGCTGGTTCGGTGAGTCGGCTCAAAAAAATTAAAGATTCAGTTACGAGCTAGCGATCCGCTAAGAGTTCTGACTCTTAGAGATCTATATGATTCGCCAACTCATTTAATTGAGTGAGCCACAGTGGTCTAAAACCGACCAAAATGCGACAACACACCACATTTTTTTACTTTCCCCCGTATGTAATACAAAGGGAAAGTATTGTTTTCGTGAAAATTTTCGAATCAAAAATTTTAGCGGAAATATCCGTTTTGAGGTCCCCTGAGTCGAATAAGACCATTTTTGAAAAATGTCTGTCTGTCTGTCTGTCTGTCTGTCTGTCTGTCTGTCTGTCTGTGTGCGCTGTACCGCAAAAACCGCTAAAGATATCGGATGAAACTTGAAACTTAAGCTTTTTGTTACAATCGGAAGAACTGAAAAGCTTTTGGTGAAAATCGGAAAACCGGAAGTGGTACTTTACTCTTAGCGTTTTTCAGTTTTTTCTGATTTTTTCAATAAATGTTCATCAAACAAAAAATTCTTTCAAATAAAAGTTGTAGATAATAACAAAATGAAGATGTATTGTTCACTCACTTTTTGTCATAGCACTCTTAGTTTTTGAGATATTTCAAAAGTTGTGTGTTTTATCTAGTTATTGAGGACCACTTCGTAATATGTTATAAAAAGAAGAACGTTTTTCGGGAACTTTCAAACACAATTTTCTATAGGGTGATTCATTAGCCTCTTTACAAACTTCCAAAAGTGATTTAATACGCAATTTACGGGGGAAAGTACTATGATGGACACATCACCATTTTTTATTTTGTGAGATATCAATTTGAAATTTAGTATGCTTTTACTAAACACAAATTCGAGTTAATAGATCTTCCATAAACCTTATTTGCACTTCCGGTTTCACCGGATATTACATCAATTTTAAAAATGGCGATGTGTCCATCATGGCACTTTCTCCGTTAAAGATATGATGATTTAAATATCAACAACATGGAAAATTTGCACAAACTAAATTTCTTTTACTTTTATTATTATTCCAAAACAATTCACAAAAAAGTTATTTTTATTTTCTTAGGTACCTTCATTTGGCGATTTGCAACAAAGAAATTTGTTACATCTGGGTACACTAATAAAGACTGTTATTCCTTACTTCACTTACATCTGGGTAAATCATATCTAAGCGTTATATATTTTTAACTCTACTGTAAATCAGTGTTTTATACGGGTGGCGCATGAAGTAAAATTTCGAGTTTAGAAAAGCCCAGAAAATTTGTCTCGGGTCGCTGCGCGACCCTCGACAAATTTTCACGGGGCTTTTCTAAACTCGAAATTTTACTTCATGCTTAGTCTGGGAGTGGAAACACTCGTTCGAACTTCAAATTGAACTCTTTTTTAAAATCAACGAATATCCGCAAATGTACAGATTATACGAATACATAAGGATATGATATTTAAAAATGGTAAATTATTATTTCATGTATTACTGACCTTTTTTTGATTTTGAAGAATTTAATCGGATTTTATAAGTTCGGTTTTTTAGATTTTTTTTTTGTTTTCCTAATGCTAATACATATTATTGCTATTTGTATTATATTACTATTTATTTGTAGTTATTTGTCAATACTCTGTTGAAATGAAGGATAGATAGATTATCTGTATTTTTTTATTTGGTAAATTTGAATTTGTGTTAACTTTACAATTTAGAAGAGTACTGTTAATTTTGTATTTGTATATTTTGTTTAAAATAAAAATTATTATTTCAATTAAAAATCAATTCCAATATTATTCAGTAAAAGTATTTTCTAAATACAAAAAAAATAGTAAAGAAATAATTTAATATCAAACATTTTTCTTATAATGAATTTTTTCAGATTTTTCAAATTCTCTCCTATTTTGAAGTTTTTTACTTTCATAATTATTTATTTTTTTCAAGAAAATACTGAAAACTGAACAAAATTAGAATTTATTTTTATTTGAAATTGTCAACTTAAAAAAAAAAAAACGTTATTGTTATAATGCTAATTTTGCTACTTTTGAAAATTTTGCTGAATTTTAATATTTGTAAATATTGATTTATTAAAAATCATTTTCCCCTAATTTTTATAGTTTATAATTTACACTTGTAAATAAAATACTTTTTACTTTGTTAAACCACTATATTTTGCACCTAATTTGTGACTATAGTTTCGACTAGCTAGTAGTCATTATCAAATTAAAAGTGAATAAAATTACACGCTAAAAACTATTTATACGGCTTCGAATACGGCAGGTCAAACTGGTCGTTAAGAAGGGAAATTCCGGGATCATGAAAAGTTTTGACCGTGTAATTTTTATTTAGTTTGAGTTTGATAATGACTACTAGATAGTGGAAACTAATTAAGTGCAAAATATAGTGGTTAAACAAAGTAAAAAGTGCTTTATTTACAAGTGTATTTAAGATGTACCACAAAGTGCCTACAACCCGAAACAGTTAATTTATATTTATTGAATTAGCTATTTTTATTAGTTTTGACGGTTTACTTAAACTGTATTTTTAGTTTTCCTGCAACTTGCCTGTAACAATTTTAAATGTATGATTTTTCGGTATCTAGAGGGGGGGGCACCCCCTTTGAAGTAACGTGTGTTTCCCACTCCCAGACTAAGTATGAAGTAAAATTTCGGGTTTAGAAACCCTTTGAGCTGTTGACTCCGTAAAACGAGCTAGTTCAGTTTGATTCAAGAGCCGTCTTGAATCATCGGGATCCAACTCCGAACCGCGGAGTTGAGTCCCGATGAGTGAGCTAGCTCAGTCGGATTCAACAGCAGTCGTGGCTCTTTTAGAGTCGATTTGCCAACTCAATGGGTATATTTAGCTCTATTCGCGCGCGTCGTAATTCGAATCGATGATGCTGCAATAACATGATAGAAATATACTACAATAACAAACGCTACTTATTAAATTTACAATTTTGGTCACAAAAATGTGACGAAAGAAATATTACATTTGTAATGTTTACTACATAGTAAACAACGGTGTTTGCTCATAATATTTTAATTTGTAGATCTGTGAACTAAGAAGAGGCAAATCTTTATCTAAATAAATGAATAACGCAGGTTTATAAATCGGGTTGCAAAATATTTAGTTTTTACAAATTAATTAAGTAGTGTACAAACGCAAAAAGTAAAAAGCATGTTCAGCAAGGCTGAGGGAAGGCGGCCTGTCGATCCACGAGCCACGTGAAAATCAAGATCTGTTAATACTTAATGCATTGCGAATCTACATTCACTCTAGACGAGCGGTCGAATCAAAACGAGTCATGGCTCAAAAAGAGCTACTTATTTCGAACTGAGTCACTTGGCTCACCAGCTCACTTTACTGAGCTGACTCTTTGAGTCGATTCATTTAGGAGCTACCCATTTCTAATACCAAACGATGTGCAATGTAAAAGCGCATCGTTTGGTCTACTTAGCAACAATATCCATAAACAATTACGGGTAGAAACTTAGTAAATAATATAAACCAAGGGGATGTATAAGTTTTATGCCTGGATTTAGTAAAATACTAACTGAAAGTTAATGAAACTTCGTCCAAGCATAAAGGGGGGTAAGGTAATTGTTTATGGATAATTGTTGCTATGTGAAACATCGTCTTAGCAATAATTATTAACAAATTACATCGGGGCAGCTTATGTTTGGATCCGCTCAACGGTAACGTATGTGGTTCGTGTGTGGTACCGTTCGAACCGGGTTACTCTCGGCTATCCAATGATATGTGTCTCGTTCGCGTATGTGGATTCATTTAGCGAATCGCGTAGGGGGTTCTCATATTGGCGGTTTATTGGTTTCGATCGTCGCACAATGTGCCAAATCCGAGCGCGAGCGCCAGGGGGGGATTTGGAGGAAAAAAATTAAATTAAAAATTTCGAGAAAAAAACATATCCACTCCATTGTAGATACATGAAACCCTTATAATCTTGCATGTTTATATTTTTTAACCCCCTATATTATTAACAATTAACGCCTAAAGTTGAGCAATTTAGAAAACATCGATTTTACGGCATTTCATTCGCAAGTTTAAATAATTTATTACATGGATAGTAGGCGTACTATAAATATAACGTTATACACTATTGTTTATAACATAATACTGTATATTATGGTTGAAAGATCAACTCTTTAAATATTTTAGAAAAAAAGTTAAAAAAATTTGAATATGAAATATATTTTAAATATAAATTTTAACTTTAGAAAGTGTTATAAAAAAAATGCCAACTCGATGAGGTCTGTGACTATCACTAAAAATTAGTTCTATGTTTTCTCTAACTACCCTCAAAATTTCGTATCTCCACCGGTGCGTTTTTGGGGTCTTTTTAATTTTTTTATTCGACGCCACCAATTAAAATTGGGTCGGGCGAGGCCCGTGTGCGGTGAGCATCGCGGAGTCGAGCGCGCTATTCTCGAGCAGCACGCAACATGATTTCTACGTTGGCCCCGAACAAAAAAATAATAAAAACGCACTTAAAACGCACATGTAAAAATTCAAAAAAATTAGGGCTGTTACAGAAAATATTGACAAATGTTTATATAATAGTCATAATCCTCACAATCTACAATTTTTCTAATATGCAGGTATATATCATAGGGAAATTATTTCTTCTCTGAGTATTTTTTGCACCATTTAAATCACATTTACAAAAATGGTTTTATGGGTTTTTTTCTTATTGATATATAAGGGTGTACATCTGTTACTGATAAAGGTCATCTGGTTTGTGTTTACATTTTTATTAGGGGTCCGATTGGAGCTGTCATTTACCGTAACAAATGGCATTCTTGTCACACAGTTTTTACGGTTTAAGTATCTGAAATGGCTTTTTCTTAATTTTCTTGAAAGCAAAATATGCTGTTTAGTGTTGAACGAAGTCTCCAACAGTTCACATATTTTTCTGATCCCTAAGCGAACGATTGAACATTATAAAGTAATTATTAATTAAGTTAGTGTTAAGTGTTATTTAATTTGTTGACTATATACTCTTTCTTTGATTTAGTGTTTTTTTGTGTATAAAATAGTTTACTTTAATTAAACTAGTGTTTAGTGTTAGTGTAATTTAATTAATCCAAAACGCTGAGTGATAATGGAGAAAATTAAAATTACAAACGGTGATTTATATAAGGTATGGTACGAACTAAAACCTAAAAACCTTATTCAGTCAAGCAATACCATTGATTATTTAATAAAATATATTGAAAATGTTTCGACGAAAAACAATAGTGAAAATGATGACATTCTTAAAAAAGTTAAGGGTTTCTGCAGTACTCTTAATAGAAAGTGGAAAATGTGCTCAAGATCTCATATCAATTTCATTAAAAAAAAAAAAAAATTGGTTACTGCTGCCTTTTAAATACAACGAGGGTTCTGTCTTAATTGAAAATACAAACCTCTTTCAAAATATAGAAAATATTTCACCAATACCAAGTACATCAGGTACACAGTTCACAATACAAACTAATACATCTAAAAGAAGACAAACTAATTTATTGATCACCGAAAATACACCAGAACAAATATTTTCAGCAGCAAAAACAAATTTACGCGATAAAGGAAATATACCAGCGGCCAAATTAGTGGAAAGTGTTTCCTCGGATTCACAGGAAAAAATAAAAAAAGTCTTAACTTATTTAAAAACAAATGAAGTTGAAACTGTAAAAAATTTACAGATGAAGAAGCTCTATCAATTTTTATTGATTCAAAAATGACGGCAGCAAGTTATAAAAATTTAAGAAAAAAACTACGTTCTCATGGAGCAAAAGACCTTTTACCATCTTACAATAAAATTAAAATAATGAAGATAATGTGTTACCCAGCTAATATTTCTATTTCTCAAAATGGAGCATCAGTACCATTGCAGAGCCTTCTTGAGCATACTTTATGTAGATTAATATCAACAATTAAATTTCCTCAAGATACATCATTTAGTAAATTAATTTTGTTGTGTAAATATGGTTGCGATGGCAGCTCAGGGCACTCTACTTATATGCAAAAGCCATCTGATGATAGCAGTACAGATGAAGAAGAAATTACAGAGAAGAGTGTCTTTGTGTTTTCACTGGTTCCACTTAGATTATTTTCTGATGAAAGTGTTATTTGGAAAAACGAAAAACCTTCATCTATTAAATTATGTAGACCGATAAAATGTATTTATGCTAAAGAAACAAAACAGCTTATTCTAGATGAAGTTAAGAGTATGAGGCAAGAGGTAAATTTATTGGAAAAACAACACATTTATATTAATGGTAACCATGTAGAGGTAAAATTTAATTTGTTGTTTACAATGATCGACGGCAAAGTTATAAATACCTTAACAAATACTCCGAGCTCAAATTATTTTATATGCAAATGTTCTCCGAAGGAGATGAATGATATTGAAAGAATTAAAAATATTCCTATTATCGAAGATAATTTAAATTGTGGTATTTCTTCCCTCCATGCATGGATTAAGTTCATGGAATGTGTTCTTCATATCTCCTATAAATTAGATTTGAAGAAAACAACTACTGACGGATGTACGATAGAAGAGAAAAATAATATATTTAGTCGGAAAACTAGAATACAAAAACTATTACGTAAAGAGTTAGGGATAAGGGTTGATATTGTTGTGCAAGAAGGAGGTACTTCAAATACTGGCAACGTTGCTCGAATATTTTTTCGAAATTATGAGAAAGTAGCTGTCATCACTGAATTGAATGAAGAATTATTGAACAGATTTTATACAATTCTTATAACAATGTCGAGTTCTCGTAAAATAAGTGTATTGATGTTTGATAAATATGCAGAAGATACGGCCCGACTTTACACCTCGTTATATGGATGGTATAGAATGCCTCCTAATGTCCATAAAATTTTAATTCACGGGAGCAAAATAATTGGACAATGTCTTTTACCAATCGGAGAACTTTCGGAGGCACAGGAAGCAACCAATAAAATATATAAGAGAGTTAGAGAAAACCATACTAGGAAAAACTCTAGGCTTAATACAATTCGAGATTTATTTAATATGCTTCTTGTATGTTCTGATCCAATAATTTCTTCTTTGAGAAGCGATGTAAAAATTCATAAAAAACAACTACCTGCAGACGCTAAAAAATTAGTTATTTGTGAAACGGACACAAGTGACAGCGAAGACGAACAGACTGATGAGGATACTGACAATTTTTCATTTTAAAAAAGTAAGTAAATAAAACAGTATAAAATACATAACTTCGTTGTGCAAAATCAGAAAAATGTAATGTATATTCTGATTAAAAATTCATATTTTAAACAACAGATTAAATTATTTTTAAACTACAGCAGATACTTTTCACATTTGTATGTTTTTTTGAGGTGCTTTATTTTTTATTAGGCGCAACCGATAAAAATCGACTCGGTCATTCGCAAAAACCTGACACAAAACGCACATGTAGAGATACGAAGTTTTTAGGGCATTTAAAAACATACCACATTTTTTGGTGAAAGTCACAACCTATGTAATGATTATAACAATTGTATATAATTTTGCTGCCTTGAATTATTATTATATATTTTTTTTATCATATAAACATTTGTTAATATTTTCTGTAACTGCCCTATTTTTTTTGAATTTTTACATGTGCGTTTTTATTATTTTTTGTTCGGGGCCAACGTAAAAATCATGTTGCGTGCTGATCGAGAATAGCGCGCTCTCGACTCCACGATACTTACAGCACACGGGCCTCGCCCGAGCCAATTTTAATTGGTGGCGTCAAATAAAAAAATTAAATAGACTCCAAAAACGCACCGGTGGAGATACGAAATTTTGAGGGTAGTTAGAGAAAACATAGAACTAATTTTTAGTGATAGTCCCAGACCTCATCGAGTTGACATTTTTTTTATAACACTTTCTAAAGTTAAAATTTATATTTAAAATATATTTCATATTCAATTTTTTTTTAACTTTTGTTCTAAAATATTTAGAGACTTAATTTTTCAACCATAATATACAGTATTATGTTATAAACAATAGTGTATAATGTTATATTGATAGTACGCCTACTATCCATGTAATAAATTATTTAAACTTGCGAGTGAAATGCCGTAAAATTGATGTTTTCTAAATCGCTTAACTTTAAGAGTTAATTGTTAATAATATAGGGGGTTGAAAAATATAAACATGCAAGATTAGAAGGGTTTCGTGTATCTACAATGGAGTGGATATGTTTTTTTCTCGAAATTTTTAATTTGTTTTTTTTTCCTCAAAATCCCCCCCTGGCGCTCGCGCTCCGATTTGGCACATTGTGCGTCGTGCCGGATTCTTTTGTTCGGGGCACGTACGGAACGCTCGTTCGCTCGGCCCGGTCGCAGGTAACGGCGTCATATCGCAGATGTGGCGAACTTGAGGATTTTGTCCACTCTTGGCTGAGTGTATATTTTTGGATAGCCAAAAGGAGTTTCATCCCTAGGGGATGAAGTTGAGCTGCCCGATGTGTGGGGGCGCTTGACCTATCTGACGACGTTTCACTAGGCAACCTAACGTAATCCTAAATGCTATATCTATCAATAATAAACTCGTACTTAAATAATAGAAGATATTGCACAAAGATTAAAGACCCCCATCATAGCAGTTCAAGTATCCTCTCTCAACCCTTAATAGTAACTAAAGGTATACCTCAGGGAAGTGTACTGGGGCCTTTGTTGTTTATTATTTTTATCAACGATATTGCGAATAACATTCCAAGAAACTGCAAAATTCTGAACTATGCCGATGATACAAATATTCTCATAGAAGGAAATACATTCGTAGATATTAAGAATGTTGGATCTTTGGGTATGAATGCTATAGAATCATGGTTCAATGAGATAAAACTCAATTTAAATAAAGAAAAGACATCATGTATTTTATTCAAACCTAATCAAGGACTAACAACACCAGAGTCAATAAAATTTAATGAAATCAGCTACAATTTCACAGACAATGCCAAATTCCTGGGTATTATAGTTAACGATACGCTAAGCTTTTCCCAACAAGTAAACCATGTGTGTAACAAAGTAAGCAGTGCTACGTATGGAATGCGCATATTAATGCGATATACCAACTTTGACATAGCAAAACTATTTTACTTCGCAAATGTTGAGTCACGCCTAAGATATGGACTCATATTTTGGGGTGGCTCTGTTAATTTTAATAAGGTTTTCGTTAACTAAAAAACAGCAATAAGAATTTTATGTAAATTAAAATATAACAGCAGCTGTAGAGGATACTTTCGAAAAGTAAATATACTTACGATGTTTGGTCTCTATGTGTACGAATGTGTAAAATTCTTGTGGCGGCATAAAACATATTTTGATAGTGCTTTCTATGTTTCGCAGTACAGTATGAGAAGAGGTGCTCAATACATGCTACCTCAACATAGACTCAATAAATTCGAAACCGGGTGTTACTACAACTGCATACAAATATTTAATCATCTACCAATAAACATAAAAAGCATTACCAGCTATGGCAAGATGAAGCGACATCTCTATGATGTATTATGTAAGATTGAACCATACTGCTTAGCGGATTACTTCTCTTATAGGTTCGATTAATTAATTTTCATTAAGTAATAGCTTCAATAGTCTATTTTGGTGTGACGTTTTTGCATACACAGATTTGTAATGTATAAATTTTGTATATGTAAAATAAAGAATATTGTATTGTATTGTATCAATGTATGGCGCGAACTTTACTCATTTGGAAAGTAAAAGAGAATGAAGCAATATTAAATACTGAAAAAAAAAGGTTTAAGTGAATTGGGGCCGTTGTTCCGAATATTAAAATATGTAACAAAATAACGCCCGTGGTTACGTTGCAGCTGAAATATTGCTGAATGAACAAGTTGACGGCGCTTACGGAAAAGCGCCGGTAACAATTTGAATATAATTCCATGACTTGTCTCTGACTTTCCCGGTTTTGATGATATTCAGTGAATTTTTTATTTACGTGATTTTCAGGCATTCCTCGATTTTATAATAGAGTTCAATTTGAAGTTTTAAACGAGTGTTTTCACTCCCAGGCTAAGCATGAAGTAAAATTTCGAGTTTAGAAAAGCCCCGTGAAAATTTGTCGAGGGTCGCGCAGCGACCCGAGACAAATTTTCGGGCTTTTCTAAACTCGAAATTTTACTTCATGCGCCACGCGTACAAACCACTGATTTGAAGTGAAGTTCAGAAACACAAAAATACATCTTTAATCAGAGTAACAGGGAATCAGATATTTAGTCTGTTATCAACGATGTTCAGTGTTAATAATAAATAATTAGGTTTTGAATATTTTTGTTAAAACAACTAGTAACGATATTTATATATTAATGGTTGCAAAAAAATAATAAAATCAAATTTATTCTTAAAGGATTTGTATTCGTGATTCGAAAAAATAGGATTCGAATCATATTTATCTCTTACGAATCCTTTATTTGAGTATTCCTGATTCGAATCATATTAGGTGATTCGGATTCGTGATTCAAATCTTTTTTACAAGGATTCGTCTCAGCTCTGATGTGTATCAGTCATATAATGATTTAAATGGTTATGATGAAAATGTCAAATTTTTAATGTAGAAACATCAATCAACGTAAAGACATGATCTTCAATTGACTGTCTGTTTTTATTATTTCAGAAAAATTTGTCTAACATATACGAGTACTAGTAACGATATTTATATATTAATGGTTGCAAAAAATAATAAAAACAAATTTATTCTCAAAGGATTTGAATTCGTGATTCAAAAAAACAGGATTCGAATCATATTTATCTCTTACGAATCCTTTGTTCAAGTATTCATGATTCGAATCATATTAGGTGATTCGGATTCGTGATTCGAATCATATTAGGTGATTCGGATTCATGATTCGAATCATATTAGGTGATTCGAATTCGTGATTCGAATCATATTAGGTGATTCGGATTCGTGATTCGAATCCTTTTTACGAGGATTCGTCCCAGCTCTGCTTTATGTATATCCTAATTTAGTACAATATTGTGACAAATGGACGTACTGTACATGGGACGAAACGTACATAGGACGCACTTGTGCTATATGGGTTTAAATTCAGAACTTGTGTAGAATTTAGGAATATAAATGCATTGAAAATTTTGAATTTAGTCAACAGTTCTCCGCAAGTTGAAGTGCCAACAAATATGAAATGTTCGCATTTCAGTGATCCATACTTTGGGAAATAATCAATTTGTTAGTTTTGTAACTTTCGAGGAAGATTTATTAATTTAATCCATTTTAAACAATTTTATCTTTTGTTATAAGGAAACTAGAATGAAGTAACAAACAATTCAAACACAAATTACTTAAATATCGTCAATATTTAATTCATATGAGTTTGATTAAAATATAAACATATGAACTTGGCTGCATATTATATAGTTGTGTGTTAAAGTTATTTGAATGTAAAAGTCCTGCTGATTCCTGCTATAAATCGTTCGCATGCGCATGACAAGCAGGTCGATAAATTCAAAACACTGGGAGATTCCTGCCTGCGAGAGGTGCCGGGTCCAGTCAGAAGTGGTTCTTGCAGCGCGCCAGACAACAAAAATAGCACAAAATTATATAGGTGTGTGTGGGAGCCACAAAAAAGTGAAAAATGCTGTCGAAAACCTTCAAACCAGCGTACATGAAAAATGTATTCAATAAAGGTAAGAAAATATAGGTAAATACATTCGTAAATTGTTACTAAGGTTATCACATTTATCAATTAATTATTATAACAGTATTAATAGAGGAGGTGAAATAAACATAAGTGAAAATTGTAAATAGCGAATTGCTGTAAATAAAATATTCCACAAATGTACCCACTAAGCAAAAAGGAAACAAATAATGTTATATCAACATTGTTGCAACATTAAACGTTGTTTTAATGTTGTTGAAACATTAGTTAAATAGATTTGCTCAGTCTGTACTGTATTTAATTTTTGATAGGAGTTAAGTTAAATCCGAATTATTCACAAAAAATGTAATAGTAAAATACCTTGATTATTTATAATCAAGGTATTTTATTACAATATTTTTTCTAAATAATTTAACAACCGATTAACAATATACATTTTTAATCAATTTAATAATGTCCGGCTGCACCAACTTCAGTTAACATCTTCGACAGGTAAAGTATTTTAACTATTTGATGGGACTAAATTAATTTTGATTTCGGAATTTGAAACGCTAGGGATGTTCCGAATATAAGAAAAAATCAATACAAATTAATATCAATTTGTTAACTGTGGAAGGAGGCTTCTATTATACAACATTACTTACACAAATAAGACACTTAAACTTTGTATAATTGAAGTTTTTATTATGGCTGGGATTCGAATACGAATAATTCAAATATTTGAATATTCAAATATGAATATTTTAATCACCAAATTATTCATTGAATTGAATATTCTAATATTTTAATACTTGAATATTTTTTATGTTAAAAATGTGAAATCTTTATTCATGCCCACTGAGCAAAAAACAAACAATTAACGTTTTATCAATATTGTAATAACATTAAACGTTGTTTTAATGTTGATGAAACGTTACTTAAATGTGTTTGCTCAGAGGGTGTTTATTGACACGTAATGAAGTAATTTGACATTTATGTCAAAAATTGACAATCACGGCATATAACTCTCTCTTTAGCAGCCCACTGAGCAAAATATTAAACAAATAACGTTATATCAACATTGTAGCAACATTAAACGTTGTTTTAATATTGATGAAACATTACTTAAATTGATTTGCTCAGTGGGAGGGTTGTTAATTTTAATGAAAACAAACAGTTTTTTTTTAACAAAACGTGTCTTTTTCACTGAAACGGCGTTTAAAACATTAACAATTAAAAGCATGTTTAAAACGTGTTTAAAACATGTTTAAAACAGAACATACAGATCATTTGTCTTTTGAGTATACATATTCCGATAATTACAGCGTTTTTTAAATATGCGGGAATTCGTTGTTACAAAGTTAATTTGGGGCATTTAACAAGTGTTTTCCACTCCCAGACTAAGCATGAAGTAAAATTTCGAGTTTAGAAAAGCCTAAAAATTTGGATTGGCCGCGTAGCGAAGCGGAGCGGCCAATCCAAATTAGGCTTTTCTAAACTCGAAATTTTACTTCATGCGCCACGCTTAAAAACACTGATTTACAGTGAAGTTCTAAAACACTCACATACAACAACAATTATAGGCAACCTAATATACGTTAGAGTTATTGGGTTGCTTATAATCACTGTTTTAAACAATTTGTTCAGCGCAGAATTTGACTTACGTTTTATTCACATTCACATATTAGATTGCTAAAGCCGTATATTTTAAACTTTACGATATTTTAGTGTTTTGTACGTGTGGCGCATGAAGTAAAATTTCGAGTTTAGAAAAGCCTAATTTAGATTGGCCGCTACGCGGCCAATCCAAATTTTCAGGCTTTTCTAAACTCGAAATTTTACTTTATGCTTAGTCTGGGAGTGGAAAACCCTCGTTTAAAGATTCAAATTGAAATCTTTTAAAAAAGCAACGAATGTCGTAAAATTTACAGTGTATGCATCAGAGCTGGGACTAATCCTCGTAAAAAGGATTCGAATCACGAATCCGAATCACATAATATAATTCGAATCACGAATACTCGAATAAAGGATTCGTAAGAGATAAATATGATTCGAATTAAAGATTCCAATCCTGTTTTTTCAAATCACGAATACAAATCCTTTAAGAATAAATTTGATTTTATTATTTTTTTTCAACCATTTATATATAAATATCGTAACCAGTTGTTTAAAAAAATATATTTAAAACCTAATTATTTATTATTAACACTGAACATCGTTGATAACAGACTAAACATCTGATTCCCTGTTACTCTGATTAAAGATGTATTTGTGTGTTTCTAAACTTCACTTCAAATCAGTGTTTTGTACGCGTGGCGCATGAAGTAAAATTTCGAGTTTAGAAAAGCCCGAAAATTTGTCTCGGGTCGCTGCGCGACCCTCGACAAATTTTCACGGGGCTTTTCTAAACTCGAAATTTTACTTCATGCTTTGTCTGGGAGTGGAAAACACTCGTTTAAAGCTTCAAATTGAACTCTATTATAAAATCGTCGAATGCGTGAAAATTACGTATATAAAAAATGCACTGAATATCATTAAAACCGGGAAAGTCAGAGAAAAGTCATGAAGCTATATTCAAATTAACCAAAACACTAACAAAAAAGCCATATGACGTTATTAAATTTGTCAAAATCAGCAGGTAAATTACGAAACACGTAAAAATTTATAAAATTAACTTAAATATTGACAAAAACAATGAAAACTATTTAACGAAATAGGGGTTTCCCACAGGAGAAAGTTATTTTTTTTTCTTTTTTTTCTTAATTCTTTATTACGGGAGACCATTAAAAAAATATACAATATATACATAATAATCACAAAGCAATACAAAAAAACAAACAAAAAAATTCACAAATCAACACACTCAGAAACAGAAGTTACATCTAATAAAATAGGATCAAATAAATAATTAATTATATAAAGGACCCTAAGAGAAGTTAATGGATTTTAGACAAAGTCGTTTAAAACGGCTAACGAGACACCAAAAAAATCTATTGACTCGCCATAGGAATTAACATATCTTATTAAATTGTTTTGTGGGCTGTTATAGCCATACAGAGTAAAGTGGTGTACGTCAGCAAGAAGTTTTTGTTGTCTGGTTGAGCGAACTGGAACGTTAATGCCAATAGACGACAATATGGATGGGCAAAGTATCAGTCCATTCAGCACACGATATGCGAAGCATAGCATAAAATCAATCCTTCGTTTTTCAAGAGACAACAAACCGAGATATGTACGAAGTAGGTCATAATTATTACTATCGAACGAAAGGTTTGACCGGTAGCAAATAAGTTTTATCATTTTACGTTGAACACGTTCTAATCTATCTATGTGACATTGGTAGTGCGGTGACCAAATTATGCAGCAATAGTCTAGAATTGGTCTGACTAAGGTGGAGTATAATGTCATTAAAGTACGGATAGATTTGAAATGTATAGTAATACGCCGTATAAAACCAATTCTTTGGAAAGCTTTTGCAATAACTAAATCTAAGTGCTCATGAAATTGAAGTTTACTGTCAAGTAGAACGCCTAAATCATTGATTGTATTAACCCTCTCTAAAGGATTACTATCTAGAAAATAGATAGCCGGTAAATAGATCAGTTGTTTTCTTGAAAAACGTATATATTTGCATTTAGTTGTGTTCAGATGCAAATCATTACTGGAGCACCATATAATAAGCTGATCCAGATCATTTTGCAGGATGCGAAAATCATCACTGGTGGTGATTTTACGATACAGCTTCATATCATCTGCATAAAGAAAAAAATTTGATTGAATTTCTTTACCAATATCATTGATAAAGATGAGAAATAGCAATGGCCCAAGGTGAGAACCCTGGGGCACACCTGAGGTTGCATTTATTACAGAACCAGAAACTGCATCATTTATTTTCACCACATGTTGTCTACAACTTATGAACGACCGGAGCCACTCAATCATGGACCCAGCAACACCATACATTCGGAGTTTGTATAAAAGCCTACAGTGGCTAACTCTGTCAAACGCCTTACTAAAGTCGGTATAGATCGAGTCTACCACTGCCCCTTCCTCCATCGCGTCGGTAATGAAATTGGAGTATACAAACAAGTTGGAAGCAGTAGATCTTGATGGAAAGAATCCATGTTGTTGCTCAGATAAAAGTGGCTTAAAAATGTTTAACATATACTTCGCAGCCAACTTATCTAATAATTTAGGAAAACATGATTGAATAACTATCGCACTATAATTGTCAACAGATGTCTTTATGCCTGATTTAAAGACCGGGACAGTGTAGCATCGCTTCCAAAGAGATGGGAAGAATCCATCTCCTAGAGAACGGTTAAATAATTTAGTAAGAGGTAAAGACAGAGTCGATGCGCAGGCTTTTATCAAGGCAGGCGGTATTCCGTCAGGACCTGGTGCAGCACCATTTTTAATTTCAGATAGGCATTCCATTATATCTGTTTCACTAAACTGTAAGTTATTAAATATTAGGTCACTGAACTCACTAACTTCAGGACCAATGGTAGTTGGACATGAATATAATTTCTGAAAATAGTCTGCAAATAGATCCGCGATGCAATTATCCGAGTTTGCGACCAGCGTTCCATATGCCATACTGGATGGAAGACCTCTACCACTGCCATTTTTAGATTTACAATATTTCCAAAATATATTGATATCATAAGGTATACTCCTCTCAACATCCTCGATATAACTTATGTGATCCTTAACAATAGCATCTTTGCAGACAGCATGTAAATTAGAAAAATTTGAGTAGTCATTCCTAGAGCCTGACCGTTTAAAATTTCTGTGAGCTGTTCGCTTTTTTTAAATTAACTTATTAGAGATTTCGAGAACCAACTAGGAAATTGCGATGTTGATCTCTTTCGTTTAGGGACATAATGTAATCGTTATGTCCCTAAACGAAAGAGATCAACATCGCAATTTCCTGGTTGGTTCTCGAAATCTCTAATAAGTTTAATTAAAAAAAAAGCGAACAGCTCACAGAAATTTTAAACGGCCAGGCTCTAGGAATGACTACTCAAATTTTTCATCGTACAAGATTTAGTAAAATATATCAATGTCATATTCTATCGAAGTACTCTTAAACATATTTACCCAGTCATAGCTGCCAATATAATTACATATACCTACAATATCAGCATTACAGAAATCATAGTGAAATGATTCATGTAAGGGTGATAAACTGCTAGGAACACTAAAATCTACTAGTAACGAAGGATGATAAATGTCACACTTCACTAATGGATCAGAGATAGAACAATTTACAGTGGGAACATTAGAAAAAGCAAGATCCAAAATATTACCACTATTATTAATAAAGGAGTTAAACTGATAAAAACCTCCACTCATAACACCATCGCATAAAAGACGGGCACTTTCACTAACCGTATTTGTTGGTAAATATCCTCGATGATCCACTTCACTTCCGGTAGATTGTAATCTCCACATATTAGTGCATTATCCGAAATCATTGATCGATACTCGGATTCCAGCATGCTCCTGATGCTGGAATCCGAGTATCGATCAATGATTTCGGATAATGCACTAATATGTCCGGCATATATCTCAGCAGCTGATCGTGGAGGAATGTAGACAGCCAATAATGGTCTGGCCGTTGATAGACACCCAAATCTCTTCACGATTTTCGGAATCCACAGTAACTAGAGAAGAGCTTAACTTCCTATTCACTCCAATAAAGACGCCGCCGCCTCTTGAACTAGTTGATGTGATATTGTCACGATCACCGCGATATATAATATATCGGTTATCGATAATTTCGTTATCTCGTATATCGGAATGTAACCATGATTCAGAAATACATATGACATCAAAGTCTTTGGCCAAAACAGCATTATAAAATTCAAATAATTTTGTCCTTAACCCTCTAACATTTTGGTAGAATACAGATAGACCAAATCCATTAGTAGTAACTAACTTGGGCTTATACACGGCTTCTCTATTCGAAAATGCTGTCGATGATGATGACGAAGAGGGACAAATTCCTTAATTGCGATACTCTGCGGCTATTTCGACGCATCAAGTAATGTATTGAAATGAGGTTCATCAACACCAATTTTGAACGATGATGACTGATCGGAGTTCACCAGTCTGAAGCATTTGACATCAGCATTTACGCCTAATATCTTCTTTGCGTGGCTAGCAATAGCTTTTGGATCTACATTTGGTTGAACACTATAAATATGTAGCCACTTTTTCTTAATTGAACATGACTGAAACCCGAAGTCAGATGAATCCAATTATGCAATTATGACCGGTTGTTTGGTTTGCTTCTTTTTCCTATCAGAAACTATGCTAGCGATGTTCTGACTATCACGGGGTTTATTGTCACTCGTGGTAGGACATTTATTAACTGAAACTGAAACTGAAATAGCTTGCCCTGAGGTACTTTTATCGATATTCAGGGGTGACGTAACAGTTGAAATTGAAAAATTATCACGCGTTATTTCATGTGAAGTAGGTAGCACCACATCCACACTCGATTCACTTTTAGAACTCCCAGCATCCAAAATTTCAGTATTTTGTCTATTATAATCATTACCAGAATTATATTTTAATTCAGCTATTTGCTGCGACAAGGCTGACAGTTTATCCAAAACTTCACATTTAAAGGAATTGAATGCTGTAATTATTAAATCGAGTCTATCGTCATTTTGGGCTGGGCGAGTATTCTGATTAAGAGATGATTGTTCGTTAACAAGTCGATCATTTTCACCAGAGCAGTCAGTACTTCTTAAGCGATACGGACGACGTGTACAACAGTCGACAGATCCATCGCCGAGAGTAATAATGTAATTTAGTCTAGTAGCGCAAGCTGAATGAAATCAAGAGTTATATTAAAAGGCCAGGGAAAAAATCTTGAATCAGGGAAATGTCGGAAAAATTTAACATTTCAGATTGTGGCTACCATGTCAGTTTTACTTCAAATAATATTAAACATAATTTTGAAAACTAGATTATTATCTCTAAGAACATTTTTAGTCATTTAATGTTCTTATCAAAGCATTTAGTTTGAAGTTTCGAACGAACGTTTCCACTCCCTGTGGGTCTTTTTGAAATTTCGCATTTACCACAACAATCCACAAACCTTGCAAGTCTTGAAAGCCAAAATTGAAGAAGAAATCACCAATTTGGGGCCAGATGTTTTATGAAGAACAATTCAAAATGTAAAACGAGCACAATCAACATGAACTTTAAATTAACTTTGAATCAAAACATTGCCCATTTTTTTCATTTCTAATAAAATGGCAGCCAATTCATAATATGACATTACTTTTGCCTTATATTACACAAGACAAAAAGTTTATATCTTAAGAAATGTTAATTTTTGTTTTTTAACATAGATTGACTATCCTTGTTTACGCGAGAAGTAAAATATAGAGTTTAGAAAATTCTGAAAATTTGGTTTAGTTGCGTAGCTAAACGGATAAAACACTGACATTTTGTGAAATTGAAAATATACTGGTTTTTACTTGTTATGTTTGAATTTCATAGCAAATTCAGTTTGATTTTATTAGAAATATCTATGTCCCGAGAAATACAAAGAGTTTTTCTGACGTCCCACATGAAATTCCTCGCGTGACGTAAAAGTCAATGTAAGTAAACTAACAAAGTCGACTCGGTTTTAAATTAAGACAACCTTATACACTAACCACTTTGATTGCTGAGGACGAAGTGCTCACGTGACGTCAACAATCAAGGTAATTAAACAATACAAGGTCGGCTCGGTTTAAATCAAGACAAACTTGCTTACACACCTTGGTTGATGACGTCACGCGTGGAAATCCGTACGTGACGTCAAAACGAAGATCATTACTGTGCAAGGTTGTCTCGATTTAAACCGAGCCGACCTTATCACGCGCGGAAATCCTCACATGACGTCAAAATCAAAGTCATTACTGTATAAGGTTGACTCGGTTTAAACTGAGACAGTCTTGTATAAGGTTGTCTTCATTTAAACGAGTGTTTTCCACTCCCAGACTAAGCATGAAGTAAAATTTCGAGTTTAGAAAAGCCCCGTGAAAATTTGTCGAGGGTCGCGCAGCGACCCGAGACAAATTTTCTGGGCTTTTCTAAACTCGAAATTTTACTTCATGCGCCACGCGTATAAAACAGTGATTTAACGAGAAATTTAAAAACACACAAAAGACATTTTTCATGTTAGTCCTCACAATTAATTCGAATTATTTTTGACGATTCAAATCCTTTTGTAAGTATTCGAATACTTTTATAAATATTCGAATCCTTTTATAAATATTCGAATCCCTTTATATGGATTCGAATCACCCACATTTGGATTCGAATACGAATCCTCTTAAAAAAATGTAACGAATCCGGATGACGAATCCAGTTAAACTAAAGTATTGGAATGCCTCTTTTGAATCCTCGAAAAGGATTCGAATCCTGAATGATTCGAATCCTGCCCAGCTCTGGTATGCATACGTATACCTGAAAGAAAAATTCCCTGTATTTAAAAATCACATTCATGCACACACAGTTGTGATATTTTATTGTAATAAAATGTCAAGTTTAATAATGTAATTTAAAATATCTTCAACAATTTAGTTATAATTTAAAAATGTAGACAAAAATTTTTAATGAAGTAGCATAAAATATAATTTAGCAAATTTAAGATAATAAAAAAAACGTTTTAAAGTAAGTTAATGTTTTAAACATGTTTTAAACAAATTTGAGATTTAAAACATGTTTAAAACAAAACCGTTTAAAACACGACGGCTGTTTTTAAACATGTTTAAAACACTGATTTAAAACTAAGTGTTTTAAACATAACAACCCTGCTCTTTAGAGATAATTTTCACACAATTGTAAACTGGCCATTAGCCGTTCGTAGTTCTTTTTTTTTGTTTTTAATTTTTTTATAATTATCGTTATGTACGAGTATATATATATAAATATATTTTTAGATTAGTCTTTATATATAATTTAGTTTAATTTTTCATATGTTATAATAGTTATATTTTAAAATTTTCCCTGTAATTGGATTATTTCTGTTGGGAATAAATAAATAAATAAATAAATAATTTGCCGTTTACAAAACAATTTCTAATTTTTTACATAAATTAATATTTATAGTGTAACTTGTCACTATTGACGTACATTGTCATTTCGTGTTAAAAATATAGAATTATGCTAAAAATGTAAATAACATGGACGTTTTTCTTTTCTTTGGCATAATTTGATATTTTCAACGTGGAAAACAATTTTATTCAACTATGACATTTTAGCACAATTTTTTCGTTTAAAACTTAATAAATTAATTGTAACTAACTTCACAATCTAACTTTATTACTAACCTAACCTAACCTAGGTTAGCAATAAAGTTAGATTGTAAAGTTAGTTCCAATTAATTTTAAACCGCCAAGTTAAACGAAAAAAAAAAACGTTATTTTGTATTCACTAATCGATTGAATTGATAATGATAGAAGCAAAATAATAGTTAATTCAATTTGCATAACTCATTTTAGAGTTTACACTCGTCCATACAAAACATGAGATGAATTCATTAGTCGTGTTTATAAGTACAGACAGCATAAAAACTACCTTCTGTTACGTTTTAGCGTTATCGAATAATCCCAAACTCGTTAAACAAGTTCTAACAATTCCTTGTGTTTAAATATTAGCATATCTGATAACATAAAAAGTATGGGTATATATAATTTATGTATTACTTTTTTTTTCTTTTTGTTTATTGGCCTTGTGGATTTAGCATTGCATTTAATTTATTCCAATTAATATTTTCGAACTAATACACACTTATACAGGTTTTTTTTTTGTTTTAAATATATATGCCTATTCCATTTATTACAGAGTCTAGCAAGTTATCAGCAAATTGTTGTTTTTATAAATATTCAGGCATTCGTCGATTTTATATAAGAGTTAAATTTGAAGTTTCGAACGAGTGTTTCCACTCCCAGATTAAGCATGAAGTAAAATTTCTAGTTTAGAACCAGGGTTGTTAAAAAACGTGTTTTTCATTTTAATAAAAACAAACAGTTTTTTTAACAAAGCGTGTTTTTTCATTAAAACGGCGTTTAAACCATTAACGATTTAAAACATGTTTAAAACGTGTTTAAAACATGTTTAAAACACGTTTAAAACGTGTTTAAAACACGTTTAGAACGTGTTTAAAACAGAACATATAAGGCGTTTGTCTTTTGAGTATACATATCCCGATAATTACAGCGTTTTTGAAATTTGCGGGAATTCGTTGTTTCAAAGCGGTTAATTTGGAGCTTTTACCGAGTGTTTTCCACTCCCAGACTAAGCATGAAGTAAAATTTCGAGTTTAGAAAAGCCTAAGAATTTGGATTGGCCGCATAGCGAAGCGGAGCGGCCAATCCAAATTAGGCTTTTCTAAACTCGAAATTTTACTTCATGCGCCACGCTTAAAAACGCTGATTTGCAGTGAAGTTCAAAAACACACACATACAACAACTATTATAGGCAACCTAATTTATGTTAGAGTTATTGGATTGCTTATAATCACTGTTTTAAACAATTTGTTCAGCGCAGAATTTGACTTATGTTTTATTCACATCTACATATTAGATTGCTAAAGCCGTATATTTTAAACTTTCCGATATTTCAGTGTTTTATACGTGTGGCGCATGAAGTAAAATTTCGAGTTTAGAAAAGCCTAATTTGGATTGGCCGCTCCGCTTCGCTACGCGGCCAATACAAATTTTTAGGCTTTTCTAAACTCGAAATTTTACTTCATGCTTAGTCTGGGAGTGGAAAACCCTCGTTTAAAGATTCAAATTGAAATCTTTTAAAAAAGCAACACATGTCGTAAAATTTACAGTGTATGCATACGTATACCTGAAAGAAAAATTCCCTGTATTTAAAAATCACATTAATGCACACACAGTTTTGATATTTTATTGTAATAAAATGTCAAGTTTAATACTGTAATTTGAAATATCTTCAACAATTCAGTTAAAATTAAAAAATGTAAGCAAAAATCTTAAAGAAGTAGTAGTAGTAAACAAAGTTAACGTTTAAAATATGTTTTAAACAAATTTAAGATTTAAAACATGTTTAAAACAAAACCGTTTAAAACACTGTTTTAAAACAAAGTGTTTTAAACATAACAACCCTGGTTAGAACAGCCTGAAAATTTGGTTTGGTTGCTCCGGTGCGACCAAACAAAATTTTAAGGCTGTTCTAAACTCAAAATTTTACTTCATGTGCCACGCGTAAACATAATCTGGAACTAACAACAACAACAACATTATTTATATAAACAATGTATTAACATATATAACAAGTTTCAACAAGATACCTTAACTCGCATAAAATGTATGCCATTTTGAAAAAGTTACTACTTTCTTCTTTTGAGTAGTGTATATTTAAAATAATCAATATCGAGACATTTCAATAATCAACTAATTCGATTCTTTTAAAAAAAAAACCTTTATTGGCATCCAAAACTAATATACATTTCTATAAACACAATACAAAACTAAACACATGAAACCAAATTCCCAGCTAATCAGTTCTTCTCCTCTCCCTCTCCCACCCTAATCTTATCACAAACTTTACGCCCGCCCCATCCTCTCGCATCCACTCCTCTATCCTTTTAACACCTCTCGTCCATTCCTCACTTATCTCCTTACACTCATCCGCTATATGTCTCCACGTATCCCTTCCACTTCCACACAACACACACCTACCATACTCTTCACCCATCCATACCTTTCTTCCTCTCTCCTCCGACCCACACCTAGCCCTTGCCAGTGCTACCTTCTCCCCTATTTTTAGTAAATTCCTGCTAAGGTTCCCGTGTACCTGCCACCTGTTATATAGAGGATTATAGGTACTTCTCTCAATATACCCTTGACGCTCCGGTTTTTCCACTTCCTCCCATTTTTCCTTCATCCACGCTGCCACATTCACTCCTTTTTCCAACCACTCATTTACCAAACTTTCAGACACCCCTGCTCTTTCATACATTTTTCTCCTCTCCATTCTCCAATCACTCTCTCCTACTCCCACACATGTTCTCCACACCTCTTTTACCAGCCTTTCACTACCCAATCTTGCCACTCTTTCCATTGCCTCTCCATGCATACATGCTCTGTTCGTTTCCTGAAGCAGAATATAACTGGGCGTTGATCTTTCCATCGCCAGTAGCTGCTCTTCAGGAACGTCACCTGCTTTCTCTCAATACATTCATACGCTCTCATTCGCCATGCATCCACCCCCATACATTAAAATTGGCTTAACACACGAATCCCACAGTTTGCACGCCATCTGAACATTTCCCTCCAGCCACTTTCCCCACTTGTTCTTTACCACATACCACGCTTTCCTTGCCTTCAATTGGACCCATTTGGCGTGCTCCCTGTACCCCCCACCACATCTAAACACAAAACCCAAATATTTAAACTCTTTCACTCTTTCGATCACTTCACCCTTCCATGCCAATTCTTTCAATCTGCCTTCTCTTCCTCTATTCCTAAATCTCATCCACTTCGTTTTCTCTACATTTACACACAATCCTCGCTTATCCATATACCTCTCAACCCTTTGTAACATTTCATTCATTTCTCCCCATTCCTTCGCCAGCAACACCACATCATCAGCATACGCCAACATCCACACCTTCATTTTCCCTATCACAACCCCGCCCGCTTGCCCGTTACCTCTTCAAGTTCACTCAGATATAAGTTAAATAGTAACGGGCTAAGCGGACATCCCTGTCTCACCCCTGTCCATACTCTAAACTTTTCCGATACCTTTCCGTCCACCTTTGCTCTCCCCCATGTTTCCTCATATACTCCTCTCACCCATTCCACTGTTACCTTGCTCACACCTCTCCTCTTCAAACACTTCATCAACCTTTCTCTCGGAACCGAATCATACGCTGCTTTCAAATCGACAAACACTGCATACATACTTCTCTTTTCCTCTAACACTCTCTCAACTATTCTTGCTAGCGTAAAGATTTGATCTCTAGTCCCCCTCCCTTTTCTAAACCCTCCTTGTGTTTCCGGCAACAACCCCTTTTCTTCTACTTCCTTTTCTAGCCGGTTCTTAACAATTACCATCGCTATCTTGTACCCGATACACATAATGGTTATCCCCCGATAATTTCCCGCGTCCTTTTTATCTCCACTTTTGTGTATCGGGCACATTACTCCCACACGCCATGTCTCCGGAATCTGCTTCCCTCCCCTCCACATCTGATTTAGCAGCTCTCCAAATCTTCTTTTTGCCTTCAACTCCAATCCTCTTCCACATTTCCGCTTTCACTCCATCCAGCCCCGCCGCTTTTCCTACTTTCACCTCTTCAAAACCCTTTTTCACCTCCTCTTCCGTAAACTCCTCCCCCTCTGTTCTCAACTCTCGTCTCCCTACCTCCATCGGTTCCCCGCAGTTTTCTAAACATTCCTTTTTCCATTCTTGCAGAGGTATCTCTATCTGTCCCCTTACTTCTCCTCTCCATAAAATACTCCACATTTCCCTTTCGTTCTGGCAAGATCTCATGTCCTCTGCAATTTTCTTGATAGCCTGCGCCTTCTTCTCCTCGCAAACCTCCGTGTATTTCGTTCTTGCCTCCCTCACCCACTTCTCCTCCCCTCTTCCACTCCTCCATTCATTTACTGCCCTCCTTATTTCTCTCTTTGTCTCTCGACACTCTTCGTCAAACCATGGACACCCCCCTCCGCTGCTCCTTCTCATCTTCCTTCCGCATCCTGCTATAACCTCTTCCATCTCCTCCATGTTTTCCACCTGACTCCACTTGACCTTTTCAAATCTTTGACCCATTCTTTCCATTTCCTTTGCCCCGTCTGGCAATTTCCACCAGTCTAGCCCCTGCTGCTGTTCCTTTTGCTTCCCCATCCATATTTCTACCACTATTGGTAGATGATCTGAGCCTAGTACTTCTTCCACCTCCATTCTTCTCACTATTCTCCTATCTATCCCCTTTATTATCACATAGTCTATCACCGACGAACCCTGTGGCCCAATGTACGTTTTTTCCCCATCCCAATCACCTTCTATACACCCGTTTAACATATCCCACTCCTCCTCCAATATCCACTCTCCCATCCTCCTTCCCTCACTATTGATCACTTTGTCTTGAGATGTCCGTTCTATTAATTCCCCCTGCTCACTTACCCCTCCCCCCATCTCACCCCATTCTCGCGTTAAAATCTCCCCCCACAACATATCTCTTCCCTTCGCTGGCTTTCCTGTCTAACTCATTCCGCACTTCAACCCAGTTCTTGTTCACATATACTACTCCTATTTCCAATTGCCACGGTCCCTGGTAGCCACTCACCCATACCATGCCTTCTACCTCCTCACGAAATTCTATAACCCCCGCCTTTAACTCATTCCTTGTCCCCACAACCATCCCGCCCTTCGCCCTTCCTTTTGCTGCACTCCTTTCTGCCCCTTTAATTGACCATCTAAACCCCACTGGTAGTGCCCCTTTTACACTTTCCCACTCCTCTTCCCTTACCCACGTCTCCACTAATCCCACCACATCCTTATCAACCACCCAATTCTCGAACTCCATTTGCCACCTTGCTCCCCTACACTTAGACTTCAATCCTGCCACATTCCAAAAACCCACCCTTACATAACTCCCCTCGATTCCTCCTTTTAATTTAAGATTGAGTTTTTTGCCTTCAATCCACTAATTTGCTCATTTATTTCGTTCCACGACACCTTTCTGCTGTTTATATCGAGTTTTCTATATCCTATTTTAACTACGTTCCCTTTATCTTTCTCTTCCTTGGCAACTTTCCTTAAAGAACTTTGAATATGTCTTTCCTTTATAGTCAGGTCATTATCCACATAAATCTCCGTTCCTTTGAGTCTCCACTTGTTAGTCATTACTTTGATTTTGTCCTTCATGTCTTTTACTTTCGCTAATATTATCCCATTTTTCAACTCGAATGCGTCTACAATATCCACTTCCACTTCCAACTTTTCTTTCAATAATTCGCTGACTTTTCTCCCCACGCTATCTCCTTTAATTCCTGCGTTTTTGATGACAATATTGTTACGCCTCTTCTCTTGCTCGCTCCTTTCCTCCTTTTCTTCTAACTCTTGGATTTTGTTCCACAAGATTTCTTTTTCTTCTTTCCACTCCTCTTCCTTTCTCTTCATTTCCGCTTTTATTTCGATTCTTATTGGTCTCGATTATTCCCATCACTAGCTGAAACATTCTCTTGAAAAAAAAAAAAACATTTAGAGATTTATGTAAATATTCTTCATTCATCTAAATCCTGGGTCTCCAAACTATCTTCTTCGCGGGCCACAAATACAATTCTACATAATAAAGTCGGCCAAGATCCGATTAATTTTATAAAATTATGAACAATTTAAGGAACAATTGTTACAATATTTCAAAATATGACATTTACAAAAAAAATTACAATCAATCGCGGGCCGGATTCATGCAAGTCGCGGGCCGGATTTGGCCCGCGGGCCGTAGTTTGGAGACCACTGATCTAAATAAACAAAAATATAAAAATACTTATTGTAAACATAATTAATTCCTTAAGTAAATCATGCACATAAATTAAGTTCATACTTTATTCATGACAATAGTTTAACTTCATCTTAAAGCTATATCAGTGCCGGATTAATAATTGGGTAGTTTCTAATTTAAACATATTCTCTAAACAAGGATGGCAAAAATAAAAGGGGTCGCAGAACTGAAGTAGTCCAAGACTTGAAACGCCAAACCTGACCTTAGCACTCTCAAACCAGAAACTACCACTCCGTACCCCCGTCAATGTGTAGCTGCAAATAATATATTTTGGTATTTATTCCGAATCTACGATCCATAAAGGAAAATTAACATGAGAAATACATTAAAATTACTTATAACAGTTACAATACATAAATTTGTGTTTCTACAGATATGTTATAAAATATAGAATAATTTTATTAGTAAAACAAGTAAATCGAATAATATCTTTTATTATCATTTAAATATATTTTTAACGAACGGTAAAATAAGCAGATTATCATGAGCTCTGCTACTCAAGTCGCGTTGATTTTCATTCTATTTTTAATACACGTAGTAACTAATTGCAGTAATTTTAATTAAATGTATTAATTTATACCGTGTGTCCCGGGATTGCTGCCCGGATAAGAAAAACTTTTAATTTCTATTTTTCGACAAAAAGTCATTCTTTACAAAAAGTTTTAGATGACTTGATAACACTATTTTCATTGTCAAATCTTAAATTTGTTAGTTGTTCTAAAAACGCCCTCTGGCGCTTTCTATTAAAACTAAAGTAAACGAGAGTAAACAGTGATTTAAAGTGCCAACTTGATTCATTTCGGTTAATCCTAAAAAAGTTACACGCAGTTTAATGATCATAAAAAAACTCACCCTGTAATAATAAAAGTGGTAAAAAACATAGTAATTGTTTCGTTTAATTTAAATACATATTGTAAACATAATTAATTCGTTAAGTAAATCATGAAAATAAATTATGTCCATACTTTACTCATGAGATTAGTTTAACTTCATCTTAAAGCTCAAATTAACAATTTTCGAACAAAATAAGCAAAGGCAAAAATGTAGTTTCTCAAATTAACAATTTTCATAATATATAAAATTACGAAAAAACTATTCGTGAAAATGCAAACAGTGTCTTGATTAATAAGACAATTTAAGACGATAAATATCCATTGAAACAACTACTTCCCGTGCAAATACACCTCCGGATATTGAATTATACGATGAAATATTTAAAATCTTATTTAATTTGATTTGTTACAACGCTCTATTAACAATTTTCGAACAAAATAAGCAAAAGGGGTCGCAGAACTGAAGTAGCCCAAGACTTGGAACACTGAAATATTGTGAACTTAGAAATACACTGAAAAATATTTTAACCTTATTTTTTAAATGAGTAATAATGAAATATTTACATTTTTATTCACACATTCTTAAGTCAGGTCAAATAATATAATTTATTAAATTGACTTATTTTGTTAGTAATTAAAAACATAATAATAACGATGCGTTATTGCATCAATTGCGCTTATTGGGTTAATATGGCAATACCATATTTATTTTTAAAATGTATTATTTATTTTGATGTAAATAAATTAAGTATTTTCTCTATCTCAATATTGAAAATGTACCACGAAGTGAATACATCCAACCCATTGAGCAAAAAACAAACAAATAGCGTTATAACAACATTGTAGCAACATTAAACGTTGTTTTAATGTTGATAAAACATTACTTAAATGGATTTGCTCAGTGGGAAGATTGAAGATCTTTTTCAAATAATTTTATCTGTTGAAAATATTCGTTTAATTTGCTATATTTTGCCTCTCCTTAAAAAATACGATATGTATGTGTGATTTAAGATAAGCCTTTGGAAGGTGATAGGATTATTGACCGACTTTCGATATGAAGAGGTGAAACTAATTTCGATAACAAAATAGATTACAAATGTTTAAATAAAACGTCCAGGGAACGGAAAATCAAACACGTGCCAGGTTTTTTTTTTCTTGAATTCACATTTGTAATATAAATTATTAATGCATTTTTACATACAATGAATTAATTGCATACATTTGACTTTGATATTCAGGGCTATTCCGTACGTGAAATGTTAAATTTAACGCACATGATACTATTTGACATCACAGTCGAGTTTGGTAACTGATATGTATACTAGATTATGAGGTTATTAATAACGAATACGTTAAATTTAACATTTCGTGTACGGAATAGAGTCCTGATTGATTATTTAAATATAGGGATTTTTACTTCATATACATATCCCAATGCATGCAATGTAAAATTTTAGGCATTCATATTTTTTTAAAAAGTACAATTTGAAGTTTCTAACGAGTGTTTTCACTCCTTGATTTAGCATGAAGTAAAATTCCGCGTAGCAAAAGCCCCGCTCAAACCAAAGGCTTTTCTAAATTCGAAATTTCACTTCATGCGCCAGGTGTATAAAACACTGTATTAAAGTAAAGTTCAAAATATACTGCTTTATGGTATGGGGACACTTTTTCCACTCCACTTTCTCCAATCCGAATATTTTTTTCCACCAGTCATATTATCCACTAATGTATTATTCCACCAATCATTTTATCCATTAATATATTATTCCACTATAAATATATTATTTCACTTCTTTTTAGACATTTTATTTTACAAGGATTTACACGGATTAAAATTGAATGTTGTGCCCTACTGCGCGGAGGTACTCTGCTATCTCATCAGCTTCCTTTCGTACTTCGTAGTCCCTAACTATATTACATATCCTCTCTTCTGTCTTTACTCGCGCCAAATTTTCCGACCTTTTAATTTTACGCCCCAAATCCAGTTCGCGAAACATTGTTTCGGTGTCGCCCTGTTCTTTCTGTATCTCCAGGAGAAACGCATAGAGACTGGGATGGTCTTTGCCGACTACAACTGCAAATCTGTGATGCCATCCTTCTGACATGTTATTTGTTCGTGATGAGTTAGTCATCACAGCGTCATACACGTTCCAGAGCGCTGGAGGATACCTCGGCTGCGTGGCACGACGTCTCCCCCTGGCCGGTTTGCCTCTTACATAATTATTTTCGAAGTAATCGATGATTTCAGAAAATTCTTCTGGTGCCGATTCTGAAAATATGTCGAACGTCTCCCCAACATCCTCAACTGGAACGAAACTAGTCGCACACATCATCTGCGCTGCCTCTTTGATCGATCGGTCATCCGGATTGTTGTAAGCCTGTTGCAGTCCTAAATATTTTAAATCAAACGTTGGAAAAAAAATAATGGAAAACAGAATGAATGGAAAAACCATTCAGTGGAAAAAAGAACAAGTGGATAAAAAACTCAGTGGAAAAAATGGATTGGAAAAAGTGGGGTGGAATCACTGCTTTATCAGTACATTTTTACGTTAATAGTATTTCAGTGTTTTGTACACATGGCGCATGAAGTAAAATTTCGAATTTAGACAAGCCTGAAAATTTAGTTTGAGCGGGGCTTTTGCTACTCGGAATTTTACTTCTAGTTTAAAAAAGCCTGAAAATTTGGCTTGTGCGCTTTGCTTCCCGACCAAGACAAATTTATAGGTTTTTCTAAACTAAAATTTTTTATGTCATGTTTAATCAGGGAGTGAAGACACTCGTTAGAAATTTCAAATTGAACGATTTTAAAAAACAATAAATTTCTGAAATAGTACAGTGTTTGCATCGAGATATATATACTTAAAAGAAAAATGCCCTGTATATGTGTTACGCAGAATTATTTGCATTAATTGTAGGTAGGTACAAGTAGGTACAAGTAGGTACAAGTATAGTAGTTCCAGCGCTATATGAAAAAAATGACTTCAGTTAGCGGTTAACTTGTAAATGATAATTGGGGGTTTATGACCATAACCGCAATAAAACTAACCTGCGCTGGCCAGATGATTTGCATAGAAAATTCATGACCGAAATGAACAGGGCCGCTACAAGGTGTGTTGTCCCCGGGGCGCGAGGCAAACAGCGGAAGAAAAAATGTTCAGAGATGTTGAGATTAAAAATGTTGATTGTTTAACTGAGTTCATTTAAGTGTAAGAATGAAAAGTTCAAAACATTTATGCTCTTTTAACATTAACTAATATTAAATTATGTGATTTATCAAACCATCAAACATGTGAAAATACCTACATCCATTTCAAAAAGTGAGGCGCCTCACTTTAAAGTGCTGTATTTTCAAAACAAAAAATCTTCAAAAATATCCGAGCACGTTTCTGTAATCCTGAGTGTTTTTTTTATTATTATTGAAGAAATCAGATTTTTATCATAAATAATTATTTTTTCGACGGATTTTTACTATCATAACTAAAATAAATATAAATTTAATTGTGACACACTAAAAATATGTCATATAAATGTTGAGATATTGTATAGACGAATTGGTTTACCTGTGTGATATTACTTTAATTTATTGAAATACTTGTTATAAATAGGGTGTATGAATTAGATTATTCTATTTCTTGAATAATTTTCTCACTTATCACTTGGTGAAACATTTTTAAATATTGATAATGAAGGTTTAAATTAAATTACACTTGGTTTGTTTCACAATTTTTTACTTTACTATTTACTCGACTAGTTTCGCGTTTTACAGCATTATCAGGAGTGATAATGCTGTAAAACGCGAAACTAGTCGAGTAAATAGTAAAGTAAAAAATTGTGAAACAAACCAAGTGTAATTTAATTTAAACCTTCATTATCAATAGATTATTCTAAGTTAAATATTAAATAATATGAGCTGTTGTTTCAAAACCTCCATAAGAGCAATAAACATTTTAGTTTTACTTTTGTTTAAAAAATGGCAATAAAATACATTTAGAAATAAGTTATAATATAATTTAATTGATAGAATTTGTTTGTATAGAGTGTTGGATTGGACAGTTTTATTTAAAATGATCGATTATTTAATTAAAATCATGAAAGCAATTATCAAAAAAATAAAAATAAAAAAAAACAACTCTAAATATGTATTATAAATCACACGAAAAAGTATACTTTTAGTAGAAATTGTTATGAACAATCATTTTGTCGGGAAGTCCAGAATTTGAGTTAATCTGGGATATCCCCAATACCTTTTAATCCTAGGCCTCTTGGTTCCTTATTGCATAAAGGGTCAAATTGACCATTAGTTTTTCGAGGAATGTCGAGATGTTCAGAAGTTGAGTTAATCTGGGATATCCCCAGTACCTTTTAATTCCGCCAATGACAGGATTATATACATATAATCCTGTCATTGGCCCTAATACAATTTTCTTAATAACCTTTACCTGTATAATCGCTAAGAGCCGCTCATTCTCTATTTCACGCTAATGGACAATTGAGTTCGATTATTGTAATTGATACTTTGTAATATTTAAAAAGAGTAATTAATATTATTGTATATATTTAATACCAATATTTTTTAAATAAAAAAATGTATAAGTTAAAGTTAGGGCCGTTAGTTAATTTCTTAGAAAAATAAATGATATTTAGATATATTTTTAAAATGTCAAAATTATTTCATTTGATTTTCATTTATTTTGGCTATAATTACGATTTTTGAAAATACTGCTTTAATAAAACATAATATATACAGTTGTATATACAACATTGAAACATTTTTAATTTTAATTACTAATTAAATTATTATAATTAAATTAATATTTACTTATCGACTATCAAGAAAAATACATCATTTTTATAAAACTTTTATATACATACAAAAATAACATGCGATTAACAAAAATTCAATCATAAAGGGGTTACATATTTTGGATGTAGATTGTGTATCAATTAATAAGATGTAAATTGATAGAGACATGTTAAGAAACAGAACTTCATGCTAATAAGAGTATGAAACAATTTATCGACTAGACAACAAGTTGCAACCGTCATTTAACTCTTTCAATCAGATAACTGACGTTTGTATCGTAAGAGCTGCAAATTAAAGTATTTTCCTTGGTATACATTTATTGGACTATCTATCTCGAAAACGTTAACATTTAATAATTGATATCCGCGTTAAAATAAATGGTGACAACTGGTGTAAATTAAATTATAAGTTCAACAAAAACTATTAAAATGATAGGGAATTTAATCAATTTCCCTTTATTTTAGACTAGATTTACCTCTGCTGTCAAACGTTAAATATAACGTTTTCGGTAGAGAATACCACCGATTGTGCATTTTTACATATCTACGTCAGTCATTGGAATGAAATGTTCTAATACGGACCTGAAATTATCCAGCCGACTCACGGCTGAGCATGCAATAAGCTGTTTGCTGAGGGATACTTTTATTGAGGATTATGGTTTATGGTGTTATAAAAGTATAAAAACTTATTGCAAATTTGAAGTCATTTTTTTCATATAGCGCTTGAAGATCTATACATGATTCTAATTAAAGAATCCCACTGAACACGGAAACATTTTAAACATTGCACGAATATTGAACTTAATACCAAAATAAAACATTGTATTAAAATTATTACAACCAAGTTTTAGCAACGTTACAAACGTTGTATAAACGTTTTCCGTGCAATATTGATTTATATATATATTATCTAAATGTTAAAAATAATACTCAAATTTAACATTGTTTTATAACGTTTCAAAAATATTGCGGCAAAGTAACACAACGTTATAAAATTATTACAATTTGACTTTTATGCAACATTGTATTGTAAACATTGGATATATATTGAAAATGGTAACATTACATTTTTAACATCGTATAATTGTTGAAACTGTTGCTGTAATGCAGCATCGTTGTTTACAAATTTCATGGACATTGAACATACAGTGTTTTTCATTTAAGTAAACATATCCCAATTATATGCTGTAAATCTTCAGATATTCGTTGTTTTTTTATAAGAGTTCAACTGAAAGCTTTAAACGAGTGTTTTCCACTCCCAGACTAAGCATGAAGTAAAATTTCGAGTTTAGAAAAGCCCCGTGAAAATTTGTCGAGGGTCGCGCAGCGACCCGAGACAAATTTTCTGGGCTTTTCTAAACTCGAAATTTTACTTCATGCGCCACGCGTATAAGACGCTGATTTCAATTGAAGTTCATGCACCTGTTAACAATATTCTAATGTTTTCAGAGTTTAAGAGTACTGGGTACTTAGGTTCCGGGTTACTGTCTCCCCTAGACTATACATTACTTTTTATAAGACAGTTTTTTTCTTCTTACCAATACATATTTGTATTTTTTGACCCATTTAAACCCAGAAATGAATTTTACGTTAAGATTACGAGAGAAACATTCCTATAACCACAGTTCATATATATCCAGTTAGCCAGTCCCCATATTAATTTTGGGTACACGCGAATGGGAGCAGAGCGCTGGATGCCAAATTGGTGTATATGGCTGCCTATATACACCAGTCTGGATTCCTGCGGTCGTTCGGTTACGACTATTTTACTCCAGATGTCCCGAAATCAAGTCTCAGAGTGAGAGTGAGAGAGAGACAATTTCTTTCTCCCTCTATTCCGCGCTTCTCGTTGTATCATATTCCAGATGTTGATTTTTCAATCTTGAAAACACGTTTTTTTTCTTTTAACGAGCTAAGGATGCGTGTTACATTCATTCATGCGTTCCCTTCTACAATTTTATTTTCTGCGTTATTAGAGAATTGATTTTATGAAATTATATGTGAACGTTGTAAAATTCATTAAGTATTATTTATTTTGTACAAGAAACTTAAAATACAAAACTATTTAACTTTTGATAAAAAGTAAAACAAATACATCAACTTATCATTTTATTAACTAATCAGATCAATCCTATTGATCAGATCAAATCTACTGATCGATAAGGGTTTCTTTTTTAATTAAAGGGGTCAGTGCAAAATGCAGTTGTCATTTTTTTTTTTAGTTTTTGAATTATTACCGTTTGAAGTATTTAACCCATTAAGCGCCGTTGATGCATACACGCAACATTATTATTTTTTGATAATTAAGTTACTAAATAAGTTTATTTGATATATTATCTTATTTGACCTGAATTGAAAATGTACCAAGAAAAAATTAAATATTTTGTTATTTAAAGTGTATTATAAATACTTCACAATATTACAATGTTTTATACGCGTGGCGCATGAAGTAAAATTTCGAGTTTAGAAAAGCCTAATTTGGCTCGGTCGCTCCGCTTCGCTACGCGCCCGAGCCAAATTTTCAGGCTTTTCTAAACTCGAAATTTTACTTCATGCTTAGTCTGGGAGTGGATACACTCGTTCTTAACTTCATATTGCACGTTTTTATATAAAATCGACGAATGCCTGAACATTGACAGCGTATACATTACATTGTTGAGGCACTAATTTTTTGAAAATCCATTATCACTTTAATATAATAATAATAATAAACTATTTATGATTTTTAACTTTTTATTAAATTCACGTATACATTATGTGTATTTAAAGAAAAAATTCACAGTATGTAATGCAATAAGTCATTCATAGAAATCATAAAAAGAAGTGTAGAATTCTAATTAAAATTAACTTTTAGAGTTAAAATTGCTTGGCCGCTAATGGGTTAAAATAGTTTTAAATATACTATGTGTCCCATTTCAAGGCGCATTGTATGTTTCATGTAAAGATTTCCAATGTAATTGGAATTTGAGTTTGTATTATTATCTTATTATCTTCCCTAATTATTTCAGGGAAATTATGATTTTCATTTGGTTAGAGTAAAAATATACACACCGAGCTTTGCTATTTATTGCATTTTTAAAAACCTGAGTGTCATGAAATTAAGCAACCAAATGATGAGGTGTTGATTTGTTGGCTTTTTATTTAAAATATATTCTATTGATTGTGTGTTACACTTCGATCTATTCTGTATAATTATTACTGAATAAAAAAAAAACGAAAAAACTGCTTCTAAAATATCGTTAATAAATAAGAAAACAGTTATATGTATATTTAATATAGTTTTTTAATGTTTGTTAGTTTTTTGTATATATGAATCTATATTTCTATGTTTTTAGTTTTGTGTATTCGTAAATAATTTATCTATTTTATTGAAATAATTTCTGTTTTTTTTTATTATCAATTCCATTTAAAAAACCCATCAAATATTTTTCAAATTGATTTTTTCATTGTAAAAAGATTTTTGTATTTATCTAACTTTTAAATAAAAACTGTTTAATAACATAAATATATTAAAAATCTATTAATTTTTAAACACGTTTTTATTAAAAATATATATAATAACTAAAAATGTTGGAAATATATTTTACATTTTTTCATTGTAAAATAACTTTGTTTATTTATACAAATTATGAATATTTGAAACAATAATCTATTAATCTAATAATTTTAACAATTTTTTTATTAAAAATATATAAAATAACTAAAAACGTTGAAAATAAATTTTAGAATTGTTAATTTCATTGTAAATTTGTTTTTATAAAATATAACTAATTCCCGAATTTCATAATTTGGAACACGCTTGAAATCTCAAAATAAAAGAAATATTTTCGAATAGACTTTTTGTGGTGATAATAAATTTTATTATTCGTCTATCACAGTTCATATACAGGAAGTTTTCCGTTAAAGTATACATATTTCAAATTCACCTTATTTTCTTTAAATCTGTAGATATTCGTTGTGTTTTTAAAAGAGTTCAATTTGATGCTTTAAACGAGTGTTTTCCTCTCCCAGACTAAGCATGAAGTAAAATTTCGAGTTTAGAAAAGCCCCGTGAAAATTTGTCGAGGGTCGCGCAGCGACCCGAGACAAATTTTCGGGGCTTTTCTAAACTCGAAATTTTACTTCATGCGCCACGCGTATAAAACACTAAAATATTGTGAAATTTAAGTATATTTGCACCTTATGTAAAATCAGTGTTTTGTGCGCGGGGCGCATGAAGTAAAATTTCGAGTTTAGAAAAGCCCAGAAAAATGTACAGTGTATTCTGTATATTGAGTTATTTATACTTAAAAAACTCTCTGTATAACTAATCAATAATATAAATTATTTGCCAAATTTGGTACATACCAAAGTTTTTATTGAATTTATGAAGAAAAAAAAACAATCAAGATAAAAATAATATCAAATGAATTCTATAATGTAAACTCATTGAATTTTAATTTTTTGATTTTTGGTTAAATTTTAGGTTTATTTAGGAGCTTTTTAAATATATCTGATTCCCAAAGTCCATAATTTCGAACACGCTGGAAATCTGAAAATAAAAGAATTATTTCGGAACAGTTTATTTTTTCTGAAGGTCATCAAATTTATCATCGTACAAGTGGTGTAGACGGGATCAAATTACCCGACGAAATAAGAGCGAGCGCGTTTGTGTGTGTGTGTGTGTAGACGCAACCGGGGCAGTTTTCTCTAGAATACTTCTACGTTTACTCTATTCATAAGTAGATGGACCCACTTCCCGACCACAGTCTCTCCTTTTCTATCCTCGAATACTCGGAATCCAGTTCTCCCATAAGCATTGTCTACCCTTGCTATAACGTTCACTTAATTTCGGCACATCGGGCTGTATACAATACGGATTCTATGCATTTATCGTATGCAACTTAACATACATACATTCGTAAGTTGGGTTGCATACAAATAAGAGTAATCGCTCGTGTTGCATAGGCGTTGCTTTATCAACGGTGCAGCAATATTTTTCTTTGAACGTTAGCATGCAACGTTTGTGCAGGCGGATATTAAACGTTTATTTAACGTTTTTCAACATTCATGCAACTTAAAACGCAACGTTTCGTGTTGCGCGGTAACATTGATGCAACGTGTCATGCAACGTTTCTTTGCTCAGTGGGATATTACCATCATAAGCTAGTGCTTATAATAGTAATACTCTTTAATTACTAGTAGTAACATATACTTGTATCTACCAAGAATATTGTTTAACTATTTTTTTAAATGTTCGTAATTTTTTGCTTATTTTAAATTAATCACCCTGTATATTGTTTGGTTATTGAATTTCTCATAAGACATGAGTACCAGCGCCGTGGCAAGGGGGGTGCGAGCGGTGCGACTGCACCAGGCGCCAGTAAAAGGGGGCGGTAGAATTTTTTGTAGACTATTTCCTGCGGCTTAATTTTTTGCTCTATCTGTTCGATACTTCAACTACTTGATCATTCAGCTCGATCCTTGACATACTCGATATTGCCCGCCCCTTACTAGTTTTTGATGAATCGGACTGACAGATTGTTCAAAAATGGTCTGAATCTACTGTGAGTCGATTATTGCTACCATTTTCTAGTACTAACAAAAAACATTTGTGACTATGGTGACAGTCGCAGTAAGTCGACATTTCGCTTACAAAGTGACATCTTACCTAACTTAAATTGACAATGAGACAACTAATCTAACCCAACTTTTGACATGTCATCACTTTCTACAGGTACCTACTTTCGACGTTTCTAACGTCTAAAATTTATAACTTTTATGACATAGCTGTCACAATGTTTACTAAATGATAGTCAAAATAGTTAATGGAATCCTAGTTTACATAGTGAAATGACAGTCAGTATAGTATAGTGTTTTTTTGCAGAATTTCGAAAGAGTGGAAAAAAATCAAGAAGTCGGAATTTTGAACAGGGAGAAAAAGTGATGAGTGAGACACGTTAAACTAGGTTAGAATTCGCCAGGGAATCGTTTGCGATTGTCAAAACTAACGTGATGTAATAAATATAGACAGCTTTCGAGATTAAAGCAGGTTCGTCAAATTAGGTTAAAATTCGCAAAGAGATCGATTTCGATTGACAAAACAGATGTGAAGTAATACATATAGACAGTTGAGCAGCGTAACACGGTTATTTTCGAGGTTAGAGCAATTTGCGGATTCTTAATCTACGGCACACAATGAAGTACCATCAATAATGACAGAGGCGTTTTTTATTCAACTTTTAAAATAGTAGAAAATGGCAGTTATCTTTGTTATTGACAATACAGCAGTATGTTGGCTGTCATAGTCAAAAGGGACGTAAAATGGCAAAAAGCAACAGACACTGTCTATTGTTATTTCAACATAAAATCACTTTAACAACTGTCTTTTCTAAATGTTTTACTAGTTTATCATTTCTTATTTTATTTATTTGGCAATTCTTGTCGATAATATCAACATATCAACAGTCTTTTGTCAAACTACTTTATCATTTCTGTCCTTATGCTTTTTCATTTGTTTGGCGGTTCTTATCGATATTAGTGTTCAAGTTTTCATTTTTACATCATTTTTCGTTTATTTGGTAAATATTCACGTTTGAGTTAATATATCTTACATGACAAAGTGACAGTAGAGACGATCGAAGGGTACACAGAATAAACGAAAGAAGCACACATGCAAAGCACAAATAAAAAATATGTAAACCGACAGAAACTAATAATGTAAAGTTAGGTTAAAAATTTTTCGATTGAGTTTTACGATAAGGGTGTCATCTAACCTAAACTAACATCAGTGACTGTCGTCTAACCTAATTATAAGATGTCTAATCTAATCCAATTGAGATATTTGACAGTTCTGAAAAAAAGAAAAATTGTTTATGAGTGCTTTAATATCAGGCACTCGATTAAAGAATCTTGATTGCATAATGACCAAAGACAATTGAGAATACGATTTTACGACAAGCGAGTAGAAATATCGAAAAATAACAAATAGTAGTTAATAAATAAATGTCTTAAAGTGTTTCGATGATTTTCAACATATTTCACATTTTTCCTATTTGGAGAGTTTCGACATTTCTGAAACTTTTTTGCATCAAATGATCTCACCTTTTTAACACAATGTGTCAGTAATGACATTTTACTACAATTTATCTGTTTTTGATGTAAGTTTTGACAGTTTACGTCTCACTTTTGACATTTGGTGTGCCACTTTAGACGTTTATCGAGACGTTCGGACACACGTCGGAGTCAGCCGTCATTGGCGCCAATTGACAAACATTAGATTAGTCAATGTAAAATGTCAATATTAAATCCGCTCCTGATTGCGACTACATTTTTCTATTGCCAATTTTCGTAAAAACAATACTCTTCTTTTGTATTACATACGTAGAAAGTAAAAAGAAAACAAAAGGCGTCATTTAAAATGTTGGCACCAGGCGCCAAACTAGCTTGCCACGGCACTGATGAGTACCTATCATTTTGCTAATTATAGAATGAATCTGGGTCATATAAAATCGTAAACAATCCCCTCGATTCCGTACGCGAAATGTTAAATTTAAGGTCTAATACCATAAGATCGAAACCCATTAGGTCGAAGCGAAAAGGTAGAAGTCCCATAAGGTCGAATTTGTATTGCAAAAAAAACAACTTTTTCTGTGAAATAAACACATAGTTATTTATAAACAAACAACACTGGTCTGCAAAAAAAGTTTTTTTTTCGAGCCCTGACACCATTCCTGCTGATTCTTATGTAAAATGACCTCCTGAATCCGAATATGACCTCCGTTTTCCCCCATCACCCACCGTTTTCGGGGGAGGCCCACCCACCTATTTTTATCACTTTTCGATAATTTGGAGGGATGAAAAGGATTATTTTAGCCTTTACATTTCTTCTGAGGGGCTAGAGAGGTGAAAAGTTCCAAAACATGAACATTTGTAGCAAGGAGGTAGATTTGGGGGGGGATTTGCCCCCTTAAATTGTAAAAAATCATTAAAAATTATCAATTTTTTCCGTTTTTTTCGCAGTTTTTTCACTTATTTTCTACATATTCCAGCTTCCATTCCCCCTCATCCTCCCCCAAACACCCCCAAATAATAAAAATATATTGCAACAATATATAGCAACAATAATAAAAATAAACATTAAAAGTGCGATTCTTTTCGCAATCTACAACAAGTTAGTCTTACAAAGACTATATCAAACACTCATTGAAACAACTACTTCCCGGGCTAATACCCCGACAGACATTGAATTATACAACAAGTGTTTGCCGTTACATACAGTAACCTACTGCAAATGTAACAATTTGGGTCAAATTATTAAGGCCATCTATAGACGCGTTTCGAGATTTATCTCTCATCAGTATAGCTTTGCCATTCCCTCTATTCAATGTCTGTCGGGGTATTAGCCCGGGAAGTAGTTGTTTCAATGAGTGTTTGATATAGTCTTTGTAAGACTAACTTGTTGTAGATTGCGAAAAGAATCGCACTTTTAATGTTTGAAGTGTTCTGCAACCAAGAATTGGCAATTTCATTTATACTTATGTTTGAACGGTAACGTGACCGCCAGTCTAAGGTGTCAAATTGTTTAGAGGGAATGGCAAAGCTATACTGATGAGAGATAAATCTCGAAACGCGTCTATAGATGGCCTGAATAATTTGACCCAAATTGTTACATTTGCAGTAGGTTACTGTATGTAACGGCAAACACTTGTTGTATAATTCAATGTCTGTCGGGGTATTAGCCCGGGAAGTAGTTGTTTCAATGAGTGTTTGATATAGTCTTTGTAAGACTAACTTGTTGTAGATTGCGAAAAGAATCGCACTTTTAATGTTTGAAGTGTTCTGCAACCAAGAATTGGCAATTTCATTTATACTTAATAATAAAAATATATAGCAACAGTTCGGAAGATTCACTGTACCACGCTGGCGCTCTCAATACTCCCCCCGTTTCCCCCATCCATTGGAGGGGTGAAAAGGATTATTTTAGCTGTAAAGAATAATAAATAAAAAGTAAAATAATAAATGTAAAATAATAAATTCCTGGGCAAACCTGTGTGCGCGAGGTATTGAGAGCGCCAGCGTGGTACAGTGAATCTTCCGAACTGTTGCTATATATTTTTCTTATTGTTGCTATATATTTTTATTATTGTTGCTATATATTTTTATTGTTTGGGGGAGGATGAGGGGTCATGGAAGCTGGAATATGTAGAAAATAAGTGAAAAAACTGCGAAAAAACGGAAAAATCGATCATTTTTAAGGATTTTTTTACAATTTAAGGGGGCAAATACCCCCCCCCCCCAAATCTACCTCCTTGCTACAAATGTTCATGTTTTGGAACTTTTCACCTCTCTAGCCCCTCAGAAGAAACGTAAAGGCTAAAATAATCCTTTTCATCCCTCCAAATTATCGAAAAGTGATAAAAATAGGTGGGGGGGCCTCCCCCGAAAACGGTGGGTGATGGGGGAAAACGGGGGTCATATTCGGATTCAGGAGGTCATTTTACATAAGAATCAGCAGGAATGGTGTCAGGGCCGATTTTTATGCCGACCAGTGCAATACTGCACCTGATCATTTTCGTTGCAAAGAGATGAGTAGTTTATTTTATTAAAAACCTTTCTCCAAACCTAACCTAAGCTAGAAGAAAGTGCAATAGGGGTCATGCGCAAAGAAACTTACGGAATCTATTCTATTGTAAACCTTTCTTCTAATCTAACCTAATCTAGAAGTAAGTGGAGTAGCCATCGTGCGCAAAGAGACATACGCAATGTGTTCTATTGCAAACCTTTTTCCTAACCTAACCTAACCTAACCTAGAAGTATGTAGAATACGCATCGTGCGCAAAAAGTCTTACGCAATGTATTCTATTTCAAAGCTTTCTCCTAACCTAGGGTGACCATACGTCCCGTTTTTAATGGGATTGTCCCCTTTTTTAGGTTCGTGTCCCGTTGTCCCTAAAAACTTAAAAATGGACGCGAATTGTCCCGTTTTGTTTGATTTTGTTGTTTCTAATGTGTGTACTTATACGCTCGGAAATTTGAATTCAGGTATGCTTATTCAAAGCTGAAATTGGCTGAATCGCTGACCAATTACAAGCAATTCGTGTAGATTAATTACAACGGAATTTTATTGGAGACCGAATATCAGAGAAGAAACACAAATCAGACTGATGAAATGCAATAGAAGCATACAAGGATTGAGAAAAACCTTTATGATATTTGTACTTATCCATTTTTCAGTTGTTCGCATAGAAATATCACTTACAACTGTCAAACGAAAATTTCAAGTCTTAGTTTGAAAGCGCCCAAACTTGTTTTCGACCTTATGAGACTTCTACCTTTTCGCATCGACCTAATGGGATTCGATCTTATGGTATTCGACCTTATGCGAAAGTACCTAATTATCTACATGCACAAAGCATTTCAAACTATGTTTTATACAAAATAAATTATTGCAACAATTATAAAAGTACGAATATTTAAAAATAAATTCGGTGTTATGTGCATTTAAAAAGATAATTCGTTTTTTTATCAGATACGTATGTAAATAAGCAATAAATCCATTCTGACCTTGTGTGATTATATTTTATTGGTGTTGATCAAAATGATTTACAAGTGTTTTATCTGCACATTATTTACATAATTAATTACTCTAGTATATTGTACGAGAGTGGATATGATGTTTATATCTCATGATGGCAAGTTTGGGGCACGACGACGTAGGCAAGTGCCCCAAATGCCGAGTGAGATATAAGCCATGTCCACTCGAGTTTTACAGTTAACTTTTCCTACGACTAGTGAAAGAAACGGAATTAATAGTTAAACATTATTGTTGCACATAAAAATGTAATTATAGAAAGTACAGTGAACGTATGTAGTGCTTACACACAATAATGTGTAAGTTCTAAATTATTTTCATACCTCCAAATATTATTTAACATAGCATATAGTTCTTAGTAGTATGGTTTAAGTTCTTAGTAGTACACTATCCACAGCAAAGGGATGCATAAAACTTGATTTTAGCATATAGTTCTTAGTAGTATGGTTTAAGTTCTTAGTAGTACACTATCCACAGCAAAGGGATGCATAAAACTTGATTTTAGCATATAGTTCTTAGTAGTATGGTTTAAGTTCTTAGTAGTACACTATCCACAGCAAAGGGATGCATAAAACTTGATTTTAAGATAATATATTTTAAAGTTTACAAAAAATAAGTATTACCTCTTATTTACCAATACGAGTATCAGTAATATCCAGTTTTAACGAATAATTGAATTGATCTAAATCCCAGATTCATACTTCTACCTTCAATTTTACAAATGTTGCACTTATGTAGATACAGGGAGTTTAGAAAATTCGAGTTTCGAGTTTAGGGTAGCGCAACGAACCGAGACAAATTTTCTGGGCTTTTCTAAACTCGAAATTTTAATTCAAGCGCCACGCGTATAAAACACTAAAATATTGTGAACTTTATGTATATTTGAAACTCACTTGAAATCAGTGTTTTATACGCGTGGCGCATGAAGTAAAATTTCGAGTTTAGAAAAGCCCAGAAAATTTGTCTCGGGTCGCTGCGCGACCCTCGACAAATTTTCACGGGGCTTTTCTAAACTCGAAATTTTACTTCATGCTTAGTCTGGGAGTGGAAAACACTCGTTTAAAGCTTCAACTCATGCGCCACGCGTATAAAACACTGATTTCAAGTGAGTTTCAAATATACATAAAGTTCACAATATTTTAGTGTTTTATACGCGTGGCGCTTGAAGTAAAATTTCGAGTTGAGAAAAGCCCAGAAAATTTGTCTTGGGTCGCTGCGCTACCCTAAACTCGAAACTTGAAACTCGAATTTTCTAAACTCCCTGTATCTGCATAAGTGCAACATTTGTAAAATTGAAGGTAGAAGTATGAATCTGGGATTTAGATCAATCCAATTATTCGTTGAAACTGGATATTACTGATACTTGTATTGGTAAATAAGAGGTAATACTTATTTTTTGTAAACTTTAAAATAATAGTTGAACTCTTTTAAAAAACAACGAATATCAAAAAATGTACAGCTTATGCACATGTTTACCTAAATGGGGTTGTTGTATATCGATTTACCTTGATTTTTGAGATTCTAAAAACGGAATCGAGGTAAACGTGTATGGGACGCACGAATCTAAAGTTCGTTGGTTAAGGCGACTTACCGTGTGGCCACAAATTAAATTTTAAGTTCCACTTTTGAGGTTATATATGGTCGTATTTTCGGCTAAATAAGCACATTAGGGATACCTATTACACACATGATGAAATTATCTCCAAAATGGTGACGTAAATTATCCAATTTGTAGTGTTATCTTCATTAATTCAGTCAATATCACGATATTAATTTTACACTAAAATTGACGTCTACTGACGTTTATTTAAAATAATGGATATATAAATCAAGATTGATTAGTGAATCATAGGTATTCTAATTTACGATATAAAAAAATAGATTGCGCTAGATGTATTAAAATGTAATAAATATTACCTGTTTACGAAAACTGTCATCGACATCTTTGGGAATGATGTTAAATATTAATGTTAATATTTAAATATTCAGGGGCTATTCCGTACACGCAAAGAGACTTACGCAATTTATTCTATTGCAAACCTAACCTAAGCAGTATGTAGAATAATTAATGTGCGCAAAGAGATTTAAGCAATTTATTCTATTGCAAACCTTTCTCCTAACATAACCTAACCTACAAGTATGTGGAATAGTCTCCGTGCGCAAAGAGACTTACGCAGTTTATTCTATTGAACACCTTTCTCCTAATCTAATCTAGAAGTATGTGGAATAGTCATCGTCTGCAAAGAGACATACGCAATTTATTCTATTGCAAACCTTTCTCCTAACCTAACCTAACCTAACCTAGAAGTATGTGAAATATTTAACTTGCGCAAAAAGACTTCCGCAATTTATTCTATTTCAAACCTTTCTACTAACCTAATCCTAAAACATGTAAAATCGCCTAAGCATAATAAAATGATTATCTGCATCTTATTATTTTATAGAAAAATGTGTGGCTATACTAAGCTTTAAATCAGATAATTTAGCTTGATTATGTGGTTCTATCAAATTATTGTATTTAAATTTAGCTGTGTCTCTACTAACCAAACTGGATATGCCGTACAAATTTAATTTTAGTAAAAACAGTGAATTAAATATAAAAGTAATATTTGTAGGTGTTATAATATATTGTTATATTATTTGTTAATATTTTATTATTGCAGTAAATATCCTAGTTATCGTACGAAGGTGCCATCTATATTTTATATCGTAAATTAAATTACCTATGATTTTATAATCAATCTCGATTTATATATCCATTATTTTAAATAAACGTCAGTAGATGTCAATTCTAGCGTAAAACTAATATCGTGATATAGGCTGAATTAATGAAGATAACACTACAAATTGGATGAATTACGTCCCCATTTTGGAGATAATTTCATCATGTGTGTAATTTGTATCTGTAATGTGCTTATTTAGCCGAAAATACGACCATATATAACCTCAAAAAAGGAACTTAAAATTCGATTTGCGGCCAAGCGGTAATTCGCCTTAACCAACGACCTTTAGATTCGTGCCTCCCATACACCTTTACCCTGACTCCATTTTCAGAATCTCGAAAATCATGGTAAATCGATATGCAATGAATCCAAAATCTATCTATAACATTTAAGAATGAGTAGAAATTGTAACGGCATACATAAAAGGCATGTCAAGCCGAGAAATTGCGGACAACTTCGCTGCGGTACATCCAAATCGTCCTATTCCAAGTAAGACTACAGTGCTTCAAATGCACAAAAAATTTAATTTTCTCACATAAGGTTGCGTGAATGTTGCGCATGTAAAACGCGTGGGAAAATCTTTGGTTCTTAGCCCCGTCGCACACGGAGCGGGTTGCCGGCGGGTCCCGCCCCGCCGGCAACCCGCCCGTGTGCGAAGAGGCTTACAGAAGAGATGAAAACGAATCTGTGCTTGGCGATTGATGATGAGGGTTCAACCACCTTGAATCTACTTACGGATCAATTTAATCTTTCGAAAAGAAGTTGCATTAGGACGTTAAAAATGATATAAATAATAAAGTGTAAATCATATAAAATTATAACTGTGCACAAATTATTACCAGGAGATTACTTGACAATAATGGAATTTTGTGAACTTTGGATGGAAAAAATTAATAATGATCCCAACGTTATAAAAAAACACCTTATTTTCTGATAAGAGTACGTTTGTGTTAGATGGGACAGTAAATGAATAAAATCGACGCATTTGCGCAAGAGAAAATCCGTACAAAATGTTGAAATTGTTGGTAACATCATCTTGGGGCCACTTTTTATTTACGGCAATCTGAAATAAAACAAATACTTAGATCAACTTCAAATGAAAGTGGGCCCAAGTCCAGAGGATGTGAGACCTCATAGTGCCGCCGTTGTTACCACATTTTTAAATGGCATTTTTCCTAACAGTTGGATCATTTAAATGGCCTGCCCGAAGCCCGGACCTTACTCCTCCCCGAAAATCTAGAGGAGTTAGAGAAACGAATTACAGAAGCTTGTAACTCCATCACAGCGAGAGAGTTGCAAAACACTCGAACTCATTTTTACGATCGGTTTGAACAATCTCTTTAATAAATAATTGTTTGTTTAAATTGTGTAAGCTTATCTTTATAGTTTTATTGCTTTAATAAATAAATAAAAACATTAACTAAACATGTTTATGCAGGTTTTTAAAATTTTGCAGCTAACTTAGTCAATGCTGAAACGTTTGAAAATTTAAAACTCATAAATCCCTATGGCCATAATATAAAGATATAATTAAAGAAAAACGCTTTGTACGTATGCCGCAACAATTTCCAAACGTTTTTCAGTGGTAGAAAGAGGCATTTTCTTTAAAAATCACAACAAACTTTGGGCGGACCTTATAACCTTTACTTGTCAATAAGCATTATGACATTTCCCCAAGTTGATCTTTTTACACAATTATTTGTGTTATTAAATTTAACTTTGAAAGGAAAAATAAATAATTCCAACATGTTTATGTCCTTCTAACAATGAACATTTCGTAGAAAAATGTTTGATTTACTGATAAAACAAAAAAATAGTTTCCTATTTGTACGAGAACAGTTAACATGGGGTACAATTTTTACCATGTAAATCCCTATGATCTACTTAAATAAAACGCAATGTATGCAAATTTAATATTTATCGCGCGATTTTTTGGGCAGGTATTCTTGCTCTGTATCTTTAACAGAATGTCTCAACTCCAAGAAAATACACGAATCACTTTCACACTCACTATCCATAATGTTATTAATTATTAGGACAATTTAAAAAATCTCTTATGACTAAATATCTTGACATGTGTCGTTTACAAAACCTTAAATCGGCTCAGTACGAGTTGTTACCCGGGTACGTAAACAAACGTAACTAACAAATTTTTATATCCTAACAAGAGTGGATATGATGCTTATATCTGTACACTTTAGTGTGCAAATATGATATGAATTTTAGGGTAGCAGTAGGAAAATCAAATAAAACAAATACAAAAGGTTCAAATTTATTTATATTAACGGCCAAGCAGTTATAGAGTTAACCCTAAAAGTTGATTTTTATATTTCTATCGGCCCAAAAGGTAACCTGCTACTGGCCCACCGGTAAATTTCACATTTTCCTGTATGGCCCATCCGCGCCTGCATACGAGGAACTATTCTAGTGATCATTCGGGCAATCATTATCGGTTACGATTCGACTGATCACTCGAGCGATCATTTGAGTAATTTCTCGAGCGACCATTCAAACGATATCTCGAGCAATCATTCGACGATCTCACGAGCGATCGTTCAATTATCAATCTTATTCAAATCAAAATAATCGACTATTGATATTATTTGCTTATGCCCATCACTAATTTATGTACTATTTTTTTAGGATATTTAAGACCATACTCGTGTGCTGTAGTCGCCGGAGAGCCAAATGCACCATCAATGAAAACGTCCATGCCCGGGCCGAAATCTAAACAGTTGCTGGACGAGTTAAAAAGCGTACAGGTCAGTGTTATCGCAGATTATTAAACAATTTATCATATACGGTGTCACATTGTAGTAACATCAAAATTGAATACATACTTACGTCATTTTGAACTGGTAGAAATGGAATTATTAGACGGGAACGAGATCTAGTATTTTATTACTCTAATCGACCACAATTGCTCCCTATTGAGTTCTATTTATATTTATTAGATCGAGTTGTGTTATCACTTGCGTTGTTTAGCATGTTGAAAAATAAAACTTAGTGAGTAATATTACAATAACAGATTTATTAACAAAGGGACTACTTACTGTGCTGTTGTATTTTTGTTATGACTTTAAATTGAGTTGCCTAGATGCAAAACCATAAAAAAAAATAGCTGTATATATTATTTTGATTTTGAGGTTTTGGTATCCCTGGATTCTACTCGTCTTGGGCTACAATTTTAAAAATAAATTGACCTTCAAAACCCATCCCAAACCTTTTAAAATTAAGTTTGAAAAATCCTGTCGAATTCAAAACCTGCTACATTTCTCGATTGCAAAAGCTGACATATTTTTCCAACTGCAAAATCTGCCAACTTTTTACTTAGTTTTACATAATTTTTCTTGGCCCCATTCAATACAACGCTCATTCAACACTATTTCATTTATTTAAGACGCTGCAAAATCAGTTTTTGTCATTTTGCCACAAGTTTGTCAAAACACGCATGGCTGGTTTTCCATGTGGGCGACTTAAATAATGATTATATTTTTTCAAGTCATAAAAAAGATTTTGTATTTGATAAGATTTAAACATTCTAAACACATAGCCTGCATACATGGGCGTAGCCACAGGGGGCGGTGGAGGACTCTTGAATAAAACTCTTAAGTTTATCAAATAATTGTTGTTATACATACAATAATTGTTGTTATACATACATACATACATACATACATTTTTGCCGAAGCATTGTTTAATTCCGATTTTGATGTGTTTTTTTTTTTTAGCAAACAGGATCGGTCCAATTCTTCGCCAATTATGAAAAATCGATTGGGAATTACCTCATCGATGTGGATGGCAACGTCCTTTTGGATTCATTCACGCAAATCTCATCTCTTCCTTTAGGATACAATCATCCCGATCTGCTAAATATTTTCAAAAATGAAGCAAATGTGGTAAGTAATTCTAATTGCTTCTTCTTTAAATGTTGATATTAATTAATACTTTTTTCCAACGTCAGAATTAAATTGATCTACACAATTTTATTAGACACCCATTAATGGAATATCTTCGTTTCAATATCTTGTGGTGGAGGCGGTTACTTTGTGAAACATTGTAAATATTTAAATAATTAACACTGATTACTTTTTTGTATTCACTTTTTATTTTAAACTGTGACTAGTTTCGGCTCAACAGCGAGCCATTATCAAAAAAACTGTTTTGTTTGATAATGGCTCGCTGTTGAGCCGAAACTAGTCACAGTTTAAAATAAAAAGTAAATACAAAAAAGTAATCAGTGTTAATTATTTAAATATCTTCGTTTCCTTCAAAATTAAGATCATAAAATCAGAATTACATTTCAGAGGACACTCATCAATCGACCAGCTCTTGGAGTGTTCCCCGGTGAAGATTGGCCTAAGCTATTGAAAGACGTCTTACTATCGGTAAGAAAAAAAATGCACTAGCATAGAATTAAAAACCTTATATCAGCATTTACAATAAAAAAGTCATTTCCAATAATTTCCCATTGCTAGATATTTTATTAACCAGGGCAACGTTGTCAGAGTTGCTACACTTATGAAAATTCTATGATTGGGTAAATGTCAAACATGTTATTTATGATTGGTGCATTTATCAGAAATTTCAACACTTGTTGATGAGCTCTCGCTCTTTCTGATAAACTCACCCATTGTTTAGAAGAACATGTCTTGTTGGGCAAATATCGTAACATTCGTTGAAACATTTTTTGTATAGGTATCTCCAGGATTACCAAACGTGACGACAATGATGTGCGGCTCCTGCTCAAACGAAAACGCCTTCAAGAACATGTTCATAGAATATCAAAGCAAACAACGTAACGGCAAATCCTTCACGAAAGAAGAAAACGAATCGTCCATGATCAACACGCCACCAGGCTCTCCGAGCCTATCCATCCTATCATTCCACGGCGCATTCCATGGAAGAACTCTAGGCTGCTTGTCCACGACACATTCCAAAGCCATCCACAAACTGGACATCCCCAGCTTCGACTGGCCCATCGCCAGTTTCCCCAAGTACAAATATCCCCTCGAAGAGCACGTCAGGGAAAACCAAGCGGAAGATCAGAAGTGCTTGGCGGAAGTGGAGGAGTTGATTGAGAAGTATAAGAAGAAAGGAGCGCCGGTCGCGGGGATTATCGTGGAGCCGATTCAATCTGAAGGTGGAGATAACGAGGCTTCTCCGGAATTCTTCCAGCAGTTGCAGAGGATCGCCAAGAAACACGGAGCAGGGTATTTGATTGATGAGGTGCAGACCGGTTGCGGGCCGACCGGGAAAATGTGGTGCCACGAACACTTCAATCTTGAAACTCCTCCGGATATTGTTACTTTCAGTAAGAAGATGCAATTGGGTGGATATTATCACACAACTGAGATGCAGTAAGTTTTTTTTAAATTCATTATTCCTCGATGGTAGAAAGACTTTGTCTATATACTGTAATCTAACCTAACTCCACATTCTGTTACTTAACAGGCTGCATAATTTAATTTGTATTTACTCAGCCTATACTGTTTTTATGAAGTTGACGAATAGTGTATTCTGTTTTTCTCAATTCAAATGGTTTTTCCAACATTTTTAGGATGATAAACAATTCAAGCTTGTCCCTTTTTTTTTAATTATGTGAGAGTTATTTTTGCCCTCTCTCTAAATAAAAAGTTCCGTTTCTTTAGCTAATTTTGGCAGCTTTTCGATTATTTTTCCTTTTGGAAGGTGGACTCTATTTCCTTAAACAATGTTTGCTTCCCTCCATTTAGTAAATGCTTCGCACTCAAATAGTACATGTGAGGCGGTTTCATCCTCTTCATAGCAAAGTCTGCACATCCAGTTTTCTGTAAACAAACCCTCGTCAATGTAGAGGATGAAGGATAATGCTTGTCCTTACAGCGTTATTAAATTTATGGCAAACTCAAGACATGTATTTCTGCCTGAATGTAACTAATACTGGTCACATCTATTTTAATATATCTGTTGAAACTATGTATTGCATGTTCGGTGTGTCTTTTTTCAGGCCTCGTGATGCATACAGGGTATTTAACACTTGGATGGGTGACCCTGGAAAACTCTTGATCATCGCCGAAATTATCAAAGTGATCAAACAACAAAATTTAATTGAGAATGCGAGAGTTACAGGAGACAAACTAAAGAAAGGATTGTTCGAATTGGAGAAGGAGTTTTCTCACCTTTTGAACTCGACGAGAGGACGTGGAACGTTTTTGGCCATCAACGCTTCTACTCCCGAGCTCCGTGATGGTTTGGTCAATCGTTTAAAACAAAAAGGTATGAATTACTTGAAAAAACCTGAATATTTTATTTGCTATTATGTAATATTTGAAGGTGTGCAAAGTGGAGGTTGCGGAGCTACCGCGATCCGTCTGAGGCCGGCACTCACATTTCAAGAACGCCACGCTGATATTTTCTTGGATAAATTCAGAGAAGTGTTGAAGGAAACCAAGTAACCCATGTGTTAAAAGAAGCAAAAGATAACAGATATTTATATACGTGATGTTTTTAACCGAATGTCTTCCACTACTAAGTCTTCCATGACAATAATTGTCTACAGAGAAATAAAGCCCTATATTTAAGTAAATGCATTTGTAGATGAGCTTGTTGTGATGAGAAAAAAACGAAAAGTATGTATAGGAATTTTTTCTTTTAAGTATACCAGCATATCTAGAAGATTGTTTTATGCGCTTTAATTTTGGATGATTTTATTTAGATTGAATTGATTCTAAATTTTTTAACGTAAAATCAAGCTGAGTATAATTTGACCTTCACAATATTTCAGTGTTAAATGCGCGTGACGCATGAAGTAAAATTTCGAGTTTAGAAAAGCCTAAAAAGTTTTCAGGCTTTTCTAAACTCGAAATTTTACTTCATGCTTAATCAAGGAGTGGACACACTTGTTAGAGGCTTCAAACTGAACTTTTTATAAACACTGCCTGAAAAGTACAACGTATACATCGCGATATATATATATACATGTATACTCAAAAGAAAAAAATCCTGTGTGTGTCAACGTACATTGAAAAAACCAATGATAATAATATATTTAGAAATCAAGTTTTTGTTTTTATTTACCTTAAATATGTTTAAAATCTGCAGGTTATTAGCCTAGGCAGCAGGTTGAATAAATATAAACCAATTTACTAAAAAAACGTATAAACTTTATTAACATTTCAACTCTTAATATATATCTTTATAAAAAAACAAATCAATATTTGAAATTAACACTACTAGGAACTTTTCTTTTCAGCAAGCACAAAATAAATACAATAAATAAACTTTTCCACGTTTTTAACAAACAATTACTAATCCGTTCCGTTGATAAACTAAAGTTACTAAAGAAACTTAGGTTCGGTCTTAAAAATTGATAAGGGGCCCGTTCATCAGAGACAACAGTTGGGAGTTTACTGCCAACTGTTGGGGAATTCTCTGATGACCGGATTGTTAATCATGAACGTGTTTGCTTTTTTTTGCAACAAAATAGACCGACCGGTGTACCGTTCATTAGATACAACCATACATAACAAACAAATCTAAACATGTTGAATGTTGAACATTTTGATTGTTGAACAATAAAATTAATAGATTTATGATTGCTGTAAGTTGGATTCACCAGTGGTATTTATCACGGACCAATGCACATCAAATTTCATAAATTTAAGTCAGACATTTTAAATTATATAAGTAATCTATATTTTAATTTTTTTTAAATCGGTGTTTTATAGGGGTGGCACATAAAGTAAAATTTCGAGTTTAGAAAAGCCTGAAAATTTGGATTTATGCAAATCCAAATTTTTAGGCTTTTCTAAACTCGAAATTTACCTTCTCAAAATATCATAATTGTCAAAATACTGTGTTGTCAAAATACTAGTTCAACATAATGATAAAGATAAGTATCTTTATGCAATTAATTCTTAGTAACTTTTACTATTCCAAATCATATTGATGTAACATGATAAAGAATAATACGTTTATGCAACTAACGCTTAGTAACCTACACTGTTCTAAATCATATTTATGCAACATAATGATATAGATTAATATCTTGATCATCCCTTACAAAAAATTCTCGATCGATTAAAGTCTCGATCCGCCTTTTTACATCAACCGGATTTATAGGCGTCTTCAAAGTCTCATAAATCTTTGCGATCAAATCCGCGTGCCTTAACTGCTTGTGTCGCTTCATCAACCTCACCAAAGCCGCATCCACCTCCAAGTTCCGATCCCTCTTCACCTCATTGTCAGTTACTGTTAGCTTCTGATCGATACACCTATATTGACCGTGATTGATTGTAATCTTAAAAAGACTGCTTTGAAAATCCTCATTTATACAAAACACATCATCATCGAGTATTTGGCGGCATTCAGGGTTTTTGGTGAGGAATTTGTTTTTGCGAAAAACCAGTGTGGCTAGAGTACTTTTCAGCTCGGCATCATTTAAATTCAAGCAGTTTTTGAAATGACGATAAGTTATGTATGTTTTCGTGTTAAATTGTAGCAAGACTAAAGTTTGGTAAAGGGAGGCTTTGAGCTCCTTGTTGCCGTTTTTGAAATAGGCTTTTGTCACGCACGAGCTCAATCCGGAGATCCATTGCAAGTTTCTCCCGGAGTGTTTGCTCTTGTAGAAGTCTTCAAAAGATTGTTGGTGTTGTGAAAAAACATCCGGTAGAGTTACTTTGTGTTCAATGAACTTCGGCCAGAAACCGCTTGTTAAAACATGCACCTTAAAATCTAGGCTGTTTTGTAAATACTGTAATTTGTTTTTGAAACTCCTATTTAGTTCTGTATTTAAATCGATATCACGGAACATTCCTTCTAGTTTTGTCGTGAACATATCACCACACTCTAATTTGAACTTCGAGATCATGTATTTTTCGGCGTCGACAGAAGAGGATTTGCCGAGCAACAATCGCTTAGCGAGGCATTGCTTGTAGAAGGCTTCGAAAACGTCTTTTTCTTGGGTGTAGCGGAACAACATCAAGACTTTATCTAAAAGTTCCTCGGAGATTAATTTTGTGCGCATTTTCGAGTCGATGAATTTAGCCAAACAGGGCGCAATTACATATTTGTATTTCTTATCGTTTATGAATTTCTTAAAGCAAGTCCTGACTGTATCTTCGAAAGTTCGGCTTGCTTTAAAACAACCAGTTATCATCTCATCGACGCGATCTTTGAAATCGAGCAAATCGGGGATCACGCTTTTTGCGTCCGCGTTCGTCATTAAAACACCGCCTTTTCTCATCAAATAATTCCCGAAGATTTTACTGAACATGTTGCAACCGTTTGCTACAACAATCAAGTGATTGTAAACTGATGATATCACGCCCAAATTGTGTTCTTCAAATATGCCAGCTTCATCTAATTTACCAGTTATTACTTCGATGTTTTCCTCTAGCAACACACTGTAAAGAATGCTTAATATTTTTTGCCGACTATGATCTTCTAAATAATCCCTCACCCTATTTTCCTCAAGCAGTATGTTGTTTTCAATAAATTTAAAATACTCCACGATTGTTGATTCTCTTAAAACCTCCTCGCGTTTCTTCAAATAATACTTCTTTGTCTCCACCAAAAAATCATCCTCAAGGAACTCCTTGTACGCACCCAACACTCGCAGAATGTCCACCACTTCCTTAATAACCCTCTTCTCAATTTCAACCCCCATACGCTCCAACTCAATTAGCTTCAAAACATATCTAATCTTCCTTCTACCGACCTCCCTTGCAACGATCATATCAAAAAACCTCACCATAAACACATCCCACAAACTAAACTTCTGATTGATCTTCCTAACCCGCATCTCGAGGCAGAGGAATATATTCCGCATCAGCTTGCATTTCTTGCAGTAAGACGCCCAGAGGTCGTTCAGCTTGTCGAGAAAGTGCGCCTGCTTGAAATTCGTCAAATTTGAATACTCCGTCTCTAGGTACGTAAGGATTTTGTTTACTAGTGCGTCGAAGAGTTCTAAGGTGCAGTTCAGGCCGCACAGGTCGTCTACTGTGATGTGGAGCTCTTGATAAGAGGTGGTGGGAGTGAGTTGGTAGAGGATGTTCTCTATGTTGGTTTTGACTTTTGTGATTTCGCGTTGGATGTGACCGTCCAGTTGTTCGTTTGCTGGAAATTAAAATAATGTCACTTTTAATATAACTGAAAAATATTAACGTTGTTTGTTTAGGTAAATACTTTAACAAGGGCATTGCTATCGCTGCAATAATTATAATACTAGGCCCCATACTAAAGAAAAAGATTAATAGTTTAATTAGGACGATTCTGTAAGCGAAATGTTAAATTTAACATACATGTTATTCACCTTCACTTTCCAATCGGATTTGGTAATTTTTATGTATACCTACTTAGAATGTGAGGTGAGCAGCTCCGCCGTAAGGAAAACTTACGCCTGCGTGCAAAGCAGTCACAGGCCTTTGTAAAAATGCATTTTATTACTAGTTAATATGTTAACACTAACTAAAACCCTTTTAAAAATAAATATTAAAATTATAAACATACCAAATAATATTGAAATTCTACAAGCAAGCTAAGATGAAAGGATATTAAAAAAAATGACTTTTACTTTATTACAATTATTAACATTTTACTTTTTTGGTTTTTACCGCCACAAATTCTTTCAATGCCTCTTGATAGTCCAGTTTTTTTGATAAATCGTGCTCGTTGCTTCTCACTCATAGTATATTTGCTTTTTATAACTATCAAAAAATTTAAAGACAATCCTTAAGTTTGTCCCTGTTAAATATGTCAATTTTGACATGTGTTCATTCACTCTAATCAATTATTTAATTAATGAAAGCCTTAACGAAGAGGAAATCATACGGCCCAGAGTGTTGGTGTTTGGGAATGATGACAAAATTATATAACATCTTGGAATATTTAAAAAACCCGTTCGACGTTTAATATTTTCCAATAAAGGCAAGACTATGACATTTACTAGCATCGATAGATAAAATTGTTTCCAATTATTGATATCCCAATTTTCATGGTTCTTATTAGCTATGATGACAATCGCATGGTATTTTAGAATTTTCTGAGTTTTATAAAATGCTCAAGATTTTGACTTCCCCCCAAAATAAATCTTAAATATGATACCGATCAGAAGTCATTTTATATATCTTCTATTATGTACGTTATGTTGCTATTTTTTTATTTATGTGAAATTTTCATTAATGGCTTAAATTAACAAAAAAACATGAATTTTTAGTTAAGAGCTTTATCACAATAACAAGCTAATAATAGCCAAAATAGCTTTAATAAATGATCTATTTGTTATGTCTGGCGCACTGTTTAATTCTTTAAAGTATACATACCTTGATATATACATTGTAAATTTTCAGGTATTCGTTGTTTTTGAAAAGCGTTTAATTTGAAGCTTGTAACGAGTATTTCCATTCCTTGATTAAGCATGAAGTAAAATTTCGAGATTTGAAAAGCCTGAAAATTTGGTTTGGTCGTGTAGCGAAGCCACCAAACCAAATTTCCATGCTTTTCTAAACTCGAAATTTTACTTCATGCTTAATCTGGGACTGGAAATACTCGTTTGAAGGTTCAAATTAAACACTTTTCAAAAAAATTAAGTCTGAAAATTTACAAATCATCATAAGTATACTTAAAAGAAGAAAAACCCTGTATACTCTACAAATATTGTAAAACATGTAAGCATATTTGTCGCAACATTTAATTGCACACAACCAAATTTCATGAATTGCTACGTAATGCGAAAGTTACTTTTTGAGATTTTTATAGTAACCTGCTTTAGTTAATATGATCCACAAAACAAAAATGGAAAAGTTGACAAATTGTTGACATTCCCCCCAATTAGTACCCTCACAATCTAAGTATACATACACACAAGTACTAAAAACGCTTAGACTGTGTAACATTTCGTCTACGGAATAGCTTTCATTGTCCGATTAAAATAAATTGCAATGGAAAAATAAATTATTTTAAAATTCATTAATATGATCAATTTATAGTACGCATAAAATTAAAAATGTGTTCTTATAATAAAACTAGAAAAACAATCCTAATAACTGTAAGAACGGTAAATCATATTGACTCATATCTAAAACATTTTATTGAAAACATAATCATTTGTTTATCATATTTGGTTGCCATTGATAACAAAAAAGATGGGCATTATTGTTATTTTTAATAAACAACATAATAAACAAAACAATATTACTTGTTCGTAGAGTGAATGTTACCTTTTAAATGGAAATGTCTCCTCGCTTCCGTCGTCTTGAACATCTTCACCGTATTTTCCTTGGAAAACATATCGTTATAAGGGTTGTACAAATAAATTATCATAACTTTCTCAGATATTTGAATCGGGAAACCAAATCACGGGGACAACTCGCAAAGACTGACTTCAGCTTGATACCAACATAACGTCAATAAACAAGTTGTATTCAAAGACAATTATTATTGTGATTAGTTTTGGCCATAGATATTGAATAGTCTAGTAACCTCTATGGTTTTGGCAACACTGTGTCAAGAATATATAATACATGAACGGACGGGCAACTTAAAAATTAAATAAGCGTTTGTACTTACACCATTTTATTAGATATAAACATAATAATAATGATCTTAATTCAGCATCTTTTGCTAAATATATATACAGGGTGGACAACTTTTGATGACATTTCCACCTTTATAACCTCAACCCCCTAGTCACCCCTAACTTTTCTCGCTTTTTTAATCAATTAAGTGTTTTATCGAAAAAAAAAAGTCAATTTGTAATAAAATAACCTTTAATTTAAGCTATTATTTTTTATAACTTAAATTATTTGTAAAAAGTGCCTAAATATAGATTTTGAAAGATTTTATATTCTTTAGAAAAGGTTGTTTGTAACAAATCCAAGAGTATTTTTTTCATTAAATAAAAATGTTGAAATATAAATATACTTTTTTCCTGAATTTATTTTAAATCCAAAAAAATGCACAAATCTTCATAACGAAATTAGCAATCATTTATTTTATTTATTTATTTAACGGAGGTCCATTTAAAATCAATACATTCATAAGACTAAAATATCCTAGTAAAATATAAAATAAATACAATCAAAAAAATTAATAGTTGGAAATAAGACTGTTCTGACCATAAAAAGGGAAAGGGAAATAGCTGAAGAAGAAATAATAATAAAATATCATATACCCACTTTTTTTTTTGCAAATTTTCGCGCAAACAATTCCCTTTGTTTTGCTTATAAGGGAAAGTAAAAACATGCTAGTTTTCTTTGCATCGAGTCAACAATTCATATTGATTTAAGTGTTTAATAACTTTCTAATGAGTGTAGCACACAAACTAACTTCAGGCATAGATTAAATTAGATCGACGACTCCTAGGGGGCACTAGGTATCGTGAGTTTAGTTCGCCGACTCACTCGATGCGAGGGCGCTGCCATCAAAAATTACGTCATTAGGTGCGGGGGGGAGGGCTACATGCAGTGCGGGACGCGCGGTGCGGGGGGATATACATATTGGTGGTGGTGTGGTGTGGGGAACACCGCGCGGTGTTTGAATAACCGCACGATGCGAGAAATAATAACGACATAATTATGGTATAAAATGTATATTACAAATAATTTTAAAATTTTAATTTTTACAAATAAATAGAAAAAAAACATTAATTACCTAATTTAAGTATTTACAATTAGATTTAATAAAACATTGATCACATTAATTGACTGTAGAAAAATTCGCTCTCATACATATTTAAATAACAATAAAATGTATTAACCATAACATAATAGTTACTAAGCAATGCGATTCCGGTGAATTAGTGAACGAATAATTTTAATAATCATTAAAATATCTTTCACATAATAACTTATACATAATTTTCGAATATAATGAACAATATTTAAATTATCTCTGCCAAAATAACTGTGTGGATTGATGTCCACCTTATTTGGTCTAATTAGTACTTCTAATGCTTAATAATTGATAATTCATGTTAAAACAAGAAGTATTATAAATGAAATACAAAAAATTACAAATAAAACGCAGAACTAATATCGATACAAATTTAAATTAATGCTCAAGAAATGTGAAGGTATTCATTATAATATTAGTAACGGTTTTCTTAATTTTGTCGATTTTTTAACTATATACAATAATTAACCATACTCGGAAAAATATGAATAATCATTGCTAAATAATAAATCCACATTATCATTGATTTAATTTTTATAGAAGTAATGGTTAAATAAAACTTGTATAATTATCAAATCAATAATAAATTTTTATTATTGTACAACAAAAATCACATGAATCCTAAACTATATTCTATTGGTGATAGTCTGAAGCAAATTACTAATAATATAATTGATTAATCAAAACAGGTTCCAAAGTTAAGGATTATTGCTAATGATCTCAATATAAATTGTTCCATATTTTAACAGCTTAAAGTAACCGTTTACAAATATTTAAAATTAAATTTTGATCAATTGTTTCTTTTTTGAAATAGCCAAATTTCGGGCTCTTATTTTTCTATATTTAATTGAGGCCAAATGTTTGACAGTATCATTGATTTTTACATGTTCGGTTTCTTTTAGAATCCTATTTAGGTTTTGTACCCATATATGAATGTAAAAGGAGATCATGTAATTATCAATGATATCAATCAAATTATGGTCTGTGCAGGAGAATGAAATATTGGAATTTAATAAATTAACTTTTGATTTTAAATATTTAACAATATCACCAAAAATGCATATCTTTGACAAAAAAAATTAATAATCTGAAAAGATTTGGAAACATATCTGAAAAAATTTGTGCTTGGCTTCAAAAGAGCTTTTCTATTGTAATCCCTACAATCAATGTAGCAATGGAAAGACTCTTTTGTGTCGGACACTAACTCTTTTCTACATGTATTGCAGTCCCACACTTTCTTTAATACATGTCTTCCCAAATATCCTGCTATGTAAGCATTTGTATTATCACATAAAAAAATTATATGAATTTTTAAATTCAAACACATCAGAGATATTTGGGGGAGAAGTAATTTTTGGAGCTAAAAAGTCGTTGGTTAAAAATATTTGTAAAAAGTTTAGTGCCCCTTCACAACCATCTTTTTTGCAATTTAAATAGAGAGAATTTAAAGTAGTGAAATTATTAACAATTAACGCTTTATACGATCCCTTAAATCCTGGGTCTCCAAACTATCTTCTTCGCGAGCCACAAATACAATTCTACATAATAAAGTCGGCCAAGATTTGATTAATTTTATAAAATTATGAAAAATTTAAGGAACAATTGTTACAATATTTCAAAATATGACATTTACAAAAAAAATTACAAACAATCGCGGGCCGGATTCATGTAAGTCGCGGGCCGGATTTGGCCCGCGGGCCGTAGTTTGGAGACCACTGCCTTAAATGATGAACATGTAGGATTTACATTACGAGCACCATAAGACCTTATACTTCCAAAGAAATTTTCCAAGGGATCTTGGTTTATGTTTCGAGGATAAACATATTTAAAACCAATACCAGATAATTTTTTCAATATGCATTGAAAACCTTTTAACGTAGTTATTCAGTTAGCAATGCACGGTGGAGTAAAATTACCCTTAGGTCTTTTAAATTGCATTGTCCTCAAAACATCAATCGCTTCAGAATAAAATCCAACATGTTCACTATCTTCGTGAATCGCACATCTTAAAGGTTTGTCCCCTGTAACTGATGAACCATTTACACTATCAAATAATTTATCAAACAATAACAAAAACTCTGAAATGCCAAGCATTGTTTCTGTTTTTGATAACTGATTGCCATAGCGTACAAGAAATCTCAATGAAGATGAGGTACGTTGGGAAAATACCAGAGATGCCAATTTTACTTTCATTTATTTTATTTTCGTGAACATGGCAATCAATTATTTTGGGCAGTAACATGCTATCACGGTCTCCATTATCCATTTCATTTAGCTTCACAATATCCGACCAGCAAGCCGTGAAGTTTGTTCCCTTCCATTTGAATGTGGCATTGTAATTTAATAAATTGTTTCTAACACATTTTAGAAGGTGAGGTGGATCAAACAAGGGTATTATTTCCTGATTTCCTATCAAGAAACCCCTTGAGCGATTTTCCTTACCTTCCAAAATGAACCTACGATTTGATTCCTCCCTTAATTGTTTTATGACCCTAATATTAGTTGCATGTTGATCACATATTGTGCAAACAACATGCAAACCAATGTCTTGTAGTTGTTTTGTAATAATTTTTATGTTCCTGGTTAGATCTGGAACACTCATACCATGTTCCACAAAGAAATATGCTACGGGTTGTTTCCATTTGATCTGTATCCCACGAACCATAAAAATCATTACATGGTCAGCGAAACGTAATTTGTTTTGTTCACCACAACAGACAAAACCATCAATGGAGTAATCAATTTTCTTAAAATACATTCCCGTACTCAGTGACATTTCATCAAATAAAAGGGCACAATACTTCTGGTCTTCGTCCATCTTGTCACAAGTACTTTTTAATAAACTTATAATTGGTTTATTAATTCCCGGACCAATAGGAATGCGATTCAGTAAACTGTGAAGACATTGTCTCGATGGAAGAGCAAATACTTTTGCCAAAAATCTGTACAATTTAGGGCTTTGTTTATACATAGCTAATGCAAAAGTTTTATCTTCCATCGAGAAACGTCTTCCACAAGCTTTATAATGCTGATTCATATGTCCCCGAAACATTTCTCCAGTTTCAAGAACCTCAAGTGCATGATCAAGACGCTCCTTATTAGAAGCATTTTGAGCATGCAATTTTCTTGCAACCTTTTGAATATCTCGGGCATAGGAATGCAACATCTTTGCTTGAGGGGAAAACTTTCTTTTTCGTGTTACATTTAATGTTTTTAACAATTTTGCCTCCAGACATTCCTTCATGTTCAGTGGTCGTACTACTTTGTAACTAGATGGACTATTATGATGGGGTTTCAAACTATTTCCAGTAGCAAAATTATCCTGAAGGGGTTTACTACTGCTCACACCAGCAATAAGGGGAGAATTCTTCTCGTCGGTGAGAAACTCCACGTCTTTGGATGTTTCCAGAAGTTGTGGATCATTCACGAGCGCTATAAATAAAATATATATATTTAGATATACTGTTCTCCTTGCACGATCGCTCATAAAATGTATTTTTTAATAAAAAGTAATGTGTGGTTTATATTAGGTATTTGAAGATATATGTGTATATATAAAAGTAACAAATATTTAGCGTACCAGCCGATGTATCGAGGTATAATGTGGGGACACTTCCCGGTTTCAAATTCGTTTTGCTGGTACAGCATTTTGTGCTCTCATCAAAGTGCCTGTCGCAACTGTATGTAGATTTGATAACGTGCATCTTCGATTTTTATAAAGGTCTTCCCTAGCTAGAATATAAGTCTTAGATTAAGTTCTTTATGCAGTATACATTTAAAATGTATATTTGCAAGTATACATGCTATATAAAAATCAACTTTTAATGCATTAATAAGATTAAAAAATAGAGTAGTAATTATGAATAATATTTTAAATATTCCGACAAATTATTTATTAGTTATTCATTTGATGGTATCAACTTTTTTAAATTTATGATTTAATAATGACCAAAAACAACTGTCAGAATAAAAATATATATATTTTATAGAAACGTAATAGATTCTATTTTGTTAAATTTATGTACTATTTCTGTACAACAAAATGTTAAATTTAAAGTATACGTTGTTCTTTGATTTTACCATTTAGGTATACATAACATATATCTTCGATTTAACACTTCCATTGCAACAGCGAACCGAATATCCGTAAATTAGAAGTTATATCCCCCATGAAATAAATATAATATTTATTTTCAAAGATTCAAACAAATATGCTCATGTTTATTTTGTTATTTAAATGAACGATTGTAACAAATGTTTAAAGCTTACCCCTTATTTCTTCTTGTAAATCTGTGCATACGAATATTTTTATCGGAATTATTGCACGTTTTAAACGCGCAATAATGCGACATTATTATAATTTTCACTTAAGTAAAACACAACTTAATTGAACTAAATTGACGAAACGAATACAAAATAGCTTAAAAATCGAAAATATTCCAACACTTACGGTTTTGTTTATTTATATTAATGCTCGTCCACGCCCGTCTCCAAAATCTTTCGTTTTATCAGCATTTTTGATGAGGTGCTGATTGAAATATCTTTCTCAAAAAGTTCGAAACTGCGGGAAATTTGATTTTTGTGCCATCAGATGTTCGAATTTGCGGGAAACTTGAAATTTCGACATTTGCGCCCTCCCATCGAGTGAGTCGGTCAACTATATACGTGAATTTTCTGAATCATATTGAGTCGGCGGGGTCTGACTTCAGGGTCGGTCACAGTGCCAAGGCACACAAAATTTGAGGTTGGAATCGCGCTTTATAAATACAAGGAATTGCACAACAAAGTCACCTTCCAACAACGGATACATATTACCTTGGGTCTCTGGCCTACCCTGAAGTTAGGCTGCGAGCCGCCGCTGGTGTTTTCCATTCCTTGATTAAGAATGAAGTAAATATTTCAGGCTTTTTTGTTGCATAAAGTAAATATAATGCCTTTATAAAGCTGCATTCGTGACAAATCTCTTTCCACAATCCGAGCACAAGAACCTCCTTACCTTATGCGTCATCTGATGAAGTTTTAATGAAGTTTTTGTTTTAAACACGCGCTTGCACTTATCACACGCATATTCTCCGGGCTCATCGTCGTTAGTTTGTTTTTGCTCGCTGCCATCTGACGATACATGCTTTCTCAGATGTGCATTATATCGAGCCATTCTTTTGAAGCGCCTCCCACACTAGTCACAAATGATATCTGGCATGTTACTTTCCTTTCTCTCCTTTTTCTCTGTGTTTAAATGTGTCCGCTTGTGAATTTCTATAGTCGCCAGTTGTATGAAACCTACAAAATAAAACTAATCATGAGAAATATATAAATAAGTGATTCGAACATGATTGTCTTTATCACTTGTTAACTTAAAATTATGTTTTCTGCCAGTATTGCTAACAAGATTATATTGTAGCTAGAACCATCATATTTTTGTGAAAGCTGGAATCGGACTGCGATTATGCTAAAATATTTAATGTAAACTTGATTGTAAAATTATACTGATTTTCATTAATTCTTTTTAATGTTCATACTTTTAGTTAGCCAACTATGGTTTCCATTTAAAATGCAAGTTTGTGTTATATCTCGAAAACTAGTATCGCGCGAAAATATCTGATAACATTTTATTATTAAGTGTAAAATTATCTAAAACTTTTACTATTTACAGTTTTAATTTTAGGTATTTGAATATTAATTTAAAACGATATTCAAATACTCAAGTTATTCAAATATTTAAAATATTCGAATATCTGAATAGTTTTGAATAAATATTCGAATACTTGAATTTAAAAAATTCCCAACCTTAATATGAATACCTTTTCCACAAATTTCACAGACGTGTGGTTTTTCCCCTGTGTGCGTCATCATGTTTCTTTTTAAATTGCATTCCAATGAAAACCCCTTCAAGCACAATTTACAAACATACGGCTTTTCTTTAGTGTGAGACCTCATGTGCAACTTTATTTTATTACTTTTAAACATCTTCCCACATTACTTGCAAATTTCCAACCTGATTTTAGGATGCTTTGCATCTTTTCTGTGCTGGTATAAAATGATCCAATTCGCACAAACGACATCGCAATCTGTGCATTCGATATTTTTCTTATTAGCCAATCGTGTTTTTTGTGACACGGAATCGGTTTTTGGTGGTTTTTCATTTATTTCGAATCCCTTGTGTGTTTGATGTGATTTTTTACCAATCCAATTTTTTATTGTATGATGTGATTTTGTACCAAACCCATTTTTAGTTGATTTTCTTTTATTTCAGAATCACTTGTGTGTTTCATGGGATTTTCTACTAATTCTATGGTCGCTAATTTATAATCTTCCTTGCTTTCAAATATGTTTTCTAAGATTTGTTCGTTTTTTTACACATTTTTGTTTAAATTGGTAAACTTTACCAGTTCTGCTGATATGCATGCATTGCATAAACTTTGCAGTAAATAATCACTTGGTGATTTCTGAAGCATTGACACAGGTAATTTTAATCTTTCGAATAATCCAGTTTTGTTTAACTGCATAGAGATGAATTTCTCTAACAAACTAGTAATGGTTATAATATCCAGTACAACATCATGAATAGACTTTCCTTCAGTGTTGCTTACAAGACATGTTCACCATATTTTATCGAAATCTTCCACTTTAATTTCACAATAAATATTTTCCTCTAAACTTGCGATATTTGGAAACGACTCCTTGCAATCCAGTTTGAAGAAATATCCATATTTTCAATTTTAACAAGTTTTTTCTAAAATGCATGATATTTCTACAATAAACACTTCTGTGTTTGTTTTCCAACAATAAAAATCGATTGATAATAAATCATTAAAGTTAAGTTATGTAGTTCTAAACAAGATCAACTTGAGGTAAATGTAATCCTACGGTTGGAAACACTGATTAAGGGGATTATTGCAGTGTAACACACCGATCGTGTTGGAAAGACCCACATAGTTTAGAGTAGCTCATCCGATGCCAAATTTACAGCACAAGTGGGGCGAATACAGTCAAAGAGAAAAGCGGCAGTTCGCTGTGCATTTGTGCATTGCTCCTTGGCATGAACGGATGGGGTCTCGCGTCGCGTGGAATAGACGAAAAAAAAAGCGTTTAAAAAAGACGGATCGAAGGAAAGTGTCGATTCGTATTATTTAAACACGCTGATAATACATACAAGCTATGTATTGTTTTCAATTCGTTAGAAAGCGATCCTGTGTTATTTTTCGGTATTTACCAAACTGATGATTCTTATTCTTGCCATTATAACACATTTTTTACTTTTAAAACTCCAGTTTCGACAGCCGAACAAACTATGTGTTTTATTTTATTAAATTATAGATTATTTCTTAAAAATATAATAATAAAATAATTCATGTTCATAAGCTCATTGTGAATATTTATATGCCGGACATATATGAAAAAAACGGAACATAGGATTTTCAATGATATTTTTACTTTCCCCCGTATGTAATACAAAGGGAAAGTATTGTTTTCGTGAAAATTTTCGAATCAAAAATTAGCGGAAATATCCGTTTTGAGGTCCGAATAAGACCATTTTTGAAAAATGTCTGTCTGTCTGTGTGTCTGTGTGTGAGTCTGTGTGCGCTGTACCGCAAAAACCGCTAAAGATATCAAGATGAAACTTGAAACTTAAGCTTTTTGTTACAATCGGAAGAAAAATCGGTTGGTTAAAATCGGAAAACCGGAAGTGGTACTTTACTCTTAGCGTTTTTCAGTTTTTTAAGATTTTTTTAATAAATGTTCATCAAACAAAAAATTCTTTCAAATAAAAGTTGTAGATAATAACAAAATAAAGACGTATTGTTCACTTACTTTTTGTCATAGCACTCTTAGTTTTTGAGATATTTCAAAAGTTGTGTGTTTTATCTAGTTATTGGTGTGTGACAGTGTATGTGTCGATACAATTAAAAATGTTTCAAATAAAAGTTGTAGGAAATGAAAAACTAAAGATTTTTTGTAGAATCACTTTTTGTCATAGCACTCTTAGTTTTTGATATATTTAATAAATAGTGTTTTTTTATCTAGTCATTGATTTGTGTCAGTGTATGTGTTGATACAATTGAAAAATGTTTCAAATAAAAGTTGTAGGTAATAAAATATTAAAGATTTTTTGTATCTTTACTTTTTGTCATAGCACTCTTAGTTTTTGAGATAATTAATAAATAATGTTCTTTTATCTAGTCATTGGTTTGTCTCAGTGTATGTGTTGATACAATTGAAAAATGTTTCAAATAAAAGTTGTAGTTATCAAAAAGTTGAAGACATTTTGAAAATAATAATGCTACAAATATTTTAAAAGTGATTTAATACCAATTTACGGGGGAAAGTACTATGATGGACACATCACCATTTTTTAAATGGGAATATTATCTTCCCTAACTGCTATTGCCATGAGAATACAACTCATAGCCTACTAGAACGAATTTTAAACCAATGAGATGCAAGGAAAGCCGTAGGTACATGTCTATCACCGCGATGATAAAAAACAAAAGAAGCGGTGGGTGATGAGTTGTCCTGTCATTCGAAACGTCAAAATAGGTAAAGTTTCGTGCAGTGATATTAATAGAAAAGTGAAAAGTGCGACGCCAAAAAACACCGTCATGAACAAAGAATCACAGTGGCGGCAGTTTACGAACTTTTGTGCGTTAAAAAATTCTCAATCAATAGGGAAACAATATCTCAGCTGTCGATAATGTTAAGGGACTCACATTATTTTATTCGTTATATTCTCTCACTAAATATAACTCGTGATATGATTAAGTATCGATGATATTTTGTCGTTGAAACCGAGGCAGCACATTCAACTCGCCCTTCGGGCTCGTTGAATCTGCAGCTCGGTTTCAACTCCAGAATATCATCGATAATAATCATACCACTCGTTATAATACGGCTGAGAATATAACTCATAGCCTACTAGAACGAATTTTAAACCAATGAGATGCAAGGAAAGCCGTAGCTACATGTCTATCACCGCGATGATAAAAAACAAAAGAAGCGGTGGGTGATAAGTTGTCTTGTCATTCGAAACGTCAAAATAGGTAAAGTTTCGTGCAGTGATATTAATAGAAAAGTGAAAAGTGCGACGCAAAAAAACACCGTCATGAACAAAGAATCACAGTGGCGGCAGTTTACGAACATTTGTGCGGTTAAAAAATTCTCAATCAATAGGGAAACGACAATATCTCAGCTATCGATAATGTTAAGGGACTCATATTATTTTATTCGTTATATTCTCAGCCGTAATGTAACGAGTGGTATGATTATTATCGATGATATTTTGGAGTTAAAACCGAGCTGCAGATTCAACGAGCCCGAAGGGCGAGTTGAATGTGCTGCTTCGGTTTCAACGACAAAATATCATCGATAATTAATCATATCACGAGTTATTATTATTATATTATTTTATTCGTTATATTCTCTCACTAAATATAACTCGTGATATGATTAATTATCGATGATATTTTGTCGTTGAAACCGAACCAGCACATTCAACTCGGTTTCAACTCCAAAATATCATCGATAATAATCATACCACTCGTTATATTACGGCTGAAAATAATGTGTATTAATTTGGCCTCTGCCAAATTGGGTAAATACCCCAAATTTTGGGGAGAATTTCAATTTATATTCGGTCAAATATTCTAGTTTTTATGAATGCAACAAATAAATAATAGATTGAAAAAAATTAAACGGAAAGCTGCCCTATTTTTTTTATGTTTAGTACAGGGTTTACAAAATGATGATGTGTATAAATAGGCTCAGTCAACTTAGCCCCCCGAAGTTCGACTTTTTTGAAAAAAGCGATTGCGCTAGACCGGCCTTAGCTAGCGCCACAAAAATTAGAGCTAGCGCCATTTAGACAAGAAAACTACGGGGGGCTAGGTTGATGCTAGTCGCCCGAGTTTGGATTTTTTAAGTTTTTTTACAGTATTCGGATTCCTCAGAGCTAGCGCCAGCTAGCGCTACCAATTTAAAAGCCAACGCCACTCCCACAACCCCAAAAAATGATAAAACATTTTTAACCCTGGCCCCCTAAAATGAGATGTTTTTAATCAAATTAGGTAGAAAATATAACTTAGAGCTAGCGCCAACAGAATATGACAAAAATATTCTCTCAAAAATATCAGGTAAAAAAAAATTCACATCCAAATTTTGATGCGAGAGCTTTCAGATCCTGTATGCGTATTACCATTTATTTCCTGAATTTTAATACAAAATGATGTTTGGCATATAATATACCGCTTCCAACAAATATTTCGGCGTTGTAATTACTTTATTTATGTTCATAGACACTGGCTATTAGAAACATGATGCCTAGAAGACAGTAGCGTAACTGACAATTGTGTTTTCACTCCTAGCTAATTTAAATCGTTATAACTCAAGAACTTACTGTACGATTTAAAAAACTCTTTTGGTATTGTAATTACTATACTAATCTTTATAAACACTGGCAACGAGATAACTTGCGCTAGTAAGACAGTGGCGTAACTGACGATTGTTTTTGATAATTGAAATCGTTATAACTCGGAAACTAACCGTACGATTTCAAATTTTTTTTTTGGCATTGTAATTGCTATACTGAAGTCTATAAACACTAACAACGACATAGCTAGTAATATTAAAGGATAAATTAAAATCACTTGGTTTGTTTCACTATTTGTTTCTATTTACTCGACTATACACGATTCCATTTGTTTCTGGATCTCGCCTAGCTATGGAAAAGTGACAATTTAAGTATTGTAAATGGGGCTGGTTGTGTTTTAAATCAGGGTTTTTAAATGTCACTGTCAGATGTTCGATTTTAAGGTTATAATTTCTGACTATTGTGATCTTACACTGTTGCCTGTTTTACAAATTTTCAGATATAAAAGGATAATAATATGCAGTTTTAAGATTAACAAAATTTACTACTTGGTTTTTGTACATACAAACACAGCAATAATATTGTATATAACAAATATAATGAATTCGGCTCTGCAAACTTATTTCGTCATCCATTTGTATTTCTCGCTTGGGTCTTCCCGTTAACACATTTTAATTACTTATGATATCATAAATTATTGCAACACTGTTAAAATAAGGAATCAGGAGTGGCAACTAATAAAAAATGTAAATGTTGATACTGCAACATAACAACACGAAAGCATGGCTAGGCGAGATCCAGAAACAAATGGAATTGTGTATAGTTTCGCTTTTTACGGCATTATCAAAGTTCACTCTTGATAATGCCGTAAAAAGCGAAACTAGTCAAGTAAATAGAAACAAATAGTGAAACAAACCAAGTGTTTTTAATTTATCCTTTATTATTATTTCAAAATGTTTCACCAAGTGATAAATGAGAAAGTTATTCAAGAGATAGCTAGTGCTAGCAAGACAGTGGCGTACCTCAAGGTTGTTTTTTTTTACTACGTGATAACTTAAATCGTTATTACTCGGTGGAAAACACTCGTTGGGAGTTTCAAACTGAACGCTTTTCAAAAACAATTAATGCCTGAAAATTTACCTAGTACACATCGGGTTATGTATGTACCTAATCAAAACATGGGTATCTTTTCGATGCTACAAAATTGTGATTAAGCTCCTTTCGTTGCTATTCAATTGACTTTATTTTCATTCTAACACAATCTATCTCAATATCCTAATTCTACAATATACAGGGAGTTTTTCTTTAAAGTATACGTATTCCAGATTCACTTTATTTTCTTTAAATCTTTAGATATATGTTGTTTTTACAGGAATTCAATTTGAAGCTTTAAGCGAGTGTTTTCCACTCCCAGGCTAAGCAGGAAGTAAAATTTCGAGTTTAGAAAAGCCCCGTGGGCTTTTCTAAACTCGAAATTTTACTTCATGCGCCACGCGTATAGAACACTAAAATTTTGTGAAATTTATGTATATTTGAACCTTACTTGAAATCAGCGTTTTATACGCGTGGCGCATGAAGTAAAATTTCGAGTTTAGAAAGGCCCAGAAAATTTGTCTCAGGTCGCTGCGCGACCCTCGACAAATTTTCACGGGGCTTTTCTAAACTCGAAATTTTACTTCATGCTTAGTCTGGGAGTGGAAAACACTCGTTTAAAGCCTTGAATTGAACTGTTTTTAAAAAACAAGGAATATCTAAAGATTTAAAGAAAATAAACTAAATTTGGAAAACGTATATTTAAAGAAAAACTCCCTGTATGTTATTATGTTGTATTCAACTTAAATATTATTAGGTTATTACTCATATTAAGTTTAAGATTCATTTCTTGCCTGATGATAGAGCAACTCTCTAAGCAAACCTAAATATCTAATCCATGTTACATATCAAATATTTAGCTTAAATGTTTTGATAGTTGTTGCTTACATTATACGGCTCAGTCAACTTAGCCCCCGAAGTACGACTTTGTTGAAAAAAACTTGTAAGTTAGGCTACTGTTTTCTAGGCATCATCTTTGTAATAGCCAGTGTCTTTGAACATACATAAAGTAATTACAACGCCAACATATTTCTTGGAAGCGGTATTTTATATGCCAATCATGATTTTGTATTGAAATTCAGGAAGTAAATGGTAATACACATACAGGAGCTGAAAGCTCTCACATCAAAGTTTGGATGTGAACTTTTTTTTACCTGATATTTGTGAGAGAATATTTTTTTCATATTCTGCTGGCGCTAGCTCTAAGCAATCTTTTGCACCTAATTTGATTAAAAAAATCTCATTTCGGGGGGCTAGGGTTTAAAATGTTTTATAATCTTTTGGGGTTGTGGGGGTGGCGCTAGCTTTTAAATTGGTAGCGCTAGCTCTGAGGAATCCGAATACTGTAAGAAAACTTGAAAAATCCAAACTCGGGGGGCTAGCATCAACCTAGCCCCCCGAAAGTTCAAACCCCCGTAACTTTCTTGTCTAAACGGCGCTAGCTCTAATTTTTGTGGCGCTAGCTAGCGCTAGCTAAGGCCCGTCTAGCGCAACAGTTATTTTTTAAAAAGTCGAACTTCGGGGGGCTAAGTTGACTGAGCCGTATAAATAGAGGATTGCAATAACATTCAATTACAATTCATTTATTCCTTATTTACTTGCTATCAAAATATGACTCATCATAAATCAGCCAAATTTGGAAAAAATATATTGGGCTCGGTGCAATGTTGAGCAAGAAGCTTGTTATTTGAAATGCATTATAATAACTACCTTATTATTATTATAGTTCTATTCTTTCTAAAATAATTATCAATGAATATGCACGCAGGTAAACCCTACATTTTTTGAAACATTCGTCAAACAAATATTACCTGTGCTCAGTAAAAAATAGTTGATTTGTAACATTAATCTACAACGTCATATTGGTGTTATTCTTACTATTCTTATAGTTTTGATATCATTGATTCGTTGATGAAGTCGCAGTTGGTTCAAATAGGTCCTATTGCTAGAAACACTACAATTTACTTTAATAGTTTTATTGCGAGAAGTTTAATGGCATTTAACAACTGCTTTAACAACGAAAGATTTAAGACGAAATAATGATTTGAACAAGACTGATTGTTATTCGATTGCTTCTGGCTTATTAATCAGCTTAAAAAACTTTAAAATATAATTTAATAATACCGACGCTGTCAAATAATAAGGAAAGCCAATATTAAAGGTATATTACACTTCTTTATTTAAATTAGTGAAACATTTCGTGTTTTCTATATTAGTGAACATGCAGTATAAAAAAATACTTATTCCATTAGCAGTCAGAAAGCATGAAAATAAAACACTAGTACAATAAAATATCGATTATAATTGCGAAATATTAATTTTACGAGAATAAATGCTAACGACGCGAGCCGATTTTGTTAACTATGATTGAAAAAAGAAAAGAAAAACAAACGCGAAGCCGCGCAGCGTTCACCGGCCCAGGGATAAACGCTGGCCGCACGCTGCTCGCCCCTCCAATAATTGTGCAGATGAGTGTACAACGCGTTCAACTAAGAGAAGATCCGCAAGGCGGCGGTATTTTACGGTCTTATTTTTCAAGATTTTTATTTTAACCTGACTCGGGCATGAGCTATCGCATCCTTATGAAATGTTCACATTATATTCCTTATAGTATAAACTAGTAAGATATGGGAATATTTTTTTTTTTATTTTGAAAAATTTAACTGAAAGCAAATTGTTAAAAAAAATGTACTTCTACATTTTACTAGATAATTGGGCTTAATATACGCTGTCAAAATTTCAACTTTCTAGGACCTTTAGTTTTTAAATAAACCTAACAATAAATTTCAGACCACTGTTATATTCCCCTTAAGGGTCTTTTTTGATGTACGAAAATCGCCATTTTTTATTCCAGCCTTCCCAGAAAAGCTAGAGTTACGAAAAAATTCATACATAATCTTGACCCCATTTTAGGACCTGTGTGCATCGCTTTTGATTCTAGCTATTATCGTTTTTCTGAAAAAAAATCATAAAAATTGCAATAATTTTTAATCACGAAATAATCTTCAGAAATTCTCACGGATTTGCAAAACCGATGCACACCGGACCTATTTTTACCCCCTGAACATTTCTGTAAAGTTAGATTTTTACGAAATGGCCTGGGAAGGCTCAAATAAAAATTTTCACTCGTTTTGCAATTTTCCGCATACCGTCACGCCACCTAGTGGTTGTATAGCGGAAATGGGGTATTTTTCAGTTCAGGGTGTCTTTAATAGATGGCGATCTTACGTGACAACAATTTTCGGGATTTCTTTGAAAAAGTCGTTATCTTAACGATTCTAAGAGACTGCTCGTAGATTTTTATGATCTGTTCTCGTGGCTTTTTAGATATTTTGCACTTTTTCTAAACTTTGCTTTTCAAACTGCTGTTTTTACAGCAAACTTATTACGAAATTGCTATCTTAATAGCAATTCTGAGTTGTTTTCACAACTTTTATTATTTTATTATAGAATTTTTTTTACACGTGTGTTTTTTTTTGTAGGGCCAACAGTGTGAGGGTGTGCGGAAATTCAAAAAGAATGGGTTGCAAGCGTATTGTGCAAAAGGCTATAATCAGGCGAGTGTTTAAACACAATTCGCAAATAAATACACAGAAAGAACATTTATTGTCACTACGAAATTAATTCTTCTTGTAAGATGAATCCGGGTGTATTGTAGTGTTATGTAAGCGTTCAACATGTTATTAATAATATTCGAGTATAAATAAACTTTCAATTAACTTAAATCAAATATATATTTCATTACATGCAACCACAGGATATACAGTTTTGTAGTAATAATGTATATAGGCATTCTAAACATGGTGACTATATACCTTATACTATAACAAAAACTTTGAAAGGGAAAACTGCAGAAGAGGAACAAAACGGAAATGATCGACAGGTACAATTACACAATATTGAATTATAATCCTTCTGGTATTTTAAATAAGATAATTCCATGTCTGTTATAACATTTAAAATATCTCTTAGAAATGCAGGTAACTCTGTTGTACCAAAATTTATTAATGAGAACATATTGATGTGTTCATAAAAAATAAAAGATTACGATTTAATAGCTCAATTTCATGGAATGTAACTTTCTTAATAGGGTTGCATGAATGAAGGTAGGTTTATAAAATAAAATAATTAACAATGAGTAATAACAACAACATTTATTAATAGTTTATATACAGGAACAAAATTTAAATATAAATGAAAAGTATGGCATCAATGAATTTCGGTGACCCACTGCATTTACACTATTTATCGTTATTAATTCATTCAGTACATTTCACGTTTTCATTAGCTGTGTTTTTATTTTTCTGTTATTCATTTTTTTCTATGGTTTTATACAATCTCTGGGAGATTATTTTTATTTAACGATCTTATCATTTCTGCTAACTACTACTTCTGCCATATAGTTGTAGATATGAAACTCTTATTTTATTTTAATAATAAATAAATATATCATAAACTAAAGATATAATAATTATTTATTATTTATTATTAAGTTCAAAATTAAGAGCTAATTCTGCAATTTGTAAAGAATCGCCTTAATAGAACATTTACTGTAGAGCTGCCACTTCAAGATGGAATTCAATGGACGGTTTGAACATCAATGAGAGGATCGATCTGACCAGTGATGAGGACATGCCATTCTTGGTGGAGAGAGGTAACAGAGAAGATCCGTATGATGTTTCTGGTAGACGGATTGTGAACATTGCCTCATTTTGTTTTAGAATATTTAGAACATAACTGCTCATATATTGCTCAATGCTAACTCAAACAAAATATTATGCCACTTATTAATTTAGGAAATGTTTGGAAGACAAAATAGAAACCAAAACTGCACTAAAAACCGCAGAGGAAATTGATAAAGCTGTAGAGAACCTTACACGTGCGATTCAAGAAGCGGCATGGGAATCCACTCCAGTGACAAAGAATTCTAGGAAAAGGCAAACTACCTCAAAATTGGTACAAGAAGCAATTCTTGAAAAAAGAAAACTACGGAAAACTTGGATGGAAACAAAATTTCCCCAAGATAAAACGAAATTTAACAAAGCCGTACGAGATCTAAAAGACCTAATTGCATCACAAAAAAACATGGAAGTGAAAAAATATCTGGAAGAATTATCACCCTCGGAAGTGACAGACTATTCACTATGGAAAGCCACCAGGAAACTCAAACAACGCCAAGTAAATATTCCACCAATAAGAAAACCGGACGGTAGTTGGGCGAGGGATGATAAGGCCAAAGCGGACAATTTTGCAGAACATCTAGTTCATGTATTCCAACCTCACTTTAGAGAAATCAGCACAGAGGAAGATAATGAAATAATCCAGTCTCTGGAATCTCCACACCAGCTAGCACTTCCCATTAATTCGATAAAGATAAAAGAGCTCAAAAATACAATCAAAAATGATTTGAATCCCAAAAAAGCCCCAGGTTATGAACTAATAACAGGAACAGTCATTAAACAGCTACCAGATAAAGCGCTGACACATCTCACACACATTTACAATGCGGTACTAAGAACGGGATATTTTCCATCGCAGTGGAAAGTAGCGCAGATAAGAATGATTCCAAAACCAGGAAAACCTGCTGAAGAAGTCGCATCCTACCGACCAATAAGCTTGCTACCTATCCTATCGAAGCTGCTGGAGAAATTATTAATGAAACGACTGAAACCGATTATAACCAAGCTACAACTCATCCCCGAACACCAGTTTGGCTTTCGCAAAAAACACGCCACGATAGAACAAGTACACCGTGTAGTGGAAGTTATCAGAAACAGTCTAGAAAACAAAAAGTTTTGTACAGCAGCCTTCCTGGATGTAAGTCAAGCTTTCGACAAAGTCTGGCACCAAGGACTATTTTACAAACTGAAACGAGACCTTCCACACCCATTTTATCAACTACTAAAATCATACCTGAGTAGATAATTTATGGTGAAGTACGAAGAAACGACATCAGTACTATACCCAATATCATCCGGGGTACCGCAGGGGAGCGTTTTAGGACCAATTCTTTACCTTATCTACACGGCCGACTTACCGACAACACTAAATACAAACACATCGACATTCGCTGATGACACGGCTATTATGGCAGTAAATCGTAATGCTGAAGAAGCTTCCCAATGTTTACAAGCGGCCCTGGACAATATACAAGAATGGTTGAGAAAATGGAGGATTAAAGCAAACGAAACAAAGTCAGTGCATGTAACTTTCACACTGCGAAAAGGAACCTGTCCACCAGTTCACATAAACCAACAGCAGCTACCACAAGCAGAAGATGTCAAGTATTTGGGTATGCACCTTGACAGAAGGCTTAGCTGGAGAAAGCACATTTTCACGAAGCGGAAACAGCTGGGATTAAAATTCAGTAAGCTCTACTGGTTAATTGGTCGCCAATCTGAACTATCGCTTGAAAATAAACTACTAGTGTACAAAGTTATATTAAAACCTATATGGACATACGGAATTCAACTGTGGGGCACTGCGAGTTCCTCAAATGTAGAGATCCTACAAAGATTCCAATCAAAAACATTAAGAATAATCACAAATGCTCCCTGGTATGTAAGAAATGAGTTAATACACAGAGATTTACAAATGACCGAGGTTAAAGACGAAGTGAAGTGCGTGACTGCGCGATACATCAAAAGACTAGAAGTGCATCCAAACCTGCTAGCCCTGAATTTACTGGACAACAGTAAAACGACCTATCGCCTGAAGCGACACCACATATTGGAATTGCCGTATAAATAAAACAGACATTGAAATGAAATGAAATTAATTAAATTAAATAATGAAAACACATCATATATTTAAGAACAATTAGTTAAGTCTTAATGTAGACCTTGACCTCACGCAGTTGAAATGTACTTTAAACCATTAGATGAATGCCCATGGGTAGATTGCTAATTATTAAAGGTGTTAAATAAAAAAAAAAAAACTTATTAATTATATACAGACTCCACCAAAAAATGTATTTTTTGTATTTGTTTTACATTTATATACTGATCACACATGTAATACTGTCTTCAGTTAAGCACATACTTACTTTAGATGTTCAAAATGTTGGCCGTTGGCAGTCAGACAGATAACAGAATGACAAGTGGTCGCTGTAATTTACATCGGTCAATGTTTCAATGGAGCATGCTGCACAAGCCGCTGTAATCTTGCGGCGAAGATCCTCCAGCACCTACAAGGCCGTAGCCAGGTATTTTTTTTAACTACGAATCCCCCCCAAAATATTCAAATACTAAAATTTTTAAAAATTTCAAAATCTTCGCTGTAATTTTCCAAAATGGAATTATTGAAAATTTTGGGGAGTGAATTTAAGCTCCCCTATCCCTCCCCTTGACTACGGCCTTGTTGGAACTGGAGGAACTTCGGCAGAAGATTACCGCGGCTCGTGCAGCGATCTTCATTGACACGTTGACCGACATTACTGTGAGGACCGTGGCGTTCCTTTATGCGACTGGCCGCCAAGGGCCAACATTTGCACATCTAAAGTAACCATGTGCTTAACTGAAGACTGTACTACATGTATGATGAGTATTTTAATGTAAAAGAAACTCACAATACATAGTTTTCGTTCTTTAAAGATTGTATACATTTTTCTGGCAGACTCTGTATGTATAGTACTTGTAACATTTACTGTAATTTCCTGTAGCTAACTTTTTGAAATTTTCTACGATAATATTTATTTATAGATGTAAACGTAAAATAAAGGTTTTTATTTAGGTAACCATTCTTGTCTTTTTTATTCCTTGAGAATTGAAGCATGGGCTTATAGGCTGGAGAAAACAAATTGTAGTTATGAATATAATAACCACAATTGCATTTCCTATTTAGACGTATTCCATAAGCAATAAAATAGAATGCATTATTCATCGAGTGTTACATTGCAAGTGCTGATTACTTTAATCAGTCAGCAATTAAACTTCTTAAAAAAGTATTTTTATTCACAAATTGTTTATACATTTGCATTACGATAAAAGAGACATGCTTAAGATATCTTACAAATTTAAAACATATTGTCAGCTGTTGATTTAATTGTAGTTAACTTCTCAGCCACGATTAACTTCCTGCGGTGCAGGCGGGCAAAAGCCTGAATAACACACTATTCTGTCACCGTTTCTGCCTACTAAAATACCAATAACATAAGTATTTGCTACTTTTCATTTCCAGTGCAAGTAAAAGTGATGGTTCTCACTGATCAGGGGGTGTATTCACAGCATTGATGCAATTTGTCGTCGGTGAGAAGTCACACTGAAACGTCGTTTTGGAAACAATTTACTAAACCGTATAGAGTAATTTCAGTGCAACTTCTCACTGATGACAAATTGCGTGGGTGCTGTGAATATCCCCCGAGTATTTTTGCAAATACCAAAATAAAAACAAATATTACATAACCTCCTTATCCATTTGCTTCTGTTATGTGATTATTACAGCAAAACCCAGTACTAATAAGTAGAGTCAAACATGAATCGTAAAATATCGAAATCACATTACGATCACATATTATTTTATTTTTCACTTTCACTTTATATAAAATCGGATACACAATTCAAAATAACCAACCAAACGATGAAATTGCAAGGATTTGACAGAAGTAAAATTAAAAGAACAGCGCAAAATGTTAGAAAGAGATGGATGCACAGCTCTGGCTCGAAAATAAAAATGTATCGAGAAATGAATAAATGTTTACCCCGCCAACGCGTGAAAAACCGGTTCCGTGCCGCTAACAAACAAAGTATCGCATGACGAGAATTTTATAGAAATCATATATGATGAACAACTGTGTTGTAAAACCAATTCCATGTCCACCATCGCCACCAGGGGCGCATTTTCCTTTAGACTCGATTTTGTCAAGGTCAAAAAGTGAAAAAGATCCTTAATGGATTAAATTATATAAAGAGATATTTTTGGAAGATAATAAAAGATAGGCAATCTAATTTAGAACTAAATATATTGTTGGCTACAATGGAAGATTTTAGGGATACACGTAATCCTACAGTTGGAAACACTGATTAATAGATGATGTATACAAGATAAGTAACCTTGTTTTTAAGATAAATAAATGTTTTGTTTTCATCACTTATCAATTCGAATTTTTAAGAAGTGTCAAAGTTAAAGAAGAAACTAAACTAAAACTATAAGGTAATTTTAATTGCTTACAACCATAATATAATTATTATCAAAACATTTTCTCAAATTTAAACATTTCGTTTTTCGACAATTTTCAAAATTCTGGCAAATTTCAACATTTTTACTAACAGACCATACAATTCTAGATAAAGACAATAAACTCTATTATTATTATATTAAGATTCTGCAGGCCATGCGGGCGCCCATGACTGCAATATTAGATTGTTCCTGATATCATTTTGTATCCTTTCTGCTTCCTCTTTGTTTTTACAGTTTATTAGAACAATTCCATGTTTTGTTTGTCTTACGCCTATTATACCGGGTGTTGACTTGGCGGACGCAACATAGGAAATCCCATGTAAATTTTGAAATGTTCAAATTTTGGCTCCCCTATTTATTTTAGAAACAAAATGTATTTACCCTTTTTGTAGAGCGAAAAATTCTGAATTCATTCGTGTTAACGTTTATCACTTTACGTTTCTCTAAGTTAGAATAATTAAGAAAAAGTAATGTGATTTTATAAAAATAATGACATGCCATGGAATTGAAACAACAATTGCGGATGTCAAAATGGCAAAAGATATCGCAGTCACTTGATTAAAGTAAATGTTTTCGAAATGATTTACACTACACAAGAAAAACTCCTCCTAAAAAAGTGGTATTGTGCAGACCACAGTTATCACGATGTTTGCGTTATGTTTTTTTTTTCCGTTAATTAAGTAACAGCAATATCTTGTGCTATTTTGACATCCGCAATTGTTGTATCAATTCCATAGTATGTCATTATTTTTATAAAATCACATTATTTTTTCTTAATTATTTTAGCTGTAAATTTTCTGACATTCGTTGCGTTTAAAACACTATAATATTGTCAAATTTATGTATATTCGAACTTCACTTAAAATCTCGAGACAAATTTGTTGGGCTTTTCTAAACTCGAAATTTTACTTCATGCTTAGTCTGGGAGTGGAAAACACTTGTTTAATGCTTTAAATTGAACTTTAAAAAAAACAGGGAATATCTGCAATCGTTGTATCAATTCCATGGTATGTCATTATTTTTATAAAATCACATTACTTTTTCTTATTTATTCTAACTTAGAGAAACGTAAAGTGTTAAGTGTGAACATTCATAAAATTAGAATTTTTCCCTCTACAAAAAAGTGAAATACATTTTGTCTCTAAAATAAATAGGGAAGACAATATTTGAACACTTTAAAATTAACATGCGATTTCCTATGTCGCGTCCGCCAAGTCAACAACCGGTATAATATATTCCATTTGTTTCTGGATCACGCCTAGCTATGGAAAAGTGACAGTTTAAGTATTGTAAATGGGGCTGGTTGTGTTTTAAATCAGGGTTTTTAATTGTCACTGTCAGATGTTCGATTTTAAGGTTATAATTTCTGACTATTGTGATCTTACACTGTTGCCTGTTTTACAAATTTTCATATATAATAGGATAATCATATGCAGTTTTAAGATTAACAAAATTTACTACTTGGTTTTTGTACATACAAACACAGCAATAATATTGTATATAACAAATATAATGAATTTGGCTCTGCAAACTTATTTCGTCATCCATTTGTATTTCTCGCTTGGGTCTTCCCGTTAACACATTTTGATCAACTCCATCCATCCACCTTAATTGTGGTCATTCTCTCTTCTGTTGGCCCTCAGTATTTTTTTGTAGAATTGCAAATTTATTCCCACCCTCTTGTGATACTGATAATTTTCATGTCAAACAATTTTTAAGCCCTCATTCCACTTTTGAATCTTCTGATGTTTGTTCTGAGCCAGATTCCCCAAGCGAAATAATAAAAGGAGGAATGGTTTCAAAAGAAAGGTTCCATATGTGTTTTGTCCAGTCATCCGAAATAAGTTTTTCACAATGATCACAGAAATTTTGCCACATATCGGATGTACATTTTGAGAGAGACTCAAGCCATAAATTCTGAACACGATCCTTAGATGGTTGCTTAGAATTTATGTGCTTATTGTAGTAAGTCTTACAAAACCCCCATGCCATTTCAATTGGATTGTATTGACAATGGTATGGCGTAATCTAAGAACTTCTGCCCGTTCTTTCTCAAAATGTCATCAACTACGTAAATTTTGTCATTTGATCGAAAAGGTATAAATAAAGCCCATAGTTCCTTTTTGGTTAATTTTGGATTGAATTTTACATTGTGTTTAACCAACCACCCCTGCATTTCGCATTTCTTACAAGAAAATGAAGGAGTTTTGTCTAATTGCACAGAATGGTATGCAGCATTATCCATAATAACTACACATTTCCCTGAAAGCTTAGCCAAAGCAGGAATAAGTTGATTAACCACCCAATTTTGAAAAGTATTACCATCCATTGTGGCATGGTAATCTCGGTCATTGTTTTTCGAATGTAATAAAAAATCGCACCCATCCAAAAACCCACCCCTATACCCAGCATGTAGAATGGTGAAGCGTTTGCCTTCATTTCGCGTGGCGAAATAATTGTTGCAAGATTAACAATAAACCTCTTGAAAATTAAAAAGAGGATTACTTATGATATCATAAATTATTGCAACACTGTTAAAATAAGGAATCAGGAGTGGCAACTAATAAAAAATGTAAATGTTGATACTGCAACATAACAACACGAAAGCATGGCTAGGCGAGATCCAGAAACAAATGGAATGGTGTATATGCACTGCCAGTTCTGCAGATTTAATTTATTTTTTGATGTTTTCTTTTATGTTAGTTGAATTTTCTTTAGTGGATTTAAATATGACTACATATTCTGACTACACGTTAGCACAAGATTCGCCTTTGGTTGCATCTTGTATTGGTATATTTTTTCTTGCTAGCTTTACCTTTGCACTGAAGCTGTTGTTTTATTTTAGTATGGAAATGACAAACGACGCGTTAAATACGAATATAGAATCTGACGAAAATGACGAAGGAGATACTGTGCTTTGTGTCCTATCGAAAAATAATAAAATGGCAGCTGCTTACTACAAAATAACTGAACGAGTAGTAAGAAAAATTTATTTATTGTATTTTTCTCTTTATATTTTTACTTATACCTTTATTCGCGTTAAGATTAATGCTAGGAAAACATAAGGCTTATTTGACTTTGATCGCTGATTGGCCGAATTTCGAGGAAAACTCACAAAGCCGATAAATTCGTTTTATTCCCCACTCACACTCTTGAGGTTATGGTAAACTATGTGTTAAAAGTCAGAAGTGCCAATCTAATTTAAAATTCAAAGCCTAATCTAATTTCTGTTTCAAATGTTCGCACGGTATTTTAAAAATGTTCTATTTTAAATTGTTCTAGTTATATGTCTTGAATGATATGGTCGATCTTCAACCAGAATATATCGCCACAAAATCGTTAGTTCGTCAACTACAAACTAAACACATAATAACAATGGGGAGTGTTTGTGACCACTTCATAAAATCTTTAATTAATGTCGTTAGCGATCAAGATACCCACACAACAGTTGATTCTGACCAACTGAAGACTGTTCCGAATAAAATGACGTTACTACATTCAGGCGAATTCAGTACAGTATATTTATATTAATTTTACAAATAATAACTAACTGCCTTATTAATAGATTTTAATATTTTTATGAAAATTCCCTGTATAATAACATAGGAAAAACTTGTTAACTAATACCGTACGATCATTTAAATAATAAATTAGAGTAAACGGCATTTTTTTGTGCAGTTGCCCAGAATTTTAATTAAATGATGGAATTAATTTGAGGTTATGGTAAACTATATGTTAACAGTCAGTAGTGCCAATCTAACTTTAAATGATCGCACGGTGTGTGTTATCATGGGAATAATTCATTGAAGATAAATTAATATAATTTTAAACTATGTATTATAGATCCAACTAGCTGTGAGTATAGAGTAAAGTCCTTACACTTATCATCCGAGCCTGAAAATATAGTACATGACAGCGGAAGAGAGCTATATTTACGCTCTTTAGTAAATTTCGAAAGTAAACTCTGCGTTTTCGCATTGGGTGCGCTTGTAAAGTTTATCGAGAAATCTTGGGCACACCTATGCGTCGATAATTCGGACCAGTTGTGTTTCTTTCACATCCAACAAATAACTCTGTAAGTTTAAAGAATAAGAACTGACGTAAAATTAAGAATTTTTAACGATGAAAATCTTTTGTTGTTGAAGCAATATTAAATAATGTGTGTAATTATTTTATTAGAGAAGATAATGTGTTTATCGATCAGACGACTTTCAATGCGCTGCACGTTTTTCAAAAGATGAGACATGATTCAGGTTTTAAACATGGGCGGATGTCGAGTTCGCGCGAAGGGACCAGTATTTTCAGATTGTTTGCTCAGTACTGTATTTCTAAAGTGGGATATTTAAAAATGAGGTACTTACAAGTGTTTACTATATTTGTTGTTATAATAAAAATGCATTACAATAATAATAATAATAATAATACGGGAATATCGACAATCTTAAAAATGTCTGGTGCATTCACCAAAAACAAAAATTATAAAATATATCAAGAAGTATATTAATACTATAGATACCATAGGTACAGGGAGTTTTTATTTTAAGTATACATACCCCGAACTGTATAGTAACTCTCCAGATATTTGTTTCTTTTGAAAAGAGTTCGAATTGAAGCTTTAAACGAGTGATTTCCACTCCCAGATTAAGCATGAAGTAACATTTCGAGTTTAGAAAAGCCTGAAAATATGGTTTGGTCGCGTAGTGGAGCGGAGCGGAGGCTTACTTCATGCGCCACCCGTATAAAACATTGATTTCAAGTGAAGTTCAAAATATTCCACTAAAGAGTATGCTACAGAAAGGTATATTTTGAACTTTTCAATAATTTAATGTTTAGTACGCGTGGCGCATGAAGTAAAATTTTGAGTTTAGAAAAGCCTGAAAATTTGGATTGGTCGCGTAACTCGAAATTTTACGTCATGCCTAATCTGGGAGTGGAAAACACTTGAAAGAAACTTCAAATTGAACTAAAAAACAAAGAATGTTGGAACATTTACAGCATATGCAGATGTATTCTTAAAATAAAAGTCCCATGTATAAAAAAGTACTAAGTTCTTTGAAACAAAGTACTAGTATCATATGTTCAATAAAAAAAAAACCTGTAGAGTGCTATGATTTTATCTTTTTTTTTTAAATTTATGTTGGCTACACGCTTTAGGAATTGTCATATAAAACGTCAGACATAATAATTATAATGTATAATTTCAGAGTTGCCAACCTACAATATATTCCATAGCACTCTAGAGGTTTTATTTTATTGAACATACCATATATTTGTACGCTAGGATAAAATTAGGTGTTTCAATTTTTATTACTGAAATAAAAGATTTGTGAGTTCATGATATATTAGAGTATACAAAAATATTCCTTGTCAAACTCATAGAACTTTAAGAATCAGTGTTATTTTACTCTCCGGTAACTTTTTGGATTGGTGCATGCGTCCTGAATTTTCAAAACATCTCGGTATTTGCGTTATTATTATCAATCAATAAATTCCTCTTGACTCATAAAATATTTTATTATTCAAGAAATTTAATGTTGATGCCAATAAAAAATATCACCGAACTCAATTACCGCTTGGATTTCATAAGTTTCATTCTTCACCCGAAAAACAGAGGCTTAGTGGAATTACTCGAAGAGAATTTGAAATACATAGAAGATCTCGATGTAATGTTGACTCCAATCATTTAGCCTAATCTTATTTCAACGTATCTTTTTTTTTCTTTAAATTTTAGATGATTTTGATCAAGGTTAACAATTCTAGAGGAACACGCAATGACTGGGAAGTGCTGTATCGGGCAAGTAGTTATTATTAGTAATATTGTCTAACTGTTTACACAGGGCGACAAAAAACTTTTTTTTGTGCAATGAATTTTAGATCTAATTATTCGTATTTTTAAGCCACTGATTATAAAATTGCTATCACTTTGTCTGTATCAGCTCTAGTTTTGAAGATACAACATAATCAATAATTTTCGTCATTTTTCGAAGAACCATTTTGATTCAATTGAAAATTGGCCTCTGAGGAACTGTTACCGGCGATAAATGTTTAATCGTGGGAAACAATTGGCAATGCACTGGCCAACCGTATAGTCACAGTAGAACAGGGTGGGGAACGGATCACCTGTAAAATTGACAGAGGCTGTCCACAAGGAGGTGTCTTATCACCTCTACTATGGAACATGGTTCTGGACAGCCTTTTCGAACTTCAGCAACTAGGCTTCTGTGTGACAGCCTATGCTGATGATCTGGCCATGATTGTAAGTGGCATATTTGAAGACGTTCTATGCGACCAAATGCAACGAGCTCTAAATACAGTTTCGCGGTGGTGCAATGATCACTCCTTATCGATAAACCCTAACAAGACGGAGATGGTCATGTTCACCAAGAAAAGGAAGGTGACGAAAAGAGCACCAAAATTATTGAATACAATGCTGCAGTACAGCGATGAGGTGAAAAGAGCTGTGACGAATCCTGGTAAAAAGGATTCGAATCACGAATCCGAATCACCTAATATGATTTGAATCACGAATACTCGAATAAAGGATTCGTAAGAGATAAATATGATTCGAATCCTGTTTTTTCGAATCACGAATACAAATTCTTTAAGAATAAATTTGATTTTATTATTTTTCGCAACCATTAAATATCTGATTCCTTGTTACTCTGATTAAAGATGTATTTGTGTATTTTTGAACTTCACTATAAATCAGTGTTTTGTACGCGTGGCGCATGAAGTAAAATTTCGAGTTTAGAAAAGCCCGAAAATTTGTCTCGGGTTGCTGGGCGACCCTCGACAAATTGTCACGGGGCTTTTCTAAACTCGAAATTTTACTTCATGCTTAGCCTGGGAGTGGAAACACCCGTTCAAAACTTCAAATTGAACTCTATTATAAAATCGACGAATGCCTGAAAATTACGTAAATAAAAAATTCACTGAATATCATTAAAACCGGAAAAGTCAGAGAAAAGTCAATGAATTATATTCATATTGAACAAATCAAATAATATAAAACAAAATTTTGAAAACTAAATTATTATCTTTAAAAACATTTTCAGTGATTTAATGTTCTTATCAAAGCATTCAGTTTGAAGTTTCGAACGAGCGTTTCCACTCCCAGACTAAGCATGAAGTAAAATTTCGAGTTTAGAAAAGCCCCGTGAAAATTTGTCGAGGGTCGCGCAGCGACGCGAGACAAATTTACTGGGCTTTTCTAAACTCGAAATTTTACTTCATGCGCCACGCGTATAAAACAGTGATTTACCGAGAAATTTAAAAAGACACAAAAGAAATTTTTCAAGTTAATCTTTACAATGAATTATTTTTTACGATTCAAAACCTTTTGTAAGTATTCGAATCCTTTTATAAATATTCGAATCCTTTCATGATTCGAATCACCCACATTTGGATTCGAATACAAATCCTCTTAAAAAAATGTAACGAATCCGGATCACGAATCCAGTTGAACTAAAGTATTCGAATGCCTTCTTGAATCCTCTAAAAGGATTCGAATCCTGAATGATTCAAATCCTGCCTAGCTCTGGAGGTGAAATACCTGGGCATCACTCTCACAGAAAACTGAACTAGAAGAAGCACATTGACATCAAAACAGACAAAGCCAGAAGGGCCCTTTGGCAATGCCGTTGGGCAGTGGGGAAAACCTGGGGGTTGAAACCGCGCACAACGATGTGCCAGCATAAGGCCCATGCTAACATACGGCGCTTTAGTTTGATAAACTTAAAGTAGTGTAACGTATATTTTATGTTATATCTTAGAAATTTGAGCTCCTAGACAAAAAACGAATGCCTTTTTAGAATTCAGGCCATCAAATTACTGTTGGCCTGTGTTATAAATAATAATACCACTAGTGAAATAATTATCATCGATGGAATTTTTTAGTCAATCCCGAGCTGCAGATTTAGCGAGTGTGTTGATGTTTTTTTTTAAATTTTACTCAATTTTTTTAGACTATTTATCATACATTACATTTAAAAGAGTTATGCGCACCATACGTTAACGAATCCCCGTATTTTATGATCTTCGTCCAATCAGTAACCGATTCACTGTACGGTATTGAAATGTGTATTGATAACACAATGGATTTCAAGACGAAGAATACATCAAATAGGGTCACTATCAAGGAAGGTTTAGATGCTATTTTGGATAAAAGTAAGATTTATCATTACGTAGATATTTTATCAACCAGATGAAAATCTCGATCAATTTAAGATAAAATGATGAAAGAAAATACGAAGAAACATGTCGAAGCGGCTGCTAGAATTGTGCTGGATCAATTACCCGAGTATTTAAAGGAGTGTTCCGTCATTTATATTCCTGATATGGGTCACGTGATTTCGGTTAAGAAGTGGAGCGAAACTTGCGATCCTAATGAGTTGATTAATTTCGGATTTCAATTCATGGTTTGTTGTTGAACTTTGGAGATGATTTTTATTGCAATACATGTTTTTCTTTCAGTTCGAATTGAATGATAATTTGCATTACAAAAATCCTTTATGTCAAGGTAAATACTACTAATTTCTTCATTCATGTAAGGTTATATATCGATCAACTACAACTTAGCCCAGATATTATTAATTTACCAATATTAGTATAAACCATCTACTAAAAATACTTATTAAAAATCGCTCATGATGAAGTTATACGTACCATAAAAAAAATCATAAGGATTATGCAGCTCATATAATGATTAACTAGTATTTTTTCTCTCCTGTAAAATTTGGCATTTTGGACTTAGAAGGTTTCATAAGTATTTAATCGATACTTTGATTCACGTAATGATTAGGGCTTTGCATTTTGTACCAGAGGATTTAGGCATTAGTTATAAAATATATTTCGTGCATGTGTTCGACTTAGCGTACTGTATTGCGGTATGTCATGATCCCGTTGTGCGTGTGAAAGTGAATTACAAGACTTATCTTAAAGTATACAATTTTCAGAGTTGGACCATTACTTAACCGACATAGAATTACAAATCCTCACTCACGAAAACCGCATCATTGAGCGTGTCGCCGTTTTTGTAAAGAGATTCAACAACTACATCCGAAAACCAGTTCAACATTTAGGCTTAATCGATTGGTAATAAAAACACAACCACAATTTCTTCGCATACCTTTACCCCGCGATCAATTTTTAGCTTCATAGCCATGTCGAAAGTGGCAACCGAAAAATCCTACATATGCCCAAGTTTAAACCAAAACAACATGCACGAAATACAAAACGGTAGACATCCTCTCGTGGAGTTGTACAGCGGAAATTATGTGTCTAACGATTTTTATTCTGGCGGACGTTACCCTAATATAAAAATAATCACAGGGCCTAATGCTAGCGGGAAGAGCGTCTATTTAAAGCAAACTACTATTATTATTTATTTAGCACATATTGGGTCCTTTTTACCTGTATCTGCCGCTAATATCGGGATGGTGCACAGTTTGCATTCGAGGATGCACGCTACTGAATCCGCTGTTTTGCACTTGTCAGCTTTTATGATTGATTTAATGCAAGTGAGTAATAAGTAAAAACCGTAGATTAAAAATTACGACTACCGGAAATTAATTAAATATCGTAACGTTTTTTTACAGATGGCGCAAGCTTTACATAACGCCCGATCATCCTCACTTGTTCTAATGGACGAATTTGGCCGAGGAACAACGGGTCATGGCGGCTTAGCCTTACTCGTCGGGGGCCTTCTTAAATTTCTAAAACAAGGAGACGCATGTCCGCACATCCTCGTTTCCACTCATTTAGAAATTTACCCAGAGTTGATTGATTCGCCGCAGGTCCAGTGGTTGAAACTGGATCACATCAAGGACCCGGCCATGAATGCAATTGTTTTCCTTTATAAAATTGCAGAGGGAATTTCATCCAGCTACGCCATGGAAATTGCTGCTTCTGCCGGGATGCAGCAAGATGTCGTCGAAAGGGCACACCAGATATTGAACTCGAATGTGATTCGACCCGATGGCAACTGCATACCAAATAGGTTCAAAGTGCAATCGAGTCAGGTTGATAATGAGTTTTTAAAAAATATTTTAATACCGGAATTTGATGATTAATTTGTTAGCTTTACGTTTCTAGTTTCCAAGAATGATTAAGTAAAAAATTTGTTAATCAAGACTAAGGGCCAGTTACACTAAACAAGGTCAGCTGTTATTTTTAAGTCGAGTTCAGAGATAAACCGAGTTCAACGTTTTGATACAGCTGGGCCTTAATTTGTAAAAGTTCTTAACTGAAGTTTAAATTATAAACGATCAATCATTGCAATAAATATTAATTAAAAAGAAGGCAAATGATTAAAATTAAAAATATATTTTGTGTCATATAATTTACAAAAAACGAGTAAAACAAGCAAAAGAAAAAAATCATTTAGTTTTCTTTTTATCCCTTGCATTTTTCCTATCCATTGAATTAAGCTCACTCTGCTGCATCGAAGCCTCGGCGTAAATCTTCTTAACCTTCTCCTTCCTGACGAGATCACTATAAAACCACACAAATAAACACCCGCAAAAATTAACACCCAGCAAAAAACAAACCTTTCAATCTTTTTGGAAATCTTAATCCTACCCAAGAAGGCCTTATCTCTCCTAATCTCCCTGAGCGCACCTTTCTTCTCTTTCTTAACCTTGTGCAACAACTTATCCCTCTCCGTTTTTTCTTTAGACTGCACTTTATGCCTCTTACCATCGTAAACCTTCACGATATTCGGCTCGTACAACCTCAAAGCTTTCGGTTTCTTTTTCTCCATCACCAAAAACTCCAATTTCCTATTCCCGTTATACTCCTCCAGGATTTTCACAAATTTCAAAATTTGTTCCGATATTTCAGTGGGGTAAAACTTCATAGGTAACTTTTTCAAATAACTTAAAGGTACTTCAAATATTTCAGGACAGGATGAATAGGCTTGGAAGTTGTTGTAAAACTGGTGTAAAAGACCTACGGTTGTATTCATCGCTTGTGTTTTAAATGAATTGTCAAAGTCTTTATTGGATAATAAATCAGTGCTGTCTAGTTTTAAGTTTTCTTGTGATTTGTGCGATTCTGTGAGTGCCAAGGCTGCGGAAATGTTTTTAAAAGGGGGCAGCACTTTTATGATTCTTACTCCTGATTTTGGTATTGCCATGTGGATTATTCCAGAAAGGAATTTTATTGCAGCTGGTAAATATCTTTTAGATAAGGTTGTATACTGAAAATTGATTTAAAAGCATTAAAATTAATATTTACAATTTTAGAATTTGCTTTGTATTTACCAGGTAATCAATGTCAACTGTCCTGAGTTGGCAATATTAGATTAGGTAATCAACATAATAAACATGTTAAATGTTTGTATTCAAATGAATGTGATCATATTGAACTTATGATTATCCAAATTGCAGTCAAGATTGCTTAATCAAAGATGTAGGTAAAACAATCTTCTTAACGAAAACTTCATTTATGATGTAACAAACAAAAATAAGTTTATAAATACTCATACTGACTTAAGTAAATGTTCAAAATGACCACCTTCATACTCTAAACAAAGGTCCAGATGCTGTCTTCGTTCTGGGTTCCACTTCGAAAGTGCACCATAACAATAAATATATCGTGCGAACTGTAAACGACATTGTTAATAAATTCGGAGAAAACAATAAACGCAAGTGACAGCACAATGTCTGACAGTTCAGCGGAAATAATAAATTACTGAATCATGTTTGTAAACTTTCAAACATAAAAATGTACTAATGTCGGGATTATTTTGTTGCTAACCCTGGAGACTTGAGATTGACGACCCTGTACATGATATAAATATAATAAAATAATTATAACATATTTTCTGTAAGTATATTAGATGTTGAAAAAGAAAAAAACAATCAAACTTACCTCAGCTATTATAGAAACTAAAAACAATCCATAAGCGACATCCCTCCTCGTCCTCACCTTACACGTCGTCAGTATCTGCTCCACGAAAACAATCGAAGGCACGACCACAGAATGCTTGAAATCGGACGTCGAGAACAGCACACTGATCAACTTCAAATAAATCAACACATCCACACCAGGAAACTTGGTCCTCGCTTCCCTGAAATCCCCCTCTTTCTCCTTAATCACCTCCCGCACGCTGCTATGCGCACTCTCTGGATTAATTTGAGCCAAATCGAACAGTTGCGGTACTAAATAAGTGAACACCCGAAAACAATTTTTCATCGATTCTTCATCTCTGACGTCCCCGCTTATGTCACTTAAATACTGCAGGAGGTAGATAAAGAGATAACTCAGTGATTCTTTGTTGCCCTCTTTTAAACTGGGATGGTTGCATTTGATCATCCTTTCGATGATTATGGCGTGATGTTGGGGGGGTTGATTTTGTAAGGTTTCTTGGAGGTTTTCGTAGGTTTCGGGAAGAGAGTAAGTGTAGGGAAGCTCTTTGCGAGCTTCCTCCATCATTTCCTTTCTTTTAATTAAATCCTGCTTGATTTCCTCAATATCTTTCGCCTCTTTCAATTTTTTAGGTTGAAATGTTGCTTCTTCTTCAAGATCAATTTTTCTCTTATTATTTGATGAATCTGGTAAAGAGGGTTTACTCTTTTTTAAATTGTTATTGATATTTGTTACAATTTCATCTTCGATTGTTTCCTCATCATCTTCATTTTCTTCAAATTCGTCTTCGTTTATCCCCTCATCCTCATCATCTTCTTCATTACTGTTAACTAATTCATCTTCTTCATTACCATTAACAAATTCATCATCATCTTTTTTATTGCAATTAACTAATTCATCATCTTTCTCCTCATCATCATCACCATTTTCAATGAATTCATCTTTATCCTCAATACTGTTTGTTACACATTCATCGTCACTTTCGCTGCAGTCACTTTCTTTCAAGTCGGAAAGATTGTCTATGGCATCATCCGACTCTTCCTCGTCCTCTTCGTTTTCGTTACCATCTACGCTGTGTTCATCTTCACCATCTGAAGGATTTGAGTCATCTGCTTTAGTGTTTTCATCATTATCGAATTGGAAATTTGATTTGCCCTCATCGTCATAAGCTAAAGTAAAATCGGGAGTTTTCCAGTTAAAGTCGAAGTTATCGTCCAGATCGTCTGCACTCCGGTGTTTTATACTCTTGTTTTCTTCAACCACACCTCTCATTCGAGCGAGCCGTTCCTGTTCTAACCTATTTTTAGTAAAAAGTCTCTTTGTGTAATTTCAACATATACAGGCAAGGCCGTAGCCAGGGGGCTATGGGGGTTCAAACCTTCCGAAGTTTTCAAAATGTCAAATTTTGTATGTAAAAGCAAAAACAACATTTTTACCATTAAACACCCCCGAATATTTTTTCTGACTACGGCCTTGTATACAGGTGAACAAATATAAGTTCGTTTGCACAATACAAAAATATTGATTTTGAAAAATATTCTATTGTTAAACACTAAATATTATGAGCTAGTAACAATATCAGGCCGATTCCGTAAGCGATATGTTAAATTTAATGTACATGTTATTTTTTAACATTACTGTCTAAGCAGGTTTGAAATTCGATATGTATACTTAGATTGTGAGGCTAAGAATAACATATACGTTAAATGAAACAATTCGCTTACAGAATTAGCCAGAAATCTATTTTTTAATGTAATATATAGTGATTAAAAATAAACTACGCACCTCTCTAGTTTATCTTTTTCCTCTTGAGCGATCTCATCGACACTCTTCAACTTATCTGAAGGTGTCCCCCTCGCCTCGAACTTCAACTCCCGCATAACTTTATCGTAATCATCCACATCTTTCTTCTTCAATTCCTCATCATCCTTATTCACCTTACTCTTAGTAACAATCGGCAGTAAATCTTTCCACTCGGTATCCAACTTCTCAGTCAACTCCAAAGTAGCCTCTTTCTGCTTCTGTTGCTCGGCTTTCCTCTTTTTAGACTCGGCAATCAGCTGCTCGATCAAATCCTTATGCGACTTAACCTCATCGGCTTTCTTCAACATCCCCCCACCGAAATGAGCATCGCCCACAAAATTCGACAACAAATTCCCTTTATCCTCCTCGAGGTCATCTTCATCGTCCGATCTGGGATCATCAAACTTCTCGATCTCATTCAAAGTCTGCCCCTTGTGAGTGAGCACCTCATCATCAGCCAAATTAAAAATTGATTTACGATTATGCTGCCTCACTCGCACTGCGGTATATCGAGCCATGCTTTTATCCTCGGCACTCAAGGCCCCATTTCTCTCACCAATTCTCTTATCCATAAACTTATTACTTTTATTCTGCACTTCGTACTCGGGTAAAAGCGTTCGCTTCCTTTTCTTCTGAGCTTTTGCTCTGGACACTCCGGGTAAGCCACGGTCATTCTTCAGTTTACGCCCGAGCACTTTTAATTTCTCCTTGTTTATGTGCACTTCAAACGGATTCAAGACTTTCTTGCTTTTGGAGTCTTTTTTCGATTTAACTGCATCACAGAGGTTGCGTTTTTTATTTTTCACTTTTACCATTTTAAATGGTTAACCTTTAAGGTTAAGTTTCTCACATGTAGTTTACTGACGTGAAGTTGGATGCAAATAGAATGGAATGATAAGATGAGCAAATTATTTTCTTCGATTGGAAACACTGTTGCTGATTACGAAAACTCAAAATGTTACTTGTGGCAACACTGATAGAAATTAAAAATCAACGTTTTGAACTTACAAAATTCTTTCAAAATAAAATAATTACAATAAAAATGATTTGATTAATTATATTTTTTAGTTAAAATTAGAAGTCTGAATTAAAAGTTAGAAAAAAAAATATATTTAACCTTAAATTGTATATTTAGCTGTCATCACAAAACTACAATTTTGACATTGGGAATTTAAATGATGTTTGTGTAAACGATGATGTGTTGCCAAAAATCATTTTAACAAAAATTCCTAGCAATATGTTAATATATACAGAAGACTTGAAAAGTGTACTAGCCGTTTCAGCCTCGATATGCACAATCTTACAATTTTTATCAGGAACGTAAGTATTTTTCATTAGAGAAAAACATGTGTTTGTGTAGTGATGTTGTTTGATGTAAATGTGTTAACTATTTGTCTTGTATTGTTTTTTGTAGCTTGGTTTGTCAAAAGTTTGTGCAAAAGGGGAGCACAGGGGATGCTTCGCCGTTCCCTTTTGTGAGCGGCTGTTTATCTACTAGTTTGTGGCTACGTTATGGTTTTATCATACAGGAAAGATCACTAATATTAGTGAATACGATAGGAGCGACATTGTTCTTTGCATATGTTTTGACGTTTTATATTTACAGCTTAAAAAAGGTAAAGTAAATGGTCTTGTGATTCTGGTAAATAACTAATTGAGTAAGCACAATAAAATCATGATATAAATAGATATTTTATGATTATTTTATTATTTTGTCATATCAAGATGAACAAGAAAAATAATGATCAATATACAATATACTTCATAGAATTAAAGATTGGGCCTTAATTTTCATTATCACTGCCTGACAATGAAACATATTATAATATGTTATCAATAAATATAATATTTTATTGTTGTATTTTTTCACTTACAGTACTTTGATATTAAACTATAGAAATTCATTGGGGATTTTACTTCAAAAATTCCATATAAATTTTTTTTATAAATTCCTACACCACAACTATGTTTACTGTTTGATACTTTTTTTTAACGCTGTAATACTTATTCTTTTATGTAATATTTGTATTTTATTACAGTGGGCTGTATTGAGACAATTTATCGTCTGTATGATTATTTTAACAGCAGTATTGTTTTATTCGTCGTTTGTCGGCGATAACGATGCAGAACAGATGCAAATAATTAGGAATCGTATTGGATCCTTGTGCTGTGTGGTGACGATAATATTTTTCGCCTCGCCGTTTTCCACACTGCTGCACGTCGTCAAGGTGAAGAGTTCTGAGAGTCTCCCGTTTCCGCTCATAATCTCTACATTTTTCGTATCGTGTCAGTGGTACTTATACGGACTGATGATTGAGGATACATTTGTTCAAGTGAGTACAAGTAATAATAAATTGTCATGGATGAGCCATAAATTTTGTTTGAGGGAAAAGTTACTACGTTTATTTCAATCCAATATTATTTTATGAGAGATGTTTGATTTAAAATATTGATATTAGAAAATACAAGTATTGACTAAGACTGGGATTTGAATACGAATAATTCAAATATAAATATTTTAATTCAAATATTTGAATATTCAGCAATTATATCTCGAGTGCACTCCAAATACCAAATATTCGACTATTTGAATATCCAAATATTGGAATTATTTAAATATTTGAATATATTTTTGAATGAATATTCGAATACTTAAATTTAAAAACACCTAGCCTAAAAACCCTTAAAACTTTATACAATTTATTGACGAATATAGATAAAAATATCAGATACAAAATCAGAGAAGCTCAAATTCAAATACATTCCTTGCAAATATGTCTTGAACATTGTAAACAAACAGGTTTAATATCTTACTACATATTTTTCAATTTTTTAACGAAAACAATATTTATGAATATACATACAATTATTGGGAAAAATAATTATTTATTTTGTCAGTTTTTTATAATTGCACAAACATAAATAGTAGCATGACTCCATGCAGAAATTTTGACTCTACGAAAAATTAATTTACATGTTTACTCTAAACTATAGGCTCTCAACCCTATTTTTCTCACCGCCCACTTTAAAAATATTTTTTTTCTAGAGCCCAAAATTTTTTGTACATACCATCTGTCGCGAATCTAAAACAGCTATTGCCACGATTATATTTAAACGTGTAAAACGTCTTAAACGCCCACCGGGGGGGATGTTATCGCCCACGTTGAGAACCTATACTCTAAACTAATTAGAGAAGATAATATTCAAAAAGTTTTAAGTGTAATTCTTAAATAATTATTTGGATACAAATTAAATGCATTTAATTTACAGTTTATTATGATCTCTTTTTTAGATTCCGAACTTTTTGGGTGCAGTATTATCGGCTATACAATTATCCTTGTTCTGTCTCTATCCGAGAAAGTACAAACCTTTGGATGTTTGAGTGTGTTTAATAAAATGAATTGTTGTTTGTGATTAATATTGTACTATTTGGTAAATATTTATAAAAAAATACAGTATTATACGTTTAAAGTTTTGATTTTTTCTTTAACCCCTTAATTTTTACTTTCCCCCATATGCAAAACAAAGGGAAAGTATTGTTTTCAGGAACATTTTCAAATAAAAAATGTTAGTGGGTATATCCATGTTAAGGTCCCTTGAGTTCATTAACACCATTTTTGAAAAATGTCTGTCTGAGATAAAATCAATTTAAATATAAATATAACCTATTTTTACTCCACACTTTTATGCTGTTTCCTATGAGTCCTCATGCTGGTCGAGTCGTAGAACCCCCTCTCACAAATATCGCAAACGTAGGGCGCGTACCCCGTGTGCTTCCTCTCTTGCACTGTCAGCGTTCCCTTCATCAAAAACCTTTTACTGCAAAAACTACACTCAAACTTGATGCCGTTTCCTATGAGTCTTCATGCTGGTCGAGTCGTAGAACCCCCTCTCACAAATATCGCAAACGTAGGGCGCGTACCCCGTGTGCTTCCTCTCATGCACTGTCAGCGTTCCCTTCATCAAAAACCTTTTACCGCAAAAACTACACTCAAACTTCTTCACGCCCTCGTGCAGCCTTTTGTGATTCCTCAGGTGCGAAGTTTGCTTGAACGTCTTTCCGCATAAATCACACTCGAAGGGCCGTTCGCCAGTATGCACCCTCTTATGCTGAATCAAAGTCGATTGTATACTAAACGATTTACCGCAAAACTCGCACGAGTACGGTCTCTTTGTTTCGTGTGTGTTCAAATGATTTTTCAAGGATCCCATGTAGTGGAATTCTTCGCCGCAAGTGTTGCACAGGAATTTCTTTTCCGAGTGTACAGCTTTGTGCGTTGTGAGGACGGATTTTTTGGTGAACTTTTTGCCGCACTGATCGCACTCATGATATTTGATGTTGGAGTCGGTTTTGTGCCGTCTTAAATGCCTCAAGTATAACGTGTAATCATTGTACTTGTTCGAGCAGAATTTGCACATGTGGACTCTTTCCATTTCTGAGTTTGAGCAGATGTGCCTTTTTAGGGAGGGTAGTACTGCAAATCCTGTTGAAAAAAATTATTTTTACAAAATCTTTACAATGAATGCACTGAACTATTTATCCAAGTAAATTAAGATTTAAACACAAGTATAAAGAACAACATATTAGGTGGTAAAATAATGATGGAAAGATGTGTAGGACTTTTTTTTTAAAATAAAAGCAAAAATAGAATCGTCTATTTTACAAATTAAATATCTGGATATACTATAACCATTTTATTTTACTCTAAATTAAAATGTTAACATACCTTTCCCACAAGACTCGCACATATGGGGCCTTTCTCCAGTGTGCGTCCTTAAATGTTGCTTTTTATTAAAATTAGTTTTAAAACCCCTATTGCAGTATTCACACCTAAAAGGCTTTTCATCTCTATGTGTTCGTATATGTACAACACAACATTGATATGAATACAATTTCCCATCATCACAAACTGGACAAACGTACTTGTGTCTCCTCCAGTGTTTCTCTTTTTTCCTGTGCCTTTTTATCTCACCGAAATGATCAAAGCTTTTGTCACAAACGTTGCACGAATACGGAGGCCCTTGTTCCATAGCGCAGACCGGTCTAATGGTGACATTTTCCTCTTCTTTTAAAACGCACAATTCGTCGGTTTCATCAAGGTTCACTTCTCCCTCCTCCTCCTCCTCCTCCTCAAGGTTTACTTCTCTCTCCTCCTCCTCCAGTTTTATTATTAATATTTCTTCTTTTTTCGAGTTTAAAATCGATTGTAATTGTTCATTGGTTGATTTGCAATTTTGTAGAAATGTATGGAATTGGTTAATTTGATTGACACATGAATTGCAGATGTTCGGAGGAAATTCATCGTTTAACGTTAACTGTAATAAATTATTGTTGATATCATAAGTTACAAGTTTTATTGTAAGCCGAATTTCTTATGACCACACAATAATTTTACAGGGTTATGGAAAGATATGCTGAAGTTAAAGTATTTATAATTTTCTTAATACAATTCATCAACTGCGATGAGCTGTGGCTAATTGCGCCAAAATTGTAAAAAATCTTTGAATATTTTTACTTACATTTATATCAAATTTTTGTAGTAATTCCACGAGCACATCGTTTCCAAATGTAACCTCTGAAATGTTTGTTAAGTTTTCTTCTTTGGTGGAAACCATGCAAGTGCGGCAGAGTTCGTTAAAATTTAATATTGTTGTAAAATTATCCATTATATCATTAGCTATTTAACAATGGCTAATGATCTATTTAACAATGGGATTATAAATACTATTATAAGTAACTATTTAAAGCATTTGATTTAATACGAAATTTAAGAAATTTAATAAATCCTTACACAATCACATTAAATTGTAACAGTTTTTGAATTTTACTTGAAGGAATAATGTTCATGTTTTAACAAAATTTTATTTTCGTTATATTCTTGGTTCTTTAACAGTGGAATGTGCAAATTAAACTACTTAAAAGGTAATTTACAAACTCGCATTTCGAAGGTTACAATACATAACCTAACCTAACAATAAACAACATGATTATAAATTTAATTGACTTTATTAACTATTTTTAGTTTGTCTAATTGTCATTATCATGTTGCATCAATACATCAAGTGTTTGATATAAACTAATGCACTTTTGATAAAACCAAGTCAAGGATATTTTTATTACTTATAGTTGGTATCAACAAGGATTCCATTAGACAGTGTTGGCAACAATTTTGGGGTCAAATGATATTATGCTGCCAACTTCATACTGTAATTAAAAGAATGGATATTTTTATTAGCTAGAGTTGGTATTAAAAGAATCGCTTAGATAAGGTTGGTAAACGATTTGTGAAAAAATCAGTGGCGTAGGTAGGAAAGTGACAGCCATTTCGCTATCCAATCTAAATTTTCAAATCTCGAAATTTTACTTCGTGCGCGAGGCGTGTAAAACACTGATACATTATGAAGTTTAATATATACACTGCATTTTGAACTTAATTAGACAGAATGAATTAATTGACGAATTATGAAAACTTGAACTGTCTTATAAATAGACGTTAGCATACACACTATAAGTAATCTATATTTTAAATCGGTGTTTGTACGCGAGGCGCATGAAGTAAAATTTCAAGTTTAGAAAAGCGTGAAAATTTGGATTTGCAGGGGCGCGACTCGCCCCAGAGAGATTAATGACTTAAATTCACTACCATTTGTCAACTTTAGTTAAAAGATAGTTTATTGTAGTGTTTTTATACATCACCTAATGTCATCATAATTTATTAAAAACAGTCCATTGTTAATTAAAAAAACTCATTGAATAAAGTTAACAGTCAAAAGTTAGTTCATTCTAGTGTTTTTAAATGTGACATAATGTCATATAACATTTTAAACAACCGGGCTCCCTTTTCTTTCTTAACTCAACATTTAACTTCATGCTTAGTCTGGGAGTGGAAAACACTCGTTTAAAGTTTGAAACTCTATTAAAAAAAACGAATGTCATAAAATTTGATTATCGAGAAATGGGGGAATACTCAGCGATGCTTAATAATAATAAATATTGTGATAGATATCTGATGATGTATATCATTCGAACCCTAATGACAGACAAACAAACTTAACGATTGTCTATACTTTAATGAAAGGGAAATCATTCGTGCTGTTGTATCAATTGTTTAAAACAAAAATATGAATAGCCAGATTATGTTAACATTTATAAAATAAAAGAGAGGGAGGGGAGGGTGAAGGAATTAGAGTAAAAGGGGAAGGTGATTGAGAGGGTTAAAAAATTCAAGTATTTAGGGTTTATGTTCAAAGGCACGAGAGGGTATGAGGAGCATGTGAGGTGGGTGTAGGGAAAGGCTAGAAAGGCGTGGGGAAAGTGGATGGGGAACAATGTAAGAGTGGCGTGTAAAGTATGGGATGCGTTAATGTATGGGGTGGAAGTGTGGGGGTCGAGAGGGTATGAGTGTATGGAGAGGGAGCAGTTGTGGTTCCTGAAACGGGTGTTGGGGGTCGAAAGGTCGACACCTGGATACATAGTGCTTCAGGAGGCAAATAGAGAGAAACTAGAGTGTGAGGAAATGGTGAGAAGTTATGGGATCTGGAGGAAGAGAGATTGGTGAAGGCGGTGTGGGTGGCGTGCGTGAATGGGAGAGAGGGTAGATGGAGGAGCGAGAGAGGGAGAATGTATGAGAGGGTGGGTTTGTCGGAGACGAAGGTAATGTAATGGCTGGAGAAAGGGGTGAAGGTGGATGCGTGGGTGAAAGAGAAGGAGTTGGAAGCACAGGAAAGACAGGGGTGTATAAAGAGAAGTGAATACAACGATAGGTACGGGAGGTGCATGGGAGAATGCCGAGGTATTTGATGGAGGGGGATGGAGTAGAAAGGAAAGGGTGGTGCTGGCGAGGACGAGGTGTGGGTCAAGGGAGAGAGGAAGGCAGGTGTGGATGGGGGAAGAATATGGGAAGTGTGTAATGTGTGAGCGGGGGAGGGATACGTGGAGAAGGAGGTGAAGGAGGAATGGGTGGGAGTAAGAGGGAGCCGGGTAAGGGCGCGGGAGAAGTTGGGGGATGAAAGGGAAAGCAGGAGGAAGGGAGGGGGTAACGATTAGTGTAGATGTAATGTATTATTATACCAATAAAGGCCTTTTTTTTTATAAGATAATCATTTCTTTAAATAATGCATGCAATCAGTTAAAAAAAAACAAGAAAACCAACCGGAAATTTACATTTTTGTAATAGAAATATTGAAACTTGAGTTAAAAGTATGCCCTTATTTTTTTCAAGACAAGTGTAAGGCCTCAAATATAACTGTGGACATTTTTTTTAAATACATTTTTCATTTACATGCCATGCGATAACAAAACCTATTTCTAAATTAAATATTTCACTGTCTTCAAAAACTTTATTGCTTAATATCAAGTAAAACACGTATCTTATCCTAACAAATCATATGGTTACGTACATTATGAAAACAGATAAATCAAGACAAATAAGAGCAATTAATTATAAAAAAAACATCAGGTGCATCAAGGTTTATCTAGAAAAAATCTTTTAATATTTATACAATATCAGATTTTATAACAAATAATTAATAATATTAACTTTAGTCATGTTTTCTTAAACTGTTTCAATTCCTCTGGAACAATACTTTGTGAATTGTGGATATATCCGGTACTAGTTTTGCTGAGGACGATGTTGTTGTCGGAATTTTTCTTATTGAACTACAACACAACTTATCTCGTTAATAATTAGCCTCTTATTTTGAATACGGAAGCGGTGTAAACTCACCTTTCTGAGCTTTTTATAGCCGGTGCTGTGGGATTGTTGAGCGGTCGTTTGTTGACCAACAGGCATTTCATCGGCTGCCCGTCCAACTGCCGGTTGTGATAAGTGTCGACGGCTTTTTGGGCGTCCTTCAGGTTCTTGTAGATCACTTCGGCTGTGCCCGGTCTCACTAATCTCGCCACTAATAATTGGCCAATGTCTTCGAATAATTCCTGTCAATAAAAAAATAAATAATTTAATAGCTATTATTGAAATCTATACTATACTTAAAACTAGTGATACGAATAATCGATATACTCATTAGTAATGAATCGATTATTGAAATATATCGATATAATCGATTATTACTCGAAAATTAGTATATACTATTATAATCGATTATTTTATCGGGTAAATTAGTACATACTAATTTAAGAAATTATTTGATTGGGTAAACTAGTATATACCTACTAATATAAGCGATAATTTTATCCGGTAAATTAGTATATACTAATTTAAGCGATTATTTCATCAGGCAAATTAGTATACTAAAATAACTGATTATTATCTCGGTGCACTGGACTACTAATTATTATTATACAGGATGATTCATTAGCCTCTTTACAAACTTTGGCAATAAAATGTAGAGTAAATTTCGTTATGAAATGTTCATATAAACGCAAATTCCATCTTTCTCTACTCAGGAGTTATAGCGCTTTTAAAATATTGTCTCTACAAACACTAATTGGCAACCATAATTTAAAAAAATCAAACATTTATTGTAACAAACAGAAATCACAACCATTTATTGTAATAAACAGAAAGCAAACTTTATCTATGACAAATTAAATTCTCTTGCACGCGAAATTAATTTACAAATACTGACAGAAACCATTAACATAACCAAACTATTTTTAACAGGTGATTATTTAAAATAATAGTTACTAAATTTTTTTTTTTGCTAAATCATGACTACATGACTACTATGACTTTTTTATTTGTTTTTTGCTCAGTTTAAAATTTGTTCCAAACTTTCATGTATGTAAGTTACCTTAATAAAAACAAATTAAAATAGTATGTAGGTAATTTTCTTCTAGAAACTGCACCATAATAAACCTATAAAAAATTAATCGATTACTGAAAAATCAATTTGCCTTACCAAGAATCGATTATTTTTTACATAGATTTAAATGAATAAAAAAAACACTGTTTGAGAGAATACCTTTTCAAATTGGATTTTAGTAAAAATATCGATATCGATTTTACGAAAAATCTGCAACTTCAAAAACTTTAATTTCGCAGGCCTGTGTAATTAGTGAGCATTTATTTAAATTTCATCTCACCCTAATATCATCTTGTGTAACTGTTGACTGTAAATTAGACACAACGATCCTGTGCCCCATGGGAACCACGACTTTTGTCTTCGTCTGCTGCGACAGAATCCCATGGCTCGAGTTAACCTGCGGCTTCGAATCTAACCTCGAATGCACGTTGGACGAGATCCTCGTCATCCCTGGCCTCACCGAACTAACCATTGGCATCTCTTCATCATCCACAGCGTCCAAATCAATATACCCGTTTGAGGTCCTAATTTTCGAACTGTATGTCTTCCACTCCCCGCTACTACCATCAGATATCATCGACCGCGTAATCGGAACATCCATAACAGGCCTACGGATTTCAACAGGCGCCAACAATGGCGAAACACCAGAATACCACCTATACATATCGTGATGCGGGGGTTCATAAGGGTAATGGGCAACGACGGGCGGTGAGGGTGAATACTCATTTCTTATAGTTTTCCGTACCACTTGCGGTTCGTATTCTTTACGCTTCGTGATCACCTTTTTGAGAGGTCGACTAGCTGCCGGAGGGCGTTGCGTGGGGATTAAACCGAGCTGTTCTTGTATTTTTGTTTTCATATTATTAGGCGCCCGGCGGTTTTTATTTGTGACTAAAGAAATCTTCCCGTTAGGGTCTGTTTTCTTCAAAATATTACTTCCGATCGCACGTACATTTCCAGCTGGAGCTTTCCCCTTATCACCACCCCTCAATTTAACCAGTTTACTTCTAGCATCTTGAGTCTTGGCCATTCGGGCTAAAATATCACGGGCATCGACTACATTATTCCGTTTTTTCTGAATGATCTTCTGCCGGGCATCCAATACATTCCTGGGCTTAGCCTTGGCTAAACCCACACCTAATCGTTTCTTTATTCCCGATGAGCCGTTTTGAAATTTCCCCTTGCTCCTGTGGAATACGAAATGTTTAACAATTTCCAAAAATAAATGGGTGATTGCATGTGGAACATGTTGGGCAATGGTAATAAGTGGGCGATTGGGAATTTTCTCACCTGACTTTGTTCGCCATGCTTTGAATGAGCCCGCTTTACTTAAATCTAGCTTTATTGTTTGCAAATTGCGTCGATAAGTTCGGTTATAATGAAAATTGAGGAGGTCGAGAGTATATTGTTTACTGTCAAAAATGCAAAAAATGGCTTGGTCGATTTATGTAAACTTCCCCCAATTTACCAAACTCGCGCCGTTGCCACGTTTATAGAAAATAATAAAATAATAATTCAGTGTTTCTATTTCTTCAATTTTGAATGAATTGATGATATATATAAAAAAATCAGTGGTTTTGTATAAAATTAATGTTTTTTACTAATAAAAGTAGCAAACATTTTAATATTTGTGAACAATTTTGATATCGCAGTGAAGCAGTTTTGCCAACTTTAAGCAGTTCAATGTCTGAAAATCACCAGATTTTATGTTTTTTTTTTATTAAGAGAAGTTACATTAATGTTAGCAACGAAAATGTCTAAAATGCGCAACTAAAGAGTTTTCCAAGAGTTTTTATTACTATTTTTCATTTTCTACATATTTTTGCTGATTTAAAATATTTTGAAGTAATATCTGTTAGAAATTCAAATTGAAGCTTTAAACGATGTTTTCCACTCCCAGACTAAGCATGAAGTAAAATTTCGAATTTAAAAAAGCGTGAAAATTTGGTTTGGTCGCGTAGCGAAGCGGAGCGACCAACACTCGAAATTTTACTTCATGCGCCACACGTATAAAACACTTATTTGAAGTGAAGTTTAATATACACTGTTAAATCAGTACAAAAAACAAACTGCTAAAGCAGAATTCAAAATATACCGCTGAACAACCCACTGAGCAAAAAACAAACAAATAACGTTATATCAACATTGTAACCACATTAAACGTTATTTTAATGTTGATGAAACATTACTTAAATGTGTTTGTTCATTGAGAAAAATACTTTGAATTTCATAATATTTCAGTGTTTTATACGCGTGGAGCATGAAGTAAAATTTCGAGTTTAGAAAAGTCTGAAAATTTGGTTTCGTCGCTTCGCTACGCGACCAAACCAAATTTTCAGGCTTTTCTAAACTCGAAATTTTACTTCATGCTCAATCTAGGAGTGGAAAACACTCGTTTGAAGCGGAAAAATGAAATAATTTATGGTATTATAACAAAAACGATATCTAATAAACAAATATCTTTTGTGTTATTATTCTTTTTATCGATCATTGGGCCCCTTCATCAAAATCAAAAATCCATTTGTTTGTGATATATGTTGGTCTCTAATTAACAGTACTCCGGTCGGTCTATTTTGAACGATTGCAAAAATCTCAAACACCTTCACGATTAACAATCCGGTCATCAGAGAATTCCCCAACAGTTGGCAGTAAACTTCTTACTGTTGTCTATGATGAACGGGCCCATTAATTTAATTTATGTTTATTAACATATTTGATTCTGAAAAATAAGGTTCTGATCTTAAATACATCACCTATTAATCAGTGTTCCCAACTGTAGGATAACGTGTATCCCCAAAATCTTCCATTGTTGCCAAAGGTATTTAGCCCGTAGAATTACATTTATCTTGTTTAGAACTACATAACCTAACTTAAATTATTTATTATGCGCTAAGGCCATTAATTACGCATAGAAGGTCGATTTTTATTGTTGGGAAACAAACACAGAAGTGCTTATTGTGGAAATATCAAAGCTACATTTAAAAAAAAATTGTTGAAATGGATAATATGGACATTTTTACAAAATTGGATTGCAAGGAGTCAGTTTCAAATGTAGCAACTTTAGAGGAAAATATTCATCGTGTAATTAAAGTAGAAGATTTCGATAAAATTTGCCGAACATGTCTTACAAGCAACACCGAAGGAAAGTCTATTTGTGATGTTGTATTGAAAAACATTACCATTACTAGTTTATTAGAGAAATTCATCTCCATGCAGGTAAAAAAATTGGATTATTTGAAAGATAAAAATTAGCTGTGTGAATGTTTTAGAAATTACAAAGTGATTATTTACCGCAAAGTTTATGCAATGCATGCATATCAGAACTGGTAAAGTTTCACCAATTTGAACAAAAATGTGTAAAAAATGAACAAGTCTTAGAAAACATATTTGAAAGCAAGGAAGATTATAAATTAGCAAAAATAGAATTAGTAGAAAATCCTATCGAACACACAAGTGATACTGAAATAGATGAAAAACCACCTAAAATTGGATTGTTAGAAAATCAAATCAAACATGTAAGTGATTCCGAAATAGATGAAAAACCACCAAAAACCGATTCCGTGTCACAAAAAACACGTTTGGCTAATAGGAAAAATTTCAAATGCAGAGATTGCGATGTCATTTGTGCGAATTGGATCACTTTATTCCAGCACAGAAAAGATGCGAAGCATCCGAAAATCATTTCGGAAATTTGCAAAGAATGTGGGAAAATGTTTAAAAGTAATAAAATAATGTTGCACATGAGGTCTCACACTAAAGAAAAGCCGTATGTTTGTAAATTGTGCTCAAAGGGGTTTTCCCTGGACTGCAATTTAAAGAGGCACATGATGACGCACACAGGGGAAAAACCACATGTCTGTGAAATCTGCGGAAAAGGTATTCATATTAAGGCTGGGAATTTTTTAAATTCAAGTATTCGAATATTCATTCAAAAACATTCAGATATTTGAATTATTTATATATTCGAATATTGAAATATTTGGATATTCGAATATTTCAAAAATGAATGAATATTTGAATACCTAAATTTGCTACATTCCCAGCTTTAATCAAAACATGTATAAAATATTTCCTTTATTGTTTTCCTAAAATGCTATTTGAATGTTTAAATATTTTAATATGATTTGAAATGATTATTTCAAACAAAGTATTGAGAATTAATAAAATTGGCTGAGTTTGCATCATGTGCATTTCAATTAATAATTAAATGTTATACTTAACATCGCTTAAGGTGTGTTTACACTGTGCTAGGAGCTTGCCTGGCGAGTAGACAGTTACTTCTTCTTCTTCTTGCGTGATTTATGGCCCTAGCTTTGGAGCTCTGTCGACCAGTCTCAGCTATTTCTTTTTGGTTTACCGTTGTGGGTTCAATGTGATAGGGATTGTTAGTTAGGGTTTTACCCTTAAAAGAAAAAGACATTCACATTAAACATTTATATTAGTGTCTGAAAGGAGTGAAAACAGGATGGCGTAACATTTAATAGAATTTGAAGATAGTACTGAAGAGATAGATAGTGGAGCTTTTTGGCCTGATTTAATAAGAGATTTATACACATTTTGGCATTTATCTTGGTAATTGATGCAAGAAAAGAATATATGGTTTAAGTCACCAAACTCACCGCAGGTGCAATTTGGGGAGGGGGAGATGCCTATTTTGAATAGGTGACTTGGTGAAGAATGGTGGGCGGTTTTCATACGTATTATGGATGTTATGAATCGTCTCCCCCTGACTTTTGGGTCAAAAAACCAGGGATGTAATGGTATAACTGGGTGGATGGAGAAATATCTGGTGTGTGAGGATAGTGAAGTCCATATAGATTGCCACTTTGATCTGAGACTAGCTTGAAGAGTACTGAAATAATCTTTAAATGGGGCCGAGTGTTCAAAGAGAGGAAGTTCAGATGAGGATTTAGCTAGTTTATCTGCTATCTCATTTCCAGGAATTCCTGCATGGCTAGGAACCCAACATAAATTAATTTCGTAACCCTTTTTTGACTTCTCAAATATTAAGGACCTGATTTTAGAAGTTAGATAATATCTATAGGGTTGAATTCCCTTTGTTTGGATAGAGTATAATGCTGATTTAGAGTCTGTGAAAATTACATTTTTTTTCATAGAGAGTTCTTCAATTATTTTTAAGCTTTCCAGGATAGCATATAGTTCGGCTGTTAGTATTGAGGATGTATGGGATATTTTAAAGGAATAGCAGAGTTCCCTCAATGTAGATTCCACAACCAGTATGATTTAGTGTATATGAGCCATCTGTGAAGCAAAACACCCTGGTCGGCCATTTTTTAGTTTGATTTTCTGAGTTTGGGGAAGAAGGGTTTGAGTTTATGTTGTAAGTAATATTTATGGGATAAAAATTTGAAAAATATGGGGATTGATAACACGGGAGTTTAGGAGAGGAAAATATATTAAAAGAGGAAGCAATGGAGTAATTTTCTGATATTTCGGGTAAGGGTTTTCTCTTTTCTAAGTATGCGTCTAATAAAGAGTTGATTGATGTTAATACTATTTCATTATTCCAGGATAAGCATTTTAAAAAGTACTTTCTTGCTAGATAGTCACTACGGATACAGATGGGAGGGACTCCACTTTCCACCTCCAATGCTCTGGATGGTGCGGATCTCATGCAGCCTCATATTATTCTTAGTGTGGAGGTTTGAAGACAATGATCCTATATAGGGTTTTGCTTATAGGTGATAAAATAAATAGACCATATTCGATACGAGATCTAAATATTGATTTATACATAGTGATTAATGTAGCTGGATCAGATCCCCACCATGTGTGGGCTATGAATTTAAATATGTTAATGGATTTGTTTACTCTGATCTGAATGTCCAATATATGTGGTCTCCAAGAGAGAGAAGAATCTATCAGCATTCCCAGATATCTAACTTGATTGGATTTAGGTACTGGCTCTCCTTCAAAGAAAATTTGGTAGTTCGGTATTTCTCTTTTCCTTTTCATGAATATGATGTTCTGGGACTTGGAGGGGGATAGTGAAAATCCGTTAGGTGAAAGCCAATCTGATAATTCAAAAAGAGCTTGATTTATCTTATTGTATAGTGATTAGATGTTGTTTCCAGAGGAATATAGGACAACGTCATCTGCGTATTGGAGAATAGAGCAGTACGGTGAAATTAGGGTTTGTAAGGGAAGGGTGTATAGTATGTATAGAGTTGGGCTTAGGATTGAACCCTGTGGGAGCCCCATATGAGATGTACGAGGATTCGAGAGTGAGTGATCATTTCTTAAAAATAGGGTTTTTTTAGCTATCAGGGACCAAACAGAGCGGACTATACTATTGGGGATTCCGAGGGAAATAAGTCTTTCTATAAGGATGGATGGGATGACAGAGTCGAATGCGGCAGATATATCGAGGAATAAGCTGACTGTTTTTTGATTATTTAGGAAGGCCAAGTTGATGTCCGACGTTAATTTAACCAGGTTGTCTATGGTACTCTTTCCTTTTCTAAACCCAAATTGAGTACTGGGGTAAATATTGTTATTTTCGAGCCACCAGTCAAGTCTCATTTTTATTAAGTGTTCGTATGTTTTTCTCACGCAGGATGTGAAGGATATGGGACGAAAACTGGATGGTGAGTTTGGATCTTTGCCTGGTTTTAAAATTGGGCACACAATTTGGGTTTTCCAGTTTTCAGGCAGGTCACCGGATTCTAGAAAGGTATTTAACAATTTTAGGATCAAGAGCTTTCCCGAGGATGGGAGATTTTTTAACATGGAATATGAGATGTTGTCGATTCCAGGTGTGGAATTTTTAAGGTTGTCGAGGACCGAGTTAAGTTCAGCGAGAGTGAAGTTTGATGATAAGATTGGGTAGTCCGAGGGGGGTGATTCGGGAATAAAAAGGGGTTCCACAAAGGGAGGAGAGAGATTAATAAAAAATGATTCAATTACTTGTGGATTTTGTGGGGAGGCGGGGGGAAACTGAAAGCTTTTTCTAAAAATTTTTATTTTTCTCCAACTTCTGATATTGGGGTGAAACGAGAAATGGACTTACAGAAATCTCTAAATGATTTTTTTCTTTTTTTGGTTAAAGATTTTTATTGAGAAGGCTATTGCCTTCTTTGCTAAAATAAATGAGTGGGAGCTTCCATTTCTATAGAATTCTGAAATTGCTTTTTTTCTGGCAATTTTTAATCTGGTGCATTCTTCATCCCACCAGGGGCAGGGAGAGGTTCGGTAAAAAGAATGATGGAAAGGGATTGAGTTTTTACTTGCGGTTTCTAGGCAGTTAACAAAGTCGGTGTATGTTGATGCATTGGGTATTTTAACAGCGAGTTCTTCATTGAATTTTTTCCAGGCGGCTTTTTTGAAGTTAAGTTTTTTTTTTGTATATGTTTTTTGAATAGAGGAGGGGGTATCAATGTTTAGGTCTATTAATATAGGGAAGTGGTCGCTTCCGTATGTATCCATGACAGTTCCCCAAGTCACCAAAGGGCCGAGGCCGTTGGAGACTATGGTCATATCAATGATGCTATTAGAGATGGAAGATGAGACAAGTCTTGTTAGGTTGACATCGTTTGCGATAATAAATTGGTTATCTTCGATAAAGTCCCATAGCACTTTGCCGTTGGGATTTGAGTGGGTTCCATTTATTTGATACATATGTGCGTTGAAGTCCCTTACGATAATATACGGAGGGGGGCCTTGTAAGATCGAATCCCAGAGGTTTCTATTTACTTTAAAAGAGGGGGGGGATGTACCCCGAGATAAGGGTGAAGTTGGGCAAACGTACTGAAATGAATTGTGCTGGGGATTGCAAATCTTTATGTTTTAGAGGAATTTCTGATAGATCGATTGGATGGCGAAAGAAGATGGCTACACCTCCCTTGCCGTCCTCTCGTGATTTTATTATTGATTTATATCCTTTTACTCTGATAGAGTCCGTCTGTTTAGTCCAAGTTTCAGACAAGCATATTATGTCGGGGGAGTATGTTTCAATTAGATTAAGGAAGTTTGACTTGTTACTGTTAATGCTTCTAATGTTCCAATGGATTATCTTCATTGGAGTGAATGGTTTGTTTTTGGGTATATGAGTAGTATTTGTTAAGAGTGTCGCCTGGGATGAAATTGAATAGTGACTGGATAAAGGATTGAGGGTCGTTGGAGTATAATTTGAAAAGGAGGTCAGAGAGATGTTCGGGTTCTGATTCTTGCATGGGTGAGGGGGGGGATGTGGTTGAAGGGTTGTTAAAACAGAACTTTTTTGGGGAGGGGTTTGGTGTTGGATTAATGATTTCAAATATTTTTTAGTGTATGAGTGGTCTATTTGGAGAGGAGAGGAGGGTAGTGGTTTTTAGTACTAAGATGTAAGATGATCCAGGTTTATTGGGTTGAGGGATAAAAGGGGTTTGTGAGGACCGGGCGAGATTGGGGAAGTTTTGGGATGAGGGGAGTAGGTTTATATTGATTTCATTTGTTTGTGTGTTATTGTTTTTCAGTGTTGGCGGGAACAGGGTGCTTGCCTCTGAGAAGGCCGCGTTATTTTTTCACATATACTGTTTTATTTTTTTTTGGCGGAGAAATTCTGGGCATTGGCGGTCTTTCGCTAAGGTTCCCATCTCGGTAGAGGAGTGGGGGCCCGAGCAATGGGAACATTTTGCTTGAATTAACTTGCACGTATCAAGTGTGTGATCATTAGATCCACATCTGTCACATCTTTGCTTGCTTTTACATTGGTTTTTTGTGTGACCGTATCTGAGGCAGGAATGGCATTGGGTTACAGGGAAGATAAAAAGTTCAGGGGTTTTATTGCTGCATAAGATTTTAATATTTATTGGGATTGAATTAGAACGGATAGTTATTACTACTGAGTGAGTGTTTATGTATTCAGGTTGATCATTTGATATGATTTTTCTTTTCCATCTTCTCACACTAATTGTTTGGAAGTGATTTGATTTATTAAGGTTGGTTAATATTTCCTCCTCAGTGAATGAGGGGTCTACGTTTCTTAGAATGCATTTAGTTGTTAAGAATTGGGAGGGGATGTAAGATTTTAGTTTGTTTTTTTCAAGAAGTTGTTTGGATGATAAGAGCTTGTTTGCTTCGTTATGATTTTTAAATTGAACCGCGACTCTGTTCCTTCCTCTCCTTAATGAGACAACATCAAATCCATTTTTGCTGAGTATATTCCCTACTACCATTTCGTGTAGAGAGGGGTTTGAGGTTTCATTTTCCTTTAATTTTTCTAAATAGATTGTGTATGGTGGCCTGTCGCCATTTTTAAATTGCATTATTTCAATAGTTTTTTTTTCAGGTTGTGTTTCGGGGGGGGAAGGTTCCCCCCCCGAACACGTTTCCATGACCGAGGTCAAGGTGGTTTTAGATGTGTTTTATTTGCCAAAATGTGTATTTATTGTAAATGATTTATAAGAAGGAAGAAATAGAAAGACAGAGACTTACGAATACAGAAGAATCCGAACACACTGGTACCCGAGGGAAGCACGTGGATTTTTGTAGGTTAGCTTGATTGTACTGCTCTCTTCGAGCGCTGATGGTCGAATCTCGAGTAGACAGTTACTGTCAAGCCAGTTGCTGCCTGCACTTGACTGTTTACACAGTGCTACCAGCTTGCCTGGCGAGTACTGTCAAGCCAACTGCTATGACAGTTGGTGCCTGCAAATCTCGGTTTTTGTAATTAGGATCAAAAGTGTTCCACAGGATTTCCTCTTTATATAATTTCATAAACTGTTGATTATGTTCAGATAACATGGACATGTTGATAAATGTTACAATATTCTACACCAGAATATCTATCAATATATGGAAAGGGAACATGAACAACGGCCTGGCACTGACTCGCCTGTAGTTCACACAACGAGAGTTATGGGCGAGCCAATGTCATGTGGTTTGGTGGGGAAAGGCGAGTAGATAGTCAAAACAAAAAATGTTGTAGTAGCTCGCACTCCAGTTGCTGTCCTACTCGCCTTGACAGTAACTTGCATGATACATTTACACAATGACAGTAGCTGTCCTGCAGCTACTGTCTACTCCAACTTGCACGCTAGCTCGCACTGTGTAAGCACGCCTTTACATTCAATATTTAAAAAATGTAAAAAAGTGATATCTTTTTAAAACAATTGAGAACTGAAAAAATGATACTATGATCCACCACCCAAAACAAATAATTTTGTTCAGTGTTGCAAAGTCTAGGGAATTTCTTCTACATCAGATATTTTAGCATTCTCGCAGTCCGATTCTGAGTTTAAAAAAATTTGATGGTTCTAGCTACAATATGAAGTAATCTTATTACCAATACTGGCAGAAAACATCATTTTAAGTTACCAACTGATTTTCTTTATCTTTTTGATATTTAGTAATTATCATTATCGTTCGAATCACTTATTTATGTATTTCTGATGATTACTTTTATTTTATAGGTTTCATACAACTGACGTCAATGGAAACTCACAAGCAGACACATTTTAACACAGACCCACTAAATATCATTTGTGCTTATTGTGGGAGGCGCTTTAAAATAATGGCTCGATATAATGCACATCTGAGAAAGCATCTTTCATCCGATAGCAGCGTGCAAAAAAGAATTGACGACAATGAGCCCAGAGAATATGCATGTGATAAGTGCAAGCGTGCGTATAAAACAAAAACTTCATTAAAAGTTCATCAGATGACGCATGAGGAAAGGAGGTTTTTGTGTTCGGATTGTGGAAAGAGATTTGTCACGAATACAGGTTTACAAACCCATTTGAAGGTAATTATATTTATTTAATGCAACACGTGTATAAATAATATTTAACGAAGATAAAGTTACCACTTCCTTAGTGGTTAAATAATATTTACTTTGAATGAATTTACTATAATTACTAAACGTTTAAAAAATTTATTATTTTACTGATAAATTATCACTCACATGATTTTGAGTGGCACAGTCAGAATTTCGTCCCACGATACAAATGAAACACCGTCAAGTTTTTTAAAAATGTGTTTAAATTAGTGAAATTATGTACTTATTTACTTAAAAATTGACAAAGACTTAAATAAATATACAAGGTGCTTTTCTTTTAGGTATATATATCCCAATTATAAATCTTCAGAAATTCGCTTTAAACGAGGGTTTTCCACCTCTCGGTTAAGCATGAAGTAAAATTTCGAGTTTAGAAAAGCCTGAAAATTTGGTTTGGTTGTGTAACGAAGCGTGTTTTTTAACCTAACCTGTCTTTTAAGTATCATGACATTTTGACATAATTTAATAAGCTTGATTATTTTGACACTTGGACATTAAATCACTGTGTCAATTATTTTTTGACCAATAAAATCACTTAGTCATTTGACTGTGATAATGTCAATTATCAATTGTTTTAATGCTAAAATGAGTGTCTTCCACTCCCAGACTAAGCATGAAGTAAAATTTTGAGTTTAGAAAAGCCAAATTAGGCTTTTCTAAACTCGAAATTTTACTTCATGCGCCATGCGTACTAAACACTGATTTAATGTTAATGCTATTTTATTACTAACATTATTAAAAATTGTAAATTTTTGAAACAGGAAGATTATTTAATTCAAATATTCGAATATTCAAATGTACAAATATTATAATATTCGAATATTTGACTATTTGAATAGCCAAATATTTGAATATTTAAATATATTTTTTAATAAATATTCGAATACCTAAATTTGAAAAATTCCCAGCCTTATTTATTATGAAGATTGTTTTGTTTGAACATTTTTCAGAAAATCAACAGAATCGACATAAAATTCAACTAGGTTTTTAAAAAATTCAAATTATTGTTCAAAAAATAAACAGGAAATTTCATTGCATTTACCGAAAGTTTTCAAAATAGACAAGATTGTGTAATGGACAGATTATTTAATCTTTTTACTTCTTGAAAATTTGCTACTAGATGGTTCCTTGTAGGATCTGAGGATCCAATCCGCAGATTATTTCCGAAATAAGGTTCAATGATTTAGGCTTGTTATTCGTTGATGTATTCTTCCATTTAAAATTCCCCAAGTCTTTTTTACAACATACTGAAATAAAATCCAAAAAAAAAATTGTATTAAAAGTTAATAGGAATTCAATCCACAACGTTCATTTCCATCACCCTGTATAAACATAATATTCCTTTTTTACGCAGCCTCCGGGCTCTCCCCTTGGCTGCACCCGTAAACAATGTTATTGTAAATCAGAACTGTCTTATTTCCAAATATTAATGTTTCTAGGTACACACAGGTGAAAAACCGTACACATGCATAGTCTGTAAAAAATCCTTCGCAGTGATAGGGAGCTTCAACGCGCACATGCTCATACACACCGGCGAAAGACCTTACTCCTGCAACATCTGCAAAAAATCCTTCACGCAACTCCCACACCTGAAATACCACGAGCGGACACACAGCGGCGAACGCCCTTACGTCTGTTCCTTTTGTGGGAAACGGTTCGGCTTAAAATGCCACCTCACAGTCCACATCCGCAGACACACGGGTGAAACCCCTTTCAATTGCCCGGAATGCGGACGAGGGTTCTACGATTCGAGCGGCATGAAGAAACATCGTAGAGGACATGTCCAAGACAACGAGCAATTAAGCCAGAACTATTCGAGTGTAGAGGTTTCCGAGCAGAAAGAAAATAATCACAATACAAGTGATGATGAGAATTGTCTTTTGAGTGATAAGCAAGCGGATGTAGAGCTTGATAAAAATGAAGAGTTTAATCAAATTATATGAGTACATAATTTATAAACGCAACAAAAAAAAATTATTAATATCTATTTTTTAATTTATATATAGGGCAGGCGAATTTAACTGTTTTTATTAGGGCTCAGTGATATATATCTATTACGATATTTATCAGGATATTTATAACTCCGATATAGAGGGTGTTTCACCTAAAACTCCCCAGACTAATTAATAATAAACCAAAAAGTTATTATAGTTTTGTTTTTAGTATTCAATGGCTATACCTTCAAAATATTGGCTTTTTTCGAGATGTCTGTTAATTTTCACAAGAACTGTCAGCTATAATTAAGTTATATTATTGTTATTATTAGTGTTTTGTAATTTTTAATGCATATTCTTTAGCCTACTCTAAATCATGTTTTAAACGATCACACGGTACGGATGGACTGAAAACATTTAAATAATTAACTTCTTCTTCTTCTTCTTCTGCGAAATTAATGGCCCTGGCTTCGAAGCCCTGTCGACCAGTCACAGCAATCAGATGTTTTCTTTAATACTTCCTTACTTCGTTTTTCATAGATCTGGTGTTAGTAGGAGAACATGTAGCACAAACATAGAATAAAATAATTCAAAGAATTAGATATATATGTTATTCTCAGATAGGAGTTTATATAATAATATATAGGAGTCAATTGTCGGGTTACATAAAACAGAGGTAATGGAAATAGGTGAAGTGTGACCCAATAAAATTAAAGAAGAATATAAGGTTCTGCATTTTTCGTAGTAATTTCTGCATTCGAAAAATATATGATTTAGATCACCCCACCCGCCACAACTGCAATTTTGAGATGGAACTTGTCCTATTCTATAGAGATGTGATGGAGATGAATTATGAAAAGTTTTCATTCTAATTATGGTAGTAATTAATCTTCTTCCCAAAGCTTTTTTACTAAAAAACCAAGGACGTGTCGGGATGGAGTGTTGTATGCTATAATATTTAATATGATTCTGAGATGAATTCCAGAATGTTGGCCATTTTAAGAAAAAAATTTTTTTTAATACAGGGTAATAATCTTGGTGCGGGGCACTAAAGATTACAGGATCTAGATGATGACCTCTTCTAGCATTTCCGTCAGCCATTTCATTTCCTATTATATTTCTGTGGCTAGGTATCCAACATAAATTAATTAAACACTGAGATGTTGTTATCAAATTGAAGTAAATTGCTCTAATTTCAGTGGAAAGTATGGAGAGATGTTGATCTATTCCCATACGTTCCAATGATTGTAAGGCACTTTTAGAATCAGTTAAAATTACTGATTTTTGTATATTTGACTGTCTAATAATCATTAAACATTCTTTTATAGCTGTTAAGTCTGCTGTTAGTATTGTAGAAGTAGATGCTATTTTAAAAGAAGAAGAAACATAATTCTCAATGTATATTCCGCAAGCACATGAAACAGGTGAAGAAAGCTTAGACCCATCTGTAAAACACCGTGTAAAATTAGGCCATCTTTTATTTGTTAATTCATCAAATTCTTTATTAATAAAAGGGTTTGGGTGGATTTTGGGTAAGCCTATATGATAAGTAATCTGTAATGGATAAAAATATGAAAATTAAGAAGATTTGTAACAAGGGATACATGGGGATTTTATGACATTAAAAGACAAAGATAGTGCAAAATTTTCTATATGGGGAAACAAAGGTTTACCTTTGGCCAACAAATTATTATGTAATTCACTCAATGACTTAACTACGGGCTCATTATTATATGCTATGCATTTTAAAAATATTTTCTGCATAAGTAAGAGAAACGGAGGGGTATTGGAGGAATCCCACTTTCCACTTCCAGGGCTCGGGAGGGAGAGGATCTCATAGCTCCCAGGATAACCCTGAGACATGAGGTTTGCATTTGACCAAGAGTTTTAGTATTGATTTTTGATAAAGGTGATAGAGCTACTAGTCCATACTCAATACGTGATCTGATTAATGATTTATAAAAGGTAAGCAAATTAACAGGATCTGATCCCCACCAAGTATGAGAAAGTGTTTTAATAATATTTAATATATTGAAAACCTTTGATTTAAGATCTTGAATGTGGGAATTCCACTTTAGTTTTGAATCAAGTATTAATCCTAAGTATTTCACACTTTGGACTTTTGGAATAGGAGTCACATTAAATTTTAATTGATAATTTAATATATTTCTTTTCTTGGTAAATATTATGTTCTGAGATTTATGGGGCGAAAGATTTAAACCATTACAGAAAAGCCAATCTGAGAGCTCAAACAAAGCATTGTTTATTCTATTATACAGTGATTGTATGTTACTACCTGAGCAATAAAGAACCACATCATCTGCATTTTGCATTATAGCGCAATAAGGAGATATTTCTCGTTCAAGAGGAAGAGTATAAAATATATAAAGAAGAGGACTAAGGATAGATCCCTGTGGAAGACCCACGAAGGAGTATCTAGGATTGCTAAAGGAGTTATCTTGTTTCAGATAAAGAATTTTAAATCGAATAAGGGACCAAATGCATTTGATAATCTTTACCGGAATCCATAAAGTAATTAATTTTCTTACCATAATAGAAGGTATAACAGAATCAAAAGCGGCAGATATATCTAAAAATAATGCTACTGTTCTCTCTCCCTTCAGAAATGCAGAATGAATATCTGATGTTAATTTAATAATACTATCCAAGGTACTCTTTCCCTTCCTAAATCCAAACTGCATAGAAGGGTATATATGATTTCTTTCTGCCCACCAATCTAACCTAGTTTTGATGAGGTGTTCAAAAGTTTTCCTTACACAGGACGTCAAAGAAATTGGACGGTAATTAGAGGGGTTATCTGGGCTTTTACCAGGTTTCAGGATTGGACAAATTATCTGTTTTATCCAGACTTCAGGAATTGTCCCTGTTTCCAAAATATTATTGAATATTCGTAATAATTCCATTTTACCTGAAAATGGTAAATTCCCAATCATTGAATATGTAATCTTATCAATACCCGGAGAAGAGTCTTTAACTTTACTAAGTACAGCATTAAGTTCTTGTAATGTAAAATTAGAAGCAACAAATGAATATGGACTAGTGGTGCACTCAAAGTTATACACATTTTCAACATATGGTGGGGTAAGATTATTAAAAAAAAATTCTATAGCTTCATAGTGAGGAATTTTTGAAGAATGAGGAAGAAATGATTTCCTATATATTTTTATTGTCTTCCATATTGATGAGATAGGGGTATCTCTTGATAAGGATTCGCTAAATTTTATGAATGATATTTTCTTTTTATTCTTAAAAATTTTTTTAGAATAAGTTATAGCCCTCTTGGACTCTACAAAATTTTCTACTGTTTTATTAGCATAATACTTCTTAATTGCATTTTTTCTTAATAATTTGACTTCTGTACAAGATGAATCCCACCAAGGACATCTAGGAAACCTAGTAAAAGGATTTGTATAAGGTATCCAATGATCAGCAGCTTCGTTTAATTTACTAATAAAGGATGCATAGTTAACTTCTTCATAGAAAAAGGACTCAAGTTCTGAGGTATATTCAGACCACTGTGCAAGACGGACATTTCGGTTTCTTGTCTTAAATTGAGATGACGAAGTAACCAATGACGAATTTGAAACATATAGTGTAATTACAGGAAAGTGATCACTGCCATAGGTATCATGTAATGTATGACAGGAAATGAAAGAAGCCAAGGAGGGGGAAGCTATAGAAAGATCAATTATACTAGGTTTAAGATAAGATTTGGTAACCAAGTCGTGGGTATCTACAATTTGACTCAGAATTTTACCTGCAGGATTAGAATATACTTTATTTAACACTTTCAGATGACAATTAAAATCTCCTACCCATAGAGTTGAAGATCGGAAAGACAATAAATATGTCCATGTAGTTAAAGGGCATATTACAGATGGTGGTATATATCCAGAAACAAGAACAAACTGATCAAATTTAATAACAACAAATTGAGCATTTTCAGGGATTAGGGTCAAATTGGGGAGGATTTCTTTATATGAGATAGATGGTCGAATTAAAACTGCAATTCCACCTTTTGAATCTTGTCTGTTTTTCAAAATAGGAATGTATCCATTTACCTTAAAATAACTTGTATCATTAGTCCAAGTTTCAGACAAGCAAATTATGTCCGGATTTTCTATTAATACTAAATCATTTAGGTTGGCTCTATTTGAGTTATAACTTCTTATATTCCACTGAAGAATTTTAATTTTCTGATATTTCCTCCATGTTATTACCTCTAGAGGATACCCCGGAAGATCCTGAGAGTCCCGAAGCCTCATTCAATTGAGCAATTAACGAATTAGAGTTAGTTTCTTCCATATCTACATCCAGAAGGGGGATGGTCAGGGGGCTCCGAGCCCCCTATGACATCAGTCATCAAATCAAATTATTTTTTCCAGTATTTAAACAGAAATTAAAAATAGAACTCAGAATAATAGAAAAGAACACAAAAAAGTTTAGACAAAAAAACAACACAGACTCACGTGTACAGTACAAGAGGTTATCACGACCTATCTCGACGACGTACGAAAGTCGAAATCTTAAATAATTAACAGTGATTACTTTTTCGTATTCACTTTTTATTTTAAACTGTGACTAGTTTAAAATAAAAAGTGAATACAAAAAAGTAATCAGTGTTAATTATTTAAATATTTACAATGTTTCACAAAGTAACCGCCTCCACCACAAGGACTGAAAACATGTTGCACAGCTAAATAAGACTATTGAAAGAATGACATTTTTTGTAACTTGGAGAGGAAGGGGTTTTAAACAAAAAATTTACTTCCCTTCATTTTTGCTAAAAAATCACCTATTAAAATCTTTCGCATCAATTTTGAAACACCCTGTATATTTACAGGCAAATATGCTAAATAAAGATTATTATTATGTGTAGTATATCTATTAACTAAAAAAAACGAAATAATAGTTTGATGATATTTGCTGGTAGTAATCAATTAAAATTACCTTATAGTTTTAGTTTAGTTTCTTTGTTTAACTTTGACACTTGAAAATTCGAATTGATAAGTGAAGCCAACAAAACGTATATTTATCTGAAAAATAAGGTTACTTATCTTGGGTATGTCATCTATTACTCAGTGTTCTAAACTGTAGAATATCGTGTATCCCCAAAATCTTCCATTGTTGCCAAAGATGGCAATATTTTTAGTCCTAAATTAGGTTGCTTATCTTGTTTTATACAATCTATTTATCAGTGTTCACAACCGTAGGATTCATTTATTTTGTTTACAACTACATAACCTAACTTAAATTATTTATTATCCTCTAAGGCCGTTTACTAGGCATAAAAGGTCGATTTTTATTGTTGGAAAACCAACACAGAATGCTTATTGTGGAAATATTGAAGCACCATTTTAAAAAAAATTGTTGAAATGGATAATATGAATATTTTTACAAAATTGGAATACAAGGAGTCATTTCCAAATATCACATATTTAGAAGAAAATATTCATTCTGCAATTAAAGTGGAAGAATTCGATAAAATTTGCCGAATATGTCTAGCAAGCAACACCAAAGGAAAGTCTATTCATGATGTTGTATTAAAAAACATTACCATTACTAGTTTACTAGAGAAATTCATCTCCATGCAGGTAAAAATGTTGGATTATTTGAAAGATAAAAATTAGCTGTGTGAATGTTTTAGAAATTACAAAGTGATTATTTACCACAAAGTTTATGCAATGCATGCATATCAGAACTAGTAAAGTTCTACGAATTTGAACAAAAATGTGTAAAAAATGAACAAGTCTTAGAAAACATATTTAAAAGCAAGAATGATGATAAATTTGCAACTATAGAATCGGTAGAAAATCCCATAGAACACACAAGTGATTCTGAAATAGATGAAAAACCACTAAAAATTGAATTTGTAGAAAATCCTATCGAACCCACAAGTAACTCTGAAATAGATGAAAAGCCAATAAAAACTGATTTCGTGTCACGAAAAACACGATTACCTGATAAGAAAAATACAAAAATAAATGATATCAAATGCAGAGATTGCGATGTCGTTTGTGCGAATAGGATTGCTTTAATCGAACATAGAAAAGATGCGAAACATCCGAAAATCAGGACGGTAATTTGCAAAGAATGTGGAAAGATGTTTGATAGTAATAAAATAAAGTTGCACATGAGGTCTCACACTAAAGAAAAGCCGTATGTTTGTAAATTGTGCTCGCAGGGGTTTTCCCTGGGCGGGAATTTAAAAAGGCACATGATGACACACACAGGAGAAAAACCACACATCTGTGAAATCTGTAAAAAAGGTATTTATATTAAAGCTTGGAATTTTCAAATTCAAGTATTCAAATATTCGAATTATTCACATATTTAATTATTTGACATATTCACATATTGAATATTTGAAAAACTTGAGGATTTGAATATGGTTTTGAATAAATATTCGAATACCTAATGTTGCAACTTTTTCAAACCTTATCAAGATAGGTATCAGATATTTGCTTATTGTATTCCCAAATTTTTCATTTGAATATTCAATTATTTTAATTAGATTTTTAATAACTATTTAGCAAAATAAAGTACCAATAACAAGATCACAGAAATAAGATAAATGTGAAATTTTCTTTGGGGAATGAAGACTATTGCCCAAAGAAAATTTCACGTATATCCCTCATACACTCTAAATACGAATCAGGTATTTGGCTTGCACTTGGGATATAAATGTTGATTATTTCACTTCTCAAAGTATTGAGAACCAATAAAATTGGCTGAATTTGCAATACGTGACATGTTTTTTCAAATGTTAGTACTCTAATATTCATTCAAAAACATGTTCAAATACAGTAAAGCTCCTCTAATCTGAACTTCAATAATCCGGATTTTCTAGCAATCCGCACAAAATTGAAAAATTAGTTATTTACATTATGTATTCCAAAATCCGGATTACCTGTGATTCCGTAATTCGCATCATATGTTGTGCAATTCGCCATTTATATATATCGTGCTGTAACCTCATGTAAAAAGCTTAAAAACAATGAGTTGGAATTTCCCTGATGGTTAAAAAGCATCATGGTGCAAAGAGACCACACAAAACATAAACTCTAGCGCTTTACTAATTCGGATTGCCTCGGAGCTTTACTGTATTTGAATTATTTAAAAATTCGTTCAAAAACATATTCAAATTGTTCAAATATTTATATATGTGAATAATTTAGTAATTGAAATATTCATTGGTAAATATTCTACTATTTGAATAATGTGTACTTGAATCTAAGCCTTAAGTTATATTATAATTGGCTTCTCTTACATTCAGACCCGTCTTTACGCACGGGCTCGCTGGGTTGGTGCCTAGGGCTGATCTAGGGGTCCTCTGAGCTCAGCCCTTTGCTAACATAATTTACCAACAAAGAATGGCCAACACAAAAAATAAATGTTTAGGGGCCCCTAAAGTTATTAGTGCCTAGGGCCCCATAAAGCCTTAAGACGACTCTGCTTACATTCAATATGTTAGCAATACATAATTTTAAGTTTACAATTGGTAAAGACAAAGGATTTTCTTTAACTTTTTGATATTTCATAAAAACATTCAGTCATTTATTTACATATTTCTGATGATTAGTTTTATTTTGTAGGTTTCATACAACTGACAGGTTTGCTAACTCACAAACGGATGCATTTAAACACAGAGGAAAAGGGAAGTAACATGCCAAATTTCATTTGTGATTATTGTGGGAGGGGCTTTAAAAGAATGGCTCCATATAATACACATCTAAGAAAACATGTTTCGTCCGATGGCAGCGTGGAAAAAAGAATTGTTGATGATGAGCCTAAAGAATATGCGTGCGATAAGTGCAAGCGTGCGTATAAATCAAAAACGTCATTAAAAGCTCATCAGGCGACGCATGGTGAAATGAGGTTTTTGTGTTCGGATTGTGGAAAGAGATTCGTCACCAATGCAGGTTTACAATCGCATTTAAAGGTAAAGGAATTTACTTTATGCAACAACTGCATGATTAATATTTACTCTGAATCAATTTATTACTAAACATTTATAAAATTTAATTTTTTACTGTTCTATTATCATTCACATATTTTTAACAGTCTCAGTGGTGCAGTTAGGAGTTCGTTTTAGGAGGGGGGGGGGGGGGGAAATATGTTAAACACCAAGAATTTTTAAATGTGTCTAAATTAGTGAAATTAATATTTGCATTTACTAAAGTTACTGCAAATATTCAAATATGTATTATTAAATATAGCCTGAAGAACTTGAAATAGAAATCGTTGATTTATAAACTTAAAAAATATCAATCTCTTAATACTCGTTTTGTTTATTTTATGTTATTAATAAGATGAATAAAGTGGTTTTAAAAGTCCAGACTAAATCAGTGTTTAAGACGATTGGCACATGACGTAAATATTTCGTGTTTAGAAAAGCCTGAAATATTTACTTCATTCTTAATCAAGGTGCTGGAAAATACTCATTATATTATTGAACTCTTGAATCAATATGAAGATCTAAAAGTAATAAATCAAACAAAATACTTTAACAACTTTTTAACCGATTTAAATACAACTACCATGGTTTTGTTTTTAATTAAGTTACAATTAAATTTGATGGTTTAAGAAAATAGTTATTATGGAGATTAATTTGTTTAAAACCTTTTTAGAAAATCAAAACACAAAACCACTTTATACATTCAATTCAAATATCTTAACTAGGTTTTTCAAAAATTCGTAATATTGTTTAAAATTTATAAACAGAAATAGTCATTACATTTAGCGAAAGTTTTAAAAATGGATACAATTGTTTAATTAATGGACAGATTATTTAATCTTAAATTTGCCAAGAATTTGCTACTAGATGGTTTATTGTAGGCTCTGAGGAACCAATCGGCATATTAAAATGACAATATGCACACTGAGTCAAAATAGTAGGCTTTTGATTTTCGAAATAAAGTTCAATGATTTAGGTTTGTTATTGATTATGCATTCTTCCATTTAAAATTCCCCGAGTCTTCTTTACAACATACTGAAATAAAATCTAAAAAAATAAGTTTAGATAAAAAAAGTTAAAAGGAAATCAAACCATAACGTTCATTTTGCATTACCCTGTACAAACATAATATTATGTCTTTACTTTTTTATGCAGCCTCCTTGGCTGCGCTTGTAAACAGTGTTATTTCTTCTTCAGCTACTTCCCTTTGTAGAGTGCCGGAGCAATTTTATTTCCGAATATTAATGTTTCTAGATACACACAGGTGAAAAACCGTACACATGCACAATCTGCAAAAAATCCTTTGCGCAAATCGGGAGTTTCGAGGCGCACATGCTCATACACACTGGCGAAAAACCTTTCTCCTGCAACATCTGCAAAAAATCCTTCAAGCAACTCACACACCTGATATACCACAAGCGGACACACAGCGGCGAGCGCCCCTACGTCTGCTCCTTTTGCAAAAAACGGTTCGCCCTCAAAAGCAATCTAACAGTTCACGTCCGCACACACACGGGTGAGACCCCTTACGTCTGCCCAGAATGTGGGCGGGGGTTCTACGATTCGAGCAGTATGAAGAAACATCGTAGAGGACATGTCCAAGGCAACGAGCAATTAAGCCAGAATAATTCGAGTGAGGTTTCCGAGCAGCTAGTTTAGTTTTGTGTTTATTTGTTTTAATTTTTTTGCAATCGGTCAGAATATACACAAGACTCAAAGCATTCTTTGTTATTTCAAAGATGCTAATGTGAAGCAATCACAAAAGTAGTACACATTTCCAAATAAAGAGAGATTGCAAGTGGTGCGTTAATTTCGTGGAACAGTGTAGTTTCGTCAATAAAAATTAAGTTTACTTTGAATTATTTTGTACAAAAGTATTTTGCGCAGCGGTCTGACCTGCTCGGGATCTGTACAAAAATTAAAACCTAAAACTTGGTCTATGATTATTTAACACTTTTAAAATTATATAAACACGACCCTACCTGTTACACTAAGTGCATCATTAGTTTCCAATTAAATTAGTAATTATTTATTATTGCCACGGATTATTATTATTATACCAAAGCAACTGAAAACATGTTTTTTACTTTCATATACGTCACAGTAGAAGCCAGTTGGCGCATGCGAACTTACATGAGGTAACCTGTATAAGATTTACTCTACCAACGTTGCTGTGTATCATCATTAATCAGTTTTCCTAACTGTAGCATTACGTTTATTACCAAACTTTCTTTGTTGCCAACTGTGGCACTATTTTTAGTTCTGAATTAGGTTGCTCATCGTATTTTGTCTCGTGTATTAATCAGTGTTCCCAACTCTAGGCTTAAATTTATCCCAAGATTAAATTATCTTGGTTACAACTACATAACCTAACTTTTCATTAATTATGGAGATAATGGATCAATTTTTATTGTTGGTAAGCAAACACAAAAGTGCTTATTGTAGAAATATCAAAACTATATTTTAGAAAAAAATGTTGAAATAGATAATATGGATATTTTTACTAAATTGGATTGTAAGGGGTCGTTTCCAAATATCACAACTTCAGAAGAAAATATTCATTGTGAAATTAAAGTACAAGATTTCGATAAAATATGCCGAACATGTCTTGCAAAAAACACCGAAGGAATGACTATTTATGAGGTTGTATTGAAAAATATTACCATTAAAAGTTTGTTAGAGAAATTTATCTCCATGCAGGTAAAAAATTGCATTATTTGCAAGATAAAAATTGGCTGTGTAAATGTTTCAGGAATTAACAAGTGATTACTTACCACAAAGTTTATGTAATGCATGCATATCAGAACTGGTAAAGTTCCACCAATTTGAACAAAAATGTGTAAAAAACGAACAAGTCTTAAAAAACATATTTGAGTGGAAGGAAGATGATAAATTAGAAATCATAGAATTAGTAGAAAATCCCATCGAACACATATATGATTTCGAAATAGATGAAAAACCACTAAACATTAGATTAGTGGAAAATCTCATCGAACACACAAGCAACTCTAAAAGCAAAGAAGATGATAATTTAGAAACGATAGAGTTAGTAGATAATCATATCGAACGCACAAGTGATTCTGTCATAGCTGAAAAACCACCAAAAACTGATTCTGTGTCACGAAAAACTCAATTGCCTAATAAGAAAAATACGAAAAAAAAAGATACTAAAATAGATAAAAAACCGCTAAAAACTAATTCCGTATCACAAAAAACACGATTGGTTAATAAGAAAAATACGAAAACGAAAGAAATCAAATGCACAGATTGCGATGTCGTTTGTGCGAATCGGATCATTTTATACCAACACAGAAAAAATGCGAAGCATCCGAAAATAATGTTGGAAACTTGCAAAGAATGCGGAAAGATGTTTAAAAGAAATAAATTAGGGCAGCACATGAGGTCTCACACTAAGGAAAAGCCGTTTGTTTGTAAATTGTGCTTGAAGGGGTTTTCCATGGAATGCAATTTAAAGAGGCACATGCTGACGCACACGGGAGAAAAACCCTACGTCTGTGAAATCTGCAGAAAAGGTATTCATATGAAGGCTTTGAATTTTTCAAATTAAATTATTCGAATATTCATTCAAAAATATTCAGATATATTCGAATATTTCAAATATTTGAATAACTTGAGTATTTGAATATGGTTTTGAATCATTATTCCAATACCTAAATTTGCAAATTTCTCAGCTTTAATCTAAATATTTATCAAATATTTTCTTAATTGTTTAGGCAAATTTTCTTTTTGAATATTCAAATATTTTAATGATTTTAAATGATTATTTCAGTCAAACTATTGAGAACCAATACAATTGGCCAAATTTACATAACAAATGTAAAAACCACGTAATTCGTGTGGCGTCGGGAGGGTTATTCTGTTTATTAAAACTTTATGGCCCCTACGTTGCGACCATAAGGTTTTAATAAATACAAAATCCCTCTTTTTACAGGGTTATACAAATTCTAAATTTTAAGCTATTTAAAAATAGGCATTGCAGAATGAGCAAGTAAGGACTATATGGGGACTGTAAGGGATGGAGAAACAGTTAAGAAGGCAAAGTAGTGCAGTTTTACGAGCTGAATAAAAAGACATTTGTAAAATTTTCGAAAATGTCAAGGGTAACTATTATCCCTCTTCAAAAAGTGAGGCATGTCACTTTAAAGTTAAATAATTTGAATTCGGTGGGGTCGATTGTTTTTAAATTTAAACCACATAAAAATACATCTTTTTTGATATTTTCGAGCTTCAACATTTTTAAAATTAAAAAATAGTTACAAATATTGCTATGAATTTTAAAAGTTTTTAGCAATTTTCGTAAATTTACGAAATATTTGTTAATTTGTAAGATTTTCCTCAATTTTAAAAATATTGATACTAAATATTGATCCCCTAAATCCTCCCCCCCCCCCCATCTACGCCACTGGTTCTAGATATGCAAAATAAAGTAATTTTGTTAGCAATACTGGCAGGAAACATAATTTTAAGTTTACAATGTTAAAGACCAATAACATTTATCTTTAACAATTGTTGAAGGTTTTCTTCAGCTTTTCGATATTTCATAAAAACATTACCATTCGAATCACTTATTTATATATTTCTGATGATTAGTTTTATTTTGTAGGTTTTACACAACTGGCGAGTATGGTAATTCACAAGCGGACGCATTTCAACACAGAGAAAAAGGAGAGTAAGGAGAAAAAGGAAAGTAACATGCCAGATATCATTTGTGATTATTGTGGGAGGGTCTTTAAAAGAATGGTTATATATAATGCACATCTAAGAAAGCATTTATCGTCTGATGGCAGGGTGCAGAAAAGAATTGATGATGAGCCCAGAGAATACGCGTGCGATAAGTGCAAGCGTGCGTATAAAACAAAAATTTCACTAAAACTTCATGAGATGACGCATGAGGAAAGGAGGTTTTTGTGTTCGCATTGTGGAAAGAGATTCGTCAGGAAATCAGATTTACATTCGCATTTGAGGGTAATTAAATTTACTTTATGCAACACGACCATAAATAATATTTACTCTGAATCAATTTTCTATATTTACTAAACATTTCAAAGTCATATTTCTTCTTCAGCTACTTCCCTTTCCCTTTGTACAGTGTCAGAGCAGTTTTATTTCCAAATATTAATATTTCTAGGTACACACAGGTGAAAAACCGTACACATGCACAATCTGTAAAAAATCCTTCGCACAAGTTGGGAGCTACGATGTGCACATGCTCATACACACTGGCGAAAAACCTTTTTCCTGCAACATCTGCAAAAAATCCTTCACGCAACTCCCACACCTGATATACCACAAGCGGACACACAGTGGCGAACGGCCTTACGCCTGCAACGTTTGCAAGAAATGTTTCGCCCTCAAAGGCAACCTCACGGTCCACGTCCGCACGCACACGGGTGAGACCCCTTACGTTTGCCCGGAATGCGGACGGGGGTTCTACAATTCAAGCAACATGAAGAAACATCGTAGAGGACATGTTCAAGGCAACGAGCAATTGAGCCAGAATGATTCGAGTGTAGAGGTTTCCGAGCAGAGAGAAAATAATCACAATACAAGTGATGGTGAGAATTGTCTCTCAAGTGATAAGCAAGCAGTGATTTACACATAGGAGGTTTCATCTAAAAAAATAACTATATATTAGATAACGCATAAGGTTGTGGGGATGTGCTACCTTTCGTGTAAACATCATAGAAAATCTTGATAGAAGGTTGACTCCGGCCGAAAGATCACCAATCTTTATTTGTATGTACAAACTTTTAACTAATGCATCTCGAATATTTGTAAATAATATCGATCAGCTGACGTGCACTATAGCTGATTGATTTTAACGCGAATTTTAAAACAATATGAGTAGTAAACGAATTTAAATATAACTCATCAGATTTATTGAAATGTAACAACGAATTTTACCTAATTATTATATTCTAAAAATAATTAATGCATTTTTATGAAAACATATTCAATATCTAATTTGTGCTCTTTTCAATAAACATTACAAAAAGGATTATATAATCTTTTGTAATGATTCGTTATGCTTTCATTTATTATGTAGTTATTGTTTCTGCACAATAATGACTTCGGTGGGCCTAAGAATCGAGCTGCGCAGCACTTGAGGGCAAGTACTCAAAATTTGTAATATAATTTAATTTTCTTTCTACAAGATGTAAGTGCATTAAATTGTGAATTTCATGTTGATGGTATAAAATTTTAATTTTTTACAATAAAAAAAAAAATCTCCCAAAATTGTTAATTTTATTGTATAATTTCAACATTGAAAATTTTAGGAAAATGTGTCAAGATAATTTAGTTTTCTTTCTATAAAATTTAAGCAATATCAATTCCAAGTAAATTCTGTGAATTTCATGTTAATTGCATAAAACTTTAATTTTTTGCAATTTTTTGAAACAAAATAAATCCGTTAATCACGTTTTTTTTACGAAATTTCAACTTTGATTTGATATGTTAGGATATTTTTCTATTATACCCAATCAAAGTTTATTCATTTTTGTGTAGATTCCATGAATTTTAGATTAGTTTGATAATCGTTGATTTTTTACAATTTTCTCAAAATAAACATTCTCCTAAAGTCGTTCAACTTATTGCATAATTTCAACTTTGGCTTAATATTTTGAAAAAATTCGTTAACATAATTTTGTTTTTTGTAAAGCAAATGCAGGTGCAATCAATCTAAGTAAATTCTGTGAATTTTATGTTGTTTGTATAAAATTTGATTTTTGAATGCAGACGAATATGTGTTGGTTGCAAAATAAGTTTCTGATTATTCGTCTAACGAGCGTTTCCACTCCTAGGTTAAGCATGAAGTGAAATTTCGAGTTTAGAAACGCCTCAAAATTTGGTAGGCTTTTCTAAACACTGATTTAAAATGAAGTTCAAAAACATACTTCATCTATAATAATAATACATTACAAGATAAAATAAAGATTTATTTTCTTCATGTTTTTCTGTGATTTAGGCAAAATAAAGAATAAATAAAGATTCATATTTGAAAACTCAACTAAAACTGATGAAAGAAATCAGCACTAAAGAACATTGATTAGAATCGTCAATATACAAATGCCAAGAATGCCAATTTTAACAAACTTAATTTTCACAATATTTGATTTTGATTTGTAGAAGTAATTGAGGTTTTGGCATAATTTTTGTCTGATCTCATAATAATAAAATGACAACATAGATAGCGTATCTGTAAATTTAACAAAGAAATTTAAAACAATTGCGATAAAATAATAAACTGATGAATTTTGGAGGTAAAATACCCCATTTCACCCCCAAATATATAAATTCCCCAAAAAAACCATACATCTTTAAATACCCCAATTTGGGGTAAAATCCCCAAAACCGGCAACACTGCATAAATTGCCTATCAAACAGTGTTCACAACAGTAGGATTACGTTTATCCGTAAAATCTTCCATTGTTGCCAACGTGGGCAATATTTTTTGTCCTAAATTAGGTTGCCGATTTTATTTTATATCATCTATTCATCAGTATTTCCACCTGAAAGATTACGTTTATCCCCAAAATCTTTCATTGTTGCTAACGTGGCCTTATATTTAGTTTTAAACTAGGTTGCTCATCTATTTTATACAATCTATTAATCAGTATTCCTAACTGCAGGATTACATTTATCCCAAGATTAAATTCTTGTTTACAACTGAATAACCTACCTACAATAAGCTACATTTTATAAAAAATTGTTGATAATATGGATATTTTTACAAAATTGGATTACGAGGAGTCGTTTTCAAATATCATAACTTCAGAAGAAAATATTTATTGTGAAATTAAAGTACAAGATTTTGATAAAATATGCCGAACATGTCTTACGAGCAACACTGAAGGAAAATCTATTTATGAGGTTGTATTGGAAAATATTACCATTACTAGTTTGTTAGAGAAATTTATCTCCGTGCAGGTAAAAAATTGAATTATTCGCAGGATAAAAATTAGCTGTGTGAATGTTTCAGAAATTAGCAAGTGATTATTTACCACAAAGTTTATGCAATGCATGCATATCAGAACTGGTAAAGTTCCACCAATTTGAACAAAAGTGTGTAAAAAATGAACAAGTCTTAGAAAACATATTTGAATGCGAGGAAGATAATAAATTAGCAACCATAGAATTGGTAGAAAATCCCATCGAACATATAGGTAATTTTGAAATAGATAAAAAACCACAAAAAATTGGATTAGTAGAAAATCCCATTGATCACACAAATAACTTGGAAAGCAAGAAAGATGATAAATTAGAAATGGTAGAATTAGTAGAAAATCACCTCGAACACACAAGTGATTCTAATATAGATGAAAAACCACCAAAAACTGATTCTGTGTCACGACGAACACGATTGGCTAATAAGAAAAATACGAAAATGAAAGATTCTGAAATAGATGAAAAACCACCAAAAACTGATTCCCTGTCACGAAAAACACGATTGACTAATAAGAAAACTCCGAAAATGAAAGATATAAAATGCAAAAATTGCGATGTCGTTTGTGCTAATTGGATCGCTTTTATCCAACACAGAAAAGATGCAAAGCATCCAAAAATCAGGATGGAAATTTGCAAAGAATGTGGGAAGATGTTTAGAAGTAATAAAATAAAGTTGCACATGAGATCTCACACTAAAGAAAAGCCGTATGTTTGTAAAGTGTGCTCACAGGGGTTTTCCATGGGTTGGAATTTAAAGAGGCACATGATGTTGCACACGGGAGAAAAACCATACGTCTGTGATATCTGTGAAAAAGGTATTTATATTGTGTTGAAATTTTTTCAAATTCAAGTATTCGAATATTTATTTAAAAACATATTCAAATTATTTGAATATTGAAATGTTTAAATCAGAGGCGCCCACACATATGGGCAAGGGGGGCTGCTTGCACCCCCTTGAATTCTGATTTCCCATTTATTTATATATATAAATATTTATATTGCTTTTTATATATATTCTAGTTTGTTTTGATTTTGTGTTGTGTTGTACTATTTTTCGTTAAGACAATAAATACTATTATTATCAATATAGTTTGCCCTGCCCGCCCTTGAAAAAGACTCCTTAGGCATGTTTTGCAATTTGCATCACGAGATGTTTTAATAATTGCAAAACTTCATGGTCTCCACGTGATGACCATGTAGTTTTAACAAATGGAAAATCCCTTTCCTCCTTTTACAGGATTGTACTAATTCTGAATTTTAAGCTGTTTGAGCTTGAATAATATTCATTATAAAATTTTATTATAAAGATTCATTATGTTAAAAGTTAAAATCGTATTATATAATGTTTAAAGGAGTTGGACATCCTATACAAAATAGCAAGTAAGGACCATTCTATGTAAATGTTTTTGCACATGACCTCTGTAGGTCATAGCAACTCAACTTACACAAACATCAAATTAAAACATCAAAAGGTGACGGCGTTCGTTTAGTGAATAAAGTTAATTAAGATTTAAGAACAAAAATGAAGAAGAAATTAACTAGAATGTTGATAGTTCTGTCCAACAAAACACTCAAGCTTTGGAATTTTGGAAGCAGTTTATAGTTTTCTGCAATACCCATTCATTTAATAATAATATATTTTAAATTAACTACTAAATTAGTTTCATTCCATTTAAGTGTATTGTGTATTGAAACCACTCGAGTTTTATTTCTAATACAGGCAACATTTTAATATTTCACTCAAACTTTGTTTTTAGCAAATTTAACTCGATTAAACAATTGTGAAATATTCAATTTTTGCCTAAGAAAATTAAACCTCTAGTGGTTTTATCTATGAATATTTGAATGCGCAAATTAGAAAAATTACCAGCCATAATCAAAAGATGAAGATGATTTGCTGTATTATGTTTATCCGAGTTGTTGTAAAAAAATATTAACCAATCCATGCTTAATCAAGGAGTGGGAAACGCCCGTTACTAACTATTAAAACCTTCAATGATAACAGATTATTTCAAAAAATGGGAAACAAAAACTAGTTATTTTCATAACCCTAATGAGTTCTATCATTTAAGAAAATTATGGTAACAGAAAACATAATTTTATTCTGGATATTTCACCACAGGTTAAGTGAGAAATTAATTAATAACATAATCTTAAGTTTACAATTGCTAGAGACAAAGGATTGATATTTGATAGTTTTATTTAGTTTTATTTTGTAGGTTTCATACAACTGACATGTATGGAAATTCACAAGCGTACACATTTTAAAAATAAAAGTAACACGCCAAATATAATTTGTGATTATTGTGGAAGGGGCTTTATACAAAAGGCTCGATATGATACACATCTAAAAATGCATTCAACCGATGGCTGCGTGCAGAAAAGAATTAACGACAATAAGCCTAGAGAATATATGTGCGATAAGTGCGAGCGCGCGTATAAAACGAAAAATTTATTAAAAGTTCATCAGTTGACGCATGGGGAAAGGAGGTTTTTGTGCTCAGATTGTGGAAAGAGATTTCACTCGAACGCATCTTTACAAACGCATTTGAAGGTAATTACATTTTCTTTATGGGTAATTCCATGTCAAATCAACACATCTTTTATCTTACCATCTCAGATTTTTTAAAATGTTGTGGAATTATTTCATATATATAGAAAAAGATAAATACCTAATTATAGTATCAAATGTGTAGCCGTTTTGAAGATATACGCATTTAAATTTCAGAAAATGGGTCAAAATTGCAAATCGTAAAATTTTTAAATTATAATTACCGCTCTCTATATTGAGCTAGAGATGTAGAAAATGTCTCATTTTTCAGCATTTTTTGGATAAACACTTGTTAAACAATTACAATGAGGTTTGGTTGGTTTGTGACTTGTGGTTTTTACATTATTAAATAAAGTAATAAAAGGAACCACTCCCAGACTAAGCATGAAGTAAAATTTTGAGTTTAGAAAAGCCTGAAATTTGGATTGAGCTTAGCGAAGCAAGCCCGGCAAATCCAAATTTTCAGGCTTTTCTAAACTCGAAATTTTACTTCATGCGTCCCGCGTATAAAACACGGATTAAGTGTTAAGTTATCATTATTAATGTTTATTTGTTCAAAATATATAAAAACATTATTTATTCAATGACTTATAGTTAAACTATAAGTTTTTGTGTTTTAATTTATTGTAATTAGTACCTACTTTGTAGGTAGGTACTTAAGTACTTATTGTTATTGTTACGTATTTGTACTTGGTAGAGTAATTGTACTCAGTACTTGAGTACATTTTACTTGTACTCAAAACATTGAGGGGCAAAGCTTGCCCCTCGGTGAAGATACCTGTGGTGGACCGCACACCCTTTGCTACGCCTCTGGCAATATGTGCATAAATCATAAATAGTAATGTGTTTACCTAAATCAATATACTATATTTACTAATTTAAATATTTAATATTTTGCTGTTCTATAATCACACATTTTAATAATATTTTAATTTCTTCTTGCCCTTTTAAGAGTGTGGGAGCAGTCTTATTTCAAAATATTAATATTATTATTTCTAGGTACACACAGGTGAGAAACCGCACAAGTGCACAGTATGTAAAAAATCATTCTCGCAAATGTCGAGCTTCAACACGCACATGCTCATACACACCGGCGAAAAACGTTATTCCTGCAACATCTGCAAAAAATCATTCACACAACCCACACACCTGAAATACCACAAGCAGACACACAGCGGTGAACGCCCTCACGCCTGCTCCCTTTGCGGAAAACGTTTCGCCCTCAAAGGCAACCTCACGGTCCACGTCCGCACGCACACGGGTGAGACCCCTTACATTTGCCCGGAATGCGGACGGGGATTCTACGATTCAAGCAACATGAAGAAACATCGTAGAGGACATGTCCAAGGCAAGGAGCTATTAACCCAGAACGATTCGGATGTAGAGGTTTCCGAGCAGAGAGATAATAATCGCAATACAAGTGATAGTGAGAATTGTAATTCTGTAATTAACCAATAGCAAGCGGTATACCGATGAAGCTATTGTTTCTTAACATGTGTTATTGTTTACACTATACTTATATTTATCATGCACTATAATGGATCATTCTTCCTGCACTTTGTTTTAGTTCTTTGTCCAACCGGTTTTTAAATATATTAACGTTCGCTGCGGTAACAGTTTCTTCTGTAAGTGCATTCCATGAATAGACCACACGATTAGTCAGGAAGTTCTTCCTTTGGAGTTTAGCAGCTTTTTCTTTGTCTATTTTCATAGTGTCCTCGAAGTTGTGTGTTCTGATTAAGATGAAAGATGTTTTTGATTTCACACTGATAGTGTCCACTAATTATTTTATAAGTTTCGATTAGATCACCTCTATGTCTCCGTTCCCTTAGTGTTGTTAACTGAAGTCTTTTCAGTCTTCCTAGATATGACAATTCTTTCAGTTCAGTGGGTATCTTGGTTAATCTTCTCTGAATCTTTTCCAGGATCTCAATATCTTTGACATAATATGGGTTCCATACAGTGTAAGCATATTCTATTTTTGGCCTAATATAGTTTTTATATAGTTTTGCAATCATTTCTATTGAGTGGTCTTTGAATGCCTGCTTTACCACATAAACAAAGGAGTTGGCCTTTTTGGCAATATTTACAATATGGTTTGCCCATTTTAAATTTGCAGTCACAGTAACACCCAAGTCATTTTGCTCTTCCACTACTGACAATACTGTGTTGTTCAATACGTATTCTTCATTTGGGTTGTTTGGACCAATTCTTAATACTGTACATTTAGATTCGTTCAGTTTCATTCCCCATGTATTGGACCATTCCTCGACTTTTTGAAGATCTCTTTTAAGCTGGTCTGAGTAAAGACAAGGGTTTGCATATATTTTACCGTCATCAGCAAAGTTTTTCATTTTTGTTTCAATGAGATCCACAAGATCAAAGAGGTAAGCTGTAAAGAGCAGAGGTCCTATTACTGAGCCTTGGATAACTTCGCTGCTGACTGGTTGTTGTCTAGACATTTCTCCATTCACTCTCACTTGATAATGTCTTTTGTATAAGGAATCTGCTATCAATGACAATATTTGTCCTTGCATGCCATAGTGTTCAAGTTTGCAAAGTAAAAAATTCTGAGGAACTTTATCAAAAGCCTTCTCATAGTCCAGATAAATAATGTCAGTTGGTTCGGAGTTGTCATGGTTCTCTGTCCAATCATTAAGACATTCCAGTAGGTTTGTTGTTGTGGACCGTTTTGGAAGAAATCCATGTTGCGATGGTGGTATTAAATTGTTTTCTGTGAAAAATGATGTTAATTCCTTCACAATTATTTTTTCCATACACTTCAATGGATTACAGTTAAGGCTTATGGGACGATAATTTTCTGGTTTGTGTCGGTCTCCTTTTTTAAATAGTGGTGTTACTATTGACAGCTTCCATTGTTCGGGGATTCTTTCCAATTCAATACATTCCTGCATCACTTCTGTCAAGTGGGGACTGATCGTATCACTGCAGTTTTGGAGCAAGACTGTAGGAATTCCATCTGCGCCGGGACTTGATTATTTTTTCATTTTCTTAAGGGTCTCTTTTACCTTTTCTTCCGTGAAAACTATGTTGGTGATCGAGTTTTGGTTTCTGGTACTAATCGGCAATGGTGGAAGGATGGAGTTCTGTGATTGAGAGAATGATTTATTAAATTGTTCTGCAAATTTTTCCGACATGGTTTTGCTATCCATAATTTCTTGACTGGTTGGATTTTTGAGCGTTATTGTGGATACTTTAGAGTTTAGATTCTTACTTATGTACTTGTATAGCAATTTAGGTGACTTTGACTCGGCTAAGTTGTGTTCATATGTTTTTCTAGCTTCAAATAGTTTTTGTTTCAGAATATTGTTTTGATTTCCGTAAAGCTAATAGTTTTCTGGTGTTTTATTCTGCCTGTATCGGTCCCAAAGTTTTCGCTTGTTATTAATTTCTTTGAAAAGTGCTGGAGTAATCCATGGTTTCTGCTGGTTCACTTTTATTGATCTTAATGGAATGTACCTTTCTATAGCTTCATTTATAATATTTTGAAAGTTGTCGAATTTTGACTGCTCTGCATTAACTGGCTGTTGCCTGATAAATTCATTTATTTGCTCATGTTTGGCTGTGCGAAAATTTCTTTTTTGAACCTTATGGGTCTGTTTCGGAGGTAGTTTTATCTGTGCTCCTCTGTAATAACAACATGATCACTTCGCCCAACAGGTGGCTCTGATTTAAGGTCAAAAATACTTCTGTTTTCGCTGCATAAAAATAAATCCAAAAGGGAGCTCTGACTATTTCTATATCGAGTTGGGAAGCTTATTAATTGGTGGATATCGGATTGATTATACATATCCATAAAATCCTGTGTTTTTTCATCAGCTGAAATTACCCCTAGGGTATCCCAGTTTATGTTGGGGTAGTTGAAATCACCTAGTATAAAGGTTGGGGTTTTGCATGCAAATGCCTTACCTATCTGGTTAATCATTTGTGTATTAATTTGTTCTGTTGTAGTGTTTCCTGGCCTATACATGCATGCAATGAGAATTTTGGTATTTTCTATTTTTAGATCTAGCCATACTGCATCAACCGGGGCTTCGATGGGATAGTTCTGGGAAAGTGCACAGCTTACTTTGTATCCATTAACTTCGTTCTTAACCAGTATACATGCTCCCCCTCCTCTCTGATGAGGCCTGTCCTCTCGAAAGATACTATAGCCATGCACATTTATTATACTGTCATTAGTATGATTATTGTAGGGCATGTTGATAGTACCCTTGCTTTCCACTCATCGACTTTGTTTAGCATAGAACTCATATTTGTGTACCAAAATGTTATTTCAACTACCTCCAGTGTACTTAGTTTTTTACCACTTTTTCAACTATTTTAGGGGATCCATTTACATATCTGATTATTAAATTTAATTTACCTTCTCTTTTTTGCTTATCCAAATCAGTCAATACCTGTTTTAAGTATTTCCGTTGGTTTTCTGTCTGGTCAGATTTAATGTAGACATCTTGCACATTTTCCTCTAATTTTCTCTTGCTTTTAAGCGCTTTCATGGCTTCTTCTCTGTTAGGCAAAACAACTTTTATAGGTCTTTTTTTGTTTGGCATTTCCCGTCCCAGCCTAAAGATTTTAGCCTCCTCGGGCAAACTCAAATTCATTTTTTGGTACAGAAAGCCAATCTTGTCTTTGTCATCTTTCACTTTGTCATCTTTTTCTGATTCATCCACGCCAAAAAAAAGGATGTTACTAGCGCGTCTTTCTCTCTCCTTCATTTCGAACATGGTTTCTTCAAATTCTGATTCTGACCCTTTGTCAACCGGGGATTTTATGGTTTCCACTTTTTTTTCAAGCTTCTTCAGGGCTTCAGCGTAACTCTGCCCCCCAACAATTTTCTGATCTACCTGTTTTATTTCCGTCTTCATGATTGATAGCTCGCCTTTCAATGTTTCATTCTCTCTTTTTCTTTTTTCGATAGACCCTTTAGGGCTGTCTACTTCTTCTTTCAGTTTTTCTAGACTGTTAGCTGTTTCTTCGGTTTTTTGTATGGTCTTGTTCATTTTTTCTGTACATCAGGGAGCTTTTTAATTGTATCCTTGCAGCTAGGGCAAAGAAAAAGTGATGTTCTAGATGCGCTTGAAATAATTCTAATTTCTCCTGCTAATGCACCAGTACAGTCACTACATATAATTTCTTTGCAGAAATCGCATGGAAATCCAAATAATTTTCCTTTTTCTTTCTTTAAAACACACGGTTTAGTGCACTTGTAACAGTCCTGCTGCGACATTCTAACCCCACTAAGTTTTTCACTAAATATTAAAGTTTTTAGGAAAATATTTTTGTCTCCCTATTTATTGATGTCTTATAGAGACCACTGGTATTTAAAAACAAAAGACATCTTGGAGTTCAATCTCTTGCAGAACCTACCTTCTCCTATACAGATTTGTAAAAAAAAAAATTGTCTCGAGTGATAAAAATGGACAAAACACTGCCTGAGAAGAGACATGCATCACAAGATTAATCTCAACATTTACAAAGGGTTGACTAATAGATTTACAGTCGTTTTGAAAATGTTTGTTTTTTATTAATATCAATTATTATACCGTAATATCAAAAATTATCTTAGTTAAGAACCATGCAACGGAAAACGGCTGTCTTAGCTTATAGCATCCTTTTGAAATAATTCTGTCCATGTCGAATTAGATGTCATACTGATATCAATAGTTTGCAATTGTGTTATTAATTTTAGATATAAAATTGTAATAAACTAACAGTTATGAAAGACTAATACCGTTTTCTATTAACAAGAAAACCTAAATTAAAGTAATTGTTGGAAATATCCCCCGTTTTCTTCAATGCACAAGTTTACGTGCCTTTTCATGGAATGAAAAGCACTTTGCAGCATTTCTGACATTCTGGCTGCACATTCTTCAACATACGTTTTTTATGACTCACAGAGCCAGTTTCGTGAAATACACTAACACAATTTGTAAGCCACACAATATTTCTCTGGTAATACTGCAAAGGCTGAAATGTGTTCTCGAAAACTGTTTAAACATAAACGTTGACTGTATTCCTAAATTCCACTAATTAGCACCCCAATTAAAAAATACGCTTCGATCATGTAAATTTTGCGCTACGGTGAAAAACTGCTTAGAATTACAATAGCAAGAAAACTTTAGCAGAATTGCTTGACAAATTTTGACAATTAACATAACATAAATGCACAATCAAAGCTACGACAATTATTTTAAAATCCATCAATCACCCTTGACTAAGATAATGTTTGATACCACGGTATATCATTAGTTAAATTTGTTGCACCACTTATTTAGTTGTTTTGTAGTATGTAGCAGAGCTGGGCAGGATTCGAATCATTCTGGATTTGAATCCTTTTAGAGGATTCAAAAGAGGCATTCGAATCTTTTAGTTCAGCTGGATTCGTGATCCGGATTCGTTACATTTTTTTAAGAGGATTCGTATTCGAATCCAAATGTGTGTGATTCGAATCCTTATAAAAGGATTCGAATATTTATAAAAGGATACGAATACTTACAAAAGGTTTTGAATCGTCAAAAATAATTCGAATTAATTGTGAGGATTAACTTGAAAAATGTCTTTTGTGTGTTTTAAAATTTCTCGTTAAATCAGTGTTTTATACGCGTGGCGCATGAAGTAAAATTTCGAGTTTAGAAAAGCCCCATGAAAATTTGTCTTGGGTCGCTGCGCGACCCTCGACAAATTTTCTACGAGGGGCTTTTCTAAACTCGAAATTTTACTTCATGCTTAGTCTGGGAGTGGAAATGCTCGTTCGAAACTTCAAACTGAATGCTTTGAAAAGAACATTAAATGACTGAAATTTTTTTTAAAGATAATAATCTAGTTTTCAAAATTTTGTTTAATATTCTTTGAAGTAAAACTGACATGGTAGCCACAATCTGAAATGTTAAATTTTTCCGACATTTCCCTGATTCAAGATTTTTTTCCCTGGCCTTTTAATATAACTTTCTTCTGTGGGAAACCCCCATTTTGTTAAATTGTTTTCATTGTTTTTGTCTATATTTAAGTTAATTTTATAAATTTTTACGTGTTTTGTAATTTGCCTACTGATTTTGACAAATTTAATAATATCATATGGCTATTTTGTAAGTGTTTTGGTCAAATTTTTTTTTTAGGTAATTTTCAGGCATCTTATAATAGAGTTCAATTTAAAGTTTTGAACAGGTGTTTCCACTTCCAGGCTTAGCCTGGAAGTGGAAACACCCGTTCAAAACTTCAAATTGAACTCTATTGTACATGAACTGAACTAAAAACTAACAAACGCTTTTGGTGCAAAATGTAAAAAAAATATAATTACTACAATACACAATACAGTTTAAGTAAACACTAATAAAAAAAAATTGTTACTGTATTTTATAAACGAATAAAACTGGGAAACTGAAAGAATTACGTGTTTTATAATTTATTAAAAATGTTAGGGCTGTTGGGTGACGATATCCAATTATTGGGCTTGTTCATCAGAGACAACAGTTGGGAGTTTACTGCCAATTGTTAGGAAATCTTCTGATGACCGGATTGTTAATCGTGAACGGGTTTGGGATTCTGCAATCGTACAAAATAGACCGACTGGAGTACTCATTAGATACCAACATTACATCACAAACAAATCCAAACATGTTGAATGTTGAACATTTAGATAAAGGGCTTCATTGGCTCGTGAATTCACACATTGCACAACCATAGGACCCGTTCATCAAAATGTTCAACATTCAACATGTTTGGATTTGTTTGTGATGTATGTTGGTATCTAATGAACGGTACTCCGGTCGGTCTATTTTGTACGATTGCTAAAATCCCAAACACGTTCATTAACAATCCGGTCATCAGAGAATTCCCCAACAGTTGGCAGTAAACCCACAACTGTTGTCTCTGCTGAACGAGCCCATTGATGTGTAACATCAAAATTTGACTGTAGTTTCTTCTCGAACCTTTTCCTTCAAATATCCCTACAGAAAAAAATCGGGTGACGTTAGATCAGGGGAACTAGAAGGCCAAGCTTAGGCAAATTTCCAGAAATTATAGGGCTGATAAGAATCATCATGGATTTTCTGGCTATATGAGCTGTTGCTCTATCTTTTTTAATAATGGCTCCACTATAAACTTAAGCTTTTTATTATAATTCTAGGATGGGAAAACTTTTGGTGAAAATGTGGAAACCGGAAGTGGTAGTTTACTCTTAGCGTTTTTTTTTATTTTTCTTTAAAATGATTTCATAAAAAAGTCTTGTTAATAAAAGTTGTAGTTAATACAAAAATTAGCTTTTTATGTATATTTAATCAATATATATATAACAATTATGTAGTCTAAAAAAAAGGTTTATTATGAAAAAATAAACAGGAAAATACAAAGTTTCCTTTTATTTTATTTTTAATAAAAAGTAATTCTGAATGAAAGGAATAATGCAATGTTTTCAATTTCTTTCTAAGTAATTTTTAATATAAAGATAAACGTCGTTTTTATTTAAGAGTGTGAAAAAAAAATTGTAGTACAAATTTAGATATTGAATTTTAACATGAATAAAAGCCAAAAGTAAATATTCAACACTGTTGGTTTTTCTTTCACACAAATAGTAAAAAAAAAATTATTATTTTAGTGTGTGAAACGAAAATTCTAACCCAAATACAAAAGGTGGTGATGTGTCTTTCCCCGTCGTTTAAACAATTGATAATCAACATACTAAATTTATTTCACTCTTACCAATAGGTTGAAGACTTCAGTTGAAGTTAGTAATTAGTACGTGTGGCGCATGAAGTAAAATTTCGTGACTCATTTCACTCACGTACCCCAGCAAATCATATTTTCAGGCTTTCCTAAACTCGAAATTTTACTTCGTGCTTAACCTGGAAGTAGAAACCCTCGTTAGACGATCAATCAGAAACAAAATTGCAAAAGTTTAAAATGATCGGGAATTATTTAAAATGAATGGAATTTAATTTTATAAAATAAATCAAATCAAATTTTAACTTTGATTATTTTGGAATATCGAGTAAAGATATTTAAATTTCAATTACAACCAATCACAGTTTATTCATTTCTGTGTAGATTCTTAGAATTTTATGTTGATTTGATAATCTGTTAATTTTTTACAATTGTTTCAAAGAAAACGCTCGCCAAAAATTCTTGATTTTATTACATAATTTCAACTTTAACTGAATATTTTAAGATAGTTTGGTGATATAATTTTTTTTTTCTACAACATGTAAGTGCAATCAATTCTAATTATATTCTGTGAATTTCATGTTGATGGTATAAAATATTAATTTTTTACAATTTAAAAAAAACAGTCTCCCAAAATTGTTAATTTTATTGCATAATTTTAACTTCGCTGAATATTTTAGGAAAATGCGTCTAGATAATTTACTTTCTTTCTATAAGATGTAAGCAAAATACATTTCAAATAAATTCTGTGAATTTCATGTTTGTTGCACAAAACTTCTAATTTTTACAATTTTTTTAAACAAAATAAATCCGTTTATTCTTTTGAAATTTCAATTCCGATGATAATTTGGGAAATCCAGTAGAGATATTAAAATTTCTATTATAGCCAATCAAAGTTTATTCATTTCTGTGTAGATATTTTGAATTTTAGGTTGCTTTGATAATCCGTCGATTTTTTACAATTCTCTCAAAATAAACATTCTCTACAAGTCATAAATTCAACTTTGGCTTAATTTTTTGAAGAAATACGTTGACATAACTTAATTTTCAGTAAAGCAAATGCAGGTGTAATCAATTCTAAGTAAACTCTGTACATTTTATGTTGATTGTATAAAACTTGATTTTTTAATGCACACGAATTTGTTTGTTCTTAATTTAAACAAAAAAAATATTTTGTGGGTTAAATTTTACAATAAGGGAAATTGCAAAATAAGTTTCTGATTGATCGTCTAAAGGTTTTCACTCCCAGGTTAAGCATGAAGTAAAATTTTGAGTTTAGAAAAAATTGAAAATTTGGTTTGGTCGCGTAGCGCTACACAACCAAACCAAATTTTTAGGCTTTTCTAAACTCGAAATTTTACTTCATTCGCCACGTGTATAAAACACTGATTTAAAATGAAGTTCAAAAACATACTTCATCTATAATAATAATTGTTGGGATGAGGTTGTCAGGAAGCTTAAGGTAATAAGGGCAGTCCTTTTATTAATACGTTTAATAACCATAACCGATTAATTACTTCACAATAAACAGATACGTTATGTTATGGCGATGGTCGCAAACTACTATTGGCCTCGCATTTGAGCAGGTGTACATAGTGCCAACCTGTAGAAAATATTTCTCTAACAATTAGTCAACCCTTTGTAAATGTTGAAAATAATATTGTAATATTAGTCTCTTCTTAGGCAGTGTTTTGTCAATTTTTATCACTATCACTTGTATTGTGATTTTCTGCCTGCTCGGAAACCTCTACACTCGAATCGTTTTGGGTTAATTGCTCCTTGACTTGGACATGTCCTCTACGATGTTTCTTCATGTTGCTTGAGTTGTAGAAACCCCGTCCGCATTCCGGGCAAACGTAAGGGGTCTCACCCGTGTGTGTGCGGACGTGGACTGTGAGGTTGCCTTTGAGGGCGAAACATTTTCCGCAAAGGGGGCAGGCGTGAGGGCGCTCACCGCTGTGTATCCTTTTGTGGTATTTCAGGTGTGTGGGTTGTGTGAATGATTTTTTGCAGATGTTGCACGAAAACCGTTTTTCGCCGGTGTGTATGAGCATGTGCGTGTTGCAGCTTGAGATTTGCGAAAAGGATTTTTTACATACAGTGCACTTGTGCGGTTTTTCGCCTGTGTGTACCTAGAAACATTAATATTTGGAAAAAAGACTGCTACGACACTCTAAAAAGGGCAAGAAGAAATAAAAATATTATTAGAACAGCCAAATATAAACTTTTTTAAATGTTTAGTAAATATAGTAAATTGATTCAGAGTAAATACATGAGTATTTATTATTTATGCACATGTTTCCAGAGGCGTAGCAAGGGGGGTCCACAACGAGTATCATCGCTGAGGAGCAGAGCTGTTCCCAGTACAAGTAAAATGTACTCAATACAGAGTACAATTACTTTACACAACATGTACTCGAATACCAAGTACAAGTACAAAACAATAAGTACTTAAGTTCATATTCTAGTACAAAGTAGGTACTAAGTAGAGTAAATTAAAATTCAAAAACTTATATTTTAAGTGTCATTGACTGCATTTAAATGTGATAAATCAGTGTAATCTGGCGCGGCCCGACATTTGACATGCGACGATAAGTTTATGTATGTATGTATTTTGTGTAGAATATATTGACAGTGACAATTGCAGTGAGAATTATTATTGTTTTCAATAATTTATTACTAATAATAATCTGGGATGGTAAGGTAAAAGGCTGTGTTGATTTGACATGGAATTACCCATAAATAAAATGTAATTACCTTCAAATGCGATTGTAAAGATGCATTTAAGTGGAATCTCTTTCCACAATCTGAACACAAAAACCTCTTTTCCCCATGCGTCAACTGATGAACTTTTAATAAATTTTTCGTTTTATACGCACGATCGCACTTATCGCAGGTATATTCTCTGGGCTTATCGTCGTTAATTCTTTTCTGCACGCAGCCGTCGGTTAAAAAATGCGTCTTTAGATGTGTATCAAATCGAGCTTTTTGTATAAAGCCCCTTCCACAATAATCACAAATTATATTTGGCATGTTACTTTTATTTTTCAAATGCGTTCGCTTGTGAGCTTCCATACATGTCAGTTGTATGAAACCTACAAAATAAAAATAATCATGGAAAACGTTTTTTTTTTATCAAATATCAAAATTTTAAAGAAAATCTTTTGTCTTTAGCAATTGAAAACATAAAATTATGTTTTCTGCTACCATAATTTTCTTAAATGACAAAACTCATGATGGTTATGAAAATAACTAGTTTTTGTTACCCATTTTTTGAAATAATCTGTTATCATTGAAGGTTTCAATAGTTTGTAATGAGTGTTTCCCACTCCTTGATTAAGGGGATTATTGCTGTGTAACACGCCGATCGTGTTGGAAAGACCCACATAGTTTAGAGTAGCTCATCCGATGCCAAATTTACAGCACAAGTGGGGAGAATACAGTCAGAGAGAAAAGCGGCAGTTCGCTGTGCATTTGTGCATTGCTCCTTGGCATGAACGGATGGGGTCTCGCGTCGCGTGGAATAGACGAAAAAAACAAAGCGTATAAAAAAGACGGATCGAACGAAAGTGTCGATTCGTATTATTTAAACACGCTGATAATACATACAAGCTATGTATTGTTTTCAATTCGTTAGAAAGCGTTATCGGATCCTGTGTTATTTTTCGGTATTTACAAAACTGATGATTCTTATTCTTGTCATTATAACACATTATTTTTACTTTTAAGACTCCAGTTTCGACAGCCGAACAAACTATGTGTTTTATTTTATTAAATTATAGATTATTTCTTAAAAATATAATAATAAAATAATTCATGTTCATCAGCTCATTGTGAATATTTATATGCCGCACATATATGAAAAAAAACATAGGATTTTCAATCATATTTTTTAAATGGGAATATTATCTTCCCTAACTGCTATTGCCATGAAAATAATGTGTATTAATTTGGCCTCTGCCCAATTGGGTAAATACCCCCAATTTTGGGGAGAATTTCAATTTATATTCGGTCAAATATTCTAGTTTTTATGAATGCAACAAATAAATAATAGATTGAAAAAAATTAAACGGAAAGCTGCCCTGTTTTTTTTATGTTTAGTACAGGGTTTACAAAATGATGATGTGTATAAATAGGCTCAGTCAACTTAGCCCCCCGAAGTTCGACTTTTTTGAAAAAAGCGATTGCGCTAGACCGGCCTTAGCTAGCGCCACAAAAATTAGAGCTAGCGCCATTTAGACAAGAAAACTACGGGGATTTGAACTTTCGGGGGGCTAGGTTGATGCTAGCCCCCCGAGTTTGGATTTTTTAAGTATTTTTACACTATTCGGATTCCTCAGAGCTAGCGCTACCAATTTAAAAGCCAACGCCACTCCCACAGCCCCAAAAAATGATAAAACATTTTTAACCCTGGCCCCCTAAAATGAGATGTTTTTAATCAAATTGGGTGGAAAATATAACTTAGAGCTAGCGCCAACAGAATATGACAAAAATATTCTCTCAAAAATATCAGGTAAAAAAAAGTTCACGTCCAAATTTTGATGCAAGAGCTTTCAGATCCTGTATGCGTATTACCATTTACTTCCTGAATTTTAATACAAAATGATGTTTGGCATATAATATACCGCTTTCAACAAATAGTTCGGCGTTGTAATTACTTTATTTATGTTCATAGACACTGGCTATTAGAAACATGATGCCTAGTAGACAGTAGCGTAACTGACAATTGTGTTTTCACTCCTAGCTAATTTAAATCGTTATTACGCAAGAACTTACCGTACGATTTAAGAAACTCTTTTGGCATTGTAATTACTATACTAATATTTATAAACACTGGCAACGAGATAGCTTGCACTAGTAAGACAGTAGCGTAACTGACGATTGTTTTTGATAATTGAAATCGTTATAACTCGGAATCTAACCGTACGATTTCAAATTTTTTTTTGGCATTGTAATTGCTATACTGAAGTCTATAAACACTAACAACGACATAGCTAGTGATATTAAAGGATAAATTAAAATCACTTGCTTTGTTTCACTATTTGTTTCTATTTACTCGACTAGTTTCGCTTTTTACGGCATTATCAAAGTTCACTCTTGATTCACTCTTGATAATGCCGTAAAAAGCGAAACTAGTCAAGTAAATAGAAACAAATAGTGAAACAAACCAAGTGTTTTTAATTTATCCTTTATTATTATTTCAAAATGTTTCACCAAGTGATAAATGAGAAAGTTATTCAAGAGATAGCTAGTGCTAGCAAGACAGTGGCGTACCTCACGGTTGTTTTTTTTATGATAACTTAAATCATTATTACTCGGTGGAAAACACTCGTTGGGAGTTTCAAACTGAACGCTTTTCAAAAACAATGAATGCCTCAAAATTTACCTAGTACACATCGGGTTATGTATGTACCTAATCAAAACATGGGTATCTTTTCGATGCTACAAAATTGTGATTAAGCTCCTTTCGTTGCTATTCAATTGACTTTATTTTCATTCTAACACAATCTATCTCAATATCCTGATTCTACGACATACAGGGAGTTTTTCTTTAAAGTAGACGTATTCCTGATTCACTTTATTTTGTTTAAATCTTTAGATATATGTTGTTTTTACAGGAATTCAATTTAAAGCTTTTAGCGAGTGTTTTCCACTCCCAGACTAAGCATGAAGTAAAATTTCGAGTTTAGAAAAGTCCCGTGAAAATTTGTCGAGGGTCGCGCAGCGACCCGAGACAAATTTTCTGGGCTTTTCTAAACTCGAAATTTTACTTCATGCGCCACGCGTATAGAACACTAAAATTTTGTGAAATTTGTGTATATTTGAACCTTACTTGAAATCAGCGTTTTATACGCGTGGCGCATGAAGTAAAATTTCGAGTTTAGAAAAGCCCAGAAAATTTGTCTCGGGTCGCTGCGCGACCCTCGACAAATTTTCACGGGGCTTTTCTAAACTCGAAATTTTACTTCATGCTTAGTCTGGGAGTGGAAAACACTCGTTTAAAGCCTTGAATTGAACTTTTGCACCCAATTTGATTAAAAAAATCTCATTTCGGGGGGCTAGGGTTTAAAATGTTGTATAATCTTTTGGGGTTGTGGGGGTGACGCTAGCTTTTAAATTGGTAGCGCTAGCTCTGAGGAATCCGAATACTGTAAGAAAACTTGAAACATCCAGCATCAACCTAGCCCCCCAAAAGTTCAAACCCCGTAACTTTCTTGTCTAAACGGCGCTAGCTCTAATTTTTGTGGCGCTAGCTAGCGCTAGCTAAGGCCCGTCTAGCGCAACAGTTATTTTTTAAAAAGTCGAACTTCGGGGGGCTAAGTTGACTGAGCCGTATAAATAGAGGATTGCAATAACATTCAATTTCAATTTATTTATTCCTTATTTACTTACTATCAAAATATGACTCATCATAAATCAGCCAAATTTGAAAAAAATATATTGGGCTCGGTGCAATGTTGAGCAAGAAGCTTATTATTTGAAATGCATTATAATAACTACCTTATTATTATTATAGTTCTATTTTTTCTAAAATAATTAACAATGAATATGCACGCAGTTAAACCCTACATTTTTTTAAACATTCGTCAAACAAATATTACCTGTGCTCAGTAAAAAATAGTTGATTTGTAACATTAATCTACGACAACGTCATATTGGTGTTATTCTTACTATTCTTATAGTTTTGATATCATTGATTCGTTGATGAAGTCGCAGTTGGTTCAAATAGTTCCGATTGCTAGAAACTTTACAATTTACTTTAATAGTTTTATTGCGAGAAGTTTAATGGCATTTAACAACTGCTTTAATAACGAAAGATTTAAGACGAAATAATGATTTGAACAAGACTGATTGTTATTCGATTGCTTCTGGCTTATTAATCAGCTTAAAAAACTTTAAAAATAATTTAATAATACCGACACTGTCAAATAATAAGGAAAGCCAATATTAAAGGTATATTACACATCTTTATTTAAATTAGTGAAACATTTCGTGTTTTCTATATTAGTGAACATGCAGTATAAAAAAATACTTATTCCATTAGTAGTCAGAAAGCATGAAAATAAAACACTAGTACAATAAAATATCGATTATAATTGCGAAATATTAATTTTACGAGAATAAATGCTAACGACGCGAGCCGTTTTTGTTAACTATGATTGAAAAAAGAAAAGAAAAACAAACGCGAAGCCGCACAGCGTTCACCGGCCCAGAGATAAACACTGGCCGCATGCTGCTCGCCCCTCCAATAATTGTGCAGATGAGTGTACAACGCGTTCAACTAAGAGAAGATCCGCAAGGCGGCGGTATTTTACGGTCTTATTTTTCAAGATTTTTATTTTAACCTGACTCGGGCATGAGCTATCGCATCCTTATGAAATGTTCACATTATATTCCTTATAGTATAAACTAGTAAGATATGGGAATATTTTTTTTAATTTTGAAAAATGTAACATTATTTTTTTCATACCTCTGAAAGCAAATTGTTTAAAAAAAAAGTACTTCGATATTTTACTAGATAATTGGGCTTAATATACGCTGTCAAAATTTCAACTTTCTAGGACCTTTAGTTTTTAAATAAACCTAACATTAAATTTCAGACCACTGTTATATTCCCCTTAAGCATGGATTGGTTAATATTTTTTTTGCAACAATTCGGATAAACATAATACAGCAAATAATTGATTCATTTTTTGATTAAGGCTGGTAATTTTTCTAATTTATGCATTCAAATATTTATAGATAAAACCACTAGAGGTTTAATTTTTTTAAAAATTAAATATTTCACGGTAACTTTGTCATTTAATCGAGTTAAATTTGCTAAAAACGACAAAGTTTGAGTAAAATATTCAAATTTTGCCTGTATTAGAAATAAAACTTGAGTGGTTTTCGTTATGATTATTTTACGAAAACGCATTTCTGGCACATTTGCATTCAATATCCTTAAATGGAGTTTCGGTCCAAATGTTGAAGTTAATTTAAAATATATTATTATTAAATTAATGGGTATTGTAGAAAACTGTAAACTGCTTTAAAAATTTCAAAACTTGAGGGTTTTGTGGGATAGAGCCATCAACATTCTAGTTAATTTCTTCTTTATTATTGTTGATTAATTTAATTTATTTTAATTAATTTTATTCATTAAACACTGTCACTTTCTGACGTTTTAATTTGATATTTGTGCAAGTTGGGTGTGTAAGTTGAGGTACTATTATCTACGGAGATCAAGTGCAAAAACATTCATATAGAATGGTCCGTACTTGCATATTTGTATAGCATGGCCAATTCTTTTAAACATTATGTAATACAATTTTTACTTTTAACATGAATTTTATAATCAAATTCTATAATGAATAATATTCAAATTGAAACAGCTTAAAATTCAGAATTAGTACAACCCTGTAAAAGGAGAGGGTTTTTCTATTTCTTAAAACTTCATGGTCGTCACGTGGGGACCATAAAATTGAAATGGAAAAACCCTCGAGACTTCACGCGAATCACATGGATTTTTCATTTATTAAAGGATTTCATATGATGCAAATTGGGCCAATTTTATTGGTTCTTAATACTTTGAGAGAAATAATTATTTAAAATCATAGTAAAATATTCGAGTACACAAATGGAAAATTTGGGAAAACAATAAAGCAAATATTTAATACGTTTTCATTAAGGCTGGGAAATTCTCCAAATTAGGTATTCGAATATTCATTCAAAACCATATTCAATTACTTAAATATTCAAGTTATTTGAAATATTTGAATATTCAAACATTTCAATATTTAAATAATTTGAATATGTTTTTGAATAAATTTTCGAATACTTGAATTTGAAAAATTTCCAACACAATATAAATACCTTTTTTACAGATATCGCAGACGAATGGTTTTTCTCCCGTGTGCGTCATCATGTGCCTTCTTAAATTCCAGCCCATGGAAAACCCCTGTGAGCACAATTTACAAACATACGGCTTTTCTTTAGTGTGAGACCTCATGTGTGTCTTTAAATGATCACTTTTAAACATCTTCCCACATTCTTTGCAACTTTCATTCCTTTTTTTCGGATGCTTTGCATCTTTTCTGTGTTGGAGAAAAGCGACATAATTCGCACAAACGACATCGCAATTTCTGCATTTGATATCCTTCATTTTCGTATTGTTCTTATTTGCCGATTGTGTTTTTCGTGACACAGAATCAGTTTTTGGTAGTTTTTCATCTATTTCAGAATCTTTCATTTTCGTATTTTTCTTATTAGCTAATCGTGTTTTTTGTGACACAAAATCAGTTTTTTGTGGTATTTCATCCATTTCAAAATCTTTCATTTCCGTATTTTTCTTATTAGCCGATCGTGTTTTTCGTGACAAAGAATCAGTTTTGGGTGGTTTTTCATCTATTTCAGAATCTTTCATTTTCGTATTTTGCTTATTAGCCAATCGTGTTTTTTGTGACACAGAATCAGTTTTTAGATTTGATTTTTCTTCTATTTCAGAATCACTTGTGTGCTCGATGTGATTTTCTACTAATTCTACAGTTTCTACATTATTATCTTCCTTGCTTTCAGGGTTATTTGTGTGATCGATGGGATTTTCTACGAATCCAATTTTCAGTGGTTTTTCATCTATTTTAGAATCACTTGTGTGTTCGATGTGATTTTCTACTAGTTCTACAGTTTTTAAATTATCATCTTCCTTGCTTTCAGATTTATTTGTGTGATCGATGGGAGTTTCTACTAATCTAATTTTTAGTGGTTTTTCATCTATTTCAGAATCACTTATATGTTCGATGGGATTTTCTACTAATTCTATGGTTGCCGATTTATCATCTTCCTTCCATTCAAATATGTTTTCTAAGACTTGTTCATTCTTTAGACATTTTTGCTCAAATTGGTGGAACTTTAACAGTTCTGATATGCATGCATTGCATAAACTTTGTGGTAAATAATCACTTGTAAGTTTCTGAAACATTCACACAGCTAATTTTTATCTAGCGAATAATTCAATTTTTTACCTGCATGGAGATGAATTTCTCTAACAAACTGGTAATAGTAATATTTTCCAATACAACCTCATGAATAGACTTTCCTTCGGTGTTGTTTGCAAGACATGTTCGGCATATTTTATCGAAATCTTGTACTTTAATTTCACTATAAATATTTTCTTCTGAAGTTGTGATATTTCGAAACGACTCCTCGCAATCTAATTTTGTAAAAATATCCATATTATCTATTTCAACAATTTTTTTATAAAATGTAGCTTATTGTAGATAGGTTATTTAGTTGTAAACAAGAATTTAATCTTGGGATACATGTAATCCTACAGTTGGGTATACTGATTAATAGATTGTATGATAAAGATGAGCAACCTAGTTGCCACCTTAGCAACAATGAAAGCTTTTAGGGATAAACCTATGCCTTCAGGTGGAAACACTGATTAATAGATAGCATTGATGTTTAAACAGGGTTAAGTAAAAGTATGGAAACATCGGATTTTTGGCTAGACTATACGTGCGATAAAAAAATACTTTTAATATACATTTTTGTAGTCGTCCTAATCTATTCAAGGACGTAATGTCACAATAGCTATCCTATTTCTCGAGGTATGGCGTCATCGGTGTTTTTTTTTAAATGGAACACCCTGTATGTTTTAAACTTTTTCGATAAACACTTGTTAAACAATTACAATGATGTCGAATTTGGTGGCATAGAAACACTAAATGATTGTCAAGTTTAAATTATTAAAACATTTTTTTATTACAGTTATCACGTTTCGAAATACTTCAACCTGTTTTCATTACATCACTTTTTGACATGGTTTCAACATCTCAAATTCAAACATGTCATCGTTTTACGACAATTTTCGACGTACCTTGCCATAGACCTATTAATAATAATATAGTATGTTTAATAAAAAAAACCTCTACAATGCCATGATATTATCTTTTTAAAAATTTAAGTTGGCTACACGCTTTAGGAATTGACATATAATAAGTCAAACATAATAATTATAATGTATAATTTCAGAGTTGCCAACCTACAATATTTTCCACGACACTCTAGAGGTTTTATTTTATTGAACACGTTATTAATAGGTCCATGGTGTACATTTGTGTTACACCCATCGACTTACCTTGTGTTCGATCAATTTCAGGAATACCGGCCCGGGCAGCCATGTTTTTTACTTCCAACACGTCACAGTTGGAGCCAGTTGGCGCATGCGAACTTAGATGAGGTAACCTGTATAAGATATACTCTACCAACGTTGACTAACGATGACAATGTTTTTAGTTCTAAACTAGATTGCTTATCTATTTTATACAATCTAATAATCAGTGTTCCCTACGGTAGAATTACAATTATCCCAAGATACAATTTTTGTTTACACATGAATAACCTAGAGCTAGTCGCAAAAGTAAGTATACACCTTCAAATAAATTGCATTTAATGAAAAAAACGAATTGATATTTATTGCAAGTTATATAAAAACAATGTTTTTATAAGCTTCTTCTTCTTCTTCTTGCGTAGTTTATGGCCCTTGCTTTGGAGCTCTGTTGACCAGTCTCAGCTGTTGCTATTTTGGTTTTTTCTTCTTTTTTGTTTTTATTGTGTTATGTTAAGAGTGTTAGGGGAAGTTAGTTAGGATTTTCCCTTGAAAGAAAGAGACAATCACATTACACATATGTTTTGGTATCTGAAAGAAGTGAATAGAGGATGGAGAAACATTTAATAGAATTTGTAGATAGTATATTAGATAGATAGAGGTGCCTTTTGGCCTTCTTTGATTAGAGATGTATACACCCTCTGGCATTTTTCGTGATAATTTTTGCAAGAGAAGAAGATGTGGTTTAAATCTCCAAATTCCCCACAGGTGCAATTTGGAGAGGGGGTCATTCCTATTTTATACAGGTGACTTGGTGCGGAGTGATGGGAGGTTTTCATTCTGATAATGGATGTGATAAATCTTCTCCCTCTGACTTTTGGGTCAAAGAACCAGGGGTGGGTGGGGATAACAGGGTGGATGGAGAAATATCTGGTGTGAGAGGATAGTGATGTCCATACGGTTTGCCACTTTAATCTGAGATTTACTTGTAGTGTTTTACAATAGTCTTTGTATGGAGCAGAATGCTCAAGGAGAGGAAGTTCAGAAGATGATTTTGCGAGTGTATCCGCGATTTCGTTTCCGGGAATTCCTGTGTGACTAGGAATCCAGCATAAATTTATCTCTATTCCTTTTTTAAATAATTCAAATATTAAATAGCGTATTTTAGAAGTTAGATGATTTCTATATGGGAGGATTCCCTTTTTTTGGATAGAGTAGAGTGCTGATTTTGAGTCAGTAAATATTACATATTTATTAGAGGGTAATTCTTGTATCAGTTTGAGACATTCCAAGATGCTATATAATTCGGCTGTAAATATTGATGAAGTGTGGGAAATTTTAAATGAGTAGGAGAGGACTCCTTCAATAAAAATTCCGCATCTGGTGTGGTTGATTGTAAACGAACCGTCTGTGTAACAAAACACTCTGTTGGGCCATTTTTTAGTTATAATAGAGTTAAAAGATTCATTTTAGTTTGAAGTGGAGCTGGTTGTGTCAAGGTTATATGTAATATTAATTGGGTAAAAATTTGAAAAGTATGGTGAGTTATAACAGGGGAGTTTAGGGGAGGAGAGGATGTTAAAAGAGGAGGCTATTGAGTAGTTTTCAAGGATCTCAGTTAGGGGTTTTCTTTTTTCCGTGTAGGCCTCTAGTAGACGATTCATAGATGTTATAACAATTAAATTGTTCCAAGATAGGCATTTTAAGAAATATTTTCTAGATAGGTAATCGCTTCGAACACAAATGGGAGGGACCCCGCTCTCAACCTCCAAGGCTCTGAGTGGTGCAGATTTCATACAGCCTAATATAGGTCTAAGGGTGGAGGTTTGAAGTCGATCAATGATCCTATACATATGTTTGCTGATTGGTGATAGGATAAAAAGACCATATTCTATTCTTGAACGGATTAATGATTTGTACATAGTAATAAGGGTTGCAGGATCAGATCCCCACCAGGTGTGAGCAAGGTATTTAAAAATATTGAGGGCTTTGTTAACTTTAATTTGGATGTCAAGGATATGTGATTTCCATGTGAGAGAAGAGTCAATTATCAATCCCAGATATCTGACCTCTGTGAGTTTAGGTACCGGGACTCCTTGGTAGTAAATTTGGTAGTTAGGGATATTTCTTTTTCTTTTCATAAATATGACATTTTGAGACTTGGAGGGGGAGAGCGAGAGTCCGTTGGGGAGTAGCCAGTCGGATAACTCAAATAGCGCTTGGTTAATCCTATTATATGATGATTGTATATTGATTCCTGAACAGTATAAAACTATATCGTCTGCATATTGGAGGATAGAATAATATGGTGATATTAGGGGTTGTAATGGGAGGGTGTATAGGATATATAATATGGGGCTAAGGATTGAACCTTGAGGGAGACCTATATGGGATACTCGAGGATTAGAGAACGAATGGTCATTTCTTAAGTATAGGGTTTTTTTTCTAGTTAGGGACCATATAGATCGAATTATATTTGAGGGGATGCCCAAGGAGATGAGTCTTTCGATTAGTATTGAAGGGATGACAGAGTCGAATGCGGATGAAATATCAAGAAATAATCCTACAGTGGTTTCTTTGTTAACAAATGCTAAATTGATGTCCATGGTTAATTTTACCAGATTATCTATGGTACTCTTCCCCTTTCTGAAACCGAATTGAGAGCTAGGGTATCTGTCGTTGTTTTCCAACCACCAATCTAGTCGCATTTTTATAAGATGTTCATACGTTTTCCTGACGCAGGAAGTCAGCGAGATCGGACGGAAGCCTGAGGGGTGGTTGAGGTCTTTACCTGGTTTCGGAATTGGGCAAACTATTTGAGTTTTTCATGTTTCTGGTAAGTCACCTGTGCTGAGGAAGTTATTGAATATTTTTAGTACGAGTAATTTTCCCGAGGATGGGAGATTTTTGATCATTGAGAAAGAGATATTATCGATACCAGGTGATGAATCTTTGAGGTTGTCTAGTACTGAGTTCAGTTCTGCAAGTGTGAAATTTGTAGATAGGATTGGAGAAGCTGAAGGGGGAATTTGTAGGTTAAAGTAAGGTTCGACGAAAGGGGGGGTGAGGTTCATGAAAAATGAGTTTAATATTTCTGGGTTTATAGAGGAAGTAGTAGGGAGCTGAAAGCTTTTTCTGAAGATTTTTATTTTTCTCCATACTTCCGAAATTGGGGTGAAGCGTGAGATGGAGTCACAGAAGTCCCTAAAAGAGTTTTTTTTTTTGATTGAAATTTTTTTCTGAGAAAGCAATGGCTTTCTTTGCTGCAATAAAAGATTGTGTACTTTTGATTCTATAGAAATCTGTGATAGCTTGCTTTCTAGCAAATTTCAGTTTAGAGCATTCGTCATCCCACCAGGGACAGGGGGAGGAGCGGTAGAATGGGTGGTGAAGGGGGATTGATTTTTTGCTGGCTGATACAAGGCAATTTACAAAATCAGAATATGTATAAGCGTTGGGGATGCTCTTGGAGAGTTCTTCAGTGAATTGTTTCCAATTTGCTTTTTTGAAATTTAGTTTATTATTTGTATGTCTTTTGAGTAGGGTTGGGGTTGTTTATGTTTAAATCTATTTGGATAGGAAAGTGATCGCTTCCGTAGGTGTCTAAGATGGTTTTGCATGTAACCAGGGGACCTAAATTGTTTGAAATTATTGTCATGTCGATAATGCTATTAATTGTATTAGTTGGGGCGAGTCTAGTTGCATTGTCATCATTAGAAATTATTAGATTATTTTTTTGAGTGAAGTCCCAGAGTAATCTCCCATTCGCGTTCGAGAACGAACCATTCAACTGACGGATATGCGAGTTAAAGTCGCCAACAATGATGTAAGAGGGGGGGCCCTGTAAGTAGGGAGTCCCAGAGGTTACTATTAGTTTTAATTGAGGGGGGGATGTAGCCTGAAACCAGTGTGATACTTGGCAATCTAATTGAAATGAATTGTGAATGGGGTAATAAATGGTTAATGTTAATTGTAATTTCTGAATAGGTGACCGAATGACGGACAAAGATGGCGATGCCGCCTTTTCCATCATCTCGTGACTTGGTTATGGATTTATAACCTTTAATTCTTATGTGGTCGGAGTGTTTGGTCCAGGTTTCAGATAGGCAAATTACATCTGGAGAAAAAGAATCTATTAGGTTGAGAAGGTTGGACTTATTACTTTTATAGCTTCTAATGTTCCAATGAATAATAATCATTGGATGGGAAGGGTTCTTGTGGGAATGAGGGTAGGTTGTATTTTCTCAGAGTGTCGACTGGTATGAAGTTGAGGAACCATTGGATGAAGGATTCTGGGTTCGAGGAATATAGTTTATACAGTAGGTCTGTAAATTGTTCAGGGTCGCAATCTTTTGGGGGAGAGGTTGAGGGAGTGGGAGAGGGGTTACTACAGCAGAATTTTTTAGGGGAAGGGTTGGGAGAAGGGTTTATGATTTCGTGGTATTTTTGGCTGAAGGAGTGGTCGATTTGCTGAGGAGTGGAAGGACGTTTGTGGGAAGTTTTGATGACTGAGGTAAAGGAGCTTTGATTTTTGGGATGTGGAATAATGGGAATATATGTGGATCGGTTAAGAGGGGGGAAGTTTTGAGGTGTGGGGATTAGGTTTATATTATCAATTTCAGTTTGTTGGTTCGTATTATTTTTGAATAAAGGTGGGAACAGGGTGTTAGCTTCAGTGAAAGGTACATAATTTTTTGACATGTACTCTTTTATTTTTTTTTGCCGTATAAATTCTAAACAAGTTCTGTCTTTTGATAGGACTCCAGTTTCAGTGGTAGTGTGTGGGCCAGCACAATGAACGCACTTAGCCTGTGTTGTGATACAGGTGTCTGTAGTATGCTCATTTGTGCCGCATTTGTTACATCTTTCCTTACTTTTGCATTGGTTTTTAGTGTGTCCATATCTAAGGCATTGTACACATTGCGTAACAGGAAAGATGTAAAGTTCTGGGGTTTTATTAGTGCAGAATAGTTTTATGTTTAATGGGATGGAGTTGGCTCTGATTGTAATAACAATTGAATGAGTATTAATATACAGCGGTTTTTCATTAACTATGGTTCTTCTTTTCCATCTTCTGACATTTATGGATTGGAAAGGGTTACTTTTGTTTAGGTTTGTTAATATTTCTTCCTCAGTGAAAGAGGGGTCGACATTTCTGAGTATACATTTAGTTGTTACGAACTGGGAAGGGATATACGATTTGAGTTTGTTTTTATCTAGTAGTGATTTTGAGGTTAAGAGCTTGTTAGCTTCATTGAAATTTTTAAATTGGACCGCTACTCGGTTTCTTCCTCTCCTTGAGGAGACCACATCAAATCCATACTTATTTAGGATGTTACCAACCACCATTTCGTGGAGGGATAGGTTCTCGTTTTCGTTATCTTTAATTTTTTCGAGGTAAACCGTGTATGGAGGTCGATCGGTATTTTTAAATTGGATTATTTCAGTGGTTTTTTTTTCTGTAGGATTTTCGGGGGGAGGAGGTTCCCCCCCCGAACACGTTTCCATGTTTGTGGTGTATGCGTTTTACATTAAAGTTACCAGAGTGTGTATACTGATCCAATCAAATTATAAGGGAGTATAGAAAGAGGGTAAAGACTTACAAAAACACAGAAGAGATACGATACGTTAGAGCCCGAGGACGGCACGTGGATTTGGGAAGGCTTCTTTAGATGTGCTCTCTCTGAGCGCTCTCGGTCGAATCGTTTTTATAAGCATTAGTGGTATTTAACAATCAACAAACAATCAATAAAAAATCTGAACAAAGAAGGTTAGAAGAAAATTATAGATTTTAATAAAAATACACCAAAGAAATGACGTTACAAAAGTAAATATACGGCATTAACTAAATAGCCATTAAAACTTGCTTGTCTTTTAAATCTATATTTTTCAAATTTCTTTGGGTATTCTTTAACTCTTACAATAGCCTTTATTCAGAAACACATCAAGTTTACTGAATTTTAAGATACAGTTGAAGAAATTTGATTCCATTCTTTTTAAGAACTAGGATTTAATCAACTTCGGCTCTTCTTTCATGCTGTCTTATTTGTCGATCAAGATGCTTCCATTGATATTGAATTACAATAATTACCGGTAATCGTGGCGGTGTTTTCAGTTGCTTTTGTACATTATACAAAAGCAATTCTTTGACAACACGTGAAGTATGTTTGGGGTTTTTATCTTACTAGAAAATAAACTTAAGTTCTTCGCACTTTCAAAAAGTTTGTTCTTAAAAACGTTTAAATTACAATATTGATTCATAATCAAACCAATAATTACCACATTTCCCACCCCAGATGCTGCCACGCACCCCCAAATCATCACCAACCCACCATCATATTTTACGGTCAGGGTTGCATGACTTAGCTGTTTCATTTAGCATTTCTGCCATTACTTTAGTAGCACTTATTCTTGGGTTTTGCTTGTCCTTTCGAATTTTTGGTATTCTGCGAACCTTCTTTTTACACCAATTTTCTGTTTCCGGTAGTTTTAAACTTTAGAAAAATCTTCTGTATAGTTGCTGGACGTTTATGTACGATTCAACCAATTCCCCTTACTATTTTTTTCTCCTTGGAGCACTTTAAAATCTTTTTTTAAACTTTAATTCATTTGGCATTTTAATCTTATAACTGAGAGTGGTAAGTACTATTCGATTATGTCAAACAAAGAGAATAATTAAATATAGGAACCAACAACAGTGGTTGATAATATAGAACTGTTTTTTCATAAAATTTTAGCCACAAAATTACAATGTGTATACTTACTTTCATGACGTGCATTTTTATAGTGGAATAAAATTCATACCGATTTTTTGCAGAAATTTAGCATCAGTATTTATATTTATTTGATTATACTAAGAACATGACAACAATTGTAAACATACACATTTTTATCACATTTCATGTTTATTTGTTAGTGTATATTTCAAATAATATACAAATGGATTGGTGTATACTGTAGAACCATCATAACTTGCCGTTGCGCAGTGGCAAAATTGTGGGCGGAGCGAAAGATAGGCGGTCTCGATAGGTTTCGTGAAGAGTTCGAGCGTGTGGTACATTCATTTGAAGAAGTGACAGTGCGATGGATTTTCAAAGTAAATTAACTCGTGGTCGTGCACTTGCCGGCCAATCTCGTAAAATTATTAGCAATGTATGCAAATTTACAAAAAGTGATCTTGATGCTGAGGGGAGCGACCGACCATCTACGCTGTTGAGTTATAAATGAATAGCGCGTGCGAAGAACACGTGCTTGCTTATTCCAGCGACTGTACTCGGCCACCAGATCGCCTCTCTCTCTTGTTTCATTTTCGCTTCCTCTCTGCGCGTCTGGCCAACTTAATCTGGTTAAGCAGTACTTACTTTTGTGACTCATTGTACCTACAATAAGTTACATTTTATAAAAAGTTGTTGAAATAGAAAATATGGATATTTTTACAAAATTGGATTGCAAGGAGTCATTTCCAAATATCACAACTTTAGGGGAAAATATTTGTTGTGAAATTAAAGTTCAAGATTTTGATAAAATATGCCAAACATGTCTTGCATGCAACACTGAAGGAAAGTCTATTCTTGAGGTTGTATTGAAAAATATTACCATTACTAGTTTGTTAGAGAAATTCATCTTCATGAAGGTAAAAATATGATTATTTAAAAGATAAAAATTAACTGCGTAAATGTTTCAGAAATTAACAAGTGATTATTTACCGCAGAGTTTATGCAATGCATGCATATCAGAACTGGTAAAGTTCCACCAATTTGAACAAAAATGTGTAGAAAACAAACAAGTCTTACAAAACATATTTGAAAGCGAAGAAGATTATAAATCAGCAAAAATAGAATTGGTAGAAAATCCCATCGAATACACAAGTTATTCTGAAATAGATGAAAAACCAGTAAAAATTGGATTGGTAGAAAATCACATCAAACACACAAGTGATTCTGTAATAGATGAAAAACTACCAAAAACTGATTCCGTGGCACGAAAAACACGATTGGCTAATACGAAAAAAACGAAAATGAAAGATTCCGAAATACATAAAAAACCAATTAAAAGTAATTTCGTGTCATGAAAAACATGGTTGGCTAATAAAAACAAAACAAAAAAACTGAAAGATATCAAATGCAAAAATTGCGATGTCATTTGTGAGGATTGGATGGCTTATCTCCAACACAGAAAGGATGTAAAGCATCCGAAAATCAGGATGGAAATTTGCAAAGAATGTGGGAAGATGTTTAAAAGTAATAAAATAAAGTTGCACATGAGGTCTCACACTAAAGAAAAGCCGTATGAGTGCAACTTGTGCTCGCAGGGGTTTTCAATGGGCTCGAATTTAAGGAGGCACATGATGATGCACACGGGAGAAAAACCATACGTCTGTGATATCTGTGAAAAAGGTAATTATATTGTGTTGCACATTTTTCAAATTCAAGTATTTAATAAATACTTAACTCATACATATTCAAATATTCGAATTATTCATATATTCAGATAATTATTCCAATATTGAAATAGGTTTCACACAACTGACGAATATTCGCCTCACTTATTTATATAGTTCTGAAGATTAGTTTTGTTTTCTAGGTTTCACACAACTCTCAAATATGGTACTTCACAAGCGGACGCATTTAAGCACATTTGAACAGAAAAGGCAAAATAACACGTCAAATATCATTTGTGATTTTTGTGGAAAGGGCTTTAAAATAATGTTTCGATATAATGCACATCTAAAAAAGCATTTTTCATCTGATAACTGCGTGCAGACAAAAATTGATGACGATAAGCCAAGAGAATATACGTGTGATAAGTGCGAGCGTGCGTATAAAACAAAAAAATTATTAAAATCTCATCAGATGGCGCATAAGGAAAAGAGGTTTTTGTGTTCAGATTGTGGAAAGAAATTCGTCACGAATGCAGCTTTACATTTGCATTTGAGGGTAATTAAATTTACTTTATGCAACATCAATTATATTTTCTCTGAATTAATTTACTATATTTACTTCAATGTCATTGATTAAAGTAATTATTTCGCTGTTCTATTATCACTAACATATTTTTAACAGTCTCAGTAGCACAGCCAAGATTTGGCTGTGCCCGTGATCTATCTTATTTCTTCTTCAGCTATTTTCCTTTCCCTTTGTAGAGTGTGGGAGCAGTCTTAATTCCAAATATTAATGTTTCTAGGTACATTCAAGGGAAAAACCGTACATATGCACAGTCTGTAAAAAATCCTTCTCGCAAATCGGAAGCTACGACGCACACATGCTCATACACACTGGCGAAAAACCTTACTCCTGCAACATTTGCTCAAAATTCTTCAAGCAACTATCTCACCTGAAACTCCACAAGCAGACACACAGCGGCGAACGCCGTCACGTTTGCATCTTTTGCAAAAAACGGTTCGCTATTAAAAGGAACCTCACGGTCCACATCCGCACACACACAGGCGAGACCCCATACGATTGCCCAGAATGCGGACGGGGGTTCTACGATTTAAGCAGCATGACGAAACATCGTAGAAGACATGTTCAAGACAACGAGCAATCAAGCCAGAAAGATTCAAGTGAAGAGGTTTCCGAGCAGAGAGAAAATAATCAAGATACAAGTGATGGTGAAAATTGTCTCTCGAGTGATAAGCAAACGGATTTAGGGCTTGTTAATAACGAAGAGTTTAATCAAAATGAAAATTCGATTACTTCACCCATTCATATTTCTGAAAATGATCAGTAAATTTTTATAAAAGCCTCAGCAAAAAAAAGAATTTAAATTTATGTACAGGGTCAAATGTGTCGATGGTGTGTGTAACCTTGAAGCAGTGCTAACAGGTCGAAATTTTTATTAGTGGTAGATTGCATCCAAAAAAAGCGGTAAAAACGGTAGATTGTATCAATGTATCACTTTCCACCATTTTTTTAAAATTAAACGTTAAATATGATTAAACATTTATTCAAACAAGTGTTATACTGTTGGTTTATTTCGTCGTGCTCACCTAAACATCAAGAGATACTAAAACGGCTAAATTTAGAAAAAGTTTCCATTTTCAATTCAAACTATAATTAGGTTAACAAATTTTAACTAGTTTCATTTGTTTTCCCAACATAGCGAAGAATGTGAAAATTGTAAACATTTTCTTTTTACCATAACTTTGTTAATTAGAAAGTTAGCAAGCTGAAATTTGAATTGTACGCTAAGCATAACAAAAATATTAGAGTTTATACAGGATGTTTCATTTTCAAGACACGACATCAGAGTTACATTTTTCTCATGGCAGCTGTATTCGATTTTTACGTTAAATTAAAATGGTAAATGTCATATCCCATAAAATGAAATTTCTTTGATTAATTTAACTTATGCGCACTTTATTGATGCGTGTGTGTATTAAACTTTAGAAAAAACAGTTTTTTTATACGTGTGGCACATGAAGTAAAATTTCGAGTTTAGAAAAGCCTAATTTAGATTGGTCCAATCCAAATTTTCAGGCTTCCCTAAACTTACCGTATACTCGACCGTCCTCGATCTAATCATACTAAATCTATGGGTTGCCAAGCTGTATGTAGGCAACCCAATATACACAAATATAACATAGACAAAACAATGTACACAAATTATAATTATCTGTTATAACAATTTAATTTTGTTTTTATACTCTTCCTAATCTACACATTTCAACAATAATTCAATAGTTTAAATTTATTAAATTGGAATATTGGTAAATTTGTCGTGTTTATTGATATTTCGGCAAATTCAAGTGCGACCCATGCTACCCATAGATTACAGCACTGCCAACTGCTTTTCAGTCTATGGTTTCCAGTGTGGCCGTATTAGAAGAAATGTCTTCAATATAAAGAATTTTAGCCATAAATAAAGACCAAAGAAGTAATGAACAAGGTACAAAAGTCATTTCGCCGAAAATAAGCGTGCGTAGTTGTGTTTGGCGATTTAAAGGTTCTTTTTACAAATAATTCACCTATCCCATTACCACAGGTAGTAAAAATAATTTTAATTTAGTTAGTATACAATGATTTAGTTTGAATTTATCTTATTTATATAATCTATTACCAGTGTTCCCAACTGTAGGATTACATTTATCTCAAGATTATCTTGTTTACAACTACATAACCTAACTTTTCATTAATTATCGATCGTTTTTTATTGTTGGTAAACAAATAAAGAAGTGCTTATTGTAAAACTATCAAAGCTACATTTTAGATAAAATTGTTGAAATAGATAATATGAATATTTTTACAAAATTTGATTGCAAGGAGTCATTTCCAAACATTACAACTTTAGATAAAAATATTTGTTGTGCAATTAAAGTAGAAGATTTTAATAAAATATGCCGAACATGTCTTGCAAGCAACACCGAAGGAAAGTCTATTTACGATGTAGTATTGGAAAACATTACCATTACTAGTTTGTTAGAGAAATTCATCTCTGTGCAGGTAAAAAAATAGGATTATTGGAAAGAGAAAAATTAGCTGTGTGAATGTTTCAGAAATTAACAAGTGATTATTTACCGCAAAGTTTATGCAACTCATGCATATCGGAACTGGTAAAATTCCACCAATTTGAACAAAAATGTGTAAAAAATGAACAAGTCTTACAAAACATATATGATGATGATAAATTAGAAACAATAGAATTGATTGATAATCACATCGAACACACAAGTGATTCAGAAATAGATGGAAAACAACTGAACACTGAATCCGTGTCACGAAGAACACGATTGGCTAATAGGAAAAATACGAAAATGAAAGGGATCAAATGCAGAGATTGCGATGTCGTTTGTGCGAATGGTATTGCTTTACGCCAACACAGAAAAGATGCGAAGCATCCGGTAAACAGAACGCACATTTGCAATGAATGCGGCAAGATGTTTACAAGTAATAAATTAAGGCAGCACATGAGGTCTCACACTAAGGAAAAGCCGTTTGTTTGTAAAGTGTGCTCGCAGGGGTTTTCCATGAGCGGAAATTTAAAAAGGCACATGATGACTCATACAGGCGAAAGACCACACGTCTGTGAAATCTGTGGAAAAGGTATTTACATTTAAATGTTATAATTTACTTTCTTCACAGGCAATATTTAGCAAATGTCAAAAAGAGATATCTTTTTAAAACTGTTCAAAACTGAAGAAATGATATTATGATCCACCTAACTTAATATTTCATAAAAAACATTACCATTTGAATCACTTATTTTTGATGATTAGTTTTATTTTGTAGGTTTCATACAAGCGACGACTTTGGTGAGTCACAAGCGGACACATTTAAACACAGAGAAAAAAGAAAGCAACACGCCAAATTTCATTTGTAATTATTGTGGGAGGGGCTTTAAAAGAATGGCTCGATATAATGCACATCTAAGAAGGCATTTTTCGACCGATGGAAGCGTGCAGAAAAGAATTGAAGATGATGAGCCCAGAGAATATGCGTGCGATAAGTGCAAGCGTGCATATAAAACAAAACATTTATTAAAAGCTCATCAGTTGACGCATGGGGAAAAGAGGTTTTTGTGTTCTGATTGCGGAAAGAGATTCGTCACGAAAGCAGCTTTACAATCGCATTTAAAGGTAGTTACATTTTCTTTATGCAACACATGTATAAATAATAAATACTGATGTATTTACTCTAAACCAATTTACTATATTTACTAAACATATTTAAAATTTAATATTTTGCTGTTCTATTATTACTTTTATTAGTCTTATTTCTTCTTCAGCTACTTTCCTTGTCCTTTGTAGAGTGTCGAAGCAGTCTTATTTCCAAACATTGATATTTCTAGGTACACACGGGTGAAAAACCGCACACGTGCACCGTCTGTAAAAAATCCTTCTCGCAAGTTGGGAGCTTCGAGGCACACATGCTCATACACACCGGCGAAAAACCTTACAGCTGCAACATCTGCACAAAATCCTTTACACAACTCTCACACCTGAAATACCATAAACGGACACATAGCGGCGAACGTCCTTACGCCTGCTCCTTTTGTGGAAAACGGTTCGCCCTCAAAGGCAACCTCACGGTCCATGTCCGCATACACACAGGCGAGACCCCTTACGTTTGCCCGGAATGTGGACGGGGGTTCTACGATTCAAGCAGCATGAAGAAACATCGTAGAGGACATGTGCAAGGCAACGAGCAATTAAACGTGAACGATTCGAGTGTAGACATTTCCGAGCAGAGAGAAAATAATCCCAATACAAGTGATTGTGAGAATTGTCTCTCAAGTGATAAGCAAGTGGATTTAGGGTTTGTTAATATCGAAGAGTTTAATCAAAATCAAAATTTGATTACTTCACACATTCATATTTCTGCAAATGATATGAGTAAATATATATAAACGCTTCAACAAAAATTAAATTTGATGCATACTAAGAAATCATTAAACAATTTTATTTTTTTAAATTTATATACAGCGTGGACAAATTTGGATAATTTTATATTATGGATTCTGTTAACTAAGGCTGGGAATTCAAGTATTCGAATATTCATTCTAAAACTTATTCAAATATTTGAATATTCCACATGTACAATACCATATGATCGAAAAGTTTCCTCCTCTAGAGTGGAATTGAATATTTTTATTTAAAAAAAAATATTTTGGCAGTAAAAGTGGCCAAACGTTATAGATTATGTTCGTTCTTATATTTAAGAAATTTAACTTAATCAATGGATGATTTAAGTTAATTTATCGGGGTGCAAACAGGCCCAAGTATTTTACATGTTAAATGGGAGTTATTTTATACCAAAATCCCCCGATTAAATGACAGAATCTGATCGCTACAATGTAAAAATTGACAAAACACTGCTGGAGAAGAGACATATCACAAGATTATTGTCAAAATTTACCAATGATTGACTAATTGATTTACAGTAATTTTGAAAATGAATGATTTTCGTTATTTTTTTGTAAAATTAGATGTTTTTCTGTTCATTCCTTCTCCATCAATTATAGTTTTTTTTTATTCCTTATAAAAATATCCACATTGGTCAACCTTGTAATAAAATGTTTCTTGGTATCAATTGTAATATATTTCATGATATTTTTTATGTCTTGTGCCATAATTTTTATACACTTTTTTATTAATAATTAACAATTAATATAGGGTACATTCATGTTATTATTACAATGAGTGCGTTTAGGGACTTAATTTACTGTACACTTAAGAGCTTTAACTTCCCTGATCAAAAACATAACTAAGATACACACCGTTTGTTCTGCGGAATGAGGTGCATAATTTTCATAATTGGTCTCTACCTCTTGAGTAAAGTGCTACAGCATCACAGATAAAGCAGGACTGTTCAGTAACTTCACTTTAGTAAAGCAGTGCAGAACTATTATTCCCTGAACGCTGCCATTGACTCATATTAGATTGTATTGTATTACAAAAAATAAAGCATTAACAGTTTTGAGCTATATAATCTAATCATTAAAGGCTGTAATCCCCTGTAATCCTACATATACTGAGTGTCCCATTTAAGCAGTTCTTGCATGAGAATCTTTCAAATGGTAAGTTATATAGATGAAAAGATAAACCTGAAGACTTTATTAAAATGTAACTTATATAATTTACAAAATGACAAGAAAAAATCAACAAATATGAACCGATTATTAACATATCGATCAACTACTTTCGAAGTCTAAGTCTAATATGTGAAATTTGACAGGAGACACAAAATACTAGTTAAGTAATGTATGAGCTGCGTCGTGAGCAATTTTTAATAAGAATTTTGAGTAGATATTTATACTAACATGGGTAAATTAATAATATCTGAATTACGAAGAAACATTTTTGTAAAATCGGGACTTATGAGGTTTCGGAAGTAGTTGATCGATATACTTATAAACAGATTCATTTTACTCGGATATTAATTTGGAAGCACAGAGTTTTATGTTTAAAATACATCCATTCTATAAAAATAAATTCTACATAATTTTTTTTAAATCGACTATCTTAATGCAATTATTGATTTAAAGGACGATGCTTGTAAATCTTAATTATTATGGCGCTAATCTGGAATACAACCAGCCATCTTCACCAGCAAATGTCGTCTTATTATCGGCAGTTTGGTCTTGTTCAGGTCTGAAAAATTTTATTCTGTCGTGTATCCTATCGGTTTGCCCCTGCCAGAATTCAATTGCTTTTGGCTTCACAATATATCCACCCCTAAAAATACATTCCGTATTGAGAGTTTTATTGTACTTAACTTACACATTTAATTAATTTCTCACTTAACCTGTGGTAAAACATTTTTCAATCTAATTATGTTATATTTAATTAAAACACTTGGTTTGTTTCACTGATTTTATATTTACTTCGACTAGTTTTGACCTTTAGTCATCTTCAAAGTGATATGTAAGTGTCCCTCCATCTAGATATGTATATCTCCTTGAAGATGACTAAAGGTCGAAACTAGTCGGAGTAAATATAAACTTAGCAGGACTGCAACTGTTCAGAGTAAATACCCCAACCCTACCAGTAATATACCCTAAGTTTAGTCATATTAAAAAAAAACAGAGTTCAGATTAAATTGATTTGTCGATTGAAATAAACATCATGTGGATTGATTGATTTTATGATTTATATAACTATTACTAGATTTTAATCAATGAATAACTATTAGTTGATTTAACTGATATTTGTGAAACCCTGCATAAGTCACATAATAAAGAATATGTTACTCATTTGTAACATATCCTAAACATGTCTCTTTCATCAAAATACGATTGTGTAAACAATTTGTAAATAAAATTGTTTTTTAATCACTGATTGGTACAATGATTAAGTTAACCGACTTTGGTGCAAATGGGCATAATTGTTTTTCCTACAAAATGAACTTGAAAAGCATTTCAGAGAGGTGTATTTTTATTCGAACCTACCAAAATTCTGGTTTTGGAACCTCGCCTTCCTTATACTTATTCTTCAGTTCAAATTCTTTCTCTGTGAGCACTTGTCGGCCCGCTATGGGTTTGCTTTGATCACTACACAGGGCCCCAATTTGGCTTACATAAGGCCGGCCGCCGAAGTAGGACTCGGCTTCTGACATCGGTAATTTATCCACATCTCCTTCTATCCGAACCTAATGATTGTATTAAGAATTATTATCGATCATGTGTTATTAACTCTCTTTGAGGTTAAACTATTACATTTTTAAAAGGAAAATAAGCACTCTTTAGGTAGGTATTCAATTTAAGTTAGGCTATCTTAAAATTAAAATAATGTTACACAATTCCTTCTTCCACTTTAAATTCATTAATGTTACTCACCGATTTGCTTAAAGATGCCCAAAAAAATGTTAAGGCAGCCTTTGGATTTTCTTCCTATTAATGAATATAATATATTATTTTTCTATTAATAAAAATTATAGTCACAGGGCCTATTTCTTAACACGTCCAAGTAATGGCAACCCACCGGACGGTTGCTGTTTAAATATATACCAGGCTAAGTGACCCGCCGACAGAATGTCAATAATATTATTCTTAACATGTGTGTTGTCAAATAAAATCACATAGTAAGTGTTTTTATATTGGTTAGGTGCAGGGGTGTGCTGACAAAATTTAACAACTGGCTCACTAAGAAATAAAACAAGAGCAAAGTAAAGTAAAGTCAAAATTAAAAGTATAATAAAATTATTTATCATGATAAACATGTAAATAAGTAATATTTTGATAACAAAAATGTAAAATTTGTACGTTTAACTGAGGAACTTATTAATTTTGATTTAATTAACCAAATGGCTCACTCGAGCCGGTATGAGTTGGCTTTAGCGCACCCCTGGTTAGGCGTACAAAATTTACTCTTATGTAACACTGGTATGATAACGTAAATGCTATGGCTAACTTTTTTCTGACAGAACGGGGCAAACCATTAATATCTAAATTATAATTACCAGTTCTTTTCCTTTTCGGCTTGTGTAATGTGTAAAGAATTTGAAACCGTCCTTGCTGAAGCCCTTGCATAATACAAACCGTGCCGACGGTGTTCCATCTCTTAAATAAATACCGAGCAATTACACACATTTTGAAGCCATAAAGGTATGTAAATACGAGGGTCATTTCATAAATAATGTACATCATTAGATTAGATTATTAAAAAAGTGGTCTAAGTCGCTTTAAAAGTCAAAAAGTACATCAAATCGAAAAATAATCACACGTTAGGTCTTAATCAAAAAAATTATGCCTGTTTGATCTGGTTTGTGGAATAATTCCAGTTACCTATTCAATTAAAACTTAGCAATTCTCTTATCAACCTTGAAAATCCATTAGTGCTGAATTGATACAGCCACTTTATTGTTGCAAATTGTTTTCACTGAAATTATAATGAATATGGTTTTAAATTAAATTAATGATTTTTTAAATCTTAAAACTGAGATATAATTTTAGTTTATTAAAAAATACTCTAAATGGAGAAAAGGAAAAATTGTTTTACATAAAAAATATTAAATTGAAAAAAATCGGTTATATTAATACAATTGTTAATATGCAGGCATAAGCACCAGGCGATCAAATAAATTTATAATAGGAGTAGGCTTCATTTTTTTTTGCAGTTGGCAGTGTTCATAAAGCACTAACCAGTGCTACTACCCTAAATTCAAACGTCATAGCTTGCTTGATAATAAATTCATTTGATCGCCCAGTATAAACTACTTGCATATCTTTCTGCTTCATGGCTTCTGTGGCCAGAATGTTTGTTTTAAATTAAAAAAAATGTTCGATATATTTGAATACCACTTATGATTTATTTTAAGTAGAAATCAGTGTTTGCTATTCTTATTTGAACAGTAACGTTAGACTATTATTATTATAGTATTTTTGCTTTATAAATGTGTGCTTGTTTGAAAGTTGAATACTCATTTTTAAACATTTTAGAAAGAAAGCTTACTTTGTAGAAGTAGCCAAGCACATAGCGTTCGGTTCAATCACTGCTTTGTCGTTATTTGCTTCGCTGAACCATTCCGCGAAAATTGCAATAGGATCCTTTATTGATAAATTATCTTCCATTAACAATTTCGTTCTTTCATTATAAGCCGTCCTCAAACCTTAAATGTACGTCAATTTTATATTTGAAACGTAATTTCATAGTTATAAATGCAGTTGAAAATTATAATTTTTCCTGAAATAGCACTTTTTGCGTTGTGACATTTCTGAAGTGAGGATGCAAAATGTCATTCATCTACTTCCGAAACCTCGTAAGACCAAATTTTTCAAAAACTTTTCCTCATAAGTCCCGCCATGAGTCTTAAAAATTAGGAGATTGAACTAAAGAGCTATTTTTTGCTAACGATTTATTTTGTTATAATTTTACTTCATGCGCTCCGTGTATGAGACACTAATTTCAAGTGAAGTTCACTTGTTAACAATATTTCAGTGTTTACTACGCGTGACGCATGAAGTAAAATTTCGAGTTTAGAAAAGCCTGGAAACTTTTAGACTTCCAAAACTCGAAATTTTACTTCATGCTTAATCTGTGAGTGGAAAACGCTCATTCAAAGCTTCAAATTTAATTCATTTATTAAAATTAAATACAGGGAATTTTAACACGTTATCCTAATCTGTCTACATTTTTAATGTATTGCCACGGACTCAAAATACTTACTAAAAATCGCTCATGATGATTTTATTTGTATCATAAAGAAAATGAAAAGGATTACACAGCTCATATAATAATTAACTAGTATATGGTGTCTCCTGTAAAATTTGGCATTTTGGACTTACGAGGTTTTGGAAGTAGTTGATCGATGTAAATAAAAAAGTTTTCGCATCAAGAGTTGTTGTTGAGTGTTTGTTGCTTTAATTGGAGCCATGAAAACTAACCTCACATGGCACACTATGATTTCTATACTTTCTGATTACCATTACTTTATAATACAATAATTACGATCAAGTTAACATTTTTTAAGTGAATGTATTACAAAATTAAAGTACTCATCACAGATACGCGAAAGAAAATATAACTATTGTATTATTAAAAATATAACCAAATTGTCTACATTGAATTTACCTGCTAAGTCCATTTTTTTAGAATAATGTTACTTTAACAAAATACAATAGATATTAACCTAAGTAACGACGGCAATCGAATGACTTTCTAATCGGAACAAATATCACTTGTTTTATAAACATTTTATCCAATTTTCACGTGACATTCATTTGTGTATTTAAGATATAGTAAGTTATCAAGGCCAACAGAGGTCGCTGTGAAACAGGATAATTACAGGTATCTGTAACAATAGGCAGTATGATTTCCCCTTTGTTAACTAAATAACTGATTAGATTGAGTGGAAACATGTCAAAATTGACATATATAACAGAGCAAACACACATATTATACGGCCCAATGTACTTAATATGGAGAGATCAAACTAAAAATACAACCGATTGCATTACTTCACTACTAGCAGCACAAAATATATCAATATTACTTTTAAATACATAGAAAAATATGTTTATGGAGAAATAAGAAAAACTATCACAAATCAATATTCGTCTATTTCATTTGAATAAATGATTGATCTTGCATTAGAATGGATAAGTATGATGTGTTACTCATAGATGTCACTACTAGCTTTACTAACTAAATTTGAAAATTCCCGTTTTGTGGGAATTTTTATCAATAATACATTTTAACACAGAAAAATATACTTTTAGCTGTTTATGGAGAAATAAGAGAAACTATTTGGCTATTTGACTTGAATTTATAATTGATCTTTCATTATACACGTAAGTTCGATGTGTTACTCATAGATGTCACTACTAGTTTTACCAACTGAATCTAAAATTTTCCGTTTTTGTACGAATTTTTAATTCCAATTAGGACTTTTTAGAGGAAAACCGTTAAATGTTTCTACGTAATTCAAGGTAATACTTTTTCTATAAAAGTAGATTTCATGGATAATTAAAGAGTGAATGCAAGTTTGATTTTCAAATTTTAACCTTTATAAAAAATATCTCAATTATTTCGATTTGTTTTGTTTCTGATTTTGCTCAATATTTAATAATTCTAGCTCTCGAATTCTTACTTTTCATTATTCATTCAACACACTATTCTAATTTTTTCACTGATCTAATATTTTACAAGAAACGTAAAAATTGCAGCTGTGGATAGAACATTATCTAAAATTACGTTAATGCGATTAAAATGTTATTTTAAAGTTTATAGGTAACAAGTAAATAAATACTATAAATAATATTTAAGATTTGTTTGTTCTTCGAAACATGAAAATTGTAGCTGTGGAGAGGGAAAATCTATTTTAAAAGGTTGGCAATAGATGATGTTTTATAAATTATCCAAAACTACGTTACACTGAAAAAATTAACCTAAGAAGAAACGTGTTTACATCAAACATTCTATAAGTTAGAATGTTTGATATAAACATGTAACATGTTTTCATAAAACATTCTAACAAGTTAGAATGTTTGACGGAAACACGTCACTTGGCAGGCTTGTATATAAACATATTACCTAATTATTTTTTCAGTGTAAGGCAATTTAAATGTTATTTCTTCTAAAGTTTAAAGCTAACAGGTAAATAAATAAATACAATCGATATAAACATTTGTCAGTCCGTTTATTTTTTAGATATGTTTGTACATATAAGAAAAATAAAAAATGAAAAAAAGTCCAATACAACATACCTAATCTCAAGAGATTTTCTCACACTTCCTCTCGCTCTTTCTCTCTCTCTCTTTCAGCATCATCATTTCAAAACTCAAAAGCACAAATTCTTGTCTCATATATAATATATATATATGTATAATATATATAATGTGTTACATTAAAAAATCACAGCATTCTCCAGTCCATTCCCTTGTTTTTCTTGTTTTTTTTTTTAATTTTATTTTAATCATTTGTTTTATTTTACTTAAATTTAAATAATCTACTTGAATTGTTTTCTCTCGATAATCATAATTGAAAAGAAAATGTTTTCCTTAAATACGGAATGTACTTTTTCTGTTTTAACTATACATACAAAACCTGCTGTGTTTGAAAATGTTGAATGTTCACACAACAAGACTCGACTAAAATTATAAGTGTCATGGATAACATGCTGAAATTATGTTTTAACCTCAAATTTTGGGCATTAGCCTATCATGTCAACTCATATATTTGACTATTTGAATATTCGACCATTTGAATCTATTTTTAAATAAATATTTAAATACTTAAATTTTAAAAATTCCCAGCCTTAGAAATAATTACAGTTTACAGTTGTTTTTCATTTTCGTTAAGAAATCAGTGCTGTCCTTAAAGATTCTAATAGGTGCCGAACAAGTGTTTTCCACTCCCAGACTAAGCATGAAGTAAAATTTCGAGTTTAGAAAAGCCTGAAAATTTGGTTTGGGTGCGTAGCGCAGCGGAGCGACCAAGCCAAATCAGGCTTTTCTAAACTCGAAATTTTACTTCATGCGCCAGGAGTATTTACACAAATTTCAATTGAAGTATTGAATCACTCACACAAAAACATATTTAAATATTTGAAATGTTCGAATATTCAAAAACATATTCGAATTATTTAAATATTCGAGTATTTCAAATATGGGAAAAATTTAGTGATTGAAATATTCATATTTAAATATTCGACTATTTGAATTATTCAAATCCCAGGCATACTTTATATTATGTTATAAAATGAATATCGAAAATATAATTAAATTTAATTTTTTAATTTGTCTTAAGTGGAATTTGCAAAAAGTAACACACTTTTAATATCATTGAAATATTCATCCAAAAAAGTATTTTTTTATATTTATTAATTCTTTCGATTTTATTTCCAAAAATTCAATTTTAATTTAATTTTGGTAGATAAAGTTAAAATATATGAAAAAAACCACCATTGTCAACAAAATATCTATGAACTTACTTATATTTTTGATATTCAGTTGTTGAATGTTGATGTAATTAATTTTAATATTTTGTTATTCATAATCTAGTGCTTTATTTCGTTTGTTTATGCACGGATTCCCCATTTACAACAAGTATTACAATTATGTAAATATGTGTAAAACAATATTCTGTGACCCAAATGTTTTATTTTTATGTTGCAATTTTTTTTCGATGAGAAATTCGAATCTGAGTTACGAATTTTACGCATCGTTACATCAATTTATTCTAGTTTGTTGTGTGAACATTAAACGGCCTGTTTTTTTTCAAATATTCCTGTTATTGTTATTTATCCATTTTTGTGTGTGACGGGAAAAAGAAAACGGTAAAGTTAGTACGAAGTTGACTAAAAGGGTATGCTTCAGGTAACTATTATTTCCGGTCGACGATAATAACGTTTTTCTTGTTTATTTTTTAATTTAGTTTCCCAGTCGTACAAAAGTTTAAAAAAATAAAATGCAATACTCCTGCTTATATTAGTAATAATAATAATAACGACCCCTAATTGACTAATCAGTCCTGAATGTTTTTATAACCTAAACTTATTCTCTCTTCACTTAATTTTTTTTCTATTAATTTTTAACAATATTTTTTTAGTTATTTTTAATTTTTCAACAAATAAACGTGACCTGAAGCACTCAACAAGAAATAGAATATATCTGATACCATTTAAAAAATCACGTACGCCTTTTCGTCCGTATGTGTGTGTGTGTGTGGTGGGTGGAAGTGTACGAGCATAGTTGACGAGTGTTTGTTTTAAAATTAACCTCAAATTTTTATTTATAAGTTCAAATTCTTATTTATTTTTTTCTTCCTTTGATTGTAACTATAGGGTGTTCAGAAACTAAATTGTTTCGAGTGGGCTGACTATTTTTTTCTTACACATGCAGTTGACAAGTGTTTGGTTTAAATTAACCTCAAATTTTGATTTATCACCTCAAATTCTTATTTATGTTCTTTGTCCACTGATTGTAACTACGGGGTGTTTAGAAACTAGATTGTTTAGAGTGGGCTGAATATTTTTTCTTACAAATGAAAAAAATGTTTAATATTTCTATTGAAAGAGAATATTTTTGCATGTCAGCACTAAGTTTGTTAAAAATTGGGAAGCACATGTGGCGGTAACATGCGCTTCCCAATTTTTAACAAACTTAAAACATAGAAGTTATTGAACACTCTTTATTTCAGATTTTAGTCAATTTTACCATATGTTCTGGTTTCTAGACTTTACAAGACAGTCCGCGACGATTTACAAAAACTGTCCCAGATTACTAAGACGGAATGATTCTGACTAGGACTGACCCAGTCTGTCCGTTTTTCTAAGATTTGGAGATTATATATTTTACCACACGGGAAATGTTACATGCGCACGGAAAAATATATTTTTCTGGACTGCTAATGAAATATACTATTACCTCGAAATCTCCTAAAAAACGCCGCAGGCCATAACTTCTTTATTTATTGGGCGATTTAAAACAAAAAAAACAATTAAAATGGCTCCACCAGATCTACAAGGAAGCCTTGATTTGAGTTTTTTACCAAATCAACTTTCATGTCAGCGATAGTCTACTTTTTTTTTTCAAATGGCTACGTATATTTTTTAAAATTTATTCTGATACAGGATATTTTTCTAAGTTCAATGTACAACAAGTTGGCTTTTGTGTAATATTCATAAGTAAAAAAAATAGTATATCGGTCAATAAACTGTTAATATTGTTAGCCATCACTTGAGTTAATTCAGCAATAATAATAAATTTGGCTGACAAAAAAATCGACTCTGAGACACTGCCACTTAGATAACAGTTATTGTTTCATGTGTTCAGTTTTATTTTTCCATGGCACACTTAAAAAAATCTATGACTCCAACTTTATGTTAATAAACATTTTTTTTACTAATGAAGCCAACTTATTGTATACGTTTGGATTTAGAAAAGTAACCTTTATCAGAATCAATTTAAAAAATATACGTGGCCATTTGAAAAAAAAAAGTTGACTATCGCTGACATGAAACTTGATTTGGTAAAGAAGTAAAATTAGGGCTTGTTTGTAGATCTTGTGGAGGCATTTTAATTGTTTTTTGATTTTTTTAAATCGGTCAATAAATAAAGAAGTTATGGTCTGCGGCGTTTTTTAGGAGACACCCTGTATAATTATCTTAAATTTATAAAAACTCACAGCACATCAACTGCACTCGCACACCCGTAGACGAAAAGGACGCGTTTTGTTTCATTTTATCATTAATATATAATATATATACTTTTTATACTTATGTCGTAGGTTAAGCTAGGTCAGGTCCTGTTCAGAGGGCACTAACGGTAGGTCTTGTCGGTTGTCGTGGTGGTGGTGCAAGTTGGGCTGCAGCATCTTGAAAGCGGAGCCCTGACTAGGTTTCAGCTGGAAGGTGCACGGCGGCTGGAGGACGGTGGGCGCGTGCCCCATCGGCATGTTCCTCCTCTCCTCGGACGACTTGAGGTGGACGCGCTCGCAGCCATCGGGCGGACCCCGTGCCATGAACAGGTGCGGCGACGTGCCCAGCCTGTTGCCCTCCTGGTCCGGGCTAGATCCTCTGCTACCACCTATTTTGTTTTAAATAACCAACACGTCAATCAAAAAGGTTTTGTGTGTTTGTTTGGTGTAAATTGTGTTTTGTTTATTGTGACAGTCTCATGCTTAATTTATTAGCTGATTTACTACTACCAGAAATAAAGTAAAGAATAACCAGAGTGTAATATCAGTTCCGTCAAATATTTTATATATTTCGATTCATAAAAAACAAATAATTCTAAAGAAATCATTTCATAATAAAGTATGATAAGATTCTACAGAAAACGAATTATCGTGTTACATTCATCAAAAAACACTGGTAGAACTTCTCCAGTTTCTTAAGAATTCCTATAAAACAGGAGTCGGCATCAAGTTGCCCGTAAAGCATGCTGTCATTCAAATATCTAAATTATAAATTTTAGATATTTGAAAAACAAAAACCTGTAGTTTAAAAATCTCGATCCTTTTAATTAGATAATTTGACACTAAATCATTTATTATTTTGAATTTTTAATATTATTTATATTAGCAAATGTAATTTTTGTCCATAAATGTCAAATAACTCTGAAACGATACAACTTCAAATATTTTTAATAAAATGACACGCAATTTTTTGGGAGATTCAAAAACCAAATGATATACAGGGTGATCCATTTAAAATAAGCAAGTTGCATTGGCTACTGCTTTATGGTACACACTGTATACATACAAATATGTTTAGGTTATTCAGCTCTTAAAATCAAGCAACTTCGGTGAAGAAAAATGTTTTCCATCTTTAACCTGAGTCGAAATATCCTCCGACAACACACTAATGGGACACCCTGTATATTAATTTCACAAGTCCACAACTTTTATTTGAAACACATTTCGATCTACTTTGGTCTGAAAAAATGCACATCTTGTTTTGCGTTAATAGTTTCATGTTTAAATGTTACTCCTTGGGTCCTTTATTTTGCGGTGCCTGCTGAACTTCCACATTTCTGCCCTCCTACTAAAAATGGTTGCCGACCCCTGCATTAGATGGATAAAGGAATGAACAAAAAATAGCATTTTAAATTAACGGCAATTAATTAGCTTAATATCGAATTCCAGATGTAGATCTCTGATTATTCTTTAACTCTGTACTACTACCTAAAATAACTTTACCGTGTTCAATTTTTGAGGTTTTAAAGCTTAATGGCATCATAATTTGCAACACTATTATACTTAAGCATGTGTAAAACAAAAATATTTTCACTAAAAACAAATTAAAATTAGACAAAACCAAATAAATGAAACGAATTGAACAAAAAATAATAATTTCATAAGTTTGAAGCAATTAAATGGTGCGAACAAATAAAGGGCATTATTGTTATGTATGCACGTATAACCTGTTTCGGGTGAAGTGTCTGAACGTCCCGGTATCAAGGGAGATAAAGAATCTCTTGACGGGGGACCTTCGGATAAGTTGACTGGTTAAAAAACAAAAATGGAAAACTAAACAATCGCACTTACTCGATGAATGACAGCTGCCCGCGATATCCGTAGCCGAGGGTGTCTGTGTGTTGACCGAGCGGGTGTTCCTGAACATGTCTGGAAGGGGCGCCCTGTGGCCCTCTGGTGTCATCTGACAGAACTGACAAATGCCAAAAATTCTTATGATGTGAATAATTTGTAATTTATTCGATTTGACTCACCTTATCATAATCCTCACACCTATCGTAATTATGAGATCTCGTATCGGAGGCCTTCAAAACTAAAATCTCGATTTCCTGGTTCAGACTTTCCACAGAGCTCCTCATCGCAGGTCTAGGTAACGGTTTTATCGGTATATTCATGGGCATAGCCCGAGGTATTATACAAGCTGCAAATTTTATATTATTCAGTTATTTTTTGTATAAAATAAAATTTCTGAACATATTTATTCCAAGAAATAATTAAGCATAAATGTATTGTTATAGTGTGGTCTGAATCCAGTCACTTGCTTGGTAGATCAATATTTCCTGAACAGACATTTTAAAATGTTTTAAATTACGGCACAAAATACATTACTATTAAAACCATTTCAATAATGTATATACACATAGCAATGTAAAATTACTGGTAACATAGTAATATTGGGTAATACCGGTTACGATTCGTGGCACCTCGCAGTCATTCGTTTATCTTCACCATATCGACATATTTATTTCAAAAACGGTACGAGAAGAGCACTCTAGGCGGTTGGAATTGACAACCGACCACCTAACACCCCTTTTAATTTAGTTTAAGAAATATTTGAATAGTGACTAAATGATAATAACCCAACTAATAGATTTTTTTTAAATAAAAATGCAGATTGGTAACTTACAAGTATGTGTTTGCGAACTAGTTGTAAGTGTGTGATCCCCAATAATTGGTGTTGTAGCTGGCGAGGATTGGGATCTACCGCTGCTCGGGGATTGTTGATTATTGCTCCTCTGTCGCCTTTGTCTGAATATCTTTTCTAACTTATCGTCATTATCAGTTATAAAATGTATTTTACGAGATTCTATCCAGTCACTTTCATCAGTCTGGAAGAACAAAAGACCACAATATAAAATCATGGCATTTAGTTATTATATTTTTGGAAGACCCTTTTTAACACGTTAACTGCCGCGCTAGAAATTGGAAAATGCGCCGTGATGCCACACTACTTTTTCATGCTTTAGAACTAAATCTACCGCTGAATCATATATAAATCGTGCGGTGTCGTAGGCTAGAGTACATGCGATTTGTATTTAACTCGCACGACAGTCAACAATGAAATATATTAGTGACGGCTCGTGATCTAATGAAGTGGGTCGGCCGAATGTATTTTGGCGCACGCGCACTGAGACTAAACGGCCAGCCGTACCAAACCATACACCTTCGCTAGAACGATACTTTAAAATAAATAATTTCACCCGACTTTAAAAAATAGAAAGAGAATATTCTCGGAATTACAATAAAATTTTTAAACATGTTATATAATTAAATAATCATAGTTATACACTGATATATTTCACATAGTCTTCCTAAAATACCGAGGTAATATTTTGTAAATTACAATTTGATAACTATTTAATGATTGTTCGCAATTTTTAAATCACATAAGTTGTTTAACGATACTTAAAAATGCGAGATATGTTCTGATTTGTTAAATAAAGACGAATATTATGTTTTTTTAATACCGGTTAATTGTTTCCTTAATGACCAATTTGTATTAAAGTAAATGCCTATTTTACTTTTAAATTAAATAATATGAAAATAATCAGAAATACATTGGTAAATAAATCCAATAGTTATAGAATAAAAATCTGTGATGTGTAACGTAACCGAATTTGAAGTGTGCATCGAGACAGGCATCGGTGTATTGTGTGGAGAGTAAACTATTTGCGGACGTACGTTCACCCTGCAGGGGAAATGTAACGACAAAAACTGCACTGACACTTGTGACGACGTAGCGCTTGCATTAATCTTCATAATCTAAAAATCTACGGCTGGCCGATTTTGCCGATACGAAGTTGCTTAGTAAACATATATTAAATTAAAATAAATGTCTTATTATTATTACTATATATTAGCCTGCTATATATTTATTACAAAAAATGTGCAATATTTATTTCTGAGAAAATAAAAATGTGTAATTTTTGTTCAATCAAATTTACCGGTACGGCCCGGCCGACCCTGCCGTCTCTGACGAGCCGTCACTGAAATATATCATTAAAAATTTGTAATAATGGAGAACAAACAGCGAGGAAAATTGTAATCAATGATATTTGTTCTCACCTGTGTAGCTTTATTAACTTGTAAAGCTGACGGCATGCAATATATATCCCTGGGCCATTGCCCCTTCAGATATATCGTGTCCAAAGAGGCGGTTCTCCTAATTGCACTTCCGCCGGAATTACTGGCACTTCCTAAAGTCCTTGATTTCACTGTGTATTCAGAAAAATAAAAAAGTTCATTTTATGTAAGTGGCATATTGCTTAAAATTGTTTTCATAGTTCATTCTTGTTGGGAATGCAATGCAAAGTAGAAAAGATAATTTAGATAATAATATGTTGGAATAAAACAAATTCTATCGAGAAAGAAATACATGGCAGGATATATCCTATGCGCTCTACCTTAAGGAAACTAAGAATGCTGATTTTTTTTGTTATTATTTTGAATTTTTTTAATTCATTCGTTATACATCAGTCTAAAATTCAATTGCAGAGGGCATGATGATTTGATTTAATTTTTCGTTTTAGTATAGTAAAAAATAAAATTAAAAACTTTAAAATGTGACTGCATCGTGGCCTCCACAATGATTTTGTGATTATATAATTCTAATACTATTGGAATTTTTTTTCAATTTGGTTCTTATTAATCACTTGAGAGAATAAAAAAATGGTAGTAAACAAACCAAGTGACTTTTATTTTTTTCCAGCAAGAATGTACAATTATGTATCAAAATATATATTTTTAAATCACAACTTTATGAGCCTTCATATTATTAAACAATTGTAAATTGAAACAACAGTACGCGTTGAGCGTAGCCTTAAGTAACGATTGTTGACAATTCGGCGCCAACTGACATATAGTCCACCTTGACGCAAGTATGGGTTGACCAACATTTATTCGATCATGTCTTAACTGGAAATTATTCAGAGCCAGCTGACATTTAGTCCATTCTGTTAAGTTGACATAAGTTGGTGTCAGCCGATATCTGGATTATAATGATTGTTGACATAAATCAGCGCTAGCCAACATTTAGTCCATCGTGTCAACTTGACACAAGTTTGAATTGAACTATAATGATGGTCATGTTATTGTTTTCCATTGTCACAGTTACGACACAGATTTTAACAGTTATGATGTATTTTAAACAAACGAGTGTCTTTCACTCCCAAAGAAAAGCCTGAAAATTTGGTCGGGTAGCGAAGCGGAGCAACCAAACCAAATTTCCAGGCTTTTCTAAACCCGAAATTCTACTTCATGTACCACATGTACAAAACACTGATTTTTAGTAAAGTTGAAAATATATACTGTTGAGATGTAATGGATCAATATTACTGAAATATAGCAATAACAAAAAATTGCAAAAGTACTCTTTTTGTGAATATTTTATAACACAAAAAAGTACACATTTAATATTTAAATCATCATATCTTTAACGGGGATCGTGCATTAATGGACACATCACCATTTTTTTAATGAATAGTTTAATAAGTCTTTATTCATAATTATTTTATAATTTCAAGTTTCATTAAAAAACTTGCAAATAATGTTTGTTATCAGAAATGTGCCAAGAGAGAACTATTTTATTTACAATTTTGCTAGACAAATCTGTTTGTGAATAATTAATTGGTTTGTTTTCTGCTTGAGATAAAATTGTGATAATTTATTCGATCAGCTGTGTTTTAATTTCACTTTTTATCACCTCTTGAACAACAAACACAAAATTTCGCATACGCCGTTCGAGCCGAACTCAAACCGTACGATTTTCAATTTTCAATGAGCAAAGATTACCCTTGGTTATGTGTGAGCCGGGGCTCCGCTGTCCTAAGTGCTCCGGCGATATCCTGCACTTGTAACTGGGTGTGGGCGATAACGTGGGGCTAACGGCCGTCGTCATAAGACCGCTGGATGGCTTAAAGAGTGACGCCATCGGTATGGTCGCCTTCATGGGGCCCTGTTTCATCGGACTCGGTGACGACTTCAGCACCCTCGCCGCCGATGAGGGGGTACCTCCCGACGACGACATTTTGACGAATCGCCGATACCGACCATGCACGCGTGCATCACACACGCACCGAACGATAAGGGAGATAAGGGGGCCCGCACTCTGATCGCAATTAATATTTACAGAACGACGGTGGGAGACTTTTCTGGCTTTTGTCGGAGATCTTCATTGTGTTGAGGTATCCGACGTTTACTCCATAAATGCGGCGTTGCCGCGTCTGAATTAACTTTATTTACTCAACTTATTTTCATTCAATAAACGGTGATATATGAAAGAACTTACTTTGCACTCAAATTTTTAAAACTCTAGTAATTCATAAATTATTCTAATATTAAATATATACACAGTTCATTAAAGTAATTTCAGACAAAAACGTATGAAGTTGCATACAAAAATTAGTTTCTCTATAATAAAATTCGAAGTCAATCTCTTTTTATTTCAGGGTAAACTATCATGAAAAAGTCGGCAAAATTAATTATTATTATTATTTATATATTGATTATCTTGATCAAGATAACGCTGTCAAAAACTTGAAATCCCATTTGAATTTTTTTAAAGTGTGTAAGTCAGGCCATAAAAAAATATCATAGATAATCTATTAATAGAAGTATAATGCTGGTATTTGTTTTTCAGTTGGATCCACTTTTGTGTAACGATAACCCGTGCGGGAAATTTAAAACAAAATATTTTTACAAAAATTGTGACTGATTATCCTGAGAAAATAATTACGAATTATTTACATGGCATAATACTATTATAAATCATAAATGTATATACCTAATCAGTACATTTTGAACTTCACATTAAATTAGCGATTAATACGCTTGGCGCATGAAGTAACATTTCCAGTTTAGAAATGTTACTTTATGCTTAATCAAGGAAAGAATACACTTGTTGAAAGTACATTTCAATTAAGTGATTCAGCGAAAATAAAAGGTCACAAACCAAGGATGTTATATTCATAAATCGCCAACAATTAAACTACTAACTGTATTGTTTCGAGTTTACGTGAAGTGATTAATCACAAATAGAAAGACTGTTATTCCTTACTTCACTTTTTATTTTTATGTTAGATGTACATTTCGAGACACAAGGTGCTCATTATCAATAACAAACTCAAGTTTGTTATTGATAATGAGCACCTTGTGTCTCGAAATGTACATCTAACATAAAAATAAAAAGTGAAGTAAGGAATAACAGTCTTTCTATTTGTAATTAAACTACTATTAATTCGTAGTTTATTTTTTTAAAGAATTTAACTTTAGCTTCTCATAAGTGTTTCCACTTCTAGATTAAGCATGAATTAAAAATTCGAGTTAAGAAAGCCTAAAAATTTGGATAGACATTTTCAGGCTGTTCTAAACTCGAAATTTTAGTTCATGCGCCAGGCGTATAAATCACAATTTACAGCATATACATTGGGATACTTAAAAACACTTGCACCAAACACGTTGAACTGGTTCAACTCTGAACTTGAGTTCAAAGTGATATTAGAACAATTAGAGCTGTCTTCTAAAACTCGAGTTCAACATTTTTGGTGCAACTGGGCCTTAAAAGAAAAATTCCCTGTATGTTTTTATAAGCAAAGATCTACTAATTTATGATTATTAATTCCGGTAATTCTACCGAGTTCAATTGAAAGCAGGAGGCGACCTTTATGTGAGAATAACAACACTGTTGGTAGAATTTGAAGTTGAATTATTTTTTCTTCGCTTAAATCAGACTTTAAAAAATCACACGTAATCGAAGTATAGATGCACAATCTTGATAGTAATCAGGATAATGAGTTTTGGGTATTTATGTTGTCTACATCTTTGAGTAACAACAAAGAGCGCGGGAAACTTAAAAAAACAATTTTAAAATGTATAATCTTAAATAATCGATTACTATGTGTATTTATAGTTAATTATAACAATTATACATTATTTTAAAGATTATTCTAAATAAAATAATGGTCTAAATATTTAAAATTAATGTTTGTACTCAGTGGGTTGCAGTGGTCTGTGGTGGTTTGTATTACATAACCTATAAACGAAAATTCGTTTACAAGTTTAAACGCAAAATGTCATTTTAATGTTTTGATTATAAAAGATTACTTCATAAGTGAAGTGAATTGTTTGTTAATTTGTTTATAATTGGTTTTAAAGAGCCAAAATGAACGCAGAGGAAGAAATAGATGACACGAATTATTTTGACTACATGGAAAAACTGCAAGCTGATAAATTAAAATTAACACGATTGAAAAGACACGTACGCTTTCAAGAATCAAAGAAAACTTTGGGCACGATTAGATCGATGAGAAACACTATACTTTCCAACAACAGATCCATCCAAAACACCTGCGAATTTGTAAAACGCAACGAGACCGATTTAGTCAATACAGTGGTGGCGCAGAAGGAGGCCGATTTCATTCGGCTGGATTTTAAAGAGCACCAAAATTTGAAGGACTCGCTGGGGGCCATACAGAGGATATTCGAGAAGAATTCGGGGATTTTATTGGATGATGTAAATGTTAGTGATCGGCCCATTCGTCAGTACATAACTAGGAAGAAAATCCAGTGTAATAATTTTAAAATTTTACATAATAACTGTTTATCGATCGTGAGTAACATTGAGGATTTGATTACCAGTATGGAGGATAATAAAGAAAACAAAGGTAATTTGATTTTACTTATTTAGGGCCAATTGTACCAGACACGTTGAACTGGCTTAACTGTAAATCTGCATTCACACTACGCTGACGTGACGCATTGACATGTGATGATGACAATCTCAGCTGCCGTGTTAACACTTCAGCGTCAGATGGGGTGTGCACACTATGCTCAAGGAACGTGACGAATTCACGTGAGTTGTTTGGTTCAAACAAAATCGGGTATTTTTTGACATTCTCGATGAGCTTTTTATCTAAGTTTATCGTTGACGGTCTGACGTACACTTTTAAGATCTGGAAATTTATATTAGTAGCTAAAGCATCAGTGAGCGTGCTGTGTCACATCACGTCACGACACAACACGTTAGCGTAGTGCGCACACTTCTTTTAAAAATAATGGTTTAATTACTTTTGCCACTCGTCAGCTGACGTGTCAACACGCCACGTCAGGAGTGTGAATGCGCCCTAATGCCGGGTTTATAAGACGTTTAACGTTTAGTGATTATCTTATAATGTTTCAGAAAATTATGCCATTCATACGAGATTTCTGGTTTAAGAATTTTTGGTTATGTGTCTGCATGTCGACGCTGCTAACCATTTCATAATAAATTTGAAAAATACAGTTTTACAAGTAATTCTTATAATTTCCAATTTTTTTTTTTACCGTTAACAATTTGCCAAATTCTTAAAATTACTTTACTATTATGTTGTAATAACTGACTCAGTGAATCTGACATAACTGTGCTCGAATAATAAAGTATAAATTCGGAAAGTGTCTGTTTAAAAAATGTGCGCAGAAACATTTATGTTTAAGGAAAGTAGAATGTACCGAACTCCTAAACGCTAAACGATAATTCTTAAAATCCTTAAACGTTCGATTCATTAATGACTGAAGAGTTTTCAAAATAATTTTGATACTCATTTTACATATATTAGCCGATTTGAAACATTTTTAAGTAATATTTTTTAGAATATTTATAAATGCTTACTTATTTTTCAATGTATCACATTATTCTAAGGCTTATATTTTCAATTTAACTTAAAACCAGTGCTTTATAGACGTGGCATGAAGTAAAACTTCGAGTTTAGAAAACAGCTATCCTCCCAAAATTTTGAATGGAAATGTTCAATTTTTGTATGTAAAAGCCATTTTTTATCATTAAAACCCCCCCGAAATTTTTATAACTCCTTTGAATTTTATTTTGGCTACGGCCTTGTGTGTAATGAAGTCATTTTTTTACAGGTACTATAGAAGTTATTTCGAGCAGTAAACAAAGAAAGAGGAGTTCGATGTTGTCAGAAAGTACATTTATGAACACGTTCCAATCGACAAATTTAAGTGCATCGTCACCTATCAATCAAATCAAAACGAGAGAATCCGAATGATCGAAATAAATTAAACTTATTGAATAAAATATTTAATATAGTTTTTTGTGTAAACATTATAATAATCAACATTCTCATATAAATAATAAATAAATATATTTTAATGAAAACATATTGTTATTTATTATATTTCGTGCACTTGACCCTAGAACTAATAACAACATGCATGTCGGGTATGTCGATGAGATCTACAAGACGGGCATGTTTATTTTTATACAGGATGATCCATAAAGTATCTACAAGAAAATGTCAATTGTTTTTTTCTAAATCAAGAGGGCGACTGTTTTTCAGAGTTATCAATATTATTTATAAGAGTGTTTTCCACTCCCAGGCTAAGCATGAAGTAAAATTTCGAGTTTAGGAAAGCCTGAAAATTTGGTTTGGTCGTGAAGCGAAGCGGAGCGACCAAACCAAATTTTACTTCATTCGCCTCGCGTATAAAGCACTAATATCAACTGAAGTTATAAATTTACTTATTCTGTATGTGGGTACAATTTATAATCAAATAAATCATAGCATTTTAATTAAAATAGTAATCTAATAAAATGTTTTATTAATATGAAAATGTGAATAACGTCCTTAGAACCGTGTTAAAGCTGTATGCTAACTTTTATTAATAAGGCTATTGGTAAGTAACCAATAGAAAATAGAAAAAGTATTTAAGGGTCTTTTTTACTTTTTGACCTTGACGAAATCGAGTCTAAAGGAAATTGCGCCCCTGGTGGCGATCGTGGACATGGAATTGGTTTTCCAACACAGTTGTTCATCATATATGATTTCTATAAAATTACTCGTCATGCTTAGCGGCACAGAACCGGCTTTTTACGCGTTAACGGGTTGAGGGGAGTAAAAGGGGAAAACATTTATTCATTTCTCGATACATTTTTATTTTCGAGCCAGACTAGCTGTGCATCCATCTCTTTCTAACATTTTGCGCTGTTCTTTTAATTTTACTTCTGTCAAATCCTTGCAATTTCATAGTTTTGATTTGGTTGGTTATTTTGAATTGTGTATCCGATTTTATATAAAGTGAAAGTGAAAAATAAAATAGTATGTGATCGTTAATCTGTGGTGATCGTAATGTGATTTCGATATTTTTGGACTCATGTTTGACTCTACTTATTACTACTGGGTTTTGCTGTAATAATCACATAACTGAGAGGCAAATGGATAAGGAGGTTATGTAATATTTTTTTTTATTTTGGTATTTGCAAAAATACTTGGGGGATATTCACAGCACCCACGCAATTTCTCATCAGTGAGAAGTTGCACTGAAATTACTCTATACGGTTTAGTAAATTGTTTCCAAAACAACGTTTCAGTGCGACTTCTCACCGACGACAAATTGCATCAATGCTGTGAATAGATCCCCTGATCAGTGAGAACCATCACTTTTACTTGCACTGGAAATCAATAGTAGTGTGGTGCACAGCTGGATAAATCGGATAGGCGGTGGCCCGCCAGGCGTAACCATGAAAATGGGATAATAAAAAATTATTAATTATAAATCAGTAGACAGAATAACTCCGACGTTACAACTGGTGACCCCGACGTGATTCGTTTTAAAACGGTGAGAGTAGATTCCGGGATTTTGCCCAAGAAACATTTCGTTTTTTCAGTTTTCGTTTCATTTTCTTCGTCCAGGGATTTTTCTTCGTTGATTTTTTGTTGAAATCCGATTTCGGGATGGTCCTATCTATCCTATCTAAAAACGCTTGATCCTCGGGGGATTTTTCCTGAACCTTTTCCCCACTGGGTTTCCTGATTATTGTGGAAGCGCTGCCACCGATGCCGAAGAAGCCACCGCGACCACAGGAAGACCAACCGCTTCCTACATACAGGCACATCCTAACAGCACTTACACACGGAACAGAGCTCCAGAACGCCTGCAGCCACCCAGTCACACCACTGCCGAGGACCCCGCAGAAGGCATTCCGAGTGACAACGCTGCCAGCCAGTCCACCACGATACCAAGGAGTGGACCCCTTTCACATACTGCCCCGACGAAGATTGATTACAACTTTAACGTCAAATAAATAACCTTAATTGTAAATATAATGTAAATAAAAACACGCTACGTTAAACAGCTCTCTTCTTACTCTCGCATCGAAGTGGTTGGAGAAACCATGGTTACGCCTGGCGGGCCACCGCCTATCCGATTTATCCAGCTGTGCACCACAGTAGCAATACTAGCAAATACTTATGTTATTGGTATTTTAGTATTCAGAAACGGTGACAGAAGAGTGTGTTATTCAGGCTTTTGCCCACCTGCACCGCAGGCACTTAATCGTGGCTGAGAAGTTAACCACAATTAAATCAACAGCTGACAAAATGTTTTAAATTTGTAAGATATCTCAAGCATGTCTCTTTTATCGTAATGTAGTAGTTTTATCGTAAAGTAGTAGTTAGCAGTAGTGATAAGATCGTTAAATAAAAATAATCTCCCAGAGATTGTATAAAACCATAAAAAAATTGAATTACAGAAAAATAAAAACACAGCTAATGAAAACGTAAAATGTACTGAATGAATTAATAACGATAAATAGTGTAAATGCAGTGGGTCACCACAATTCATTGATGCCATACTTTTCATTTATAATTAAATTTAGTTGTCAAAAGTTTGTTTCACCAATGTTAAATAATTATAATTAATAAATTTTGTTCCTGTATATAAACTATTAATAAATGTTGTTGTTATTACTCATTGTTAATTATTTTATTTTATAAACCTACCTTCATTCACGCAACCCTATTAAGAAAGTTAACACATATCAATATGTTCTCATTAATAAAATTTGGTACAACAGAGTTACCTGAATTTCTAAGAGATATTTTAAATGTTATAACAGACTAATTGCATGTCTGTTATAACATTTAAAATATCTCTTATTAAAAATACCAAAAGCATTATAATTCAATATTGTGTAATTGTACCTGTCGATCATTTCCGTTTTGTTCCTCTTCTGCAGTTTTCCCTTTCAAAGTTTTTGTTATAGTGTAAGGTATATAGTCACCATTATATATTTTTGTCAAAATCGTTCATAATAAGACAAATTGACAAAAATGTCTCTTAGAATGCCTATACAGCGTGTAATCGAACTAATGTACATCCTCTTAAGGGCGTATACACAAAATATTTTGACACCAATTGCAGCAAAAATAAAATCGGAAAAAAATATTGGATTTTTCATGCATTTTTTACTTTTTGAGAACTTCTGGTTACCTGTGTTCATGATATTTTTCGTGGATGCGTAAGTTGTTGTATTTTTTATTTACTTTTACTACTGCGAGGCGCATAAATCACTTCGCACGCACTAAACACGCACGCTGTCTCGAATGACTAGATGAAACTAGGTCACTCATTTGTGGTATTGTTTATTTACTGTTACTACTGCGAGACGTATAAATCACTTAGCACGCACTACACACATACACACACACTGTCTAGAATTACTAGATGAAACTGGGTCACGTATAAAAAAAATCACAATAAGTGTTCAAATTGACGTCCGCCGCACTCAATGCACATTTGGGCTCTACGTATCCAATTTGCACGAAAAGTAGCAAACATTTCACGAGGTTTTTCACGAATGGTATTAGCCGCGGCGTTTACTCGTTGTATCAGCATTTCAGCATTGTCAATTTGCGTAGTGTAGACTTCACTTTTAAAGTATCCCCAAAGAAAAAAATCTAAGGGGTTTAAATCCGGACTTCTTGGAGGCCATGGTACAGGGCCTCCACGACCAACCCAACGTCCTGGAAACTCATCATCCAAATATCTTCTAACGCGCCTTTCATAGTGAGCTGGCGCACCATCTTGCAAATACCACATTCTTCTAAGAACCGCTAAGGGTACATTTTCTAGAAGATCTAAAAGGTCATCTTGCAAAAATCGTAAATATCGTTCTCCATTCAAATTAAATGGGAACATAAATGGCCCAATTAATTGATCATTTAAAATACCTGCCCAGATATTAAGGGAGAAGCGATGCTGGAACGCGTAACACGAGGTTTTCTATTGCATAAACATGCATATTATGGAAATTAAAACTTCCATTACGCGTAAAGCACGATTCGTCGGTCACTAAAATGTCTTTGGTAAAGTTAGGATTTTGAACATTTTATGCCAAAATCCATTGACAAAATGCAATTCTTTTGGGAAAATCATGGGGTTGAAGATGTTGTACACGCTGGTAGTGATACGGATAAAAATTATTGTCTCGTATAACACTGCTGACAAATGTGTGCTATACATTTAGCTGAGCGGCGATAATACGGGTACTTAAACCAGGATCCGCTTCCAACAGATTCAAAATTTCATCTTCCGCTCGCAAATATCGCATTGGACGGTCACCACCTCCGTCGGCTCCGCCGACTGGCTGCAAACTTCCAGTGTCGCGTGCTCTTTCTAATAAATTTCTAAATCGGTTTGGCGGTGGTAAGTGTCGTTCAGGAAATCGCTCTTGATAGATTCTTACAGCTTCCGCGGAATTACACCGAGTTTCACCGTAAATAAGAAACATGTCTGCCAATTCAATGTTTGAATAAACGTATCGCGCCATGTTACAAAATGTAGATGTTTCATGGAATAAGTTTCACCATAGACTAAACAGCAAACTATTTTTATGTTTAAAAATCATCCACCCTCGCCGCTCTTATCTAAACATTTCAATAAGAGTGGAGATAAAGTGAAGTGTGAACCTAATAAGGAAAAATATTGAATTTCATTAACACGTTTAGAAAATATTCGGAATTTAGTCAGCAATGGGTACTTATGAAAACGATAACATAGACATAATTCTTCACAATCTGACCCACTTTTCTCTGGATGGTGTAATTCGATATCCAAATCGTTTAAAAACTACCAGTCTATGTGGAATCTCTCTTAAAATACGCAATGTGCGCGTATACCAGATACCACAAACATGTGGCCTATTATTATTAATTATTTTTATTAATTATTTGTGAGCTATCTACTAAAGGTATGGTAATTTCAAATGCAGGTATTGTTTATTTAAACGCTGCCCCTTATGTGGTAGAGAGCCTGTACAATAGTTCGTTTACACGCTGTATACATTATTACTACAAAAAAACTGTATATCCTGTGGTCGCATGTAATGAAATATATATTTGATTTAAGTTAATCGAAAGTTTATTTATACTCGAATATTATTAATAACATGTTGAACACTTACATAACACTACAATACACCCGCATTCATCTTACAAGAAGAATTAATTTCGTACTGACAATAAATGTTCTTTCCGTGTATTATTTGCAAATTGTGTTTAAACACTTTTTGAATTTCCGCACACCCTCACACTGTTGGCCCTACAAAAAAAAACACACGTGTAAAAATAATTCTATAATAAAATAATAAAAGTTGTGAAAACAACTCAGAATTGCTATTAAGATAGCAATTTCGTAATAAGTTTGCTGTAAAAACAGCAGTTTGAAAAGCAAAGATTAGAAAAAGTGCAAAATATCTAAAAAGCCACGAGAACAGATCATAAAAATCTGCGAGCAGTCTCTTAGAATCGTCAAGATAACGACTTTTTCAAAGAAATCCCGCAAATTGTTGTCACGTAAGATCGCCATCTATTAAAGACACCCTGAACTGAAAAATACCCCATTTCCGCTATACAACCACTAGGTAGCGTGACGGTATGCGGAAAATTGCAAAACGAGTGAAAATTTTTATTTGAGCCTTCCCAGGCCATTTCGTGAAAATCTAACTTTACAGAAATGTTCAGAGGGTAAAAATAGGTCCGGTGTGCATCGGTTTTGCAAATCCGTGAGAATTTTTGAAGATTATTTCGTGATTAAAAATTATTGCAATTTTTATGATTTTTTTTTCAGAAAAACGATAATAGCTAGAATCATAAGCGATGCACACAGGTCCTAAAATGGGATCAAGACTATGTATGAATTCTTTCGTAACTCTAGCTTTTCTGGGAAGGCTGGAATTAAAAATGACGATTTTCGTACATCAAAACAGACCCGTAATGAACGATTTTTTTATTACTATAATTTAGTTGTGTAATTTCTGCTTTTTCAAAGATAAGTTTTAATAGGAGGATCTCTACATTTTTTTAGTTGGGAACACTTTTGAGATCCCAATAATTTGTTGAAAAACTGTTTATTTTATTAATTTATTTAATTAAACACCATTTAAAACATTTGTTAAGCAGTTTATTAGCATATTATTGTTTTTTTGAAGAAGAAATAACTTATTTTGATTTGCAAAATTAATGCAAATTGGCAGTCCTGTCGCAGTGTTGCCAACCAGTAGTCATATGACATTTCCTCCGTACCTGTCTGTTATTGTGGTGTTGTTTATATTTATTTAATTTAATTTTGATAAGAGTTTCCGCGTTCGCGGCTAAATTCGGATTTTGCGGTGAACGCGCGATGAGCGTCGCGACGCTTTACATTGAAGCAGTTATTAAATAGGTGAGTGATTCAAGTGTGGGAATAAGATGATCATCATGTTGGGCCTCATTTCCTGTTTGGTAAATCCTAAATAGCACATAATAGCGTCCCATTGTCCACTCTAATCAAAACTCTTTTTGATGGCGAACTATGCCCTGTTCGCCTCAAGAGTTATGCAATGTTTTTTTGCTACAGTTATCATCTCGGATTAAACAATTAATCGTCGGCAGAAAAGACGGTGCAATTGTCGATTGCTTCATCTTGTTTCGGGTTGTTATAATTTTAGTAAATGTGTTTGGAAACTTTATTTTACAATAGAATCAACTATACTGTGAAATTTAAGTAGAGCATTAATTTTATTCAAAAACTAATATGATAATCTGTTGAAGATAATTAAAAATCTTACATATAGTTTATTTTAAATCTAATTTCCAATAGCTGTAACACTCAGCATTAAAGTATTTATAATTTTTTTTTTATCTCTATTTGTATTCTGTAATCAATCATTGTTTTAGACAATTTGTCTATAAAAATCATTCATAATCCAGTTGAGTATTAAGATAACGGTTCGCTGTGATTGTTTTTGTGAGTGTGTGTGTTTGTATGTGATATGGGGGCTCGTCAGTTTCAGCGTAAAATGTCCGAAGAGGGCCTGGAATGGCTGTACGAACTGCTGCAGGATGTCCAACTGTCGCAGTTCGCGGCCACTCTCAGAGACGATCTGCAGATCACTAGGCTAGAGCATTTCGATTATGTCAAGCCGGAAGATTTGGAAAAGATCGGATTGTCTAAACCGGGTATGTCGAAACAATTTGAACTACGAAGATACATTTAATTTTAACAACGATTTTTCTCGGTATAAAATTTTGTGAGAGTGTTGAATTTGAACTGACCTCCATTTTTTATGGCAACAAAAATAAATTTAATTTAAACAACGATTTTACTCGTTATAAAATTCTGTAATTAGTGTCGAATTGAAACCTGACCTCTATTTTTTATGATAGTAACAAAGACAAATTTAATTTTAACAACGGTTTTACTGGGCATAAAATTCTGTAATTAGTGTCGAATTTAAACCTGACCTCTATCTTTTATGGTAAGATTCTAATAAAGGTTCTAAGTTGAATCACCTTGTACAAAATAGTTATATTTAAAAAAAAAAGATAAATAGTGATGTTTAAAAGGCTACAAAGTTCAATGACTAATATCAGATTAAGATTAATTTCTGATTATATCCAGTTAATTAGTTTGCCAAGTGAAAGGTGATATTTGAATGGAATTCAAATGTGTTATGTAATTGGATTGTTACCGAGAACTGAACTAAAACAACCATTTAAAATATTATGCAATTTACTCTTCTATGCTAAGGCCCCACATTCTGTTTACCTAATTACATTCATAATTGCGCATAATTAATTCCGCTTAATATATGTTTTTGTAGTAGATTTTATATAAATAAAGATTTTTTTTTCGATACAATTTTAACATCAATATAAAAATATATTGACATTGGTAATATTGTTAATATTTTAAAAGGAAAAGTCTTTGAGTGTTAAGGCTGGGAATTTTGAAAATTGAAAAATTTCAATACTCATTAAAAACGGCCATTGACTTTGTTTTTTAGTTCATTCAAATCGGTCAATAAATAACAGAGTTATGGCGTTGGGCGTTTTTTATCGAACACGTGGTATATTTACAATAAATATTCGACTCCTTCAATTTAAAAAATTCAAAGTATTAATTAAAACATGTATCCTTATTTTATTTTAATCTTGTGGTGGATTTACAATAACTACGTATGTTTTTGAACTTCATATTAGATCAGTGTTTTATACGCCTGGTGCATGAAGTAAATATTTCGAGTTTAGAAAAGCCTGAATAATTTAGTGATTCAAATATTCATATTTGAATATTCGAATGTTCGACTATTTGAATTATTCATATTTAAATCCCAGCCTTAGTAAAATAAACTTGATAAAAAATAACATTCAAGAATTGTTAATGACTCATTTATTCATCTGATTACGTGGCAAATGATTAAAATTTACTGATAGAATACAAAATTGCATAAGAATTGGTAATGACACTTATTCATTTGATTAAGTGGTAATTAAGATAAGCCACTATTAATTAATTGGCCTTTAAAGTATTCAGATATGCAGTTGAACAATCATTTTTCAATTATCTTTATCTTGCTCACCATTGGGATTTTGTAAACTATTAGAGGTACGAAAATGGTTGAATTAGACAAAAGTTTTCATTTTCAATACACAATAAAAATACGTTAATAAATTTGATCTAGCGTCATTTGTTTTCAAGATATGGCGAAAAAACTGAAAATCAACAAACATTTATTTTTGCTATAACTTTGTTAATTATAAAGATAATGAGCTAAAATTTGCAATGTACTCTAAATACCATACAAATTTTATACAGGGTTTCCCATTTTCAAGATACAACATAAAAGTTCAATTTTGCTAATGGAAGTCATATTAGATTTTTATACCATTGAATAAAGCAGGGAAATTCAGTTGGATATCATGTGTCATATGTCAAAAAAATAATTGCATAAAATCTGTCAATTCATGCAATGAAATAGTATAAACAAATATTTAGGTATAAGAAGATTATTGGATGCTGTGAAAAAGAAAAAGACTCAACAATGGAAACGGAATCTCCTCACAAAAATTATACCTTCGAGTGGAAGCAGCAAAAGTGTGGGCAAGAAGAATCACAGTGCGGACGGTCAGGAGGCCATCGCGTTCAGTTTGACCTGCCTGATTCAGGAGAAAGACATCACACTCTCAGTGAAACTGGGAGACGGATCATTTGGTGTCGTAAGAAGAGGTAAATCGCTCAAATAATTATCTAGAACAGCGGTTCCCAAACTTTTAAACATTGCGACCCACTTTTTAGAAACCCAATCTATAACGACCCACTTATTGTATTGATATTTTCTATTATCGATAAACAATATTTCCTTTTGAAATATATTACAAACCATTCATTTTATTACTTCAAATAATGCAATTTTTCATTAGGTGAGTGGACCAGTCCGACTGGAAAAATAATGCCCGTGGCGGTGAAGGTGCTGAAGGCTGACGCGATGGCGCAGCCTGGAGTCTTTGATGATTTTATCAAGGAAGTCCAGTCCATGCACATACTGAGCCATCCGAATCTCATTAGGTAAGTTTTCTTGTGGAGTTTTAGGTAAAACAAAAAAACAGGTTTTCATTGCATGAAGATGCAAAAATAATGCAAGTGGCAGGCAATCGAATTGTTTTAGAAACATTAGTGTATTTTCCTTATAATTGACATTGTTTTCTAAATTTATACATGACCTTTTCAAAAGGAGATGGATGATATCACTAAACAAATTATCCACTTAAAGGATATGAGTTGATAAGTGTTATTATTATTACGTTAGCAATTTGTGTCTGAATCTTTTTGTCTCCTTTATGTCTAGAAATATAAAAAAAAATATATTGTATTTTCTAAGGTTGGGATTCGAATACATAATAATAATAATAATGATAACAAATCTTTATTCCAATGTCAACATAAAATACACAATACATTGTATATGTACAGTACATCTACACGGAATAGGGTCAACAAAAAAATATAATTGTATACATCACATCACCGCGAGAAAAATTCACTCAAGTCGTAGGGTTCTAAAACTAGTAAAAACTCCCTAAGACATTGTTTCCAGCTCGAAAATGTGTCATAATTTTGAACATGGTTTCGCAAATGATTGTATATTTTTATACACACATAAAGTGGGTTTTTTTCAGTGAACGCCAATTTATGATACGGATATTTAAATACAATGCCGTGCCTTATATATAATTCAAATAGTTGAATATTGGAATATTCGAATATGAATTCAACAATCAATCACTAAATTATTCACATATTTGAATATGTGAATATCCAAATATCCAAATATTCAAATAATTCAAATATTTCAATATTTGAATACCCAAATATTCGAATAATTCAATATGTTTTTAAATGAAAGAATGTCCACCTTGATACTTGAAATCAGTGTTTTATATGACTGGTGCATGAAGTAAAATTTCGAGTTTAGAAAAGCCTGAAAATTTGGTTCGGCCGCTACGTCACCAAAACAAATTTTCAGGCTTTCCTAAAATTGAAATTTTACTTTATGCTTAATCAAGAACTTGAAAACACTTGTTAGATAGCTATTAGAACCTTTAATAACGATACTAATTTCTTAACTACAAACTGTAGTTGTTTTCATAATCTTTATGAATTTCGTTAATTATCTTGTTGTTCATTTTTTAACTTGTCATTGAAGGTTTTAATAGTTCACTAACAAGGGTTTTCCACTCCTCAAGCCAGGCATGGAAAACATTGATTAAATATGAAGTTCAAAAACAAAAACATATTTATGTTGTAGATTATACGGTATTGTTCTGACGGCGCCCATGATGATGGTAACTGAACTAGCGCCTCAGGGTTCCCTATTGGACTGTCTCAGGAAACAGTGCAGCCACACTCCGGTGCCTTTACTCTGCGAGTACGCCTACCAAGTGTCCACGGGCATGGCTTACCTAGAAAGCAAGCGCTTCCTGCACAGGGACTTGGCCTGTAGAAACGTCCTTCTAGCTTCTGTAGATAAGGTAAGATGTACAGGGGATTAACCATAAATGTTTTTTGACCCAAATATACAGGGTGTACAAGATAAATTTATAGTGAATCACCCTGTGAAATACTCTCTTCCCAATCCTTATTCACTGCATTTATGTATAGGTTAAAATTGGTGATTTTGGTTTGATGAGAGCGTTGCCGCAACAGGAAGACTGTTATGTGATGACTGAACACAAAAAAGTTCCTTTCCCGTGGTGCGCCCCCGAGTCCCTCCGATTTAGGCAATTCTCTCACGCCTCTGATGTGTGGATGTTTGGTGTCACCGTTTGGGAAATGTTTACATTCGGGGAAGATCCTTGGATGGGTTTAAATGGTAAATAAAAAAAAAATCCACTTTTCATATTAGTATGGTTTGTCTCATAAGTAGAAGGATCACAACAAAAATCTGCAGAACAAATCACACGACCTTTTTGGTGTGGGAAAATCGTGGTGTGGAAAATCACACTGAAGCAGAAGGATCTAAGCATGTGAAATTATGACTGTCATGTTGAAGTTGCAACTGACGTTTATTTACTAATTAAGTGACACTTTGTCTTCTAATAAATTTATTTATTATTTTAAATTTAGATCCTCTACTCATGTCTTAATATGCTTATATTTCGGCTGTGTAAATTGGAAAGTTTGTTGTGGTCCTCCTACTTGAGAGGATGAGATAAATCATAGCATAAAGGGGGGACAATTTGAAACCATTCCATTTAAATTAAACTGACAATTAGGCTCTGAAATTTTGAGAAAAATTGAGAGGGATGGTGAGAGGTTGCACAACCCAGAGGCCTGTCCAGAAGAGATCTATTCCATGCTGCAGCAGTGCTGGTTGAAAAATCCAGCTGATCGGCCGACGTTTCATTCAATACGTGAATTCCTGAAAAAAAATAGGCCGGTTGTCATGAAGGCACTTAGTAAACAGGATGATCAAGAAAAATTACCAATAACTACCGGTGATGAGATCGCCATAATCGATGGCAGTCCTGAACTCTACTGGTGGAAAGGACAGAACCAGAGAACATTTGAAATCGGATTATTCCCAAGGTAAGAATAATAATTAACACGTTCGCTACCGATCGGCTCACATATGAGCCACATGGTTTGCTCAAAAAGATCAATATGTAAGACTAGTGATGTAAATCATTAATTTTTTACATAAACATTATATTAGGAGTAATGAATCTTTAAATTATTATGAAATTCACCCGAATAGTTAAGATTCCCGTGCATTTCCATGAACTACGGACACCCTGTATACATATTTATGCCTTTTTTAACGTTTATTGATTATATTTATTCGTTTCTAAAAGGTGCATTGTAAATCCAATGAGGCCGAAACAAGGCGATGACATTAGCAAACCTTTACACAACTCGTTCATCCACACCGGTCATGGTTCAGCGTTCGGAGAATCCTGGGGGAACCCTGGGCACATTGACGAAATGTACCTAAAAAACCCCATGGAACCACCAGATTTAATCGGAATACCACACGAGAGAAAGTCTTTGACACTGCAACCCGCCCCGAAACAAAAGAACACAAACAGCCATAGACATTGTGAGTGGAATAATCACAAATTTATTATTTTGATTTTTTTTTAAGTCTGCGTCAACAGCTAAGGTCGTTGTCAGTTTTAAGATAATTGCACTTAAACCAAAAACTACAAAACACACTCCAATTGTTTTTGTTATTATTTCTTCAGCCAGTAGTTCTTTGCGGAGGCCATTGGACAAGCAGTTCAGTTATCGGAAGTTCAGTAACGAGAGGAGAGGGTCGGATGATGTCGAGTTGAGGCGGAAACCCGAGAGACCACCACAGCCGGCTGGGAACGGTGAGGGGCTGCTGATCGATATTTCTCCAGAGAATACACCGATGCACACGGGGGTGGTTGACAGTGGTAGGAACAGTATGAAGTCGTTGTTAGACGAACCAATCGATATTCCACAAGATGGAGGTAAGAAATAATGCCAATCATACAGATTGCAATATTTTATAATAATAATAATATTAACTATTGCAATATTAATTATTCTTATTGCAATAGTCAATATATAGTCAATAAGGAAATGCAATTTAATAAAAAAAACACTGTTAATTTAGGTTGGCTGTAATTAATTCATTATATAAAATCAGAGTTGCTAATCTACAATATTTTTCATGGCACTCTAGAGTTTTTTTTTATTGAACATACGATATATCGTAGTAAAAAAAATAGTCAACGCAGTGACTTATAATCATAATACAATCAACCGATCAAGCAATTTTAGGTTAAAATTTTATACCGGCAGAAAAGCAAATGACTAGTGATTATAGTCAAAATGTAGTGATAGTCAAATTATTAAGTGTCCTTTAATTTTATAGATTATGTGTAAAGAAAGAATTAAACTATTCAAAAAAATAACAAAAAGAAAACAGTATTCTTAGTTTCCATAGGGGTAGAGTGCATTCTTAACTGTTGATATCATGTTACCACCTTTTTATAATCTATTGTCACCTAACCTCAAGAAATAAGGTAACCCTAACTTATGTAATTCTGTAATTTTTTCCTAAACAGATCCCAACATCACGGGAGTATCCTACTCGAACATTGGCACAGATCATAGTCAGAACTGTGACCCGTTCGATACCTCCTCCATTTACTTTACTGAAAACGCTCCTCCGCAACAACTCTACTCGAACATTATGGAACAAAACCGGGCAGCATTAGCCAACAGTTTAGCCTTAGTTGTATCACCTATTAATAATTATTCACGAAAAAATACTCAAACGAATCAAAACACACAAAAATCGAATCAAAATGTGCAGAACATCACTCAAAATGCCCCACCGGCCATATTAGCTATTAACTATCCGATGACAATGATGACTAATTCGCCTAGAATTAATTATTCCTCATCGCCCAGTGGATTTTACTCTAGTGAAGCAGCTAAAGTTACAGAGGTTAGGACGAATTACGAGCCAGCGAGGGTTAATTACTCAACTAGTTTTTATTCGAATGAAGCAGCTAGAGTTAACGAGAAACCGACGAGTCAAGCTAATTACGAGTCGTCTACAAGGATCAATTATTCATCTGGTTTTTATTCGAACGAAACGCCGAAAACTGAATTCTCAAACCGATCTCTAATGAATCTCATCAAAAACGAACAACAGTCAAATCCGCCGCAGAATTTAATGTCGCTCGATACTCCACCTCCTGTCAACTCGGAGAACTCTCTAGTCGCTGATTTGGAAAGGTGCTTGCATATTAACAGCTCGGGTGTAGATATTCCTGCAATCGAACCCCCTCCACAAAACACAAAACGTGATAATTGCATGGAACAAAATTTAAAGTTATTGCCTAAGCAAAATAACGTGTTGCAAAACGGTGGGACAGGGACTTATTTGAACGTTAATGAATTTCAAGGGGCTCCGAACAATTACAACAAAAATTCGATCAGGTTGAACGGGAACGGGACTTACGCCAATCAAAATGTTGTGACGACCGCGGCGTCGGAATTTGGAACGTTCAAGTCGAATAATCGGGGTAGTAATTATTCATCGTCGTTGTACAGCGGGCCTCTGTACGCGCCCGTTTACGAGAGTACAAGTGGGTTGGAGAATGCATATCTGAACGGGGATGCGTATTCATACAACGATAGGGTTTATTCGGAGATTCCGGAAAATGTTTACAGTACGGTACCTGATGATGTTCTGAAGCCGCACAGGCCGGCTCCTCCGTCGCCAATGGTTCATCCGATGAGCATGCAGCAGTTGCAAAGGAGGATACAGCAAGGAAAAGTTCAGGTGGGTGAAAGTAAAAGAAAAATATTCAACTCTAATGTTGGACACAAAATGTCTTTACAATTTTTTTAAAGTTGCTAACCAAAATATTAAAATTAGAGCAGTACTGCCACCAAAAGCCTGGCTGCGCCCATGTCTCAATGTTTAAAAGTTTTCTTTAAAATTTGACTTTCATATTATAACTACTACTTTTTTTAGTGTAAGTTTATATTCGTAAGTGGAATCTGTGTTCAGAGAGTTAATGTTCCGGCATGTCTGTCAGTTCTTGTTTACAAGCACTGTTTATCACATTAAATTTGGAATTGCAGTTGAGTGCAGATGCAGAAAGATTAATGACGCAAGAATACCGCAGCAACAAAATCAGTCAGCTGCAAGAGGCCATGCCTGATGCTGCTTTGGAAGAGTGCATGTCTGCCCTACAGGCCAAGGGATGGGACGCGAGTGCCTCAATCAGACACATGAAAATAGAAAAATTAGTAAGGTAAGCCTATCCAAACAATAATCCTAACACATGACAATATTAACATTAATTAGGTAAGTTTATCCAGGCAATAATTTTAAGACAAATGCTGCAAATCAAATATGATTACTTATATTTGAATTTAATTTTTAGGTTAGGTTTAGCGAATAAGGAACAGTGTGAGAGGGCATTGCAGAGGACAAACTGGAACGTGGAACTGGCTGCCTCCTCGATTCTAGACTCGTAGTATTAATTGCCGGTGCAAATTAATTTTTGATAGATATTTTTTTTAATTATACTTTTTCGTGTACACGTGTACGTCTGTGATTTTGGAGAGAACAAGCCAGGGTTTGCCATCGCCACTCGTTTATTTAGGATTTAATAATTTACAATACAAGCAACAAACAACACACATTACTAGTGCCAAAGATGTCGTTCTTCCCATATCTTAAATTGATCAGAAATAATATACTTATATGTGCGCCCGGTTTTACCAACATCGGTTAAATCGAACAGTAGTTGTTCCATCGAATAAAATTTAGTAATAGTTAAATAATCCCACAAAAATAATCAATTTATAATTTTTGACGTTGATGTCATGGAAAATGTTTATTGAAATAAAAATTTTCCATGTCATCAGCGCCAAAAATTAACAAATAAATTTAATCTATAAATAAAAATTAACTGATGTTGGTAAAACCGGACATTAATAATGTTTAATGCAAAAGCAAAAATAATTTATTCTTTATATTATTTTTATAAAGTTTAAAGTGTGATGACTGTGACAGTTCATCAAGACATATAATGTTTATTAAGCATTTTCTATAAAAAAATTATATTTTTTATGACAGCAAATTCTAAACGAAAGTTAAATTAACTATGACTCCCGACAGATAATTAAACTACCTGTAGAAATTCAGAAATATAAAAGAAGAGACAAAGTCATAGTAAATTTCACTTTCATTTAGAACTTGGTGTTATAAAAAAATTGAATTTGCGTTCCAAAAAAGGTCATTGATGGCAAATTTGCCAATTAGCTAATTTCTTGTATTAAATATATATACTTATAACACTTACATAAACTGTAATAGTTTAAAATTGATTGTACTATTATCTATTCTATTGCAAATGTTGCTATAAATGTATCATTTTTTATTCAACAAATTTCTAGTTACGGTTACCTATATTTGTAATTTAATTTGTGCTCTCTTTAGTGAAGCATGTATTTCAATCAGGTTAAAGAATTACTCTTATTTTCTCTCTATTACTTAAACAATTCTTCTAATTATTTATTTAATTTAAACTAAGGCTAGGATTCAAATACGAATAATTCAAATAGTCAACTATTCAAATATTCAAATATCTGTTTGTGAATGAATCTTTGAATATTCAAATAATTGCTATATTTGAATATTTTTTTAATAATTAATTAAATACTTATATTTAAAAAATTCCAAGCATTAACAGTATATTTTAAACTTCATTTGAAATCAGTGTTTTATATATATAATTTCGAGTTTAGAAGAGCCTGAAAATTTACTTCATGCTTAATCAAGGAGTAGAAAACACTTTTTTGGCAGCTATAAGAACCTGTATTGACAATACTGAGTTCTTAAAGAAAATGTGAAACAAACACAAAGTGTAATTATTTTCATAATCTTTATGAGTTTTTTAAAATTATTTTGTTATTTTTTTTTTTAAGAACTAGGTGTTATTAAAGGTTTTAATAGTTTTCTAAGAAGGGTTTTCCACTCCCTGATTAAGCATGTAGTATTTGTTTCAAGTTTAGAAGAGCCTGAAAATTTGGATTGATCACGAAGTGAAGCGGAGCAACCAATTCAAATTTTCAGTCTTTTTTAAACTCAAAATATTTACTTCATGTGCTAGGTGTGTGTAACACTGATTTAATATAAAGTTCAAAAACATACTTAGTTATTTATAATCCATAACAAGATTAAAATAAAAAAAGGATACATATTTCGATTAATGCTGAGATTTTTTAAAATTGAAGTATTCGAATATTCATTCAAAACGTTTAAATTCGAATATTCCAATATTTGAATATTTAGAATATTGGAATAAAGCAATCATTTATATTTAATTGAAATCTGATAAAATATATTCTGATCAAAATAAGATGTATGCAAGGAGGATTTAAGTTGCTATCTTTGTGCTAAACTCAACTACTTTATATTTTTCTATCTACCGTTATTTTTTTAACTATTATTATAATTATTATTTTTTAGAACGTGACCTGTTTTATCTTCTCTCTTGCTCTCATTTTTTTTGTATATTCAAAAAAACTAACAATATAGAAAAATGATATATAGTTTATAATAAATATTCTTGTATATATTATATATAAAGTTAAATTCTTTGTGATGGAATTATTTACTGCCACACTTAATTGGACTTAAAACAATTGAGTTTGTTTACCTATATCCCGAATTTTTGAAAAATGCCTGTCTATCAGTCCTTATGTCTGTCCTTTTGTCTGTTCGTCTGTCTGTGCTTTTGTCTGTCCAGTCTGTCCTTCTATCTGTACTTCTCTGTCCTTTTGTCAGCTCTTATGTCTGTCTGTCTGGTCTGTCTGTCCTTCTGCCTGTCTTGTCTGCCCTTTTGTCTGTCCCGTACAGCCTAAACCGATCAAGATGGTAAAATGGCGCTATAAACTTAAGCTTTTTATTACAGCTCTAGGATCTGAAAAGCATTTGGTGAACATGCGGAAACCGGAAGTTCGATTTTTCTTAAATGTTGATCATATCCAAAACTAAATGTTTCGGTATGAGTTACGTGAAGATGAATTTAATATTAAATTTAACAAGTAATCCTTTTTTGTATTTCCTGTTTAGAAGTATTGCTATATCAGCCGCATATCCTATTGTGCAAAATACTTGGATGTTAAGTTTTGTGATCACTTCGTGTACCATGAGTGGCGATAGGACCATTATTTTGACGTCTGCTAGAGATGCGGTTACTTGTCTGCCGCAGAGTATGTTCCCTGTCCATCCGCAGAGCATGTTGTCAACACATAGAGAAATAGATAATTCATTCAAATAAAACTAAATATTTGTAAATATTTATTTATACAATTAACAAAATAATATATTGTTAATACATAAAAATAACATATATAAACCTTAAATAGAATGACTAATAAAAAATATAATAAAGATATGGCGGCAATAATCACAAAATCACAATTGAACATCCTCAAAATTTGCGGCCGGCTTCAAAGTAACCTTACTTTTCGAAGTCCTCCTCAAACTCCCCAAAATATTCAACATCTCAGAAACGGCTTTCGGCGATTCCCTCTCCTTCTTATTATTATTCTCATTCTTCGCTTTTCTCAGTGTGAAAAACCCACCCTTGATTTGATTGATAATATCATCATTAACCCCACCAACTGGAGCGGGGACTTTTTTGGGTTCTTCTATTGGCTTGATGTCATTATTGTTGTTGTTTTCGGGTGGTGGGGATAAGCGGTTGAGCTTTTTTATTCGGATAGGGACTGTTGGTGGGGGGAGGGAGAGTGGAGGTGCCGGAGGCGGTGGTGGGGGCAGCGGGGGCGCCACCGGAGGGGCGTTAAGTGTAGCTTCAGCTTTTTCAGCTCTTTCCAAAGCGTGCTGGAGTTCTGATTCGACTAATTTCAGGCGTTCTTCCAAGATTTCCACGTGGGAGTTGTTTTCTTGTTCTTCAAGTTTTTCCTTTAAAATATTATTAGTGATGTTTAATGAACACAAAAAGTAAATATGATAGATGTTGATTGAAATAAAATGGACACAACTATTATATAATTTTAACATAATATATAAAACTACGATAATGTTCGTTTATAATTGTTTTTTAACTTACTTGTACAGCTTGTACTTCTAACAAGTGTTTGTTTCTTTCATCCTCGATGATGCTCCTCAGTTCTTCTATTTCTTGCATCAGCAATAATGAATCTATGCCGTCTTCCATTTTTAAACCCTGCAGCAGGATTGTGCTTTGGTGTGCTAAAACGTTTCTTTCTTTCTTGTAATCGTCTGCTTCTTTTCTGTAATGATTAAATTAAGAAATATTATTTTAATACATTTTTATGAAGAAACGTAGGTTTACTAATTTTGGACACAATTTTACAACTTAAGCAGTATATTTTGAACTTCACTTTAAATCCGTGTTTTATACGCCTGGCGCATGAATTAAAATTTTGACTTTAGAAAAGCCAGAAAATTTGGTTTGGTCGTGTAGCGAAGTGACCAAACCAAATTTTCAGGCTTTTATAAACTCGAAATTTTACTTCATGCTTAGTCTGGGATTGGAAACACTTGTTAGAAGCTTCAGATTGAAAGCTTTTTTTCTGGTGTCTGGCCCTGTATGTAATCACTAACTATTACTTTTATACCGACGATAAAAGAATCACAAGAATAAACTGCTATCAATTCAATATTTGTAAAATATGGAAAGTATTGTTTTATAAAAATTCACCTTAAAATGTCGGCATTATTTCTCTGATTTCTCATCATCTCCTTCAAGTCTTCGAGTTCCTTCTTCATCATATTTGAGACCCTGATGATTTGTTCGTGGCTCTGGTTCAGGTCTTTGAGCTCGTGTTGTAACCTCTCATTTCGTTTTCGTTCTTCTTCCAATTCCTGCAAGAATGTACAAAAAATGAAGAAATCGGGTAATAGGTAACGATTTTACCTAAATTTAATTTTTTTTATGATGATGGTAGCCACAAGCTTGTCGCACGATACAAAAGTTATAGAAGATCGTGAGGAAAAATAGTGAATTTATTTTGGAATTTTATTTTAATCAAATAAATTACAAAACTAAAATCGGGAAACATGAACACGAAAATATTTTGAATATTGCACGAATATTGAACATGATACTAAGATAAAACATTGTTTTAAAAATATTACAACAAAGTTTTAGCAACGTTAAAAACATTGTATAAACGTTTTCCATGCAATATTGATTTATATACATTACCTAAATGTTGAAAATTATACTAAAATTCAACGTTGTTTTATAACGTTTCAAAAATGTTACGACAAAGTAACACAACGTCGTATAATCATTACAATTTGACTTTTATGCAACATTGGATAAATATTGAAAATGGTAACTTTATATTTTTAACATTGTATAATTGTTGAAACTGATGCTGTTATGCAGCATTGTGGTTTACATATATCATGGAGATTAAACATGCAGGGAATTTTTCATTTAAGTATATATATATCCCAATTATATGCAGTAAATCTTTGAATATTCGTTGTTTTTTTAAAAGAATTCAATCTAAAGCTTTAAACGAGTGTTTTCTATTCCCTAATTAAGCATGAAGTAAAATTTCGAGTTTACAAAAGCCTTAAAAAATTTGGTTTGGTCGCTCCGCGAAGTTGGCAATCCCGAAATTATTTATGCCGTGTTTCCCCTACCCCTTTCCCCGCAGGCCCTAGTTCGTGCGAGAGAGATCAATGAGGTTGATTTGGTTACGTTTTTGAGTCTATCATAACCTCTCTTTCCGGTTTCTCTGTACTTGCATTTTGTGTTAAAAATAGTGTTGTTAAAATAAGACATTGTGTTAGTGTTAAGTGTCGACCAATCGTGATGTACAAATTAAAATGCAAAATTCAGTCGAAATAATGCACAAAATAATCCGCCAGGGAGAGCTGGCTCAATTTCGTCAAGGTCAAAAAGTGGAAAAGACCCTTAAATATGTATTAACATTATACAGAGTTTTTCTTTAAAATATACGTATTCCAAATTCAGCTTATTTTCTGTAAATCTTGAGATATTCCCTGTTGTTTTTTACTTTCCCCCGTATGTAATACAAAGGGAAAGTATTGTTTTCGTGAAAATTTTCGAATCAAAAATTTTAGCGGAAATATCCGTTTTGAGGTCCCCTGAGTCGAATAAGACCATTTTTGAAAAATGTCTGTCTGTCTGTCTGTCTGTGTGCGCTGTACCGCAAAAACCGCTTAAGATATCGAGATGAAACTTGAAACCGGAAGTGGTACTTTACTCTTAGCGTTTTTCAGTTTTTTCAGATTTTTTCAATAAATGTTCATCAAACAAAAAATTCTTTCAAATAAAAGTTGTAGATAATAACAAAATGAAGATGTATTGTTCACTTACTTTTTGTCATAGCACTCTTAGTTTTTGAGATATTTCAAAAGTTGTGTGTTTTATCTGGTTATTGGTGTGTGACAGTGTATGTGTCGATACAATTGAAAAATGTTTCAAATAAAAGTTGTAGGAAATGAAAAACTAAAGATTTTTGGTAGATTCACTTTTTGTCATAGCACTCTTAGTTTTCGTGAAAATTTTCGAATCAAAATTTTTTGCGGAAATATCCGTTTTGAGGTCCCCTGAGTCGAATAAGACCATTTTTGAAAAATGTCTGTCTGTCTGTCTGTGTGTCTGTGTGCGCTGTACCGCAAAAACCGCTTAAGATATCGAGATATCGTGTCAGTATGTGTTGATCCAATTGAAAAATGTTTCAAATAAAAGTTGTAGTTATCAAAAAGTTGAAGACATTTTGAAAATAATAATGCTACAAATATTTTAAAAGTGATTTAATACGCAATTTACGGGGGAAAGTACTTTGATGGACACATCACCATTTTTTAAGTTCATTTTAAAGCTTTAAACAAGTGATTTCCACTTGCAGACTAAGCATGAAGTAAAATTTCGAGTTTAGAAAAGCCCCGTGAAAATTTGTCGAGGGTCGCGCAGCGACCCGAGACAAATTTTCTGGGCTTTTCTAAACTCGAAATTTTACTTTATGCGCCACGCGTATAAATCACCAATATATTGTGAAATTTATGTATATTCGAACTTCGCTTTAAATCTGTGTTTTATAAGCGTGGGGCATGAAGTTAAATTTCGAGTTTAAAAAAGCCCAGAAAATGTTCACGGGGCTTTTCTAAACTCGAAATTTTACTTCATGATTAGTCTGGGAGTGGACAACACTCGTTTAAAGCTTCAAATTGAACTCATTTAAAAATCAACGAATGTCAGAAAATTTACAGCTTATGCATGTTTACCTACAGTTTACCATAAAGTAACCACATTTATTTTCAGCGCGCATTTGTGACGTAGCGATTTCTACCCCTACTCTAAAATCTTCGATTCTGTCGATCCTTCTTACCGTATACTCGACCGTCTTTGGATTCTACCCAGGTCTGGTATCTAATATATATTTAGATGACGATTTGTATAGTTTAAAGATATTATTGAGCTTAAGCTTAACCATAGCTAAATACCTGGTATCTAGTCTTACTTAGCTCAGGCATTACAAGCTTATATTAGATGGCAGATTTTTAGGTAAATTATTATAGTTAAATCATGTTTTATGGAGCTAATACACATGGTGGCCAAATTTGGCTGTTTCTATAGGAAATCTCGGTGAGTAGAAGAGATAGAAAAAAAAACGGATGGCGTAATTTACAATTTCTTTTTTCAAGACAAACTCAACGGTGAACACTAAAATCAGCTATCGTCTTTTGCTTTCGAGTTGTAGCTAAACAGTAATTATTTTCCAGTTTTGAGTTCTATTAATATCTCAGTTATTTGTTATTTTATTGCGATTAGAGTTGCATGTTTTTCAGGCACTTTTTTTAAAAGAAAAACCAAAACGGCTCATGGGATATTCATCAAGTTTTGTACTGTGCAATCGTTTAAATTATGATTTAGAGTAGGCGGCATTTTTTTCTAGGGTTGCCTAGAATGCTAATTGAATGGTGGAATAAATTTAAGGTTATGGTAAACTATGTGTTAACAGTCAGTAGTGCCAATCTAATTTAAAATTCAAAGCCTACTCTAAATTTTAAATGATCGCACGGTATTTAGGTTCTACTCCATACTATCTCGAAATGTTCAACTTTTGGATGAAATGCAGAAACCGAAAGTGGATGTTTACTCTTAGCATTTTCTTCGTATCTTATAAATCATCATCATAATCTTTTAAATAAAAGTTGTAGAGAATCAAGAAATAAACATTTTACGTGAATATACTTTTTGTCTAAACGTACCTGTGATAGTTGTGCATTCGATTCAGTCGCTTCGAACTCCAACAACTTGGCTGAATTAAGTTCCGCTTGTAAGTACGCCACGTCCGCACTCATGTTCTTGACGCACTCCTTCAGGTTCTCCAGCTCCCCGTCCGAGCTGGGCTCGCAGGTATCAACCCCTTCGTCGACAGAATCCGCGTCCAGCAGCATCGTCCTCCTTCTCAGCACTTTGTTCTCCCGGTACCAGTTCGAAGCGTCCGCCAATGCCCTAGGGGATTACGCAAATGAGGGTTGCTCAAGTGAAAGTCGGCTTAATTAAGTACGAGAAGATAAAGAGAAGGGTAATGGGTTTTTGATAAGATCCTTCTTCTTGAATTAATATTTATGAACGTTTTTGTGTATTCTATTCAACGTGACTTCTCTTTACGGTTTCTTAGTAAAGTAATGAATGCAGCAAGTTAAATAAATATTTTCAGAGCCCTTTTATAAACTGAGCTAAGCTCTTTTCAAGATTTCGAAATTGTACGAATAATAATTTTTAATGCACATACAACTGATTTTGAGGCATGATTTGTAAAACAAAATTAATTAACATTTTGAAGATGTGCTTAACTTCTACCAGTTTGGTCTATGGTTTACAAAGCATTGGCTGAACACGCGAGGATGAATTGGGATTAAATTCATTTGATCTTAAAAAAAAGGTGATCAAAGTTAGGTAAAAGGTAAATTGGTAAATTGGGTCATAATTGTGTTTATGGTTTAGTATTCCAGTTCAGTCAAAAGATCAATGATCTACAGGGAGTTTTTCTTTAAAGTATACGTATTCCAAATTCAGTTTATTTTCTTTAAATCTTTAGATTTTCGTTGTTTTTTAAAAAAAATCAATTCAAAGCTTTAAACGCGTGTTTTCCACTCTTAGACTAAGCATGAAGTAAAATTTCGAGTTTAGAAAAGCCCCGTGAAAATTTGTCGAGGGTCGCGCAGCGACCCGAGACAAATTTTCTGGGCTTTTCTAAACTCGAAATTTTACTTCATGCGCCACGCGTATAAAACACCGATGTATAGTGAAATTTAAAATGTAAATTACTTGTGTAATTTAACATTTCTGATTTAAATTTATGATTTTCGGATCTTTGGCTTTGATGGCGCCCCCCGCCTTAACTGCGGCCCTGTATCTATGTAAAAAATAAAACCATTTTTTCTACTTGTTTTTGTACAACTTTAGAAAAATGGATTTAGTTCCACAAATCCATTTTTCTAAAGTTCTACAAAAACAAGTAGAAAAAATGGTTTTATTCAAAATCCAACCCCCCTCCCCCCGCCCATCGCAAAAAGCTATCTACGTCACTGCATTAAGATAGGACTAAAGCTCAGTTATAACATAAATGTTTGAACCAAAGTTCAAGCTGAACTTGAGTTCAAGATGACAGTTCCTATTGTTCTAATGTCAGTTTGAACTCAAGTTCAGAGTTGAACCAGTTCAACATGCCTGGTGCAACTGGCCCTATGATTAATAAATATATAACCAATTACACTTTTTTTTGCATCTTATTAAATAACAAGATAGTAAATATTTCGAATTGATGGGTTCTTTGTAACTGACAAATTATCTAGAAGAAGCTTTTCATTCCCAAATTTTAATTTCAATAACGAAACTATGATAAGAAGTTTTATTCTAGTTAACAAATTACTTTATTTATTCAGTCAACGAAGTCCATTTAAAACTCTTTCCTTTAACAAACTGTACACTACTTAATTATAAAGGAGTTAGGATGACTATTTGATATATTACCTGTTCATTGCACCGGTTTCGACTTCATATTGATTTTTTAAAGCATCGTATTCCTTGAATAACCTCTTCGAAGCCGTTGTCAATTTGGCCAGGCTCTCGTTCCTCTCGAAAAGTTCCGTTTCCATTTCTTCATGCTTGATTTGCAACTGTGAGTATTTCCTTTCGATATCGTTGACTGATCTTCTGGCTATAAAGAGAGTTAAAATTTTAGATGTCATTTTGTTGGCTTTCGAAAAATTAATTGTCAGTTGTTTCAATCAGTTGTATAATATATTCCATTTGTTTCTGGATCTCGCCTAGCTATGGAAAAGTGACAGTTTAAGTATTGTAAATGGGGCTGGTTGTGTTTTAAATCAGGGTTTTTAAATGTCACTGTCAGATGTTCGATTTTAAGGTTATAATTTCTGACTATTGTGATCTTACACTGTTGCCTGTTTTACAAATTTTCAGATATAAAAGGATAATAATATGCAGTTTTAAGATTAACAAAATTTACTACTTGGTTTTTGTACATACAAACACAGCAATAATATTGTATATAACAAATATAATGAATTCGGCTCTGCAAACTTATTTCGTCATCCATTTGTTTTTCTCGCTTGGGTCTTCCCGTTAACACATTTTGATCAACTCCATCCATCCACCTTAATTTTGGTCATTCTCTCTTCTGTTGGCCCTCAGTATTTTTTTGTAGAATTGCAAATTTATTCCCACCCTCTTGTGATACTGATAATTTTCATGTCAAACAATTTTTAAGCCCTCATTCCACTTTTATTATTTAGTCAAGAGAACCTGCATCTAAATCTTCTGATGTTTGTTCTGAGCCAGATTCCCCAAGCGAAATAATAAAAGGAGGAATGGTTTCAAAAGAAAGGTTCCCCATGTGTTTTGTCCAGTCATCCGAAATAAGTTTTTCACAATGATCACAGAAATTTTGCCACATATCGAATGTACATTTTGAGAGAGACTCAAGCCATAAATTCTGAACACGATCCTTAGATGGTTGCTTAGAATTTATGTGCTTATTGTAGTAAGTCTTACAAAACCCCCATGCCATTTCAATTGGATTGTATTGACAATGGTATGGCGGTAATCTAAGAACTTCGTGCCCGTTCTTTCTCAAAATGTCATCAACTACGTAAATTTTGTCATTTGATCGAAAAGGTATAAATAAAGCCCATAGTTCCTTTTTGGTTAATTTTGGATTGAATTTTACATTGTGTTTAACCAACCACTCCTGCATTTCGCATTTCTTACAAGAAAATGAAGGAGTTTTGTCTAATTGCACAGAATGGTATGCAGCATTATCCATAATAACTACACATTTCCCTGAAAGCTTAGCCAAAGCAGGAATACGTTGATTAACCACCCAATTTTGAAAAGTATTACCATCCATTGTCGCATGGTAATCTCGGTCATTGTTTTTCGAATGTAATAAAAAATCGCACCCATCCAAAAACCCACCCCTATACCCAGCATGTAGAATGGTAAAGCGTTTGTCTTCATTTTTGAATTTAGTTGGATTACTTTTTATATCCGTTTTATGGACCCAGCGTCGAACCACGGATCCATTCTGATATTTCCATGTTTCATCCAGGTATACGAATTGGATATCTTCACTGGAATTTTGATACTGTAAAAATGTTCTAAGGAAAATAATTTTAGCTGCAACAACATGTTTTTGTTCACAGAGAATTTTGCGCCCATTCATTAATTTGAATTTATACCCCATACTTTTAACAACCCTATAAAGTGTTGTTCTACTCCCATGGAACTCATAATTTTCTTTCATATCATTCAAAAGATCTCTCAAAGTAAAATACTGATTTCTAGAGTTATATTGCCAAATTAGTTGTTGCAGATCTTTTCTAGCTAGGTGATTCCAAAAATGGCTGTTTTTAGATCGTTTGCCAGAAGTAGTAGATTTCAATTCGTCAGGTCTTTGTCGTAAAATTAATTGTAATGAAGATCTCCCTACCTGAAACGTAATTATCTTTAATTAAATATATATGATAATTAAAATACTAGACATACCCCAAAAATATCTATTAAAATCGTAATAATATTGTGATGCTGTAGATTTGGATTACTTTACCTAAAATGTTTGTAGGATTTCAGAATTTGTAACCTTTTTGATACAGAGATAATCTTTGGCATGTTAATATTTAATATGTGCCTGAAATTATTTTTCACTTTGACATTGACACAGCATTGCAACACTAGATTAATTTGATTTAATAATAAAATGCTCGAAGAAGCGACCGCGTGGCGAAATAATTGTTGCAAGATTAACAATAAACCTCTTGAAAATTAAAAAGAGGATTACTTATGATATCATAAATTATTGCAACACTGTAAAAATAAGGAATCAGGAGTGGCAACTAATAAAAAATGTAAATGTTGATACTGCAACATAACAACACGAAAGCATGGCTAGGCGAGATCCAGAAACAAATGGAATGGTGTATAACTAATCTATCTAGTGAGCACAAATAACGTCATGTTTCTAATTAACAATTTTAAGAAATTTGAAGTTCAAACGTTGTACTTAATTATTCATCACCTTCGTCTTGCTTATTGTCTAAAGTCCGAAAAGAGTTATTATAGAAATAATTATATCGTCACCTGAATGTGAGATCTAAGTGATTTAAAAAAAAAGTAATCTATTGCATCGATGGGCTACAATTTGTAGGGCGGTAAAATATAAAAATTATAAAGTATTCGAATACCTCTTTCAAATCCTGTAAAAGGATTCGAATCCTAGCCAGCTCAAATTTAAATAAATACTGGTCAAGATTCACAAATATGAAAATATCTATATTCTAGTTGTACTTACATTTCTAAAAACATATGAGAAGTTACATTACTTTGAAAATGATTTAAAATATATTTGTTATTTTTAAACATTCTATTTATGTGACTAATTGTGTTTCAGACTTCATCAATTTAATTACGGTCCACAATTACCATTGTTTCAATTTGAAGATGCCAAATTTGTAAGAATTTATTCAATAGTACAGGATGACCTAAATTCGATGTTTTTATAGGGTATCTCAGTAACCTGAATATTAGACAAAATTTGACATACATGTCATGACCACTTTTTCAGAGAAAATAACAATGTCATTAACAGATCATGGCTAGCTTGATTAGTTTGGGAGATATCGGGCGTTTTCAATTGTTGGCTATTTTAAAATACGTCTTTTTCTCAATAACTATAAAATATACAAATAAATAGTTAAATAGTTATCTGTGCAGTTTTTAACGTAGAATTCAGTGGCGTACTAATTTTTTTATTTTAACTTTTAATTTCAAAGTTATGACACATAGTTGCATTTTTTTAAATGGAACACCCTGTATGTTTGTATGTTATTAAATAGTTATTTAAATTAGCTTTACATTGATATACATATTTAACAAAAATTTGTAAAAATACTCAGAAAAAAACGATTATATTGAAAACTAAGTTAGTTTAAATATTAATTTTATAATTTTTGAAGACTTTTGCGATCAATTATTGGGTCTACGGAGCCCTTCATTTTTAAAAAATAATACTAACATCTCTGTAATTTTAATAGTATGTATTATCAAATATTTATCTAAAAGCTTCAGAGCTAGAAACACAATTTTTCAATAGAAAAAAATAAATTGTATAAAAATGTAAAGCTAATTTAATATGCTATTCAATGACATAAAAATATATAGAGTGTTCCATTTAAAAAAATGCAACTTCATATCATAACTCGGAAATTATAAGTCTGAATAAAAAAATAGGTACGCCACTGCATTCTACAGTGAAAACTACATGAATAATTATTGAACTGTTTTTTGTATATCTTATAGTTATTGAGACAAAGACATATTTGAAAATAGCCAACAAAAAAAAATAGCTGACATCTTCCAAACTAATCAAGTTAACCATGATCTGTTTATGTCATTATTAGTATCTCAGAAGAATAAGTCATGACGTTTATATCAATTTTTTTAACTTTTCAGGTTACCGAGATATCCTATAAAAACATCGAATTTGGGCCACCCTGTACCATCTATTGTACAGGGTGGCCCAAATTCGATGTTTTTATAGGGTATCTCGGTAACCTGAAAAGTTAAAAAAAATTGATATATTCAAATCAATCAAGTTAATATGTTCGCGTTGAGAAAATTTACATTTAAAATTAAAATTATTTAATGTTACTCACAACTTAGATGATCTGAAAACATTATTTGATTGAACTCAAATTGTATTTTAATCGCCATTATTTAAGTAAGTATGTTCAGTTGCGAGAGAAAAAATCTAGTACAGCAGGTAGTTCAAGCCACTTCAAAAATATCGTGTAAAACAAACTTGTCATGTACAGGTTAACAACATTTTTTTTCTTAGCCAACAAGACGGTGCTTCTGTTGACATGCACTCCATTTGCAATGTCTCTAATGCTACTACCGTCTCTAAACGGGTCGTTATTATCACTTTTTGCATTTCAGTCAGTTTAGGCAAGTCGACGTTAAATACATTTCTCTTGTCATTTCCGCAGATTTGTTAATTTGATTGACAGTTTGAAAATTCAAAGTGAGTCCAGTTCACATAGCCAAATATTTTGCTGTACTAATTTTTTTCTCTCGCAACTGTACCTATATGGTAGGTACACATTTTCTTTATTTTACTAAAGATTTAATGTAAACTTCTGAATATTGTTGAGTTTTTAATATTTTATATTGTTTGTAGCATATATACCTTGTTCGCGTTCTGTGAGTAGTTTTTTCCTTTTTTCTTCCACTTCTTCATATTTCAATTTCCATTTGCTAGCGTCGTCAAAAAATGGTTTAATTTGAGTGGGTGATGTTAATCCAGGTTTGCTGTTGGTCCTTCTCAGGGGAAGTTTCGTGTTTCCGTTGATGAGACAGGAAGCGACGGTCCTGTGTGTGGCCATCTTCTTTCATTCAAGCTGTAATAAAAAGATTTAGGTTAGTAATTTACCCGAAAAAGTTAGACATTAATAATCATAAAATGTATCCGCGATATACAATTTAATGGTATATTATCGAGATTGACTTACGAATCTCTGAATTAATAAATGTACTCGTGTAATAAAAATATAACATAATCAATTATTAAAGAATAAGGGTAGAAAGACCTTAGGTCGATAGCCCAAAAGCAATGAATTGTATATAAATTCTATTGAATAATTATTGCTAATAAAGGTGTTTAGTAGTAGTACTTAACCAAAATAAACACTTTCTTCTGGTGGTTTCGCCTTCAGTTTAAGAATAGTTTCAACGTGTTTCATGTAATAATGGGCCCGTTCATCAAAATGTTCAACATTCAACATGTTTGAATTTGTTTGTGATGTATGTTGGTATCTAATGAACCAGCCGGTCTATTTTTTACGATTGCAAAAATCCCAAACACGTTCACGAATAATAGTCCAGTCATCAGATAATTCCCCAACAGTTGGCAGTAAACTCCCAACTGTTGTTTCTGATGAACGGGCCCAATATTTTTGTCGTTGTGTTCGTTCCGTGACAGAAGAAAAAAAAAAGAAACGCGTAGGTAGGTGTTTTAATAGGAAACTACCTAACTGTGTTTATTTAGTATTAAACATTGAAAACCCTGAAGAACGTAAAAAACAATATACGAAACCTTGGACATTAATAAATAAATTAAAAAATATATTGCCTATCATTAGTGGTCGAATTTTCCGGTTACAAAGGTTTTGTGTATTCTATTCAACGCGACTTTTCTTCGTGGTTTCTTAGTAAAGTAATGAATGCAGCAAGTTAAATATTAGGGGTACCGGAAAGTATTGTCGTTTTTTTATATTAAATTCAAACAACAAAATTTTTATCGATATTTTAATTTAATCAATAACATAATCACCCTCATTTTCTACGACCTTTTGTGATCTAGTGTGCAAATTTTCAATCCCGGATCGATAAAAAACCCCAGGTTTCTCATAAAAATATCTGGAGATGGCATTTTCAACTTCTTCAGAATTTTAAATTTTTTTCCACCTAAAAAATACTGTAGCGATCGAAACAAGTGGAAATGAGATGGCGCAATATCAGGTGAGTATGGTCGGTGCGGCAATACTTCCCATCCTAGTTCATTAATTTTTTCTAGGGTTCGTCTTGCGCAGTGCGCTCTTGCATTGTCGTGTTGCAAAATTACACTTTTTCTGTTAACAAGAGCTGGGTACTTTTCAATTAACGATTGATGTACTCTATCTAATTGTTCACAATACAGCTCTGCATTAACATTTTGACCAGGTTTTAGCACTTCAAAATGAACAACCCCACGAGTATTCCACCAAACACACAAAAGCGCCTTTTTCGGGTGTAAACCTGGTTTTGCTGTAGCTTGTGGCGCGTCGTTTGGAGAGAGCCACTGCCTTTTGGGTTATCGTAAAGTTATCGGTAATCAGTCTATCAAAAAACGCTTCTGTATTATACCGCTGAAGCAATAAGTTGCAGGTATTGGGACGATTAGATTTGTTTTCCTCGGATAGATTGTGCGGGACCCAAACACCTGCTCTGCTTACTTTCCCAATCTGCTTCAAATGTTCCTGAATAGTTGACCAAGGTGCGTTAGGATTGTTCGAAAGTTCTTCAATGGTCTGACATAGATTTGCTTCCACTTCCGCCCTTAAAATGTCATTATCCAGAGTTGTTGGTCTTCCTGATCGATGAGAATCAGAAAGACTGAAATCACCGGATTTGAACTTGGAAAACCACCTTTGGCATTTACGAACATCTAAAGCATTCGGATAAATATCGCAAATGCTTTTGGTAGCAACCGTTGCATTACTACCCTTATAAAATTCAAAAAGCATACAATGCCGGATATGCATCTCTTCTGGTTTTTGACTGACCATTTCACCAAACATTGTAAAACAGCTTTAAAATTTTATAACTTACAAGAAAATAAGTCACTTTAATCTTAAAATGTCTTTGACAGTACTTTGAATTACCCAATGAGCTGCTAGGCGACCAACATGCGCAAAAACGACATTACTTTCCGGTCCCCCTAATAAATATTTTCAGAACCCTTTTATAAACTGAGCTTAGCTCTTTTCACGCTTTCAAAATTGCACGATTAATAAATTTTAATGCACATACAACTAATTTTGAGGCATGATTTGTAAAATAAAATTAATTAACATTTTGAAGATGTGCCTGATTACACTGGTCGGCATGAAAATCGGCCCTCACACCATTCCTGCTGATTCTTATGTAAAATGACCTCCTAAATCCGAATATGACCCCCGTTTTCCCCCATCACCCACCGTTTTCGGGGGAGGCCCCCCCACCTATTTTTATCACTTTTCGATAATTTGGAGGGATGAAAAGGATTATTTTTGCCTTTACGTTTCTTCTGAGGGGCTAGAGAGGTGAAAAGTTCCAAAACATGAACATTTGTATCAAGGAGGTAGATTTGGGGGGGGGGGGATTTGCCCCCTTAAATTGTAAAAAAATCCCTAAAAATTATCGATTTTTCCGTTTTTTTCGCAGTTTTTTCACTTATTTTCTACATATTCCAGCTTCGATCCCCCCTCATCCCCCCCCAAACAATAAAAATATATAGCAACAATAATAAAAATATATAGCAAAAATAATAAAAATATATAGCAACAGTTCGGAAGATTCACTGTACCACGCTGGAGCTCTCAATACCTCGCGCGACCAGGTTTGCCCAGGAATTTATTATTTTACTTTTTATTTATTATTCTTTACAGCTAAAATAATCCTTTTCACCGCTCCAATGGATGGGGGAAACGGGGGGAGTATTGAGAGCGCCAGCGTGGTACAGTGAATCTTCCGAACTGTTGCTATACAGAGAGTTTTATACAACACCGAACATTTTCACATTTGACACCTTTAATTTTTAGGTTATGTGTAAATTGGGTTGTCTATATGACCATTACAAATTGTAGCTAATCAATTGCAATTAATGCCTCAACTTGTATATACAGGGAGTTTTTCTTTCAAGTATACATGTCCCAATTTCGGCGTATATGCCGTAAATCTTTAGATAATCGTTGTTTTTTTAAGAGGAGTTTAATTTGAAACTCAAAATGAGTGTGTTCCACTCCCAGACTAAGCATGAAGTAAAATTTCGAGTTTAGAAAAGCCTGAAAATTTGGTTTGGACGCGTAGCGCGAAGCGCGGAGCGGCCAAACCAAATTTTTAGGCTTTTCTAAACTCGAAATTTTACTTCATGCGCCACCTGTACAAACACTGACATATTACGAAGTTTATAACACACCGCTGAACTTTACATTAAATCGGTGTTTTGTGCCGGTGGCGCATGAAGTAAAATTTCGAGTTTAGAAAAGCCTGAAAATTTGGTTTGGCCGCTCCGCGCTTCGCGCTACGCGACCAAACCAAATTTTCAGGCTTTTCTAAACTCGAAATTTTACTTCATGCTTAGCCTGGGAGTGGAAAGCACTCGCTTAAAGCCTCAAATTGAATTCTTTTAATAAACCGAGCATCGGAAAATGTGCAACGTATGGATACTTTAAAGAAAAATTCTCGTTATGAAAATGTTCGGTATTACATAAAACTCTCTGTATATTTTTATTATTGTTGCTATATATTTTTATTATTGTTGCTATATATTGTTGCAATATATTTTTATTATTTGGGGGTGTTTGTGGGAGGATGAGGGGGAATGGAAGCTGGAATATGTAGAAAATAAGTGAAAAAACTGCGAAAAAAGCGGAAAAAATTGATCATTTTTAATGATTTATTTACAATTTAAGGGGGCAAATCCCCCCCAAATCTACCTCCTTGCTACAAATGTTCATGTTTTGGAACTTTTCACCTCTCTAGCCCCTCAGAAGAAATGTAAAGGCTAAAATAATCCTTTTCATCCCTCCAAATTATCGAAAAGTGATAAAATTAGGTGGGGGGGGCCTCCCCCGAAAACGGTGGGTGATGGGGGAAAACGGAGGTCAAATTCGGATTCAGGAGGTCATTTTACATAAGAATCAGCAGGAATGGTGTCAGGGCTCCAAAAAAAAATTTTTTTTTGCAGACCAGTGTTACTACCAGTTTGGTCTATGGTCTACTGAACTGAACACGCGAGGATGAATTGGAATTAAAATCATTTGATCTTGAAAAAAGATAATCAAACTTAGGTAAACCCTCGACAAATTTTCACAGGGCTTTTCTAAACTCGAAATTTTACTTCATGGTTAGTCTGGAGTGGAAAACACTCGTTATAAGCTTCAATTTGAACCCAATTAAAAAAAAACCACTGATGTCAGCAAATTTATAGCTTATACATATGTTTACCTAAAAGAAAAATTCCCGGTATAATACTGGTACTCAGTACGTCAAAAATAGTCTATTTTTTGAAAGTTATAATGCTGCATGAATGCGTTTGTTTTAGTTATTTTGCTCTTATTGCAACAGTTAGTTTTTAAAATAAAATTTTCCAATATTCAATTACAAGAATAGACTTTATTTATCCATGAATCATCAACACATTCGGATTTTTCAGAAAATGTTCTGTACTTCTTATCACTAGTCGTTCCGTATTAATAAACGACTATGTAATCATTTGATTATTTTAAAGGAGATAAACAATATTGAATATGTAATGTAAGATTACTGCTAATTTGAAATTCGCTAATATTCTCGGTAATATTATCAGTAACATGAATAATTAAAAGTTAGACATATTCAACCATCTTATTTAATTACACTTTTTGTTAATGACGCAGAAGTTATAACCTCGATGTATATTAAAGCATCTTTATATATTTTTTTTATAATGAAGTACGGTTTAATACGGTTAATTACCAGGCTAAACAATATGAAAATATAATTAATCAATCAAAACACCAATTCAATAACGATCAAAATATGCACAATCTTATTATATCTTAGATATTGTTTGGAATTCCAGTACCCACACATATTTGACCCGAGAAGCCGTATTCAACCATCTTATTTAATCACACTTTTTGTTAATGACGCAGAAGTTACAACCTACAAAAACACCGAGATCTACGGACCTGACATATTAAGAACATGCATCACTTGAAGAAACTTAAACAATCATGATGAAACACTGCAGCAAGTTATTTTAATTAAGGCTAGAATCAACCCGAGTCGTCACTTGTTTGTTAGTTTTGTCGTCTATTTTTTATTTCAACATGTTTTTCATGTACAATCTGTAGTTATATGATATTTGATCTGTGATATTTGATCTTAGAGTTAAATTATTTTGAATGTGATACATGTCTGTAATAAAAATGTGATAATTTATTTAGATGTTAAATAAATAAACTATCACATTTTTATTACATTAAAAATAATTTAACTCTAAGATCAAATATCACAGATTTCAATTTATTTACATCTTTCATTCAAATTTGTTCAAGCCGTAAACAACATTAAGTAAATTCTTTGGACTATTTTTGAATAATCTTAGTTATTTATTAATTAGTCTAATCTAACATACGAGGGTCATTTTTAAAGTAAGAACCGCTGGCGCCCTTTCTCTGCGCATAGCGTTATCCGCGATCATTTAACCTATAAACGTCTTTTTGGTCATTTGTCAATGCTGTCAGTTAGTCTCAAGTTGCTGGCGAAAGTAAAAGATATTGTGCAGCAATTTAATATCAGCCATGTCCATTACTAATCCCGCCGATTGCGAAGTTCGCACCGTTATGAGATTTTTAAATGCAAAAAACATGCGCCCTGCTGAAATCCATCGGCAACTCGTAGAAGTATATGGGGAAGGTGCGATAAATGAAGGGAATGTGTGAAAGTTGTGCCGTTTATTTACTGGTGGAAGAACAAACATCCATGGTGAGGAAAGTTCAGGTTACCCAACCGTAATCACGGGCGAACTGAAAGCAACCGTCGATGCACACATTCGGCAGAACAGTTGCTTCACTATCGACGAATTGCATAACAATTTTCAACATGTTTCCTGATCTGTTCTCTATGAAATTATAAGGAACCACTTGCATTATGGTCAACATGGTTAACGGTTGGCTCAATGGACTGGCGGTCGACATCTATGACGAAGGGATCGTCAAACTCGGTAAAATGCCCCAACCGGAACGGGGATTACGTTGAAAAATAGCAAAAGGATGTTGGTTATTGTAGAAATAAACATTTTGGAAAAAACATTGGTTGTATTTACTTTAAACCAAAACTGTTCTTAGTTTAAAAATGACCCTCGTATCTATTAGAATAGGAATATTTATAGTGGAATTCGGGAGAGATGTCCTATGACTGATTGATGTGAGATATATGGTTCAAATTTTTTAAAGAGTATGTCGATGGTTGTACTAGCAACGATTTTTCCTAGTCGCCTCAAATTTTGTCGTTATATAACAATGTCACTTTACTGTTCTTTCTTTTACAAAAGCTTAAAATTATAATTTCTTGTGAATATTCAGAGAATGTCTCTACGTACTTGCGTTAATAGTACACTGTGATTGAAACCAACTTAAAGAGTATGTATTGAGCTAAACAATTTTATCTGGATCTTTATTTAGGTAGGAACTAAGTCGTTAATTGTGAGATTGATCAAATTTGTCATTTCTTAACGCTATTCAACTTGTTTTGTATTTTTAATCTTATTTAACAATTTTGTCAGTATTTAACAGCTTTACCGGGTTTTTTACCGACTATTCACTTTTTTTCTGGCGGTGTTGTTGCAAACAATTGTTAAATTTTAGAAATTAACACTGGTAGGTTGCTTGTTTCGACAGTTAGAGCAAAAATATCGGCAAATTACTGGCAATTTCGTACTTGAAAAAAAAAAACGCTATAACTTGAAAACCATTTTAACTACAAAAAAGTATAATGTATGGATTTTAAGTATTTCGACGGAATCTATAACTTTTATATGAAACATTTTTAAATATTCATAATATGTTAGAAAATATCAAGAACAATCGAAAAAATGCTAAGAGTGAAATACCACTTTTAGTTTCTAGATTTTGACAAAAAAAACTATTCAATTCTTAGAATTGTTACAAAAATCTTAAGTTTATTGTGTCGTTTTAATAACTTACTTGGTTTAGTCTGTACGGCACAATCGAACAGACAGTTACAGTTATGAAAATAATACTTTTCCTTTGTACTACATATGGGGAAAGTAAAAATTGTATAAAAAGCAGTAGATTGTTCCATTAACATAAATTTACAATGTTCGGGAAAATTGAAGAAAGTCCTGAAACTTAAGAATATCATGAAAACGGCGAAACAAATACTTATTGCAAATGAAGTAGTTATTCAAATTAATAAAATTATAAATTTAACATGGTTTTGTAAATATGTTGGAAAAAGTGACATTGTCAAAAATTATTAAAATGTGTTAATAATTGAGATAATTGCCACAAATATTGAAAAATGGTGAAAAGTCTTGTTTAGTGATGGAAATCAAAGACATTTAGAAAACGACAAGTTATCTTTTAATTTAATATTTCAGCATACACAAAGCCTAATAGATTTTCTAAAGATGTTCACTTTTATACGAGTACATTTTTAGGCATTTGTTGATTTTATAAAAGAGCTCAATTTGAAGTTTCAAACAAGTGTTTCTACTCGCTGATTAAGCATGAAGTAAAATTTCGAGTTTAGAAAAGCCTGAAAATTTGGATTTGCCGGGGCGCGCGAGCGAAGCGAGTCGCGCTCCGGCAAATCCAAATTTCCAGGCTTTTCTAAACTCGAAATTTTACTTCATGCGCCACCTGTATAAAACGCCGATTTAAAGTGAAATTTAAAACATAGATTACTTATATAATTTAAAATTTCTGATTTAAAGTTATGAATTTAAGTAAAAAATAAATCTATTTTTTGTACTTGTTTTTGTAGAACCTTAGAAGTATACATTTATGAAACTTAATACTAAGTCATCGCAAAAAGCTATCCACGCCACTGGTTGGACAAACATTACTTGTATTTGCTCAGTGGATTATTTATATCGAACATTTACTGAAATTATAGATCATTTATATTACAAAATGATATAAACTCACCCTCACATAAACTGTAATCAAACTTTGTATGTACTCCACTTTCCACTTTTTTACCAAAAATAAATAAGAGTAATAACTTTTATGTTAACAAAATTTCCACAATTAAATTACTTTTTATGTTTTCAAATGCGGAACTTCAGATCGATGGGAATTTATTAATATTCAACAAAGATTATTTGACGAGAACGCTTAACAGTATGTAAATATTCACTAATTAATATACGATTAATATTATCTTGGATTTTTTTCCTGTACGGATCAAAAATACCGATCTGCTTTACTCAACCGCCAAAACCTTACTGATAACAGAACTCTTATCTAATAAAATTACTGCTCGTGATTCACTTGGTGCGATTACCGAAAACCAGTATGCGCAAAAGAGTCATTCAGTTTTCCCTATGACACGAAAGCCGCACGTTCTTGGAACAGGTCGGAAATATGAAAACATGCTTTTATGAATTATTCAATCCAGACAGACTGATTGGGGCCGTTTTCGAATTGCTTACACGCAGATAAGTGTAATAGTTGTTTACTGGTTACGTGTTTGGAAACATTCCTGGTATTAACTGTTGGGCGATAGTGATTAGAGTTAATCTGGGTTTGAGTAATTTTAAAGGCATTAACCGGATTTTTCTGTAATTATTATATTACGCGTGTAATGATAGTGTAATAGAGAATTTGCAATTTAAATGGTTAAACAGAAATGCTTACTAATTTTCAAGTAATAAAAAATTTAAAACATAAGAGTTTTTACATGAATTGAGTAAGAAAAATTTGAAATGTCTACTAAGTGTTTTTACTTTTGGATTAAGCATGAAGTAAATTTTCGAGTTTAAAATTAGAAGCGAAGCAAGTAAAAGTTTAAGTAAAATGTTCAAACTTCAAGTCACTTTATGAATGAATTAATTAAAAAAAACATCCAACTGAAAAAGGTTCCCTTATTTTTAAGTTAAATTTATTGTTATATCATAAAGTGTAAAGTATACTTTACACTCTATGATATTACAATAAATTTAACTTAAAAATAAGGGAACCTTTTTTAGTTGGCTGTTTTTTTAAATTTAATTTATTCATCGTTCATTGTGGTTTATATTTATTTATTTATTTATTTATTTATTCACGGAAAAAATCCATTATATATAATATGTTATAGTAATACAATTCAAATTTCATAATACAAAATATATATAAATACAAAAAACATGTCTACAAATTGGCAAATTCAAGAGAACAACAAACATTTAACCGCTTAAGATTAGATATAAATTTAGGATACGAATTAACAAAAAGATCGAAATTTGGATTTAGGGATAATTTATTTGACGTACGCATGAACCGAGAAAGTGGACTATTAAGACCGTAGTTGGATTTATGGAACGGAATGGAAAACAGTGTTGAATGTCTGATTTGTCGATTCAAAGGGTTAATACAGAAATTAATTTGATTAAATAGATATAAACAATCCGCTTGGTTACTAATTAATTTATAAAAGAAGCTCAAGTCCGCGAAAGTTTTTCTACAACATAATTTATCGATAGTAAGCTCCTGACGAACTAAATTTATATTTTTATCTTTGTTGTAACCTAATTTAAATAGCATTATTTTCAAAAATTTATTTTGAATTGTTTCGATCTTATTGCTATACGTTACTTGATATGGTGACCAGACACATGATCCATATTCAAGAACGGAACGAACATAAGCAAAATAAATGACTTTGAATGCTGTTGAAGATAAATCGACTGCCAATCGTCTTATATAGCCAATCATCCTTAGAGCTCTCATACAAATTCTATTAATATGGCTACCGAATGTCAATTTTTTGTCGAACGTTATGCCCAAATCCACAATTTCATCAAGCTCATCTAATTCAAAACCGTCTATAAAGTAAGAAGGAGAAAAATCCAAAGGAGTAAATTTCCTGGAAAACCTCATTATTTTACATTTATTAATATTAAATAAAAGATAGTTTTTGCAACACCAGTTGTGAATTGAGAATAAGTCCTCTTGCAACAATAAGCAATCATTTGGTAAGTCGATTCTTTTGAATAGCTTCAAGTCATCGGCAAAGAGCAAAAAAGACGAATGTTTAATGACTCGATGTATATCATTAATAAAAATTAAAAACAGCAACGGCCCGCAATGTGATCCTTGCGGAACACCCGAATCCACTTTGATTTCCTTAGAAAGATGGTTTTTAATTTTTACGCACTGAATACGATCAATTAAAAAACTTCTAAACCAATTGACTACATCAGCATGGATTCCTAGGGCAGTAAGCTTTCCAATTAGTATTTCATGGTTGACACGATCAAATGCTTTAGCAAAGTCAGTAAAAATCGTGTCGACCGAGCTATTAGCTTCAAAGGCATTTATAATGTATGAACTGAAAGGTTAGTTGAGGTAGATTTGCCAGATCGGAATCCATGTTGCTCATTTATGAACATATTTTTACACAACCAATTCAATTGAGTTGAGACTAAGCTATCGAACAGTTTCGGAATAACCGATTGTAATGAGATGCCTCGGTAATTTTTAATGTCATCTTTTTTGCCGGATTTAAACAAACTCTTCTTCCAGCAGTTAGGGAAGACATTTTGCGACAACGATGCTCCAAATAATAAAAATATGGGAACTGTGATGGAATAAATACAATTTTTAAGAAATATGGTGGGTATTCCATCAGGGCCTGTGCTCTTGCTTGGTTTTAAATTTGATATAGCCTCAAATATTTCGCTTTTGGATATTTTAAGTGGCATATGAATAACTTCTGATGAAACATTGAAAGATGGCATGTTTAAAGGTTTATCTTTGCTATAAACTATACTTGGAGAAATAGTCCGCGAATAAATTTACGCAATCTGAACCATTGGTGCTGGTGTTAGAGTTAAAACGCATAACGTTTGGAAAATCAGAAAGCGAATTTTTAGACTTCACAAAGCTCCAGAACTTCTTGGGATTATTATGTATGCTTACATTTACTGAATTTACATATTTAGTGTACAAGATATTTCTTAGATTTACACATTTTGTGCGCAAATGTTTGAATTTACTGTAATTTTCAGAAGTTTGGCACTGCTTGTAGTTTTTGTGAGCGGTCCGTTTTCGATTAATTACATTAATTAGTTCAGCATCAAACCAAACTGGATAACTTGATGGCTTAATGCATTTCAGTGGAATATATCGCTCAAGAACATTATATAGTATACCGTAAAATGAATCAACCATCATATCAATCGTACCGTCTAATATCATTTGCCAATCGATGTTTGATAAATAGTCATTAATGACAGAATAGTCAGCACGAACAAAATCATATACGTATTCATTGAATGTAAGCCTTTCGTCAGAGGAACACATAGGCAAAGAAATTAAATATGGTATATGATGTTGTTTAACCTCAAACAATAACTCGGTTGCTGTTGATACTGTAAAACCTTCGTGAGCAAACATTAAGTCAAGAAAAATATTGATTTTTTAGTTCAATGATGTTTTTAGTGATAATTTAGTTCACTGATGAATTTAGTGATTTCTGTAAAACCGATTTGTTTAAATAAATGCATCAAGCGTTTTCTGTGTAGTACGTTATCAACGATTTTTTCTTAGTATTATCATGTTCTATTTCTACTTCCAGTTTTAGAAATGTAGGAGTTTCCACGATATCTCATGATTTCTGATTTCCTGCAGGAAGTAACTCAATTACGCGTATGCACATCCTTTGTCCCGAATTGTTACATCTATGAACTATTACTTTTAATTTAACATCATGAAGAAATACAAATTTTAATTTATTTTAAAGTAAAAAAATAATATACATACAATCAGTTTTAAGATAAAAGTTGTAAATAATCATGATCATCTTATTTCTCAATACTTTATATTGTATCAATTAAATTCCATATTGTAGAATAATTCAAATTCAAAAATATTTGAATTCGAGAAAATAAGCTTACGCTTCTTATAGTTTGCACACTTTAAACATAATATATAAAATTCATGCTTAGTCTGGAAGTGGAAAACACTCCTATATATATTAATAACTTTTATAAACACTCACTTTCTTGATTTAGAAAAAAACAACTGACGTTTTCTTTTAAATACTTTATGGATCACCCTGTATAAAAACAAATACGCCCATCTTGTAGATCTCGTCGAAATAGCCGAAATGCATCTATTATACTTTTCTGTAGCTCGAACAGTTTTTGAGTTATAACGGTTTTTTTATCAAAATTGAAAAATTTCGAGAATTTACCCTAATGCATTCGCTTTGTTTGTATTTCGCCAAAGTTGCAAATAACTCGATAACTAATGAGAATACAGAACAATTGTTAGATAATAAAATTTTGAACAATTTTTCTATTTTCAAGTTTTTTCGTTTTTTCTTAGAGAAAAACAACAGTTTGTTAGGTTCGGCAAAATTCCCGGATAGCTGTAGACCTAATCTCCGGCGTCATGATTGGCCTTAGCAGCGGAAATAGATGACGTAAAACCCAAAATAATAATAAAAAAAAAACAGTTTGTTGAAAGATACGTAAAAACTTATAATTTTTACAAAATCATTCAATACCTTCGAACTATTTATTGAAATTTATGTGTGTTTGTGAACTTCGGGATAAATCAGCGTTTTACGCGCGTGGCGCATGAAGTAAAATTTCGAGTTTAGAAAAGCCTGAAAATTTGGTTTGGTCGCGTAGCGCGTAAGCGCTACGCGACCAAACCAAATTTTAAGGCTTTTCTAAACTCGAAATTTTACTTCATGCTTAACCAAGGAGTGGAAAACACTCTTTTGTATAATATTAACAACTTTGATAAACACTAGCCCTCTTCATTTAGAAAAAACAACTGACATTTTCTTTTAGACACTTTACGGATCACCCTGTATAAAAATAATTCATATATGCCTAAATTACGTTTTGGAAAACCTAATATTGATAAATAGAAAATACAATATGGAACATAATATATAAAATTACGAAAATGTTTTTTGTGTAAAATGCAAACAATGTTTCTTAATTACTAAGACAACTTAAGATAATAAATATCCATTGAAACAACTCAAGTTGTCTTATTAATTAAGACACATTGTTTGCATTTTACACGAAAGACATTTTTGTAAATTTATATATTATGTTCCATATTGTATTTTCTATTCATCAATATTAGATTTTCCAAAACGTAATTTATTAATTTTTCAACAATTTCTATTTATTTTATGAAAATCTGATAGATAGTTCTAATACTTTATTTATTCATTTTTAAAAGAAGAAGAAAAAATGGTGATGTGTCCATCATAGTACTTTCCCCCGTAAATTGCGTATTAAATCACTTTTAAAATATTTGTAGCATTATTATTTTCAAAATGTCTTCAACTTTTTGATAACTACAACTTTTATTTGAAACATTTTTCAATTGGATCAACACATACTGACACAAACCAATGACTAGATAAAAAAACACTATTTATTGAATATCTCAAAAACTAAGAGTGCTATGACAAAAAGTGAAGATACAAAAAATCTTTAATATATTATTACCTACAACTTTTATTTGAAACATTTTCTAATTGTATCAACACACACACTGACACAAATCAATGACTAGATAAAAAACACTATTTATTAAATATCTCAAAAACTAAGAGTGCTATGACAAAAAGTGACTCCACAAAAAATCTTGAGTTTTTATTTCCTACAACTTTTATTTGAAACATTTTTCAATTGTATCGACACATACATTGTCACACATCAATAACTAGATAAAACAAACAACTTTTAAAATATCTCAAAAACTAAAAGTGCTATGACAAAAAGTAAATAAACAATATATCTTCATTTTGTTATTATCTACAACTTTTATTTAAAAGAATTTTTTGTTTGATGAACATTTATTGAAAAAATGGTGATGTGTCCATCATAGTATGAAAATTATGAAAAATTATGAAGTATGAAAATTATGAAAAACAAAAAAAGCGATTTAAGTTTAAAAAACTAAAGCCACTTAACATATATTTTCACAATGCCGGGGGTATTAAAACTAAACTTCAGGAATTTTCGGCCAATGTCAATTTATCAAATTATGATATCATTTTTATTGTGGAATCGTGGTTATCTGAGGATATACAGAACTCTGAAATTAATTTAAATGGATACAATATTTTTCGATCAGATCGTAATAAATGCTCAAGTGACAAACAACGTGGAGGTGGTGTCCTAATTGCTTGTAAAAAAGAATTAAACGTGTGTGTTATCGATATCGAGTGCACAGAAGTGGAACAATGTTTTATATCACTGGTGTCATCAAATTACATTGTCGGCGCAGTATACCTACCACCAAACTCAGATCTCCGTAAATATGAACAGCACTGCTTTTGCCTGGAGCGTATCGCAGAGCTTTATCCAAACCGAAATTATTTAGTGTGTGGTGACTACAATTTACCAAACGGCCAATTTTCCAACGGGCGCCTGGGAGTGTCTTCGCAAAATCCAAACAGTGAATCTGCGCAAATTGTGGCAGAAAGCTTTGGATTTTTAAATTTGTTTCAAATTAATAACAATCCTAATTCAAGAGGGTCTTATTTAGACCTATTTTTCTGTTCAGAGGAAAGTGCTAGTTTAGTGCCGGCCAGCGATTTGCTTGTCTCTAATTCTCAACATCATTCTGCGTGTGTAATCTCCATAAATCTATTAGATAAACCAGAAGTCTTGCAAATATCTGATGTTATCTATATGTATAATAAAGCAGACTATGTCTCAATTAACAATGCGATTGCGTCAATAGATTGGGAATTGTTGTTTTTTAATTTAGGTTTGGATGATCAAGTTGACATTTTTTACAAAATTCTTGATGATTGTATCAGTAGTCTTATACCTAAAACAACTATTAAAATAGGAATTAACAAGTTTTCAATTTGGTTTGATAATAACTTAAAAAGATTGATAAGTCGGAAGAAAGGAGCCCATGCCAGATATAAAAATACAGGAGAGTTAAAATATTATGAAGAATTCCAAGACTTACGGCAACAATGCAAATATCTGAATAATGAATTACACAAGGCACACATTTTAAACTGTGAAAATAAAATCAACACTGATCCCAGCCTATTTTGGAAGTTTGCTAATTCCTATAGAAATAACACAAATATACCAAATTGTATGAAACTTGGTAATATAAAATGTATGGGCGGTTTGGAAATTGTAACAAATTTTTCAAATTTTTTTGCTTCTGTTTATTCTGAAGATTATTCTCCATGTTCTTCCAGCTTTGTGTTCGATAAGTCAGTTTTTGGTGATTTTATTCATCTTTCTTTGCGGGATATATACGAGGGTATTGAAAATCTAAAATATAATCATAGTTGTGGCCCCGATAATATTCCAAATAGTTTTATTAAAAACTGCATTTTTACTATTTCCAAGCCCATATACTTATTATTTGTTTGTTCATTAAAAAATGGCTATGTGCCGAGTATATGGAAGAAAAGTTTTGTTACACCCATTCATAAATCAGGACGTAGTGACATTATAGAAAATTACAGGGGCGTATGTCTCCAATCTTCGATACCTAAGTTATTAGATAAATTAATGTCCACATTTATATTAAATCAATTTAAACATGTACTTGTTGAGGAACAACATGGCTTTGTGGAGGGTAGGTCCACTACTTCAAATCTTTTAGTGTTTACAGATTACCTTGTTAGTGCTTTTGAAAACAAAATGCAAGTTGATTCTATATACACAGATTTTTCGAAAGCATTTGACAAGGTAAATCACGCGATATTATTGGCAAAAATCAAAGCATACGGATTTAATGGAAGAGTTGTGGAGTGGATTGGCTCCTTTTTAAGTAATAGGGTTCAACAAGTTAAAATAAAAAACTTTATTTCAAAGGAATTCTCCGTTTATTCTGGTGTACCACAAGGTACACACTGTGGACCGATATTTTTCTTGGTTTTTATAAATGATATAATACACTCCATAAAGTCATGCAAAGCTATAATGTTTGCAGATGATTTAAAGCTATACCTAGCAATGTCGCAGCCTTCTGACTGCACATTGATACAGGACGATTTGAATAATATATTAAATTGGTGTGACAAGAATAGATTGCCATTAAACTTAAAAAAAATGCCATGTAATATCATTTAGCAAGCGTCAAGTAGTCCATAAATATAACTATATGTTGAAAGGTGTCGGATTAAGTCGGGTTAACGAGATTAAAGATTTGGGTGTAACACTCGATTATAAACTTAATTTTGGACCACATATTACAAATATTACCAATAAGGCAAGTAGGGTTTTAGGTTTAATTTTTAGAATTAGCAAAAGATTTTCAGTGCGAACCTTACAGTTACTTTATTTTTCATTGGTAAGGTCGATATTAGAATATTGTTCGATTATATGGAGTCCACACTATGCTATCTGGATAAACAAGCTCGAGAAAGTCCAATCTAAATTTGCACGAGTATGTGCCTTTAGAATGGGAATTTCTGGAGATAACTTAGAAATAAATTCATTCAAATCGACGATAAATCTAAAACCCTTGATTCACAGGCGCATTTATTATGATTTATGTTACTTGCACAAACTTTTTTCGGGCTATATTAATTCTTCTTTTCTTGTCTCCAAAATATACTTAGTAGTCCCAATAACTGACAGAAGAACGAGGCAACACTGTACATTTAAGGTCCAAAGTGCAACATGCAATTATAGCTTAAATAACCCGTTAACAAGATTATTCCGATTTGGTAATATTTTACTAGATATTAATTCCTTGTACCTCTTTCAAAAATCGGAAAATCTATTCAAAACCAAAATTAAGTTTATCAATTTCGAGCTTTTTACTTAATCCATATTAATTCGGTTGCATATATTAATTATTCTTTCCCTTAATAGAAGATGCTATTGTTTTATTAGTTTTATACTATAAGCTCGTGTAAAGTTTAGTTTAGTAGTGATGTAATTAGTTTTGTATACTTAGAGTGTATATTTTTTTTTATGTTAATGTTAAAATGGTTTTTACCGTAAATAAATAAATAAATAAATAGTACTTTCCCCCGTAAATTGCGTATTAAATCACTTTTTAAAGTTTGTAAAGAGGCTAATGAATCACCCTGTAAAAAATTGTGTTTAAAAGTTCCCGAAAAACGTTCTTCTTTTTATAACATATTACGAAGTGGTCCTCAATAACTAAATAAAACACAACTTTTGAAATATCTCAAAAACTAAGAGTGCTATGACAAAAAGTAAGTGAACAATACATCTTCATTTTGTTATTATCTATAACTTTTATTTGAAAGAATTTTTTGTTTGATGAACATTTATTGAAAAAATCTGAAAAAACTGAAAAACGCTAAGAGTAAAGTACCACTTTCGGTTTTCCGATTTTCACAAAAAGCTTTTCAGTTCTTCCGATTGTAACAAAAAGCTTAAGTTTCAAGTTTCATCTCGATATCTTTAGCGGTTTTTGCGGTACAGCGCACACAGACACACAGACAGACAGACAGACAGACAGACATTTTTCAAAAATGGTCTTATTCGACTCAGGGGACCTCAAAACGGATATTTCCGCTAAAAATTTTGATTCGAAAATTTTCACGAAAACAATACTTTCCCTTTGTATTACATACGGGGGAAAGTAAAAAAGTAATGTTATTTTTATACTAAATAGTTTTAATTTTGATTAACTAATTACTTGCATTTTGAATGCAATAAACGCATCTCTTGCATTTAAAATTCAATACTATGTATGAAAGGAAGTATCGTATGTTCAATTAAAAAAAACCTCTAGAGTGCCATGGAAAATATTGTAGGTTGGGAACTCTGAAATTATATATTATAATTATTATGTCTGACGTTTTATATGTCAATTCCTAGCCATGTAGCCAACTGAAATTTTAAAAAAGATTAAATTATAGCACTGTTGAGTTTTTTCTAATTGAACATATGATATAAAGTAATTAATACAAAATAATGTTATCCTAGTAACAGTTGCAATTTAAGTAGCAATCACTGTTACTGTCATCAGTAACATTAATGTAACCTCCCTTGATATCAGAACCTCATTGTCACCGTTAATATAAGTCTTTTCTTTTGTTTTTTTGTTATCAAATATGCCATATAATTTATCCACTACTCTACTTTATTTCTACCATTTTGTATTAATGTTTATTTTTAGTATTAATGTTTATTTTTAGTTAGTATATTTTGAAAAAAACTGTATTTTTCTCTGTAAATAGAATTTATTCTGCTGAGAAATAAATGATTATTATTATTATAACAGTTGTGACTTGTGATTTCTCAATATCAGTGTAAAATCAGTGATATTTCACGTATTACTAATTTTCATATCCATCCCTATTAATTAACTATTTCTAAATAATTACGAAAATTAAATCAGTATTGAAGTACTTAAGTTAGTTAAACTTATTTTAGCTTAAAACCCCGAGTAAATTAAATTTAGAACATCCACGCTCCACTTAAAGGGAAATAGAAGTAATAAATCAGGTTTTAAAAGAAACTTAAATTATCTTAGTATTGCCAATTATATTGTACACAGCATGTGTTATTTATTACCAATCAAAAATATGTTTTGCAAGTATGTATTATCGAAGTTAGTTATAAAATGGTATGCCATAAATTATAGTACCTCTAGAACAGGGGTTTCCAAACTACGGCCCGCGGGCAAAATCTGGCCCGCGCCATCATAATTCTGGCTCGCGACCAGGGATACATTTTGCGTAAATGAAATATTTTATAATGATTAGTGATGTAAAATTACCGGTAATTTAAAATTAGGTAATATTCTTGGAAACAATTTGCAATTTAAAGTTAAATACAAAACACACAAATTACAATGAATAATTCTAAGTTATTCCATGATTTTGTAAAAATTATAAGTTTTTAAGAATCTTTCAACAAATTGTCATTTTTCTTTAAGAAAGAAGATAGTTACGAAAAAACGTGAAAATAGAAATTTGTCCAGAATTTTATTATCTAAAACTTTTGTTTAAACCATATTTCTGTATTCCTATTGGATATTGAGTTATTCGCAACTTTTGCAAAATAATAAAAAAAGTGAGCTTACTCGCGTAAATTCTCGACATTTTTCAATTTTCACAAAAAAAAAAACGATATAACTCAAAAACTACTTGAGCTACAGTAAAGTATAATACATGCATTTCGGCTATTTCGGCAATATCTACAAGCTGGGCATATTTTTATACAGGGTGATCCGTAAAGTGTCTAAACGAAAATGTCACTTGTTTTTTTCTAAATCAAAAGGGCGAGTGTTTATCAAAGTTGTTAATAATATACAAAAGAGTGTTTTCGCTACGCGACCAAACCAAATTTTCAGGCTTTTCTAAACTCGAAATTTTACTTCATGCGCCACGCGTGTAAAACGCCGATTTATTTCGAAGTTCACAAACACACATAAATTCCAATAAATAGTTCGAAGTTATTCCATGATTTTGTAAAAATAGTTTGAAGTTATTCCATGATTTTGTAAAAATTATAAGTTTTTACGAATCTTTCAACAAACTGTTGTTTTTCTCCAAGAAAACAGCTACAAAAAAACTTGAAGATAGAAAAATAGCTCAAAATTTTATTATCTAAAACTTTCATTCTAATAATGTTTCTGTATTCCCATTAGTTAGTGAGTTATTTGCAACTTTTGCGAAATACAAACAAAGCGAACGCACTCTTGTAAATTCTCGACATTTTTCAATTTTGATAAAAAACGTTATTACTCAAAAACTATTCGAGCTACAAAAAAGTATAATACATGCATTTCGGCTATTTCGACGAGATCTACAAGATGGGCGTATTTGTTCTTATACAGGGTGATCCATAAAGTATCTAAAAGAAATTGTCAACTGTTTTTTTCTAAATCAAGAAGGTGAGTGTTTATCAAAGTTATCAATATTATATATAAGGGTATTTTCCACTCCCCGACTAAGCATGAAGTAAAATTTCGAGTTTAGAAAAGCCTTAAAATTTGGTTTGGTCGCGTAGCGCTACGCGACCAAATCAAATTTTCAGGCTTTTCTAAACTCGAAATTTTACTTCATGCGCCACGCGCGTAGAACGCTGATGTATCCCGAAGTTCAAAAACACATAAAAATTCCAATAAATAGTTCGAAGTTATTCTATGATTTTGTAAAAATTAAAGGTTTTTACGAATCTTTCAACAAACGGTTGTTTTTCTCCAAGAAAAAAGATAGCTACAAAAAAACTTAACGACAGAAAAATTGTTCAAAATTTTATTATCTAAAACTTTTATCCTAGCAATTTTTCTGTATTCCCATTAGTTATTGAGTTATTTGCAACTTTTGCGAAATACAAAAAAAGCGAACGCACTCGCGTAAATTCTCGAAATTTTTCAATTTTAATAAAAAACGTTATAACTCTAAAACTATTCGAGCTACAGAAAAGTATGATACATGCATTTCGGCTATTTCGATCAGATCTACGAGATGGGCGTATTTGTTTTTATACAGGGTGATCCATAAAGTAGCTAAAAGAAATGGTCAATTGTTTTTTTCTAAATCAAGAAGGTGAGTGTTTATAAAAGTTATCAATATACATAAGAGTTATCAATATACATAAGTTTTTACGAATCTTTCAACAAACTGTTGTTTTTCTCCAAGAAAACAGATAGCTACGAAAAAACTTGAAGATAGATAAATCGTTCAAAATTTTATTATCTAAAACTTTCATTCTAATAATGTTTCTGTATTCCCATTAGTTATTGAGTTATTTGCAACTTTTGCGAAATACAAACCAAGCGAACGCACTCGTGTAAATTCTCGACATTTTTCAATTTTGATAAAAAAACGTTATTACTCAAAAACTATTCGAGCTACAAAAAAGTATAATACATGCATTTCGGCTATTTCGACGAGATCTACAAGATGGGCGTATTTGTTCTTATACAGGGTGATCCATAAAGTATCTAAAGGAAATTGTCAACTGTTTTTTTCTAAATCAAGAAGGTGAGTGTTTATCAAAGTTATCAATATTATATATATAAGTGTGTTTTCCACTCCCAGACTAAGCATGAAGTAAAATTTCGAGTTTAGAAAAGCCTGAAAATTTGGTTTGGTCGCGTAGCGCGAAGCGCGGAGCGGCCAAACCAAATTTTCAGGCTTTTCTAAACTCGAAATTTTACTTCATGTGCCACGCGCGTAGAACGCTGATGTATCCCGAAGTTCAAAAACACACAAAAATTCCAATAAATAGTTCGAAGTTATTCTATGATTTTGTAAAAATTAAAGGTTTTTACGAATTTTTCAACAAACTGTTGTTTTTCTCCAAGAAAAAGATAGCTACAAAAAAACTTAACGATAAAAAAATTGTTCAAAATTTTATTATCTAAAACTTTTATCCTAGCAATTTTTCTGTATTCCCATTAGTTATTGAGTTATTTGCAACTTTTGCGAAATACAAAAAAAGCGAACGCACTCGCGTAATTTCTCGAAATTTTTCAATTTTAATAAAAAACGTTATAACTCTAAAACTATTCGAGCTACAGAAAAGTATGATACATGCATTTCGGCTATTTCGATCAGATCTACGAGATGGGCGTATTTGTTTTTATACAGGGTGATCCATAAAGTAGCTAAAAGAAATGGTCAATTGTTTTTTTCTAAATCAAGAAGGTGAGTGTTTATAAAAGTTATCAATATACATAAGAGTGTTTTCCACTCCCAGACTAAGCATGAAGTAAAATTTCGAGTTTAGAAAAGCCTGAAAATTTGGTTTGGTCGCGTAGCGCGAAGCGCGGAGCGGCCAAACCAAATTTTCTGGCTTTTCTAAACTCGAAATTTTACTTCATGCGCCACGCGCGCAAAACGCTGATCTATCCCGAAGTTTAAAAATATACACAAACTCCAATAAATAGTTCTAAGAAGTAATTTCATGATTTTGTGAAAATTTCAAGTTTTTACAAATCTTTCAAAAAGTGGCCTTTTTCTCCAAGAAAAAAGATAACTACGAAAAAACTTGATAATACAAAAATTGTTTTTTTATAAAAAACTTTTATAGAAACAATTTTTCTGTATTTCCATTAGTTATTGCAATATACGCTAATTTGGATTTGGTCGTTGTAGCGACCAAATCCAAATTTTCAGGCTTTTCTAAATTAGAAATTTTTCATGCCCCACGCATATAAAACACCGATTTGATGTGAAGTTTAAAATAGACTGTTATTGATTATTTGTAAATAAATTACTTTATTAATTATTATCGTTATGTAACAGTAAATAAAAGTACAATTGTCCATTAAAGTTTTTAAAAATGCTTATACAATTATTTGGATCTTGGCCTATTTGATTACGTAGAATTGTATATGTAGCCCTCAAAGGAAAAAGCTTGGAGACCCCTGCTCTAGACAATTATAAAATATACAAATATATATATATATATATATATATATATATATATATATATATATATATATATATATATATATATATATATATATATATATATAAATCTTTATTGGCAGATTGTACAATAAATAATTAACATAAAAATAATTCTGATGGCTAAAATAACAAATAAATTCTTCTGCCAATTGGCTATCGACCATTGGTCTTTCCGCCTGAATTTTAATTGTTTGTCCTTGTCCGTTCTTGTGTAAAAAACCTCTTGTTTGTTAGTTCGTCCAATGTCTGTCAGATGATTACTGCTCACAAATCGTCATGATCACTAATGTCATGGAATGATACAATGAAATCATGAATGGTGATGGTGAAACGTTTACGCTTGGGAGTGATGTTTTGGTTTCGAGGGATACATAAAGGGTGAAGGAGATTGTAGAGGATAGGATTTGAGGCGAATTTTTTAGCTAAGTGTGATAGTCGGGTTTCGATGGGAGTGACTGCTGTTAGTTCATAAAGTAGGGTATTGGATGGGTTATGTAGGGGGTTTTGGGGGTGTCGGATTTTGGTCAACACTCTAAGGGCCGATCTTTCGGCGACTTGCAAATTCTTTAGGGTGGTAGGATGGGGGTTGTGATAAAGGATTGAGGCATAGTCAAGTAAAGGGCGACAGATCATTTTATATATATGTACGGCTGCGTTTGTACTGATGCCTTGTTGTTTGAAGGTCAGACTTCTAAAGTGGGCCGCCCGATTCTTGAATTTTGTTTTAAGGATTGCGGAGTGGGTTTTGAATATGAATTTGGGATCAATGTGAATACCTAGGTACTTGCAGGTGGCGGAGGGGAAGATGACTTGGTCGTTTATGGTAATTGAGAAGGTGGAGTTGTTTTGTCGATGGAAAGGAATCAGGAGCTGGGATTTGTTTGGGTTTATGGAAATTCGCCACTTCACGAACCACGTTTGAATAGTGTCGATTAGGCCCTGAAGGGTGCTGAGAGCTTTAGGGAGAGTGGGGGCATGTGCGATTAACGCAGTATCATCGGCGTAGAGGAGAGGATAGACAGATTTATTTATGTGATTAGGATCAGGATTGTAAATGTCATGTACTAGGAGATTATAAAGGAGTGGTGATAAAGGGGAGCCTTGAGGTAAACCTTGTTCAGGTGTGAAGGAACTGGAAAAGGATTGGCGTATTTTAACTTGGAGAGATCTATTGTGAAGGAAGCTGTCTAGGAGATTAATCAGGTGTGGGGGTATATTGAGGGTATTGCATTTAAACAGCAAGCCCCGGTGCCAGACAGAAACAAATGCTTTTTTGACGTCTAAGAATAATACAGCAGATTTGCGGCCTTCGAGGCTCGCTGTTTGGCAGTTTGATGTTAGAATGGTTAGAGGTAGTGCTGTGGAACGATGTTCAAGGATCACAAAAATATATTTTGCCCTCATTTCCAAATATGAAAATAAGAATAATATTTGAACCCAAAATAATTACAGAAAGGCATACAGTTTGCTAAATGTTGAATAATTAAGTAGCGAGTTTTAATGTAACCAACATGCATAGTAGACTCTTATAACAATCTGGCAACGTTTACTAGGTGCATAAAGAAATACATTTCATTACAATAAAACAAGAACATTTTTGCATAAACACGCAATACTCTGCAATTGAACAAAGATTGTTCCTTGATTACCATACAAGCACACAAAGCCTTAATGCGCATTTACAAACATCAATGCACTTGAGCAGTAAATTAAAATTTATCATACAAGATCCTTGCGCGCATGCAGCTGTGTAATTATTATTTCCGATACAAAAGTAAAGCGATAATAGCCGAGAGTGAATTTGTTCTTGCAATAATAACCTAGAGCGAGTTTTTTATATTTCTTCTGCAGATCTGATCGGGAATAATACGGTAATAAATTTGCAGCAACATTGCAAAAGCGTTACCATATTGGTAGATAAATAATGCTGATACAGTTATGCCATATGGTTGGGCGTCAATTAATTGTTGGTCGGGATTTTGATCAATGGGCAAACCTACGCTAACCCAGATAAATCAGACTCGGTTTCGTTGTGATCATAAATTAATGCAGATTACGTTCACTTAAATATTTTATAATGTTAAATCTTAATCAGTGGAGTAGTCGAGTGGGGCCTGGAGCTGGAGATCGTTTAAATCGCAGATGATAAAATAAAGTTTTTTATTTTAGTTCCTTCGCTGATAATTGCAATACAGGGATTTTTTTTAAATTATACTTATCCCGACGATAACAGTGGTTGGTGAATTTTCAGAAATTTCAGGATTTTACAAAAGCGTTCCATTTGAAGCTTCTAACGAGTGTAAAGCATTAAGTTTTCGAGTTTATAAAAGCTTGAAAATTTGGATTGGTCGTGTAGTAGTAATAAATAATAATATACCGGGTGAACATTTTCAATCCTGAACATGTAATATAATTAAAGGTAAGCATTTTCAATCCAGAACGTAACAATTCACAAAAAAGGGGAAATTATTCAATTTAATTGCATTTTAATTTCAACCTAAAGATTAAAAACAGATTGACCATTTTTTAAAAATACTAGTAAAAATTGAAATACCCCTCCATTTTGCGACAAACAGTCCCCTAGCTCAAGGGTATCTAAACTACGGTCCACGGGCAAATCGGGCCCGCGACATTAAGATTCTGGTCCGCGATCAGAGATACATTTTTCGTTAATGAAATATTTGTATACAATTTAACGTTTGGTAAAATTAATATATCGGGTGTTTTATTAAGCGTGGACACCGGCTGTATCTCAGAGACAATGCAGCGTAGGATGTTAGGGTAAAAAATGTCAAAATAAAAGTAGGGAAGAGAAATCGCTAGAAATAATGTTACGCTAGAGGGCGTAACATCTATTGTCAAATACAAAAACAGGTTTTTCGCAAAAGAGTCCTAATTAACCTGGATTGAAATTATTCAATTCGTAATCTAAGCTGAATTTGAATCAATTTTAACTATTCACTTGTTTTTTATCTCTCATATTTAAAGTAGGGGCGAGCCGAAAAGTGTGGTTATTAAACTGCGTGTAACTTTAGGTAGGATTAACCGAAATTAATGAAATTAGTCTCGTTTGATAAGGAATTGGAAGCACTTTAAAACACATTTTACTCTCGTTGACTTTAGTTCTTATAGAAAGCACGAGATGGCGTTTTTGGAACAACATCCATATTTTCTAGATTTTCTCAATAAAATTAAATTTTAAGGTACAGATCTCGGTTTTGACATCTTGAACATTAAACAAAAGAGCCTAAAGGCCTACTAGATTTTAAAACAAATTTTTATACGGCGCGCGGTTGGAAATAGGCAAATATACCAAACTTTTTACTATATCTTCGGTTAGAATAAAGATATCAGGATGAGGTTTTCACAATTTTCTCAGTATTTAACCCTGTAATAAACTAGCATAAGAGATCTGTACCATACAGTTTGAATTTTTTGAGAAAATCTGAAAAATATGGAGGTTGTTCCAAAAACGCCCTCTGGTGCTTACTATAAGAATTAAAGTTAACGAAAGTAAAATGTGACATAAAGTGCTTCCAATTTTCTATCAAACGAGACTAATTTCATTAATTTCGGTTAATCCAAACTAAAGTTACATGCAGTTTAGTAACCACAATTTTTTGCTCGCCCCTACTTTAAATATAAGAGATAAAGAAACAAGTGAATAGTTAAAATTGAGTCAAATTCAGCGTAAATTACGATTTGAATGATTCCAATCTAGCTTAATTAGGATTTTTTTCGCAAAAACCCTGTTTTTGTATTTGGCCATAGATGTTACGCCCTCTAGCGGCGGAGTTTTGAACTTATAAATTATTTCCAGCGATTTCTCTTCCCCACTATTATTATGACATTTTTTACCCCAACATCCCACACTGCATAGTTTCTAAGATACAGCCGGTGGCCACGCCTAATCAAACACCCGGTACAATTAGTGATGTAAAATTACCGGTAATTTAAAATTGGGTAATATTCTCGGTAATATTACTGGAAACAGTAACAATTGATAATTTAAGGTTAGACACACAAATTCTAATAAATGATTTCAGGTTATTCTATGATTTTTAAAAATTATAAGTTTTTAAGAATCTTTCAACAAACTGTCATTGTTCTCTAAGAAAGAAAATAGTTATGAATAAACTTGAAGACAGAAAAATTGTCTAAAATTTTATTATCTAAAACTTTTGTTTGAATCATTTTTCTGTATTCCCATTGGTTATTGAGTTTTTTGCAACTTTTGCGAAATACAACAAAATCGAGCGCACTCTCGTAAATTCAATTTTGACAAAAAACGTTTTAACTCAAAAACTATTCGAGCTACAGAATAGTATAATACATGTATTTCGGTTATTGCGACAAGATCTAGAAGATGGGCGTATTTGTTTTTATACAGGGTGATCCAGAAAGTATCTACAACAAAATGCTAATTGTTTTTTTTTCTAAACCAAGAAGGCGAGTGTTTATTAAAGTTATCAATATTATATACAAGAGTGTTCTCCACTCCCAGACTAAGCATGAAGTAAAATTTCGAGTTTAGAAAAGCCTGAAAATTTGGTTTGGTCGCGTAGCGCTTCGCGCTACGCGACCAAACCAAATTTTCAGGCTTTTCTAAACTCGAAATTTTACTTCATGCGCCACGCGCTTAAAACACTGATTTATCCCGAAGTTCAAAAACATACACAAATTCCAATAAATAGTTCTAAGAAGTTATTGCATGATTTTGTGAAAATTATAAGATTTTACGAATCTTTCAACAAACTGTCGATTATTCTGTCCAAGAAAAAAGATAACTAGGAAAAAACTTGAAGATGGAAAAATTATTCAAATTATTTAAAAGTCAATATTTTAAGTGATAAATTTTGCTTTTTATATGGTCCCTCAGAAAATAATCACAAGGCGCTGAATCAAGAGATTTTGAGGAACATCTATTTTAAAATGCGCTGAAACCAAACCTCCTGATTGCCACGTGTTGCTCCTTCTAGTGCAAGGCCAACTTTGTCGATTAAAAGTTCTAAAAATAATCTCGAATTTAAATTTCCAAAAATTTAAAACTGTATTATTAAAAATTTCCGCTCAAATATTGATTCTTTGAGGGTACTGCGTTCTTGTGCAAAAAAGAAATAAATCACGCACATTTCTTATGCGGCCTGCAGTGAAAAACGTTTTTACTATAAAAATTCTTCCTTCAATGGTATAATTGATACTCATTTTGCAAATAAAGCTTGACAACTTAGAACAATAGACAAATTTAAAGTCATTTATATAATTCATTTTATTACATGTTCCAGATTAAAAATGCTCACCCTTAAGGTTGCGATTTGTAATAGGTAAAATCAAACGTTTTTTAGTAGTAACTAGTTTTAGCACCATGGATGTTCTAATTACGGGACAACACTGCATGATACATCAAAGTAATTTAAAAAGATCAAGATACTTAGTTTTTTTGTAAAAAAAATTTGAAAATACATATTTTTTGCTTGATTTATTGGGCCCGTTCATCAGAGACAACAGTTGGAGGTTGACTGCCAACTGTTGAGGAATTCTCTGATTACCTGATCGTTAATCGTGACCGTGTTTAGGATTATTGCAATCGTAAAAAATAGACCGTTCATTAAATACCAACATACATCACAAACAAATCCAAACATGTTAAACGTTGAACATTTTGATGAACCATTTACTCATTTTTAGGCAACAAAAACTTGTGTTACGTAACATTCAAAGGTGTCCGTAAATTCTGCTTTCAATTATCTTATGAATCACTGAAGAAAAAAATCATTATATTTTACTTTTACCTTTTTATGGTGGAAATAGTAATATAGCTCTTTCTCACTCTAGTTAACGACTAGAAAGAGTCTGTCTCACTCTAGTAAACCGCAACCTTAATTATAATATATATTCCGGATTGAAAATGCTATCCCGGTATATGATAATTTTGAAAAAATGATGCATTACTTTATCATTCTATAAATATTAATTCTTGATTACCGGAGATGACTTCCAGAAAATGATCCTTGTTTATTATTCCAAACACGCGCTTTCTTTCTCTTTATTATATTCTCAATAAAAAATTCTTCTTAGTCACTGCATACAATACCTTTTGAAATCCCACCTCCAAATCATAAATAATATTTCACAACACTTCAAATACCCGTACCATGCCTAATAAGACTGAAATCTCCATGAAACACATGGCACTATCGCAATAATGAACATCACATGTTTCAACTATCAATCCATCAAACTGACACCATGATTCACTCTACGTAACAATGTTGATTCTCTGCGTAAAAGATTATCAATAAGTACTGATTAAACAAAGGAAGCATATACAAAAAATGATTCACCATTAACGTATTGTCAGTTTTAAAGTAAAAATAGAATTAATGTTCCATGATTTAATGACTTCTATTTGTTTTGAAGTAAAAAATACAATTAACTGGAAGTTATAAAAGTCGTTTAGTACACTGGAACTGTATTAAATGATTGTTATCATTAAATCCTGCAATTATTTATAAACTTGATTGCACTTTGAGTATAATCGAACACCAGACGTGTACTTTTTTGGGCATCTGGAAGGAATCAGTGCGAGGATTGCGCAATTTCTCGCATCTTGTGAATGGATTGGAAACAGTTATACAGAACAGGAATCTAATTATTTAATTAATTTTCGGGTGGCAGGATGTGGAGAATTCTGAATCGTGGGAATTGTTTTTTTTGTGCTGCATGGAAAATGGGCGAACTTCTTTCTGTGATTAAATTGGGCGTGCTTGTGCATTGTTTGGATGATAATTATTCGGTATTGTTTTGTGTCATTATATGGTTCGACTGTTTTAATGTTTCAAGGCGAGGCACTAAATGTCTCGTTTTTAATTTAATGTCTTTTACTGGTGCCAATTGACAAAAGTTGTATACTGTTTGCAGCACCGAATAAAGGAAAACTTGCGCCCGGGGCCAAAAATCATGTGTTATTATAAACTAAATGTCAACTAATGTTAACTGTCACTATTGACAGATGCTATTGGACATACGTCGACGCCGACTTATGTCCAATAAACGTCAACCGTCAAAAGTGTCAGCTGTCAAGAATATATAGAAAAATCGTGATGTGTCCATCATAGTACTTTCCCCCGTAAATTGCGTATTAACTCACTTTTAAAATATTTGTAGCATTATTATTATCAAAATGTCTTCAACTTTTTGATAACTACAACTTTTATTTAAAACATTTTTCAATTGGATCAACACATACTGACACAAACCAATGACTAGATAAAAAACACTATTTATTGAATATCTCAAAAACTAAGAGTGCTATGACAAAAAGTGAATCTACAAAAAATCTTTAGTTTTTCATTTCCTACAACTTTTATGTGAAACATTTTTCAATTGTATCGACACATACACTGTCACACACCAATAACTAGATAAAACACACAACTTTTGAAATATCTCAAAAACTAAGAGTGCTATGACAAAAAGTAAGTGAACAATACATCTTTATTTTGTTATTATCTACAACTTTTATTTGAAAGAATTTTTTGTTTGATGAACATTTATTGAAAAAATCTGAAAAAAACTGAAAAACGCTAGGAGTAAAGTACCACTTCCGGTTTTCCGATTTTCACCAAAAGCTTTTCAGTTCTTCCGATTGTAACAAAAAGCTTAAGTTTCAAGTTTCATCTCGATATCTTTAGCGGTTTTTGCGGTACAGCGCACACAGACACACAGACAGACAGACAGACATTTTTCAAAAATGGTCTTATTCGACTCAGGGGACCTCAAAACGGATATTTCCGCTAAAATTTTTGATTCGAAAATGTTCACCAAAACAATACTTTCCCTCTGTATTACATACGGGGGAAAGTAAAAAACGAAACATTCTAAAAATGGCAGGTTTGTACGCACGTCACAATTGTGACAAATACAAAGAAACATTGTCAAAAATGTAAAACAAAACACAATGACTTTAACTTTAACTTCACTATATACGCAATCTATGTAATTGACGCAATTCAATACCATGTCAAAAGTATCATGATGAGTCAAAATCTGTCTTAAAAAAAAACGCGCAAAAATTGTGGAAATAACATCAACGAAAGCAGAGTATTCCGTGTCACTATTGACAGTTGATATATTTAACAAAATAATGACCATTTTAAAACTTGTTTGTTTTTCTATTTTGACAGTTTTTACAGATACACACATACCATAGCATACACATCAGGATGATGACGATTTATAAAAAGTTTGCCCGAGAATGCAAGCAATATCTAGTTGTTTGCATTGCCATTCCGACATCTCTAAACTCCCTAAACACAACGTCAAAGCAAGCGTTAAATATATAACGTTTTGTTGGTAATACCCCGCAGCGTTGCCGCTTCATCACATTATTGTCAGCTGTTGAACCGCGTGTTGTGTTGCAAAGTTTAGTTACCGTTATTGTTGTTTAAAAAATCAGTTCTTATCAGAACTAACCTTCGAAATGCCGGAACCTTTGTCGTTGGACGCCAAGAAACAAGTGGTGAAACTTTTTAATTACTTTGAAAGGGAACGAGATAACAATGGAGCCGTTTTGCCTACCTCCCAGGTCGCCGACGCACTTGGATTAGACCCCAGTACTGTATCTAGAGCAATGAGTGCTTCCAAAGGTGATGAAGGCTTACAAAAGCCCGAGTCCGAGGAAAAGTGAATTCTAATAAACATATTGTAATAATAATAAAACTTTAATTAAGAAAAAACTTTGATTAACCTTTTTTATATCGAACATTCTAACAAAAGAAACATAACTTTCAAAGAGACCCTCATGGTATTGTAATTATTGCAGAGGGAGGGGTCTGAATCATAGTCGCATTATAATAATGCCAATTAGTACAAACATTTCAATGAACGTTTAAATTTATATTGATAAATGGTAGTTTTATGTTATTTAGTGTAGATCTGGGCCCTCTCCTTGCTGCGCCACTACAGCTGAACCATAATTTACCACTTTTTAACCATTTATAACTCATCGTTAGGCATCTAGCACCTAACGTTTTCGGACGAGTTTTAAGGTTATGTTTACATGTACTCTTGGCAACAATGCGGGGACTTTAAACCCTTTAACATATTGCCTGGATTCTTGGATATACTTTACAAATTGGTGTCATTTTGATGTTGGTTGATAATTTTTTGTAGTGTGTAATATAACGCGACAGTGCCAGTTGTCAAGATATAGGCAGCAGTATAGTCAAATGGCTATCAATACCTGATGCAACTACTAACAATCCTCAGTTTACGAGTTTTTATAGATCTTCTGTGACAGTTACGATAGTTTTGGAAAGTCTTTGACAATTCTAGTATCTCATATACTGCCAATAATGACTTTCTGTGATTATAATGGAATATCATTTTCGACATATGGATTGGAATTCTCGACAGTATTGTACATTTTTTTTTTATTTATTTCCTTTGACTGTAGATCATATACAATTACAATTTTGGAAGTGTCAAACAATCAAATAAAAAATTAAAGAGAGCAAACAAATTACATCAAAACATAATTATCATACATGTACATTTAAAAATTATAACATATCACTCAAAGTGTAATATAATTTATCAAGCAAAAATTCTTTTAATTTAATTTTAAATAATTGGGTGGATATTGCATTTTTAATATAATGTGGTAATTTATCGTATAGTTTTGGCCCGAGAACGTTTGGTGAACGTTTTTTTATATTTAGTCGGCAATTTTCAATGCTAAATGTATTACAATGCCTTGTGTTGTAATTATGTATATCACTGTTTTTTGAGAATAAATGTTTATTTTTGCGAGTATACAACACTAGCTCATACATGACTAAACAAGGAAATGGTAGTATTTTATAGTACTGAAAGTATGGCTTGCAAGATTGGTTTTGCCGAATGCCTGCCATCGATCTTATGATTCGCTTTTGTGCAATGAATACGGAGTTCCAATGAACCGAAGTTCCCCATAAGCATACACCATATATAAGTCGTGAATTAGCATTAGCATAGTATACCTGTATCAATTGTTGTGTACTCAATACATTTCTGAGACATCTCATTTGAAACGAAGTTTTATTTAGATGTTTTATAATCGTATCACATTGATTTTTCCAGTCACAGCAATAATCCATTTCTATTCCAAGGAATTTTATTGCGTTTGACTTCTGTATATTTATGTCATTTAAAGTAATATTGATATTTGAGTTTATTGTTGATTGTTTTGTTTTATATCTTATACAAAATGTTTTGTTCGTATTTAGAAATAGATTATTGCTGGAAAACCAAGTTTGTAGTGAACGTATCAAATCAATAGATTTGTTGCTCAGAGCTTCGTCATCAATATCACTCAGAATAGTTGACGTATCGTCTGCATAAATAAACATTTCAACAGGTATTGTGTTTACAATATCGTTGATATATAGGATGAATAAGATCGGCCCTAATATAGACCCTTGCGGTACCCCAATATTAACTAATGCAGTATTTGACATACAAATTCGACCGTCCTTAACAATCCGGACAGATTGTCTTCTATTCTTTAAGTACTGACTAAACCAACTCTGAGCAACGCCTCTAAACCCATAATTATTTAATTTATCGAGTAATATGTCAATATTTACACAGTCGAACCCCCGACTAAGATCAAAAAATAATCCAATCGGACACTCTCCATGGTCTAGATAGTTTATTACTTTATCATAAAGCGCATGTATTGCAGTAATAGTGGATCGGCCGCTTAAAAATCCATGCTGACTATTGCTCAAGATATTATGTTTTTTTATGAATTTTAACATGCGGTCTAACATTGCAAGTTCAAATATTTTATGAAATACCGAAACTAATGAGACTGGCCTATAATTTTGAACATCGGAATGATCTCCTTTTTTATAAATTGGAGTCACCAAATTTAATTTCAGCTTCATTGGAAAAGTTCCCGTTTCCAACGAATAATTAATTAAGTGACATAGTGGATTCGCTAAATAATATGCCTATTTTTTTATGACCCGGTCGGGGATTTCATCAAAACCTGGCGACCTATTACTTTTTAATTTATAAAGTAATATATTAATTAATTCATTTTCTGTAAATGGTTCTAGAAATATACTGTCAGCGATTGTATCTGGCAGTGAATTTGTAGAATTAGTCGAATTTAAGGAACTTTGTAATTTTAAGGGTTCATTGATAAAATATTCGTTAAAAATTTCCGACAGTTCTGAAGGATCACTGACAGTAGAATGTTTATAATTGACATAATTATTCTATATTTTCATTATTGACATTAACTGAAATATCATCAATCTATGTTAATAAAGAACTTCTCTGACTGAAATGGAATGTCATTTTCGACATATAAATTGGCATTATTTGACAGTATTGTATTAATTATGATTTGATTCGGTTATTGTAATGTTCTATTTTGACACGTTATGTTTTTCGTGATTAGTAATCTTATGTTCAATGAAAAAAAACCTCTAGAGTGCCATGATTTAATCTTTTTTCAAATTTAAGTTGGCTACATACTTCAGGAATTGACATATAAAATGTTAGACATAATAATTATAATGTATATTTTCAGAGTTGCCAACCTAAAATATTTTCCATGGCACTCTAGAGATTTTTTTTAATTGAACATATGATATTATTATACATTATACAATTATAATACATTTGCGACATTTTGTTGACAGTTAAAAATAAAATATAATAAAGTATTGTAATAATAGGAAATAGTCTATTTTTAACAAACGTAGCGAAACGTTTATAATTATGTCTGTGTGAGTAACGTTTCCTTATAATCTAGGTAAATAAATGTCACGAATATTTGATATTATATTTTTTAACGTAGGTTTCCACTCCCAGACTAAGCATGAAGTAAAATTTCGAGTTTAGAAAAGCCTGAAAATTTGGTTTGGTCGCGTAGCGCGAAGCGCGGAGCGACCAAACCAAATTTTCAGGCTTTTCTGAACTCGAAATTTTACTTCATGCGCCACGCGTATAAAACGCCGATTTAATGTGAAGTTTAAAATAAAGCTGGGAAATATTCAAATTAGTCAAATATTTAAACAATTAAACTATTTGAATTTATAAATTGTTTAGTTTTAGAAAATATTCCAGACATTTTCTAACACTAATTTATTGAAGTATTTAAATATTCAAATAGCTAAATTAATTAAATATGTAAAGACGTGAGTGATTTAATAATGTGGTATTTGAATATTTGCGAATTTTCAAATTCCTAGTCCTAGTTTAAAATATAGATTCCTTTTATAATTTTACATTTCTGGTTAAAATATATGAAATTTCTGGCTTCGATGGCGCCCTTTCGCTTAGTGCGCCTGTGGCCGTCGCCCCCCTGCCCCCTTCCTTCCTGCGGCCCTGAATGTACAGGGCGGTGTATTTTAAAGGTGCCACATATGGAAAACTTAAAAAAAAATGATCCATCTCTAACCGTTTCCGCTCTATAACCGGAAGTTGATAAAATGTCATTTTTATGAAGTTACTGTAACTCATTTCTTTTAAAAGTTATAACCAAACTGTAAATACTTTCTAATGGCAACTTTTTGCGCCAAATAAAATGACGTACGTGTTTTATTTCCAGGACGTTTCGTTTTTGTTTTCCTACACCAAATTCACTTTTTTCTTATGGGCGCATATGAAGATATGCATATCATTGAATAGCATTTTCGATGCCGATGAATGATGTGCTACTTGTGTACCTTTGTGAACAAAATATTTTTTGTTATATACGACAAGCAAAGTAGCACTTTATGTCAACCAAAAGTGCTTATTTATAAAACAAAATATACCACATCAATAATAGTCATATTTTTAAACAAATTACAAGCATCACCTAGTATAGAAATTGTTTACCGGTTGTCATGGCAACTTTGTTAATTACTTTTTTTTGACAAAAGTAGGCACGTGGCACATCGTTGAAATCAGGTACTGTTTAATGATATGCATATCTCCATATGCGCCCATAAGAAAAATGTGATTTTGGTATAAGAAAACAAAAACAAAACGTCCGTGAAATAAAACAGGTACCTCATTTTAATGAGCGCAAAAAGTTGCCATAAGAAAGTTTTTACAGTTTGGTTATAACTTTAAAAACAACATAGTTACAGCAACTTCTTAAAAACGACATTTTACAAACTTCTGGTTATAGAGCGGAAACGGTTAGAGATAGATCAATTTTCTTTTCATCATTAAGTAAAACACGAAAAAGTGACTCTGGTTCGCGAAAATAATATTTCAATATCTCTTCAAATAAAATAGTTTTACATACGTGGCACCTCCAAAATGCACCACCCTGTACATGTAAATAATAATACAAACATCTTAAATTATCTCTATTTTTAATAAATCTCATACCAGTGGTAGGATCATCAAGATGTATGTTATTAAAAAAAAATCTTGACGGCTTTACAATCATTTTAATTTTTCAACTACTTGATTACATCACAAATGTGTTTTCTTAAGTGATACAGCATCATGTTTGTGATCACGCTATGCACAATTGCCAATTATAACGGTAAAATGAGCTGGCCGGAAATATTCGCAAAGTCATCCGAAGACTCCAATTTTTCATTAATTAAAATAATTAGCTGAATTATGCGCGCCTAGCTTTTACTGTATATCATTTTAATTAAGTTTTAGCGAAAAAACAACCTCCTTTCGTATATCATTTACTTTAATTCGTTTGTTTATATGGAAAGTTTGCGGAGAAATTGTACAAATATGTATTTGTGGAATACTTACTTATGAGTATAAATAATTAAATTGTTAATTAGTTCATATATATGTATTGTGAGTTTTCTCTGTAGAATAATAATAAATCATGTTTTTTGTGTGTAGGCAGATATAGGTTAAAACAAAGTGAGTTTCACCTACAATTGCAGAGAATAACAAGAGATTATAATAATGCTGCCAAACATAATAATAATAATAATTTAGTTAACGGTAATCACCTCACAAAATAATTCTACTTAAATTCAACATCACACAGGGATTATTTTTTAAGTATACATATCAAGTATACGTTGTAAATTTATAGGCTTTCGTTGTTTTTGAAAACCGTTGAATCTCAAGATTCTAAGGAGTGTTTCCAATCCTTGATTAAGCATGAAGTAAAATTTCGAGTTTAGAAAAGCCTGAAAAATTGGATTTGCCGGCGCGCGAGCGAAGCGAGGCGCGCCGCCAAATCTAAATTTTCAGGCTTTTCTAAACTCGAAATTTTACTTTATGCGCCACGCGTATACAACACTGACCTGTTATGAAGCTAATAATATACTGCTTCAGCATACTGTTTTAGCAGTATATTTTGAACTTCACGATATTTCAGTGTGTTATAAGCATGGTGCCTGAAAATTTTCAGGCTTTTCTAAACTCGATTTTTTTTTTATTAAGTAGAGGAAGTACTCGTTTAAATCTTCAAATTGAACGCTTTAAAAAAACATAATGAATGTTTGAAATATTACAACGTATGCATCGAGATATGTTGGTAAGAAAAAATCCCTGTATATGATTTTCTCTAAAGTGATTAAAAAAATACAGTTACACTATTTTTTTATACAACTCTGAACTTGACGTTGAATATTGACAACAATACACAAAATTACATATTCCTGTAACAGTAACGAGTTCATCAATGTCATCTGGTAATTACGATGCAGCTGAAATTACCGTTGCATTGTGTAATTTTGCATTCTGTTTAATTGCCACATTCACGGCCGAAGAGACAGATCCGATCTATAGATAACCTTTAATATTTACTAATCAATGACATTTATTAATATTTATTATCCATAATTAATATCTACAGAATCATAGGCGCCCGCACATAAGGGCAAGGGGGGCCCTTGCTCTCCCCTGGGATTTCGTTTTAGGGGGCCCAATAAATTTCACAAATTAAATGTAAGATAAAATAATGTAACGAGATGTATGCAAAATAAATGCATATATTATACAGGGTATTACTAATTTACTAATTTATAAATTACTAATTTCTAGTTTAGAAAAGAGAGATTGAAAAAAATCGCCAAAAGTTTGAAATTGATCGATTTTCAAAAACAATTACTTGAAAATTGACAGAGTATGTATCGGTATATGTATAATATTAATATTATTATCTTGTCCAGGAGACAAAATCAGACACATTTTTTTTAAGTAATTCACCTATAAATGTCAAAAATTTCGAGAAATCTTCAATAAAGTTAAGATTGTAGAAAGATTCAACGTTTAGACTTGAGGGAAATTTTCAACTGTTAGGCAGTTTATTGAAAATAACCAAACCTAAGTAGTGTATTTTGAACTTCACAATATTTCAGTGTTTATACGCCTGGCGCATGAAGTAAAATTTCGAGTTTAGAAAAGCCTAATTTGGATTGGTCGCTTCGCTTCGCTACGCGACCAATCCAAATTTCAGGCTTTTCTAAACTCGAAATTTTACTTCATGCTTAATCTGGGATTGGAAACACTCGTTAGAAGCTTCAAATTGAAAGCTTTTACGAAAACAAAGAATGTCTTTAAATTCCCTGAATATCGCATTATTTATCAAATTAATTAACTCATTGGAGATATTTGTAAAATTGTCAGATAATTATTAAAATGCACTAAATAAATGAAATTGATCGAACATTTTATAAGTTAGAAAAATCACGACTACTTTTCACGTTCAAGTGAAAATAACTTAAAAACTATTAATGGGGAGTATTTTGATTTTCACATATTTTGAAAAAGCAATAATTTAGTGATATGCTCACCTAGTTTTATAAAGATATCTCAAATAGTATCCAAGTTATAAAGTCTTGAAATATTTTTATCATTCAAAATAATGAAAATTCACTTCTGTTTCACGTTCAAGTGAAAATACCTCAAACACTATCGATGACGTATATTTTGATTTTCACATATTTTGAAAGACCAATAATTAAGTAATATGCACACCAAGTTTAATAAAGATATCTCAAATAGTATTCAAGTTATAAACTCTTGAAATTTCTATATCACTCAAAATAATGAAAATTTACTACCGTTTCACGATCAAGTGAAAATATCTCAAAAACTATTACTGGTGTATATTTTAATTTTTACATATTTTAAAAGACGAATAAGTGAGAATAATATCCAAGTTATGAACTCTTTAATCTTCTATATCACTCAAAATAAAGCTGCCTCCCGTTTCACGTTCAAGTGAATATAACGCAAAAACTATCAATGGAGCATATTTTTATTTTTACATATTTTAAAAGAACAATAATTGAGTGATATGCACATTTAATTTTATACAGATATCTTAAATAGTGTTCAAGTTATGATCTCTAGAAATTTCATCATCACTCGAATTTATCAAAATTGACTCTCGTTTCAATGTTCAAGTAAAAATAACTCAAACACTATTGATGGCGTGTTTTTTGATTTTAACGTATTTTGAAAGGACAATATTTAATTAATATTCACACAAAATTTTATAAGGGCCCGCCGTGGCCGAGCGGTTGAGCCGCCGGTTTCGCCAATCGGACACGGAGGTGATCTGGGTTCGATTCCCAGCGGAGGCGAGTAATTTTTCTAACGAAAAATACTCGTCTCCGGATCCATGGATGTGTGTGAATGTGTTGTGACGTCCAAATTAGTCGAAATATATGTTAATATAGATATTATAAAATCAACGTTAGTGGCTGAATGGTAATACCTATGCCAAACAAACAAAAAAAAAAAAATTATAAAAAATATCACAAATGATTTTCAAGATATGATCTCCTAAAATTTGTATACTACTCAAATTTATCAAAATTGTCTCCCGATTGATGACTAATTGAAAATAACTCAAAAACTAATAATACAGTATATTTTGATTTTTGCGTATTTTGAAAGAGTAATATTTGATTAATATTCACACCGAATTTTATAAAATATCTCAAAAAGTTTTCAAATTGTGATCACTTGAAATTTCAATACCATTCAAATTTATTAAAATTGACTCACGTTTGATGTTCAAGCTAATGCGTTATAAAATTGCAGACATTCGTTGCTTTTTTCATAAGCGGACAATTTAAAGCGTCTAAAGAGAGTTTCCACTCCTTGGTTAAGCATGAAGTAAAATTTCGAGTTTAGAAAAGCCTAAAAATTTGAATTTGCCGGGGCGCGCGAGCGAAGCGAGTCGCGCCCCGGCAAATCCAAATTTTTAGGCTTTTCTAAACTCGAAATTTTACTTCATGCGCCACGCGTATAAAACACTAATTCATTGTGAAGTTCAAAATATATACCTATTATATTGGATAGTATAAACTAATTGACAAATTGTGAACACTTGAAAATTTATCTCGATAATCACAACCTTGTCATTTCAAAATCACATAATGAATTGATATAATAAAATTGTCTTCCTTTTTTATTGTATCATATGTTCAATTAAAGAAACCTCTAGAGTGCCATGATTTAACCTTTTTTCAAATTTTAGTTGGCTACACACTTCAGGAATTGACATATAAAACGTCAGACACAATATTTATATTGTATATTTTCAGAGTTGCCAACTTAGTATATTTTCCATGGCACTCTAGAGATTTCTTTGAATTGAATATACAATATATCTAACATATTGCACCATTTTATTATTCGCTTTTCGGTTATTCGGAATTACTCTATTTTCCGTATTGATTTCGTGTGTATTTTTTAATGTTTTTTCCTTTATTAGTGCTTTAACAATTGTTTTACACATCTCAATAATAATAATAATAGTACTTTTTTCCCCATCAGTTAAATATATATCTAATTACAGGGGAAAATGATCCTTTATTAGTGCTTTAACAATTGTTTTACACATCTCAATAATAATAATAATAGTACTTTTTTCCCTCTCAGTTAAATACATATCTAATTACAGGGGAAAATGATCATAAATTCAAGCAATTACTTATACAAAAATATATAGTTTGAAAGAAACATAACAAAATATAATAAAATAAATTCAGAGTATAGATTCAATATCTACAGCACGTCCGCAAGAGCTGTAACAAGTTGAGGCAAGTTACAATTAAAATTAATAATCAAATAATAATAATAAATAGCTACATGTAAAAGTGAGAAGATAAAAATAATGTTGTTAATAAATAAATAAATTACACAAATCAAATATATACATTGTTAATAGCTGTAAAGAATAGTTTTCTGATTTGTTTACTATCCAATTCAAGTTTTGTTTAAAGTAGCCCACTGAACAAAAAACAAACAAATAACGTTTTATCAACATTGTAACAACATTAAACGTTGTTTTAATGTTGATGAAACATTAATTAAATGTGTTTGCTCAGTGGGAGGTCTATGTTTTGTTTCTCGTGTCTAATAATATTCTCAATATTTACTCTTTTCTCTTTGCATATGTTGCATTTTCTCTGATTGTGTGATAAATATTTTTGCCATTTTCTTGAATTTCTCTAAATATTTTTATGCTCACAATGCTTTTCTTCTTTTAATAATCCAAAAACGTGTGTGTCACTTTGCACCTTGCTACGCCACTGCCTGAGCCAACCTTGAGTTGATAACAAATTGATTATTATTTTTATTATAAAGTTCATTAGAAATATCCCATAGTCTTTACATACAGTTAGCTTAGCTAGAGATTTACAATGACCAATATTTATGTCAAAGTAAACCTCCCAATTTATTAATCATTGTTCACGTATTACTAAAAATATACTTTTATTAAATCAAAACATACTCATACTTTGAAAGGGATAAAGATAGTATTTGAAATACCGTGCGATCCTGTAAAAGATGATTTAGAGTAAGCTTTTAATTTTAAATTAGATTGGCACTACTGACTGTTAACACATAGGTTACCATAACCTCAAATTTATTCCATCATTAAATTAGCAGTGTGGACAATTGCACAAAAAAATGCCGCCTACTCTGAATAATAATTTAAACGATCGCACGGTATAATTTCATCGATTTCTCGTAAAATTGTATATAACAAGAATGGTTTAATCAATTAGTTATCCTTGTGCATATGTCAATAATAATAATAATATTTTTCATTGGAAATATCACACGACTGCATTATTTATTATATCGCGTATGATTTTTTGTTATTGTTTTTATTTAGCGGTGAAGGTAATTCACATTGTTAGTATTTTCAAGGTGCAAGTGGATATATGATTGTTGATAATTAACATATTATGCAATGTCTGTATTAAATCTAACGACATAAATAATAATTTTAATAGAAAATGTAAGTAGCCTTTAATTATTACTACGTATTTAATGAGATATTCATGTTTGTTTTTCTTCTATTAACTTTAATGACATTCAATATTACCTGTAAGATTTCTATATATTATTATTTTCTGTATTGATTGATAAAAATCAATTATTTGTAAAGTACATTATTTAACAAATATTATACGATGTTCGGATATAAATTTATTTATGTGTATTTTTGAATATTTTGTAATATATTGAAAAAAGATCGTGATGTGTCCATCATAGTACTTTCCCCCGTAAATTGCGTATTAAATCACTTTTAAAATATTTGTAGCATTATTATTTTCAAAATGTCTTCAACTTTTTGATAACTACAACTTTTATTTGAAACATTTTTCAATTGGATCAACACATACTGACACAAACCAATGACTAGATAAAAAACACTATTTATTGAATAACTCAAAAACTAAGAGTGCTATGACAAAAAGTGAATCTACAAAAAATCTTTAGTTTTTCATTTCCTACAACTTTTATTTGAAACATTTTTCAATTGTATCGACACATACACTGTCACACACCAATAACTAGATAAAACACACAACTTTTGAAATATCTCAAAAACTAAGAGTGCTATGACAAAAAGTAAGTGAACAATACATCTTCATTTTATTATTATCTACAACTTTTATTTGAAAGAATTTTTTGTTTGATGAACATTTATTGAAAAAATCTGAAAAAACTGAAAAACGCTAAGAGTAAAGTACCACTTCCGGTATTCCGATTTTCACCAAAAGTTTCAAGTTTCATCTCGATATCTTTAGCGGTTTTTGCGGTACAGCGCACACAGACACACACACAGACAGACAGACAGACAGACAGACAGACAGACAGACAGACATTTTTCAAAAATGGTCTTATTCGACTCAGGGGACCTCAAAACGGATATTTCCGCTAAAATTTTTGATTCGAAAATTTTCACGAAAACAATACTTTCCGTTTGTATTACATACGGGGGAAAGTAAAAAGTTAATGATTTGATTTCATTAAAAGTATTGAGACTTATAATATATTGTACAAACACTTTAATGACACAAAATTCAAAATATAAAAATAACCCAAAGGTAATTTACTAACTCTTCATAACTCTATTGTAAACCTTCCATGGGCCCAATCCTGTACATGAAAACCTAAATGCCGTGGCGGCCCTCACTGGCTAGTAATAATATATATATAAAAAAAAAACAATTAACTCCTCCTGATTGTCGATAATTGTTTATAAAAAAAAAATAAATACATAAGAGATATGGCCGTGGCGAGAGTCTATGCCAGGATCATCGATCCAAATTTTTAAAAAAAGTATTGAGTAATTCTATAATGATATATTAATAAAAGTTAGTACAAAGTTTTAAAACGGGTGTGAAATCATCAAGTAAAATATATACAAGGAATTTTTCTTTTAAGTATACATATCCCAATTACGTACATGTATTTAGTGTAAATCTCTCGATATTCGTTGTTTTTTTAGAAGAGGTCAATTTGAAGCTTTAAACGAGTGTTTTCCAGTCCCAGATTAAGCACGAAGGAAAATTTCGAGTTTGGAAAAGCCTGAAAATTTGGTTTGGTCGCGTAGCGAGGCGGAGCGACCAAACCAAATGTTTAGGCTTTTCCAAACTCGGAATTTTCCTTCATGCGCCACGCGTATAAAACACTGAAATATTGTAACGCGTACACTTCTGTGCAATAAAATTAAACACACAAAATATGTTGTAGTTTAAAACGGACATAATGAGTTTCCTAGTTACGATAATATGTAAATATGCCAACATCCTTAATGTCAAAATGCTGCGTCATTTAGACAACAATTCAAAAGTTCGAATTCTAACTAAAATAGAAGATGGTTTTTCTATTTCGGCTTTGTTGTATTTATTATGAGCGTTATTTTCATAAGGTCTTAGTTTTGTTTTTTACTTTCCCCCGTATGTAATACAAAGGGAAAGTATTGTTTTCGTGAACATTTTCGAATCAAAAATTTTAGCGGAAATATCCGTTTTGAGGTCCCCTGAGTCGAATAAGACCATTTTTGAAAAATGTCTGTCTGTCTGTCTGTGTGTCTGTGTGTGTGGCTGTGCGCTGTACCGCAAAAACCGCTAAAGATATCGAGATGAAACTTGAAACTTAAGCTTTTTGTTACAATCGGAAGAACTGAAAAGCTTTTGGTGAAAATCGGAAAACCGGAAGTGGTACTTTACTCTTAGCGTTTTTCAGTTTTTTCAGATTTTTTCAATAAATGTTCATCAAACAAAAAATTCTTTCAAATAAAAGTTGTAGATAATAACAAAATGAAGATGTATTGTTCACTTACTTTTTGTCATAGCACTCTTAGTTTTTGAGATATTTCAAAAGTTGTGTGTTTTATCTAGTTATTGAGGACCACTTCGTAATATGTTATAAAAAGAAGAACGTTTTTAGAGAACTTTCAAACACAATTTTCTACAGGGTGATTCATTACCCTCTTTACAAACTTTAAAAAGTGATTTAATACGCAATTTCCGGGGGAAAGTACTATGATGGACACATCACCATTTTTTAATAAAGTTCTTATTTTCAAGCTATGGTGTTTTGTAATTTATTGAATCTGCTTCTGGGCAATTAACACAGACCCAAATTATTCAACTAGAATATTGTGACAAATAGTTATGAGACTTGTGTTAAATTTTATTGCACAGAAGTGTACGATGTGTTACTAAAGCAATATGCTAAGACGTGTATTTTGAACTTCACTTAAAACCAGTGTTTTATACGCGTGGCGCATGAAGTAAAATTTCGAGTTTAGAAAAGCCTGAAAATTTGGTTTGGTCGCTCCGCGCTTCGCGCTACGCGACCAAACCAAATTTTCAGGCTTTTCTAAACTCGAAATTTTACTTCATGCTTAATCTGTGAGTGGAAAACACTCGTTAGTAGCTTCAAATTGAAGTTATTAAAAATAAAACAACGAATATGTATACTTGAAAGAAAAATTCGCTGCACGTGGTTTATAATTAGTTTAACCTAATTTTACGCCATCAACATTGCCTATGCAAAGTTGTTTGTATGTAAACTTACGAAAATCAATTTAAAATATAATAGAAAGCAGAAACATAAAGAAAATTTAACATAAAGAAAAATTGAGTTTGTCAATAGTTTGCAGAATATTTACAAAATATAAAAACGAATTAAAATTAATCGACTTTCTGCAAAAATTTTGTCTCAGACAAGTCTCCATTGAAGTAGTTGTTTCAATGAATATTTGGAGACTTGTCTCAATGAGACAAAACTTTGCAGAAAATCGCTATTAATTTTAATTCGTTTTTATATTTTAGAATGACAAAATTAAGAATTACAAGTTGTTTGTATGTAAACTTACGAAAATCAATTTAAAATAGAATAAACTAAAAACTACACTAACTTTTAAATTAAATTTATAATTTATATATATATATATATATATATATATATATATATATATATAAATCTTTATTGGCAAATTTTGGTAATAGTAATAGTATAAAAATATCATACAATTAAATAAAGTAAAAATTAAATAATTTGCCAATTGGCTATCGACCGTTGGCCTTTCTGCCTGGAATTATAGAGTTCTGTCCTTGTCAGTTATTGTGTAGGAAATGTCTTGATTGCTAATGTCGTCCATTGTCTAGTCAAATGAATTTAATTGTCGTGATCACTAGGGTTATGAAATGATGAAATGAAATCATGAATTGTAGAGGTAAAACGTTTACGTTTGGGAGTGATATTAGGGTTTCGAGAAATGCATAAAGGGTGTAGGAGATTATAAAGGGTGGGGTTTGAGGCGAATTTATCAGCTAAATAGGATAGGCGGGTTTCGATGGGGGTAACTTTTGTTAGTTTGTACAGCAGCAGGTTGGAGGGGTTGTGCAGTGGGTTTTGGGGGTGACGAATTTTGGTAAGCACTCTCAGGGCCGATCTTTCGGCGACTTGTAAATGTTTGAGTGTAGTAGGATGGGGATTGTGGAAGAGGATAGCAGCATAGTCAAGTAAGGAGCGGCATATCATTTTATAAATATGAACGTATGTTTTTGTGGTAATTCCTTGTTGTTTGAAGGTCAGACCTTTAAAATGAGCCGCCCTATTCTTGATTTTTGCTTTGAGGATTGTGGAGTGAGCTTTAAAGGAAGGTTGGGGTCAAAGAGGATACCTAAATATTTGCAAGTGGTTGAAGGGCGGATAACTTGATTGTTTAAAGAAATTGAGAATTGGGATTGGTTTGCTCGGTGAAAAGGGATTAGAAGCTGGGTTTTATTGGGGTTTATGGAAATTCGCCATTTCGCAAACCATGTTTGAATGGTGTCGATAAGGCCCTGTAGAGTGCTGAGGGCTTTTGGGAGTGTGGGAGCATGTGCGATTAACGCAGTATCATCGGCGTATAGGAGAGGGTAGGCAGATTTATCAAAATAGTTAGGATCAGGGTTGTACATATCATGGACGAGAAGGTTGTAAAGAAATGGTGATAGCGGGGATCCTTGTGGGAGGCCTTGCTCAGGAGTAAAGGCGCTGGAAAAGGTGTGGCGTATTTTAACTTGAAGGGATCTGCTGTGCAGGAAACTGTCTAAGAGGTTGATTAGGTGTGGAGGTATATTAAGGGAGCTGCACTTAAACAGCAAGCCCTGGTGCCAAACTGAATCAAACGCTTTTTGAATGTCTAGGAATAATATGGCAGATTTACGACCTTCAAGGCTTGCTGTTTGACAGTTGGACGTGAGAATGGATAAAGGTAGAGTTGTGGAGCGGTGTTCGAGGAATCCGAACTGGTAGGGAGGGATAAGGTCCGCTATGCAGGACATAAGTTTGTTTTTGATTATGGATTCGAATAATTTTCCGAGGACTGGGAGAAGGGTGATGGGGCGATAATTGCTAGAATCTAGTGGGTCATTTCCGGGTTTGGGTATACAGGTAATTATACCCCGCTTCCACTCTGGCGGTCACACTTGGGTAGAGTATATATGATTAAATATTTTTAGGATATAGGTGTGGATGTTTGTTGGAAGAGATTTGAGGATAATTCTAGGAATGTTGTCATAACCGGGTGCCGTGTTTTTGCCCTTTTCGAGGTTTTCAAAATATTCTTCCTCCTTTATAGCATCATTTGGGGGAAGAGGTGTTTGGGTGATTTTAAAAGACGCATACCAGGAGTTTACACTGTCGAGGAATTCATTGTCATAGTCTGTGTGGTCTGTCATTGTGTACGTGTGTTTGAATATAATTTATATTTGAACTCGATTTAATTAAATCTCGTGATAATTACTAACAATTTTCATCACTCTTGAAAAGTAAAAAACGAAAGCTTGATTGATGCCCGTTTTAAAAGTATTCACACCGAAAATTGCTCGATTACTATTCTTAAATTTAATTAACGGATTCGTGGCAAAAACTACGGCTTAATTACACGCTTGAGATTCTCGTGGCGTTGCGCAACTTGCTCATTTTTTTGTCTTCACAGAGGATATCATTCATACACGAATTTCTCCTTTCGCTTTCGAAGATTCGGTCAGTCGCTTTAATAAATCATTAACATTACATAAATATCACTCGAGTGAATTCATTGCCAAAATTTACATACATAATTTGTTCACTGGTTTATGTTTTTTTGCTACTTTTATTTCACTTTACTTGACATACACATGCATTTAACAAAAATCGGCTGCATTTATTATTCGATATTTAAATTTAACATTTATACAACATTGCCAGAAATTATAATCATAATTTATTCACTGGTAACATTGTATATTCTTCATTTTATTTATAAAAAAAGATAAACTAATATTACATTTTAGTCAAATTTATGGAAAAGAAAGAATTTTGTTGTGTTGTTTAAAAAAATCCAACAAAAACTGGTGAAAATAAAATTACAGACTATCAAATTTAAATCAAAAATTAGTACAGATATTTTAATGTTTAGCATAATGCAGCATTCAGTGAATTTTATTTTAAAATTCTTCGTTTTCATAAATATGTTTTAAAATAATTAATTGCCTTAAATTCATCTACAATTACAGAGTTTTTCTATTGCATTTCACTTTATATCAAATATGTATCCCCTTATCCTAAATATATTTCCCATTTATCAAATACATTTCCCTATATGTCAAAACCTTAACACAGTTTGCCAATTGCATTTCATTTGTTAGCAAAATGGCTGCAGTTCCTCAAAAAACGCATGTTAGCAATCAGGGTTGTTATAATAATAATAATAATAACTCTTTTATTTCCCAACAGAAGTACATCCAATTACAGGGAACATTTCCATGTACAACACATGACACTTAACTAAAGTTTAAATTTACTAGTTTTGTAAAATTAACAAAAGTAGACAATACATACGAGGATTATAAGTGAGGCATAATATCTCTTATAAATTTTACAATGTTAAGGTTATGTTTAAAACACTTTGTTTTAAAACAGTGTCTTAAATATGTTTAAAAACAGCCGTAGTGTTTTAAACGGTATTGTTTTAAACATGTTTTAATTCTTAGACATGTTTAAAACGTTATTTTTATTATCTTGAATTTGCTAAATTATATTTTATACTACTTTATTAAGATTTTTTGTTTACGTTCTTAAATGTAAGCTTAATTGATAAAGATATTTCAAATTACATTATTAAACACAACATTTTATTACAATAAAAGATCACAACTGTGTGTGCATAAATGTGATTTTTAAATACAGGGAACCTTTCTTTTAGGTATACATATGCATACACTGTAAATATTACGACATTAGTTGTTTTTTAAAAGATTTCAATTTAAATCTTTAAACGAGGGTTTTCCACTCCCAGACTAAGCATGAAGTAAAATTTCGAGTTTAGAAAAGCCTAAGAATTTGGATTGGCCGCGTAGCGAAGCGGAGCGGCCAATCCAAATTCGGCTTTTCTAAACTCGAAATTTTACTTCATGCGCCACACGTATAAAACACTGAAATATCGTAAGGTTTAAAATATACGACTTTAGCAATCTAATATGTAGATGTGAATAAAACGTGAGTCAAATTCTGCGCTGAACAATTGGTTTAAACCAGTAATTGCCTATTATCGTTGTTATATGTGTGTGTTTTTTTAACTTCACTGTAAATCAGTGTTTTTAAGCGTGGCGCATAAAGTAAAATTTCGAGTTTAGAAAAGCCTAATTTGGATTGGCCGCTCCGCTTCGCTACGCGGCCAATCCAAATTCTTAGGCTTTTCTAAACTCGAAATTTTACTTCATGCTTAGTCTGGGAGTGAAAAACACTCGTTAAAAGCCTCAAATTAACCGCTTTGAAGCAACGAATTCACTATTGCAGCATTACGCGGAGGAGCTCCGTCTTGTTGTAACCACATGCTATTAAACTGTATCAAATGGTACATTTTCCAATAGGTCTGGAAGTTTGTTTCTTAAGAAATCCAAACATCGCTGACCTGTTAATGTTCCTTCGTAAAAATAAGGACCTCCTAAATAGCCATTTATTATGCCACATCACAAGTTAATGCCAAATTTGGTTTGGTTGTTTGTAAATTTTGTCTACCTAGGATTATTTTACGCCCAATAGTAAAATATGAAATGTGTATTTTTTATTCCGGTAAAACATTTGAGTATCTCTTATAACATTAGTTCAAGAAAAAAATGTTAACAAAAATCGAATTATAATATTGTTATTATTATTGTTTTTTAATTTTCAATGTATTTTGATCATTTGTATTGTTAGATATGTTAATTTTGAGAAGTGGTACTACTTTAAATGTGTATATTAAAATTTCTTGAAAATATAAAAAAAATTTATAACTTAAGAACGGCTAATTTAATTTAACATATGCATATGATAAAAATGTCTTAAAATATTTTATTCTTTTAGAAAAACTCACTTCTAAAGTTTTGACCATCGAATGACATTTTCTCATGCCTCTGACAGCGAAACCGTAATTATGAGTGATACTGATTATATCTTAAATTAAAACCTTGAATGACATCTATTGATTACAACAAACGAAACTTTAATACCATTTTTAGTTTCTTGTTAATTAGTCTGGGGAGTTTTAGGTGAAACACCCTGTATAGTAAAACTCATTTCGTAAATCGGGAAATCTTTTGGCATATATTTGACAAGGTGAAAGATATTTTTAATGTAGTGAATCTTATTTGATCAATAGTAAAATGCAGTAGAAAAATCCTGTATACAGGGTCCTGCAACAGTGAGTCGGGCTTTCCTAGCGCCTTTCCCGTGAAAAAACCAAAAAAATGTTTCGTACAAAAAGTTATTGATTTAAAAATCTTTATGGCGTAAAATTATTTTCAAACATACAGGGTGTCCTAATTTTGCGGTATAACAAAAATATTTGTTTTTTTTAATGGAACACCCTGTATTTATTTAACTTTTCTAATGACATTTTTCAACCTCTACATTGTTATTCATTTAGTTTTTTATTATGTTACAGTGTTGCCAATTTACAATTTTTTTCTCCAAGTATCATGCATAAGCAAGCTCAACTTTAAAAAATCGTAGCGACCTCGTTTTTTGAAGGTAAGAATAACTTTTAGCAAATATCTCAGTGTAGTTAATAAGCAACGTTTTATTAATGAGCAATTTAAATTTAGTAATACAGGGTGTTCAGAGAAACATGCCAAACTTTGCAAATTTCAAAGCGGTATAACCCATTTTTATTAAATGGAATGCTCCCTATTTTATGTCATTATTCGAAAGGTCTATTTCTTCTCTTCAATTTGATGGGACATATCTTATGTCTAAACCCCATAGTTGTTGAGATATTCAATATTTTTCACAAAAGTATCCATTTAATTACATTTCTATGCACTCTAGTAGGTCATGATGAGACGAAACAACTGTCAAAATGTAAGTAAAAGTCAACGTGAGATGAATAAATACAGATAATACTTCAAAATTATTAATACAAAAGAGAAACGATACTACAGTAAATGTTCAAAATGTTTTCCATTTTCATTTAGGCACAAATTAATTCGCCGCTGAAAAGACCTATTCACTCTTCCTAACATTTCAGGTGAAATACTTGCAAAAGCATTAACAATTCGTTGCTGTATATTCATTGGGGTTGTTGGTGCTTCCTTATAAACAATTACTTTTACATATCCCCACAAGAAAAAATCAATTTTTGTTAGATCCGGAGATCTAGCAGGCCATCTAGTGGCTCCATTCCTACCAATCCATTGGTTGGGGAAAATACCATCAAGAAATGTCCTCACATCTCGCGAGAAGTGCGCAGGTGCCCCGTCTTGTTCAAACCACAGCCTGTTTCTTGTATGTTGAGGTATATGAGCTAAAAACCCGGGTAATACATTTCGCATAAAGTACAAATACATATGCCCATTTAGATGGCCTTCGAAGAAATGTGGACCTACCACATGGTTTCCAATAATTCCTCCCCAGACATTCAATGACCATCGATGCTGATGATCAACTTGTCTCATAACATGCGGATTTTCAGTTGAATAATAATGAACATTGTGCCTGTTGACAGATCCGCTGTTATGGAACGTCGCCTCATCCGTGAATAAAACATACTGGAAAAACGCAGGATCCTCCTGTATTTTTAGTCTTGCCCAGATACAAAATTCGGAACGAAACTGAAAATCAGTATTACTCAGTTCTTGATGTAACTGAATATGATATGCATGATATCGATTTTTCTTCAGAATGCGTTGTACTGACCTCTCGCTTATGCTGGTTGCTTCACAGATGTCTTTTTGGTTCAAGTTGGGATGCTTAGTTGCTGTTAAGAGCACTGAAAATTGGTTTTCCTCATTGGTGATAGGTTTTGTTCTTTCTTGTTTTCTGTAATGTACACTTCCCGTTTCAATAAATCTATTGAGCAGGTTCCTAAAACTTTTCTCTTCCGGATGTCTTCTGTCGGGATAACGTGTTGCGTAAATTCTAGCCGCCAATAAACAATTTCTATCAGTCTCCCCTAATACAAAAATCATATCGACTAGTTCGTCTTTTTCGAAATTCATCGTAATTATATGCTGTCTACTTTTACCACGAAACGAAGAATCACTTTACAAATCACAAATTAACGTTTCGAATTTCGACATAATCAAATGTCACACTGACACTTACATTACATTTTGACAGTTGTTTCGTCGCAGCATGGCCTACTAGAGTGCATAGAAATGTAATTAAATGGATACTTTTGTGAAAAATATTGAATATCTCAACAACTATGGGGTTTAGACATAAGATATGCTCTATCAAATTGAAGAGAAGAAAAAGACCTATCGAATAATGACATAAAATAGGGAGCATTCCATTTAAAAAAATGGGTTATACCGCTTTGAAATTTTTAAAGTTTGGCATGTTTCTCTGAACACCCTGTACTACTAAATTTAAATTGCTCATTAATAAAACGTTGCTTATTAACCACACTGAGATATTTGCTAAAAGTTATTCTTACCTTAAAAAGACGAGGTCACTACGATTTTTTAAAGTTGAGCTTGCTTATGCATGATACTTGAAGAAAAAAATTGTAAATTGGCAACACTGTAACATAATAAAAAACTAAATGGACAATAATGTAGAGGTTGAAAAATGTCATTAGAAAAGTTGAATAAATACAGGGTGTTCCATTAAAAAAACAAATATTTTTGTTATACTGCAAAAAACACCCTGTATGTTTGAAAATAATTTTACACTATAAATATTTTTAAATCAATAATTTTTTTGTTTTTTTACGGGAATGGCGCTAGGAAAGCCCGACACACTGTTGCAGGACCCTGTATAAAGAAAATTTTTCTTTAAAGTGTAGATATCCCCGATGCATAGGCTGTAATTTTTCCGACATTCACTGCATTTGAAAAAGTTCAATTTACAGGTTCTAACGAGGGTTTATACTCCTTGATTAAGCATGAAGTACAATTTTGAATTTAAAAAAACCTGAAAATTTGGTTTGGTCGCGTAGCGAAGCGGAGCGACTAAACCGTGTTTGATTGTTCGATTATTAATTGGCTTATATTTACAACTTTAAAAATACAAGCGCAATTAATTATCTGCAACATTTTACACCCTAATAAAACCCATGTGTAGAATGTAAACAGACTAAGCGTAACAAATTGCCCTTCGCACTTCTAAAATTAAGAAAATTATGAATCATTTCCAGTGGCGCCAAAAATAAATTCCTAGTAAAAAAAGGCACGAAGTCTTTGAGAATAACTCACTCCATTCTAATTACTGAATGGGGAGGAAGGAGGTGCACCTTCAACTTCTTAAAATAGTACATTGCTGGAATAGAATTGTTGTGTTTGAAAGAGTGATATACCCTAGAATGACAGAAATAATTACACAGTCGTTAAAATTCCAGATTTCCAGAAAAATCTCATTGCTTGAACTCCAAACAAGAGTTTTTATTTGAATTTAAATTTGGGACCGTTCATCAGAGACAACAGTTGGAAGTTTACTGCCAACTGTTGGGGCAACAGAAAATTCCCGGATTATTAATCGTGAACGTGTTTGGGATTTTTGCGATCGTACAAAATAGACCGACCGGAGTACCGTTCATTAGGTACCAACATACATCACAAACAACTCCGAACATGTTGAATGTTGAACATTTTGATGAATGGGCCCAATTGAGATACAATTGGGTAAAATGAGTTGACATAAACATGCAAAAGTTGTTTTTTTTTCTAATTTACAAAAATAAAGCATAAAAGAAATGTTATGGAATATTTTAAGGACCAGTTACATAAACAACAAATATTTTTAACAGAATTTATCTGTAAAAACTGTAACATGTTAAATTGAACTGCCATTAATAGAAAAATTCATCTGCATTTAAAAATGACAATGAAAATGTCATTTTTCTACAACCGTCAAAAAAAGGTGACATTGACACACCGTTTTGAATTTGCAAATTGGGCTTTTAATTCACCGTGAAAAAATTTTAATATTTAGCGTGAAAAATAGTATTTTGTGTATCTAGTGCGTGAAGTAGACTTTTTTACACAAGCGTGAAGATTGCGAAACGAGCGAAGCGAGTGAAGCAATCACGCGAGTGTAAAAAAGTCTTCACGCACGTGTTACACACTATACTTTTTCTACGACTACACGATTTAATAAATTCCAAAACACAAACAAACTATTAACGTAAAGTATTTATTTATCTTTATAATAATTATTATTAATTGTTACAGTGCAGTTGGTTAGGTACATTACACCAGAACTTTCGTTGGATGTAGTATTTAGACAACTATTGTTATTATTATTGCTAATATTCAAAATTTTGTTTGAAACATCTTGCTTCTTTGTTATCGAATTTTCAACATAACTTTCTGCAACAGCAGAACTTTTCCAGCCTCCGTGCTTTTTTAAAGTTAACAGATCGGCACCAGCTTCAACTAACAGAGTTGCAGAAGAACGCCTAAAGCAATGGCCGGTATATTGCTCAGGATTTGGCAATTTTAAAAATTTTGCAGCATCTGCGGGTACCTTTCCAATTTTATTAATGAAGATAACTTGACGGGTACATTTTCCTTTTTGATAATTAATGAAAAATTTCTTTTCAGCGTAATTTTTAGGGGGTAGAGCTAAGTATTTTCTGTAGTATTCTAAATTTGTTCAGTGTAATTATATTTTTATATCTTTTGCGAAAACATCTAAACTGAGTTTGTCGGTACACCCAAAATCAGGACAATCCCAATTCATCGGGTCAGCTTACAACCCTGTTTGAGAAGACACATTTTCTCAATTTATGTTTGTCATGTGAACTAATTGAAGTTACCTAAAATTACTCATTTAATTGTATTTATTTATAGACTGAATTGATTACAATAGCATTGGTTAGAACAGTTAATCCGTGAATTGTGTACTGACCCAAATTCCCTTAAAATTGTATACGGCAGAAGTTTGCTCTGCCATTCAATTCAAATTTTAGTTGATATAATTCTGCACTATAAATCCACGTTCATCCATTTAAGGACAATTTAATGATTCCTTTTGTAGAAGAGGAGAATATTGCAGCAGCGTGAACATATATTTGAAATGTTTGTTAATATTTATCATAAAATAGCGATTTAAGTGTCAAACTAAAAGTAAAACGCATGTTCGGAATTTTTTTTATAGATTTGTGGGAAATCGATGTTTCCATATTTTACCCCCTACGGAGGTGGTTTTCGGGGGAAGCCCGGGGGTAGGAGTAGTAAACTTTTTTCACCTTATTAGGAGTCCAGTACTTGACATGCACACAAATTTCCAGCTAATTCGGGCGATTTTTAGAGGTCAGATCTCTGACGACTGGACTAATTGCTGTGTAATTTAGTTTATGTCCTACCACTGCATTATTTGCAATTAATAGACCTTCTTTTTGTAATGTTACTAGACTTATAATGACAAAATTTTTCATAATGGCCCGGTAATTATTTTATTTACTTCTTCGTTGCCATGGTAATGTGGTTCGAAATGACAAAAAATGAAATGTCAGACAGAATGAAAATTCAATTTATTTAAACGAAAAATTCTACATGACTATTTATCATAGCCAATATTAAACGTACAATTCGTAAAAGAACCCGAAATAAGAGGGGCAACTAAACTTGAAACATTAACCGATTTATTAGTTTGTATATTGGACATGGTCGATGTCGGTGCAAGAAATTCATCTCTCGATGATCCAGCAATCAATGTCGCATTATTGATTTTCGATTGCATATTAGCATTTACATAGCTTTGTGCAATGTAAGTAAGTAAGTAAGTAAAGTAAGTAAAGTTTATTCATGTATTACATCGGTGTACATAAGTCAGTGAGTATAATTAGTAGTGATTAAACATACAGTAATATTAAGAGATATAAATTAGTGATTAAAACAAAATGTGATCACAGTTTGAATAAATAATAATAAAGACACATTAAAATCAATAAGTGACTATGTGTCACAGAGGTGCTGAAACACATATGTTAGGCACTCATGAACACTATAGAAGGCTTTCATCTGTAGATATGATTTAATTTTATGTTTAAACTCAAGTGCGGACAACGACTTTATCAACGAAATTACAGCCGATGACATCCTTAGGGCGGGAAAAAAATTAAGTAATAATTTTACAGCTGGTTCCGATAACATTCCATCGTTTATAGTACGAGACTGTATTCATGTGTTGGTAATTCCGTTGGTTCATACATTTAACATAATTTTAAAAACATCAAAATTCCCTAAACAATGGAAAATATCTCGAATAACACCAGTCCTTAAGTCAGATAACAAGCAAGACACACAAAATTACCGCCCCATCTCAATTATAAATAACTTTGCGAAACTATTCGAGACAATTATTGCAAATAAATTGTATAATTACGTTGAAACACATATTACCACCAAGCAGCATGGTTTTATGATGAAGAAGTCTGCGTGTACCAATTTATTAACCATAACTGAATTTACATCTCATCATATGGATAAGCGTATGCAAGTAGACGTCTTATACACCGATTTTCGAAAAGCATTTGACTCTATAAATCATAATATACTAATATATAAACTAAAGAGATGGGGATTCAGTACTCCTCTAAGTAATTTATTATGTGCGTATTTATCTGACAGAGAGAACTATGTTGAATATATGAACCATAGGTCCGCATCTTTCTATCCAACCAGTGGGGTCCCTCAAGGATCAAATCTGGGGCCATTGCTTTTTTTGTTATTTATTAACGACGTCGTCGACAACATAAAATCCAACATTCTTATATACGCCGATGACATCAAAATATACAGAGAAATTAAATCGATAGAGGATTGTTTGACACTGCAATCGGATTTAGAGCTTATCCAGCAATGGAGCTTGGAAAATAGATTATATTTAAACATAAAAAAATGTAAATGTGTTTCATTTTGCAGATTAAGTAGCCCTCTATTCTATGATTACTCTTTAAATAACATCTTGCTGGAACGTGTTACGGAAATAAAAGACTTAGGTGTCTTACTAGATAAAGATCTGTCTTTTGTTCCCCACTACACAAAACTAGTGAACTCGGCTATGAGAATGTTGGGTTTTGTACGTAGAATATCAAAGCCTTTCAAAAACACCAGAACCATTATGAAGTTGTATACGTCGTATGTGCGACCGAAGTTAGAGTATTGCTCGTTAGTGTGGTCTCCGTTCTATGATTGAAATATCAAATCTATAGAACATGTTCAAAAAATGTTTGTAAGGTATCTGAATTTTGTAGTACATTCTGTATACCCGGACGAATCTATTAGATATGAAGACTTGTTGGCTATGTTTAACTTAAAATCTTTATCTGCACGACGCAAGATCGCTTCATTAACCACTCTCTACAATTTGCTTCACAACAATATAAATGCTCCCGGTATACTCGCTCAGTTAAATTTTTTTACACCTAGGATTTGTAGTAGAAATAGCGTACAATTTGTATGTAATAGAAGTCAAAGTAATGTATATTACAACTCCCCTCTCAATACAATGATGCGCAATTATAATAACTCTCAAAACGTTGCTGATATCTTTTGTTGTAGTCGTAAACAATTTATTAACCAAATGTCCGCTGTATTAATTTAGTCACTATGTCAGATATCGTTAAGTATTGTTTAACTGAATTAAATATTGTATATGTAATAATTTTCTGCTAGAATTTTGTATATTTTTCCCTGTAATTTGAAATGTGTATTTCTGTTGGGAAATAAATTGTTATTATTATTATTATTATCAGGAATTGCATTGTATAGTTGTGGTCCATAATAGTTTACGCCATTGTGACATTTAGTTAACCGCATTGATTTTAAACAAATGTCATGCCTGTGTCGGGTTTCATGTCCATGAATCTGAGAATAAGTGCTGTAAGACGCTAGATTCTTTTTTACGTGCAATATACATTCAATTATGTAAATACAGGGCTGGGTAAGAATATGTTCATCGATAATGCATGCTTTTGCTCTTCCAGCCTTCTAAACGTTGCAAATTTTCTATGCTGCCTCCAGCATCTGAGTGTAACGTTGCAGCAGTACGCCTAAAGCAATGCCCAGTATATTTAGACGCTTCTGGCAAACCTAAATATTTTGCAATTTTGGCTGGTATACTACCAAATTTATTTCTGCCAACGGACTGTAGTGTACATTTTTTCTTCTGGTAATTAAGAAAAAAATTATCTATATTGCAATTCTTGGGTCTCAGCAACATGTAGTTTCTTATGAGACTAACGGCATTAATTTCATTATCCTGTATAACTACAAAGCTCCTTGGTTGACCATTTTTACTACAAGGAATTGTAATTTCAATGTTTGAAACCATATCTTTAACATTTCCAACTTTCATTTGTAGAAATTCATGACGCCTACATGCGCCGAAAATGCCTATCACCAAAATTACCATATCCAAAAGATATTCATCAATAGGGGCAGTTTTTAAAAATAACACTACCTGTTCCCGCGACAAAACTTTTGATTTTTTAGGTACATAATATTTTGAATTTTGTTTTAAAAACGCCTCTAATTCCAAAAAATTTTCAGAAATATTTACCAATTTCTTAGCCATCATTTGCTTCTTCAGCATCGAATACTTGATCCACAACGAATTAGGAGCAAAGTTCTCGGATAATTCTTGGAAATATCCCAATAAGACCATTTCATTAATTTCCGCTATATCGTGAATATCGGACCATTCTTAAAAATTATAAAATTCCTTTTCGTAGGCTTCTTTTGATTTTATTGGCACTAACGCCTCTTTGGCTTTATTTACTCGATGCAACACATCTTCTGGTAAATTGCTTGTAGCCATTACACGTTTCAAGTAAACTATTTACTCCGTCAAATATTTCAAATATTTCAGTGTCAACATGATAGCTGATACTACGATCCATGTGGAATAAAATACTGATCATATTTCTCGTTTTAAATTAATAAACAGGTAGGACATAAAACGTTGAAGGCACCACAGAGCGTTAGTAGGAAATAATGCCCTTCGCCGACGTACAACCCTCCGGCCAGAGGCCCTCGGGCTGTACACTGTCGACGGCAGGCATTATTTCCTTACTAACGCCCTCGGTACCTTAATTACTATTGAATAACCAGATATTGTCAAAATCAGGTCAAATTATCACAATTTTTTATAAAAAACCCTTTCAGATTGCAATACAGAAGAGTAAAATATCTCGCCTAAGGATAAAGTTATTAGTCTTCAATTTAGATAAAAAATGTAGAAGAATTATTCAATATTCAGTAAAGAATTCCATAAAAATCATTGGATTTAGAGGCGGAATTATGTTAAAATAGTACGGTGTCAAAATTTGTTCATTATGGTATAATAGTACGGTGTCAACATTTGTTCATTATGGTATAATAGTACCTTTACCTATAAATAACATCCCTTTGTTTTCACTCGCCCCAGTTTTGTGTACCTGTTTCGACGACACACTTCGACATTCCTGTAAGTTTCCTGTTTATTTTAATATTTTTCGTATTGAAAGTCTAAAGCATAGCTATACTGATGAGGGATAAATCTCGAAACGCGTCTATAGATGGCTTAAGACAATTAATATTCATTCCCTGTAATTTTTTCAATTTATTTCAATTTTCTGTTGTTTCATTTTGTTTGGCGAGAGAATAATTTGACCTGCTGTTGCATTTTGCATATAAATTATGCATATTTATTTATTTATTTATTTAATCAATTTGTGCTACTACAGAAATGTTTACACACGTTAATGATGATAATAGTATAAAAATAATTAATTCGATTACAATCACACTCATATTAAAACTTATTATACAACTATGCCGGAAAAATTACTAGATAGACATTCCGATATATTAAAAAATGCCTGTTTTTCCAGATATCTCTTTAAAACTTGGCGAAAGGTTGTCAGCGGCAGTGCCTTAATTGAATTTGGTAAAATATTAAATAGTTTTGGTCCATGAAATTTTATCGCATTTTGCGATTTACCCAAACGAAGGAATGCAGGGAACAGTAAAGCTGTCGTGTAACTCAAATATTCATTGTACAATTCAATATCTGTCGGGGTATTAGCTCAAGAAGTAGTTGTTTCAATGAATATTCGGAGACTTGTCTCAATAAGACTAAAATTTTTGCAGAAAGTCGATATTAATTTTAATTCATTTTTATATTTTGTAAATATTCTGCAAACTATTGACAAACTTAATTTTTCTTTATGTTAAATTTTCTTTAGGAGATAACTGTTTTCAATAATTCTGTACAAGAAACGAAAATATCTTGCCTGATATTGTAGTTATCTCCTCAAAGTGATGAAATTGATAAAAATCATTGGATTTTGGCTCATGTTATGAACATTACTTCAAATTCTTAGAATTTATTAAGTATTTTAATTTTTATAATCCAATTTTCTGTATAAAATAATGTCTCTAAAATTGGATTTATGAGAATCTTAAATGAAATGATTACAACAAAAATATCTAATAAGTAGGATTTCATTTGAAAAAATCATTCAAAATATTAAAAATCTGAGACTTCAGATTGGAAATATCGATGAAATCAATAAAAAACGTTTTAACTTTGTATAACACAATTTATTTTTTGTGACTGCAGTTTCGGCAAATACGAAAAAAAAATATCAATGAAAGTCCATAGATATTAGGGTACAGATTTTAAATTTCAATTTTAAACTTTTAAATTTTTTTATGGCCGTAGCCATATCCACACGATATTTTTAATGTCATTTTAAATGTGGGTACGTATTAAGTCCAAACACAAATTTTTTTTTTTTAAAAAACCCTCCGAATTTATTTTGATAACGGCTTCGTTAACAAATACTTTTTAACCTAAAGAAGTTAAAAGCAGATACATGAGTGGTCTAACTGCAAAACTCACATTCTCTATTTTTGAAAACTTTTGGCAAGTTGCAAAAAACATGTGTAATTTAACATGGCGGACATAAAAAACCGCCAACTCAATTTTCACAAAAAGTCAGGGTTATTAGAAAAAAACGTGTTTTTCATTTTAATTAAAACAAACAGTTTTTTTTAACAAAACGTGTTTTTTTCAATGAAACAGCGTTTAAAAAATTAACAATTAAACACGTTTTAAACATGTTTTTAATTGTTAATGTTTTAAACGCTGTTTCAATGAAAGGAACACGTTTTGTAAAAAAAACTGTTTAAATTAAAATGAAAAAAATGTTTTTTCTAATAACCTTGACTTTTTGTGAAAATTGAGTTGGCGGTTTTTTTATGTCCGCCATGTTAAATTACACATGTTTTTTGCAATTTGCCAAAAGTTTTCAAAAGTGGAGAATTTAAACACGTTTAAAACAGAGCATACAGGAGATTTTTCGTTTGAGTATACATATCCGAATAATTACAGCGTGTTTTAAATTTTCGGGAATTCGTTGTTTCAAAGAGGTTAATTTGGTCTTTTAACGAGTGTTTTCCACTCCCAGACTAAGCATGAAGTAACATTTCGAGTTTAGAAAAGCCTACGAATTTGGATTGGCCGCGTAGCGAAGCGGAGCGGCCAATCCAAATTAGGCTTTTCTAAACTCGAAATTTTACTTCATGCGCCACGCTTAAAAACACTGATTTACAGAGAAGTTGAAAAAACACACACATACAACAACAATTATAGGCAACTTAATATATGTTTGAGTTTATGGGTTGGCTATAATCACTCTTTTTTAATTTGTTCAGCGCAGAATTTGACTCACGTTTTATTCACATCTACTTACTAGATTGCTAAAGCCGTATATTTTAAACTTAACGATATTTCATTGTTTTATACGTGTGGCGCATGAAGTAAAATTTCGAGTTTAGAAAAGCCTAATTTGGATTGGCCGCTCCGCTTCGCTACGCGGCCAATCCAAATTTTCAGGCTTTTCTAAACTCGAAATTTTACTTCATGCTTAGTCTGGGAGTGAAAAACCCTCGTTTAAAGATTCAAATTTAAATCTTTTAAAAAAGCAACGAATATCGTAAAATTTACAGTGTATGCATACGTATACCTAAAAGAAAAATTCCCTGTATTTAAAAATCACATTTATGCACACACAGTTGTGATATTTTATTGTAATAAAATGTTAAGTTCAATAATGTAAATTGAAATATTTTCAACAATTTAGTTAAAATTTAAAAATGTAAACAAAAAATCTTAATAAAGTAGTATAAAATATAGTTAATGTAAGATAGTAAAAAAAAACGTTTTAAACAAATTTAACGTTTAACACATGTTTTAAACAAATTTAAGATTTAAAACATGTTTAAAACAAAACCGTTTAAAACATGACGGCTGTTTTAAACATGTTTCAAACACTGTTTTGAAACAAAGTGTTTTAAACATAACAATCCTGCAAAAAGTGGAGAATGTGAGTTTTGCACATTATATCCTTTTGTGAATTTCATTCTATAAAACATAAATATTTTATTTCCATTGTGAACACTCGAGATAAATATTGAGTCATTTCGCAATGAATAATTTATTCGGCGACATTCAAACATTTGAACAACGTCCACATCTCAAACATTTCACGTAGGATGGAAATAATTCCACAGCCTACATTCAAACAACGAAATTGAGACACAAACCCGCGATATCGAATGTTATTTGTGTTATTAGCAATTTGCTGAATGTCACGACAATTTCCTTCTGCACGTGCAATTTCCCACAACAAAGACTAATCCTTAGCCTTGTAGAAAACACGCAATTACTTCAAAGGTAAATCATTGAAATGCACTTATATAGACTTCTGTGCAATAAAATTAAGCACAAGTCTTATGACTATTTTTCACAATATTCTAGTTGTATAATTCAGGTCTGTTTTAATTGCCTAGCAGCAGTTTCAATAAATCATAAAACATCATAACTTGAAAATAGGACCTTTATTAAAAAAAAAAACTAAGATTAATTCTTTACTGATGTTCATCAATCGAGCAATTTGTCTAATAGAAAAACCATCTTCTATATATACCGGGTGTTGACTTAAAGGACGCAACATAGAAAATCCCACGTAAATTTTGAAATGTTCAAATATTAGCTCCCATATTTATTTTAGAAACAAAATGTATTTACCTTGTTTGTGGAGGTAAAACTTCGGAATTCATTCGTATTAACGTTTGTCACTTTAAGTTTCTCTAAGTTAAAATAATTAAGAAAAAGTAATGCGATTTTATAAAAATAATGACATGCCATGGAATTGAAACAACAATTGCGGATGTCAACGTGGCACTAGATATCGCTGTTACTTTATTAAAGTAAATGTTTTTGAAATGATTTACACTACACAAGAAAAAAATGCTTCTAATTAAAAACAAAGACAATCATTTGACTATTGTTGTTTTTTGATCTAATTGATTTTGACCATGATTTCTGTCCAATTTAATGGTATGGAATTTTCAATATGTTAGTCTATTTTCATAATTTTTAAAGTTTTAAGATTTTTAGTAATTCACTAAATATTCATGACTCGTCAATTTTTATGATTTTTATCAGTTTACATATTGGTGGTTTTCGTCAATGTCGAATCATTAGTCATAAGTTTTCAATGTTCGGAGATTTATCAATTTTCAAAATTTTCTTCAATGTGGTTGAATTTCATCGTTAATTTTCATCATTCCGTATTCTCAGAATGATAAAAAAATGTGACAAATTGGGACTTAAAATACAGGTCCGCCACACAAAATAGTTTAAGAAGCGCTGGTGTAAATCATTTCGAAATCATTTACTTTAATTAACTGACAGCGATATTTTGTACCATTTTGACATCCGCAATTGTCAAGAATTCGAATCGATTCAAGACGAATCAACATAAGCCAAAACGAGTCGATACGATATATATACGTATATATATATATATATATATATATATATATATATATATATATATATATATATATGTATATATATATATATATGTATATGTATATATATATATATATATGTATATATATATATATATATATATATATATATATATATATATATATATATACCGGGTGTGGCACTTAAAACGCCTCGGACCATAGCTCCTTTACGATAAAAGCTATCGAAAAAAATCTAAGAGCAAAGTGGTGCATAATTACCGTCGCTATGTTTCAAAAATATTTCTAATCATCAGTGGCGTGCCGTACTCCAGTGGCGTACCAAACTTATGTTTTTTTAAATGGAATGCCCTATTTTTTATTGCAGATTTGGAAAGTGCTCGAAGAGTACTTATTTTTTTATCTAACATGTTATACCCTTCACTTTAGCGGTTTCGCTGTTATAACCCCTTCTTTCAAAATTGCGCCCCATTTTTGAGATTGTTTTGTAGAGAAACTAATTGACGCCGGCGCCTAAATTTTGAATTCAGGTACAGGTTAAGACCTCGTATACCTTCACATAATTTTTTTTCGGGCAATTTATGAAAAAAAAAATAATTTTTGATTGAACTTCGCATGTTGTCATTTTTTTCGAAAATTTCAAATGGCACCCCCCTAAAAAAATTTTTCATTGGTACAAAAAAATTGCACATTGCATAACGAAATTTCGGAGAAAAAAGGAATTTCATCGCAAATGTTGGGAAACGTTTTCCGTTCCCAAGAGTGCCATGAGAAAACAAAAACACAAATACGGTCAACATAATAGTATGTACCTATTTATTCAACATGATATGAAAAATGCAGATAAAGAAAATTTAACAACTTAAACTAAATGTTCGAAATGACGACCTTCCTGCTGGAGGCATAACCGCAACTTCGACTCACAGGCTCTAGACACTGCCCTAAGGACTTCTGGTGATATACCGCGGAAAGCCGCGCGGATTCTCTCCCTCATATCCTCGACAGTAGTTGGTACCGTCCTGTAAACCTCGTCTTTGATATGGCCCCAAAGGAAGAAATCAAGGGGAGTGAGGTCTGGTGATAATTACATAACACTCATTTTATAGTGCAATAACATAAACTTAACTAAATTTTTAATTTTTCCAATTCAGAAATTGGCTATCGACCGTAGTTGGTCTTTCTGCCCCATCCTCTATTTTAGTTGGAATTCGAATTTTTGAATTGTTGTCTAAATAACGGGGTATTTTGACATTAAGGAAACTGATATATTTTCGTAACTAGGAAACTCAATATGTCCGCTTTAAAGTATAACATATTTTGTGTGCTTAATTTTATTGCACAGTAGCGTACATACAATATAAAGATTTTACTCTGAAGCGATTTACTTAGTCAAAATAATTGTATTTTTTGTTTTAATAAAACAACATAACACAAACATAATTAAAATAGAAATTAACTAAGAATTTTTTTATTTGAATTGAAAACAAGAGACGCAAAGACGTAAACTTTTAAACATAGACGTATGACACATGAAATCGACGCATAATTCACAAACAAACCGATTGCGTTTGTTTCATTCGAAAATCTGCAAAAACAAACGAACCACAAAAAAAATAATTTTACATACCATGCGATCGTTTAAATTATGATTTAGAGTAGGCGGCATTTTTTGTGCAATTGCCCAAAATGCTAATTGAATGATGGAATAAATTTAAGGTTATGGTAAACTATGTGTTAACAGTCAGTGCTGCCAATATAATATAAAATTCAAAGCCTACTTTAAATCATGTTTTAAATGATCGCACGGTATTACTACACACGGAATCGATTCGGAATTTACAAACAAATCGATTGCAATTGTGAAAATCCGCAAAAACAACTGAACTGCGAGCATTTTTCCGTTAAACTTTGACGTGTTACACATGAAATCGACGTTGTTGCAACTGTTGAAAATGTAACATCCCCAAAAATAACGGAATTATGACTATTTTACCATAGAAAATACCTATGACAGCCTATGAGGAAAACGAAGAAATTGAAAATTTGGATTGGTCGCTCCGCTTCGCTTCGCGATTAATCCAAATTTTCAGGCTTCTCCAAACTCGAAATATTTACTTCATGCGCCAGGCGTATTTATTACACACTGATTTAGTGTGAAGTTTTAAGAACACTTTATTCGTCTCAACAATAACACAAAATAAAGAATGAAAGTAATAAGAGATTGATATTTTGAATGTTTATTAATCGACGATTTCTATTTCAACTTTTCTTGCTATATTTAATAATATTCAAGTATTAGCAGCAAATTTAGACGAAAATCCTATAAATTGGTAACTTTTTTGTCGTATATAATTTTCTCTATAAAAAATAATTATAGAAGAAATAAATAATACAAATCTTATAAATAATAAAGATATTCAATCCAGTAAAATTCTTATAACGATTGGACATGAATTAATTGATTGGTAACATTTTTGTCGTTTTTTTTTTAATTGATTTTGCACACCCTCGTAACAATCTTCAAGTAAATAAGAGTAATTTCATTAATTTAAACCCATTTCTATTTTTCTAAAAACTGAATCGTATTTGATTTGTATACGACGAAAGCCCATATGTGCGGCCGCCCATGAAGATGAGTAAAGACGATTCGAAACGAGTCAACACGAGCCAAGACAAGTAACCTGAAAGTCAAGTCAAGTTCTGAAATCTCACGTGTCAACACGAGTCAAAACGAGCCAAGACAAGTCATAACAAGTAACCTGAAAGTCAAGTCAAGACAAGTAACCTGAAAGTCAAGTCAAGTTCTGAAACCTTAGACATTCGAATTACAAAAACTAATACTTGAAACAAACCTAACTTAATTTCTAGTCAAGATAAGATAAGCCAAGACAAGTGAAGAGGATTCGAGACGATTCAAGACGAATTAAGATGAGCCAAGACGAGTCGATACGAGTCAACACGAGTCAAAACAAGCGAAGACAAGTTCTGTAACCTTAGAAGAAATAATATTACAGTCGAAATCAAGACAGGTGTAAAATGATCATTGATGTATTTTGTATGAATTAACTTTTTTAAAGGAATTTTGACATTTAAATTATTATTGTGTTTCTAATTTATTGGCTTGGCAACTAGAACTTTTCGTCCAGCCTTAGGATATTCAAATGACTATGTATTACTCAAAATAGGGAAATGGAGGAAGAGAGATTGGTGAAGGATGTATGGGTGACGAGTGTGTGTGGGGGTGAGGGTAGATGGAGGGGGGAGAGGAGGAAAATGTATGAGAGGGTAGGGCTGTCGGAGGCGAAGGTAATGGAATGGCTAGGAAATGGGGTGAAGGTGGATGGGTGGGTGAGGGGGAAAGGGAAGGAGGTGGAAGGGCAAGAAAGGCAAGGGCGTATTGAGAGAAGTGAGTATAATGATATGTATGGGAGGTGGCAGGTGTATGGAAGAGTGCCGAAGTATTTGATAGAAAAGGGATGGGGTAGAGAGGATAGGGTGATTGTGGCAAGGGCGAGGTGTGGATCGGAGGAGAGAGGAAGGAAAGTATGGATGGGGGAAGAATATGGAAGGTGTGTGTTGTGTGGACAGGGGAAGGATACGTGGGGACACTTGGCGGTGGAATGTGAGGGGGTGAAAGAGGAGTGGCTGGGAGCAAAAGGGAATAGAAGGGTAGTGGAGTGGATGAGAGAGGATGGGATCGGGGTAAGGACGTTGGAAAAGCTGGGGAGGGAGAGGGAAAAGAGAAGGGAGGGTAAGAGGGATACGGGAATGGAGTAATAACGAATAAATTGTAAATAGTTTGTAAGATATGCCAATAAAGGTCTTTTTTTTTTACTCAAAATTATTCTCTCATAATTCCTATTTTTTAAAGGGATTTTAACATTGAAATTCTTCTTCTTCTAATGTATTTTATCGGCAACTAGTCCCTTCGACTAGCCTTAGGAGATTAAAATTATTGGGGCACCAATGCTTGCTCAGAATTATCCTGTTATAAGCATTTTTATAAAGGACAAAATTTGTACAAATGGATATATTTTAAATTATTCTTGAATCTCTTGATTTCGCTAATACAACATCATTTTCTGACGCTATTTTTTTCAATGTTAATAATTTGACAATGTTAATGATTACATTAACGGCCGAGCAATTATAGAGTTTACTCTAAAAGATCATTTTTAGTAAATTCTGCACATTGTTTAATAATTTCAATGAATGACTTACTATATTACATACTAGGAATTTTCTTTTTAAATATACATAATGTATACGCTGCAAATTTTTGAGGCATTCGTCGATTTTATAAAACGTTCAATTTGAAGTTTCGAACGAGTGTTTCCACTTCCAGACTAAGCATGAAGTAAAATTTCGAGTTTAGAAAAGCCTGAAAATTTGGCTTGGTCGCGTAGCGCGTAGCGCTACGCGATAAAATCAAATTTTCAGGCTTTTCTAAACTCGAAATTTTACTTCATGCGCCACGCGTATAAAACACTGAATTATTGTGAAATTAGAAATACACTAAACACATATTAAAAAGAAATGAATAATAATTCACATATTTAAATACCAAAATATTCACATTTTTCATCACATATTCTTAAGTCAAGTCAAATAATACAATGTATCAAATTAACTTATTTAGCAATTAAAGCAAAAAAATATCATTAGTGTAGTTCTTTTAAATATACATAATGCGTATACGCTGCAAATTTTCAGGTATTCAATTTGAAGTTTAGAACGAGTGTTTCCACTCCCAGACTAAGCATGAAGTAAAATTTCGAGTTTAGAAAAGCCTGAAAATTTGGTTTGGTCACGTAGCGTGTAGCGCTACGCGACCAAACCAAATTTTCAGGCTTTTCTAAACTCGAAATTTTACTTCATGCGCCACGCGTATAAAACACTGAAATATTGTGAAATTAGAAATACACTAAACACACTTTAAAAAGACATAAGAAATAATAGACATATTTAAATAACAAAATATTCACATTTTTCATCACATATTCTTAAATCAAGTCAAATAATACAATGTATCAAATTAACTTATTTAGTAATTAAAACAAAGAAATATCATTAGTTTAGTTCTTTTAAATATACATAATGTGTATACGCTGCAAATTTTCAGGCAATCGTCTATTTTACAAAACGCTCAATTCAAAGTTTAGAACGAGTGTTTTCACTCCCAGATTAAGCATGAAGTAAAATTTCGAGTTTAGAAAAGCCTGAAAATTGAATAATGTATACTGTGCAAATTTTCAGGCAATCGTTGATTTTATAAAACGTTCAATTTGAAGTTTCGAACGAGTGTTTTCACTCCCAGACTAAGCATGAAGTAAAATTTCGAGTTTAGAAAAGCCTGAAAATTTGGTTTGGTCGCGTAGCGCGTAGCGCTAAGCGACCAAACCAAATTTTCGGTCTTTTCTAAACTCGAAATTTTACTTCATGCGCCACGCGTATAAAACACTGAGATATTGTGAAGTTAGAAATACACTAAACACATTTTAAAAAGAAATGAGTAATAATTGACATATTGAAATAACAAAATATTTACATTTTTCATCACATATTCTTAACTTAAGTCAAATAATACAATGTATTAAATTAACTTATTTAGTAATTAACACAAAGAAATATTATTAGTGCTGCGTTGTTGCATAAATAGCTTTTAATACCTTCTTGTATATGCAATATTTCGTTAATAAAGAATTAATAATAATAATAATAATTTATTTCACGTTAGCCACCGTTTACAAATAATACATTATGAATATACATAATATGGAACACAGCACATTTTGAAGCGGACTCATTGATTGATTGATCGATAATAAAATAAACCAAACTACATTTTAAGTATATCATTATTACTTACAGAAATCCTACATAAGCCGGTAAGGTAATCAACAACAAACACAATAACCAATCAAACCGTGAAGACACAGTAACCCACAAAAGTCTCTCCTTTTCTAAATCTCAAGTCCACTACGAACACCACAACAAAGGTGAGTCTCGACGTATTCTTCTGGCACTGAGCGTGAAGTGCAAGGTGCAGTTTGGAGGAGTAAACAAAAGGGAAAGAAAGAGCCGGTTCGAGGTGAAAGTTGAGAGTAAAGCGTGCGCGCGCTAAGTAGACTTAAGTCAAGTGCGCACCGATTCCGGAGAGGCTCGGATGTAAACTGAGGGATCCGTACGGTTATCTTGAAGATTTGAGTCATGTGCGCAGCACGATGTCTGTGGTCTCTGTAGGCGCCCGCGCGCTTCTTTCGCTCAGTACGATTTTAATTGTGTGTGGTTGGTTTAGCTTTTGTGAGTCACAAAGTTGCATTAATTTGCTAATAAGTTAGCCCTGCGTTTATGAATTCCACAGAGTTCAACGGTTCATGTTTATGTCGGTGATGATATCATCCTCTTTATGACAAAGGTGTTGTTGGTAATTTCTTCTATTGTTTTTAAACTAATGCTCTATTCCTTTTTCCTAAACATGTTTTAACGTTTATATTGTATTTAAATTTAAATTAACTACAGACTAGTGGTAAATATCTAAAGTAAAACTATACAGCTCGCTTGACTAGTAATAAGATTTTTTTTTGTTTTTTTTTGTTTTTGGCATAGGTTCTAGCCATTCAGCCACTAACGATGATTGTATTAATTAATTTAACATATATTTGGACGTCACGACACATTCACACCACACCTAGGGGACACGACGAGAAATTATTTTTAAATAAAGTCTCCCCGTGCACGGGAATCGAACCCGAGTTTGTGGCTCGCCGAGCGATACAGCCCGACGACGTTACCGCTCGGCCAACACCTGCCCAAAATATGATTTTATTTCCAATTTCATAATATCGTATGTTCGATAAAATAATACCTCTAGAGTGAGATGAAATATATTCTAGGTTGGCAACTCTGAAATCATACATTATAATTATTATTTCTGACGTTTTATATGACAATTCCTTAAGCGTGTAGCCAACTTAAATTACAAAAAAGATTAAATCATAGTACTTTAGAGGTTATTTTTTATTAAACATACAATGAGTGAAAAATGTGTTTTTTTTTAAATCGCTGACAAACATTTACAAAACATACTTTGACATTCGAAGGATTAATTTGAATAAAAAAAGGTTTCATTTCTTATAAAAGTAAACGAATATAAATCTTTTAAATTTATAAATAAAATATTACTGATTTTCAACTTTTTGTATTTATTTTCACTACAGTTGTTTCGCTACGCTGTAGCTTCTTCAGGTGAAGAATGTTAATGATCATTAACATTCTTTACCTGAAGAAGCTACAGCGTAGCGAAACAATTTTAATAAAAATAAATACAAAAAGTTGAAAATCAGAAATATTTTGTTTATTAATTTATTAAAGTAATCATGGATTTTCAAAGATTAAGTGCCTCAGTAATCAACGATGTTTTAAATTTGTATTTTTTTTGGTCTTGGTAACTATGACCATTAGACATTAATCTATATACAGGGTGACCCATTTTAATTTATCCACTGAAATATCTCGAAAAATATGCATCGTACAAAAAAAATGTTTCGAACAAAAGTTTAATGGTTTCGAGGGGGCCATCCGATCCTATACATTTTTCTTAACCTTCACCTCCTAGGGGGTGGGGGAGGGAGGCAACTTTGAAATCTTAAATAGGAACCACTATTTTTTATTAAAGATTCGGATTCTACACCAAAAATGATGTAGGTTTTATTTGATTTTTTTTTTATTCGTGATAGATGGCGTTGTTGTCGCAAAAATGAAAACGTTCCCAGTAAACCTAAAGAAATCTGCTGTGGTTAACACAGGTACTGACCACAAATCAAAATAATATAGGACTATAAAATTCATTATTCTAATGACTTATTGAAGTTAATTTGTACAATAAAATGTCCGCTACTGGTAAAATGATTTTTTTCAACTTTGTGGCTCAAATAAAATTACTCCTCGTTTCCCTAAAAAAACAAAAAATAGCATACACACCGTAGAAAAAAATAAGGAATTTTGGTAGCATTAAAAAAATATATTTTTTTTACTAAAAATCTAATCGTATGCGCAATTTTTGCAAAAAATCTAATTTTGGCGATTCTAAAGCCATCTGTCAGGAGTTAAAAAACCCTTGAAGTAAACTTTGCATACTCTTTTTCATATAAGTCTACGTAAAGGCCGTTTTTTAGGTTTATGGGGACCGTTTTAATTTGGCAACTACAGCGCCATCTATCACGAATTCAATTTTTTCTTCGCATAAAACCTATATAATTTTTGGTGTAGAATCTGAAATAAAAAATAGGGATTTCTGTTCAAGTTTTCAAAGTTCTCCGCCTCCCCCATTCCCTGGGGAGCGGGGATGACAAAAATTTTACAGAATCGGATGGCCCCCTCGAAACCATTGAACTTTTGTTCGAAAAATTTTTTTGTACGACGCCTATTTTTCGAGATATTCCAGTGGATAAATTAAAATGGGTCACCCTGTATATTTAGTGTTTTTAACGAATTCTAATATCGAAATTATATAGGGGACGCCACAACACATTCACACTACCACCATAGACCCGGATGGGATCATTTATTATTCATAAATCTACATCAGACGGGACTCGAACCCGCTACCTCTGGGTTCGTGGGCAAGGTGTCTAGCCACTCGGCCACCGAGGCCCCAAATTTGTATTAAAAGTTTGATAAAAACAATTATAGATAGTAGATAGTCAGTCAGATAGTCACATAAAATAACAAAATACAAAAATATTTCATATTTTACTGTTGAGGTTTAAATCACCTCAACAGTAAAATATACAGGGTGTCCGTATTTCGAGGAAATGCATGGGGATCTCGGTTATTTGAAGAGTTAGAGAGTTGGTTAAATTAGGGCAAATACGTGAAATTTGGAGCCCAACAATAATCCGAAAACAGATTTGAAATATCTTTTTTTGTTTTCGAGATATTGCCAAAAAACTATTTTTTTTATTTTTTTATTTAAAAACTATTGGATCTAGGAATTTGCAACTTTTACATTATACAGGCACTTTTTAATCAGGAATTTAGTAGTGTACTTACATTTAAAATAACTTTAATATCTTCTCCAGAACCATAGCCAACTTTTGTTTTTCTTATGGGCGCCATATTGGATATTCATATTTTTGGAAAGAACTTTTTTTTCTGAATTCAACGGTATATCACACTTATATTTTATTTTGCGTTTCATTTGAAACAAAGCAACCTTTTGTTTTTTTTTAAGAGTGCCTTGAAAACAGTTGCACATTTTAAAATTCCTGAGGCCTACAACTATATTTTTTTAGGGAAGGAACCAGAATAATCACTCTGCTGCTTGATGAAGTTTTTCATAATATTAAATAATAATAAACAAATTAATTAAATATCTTTTGAACTAAAATTATCACAAACTTAGAGTAAGTGTTCGAATATATCACCATTGACCTCCAAACATAATTCTAGTCTATTCCTTAAATTTTGGACTGCCCGAAAAATGTCTCTTCTTCTTAATTGCTGAATGGTAACTATTATAATTCTTCTTAAATCGTCTTTGTCTTCTGGAATAGTTTTATAAACTTTTTCTTTTATAGCTCCCCAAAGAAAATAATCTAGAGGTGACAAATCAGGTGAGCGAGCTGGCCAACGTATATCACCATTATTTGCCATAACTTTATTTGGAAACATTTCGGACAGACAATTAGCGACAATTTGGCTGTTGTGAGGTGGTGCACCATCTTGTTGAAACCATACATTTCTTAACATATTTAAGGGGATGTTATTGTCTACGTAATCACTTAAAAATGTTCTTAAAAAATCGTGATATCTCTGTGAATTTAATGTATCTTCGTAAATGTATGGACCTACAATATTGTCTCCCAAAATACCGATCCATACATTTAGTCCGAATCGCACTTGTCGTCGTTTTTCTTCATGTTGTCTAGGATTATTTATACTCCACACATGTTCATTATGCCTATTGAATATCCCTGTGTTGGTAAAACGGCATTCGTCAGACCATATCACATTTGACAAGAAATTCGGATTTTCGTTTAATTTTCCCAATAAAATACGACAAAAGTCCATCCTTCGTCTAGCATCTCCAGGGTGGAGAGCTTGAGTAACTTTAATTTTGAATGGGCGATATTTATTTTTTTTCAAAATTCTCCATTCGTATTGAAACGTCACACCAAACTGGTTCGCAAGTTCTCTCGTTGAGGAAGAAGGGTTATCTTGAATCTAGGGAAATAAATATTATCTTATTGTAATTAAAATGAAATCATTTAGTTTTATGGCTGTTGCCTTTCTGGATAGCGCTGTAGATAGACTTCGGATGAAATACGTACATTTTTGTTTGAAGTATCATAAACTTCGATCATATCTCGTTTTTCTTGGTTCGAAAACACCATTTTTAACTTCATTTTATGTATTATGTATAATGATCGTATCTTATTGACACATCAATAACTGAATAACGTATCAATATTATTGTTTCCAAGGCACTCTTTACAAAAAACAAAAGGTTGCTATGTTTCAAATGAAACGCAGAATAAATTATAAGTGTGATATACCGTTTAATTCAGAAAAAAAGTTCTTTCTAAAAATATGAAAATCCAATATGGCGCCCATAAGAAAAGCAAAAGTTGGCTATGGTTCCGGGGAAGATATTAAAGTTATTTTAAATGTAAGTACACTACTAAATTCCTGATTAAAAAGTGCCTGTATAATGTAAAATTTGCAAATTCCTAGATCCAATAGTTTTTGAATAAAAAAATAAAAACGAAATTTGAAAAAAAAAGTTTTTTGGCAATATCTCGAAAACAAAAAAGATATTTTAAATCTGTTTTCGGATTATTGTTGGGCTACAAATTTCACATATTTGCCCTAATTTAACCAACTCTCTAACTCTTCAAATAACCGAGATCCCCATGCATTTCCTCGAAATACGGACACCCTGTATATCACGATAAGGAATTTGTTATTGGCCATTGTCTTCAACTTTTTTTGGCAATACTACAACACGTCCAAAAAGCTATAAATTCTACATTTTGCATTGAAAGATTTTGCCCGATATTTTAATTGACAGATGTCTAAAAATGATATGAATAATGAAATTCATATGATACAAACATCTAAGGCTCCCATAATTTTGGGAAAATGTAAACAAAAATACTGATCATTTAGCTCTAACTAATAATTAGGTTAGTCATTTAACTCTAAATTTTCGATATTTAACCCTTTCGGCCCTGACGGTGGCATTTGCCACCATTAAAATTTGGTAAATATACTGGGATTTTTTTCTTTTTAATTTACATATGTGTATGCATGAGCTGTAACTTTTCCGGCAAATGTTTGTTTTTTGAAATAGTTGATTTGAAGTCTTAAACAAGTGTTTTCCACTCCCAGATTAAGCATAAAGTAAAATTTCGAGTTTAGAAAAGCCTGAACATTTGGTTTGGCAAACCAAATTTTCAGGCTTTTCTAAACTCGAAATTTTACTTCATGCGCCACGCGTATAAAACACTGATTTTAAGTGAAGTTCAAAATATTCTACTGAACCAGTATGCTAAAAACGTGTATTCTAAACATTACATCACATCAGTGTTTAGTACGCGTGGCGCATGAAGTAAAATTTCGAGTTTAGAAAAGCCTGAAAATTTGGTTTGGCCGCGTAGCGCTACGCGCCACGCGACCAAACCAAATTTTCAGGCTTTTCTAAACTCGAAATTTTACTTCATGCTTAATTTGGGAGTGGAAAACACTCGTTTGAAAGTTCAATTTGAAATATTTGTAAAAACTACGAATATCTGAAGATTTACAGCGTATACAGTATATTGAGATTTGTATAATTAAAAGAAACACTCTCTATATCTGAGATAAGAATAAATAATATGCAGTGAACAAAATCTTTTTTTTGGGCACCAGAAAAATTCCAGGGCTGACAAGGTTAACATCAGTTGGATTCTGCACACGCCAAATTTCCAGGATTTTCTAAACATTAAATTTTACTTCACGCCTAATCAAGGAGTGGACACAGATAGCTGTATCTATTAATTAACAACCGGTAAGCTCATATTCCAAAAAAACTCATTATTATTCCAAATTCCTTTTAAATGAAATATTACGCAACACCTCATTAGAAACCAACGCGAAAACTAATCCAGTTACCAAAATCTCGCCCACGAAATTTCCATCTTTGGATTAATCGCTCAAGAGTACTTTCACTAGGAAATTAAGACATGTGCCTGCTCTTGAAAATAAAAGTCGATTAATTTGCGTTAACGCTTTTTTAGAACGAAAAAAAAACACATCTCGAGAGCAATTGGAAAATTATTGTTGTTCCGACATGGAGTGAAACTGTCTCTAAAGTTCTAATACGGTCAAAAGTAAACGTTCGTTCGATTCACTTTTTTATGGCAAGCAAGTGCAAAACTTTTACTATTTAAAATACGCGAAGAGTAAAAGTTTAGTATAATAAACTTGTATTGCAAAAAAAAATCATTGAGGTATTTATTGGATTTAAATAATTAAATTTCTATTTTCTTTTGATAGCAAATAGTTAATATGGCAGACGAATCATTGAGATTATTATTGCATTTAAAAAAATCAACTTTTCATTTTCTTTTAAATAGAAATATTCAATAAAGTTAAAATATTTAACCGAACATTGTTCAATTATTATACGTGCATTTAAGCTCATAGGCATAGGCAGGATTTTCACAAGGGGGGAATACAAACAAACATATTCCATAATTAGTTATTTATTAAGAAATAACAATTGTTTTAGATATTGTATTTAAAAGCAAATATATCGTATGTTCAATAAAATAAAACCTCTAGAGTGCCATGATTTAATCTTTTTTGATATTGGGGTTGGCTACACGCTTTAGGAATTGACATATAAAACGTTAGACATTATAATTTTAATGTATAATCCAGAGGTGCCAACATAGAATATTTTCCATGGCACTCTAAAGATTTTTTTTATTGAACATACGATAGTATTTGCCAATAGTAGGTAAAGTCAACACATGACCCTTTTACTTTGACGTCACAAAAAACAAAACACAGTATCATAAACGAATGTCCATCTTTTTGTATGATTTCATTACTTCATTTATTTGACAAACCTCTCAGTGAGCAATCTATTCCAAAAGAAGGAACGAGAATGAACTGACAAACAGAACAGTAAATCTTAGGTAAAGTGGATATTAACAATGTGCTCAGTATTGTATTTATCACAATATTCAAGAAAATATACATTTACAATCACAATCTCTTGGTTCTGCGAAAAATTGTAAGTGTTCAATCTCTATGGGTCCTCTTAATTTCTAACTCTATGGATCGTATTTATTTCTATCATTTCAATTATTTTTTCATTTACTTTTAATGCAAAACTTTCGCCCATTATTGGAAATCCGATATGCTTTTTCTTTAAATAGTTTCGCTGTAGTTACAATAAAATTTTGAGCATTTTCGTAAATTTGGCGCATTTGAAGTATTTTAACAGGTGTCATGAATGTCATGATGATAGAAACGTAAACTTAATATTCGACGTGCCAAACAATTGTAGATGTTCTGTTGCAAACAGAATCCAATAATTGAAAACAGATAGAACTTGATGAAGTCAGGGTAGAAAGGTAATGTGTTGACTATTATTAATGATTTCGATAGCTAACGCCATCTAATGCTTTATAGTGGCATCGTCAGTGACACGAATGCACAAAGTGCATATACAGGTCACTGTTTCGTCCACGAGCGAGCAGAACTCTGTTTGTGAAACCAGAAAACAAATATCAAAATTGAATTTGTGTTCAGTATTCCGGCACCAGGTACCCACAGACGCGTTTCGGACTTCAAGGTCCTCTTCAGTGTGGTCCCGACCCAGTGCTGAGGAATACTGAACATTTCTGACTATTTCAAGCCAATATGTGAAAACTATTAATGATTTCGATAGCTAACGCCATCTAATGCTTCATAGTGGCATCGTCAGTGACACGAATGCACAAAGTGCATATACAGGTCACTGTTTCGTCCACGAGCGAGCAGAACTCTGTTTGTGAAACCAGAAAACAAATATCAAAATTGAATTTGTGTTCAGTATTCCGGCACCAGATACCTACAGACGCGTGTTGACTATACTAAAAAAATACTGTTATTCCTTACTTCACTTTTTTATATAAAAAATGAAGTAAGGAATAACAGTCTTTTTTAGTGTAATAATCACTTCACGTAAACTCAAAAACATACAGGTATTGTTGACTATAGTTTGATTTTAATAATTTAGGTGTTCAAATCATTTATCGTGGTGTTTTACTTGATTTTTTAAGCATGTGTTTTCCACCGGTTGATTAAGCATAAAACAAATATTTCGAGTTTTTTTAAATGTTTAGGCTCTCCTTAACTCAAAATATTTACTTCATGCCTCAGGCGTGCTAGCCACAGATTTATTGTGAAGTTCAAAATATATACTGTACTCGTACTTAATCAGATCTGTAAATAATCAGTTCATCAGTTAATAAGATCTACAATTACTACAACTGTGGAACAGTGGCAGCTCGTGAGTATTTTTTGGGGCGAGGAAAATTTATTTGAAGAATCACTGATTGAGGATTTTTTAGCCAAGTGTTTTCCACTGCTTGATTAAGCTTTAAGTAAGTATTTCAGGCTTTTCTAAACTCGAAATATTTACTTCATGCGCTAATCGTGTTAATAAATGATTTAGTGTACAGTTCAAGATATATGCTGTACCTACTTATGTTTATGTTTTAGACAACTAGTTTAATGTTTGATATGACGCACAGTGTTTCGAGCAATGGACAAAAATCAAAAAATGAACATTTCATTTTAAGGATTTTCATATTACCACAGTAAAGTAGATAAGCCATTACTGCAAGAATTACATTTAACAGCTACCTCAGTTTCGCTAATTTCTTATTAATGTACTTTCAAACCGAGGCAATGATGGAGCGGGTACTTGTCTTTAATATCAGTTCTATTTTATCAATTGTTCTAAGCGTTATACTACAATTGCTACGAAGTTTTTTTAAATAATCCATGATGCATTCTGTAGCCCAGGGTATGTAGTGTAACATATCATTTAAAATGTATCTTTTGGTGTACGATTTACTCCGCAAATAATTTTTGAACGAACTCCTAAATTTTGTATAAAATTTATGCGATTTGAAGAGACTAAAACAAAACGTATCAAAACGTTTTGGGGTGTTAACATCCCCTTATTAGTACATTAATATACTTTAAAATTTTATAAGGGTCATCTGCTTCTGACTGCTCTTTTACAAGTTATGATTTTTTGGAGAGAGAGGTACCGTCATAAAAAAAAGAATCTAGCAAATATGTGGTTAAATGCTCAGAAAAGTGACCATAAACAGTGTGTATTCGACGATACATGTTCGCGTTTGAATATTGCGGGTTGTGATGGTGAAATACGTAAAAGTATTAAAGGTATTTGAAGTTACTTTTAAGTGAATTTACCAATATTAGTTAAATATAGTATTACAAATAATTATTTATACGTTATAATAAGGTAATACTAATTTAAAAATATTAACAAACGCGCTTAAGGAGTTTTTATCGCTTATAAGGTCCAAAACGTTTATATGAAATACAAAGCTAAATTAGTGACCGGGATTCATGAAAAAAATGCAGGGAGTTTTTTTCTAGAGTATACGGATTTCAAATTCAGCTTGTTTTCATTAAATCTTTAGATATTGATTGTGTTTTTAAAAGAGCTCAATTTGAAGCTTTGAACGAGTGTTTTCCACTCCCAGACTAAGCATGAAGTAAAATTTCGAGTTTAGAAAAGCCCCGTGCAGCAGCGACCCGAGACAAATTTTGTGGGCTTTTCTAAACTCTAAATTTTACTTCATGCGCCACGCGTATAAAACACTAAAATATTGTGAAATTAATGTATATTTTAACCTCACTTGTCTCGGGGATTTTCTAAACTCGAAATTTTACTTCATGCTTAACCTGGGAGTGGAAAACACTCGTTTAAAGCTTCAAGTTGAAAACAACGAATATCTAAAGATTTAAAGAAAATAAGCTGGATTTGGAAATCGTATACTCTTAAAGAAAACTCCCTGTATATATTAAGTATTAGTCACTATTATTAATGTATGTTGGAAAAAAATAGAGAAAAAACGCGTCATAAACTGTAAACAAAATAATTAAGAACTTATTTTCAAATCTATTTTACTCGCTATTTAATTTTTATATTTTATTTCTGAAAACGGGTTTTTATTAACAAAATATATTAAAAAACTTTGTCAGATTTTTTTGGTAAAATATTTTACAAAAATTTTAAAAAATACATTTTGTGATGTGATCTAGAACATACATAGAACATTTTAAAATTTTTTAAGCAACAATAAAAAAGTTCTATTTTTGAGCACCGGTAAAACTCTCTTAACTTTAGAAAAATATATGTTTATAATATATATAACTATTTTGCTACCCGTAATGCTGGTCTTCTATCTATTTTTTTGACATAATTTTGATAATTTCTTCTAAATAAAAAACTTTAATTTTTACTCGTACTCGTATGTATTAACTTTTAGAAATTCAAATAATACAAGTATATTTTGCGCGTTCTTTATGAAAATATGCAATTTATATTAGAAGTAGTGCGTTTAATGTTACGCGAATTGTAAATATTTTCTTTAAAACCAATCGTGTTGGTTTTGTATTCAAAGCCCACTTTGCTAAAAGAAAAATAAATCAATTTTATACAAGAAATCTCCGTTCTTACAAATTTTATTCTTGGTCATTCTTCATAGAGACTGTGTTAATGTTTTGATCGGGTCGTTGCTTAAACTAATTCAGATCTATCGTACTTGATATAAGTTGTTTAACGTATGTTTAGGTTAGGTTAGGTTGAAGTGGTTGTGCTTCACATTGGGGATAATAACGGATTAACTTAATTTTAGTTTAAAATACATTACTGTAAACTTGGTTTACGCTAAGCTGGGGTTGAGAAACAATTAATCAGCTTCTAATTTATTAGATTTATTTCTGCGAAATAGAAATAGATCTAATAAATTAGATTAAAATAGGAATATTTTAATTTCTTTTAAGTTATTCGTGAATTAATAAAAATAAGACGCAGTGCTACGGTTAATGAATTGAAACAATATATAGTGTCTATCGATGATTGTTGTGAGCATTAAACGCGCTAGGAACTATGAATTAGCACGATAGTAAGGAGGTTACTCGTTTCATCGGCAATTGAATGAATTCATTAAGAATGCTAATTTTTTGCATGCCCACAACAATCGCGTGCACTTCCATTTAGTTCCGGAAGTTAGCAAACGTGTACACGGTCTAACGCTTCAAATTCTGCATTAATTAGATAACTGTTGTTACTTTTTGCACACATCTGTTTTTGAATGATCCTTAGAAAAAGAAGGTAGTGTGCTATAATGGTTTATTTGTGTTACTAGAGCTTTAAAGAAAGTATTAGTTACTAATTGCATATGCAAGATGTTATAATATCGTCTGTTCAATAAATAAAACCTCCAGAGTGCAATGATTTAATCTTTTTTAAAATTTAGGTTGGCTACACGCTTTAAGAATTGACGTATAAAGCTTCTTCTTCTTCTTCTTTGCGTAATTAATGGCCTTAGCTATTACAGCTCTGTTGACCAGTCACAGTAATTATGAAATAATAATTAAAATTGTTTTAAATTTATTGAGTGTCGATTGTATGTATGAATGAATAAATGAGTGGATGAAGGGATGAGTAATGAAATCTTAAATCTAGGTCTTAAGTGTAGGTTAAAATCTGGACAGAGTTAAACAGCCATTGCTGCGCCCTCTGCCCTCCCCAAGGGATAGGAAATAGGAAATACACGTGGATTTTTAAAGGAAAAGGTTCAATGGAAGGGAATTTGGGAAAAAGATTATTGAGAAGGATGTGATTGAAAGGATGATTAAGGATATGGTGGACCACGTGGAGGCCGCACGTTTTAATTGTGCAGCGGGACGGACTGCTCGGGGTCAGCTCTCGAACCACACTCTTCACGTATAAAGCTTCAAACATAATAATTATAATATATAATCTCAGAGTTGCCAACCTGGAAACTAGTCGGAATAAATAAATGATTTTGTGACACAAACCAAGAGATTTTAATTTAAATTAATATTCATACATATATATTTAATCATGTTTCACCAATTGATTAATGAGAACATAGTGAAAAATATTTTAAAAGGTATAAAAGTAAATATTTATGTAAACAATAAATATTTGTTAAATGTATTGAAGTGAGGATAAAACATAAGAAATGGGTGTATTTTCAAATTCAATAAAAATCATTGTTTTATACACGTGGCGCATGAAGTAAAATTTCGAGTTTAGAAGCGCCTGTGTGTTTCCAAAAACAGACTAAGCATGAAGTAAAATTTGAGTTTAGAAAAGCCTAAACGTTTGAAATTTGGACGCTTCTAAACTCAAATTTTACTTCATGCTTAGTCTGTTTTTAGAAACACTCGTTAGAAGCTTCAAATTGAAAGGTTTTATAAAAACAAATGTCTAAAAATTTACATCGAAAAATGTTTATATGTATACCTAAAAGAAAGAAAATTCCCTGTTTGTAGCCAGGCCCAGATACAGCAAAATAATGGCTAAATTAGAATACCAACAAAGAAATTACAGAAATTGAATAAAACAAATCGAGATTGGAAAAATCGTCAAAATTAAAAAAAGAACGAACGAACGAACTCGTAGAATTGATAAACAAAACGTGAAATTTAATAAAACTAGTGAAAAGTTATCAAAACCAATTGCATATGCAAGATGTTATAATATCGTCTGTTCAATAAAAAAAAAATAAAATAACTCGAGAGTGCCATTTAATCTTTTTTTAAATTTAGGTTGGCTACACGCTTTAGAAAATGACATGTAAAACGACAGACGTAATAATTATAATATATAATCTCAGAGTTGCCAACCTAGAATACTTTCCATGGCACTCTAGAGGTTTTGTTTATTGAACATACGATATAACTACCACGTTATTGTGAGGTTTAATTGGCGTTATAGGTGGATTATTAAATATAGTATCTCTGCTTCAAAAAAGAGAATTGGAAGCTAACAGCATTGGGCCTCTAGAGGACATTTTTGCAGAAAGTCGATATTAATTTTAATTCGTTTTTTATATTTTGTAAATATTCTGCAAACTATTGACAAACTCAATTTTTCTTTATGTTAAATTTTCTTTATGTAAAACCAATTATAATACATTTTCTAAAATTGCCAAAAAACATTTTAAATTTTAAATGAAATTGTCGAAAGCAACAAACATACAAATTTACGAGCCAATATGATTCTTAAATATTAACAATTTCAACCAAAAAGAAAATGTAATTATATATTTATTCGTACAAATCACTCAAATTATATTTATTTATTTACGGGATTCATTTACAATATGAAATACCACAATTTTATTGAAAATAGATATTAGAATTGAAAAATTATTAATAAAAATAGTATAAAAATGTTAAAATTAATAAAGCGAAAAAATAATACTAGGAATTTGTCTTCTACGTATACATATCAGGATTTTTTTATGTCATATTTCAGACATTCGGTGCATTGTTAAAAGCTTACAATTTGAAGCCGCTAACGAGTGTTTCCAATCCCAGATTAAGCATGAAGTAAAATTTCGAGTTTAGAAAAGCCTGAAAATTTGGTTTGGTCGCTCCGCGAAGCGGAGCGACCAAACCAAATTTTCAGGCTTTTCTAAACTCGAAATTTTACTTCATGCGTCACGCGTATAAAACACTGACTTAAAGTGTTGTTCAAAATATACTGCCCTGTATTTATCTTTTCATGTTATTAATTTTAACATTTCTATAATATTTTTATTATTATTTTTTAACTAATTTTTTAAATTCCAATACCTATTTTCAATAAAATTGTAGCACTTTGTATTGTAAATGGATCTCGAAAATGAATAAATAACATTAATTTGATCGATTTGTACAAAAAATTATAGACATCGAAAAAATTATAATTTCATTTAATTTTTTGTTGAAATTATCAACATTTACGAATTTTATTGATTGGTGTGTTTTTATGTTTGTTGATTTTGACAATTTCATTTAAAATTTATGTTTTTGGCAATTTTTAGAAAACGTTTTATGATTTTGTTTCCTTTTTACTATTTTTAATTATTTTCACTATTTATTTATCATCTACGAGATTTATCGATTTAAAAAAAAATCCACAAATTGTATTATTCAAATTGATTTTGATTACTTTTTACTATTTTCATTAAATTTCACTATTCACGTTAAAGATCCCTACCGGTGGGTTGGAACTCCCACCGGGTTCGGCAAAATTCCCGGATAGCTGTAGACCTAATCTCCGGCGTCATGATTGGCCTTAGCAGCGGAAATAGATGACGTAAAACCCCAAAATAAAAAAAATATAATAAATTTCACTATTTGTTTGTCAATTCTACTATTTAAAAAAAAAATCAAAATTTTACTTCATTAGTCTGGGAGTGGAAAACACTCTTTTAAAGCTTAAAATTGAACTCTTTTAGTAAACTACGAATATCCGAAGATTTAATTATTCAAGTGAAGTTCAAATATACATAAACATTACAATATTTTAGTGTTTTATACGCGTGGCGCATGAAGTGAAATTTCGAGTTTAGATAAGCCCCGCGTAGAAAATTTGTCTCAGGTCGCTGCGCGACCCTCGACAAATTTTCTACGCGGGGCTTATCTAAACTCGAAATTTCACTTCATGCTTAGCCTGGAAGTGGAAAACACTCATTTGAAGCTTCAAATTGAACTCTTTTGAAAAACTACGACTATTTTAACCGGCTTTAAAGTTATTGAACTTGCTGTTTTTTTTTGCTATCAATTAAATTGTGGAGCAAGTGAAAAATGAACTGAGAGTTTTTTTTGTGGGGTTTTGTTATTTTTTATAAAGTCAAAAATTGATTTGTGTTACGGTATTTTCGAAATGATTTTCGGTTTACGGTACTTATATTGGAAACAATACAGCCATAAAACCAGGAACCTGTACAATCCATAAGCGATCACCTGTTGTAGCCCTGACCTCGAAACCGGTACACAGATGATCATTTACACCTTCACACTTTACCATTTCATTTTAACAATATAAGAAATATGGTGCAATATAACAAAAACAAATACATAGTAGGGGTGAATAGGTGTTGGGCCAATTATATTATAAGATAATAATCGTAAACTGCAAATACGAATTTTATAAATTTTATTTTCTGGTTATATTTACGAAATTATTTTATATCATCCATATATATTTTAAGTATACATACCCCGATTTATACGCTGTAAATTTGTAGGTATTCATTAATTTTATAAAAGCGATCGACGAGTGTTTTCATTTCTTGAATAAGCATGAAGTAACATTTTTATTTCACGAAGCCTAATAAAAACTATTGCTAAGGATCGACACTTTGAGATTATCCGAGAATTGAACATTTCGAACCAAAGCGAAAGCTTAAATTTTAAATTATATTTTTCAAATATAAATTGGTTTGTTGAAATAAACGGTCGTAACTTTAACCACTAGTAATTTATTTCCCAAGTAATGAATTTTATTTATTCGCACGTGGCCGTAAACTGCATTCTTTGCTCCCGCGATTCCTGAAAAGTTAATGATTTTTTTATTTCAAAACGAAACAAAAACGTTCACTTTTATCCCAATGTTCATTCACTTATTAATCAATTTTAACCACTTGTAGCTTATTTCTTAAGTAATGTATTTGATTTAGTTCTACGTGACAGTAAAACGCATTCTTTCCTCTAGCGATCCCTTAAAATTTCATGAAAATACGATGTTTCAGTAAATTTTGACATATTTTTTTAAAACACAGCATAAATGTGATTTAAAACATGTTTTAAAAACATGCTATGTGTTAAACACGTTTTAAACATGTTTTAAACACGTTTTAAACATGTTTTAAGCGCGTTTTAAACATGTTTTTAATTGTTAATGTTTTAAACACTGCTTTAATTAAAAAAAACATGTTTTGTAAAAAAACAACTGTTTGTTTTAATTAAAAAACAGATAACTTCATGTGATTTTTTGTGAATATTACCTGAACTTTACTTTTTCAAATAATTTTTAAATCCAAGAAGACCCTACTAATAGTTTATAAGTTATTTTTATTTGAACGCCAATAAATGTGATTTTATTGAGATTTGGTGGAAATTTAAATTTAAAAAAATTACTACTTATAAATTAATTAAGGTATACTAATGAAATTTTGTGTTAGTATTAAGCATACCTTTTTCTTTTAAATAGTGTTAAAGTTTAAAAATACCCCATTAATAGTTTTCGAGTTATTTTCAGTTGAATGCCGAAATATCAGTGATTTTATCAACATTTTAGGAACGTACCTTTTTAATTCTTTGATGCATCTTCATGAAATTTTGTAGGCATCTTAAGTAAATGTTATTCTTTCAAATTATCCCAAAATCAAATATCAATAGTTTTTAAGTTATTTTCAATTAAACGTCATTAAATGTAATTTATTTGAGATTTGGTGGTAAATCAAATTTCAAAAAATTACTACTTGTAAATTATTTGTAGTATACTAATGAAATTTTGTGAGTGTATTAAGTATTTTGTCTTTCAAAATATAGTAAAATTTGATAATACTCCAATAATACTTTTTGAGTTATTTTCAATTTAATGCCGAAATATCAGTGATTTTATTAAAATTTTAGAGACGTTACTAATTAGAAGATATGAGCTTCATAATCCTTCGATGTAACTTCATGAAATTTTGTAAGTACGTTAGGCAAATGTACCTCTTTTAAATAATGCCAAAATCCAAAAATACCCTATCAATAGTTTGCGAGTTATTTTCAATTGAACCTCAGTAAATGTGATTTAACTAAGATTTGGCGGGAAATCAAATTTGAAAAATTACTACTTAAAAATTATTACAGGTTTACTAATATAATTTTGTGTGACTATTAGGCATACTTTTTTATTTTAACTAGTGTTAAAATTTAAAAATACCCCATTAATAGTTTTTGAGTTATTTTCAATTGAATGCCGAAATATCAGTGATCTTATCAACATTTTAGGGACGTTACTAATTAAAAGACATTAACTTCATTATTCTTTTTCGTATCTTCATGCAATTTTGTAAGTACATCAAGCAAATATTGCTCTTTCAAATTATGCAATTAAAAAAATTAAAACCACTCCATCACTCCATCAACTGAACGAGAAAAGTGCGTAATTTTATCTAAATTTCAGGAACATGCAAGTTTTAAAATGTTACAACTTAAAAATGCATAAAGATATCTTTATAAAATTTGGTGTGCATAATAAGTAAATATTTTGTGTAGGTATAAAGTAAACACTGATCGTTTTAGTAATGTAAAAATCTAAAAATACCTTATTAATAGTTTTCGAGTTATTTTCATTTGAAGGGCAAAAAAACTGTAATTGACTCGAAATATTTGCAACTTTTAAATTTCAAAAATTCATAACTTAAGCATTCTTGGGTGTATCTTCTCTAAGTTTTGTGTGGATATAAAGCAAATATTCTTCTTTCAAGAAAGAAAAAATCCAAAAATACCCTATCAATAGTTTTTGAGTCATCTTCATTTGAATTGCAAAGCGTAGTATTTACCTCAAAAAGATGGTGTTTTTATCATTTTAAACAGTTAAAAACACCTAAAAATTCATACTGGTATCTTTAATTTTGCATGGATATAAAATAAACATTTATCTTTTTAGTAATGTAAAAATCTAAAAACACCCTATTAATAGCTTCCGAGTTATTTTCATTTAAAAGGCAAAATAATTGTAATTGATTCGAAATATTTGCGACTTCAAAGAATTTTAATTTGAAAATACGCGTGCACAGTTTCATCAATTTTTATATAGATATAAAACAAATATTGCTTTTTATGAAATGTAAAAATTTAAAAATACACCACCAATAGTTTTTGAGTTATTTTCATTTGAATGGCAAGGCGTAGTAATTATCTTAAAAAGTTGGTGTGTTTATAACTTAAAAAAATGATAATTTAAAAATTCTTACTGGTTTTTAAGTTATGTAAAAATACAAAAATACTCTATTAATAGTTTTTGAGTTATTTTTATCTGAAAAGCAAAGAACTGTAATTGACTCGAAATATTTGCGAATTTAAAATTCCAAAGAATTACAACTTGAAAATTTGTGTACGCATTTTCGTCATTTTTTTGTGCATATAAAGCAAATCTTGCTTTTTGGAAAATGTAAAAATTTAAAAATACCCCATCAATAGTTTTTGAGTTATTTTCATTTGAAGGACAAAACACTGTAATTGACTCGAAATACAAGCGATTTTTAAATTTCAAAAATGTTAAATTTATTATATAACTTAAAAATTCTTACTGGTATCTTTATGAAATTTTCTGTAGATATAAAATAAACATTGATATAATCAGTTCAGTTATGCAAAAATACAAAAATACTCTATTAATAGTTTTTGAGTTATTTTCATCTGAAAAGCAAAGAACTGTAATTGACTCGAAATATTTGCGAATTTAAAATTCCAAAGAATTCCAACTTGAAAATTTGTGTACGCATTTTTGTCATTTTTTTGTGCATATAAAGCAAATCTTGTTTTTTTGGAAAATGTAAAAATTCGAAAATACCCCATCAATAGTTTTTGAGTTATTTTCATTTGAAGGACAAAACACTGTAATTGACTCGAAATACAAGCAATTTTTAAATTTCAAAAATTTTTAAATTTATTATATAACTTAAAAATTCTTACTGGTACCGTTATGAAATTTTCTGTAGATCTTTTTAGTTATGTAAAAATACAAAAATACTCCATTATTAGTTTTTGAGTTATTTTCATCTGAAGAGCAAAGAACTGTAATTGACTCGAAATATTTGCGTATTTAATATTTCAAAGAATTACAACTTGAAAATTTGTGTACGCATTTTCGTCATTTTTTTGTGCATATAAAGCAAATCTTGTTTTTTTTTAAAATGTAAAAATTCAAAAATACCGCATCAATAGTATTTGAGTTATTTTTATTTTATTCACTGTAATTGACTCGAAAAACAAGCGATATTTAAATTTCAAAAATTATATTACATTTATTTTTAAATGTTTATTATTATTTATTATTTTCAAAAAAATGCTTAGTTTGAAAATTCGTTTTTGTGAGGATATAAACCTTTGGGGATATAAGCCTAATATTGTTCTTTTAATAATAATAATAATAATCATCATCTTTATTTCTTCTAAGTACATAACAATTATAATATGACAATAATGAAATGTGATGAAGAAATGTAAAAATCCAAAAATACCGTATTCATTGTTTTCGAGTTATTTTTATTAGAAGGGCAAACAAACGTACTTAATTTGAAAATGTAATTATGTAATAATTCAAATTCACTAAGAGAATTATAGATTGAAAATCCGTCGTGTTACATTTACAAAATTTTGTCTTATGAATAAGTAAATATTTGTAAGATAATCCTTACAAATCGCGCCATCATTTCGAAATCAGTTTCTGTAAAATCCAGGGTTCCTCAAGGAACCAACTTTAGGCCGATATTATTTATATTTTTGGCGAATGAAACTTCCGATGAGTAAACTTTTGTGCCATTATCAAAGCAAAGCAGCGATATGATTATTAACCTATTGAAGGCCGAGCAATTATAGAGTTAACTCTAAAAGTTGATTTTAGGTGAAATGTGGCTCTTTTTATGATTACTATGAATTACTTATTATATTACATACCGGAAGTTTTTCTTTTAAATATACAAAATGTATACACTGTACATATTCAGGAATTCACCGAATTTATATAATCGTTCGATTTGAAGCTTTAAACAAGTGTTTATAATCCCAGATTAAGCATGAAGTAAAATTTCGAGTTTAGAAAAGCCTGAAAATTTGGTTTGGTCGCGTAGCGCGCAGCGCTACGCGACCAAACCAAATTTTCAGGCTTTTCTAAACTCGAAATTTTACTTCATGCGCCACGCGTATTAAACACTGAAAACACTAAAATATTGTGAACAAGTAAGTTAACTTAACTTGAACTCAGTATCTTATACGCGTGGTGCATGAAGAAAAATTTCGAGTTTAGAAAATCCTGAAAATTTGGTTTGGTCGCTTCGCGCTTTGTGCAAAACACCTGCATAATCTTTAATTAGCACAAGACTATAACATTGGCTCGATAAAACAATAGCTTTATTTGATTTAGTGAAATACCGGTAAAAAACAATCGCTAGTGTTATCATAGTGAGTGCGTATCTTGTAATTAATCCAGGTGAAATAATTATAACATTAGGTAAGGAAGGAAAATTATTTATTTTATGCAATGAGGAAAAAATGCCTATTACTTACATCAATCCACTTGCAAATAATGTTTAATTACTTTTGCGTAATTTGCGGTCTCATCTTTCGGAATTAAACTTTATTACCCAGGAAAAACTATGCTTTATTATTAAGTTACGCATCATTTATTTTATTTTAATAATAAAACAGTGTCTTTCCGGTAATAAAACTCAATTCCGAAAGATGACACCGTAAATTGTGCAATACCAGACACTCGTGGGAAGTCCGCAAACTTTCCTCTGGTGTTACTTAACTAAAAAAACGAGCTAAAGGTGTTAAATACAGGTTATTTACCGAAAATGAAGAGTATTTAACGAACAGAAGCTTTCACTCTTTTATAGTCAAAATGCGTGTGTTGAGTTTTTAAAAGGGCGTTGCTCGGATAAGTTTTATCGTTTATTTCAACCACAATTTTATTGCTAATTGCTTTTTTTATGTGCATACATTTATTACCTCATTTGGAACAAGATTAAGATAAAGATAATTCAGAATTATTGTTATTGCCTGTATTTGTATTTTTATTACGGTATGTAATTATTTTTAGATAATTTATGGAATATTTTATTTATAAATGTAAAAACCACAAGTCCCACCCACCAAACCGGGTATCATTGTAATTGTTTAACAAGTGTTTATCCAAAAAGTTTAAAATATACGGGGTGTTTCGTTAAAAAAAACGCCGATGACGTCATACCTCGAAAAATAAGATGATAATTATAATAATAATAATATTTATTCCCAACAGATAATTACATCTTACAAGGAAATATTACAAGGTGATAATATTTGTGACTTACTAAAATATAAAATATAAAAAAAATAAGGCAACAATTAATAGAGATACATATAATTGCAATCATACTTACATGTTAATATAATAGTTACAAAAGATCTTTTAGGTCGAGGTAACTTCGAAAGGCCCAGAGGCCACACGACCCACCGACCCCATACCATACATGTTAATAAATATACATTCTTGAGCCTTAATTTTGAATTCAGAAAAAACTGTAAATATATCCACATCATACTGTATTTGGTGATACTTGTGGATCATTTTTGTAATAGGGGAATAGTTGTGGTGGTTAGAATTGGGTGTAGAGAAGGAAAAGGCTGGGCAGTTTCTAGCATTCGATCGTGGTACATGAAACTAGTATTTTTGCAGTAAATGGATGTTATCTATTTGATTATGTAGGATTCTATACAGAATGAAAACAATAATAAGATTATGATTATCGGCAACGGATACTATATTAAATTCTGAGAGCAAATTGTCGTAAGGGTAACCGCAAACAGGATAGACGTCATGTCTTTTAAAAAATAAATATTTCAGAAACCTTCGCTGCACAGATTCAACATGCCGGATGTAGAGCTGTTTGTAGGGGCTCCATAAGGGTGCACAATAATTGAGTCTACTTTTAACTAAAGAATTAAATAATAGGGTCAAAGTTTGTAGATCCTTAAAGTCCCTAGTTGTTCGGATAATGAAACCAATCTGTCTGTTGCATTTTTTTGTTATGTTGCATTAAATGTTAGCTTGTTATCAAAAAGTACTCCCAGGTCGACAACTTTATTGACACGACTAATTACAGCATCATCAACAGTATAATCGTACAGAACGGAGTGTACGTTACGTGTATAAGACAATATTGAACACTTGGTGGAATTTAAACAAAGTCTATTGTCCTTACACTCGGTATTTAGCCTGTTAAGGTTATGCTGTAATATATTACAATCCTCTGGGCAAGTCACAGTTTTATATAGTTTTATATCATCAGCATAGAAAAGCACATCACAATTAAGTACATTAACCACATCGTTAATGAACAAACAGAGCAACAGAGGACCCAAGTTAGATCCCTGAGGAACACCGCTTTTAGCAAGGTAGTTACGTGATTCGTGTCCTCCCAGCTCAACATACTGGGATCTGTTAACGAGGTATGAGGCTATTACGTTAATGATACATTCCGGCAAATCAAACAAGTGCAGTTTGGTAATTAATATTTCAAGAGACATACGATCAAATGCTTTTAATAGGTCTGTGTATATTACATCAGTTTGTAACCTTCGGTCCATATTACAGGAGATATACTGAGTTACATTAATTAAGTTGGTCATGGTTGATCTTTTCGGTACAAACCCATGCTGTTTAGGAGAGAGGTCAGACTTAACCGAGTTATAGATGTAATCTGTTAATATACGTTCAAATACTTTGGAAAAGTTACATAATAAGGAAATTGGTCTATAATTCGTTACAGAATATTGGAAAGATGCCGGTATTCAAAATGTTATTGAAGATATGAGTTAATGGTTTCGCTAATATGACCGCGGTATCCTTTGTAAAAAATTATGGGATGTTGTTGATGCCCATGGTGAATTTATTCGTTGCTCGTCTCAATTCCGCCATAACCATTTCTTCGGAGAAACTAATTTGCCCCATATAGGACATTGTGGCTGTATTTTCACAGAGTATTGGGCCATCTGTGTAATTCCGAACGAAGTAGTCAGCAAAGGCGTCCACAATCTGAGAACCTTCTTCCAGAGTACTTCCCTGCCAAAGCATAACTGAGGAAACACTATCTTGATTTCTTCTGTCATTAGGTTAGGTTAGGTTAGGTTTATATGGCAACAGCCGAGGCTCTTCACATAGGCCCATAGGGCCCGTTGTGATACCATGAGAGATCCTTCCCCTATACAACCCAATTTGAGCACCTAATGAATCCGATCAGATCTCCCACCTTTATAGGTGAGAGCTCCGCCAGTTCACTTGCGTGGTGCAGACCGAGGTACTTCATTCGTTTCCCCTCAAGAGCAGGACATTGACATAGATAGTGGAGTACTGTTTCTTCCTCCTCCTCATCTAGGCATTCTCTGCAGTAGTCATTGTATTTGAGACCCATCTTTTGTGCGTGTCCACCCAGAAAACAGTGACCCGTGATGATGCCTACTACCTTCCTTATGTCGATTCTGCTAAGTGCAATTAATCTTTTACTGTTTATAGTGTCACACATAGGACATTTCTGTCATTAACAAAATCCTAAAATTTGGTCGGATCCCTAAAGAGCTGCTGATTTGATATAGTTTATATATACAGTAAGTAAGTTGAGACTCAGCTTTTCTGAATTCGTGCTTCGATTTATCTATTTTGTGTGAACGGTAGGCTTTGAGGCGCCTGAATATAGTCAACACATTATCCTTTTACCCTGACGTCACAAAAAACGAAACAGAGCGTCACAAACGCATGTTTACCATTTTGTTTGATTTTATTACTTCATTTATTTGACAAACCTATCAATGGGCAATCAAACTATACATATGCATACGATGTTAATTTTCCGACATGCGTCGTTTTTGAAGCTTTAAACGAGTGTTTTCTACTCTTAGGTTAAGAATGAAGTAACATTTCGAGTTTAAAAAAGCCTCAAAATTTGGTTTGGTCGTAAGTTTTTCAATTAAAATAAAATTTACAAAATATATTTAGAAATAGGAAATAGACAAACTTTTATCCTTTCTACAAACACACATTCAAATCTTTTTATTATTTTAAGCTTTTTGTAAAAAAGTCTGCAGTCATTTTATTACAGTAAAATTCAAACTTTGGAAGAAATAACAAATTATTAATTAATGATTTTTTTGTTCCAAAAAATAAACAAAAGAACAATCAATTTAGTAGTTTCTCTGAATTTTATGTCAATTAAAGATTCGCTGAATTTTCAAACAAAATATTAATCTTGATGCAAATATAAAATGTGAATTGGAACAATCTAGACAATTAGTAAAATAATCCTATATTTTTAGAGTTGTAAATATCTTCACAATTTAATTGGTAAAAGTAAACGTTAATTAGTTTCATAGAAAACTAATATCATTTAATAAATTTTAATTTGAAACAAAGATTTTTTTATACATTTATATTTTGCATTCAGAAAAAGTACACGATACATCATTCTACAAAAATACACTTTGACCATCCATTGAATTCAAAAGTCCCACAAGCATACACAAAATCGAAAGTATTATTTTTTTGCACAAATTCAAACAATGAAACTATGAGATAATAAAACTTGCTGCAGATAATTACATTCCTTCTATCTTAATTAATTTATCAACATTCACTTATGCATCGGTGGACTTTCCTTAACCCAAAATCCGTTGCGTAACCTCGAGGATGGTTTACTACAGTGAATATTTGGCATTTTATGGAAATGGAAAGTTCCTGACCGTGCCCAATTATTTGATTAATAACCGCGATCAAATTTATTGAGATGATGTTATCACATAAAGTATCCATTAATTTTATTATAAAAACGTATATACAGAGAATTTTTCTTTTCAGTATACAAATACGCTTTTTTTAAAAGAGTTCAATTTGAAACTAAACTTAAGTACGAAGTAACATTTCGAGCAAACCAAATTTTCAGGCTTACCTAAACTCGAAAAGAAAATTAGGACAAAATACGAGTTAAAAAATGTGCAAAATTTACAGATTATTCAGTCACAAAATTCAGTAAACTTGCACAGAATTCAATAAATTTTAACATTCTTAAAAGAAATTGTCAACTAGTACAGGGATTTTTTCTTTTCAGTTTACGTATCCGGGTGAACAAGTTGTGAATTTTCAAATACTTCTTGTTTTTACAAAACGGTTCAATTTGAAGTTTCTTACGAGTGTTTCCAATCCTTGGTTAATCATGAAATAAAATTTCGTGTTTAAGAAAGCCTGAAAATTTGGATTCGTCGTGTAGTGAAGCGGATTATTATTAGTGATGGGCAAGATCGATCAAAAAAGATCGATTGATCTATCCTTGCAAGCGATCGAGCCGCTCGATCTTCTCGTGCTGCTCGATCTTTTTGATCGGCTCGATCTTTTTGATCAGCTTGATCTTTTTGATCGGCTCGATCTTTTTGATCAGCTTGATCTTTTTGATCGGCTCGATCTTGTCGATCGACTCGATCTTGTCGATCGGCTCGATCTTTCTGATCGGCTCGATCTTTTTGATCGGCTCGATCTTTTTGATCAGCTTGATCTTTTTGATCGGCTCGATCTTGTCGATCGACTCGATCTTGTCGATCGCCTCGATCTTGTCGATCGGCTCGATCTTTCTGATCGGCTCGATCTTTTTGATCAACTCGATCTTTCTGATCGGTTCGATCTTCTTGATCGTCTCGATCTTTTAGATCGGCTCGATATTTTCGTTCGGCTCGATTGTTTCAGGCAGCTCGATCTATTCGAACTTGTCGAGCTAGTCGATTGATCAATCGGCTCGAGCTGATTGATAAAATTGTTCGGCTCGATACAATTAATCAAGTTATACGGTTTGAGGTACTCTAGCTGCATGCTATAGAGCTATTTTGAGTTATTTTTGATTAAATAGGTAATTCGTAAACTTTCAAAGTAAACGAATTACTTTTATTTTGCTTCTATTAATTAACATTTGCAGGCAAAATGTATTCAGATAATCATATAAAAAGTTATCTGTATTAAATAATTCATAAAATAAACGATGAAAGTAAAATAATAGTAAAATAATTATAATTAGATAAAAATTTAATCATCAATACTAACAAACATCGCCCCCGGAGAAAACCCTCATAAAAACCAAGGGCCCTAAAAATTAAAATACGTCTTGGAAAATCACACCCTAAAAAACTACGCACTGAAAAACCCTCTGAAAAAAATATTTCTGGAAAATCACCCCTCCCCTGTAAAAACACTCTTGGAAAATTACCTCCAAAAACAACATCTCCTGAAAGAAGAAAAATTCATCTCATCAAAAACCACCCCCACTAAAACCATTTCAGAAAATGATCCCCTCAAAAAACCAGCCCTTGTAAAGCCATTTATGACCCTACCTAAAAAACTGCCTTCGTAAAAATCGCGTCCTAGAAAAACCACCCCTTGTAAAAATATTACTGCAAAACCACACCCCGAAACAACCACCTATAAAATAACTTTGCCTGTAATATCACCCCTCCGGAAAAACTACCCTTAAAAATACCCTCATTTATAATTGTCTTATGTTGTTCTAATTGTTTATCTTATTAAAAAATCAACAGTTAATCTAATAAACATGAAAATCACTGAACATTTCAATTTGAAAACTATTATGAAAATCTCTGAGTTTACATAGGAGTAATTGACCTATAACTGTTTTTATAGATAATTAATAAATTTTTCGACGGAAATGTTGAAAAGTAAACAGTAAATGATGACAAAATATGTTTAAACATTTATGCAAAATAAACAAATGATTCAGCATAAAACAACATATAATTCTGTTAATTTACACAGAATTTATCGATTTTCAATATTCTTCAAAGAAAAGTTAATTATCTCAACTAGTTTTTCATATATTTTGAACCAAACTCGAAGAAATTGTATGTTATTTTTAGGAGGTTTAATTCCTAATTACGTTTAATATAAAAATGTAACTTGCTTCAACAAGTAACTCGTTAATGAGTAAGATTTTTGTGCATTTCATTAATTTTTCCTAAAATTAAAAAACGAAGTTATTTTTATGCTAATTAACCCGTAAAAATTAAGTAACTATTAATTTTACAATAAATAAATCTAACTCAATAATTTAATATAAATAATCACTAATTTATTAAAAATAAATACTCTTTTCCTAAACATTTTTAACCACTTTTGAACCAGGGCCTAAAAATCCAATAAACTAAAAAAAGACCCTCTCCACAAAAACAAAAATTTTACCGTTTTGTTTTTTTGGTTAACTAAATCATGATAACATGTAAATTCTTAAAACCATCGACAAATGTTTTTTAAGCTTGTGCTGTGGATTTTTTAATAATTTTGTAAAGAGACATTAAATCGTTGTAAAAATAATTGCCATTTATAACTAGGATTTTTTTTTAATATTTTTTCAAAATTTTAGTCGTAGATAATGGTGTTTTCTTTTTACTAAATAATTTGTATTTAGTTTTCTAAAATATTGATGAGAATTTTAGGAATCTTATTTTGTTTATTATAATATACGCAGAAAATAAAATTTTGTGGTATGTGTACATTATTTTTATTTTATAGAAACAGAAAATAATGTACAGGGCGTTTTTGTATTAAGTATACGTATTCCAAATTGAGCCCATTGTCTGTAAATCTTTAGATATTCCTTGTTTTTTTTTAGGTTCAATTCGAAGCTTTAAACGAGTATTTTCCACTTCAAGACTAAGCATGAAGTAAAATTTCGAGTTTAGAAAAGCCCCGTGAAAATTTGTCTCGGGTCGCGCAGCGACCCGAGACAAATTTTCTGGGCTTTTCTAAACTCGAAATTTTACTTCATGCGCCACGCGTATAAAACACTAAAATATTGTGAAATTTATGCATATTCGAACTTCACTTGAAATCTGTTTTAAACGCGTAGCGCATGAAGTAAAATTTCGAGTTTAGAAAAGCCCAGAAAATTTTCACGGGGCTTTTCTAAACTCGAAATTTTACTTCATGCTTAGTCTGGGAGTGAAAAACACTCGTTTAAGCTTCAAATTGAACTCATTTAAAAACAAGGAATACCGGAAAATATACAGTGAGTTTCCTGTATATTTTCCAAACTTTCCGAGCAGCTTGATCTCTGTGATCAGCTCGATCTTTTTGATCGACTCGATCTCTTTGATCGGCTCGATCTTTTTGATCGGCTCGATCTTTCCGGGCGGCTCGTTTTTTTTTGATAAGATCGATCTTTTGATCGATCTGCTCGATACTTCAACTAATCGATCATTGCTTGATCGATCCTTGAGATACTCGATCTTGCCCATTACTAGTTCAAAATATACTACTTAAGTTTGATCTCGTATTAATAAATTTTACAAACTTTACGCAATTTGCTTAGAGATATGATTACATTTTTAGTATTTAAATTGAAGACAAAATTTAAACTCTTCTAAATTTTAAGAGTTAAAGAATTCTGAAGAAATTTTACATTTGCGTCGAATAAATTCTCGAAACAAAAATTGCAATACTGGATCACGCCAAAATAGTCATAATTCAAATATCGTACTTATATGTAGCTCGAATAGTTTTAGAGCTATTGGGTTTTTTTTTATATTATTTAATGTTATCATTTAAAACATTAAATATTCTCAAAAAACCCAATAGTTCGAAAACTATTCGAGCTACAGATAAGTACGATATTTAAATTATGACTATTTTGGCGTGATGCAGTATTGCTAGAACAAACAAGTTTATTTTCTATTCACAAAAAAAATGGTAGCTCGAAAAATGCTTATTATTTATGATACATGATTACTTTAATTGTTAAAAATAACATTATTTTATTAAAAACATTTCGCAAATAATTGAAATTCTTGTGTAATTTCGTATTATAATCAACCTTACTAGGAAATTCCCTGAATTTCTTTTCTTTCCTATCAATATTATTGAAATTTCGAAATTGTTTCGTCTGTCTAAAAATAAAACGCGGCCAATAAATCTTCGAGAAAACCGTTCGGAATACAAAAGAGGCGAACAGCCAGCAATCGCTTTTCTCTTAATTCACTGCGGTTTATAAACAGGAAGCGATTTGTTCATCGTAAACCGCGGATATTTTTACATACCCGAGTATTTCTGGAAGCCACTTGAAAGGATTTTCCGAAAGATTTATTATGAAAGAACTTTCTTTCGCAAATAAACTCCCTCCGCCTAAACTAAACGCCTCAACGTAAACTGTGAAGTCGTTATTGTTAAATCAATATTTTCGTTTAAATCTTAAAATAATAGTAATAATAATAGGAAGTAGGAAAGTATTTTAAACATGGAATTATTTTGTATTATTTTATATTTCTATAATATTACATAACTTGACTTGATTTTAATAATCTAAGATTTAACTTTAATAAAGCTAACTATGTAAAACTCTATGAAGATTTAATTAATGTAGATTGGTCGTTTCTTGAAAAAATTCTAGATGTTAACGAAACCTGTGAAGCATTCTATGCAAAACTGTTTAATACCTTGTCAAATTCTGTTCCATTAGTGAAATATGCAAATAAGAAAACATTTCCACCTTGGTTTACTATTGAAATTAAGCGTAATATTGCATTGAAAAAATATTTCCATCGTAAATGGAAAACATCTAACTCAAACTTCTTTTATAATGAGTTCACAAGGTTACGCCGTCTGACTAAAAATCAAATATCTAGTGCTTATAATGATTATATATCTACAATTCAATCTATCCTCAAGACTAAACCAAAAGATTTGTGGAAATTTGTAAATTTAAAAAAAGGTATAACACGAATTCCTGGTGAACTTCATAGTGATTCAATAACTTATTCTTCTCCTCAAGAAATTGTCGACGCATTCGCAAATATATTTTCGAACGTGTTCACAGTAAAAGGGTCTGTTAATAATATCGATGACACCTATAACAACCGTGAAACCCTTCTGATGCCTATTATTCAAGAAAATCAGGTTGTAAGTAGTATAAATCAGCTCCGTAACACAGATATGTGGTGATGATGGTGTTCCATGTTTTTTGATTAAAGATTGCAAATACGTATTTGCCAAGCCGTTATCCATCATTTATAATATGTCTTTAAAAAATATGATTTTTCCTGAAAGATGGAAAAACGGCAGTAATAAGTCCAATATTTAAAAAAGAAGACAAAAACCACATTGGAAATTATAGACCAGTATCTATTCTTTCAAACTTCTCTAAAGTTTTTGAACAAATAATTTATCAAATTATTTATAGGCACACGATAAAATACATGTCTCCACAACAGCATGGATTCTGTACTGGCAGATCAACTGTTACTAATTTGGCAGTTATCGCTCAATATATCTGTGAATCGATTGATAAGCGAGGACAAGTCGATGTTGTTTACACCGCTTTCGACACCATTAATCATCAAATCTTACTAAATAAACTTTATTCATTCGGGCTTTCTCTGAACATTGTTTAATTTTTAGCTTCTTACCTGGATTATCGTAAGAACTATGTTTACTATAATGGATTTAAATCAGCTTATTTCATATCCACATCTGGGGTACCACAGGGGTCAAATTTAGGTCCGTTATTGTTTAATATTTATATAGATGATTTAATCGCATGTATAATGTGTCCAGTCTTGGCTTATGCAGACGACGTAAAATTGTATACTACTATCAATACGGAATACGACTGCGCACTTTTGCAAGAAAACATAAATATTATAGTTAATTGGTGTACCAATTAATTACCAATCAACTATCTCTTAATACAAGCAAATGTGTTGTGGTATCATATACTCGAAAACGAGAACCAGTACTGAATGATTATAAAATCGGGAATACTTCTGTACCTCGTGATGTTAAAATAAAGGATCTTGGTGTTTGGTTTGACTCGCAACTAACTTTTTCAGATCACATACACACGATGGGTAAATCTGCCTTTAAAATGCTTGGATTTCTAATGCGCATATCACGATATTTTACTGATATCCAACTGCTGAAGGTGCTGTACTTTGCTCTCGTGCGCAGCCGGTTAGAGTATGCATCAATCATTTGGTATCCTCTCTACATGTCCGGTTCCTCGGTAATTGAACGAGTACAGAAGCGATTCCTTAAATTTCTTACTTTTAAAATTAACGGCGTTTATCCTGATCATTCGATGGAATACATTGAAATTCTCGGACAGCATAATTGCGTATCTCTTTCCGAACGTAGAGAAAATTGTAGTGCAATGTTCCTACGCAAGTTAATTGCCAATGATATTGATTCAACTCAATTACTATCTTTGGTAAAAATCAATGTACCCCGTCTTGCATCGCGACATAACACCACGTTTTTTATACCTACCGCAAACACAAATGTGTTACTAAGAGCGCCCATTACGCATATGTGCCGTAATGCAAATCTTATATCTAATGATATTTTTCTGTAACGGCTTTTCTGTGGAAAGATTTTGTTTTTATTTATAGTAATATATATTTTGTAATGATTTAATTAAACATATTTACTTATTACTTATTAATTATTGTAATTTATGTTTATGAATTGTATATACTTTTTGTTATTTGTCCTTTTATGGTATATCTGTTGGACAATAAAGATTGTTATTATTATTATTATTTCTCATCATAAAAAACGATGAGCTGATTTTTGAATAAAAAATGAAAAAAATATTCAACTTATACTCAGATTCAATTATTAATATATATATATATATATATAAATATCTTTATTTACAGAAAATTAACAAAATATATAACATCTATTCTAGATTAGATATAAAAACAAATTGTATTTCTATAAATCGGCTATCGACCTGCGGTCTTTTAGCCAGTCTTTGTCATTGGTGTCGTTGTCTTATTACTTGTCATGTTGTCAGCGTTGTGTCCATGTCAGTTATTCAGTCGTTGTCTCTGAAAAATTATGATATGAATTGATGAGTTGTTGTGATTGGATGTTAGTATTCAGGACTGATGTTGGGATTTCGCGGGATACATAGGTGGTTGATTAGTTCGTGGATATAAGGGTTTAAGGCAAATGTTTGGAATAGGTGGATGATTCGATGTTCTATGGGGATTATATGGCATTTTTGGTATAGGAGAGCATTGGAAGGATTGTGTAACGGGTTCTGTGGGTGTCTTATTTCAGTGATTACTCTGGAGTACTCTGAGGGCCGATCGTTCAGCAACTTGAAGATGATTTAGGACTGAGGGCAGAAACAGCAGCATACTTTACTTTACTTTATTGGTGCTATTAAATCAGTTTACACAGGTCAAGAATACATATATAAATAGTAAGATCAAATAGTCGAGCAAAGGCCGACAAATCATCTTGTATATTTGAACGGCAGTTTTGGTAGTAATACCTTCGCTTCGGTACGTTTTTGTTGTGAAATGTCGTGCCTTTGCTCGAACTTTACCTTTGAAGTTTTGGGAGTGAACTTTGAAAGAGAATTTGGAGTCAAATGAGTCAAGATACTTGGCGGTATTAGCTGGGGAGATGCGGTGATTATTTATGGAGACTGTGAAAGGTGAGTTGTTGGGTCGATGAAAAGGTTTTAGAAGTTGTGATTTTTTGGGATTAATGCTTATTCTCCATTTAGCAAACCAAAGTTGAATGCTGTCGATCAGACCCTGCAGAGTACTAAGGGCTTTATGTAATGTGGGTGCATGTGAAATTAAGGCAGTGTCATCGGCGTACAGTAAAGGATATAATGATTTGTTGAGGTATTGGGGGTAAGGATTGTATAGATCATGAACGTATATATTATAGAAGAGAGCCTTGAGGCACACCTTGTTGGGGAGTAAATGGGAGAGAAAAAGAGTTGCGGATTTTTACTTTTAGGGATCAATTGAACAGGAAATTATCTATAAGGTTGAGTAAATATTTAAGGGAGTTACATTTAAACAGAAGTCCCCGATGCCAGACGGAATCAAAGACCATCTGAATGTCTAAAAATAAGATGGCTGACTTTTTACTTTCTAGGTGGGCCGTTTGTACATTAGAGGTTAGGATGGATAGAGAAAGAGTGGCAGAGCGGTGTTTCATAAAGCCGAATTGGTAGGGTGGTATGCGGTCCGATATATGTTGTAGGAGTTTGGTTTTGAGGATATTTTCGAAAAATTTTCCGAGGACTGGGAGTAGTGTGATGGTGCGATAACTGGATACTAGGAGAGAATTACTGTAGTGAATTCAAATTTAAATTGTTATACTGTAATGCACAATACGGAAACACGTATCACTTAATTTAAATTGAAGGCATATGCGCATGACCTTCTGTAAAAAAACCATCTTCCTCCTTGGGCAGAGGGAGTCTAGACCCTGAGATTTAATGGATGTAGTTTTTATGTTATCCAAGAATAAAGTTGAGTTATTAAAAGTAAAGTGACTTTGAATATATGAAAGTTCCCTCAAAAACACTACAATTACGATTTTGTTTTAGGATGCAGGTTGTCACGCCTCGTTTCCATTCACTTGGGATAATTTGGGTGTTGTATATGTGGTTAAAGATGTTTAGGATGTGTTTATGGACATTTTAGGGTGGAACTGTGAGGATTATTTTAGGAACGTTATCATAACCTGGAGTGGTGTTTTTACCTTTATGTAGGTATTCTAGGTACTCTTCTTCCTTTATTTCATCATTAGGGGTGTATGTTTGGCAAGTGGATTTAAAGGATGTGTACCAGGAGTTTATATTATCAAAGAAGTCTTTACCTAATGCGGAAAAACAATGTTTCCATATTTTAGGCACAAACGTAGAAGAAACGAGTGCCTTCAATTGTTTGAATGTGACAAAAAAAAATTACATGCAGCCTCATACGTGACTAGTATGAGGCTGGATGTAAATTTTTTTTTGAAACGAGCAAAACTTTATTTGGATTTTATCGAGCGATATATGCTAATGTATTTTGACGGCTCGCAACAAACATACTTACAATTATTTTTATAATCGAAGGGCTTATTGTAATAACATGATAAGCCACACAGACAAAAAAATCTGTTTTATTCTTGCATTCAATTAAGCGGTTATATAATAAACCACAGTAGATGAACTGTGGTCATCGTCCAACATACCTAAAAACATGACAAGCCACATCAAAATGGCAACAGGTATTATTACACCTTCCGAACAAATTATTTCGTGTGAGGGTTTGAGTTCAAGTGATGAAATGCATGGCACAATTGACGAGAGTGTTATTGATTAAGACTTTGTGCTACTAAACGATGGTAGCCTTTGGATACAAATAAGCTATGTATTTTTTTATTTTTTGTGGCATATCATGTTTTACCAAAAAACAAAATCAAAATGTTTAACATGGCTTACCATGTTATTGCAGTAATAACATGATAACATTAACCAGAGTAACAGAAACAACACCTGAAAAAAAACCGCCACTTGTTTGGAGACAAAGAAGAGACGAAAGTTATAAATAAGTCATATGAAAAAGAAGGAGCAAATTAGGAAACAAATATTTAACAGCAAAAAGCAAGAAAAGTATTAATCCTCGTGAATTGGGTTCACCATGCAGATGCGCGAACAATTGCAGAGAGAAACTCAGTAATACCATTGAATAACTAATAATATTTTCTATATTCATTAGTAATACCTATGAATTAATTTCTACAAATTGAGACTAATCAATATCAAATTGGGAATAAGCAATATGAAATTGGAACTTTAAGCATAGCTGCCAGTTTAATTACAATCAAATTGGGAATAACAACATCAACTTGGGAATCAGCAATTTCAGATTGGGATTGAACTAATATTATTCAGGAAATAACCAGTTTAAATAATTTAGCAAAAATGACAGAAACTATATTAATTTGACATGTTTTGTATCAGTTTTCTAAATTTAGAGTATTTTTGAATGTGAGCAATATATAGAGAGTTTTTCTTTTAAATATACATTTTCCTATTATATCGTATATGCTGTATATCTTGAGATATTCGTTGTTTCTTTTTTTTTAAGAGTTCAATTTGAAGCTTTAAACGAGTGTTTTCCACTCCCAGGTGAGCATGGAGTAAAATTTCGAGTTTAGAAAAGCCCCGCGTAGAAAATTTGTCGAGGGTCGCGCAGCGACCCGAGACAAATTTTCACGGGGCTTTTCTAAACTCGAAATTTTACTTCATGCGCCACGCGTATACAACACTGTTTTAAAGTGAAGTTAAAAACACACTGAAAACCAACCCAACTTTGATATTGTTTTCAAAATTGGATGTTTTCTTTTCTATCCATGCTGTAAACCTTCAGATATTCGTTGTTTTCTTGTAAAAAACTTCGATTCCCTGTGGTCTTTCGGTCTTCGAAGACCATGATTGGTCCTTCGAGCTGCAGCCTTTGTAGAATGGTAATAAACTTAGTAATCTAGAGTGATCCTTTAATTTGAAACTTCTAAGAACGAGTGTTGTCCACTCCCAGACTAAGCATGAAGTAAAATTTCGAGTTTAGAAAAGCCCCGCGTAGAAAATTTGTCGAGGGTCGCGCAGCGACCCGAGACAAATTTTCACGGGGCTTTTCTAAACTCGAAATTCTACTTCATGCGCCACGCGTGTAAGATACTGAAATATTGTGAAATTCACAATATGCTACTAAAGCAGTATGCTAAAGGCGTATATTTTGAACTTCAATTTAAAACAAGTGCTTTCCATTTTCTAACAGTTAATGCAGATTTGTGTAGTGGCAAATATTAACAACATAGAATTACATATTTTCTTGTAAAAACATTTACACTTGTTTTGGTAGGCAATAACATGATAAACCACAATATTTTCTAATAAAATTGTTTTTCAGAAGACAATTACATTTTTGTATCCCCTCTCCAAGCATATTTGCCAGAAAGATGCCTAATGAACTTATTAAAAATGCTTTAAGTTTAAATTTCATAGTAATATATTTTACAATTTTTTTTTTTAAATTTCAAACTCCAATAACTCATTTTTGTTTACTTGTGGCATATCACGTTATTACAATAAGCCATTCAATTATAATAAGAATATATTTTTTCTTAGCATAAATGTGGTTATTTTGTGGTTGAATATTTTTTAATTTTAGTTAATTTAAGTTTATTTTATGAATAAGTTATTGTTAAAATATATAAATAAATAATAAAATTTACTTATGTAAAGTTAATTAAAGGAAAGGCACTTGGTATTGTTTCACAATTAAATCTTTATTCCGACTAGTTTCGGTTTGTTAGACCATTTTCAAAGGAATGTACAGAAAAAATTATTTCCTAAGTATATATACAATACTTTTGTTTCAGGTAATAAGAAAAGTCAGAATTGGGGAATTCCAAATCTCCTCGTTGTCGTTTACGATATTTTTCCCCATTTTTATGGCCCTGTTAATCTCCAGGCCCTCTTTGAGGTTTAGTGCGTATCCCTTATTACCTGAATGCAAAATCTTAAAATTATGCGGATTAAATAAGTGATTGCATCGCATTCAATCACTTCTTTAATCCACATAATTTTAAGATTTTGCATTCAGGTAATAAGGGATACGCACAAAACCTCAAAGAGGGCCTGGAGATTAACAGGGCCATAAAAATGGGGAAAAATATCGAAAACGACAACGAGGAGATTTGGAATTCCCCAATTCTGACTTCTCTTATTACCTGAAACAAAAATATTGTATATATACTTAGGAAATATTTTTTTCTGTACATTCCTTTGAAAATGGTCTAACAAACCGAAACTAGTCGGAATAAAGATTTAATTGTGAAACAATACCAAATGCCTTTCCTTCAATTAACTTTACATAGTGTAATATGTTTCACCAAGTGCCAGATGAGAAATTAATTCAAGAAATTAAAATTTACTTGTATACTTCATAACCACATTTATGCTAAGAAAGAATATATTCTTATTGAGAAACGTTCGTTACCTTTTTACATAAATACAATCGAATGTTTCATGAAAAGGATATCATAAAATCTATTAAGCTAAAAATTACAATAAACTTCCATTATATTATAATATTGTTATAATAAACATACAAAAGTAACAAATATAGCACGTATATTCACTTTATTGCCTAAATCTAATTTGCTTTCTTTCGCACAATTTCAGTTTGTCCCGTTGTTGTAGCAAGTGCTCTTTTATTTTTGATCTTTGTGAATATCCTGTATCCAAGTACGTAACAGAAACGAGCTATGTAAACTGATATTATTAGATTTAGGATGGCGGAGTTCATTTCCTTCAAATTGAATTTTTTCTTCATCTTTGCTGTGCTGATTTTCTTCTTTTCTTCAATCTGAAACAATGAGTTTGAAAATAATAACGATGCAGTCTACAGGGTGGTCTAATTTCGATGATGCTTATGGGCATCTCGGTAAATATAAAAGTTAGAAAAAAACCGATGGCGCAGTCGCGATCTCGTTTTTTGAGAATAGGGTAATGCCGAAAACAAAAATGCACCATCTTGTTTTTTTCAGAAGTTATGGGGCAAAATCGGGTTTTCTTGATTTTTAACTTTGATTAATATCTTGCGTAATTTTTAAGATAAACAAAAACTGTAAATACCTTCTTCAGACACTTTTTTAAGTAGAATCCAGTGGCATAGGTATTTTTTTATTTTATGCGCACATTTTCGAGTTATGGCCAAATTATTTTTTTTAAATGTAAATCATAGTTGGCTTTGACACAGTTGAAAAGAGTGTTTTCCACTGATTTCAAAAATATATACTTTTGTGAATTTATCTTAAATAGAAATGGTTTTTGTTGACAAAATATATCGTTGATCATCTTTTCTATTGTAAAAACATATTTACCTGACTTCTTTTTTGACAGTTAAAACAAACGTAGACATCATTGTTTCGTATTACCTATTAGGTACCTATCGCACGATGGTCTACAAAAATTATGAAAAGTGCGATATGTTTGAATGTTTCAGCATTGGTGGACTGCTAAAAATCCCCATCTTATAATACCTCGACTAGGACAGGGGTGATTTGGATTTAATGTATGGTGTGCATTATTAGGAGATTGAATTTTGGGATATCGTATTTAGAGGAACATTTTGAACAATATGTAGACAATATTTCATTAAAACAGCAAAGAGTTCTGTTCTTCCAACAAGATGGAGCACCAGCTCATAATGCGCGTAGGACCAGATTGCTTCTGAATGCAAATTTCGGGGGCAATTGGTTGAGAATATTTGAACCGGTTAGGTGGTCTACTAGATCTCCAGATCTGACACCGTTAGATTTTTTTATGGGGATACCTGAAGGACAAAATTTACAAGCAGCCTATAATTAATTTAGACCGGTTGGAGCAACATTTTCGAGAACACTTAAAAATATTGAGAATATCGAAGCAAATAGATATTTAATCATTTCATTATTGCAATTCATTAGTTTAAAAAAATGAAATCTTTTAAAATTACTAAAATTGATGAAAATTCCACAAGAGTCGATAAATCTAGTAAAATTTAATAATTTTCGTAAATTTTTCGCAAATTCGTAAATATGTTCGCGAAAGCAATCCGACACATTTTGACACATAGTGAAAAATCATCGAAAAGTGTTCATTAATCGAAAACATTGACGAAATTAACTAATATTGAAAAGTGATGAATTTCAATCAACATTTACAAAATAATCATATATTCATTCGTTGTTTTTTAAAAAAAGTTTACATTGAAACTTTAAACGAGTGTTTTCCACTCCCAGATTAAGCATGAAGTAAAATTTCGAGTTTAGAAAAGCCTGAAAATTTGGTTTGGTCGCGTAGCGCGAAGCGCGGAGCGACCAAACCAAATTTTCAGGCTTTTCTAAACTCGAAATTTTACTTCATGCGCCAGGCGTATAAACACAAAAAGATTGTCAAGTTCATAATATACTACTTAGGTTTGATCTCATGTTGATTAATTTTGCTGTTTATATGGAATATGTAAAACTATACTTAAATTTAAAAAAAAACAGTAAAAGCCCCGCGCTCATAATTTTTATTATTCGTTCAAATAAAATTCGGCAGGCACTATAAACCAATACATAGTCATACATATTTCAATTTCCTTTTGTTTCATTTAGTTTGGTTAGAGAATAGTTTGACCTGATGTTGCATTTTGCATATATATTATGCATAGAACAGCAGTGCTGTCGTGTAACGCAAATATTCATTGTATAATTCAATATCTGTCGGGGTATTAGCTCGAGAAGTAGTTGTTTCAATGAATATTTGGAGACAAACTTTTTGCAGAAAGTCGATATTAATTTTAATTCGTTTTTATATTTTGTAAATATTCTGCAACCTATTGACAATCTCAATTTTTCTTTATGATAAATTGTCTTTATGCAATACATAGTCAACTACTTTCAGTATTTTTGCTATCTCTGCGCCATCTCGTATCCCAGAAACACACAGCTAGCAAAAATCGGCGCTCTTAATACAAATATTTATATAAATACAACGAATGTTACCGTTTTTATTTACTCACTTTGGCTATTTTCAACAAATTGCCTAATAATTGATAATTGAATCTTTCCAACATTGAATCTTTCCAACATTGAATCTTTCTACAATGTAAACTTTATTAAAGATTTCTCGAAATTGTTGACATTTATAGGTGAACTACTTACAAAATTGTGTTTTATTTCAACTCCTGTACAAGATTAAGAAACGTACGATAATTATGAAGGTTACAGAGATTGCTGAGAAATTACGAAACATAATATAAAACTAAATCGTATAATGAAAAATATACACCAATATCATACTCTATCAATTTTCAGGCAATTGTTTTTGAAAATCATTCAATTTCAAACTTTTCACGTTTTTTTTCACTCTTTCTTTTCTAAACTAGAAATTAGTAATGCCCTGTATATTAAAATATATGAATTTATGTTAAAATTACATTGTTTTACCTTACATATAATTTGTGAAATTGTCTAGACCTCCTAAAACAAAATCCAGGGGAGGCAAGTGTCCCTTCTTGCCCATATGTGCCGGCGCCCATGATATTGATAATTTATTCTCTGATTTTCGTGCTGAATATTGTAACTTTGAAACAAAGGAAATTAAAACTACATATACGTATTTAAATGGAATTTTGTATCGATGTTTTTTTGTGCACCTGAAACAAAGAGTATGGCCAGACGAAAGCCGTAGGTATAATTTTGCTGGGAGTGTTTTGGGCTCGGTCTTCACTTACTTATCACTTTCACATGTTCCAGTGAAAGTGATGGGCGACTTGGAGGACTATATTTGCTTAAATTACGTACGTGAAATTTTTAAATCATTAAATTTATCTACTTACTTAGAAAAATAATTCACATTCAATATTAGTAGGTATAAATCTTAAAAAATTCAATTTACATACAAACTATTTAATATTACTAGGTATAAATCCATATCATAAACATGATAAGTTAATACTTATGATATAATTTGAAGATTTGTATTAACTAAATAAGAACTTTGGAGACGTTGAATTATAAACCAGAATAATTCAACAGTGAACATATCGTTTTGGAAATCGCAGCCAACACTTAAAAAAAAGGTAAGTAGGTAATACTTATTATGGTTTGCACAAGTTAACAATAGTACTTGTAATTCATTTCGTGCTTCAAGAATCGTACAAAAATTATTCACACAGGCACAAAATCTCTTTTAAATTGCAAATTACTAATCTCAAGGTTATGATCTAAAACCATACACCTATTTACATTTACTTGTAAAAATGTAGATAATTTCTTAATTATTTACTTTGTTATATTCTGTAAAATAGTGAATAAAGGTTTATTTAGAATATGAATTTGTGTTCAGTGCTCATTCATTCACCGGATAACTATATACGCGTTTTAGGCTTCAAAGCCATTATCAGTATAGTCCCGAACTAGTGCTTAAAGAATACTGAACATCTTTGACCATTTATTATGGCATATGCAATTTGCATATCTTCGATAGCGTAAACGCCATCTAATGCCTATTAGCTTAAGTAGCATCGTCAATAGCTGGCAAACTAAACGTTTGTATACAGCAATTGTTCGTCTACAACAGGACTTTATTTTATAGAATAAAGTCCTGTGATATTTGTATCAACGTTTAATGTTGCTACAATGTTGATTTAACGTTATTTGTTTGTTTTTTGCTTAGTGGGAAGAAATAAAAATTCTTGATATTTTTATTCTATAAAATAAAGCCCTGTTGTGGACGAACAATTGCTGTATACAAACGTTTAGTTTGCCAGCTATTGACGATGCTACTTAAGCTAATAGGCATTAGATGGCGTTTATGCTTTCGAACATATGTAAAGGTTTATTTATTTATTTACTTTAATTTTAAAAGCTAAATGTATATTACATTTCGTTCTTTCTCAATAGCTAATTGCTAAATTATTGCAAACATTTTATTTTAACATTTAAGTATGAGTGGTGAAAACTAGAGCTTCACGCATATTAATCGATGCATAAAATGAAGCTTATTTGATAAGGTCATAGATACATGGTTTTATCACTTTTGTTCATGTTCAAGTAGTATTAATTTCACTGTTATTTTCATTATTTAACGTTAAAATGCCTTAATTATTTATAAAATCCAGCCCATAATTTGCTTGCCGGGATTTTTGCATTAACATGTTGTGTGGGTGACAGGAAGTGGCTCCATTGCATAATTCATCCGACGTTACTGCAACGTAACAATCAAGAAATAAAATAGGAGGAACAGAGGACGTGGGGAAATTTGCCAAAAACGTTTCGGAAACTTTTCCTCGATTACAGTCGGCTCTATTTGTAAGTAATTATGCGTTAAATGTCTTGGCTAATTGGCGTTTCGTAAGCAAATAGAAAACCCTCGAGTGCATAGAGCAAATATTACGTGACTTTGCAAATGTTTGATTTAGATCTCCAATAATGCGCCAATTTCAAGAGACATATTATCGATTTAAAAATGTCCCCAAAAAGAATACTATATTTAGGTTATTCATGAATTCAAGCTTGTATTTTTACTTTCCTCATATGCAAAACAAAGGGAAAGTATTGTTTTGGTGAAAATATTCAAGTCAAAAATTTTATTGGATATATTCAAAAATATAGTTTCACGTTTTACAGCATTATCAGGAGTGATAATGCTGTAAAACGCGAAACTAGTCGAGTAAATAGTAAAGTAAAAAATTGTGAAACAATCCAAGTGTAAATTAATTTAAACCTTCATTATCAATATTTAAAAATGTTTCACCAAGTGATAAGTGAGAAAATTATTCAAGAAATATTCAAAAATGATCTTAATTAACTCAGAAGACCTTAAATCTTCCGAGTTGATTAAGACCATTTTTGAAAAATGTCTGTCCTTCTATAATTCTGTCTTTCTGTCCTTCTGTAAATCTGTCTCCACGATAAAGTCTAAACTGATTATGAAAAACGTTTATTAATACCACCTAAAATAATAATAAATAAATAAATAATAAAAAGTGAATATAAAAAAGTAATCAGTGTTATAAAATTAAATTGTAATAAAAAGCTTAAGTTTATAGTAAGCTTTTTATTACAATTTAATTTTATAACACTGATTCCTTTTTTGTTTTCTCTTTTTTATTTTTAAAGTGGTATTAATAAACGTTTTTCCTGATCTGAAAATAATGAATTGCAATTTTGAATATTTGATTTCAATTTATTAACAAATTGGATGGTTGGGTCTTTCTTAATTTCTATAATATTTGACGTTTCAATAAAATGATTGATTTTTTCGAAATAGGTCTTTTTATTTAAATTTACCATTGATTTTTTTTTTGGCGCGTTTCTAGCTGATTCCTAATTATTAAGTATATACAGGGTCTCCACATATTCATTCTCAACTTGCGGATCTCTGTTATTACAAGAGATAGAGGTTTGGTAAAATGGGATGATATACTCCTTAGCTATAATTGTACTAAACCCCATCAAAAAACGTATTTTATGTAGTTCAGGCGCTATAGCAAAAAAGTATTTCAGCCCCCCCTTAAGCAAATCTCAATCTCTTATAATAGCGGATTGATCATATAAAAAACTCTTCTTAAGAAAAGTTGTAGATAGTCGATAGTCAAAAATGAGCATTAAATGTGTATACACTTTTTGTCGTAGCGATGTTTTTTTGTAAATAACTCAAAAACTAACGGGGAGTTTTCATATTTTGATATATGCTAAAAAGGCAATGTTTAGTTGATTTCCACACAACATTTCATAACGCGAACATTTCAAAATGAATGTCTGAAACTGGATTTGCATTAAAACTAGGACAAAATCACCTTATAATGTCGTTATTTTTGTAAATAAGTTAGAAACTATCGATAGAGATAATAATAATTAATTAATTTGACATACTCTGATAGAACAATGTTTTCTTTACATCCATATAAAATATAAAGATCTAGCTTAAAATGTTAAAGTTATGATGTTTTTGAATTTTACAATCCATAAAATTTGATTAAAAAAACGCGCTTTGTGACAATCAGACGGAAATTACTGAAAAACCATCGATGGAGTATATTTAAATTCTGACGAATTTTGGAAGAGCAATGCGTCCTTAATATCCACACAAAATTTCAGGAAGATCTATTGAAAACTATTAAAATTACGATCGTTTTAATTTATACAATCCATAAAATTTGATTGAAACACAAAACTCGTCTTTTTTTACATTTATTGGATATTGGTTTTAAATCATTTCACCTTTGTATTTTGTAATTTACTATATTTAGACGCCACAAATCAGTGTTATCAAAATAGTCATCATAGTCGATAAAGTCTGTACTGTTAAAATAGTCAACATAATTTATACAGTCAATATAGTTAGCACTGTCAAACCGGTCGATATAATCGATCTGTCAATATAATCAGTAATGTCAAAAAAATCAACATAATCGATATAGTCAAAATAGTCAATATAATCGATACTGTCAATATACAGGGTGACCTATTTTAATTTATTCACTGGAATATCTCGACAAATATGCATCGTACAAAAAAATGTTTCGAACAAAAGTTTAATATTTTCGAGGGGGCCATCCGATCCTGTGAAGTTTCTTAACCCCCACCTCCCCGGGGGTGGGGGAGGGGGGAAACTTTGAAATCTTAAATAAAAACTCCAATCTTTTATTTAAGATTCGAATTCTACACCAAAAATGATGTAGGTTTTATCTGAAAAAAAAAAAATAATTCGTGATAGATGGCGCTGTAGTCGCAAAATGAAAACGTTCCCCATAAACCTAAAAAACGGCCTTTACGTAGACTTATACGAAAAATAGTCTGTAAAGTGTACTTTCAGGGTTTTTCTTAACTCCTGACAGATGGCGGAAGAATCGCCAAAACTAGATTTTTTTCAAAATACAATTCCAGCATACAATTCCATTTTTGTTAAAATAAAATATTTTTTTTAATGCTACCAAAAAAATCCTTATTTTTTGCTACGGTGTCAATGCCTTTTTTTAATTTTTTTAGGCTGAAGGAAAGTATTTTTTATTTGAGTGACTAAGATGAAAAAATAAGTTTACTAATAGCGAACATTTTATTGTACAAATTAACTTTAATAAGTCATTAGAATAATGAATTTTATAGTCCTATATTATTTTAATTTGCGGTCAGTACCTGTGTTGACCACAGCAGATTTCTTTAGGTTTACCGGGAACGTTTTCATTTTTGCGACTACAGCGCCATCTATCACGAATTCAATTTTTTTTTCAGATAAAACCTACATCATTTTTGACGTAGAATCCGAATCTTAAATAAAAAATAGGGGTTCCTATTTAAAATTTCAAAGCTGCCCCCCTCCACTACTCCCTGGGAGGTGGGGTTAAGAAAATTTTACAGGATCGGATGGCTCCTTGAAATCATTAAACTTTTATCAGAAACATATTTTTGTACGATGCATATTTGTCGAGATATTCCAGTGGATAAATTAAAATGGGTCACCCTGTATATTCATTACTATCAAAATAGTTAATATAATTGATGCAATGAAATACATCTTATAGTTAGTACAGTCATTTTAGTCAATACAGTTAAATTACAGTATTTCATGTTTTTTCTTTTGTCATCAAAGTGTAATCATTTGTTGAAGTGTTGTTATTATTGTTGAATTTTAAATTTTTAAATTCTTAGCACGAAATCACAATTTTGGCCAACCATGACATGTCAGGATATTTCTGACAATTTATAATTTAATAAAATTTAGTAAGGTTAGATGACAAGTTGATATGAAATTAATGTTATTTTTTGAACCTAACCCCTCTCTGTTTCCATTATGTCATTTTGATTATACGTGACTTTTTGAATTAAGGATCATTGTGACATTATTGTGTGTCAATTGTTTATTGAGCATCATGAAATGTTGTCTTAAAATCACTCAGCCTTTTGACTGTGATAGTATTTCATCATTAAATGACTATTGTAACATTTTGAGAGTAATTTCGCTATTTAGGCATTTTGATAGTGTTTCATCATTAAATGACTATTGTAACATTTTGACGGTAATTTCATCATAGTCGACTGTATTAGCCTTTTGACTGTGAAAGTATTTCATCATTAAATTACTATGTAACATTTTAGCTGTAATTTCGCTATTTAGACATTTTGATAGTATTTCATCATTAAATGATTATTGTAACATTTTGACGGTAATTTCACTATTATGACATTTTGATAGTATTTCATCATTAAATTGATTGTAATTAGCCTATCTTTTAAATCCTTTTAACTTGTTGATACAAGACGTTGATAAGACATTGACATTTGGTTTTAACAATACCGAACATTCTTCGTCAATAAAACGACAATAAACTTATAACGTCAATTTTCATTTGATTTAATAATAAAACAAACGAGTGTCTTCCACTCCCAGGTTAAGCATGAAGTAAAATTTCGAGTTTAGAAAAGCCTAAAAATTTGGCTCGGGCGCGTAGCGAAGCGGAGCGACCGAGCCAAATTAGGCTTTTCTAAACTCGAAATTTTACTTCATGCGCCACGCGTATTAAACACTGATTTAATGTAAAATGGTCTTTAACCAATTTACAAGTAAAATAAGTTTATTATGGTAATTATCAATTGTTTAGGTAATGGGGAAAGTGCTATGATGAACACATCACTATTTTTGCAATTAAAAAAGTAGAAATGAATCGATATATTTATATTATTTAATGTTTGAATATGAATAGTGCGTTGATAAAATATGAGTATTACAAAAAAGTTAAATAATAATAATTTATAGTATCATTTGATTATTATATATCATTACGTATATTGCGAATATGTTTATTGATTTTAAATATAACACCTACTTAATCAATTCAAATATGCTAGAATCATATTTGAATTGATTAAGTAGGTATAAAATTTAAAATCAATAAACATATTCGCAATATACATAATGATAAATCGTACAGATCTTAATCATGCCTTCAACTTTCTCAAGCAAATCCATCTTTTGTGCAATTACCTTCCAAATATGACTTTCTCGGCGCGCAATCTCCGATAAATTATCAGTACCCGTGACAATTATTGCCGTTTATCTCTTAACCCAAATTTCATCCGCGACGGGTCTTTTGTGGCATTGAGCTGCATATTGAATATTTATTGGCTTAATGACGCCCGCGCACTCGTTTCATAATGATTAGCGCGAATTAAGTTGAATTTGCAAAATTAACGTGAAAAAAGTGGGACATTGCTGTTGAAAAGTTGTAAATCGATTAAGGTTTATTGCCGGTTAATTTGCCGTGTTTGGTAAACGCGGTTATAAAGATAATTGTTATTTGCTTAACATTTAAAGAACACGCTCATGATCAGATTAATGTATTACCATAAATCGTCTCTCACATTTAAAGTAAAAGTCATTAAGTAGATAATAAATAAATACAACTTAATATCTTTTACTTTTAAAGTGACATAATGTGATAATAAATACTTAAAATTCTTTGTGGTTTCTTTTTGATGTCTTAGAGTTAACAAAATTCATACGAATATAGATTGTTTCTATTTTTAATATGGTTTAACTTAAATTTGGTTTAAATTACATTAGAGTAAATATCATTTGTTCAATAAAAAGAACCTCTAGAGCAGTGATGGGGAAACTACGGCCCGCGGGCCAAGTCCGGCCCGCGGAAAGGTTTAATCCGGCCCGTTTAAGAGTGCCGTCGTGAGAATGTTTGAACGCGTTCTTACTTCGTAATGTGACGACCCGCATAAAAACTACCTACCTACGATTAAGCATTATTCTTTGGCCCGCTACGATTGTCTGGTTATTACAAATGGCCCATCTTAAAAAAAGTTTCCCCACCACCGCTCTAGAGTGCTATGATTTTATCTTTTTTTAAATTTATGTTGGCTACACGCTTTAGGAATTGTCATATAAAACGTCAGACATAATAATTATAATGTATAATTTCAGAGTTGCCAATCTACAATATATTCCATGGCACTCTAGAGGTTTTATTTTATTCATCATACGATATACAGGGTGTCTACGCTAAACCGTTCGTTAAAAGTTTATGGGGTTGCCGTTGCACTAAAAATTTGAAAAAAATCCTTGTCATAGGGTTGAATCAGTTCTCCTCATGTGAAATAATTTCAACTTTATATCATTTCCGGTTCCACCGGAAGTAGCACCAAATTTGTTATTTTAAATGGAACACCCTATGCATTAGTCATTTTTTGGATTCCTCGTTTATATTGCAACATATTTTATTGGATCATATGTACACTTATCTCTTATAGTTTTCAAGCAAAAGAAATATTTCTAAAATGTTGACCTCTAAAAGGCATCTTGAAATCTATCTGTAACTTCTCTTAAGTGTAAGTTAAAAATATGATTTATATCTCTACTTGTACCTAGAGGATGCCTCTATGAGTGTATCAATTGGAAACTGTCAATTTTGACAATAAGTGTTCTTAAAATGTCAATATCGAAGTGCCCTCTTCAATATTTCGTAATTCAATTTTTTTAAATGAAATGCACCATTTTTTATCACATGGTACGATTGGGGGGAAGATTTCCTACAAAAAAATATTAACAACTATACTCCTAAAGCAAGTGGTTTTCGAATAATTTCGATGATTCGTTTTTCGTCGCATTTATGCAGGATTCGAATAATGCGCGCATAAGTCGCAAGTGAATTTTAGTAGGCAAGTAGTAATGCTTTTGTTTTGTCGCTAATGTAATGCGAAATGTCAAATAATAAAAACAATTAGTACAAATTTTGAATTGTGGAGGCTTCTACTTCGTTATACATGTTAATTTAACACAATAAAACACTTTTAACTTTGTTTGTATAACACAATTTATTTTTATGTGACTGCAGCTTCGGCAAATTCAGCTTGCCATTATCAAACACTTCATGTTTGATAATGGCAAGCTGAATTTGCCGAAACTGCAGTCACATAAAAATAAATTGTGTTATACAAACAAAGTTAAAAGTGTTTTATTGTGTTAAATTAGTACAAAGTTTTACAGAAATCAACAAAATGAATAAATACACCCATCAACAAATTATCAATTTATTCTTTATACATGGCAACTGCGATAGAATTGGTACTCGAACATGTAGAATATTTAATAAAACTTATCCACATTTGCCGCCGATGAATAAAACAAGATTTACAAGATTGGAATCAAATTTTGTTCAATTGGCAATTGCCATGTGTAAAAAATAAATTGATAATTTGTTGATTCGTGTAATTATTCATTTTGTTGATTTCTGTAAAACTTTGTACTAATTCTTTTTATTATTTGGCATTTCGCAATACAATCGCGATAAAACAAAAGCATACTTCTGGCCTACTAAATTCAATTGCGACTTATGAGCGCATTATTCCGGCTTTAATGCGACGAAAAACGATTTTTCGAAATAATTATAAAACTACTTGCTTTAGGAGTATACTTTTATAATACTTTTTTGTATGAAATGTTTCCCCCAATCGTACCATGTGATAAAAATTGGGTCATTCCATTTAAAAAAATTGAATTACAAGATATTGAAGAGGGCACTTAGATATTGACATTTTAAGAACACTTATTGTCAAAATTGACAGTTTCCAATTAATTCACTTATAGAGGCATCCTCTAGGTACAAGTAGAAATATTAATCATATTTTTATCTTATTCTTAAGAAAAGTTACAGACAGATTTCAAGATGCCTTTTAGAGGTCAGAATTTTAGAAATATTTTTTTTTCTTGAAAACTATAAGAGATAAGTGTACATTTGTTTGAATAAAATATGTTGCAATTTAAACGAGGAACCCAAAAAATTACTAATATATACGGTGTTCTGTTTAAAATAACAAACTTGGTGCTACTTCCGGTGGAACCGGAAGTGATATAAAGTTGAAATTATTTCACATGAGGAGAACTGATTCAACCCTATGACAAGGATTTTTTTCAAATTTTTAGTGCAACGGGAACCCCATAAACTTTTAACGAACGGTTTAGCGTAGACACTGATTTAGTGAAACAAACCAAGTGTTTTAATCAAAGTTCTACTATTAATTAAATGTGTTTTACGACAAGTAAAGTAAACAATTAATTCAACATATATACTAAAGAGGCCCTCCAGTTAAAGCAGAATTTTCATAGGAGGAAATAACAAAACAAAATTGACAAAAGACAGTAAAGTGAGACATTAGGAAATTTTAAATAAAGAGAAAAAACACAAAACTGGCTATTGTAAATTTTGATAATTTTAACAAAAACCCTTCAATCGTCGATTTCTCCAATGTCTACAGTTTGGCATAAGAATAGTTTAGATACTGGGTCTCCAAACTATCTTCTTCGCGGGCCACAAATACAATTCTACATAATAAAGTCGGCCAAGATCCGATTAATTTTATAAAATTATGAAAAATGTAAGGAACAATTGTTACAATATTTCAAAATATGACATTTACAAAAAAAATTACAAACAATCGCGGGCCGGATTCATGCAAGTCGCGGGCCGGATTTGGCCCGCGGGCCGTAGTTTGGAGACCACTGGTTTAGATGACTGTGTCCCTCAAATCAATTGCATAAATATTTGAATCAATTCATATCAATGTCAAAATTCACATTACATTAAAATCGAAATTACAAGAAATGTACATTTAACAACCCTGATCTGTGCACTGCAGTGCACAGATCAGGGTTGTTAAAAAAACACTTTTTTTTTCATTTTAATTAAAACAAACAGTTTTTTTACAAAACGTGTTTTTTTCATTGAAACAGCGTTTAAAACGTTAACAATTAAAAACATGTTTAAAACGTGTTTAAAACATGTTTAAAACACGTTTAAAACAGAATATACAGGGTATTTTTCTTTTGAGTATACATATCCCGATAATTACAGCGTTTTTTAAATTTGCGGGAATTCGTTGTTTCAAAGCAGTTAATTTGAGGCTTTTAACGAGTGTTTTCCACTCCCAGACTAAGCATGAAGTAAAATTTCGAGTTTAGAAAAGCCTAAGAATTTGGATTGGCCGCGTAGCGAAGCGGAGCGGCCAATCCAAATTAGGCTTTTCTAAACTCGAAATTTTACTTCATGCGCCACGCTTAAAAACACTGATTTACAGTGAAGTTAAAAAAATACGCACATACAACAACCTAATATACGTTATGGTTATTGGGTTGCCTATAATCACTGTTTTAAACAATTTGTTCAGCGCAGAATTTGACTCACGTTTTCTTCACATCTACATATTAGATTTCTAAAGCCGTATATTTTAAATTTTACGATATTTCAGTGTTTTTTATATACGTGTGAAGTAAAATTTCGAGTTTAGAAAAAAAAGAATAGCCTAATTTGGATTCGGATTGGATTTAATTATACGCGTGGCGCATGAAGTAAAATTTCGAGTTTAAAAAAGCCCAGAAAATTTGTCTCGGGTCGCTGCGCGACCCTCGACGAATTTTCACGAGGCTTTTCTAAACTCGAAATTTTACTTCATGCTTAGTCTGGGAGTGGAAAACACTCGTGTAAAGCATCAAATTGAACTCTTTTAAAAAACAACGAATATCTAAATATTTAAAGAAAATAATCAGAAATTAGAATAAGTATACTTTAAAGAAAAACTCCCTGTATATACTCATATGGAATATCAAACAAAAAAGGCATCAGTTTCGTTATACAGTTGTATGTATGTCGATAGAATAGATTATTTATCCAGTTTACTTATGACTTCTGTAATTCAATACCCATTCATTCATTCGCACGGCGCTATGTAAACAAGCAAACAACGCGCTCCGCACTCTTCATTTTTATTATTCGTTGTGATAAAATTCGACAGGCACTATAAACCAATACATAGTCAAAACTACTTTCTGCAATTTTGCTATTTCTGCGCCATCTCCCCACTGAGCAAAAAACAATCAAATAACGTTATATCAACATTGTAGCAACATTAAACGGTGTTTTAATGTTGATGAAACATTACTTAAATGGATTTGCTCACTGGGTCGTATCCCAAAAACACACACAACCAGCAAAAATTGGCTCTCTTATATGGATATATTTGGTAGAAGCTACGTTAATAAAATTTGAGATGACATTTCGACAAAGGTAAGTCAAATTGTTATTCATTAGCATCGATTACGAACTTGATTTTATCGAATGCGAATTCTTGTAATTCGTTTGTAAGATAACTATGTGTTGATTCGCAATATATTGCTCTATGTTTTTCTACAGACTGCGCGTGTCTAATCATCAATCGTTTTAAAGAACGATCAATAAACACAAAACCTTTACCAAAATATGGCTAAAAATATTTTATAGTAATTAATGAATGACCCTGTATATATTGAGACCTTATTAAATAAAGATTGAATCAAAAAACTAAACCTCCATTAGAACTCTAAGCTACTTGACATTCAAATGTCAATTGTATTAAAAATTATCCTTACAAGTATTGAACTGGTATTCAAAAGTATTAATTAAATCAACAAAGCAATTAAGCAAATATTTGATCAAATGATTACTCATCGTTTGCAAATCAACAAACCGTAGACAATTCCCATTATACATGAGTAACAATAATTATTCTTAGAATAATTTATACAACAGCGTTTACCAAAACAAGTAACTTGACATTGCACACATTAAGGGGAGCCAGTTCCGGTAACAAGTAAGTACAAAAATTAACTGACTCAAGATAGTTGAAAATGTGTTGGATGTTGATAAATAATTTACTTTTGATCTATGCATAATCATATTTAGGTGAAAAATTGACTAAATAATCTTAAAATGATAAAAACATATTTTTTTTAAATAACAGCGCTACATGAAATAATTTAGGAAAATATGCTTTATCTATTTAATCACAGTCCTACCTCTCAATGCCATGTTGTTATCAACTCAAATGTCTTAAGCCATTTATTGAAATTCTCGACATAACACCCACGTCGCGTCACCTTTCTTTTTAACTGATAACGAGCGCTGTTATCACCAACTACAATGGACAACGTTATTTACATGCAAATGACTAAAAATTAAAAAAAAAAACATTCTCCCATGATGCACTACAATGACGAAGATTTGAATAGCACCCAGCCAACCGTGACGATGACAATTCTACAACAACTTAAGTGCGTTTAACAACAATTTTACAATCAATACGCACATTACAATTACACAATTCCAACCAACTACCTGCATGTTTTCTCTTCGCCATTAAAAAACCTGATTTTGTAACGAAATTTTAATTCCAAATTTTGGTTGAACGGTTTTAAATTTCTTAAAAAAACAACCGCAAACGTGTCATTATTTGTGTATTTACGGAAGAAAGTCGGATGCGGATTTTTTTGTGTAGCCTATTATCATTCAACAATTGTAAAACTGCAAGGATAAAATAGTCCAAGGTTACTTACGTAATGCAAGTAGTGTGTGTTTTACATATGTGTGTAAATTTATATGGATGCGCTGTTCATCAGTTTCGTTATACAGTTGTATGTATGTCGATAGAATAGATTATTTATCCAGTTTACTTATGACTTCTGTAATTCAATACCCATTCATTCATTCGCACGGCGCTATGTAAACAAGCAAACAACGCGCTCCGCACTCTTCATTTTTATTATTCGTTGTGATAAAATTCGACAGGCACTATAAACCAATACATAGTCAAAACTACTTTCTGCAATTTTGCTATTTCTGCGCCATCTCCCCACTGAGCAAAAAACAATCAAATAACGTTATATCAACATTGTAGCAACATTAAACGGTGTTTTAATGTTGATGAAACATTACTTAAATGGATTTGCTCACTGGGTCGTATCCCAAAAACACACACAACCAGCAAAAATTGGCTCTCTTATATGGATATATTTGGTAGAAGCTACGTTAATAAAATTTGAGATGACATTTCGACAAAGGTAAGTCAAATTGTTATTCATTAGCATCGATTACGAACTTGATTTTATCGAATGCGAATTCTTGTAATTCGTTTGTAAGATAACTATGTGTTGATTCGCAATATATTGCTCTATGTTTTTCTACAGACTGCGCGTGTCTAATCATCAATCGTTTTAAAGAACGATCAATAAACACAAAACCTTTACCAAAATATGGCTAAAAATATTTTATAGTAATTAATGAATGACCCTGTATATATTGAGACCTTATTAAATAAAGATTGAATCAAAAAACTAAACCTCCATTAGAACTCTAAGCTACTTGACATTCAAATGTCAATTGTATTAAAAATTATCCTTACAAGTATTGAACTGGTATTCAAAAGTATTAATTAAATCAACAAAGCAATTAAGCAAATATTTGATCAAATGATTACTCATCGTTTGCAAATCAACAAACCGTAGACAATTCCCATTATACATGAGTAACAATAATTATTCTTAGAATAATTTATACAACAGCGTTTACCAAAACAAGTAACTTGACATTGCACACATTAAGGGGAGCCAGTTCCGGTAACAAGTAAGTACAAAAATTAACTGACTCAAGATAGTTGAAAATGTGTTGGATGTTGATAAATAATTTACTTTTGATCTATGCATAATCATATTTAGGTGAAAAATTGACTAAATAATCTTAAAATGATAAAAACATATTTTTTTTAAATAACAGCGCTACATGAAATAATTTAGGAAAATATGCTTTATCTATTTAATCACAGTCCTACCTCTCAATGCCATGTTGTTATCAACTCAAATGTCTTAAGCCATTTATTGAAATTCTCGACATAACACCCACGTCGCGTCACCTTTCTTTTTAACTGATAACGAGCGCTGTTATCACCAACTACAATGGACAACGTTATTTACATGCAAATGACTAAAAATTAAAAAAAAAAACATTCTCCCATGATGCACTACAATGACGAAGATTTGAATAGCACCCAGCCAACCGTGACGATGACAATTCTACAACAACTTAAGTGCGTTTAACAACAATTTTACAATCAATACGCACATTACAATTACACAATTCCAACCAACTACCTGCATGTTTTCTCTTCGCCATTAAAAAACCTGATTTTGTAACGAAATTTTAATTCCAAATTTTGGTTGAACGGTTTTAAATTTCTTAAAAAAACAACCGCAAACGTGTCATTATTTGTGTATTTACGGAAGAAAGTCGGATGCGGATTTTTTTGTGTAGCCTATTATCATTCAACAATTGTAAAACTGCAAGGATAAAATAGTCCAAGGTTACTTACGTAATGCAAGTAGTGTGTGTTTTACATATGTGTGTAAATTTATATGGATGCGCTGGTGGTACTAAGCCGACTAAACGTCCGTCTTTCGGTGCGACACGAACGGTATTTTTTCGGAAAAATATTAATAAGTGATAAAGGAATAATTTCGCGATACATATTTATAAGTGTGAAAAAGTCGGACGAAAAAGAGTCAGTGCGCGTTCGAATAATGCGCCGACATGACTTACCTACTAGCGGTTTTTCTGCTCATTATTATCAACGTGTGTTCTTCTAAAGGTCTAATATTTTTTGCAAAACTTAATAAAGCAGTTTTACAAATAATAATTCTTTAATAGTTTATTTTAGTGTTCATTTTAATTGACAAATCGACGACGAAAAAATGGATAATTGTTCTTTTAAGTATTCTTCTGTTATGAATTTCAATTGTTTTTCTAAAGACCACAAACTTTTTTTGTTTTTATGGTCACAGGAAGCTTTTAATTCTTTAATCTCTTGTTATTACCAATTACCTTAGAATTTTATGAGGTTCAAGCGTAGTTGATAATTTCATTTATTATCATTCTTAACTTTGGTTAATTCCTAAAAGTGATTAGTTTAAGACCATTAGATTATTTCCAATTTTCGTAGCCTTTCTTTGTCAATTGTCAAAACCAATAAAGTACAAACTTCCATCCATTACATTCAACTTTTTTAATTGCCAAAACCAATAAAACACATACTTTCATTAATTATATTCAACTTTGTTTTATCGTTTAAATATTTTTAGGTGCCATCCTTACTAATTGTCCCAAAAATGATATACAATTCGAAAAAGTGATCGGTTTGAGACCATCGAATAACTTTCATCCGCTGTTGCTTCAAGAAAATCGTGGCAATCAACCGTTGACTTTAGACTGCTTAGAAAAGTGCGCCAAAAACGATGAGTGTCTTAGTTTCGTGCTGTTTTACAAGAACTCTAGCTGTTACTGGTTTAGAAACGAAGTGCATCGTCTACAAGAAGAGGAAAGTGTTTTGGACGCGAATGCGGCGTGGTTTGCGAAAACTTGTTTGAATGGTAAGTCGAAATTTAAGGAGTATTTCACAGAAATCCATTATTTTTGAATGCATTTAAAAAAAAGTCTTATTATAGGTCGATGTTTTATTTTAGTTCAAAGTTTTAGCAAATAGTTTTAAGGATCCACTAAGCATTATAGATAAACGAAAATTATTTTTACAAAGTGTTGACTCAAAATTGTCTTAATGCATTTGCTTAAAAAAATTCCTAGGTTTTGCTGTGATTTTTTTATATTTTGGTTTATTCAAAACAAACGCTAAAAATTGTAAATGATCTTCAGATATCTAGAAAAACTATTGAATTCTAATTGTCGATAAAGATCACTTATTTATAAAAAATAATTTAAAGGTTTCGAGATTATTTACTAGTGAAGCAGACAATTTTGGGTCAATGATTTTTAAAAAAATGTAACTAAGGGAGGCTTTTCTTTGTCACATGAGGTGGTGTCGCTTAGCGTCCCTGCACTGCGGTCTCCGTGGTCCTTTTGTGCGCCTCTGGATGGCTTTATATGTTTATAATATTTATAAACACTTTCTTGACTTGCTTAAATCTTTTAAAAATTAATAAAATTTGGAAAGTATAGATGATTTTTTTAAAGATTTTACAAAGAATATATTTTTGTGAAATCCTAACAAAATCATATATTTTTGTCATTATTACATACATACAACGTGAGTCACATATTTACCCAAGAAATAAGAAATGTAAACTAGTTTGTTTTTCATCTACAAACAGTTTGAATGGAATAAAATAATAATATGATTAAATACATTTAATCATAATATGATTAAATGTATTTAATCATATTATAATTAAATGTATTTAATCATATTATGATTAAATGTATTTAATCATATTATAATTAAATGTATTTAATAATATGATTAAATGCATTTAATTATAATATGATTAAATACATTTAACTTAATCTTAAACTAATCACTTTTAACTTAATCAGTGATTAGTGTTTCTTAAAAACACAACAATGTTGTTTAAAAATTGTTTACAGAACCGCATGTTGATGAAAGAGGCATGCATATTCTTAACATTATAAATTTATAAGCTTGCAATATTCTATAACTTTGACTAAATCAGCAGTTTAAATAATGATTAGTGGATGATTAACTTTAATCAGTCAGGATGCAAATTAGCCAAAATATTTCATATTTAATCATATTTATTTTAAAGAATAACAAATTGTATGTGAATCGGGCAATTTTTCCAGCACCAATTCCGGCGCTTTCGCCATTTTTGATAATTAATTCACCTATTATGTTTAATGAAAAATGATACACATTCTTTCAATTGCCGATTGCACAATTATGTCTAAAGTATTGTGATCGATCAATCTGCTATGTTACGCGACCAAACCAAATTGTTAGGCTTTTCTAAACTTGAAATATCTACTTCATGCTTAATCAAGGAGTAAAAAATACTATTTAGAAAATTCGAATCAAACGATATTAAAATTAAGACTTCTTGCACAACATATCTCCCATCTAACGTAACGAGTGTCATTGTTTTCTAACCTAACAACATTGACTATCATCATTATCATTTATAAAAATGGACAATTGTAAGAAAATATTGTGATTGTGTGATTGTGATAAGTGACAAATAAGTGAGAAAATTATTCAAGAAAGAAAATATTGCATTTATTATTTTCTCTCATTTATGTAATTTTTTTATAAAACGTCAAGATTATTAAAAGTAGACAAGAAATGTCAAAATCAAGAAATAATAAACAAATACCTCAACATCTTAAATTATAATATTTTATTTTAAGATTTTAAATAATAATAATTATTATGTTGAATCACATTGTCAAAACTAATTAACGTAAACAAAAATCTTTAAAATCGTTAAATTTAACACAAATTGACAAACGTAAAAAAACAATTTTCACAGGAACAATGACAAATTTAATAAAAAAATATGTATACTAGTACCGTGCGATAGAAAAAACATGATTTAGAGTAGGCTTTAAATTTTAAATTAGATTAGCACTACTGACTGCTAACACATAGTTTACCATAATGTATTTTATCATTCAATTAGCATTTTGGAGTAGAAAAAACCTAATCTTCACAAAACTAATAATATTTTCCAATTTGTCAACAGGAATACTTTGAGAACTTGAACAACCTTGTTCAATAATATTCAGATTTGTTTGATTAGACGTTTAAAAAACAAGGTTTAAAAAATCTTGTTAGGTTACTAAGACTAGTAATTTAGATACAAAAAATAATTTGTTTTTGGTTAATTTGTATCTGACTGAACTATGTGTGAAATACAGAGTGCATGCCTTTGAAAAAAATATACGTCTGAAACGAAAATGAGAGAATTTTGTATTGTTTTATGCCTTTTGTTTGTGATTATCATGTGTAATTATACTTATTTTTTTTAAAATTATCAGAATTCCAACCGAATGAAATGATTGATTAGCTCTGGCCTTTATGTAAAAAAAAAAATATGTACGTATTCTTTATTAATCTATCGTTGAATATTTCAAATATACGAGTTTATTTTTATTGTTACTCATAGTTAATTATATTTGTTTATTTTAATTCTATTTTTAGTAATGAATAAGTAAAGTACAGTAAAACGCACTTCAATAATAAATATAAATATAAATTTGCATTTTTTTTCTAAATGAATAAATTGCATCATTTTCTAACGAAATGCCTAATTGCCTAATCAACACAATCAGAAACAGAAATTACATCTAATAAAGGAGGAATAAATAAATAATTATAATAAAGGACCTTAAGAGGAGTTAATGGAACTTAAGCAGTCTTTTAAAACAGTTAAATTACGGCGTTAAATTACATTTATGTTCAAATCATCGACAGTTTATTTTAATACAAATTTAATATGAGTTTATCTTATATGGCGTAAAAAAAATTGGCAGTCATAGTTTGCTATTCTTAAATCTTGGAATCATTTACTTTGTAGAAAATATAGGAACCACTTTTTTTTTCCTGTGGGGGCCGTCTTCCTTTCGGATCCAGATGTACTGCAGCCTAGGTGACTTATTGTACTGCCCCAATATTATTACACTCACGCAACTATTCCGAACTCGATGCCCTGCACTAGCTTGTGCAGGTCCTTCAGAGGTTGCGCGTGGAAATCATTTGGTTCCATTTGTCTATTCCCAAATATGAGCCGTCTTTTGCTCTCCAGTGCATTGCACCTGCACAGAACGTGCATTGCTGTTTCCGGTGCCGTATTACAGAGGCGACAGTTGGTGTCGCCGTTGTATAGCCCGATTTTCCTCAGATGCTCTTTAACAGTCATGTGGCCTGTGAGCAGTCCTATGGTTGTTTTCAGCTGTGCCCTACTCAATGTTAGTAGTCCTGCAGCTTGGCTTGAGTTAGGCCCTTTTATAGTAAGGCCTATGGTTAAGGCCTGGTCGTTTTCCCAGTATTCCTTGTGTTTGTTGCGAGTCCACTTCCTGACTTCGGGTCCCATAAATGAAATGGTGGCTCCCTGCCTTGCTAGCTCGTCAGCTTTTTCATTACCCGCAATACCACAGTGACAGTGACAAGCGTAACCTTGTTCTGTCTCGCTAGGTCATTCAGGGTATTGAAGCATTCCAATACCAGTTTGGATGAAGTCTTTTGACTCTGGAGAGCCTTCAGTGCCGCCTGGCTATCGGACATGATATAGATTTGCCTGTTTTGACAGTCCTTCTCTATGTTGGTTCTCGCACATTCTATGATTGCGAATATTTCTGCTTGAAAGACTGATGCCAGGCTATCCAATGGTTGAGCATAGCCTGTCCTCATGTTTTCATTATAGATTCCTGATCCAGTACCTGTGGTTGATTTAGAACCGTCCATGTACCAGATCACACTTTGTTTGTGTATATCTTCCCTAAAGCCGTTCCATTCGTTGCGGTCTGGAATAGTGACTTTAAAGAGTGAATTTTCAAGATATCTGACTACCATATGATCCGACCTCATTTGCAGGAGAGGTCCCCCTATGTCTGTCAAGAGTCTTCTGTGTGGGGTATCAACTCTTACGTTGACCGATGATAATTGCAGCCTACAGAGTGCCAGTCTTGCCTCCCCCACTATCAGAATATGAAGTGGTGTGAGGTCTAGAACCGTCTCCATGGCTGCAGTGGGCGTAGTTCTCATAGCCCCCGTTATGCTAATACAAGCAAGTCTTTGAACCTTGCTGAGTATTTGTATGGTTGTATGCTGTGTGGCTTTAGGCCACCATACCAAAGCAGCATACATGATTGCGGGTCTGATTTTTGAGATTTGAGGGGTCCAGGTCAGTTTGGAGTCAAAGATTACTCCTAGGTACTTCACCTCACCCGACATTTTCAGGTTGCCACCATTTAGAAAGAGCGGTCCAAGGCCCGCCAGTTTCCTCCTGCGTGTAAATGGTACCAGGGTGGTCTTCGAGGGTGAGACTTTAAGTCCTTCTCTAGCACACCATTTGCTCACCACGTTCAGTGCACGTTACATACGCTCTCTGATCGTGTTGTTAAATTTTCCCTCAACGAGTATGACTAGGTCATCCGCGTATCCTAGGGAAGAGTATCCCTCGTTGCTGAGATCCACTAGCAGGCCATCCATGACCAGGTTCCACAGCAGGGGTGAGAGAACTCCTCCCTGCGGACAACCACCGGCCACCCTGGATGCTAGTGTATGGTCAGCGAACGTTGTGTAGACCATCCTTTGTCTTAGCATACAGTCTATCCACCTGCAGCTAATTTTCTCCAACCCCCGCTTTCTCAGGGCAGCAGTTATAGAGTTAAAGGCTGTATTGTCAAATGCAGGGAACCACTTAATATCCAGTCAATTCTAAAATCATTTTAATCAGCCATTGTTTTTATTAAATTTAATTTAAAACACATTTGTGCATGTTTCTGCTACCAGGGTCATTTTAGAGGAAAAGTACAAGAGTAACCAAAATTTAATTAATTGTTGTATGCAGAACAACGGCAAAGTATTGTTTTCCCGAAATTTTCAAATCAAAAATTTTATTGGAGACCAAAAATGTCTGTCTGCCCTTCTGTCCTTCTGTCGCCACGATAAAGTCTAAACCGATTGAACAGTTAAGATGACACTATAAACTTTAGCTTTTTATTAAAATAGTAGTATCCAATCACCTTTTGGTGAAAACCAGAAGTGGTTTACTCTTACCATTTTTTGGATTTTCTACCCATATTATTGTTTTCCTTTATGACACTTGCGACACACATTTTGATAGTTGTGAGATATTTTAAAGTAACGTGTGTTAAAGCACTGAACGGGCCGGACTCTGACCCGAACCGACCCGGTACCGGGCCGGGCCGGGCTTCCAATTCAAAATATGAGATCGGGCCGGGCCTGACTGTTTTTTTAAAGTTTGTTTTTATTTTTAATTGCAAACTATATCTATAAACAAGTAAATATATATTTACAAGTGTGATAAACTTTTATTAACTAGTATTTTGAAACTCTGTGAACATTTTAAATCATCCAGACTAAAATATTGACTGGGCCGGGCCGGGCCGGGATGGACCTGTTCTATTATTTACCCGGGCTGGGCCGGGCCGGGCTCAAGTCAATTATTTCATTGCTAGCGGGCTGGGCCAAAAAAAATCGGCCCGTGTAGGGCTCTAACGGGTGTCTTCCACTCCCAGTCTAAGCATGAAGTAAAATTTCGAGTTTAGAAAAGCCCCGTGAAAATTTGTCTCGGGTCGCGCAGCGACCCGAGACAAATTTTCACGGGGCTTTTCTAAACTCGAAATTTTACTTCATGCGCCACGCGTATAAACCAGTGATTTAAAATAAAGTTGAAAATATATACTGCTAAGATATGATTGATATTTACTAAGATAGAGCGAAAAAATGCAAAAAATATTAATTTTGGAAAAGTGTCTCAAACTATATTTTTTTGTACTTTTATTATTATCACATTTACAAAAGATAATAATAAAAGTAGAAAAAAATATAGTTCGAGACACTTTTCCATATAATTAATATTTAAATCATTATATCTACAACGAGGACAGTGCTATGATGGATACATTACCAATATTTATACAATCACTAGGAGCTGAACCGAAATCCGCGAAACGTTATTTTTTCCATAATGCAAACCTGAACCGAACCGATATATGTATATTTCAGTGACGGCTCGTCAGGGACAGCAGAGTCGGCCGGGCCGTACCGTTAAATTTTATTAAACAAAAATTATAAATTTGTATTTTCTCAGAAATAAATATTGCGTATTATCTATAATAAATATATAACAGGCTAATAAGTAGTAATAATAATAAGCAATCAGTATAAGGCTGATAAATGCGGGAATTTATTTTCATTTAATATATGTTTACTAAGCAACTTCGTATCTGCAAAATCGGCTAGCCGTAGATTTTCAGATTATGAAGATTAATGCAAGTGCTACGTCGTCAAGAGTGTCAGTGCAGTTTCTGTGGTTACATTTTTTCTGCAGCGTGAACGTACGTCCGCAAATGGTTTACTCGAGTACCGCAAATTTGCCGGGGCCCTACTCGCCGTTCTTTCATACAATACACCGATACACGTTACGTTATAGATCACAGATTTTTATTCTAGAACTAGTGGATTTATTATTTATCAATGTATTTTTGATTATTTTCATATTATTCAATTTTAAAAGTAAAATACCTATTTTACAAATTGGTCATTAAGGCCAACAATTGACCGGTATTAAAAAACAGTTAAGAGATATTCGTCTAAAATTTTATTTCAGAAATCAAAACATATCTCGCATTTTTAAATATCGTTAACAGACGTAATTTAAAAATGCAAACAATAATTAAATAATTCCCTAATTGTAATTTACAAAATATTACCTAGGTATTTTCGGTAAATTATGTGAAATATAACAGTGTATAATTATAATCAGAGCTGGGACGAATCCTCGTAAAAAAGATTCGAATCACGAATCCGAATCACCTAATATGATTCGAATCACGAATACTCGAATAAAGGATTGGTAAGAGATAAATATGATTCGAATCAACGATTCGAATCCTGTTTTTTCGAATCACGAATACAAATCCTTTAAGAATAACTTTGAATGTATTCTTTCTTTGCAACAATTAACATATAAATATCGTTACCAGTTGTTTTAACAAAAATATTAAAAACCTAATTATTTATTATTAACACTGAACATCGTTGATAATAGACTAAATACCTAATTCCCTGTTACTCTGATTAAAGATGTATTTGTGTGCTTCTGAACTTCACTTCAAATCTTTAAGTTACAAGTTACTAGTTACTTTAAACTTGTGTTTGATTTATATTATGTATATTCACATCCCACTTGTTATATTTTTGTGGAACATTATTGTTGCGTTAAAGTTCTATATATATGTATACACTATTGTAAAAGGTGAAACCGTTAAATAAATAAATCAGTGTTTTGTACGCGTGGCGCATGAAGTAAAATTTCGAGTTTAGAAAAGCCCGAAAATTTGTCTCGGGTCGCTGCGCGACCCTCGACAAATTTTCACGGGGCTTTTCTAAACTCGAAATTTTACTTCATGCTTAGCCTGGGAGTGGAAAGACCCGTTCAAAACTTCAAATTGAACTCTATTATAAAATCGACGAATGCCTGAAAATTACGCAATTAAAAAATTCACTGAATATCATTAAAACCGGGATAGTCAGAGAAAAGTCATGGAATTATATTCAAATTGACCAAAACAGTAACAAAAAAGCCATATGATATTATTAAATTTGTCAAAATCAGCAGGCAACTTACAAAACACGCAACAGTTTATAAAATTAACTTAAATATTGACAAAAACAGTGAAAACAATTTAACAAAATGGGGGTTTCCCACAGAAGAAAGTTATATTAAAAGGCCAGAGAAAAAATGTTTAACCTGGGAAATGTCGGAAAAATTTAACATTTCAGATTGTGGCTACCATGTCAGTTTTACTTCAAATAATATTAAACAAAATTTTGAAAACTAGATTATTATCTTTAAAAACATTTTCAGTCATTTGATGTTCTTATTAAAGCATTCAGTTTGAAGTTTCGAACGAGCGTTTCCACTCCCAGACTAAGCATGAAGTAAAATTTCGAGTTTAGAAAAGCCCCGTGAAAATTTGTCGAGGGTCGCGCAGCGACCCGAGACAAATTTTCACGGGGCTTTTCTAAACTCGAAATTTTACTTCATGCGCCACGCGTATAAAGCAGTGATTTAACGAGAAATTTAAGAACACACAAAAGACATTTTTCATATTAATCCTCACAATTAATTCGAATTATTTTTGACGATTCAAATCCCTTTGTAAGTATTAGAATCCGTTTATAAATATTCGAATCCTTTTATAAATATTAGAATCCTTTTAAAAGGATTCGAATCACCCACATTTGGATTCGAATACGAATACTCTTATAAAAATGTAACGAATCCGGATCACGAATCCAGTTAAACTAAAGTATTCGTATGCCTCTTTTGAATCCTCTAAAAGGATTCGAATCCACGATTCGAATCCTGAATGATTCGAATCCTGCCCAGCTCTGATTATAATTAACCATATTATGTATATAACATGTTTAAAATGTTATTGTAACTCCGAGAACATTCTCTCTCTCTTTTTAAAAGTCGAGCGAAATTATTTAATTTAAAGTATCGTTCTAGCGAAGGTGTATGGTTCGGTACTGCAGGCCGTTTGGTCTCAGTGCGCTTGCGCCAAAATACATTCGGCCGACCCACTTCCTTAGATCAAGAGCCGTCACTGATTTTATGAACTGAACCGGAAGGAAAACCGGAACGAAAACCGGAACGAAAACCGGAACGTAAAGAATAACGATCGAAGCCCTGTACAATTTACAATTTTGAGTTACAATTCAATGATTGAAACAGAACTGGGCAGGATTCGAATCATTCAGGATTCGAATCCTGGATTAAACTGGTTAAACTGGATTCGTGATCCGAATTCGTTACATTTTTTCAAGAGGATTCGTAATCGAACCAAATGCGGATGATTCGAATCCTCATAAAAGGATTCGAATATTTATAAAAGGATTTGAATACTTACAAAAGGATTCGAATACTTACAAAAGGATTTAAATCGTCAAAAATAATTCGAATGAATTGTGAGGACTAACATAAAAAATTTGTTTTGTGTGTTCTTAAATTTCTCGTGTGATTTAACGAGAAATTTAAGAACACACAAAACAATTTTTTTATGTTAGTCCTCACAATTCATTCGAATTATTTTTGACGATTTAAATCCTTTTGTAAGTATTCGAATCCTTTTGTAAGTATTCAAATCCTTTTATAAATATTATACGCGTGGCACATGAAGTAAAATTTCGAGTTTAGAAAAGCCCCGTGAGAATTTGTCTCGGGTCGCTACGCGACCCTCGACCAATTTTCTACGCAGGGCTTTTCTAAACTCGAAATTTTACTTCATGCGCCACGAGTACAAAACACTGATTTGAAGTAAAGTTCAAAAACACACAAATACATCTTTAATCAGAGTAACACAGATATTTAGTCTGTTATCAACATGCTGGTTATCACTGATTGAAAATTGTGTTAATAATAAATAATTAGGTTTTGAATATTTTTGTTAGAACAACTGATAACGATATTTCTATGTTAATGGTTACAAAAAAATAATTAAATAAAATTTATTCTTAAGGGATTTGTATTCGTGATTCGAAAAAACAGGATTCGAGTCTTTGATTCGAATCATATTTATCCTTTATTCGAGTATTCGTGATTCGAATCGTATTAGGTGATTCGGATAAGTGATTGGAATCCTTTTCACGAGAATTCGTCCCAGCTCTGGATTGAAAAAGGGTATTAAAACCGTATGTCACAAAATCTTTGATATTTTAAGCAATATTAAACATTTTATTTTGTTACTTCAAAATCTCGGATTTTGTCACAGTACAAAAGCTATTAAACCCATTCAGCACACTTTCTAGATTTTCTATTATTAAAACATGCTGGTTATCACTGATTGTAAATTGTGTTCCTTTATCCATTTTTCATGTCCTTCTCCGCAGTGATATGGGTATTTAAATAATCTAAATACCTTTCAATATGGTGTTCGATGAAGCAACTTACTCATAAAAGCCCATTCTTTTGCGCAACTTTAAATTTATTCAATTACTATCGTTTACATTTAGCAATAAAAAAAAAACACGTTAGAAGATAAAAGAATACAAGCCATCATCATTATGTGGAAAAAATGTTAACTGATAAAACAATCAGTATTATTACGTGAGAAATTCCTATTAAAGGGCTTTATTAAAATAAAATTACTATAATATTATACCGATGCATACATATTTTTGAATAAAGTTCAATTAAAAGTTTCCAAGGAGTGTTTCTAGTCCTCGGTTAAGCATGAATAACATTTTTAGTTTGGAAAAGCCTGAAAATTTCAAGATTTTCTAAAATCAAAATTTAACTCTTGCGCCGCGCGTATAAAACAGTGAAATACTCTGAAATTTAAAATACACGCCATTAGCAAACTGATTTAGAAGTATATTTTGTACCAGTGTTTTACAGAAACGCACGAACATTTGTTTTGGTCGTACGCTTCGCTACGCGACTGAACCAAATTTTCACTTTTTTCTAAATTCAAAATTTTACTGTATGCTTAATCAAGTAGTGTACACTCTTGTTAGAAGCTTCAAACTGAACGATTTTCAAAAACAACAAATGCCTAAAAGTTTCCAGCGTATACATTGAGACATGTACACTTAAAAGAAACATTTATTTATTTGCAGTTGGAGATTTTACATGTATTGCAATTGTCAAGTATATAAGTAAATACAAAGTATAATATAATTAAGTATATACAGAGAGTTTTATGTATATGCCAAAAAATATTCAATGTACATTTTCCTATGGTTGATGTGTTCTGGGATGCATCAAAGCATTGAGTGCGATTTCACTGACTCGAATTTTAGTAGCAACTTACATTTAACGTCAAAATGAAATGTGTCATTCATTAATCGCCTACATCACTAATAGAATGTTAATATTAAACAGAAAAGAAAAAGAGAAGAAGAGATTTAGCTTAAATGCAAAAATAATAGAAAAACAGACTCCTGGTACTTCCCTTTTCTAATATTTCAAGATAAGTTTATACATTGCTTGAATTTGACTGGAGATTAGTAAGAACTTCGATTAATCGTATTGTGTAAACCATTTGATCAGGACCACCCCAAGTACGTTGCTTTGGGTGTACCAGCAAAAATGCCGTCACAAAACTGCCTTTCGGCAGTTTTAAAAATAAATATTTCAAATTTGAAGAGCTTGGAGAGGCAGATTTGCAAGTACCGCACCTAGGTCTGCTGCCAGCACAACAACACTGGGGTGTCAGGTGTGCTGCTTCATTTGGCAAACATTTCAATTTTCATTTATTTGTTAACATAATACTCAATAAAGATAATGTAGGTGTATTTATTACTTCATTAACTGCATAACTTACAATGAATTGAAGATACAGTGAATTTCTTTTTAGGTAAACATGCATAAGCTGTAAATTTTCCGATATTCGTTGTTTTTTAAAAGTGTTCAATTTAAAGCCTTAAAGGAGTTTTTTCCACTCCCAGACTAAGCATGAAGTAAAATTTCAAGTTTAGAAAAGCCCGTGAAAATTTGTAGAGGGTCGCGCTGGGCTTTCTGGGCTTTTCTATACTTGAAATTTTACTTCATGCGCCACGCATATAAAACACAGATTTCAAGTGAAGTTCGAGTATACATAAATTTTACAATATTTTAGTGTTTTATACGCGTGGCGCATGAAGTAAAATTTCGAGTTTAGAAAAGCCCAGAAAATGTTCACGGGGCTTTTCTAAACTCGAAATTTTACTTCATGCTTGGTCTGGAAGTGGAAAACACTAGTTTAAAGCTTCAAATTGAACTTAAAAAAAACAAGGAATATCTAAAGATTTACAGAAAATAGGCTGAATTTGGAATACGTATACTTAAAAGAAAAACTCCCTGTATGTTTCACGACAGTATTAATCTTGATTGTCTTGAAATGACGATGTCTTGGTTTGGACAAAAAAGTATGTTCCATTCCTACACACTGCGCTTACTATAAACGCACAAAATGTATTTACAGTGCCTTGATTAAACACAGTGGCGACAACTTTGCTATTCTTTTTGATTGGTTGTTAGTAATTCTGACCCAAAATGGCGGACAAACAGCGGCGTAGCTATGAGGTCTAAAGTTGGTCAAGCAATTCCGTCTATAGGTTGTGCTTCATTTCACTTAAACCAAAATCGTATCTCGAAAATTTGTAAAGGTAAATAGAATCAGCCTAAACACGTTAATTTGAAGTATTAACCATCATATGTTCCTATTTCAAAATTAAGGGAATAGCTCCCACCTATGGATGAAGCTTCAAGTAGAAGTTGACAACACTCGCTGTCACAATTGAATATGAGATGTTTGTATTATAACCTATTTTCTTGATTAATATTGCCTCATCATGGCGAATGACAGGGGGTTGTCGCCATTGCGTTTAATTAAGTCACTGTAGATTTAATAACTGACATATCTTATTTTGACGTTACATGTACCCTATTTTCATTAGTACTAATTTGCATTAGAACTACTAAAAATCTATTGCTATTCTTTTTGATTGGTTGTTAGTAATTCTGACCCAAAATGGCGGACAAACAGCGGCGTAGCTATGAGGTCTAAAGTTGGTCAAGCAATTCCGTCTAAAGGTTGTGCTTCATTTCACTTACCCCAAAATCGTATCTCGAAAATTTGTAAAGGTAAATAGAATCAGCCTAAACACGTTAATTTGAGGTATTAACCATCATATGTTCCTATTTCAAAATTAAGGGAATAGCTCCCACCCATGGATGAAGCTTCAAGTAGAAGTTGACAACACTCGCTGTCACAATTGAATATGAGATGTTTGTATTATAACCTATTTTCTTGATTAATATTGCCTCATCATGGTGAATGATAGGGGGTTGTCGCCATTGTGTTTAATTAAGCCACTGTAGATTTAATAACTGACATATTTTATTTTGACGTTACATGTACCCTATTTTCTATGTACTAATTTGCATTAGAACTACTAAAAATCGTAACCAATGAAATTGCACCCAGAAGAATATAAATTGGGTTGACTATATTACCATTGGAAATCGTAGCCAATCACATCGCACTCAATACTTTGATGCGTCCCAGAACAAATCGAACATAGGAAAATTTACAGTGAACATTTTTTGGCATGTTCGGTGTTACTTAAAACTCTCTGTATATAAATAAAATAGTAAAAATATGCGTAAAACAATTTAGAACGAAAAAAAAAATAACGGAAAAAAAAATAATAATAAAATTTCCCTCAAATCCAAACTTTCAGTAACTGAAATAGAAGATTAAAATAAAAATTAACATAGGCATCATTGTTATACTATGTGTTTTTAATTTTGTAATTGAGAAAACACAAACAGTTTTCGAAATCATTAATTTAATCGCATCATCTGCAATTCGCGATGAAAGTAGCACGTGTCCCTTTTAACCCTAAAAATTGGCGAATTCAAGTTTTCACTCGGCTTCACTTCTCATCAATTTTCCTCTCGATCGAAACGAACAGAAAATTCCTCGCCGGTTTATGATTAATCTCTCACGGTGATAACTTTCTACCGGTCTCGAGATCTACAACGCTCCGCAAGTCCTTTTAACATGTCACTACTTTCTCGCGCCAATTAATTCAATTGCGTAATGCTCGTAATCCAGAACTGTTAATTACTTTTGGTTTTCATTAATAAGCGCGTAATTGATCATTTTGAATAAATCTACATTTAATGTTGTTATGATGTTTTAATAGGCGTAAATTATTTGGATTATATTAATTATAGTTTTCATATTGATAATTATCGTCTGTATTAATTACATGGTTAAAACATGTTTTTAAGGAATATATTATAGTATTCAATTTAGAAGAACGAGTACTCATTCTTGAGTTTTGAGGCAAATAAGCACATTATATTGATAAAAAGTCAAATTGAATTTGCCAATAGTTTGCAGAATATTTACGAAATATAAAAACGAATTAAAAAAATTAATATAGGCTTTCTGCAAAAATTTTAGTCTCGTTTAGTCTTCTCCAAAAATTCATTTAAACAACTACTTCTTGAGGTATTAACTCGAGAAGTAAGGTATATCGAAGGTCCAGGCAAGATTTTAATGGGTTTAGAGTCCCCGCATTGTTGCCAAGAGTACACGTAAATATTCAACATAACCTAAAAACCCATCCGAAAACGTTAGGTGCTAGATGCCTAACGATGAGATATGAATGGTTAAGAAGTGGTGAATTATGGTTAAGTTGTAGTGACGCAGCAAGGAAATGGCCCAGATCCACACCAAATAACATAAAACTGCCATTTATCAATATGAATTTGAACGTGCATTGAAATGTTCTAACAAATTTACTTTTCCTCGGAGTTTTCGCCTGGATTTATTACGAGTGGTGAAGCGGCAACGCTGTGGGGGTATTACCAACAAAACGACATATATTTAACGCTTGCTTTAACGTTGTGTTTAGGGAGTTTAGAGATGTTCGAATGACAATAAAAACAACTAGATATTGCTTGCATTCTCGGACGAACTTTAGTTGTTTCAATGAATATTTGGAGAAGTTTCAACGAGACTAAAATTTTTGCAAGTCGATATAAATTTTATTTCGTTTTTACATTATATTGAAACTGAAGTTATTATTATTTTTTTTGTTGTTGTTGTGGGAGGGGAAATCCATTTACGGACGAGGTATCGGGCTCCCTTTAGTAATATAACTAAAGGATTACCGACTAAAACCTCTCCCACGTTTACCAGCGTCGACAACAAGGTCATTAGCCAGTGTACAGCTAGTTTTGGGTAACGTACTTTTACAATATTATTAATATTATTATTGTAATTTGAAAGCTCAGTCATACGTACTGATAAAAGCTTACACTAAGTACACATACGCATATGACACAGCTGAAACAAATAGACAGATATTACAGTTAGGTTTAACGTGCTTACATAATTGTACATTCATATGATATAAAACAAAACAGAATAAATAGGTAAAATATTACAGATAAGTTTGAATAGGTATGTTTACACTTTGGTCACAACCATTATAATAGGTTGAAGAGTCCTATATCTTTAATGAAACCCAATGATTTCCTAATCATCTCATTATTTTCTCCCAATGCCATATTAATCCGATCAGGAATGGAATGCTGAATTCTTTTGTTGTTATATTTGTTGCATCCTTCAAAAATATCTTTTACTGTCAGGGGTTCCCTACATACATTACATTCCGGTTGTGCTTCACCTCTAAGTAGGTAAAACGATGTGAGGTGCGTATGGCCAATTCTTAACCTCGTAAGGACCACCTGTTCCTTTCTGAATAGCCCCGTTGGGTAAGACCAGGGTCATACAGACTCCTTTATCGCCCTTAACTTGCCAGCATTGGCCGCTCAGTACGTCTGCCATTCAGCAAATATCCTTTTCTTCCACATGTTAATTAAATCCATGTGAGTAATGGGTGGAAAAGGTGCCTCCAAGGGGAGAGTGGATGCGAATACTAATCAAGTCAATGATGAGTATGTTGAAGATATACTACAGAAATGATCCTGTGAAGTATGCTCTGGTTGCTGCTTTGTCAGCCTCTTCATTTCCGAAAATGCCAACATGGGAGGGGCACCATACAATGGTGATATTGGTGATTATATCACCTATTATACTATAAATCCGCTGTACTATTGGATCCTTGTCCTTGGATCTTTTAATTTCTGGAGGCCACTTAATGAGTCGGAGCATATAACAATATTTCTGCCATCCATATGTTGTTGGCAATGTTTTAATGCTAGCTTTATTGCGGTCAGTTCGGCTCTGAAAATACTAGCTGCGGGATGCAAAGTACACAGGATCGTTCTATCCGGGGCGTATACCCCACAACCAACTCCTTGTCCTGATTTGGATCCATCTGTATATAAAATTTTGCAGTTGTTATATGCAGTTATTATGTTCTGGAAAATGTTTTTTAATATGCTTGGGTGGGTATCAGATATATTCCACCTGCTCATTTCGGTTCTGAAGTGAACTGTTTGAATTTTCCAAGGGGGTGATCTGAGAATACGTGATGCAAGTTTTCTGGCCATCTAGAGATTCCATGAGCTCACATGCTCTGACATATGCAGGTCTAGATATCGTTTGCCTTGTACTGTACAGGTTTTTAATTCTATCATCAGGTAGCTCTAAGTGTAGATAGTGGGTTGGATTGGCTTTTAGTTTGATGAAATACTGCATCAGCATTTTCATTCGTTAGTATTTTAGTGTTGGAATACTTATAATTGGGCTTGTACGGAAAGCTCTAATTGCTAATCTGAGAGCGCTGTTTTGTAAGGGGTCCAGTATTTTCAGAGTGCCTACTCGTGCTGATCCATATACAGTGCTTCCGTAGTATATTTTTGGAAGGATGAAAGTTTTGTATATAGTAAGTAGGACTTCTCGGTTAGCTCCCCACCTAATACCTGATATGCGATTAATCATATTCAGTTTTGCCTGGATGTTGGTTTTCAGGTTTTGGATGTGCTTGTCCCATCGCAGTTTGTCGTCGAACAGCATACCTAGGAAGCATTTTCCATCTTTGGCGGCAATAGGCGCACCATCTAGCTTTAATCTTGGTAAATGGTGAGGGATTCGTTTTCTGCAAAAATGTACACATATGGTCTTATTTTGAGAAAACCGGTACCCTATATGCTTAACGTTTGAGGAGATACAGTTAATCGCTTGCTGGATGATGTTGTTTAATGGGGTTCGTATAGGAGTGCTTAGAAAGATGGCTATATCATCGACGTAAAGGGAGCGCCTAATAGAGCGATGAACACCTGAGAGAATCTTATCGACAGCGATCCCGAATAGGGTAACGCTGAAAACTGATCCTTGCGGAATACCTGTCTCTTGTATGTGAGAGGATGATAGTTTATTGCCTACTCTTACTCTAAACGTCCTATTTTCAAGAAACGTTGGTAGGTTACCTCTAAAACCCCTTTCATACAGCGTTTCAACTGAAGTTATTATAACTAATTTCAGCTAACGCTATCAAGGATTTAGGACAAATGTTTATTTGGGACTATAATATTGCGATAAGTATAAGCATTTGAGTTTATTAATTTACAATCGTTTATGAGAGATAATTTGACCAACAAAACATGTATTTGATTGAAACGGCAAGTGAAAAAGAAAAACAAAATACCAGGATTTATTTACCGACTTGTTTAAATTCGTATCACAAAGTCATATGTTCTAATATTTATTCTTTATTTTCAGAACGTATAAAATGTGATAAATCGTGGACTTTCGAGAGAGTTCCCGGTGCTACCCTAGTGGGAAACGACACGAAAAAACTGCCGAATTTACTGACGAGAAACGAATGCCAACAGTACTGCCTAAATGAAACTTCCTTCGAATGCCGATCTGCCAAATTCAGAGTCCAGCCCATGAACGCCATAGTTTCTAGTTACTATAAGATTCCTCCAAACACCATCGACACAGTCGGAATTTGCATTTTGAGCAACTCCGACAGAAACCTGTCACCGAATGCCTACAGAGTTTCCGGCTATTCAGAAGAGTATTTCGAAAACCAATGCTCAAAAAGTAAGTTATAAATAAGAATTTGTTATCTCAAACAACTGCTTTAGCAATAACTTTTACAGAAGTTTAAACTATAGTAAAACTGGAATAATTAATAAAATAAGGTACGATTTACGAGAGGTGTCCCATGGTTTCCTTGATTTGTAGTGCTTTCTGCACAAATACATGTAATACAAAAATAGTTTGATGTCATCAGATTATGCGTCTGAAAAGAAACATAAAACTTCATAATATATCTGTTATGGTTTTTAGATGAAAGATGCGAAAACGTATGTTTCGGTATGCAGTTTTAAAATTTTAAGTTTTTTTGGCAATTTTGGCCACAAATCATTTTAATTAATGTGCACAATCGTTTTACATGTGAGTGTAAGTGGTATAATTCCAATTTCCACATCTACTAAATAGTTCAGGTATTTACAGAAATAAATAATGCATTTATATTGATCTTGTGTCAGCTCAAACGAAAATGTTAGTTGAATCGAATCTGTTAATATAGGGAATTTTTCTTTTAAGCATACATAATTTTTTTTTATTAGGTATACATATGTATACGCTTTTTTTAAGAGTTTAAGTTAAAGCTTAAAACGAGTGTTTTCCACTCCCAGACTAAACATGAAGTAAAATTTCGAGTTTAGAAAAGCCAGAAAATTTGGTTTGGTCGCGTAGCGCGAAGCGCGGAGCGGCCAAACCAAATTTTCTGGCTTTTCTAAACTCGAAATTTTACTTCATGTGCCACGCGTATTAAACACTGAAAGCACTGAAATATTGTAAAGGAGTAAACTGTGTTTTCCACTCCCAGACTAAGCATGAAGTAAAATTTCGAGTTTAGAAAAGCCTGAAAATTTAGTTTGGTCGCGTAGCGCGATGTGCTACGCAGCCAAATCAAATTTTCAGGCTTTTCTAAACTCGAAATTTTACTTCATGCGCCAAGCGTATGAAACACTGAAAGCACTGAAATATTGTGAACGACTAAACTTCGCTTGAAATCAGTGCCTTATACGCGTGGCGCATGAAGTAAAATTTCGAGTTTAGAAAAGCCTGTAAATTTGGTTTGGTCGCTCCGCGCTTCGCGCTACGCAACCAAACCAAATTTTCAGGCTTTTCTAAACTCGAAATTTTACTTCATGCTTAACTTGAGAGTGGAAAGCACTCGTTTAAACTTCAAATTGACCTCTATTAAAAAAACATCGAATATTTAATAATCTACAACACGTATGTAATTGTATGTATGTAGAAAAAAATCACAAGAAATTATGATTTAAAGCTTTTCTAAAAGAAAGAACACTAATATACTCGCGAGCTAAACAGTATGACATTGTCATGTAACGTCAAAATTTGATACAACTACGAAAAATCGTTGCAGATACAACTGTCGACATACTCTTTAAAAAATTTGAACCACACATTCCACATCAATGAGTCATAGGACATTTCTCCCGAATTCCACTAATGCCTTAATTTGTTAAAATTCAGGTAGTTATTTCAATATATACAATATTTTAATTTCTTTTTCATTAATCACTTTGTGAAATACGGTAATATTTTAATTATTGTTAATAAAATCACTTAGTTTGTTTTACTTGAATTTTGTTTATTTGGACTAGTGGCATTGTGCCGAAACTAACTAAAATAAACAAAATGTAAGAGAAACAAATCAAGTGTTTTTAGTAACAATAATTAGTACCTAAAAAATATTACTGACTATTCATTACATGCTTTACTGCAATTGATGTTATATAGTTTTAGACAATCTAGACTATTTCACTATTTTCCAAAAATGTTTTTATACATTTCAGAAATTACGAATAAATTTTGTGCCTTTGAAGAATTCGTGGATGTGGAGCTTTCACATATGGATGTACTAAAGCCAAATTTGACGAAAATTCAGTGTCAAGACGAGTGCAATAAAATCGTCGAGTTTCAGTGCAAGGGATATTCTCTGCAACCTATGAATAAAATATCTCCAAATGAACCTCAGTATAATTGTTTTTTGCACAGTGAGAATAGTAAACTTCATGGGCCGAAATCTTTGAGAGATCATATGGGGGCTATGTATTATGAGAGAGCACCATGTCTTAATAGTAAGTTTTAAAATAATTATAATAAATGATATAATAAACATTTCATTTTTTAATTTAAATAGTTGAGCCGTTTATTTTGAAAGTGGCCTACCATTTGTTAATTTTTTTGTTGTTGGCTGTAATAACCTTTATAATTTGAGGTTTTAAGTCATAAAAAACAATTTGTTCAACATATATATATGATATATTTTGAATAAACTTAACCAGAAATTGTTGTTTATGACAAGAAAACTCAAATTATGAAGATTATTTCAGTCAACAGCAAGAAATAAAAAATTGGAGTTAGGTCACTTTCAAAATAATCTGCTTTACCAGAAATTGTTGTTCATGACAAAAAACCTCAAATTATGAAGATTATTTCAGTCAACAACAAGAAATAGAGAATTAGAGTTAGGTCACTCAACGGCTCAATTGGAAAAACTAAATAATACACAATTTGAAATGATGTTTTAACTTAAGTGTAGCTTAAACAGTTGCAATTATTCTGTGTACATTGACTGAAATATCAATAAGTAATTTTATTAAAGTTTTTTTGTTTGCAAAAACAATTTTAAAATAGATTTAGATAAATAGCTGCGGTTTTTATATTGTGAATATGCATATATGGGGTGCGGCAAAATATACCCAGCTATGGAATATTGTTATAATTTTGTTATTTCCTTGACAACTGCAAAAAGTGAAGTTTTATATCGAAGTAGAAAGATACAGAATTATATTATGGAGCGTTATTCGCCTTAAGAACGCGTATAAATTGTTCAATTGTATTTTGAAAACTCTTCTTCGATAATTTTAACTCAACGCACTTTTAGGCGAGCGTATCCTAATCGAAGAGCTCTGTTAATTCGAATTTTCCCGATGGAAAACGTGATTGATTTTTCTACATTTTTTTTTGCTTATTTGTGTTCAATTTGTATATTCTTCTCTTGATTTTTTACAGCTTGTTTGCGCCCGAAAAAGCACGTATACCATTGTCAGAAAAAGTCTAGGACAGTGGTCTCCAAACTACGGCCCGCGACTTGCATGAATCCGGCCCGCGATTGTTTGTATTTTTTTTTTTTCTAAATGTCATATTTTGAAATATTGTAACAACTGTTCCTTAAATTTTTCATAATTTTATAAAATTAATCGGATCTTGGCTGACTTTATTATGTAGAATTGTATTTGTGGCCCGCGAAGAAGATAGTTTGGAGACCCAGGGTCTAGGATTTCTAAAAAGCGAGCAGAGAACGTTCTCGATTGAGGGCAATAGGCGCTAAGCCGCGAAGCGACGGTCGAGTCATAAAACTCTCTTCCCGGAACCCAAACCACCCTCAAAATTCCTGAATTTTTCCCTCTCTTAATGTGCTATCCTTATCTGTCCCTTTGCGAATGTTATCCCTTTCTTTGTTGTGTAAAATCCCTCTCCAGCGCCTATTGACCAATCACAGCTCCTTTTTGGAAATCCTACGACTTCGATTTAATTTTAAACCAAGTGCTTTTTTAACTCTCAAACTACGAACATCGTGCTTTTTCGGGCGTCCCGTGTCATTATTTTACGTGTATTTTTCATTATTAATTTTGTGTTTATCATCTTTCGTTTGTTATATTTTTGTTACTGTTATATTTTCTGTTGCAAGTTATTAAATAAATAGAGTCTTTAATCAACTTGTTTAAGTAATTTAGAAAACAAATCGCGAACCCGCGTAATTACAAGCTCCACACGGAGAAACAATCAGACTTTTAGCAAACGTTTTTCTACAAAATAGCACAGTAAGTGATATAAAGCATATTGGAAGACCTCGTTCTGGTCGGTCAAATAAAAATATTTTGCTTGTTCGGGCTGATGTTCAGGCAGAAACAAAAAATTCCACAAGAAGACGTACGGCTGAGAGGAGTTCAAGAAGAATTTTGCACTTAGACTTGCATATGTATCCATACAAAATTCAAACCGTGTTCAAACTACGGCCAATTGATATTCAAGACGTTTGCAATCCGCATAAATCGTTACAAACTTAATGATAGCAGAACCCAATTGTTAGCAAAATTTGATAATGAGCGATGAAGCAAATGTCTGTCTTTCTGGTTAACAAGCAAAATAATCGTTTTTGGGGAACAGAAAACCTTTGTCTTATTCAAGAGAGCATGCAGTTTTATCAAGAGGTCGTTGTGTGGTGCGCAATATGCTCAAAACAAATCATTGGATTCTTCTTTTTTGAAGATGCCATGGGCAATGCATTTACTGGTAATGGTGAACGATATCGAACAATGATACGAGCATTTCTGCAACCACAGTTGGAAGAACTTGACAGGAAATTTCTGGTTCCAGCAGAATGGCGCTACATTCCTCAAAGCGTGTGAACCGGTCGCTCTTCTTAGAGACATTTTCCCAGCCAGGCTGCTCTCCAAAAATGGAGATATTGAGTGGCCGCCTCATTCCCCTGATTTGACGGCACAAGATGTTTTGTTGTGAAGATACTTAAAAAGTAGAGTCTATATTAACCGCCCACAGACTTTAGAAGACTTAAAGACTAATATTCGTGAAGAAATTGCGCAAATTCCAGCTAAAATATTGCCCAAAGCTATGTTACACGCTCAAAGTAGAGTTGGTCATTGTCTGGCTTGTCGTGGCGGTCTTTCATAAATAAAGTTTTTCATAAATAACGTATATGTTTTAATAAATAGTATTCATAAAAAAAATGTTTTTTGCGGTCATTTTTGTTTTATTTTAAAAAAACTTGGCTAGGTACATTTTGCCGCACCCTATATATACATAATCTATCCATCTATCGTTTTTAAGTACATAATATATACCGCGTCATCTTATAGGCAAATAAAGTAGGACCAATTTTTCATTACACAATTATTGGAAAGGAATATTAACAATGAAAAATCAAAAGCTTGACGTGACATAAAACCTCCAATTTTTTACTAGCAATAGCGATTTAATTTGGTACACTATGCAGTAAATTAATACAAAATATCTAATTTCATGGAGCTCCATGCAAAAATCGCAACGAAACCGATGTTAAAATGATTTATTTTTATTTTTTAAATACTAGGATATAAGGAATAACTTTTTTTCGTCAACTTCAAAAAAAAAGGGCGTTGAGCTAACATATGGCAGCCTGTATTTTTAACCTTGAATTACTTATTATACAGGGTGAGTTTATTTTTCATGTAAAGGGTCCGGTACAAAATGTGCATAAGTCCATTATTAGAAGTTTCGAGAAAATCGAATTTAGAAACTGTTTTTGCCGCCTGAAATATTGTCGACAGAAACACTCCGGTAAAACTTTTATGACGTATACCGGTAGTCCCTAGAAGTATTTGTGTGTATATATTTTTTTAATTTCCACATATAGTTTTCGTAAAAAAAAAATTAAAAAAAGGACTTCGCCCTTTTTCCTTTGAGTTGAAATTTAAATAGACAAAAAGTGGATGAAATAACACAACACATTTAGTTTTTATAAATCTGTATGTTTTGATTTTGTCTTTATTGACATGTTTTAGACGTACCTAACATTATACATTATACACAAGACTCTTGTAAGAATTCGTAACAAGGTTTAAAATGAAAAGACTCAATTCTAGCGTCAAGTATAATAATATTACAAAAATATCTTTATTTTTAAATCATAGCATTACAGCGTGAATTTAACACAAATTTACATAATTGAGCAAAACACTACATATTCTGCATTTAAAACTACTGTGAATATAATTATATAAACAAAGTATATTTAGTAATTTAAATTTTTATGAGTGGTTGACTAAATATATTTATAGCTATTATACAACTAAGACATTATTGCGTGATTTGTAGTTGTTGTAAGCTGTTCTCCTAAAATTATGACAGTCACGTTTACTCCTGATGTGTCTTTCAACGGACGATTGTACATGAAAGGATATTCCGAAAATCCAGAATGTTTTGCCCTGGGAAACTACACACAACCAGTGAACTTAAAAGTTCCACTTATAACGCACAAGTGCGGAATAGTTCGAGTCGAAAGTCCTCTTAACAGGTAAAAAAACGCAACTATACTAATTTATAACTAATTTGGTTCTCATTGATCACTTAATGAAACATTTTAACTAATGTTAAATTTTAAATGAATGCACTCGGTTTATTTGACTAACTTCTTTATTTTTCTAACTAGTTTCGACTTATCGTCATTTTTAAGGAATAAAAGAAAAATATAGAAAATATATGTTTACAGAGTTATATACACAATCAGGTAGTAATAGCAGTGAGGACGTTTTTTACCAGTTCATGGCCTTATCAAGGCCGTAGCCAGAAAAAAAATTCGGAAGGGGTTATAAAAATTTCGGGGAGGGTTTTAATGGCAAAAATAATGTTTATTCTTTTACATTTGAAAATTTCGGGGGGTGGGAGGTGAACCGCCATATCCCCCCCCCCCCTAGCTACGGCTTTAGGCCTTATGTAAAAATATATGTTCTGTACATTATTTCTTGAGAATGACGATAAGTTGAAACTAGTTGAAAAAATAAAGAAGTTAGTGAAAGAAACCAAGTGCATTTAGTTTAAAATTTAATATTATACTAATTTATTTAGAATAAGAGCCGATAAGTCTCTTAGGAGGTAAAAATAGTGAGCAATGCCCTTACATTTATATTCATAATCAAATCAATTTAATTTTATGAGATATATTTATTTTTGCAGAACTCTTCTCTCAAGTACAATGATACTACAATACAATTCCTTAGTTCAAACTCAAGCAGACAGAATTATAAAAGTGGGATGCATATTTACAAACAGCACGACATTGGTGATTGGTGGTGGATTCAACTTTACTGAGTAAGTTTTAAATTAATTACTGGTAATAAAATTACACCAACATACAACACTTTCTACATAGAATTGGACATACGTACAATAAGAATAAGTACATGTACTTAAAATATATATTTTTTTATTTAGATGCACATCAATAATAATAATAGTATATTATATAAGTACTGCTTTACTTCACAAGAAACATATTTATTCAAGCAATATTTTTTATTCAGTATAATATCAAGAAAAATATAGATGTATCGTGCAATCCAGAATTTAATAGAAGAGGTATCAGACATGATTTAATATTAAACCAACCAAGTATATTTTGAATTCAAAACTAATTTGAATTCGAAAAGAGTTGCTTACTCTTTTAGTTTTCAGAACTTTAAATATTTAATACTGATTTATATTGTTTTATAAATGATCCAGGATTCAAAACAAAACAAGACCACTCTGGATTTCACTCAAATCGTACTTCCACCTCACTTATATATTGGGTTCTAGATCACATTGTGTCATCCATTTATTTACCGAATATTGACTAATTGTGGATGTCTACACAACGTTTTTAGGAATTAAGTTAGGATATTTTTTCACAGACAGGGATTTTTTCTTTTAAGTAAACATATCACGATGTATAAGCTGTACATTTTCTACTATATGTATATTTAAAAGAAAAAATCACTGTATGTAATTAATAAACAGCTTTTACAAATGTTTAATTCTCTGATCAATTTTGCAAATATTGAGTGCATCATGTAATCAGCAGAATTTTGTATTATTTGGAATTAAATTGATAACATATTTTATGGTATAAATTGCGTTGCGTATTGTACTTGTATCCATTTTTGTCTTTATTGTAACTAACTGAAATCCCAAAATGTTTGTGTAGGGATCACGTTAGTTCCGGCTCAAATTTAGTAAACACATCAATTACACTGCCCACTGTGGAAATGAGAATTTTGGATTTGAACACTCAGGGAGAAGTTAGTGATACGCAAATCGGCGACGAACTTCAGCTGGTTATCGAAATGAGTCCAGCTAATAGTAAGTTTTCACATAAAAAACGAAAAAACAAAATATCAACATACTTAATTACTAACATTATTAACTGTGAACTAAAACGTTAGTGAAAATAAACATGAAAATAATTACTAACAAATGATCAAAACTAAACATTTAGTAATTATCAATAATAATAATGATCTTGTTTAGTATTACAAACGTAAGCATGTATTAGGATTCTAGAAAATCTAAATGAAAAACTGGCAAGTTTTTATAGTTTTTCTTAAAAATATCGATTATATCATAACAATACATTTATTATTAAATTAACATTTATCACGAAGTAGAAACAAGCCTCCACAATACAGAATATATTATACTCGCACAAGAAGTAACGGTCATATTATGTTAGAGGCAGAGATCGGAAAATTTCCTAATAGGGTATTCGACTAATAATAAGGCAGGGGAGATGTATATCTACCTTATTGTAATACCAAGCTTTCGCGACTCATTTTATCCCTTCCTTAGGATTAACACTATTTTATATTTATTTTAAACTAAATTTATAAATTTAACATATACTCAAACGTTGCTCGTGACAGTGGCGGCCGGTGGCCAACTTCATGTGAAACAAAAGTGCCAAGGTAATGCATCTCGGAATTAAAAGGTGCGCTCTTTGTGCTGCTAAACGCATGTATTAATGATGCAATTCCGTGACGTAAAGAGCATTGATAAATAAAATGGATACGTAGTGCTTTCAACCTAATTTTTTGTATCTTAGATTTGAGCCTCGCATGAAGTTAAGCCGCGAGCCGCCAGTGGCTCGTGCATTTTTATATTTAGCCACATTAAACTATCAATATTTTCCTAAGCAAAATATTCTTCAAGTTATTTTACTACGAGCGAAAAGATACAAACGATAACAAAATGTTACTGGCATTATTTAACACTTAACAAAATGTTATTACTCGTGTAATCATTTGAAATGATTAAAATTATTTCATTGTGCCTACTTTTAGAAGGGATAGATATTTGGGCTGGCCATCTGGTAGCTATGACGGAAAACGGCCAAGACTCAATATTACTTCTGGATGACAGAGGATGTCCAACAAATCTAGACGTTTTCCCGGGATTAATCAAGACAACAACTGATGGCATCACAACCCTTACTTCTACTTTTCAAGCTTTCAAGTTTTCCTCTTCAAACATCATTCGTTTCAGTGTTATCGTACAATTCTGCATGGATACATGTCCACCGGTAAGTATTTTTTCTCTTAAGCATACATATTCCGGTGTATACGCTGTACATTTTGAGGTACTTGTTGTTTTTGAAAAGCGTTTAATTTAAAGAAAGAATTAAAATTTCCACTCTAGAAGAGCCTGAAAATTTGGATTGATCGTGTAGAGAAGCAGAGCGACCAATCCAAATTTCCAGGCTTTTCTAAGCTCGAAACTTTACTTTAGGTGCCAAACGTATAAAACACTGAAATGCTGCGAAGTTCAAAATATACTGCTTACTTCATAATTTAGGGCCCTCTCAGAGGCGAATATTTTGGCCCAATATAACGTTCAATAAAAAAAACCTCTAGAGTGCCACGGAAAATATTGTAGGTTGGCAAATCTGAAATTATATATTATAATTATTATTTCTGACGTTTTATATGTTAATTTCTAAAGCGTGTAGCCAACCTAAATTTAAAAAAAAAGATGAAATCATGGCATTCTAGAGTTTGTTTTTTATTGAACATTCGATATTATTTTACACATCGTAGAACTTTAAAAGTATTATCTGCCCTGGGCCTCAAATTTTCTCAGAAAGTCCCTGCTTATGAATATCCCGGCGCATTCACCAAATAAGGGCAGCTTGGTGGTGTAGTGGTTAGAGTGTTGTACTGCCACGCCACGGACCGGGGTTCAAATACCGGCCTAACAAGTTGTCTGCATTTATATAGGTTAGGATAAAAATGCCAAACACTCCGTCTTCTCGGATATGACGTTAAATGCATGTAGGACCCGTGTACTGCCTGGATGTTGCGTGCACGTTAAAGATCCCTACCGGTGGGTTGGAACTCCCACCGGGTTCGGCAAAATTCCCGGATAGCTGTGGACCTAATCTCCGGCGTCATGATTGGCCTTAGCAGCGGAAATAGATGACGTAAAATAAAACCCCAACATAAAAAAATAAAATAAAATAAACAAGCTCCATTATTCAGGTCGGAAATGTATACGTTATTTGGTCATAAGAACGAACAACGATTAATCTTCTACAATAATGAAAACATAGTTTTGAAACTTATACATATTGTACAGGGTGGCCCAAATTGGATGTTACTATAGGAAATCTCAGTTATTAGAAGAGATAGAAAAAAATCGATGGAGCTCTTTTTTCAGACAAACTCAATGCCGAAAACAGAAATTACTATCGTCTTTTGTTTTCAAGTTATAGTAAAAAAAAATATTTTTTTCCATTTTTGATTTTAATTAATATCTCAGTCATTTATTATTTTATCAAGATAAGAATTGCTTGTTCTTGTGGTACTTTTTCGAGGAGGTTTAAATGCGATTTACAGATTTTTTCTATCTTTATAAATAAAAGAGATACAGCAGTAAGTTATATTTTTTTAAATAGAAGTCATAGTTGGCTGTGCTATTAATTAATTGGTATTTTTTTTTTCATTTTCATTGATATACAACATGTTGATGTTATATTTGCAATTTATTGAGATATATTATATATTTATTAAATCACACAAATCACATAAGAAAATGGAAAATAATGAGTTTTTGGCTATAACTCGAAAACAAAAGGCGATAACCGATTTTGTTTTCACAGTTTAGTTTATCTTGAAAAAAAGAGACCGAGAAAGCGCCGAATCAAATTTTCAGGCTTTTTTAGCACAGCCAACTATGACTTCATGCGCCATGCGTATAAAACAGTGATTTCAAGTGAATTTCAAAATATACTGCTTAAGCAGTATTCTAAAGCAGTATATTTCGAACTTCGCTTGAAATCATTGTTTTATACGCGTGGCGTATGAAGTAAAATTTTGAGTTTAGAAAAGCCTGAAAGTTTGGTTTGGTCGCGCCAGCGCCGTAGTAAGGAAAACTTGCGCCCGGGGCCAAAAATCTAATTGGCGCCCCCAACTTTACAGTCATAATAAATGTCATGTGTCATTATAAACCAGATATCAACTAATGTTAACTGTCACTATCGACAAATGCTATTGGACATACGTCGACGCCGACGTATGTCCAATAAACGTCAACTGTCAAAAGTATTAGCTGTCAAAAATATGTAAAAAAAAACGAAACAAGCGTAAAAATGTCAGGTTTGTGCGCACGTCACAATCTTGACAAATACAAAGAAACATTTTCAAAAATGTAAAACAAAACCCACTGAGCAAAAAACAAACAAATGACGTTACATCAACATTGTAGCAACATTAAACGTTGTTTTAATGTTGATGAAACATTACTCAAATGTGTTTGCTCAGTGGGAACACAATAACTTTAACTTTAATCTTACTTTATACGCAATCTATGTAATTGACGCTTTTAAATACCATGTCAAAAGTAACATGATGAGTCAAAACTTATCTTGAAAAAAGAAAAAACAACAACAACGAAAGCAGAGTATTCCGAGTCACTATTGATGGTTGATATATTTAACAAAACAATGACCATTTTAAAAGTTGTTTGTTTTTCTACGTTGACAGTTTTCACATATCAGGATGATGATGATTTATATAAAAGTTGGTATCTTTTTGATGTTGGTTGATAATTTTTTTGTAGTGTGTAAAATTGTCGTTGGTATTACGCGACAATGTCAGTTGTCAAGATATAGGCATTCAATATAGTCAACTGGCTATCAATACCTAATGTAACCATGAACAATCCTCAGTTTACAAGTTTTTATAGATCTCCTGTGGCAGTTACAATAGTTTTGGAAAGTCTTTAACAATAATAATATCTCATATACTGCCAATAATGACTTTCTGTGAATATCATTTTCGACGTATGGATTGGAATTCTTGACAGTATTGTATACAGGGTGAGGCATTTACACTGAGTTAACATTGTTTTAGCAACAACAGCACCACCTGTGAGAAAACCAATATTACATAATTATGGCCTCCTTCTGTACGATTATTTTTCACTCAGTTCATTTCTGCGTAAAATACTTTGTCTTCGAAATATTTGCAAAAAACACGATACATTCCCCCCCTTCCCTCCTACAATTATTCTATATTTTCAACTGAAATATCATCAATCTATGTTAATAATGAACTTCTTTGACTAAAATGGAATGTGATTTTCGTCATATAAATTGGTATTATTTGACAGTATTGTATATAATGAACTTCTCTGACTAAAATGGAATGTGATTTTCGTCATATAAATTTATTAATTATGATTTGTTTCGGATGTTATGATATTTTATTTTGATACGTTACGATTTTTGTGATTAGTAATTTTTTATTATTTTACATTATACAATCATGACACATTTCCGACATTTTGTTGGTAGTTAGAAATAAAATATAATAAAGTGTTGTAATAATAGGAAATAGTCTATTTTTGGCTAACGTGGCGAAAAGTTTGTAATTATGCCTGTGTGAGGAACGCCTCCTTATAATCTTAACAAATAAATTTTACGAATAATTGACATTATATTTTTTAACGTAGGTTTCCACTCCCAGACTAAGCATGAAGTAAAATTTCGAGTTTAGAAAAGCCCCGCGTAGAAAATTTGTCTCGGGTCGCTGCGCGACCCTCGACAAATTTTCACGGGGCTTTTCTAAACTCGAAATTTTACTTCATGCGCCACGCGCATAAAACTCCGATTTAATGTGAAGTTTAAAATAGGGCTGGGAATTCGAATATTCGTGAATATTCAAATATGAAACATTCAAATTAGTCAAATATTTAAACAAATAAACTATTTGAATTTATAAATTGTTTAGTTTTAGAAAATATATTAGACATTTTCTAACATTAATTTATTGAAAAATATAAATATTCAAATAGCTGAATTAATCAAATATGTGAAAAAGTTAGTGATTTAATAATGTGGTATTTGAATATTCGCGAATATTCAAATTCCCAGCCCTAGTTCAAATTATAGATTCCTCATACTCTGCGATCATTTAAAACGTGATTTAGAGTAAGCTTTGAATGAACTGTTAACACATAGTTTACCATAACCTCAAATTTATTAAATCATTCAATTGGCATTCTGGGTAACCGCACTGTATAATTTTAAATTTACGAAATTTCGGATCTCGGACCTTGATGGCGCCCCTCTACTGCGCCTGTGGCCGTCGCCCCCTTGGCCCCCTCCTTACTGCGGCACTGGGTCGCATAGGCTATTCTAAACTCGAAATTTCACTTCATCCGCCATGCGTATAAAACACTGATTTCAAGTGAACTTTAAAATATACTGCTTAAGCAGTATATTTCGAACTTTACTTGAAATCAATGCTTTATAAGCGTGGCGCATGAAGGAAAATTTTGAGTTTAGAAAAGCCTAAAAATTTGGTTTGGTCGCGTAGCGCTACACGACCAAACCAAATTTTCAGGCTTTTCTAAACTCAAAATGTTACTTTGTGCCTATTCTGCGAGTGGAAACACTCAGAAGCTTCAAATTTAACATTTTTTAAAAAGATCGGATGTCTCAAAATTTACAAATCAGGATACGTATATTCAGTGAGGTAGCCAGGATTTTTACATGGAGGGGGTTTCTAACTGAAGCGCAGAAAGAAAAAAACAGTGTAGACAGAATAATTTAATTTGCATAAATATAAAATATTAAGTCAATCGACCACACCAGATGCCATACTGTGTACGAGCAATATCCAGCACCTTCTCCAAAACATCTCATTAATCCCAGACCTAGGTTCAGACCATTTAAGTATCCAATTTACCCTCTCAACCGCAGCTCCTATACCTACCCCCCCGACAACTATTATTAACTTCCGGCGTTGTGATACCCAAAAAGTCTCGGATGAAATGACACAGTTTATAAACAACCACCCAAACATTAATCCGAAAACCATATCCTTGTTTTTAAACAACCTCTCTTCCTCCATACAGCGCCACACTCCCGTGTATACAAAACAACCCTACGAATACCCCCTCCCCAATTTTATATTAAGACTCATAAAATACAAAAGACAGATGTACAGAGACATAAGACAGACAGAGGACACAATCTTGAAACAAAATTATAATAGACTTAACAAAGAAAGAAATAGACTAATTGACGAATACAAAAAAGACAAATGGATCAAAACCTGTAAAGAAATAAACGATCTGAGAGGAAAAAACTACTGGCAGGAGATAAAAAAACTATCTAAATACAAAAAAACGGACTACTTACCAAGCATAAACAACCCTGCGACGAACAACATAATTACCGATGACCAGACAATGACCGACATTTTTGCGGACTATTTCAAGGACATTTACACAGAGACAGGCAACACATACGATAATGACTTTTTCGGAACAGTTGACAATTGGTACCAATCATTCCTTAACTCCTACACCTCCCATACGCCGGATGATATTATCGATGAAACCGAGTATTTCGAAAACCTGCACAAAGGTAAAAACACAGCGCCGGGTTATGATAATATCCCTAGAATGATCCTTAAATCCCTTCCAGAAAACATACACCAGCATATCCTCAAGATTTTTAACAATCTATATTCCTTGCAACTCTTTCCCCAAGAATGGAAGCAGGGTGTAATAACCTGCATACTTAAACCTGACAACAACAGATCAAACATATCTAGCTATCGACCTATTACCCTGCTCCCTGTCTTGGGCAAGTTGTATGAAAATATCCTAAAAAATAAACGCCTTACTTATGTCTCCAACCACATCCCTCCATATCAATTCGGATTTATGGCAAAACGCTCTACCACTCTTCCCCTAGCTATACTCACCTCAAACCTACATACAACTCACCTGCAGGGTCATAAATCCGCGATCCTGTTCCTTGACATCAAAAAAGCATTCGACACAGTATGGCATCAGGGTCTACTATATAAATGCGCCCACCTTAACATCCCACCCCACCTAATAAATATCCTATACAATATCCTACACAACCGTTCCCTTAAAGTTAAAATAAGAACCTCCTTCTCATACTCTTTCTCTCCACTTCAAGGTGTCCCTCAAGGTTCCCCGCTATCTCCCTTGCTCTACAACATATTCGTCCACGATATATATAATCCTAACCCAACTTACCACAATCCCTCTTCCTATATTTTAAAATATGCAGATGATACTGCTTGTCGCGTTTCATAATCGCGATTCCCAGAGCAGGTCAGAAAAGGGATCCTGACCAGCATCCGTCGCCACAGGGCATTTATTTTGCTCCCTAATCCGCAGCGACCGTGAAAGGCATTCTGGAGGAAGATTTATTGGTGGGTCATTAAGGCCAACGGAATTTATGTATATATATCTATTGTAAATATCTTGTTATGGTACGCAGATCTCTAATTTGCTGTAGCAGAGATTTTCTGAAATTTGGGCCTTGTTGCCAATACACCCTTTTTATTCCGTCTCATAGCCTTATCCCTATCTATCAGTGTCCTCCCACTAAATACTTTGACCAATAGGAGAATGCACCCAAACCCTCGGTCTGTGGGGGTAAGTTATTAAATAGCTTGTAAATATGTATATTTGTGTGATTGACTCTCGAGAAGTAAAAGGAAAAACAACAAAACGTAAATCGTGTTTAATTTTTACTCAAAACCCAACGTAACGAATAATTGCAACGAAACACTGCTCTAGTTGCTCACTCTTCCACAATAGCAAAAGCCGTCAACACTCTTCAGGTCCTAATCAATAAAACAATAAATTGGTTCAACAAATGGAGGATATCCATCAATATCCAAAAAACTAAGCTGCTTATTCCCTATCATAATTTTCATAACTCTCCTTTCACTATTTCCATACATCACATTCCAATATCCCCCTCCCCTACATGTAAATACCTTGGAATTCTGTATGACACCGAAATAACCTTTAAAGCCCACACCCAAAATATCAAAGCCGCGGTCAAGAAGAGGGCTAGGCATTTTAGATGCCTCACATATAAAAATGATGGAATCACAACACAATCTGCTGTGACTATATATAAAATGATCTGCCGTCCACTTCTTGACTACGCGGCCATCCTTTACTGCAACCCCCATCCCACAGCCCTAAAAAATGTACAGGTAGCAGAAAGATCGGCCCTGAGAGTGTTGACGAAAATCAGACATCCCAATAAATCCGTCCACAACCTCTCCGACAACCTCCTTTATCAAAAAACACAAGTGACTCCTATAGAAACTCGAATTATCCACCTAGCCCATAAATTTGCATCCAGACCCACTAACCATGATCCTATAAACCACCTTTACCTACACAGAAACCCCAACACAATCCCCAAATTTAAATTTCCCCATTCCACCATCGCTGACTTCATCTTAGAAACACCTACTAACTAGAACGGCATTTATTCATACTATTCATTCATTACCATCATCTATTCATAACATACTTTAAAAGCACAAGCAGTCACTAAAACAATGACAGAAAGACCTCGGGTCGATAGCCTATGATATAAGAATACAAGATCGTATTATATTAAAGAATAATGTACATACATTCCTTGAATAAAGATATTTGTATATATATAAAATATTTCTATAGAAACTACATAAAAAACAACTATGATATAATTTCGCGTGTGCAGATGCTTACTAACGCACAATTTTTCAATGAGTTTAATCACGCGGCGGTTTTAAAAAGACAAAATAAAATTGATAGCACCGATTGATAGCAGCGGGGGCTCTAACCCCCCATAACCCCTTCCTGGCTACGCCACTGCGTATATTTAGCAGAAACATTCCCTGTATGTGTAAGTATACTTTCAATATGCGACATCATTTCTTTTTTTAGGTGGATTGTGGTACGTCTTATTACAGAAAAAGGAGATCAGTAACATATGATGGCACGAAAATAACCTCAGTGAATAGATCCGAATTCAATGAACGACCTATGAAAATAGTAGACAAGAAACCTTTAGAATTCATCATCATTGTCAGGGGTGCAGACACAAAACCGGACAGATTGGTTTATGGAGAAAATAACAGAATATTAGTAGCTGGATATGGTAAGTCAAAAAGAGAAAAGAAAAAAGTTATCTAATTAAAAAGCGGTTATAAAGTTAATTTAAAGCAATATTAAATTATTCAAATAAAGCAATAAATATTTTGTATGTGTTCTAATACTTATTTGTATTATATGTGTTATATTTGTGTTGTGGGTTTCTAAAATGTGTTAACTTAAAGCAGTAGTCTCCAAACTACGGCTCGCGACTTGCATGAATCCGGCCCGCGATTGTTTGTAATTTTTTTTGTAAATGTCATATTTTGAAATATTGTAACAATTGTTCCTTAAATTTTTCATAATTTTATAAAATTAATCGGATCTTGGCCGACTATATTATGTAGAATTGTATTTGTGGCCCGCGACGAAGATATGTTGGAGGCCCAGGACTTAAAGCAATAAAATTATCGTCGAAATATAACAATACAACTTTATACTGATAAAAGTAAATGTAAATAAAACGTAGTAATTAATGCAAATTATTTACTTCAAAATTACTACACTATTATTATAAAAGTTAGTAAAGTGTTTTATTAATTAGGAAACAGTAGTCTTAAAACTGTGTAATAACCAGTAACGTAAACTGTTTTTTTTTAATATGACCAAACCTAAAGTGTATTTACTGCTAACAGTTGCAGTCCTGCTTTAACAGTAGGGTATTTTTAACATCACATTTTGAGATGTTGGTAAATGATTATCAATGTGACAAATAAATTATATATTGTCAAATAAATTGTCACGATGCAGTGATTTTCAAAACACAGAACGCTACAACTTGCAACTTTACAACACATACAAGGATTGTTTCTTTTAAGTTTACTTTCATATATTTCATATAAACATTTGTAAAATTAATGAACATGTGTGTGACTAAGTCGAAGTATATTTTAAACTTCACTTTAAATCAGTGTTTTATACGCCTGGCGCATGAAGTAAAATTTCGAGTTTAGAAAAGCCCCGTGAAAATTTGTCTCGGGTCGCTGCGCGACCCTCAACAAATTTTCTACGCGGGGCTTTTCTAAACTCGAAATTTTACTTCATGCTTAGTCTGGGAGTGGAAAACACTTGTTAGAGTTTTTAAATTGAAAGTTTTTAATAAGATCACGAATGTCTTAAAATTTACATTAAAAAATAGTAATATCCCACTGAGTCAATCCATTAAAGTATTGTTTTATCAACATTAAAACAACGTTTAATGTTGCTACAATGTTGATATAACGTTATTTGTTTTTTATTTGCTCAGTGGGATGTATACCTAAAAGAAAAATTCCTTGTATTTTGAACTTTAAATGGGCAAATAATAAATAAGACGGATATTCCTGAGCAAAGAATGTTACCTGATCCTTTAATTCTACATGAGACACTTCATTAAATTGGTAGTAGATACAAATCATTTGAGGCGTGATAGGTAAATACATTTGTAATCGTAATCTTTGTGAGTTAAGGTCGAAAATTTACATGTTATTTGGCCATTAGAACGAACAACGATTAATCTTTCACAATAATTAAAATAGATCTTTGAGACTTATACATATTGTACATTGAAGCTTTGCGAATAAATTGACAGTATTTTTGTTTTTAAAAAATTTTTTTAGATTAACTATAAATTAAACAATGGAACACTGCCAAATGATCACATAAATCCGTGTATTACTTCCGTAGGAAACATTATTTTTTCTTCATATTGTTTTAATTTATTGAGGTAATTATTATAAACATTTTGTATTAAATAGATTGATCTACAATAGGTTAGGTTAGGTTTATATGGCAACAGCCGAGGCTGTTCACTTAGGCCCATAGGGCCCGTTGTGATACCATGAGAGATCCTTCCCCTATACAACCCAATTTGAGCACCTAATGAATCCGATCAGATCTCCTACCTTTATAGGTGAGAGCTCCGCCAGTTCACTTGCGTGGTGCAGACCGAGGTACTTCATTCGTTTCCCCTCAAGAGCAGGACATTGACCTAGATAGTGGAGTACTGTTTCTTCCTCCTCCACATCTAGGCATTCTCTGCAGTAGTCATTGTATTTGAGACCTATCTTTTGTGCGTGTCCACCCAGAAAACAGTGACCCGTGATGATGCCTACTGCCTTCCTTATGTCGATTCTGCTAAGTGCAATTAATCTTTTACTATTTATAGTGTCACACATAGACCATAGCTGCCTTGTTATGTGACACGTGTCTTCTTCCTTCCACCTAAGGTTAACCCATGATGTCATTTGGTCCCTTAATAGTCTCTTGCATTCCCCAAGAGGAATGTCGGCGGAAAGTTCAGTAGATAGGTCTCTCATCCTTGCCCCCTTCCTTGCGAGGCCGTCGGCAATTGAGTTTCCCTTGATACCACTGTGACCTAGTACTCAGATGAGCCCCACATCACAGCTGTTAGCGAGCTTGTTAAGCACTTTTCTTCAGTCTCTGACCACCTTGGAGGTGCAGTAGGGACTATTTAATGTTCTAACGGCGGCCTGGCTATCGGTGACGAACCTGACATGGTTTACCTGAAGGTCGGTTTTACCTATCCAGTCCACTGCCACTCGGATAGCCATGACTTCCGCCTGTAGGACGCTGCAGTGGTTTGTGAGTCGAAAAGATTTTTTGAGGTTGAACTCATGTGAGAAAATTCCACCCCCTACTCTGTTTTCGGACTTGGAGCCGTCCGTGAAGAGCCAGACTTCATTTCCCTGAACAATCTTGCCCTCTACCCATTCGGTTTTGTCCGGGATGGAAATGGAGAACTTGTTTCCAAAGATACGTTCTGGAAGACAGCTATCAGTCCTCAGTGGGATATTGACAAGCTCATTCAATCTACAACAAATGATAAATAAAATTATTCGTTGCTTAGAAATCTCCATAAGAGCAATGTAAATTTTGATTATACTTAGGGGGCAGCATCATGCCTTTTAAGTAATATTTTAAAAATATACTGTGATTTCTCAAAATTTTACTTCATGCTTAGTCTGGGAGTGGAAAACACTCGTTAGAGTTTTTAAATTGAAAGTTTTTAATAAGATCACGAATGTCTGAAAATTTACATTAAAAAATCGTAATATCCCACTAAGCAAATCCATTAAAGGATTGTTTTATCAACATTAAAACAACGTTTAATGATGCTACAATGTTGATGTAAAAAGAAATTAGGTTTGATATGTAGAATTCGTGTACATTTGCCGCGACACAGGCTCCTGACTCCCAACTTTGAGTTGCGAATGTATTTTTCTGACGCGGACTGTTCATTCATTCATTATGTTATTGATACACAAAAAAGAAAGGCATTATTAAAATATTTCCTAATACATTTTGTAAATATAATTGCATTTCTGGATACATGTTTTGAATAGGAATGTGGAATGCCAGTAAATGTTGATTTAAGTGCTGAGTCGGAAAGATTCCTTTTTCATTAATTTTTAACGATTTTAATGATTTGCAAAACTTGCGGGGTTTTGTCAATTTTTGTTATTTTCGACATTTTAAAACATTGTAATTGATTTTTGTTATGTTTATTTAGAATAATAATAAAAATAATATTATTTTGCCCCGTGAATTTAAAAGATTTTAGTTCATTTTCAAAGTTTTGAGAATTTTTCATAAATTTCCAAAACTTTAGTTAATTTTTAACGCTTTTCGTAACTTTTCCAAGATCTTTAATTTTTAAAATTCCTAAATTGTTTAAATTTTTCTTAATTTTTAAAATTCAGATACATTTTGTCAGTTTTCCAGTTTTCGTGTTATGAAATTCCAAGGTTTTCGTTAATTTTTAAAATTCTGACGGTTTTTGTGAATTTCGTAAATTTTGAAAATGTTGAATTTTCGAGATTTTTGTCATATTTTGAAACATTAGCAATTTTCGTGAATTTTCGAAACTTTAGTTAATTTTCTCTTTTCTCTCATTTTTCGTAAATTTTTAACGTTTTAGTCAATTTCAAAAATCTAAACACTTTTCGTAAATTTCCAAGATTTCCGATAATTTTCAAAATTTTGTGAAGTCCAAAGATTTTCGGTAATTTTCAAAATCGAAAATTTTCAAGATTTCCGTTAATCTTCAACATTTTTATACAAGTGTGAATTCCCAAGAAGTTATCAAAATTTATTATGAATTTTTAATAATTTTTTTAATTTATCGTAAATTTTTCAGCATTAAAAAATAGTTTAGACGTTAAGAACGGCCTCATATTTTTTGTCAAATAAATTTCTTTTAAATTTGCGAACCCGAATATTAACGAAATTCTTAAAAATAGAAAAATTCATGAATACCGGATTTTTTTAAATTAACAAAAATCTAGGAAATACATGAAAGACGTCAAAGTTTTAAAAAGTAACGAAAAGAGCAAAGAATTTGAAAATTAGCAATTATCATATCATGTCATATTTGATAATTCTTGACATTTCATCACTTTTTGACATTGTGTTAGTATTTTATCAAATTTAAACATTTCATCGATTTTCGAAAATATTCGATATTTTCAAAATTAAAAAGTGCATGATTTTTGTCAAATTTTAAAAATTGTTATAAATCTTGAAAATTCAAAAATAGTTTGAAAATTAACAAACGTATTGAAAAATTCACGAGTCGTGAAAATTTTGAAAATTAATTAAAATCTTCGAAATTTACGAAAATTTACAAAATTTTAAAATTGAACAAAAACTTGAAAACCCTCAAGATTTTGTAAATTAATTAAAATATTGTAAATTGCCAGTGATTATTTTTTAACGAATGTTTTCCACTCCCAGACTAAGCATGAAGTAAAATTTCGAGTTGAGAAAAGCCATAAGACGCTACGCGTCCAAATCCAAATTCTGGCTTTTCTCAACTCGAAATTTTACTTCATGCGCCACGCGCGTAAATACACTGATTAATTGTGAAGTTTAAAATATTCAAAACATTTTTTATCATAGATTTTTACTTTTCACATACTTCAAATTGTTGTCATATTTCTTGACATTTCATCACTTTTCGACATTGTGTTAGTATTTTATCAAATTTAAACAATTCATCGATTTTCGAAAATATTCGATTTTTTCAAAATTCTGGCAAATTTAAACATTTTTACTTTGACATTTCAAATTTGAAAATTGAACCAAAATTTGAAAACCCTCAAGATTTTGTAAATTAATTAAAATATTGTAAATTGCCAGTGATTATTTTTTAACGAATGTTTTCCACTCCCAGACTAAGCATGAAGTAAAATTTCGAGTTGAGAAAAGCCATAAGAATTTGGATTTGGACGCGTAGCGTCCAAATTCAAATTCGGGCTTTTCTCAACTCGAAATTTTACTTCATGCGCCACGCGCGTAAATACACTGATTAATTGTGAAGTTTAAAATATTTAAAACATTTTTTTATTATAGATTTTTACTTTTCACATACTTCAAATTGTTGTCATATTTCTTGACATTTCATCACTTTTTGACATTGTGTTAGTATTTTATCAAATTTAAACAATTCATCGATTTTCGAAAATATTCGATTTTTTCAAAATTCTGGCAAGTTTAAACATTTTTACTTTGACATTTCATCACTTTTTTATGGTTTTCGCACCACAGAGCATAAAATTCTAGATAAAGGCATTAAACTCTATTATTATTAATGTACATCAATTATATTTTCTTAATTTCTGTACACATTAATACATGTTTATATGTAATATAAATTCATAATGATTGTAATTCATAATTATATAATAAAAATAAGTATGCGAAATGAGCAAGAACAGTTGAATATTTGTCGATTGAAATTAAAATCGTGAATATTTATTTATCCAGTTTACTTGTCTACTGAAATTTAATACCCATTCATTCACCCGGCGCTATATAAACACACAAAGAACGCGCTCCGCACTCAAAATTTTTATTAATCGTTGTGATAAAATTCGGCAGGCACTATGAACTAATACATAGTCAAAACTACTTTCAGCAATTTTGCTATCTCTGCGCCATCTCGTACCCCAGAAACACACTGCCAGCAAAAATTAGCCCTCTTAATTGAATTATCATATTAATGTCAGATTTCCCTTCACATAACCTACAAATTAAAAGTTGATTTACAACATAACATGTGATTAATCTTGTCCTGATCTGAAACACACAACCTGCATCACACCACTAAATTCTAGAAATGTCAAATTTGATTGGTGATATTAAAAAAAACAACAGATTATAGCTACTGCTTAATTTAACACATTTTTCTCTGTTTATGTAGGTATATAAATAGTGATAACAATATTACTTTTCTGTGTTAATGTTTACGTTTACTAAACACTGCCTGTATATTAAAAATCCATTATGTTACAGATAAATTGTAAGGTAATTTGTAAATATTATTAATCTGATGTTATACTTAATCAAAAATGATTGTTTATTGTTTTGTGTTCATACCAACTATGTATTATTTTTGTATGCCTAAATAATGTTTTATCTAAAATATACACTACCAAGAAAAACAATTTGTTTGTAGATTACTTAAACAATGAAGTTTGCATTGATTACTCTCTACTGCTTGGTATAGTACTAACATGGATAGTAATCCAAATCATCCTGGTGGTCAGTTGCTTCCTGTTGATTAGGAAATACAAACGGTACTACGAAAACCAATGTCTGAACGAATCTTTGGAAGAGCTGCACAAAAATTTCGGTCTGGGATTTAGTAATCTGGAAGGGAACAGGAGAGTGCATTTCGCTGACGGACATCTTACTTAAGTAAAGTACACGCTGACTTTAGAAAGAGTGAAGACAAATCATTAAAGTAAATTGCTCGAATTTTTATTTTTTAAATTTATTAACGTGAGATCAAATTTAAGCAATACGTTTTAAACCTTTCCACTGAGCAAACATATTTAACCCTTTCGCGTCGACTTTTTTATTTTTGAAAATTATAATTTTTTTTTTAAAATCTTTACTCTATGTATTGTCAGAAATTGGTTAAAACCGATATTTGAATTTTTGTACTTTTAATTTTTTAGATATGACGTTGGGACAAATATGTCCCTCCAGGTTTTATTGATGGGATATATATGTCCCTCTAGATGTGTGGGAAATAAAAAAATATATCCAAAATCAGCATACATATTTATTCTAAAATTTTACAATGGTAGAAAAAAGATTTATATATGAAATGATGTAAAACAGTCCATACATAATGCAACATTACACTTGCAGCATACAATCTTCGTTCGTTTCTCTTTTTTCTTCTTATGACAACTGTGACATCTTCTTCGTGTTGTTCCTTCGACAGGTAAATGTTCGCCAACATTTTGCAATGATAATGAAGACTGAGAAGGCCTTCCATATTGCCGACGACGTTTCACACTTGCATTTTCTTTTCCGTAACCGATAAGCTGTTCTGCTAGTGGTACAATAAAGTGGATAAGAGGACAATTTTTATGGCGTATTTCTTGATATAATAGCCAGGCATTGACAACGCTTGTTAGCAACAACTTATAAAACACTTTTTTCCACCATTTGTTTGATTTTCTGTCTATATCATAAAAGCCTGCCAGCTGATCTGCCAGATCCACTCCTCCCATAAATTTGTTATAAAACAGTACTGGTTCAGGACATGAGGCAGTAGTTTTGGAACCGTCTTTATTTTTTCTTTCCACCTGATCAATGTCTGCTTTGTGACAATTACTAAGCAAAACCACCTCCTTCGTGTCCTTCCACTTGAAACAAACCAAACCAGTATTACTACAATGCATTTCCGTATCACCCCTTTTTTTGAGTTTTTCAGTAAACGCTGGCAACAGTTTTCTATTGGTCATACATGTACCCACTGCGGGATATTGTAGAGTATTCATAAGATTGACCGAAGTAAAAAATCTATCAAAGCATAATGAAACATTAGGATTTCGGATGGTTTGGCAAAGCTTGTTTACCACTCTTTCTCCTAAGGTCCCTTCAGTTTGCTCAGTTTCTTTTCCAGAATAAATATTCAGGTCATAAACGAGTCACATCTCTGCCATATTTTGATTTCTCTTTTGATGGGCTTTAGTGGCAAATACTGCTTTAGAACAGACCTGCCCTTAAATTTTGCCATACTCTCGTCAATAGATTGATAATTACTGTCAGAACGTCCAGCCATAAATGTTTTTTTTAGACAAGACATTACTTCATCAATATAGTATGTCTTACTGGCATCAGCCGGTTTTGCTGGATTATTGAAATATAGTTTGGAAAGAAGTAATAAAAATCGATCTCTTGAAATGGCTGATTTCAAAGCTTCGTTTCCCATAGATTTGTTAGTAGACCAGTACAATTGCATATTTGGAACTCGGTTATAACTCATAACCAGCAAACAACTCAAGACGATCATTATTTCTGAAGGATCAGTTGGTTCAATTTTAGAACCCTTGTCTTTTTTCAAAATATGTATTCGCTCATTGGTGTTCTGTGATATAAATATCAATAAGCTTATAGGAAATATTTTCAAAAATACGTCCAATTCAGTACAAGAACGATTTACTGTTATCAGTGGAACCCCTCGAGTTTTACCGTCTGGTAGATTCCTTCGAGGAGTAAAATTGCTGCTCGGAGTTTGCCACATAATTTGAGGTTGGGGCTGTATGTTAGTGGATCATTGCTTTTAGACATATTGTCGAGCATAATTTTATTTACAGGTTCATCAATTACTGCAGTGTATATTTCATTTAGTACTTGCAAATTATTACCTTCAATTTCGGAATCGGAGCTTTCCGCTTCAGATTGAGTATATTCTGAACCACTATCTTGAAATGGGTCTTCTTCTTCGGACTCATCCCACACATGATCCGCCATGTACTGCAACTCGTTTTCGGTTAACTTTCTTCTTCTAAAATAAATCATAATGATATAATTCGGGAGGGATACATATATCCCATGTAAGAATGCTAGTGGGACATATATAACCCATATTGATAATTTTTGCAAATAAGAATAATAAAAGGCCATAAACATTATAATATCACTTTGTATTACTTACCTCGCCATTGTAAAATCAAATTGAACTAGTTATAATCTTTGTTTACGGTAATTAACAGCATAAAATCCCCAAATTACCCGCTGCCACGTGCTATATTTCCCTAACGTAAACATACTGAAGGTTATTAGGCCGAAATTTGCGCGGGAATACGTGCAGGAAGTTCCCCGATGCGAGTGGGACTTGTTTATATGCTCTATAAGTACGAATTGTTCCCTCTAGAATTTTTCAATTTCTTGGTGGGACATATATGACCCATTAGACGCAAAAGGGTTAAGTAATGTTTCATCAACATTAAGGCTAGTCGTCCACTGGAAGCGACAACACGCGGCTACGCGCTCATGCGATACGAACGACAACAGGCGTATACGCGCAACAGATCCCGATGTGTGTAAATCCAATGAATCTCGTCCAAGAGATCGTCCAGTGTAAGCGTGCGCGGACATGCGGATTCTCGCGCCGAGCGTGAAGCTGCGTCAGATCCCAAGAGAATGGGATCCGTCGCTTGTAGCCGCGTCTAGTCCTCTGTCTTTTCTTCCTACTTTGTCTTCTCCAAGTCCAACCATCCTTTTTTCTGATAACAATAGTGCTAAATATTTTTATTACTCTTCGTTTCTTACTAGGTAGGTTTATTTAACACTATAAACTGCTACAAAATAAATATGGAATTTTACAATTTGAATATTTTTTATAAAAAATATATTTTTTCGAATTCCCTAATTACATAGGGACTTTCCAAAAAGTAACCATTCTCTGAATTCATTAAAAATGTACAACTCTTTTGGCGGTGCCAAAAAACTGAGCAGCGCGAAGTCACATGCAGTGTACGACCCCTGTCGCGTGTAGCCGCTGGTCTTGCAGCCGCCTCTCGCCGCTTGTATCGCGTGAGCGCGTAGCCGCGTGTGGACGCTGCAAGTAGACGACCGGCAGAAAACAACGTTTAATTTTGCTACAATGTTGATTAAACTATATTTGTTTGTTTTTTGCTCAGTGGGTTACTTTAAATCAGTTTTTTATACGCGTAGAGCCTGAAATAAAATACCGAGCTTAGAAAAGTCTGAACATTTGAATTGGTCGCTCTACTTCACTACGTAACGAAGCCAAATGTTCAGGTTTTTCCAAACACGAAATTTTACTTCATGCTTAATTAAGGATTGGAAACACTCGGTGAATACTTCAAATTGATTTTTTTTACAATAACGAGTGTCTAAAAATATACGACTCGTCTAAGGGCCAGTTGCACCAGACATGTTGAACAGGTTCAACTCTGAACTCAAGTTCAAAGTGACATTGGAACAATAGGAACTGTTATCTTGAACTCTAGTTCAACTTGAACTTGAGTTCAACCTTTTTGGTGCAACTGGGCCTAAGAGCTTATGCACAATTTTGTGCGTTAAATAATATTTAATCTGAATATATATTTAAATAATTGGAAAAGTTAATGTTATCTAGACTTCAATATTTCATAAGTCTTCCCATAAAACTATACGAGTAAGTAGATGTCCAGCGAACGAAGTTCAAATCTGTTGACACTTTATTACTTTGTATAGCAATTATCACTTTTTTGACACAGTTTAACTTGTCGAAAATGTTGGTCATCGAAAAGAATAAAAAGTATACAAAGTAATAAAATGTCCTTGTTAGTATGATATACAATATAAGTATTATAAAATAGAGGCCTCCGCCTAGTCATTCTTCTTTATTAATTCTTTTGTACTAATTTTGCTACATTTAAGTTATTTTAAACATAGACAAAAATGTCACAAACTGAATTTGTAAATTAGCTTCTATTTATACACCTAATTAGATTGGAATTAGCTTATAGTTTTTAAAGAACAAGTTTTAATTGTTTCAAGCAGATAGTTTTTGAAGGTTTTTCTATGATAAATATCTTTTTTTTTAAACTGAGCAATTTTGCTGTGACTTGAATTACATGTTGTACGCCAAATGTAAAAAAGCACCCTGAGAACATTTGGCAATTTTTATGAAATTTTCACATGGTATGTATAGTTTATTGTAATTAAAAAAAATGGTTAAATATGTTGAATTAAAAATAATGATTAAACTATTAATGGATATCGATAGCTAACGCCATCTAATGCTTCATAGTGGCATCGTCAGTGACACGAATGCACAAAGTGCATATACAGGTCACTGTTTCGTCCACGAGCGAGCAGAATTCTGTTTGTGCAACCAGAAAACAAATATCAAAATTGAATTTGTGTTCAGTATTCAGTGTTCAGTATCTGGTGCCGGAATACTGAACACAAATTCAATTTTGATATTTGTTTTCTGGTTTCACAAACAGAATTCTGCTCGTTCGTGGACGAAACAGTGACCTGTATATGCACTTTGTGCATTCGTGTCACTGACGATGCCACTATGAAGCATTAGATGGCGTTAGCTATCGATATCCATTAATAGTTTTCACATATTGGCTTGAAATAGTCAGAAATGTTCAGTATTCCTCAGCACTGGGTCGGGACCACACTGAAGAGGACCTTGAACTCCGAAACGCGTCTGTGGGTATCTGGTGCCGGAATACTGAACACAAATTCAATTTTAATAATGATTAAGTTTTTTCTTTAAAAAAAAGTTTCTTCAAATTATGAAATTTTTAAGACTAGCTCTGTATATGGTATTTATTAGGTTTTCATAGTTAGACTAAAGTAACTCATTCTAATATAAAGTTTAAATTTTCATCAATTAACATATCGATCAATTACTTCTTTAAACCTTTTTTGGTTTTTTTTATGGTACGTATTAGAGCTGGGACGAATCCTCGTAAAAAAGATTCGAATCACGAATCCGAATCACCTAATATGATTCGAATCACGAATACTCGAATAAAGGATTCGTAAGAGATAAATATGATTTGAATCAAAGATTCGAATCCTGTTTTTTCGAATCACGAATACAAATCCTTTAAGAATAACTTTGAATGTATTCTTTCTTTGCAACAATTAACATATAAATATCGTTACCAGTTGTTTTAACAAAAATATTCAAAACCTAATTATTTATTATTAACACTGAACATCGTTGATAATAGACTAAATACCTAATTCCCTGTTACTCTGATTAAAGATGTATTTGCGTGCTTCTGAACTTCACTTCAAATCTTTAAGTTACTAGTTACTAGTTACTTTAAACTTATGTTTGATTTATATTATGTATATTCATACCCCACTATTGTAAAAGGTGAAACCGTTAAATAAATAAATAAATAAATCAGTGTTTTGTACGCGTGGCGCATGAAGTAAAATTTCGAGTTTAGAAAAGCCCGAAAATATGTCTCGGGTCGCTGCGCGACCCTCGACAAATTTTCACGGGGCTTTTCTAAACTCGAAATTTTACTTCATGCTTAGCCTGGGAGTGGAAAGACCCGTTCAAAACTTCAAATTGAACTCTATTATAAAATCGACGAATGCCTGAAAATTACGCAATTAAAAAATTCACTGAATATCATTAAAACCGGGATAGTCAGAGAAAAGTCATGGAGTTATATTCAAATTGACAAAAACAGTAACAAAAAAGCCATATGATATTATTAAATTTGTCAAAATCAACAGGCAACTTACAAAACACGCAACAGTTTATAAAATTAACTTAAATATTGACAAAAACAGTGAAAATAATTTAACAAAATGGGGGTTTCCCGCAGAAGAAAGTTATATTAAAAGGCCAGAGAAAAAATGTTTAACCAGGGAAATGTCGGAAAAATTTAACATTTCAGATTGTGGCTACCATGTCAGTTTTACTTCAAATAATATTAAACAAAATTTTGAAAACTAGATTATTATCTTTAAAAACATTTTCAGTCATTTGATGTTCTTATTAAAGCGTTCAGTTTGAAGTTTCGAACGAGCGTTTCCACTCCCAGACTAAGCATGAAGTAAAATTTCGAGTTCAGAAAAGCCCCGTGAAAATTTGCCGAGACAAATTTTCTGGGCTTTTCTAAACTCGAAATTTTACTTCATGCGCCACGCGTATAAAACAGTGATTTAACGAGAAATTTAAAAACACACAAAAGACATTTTTCATATTAATCCTCACAATTAATTCGAATTATTTTTGACGATTCGAATCCCTTTGTAAGTATTAGAATCCGTTTATAAATATTCGAATCCTTTTATAAATATTCGAATCCTTTTATAAGGATTCGAATCACCCACATTTGGATTCGAATACGAATACTCTTATAAAAATGTAACGAATCCGGATCACTAATCCAGTTAAACTAAAGTATTCGAATGCCTCTTTTGAATCCTCTAAAAGGATTCGAATCCTGAATGATTCGAATCCTGCCCAGCTCCGGTACGTATAACCCCATCATAAGCAATTTTTAATAAGTATTTTGAGTAGATGTTTAAACTAATATTGGTAAATTAATAATATCTGAATCATACATTTTTTTTGTAAAATCAGGATTTACAAGGTTTCGGAATTAGTTATTTGATATGTTGACAACGTTAACATTTAAATCATCTCTTAATCACAATGAAAATATAATCATTCCACGAGGGAACATCGAAATACTAGGTTTATAAGAAAAGTATTTGAATATGTAAGCCAAAAACAAAATAGCACTAAGAATGCGTTGGACATGTTTTAAGACATGTTCTTAAAACACGACCAACGCATCCTTAGTGTTATTTTGTTCTTGGCTTACATATTCAAATACTTTTCTTATAAACCTAGTATTTCGATGTTCCCTCATAAAGTAGATTTAAAAACCATATCTCTGAAAAAGAGCTTTAGAAAACAAAAACTGGAGACCCATCAAAGCTCAAGTACCTTTTATTCACCAGTGTCATCGTCAGCCATCCTTCGACAACTTGTAGCAAAAAATTCATATTTATTATTTTGTAATTATTTAAATTTAGAAAATGAGCACATAAAATTTAAAAAATGATCAAAACATGTATGTATATTTGCAATTTAAGAGGAATTAGAATTATTTTAGATAAATTTATAGGTTTTTAAGAATAATCAAAATAAAACAAAAAGACCAATAATTGAATTACTTGAACAATTATTTTGTATTTTTTATATATTTTATTTTTTATACTTGTGTTGCACAAATTGTATTTTTGTATTTATTTACTGTATAAACGTTTAAAGATGTATCCTAATAAAGATATATTTCAATTTAATTCCACTTACCTTTTATTTTATATACCCCATTTAAATCTGAAATTACCTTCACAACTTTATTACATATTACTTACCTACATTACAATAAATATATGAGATGTATATAAAACTTCTGTAGAGCTTGATAAATCGTTAGTTTCTTTACAAAAAAATCAATTATTTAGTAACACATACCGGGTGTTTAATTAAGAATGGCCATCGGCTGTATCTCAGAAACTATCCATCGTAGCATCTACCAGTAAAAAAATTCATAGTAAATGTGGCCAAGAGAAATTGCTGGAAATTACTTGTAAGTTTCTAGCTTTGCCACTAGAGGGCCTAATCTCTATCATACAAGATAAAAACAAGTTTTTATCAAATAAATGGCAAATAAAGCTACGTCAAAAATATGAAATTCTTAATCTATGTGTTGTAATAATTAACCTATTTAAAGGCTTTATTGAACTTAGAATTGTACTACAGAATTGCGAATGTTGACAGAGTTATGTTGACAACTAAACTAACTAGATTTAACTATGTTCAAATAACCGATCTATAACATTCTTCCTCCCTATGAGCTAACGAAGTCTTGCAGATAAGTCGGAGGCCGACGATCACGAGAGCTACGCCGCAAGGGGGGATCTATAGCAGGATTCAGACTCAACCGCAAAGCAGCATCTAGTGTGGGACCCTGTGCAAGTGTAGGCTCGGGAAGTTTTTCCGTATTTTCGGCCGGTTCAATTTCTTCCTGGATCATGTCTTGACCTTTTGGTGGGCAGCTACTGTCCATTGATATATCCTGAACGTTCTCACCAGCAGGAGCTAAAAGCCTAGTGGAAACTGTAGTCTCTCTGCCATCTGGATATCTTACGTGGGCATATTCCAAGTTACCTTCCAACAGAGTAACCTCGTCAACTATCGGGTCATACTTCGATTGACGAACAGTTCGTTTCAGTAAAACAGGTCCACGCTCTAGTAACCATGTGGGTATAGACTGGCCGTAACTTGATCTTCTTGGGTGTGAAAACATTCGTTCATGAGGGGTAGTATTTGTCGAGGTACAAAGCAACGAACGGATAGAGTGAAGAGCCTCCTGTAGGACTGATTCCCACTGAGTGATGTTCATTCCTTTGTTCTTCAGAGATAACTGAATGGTTTTCCACACAATTCCATTGTATTGCTCGACTTGCCCGTTTCCTTGAGGGTTATAAGGAGTAGTTCTACTAGTAGCAACGCCCAATGATGCTAAGAAAATATTCAACTCTTGTGACATGAATGAAGTGCCTCGGTCTGAGTGAATATAGGCAAGTGTTCCAAAAATGGCAAACAGTTGTTTCAGGTTCGATATGACGGTAGATGTTAACATGTCAGGGCATGCAAAAACAAAAGGGAATCGGGAGTACACATCGACTATAGTTAATAAGTAGCGATTCTTCGATGTTGATGGAAGAGGCCCCTTAAAGTCAATGTTTAGGCGTTCAAACGGAGATGTTGCTTTAATTAATTTCCCTTCTTGTTTGTGAAATCTTGGTTTTATTTCAGAGCAAACGCGACATGCAGAAGTCATTTGTCTAATTTCTTCCAATGTATAAGGCATGTTTTTACTTCGAACCCAATGATACATTCTTGTTTCCCCTGGATGGCAGAGTGATTCATGAAGACATTTCAGTCTCTCAGTTCTGTTGCCAGTAGCTGAGCATGTTCTGGAAAGTGTGTCAGCAGCTGCATTATCTTTTCCAGGGCGATATACAATATCGTATTTGTAACAAGATAGTTCTAGTCTCCATCTCATAATTTTCTCATTTTTTATTTTTCCAGATAGCTTGGCATCGAACATAAAAGATACTGATTTTTGATCTGTTACAAGGAGGAAATGTCGACTCATTAAATAGTGTCTCCATTTCTTTACGGCTTCAACAATAGCTTGTGCCTCCTTTTCTATAGCCGGATGCTTTTGTTCAGTTGAAGAGAGAGTTCTTGAGAAAAATGCCACTGGTCGACCACACTGGGATAGGGTAGCAGCTAGAGCAAAGTCAGATGCGTCTGTTTCTACTGTGAATTTAGCTTCAGAGTCAATTGATGAGACAGCAGCATTTTCAATATCTTTCTTCAAGTTTTCGAAAGATGCAATAGCTTCCTCTGATAATGGGAACGAGCATTTAATGAGGGGCTGAATTTTATCGGAAAACCTGGGTATGTATCTGGAGTAGTATGAAAACATACCAATGGTCCTTCGCAGAGAGGAAGTGTCTAAAGGCGGCGAGAGCCTTCTAAGAGGTTTAAGACGGTCTGGATCAGGTTTATTGCTAATATTGAATCCTAGTAAACTAATTGATCGTAGGGAAAAGGAGCTCTTCTCCTGATTTATTGTGAGATTGTATTTATTTACAGCATTCAAAAATTTACTAAGATTTAGGTCATGATCTTCTTGATTTAAGCCACAAACAGTGACATCATCGAGGTAAACATACGTATCTTTCAGATTGCTGACGGGATTTAATAGATACGGGCTTACATTCAGGAGACAGATCACAGAATAGTGAAGCTGGTTTTACTTTGGCAACAGCAAATCCACAGATTATTAGGCGATCTTTCTTTCCACTAAAAGACATCTCGATGCCAGAATGTGATTTCAGGAAATCATGACCAAGGATAATGTCCGCGCAGAGGTCTGGAAGGACATTGAGCTGGATATTTGTATAGCGGCGACCAACAATTTCAAGATTTATATTACAGATTCCAATAATATTTGAAGTAAGCGTGGTCGAAGCCATAGACACCTTCCCTTGTGATGGGTTGATCTTTAACTTGTCTTTGGGCTATTTCATAGTTTATAACACTCAGAGTACTTCCAGTGTCGATCAACGCAGATACTGTGATTCCGTTTAGAAGGGCAGATACAGTGGCTGAAGTTAAACCAGGTGGTGCAGTGGCTGTACAATTTATAAGACCAGCTAGTAAGGAGGCTGTTTTATTGGAAGTCGAAACTTTATTTCTGTTACCGGAAAATCGGCAGACCTTAGCGTAGTGCCCCTTTATCAAGCAACGCCTGCAAACTTCATTTCTAGCAGGACATTGGTTTCTGGGATGGAAAGTAAATCCACAAAAATTGCACGGCGATGAGCTGCCCGCTAGAGTCGAATTAGAAGGGCCAATGTTTGCTAAATTATCGGGAGTAGTCCAAGGTTGATTATCGGCAACTGCATTTACTATAGGTGGTGTAACGTACGTCTGAGATTGTTGTTGGGCTAGCTCTAAGGAACGTGCTTGTGTATAGGCTTCAGCAAGTGTAAGTGAGGGATTCTCGAGTAGTCTCTGTCTGATGTGATTTGATTGTAGGCCGCCAATGAATGAGTCCCTGATGCAGTCATCTCTGTTTATCTCGGCCGTAACAGCTTTAAAATTACAATTTTTGGCAAGAAGCCTCAGCGCCTCGAGATACTGATCTATGGTTTCGCCAGAGTTTTGGTGACGATAAGCAAGTTTATGACGAGCGAACACCTCATTGACAGGTTTTACATAAATACTTCTAAGTAAGCTAATCGCTCCATCGAAGGAACTAACATCACTCACCCGTTCATATACTTGCGGCGAAATAAAGTTAATCAATATCTGTAACTTATCTTCATCACTGGGATTTACCGACTTGATGAAATTCATAAAGGTTTTATACCAATGAATTGTAGAGCAGCTGAACTTGAGTCTGGATCTAAATCGAGTTTATCGGGTTTTAACAAACGGTCCATACTTAAGTGAGTCTAATCAGGGGCGTAGCAAAGCCTTAACTTTTGGGGGGTGGGGGAAACACCTATAATTTTCCAACTTCAAAATTAAAATAAAAATGTCTATTTTTATATTATTTTATTTTAACAAATTAATATAACGTAGTACATTGATTTATATAAATTAAGCTTAATTTATTATCCAATAATATAGTGCTTTGTACTTCCTAATATATTTTATAACATATGTACATAATTACATTTAACCAATACCTAATAAAACATGGAGTTTTACAATTTGAATTAGTTTATTGTAACTCGCCTATACTTTAGTTTAGCCCAGGAGTTCACAATATTTGATAATTCAATATTATCAGTAATATCAGATTCTGTTTTCAAAATCATTAATGCGTCCAAACGATCTTCCTTCATTCTAGAACGCAATGAATTTTTGACAAATTTCAATGAACTAAAGCTTCTTTCATTTGTTGCCACTGAAAACCCGGCTGTATATATTAGCTGACATAGTTTAGCAATTTTTCATTATAAAGTAAAATTTGCCAACTGCCTTAGCTTGGGGGGGGGAGCGTCCCCCCCATGGCTACGTCCCTGAGTCTAAGTTCAATAAATTGTTGTAATAATTAAACTATTTAAAGGCTTTATTGAACTTAGAATTGTACTACAGAATTGCGAATGTTGACAGAGTTATGTTGACAACTAAACTAACTAGATTTAACTATGTTCAAATAACCGATCTATAACACTACGCAAAATTTTACTCAATTTAAACTATTTTCTAGTTTATTTAGCTTTGACATAGAATGAAAATGTCTAGCCGTTTAAACGCCTGTAACTTTGGTTAGTTGGTTGGTTTGGTTGGTTTGAATGCACTTTACACAAATTTACTTAAGTTTAGATATTAAGCGCCAGAGGGCGCGAATGAAACAATCAATATATTATCTCAATTTTCTTTAAATTATCTAATTGAAAGGTATATGTTAGTTGATTAAAATGAGAAATACTGTGAAAACTGGCAGAAACCGCAATTCGATATCTCTATGCTAGCCAGAGATATAGTGAAAATTTGACAGAATAGCGTATTTTGCATTAATAGCGCCCTCTGGCTATTAATATAGGAACTGAAATAAATCATGGTACATAATAATTTAAAGTGCTGTTAATTATCTATCGAATCAATCTAAGTTTATTAAATTTGGATACAGTTATTTTAAGTTACAATCATTTAAATGATAATAAGTCTAAATATTTTCTACCTATTTTCCTCTGCATCTTATGTAAAACCCCAAAACACGACAAGGTAGTTACAATCAAGCAAAAGGTAGCGTATATTAACACATTAAACGCCTTTGATGCATACACGCAACATTATTAATTTTTTGTTAAATAAATTACTAAATAAGTTAATGTATGAAGAAAAATGTAAATACTTTGTAATTTAAATATTTCCATTATTACTCATTTAAAAAAGAAACAATGTTAGTGTATTTCTAACTTCATAATATTTCAGTGTTTTATACGCTTGGCGCATGAAGTAAAATTTCGAGTTTAGAAAAGCCTGAAAATTTGGTTTGGCCGCTCCGCTTCGTGGAGCGACCAAACCAAATTTTCAGGCTTTTCTAAACTCGAAATTTTACTTCATGCTTAGTCTGGGAGTGGAAACACTCGTTCTAAACTTCATATTGCACGTTTTTATATAAAATCGAGGAATGCCTCAAAACGTACAGCGTATACATTATAAATATTTAAAAGAAACATTTACAGTATGTTATACGATAAGTCATTCATAAAAATAATAAAAATAAGTGCAAATTATAGTATTAACTCTATAATTGCTCGGCCGTTAATGGGTATATTTTTGACATAGCTTAATTCAGCATTTTTTATAAAACCTTGTTTTCTTTTTCTTTGCAAAGCTAGATAAAATTTTTATATTCGTTATTTTGTTATGTTTTGTTTGTTATTGTTTTAATAAAGTATTGTAATTGGTGTTTTTAATTGTAGTAAATATATGCATTTTTAAATATTCTACTAATCTCATAGCCTGCTATAATTTGAGATTGTAAATGATCTTGGATTTACTTGCATACTCGCTTAACATAACATGTAAATGGGAAAAAGTGATCTCCGTTATTCTTTTAATTCTCGTTTTTGACCTCTTGGACATAAAACAAAAGAGGCTAAAGACCTACTAGATTTTAAAATATATTTTTATATAGTGCGCAAAATCTACAAAATAATATATAAATATTACGAAAATTCGTGTAAAATGCAACAATACGTCATTTTATAATATCAATTTGAAACTTCTAACGAGTGTTTCCAATCCCAGAGTAAGCATGAAGTGAAATTTCGAGTTTAGAAAAGCCTGAAAATTTGGTTTGGTCGCGTAGCGCGAAGCGCGGAGCGACCAAACCAAATTTTCAGGTTTTTCTAAACTCGAAATTTTACTTCATGCGCCACGCGTATAAACAACGGATTTAAAGTGAAGTTCAAAATACACTCCTCAGATTTAATAAGACAACTTAAGACAATAAATACCCATTGAAACAACTACTTCCCGTGCAAATACACCTCCAGATATTGAATTATACAATAAAATATTTAAAAACTTATTTGATTTGTTACAACGCTCTATCAAAGTATCGTATCTTTTTGCTGTATCTTCAGTTAGGATAAAGATATTAGGATAAAGTTTTTACCATTTTTCTCAGTATTTTACCCTGTAATAAAATATTGTAATCTAAAAAATACGGTTATTGTTCCAAAAAGGACCTTTGGCGCTTACTATAAAAATTAAATTAAAGAGAGTAAAACGTGTTTTGAAAGTGCTCTCTATTACCCATCAAATGAGACTAATTTCATTAATTTTGGTTAATGGTAACTAAAGTTGCATGCAGTTCAATAATCACACTTTCCAGCTCTCCCCTACTTCATATATGTGAGATAAAGAAACAAGTGAGTAGTTAAAATTGAGTAAAAGTCAGGTTACGATTTATATATTATTAATCTAGCTTTATATTGCAGTTTTATGATAAAAACCTGTTTTTCTGTTTGGCGATGAATGTTACGCCCTCTAGCGACGGTATTGAGAACTTGAAAATAATTTCCAGTGATTTCTCTTGGCTACTTTACTACGAATTTTTTTACCCCAACACGTTACACTGCATAGTTTCTGAGATACAGCCGGTGGCCACGCTTAATCAAACACCCGGTACAACTTCAATGTTTGTAAAAAATTAAAGGACTCAAATAAAACACCTTTCCACAGTATTTTTATTTCAAAATATACAGTTGTTCAATAACATATTTTCATATGTAAGAATTAACTTTTAGCAATTAGCACTTGAAAGGCCCTGGGCTTAATTTAATCTTAAAGTCCCCTTATAAATATTTTCGGTAACTTCTAATTAAATTGGTAATTGACGTTACAAAATGACTTCGTATAACGCCCAAAGTCAAGGTTATTATAAGGTCGGTTTAATTGCGTGAAAAAACTTTCTTTCAAGCCTGAAATTTAAGGCTAGAAAGCTAGCTACGGCCTTGGTTTGAAGGGTGTATTATAGGCGAAATACAAAGAAATCTTGCGTAAATAGTTTATTCCACTGATATATTTTTATTTAAATTTGTATGTAAACAATAATTATCGACATACAAATTAAATTTTATTCCACTTTAGTACAATGTTGTAATATATTAAAGCTAATATTGCGTGAATAAATAAATAACGTATCAAATCATAATAACGGTTACAATCATTAAAATCTTTCACCTTACATCTTGTTCATAGAATTATTTGTATTTTCATATCAATAACAAAAAAATAGCATATATAAAATTGTAAAAAAAAAATTGATTAAAATTATGCAGATCACATTCGTATTTGGAAACGTCCGGCTTTGGTGATGTACTTCACTCCTTTGAAAGGCTTATATTTTTCTCCGTACATATCTAATCTGTGCACCTTCAGCCCGCTAACTGCTAGTTGGTTTATGGTAAAGTGTACGCTGATTGAGGGGCTTATTTCCGATGTATTTGCTCCACTTGCTATTGAAATCTGTAGTAATCAAGATTATTAGGAGAATTAATAAAATAGTCATATAATAAATTTTGAAATTCGATATTTAAGCGATTTATCCCATTTTTGTCCGTTTTAAATGGTAAGTATTTATTTCTCTTTTTTTTTCCATAATTTTTCATTATTTGTTTAAATTTTAAATTGAGGAAGTAATCTCTAATTTAGAATTTAAACAAATAATTGATATGTTTTCCATTTTATTTTGAACTTCATGTAAAAAATAATAAATTATTTTTTTTAAATGATTTAAATACGAGATTCGAATCTTTGATTCAAATCATATATTTCTGCTACAAATTCTTTATTCGAGTACATATCTAATCTGTCATTTTAAGTGATTGGGATCCGTGATTTGAATCCATTTTTTTGAGGATTAGTCACAGCAACAAATTAAACTCACCGTTCCTCTGATATTAGGCAACTTTGAAACATCTATTCTCCCAACATCCCAATGCAAAATCTTCGCAACTGGATCGAAATTGTACTTGCCCTGATTCGACACCAAATTGCAATTCAAAATAGATTTTGGCATGAGAATCTCCAATTTGACACCTGAAATGAATTTGGTTTTTAACAAAATTTACACATCGATTTAAAGCTTAAAAGTCATCAAGCATCACACGCACTTAACGAACTTTACCTTTAAATTGATGATATTGTAGGCATACATGGAAAATCAGCTAACTCCACAAACATACTGTTTTGGGAAAATCATTTTCAATTTTGGATAAGGCATGAAAAATCCCTACAGCCTATTTTTTTTTAATTTTAAGTGTTACTTATTATATGGACAACCTTCCTAAGCACATACAAATGAAGAAAAACACAGTTTTAGACTTAGTATTGAGAAAGTGTGAATTTTAACAAAAAAATGGACTTAGCTGATTTTCCTTATACGCCCGTGAATACAGTATCACTTCATACCTTCAATTGTTCTTCCTAAAGTTTGTTTCGGACCAACGGTGAGATCCAGTCTGCCCTGTTCACCAGATTTGATCACTAAATTGTGTCGGACATAGATGGGAATCGCGACGACACTTTGGCTACTGATATGGTAGGAAATCAAACGGAAATTCCCATCAGGCGGAATGAAAGAGAGGATGCGTTCGGATTCCCAGCGTTTGTACCTAATGCACGGGTGAAAACTGATATCGTCGAAGAGTCTAGGATTCACAAAAGATAATGTTAGATCCGGCATTCCGCTTAATTTTATACAACAATCAATCTGAAAACATTATAGAGTAAATAAGCTCACATCCTGTGTGTACATTTTTTATATTGTCAATTTAAAAGTAAAAGAGTTGAATGACGAATCATATAGAAGTGCAACTTAATATACAGGGAATTTTTCTTTTAAGTATACATACCTCGATATAGGTATACATTATACATTTGATTTGTTGTTTATGAAAAGCGTTCAATTTGAAGCTTCTAATGAGTGTTTCCACTCCCAGATTAAGTATGAAGTAAAATTTCGAGTTTAGAAAAGCCTGAAAATTTGGCTTGGTAACACCGCGAAGCGGAGCGACCAAACCAAATTTTCAGGTTTTTCTAAACTCGAAAATTTACTTCATGCACAACGCGTATAAAACACTAAAATATCGTGAAGTTCAAAATATACTTCTTAAGCAGTATATTTTGAACCTTACTTGAAATCAATGTTTTATACGCCTGGCGCATAAAGTAAAATTTCGAGTTTAGAAAAGCCTGAAAATTTGGCTTGGTCACTACGCCAACCAAACCAAATTTTGGAAACTCGAAACTTTACTTCATGCTTAATCACGGAGTGGAAATACTTGTTAGAAGCTTCGAATTGGACGATTTTCAAAAACAATGAATATATATGACAATTTGTAAATTGGTATACGTATAATTATAAAAAAAATTCCCTGTATTTTTCACATTAACGTAAATTCATGCTGACGACTGAATGGCATCCGTGAAACTAAAATTTCCAGAATTCTCTAATTCAAGGAAGAAACAGAGCGAACATCGACAGAGATAGAATAAAATCAAGGCAGTGGGCGCCATTTACTAGAAGGAAAAAATGAAATTGTACATTGGGTTGTATAAGTTTCTTGTCACTTAAATTTACTATAAAGAAAACACTTAACTTTTTAATACTATATTTATTTTACTTTTGTGACTAGTTTCAATTACACGGTAATTATTGTTGAACTAAGTTTGACAATGATTACCGTGTAATTGAAACTAGTCACAAAAGTAAAATAAAAGTGGTATAAAAAAGTTACGTGTTTTCTTTATATCAAATTGAAAATGTACCACGAAGTAACCGCCTCCAAGATTCAAGACTTAAATTTACTTTTCAGTTGCGCTTCTATTTATTCATTGACTCAATGAATAATTTTTACTTTTAAACTGATAATGATAGATAGCTTGTGAAATTATTTGATGGTTTTCTTTTTGTTACTTACATAACCTTGAATTTCTGCAAACACTGTTGAGCCAGTCTTATCGATTATTGCTTCAACTTCCTCAACTACATCAAAATAAGCTTCGTTATTGGTGTATTTAACCCCAGTTCTTCTCCATGGAATGTTCGATAACTGTCCAACTGGCAAAGTGCCACTCACACTACAAAAAAAAACATAATAGTGAAATATGTAGATAAATTTAGAATTAATTTTTAATGGTATTATTTTTTAAAAGGTTAAATAATAGTATTATAAATTATATATATTTGAAAAGCTTATAAAACGCAATTATTGGAAGTCACAGTCAACCATGATTTGTACTTAAAAAAATACAACTTTAGATCTCAGAAATTTTAAACTTAATACAAAAAGTGCCATTATAAATAAATCATTAAAAATTCGAAATAACATTCCGAAATTGGCAAAATTTGACTTTTGATGTATAACTCGAAAACAATTGAAGATAAGCAAATTTTAATAAGGTACATGACATTAGCATTAAAAATGACCCCTGGAAACATATTGGTTTTTCTCTATCTTTATTTTATTAATAGCATTTTACTGGAAGAAACCATAAAAAACGGGACACCCCGTACTCGTACTTGTATAAACACTTGAGTACCTACTTATGGTTATGTACTTATACTCAGTACTCGCGTACATTCTACATGTACTCTGAACAGCTCTCTCCACAATTCTATCTACTATACTATCTTTAATATAAAATCAAAGGGCTTAGCACTTACATGTACTCTGAACAGCTCTCTCCACAATTCTATCTACTATACTATCTTTAATATAAAATCAAAGGGCTTAGCACTTACTTTGATTTCCCGGTGACGGTGTTTGCTATGGTCCTTAAAATATTAGGCGGTTTAATCAGTTCTTTTAATATATTGCTCTCAGTAGCTAACGGATAACCATTATCTAACATTTCGTCCAACAACTATAGAAAATATACAAATATTTCAGCACAAACAATTCTAGTTTGACAGACCATTTAAACGATCTTACCTCATACACAACAACATAATTCTCTTTAATAATCGACTCTGTACAGTCTGAAAAATAATCCTAAAAACAATGCAATAATAAAATTTATTAAAAAACACCACCAAAGAGAAAACCTAGAAAATAAATCGAAATATTTAATAGAAAATTTATAAATAAAAAAAACTGTGTATTAGTAGCTTAACATGAGATTATCTTAAATCTAGTTTAAATTATATTTACAGTCTTGCACCTAATTTCAATTATATTTACAGTTATGCAATTTAAACCAAGCTTAAACCATGATTGAACAACTGGACCTAAGTGGATTTGATATCTGTTACAAACATAAATTCCTTATATCTGACATGTTGCTTATTATTACTAGATGTATTTTGGCAGGAATCACTTATGAACTGGGGCCGCTCAGTCAAGTTGGGCATTTAATGAGCGAGATTGTGCGTCAAATGCACAAGTGGATGATTGCGACTGTGTCTGGTGATGCAGTCATCCACCTGTGCATTTAGTGTCGTCGCGTGCGTTGTATTCTTAACTCGACTGAGAGACAACAGTTCACGAATGATCCCTGCAAATATGCATATTATACAGGCCTAATTATCTTTTATTTTGTAAACAAACCTGGAAAGTGTCTACGATCCGATGCAAGAATTCAATTACGAACAGAGGCGGGATTTCCTCCATGCAAACAGCGACGAAATGCACCCCCCCTCTTCTGATACTCAAAAGATAGTGGTGGGGAGTGGCAATCACTGGAGGAATATCATTGGGGTTAGCCCTTTGCGCCTCCAAGTAATAATCGCATACTGATCGAGACACAACACTCTTCCAATGTTTTTCCAGAAAAACATCCCTTAGAAAGAAAATAACAATATTGTAACTTTAAATAAAACACTTTTAAGCATTCTTCACAAATTTATTATATTTATTATAAAATACATTTGTGAAGACAGGTTAAAAGTCTTACATTTAAAGTAATTTCAACGCTGAAAGGCAAAAGAGGAAAGATTATATCTATTTAAAGTTATTCTCATCTTCAGCTAGCTCACCCAAATTCATTTATCAATATTGTACTCATACAAATTAAAACAATTAAAAAATATGTGATATATCGTGATTTCTGATATATCTATAGTTTGAAGTAATCTTATACAATGCGTTTCAGTACAAATCGAACATACAAAATTAATATTGAAAGTGTTCTTTCTAGCTTCAAACATCCTAGTTTAGTGAAGCAATAATATTCTAGTATGTGCCAACATTAGGTCAGTTGTATTTCCATAATTTAAGGCATTCGAATCTATTAATATTGTAATGTTATATTTTTTTCTAACAAGTGTTTTCCACTCCTTGATTAAGCATGAAGTAAATATTTTAGGCTTTACTAAACTCGAAATACCTACTTCATGAGCCAGCCGTGTAAAACACTGATTTATGTTTGATCTAACGATAATAATATATTTGATTAAAATAAATTATATTGTTAACATAAAAATAATTTAATTTATAGAAAATCTGGTATTTATCGTTATAAATTCGCACTGAATGCTCAACTAACATATGAAAAGGAATACTAAAATTACTTTATTATGTTTGGTGTAACATAAAGCTCACTGTATGTGCAGAAAACTCAAATAAACATTACATAGTACACTATCAGCAGTGTTGATAAATGTTCATTAGTTTTAGCAGAAACTGATTTAACATGTTAACTGCCGCGCCGGAAATTGGCAAAGGCGCCTTGAGACCGCACTACTTTTTCATGCCTTAGAAAAACATGTAAGTTGTATTTAACTCGTGCAGCAGTCAACGTGTTAAATAAAAAGTTAGTGATTATGACGCTTTAATAAATCATAACACCCTTTAAAATGTACTTCTGCTGAGACCCTCCTTTTTGTATACTCTATATCATAAATATAGCTCAATTTTAACGAATCAAGCACTGAATTAAATATAAACATAAGTTACTTGAACTTTGATTTAATCAAACACAACTTAAAAGACTAAAGAATTCTTATGGCAAACAAATAAATAAAGTAAATATATTAACTTAAACATGCTTACCCGGAGGAATTTATCATAAACAAACTATGTATCATATTGTTATTTAAATCAATTTAACACTGATTTAAGACACATCAAATGAAAAATATTCAACGTAACATAACCTATTAAATCAATTCAGGTTGGACAACAATCAAACAATGAATTAATTATGAAATATTTCCCAATAAAATCATATCAAACATAACTATATGTATATTTTTGTTAATCAGTAATAAACACGTTTAAAATATACACAAAAAGATTCATAATTTTATATATTTTTCCAATGAATGTTTTGTGTTGGTCAACATGCTAATTATAGATTTGTTCCAAAACAATGCAAGAAACCGTAGCACTAGAGATATGAGGTAAGTTGTAAACATTTCATCAACTAATACAAAAATATAAGTATTTATAAGTTAATCTAAGTTATTGTAAAACAATTGGTGTGAATGAAAATCTGATAATTCATGAGTAAAATGTATTTGAATTTCAATAAAATCTACCGCCCATGTAAGTGACCGTCGCATGGAATGAAACTTATGTTAATCGGTCAGGTTTGTCAACGGACCAACGATAAAGAATTAAAAATGAAAATGAAAAATTAAACACACATATCAGGTTAAGTTCTATTTTTTGATTATTTATTAAAGTAAATACTTATAACATATATAAAAACACAAATAATTATTTTTTTTTAATTTTAGGTTGGCGATCTTGACTGTTATGTCAATCTGTCAGTTGGATTTGACTCCCACAAATTTTCTCTCTGCAAAATGTCTTTGGCATCGACGAGAAAATTAGCACAATTATGCATGAAAAATCATGCCGTTTTATACACAGCAGTGAGGAACCGTAAGTTTGCATTTAAATCTATTTTGTCCTGAATCAATCGCATAATTTTTGTATACAGGTTATGTAATATTAGTATATTATTGAACTTGATTTATGCTCCCTATTAACCATGAATCAACTTTATTGGTTAGACTGTAAATGCCTATATTATTGAACATTACTCTGCAGTTTAAATCTACACTCAAATCTGTTGCAAAACAAACATACTGATACACTGTATCATTGATGTTTAAGTGCTCTAAGGGCGAATTCACACCGAAATGGCGGAGACGCGGTCTAGGCGAGACAAGGCAGAGGCAAAGGCGAGCTCAATGCACACTAAAAAGGCGGTGAAGATGTGCAGTTATCGTGAAAAATAGTTTGACAGATCAAATGATATTTGTCAAAATAATTTCAAACAACAAAAGTAACGAGGATGTCTTAGACCTCTTGGTATTATTAAATTTGAACAACCAGAGATTGTTTTGGCTTCATCCTTTGTGGTTGGAAAATCGAAAAAAAAGGAATGCTTGATGTCATGAGAGAGCTAAAAATGTATCCGGATAGGATTCCAAATTATCACAGGATGTCTCACGAGTGTTTCTATCGAGCCCTTGCCCTGATGAGGGATAGCCTCACAAAAAAGATATTAATTACAGAGGAGCTATTAGTTCAGAAGAATGGCTGTAAAATCGTTAAAAACAACAGACAAAGTCAAAGTCAGATTAAGTCAAAATTCGAAAATATAAGAATGTTTTAAATTTGTATTATATCCCAAACACGTCTGTTTTATAAAATTACAAATGTCAAAAATTGTTGTGTGTTAAGAAGTACTAACTACTGATTAAAGTTTATCAGCTGTCGTGCAAGTGGGCATTCATTTTATTAAACAACCAGAGAAGATTTTGGGTTCAACCTTTCTGGATCGTCACGGATATTATCCGAAATAGGCGAAAATTGCCAACTAATATTGAGGACCATATGAGAGGTGCGCTTCTCCAAACCAACTTGAGTGGCGTAAAAACGGCGAGACACGGGTCAAGAGGCGAGTGCCTGCGCTTCGTTGTCTCGGAGTGATTTGACTCATATCATTACATTGAAGAAGCGCTGCACTTTTCGTCTTGCCTGCACAGCGTCTCCACCCGACGCCTATTCGGTGTAAATTGAACCTTACGTGCATGTCATTATATTTCAACGGAATGACTCTAAAACCATGAAATGATATCTCTTTATAGGACAAACTCCTAACGATTATTGATTATTGTATGTTTGAATAACATATTACAAACACCACGAAATTGACAAGTTTTAATACATCATTTTAAATTCTCAAGATATGACATTAAATTTGAATTTATTTTTGTTATTTTAAGATTGGAATAAGGATTACAAACCCGCAAGGTTCCCCATTACTCCAGAAGAGCGCCAAGCTTCCGCGAAGAAATATGGCATTTTACCAGAGGAATACAAGCCGTTGCCCGATGACGGATTTGGCGCTGGAGATTACCCTGACTTGAAAGCGGAATCTGGCGAATCGAAGGATCCCAACTATCCATACGATAATCCAGAATTGAAGAGAAACTTCAATGAGCCGGTAGGTTAAATGTTAAAAATAATGAAAATATTTAACTATTGTTGAATATTTTGTTTATTTCTATCTTTTAGTTTCTATTATTGTGATTTATATGCACATTTATTCTTAACTGAAAATAACCCAATTACAAAACAAAACTTAAAATCTCACTTTTATAAATCCCTTGAGTGATCCTAAATAATTTCTTAATAATTTTAGGAGTTCGAAAGTATCACATTTATTATGGTATTCAGTTTTAATGTGTATTTTCAGATGCATGAACATTTCGATTTGATGGGGGAGGATCGTTATGATGTGAACTTCAGACACAGGATACCCTTGGTGACTCAAGTTTTCCAATTTCTCGCCGTCATATTGGGCACGTTCAGTATTTATTTAGCATTAGAAAGTGCCAGAATGTTTCCGGGAACAATTCCCAAACAATATCCTCATCAGGGAAAAACCCATTACACTTTTGAACCCAATGATAAATAAATTTGACTTACAAGTGTAGTGTTCAATATTGTTAAACTGTAAATAAAATATAAGAAAATAGACCATTTCGATTGTTTTTATAATAACCTACTATTTAACAATAAATGTTTTGTTTTTCAAAATAAGTAAATATTACAGAGTAAATTACACTTTTATTTAGAAACTTTATGAATGATGCACACGCAGATTAGGCATGAAGTAAAATTTCGAGTTGAGAAAAGCCTGTAAATTTGGTTTGGTTGCGTAGCGAAGCCAAACCAAAAGAAAAGTTCGTTTCATCAATATATGTGGTTTCAAGATGACCAACATTGGTTTGAACAATGAAAAACAATTAGTGAAATTTTACTTCATGCGCCACGCTTATAAAACACTGGTGTTAAGTGAAGTTTAAAATATACGTCTTTAGCATACTGCTTTAGTAGAATATTGTAAACTTCACTTGAAATCAGTATTTTATATGCATGGCACATGAAATAAAATTTCGAGTTAAGAAAAGGCTGAAAATTTGGTTTGGTGACGAAACCAAATTTTTAGGCTGTCCTCAACCCGAAACTTTACTTTATGCTTAATCTGAGAGTGGGAAACACTCGTTTAACGCTTCAAATTGAACTATTTTAAAAACAACAACGAATGGCTTAAGATTTACAGCTTATACACTGAATATGTATACTTAAAAGAAAACCTCCCTGTATATTATGTTAATTGTGTTCTAAACCTGAAGAAAAATACAATTGAATTTGTATGAAATTTTGTAAAAAAAAGGTTTTATTCATTATTTTTAATTGTATAAACTAATGTTGGGAACACTGAAGTCGTACTCAAAAACGCATTACTTCTGAAAAGTAATTAAACTTAAATTATGATGTTTTTGTATGTAATTAATACACGTTAAGTTTACTGATTCACAAACATTAATAAAATACAAATAAAAACTCATAACTGTGCTAACATTTTATAAATGAATCCACTAATTATTTTTCATTGTTCAAACTTATGTTGGTCATCCCGAAACCACATATATTGATGAAACGAACTTTTCTTGATTATTTTTTATTTTGGTGGACAATTAATGTAAAAAGTGATGAATTATTTTAGTGAATTACTAAAAAAATACACAAAATTACATAACTATCAATTTATTTATTTTTAAATTTGTATCAACTAATGTTGGCGACACTGTTGAGATCCTTGAGGCCACTCATTTCACAGCTTATCTGTGATACCCACATAACCTCACTCATTTGACAGTTCTTGTCAAAGTGGCGATCTGAGATGAATTAATTAGAAATGGAATTTTACAAAAATACACATTCCGCGGTGTAAAATGCTGTGATTTTCGCATACCAGCAAATTTTGTACATAGCAAATATGAGCGAGGTAGCGAGACAGAACAATTGTGATCCAGTAGAATTAGAAGCAGTTAATGTAGAGAATAAAGAAGGTAATGGAAGAGAATTAGACAATATTGAAACAGGGCTGAAAGGGTTGAGTGACTCTAAATACGATCAAGAACTTGATAGTAGTAAAATAGACAAGGAGCTGGTTGGATTAAATCATAATCACGAACAACTAGACAATGTTGAGTTAACTGAGGAGAATTTAGATCCAGATTTGGATGAAGAAAAATTGGATAATATTGAGATTCAAAAAGAGTCGATTGAAGATACCGTTGCATCGAATTTCAATCAGGCACATTTAGACTATGTTGAGAGCAAGAAAAAATTAGCTGAAATTAATTTAACCCCGAATAACAACCAAGAACAATTTGACAATACCAAGAGTGAGATTAAATTGGCTGAAAGTAACATCACCCCAAATAACAATCAAGAAATTGAAACTATTGATTTCAATTCGAATCAAGAAGAAATAAACAACCTCGAATCAGAATGTGAGAATGAGTTAAGTGAATTAACAAGCCGCCAGGCTAAACAAATTGAGGAATACGAGGATAAAATCAAGCTATTGGAATGGAATCTTTCGAAGTCACAGAAACACCTGAAAGAAATGGAGGGGAAGCTGGAGATAACTGTGAAACTGAAGGAGAGTGCCACGAAGGAGAAGGAGTCGATGGTGATGAGATATGCGGTTAGGGAGAAGAATTTGATTAAGCAGCAATCGGCTTGTGAGCAACTTGAGAAGAAGCTTAAGGAAACGAACAGGGAACTTGATCTCTTGCAACATAAACTGACTTCCATGACTACCGAAAAATCTAGAATATGTCAGATGTTAGATAATAAGGTATGGTTTTAATATATTCAATTTTATAACAAGATGATAATTAGGTAATAGAATGTAGGACATATGGGTATAAATATTGAGCATAACTCTTGAAATTTTTTATAAATAATTTTCACTGAAGTATCCTCATATTGTCCTGCTTTTGCTCTAATTATTTGAAAGAAGCTCAGTTTTCTAGAGAAAATTTAGAAAAGAGTGGTTTGATTGGAAAACCAGCAAATTCTATTTTTTGGTCAGATTGACTAAGGGCCGGTCAGTTGCACCAAACACGTTGAACTGGTTCAACTCTGACCTCTAGTGCAAAATGACATTAAAACAATAGGAACTGTCATCTTGAGATAAACCAGTTCAACGTTTTCTGGTGCAACTAAGCCTTTAAATTGTTTAACAAAGATTTATGTTTTTATGTACTTAATTGTAAAATCATGTAACTAAAGTAAAACTTAGTTTATTTTAGTCTCCTCAAAAAATCTTCAAAATTAAGAATTACTTTAAATTATATTGACAGAAAGAACTTCGTTTTTGACGTTTTAATGAATGCTTTTAGTCTTATGAGTTGAAAATGAGTCAGCAGGAATTGGACAGAGTGAAAAACGACTTGAGTTCTTTAGAAACCAAGTTGAAGTGGTCTCAGAACAGTCTTAAGACTGAAATTGAATTAAGGAAGGATGCCGAGAGCAAGGCAGAAACGTTAAATTTACAAATACAGGAGTACGAGGATGCTGCCGAGAAAGCGAAAAAAGACGCTCTCAGTGCGATCAAGGAGTTTCACACGTCTCAGGATAACAGGGCTCATGTTTTAGGTGAGGCACTTTGTTTTTATAATTATTCGAAAGTAATTACTTTACTTTGTATTTATTATTATAGGAAAAGTAATACATTATGTTGTAATTATAATTGTTGGAAAAGTAATTACATTACTTTCTAATTATAATGATTGGAAAATGAATATTACTTTGTAACTACAATTACTTTTTAAATAAATTTATTAAATCATCATGTTAAACACGGATTCTTGATTATTATATTTATTTCAGGTGGTGTTTTGAAACAAATTTAAATTTGATAAGAATTACAATTTATATGTAATTATTTATCATTATCATTTTTGCAATTGTTTATTTCTTCTTTTGCTCATTCAATCCAATTTTGACATCATCAAAATTTTCAATAAAATAGTCAGTTATCAAAAATTAGTAAGAAATGATCAGGATTTCAAGAATCCACCAATTACTATTTATATACAGGAAGTTTTTCTTTTGAGTATACAAATCTCGATATACTATATACGCTGTGAATCTTCAGATATTCCTCGTTTTTGAATAGAGTTCAAATTGAAGTTTTAATAGAGTATTTTCCACTCCCAGACTAAGCATGAAATAAAATTTCGAGTCTAAAAAATCCTGAAAATTTGGTTTGGTTGCGCAGCGAAGCGGAGTGACCAAACCAATTTTTCAGGCTTTTCTAGACTCAAAATTTTACTTCATGCGCCACGCATATAAAACACCGATTTCAAGTAAAGTTCAAAATATACTACTAAAGATGTGTATTTTAAACTTTACAATAATTCAGTGTTTTATACGTGTGGCACATGAAGTAAAATTTCGAGTTTAGAAAAGCCTGAAAATTTACTTCATGCTTAATCTAGGAGTGGAAAACACTCGTTAGTAACTTCAAATTGAACTCTTATAAAAAAAACAAGAAATGGTGTATATGTTAATAAGCAATGTCTCAAATTTGCAATAAAGCACACTTTAAGAGGAAGTCGACCGCTCTCTAAACGTATAAAACTAAGCATACTGCCGTCTTAATTACATCCTTGTTTAGGGATGAAATATTTTGAAAAAATAGGCATACCTTAAGAAAAGTGGAATCTTAATACCTGTCTTAATATAATATTTCCTACTTTGACCGTTCTTTTATAAAAAAATATCAAACATTGTTAAACTAGCGTAATCGCATCTTCAATATAATTTGTTTCTGCAACATTTATAAAAAATATTGGGAAACTAAATCAGTCACATTGTAGAAGAATTCTTTTCGAAGAATTTCAATTTTTCCCAATTATTTCTATCGTTCAATAAATTCACTGGGATGTCACGCGATATTGAAGTTTCAGAAAATTTGAAAAACTGTTTTACGCACGACATCGTAGTGACTATATTTAACCAAATAAATAAATGAAAAAAATCACATATCTTTGCAAAGGAATTATCTACAATGTGACTGATTTAGTTTTTCAATATTTTTTATAGATAGTGCAGACAAAAATAAAATTAGGAAACCGATTTTGCTAGTTTACCAATGTTTGATATTATTTTATGAAATAACGGTAAAAGTATAAAATATTTTATTGAGACGGGCTTAAAGATTGTACTTTCCTTGAAGTATACCTATTTTTTCAAAATATTTCATATCTAAACAAGGATGTAATTAAGACGGCATTATGCTTAGTTTTATACGTTTAGAGAGCGGTCGACTTCCTCTTAAAACAGAAAATCTATATTTTTTATACTCATAGAATAATATTTTTAGATCAACAATTAAAGGAATTCCAAGCTTCATTGATTATGTTAAAACACGAAAGGGATGATCGGGAGCAACAGGGTAAAGCGTTGCAATCCGAATTGGAGCGGTCGCAGAGGAAGCAAAGTGAAACCCTTCAGGAAAATAACATGCTTTCCATGAAAGTCCAACAATTGGAAAAAGAACGGTCGGCGCAAGAATTGAAACTAAGCGAACTTCGTGATTGTGCTGATCAACAACGGCTGGACGCAGCTGATTTACATTCCAAGACGGCGCAACTCGAACAAATGAAACTGCAACTGAAAAAGTAAGTCATTGCACAATTTTGAAAAGACAATCAGTGAAACATGTTAAATCAATGAAGCCACTTGAACACGACTATAAAGTAATAATTGTGAATACAGAGTGTTTTATTAACTTGAGACTACTAAATATCTTTAAAACATTAAATGAAAACCCCTACTTTTTATTTTCGATTTGGATTGTTTGTGAGGAAGTAAATAAGTTTTGTCTGAAAAGCTTTTTCGATGCATGACAGGTGGCACTGTAATTAGCGACAATAATTATTTTATAATTTAAAAAAATAACCATTACAGTTCTAAAATGTTTTTTAAAATGTTAGCCATACAGGCATTAGTCTGAATTAATTGCCAAAAATAAACTATTAACTGCAAAAGTTCGGAGTGATCGCCGACGTTTCTGCGAGCCTCGTCATAAATTAATATTATCTCAATCTTCTTTTGTTTGTATAAATCGTGAAGATTCGTAATGACAAAAAAACACTCTAATTGTCCAAGTAGAGAAATATCTGCGATTTTTTACTTGCGGCAAACAAACCCTTGTCAGTTTTGGTACGTGTAGACATTTTTGAATCTTCACAAGAAATTATGGTTTTAAGGTTTTGTAAAAAAAAGGAAAAGTTATGTTCTGGCAACCTAAACAATATGACATTGCCATATAACGTCAAAATGTGATGCGACTTGAAAAAATCATTGTTGATACAACTATCAACGTACTCTCTAAAAATTGGAACCACACTATATTTGATTTTACATAATTTTCATTATTTTATGTGAAACCAATCCAGATTTCCTAAGATTTTAATTAAATTTAGCATAATTTTTGTCAACCTTTTCAAAATTGTGGCCGCCCATGCTGGTATCCTATTGTGGTTGTAGTCAAATTTTGTGTTCAAATGAGAACAAACAATATTCAGATAACTAGTTAATGTGTTAAAGTTGAGTGGCAAGTTCACACCGATTAATTTTTGTTGTTAATTATGAGTCATACATTTGTTTTTTGTTGTTAATAGTGAGCACGAACAAGTAATAGCGATGAACGAGCAAATATCCGCGTTAAAACAACGAAATTCCGATCTCTTATCCGATATGGAATCATGCCGTATCCACGAGGCTGAACTGCTCTCTTTCACTCACCAACTCACCGATAAGAACGTCCGCCTGCAATCGGAATTCACTGCGCTGGAAACGCGAGTTCAGCAGCTCACCTGCGAACAGGCCGTTCTGAAAAGGGCCGCCAAAGAGCACGAAACCAAGGCGGCTCTGGCCTCTTCTCAGCTAATGGAGTTGAAGAGTAGGAAAAACGACGAGAGCGAGAAAATACTAAAAGAGTTGGAGGAGAAGAGTGTTCTCTGCGAGAGGTTATCTCAGGAGGCGGCGGATCATAAGGGGGAGTACAGCGTGATGAAGAGGAAGTTAGAGTTGTCTTTGAGGGTAAGTTTTTCGGTTCGTGATTTTGTCAGAGAGTTTTGTACTTATTGTTTTTCTTGGAACCTTAGGAGGTAAATAAGGAGTTGATTCAGTGCAGGAAGAAGTTGGAGCAGTATGAGAGGGCCGAGGGGAACACCAGCAGTAGCAGTTCGAGTACGTCGTTGAACACGGTCGAGCAGAGGAGTAATCAGTCGCCTGTTTCAACTCTGGATCAAGTTCAAGTCAGTATTTTTTTCATATTTAACCATAGTTACCAGCACAATCGTCGTAGTTTTGAAATGTGTTAAAGTGGGTTACGTTTATTGATGATTACGATGTATGTTCGAAAATTGCTAAAGATCTAAGAGGTTTTAATAATTTAAAAGTTAATAAATTTAAAAACAAACAGATTGCAATAAGCCTCATTTTAGGCTAGACACGTTATTAAAAGTGTAATTTTTTTATCACATATAACATTTTGGCGCCCAGCATGGGGCACTAAAATGTTATGGATAAACGATGTTGATATTAAATGTCTATGTTTATTTTGAATGCATGTTTAACACAATAGGGGGCAGAGGAAGGCATTTGTGATATTGACGATAATCATTAAAATGTATGTAAATTGATGACAGTCTTATAAAGCGATAAAAGTTATTAAAAAATATTTAGTAGATTGATGAAAACCCCAAAACTCTCTCATATTTGTTATTTAGTTGCTAATAATAGTTGTTCTTCTTCACAGGTTGTTCAACCTGAGCGCGAATTGGACAGGCAGGCTCTGATAGAGCACATAGTCAAACTGCAAAGGGCCAGCGCCAGAAAATCAGAAAAGCTCGATTTCTTGGAAGAGCACGTGAACACATTGGTGGCAGAGTTGCAAAAAAAATCGCGGCTACTTCAAAGCTATATTCTACGCGAACAGGCGGGCACACTTTCTTCCAATACCATGGACAACAACAAGGTACGTTTGCAAAACAAATATTCTTTGACTTAAGAAACCTTGCTGGCATCCTTAATTCCACTAATTAAAACGAAAGGGTAATTAAATTTGCTTGTGTTAACATTCAATAATTGAGCCGCCTATTTCCAAAAACCGCTAAACCAATTTGAAAACAATGGATTTAGGAGTTTTTGGAAATAGGCGACTCAATCAGTTTTAAGTATGATTAACTATATTGTTTGAATTTGAATTCTTGCTTGCCGCTATTTCTAGTCCTCAAAATTTTGGTGAGTACTCGTCTATTTCGGTAGCTTTTATTTGTGTTCTTTTTTTTCTTTTTTTCATCTGAATTGCTTACCCAAAGAAGGAAAAGGTAATGAATAGAGTTTTTCAAAAATATCGTTTAGGGGAGAATGTTTTTTATTTTTGATTGTGTTAATCTAGGCGAACTTAGCGAAGTATTCTGGTGTTATGGCGTCCATGTATGGGTCAAAGGTGGTGGACGCGAATCTCACATTGGAGCTATCGTTGGACATCAACAGGAAACTGCAGGCCATACTTGAGGACGCTCTACTTAAAAACATCACTTTAAAAGTAAGTGGTTTAATTCGTGTTCCAAAATAAGTTAGGTGCAGCCCAAGTGAAATATCTCAATAGTTTATTTTTTTGCTCATCCCCTATCGTGGTAGAAAATATTTGAATTATTTTTTTCTCATCATGTTATCTTCATCCAATGTGTCTCAGTAAAGTTAAAAGGTTGGACACCCCTGGTGTACACATTTTCAGTGAATTTCGCAATTTAAATAAAGTTTGTCTTCAGTGGCCTTCAATTTTTTAAACATATCTTTATTTGAAAAAATTGTGAAAATGAACTTAGTTATAATGTTAATCTTTTTGTTTAAGTAAAGTTCACTAGATTACAAGCTACTCTTCAATAAAAAGAATTTTTATTAATGATGTTTTCTTTTATTCTTAGGAAAATGTGGATACATTAGGAGCCGAAATCGACCGACTACTTAAAAAACCACTACCATCCGACTAATTCTAATTCGACTTCCTTTACCCCCCCCCCCCTACTTACACACACATAAATAAGTATTATTAGGGATAATTTACAGAAAGTACCTGCTTATTTAATTTTATTTAATTTTATTTATTCTATATATGTATATTTTCTACAATTTTAATTGATTACCTCTCTCTTCCATATCTGTGTAAATAAATAAATAAACATTGTTAACAGAAAAAAAGCAAGAAAAAACATATGTTGTAAATTTAATGTTTGTTTATTAAAAAAATATATAAAAAAGACGGACACATCAAATGGAAATACAATGTTGTTTTGTTTTGATAAGCACAATTCCAACTCAAGTGTGGTTGAGTTTCCTTTTCTTATTAGAAATGAGGATTACATGGGTAGAATTGGTAGATAATTAAAGAAATTCCCTCACCATAGCTTTAAGTGTTTAAAGAAATTCCCTCACTATAGTTTTAAATGTTTAAAGAAATTCCCTCATCGTAGTTTTAAGTGTTTCTTCTGATAGACTCAAAAGAACAAACAGTATTACCACCTACAGGATTAGTTGCATATAAATTTTAACTTTGTCCATTTTTGATTACAGTTCAGAATGACATTTATAAGAATAAATAAAAGTAATTTTGAATTGCTTTTCAGAGATGAACAAGATAGAAACTGATTCACCGTATTTTTAAGTGTACTTTCTGATAGACTTAACAGAACAGTATTACCACCTATAGAATCAGTTGCATATAAGTTTTGAACTTAGCTCATATCTGATTACAGTTCAGAATGACATTTACAACAATAATTAAAAGTCATTTTGAATTGCTGTTCAGAGATGAACTAGATAGAAACTGACACACACCTACAAACCAGGTAGTAGATTGATATCATAATGACGCCTGGTAACGTGATCATGACATCAAATAGTGTACTTCTGTTACCTAAAGGTAGAAGAGTGCGCAAAAACCTAGTTTGGATTTAGCATCTAGATTCATTTTTTCTTTGTCATTACCATGATATAACTATACCTTTTTAAGTTCAAGTTGGCACTAAATAAATTCAAGTTGGCAATAACCAAAATCAAGTTGTCACTAATCAAATGTAACTTGAATGTGATTAGTGACAACTTGATTTTGATTATTGACAACTTGATTTTGATTAGTGATAACTTGAATTTGTTTAGTGCCAACTTGAACTTCAAATGGTGTAGATGCATGTTCCTTATTCTTAACTGATACATGAGTCGTCTATTTCCAAAAACCCCTAGATTAATTTTTTTCAAATGGATTTAGGGGTTTTTGTTAATAGGTGACTTACATATCTCAATGTCTCAATGAATATACCTGCTAGGTTAGCCTGATTAAGTAAACTATAAGGCTGAAGGAAATTGAATGCGACCAAAGGCAAGTTATTTAAAATATTTCAAGTGTGCTTTGATCTGCAGATTAATGTCAAAAAATTTCGATGGTATAGCAATTAGACATTGACCAACAGTTCAGAGTTAAAGAGAAAATCAAATATTTATTATGCAACTGATATTTATGGTGTAATTATAATTGTACATTTTAAGGGCTAGTTGCCCAAATATTTGAACAGCACTTCATCTTTGAGCTTCCTAAACAAATTCAAATTGCAAATAAAAAAACAAAAACAAAAACAAAAACAAAAAATAAATTGCAGTTCAAAAATGAAGTACAGTTCAAAGTGTTTTGTAACCAGCCCAATGATGTGCGTTATTTTTGTACAAATCTTAAATAGTAAGTTACATTTACAAACAATTAGATATGATATCAAAGTTAAAGTTGTATCTGTACATTGATATACAGGGATTATTTCTTTTAAGTATGCATAGCCCAAATATCAGCTGTAGTACATTTTGAAATATTCGTAGTTTTTTTTAAATAATTCAATCCAAAGCTTGTAACGAGTGTTCTCCACTCCCAGGTTAAGCATAAGCGTAAAATTTCGAGTTTAGAAAAGCCTTAAAATTTGGTTTGGTGCGAAGCAGAGCGACCAAACCAAATTTTCAGGCTTTTCTAAACTCGAAATTTTACTTTATGCGCCAGGCGTGTTAAAAACTGAAACCACTGAAATATTGTAAACAAGTGAACTTCACTTGAAATCAGTGGCTTTTACGCGTGGCGCATGAAGTAAAATTTCGAGTTTAGAAAAGTATCAAAATTTTGTTTGGTCTGCGAAGCCAAATTTTCAGGCTTTTCTAAACTCGAAATTTTATTTCATGCGCCACGCATGCTAAGCACTGGAACCACTGAAATATTGGGAACAAGTGAACTTCACTTGGAATCAGTGGCTTTTGCGCGTGGCGCATGAAGAAAAATTTCGAGTTTAGAAAAGCATGAAAATTTGGTTGGGTCTGCGAAGACAAATTTTCAGGCTTTTCTAAACTCGAAATTTGACTTCATGCGCCACGCCTGCTAAACACTAAAACCACTGAAATATTGGGAACAAGTGAACTTCACTTGGAATCAGTGGCTTTTACGCCTGGCGCATGAAGAAAAATTTCGAGTTTCGAAAAGCATGAAAATTTGGTTGGGTCTGCGAAGACAAATTTTCATGCTTTTCTAACCTCGAAATTTTACTTCATGCTTAATCCGGGAGTGGACAACACTAATTTAAAGCTTCAAATTGAACTATAAAAAAGTGTATGTGTAGGTATACTTAAACAAACAAACAAACAAACAAACAAACAAACAAACAAACAAACAAATCTTGCTATTTAAAAAGTTGCACAAGTGGCATACTTAAAAAGATATAAATATATTATATTATATATATAAATATATATTATATTATAAATGTATGACGGTATTTGTTTTGGTGATTTTATTTTTGTACTGCAGTTTCTAAATAGTGAATTGTCTTCACAAACTATAAACAGTCAATAAAATTAAAGTCACTAGGACCCGTTTTTAATTTGATTTTTTATAGATTGTTAACAAAACTGGTTATTTAAAAGATGATAAGTGGCATTATAAAATTGTATGTTCCATTGTAGTGACAACTAATGCTTAAATACTTTAAATACCCATTTCTAATTTTTACAGGACTAGTTATACAGGGAATTTTTCCTTCAAGTATATACAGGGTCGCTACAAAGTATGGAAACACGGCTCTCACGTGAAAACGGCTAAAAACAGAACCACCAAAATTGGGATTTCTAAATGGGATATTTTCTTGAACAATTTGGCGTGAAAAAATCAAAAATGATTCTCAGGATTTTCACATACGGACGCCATCTTGAATTTTTTTAAATGGAATTCGATTTTTTTTATTTTACAACTTTTATAGACCTTATAATTCTGATTACAACCATATACCTTTTTTTTAAAAATACTTGTCTTTTCATCGATAAACCGGACTTTGAAAAGTATGGAAACAGCGAAATATTTTGAGAACGGTTTATCGGAATGTCCTGAAATTTTGCAAAGGTTTAGAGTACGTTAAGGCCTTCAACTTACTCTAAACCTTTGCAAAATTTCAGGACATTCCGATAAACCGTTCTCAAAATATTTCACTGTTTCCATACTTTTCAAAGTCCGGTTTATCGATGAAAAGACAAGTATTTTTAAAAAAAGGTATATGGTTGTAATCAGAATTATAAGGTCTATAAAAGTTGTAAAATAAAAAAAATCGAATTCCATTTAAAAAAGTTCAAGACGTCCGTATGTGAAAATCCTGAGAATCATTTTTGATTTTTTCACGCCAAATTGTTCAAGAAAATATCCCATTTAGAAATCCCAATTTTGGTGGTTCTGTTTTTAGCCGTTTTCACGTGAGAGCCGTGTTTCCATACTTTGTAGCGACCCTGTATATTCGGATGCATGTTTTTTTTATAGTTTAATTTTAAAATTGTAACGAGTGTTTCCACTCCCAGGTTAAGCAGGAAGTAAAATTTCGAGTTTAGAAAAACCTGAAAATTTGGTTTGGTCGCGTAGCGCGTAGCGCTACGCGACGAAAACAAATTTTCAGGTTTTTCTAAACTCGAAATTTTACTTCATGCGCCACGCGTACACAACACTGATTTATTAACGTGGCGTTTAAATTCTACTGAACTTCACTAGAAATTAGTGTTTTATACGCGTGGTCCATGAAGTAAAATTTCGACTTTAGAAAAGCCTGAAAATTTGGTAGCGCTACGCGACCAAACCAAATTTTCAGGCTTATCTAAACTCTAAATGTTGCTACATGCTTAACCTGGGAGTGGAAACACTCGTTTAGAGCTTCAATTGAATTTAAAAATAGCGAATATCGACAAATTTACTAAGTACACATCGTAATGTATATTTAAAAGAAACATTCCTTCTATAAGTAAAATGAACTTGGTTCGTATCTGAATGGCTGTACAAAATTACATTGTCTATGGTTCTAATCTCATTTGAACTTTCGAACTTAACTATCATTCTGATTTAAGTTTAAATGAGATAATTGCATAATAATTTTAAACACAGCTCATCATTGATCAAATTCAAAATGACATTTTTATTGTTCTAATGTCGTCTTGAGTTGCGATTCAATGATGAACTTAATTCAAAACGTTTATTTAACTGTCTCTGGACAATGCACTGCGGTTCAGAGCTGAAAACATTTTAATTTTTGTATGCAACTAGCCTGTAATGATGTACCTGTGCGGCGTTCTTTCATTCAAAAATCCCTAATTTCCTTCAATAAAATACAAACGAGCATTCTTCAATTATCTAGTAATCCTTATCATCGTCATCTCCGTAGCAATCAGAGGAAACTTCATCGTAATCCTTTTCCAAAGCGGCCAAATTCTCCCTGGCCTCAGCAAACTCTCCCTCCTCCATACCTTCACTGGTGTACCAGTGCACAAACGCCCGCTTAGCAAACATCAAATCAAATTTCCTGTTTAGCTTACTCCAAGCAGAAGCTATCGCCGTCGTGTTGGACAGCATACAAACCGCCCTTTGCACCTTAGCCAAATCCCCCCCGGGCACGACCGTCGGTGGTTGGTAGTTGATCCCAACCTTAAAACCAGTCGGACACCAATCGACAAACCTCACATTACTCTTCGCCTTTATTTGCGCAATGGACGCGTTCACATCTTTAGGCACGACGTCCCCTCTGTACAACAAACAGCAAGCCATGTATTTTCCTTGCCTGGGATCGCACTTTACCATTTGGTTGGATGGTTCAAACAATTCAGCAGTTATCTCGGCGACAGACATGCCTTCGTGGTAAGCCTTTTCGCCGGAAACAACTGGTGCGTAAGAGGCTAGAGGAAAGTGGATTCTCGGGTAGGGAACGAGGTTAGTCTGGAATTCCGTCAAGTCGACGTTCAAAGCACCGTCGAAGCGCAGCGAGGCCGTGATTGAGGATACCACTTGGCTAATAAGGCGGTTCAAGTTGACGTAGCTGGGGCGTTCGATGCTCAGTTTCCGCCGGCAAATGTCGTAAATAGCTTCGTTGTCTACCATGAAGGCGCAGTCAGAGTGGGATAAGGTCGTGTGGGTAGTTAAAATCGAGTTGTATGGTTCCACGACTGCAGTGCATACCTATAAAAAACAAAATTGTTTTAAACAAAGGTAGGTTATGCACCAAAAAGAAAACGTTGTTGGAATTCTAGGCCTACTTAAAGAGAAATGTACAAAAAGTAAATTCTTAAAAGTTATTATACTTCTTTGTCATTTTAATAACAAATAGGGAGTAATGATACATTTATTTAATGTTGTTTACCTGCGGTGCAGGGTAAACGACAAACTCCAATTTGCTCTTCTTCCCGAAATCCTGGGACAATTTCTGCATCAACAAAGAAGTGAAGCCGGATCCTGTGCCGCCTCCAAACGAGTGGAAAACAAAGAACCCTTGCAACCCGCAGCATTGCTCGGCGAGTTTGTACAGTTTTTCCATTACAGTTTCAATCATTTCTTTTCCAATCGAATAATGTCCACGTGCATAGTTGTTGGCAGCATCCTCTTTTCCGGTAATCAATTGTTCCGGATGGTAGAGTTGTTTGTATGGCCCAGTGCGGATTTCATCTAAAAATGTACATGTGGTAAGTGATAGTTGGAGTAGACAATTGAAGGGTTAAGAGGGAAAACCAAATAAGTCCCATTTTTAAAATTTTACAAGGGAACAAAATTAAATGTCAGAACTCTGTATGTTTCATAAAGTTTATTTGATTTTTATACCGAGTGTCTGGGATAAGGGGCGAACATAGGAATTTAACATGTAAAATTAAATATGTGTAATAATTAGCTTCCCTATTAATTTTAGAGAAAAATCGTAAAGGAATATTTTTTAGAGTATTAAACACTAAAAACAAAAATAATAAAAATAAGTTGAACAATGTACCATTTAATAAAAACTTGCCATGAGTTTGACAAATGTCATGTTATAGTGAAAATAATTTTTGCTAGTCAGATATCAATTCACGCATTATAATTGTTATGAATAATAATCTGAGTTATTTCAATGAAGAGAGGGTATTTATTATAAAAATATTTTACAGTGGCGTCAGTTTACGCAGAGTTCGTAACTTATTTTCGGTTAAATTTAACAATCGACCAATACCGTCTGTATCAACAATTACTAAGTTTGTGAAAAGGTATAGAAATACAACAAGTGTAGCGGCAGATAATTCAAAAACATTAACCTTACAGGTAATTTACAGGATTAGAAGATGCAACAATGAATTGGAAGAAAGAGTTTTAGGTTTGATAAATGCTGAACTAACAACTAGCATACGATGTATTGCTCATGAGTGCAACGTGTCTAAATTCTCTGTACATAAGATTCTGAAGAAGCATGGATATCATCCCTACAAACATCAATGACATCAGGAGATACTACTAGTGCATGAAGAAAGCAGGCGTGTATTCTGTGAAATAATGCAGGATCGATCAAACACAGACCGAAACTTTTTGCAGTCTATCTGTTTTAGTGATGAATGCACGTTCACTCTTAATAACAAGCCTAAGGCCTGTCGTCCACTGGAAGCGACAACAAGCGGCTACGCGCTCACGCGCTACGAGCGGCAACGGGCGGCTGCAAGAGTAGCGGCTACACGCGAGAATCCCCATGTCCGCGCACGCTTGCAGTGGACGAGATTCATTGGATTTACACACGTCGGGATCTGTCGCGCGTATACGCATGTTGCCGCTAGGATCGCGTGAGCGCGTAGCCGCGTGTTGTCGCTTCCAGTGGACGACCGGCCTAACACACAGAACACGCGATACTAAACCCAGGAAAATCCACGGATATGCTTACAAACTAGAACCCAGTTCTCGCAAAAAATAAATATTTGGGCTGGTATTTTTAAGAATAAAATTATTGGGCCATTTGAAATTTATGGAAATTTAAATTCGAATTCTTATTTAGTCTTTTTAATCGACCAGGTTGGCCCTGCGTTAGAAGAAGTTGCACGTGAAAATCAGGAGATATCAGCATGATGGATGTTCGGCCCCTTATGATTTAAATGTGAGCGAATATTTAAATGCTAATTTTCCCAATTGTTGGATTGGTCGCGGTGGCACTATCAACTGGCCACCAAGATCTCCTGATTTAACACTATACGATTTCTTTTAATGGGGTCACCTGAAAAACAAAATTTATAAAAAAATGTTGAATCTTTGCGAGAAGCAATTTTTGTGGATTGCAGATTAATTACAGATAGGCAGTTGGCTAATTTAAGGCAGGCATTTTATAACAGATTGGGTTATTGTTTACACCAGAATGGAGAACTTTTTGAGTACTTGCTCTAACATTTCCCATTGGGTGTAGATACAGTAAAATAAAAATTTAAACAAAAATAAATCACGAACTGTTTGTAATCTGACACCACTATAAATTATCTTGATAATGAATAAATTATCTTTCTTCCACTAATTACGTGTTATTACGTTAGTCAGGAAATTTAAATCAGATTCAGCAGCGGAAGAATTGCCTCTAGAATCTGAGGCAATACATTGGTTTAAATATAATAATCTTTCGATTAATGAAGATAAGACAAAAATACTTTCTTTCTCGCCACGATCCGAATGTAACACAGACACAGCTATATTTCTGGGTATTACATTAAACCCAACTCTCTCTTGGGACCAGCATGTATACAAGATCGGCAGCAAAATAAGCAGAAACACATTCTTGCTATATAAAATTTCTGAACATGTTAATCCCTCTATCGTTCGTACTGCATATTTTGCATACATACACAGTATTATACAAAATAACATAATCTTATGGGGGAAACCAAACGGCACTAAATAAAATATTTGTTCTACAGAAAAAATGCATTAGGATCCTTGTGGGTTTAAAACCAAAAGAAAGCTGTAAAGGCCATTTTGCTGCTCTGAATATAGTTACAACTCCCGGCTTATATGTCTTATCGTGTTTGTTATATATCTATGATCGGATAGCCTCTTATACTTATCACGAGGATATCCACAACTACAATACTAGAAATAACAAAAATATATACCTTCCGAGATGTCATTTGTCTAAAACAAGCAAGAGTTTTAAAATTCTTTCAATAAAATTTTATAATCACTTACCGAGACAAATTAGAACTTTACCAAGAAAAAAATTCAAAGATTCAATCCAAAAGATACTAATAAAATCCGAATTATACAGCATAAGTGGTTACTTTGAAATCGATTTGAATAATACTTAAGAATTTTAACCCATCATTCATTGTGTATGTAATTATTCACTTGTCACTTATATTTTAATCTGTCTGTTCTGTCCCCATATACATTTCATCTTAATTTTAATCTGTTTGTTATGTCCCCACATATATTTTATCCTAATTTTACACATATTATTTTATTTATTCCCATATATTTTAATACAATAGACATATTTTTATATACTTGATCAGATATTTAGTTTTAGTTTATAATTATATAGATAATTTTAATCATTAAGTATACTTTATATATCTCGTGTTCGACAAAGCCAAATATGTATTTACATTATTTTTGGAAATAAACATTATTATTATTATTATTATTATTATTATGATTTATCTCAAACGACAAGCATGCATTAATTATTTTTCATCATTTAAATTTCTTTGGTAGCATTTCGATAATATGGAATCTGGTACAAACGTAAATTAAATCGATGCATTTAATGCAGTTTTTAATACTCCAAAAGATATTCCTTTGCGATTTTTCTCTGAAATGAATAGGGTAGCTAATAATTACACATATTTAATTTTACATGTTAAATTCCTATGTTCTCCCCTTATCCCAGACACTCGGTATTAATTGTTCTTAAGTTGGCAAAATACAATATTTTAGAATAGGGAATTTGGTGAATGTTGGTATTAGTTAGTCCTAAATGTCATAGTGACATTGTCATTTTAATTTTGAAATCGACGCTCTTCATTCCCATCAAAATGTCTAAAAAGAACGAAATAATAGTAAAAAATCAAAACCTAGGGTGATTTAATCCCATCGGAAAAAAACAGTAGTGGTCAGACACACTGAAGATCTCGAATTAAGAATTTAAACAAGAAAAGGCTTTGTGAAAGGGCTTCTCGGATTTTTAATGTAAGTTTTATGTATTTATTTTCAAATCATCATTTTCAATCCTGAATTAAAATAGTCGTGGCAAAAAATAACCTCACATTAATATGTCAGAATCTTGTAACTCATAAGGGTGATTTATGTCTGGTTTCACCACCTTTAATTAAATCTTATTCGTTGATTAAATTTATTTGTCGATTAGAATAGACATTTTCCATGTCATAAACTTTAAAGTCATGTAAATTTAGTGATTTTTAAACACGTATGTAACTTTTCTAACTATACCTATAACTATATTGGTAGATTGAAACCCAGCAATAGTAAATTTTTATTATTTATTATATCTGGTAATTTGTTATTGAAATTTTGACAATTAATATAAAAATCAAATGAACTATAGGTTATTTATATTTTTCGTTGTGAATAACTGGTGAACCATTTGTTTGTTTCCCGTTAAGTTTGTCTACGTGAATATACTGGTTCTAAGCTAGACAGTGGCGTCAAAAACGATTTTCTGAACTTTTTGGACTCATTCGGGTTTTCCTATTAACCCTTAAATTGTTAAAGAATGTAAGTTCAATAAAAAATAAAATCAAATTGTTACTGTTTAGTTTATACCAATTTATAGCCACTAAGTATGTTCATCAGTACTTAGTAAAGCATTGAAATTCTGGCTTCTAAATACATAGTTTTGTGGTAAGTACAGTATTGGCTAACACACTTGGAGCAATTACTAATAGCTTGTAATAGAAATTACAAGCTATTAGTAATTGCTCCAAGTGTGTTAGCCAATACTGTACTTACCACAAAACTATGTATTTAGAAGCCAGAATTTCAATGCGTCGAGACAGCAGGGTTTGGACAGTTATATATCATAAGATATCTGTCACGATATGTATCATGATATACAGGGTGATTCAGTTTGGTGTTTCACTCCCTTTTAACTTTTTTATTTTGATAGTAAAGTATAACAAACGGCAGGAAATTCTCTTATTAATGGCGTCAGCGTATTGACAAAGGACGAAAACTGTCAAAGTACCGATAGTAAACTTTTTTTTCTCTCATACCTATTTTTTGTTTAATTCGAATAGAGGACACTTTCCTACATCCGCATATTTATCACAACTATACGTTTAGATAACAAAAAATAATAAATCAGTTTATTTTATAAAAAAGTCATACAGAGAGTTTTATGTAACACCGAACATACTAAAATGTACTCAATGTTAAATTTCCTATGTTCGATGTGTACTGGGACGGATCAAAGCATTGAGTGCGATGTGATTGGCTACGATTTCTAATTGTAATATAGTCAACCTAATTTATACTCTTCCCTTCAAAAATAAATGAAATCTGTCAGTTATCGCAAGCAAATGATATTTGCTGTTCTAGTACTTGAACCAGACGTAGGCGAAGAACGGAGAGTTAAACATATCAATAATGTATACAAACGAGGAAAAGATTATTCTGGTAAACTTATACCAAGGAGACAACAGTTCAAGAAATTCCTATGATTTATTTTCTGAAAAATCTGGTCAATCAGACTACCATTTATTTCAACCATTTCGAACTTTCTAGAACAGTTTGTTTGGATAAATTTCACAAGCGAGGAGTTACAAATCTGTAGATATTATCGGAAGAGATGAAATTAAACAATTTCTGTTATATCGAAGAGGGTCTAATAATATCCTTACTATTGTAAAATCATTTAATAATTAAAAATCCTTTGTACGTAGGAGTTCGACAAGAATTTAAGTTTAGGTCCTACAAATTCCAACATTACTAGTTGCTGTATAACAAAATTAAGCGATAACATTTTTGTAAAATTGTATTTATTATGTCAAATTAAACAACGAAATGTTGCGAAAATTTGTGTTTATTGATGAAGCGTTTTATATCGTCTTACCTTCCGTTGTACTTAAATATTCATAATACAACATATTGTGATTGACATAATAATTGACAAATTTAATTTATTTTTGACGTGAAGAGTGTACATTGGGTTGACTATATTACCATGAGAAATCGTAGCCAATCACATCGTACTCAATGCTTTGATGCGTCCCAGTACACATCGAACATAGGAAAATTAACATTAAGTACATTTTAGTATGTTCGGTGTTACATAAAACTCTCTGTATGTCTATAGAATAGAAATATGAGGAGTTACCAAAATATAAACTTTTTTATCTTTATATGTTGCTATTATGTTTTCAAATTAATGTTGTAATTTTTTAAATGAGCCACCTTCGAGAATTAAACACTTAATGAAATAATTTGTTTAATTTCTCATAATTTTCGTAGCCATATTTGATTTTTTTATAATTTTCTTTTGTTATATAAGCGTATAGTTGTGAAGGATATTCGGATGCAGGAAAATGCCCTCTATCCGTATTGAACAAATTATAGGTATGGTGTCGTTTGAGAAAAAAAAGTTTACTCTCGCTACATTGACAGTGGTCATCATATTATCAATTCGGTCACACCTTTTAATAGAGAATTTTCTGCCGTTTACATATATATGGTTTGTTATACTTTACTCTCAAAATAAAAAAGTTAAAAAGGGGTGGAGCACCAAACTGAATCACCCTGTAGTTTGATATATATATATAAACTACGATATACAGGGTGTCCCACGAGATAGTAGACACGCAATATCTAATACGGTTAATAGTACAAATATGAAATTTAGAACATTTAAATTGCTCGAAATAGTGAATAATTCTGTACCATTAGAATTTTTTTCCATCTCTTTCCGAAAAAACGACACCAACTTTAAAAATTTAAATGGAACACCTTACCCTATATATCTATATATTTTCTTAAAGATAGTTGAAAGAGAAATTTAATTATATGGGGGTTTATTGAAACATAATGCAGTAATAATTGAATAAAATAATCATTTCCTAAGAACATTTTTAATTTAAAAACTCTAACGAGTGTTTTCCACTCCCAGACTAAGCATGAAGTAAAATTTCGAGTTTAGAAAAGCCTGAAAATTTGGCTTGGTCGCGTAGCGCAGCGGAGCGACCAAGCCAAATTAGGCTTTTCTAAACTCGAAATTTTACTTCATGCGCCACGCGTATAAAACACTGATTTAGAGTGAAGTTCAAAATATACTGCTTAGTTCCGACCACATGTTCATTAATTTTACAAATCTTTATATGGAATATGTGAAAGTATACTTAAAGAAAAAATGCCCGTATGTGTTGTAAAGTTGCAAGTCGTAGCGTTCTTTTTTTTTGAAAATCTCTGCATCGTGACAATTTATATGACAAATTATGATTTATTTATCAGATTAATGATCATTTACTAACATCTCAAAATTTGATGTTTAAAATACCCTACTGTTAAAGCAGGACTGCAACTGTTTGCAGTAAGTACAACCTAAGTTTGCTCATATTAAAAAAAAACGAGTTTACATGCTGGTGCAATCCACTAAGTCTAATTTAACTAAGGACTTAGTGGATTGCACCAGCATGTAGAAAACCATAAGTACAAGAGCTTGGTGGGCCTAATTAACAACAGCCAAAAATTGACTTACTGGATTTCACTTGTAAGCCGACGATATTTAGTAAAACTTAAACGTCAATATGATGAATTAATTTCTCACTTAACCCGTGGTGAAACATATTTAATTAATACGCTTTGATTAAAACACTTGGTTTGTTTCACTGATTTAAAATCAGTGAAACAAACCAAGTGTTTTAATCAAAGCGTCTTAAACGTCAATTTGGCCTTCCAACATTTTAAACGGCTGTAACTTTTCTCTCATTCAATTTTTGACAAGCAACTTAAGGTGTTTTGAGAGCAATACTTTAAAATTTGAAAATTTGAAAAGGGAAGAGCCAGTTTGATTGATTTTTTTTCGGATTATGTAAGTGTTTTTAATAGATATACCCGGCGCGTCCACCAAATGTCCGAATTGATTAAACATCGTAAACGCCGTCGGATTTTAACCAGATAGCGACGTTGACACGTAATATTGTTTTTGTTAAAATAATAAAACTTAACATTTGATAATGTTGATGTCATGATGTTACGTAAACTCTATTTTTTGTAATGTGACCAAACTTAGGACGTTTTTACTGCGAACAGTTGCAGTCCTGCTTTAACAGTAGGGTATTTTAAACCTCATATTTTAAGATGTTGCTTAACGATTATTAATGTGACATATAAATCATAATTTGTTAAATAAATTGTCACGATGTAGAGATTTTCAAAACAGAGAACGCCACAACTTGCAACTTTACAACACATACAGGGATTTTTTCTTTTAAGTATACTGTCACATATTCCATATAAACATTTGTAAAATTAATGAACATGTGATCAGAACTGAGCAGTCTATTTTGAACTTTTAAATCCGTGTTTTATACGCGTGGCGCATGAAGTAAAATTTCGAGTTTAGAAAAGCCTGATTTGGCTTGGTCGCTCCGCTGCGCTACGCGACCAAGCCAAATTTTCAGGCTTTTCTAAACTCGAAATTTTACTTCATGCTTAGTCTGGGAGTGGAAAACACTCGTTAGAGTTTTTAAACTAAAAGTTTATAATAAGATCACGAATGTCTGAAAATTTACATTGAAAAATCTTAACATGTATACCTAAAAGAAGAATTCCTTGTATTTAGAACTTTTTTAACATTTGAACATATAAATGGGCAGATAATAAAGAAGACAGATATTCCTATCCTACCTGATTCTCAGAGACACTATTAAATTAGTAGTAGATACAAATAATTTGAAGCGGTGATAGGTAAATACATTTGTAATCGTAATCTTTGCGAGTTAATTGATTTGTCATATTAATTTCAGATTTCCCTTCACATAACCTACAAATTAAAAGTTGATTTACAACATAACATGTGATTAATCTTGTCCTAACCTAAAACACACAACCTGCATTACACCACTAAATAATTGAAATATCCAATTTGATTAGTCATATTAAGAAAAAAAAACAGATTATACATCTGAATTGTTGCAAAACGAACTGAAACACATTTTTAAAAGTAGTTTTGTAGCCGGAATGCTACAGAGAAAATCAGTTTAAACCATTTTCCTCCATGTCGGTATTACCAACCGAGTAAATTGATTTAGTTAATTATTCATCGAATAAAATTTAGTAATAGTTAAATTAATGAATGACACGATTAAATATTAATCGTTGAATAAATGTTGATACCGAATATGGATTTGTGATTTAATTTAAACTCACCTACAACCGTTGGTTCCAAATCTACCATAATAGCTCTGGGTACCATTTTTCCATTTTCCACCTCGGAAAAGAATGTCCCATAACTATTATCCGTAGTAGATACAGAGGGTTTGCCATCAACTTCGATGCCGTGTTCAAGGCAATACAGTTCCCAAGCAGCATTTCCAATTTGCACGCCTGCTTGCCCAATGTGCACAGAAATACACTCCCTCTGAAAAAATTTCTAAATAAAATCAAAAATCTTACAAAATATTAATTGTTATATGTACATGGATATACTCCTTATTAAAAAATGTTATTACTATTATTATTAATTAGATTTGACAAATCGTTTTTAAACACATGCAGGGAATATGTTGCTTTAAATGTTCTGGCATTTATTGATTCTATAAAAGCGTTCAATTTGATATTTCGAACGAGTGTTTTTACTCCTTGATTAAGCCTAAAGTAATATTTCAAGTATAGAAAAGCTCGAAAATTTCGACCAATCTTTCATAGCGAAGCGGGGCGACCAACCAAATTTTTAGGCTTTTCTAGACTCGAAATTTTACTTCATGTGCCACGCGTATAAAATGCTTATTTAGTGTGAAGTACAAAATATACTATATTTATTTTATTTAACTTCACAATATTTCAATGTTTTATGCACGTTGCGCATTAAGTATAATTTCGGGGATTTCTCCAGAACGAAATACTATGATTTTTGAGAGTTTGTTAGCGGAAATGGGAGTAAGCGTGTGTGGAACGCACAAATGTTACGATGAAGTTCTTTCGGAGACTTACCGTTTAGCCGCAAATTGTATTTTAAGTTCCAATTTTGAGGTTATTTAGGTTGGTATTTTCGGGTAAATAAGCACATGAAAGGTATAAATTGTACACATGATGAAATTATTGCCAAAATTATGACGTAATTAATCAAAATTGTAGTACTATCTTCATTTGTACAGCCAAAATCACGATATTAATTTTACAATAAATGTGACGTCTACTGACGTTTATTTAAAATAATGGATATATAAATTGGATCTATTGCAAAATTAGAAATATTTCAATTTATGATAAAAAAAAAATAGATGGCGCTACCTTTACGCGGAAACAAGAATATTGTTATAATCGCAGCCATTAGGAGACAATTTTAGTAAGCGGATATTTTTAAAAATGTTAATCCACCTTGCGCCATCTATTTTTTTATACCAAAAGTTCAAAACACTCATAATCTAAAGGTAGATAATAATCAATCTTATTATTATATATCCATTAGTTTAAATATATTTATATATTAGTTTGGATTAATTACATTAATTACGTCATTACCGTTTAACCGCAAATCGTATTTTAAGTTCCAATTTTAAGGTTATTTACGTTGGTATTTTTGCGTAAATAAGCACATTACAGGTATAAATTGTACACCTGATAAAATTATCTCCAAAATAATTTTATCAGGTGTACAATTTATACCTGTAATGTGCTTATTTACGCAAAAATACCAACGTAAATAACCTCAAAATTGAAACTTAAAATACGATTTGCGGTTAAACGGTAAGTCTCCGAAAAAACTTTATCTTAACATCTGTGGCCCACGCACGTTTACACCCGGCTCAATTTAAAAAAAAATCAAAGTATTTCGATCTGGAGATACCCCTAAAAATTGCAGAATTCAATTATTAAAATGTACTTACCATGGTGGACAGACACTGAACGTACTAAAATTTAATTAACCACGAATTTTACATGTAAAACATAAATAATTTTGCCGAGTGCGAGGAACACGTCTCACTTGAAATTTTGACTTGAATGTTTTAAAAATTTTATTTGGCAGCCATGGAAACGGGATTATTTCATGGGTTTCTAAAATATTTCAAACTTGTAAAAACTATTTTAGAGACATAACAATTCTTTCTCAACAAATCACACAAAAATAAGTAGTCTCATTGATAAACATAATAATACTGAAAAAGACTGAAAGATTATTGTTTTTCTAAAAATATTAGACTTTCAAATAATTTCCACAAATTGACTTGGATGATGTCGAATTATTATCTTATGCTGCGTATTGGCGTAGCTACATACCAGAGCTGGGCAGGATTCGAACCATTCAGGATTCGAATCCTTTGAATACTTTACGTAAACTGGATTCGTGATCCCGATTCGTTACATTTTTTTAAGCGGATTCGTATTCGAATCCAAACGCGGGTGATTCGGATCCTTATAAAAGGATTTATAAAAGGATTCGAATATTTATAAAAGAATTCAAATATTTATAAAAGGATTCGAATACATACAAAAGGATTCGAATACCTACAAAACGATTTGAATCATCAAAAATAATTCGAATTAATTGTAAGGATTAACATGAAAAATTTGTTTTGTGTGTTTTTAAATTTCTCGTTAAGTTACTGTTGTCGCGTGGTGCATGAAGTAAAATTTCCAGTTTAGAGAAGCCTAAAAATTTGGTTTGGTCGCGTAGCGCGTAAAAATTTTTAGGCTTTTCTAAACTTGAAATTTTACTTCATGCTTAGTCTGGGAGTGGAAACGGTCGTTTGAAACTTTAAACTAAATGTTTTGATAAGAATATTAAATTACTGAACATGTTTTTAAAGGTAATAATCTAGTTTTCAAAATTTTGTTTAATATTATTTAAAGTAAAACTGACATTGTAGCCACAATTTGAAATGCAAATTTTTTCCGACATTCCCCTGATTCAAAAATGTTTTCCCTGACCTTTTAATATAACTTTCTTCTGTGGTAAACCCCCATTTTGTTGAATTGTTTTAATTGTTTTTGTCAAAACTTAAATAAACTTAAATAAAGTTGGTTTTATAAATTTTTACGTGTTTTGTAATTTTTATGATGCCTGTTGATTTTGACAAATTTAATAATATCATATGGTTAATCAATTTTTTGACGCCATCTATTTTATTACTTTATTACTTAATTGACAAATTTAATAATAAACAATATATTATTATTAAATTTGTCACTTAAATAATGCCCAAAGTTATCGAACAAAAAAATATTTAATTGACAAATTTAATAATAATATATTGTTTATTATTAAATTTGTCAATTAAGTAATTTTTTTTTCGATAACTTTGGCCATTAAGTGTTTTTTATTCTGTAGAAAAATAGAAATGAATTAGTTTTTTAATTTCATTTGAAAAATATTTGCTTTATGTTAGTTTTAACAATTTTTAATATTTTTTTTTTTCAATTTTTATAATCGTTTATTACTTTTATAGATTTCATATGAAATAAAAATATGTTTTAAAATTAATAAATTGTAATTTTTGAAATATTGGTTTTTCATTTTGATGTTTTCTGGGTACGATTGAATTTTATCCATTTTTACACAAAACAAAATACAGAAATGAGAAAAAAATATAATTATACTTTTTCTGTTGATTTTGAAGATTTTGACACGTATTTGCCAATTTATTGAATTATTTATGCAGTCAACGGAGTACATTTAAAAATACATAATATAATACAACTAAAAATATAATATACACATTAAAGCATAATTAACAATGTTTGTTTATATTGACAATTCTATTGAAAGTTTATGTTTTTTGTCATTTTTTGGAATATTCATGTAAATGGTATTGATTTTGATTTGTTTGACTATTTTTTGTATCAATTTGACGATTTGTTTAGAATCACCTCTAAAAGTTTTATCGATTTAGAAAAATTATCAATTAAAAAGATAATTTTTTAAATATTCAATTATTTTCAAAATTGAATTTGTGTTCAGTATTCCGGCACCAGATACCCATAGACGCGTTTTGGAGTTCAAGGTCCTCTTCAGTGTGGTCCCGACCCAGTGCTGAGCATTAGATGGCGTTAGCTATCGAATCCATTAAAAATTATTTTCAGTTATTATGTTAAATTATTTTCAGTGTTTACGTCTTTTTAATTTAAAAATGTTATAATTTTTTTATTAATAAAAAAAATATTTTCAGTTATTATGTTAAATTATTATTAGTTAATATTGTCCAACAGGACAACCTAGTTACAGAATAATGTTACAAAAATAAAACTTCTTAAAATAATAAAATAATACATATAAAGAGAACAAAATTACCAAAAATAAAGATTTTGTCAATTTTAGTCCTATTTGTTTTATAATTTTGTTTGTTGATTATTATTAATTAATATTTTTGAAATTGTATTATTCTTGAATTTGTTAATATTGACAAGTTTTTGCTGATGAGGTTGATTTAAATAATTATTCGAATGTTAATGTTTTTATTAATAATTATTAATTATATAATGTATAATTTAGAACACTTTCTGTCATTTATAGTTTATTTTATCAATCAAAATGTTAACAATTATCATTATTATTCCCATTATAAATTATATTTATAGAATTTGTTATTGTCTGAATTTATATAATTTATAATTGGAATAATAATGATAATTGTCAACATATAAAATAAATAATGACAATAATAAATGTTGTCAATGCTAACAAAACTAATTGACAGAATAAACTAGGAATAGAAATCTTCAAAATTTAACATTACTCAATTAATATTCTATTTTATTGACTTTAATAGTTTTCCAGATTTGTAAAATTGTTGACAGTATTAGTATTTTTTTATAATTTCATATTACTCAGCCAGTTTTGACATTTTTTTTTATTGTTTCATGATTCTTGTTAAATGTCAATAATTTTGTTATTTTTCATAATTTCTATATATTTTGTTTCTGTTCACGATTTATTTAAAACGCTTTTTTGTTAGTGTTTTGATCAATTTCAATAAAATTCCATGACTTTTCTCTGACTTTCCCGGTTTTAATGATATTCAGTGATTTTTTTATTTACGTAGTTTTGAGGCATTCGTCGATTTTATAATAGAGTTCAATTTGAAGTTTAGAACGAGTGATTCCACTCCCAGGTTAAGCATGAAGTAAAATTTCGAGTTTAGAAAAGCCTGAAAATTTGGTTTGGTCGCGTAGCGCGAAGCGCGGAGCGACCAAACCAAATTTTCAGGCTTTTCTAAACTCGAAATTTTACTTCATCCGCCACGCGTACAAAACACTGATTTTAAGCACAGAGGAAAGAATAACCAGAGTAATCACGCCTGTAACTCGGAATCCACAGTTTGCATAGTGTAGCCATCTCTGAGGCAATTATCAAAATATCCACCTATTAAAACCTTCAACCAAAACAGTTTCCTGTAATTTTGTTGGCGATTTAAGGCACAAAAACATATGTTAAAGGATGATTCGTTCATTGGAATGTTAATGTAAACATAAATATACTCATATTTCAATAGACCCATACACCAATTTGACTGACAGATGTGAAATAAAAACATTATTGTTTTAATGCGTTCAGTTTATAGATAATTTGATCTTTTATATCTCCACTAATATATAGCCACAGAGTAAACAATAATATTGTTTCCTCTGCGATTAAGCAAAGTTCTCCGCCACCGCCGAGGTATTACCTGAGAACTAATTATGTCAATCAGGCACGGATCCACGGGGGGGAGCTTATAATATAATATTTGAAAAATAAAAACGTGTATTTTGAACGGTTTATTTTATTATTATCGGTGTTCATGAGGGAACAAGAGTGATTAAAAAGAATACGTTTTTTAAACATTTCATTAAATCAGTGTTTTATACGCATGGCGCATGAAGTAAAATCGAGTTTAGAAACGCCTGAAAATTTGGATATTTTGTTTATTGTATAATCAAATTTAATAAATAAAATTGATGATTATTTAATACATGTATTGTCTTTTCAATTAACTTGTAATGAAAAATATTAAAATTAAGTAAGTATGTAATATTTAAGTACACATTTTCCGACTTTCTATTGTTTATAAAAGTTCAATTTGAGGCTATAAACAAGTGTTTTCCACTACCTGGTTAAGCATGAAGTAAAATTTCGAGTTTAGAAAAGCCTGAAAATTTGGATTTGCCGGGAGGCAAACACTGAAATGTTTTTTGTAATATTTTCAAGTTCAAAATTGACATTTAAACGAATTCCATGAAGGTTTACTAAATTAAAAAATAAGTTAAATAATCTATACAGGGTGTCCCGATTAAGCAGCCCATGCATAGGTATCTTCTAAATGGTAAGAGATAGAGATTTGGTTAAAGGGGAGAAAATATGCAGGACGATGAGTACTAGCTATATCCGTTATATAATTAACAAAACAGTTGAAAGTTCAGACCATACTTATTATTGATGATAGAAGGATAATATTTTGACAATATTAAGGCACTTTTTTATGCTTTTTAATAATATGTAGTCAGATTTATCATAAAGCAAATATTTTCCAATATATGCATACTAACTTCATTTTTTTATATAGGCGTCAAATTTGGCCATGAGCTAATTTTATAGAATTTTAATTCTCTTTAATTTGGTATATCATATGATATGTTTATTTTTTCAAAAACAAATAACGCTTTATGTTAGTATTGTTATTGTTATTATTTCATTTATTTTGGTGTATTCATAGCCAACTTCAAATACTATGAAAATATCGTCCAGTTTTTCTATTAATGAAAACAAACCTACCATATGATACATCAAATTATAAAAGAAATATCTACAAAATGATATCATGGCCAACTTTGACGTCCATATAAAAAAAATGGTGATGTGTCCATCATAGTACTTTCCCCGTTTAGATTTAATATTTTTGAATTAAATGTAATTAAATATAAATTAATAAAAATGAAAAAGCAGCCGGCGACTGCACTTCAACCCGGGACCTTTCGATTATGAGTCCGGCGCGTTACCGCCTGCGCCACGACACTTCATGGCCTATCGATGTTATAACCAACAATAATTATCTAAAAAAACACTATTTTTAACTCCTAAACTAAGAGTGCTATGATAAAAAGTGAATATACAATTTATCTTCATTTTTTATTGTATACAATGTTTATTTGAAACATTTTTTAGTTTTGTGAATATCTGGAAAAAACTAAAAAACGCTAAGAGTAAAGTACCACTTCCGGTTTTCCTTTCAAAAAGCTTAAGTTTCATCTCGATATCTCCAGCGGATTTTGCTCTATATCGTTCTATCATCAATAATAACCAAGTTATAAAGGAAAATAAAAAAATCGCAAAAATCAGTTTTTTCGCAATGTGCTCTGATGGTTCAACTTTTTTGTTAATTTAACACCGGGTATAGTTGGTACTCATCGTCTTGCATATTTTCTACCATTTAACAGATCTGCATCTCTTGCCGTTTAGAAGATACACATGCATGGACTGCTTAACCGGGACACCCTGTATATTGAAACTATTTTTCAATCGTAAGTATATATGCGTCTTGAAACGGACATACTGTATTTTCTTTATAGAGAGCAATGAATTATATTTTTATCACAACTTTTATCGATTTATTTAATATAGTTAAATTTTTTAAGAAAAATAATGCATCATACGACTGTTTGGAAACCCATAAATCTACTGATAATTTGGTTTAAAGTGTTCGTTTTCAAGTGTTCACTCGCCCCACAGATGATCTAAAAAAACAGTCTAAATTCGTACCCTGCCGTATCTGCCTTTGTCCTTAAGCCCTAGAAATCAATTACTAAGGATGTAAAAAATACATAGAAAAATATTTGTAAAAGTACCCTCTTCAAAGTATTTATAGGAAATCGCCAGTGAGAAATACTTTAAGAAAAATAATCAGTATGTTTTTCGCTCTCCAGTGTGCACGTTAACGGTTTCTAATTTTATACGGACAAATTATGATTTAATTAAGTATAGTGAACATTTAGTGTTTTTACATAATAGTTGTAGTTCTAGTGATATTTAGTTGTAAAAATATGGCTAATTATTTAAAATGCGCCTATCGTGATTGTGGCGCGAGGAAAACCGAGGATGTACACTTCTTTACATTTCCTGTAAATAATAGCGAAAGATGTGATCATTGGTTAAAAAATTGTGGTAATATGGATCTCTTTTGTCCGAAAAGAAACTTTCTTCAAAGCGCCTGTGTAATAAACATTTTCGAGCAAGTGATTTTACAAATTACCAACAAAATAGACTGTTAAAATTAGCAATTCCAAAACCATTTGACATAGTATTAAGTGATTCGGATTCCGATTGAGAAGTGTTAAAGCCCATTCACATGTACACCCGAAAATTGGAAGAGGATTCGCCATCTACATCCAAAGAAGTAAGGTTTTTAACCCCAAAAATAAACAAAAATTTTTAATATATGACATAATAATTTACTTTTTTTTATATATCATATCCTTATATATTCGTATACTCTGTACATTTGCGGACATTCGTTGATTCTATAAAAGAGTCTAATTTAAAATTCGAACGAGTGTTTTCAATCCCAGGCTAAGCATGAAGTAAAATTTCGAGTTTAGAAAAGCCCCGCGTAGAAAATTTGTCGAGGGTCGCGCTAGCGACCCGAGACAAATTTTCACGGGGCTTTTCTAAACTCGAAATTTTACTTCATGCGCCACGCGTATAAAACACTGACATATTGTAAAATTCAAAAAATCTTGTCAAAAACTTAAAACCTGTTACAACATTTCAAATGAAGTGGATTAATAAGAAATCGTGGAAATTAGTGAAAACCTATTTAAAAAATCTATAAATACAACATGGAACATGGATTTGTGTGAGTGTTTTCCACTCCCCGGTTAAGCATGAAGTGAAATTTCGAGTTTAAAAAACCCTGAACATTTGGATTTGGCGGCACGAGCGAAGCGAGTTCAGGCTTTTCTAAACTCGAAATTTTACTTCGTGCGCCACGCGTACAAACACTGATTTATTATGAAGTTCAAAAACACATAATCGATCTACTATTTTTGTCAGAAGTATAGTTAAAGATGTGAAATAAATGTACATAATGTTGATATGATTTACCAAAATACCGGTACATTTTGAAGAGCAATTTTTGCGATTAACCGGTATGCCGGTATTCCAATCCCTACCTGTATCATATAACTGTATTTATTTTAATTTAAATTGCATTACATGAGAGTAAATCTAGATTTCAATATTATATGTGGAATTAAAAATTGAATGGTGTAGATTCACGCTCGATTTGTTTATTTTGATAAAATAAACAAACCGAGCGTCATCATTTTTCGTTCCGTCGGTACCGTTTTTTTTTTTATTTTGGGTTTTACGTCATCTATTTCCGCTGCTAAGGCCAATCATGACGCCGGAGATTAGGTCTACAGCTATCCGGGAATTTTGCCGAACCCGGTGGGAGTTCCAACCCACCGGTAGGGATCTTTAACGTGCACGCAACATCCAGGCAGTACACGGGGCCTACATGCATTTAACGTCATATCCGAGAAGACGGAGTGTTTGGCATTTTTATCCTAACCTATATAAATGCAGACAACTTGTTAGGCCGGTATTTGAACCCCTTTCCGTGGCGTGGCAGTACAACACTCTAACCACTACACCACCAAGCTGCCCGTCGGTACCGTTAGAGAGGAAAAAATATAAATATTCCTCTGCGGATCCGATATACAACCTAGTAGTTACTCTAAATCACACGCCTGCTGGGTGAGCCACCTGACAGAGCCGCCCCCCTGACCCCGCACAGCCAGCGTGAATACTCTGGTTACTCCATACTCTGTGTTTTAAGTGAAATTCAAAACCACACAAATACATCTTTAATCAGGGTAACACGGAACCAGATTTTAGTCTATTATCAACTATGTTCAGTGTTAATAATAAATAATTAGAATTAGAAATAATTCGAATCTTTGATTTGAATCATATTTATTTCTTACTAATCCTTTATTCGAGTATTCGTGATTCGAATCATATTAGATGATTCGGATTCGTGATTCGAACCTTTTTACAATCATTCGTCCCAGCTCTGCTACTGACGCAGTTTTTAGAAAAAAAGTCTTCAATACTGTTTTGGACATTTAGTGCACGTAAAACAATTTATTTGAAACGACTTTTAAAAAACAGTGTTAATAATAATAATAATAATTTATTTCTCAACAAGCATAGCCTAATTACAGAGAAATATATATAAACTAAATATAGGTTTACAGTGTAAGTGAGTAGGGCACAAATTAATGAGTTGATTAACAAATTCAGAAAACACATTCGATAACATCACACATAAACTGTTCTATACAGGGTGAAGAAATATCGACAAAGCATTGAATTTCGTGATAATTTCGCAGCATTTTATATAATGGGGAAAACATGTAGTGATTAGTACGGGGCGTCGTATAATTAAAGGTTTGTTTATATCTAGAGAATAGTCTGGGTACATTAAAATCGATGTTGCACAACAATTCAGAATTATCAGTAAAATTATGAATTAATTTATATAAATCAACAATAGATATGCTTCGATGTCTTTTGTGTATGGTATCTAATTTAAATTCGTCTATGAGTGTAGAATAACTTGTGTGGAGTTCTGGATATTGTTTGTGTTTTATGAAGTATAGATATTTGAGAAAGCGTTAATTAACATTCTTAAGCATGTTAATATGTGTTGAATATCCAGGAGTCCACACAGTAGCGCAATAATTAATTTTAGATAAAATAAGCGTATATAAATTCATAACATATATAAATTCATGACTGTGTTTGTGGACTTTATAACTGTGTTTGTGGACTTAAAGTCACTACAATTGCGTTTTAGGAATCCTAATAGTTTATAACATTCACTCGTAGTGTTTTGAACATGGGTGTTAAAAGTGAGTTTACCGTCGAAATGTATTCCAAGATCTTTTAAACAATTTACGCGTAAGATTTGATCGTTATGCAAACAATAGTTGTATATAGTAGGGGTAGTGGATCTTGTATATGACATGATTCTGCACTTAGAAACACTTAAAGCAATACTGTTTGAGGAACACCATTGGCTCAATTTAATTAAGTTATTTTGTAATTTAAAAGTATCTTGTAAGTTATTTATTACAGAATATAGCTTGATATCGTCTGGGTATAATAGATATTTACAGTCCAATACATCGCACACACTGTTGATATAAATTAAAAACATAAATGGGCCCAGGTTTGAGCCCTGAGGCACACCACTAGTTGCGATAAAAGCATTTGACTTTACTCCCATGTAAGAGACGAACTGAAGTCTATTGGCCAGATACGATGTAATTACAGACACAATGTTGTCACTGATATCGCAGTTTCGAAGTCGGTTGATTAGAATTGTGTGAGATATACGGTCGAAAGCTTTCGTCATATCGGTATACAGAACATCCACTTGATATCCGCTGTCTAGGTTATTGGCGATAAATTGCGTAATGTTCATTAAGTTACTCTGAGTCGAGCGCTTTCGCATGAAACCATATTGCCGCGGACTGAGGACATTACTAATTTTAAAGTAGATATGATCAGCTAAAATCGACTCGAACACCTTGCTGAAATTTGATATTAAAACGATGGGCCTATAATTTTCGATTGTGTTCCTATCGCCCTTCTTGTAGACCGGACAAACTCTTGTTAATTTCCAGCAATCGGGGAAGACACCAACTGTTAAGATTTGGTAAAATATGTACAAAAGAGGTTTAACTAACAAAATGGCACAATCCTTTAATAAAAACAAGGGAATCCCATCGGGACCCATAGTGAGTTTAGGTCTCAGGCGTCGTAAGCTACGCAAAATGTCATCTTCTGCTATTCGATGATTTCCAAGGAATCGTTTGCAGGGTGTTTCATTAATGAGATTGCAGTTAGATAAGTAAGAAGATTTAAAATGAGTTGCAAAACTTTCGACGATATCTGATGACTCTTCTAAGGTCGTGTCTTGGAATTTCAAACACCCTGTTTTGATCAATTTGAATAAAATTCCATGACATTTCTCTGAATTTCCCGGTTTTAATGATATTCAGTGACTTTTTTATTTACGTAACTTTCAGGCATTCGTCGATTTTATAACAGTGTTCAATTTGAAGTTTTGAACGAGTGATTCCACTCCCAGGTTAAGCATAAAGTAAAATTGCGAGTTTAGAAAAGCCTGAAAATTTGGTTTGGTCACGTCGCTTTTCTAAACTCGAAATTTTACTTCATCCGCCACGCGTAAAAAACACTGATTTGAAGTGAAGTTCAAAAACCTACAAATACATCTTTAACAAAACCAAGTGCTTTCTTTCAATTTGAAGAAACCTATTCAGTTCGTTTCAGTCCATGCAACGTTTAGAAGCATCTTTTCTCATGAATCTACTCTTAAATACCATTCAGGAAACAAAGAAAGTAAACCAACAATAATAACTAATCAATTATGAACAAAATACTACTATACACTGAAATTAACCTGTAATTACAGTGATTTACTGTTATTTATCTAACGGAAATCATCGAGAAAGTGCACCTTCATTTTTCCAAACGGTGAAAACGTTTCTGAAAAACCATACGCACTAACGACGCAGTTGAAGATGATTACACGCAAACCATTTTTATTATTTCCATTGTAATGAGCAATTTCCATAATGCGTTATGATGGTAGGATGGTGGGATGGTATTTTTACTAAAACCCGACCAACATTGTTTCAGTTCTGTGCTAGAAGTAAAGTGCATACATGTATGTGAATTATTAAAAATGACGAAAGGTAAATAAAAAACTATTATATACGGCTTTAGCAATCTATTATGTAGATGTAAATAAAACGTAAGTCAAATTCTGCGCTGAACAAATTGTCTAAAACAGTGATTATAGGCAACCCAATAACTCTAACGTATATTAGGTTGCCTATAATACCGTATGTTCAATAAAATAAAAACCTAGAGTGCCATGGAAAGTATTGTAGGTTGGCAACTCTGAAATTATTCATTATAAATATTATGCCTGACGTTTTATATGTCAATTCCTAAAGCGTGCAGCCAACTTAAATTTAAAAAAAGATTAAATCATGGCACTCTAGAGGTTTTTTTTTAATTGAACATACGATAGTTGTTGTATTTGTGTGTTTTTGAACTTCACTGTTTCAAAGTTTATCAAAATCGATTTGTATGTGTTTGGTAGTAGATAAATTATTTGGAAATAAAATCAAACATTGTGCATTTATTTAAAATTTTATAAGAAGGAACATCAGTTTTCATTATCTTAAATTCTAATTGAGGACCGTAGAAGCCAAGAGATGTAAGTGCAAATTTTATAAACTTGGAGTTACAAGTGTGGAGTTTTTAGATACATTCAATCATTTGCTGGCCACATAATATTACTGATATTGGTAATGGGAGGTAATCATTTCTTTAGATTACTCTCATTTCTCAAGTTTCAATGTTTTTTTTACAAATCTATTTGTATGCATTTGTATCCAGGGTTGTTGTGTTTAAAACACTTTGTTTTAAAACAGTGTTTTAAACACGTTTAAAAACAGCCGTCGTGTTTTAAACGGTTTTGTTTTAAACATGTTTCAAATCTTAAATTTGTTTAAAACATGTTTTAAACGTTAACTTTGTTTAAATCGTTTTTTTTATTATCTTAAATTTTCTAAATTATATTTTATACAACTTCATTAACATTTTTTGTTTACATTTTTAAATTTTAACTAAATTGTTGAAGATATTTAAAATTACATTATTAAAGTTTTTTACAATAAAATATTACAACTGTGTGCATTAATGTGACTTTTTAAATACAGGGAATTTCTCTTTCATACACTGTAAATTTTGCGACATTCGTTGCTTTTTTAAAAGATATCAATTTGAATCTTGAAACGAGGGTTTTCCACTCCCAGGCTAAGCATGAAGTAAAATTTCGAGTTTAGAAAAGCCTGAAAATTTGGATTGGCCGCGTAGCGAAGCGGAGCGGCCAATCCAAATTAGGCTTTTCTAAACTCGAAATTTTACTTCATGCGCCACACGTATAAAACACTGAAATATCGTAAAGTTTAAAATATACGACTTTAGCAATCTAATATGTAGATGTGAATAAAATGTTAGTTAAATTCTGCGCTGAACAAACTGTTTAAAACAGTAATTATAAGCAACCCAATAACTCTAACGTGTATTGGGTTGCCTATAATTGTTGTATGTGTGTGTTTTGAACTTCACTGTAAATCAGTGTTTTTAAGCGTGGCGCATGAAGTAAAATTTCGAGTTTAGAAAAGCCTAATTTGGATTGGCCGCTCCGCTTCGCTACGCGGCCAATCCAAATTCTTAGGCTTTTCTAAACTCGAAATTTTACTTCATGCTTAGTCTGGGAGTAGAAAACACTCGTTAAGAGCCCAAGTTAACTGCTTTGAAACAACGAATTCCCGGAAATTTAAAACACGCTGTAATTATCGGGATATGTACACTCAAAAGAAAAATACCTTGTATGTTCTGTTTTAAACATGTTTTAAACACGTTTTTAATCGTTAATTTTTTAAACGCTGTTTTAATGAAGAAAAACACGTTTTGTTAAAAAAAAACTGTTTGTTTTAATTAAAATGAAAAAAAAACGTTTTTTTTTTAAACAACCCTGCTTGTATTCCTGTTTTGGCTTCTAGGGTCTTCAATTATTCTTGAAATATTCAATAATCAAGATTTCGCAGTTTTATTAATAAAATAAAATACTTCTTGGGTCTTCAATTAACCGATGAGAAGTTGGCCATAAATTCTCCAGCCACGGATTTAACCCGGCGCCTCCACAATCGGACATTTCATTATTACATGTTTAAACATATATAAATCCTTTTTGACGATCTATCCAATTAATTTTACAAATATTACAGTATTTCAAATGTTATTAAATAACATTTAAAAAAAAATGTCTAGCCACACATATTAACTAGACACAATTCTTGATTTGAAAATTTTCAAAAATTCATAACTTCTATTTGTTCTCATATAGAAACAATTTTTTCATGTCAATTGTTTCTATAGGGTATTGTTAATAATCTTAACCAATCAAAACACCGTGAAAATAACTTTTTTATTTTTTTTTATTTCCAGCCACGATTATTCATCCAGAAATTTTCAAAAATTCATAACTTTTATTTGTCCCCATATAGAAACAATTTTTTCGTGTCAATTGTTTCTATGGGGTATTGTTAACAATCTTAACTAATCAAAACACCGTGAAAATGACTTTTTGATTTATTTTATTTCTAGGCACGATTATTCATCCAGAAATTTTCAAAAATTCATAACTTCTATTTGTCCCCATATAGAAACAATTTTTTCATGTCAATTGTTTCTACTGGGTATTGTTAACAATCTTAACCAATGAAAACACCGTGAAAATGACTTTTTGATTTTTTTTATTTCTAGCCACGATTATTCATCCAGAAATTTTTAAAAATGCATAACTTCTATTTGCCCCCATATAGAAACAATTTTTTCATGTCAATTGTTTCTATGGGGTATTGGTAACAATCTAAACTAATTAAATCACCGTGAAAACTGTTTTTATATGGGGGCAAATAGAGGTTATGAATTTTTTAAAATTTCTGGATGAATAATCGTGGCTAGAAATTAAAAAAATCACAAAGTAATTTTCACGGTGTTTTCATTGGTTAAGATTGTTAACAATACCCCATAGAAACAATTGACATGAAAAAATTGTTTCTATATGGGGACAAATAGAAGTTATGAATTTTTTGAAATTTCTGGATGAATAATCGTGGCTGGAAATAAAAAAAATTAAAAAGTCATTTTCACGGTGTTTTGATTGGTTATGATTGTTAACAATACCCCATAGAAACAATTGACACGAATAAATTGTTTCTATATGGGGACATGTAGAAGTTATAAACTTTTGGAAATTTCTGGATGAATAATCGTGACTGGAAATAAAAAAAATAAAAAAGTCATTTTCACGGTGTTTTGATTGGTTAAGATTGTTAACAATACCCCATAGAAACAATTGACATGAAAAAATTGTTTCTATATGGGAACAAATAGAAATTATGAATTTTTGAAAATTTCTGGATGAATAATCGTGGCTGGAAATAAAAAAAATCAAAAAGTCATTTTCACGGTGTTTTGATTGGTTAAGATTGTTAACAATACCCTATAGAAACAATTGACACGAAAAAATTGTTTCTATATGGAGACAAATAGAATTTATGAATTTTTGAAAATTTCTGGATGAATAATCGTGGTTGGATATAAAAAAAAATCAAAAAGTCATTTTCACGGTGTTTTGATTGGTTAAGATTGTTAACAATACCCCATAGAAACAATTGACACGAAAAAATTGTTTCTATATGGGGACAAATAGAAGTTATGAATTTTTGAAAATTTCTGGATGAATAATCGTGGCTGGAAAGTCATTTTCACGGTGGTTTGATTGGTTAAGATTGTTAACAATACCCCATAGAAACAATTGACAGGAAAAAATTGTTTCTATGTGGGGACAAATAGAAGTTATGAATTTTTGAAAATTTATGGATGAATAATCGTGGCTGGAAATAATAAAATCAAAAAGTCATTTCCACGGTGTTTTGATTCGTTAAGATTGTTAACAATACCCCATAGAAACAATTGACACAAAACAATTGTTTCTATATGGGGACAAATAGAAGTTATGAATTTTTGAAAATTTCTGGATGAATAATCGTGGCTGGAAAGTCATTTTCACGGTGGTTTGATTGGTTAAGATTGTTAACAATACCCCATAGAAACAATTGACAGGAAAAAATTGTTTCTATGTGGGGACAAATAGAAGTTATGAATTTTTGAAAATTTATGGATGAATAATCGTGGCTGGAAATAATAAAATCAAAAAGTCATTTCCACGGTGTTTTGATTCGTTAAGATTGTTAACAATACCCCATAGAAACAATTGACACAAAACAATTGTTTCTATATGGGGACAAATAGAAGTTATGAATTTTTGAAAATTTCTGGATGAATAATCGTGGCTGGAAAGTCATTTTCACGGTGGTTTGATTGGTTAAGATTGTTAACAATACCCCATAGAAACAATTGACAGGAAAAAATTGTTTCTATGTGGGGACAAATAGAAGTTATGAATTTTTGAAAATTTATGGATGAATAATCGTGGCTGGAAATAATAAAATCAAAAAGTCATTTCCACGGTGTTTTGATTCGTTAAGATTGTTAACAATACCCCATAGAAACAATTGACACAAAACAATTGTTTCTATATGGGGACAAATAGAAGTTATGAATTTTTGAAAATTTCTGGATGAATAATCGTGGCTGGAAAGTCATTTTCACGGTGGTTTGATTGGTTAAGATTGTTAACAATACCCCATAGAAACAATTGACAGGAAAAAATTGTTTCTATGTGGGGACAAATAGAAGTTATGAATTTTTGAAAATTTATGGATGAATAATCGTGGCTGGAAATAATAAAATCAAAAAGTCATTTCCACGGTGTTTTGATTCGTTAAGATTGTTAACAATACCCCATAGAAACAATTGACACAAAACAATTGTTTCTATATGGGGACAAATAGAAGTTATGAATTTTTGAAAATTTCTGGATGAATAATCGTGGCTGGAAAGTCATTTTCACGGTGTTTTAATTGGTTAAGATTGTTAACAATACCCCAAAGAAACAATTGACACGAAAAAAAGTTTTCTATATGGGGACAAATAGAAGTTATGAATTTTGGAAAATTTATGGATGAATAATCGTGGCTGGAAATAAAAAAAAATCAAAAAGTCATTTTCACGGTGTTTTGACTGGTTAAGATTATTAACAATACCCCATAGAAACAAGTGACACGAAATATTGATTCTATATGGGGACAAATAGAAGTTATGAATTTTTGAAAATTTCTGAATGAATAATCGTGGCTGGAAATAAAAAAAATCAAAAAGTCATTTTCACGGTGTTTTGATTGGTTAAGATTGTTAACAATACCTCATAGAAACAATTGACACGAAACAAATGTTTCTATATTGGGACAAATAGAAGTTATCAATTTTTGAAAATTTCTGAATGAATAATCGTGGCTGGAAATAAAAAAAATCAAAAAGTCATTTTCACGGTGTTTTGATTGGTTAAGATTGTTAACAATACCTCATAGAAACAATTGACACGAAACAAATGTTTCTATATTGGGACAAATAGAAGTTATGAATTTTTGAAAATTTCTGGATGAATAATCGTGGCTGGAAAGAAAAAAAATGAAAAAGTCATTTTCACGGTGTTTTGATTGGTTAAGATTGTTAACAATACTCCATAGAAACAATTGACATGAAAAAATTGTTTCTATATGGGGGCAAATAGAAGTTATGAATTTTGGAAAATTTATGGATGAATAATCGTGGCTGGAAATAAAAAAAAATCAAAAAGTCATTTTCACGGTGTTTTGACTGGTTAAGATTATTAACAATACCCCATAGAAACAAGTGACACGAAATATTGATTCTATATGGGGACAAATAGAAGTTATGAATTTTTGAAAATTTCTGAATGAATAATCGTGGCTGGAAATAAAAAAAATCAAAAAGTCATTTTCACGGTGTTTTGATTGGTTAAGATTGTTAACAATACCTCATAGAAACAATTGACACGAAACAAATGTTTCTATATTGGGACAAATAGAAGTTATCAATTTTTGAAAATTTCTGAATGAATAATCGTGGCTGGAAATAAAAAAAATCAAAAAGTCATTTTCACGGTGTTTTGATTGGTTAAGATTGTTAACAATACCTCATAGAAACAATTGACACGAAACAAATGTTTCTATATTGGGACAAATAGAAGTTATGAATTTTTGAAAATTTCTGGATGAATAATCGTGGCTGGAAAGAAAAAAAATGAAAAAGTCATTTTCACGGTGTTTTGATTGGTTAAGATTGTTAACAATACTCCATAGAAACAATTGACATGAAAAAATTGTTTCTATATGGGGGCAAATAGAAGTTATGAATTTTTGAAAATTTTCAAATCAAGAATTGTGTCTAGTTAATATGTGTGGCTAGACATATTTTTTAATGTTTGTTATTTAGTATCATTTGAAATACTGTAATATTTTTATTAATTGGATAGATTGTCAAAAAGGATTTATAAATGTTTAAACATGTAATAATGAAATGTCCGATTGTGGAGGCGCCGGGTTAAATCCGTGGCTGGAGAATTTATGGCCAACTTCTCATCGGTCTTCAATTATTCTTGAAACATTCTGCAATTAAGATTTTGCAATTTTATTATTTATTTATTTATTTATTTATTTATTAACGGAATCTCCATTTTATTACATAAGTGTACATATACATATTGTAATATATGATAAAAATAACAAAAAACATAAAAATCATATAAAGATCATATCAATCATATAAATCATATTAATAAAATAAAACACTTAATTCTGTAATAATTAATATTATATTATTCAAATTTAGATTATATGCAAAGATTATATGCAAAGATCTTTAAGTTTATTGACTATTTGTACGTTTTTGGTAGTAGATACATAATTTGAAAAAAAATTAAAATATTGTACATTTATAAAAAATTTCAGCAAAAGAAAAAACAATTTTCATCATCTTCTAAATCATCTTCTAAACTTTCTTGAAATATTCTGCAATCAATACTTTGTAATTTAATTAATAAAATAAAATACTTAACTCTGTAGTAATTAATATTTAATTTAAATTTAGATTATATGCAAAGATCTATAAGTTTATTAAGTGGATATTAATTTATTCATGGACGATTTTAATTGCAAATTTGCATCTGGGAAGTGCATTTCGTGCTCGATCGAGAATGATGCTATCAAACGGATTAGGATTTAATCTATTTGCGAATTTCGTGTTTAATTTGTTGAGATAGATGATTGGATAAATTATATGGTTTTATGAAAATATATCACAGACAATTTAGTAATATTAGATTAAATTATAAAATAATTACGTATGTGTTTATTAGGATTAATTAAATATTATTAATTGATAAATTGAAACACTTTTTAACGTTGCTTGTATAACTGAGAGTTGATCAAGTGATCATCATAATTTCAACTTTTTATTATCAAACTAAAAGTAAAAGTTTAACTAAATAATTTTTAGTTTGATAGTGACAAGTTAAACTTTTTCGAAACCTTTTTTGTACAACAGACTTTTATTAAATAACTATATTTAATAAAAGTCTGTTATACAAACAGATTAAAAGTGTTTAATTTTGTGAATTATAATGAATTCCATTATCAAAATTAATGTTTAATATAAAAAAATTACCAGTTTTCCAATGCAAAATTACATTTACAAATATCATTTGCATATTATTAACATTAATGTTTAAAATAAAAAAAAAATACCAGTTTTCCAATGCAAAATTACATTTACAAATATGTCAATTTGTTACAATCTAACTTTAAAATTGACTTTTATTGACTTTAAGTGTGATTTTTATTATTTTCCATAAAATTCCTATAAAAACGTTCTTTATTTATATTCAATTGAAAATAAGTTTATTCAATCAGTTTTTTTAATTAACAATACACTGTTTTTTTAATGATTTTGACATTGAGTCATATAACAAACTATCTTTTAATTCAAGTTGACAAATGCTGGTGAATTAAAGTCATTAATCTGTTGTTATTTAAATTTAATTCGAACGAGTGTCATCCACTCCCAGACTAAGCATGAAGTAAAATTTCGAGTTTAGAAAAGCCCCGTGAAAATTTGTCGAGGGTCGCGCAGCGACCCTCGACAAATTTTCTGGGCTTTTCTAAACTCGAAATTTTACTTCATGCGCCACGCGTATAAAACACCGATTTAAAGTGAAATATAAATTGTAAATTACTTGTATAATTTAAAATTATGAATTTTCGTATCTTTTTCTTCGGTGTTCAAAATAAACTGCTTAAGTTTGTGTAACCAAATCTTGCACTATTAAAATTAGAGTAATTTTGTTCCGGATATGTAAGTAGGTATTATTAAAAAGAAAAAAAACGAATGAAAATTGCGCTTGTATTTTAGAAGTATCGAACTTTACATTAAATCTGTGTTTTATACGCGTGGCGCATTAATTATAATTTCGAGTTTATAAAAGCCTGAAAATTTAGATTGGTCTTTCCGGTTCGCTACGTTTAATCAAGGATTAGAAACACGCGTTAGAAGCTTTCAATTTATATAAAAACAACGAATTCCTGTAAATTTATAAAACGCTGTAATTACCGTGATATGTATACTTTAAAGAAAAAATCATCCCTTTTTAATTTAATTTAATTTAACATTTTGCTTACAGAATGAAGGGCATCAAACGTTACTTTATTTATTTAAGTGATCAAATAGTTTGTGAATCAATTGAAGAGTGAAACTTTAGTTTAATTAATTATACAGGGTGGACCTAAAGTCCGTTTAAATTTGAATCGGTAGCTGCGACGAGCAGGGACCGTGGGGTTGGCGGAGGGGTTACGAAGCGCAAGAGCGGCCAATGGGAATTCAGTACCATGGCGTCGTTCGGCGATAAACAACGTGCGTTCTGTGTACGCGAATACTACCGCAACAATGATTCTTTTACTCTAGCGCCTGGGTCTCCAAACTATCTTCTTCGCGGGCCACAAATACAATTCTACATAATAAAGTCGGCCAAGATCCGATTAATTTTATAAAATTATGAAAAATTTAAGGAACAATTGTTACAATATTTCAAAATATGACATTTACAAAAAAAATTACAAACAATCGCGGGCCGGATTCATCCAAGTCGCGGGCCGTAGTTTGGAGACCACTGCTCTAGCGCAACGAAAATTTTGCTCTTATTACAACATACGACGTAAAAATGAAGCTCCATCGATTTAATTGATTCGAAAATGGGTAGAGCAGTTCGAGGAGACAGGTTCAACAATGAATCAACCACGATCCGGCCGACCTAGAACATCAAGAGATCCCGAAAACGTCGAGCGTGTAAGAGTGTCTATTCGTGAAAATCATGGACTCTCTACTCGGAAGCGGTCTAACGCCTTAGGTGTGCCCAGAACATCTTTAAATCGTATTCTTGACAAAGATTTACATTTACGATCGTGGTTTCAGCAAGATGGGGCAATATGACACACTTCCAACGACTCATTAAGTGCTGTTCCCGAAATTTTTGGACAAAAAGTAATATCCAAAAGAGGTGCCATTAACTGACCACCTCGTAGCCCGAACTTATCCCCACTGGACTTCTTTCTTTGGGGATACCTTAAAAGTAAAGTTTTCAACAGCAACGCAGTGTCCCTAGAGGAATTAAAGCAAAATATTCGAGAGGAAATGCAAAACATTTCACGAAACACTTGTGAGGCCATCATTGAAAATTTCCGTTCCAGGTTGCAGCAGTGTCAAAATAGTCAAGGATCACATATGGATGATGTAATTTAAAAAAAATGAAATCCCTATTTGTGTACTTTAATAATAAATAGAAAGTTTTTATCTCACATAACTAGTTTCTTTCTAATCATCATTTGAAATGTAAACGAACTTTTGGTCCACCCTATATTTGTGATTCATTAATATTTCAGATTTTAACCCTGATGCTTTCGTAGCTGCGATTTTGAACGCCGGAAATGTCGCTTGCGATAGCAGTGCTGAGAATTTTGAAAATTCAGGGATTTTGCCTGAATTCTATGACGAGGAAAAGTTTCGTAGGTAAGAAAATTAACATTTTACACATATTCCGAGATTACTTTGAAAAAAATTCGACTCAAGCCTGGGCCTTTTGAGGATATTACTCACATATACCAATTGATATCAACAAATACATTTTATTTTTGAAACAATTTGAACTGATGTTGTTGAATAATAGCATTGAATAGAGTGGCCAATTTTTAATGCATTGGGTTACCTATCTTATATTATTATTGAATCAATAATAAAAGTAAGGATTTTGCGAATGTTATTGCAGAATTGAATCTATTTTAACTTGTAATTTGATTTTTTCTCAAATAAATCGAAACAATTCTGGAACAAAAATTAGTATTTAGACGAATACAATTAAAATGTTATTTGAAATAAAACAACGCAGTTGGGAGGGTTTCACTTTTATTGTTTTATTGTTCAACAATAAAAGTGAAACCCTCCCAACTGCGTTGTTTTATTTCAAATGGTGTTATGGAGTTTCATCATGTATCCGCCTCATCAATTAAACAATTAAAATGATTAATAAATTCGGGTGGCGACCAACCGGAAAAACCGAAAAAGTCAAGGAAAAGTCAGCTAATTTTATTCATCAGGAAAAGTCTTCGAAAAGTCAGGGAAATTGGGCTTTTTAGCAAGTAATAAAATTTTTAAATTATTATTAATAATAATAATAAATAATAAATTAAACTGTGCAAATAACACGATTGATTAAAGAATTAAAAGAATTAACTAATGGTTAGTTCTGTTCGAAGAACGAATTTGACACATTAAATAATATTAAATAAATTAAAAAAAAGATTGGGATGTGTCCATCATAGCATAGCACTTTTCCTGTAATTTGAACAACTGATAATTGACATACTAAATTTCTTTCACTCTAACCAAGTAGTTGAAGATTTCACTTGAAGTTAGTGATTTATACGCGTGGCGCATGAAGTAAAATTTCGAGTTTAGAAAAGCCTGAAAATTTGGATTTGCTGGGGCGCGACTCGCTTCGCTCGCGCGCCCCAGCAAATTCAAATTTCCAGGCTTTTCTAAACTCGAAATTTTACTTCATGCTTAGTCTGGGAGTGGACGACACTCGTTACAAATTTCAAATTGAACTTTTTTATAAAATCAACGAATACCTGAAAAATAACATACTGCACATCGGGATATGTATAAGTATTTAAAAGAAAAATTCCTTAATTGTCGTGTCTAGACGTCAACAATGGAGAAATGTCAAAAATGTCGAGATAGTGTAAAACATATTTTTAGGAAATCTATTATACTTTTTACATGTTGAATCATTACATTTAATTCTAAATTTTTTTGATTTTCATCACTTAACAAGACTTTAATATAAAGTTTAATAAAATCCAAATTTTCAGGCTTTTCTAAACTAGAAAAACGTATAAAACATTGACAATATTGTGAAGTTCAAAATATATTGCTTATGTTTGATTTCGCGTTAATAAATTTTAGAAAAGTATTATCAAATCTTGCGATTTATAAATTCGTGCTTTATAATATGTTTTCTTTTCACCTCTTAATATAACTTGAATAACTTTTTTCTTCCCTATATTTGGTTTGGTTATATGAAATTTAGGGGCCAGGGAAAAAAGTCTGGAATCAGGAAGGAGTCAGGGAAAAGTCAGGGAAATTTAATATTTCAAATTGGTCTCCACTTTGTCAATATTTGACATTAAGAATCCAAAAACTACTTGATGAATACCTTTATATATCTGATAAACAGCACGGGTTTGTTTCTAATCGGTCAACTGTCACTAATCTTACCCTGATAACTCATGATATTGCTGAAACTATCGATGCGAAAGGACAAATCGATGTGATTTACACGGACCTATCGAAAGCCTTCAATAAAGTTCAACACAATATTCTGTTGTTAAAGTTAAGTACCTTGGGTTTTTGTGCGTTGTCCATATCGTTAATCCAAACCTATCTCAGTGAATAAAAGCATATGTGGTCGTTAACGGATTTAAATCTTAAGAATACTGTCAAACTTCTGGGGTACCTCAAGGTTCTATTTTAGGCCCACTACTATTTAACTTATTTATTAATGCTGACGATTCAAAAATCTATAGTACTATTAATAATATCAACGATTGTCAAGTTTTACAATATAACCTTAACGCTATTTCAACATGGTGTTAAAAAAATGGACTCAACTTAAACATTCTTAAATGTAAACATATGTCGTTCACTAAGTGACCATCAATTATCTTATAATAATTTGAGGAGATACTACTAGCAAAAACATCATTAAGCTACAAAGACAACAAAACAAAATCCTGAAAATATTGTACATACTGGAAAAAAGAACAAGCACTAAAAAGATATATGAAATTACACAAGAACTAAACATAAAGAAAATGATAACATATAACAACTTACTATTCTTATACAAAATACAAAACAATTTAATTAAAACGCGAATTAGAATACACCCGAACAAGAATACACACAAATATAAAACAAGAAGAAAGTCAGACCTCCGAACAGAAAAATATAGAACACAAAAATACACCCAACACCTTAAAACAGACATAATCAAAATATACAATAACATACCACAATACATAAAATCATTAAAATATATACCCTACAAATTGAAATTAAAGAATAAACTACTAAACAACGAATTACAATAAAACAGAATGAAAACATGCAAACATCCTTCAATACCGCTAGCCCGAGATCTGGTCCTACAACCGAGAATCACGAGGCGAGGACAGAAGGAAGGAACTCCAACAGCGACAACTACAGACGATACATCAAACAAATAAATATCATACAAATAATATACATACATATACCTGTAATTGAAACACTGAAATAAATAAATTATTTTCTTAAAAAGTTATCCAAACCGTTTACATTTGATTATACAATCGATGGTAATATCTTAGAGCGTGCTTCAATATTTAAAGATCTGAGAGTTATTTTGATAACTACCTAACCTTTAATTATCACGTTGACTCTGTTGTTAAAGATTCCTTTAGGTCCATGGGTTTTATCTGTCGAAATTCCTCCTAGTTCCATAATCCGAACACATTAAAATCATTGTGTTATTCATACGTACTACCAAAGCTGGAATATGCGGCCATAGTTTGGTTTCCTTAGAATCAGAGTCAAATTCGTGCTCTTGAAAGTGCGCAACTTAAATTTTTAAAATTATTATCTTTTAAGACAGAAGGATTTTATCCAGAATGAGGTGTAGATCACAATTTTCTTTTACGTAAATTTGATTTTAAAAGTCTCGCATTTCGTCGACAAAAATGTGTATTTCTTTCCTGTATAAACTTCTGCACAGTTCTGTAGACTCATCTTCTTGAATAAAATTATGCTGCATATTCCATCTTTTCATAGCAGGCAGTTTTCTACATTTAAACTATTAGTACATAGAACTATTATTGGTCTGAAATCACCTGTCAGTAGTGTATCTAGATGTTTTAATAAAATGTCTTCTTCCTGTGATAGCCTTAGGCCAAATACAATTACTATGAGTTGTATTTATTAAAATGTAAGTAATTATTTGTATAGGGTTCTAGTAAAATGTACTGCACACTCACATGGTCCTCATATGGTATTATTTGTATATATTTTATAATTAATTTACTTTATTTTTGACTATATTGTCTTGTAATTAGGATATGTTTCCTGTTGGAAAATAAAGATTTATTATTATTATTGGTTGAATAAATTTTAACTGAATATGATGAAACCTGACATAAGTAGGTTATTGCATTTTGGGAGCACTTATACTACTACCTATTAAATATGCATACTAATACATATTTTATAGTTCTCAAGCAACTGCAAAATAGAAATCAATTTTGTCGCTCACACGTTACATTTGTTTGTGAAATCTTAGATTTTTAAATTGACAAGAAAATACATCAACTAATTATGTCGTGCACAATTTAGACATAATAAATTTTTCCCCAGATTTAGAAAAACATATTTTTAAGATATAATAAATAATGTACATATCATAGGTGTGTTATTAGTAGAGAAAATAATCATTATTTAAGAATAGAGGTCTATACAATACTGTATTAATAAAAATACTACTAGCTCTATATTTTATTGTTGTTAGTTAGTCGCATGCCGAGTTTTGAATTACTTAATTGCTGCCAAACAATCGTATGAGAATCAAAGAGAATAATTATTGTATTTTAATCATATTAATCACCTAAAAGCAAACATTTTATGAAATTCCAGTTCTGAAGTTTAAGTTGTATTAAAACTAACCAAACAAAATAGCTGTGTGGTTAAGTGGAGCTTCAAAAATATCGTAGGTAGATGTACCTATCAATGAAAGCTCATATGTCTCTTTGTAATTATCAAAATAACTCTTCCTATTGTATGTAATCCAATATTTCACAAAAAGTTACTTACATCCCTTTTTTTGTAAGTGCCTCATGTACAATCAAAATTTTACAGGGAATTTTGTTTAAAGTATACATGTATACAAGTATACATCGGGGTGTATACTGTAAATGTTGTTTTTGAAAAACTTTGAATTTAAAGTTTCTAACGAGTGTTCCCAATCCTTTATTAAGTATGAAGTAACATTTCGAGGGATAATTAAATTATACACATTGTTTTCAATTATGAATCTTTTTTTTATAATAAGTATAAAAAGTACTTATATAATTTATTTTATAAGAATGCCCACGTTATCACACAGTAAACTGGTGTGGTTAAATAAATGGCGTTACTAGAGGATAAAGCAAATGCATTCCTGAGTTTCGGCATGAATTTACAGAAAACACATGTTGGGATGTTTTATTGCTCTTACGTGTATATCTAATTTATTTAGGCTAGATTGCTAATGTACGTTTGCACCGGTTCTACTTAAGGTCCTCGTTAATTAATGTTATAGTGAAATGACAAACTATCCAGCAACGCAACTTATGTTAAAGACGCTATCTGTTACATAACCAATTATATTCTAGACTCAAGAAATGTGTTTCTTAATTTATTTTTCTAACAGAGATCATCTATGTTAGAAAAAATAAATCAATCTATGATAGATAATACTAATGTTATATTGTCGAATTATTTACTGTCTAATATAATTAAACAGCAGCTAGCACATACCATTTCAATACGTACACTGTACAATTTTCAGGCTTTTCTAAACTCGAAATTTTACTTTACGGGTACCAGACACCGATTTAACGTGACGTTCAAATTATACTGCTTTAACGATATATTAGGAACTTCACTTGAAATCAGCGTTTTATACGTGGAGAGACCAAACTAAATGTTCAGGCTTAGCTAAACTCGAAATTTTACTTCATGCTTAATCAAGGCGTGTAAACCCTCGCCAGGAGTTTAAAATTGAACATATTTTAAATACAGCGACAATTTACAAATTTATAAAGTCCACATCGCAATATGTATAAAAGAAATAATTCCGTTATGTCGCTCACATTCAAAAATGCATTTAAAATTGTCTAAATTTAGAATTTAGAAGATACGTTTTTTCTTAGATAACATTTGATTGATTTCAATTTGGAATTATTTATTCTTAGTTTAATGTTGTACGAGGGGCGTTTGAAAAGTCCGTGCAAAAATAAAAAACTACTAACGTGTTTGGGGTAAACCTTTTTTATTTTTCGACATAGTCTCCTTTTAGTCTTATACACTTCGTCCAACGATGTTCTAGTTTGGTGATCCCTTTCGAATAATAGGATTTGTCCATGTCTGCAAAATATCCATTAGTGTCTGCAATCACCTCCTCGTTTGAATAAAATCTTTGTCCCGCAAGCCATTTCTTCAAATTGGGGAACAAATAGTAGTCCGAGGGAGCCAAGTCTGGAGAATAGGGGGGATGTGAAACGAGTTGGAATCCTATTTTCATTAATTTTGCAACCACAACTGCTGAGGTGTGTACTGGTGCCTTGTCGTGATGGAAAAGGACTTTCTTGTGGGCCAATCGCGAGCGTTTTTCTTGCAGCTCGGTTTTCAAACGGTCCAATAACGATAAATAATATTAACCTGTAATAGTTTTACCCTTTTCCAGATAGTCGATGAGGATTATCCCTTGCGAATCTCAAAAAACAGTCGCCATAACTTTTCCGGCCGAAGGAACGGTCTTCGCCTTTTTTGGTGCAAATTCCCTCTTGGTAACCCATTGTTTAGATTGTTGTTTGGTCTCAGGAGTATAGTAATGTATCCATGTTTCATCCACAGTGACGAAACGACGCTTAAAGTCCTCCGGATTCTTCTAGAACAGCTGCAAACCATCCTTGCAACACTTCACATGATTCCGTTTTTGGTCAAGCGTTAGCAATCGCGGCACCCATCTAGCGGATAGCTTTCTCATGTCCAAATGTTTATGCAAAATATTATGTACCCGTTCAGTTGAGATGCCCACAGCACTAGCAATCTCACGCACCTTAACTCTTCTATCATCCATCACCATATCATGGATTTGATCAATGATTTCTGGAGTCGTAACCTACACAGGCCGTCCAGAACGGTCAGCGTCACTTGTGCCCATATGGCCAGTCCGAAAAATTTGAAACCACTTATAAACTGTTCTAATCGAAGGTGCAGAGTCACCATAATGTTTATCAAGCTTCTCTTTAGTCTCCTGAGGCGTTTTGCCTTTCATAAAGTAATGTTTAATCACCACACGAAATCCTTTTTCGTCCATTTCTTGAAAATCACTCGACTGTCTTGATTCACACGAATGCCAAACACAAAGAAATAGACCAATATGGCTGAAACTTGTGCGTTCATTCAAGAGATGCTACTAACTAAACATGACCTCGATACGCGCCGGTGGTGCCATCTCTCGGACTTTGCACGGACTTTTCAAACCACCCTCGTATAATCTCAATTTGATTGTGCTTAAACTGACTGCTATGTTTGAAGTCCCAAATCGAAATTGTTTATTCTCAATTTGATATTGGGCCCGTTCAGCAGAGACAACAGTTGGAATTTACTGCCAACTGTTGGGGAATTCTCTGATGACCGGATTGTTAATCGTGAACGTGTTTGGGATTTTTGCAATCGTACGGAATAGACCGACCGCAGCACCGTTCATTAGGTACTAACATACATCACAAACAAATCCAAACATGTTGAATGTTGAACTTTTTGCTGAACGGGCCCATTGATTGGTCCCAATTTGAAGTTGTAAAGGTATGGTAAATATCTATGACACGTCGATTATTTTATTGCTATATCTCTGTTAACATTAATAATAAGTAATGGAAATAATAGATGCACTAACTAACTCTAAAACATTTTAATTGGCGGTCGGTACTTGTGTTAACCACAGCAGATTTTTTATATATATTTCTACTCAGACAGATTTATTGATTTTTATTTCATGTGTAAATACACCGTTATGGTCAATGATCCGACAATGAAAACATCAACAAAGGGTTCGCATTAAAACAGAACGGGAAACGCTCGTTTGTTCGAAATTATGAAATCGATCGATGATTGTGTAAATTCTGCATGAAACATGCACAATTTTGCCTGTTGCTCGCAAATCCGGCACGAACGTGTGTTCGTTTCTTTTTGTGTTCTGCACAGAGAAGTTGAGTCGCACGTGTGAATTTATCACGGGACATGATCCCTCCGAAGGGAGGAAGGAAGGTGCATGTAAAAAGGTTTCACATGTATCGCAAAAATCCTGAAAAGCTGATTCGTAATCATATTTACGTGTACGGAATCGGGAATGGAAATGATATTGCACTGAATTTTATTTCAGTGATGTTTCAAGGAATATTGTTTATGGGCCAAATGAAAGTAATTGAGAATCTTACCTTTAAAGTTGGAATTATTTTTATTTACATACATAAAAGCATTCTCAACATCAACTGGGCATAGCGGGGCACTTCTGAATTCTAATTACTCAATTATTTATTACAGTACAGGGTGGTCTAATTTCGATGTTGTTTATGGGCATCTCAGTAAATATAAGAGTTAGAAAAAAGTCGCGATCCCTTTTTTAGAGACTAGGATAATGCCGAAAACAAAAATGAACCATCTTGTTTTTTTTAGAAGTTATAGGGCAAAATCGGATTATCTTGATTTTTAACTTTAATTAATATATTGAGTAATTTATGAGATAGACAAAAACTACAAACATCCCCTTAAGACACTTTTTTGAGTAGAATCCAGTGGCATAGGCATTTTTTTATTTTATCCACACATTTTCGAGTTATGGCGAAATATATTTTTTTTAAATGTAAATCATAGTTGGCCTTGGCACAGTTGAAAAGAGTGTTTTTCACTGATTTTGAAAATATATACTTTTGTGAATTTATCTTAAAAAATAGTGTGCTTATAGAGTAGAAACTAGCTTTTAATCTGCTAAATAATATAATATGGAAGACAATAGCCACTTTTGATTATTTGCATGCTCAGTTTTAAATATAATAAACATTATAAACTAAAGGTTTTTTAAATAATAATAATTCTTTTTTGAGTAATAAATATTTTATTAGGCAGAACATAATTTTATTTAAGATATACATTAAAATTTTTATTTGCTAAGAAAAAAACACATATTTTAAATGTTCGAACTGGTGGCCATTATTTTTAATGCATCTTTGGCATCTACCTCTTACAGCTCGAATGGCGTTATAAATTTGAATGTTAGTAACATTTTGAAAATCATGAACATGTTACTCCAATACGTCTAAGTTAATTATAGGCTGCCTGTAAATTTTATCCTTCAGGTATCGAGGTATCCACATAAAAAAAATCCAACGGTGTCAGATCTCGAGATTTAGTAGGCCACCTAACTAACCGATCTAACGGCCCGTTTCATAATCAAGTTAAAGGTACTTTAAATATTTAAAGTCGACTTTAATATAAAATTCTGTTTCATAATGCAAATTTAAACCAAAAGTCTGTTTTAAAGTTAAAGACGGCTTTCAATAGATAAAGCCGGCCTTAAAACTAACCTAAAAACATTCTTAAATGTTATAAAGAACCAATCGCGTGCTTGACATGGATGCATTCCGCGGTACGGATTTTCCTTCCAAATTTTGATTATCAAATACAAATTAAAGATAAGAGTTTACTTAAATCGACTGGGTTAATTTATTTAATTTATTTTATTTCGTTAAGTGGTACATTCATCCAATTTAGCAAATAATTGAATGAAAATTGATACAGACGTTTCACTTTTTTCGATTGTGACAATTTATTTGTTTTTTATTGCAGTGAATTATGTTGTTTTCACAATTTTCACAATTTTTATGACTTTTCGCCAATTTTTAAAATCTTGGAAGTTTTTGTGCATTTTCTAAACTTTCGTAAAACTTAAAAACGTAGACGATATTTATAAATGCCCACGTTTTTAGTTCATTTTCAAATTGTCGACGATTTTTAAGTAAATTTTTGAAAATTTGTCGGTTTGCGTGAATGTTTAAGATTTTTGTTAATCTTCAAAATTATGACATCTTTTGCGAATTTCTAAGATGGAACAATTGACATCTTTAATATTTTTTTGAGATTTTATAAAAAAAATTAATCTTGGGGATTTTCGTGAATTTCATGGATTTTTGTTGATTTTTAAACTCTAGGACGTTTTACATACCTATTCAAGATTTCGATTTTTAAAATGTTGACGCTTTTCGTGAATTAGCAAGATTTTTATAACGATTTTTCTTTGTTTTTCTTTTAAGTTCAATTTGAAGCTTTAAACGAGTGTTTTCCACTCCCAGACTAAGCATGAAGTAAAATTTTAGAAAATTTTCTGGGCTAAAATAATGTGAAATTTGTGTAGATTCGAACACTTAAAATCTGTTTTATACGCGTGGCTGCGCGACCCTCGACAAATTTTCACGGGGCTTTTCTAAACTCGAAATTTTACTTCATGCTTAGTCTGGGAGTGGAAGACACTCCTTTAAACCTTGAAGTAAAAGTGAAACGAGTGTCTCCCACTCCCAGACTTTAAAAATCGAAATCTTGAATAGGTATACAAAACGTCCTAGAGTTTAAAAATCAACTCTAGGACGTTTTACATACCTATTCAAGATTTCGATTTTTAAAATGTTGACGCTTTTCGTGAATTAGCAAGATTTTTAGACCGATTTTTCTTGATATTGCATATTTTTTTTAATCAATCAGAAAAACACAAAACAAGCTATTGACAATTGTCGAACGAGTGCTTTCCACTCCCAGACTAAGCATGAAGTAAAATTTCGAGTTGAGAAAAGCCCAAAGAATTCGGATTTGGACGCGCAGCGTCCAAATCCAAATTCTGGCTTTTATCAACTCGAAATATAACTTCATGGGCCACGCGTATAGAAACATTGATTTATTCTAAAGTTTCTTTTCATTTCAAAAAAATAATATAATTATAATTTTTACTTATTGTTTGTTGTGACATTTCCGATAACATAATTGAAGTATAAACAATCAAAATAAGGGTTGTGCAACATTATATAATAAAAATAACTATAAAATGGCGCTACCAATCTATATTCATTACCTTGAAGTCGACTTTTATTAAAGTGGGATCAGAAATTGCTTCTAAAACGCATCAATATTTAAAGTCGACTTTAACTTGAAGTCGACTTTTGTTAAAGTCACTTTAATCCAATTATTATGAAACCGGCCGTAAATGTTCTCAAATGTTTATATTCAATATCAATCTGCTTCATCTTGTTTCAAAGTGCTCTAGCTGTTGCAATGGAATAATTAATTAAAATTGAGCAGACAAATAATCAAAAATATAAGCTTCTTTCTACTCTATAGGAACACTGTTTTTTAAGATAAATTTACAAAAGTATACATTTTTAAAATCAGTGAAAAACACTCTTTTTAACTAAAGCCAAGGCAAATATGATTTACGTTTAAAAAAAAATAATTTGGCCATAACTCGAAAATGTGTGCATAAAATTTAAAAAATGCCTACGCCACTGGATTCTACTTAAAAAAGTGTCTTACAAAGGTGTTTATAGTTTTTGTCTATCCTACAAATTACGCAAGATATTAATTAAATTTAAAAATGAAGTAAACTCGATGTTGCCCCATAACTTCTGAAAAAAACAAGATGGTGCATTTCTCTTTTCGGCATTATCCTAGTCTCAGCAAAAGAGATCGCGATTGCGCCATTAGTTTTTTTCTAACTCTTATATTAATCGAGATGCCCATAAGCAACATTGAAATAAGACCACCCAGTACACTGAAAATCGACCAAAAATATATTTATTTATGCTATGATTTGTAAATGTACGTACATTATCAATATATTTTGAGCTTTAGAATTAATCAGTGTTTTATACGCGTGGCTGTAAAAGATTCTGCAGCCGCCCATGATTCTCAATAAAGACTTAAATTGTGGAAAACCTAACAATAATACATGCTTTATCTGATTTTATTTGAGTTAAAATTTTCAGGGGTCAAAAATTCTACCACGATAATGTTTTTGCTATGTACTTCAGTAAATTCATTGGTTTAATTTTGACATTATCACTTCAGCCAGTGAACGCTTTGCTGAAAATAACAGAGAAAACGGGAGAACCTTTCACTGCGTACAAGAGATTTCTGAAGACTGTGTTCCACATGTGCTCTTGGTACGATGAAGAATTTCATCCTGGATCACCGTAAGGAATAAGTATACGTTTTCTAAATTCAGCTTATTTTCTGTATTCCTTGTTTTTCTTTTAAGTTCAATTTGAAGCTTTAAACGAGTGTTTTCTACTCCCAGACTAAGCATGAAGTAAAATTTCGAGTTTAGAAAAGCCTTGTGAAAATTTTCTGGGCTAAAATATTGTGAAATTTATGTATATTCGAACACTTAAAATCTGTTTTATACGCTTGACGCATGAAGTAAAATTTCAAGTTAAGAAAAGCCCAAAAAAATTGTCTCAGGTCGCTGCGTTGCCCTCGACAAATGTTCACAGGGCTTTTCTAAACTAAAAATTTTACTTCATGCTTAGTCTGGGAGTGGGAGACACTAGTTTCACTTTTACATCAAGGTTTAAAGGAGTGTCTTCCACTCCCAGACTAAGCATGAAGTAAATTTTCTGGGCTTTTCTAAACTCGAAATTTTACTTCATGCGCCACGCGTATAAAACAGATTTCAAGTGAAGTTTGAATACAAATAAATTTCACAATATTTTAGTGTTTTATACGCGTGGCGCATGAAGTAAAATTTCGAGTTTAGAAAAGCCCAGAAAATTTGAAAGACACTCGTTTAAAGCTTAAAGTAAAAGTAAAACGAGTGTCTTCCACTCCTAGACTAAGCATGAAGTAAAATTTCGAGTTTAGAAAAGCCCCGTGAAAATTTGTCGAGGGTCGCAGTCTGGACTCGAAATTTTACTTCATGCGCCATGCGTATAAAACACTAAAATATTGTAAAATTTATTTGTATTCGAACTTTACTTGAAATCTGTTTTATACGCGTGGCGCATGAAGTAAAATTTCGAGTTTCGAAAAGCCCAGAAAATTTGTCTCGGGTCGCTGCGCGACCCTCGACAAATTTTCACGGGGCTTTTCTAAACTCAAAATTTTACTTCATGCTTAGTCTGGGAGTGGAAGACACTCCTTTAAACCTTGAAGTAAAAGTGAAACGAGACTAAGCATGAAGTAACATTTTTAGTTTAGAAAAGCTCTGTGAACATTTGTCGAGGGCAGCGCAGCGATCTGAGACAATTTTTTTGGGCTTTTCTTAACTTGAAATTTTACTTCATGCGCTACGCGTATAATACACTAAAATATTGTGAAATTTATTTATATTCGAACTTTACTTGAAATCTGTTTTATACGCGTGGCGCATGAAGTAAAATTTCGAGTTTAGAAAAGCCCAGAAAATTTGTCTCGGGTCGCTGCGCGACCCTCGACAAATTTTCACGGGGCTTTTCTAAACTCGAAATTTTACTTCATGCTTAGTCAGGGAGTGGAAGACATTCGTTTAAAGCTTGAAGTAAAAGTGAAACGAGTGTCTTCCACTCCCAGACTAAGCATGAAGTAAAATTTCGAGTTTAGAAAAGCCCCGTGATAATTTGTCGAGGGTCGCGCAGCGACCCGAGACAAATTTTCAGGGCTTTTCTAAACTCGAAATTTTACTTCATGCGCCACGCGTATAAAACACTAAAATATTGTGAAATTTATTTGTATTCAAACTTCACTTGAAATCTGTTTTATACGCGTGGCGCATGAAGTAAAATTTCGAGTTTAGAAAAGCCCAGAAAATTTGTCTCGGGTCGCTGCGCGACCCTCGACAAATTTTCACGGGGCTTTTCTAAACTCGAAATTTTACTTCATGCTTAGTCTGGGAGTGGAAGACACTCCTTTAAACCTTGAAGTAAAAGTGAAACGAGTGTCTTCCACTCCCAGACTAAGCATGAAGTAAAATGTTTAGTTTAGAAAAGCCCTGTAAACATTTCTCGAGGGGAGCGCAGCGAAATGAGACAATTTTTTTGGGCTTTTCTTAACTTGAAATTTTACTTTATGCGCTACGCGTATAATACACTAAAATATTGTGAAATTTATTTATATTCGAACTTCACTTGAAATCTGTTTTATACGCGTGGCGCATGAAGTAAAATTTCGAGTTTAGAAAAGCCCTAAACTCGAAATTTTACTTCATGCTTAGTCTGGGAGTGGAAGACACTCGTTTCACTTTTACTTCAAGCTTTAAACGAATGTCTTCCACTCCCAGACTAAGCATGAAGTAAAATTTCGAGTTTAGAAAAGCCCCGTGAAAATTTGTCTCGGGTCGCGCAGCGACCCGAGACAAATTTTCAGGGCTTTTCTAAACTCGAAATTTTACTTTATGCGCCACGCGTATAAAACACTAAAATATTGTGAAATTTATTTGTATTCAAACTTCACTTGAAATCTGTTTTATACGCGTGGCGCATGAAGTAAAATTTTAGTCTGGGAGTGGAAGACACTCCTTTAAACCTTGAAGTAAAAGTGAAACGAGTGTCTCCCATTCCCAGACTAAGCATGAAGTAAAAGTTTTAGTTTAGAAAAGCCCAGTGAACATTTGTCGAGGGCAGCGCAGCGACCTGAGACAATTTTTTTGGGCTTTTCTTAACGTGAAATTTTACTTCATGCGCTACGCGTATAATACACTAAAATATTGTGAAATTTATTTATATTCGAACTTCACTTGAAATCTGTTTTATACGCGTGGCGCATGAAGTAAAATTTCGAGTTTAGAAAAGCCCTGAAAATTTGTCTCGGGTCGCTGCGCGGGGCTTTTCTAAACTCGAAATTTTACTTCATGCTTAGTCTGGGAGTGGAAGACATTCGTTTAAAGCTTGAAGTAAAAGTGAAACGAGTGTCTTCCACTCCTAGACTAAGCATGAAGTAAAATTTCGAGTTTAGAAAAGCCCCGTGAAAATTTGTCTCGGGTCGCTGCGCGACCCGAGACAAATTTTCAGGGCTTTTCTAAACTCGAAATTTTACTTCACGCGCCAGGCGTATAAACCACTAAAATATTGTGAAACTTATTTATATACGAACTTCATTTGAAATCTGTTTTATACGCGTGGCGCATGAAGTAAAATTTCGAGTTTAGAAAATCCCAGAAAATTTGTCGGGGGTCGCTGCACGACCCCCGACAAATTTTCACGGGGCTTTTCTGAACTCGAAATTTTACTTCTTGCTTAGTCTGGGAGTAGAAAACACTCGTTTAAAGCTTCAAATTGAACTCTTTAAAAAAACAACGAATGTCGGAATATTTACAGCTTATGCATATGATTACCTAACCGAAAAATTCACTGTATTTAAATTCCCTTATGTGTATAATAAAATATTCCATGTTTGAAATTGATTATTTTCATGGTGCATCCATAAGAGTATATTGAGTCTTACTGTTTTCGTTGGCACATTACACACACAATAACCGTAAATAGAAACTCCGGCGACGCAATAAGTTATCTTCCAGTTGCGATCTTCCGATAATCCCCTATAAATAAACAGAATAGAGTCCATAACCTTTCCATAAATCGAAGTCCTCCCACGAGTTTGCATCTAAGCCTTGGAGATAATAAAATAACGGGCCCAGAAGAGTTTATCTTTTGAAGGGAATTGTGATTGTAGGTCGTGGAAATCGATTTCGATGGTGAGATTCGTACACAACGGCGCCAGCAAGAAGGGCCTATCCGCAGGACTGGGCAGGATAAGCCAGAGGGAGATGGCACTGGGCCAATTCGGTTTTGTTGGATTAGCAGTTGTGCGTCCCGAAATGGTCGGTATTCACAAGTACACTGATGAGGAGCTGGAGGGGTTCGTGCATTTTTGGAGGGTGTTGGGACATTTTTTTGGTGTAGAAGAAAGGTAAATAAACACATACAGTTTTATGAATAAAACAATACTGCCTTTGAGTCTCACTACTTTATTTACACTGCTAAGGCGAGTATCCACTAGAACAGGGGTCTCTAAACTACGGCCCGAGGGCCACATCCGGTCCGCGGACAGATTTTGTCCGGCCCGCGGAGAGCTAGCATACTTGAAAACTCCTTTTAGAGAACATATTTTTTATAGCAAATTAAATTTAGTTTAAGTATTCTAATTTTATGTTCAATAATTATTAATATGACATCTACATTGATATGGTCATGGGCTAACTACTCATATCATTGTTGTAGGCTTATTGTTATTGTTTTTGTGATAAGTTGGATAAAGAAACACATAATTGTAATGAGTAAAGACATGTATAATATGCAGAAAATTTAACTTCAGTATATAATAACTAACAAATTATTGAAATGAATCCAACTAACATTTTATACATTTTAAATAAAAACATAACTTATAACAAGCATAATGACATATGAAATACTAATGAGATTTATGTAATTGAGATTTTCCACTGACAATAGTTTGTAGTTGTGGACTAATTTTACTTGTACCAATTATTAAAAGAGATTTAAGATGCTCATCAGTTAATTTAGATTTGTAAACATTTTTTGTGTACTTCATTTTGGAGAAGGTCTTCTCACACAAATAAGTAGTACCAAAAACAGAAAACAGCCCACGAGCAAATTTATGCAAATTATCAAATTGTGTCAGTGGAAGACCCTTATAAAATTCCAACAAAGATGAGTTTTGATATTTGTTCTTAATTATATCACTGCACTCTAGATCAATCATTTCCATTTGAAGTTCCGGGGCTAGGGTTTCCATGTCAGTATCAAAAGGATTCTGAAAAATCTTAATTTGATTCGCAATGGCATCAAAGTCCGAGAAACGAGTATCAAAATTTTTTTTCAAAGCACTCAAAGTTTCGATTGCAAAATCGATAGGAAACTTAGTCTCAGTGGTGTGGCTGAATATTTCACATGTTTTAAAATGTGAAAAACATTTACTTCGTAGTTGTGATTGAAACAATATCAATTTCTTCCGTAATGATTTGATATTAGTGTATAAATCAGGAAGATGCTGGTTTTCTCCTTGCAATCTTAAATTCAGTTCGTTCACATGTTTTGTCAAATCAACATAGAATGCTAACTTCCACAGCCATGCGTTGTTTTGTAATTCAGTAAGAGGGCGATGCTTTTCATTCAAAAAAATGTCGATCACTGCTCGAAGTTCAAAAAAGCGCTGAAGGACTTTCCCACAACTAAGCCAACTTACGGCAGTATGATAAGGTAAGTCATTTTCTCCAATCTCTTCAATAAATTGTCGGAATTGTCGGTGATTCAGCCCAAAAGATCTGATAAAATCAACAGTTGATATGACTGGTTTCAGAACTTCAGACATATCCAAACATTTTCTGCACAAAGACTGTTGATGAATGATACAATGTAAGACTAATGGTTTGTAAGACTTTATCTTTCCCACTCATGTTTTTGCCTCCATCAGTTGTAATACATTTCAAGTTTTTCCATCGAAGGTTCTTTTGATTAATGGCCATTTCAACTCCTTTAAAAATATCTGTACCAGTGGCTGTGCCATGAATACTATACATATCAAGAAGTTCTTCATGCACTTCATAGCTTTTATCTACTCCTCGAATATAAATTAACACCTGAGCAGTATCTGACACATCCGTTGACACATCCAAGGCAAAAAAAAACCACTCAACAAGTCCATTTGTGTCGAACAGTTGAGAGGATATATTTTCAGCGATGTTTTCTACCCTTCGAGCCACAGTGTTTGCTGACATACTGACAGTTTTTAATAAATTTACCTTTTCAGGGCACATTTCTTCGGCTACTGCAATTATGCATTCTTTGATCATTTCTCCATCGGTGAATGGTTTTCCACGTTTTGCAATTTCAAGAGCCACACGAAAGCTGGCACGAGTTGCAGCCTCTTGTTCAGTTTTGAGTTTTGTAAATGAAGATTGCTGCGATTTCAATCCGCGCTTCATAGCTTCGAATTTTTCTGTCCGCAAACTTCCTGTATATTTTGAGTAGTTTTGAAAATGTTTTCTTTCATAATGACGTTTAATGTTATATTCCTTGAGAACGGCTATGCTTTCATTGCAAATCAAACATAGCGCCTTGTTACTGGACTCAATTACGAAATACTGAATGTTCCACTGATCTTTGAATTTTCTGCATTCACTATCAATTTTTTGCTTCTTTTCCATACTACTAAATCACACACAAAAGCAACAATTCAAATCAAAATACTGTTACAAAGATGTCTTAAACTTAAACACGCACAAACGCGTTTTAAGGAGGTACGCACTATTTTATTTCACAACAGTGTCATAGGAACTGACTTGTGGTTGCGCCACTAGCCTTCTTATATATTCCAATTACTGCCATCTAGAAGTGAGTGGAAGACACCAGAACTTTCTCGAACCAACGAGATTATTCTGTACGTGCTATTGGCGCCATCTGTTAGCGATAGAAGGCACTACCTATTTCCGCTTGTGTCCACCAGATGTCGTGTCCCGTTAGTCCTCATGGCTCGTACTCTACGACCAATCTAGAAATTACAGATAATGACAGGAAATTTAATAATATGCAGTGTTGCCGTTTTGCGGACTTTAGTCCGATTTGCAGCCTTTTTTAAACGTTGCGTACTTTTTCGGACATTTTTTTTCATCAGTGGACTATTTCACTTTTTACCACCGGCAACAATGATAATATGGTTTTGGCCCTCGGAACTTACTGGAGTAATCAGTATGGCCCTAAGGCTGGAAAGTTTGGAGACCCAGGCACTAGAACTATTACCCGATGCGTAACACCGTAGTCATCTGCACCAAGTAGTTAATGGAAAGCGCTGCGTACAGTGTTGCCAAAGTCTTATGTTAAAATTCACCAGAAATCATTAGATTTTTCGGTTTCTTTATTAAACGAATTTCAATTATGTTAACAACGAATAACTTTTCATAAATTTTCTAGATTTTCGTCAATTTTTAGAAAAATGTTGAGGTTATTCGTAAATTTGCAAGGTTTTAATTTTAATTATTTTTCAAAATGTTGACGATTTCGATTAATCTTCGAAAATTTCGATTCCTTTCGTGAATTTTAAAGATGTTTAATAATTGTCAATATGTTTACAACTTTTATTAATTTTCTAGGATTTTCATTTAATTTAAAAAAAATGAGTTTTTAGTGAATATTCAAAATTTTCGTTAATTTTCAAATTCTCGACGTTTTTCATGAAATCTTAAGATTTTCGTCACTTTTGGAAACGTCGACTCTTTTCGTAAATGTCGAAGCTTTTTATGGATTCTTGTAAAAATTGATGATTTCAATTCTGTAGTTTTGAGGAAAAACTAGTTGTCACTTTTTCATGATTTCGAGTTATTTGCATTTAAAGTTTTAAAAGCTAACTTCTTAAGTGCCTTAAAATAGCTTTACATATCTATCTTAAGTTATTTATATTTCATAAAAAAGCATTAACTTGAGGGTTAACTTGTAAAAATGTTTGTTAATAATATAACGTGCATATAAGTGGAACACAATTGGTTATTTCTCAAAAAATGTCACATAACTGTTTTTTTCTCAAAACTTATACTTCACTGGTTAGGTTTTGTTTAAATTACGCGAAACCCATGTCAGATAACATCGTTTCAAGGTCAGAAAATGAAAATATAAATGAATATGTATAAAAGTTCTCACTTAACTCAATTTGAACAAAAAAGTGACTTAACTGGTTCTTCCTCAAAACCACAGAACTTTAAATGGAAAACATAATTTTATTTCATTTTTAACAAATTTTATAGAAAACATAAAATTTGTTCATATTCATCATTTTACAACTTTTCATAATTTTCATATTTTTCTTTACAAAACAGAAACGAACAAAATAAGATATTGACAATTGTCGAACGAATGTCTTACATTCCCAGACTAAGAAGAGTTGAGAAAAGGCCCAAGAATTTGGATTCGGGCTTTTCTCAACTCTAAATTTTACTTCATGCGCCACGCGTATAAAACACTGATCTCAGGTAAAATTCAAATTTTGACAGTAGTTTTCGTGAATTTCCTAAATTTTCATTAAACTTTAAATATTTTAAGATTATTCTCGATTTATAAAATTTAAAATTTTTATGGAGATTTTCAACTTTCGAGAATTTCGTAAGATTTTTGAATTTCTTAGATTTCACAATTTTTACGATTTTCGTAAATTTTCTGGGTTATTAAGGTTTAACCCAGCAAATTTACGAAAACCGTAAAAATTGTGAAAACTACATAAATCTAAGAAATTCAAAAATCTAAGAAATTCTCAAAATCTCATAAAAATTTCAAATTTTATAAATCTAATTTCTAAAAACATTGATATTTTCCATGAATTTTCTAGATTTCCATGAAATTTAAGATTTTTTTTAATTTTCAAAAATTGTGATTTTTTAAAAGATAGATTTGTGAATTCCCAAAATAATTATTAATTTGAACATTTTGACGCCATTCAGATTTTTTTAAATTATAAGTATTATGATGTTTTTTTGCGAATTTCTTCAATTTTCAAAAGCTTACTGCGTTTCGTAAAGTTTCAAAGATTTCCGTTAACATTCAAATTGTTAAACGATTTTTATAAACTTCCTAGATTATGGTTAATTATCAAAAATCACGAATTTATTAGATTTTCCTTATTTTTAAAAAATGCTATACATTTCATGAATTGTAAAATCTTAGTAATTTTCGTAAATTTTCAAAATGTTCGTTAAATTTAAGAATGTTGACGCTAATCGCGAATTTTCAAAATTCTGCCGGTTTTTCTGAATTTCCGTTGGTTTAAAAAATCATCGGTCGGTTTTCGTGAAATTCAAAGATTGAGTGATTTTTTCAAGATGTTCATTAATTACAAAAATCTTACGAAAATTTAACTTTCATAAACTTCCTAGTTTTTCGTTAATTATCAAAATTTACGATTTTCGTAGATTTTCGTAATTTTAAAAAATGTTTTACATTTCTTAAATGAATTTTTAAGACTTGAGTCAATTTGTAAAATCTTGGTAATTTTTGTGAATTTACGAAATGTTCTTTAAGTTTAAAAATGTTGACGCTATTCGCGAATTTTCAAAATTCTGCCGGTTTTTCTGAATTTCTGATCTAAAAAAAATGTTCGGTCGGTTTTCGGGAAATTCAGAGATTCAGTGATTTTTTCAAGATGTTCATTAATTATAAAAATCTTATGAAAATTGAAATTATCCCAATGAACTTTGAAATCGTCAACATTTCGAAAATTACCGAAAATTTAGGAAATCCATAAAAACTGCCGATATTTCAAAAGTTGACGAAAATTCATTAAAAGCGCTAACATTTTAAAAATTAACGAATAGTGTTAGCATTTGTAAATCACTGAAAAGTGTAAATATTTAAAAAATCAACGAATATATAGGAAATTTAGTGTAATAGTAAATATTTTGAAAATCAACGGAAATCTAGGAAATTCAGGAAAACCGACAGAATTTCGAAAATTGATGGAAATGTAGAAAATTCTCGAAAACCGCCACAACTTTTAAAATCAACAAACAAAATCGGAAATTCACGAATAATTGTCGAAATTTCGATAATTTACGAAATTTACAAAAATAATTGCTAAATATTGACGCTTTGCGTAAAATTATAAGATTTCCGTTAATTTTTAAATTCACGAATAATTGTCAAAATTTTGTTAATTTACGAAATTTGTAAAAATTATTGTAAAATACTGACGCTTCGCGTATAATTACAAGATTTCCGTTAATTTTTAAATTAACGGAAATCTTGTAATTTTACGCGTACGTAAAATTGGCAAAAATTCATGAAAAGTGTACAAATTTCAAGAAAATTAAAAAAATTGAGTATTTAACGATCATACTCAATTTTATTTATTATTTTTTTTAATTACGAAAATCTTGGAATTTCATTAAAAACGTTAAGGTTTTAAAAATCGACCAATAACACTGTATTCACAAAAAAATGGCTGAGATATTGAAATATTAACATTAATTAATAAACCTATATAAAATTGATTCAATTGATTTTGAAAAAAAAATTAAATTAAAAAAAATGATTAAAAACATGAAAACACAAGAATAATCACTAAGAACTTAAAAATTTAGTTGACTAATATTCGCATCTGACTGACTAATAATAACTAAATAAGTCATGACTAAAAATTAAATTAAATTAAAAAAAAATGATTAAAAACATGAAAATTCAAGAATAACCACCAAGAATTTGAAAATTTAGTTGACTAATATTCGCATCTGACTGACTAATAATAACTAAATTATTATTTATGACTAATTTAGTCATTAGTTTTAATTATGACTAAACATTTAGTCAACTAACAGATCTCTAGTATCATATTTAGAGCTTCAATAGATTTGTGAGTCTTAATGAAGAATAATAAAATATCTTTTTATTTGGATTTTCTACACAAAATTAATAAACGCATTACTTAAATCTCTTCACTTCTTTTGTATCCACTATGTGTTTTAATTAAATTGCGAATTCACTGGATCTCGTTTGCACAGTTTTTCTAGTTCGTTTAAAATTAATATTATAAAAGCTTCGGATGAACTTGTAACTCCCTATCAAAAATTAATTAAAATCTGGTGTAATTAAAACAGCTGTGTAACGGAAGTTACTAAAATAAGAATTGAATTCTATCAAACAATGCGAATGAATTTTAATAAAGAAACTTTCCAAATTGAAAATACATTCCATCCCCCGTGGAAATTACAAAAGGAGACTTTATCACACAAAGCGTGATTAAGACACCGGAAACTTTATAAAACACCCATCGACACACCCAAAACAAACCGAGTTCAATAAAAAAAAAAAAAAAAAAAAATCGCTCGAACATCGAAAAAGGGAATCCGCAGAAGGGGATTAGAATACATTATGCAAATTTCCAGGTTCAATATATGCAGGGACGATTTAGATGAAACAAGACGCATCTGCGAAATCCTATTCGTGAAAATCTTCCAGCCGGAAGTGGAAAAAATGGACGAGGACTTCGTGGAAATATCGACGGCCGTTTCGGAGGGCATGTGGTGCATGAACCCGATGGTGGAAGTCAACGTGTTCCTCGCCTACATCTCCACCCTCTTCGAAAAATCCACTTTAGCCGTAAAGCTGAACTTCCGGCGAAAGTTGCAGCTGAAGCTGATCACCTTGATTATTGCGTCTTTGAGATTCTGCGCTTTTAAGGATTTTTTGAACGTTTGGCAGTATTTTACTATATGGATTATGAGGAAGGCGCCTTTTTTGGCTTATTACAAATTCGGGTATAAAAATGCGCACGTGCACACCGGGATTAAGATTGCTAAGAGGAAGTTCAGTATGTTTTAAATTATCCGCACATAGGAGCAAGGGGTGGGGGGGGGGGGGGGGTACTTGCCTCTCCTCCTACGATTTCGTCTTAGGGGGCCCAATCAATTTCACAAATTATATGTAAGGTAAAATAATGTAATGTTAAAATAAATTGATATATTTTAATATACAGGGCATTACTAATTTCTAGTTTAGAAAAGAAAGTGAAAAAAATCGTCAAAAGTCATTTTTAAAAATAATTGCCTGAAAATTGACAGAGTATGTATTAGTATATGTATACTTTTCATTATACGATTTAGTTGTTAATTATGTTTCGTAATTTCTCAGCAATCTGTTAACCTTATAATTATCGTACGTTTCCTAACCTTGAACAGGGTTCGAAATCAAACACATTTTTTTTATAAGTAGTTTATCAGAAATGTGAACGATTTCGAGAAATCTTTAATAAAGTTAAGATTGCAGAAACATTCAATCTTTAGACTCAAGGAAAATTATCAACTGTTAGGTAATTTGTTCAAAATAATCAAAGTGAGTAAATAAAAACGGTAACAATTGCTGTATTTTTTTTTTGGATCCGATGATCCTGGCATAGGTTCTCACCACACCCATATCTCATTGTATATATAAATATGTATAATTAACATATATTTGGACGCCACGACACATTCACACCACACCCAGGGACACGACGAGATATTATTTCATTATATACAGGGTCGCTACAAAGTATGGAAACACGGCTCTCACGTGAAAACGGCTAAAAACAGAACCACCAAAATTGGGATTTCTAAATGGGATATTTTCTTGAACAATTTGGCGTGAAAAAATCAAAAATGATTTTCAGGATTTTCACATACGGACGCCATCTTGAATTTTTTTAAATGGAATTCGATTTTTTTTATTTTACAACTTTTATAGACCTTAGAATTCTGATTACAACCATATACCTTTTTTTAAAAATACTTGTCTTTTCATCGATAAACCGGACTTTGAAAAGTATGGAAACAGCGAAATATTTTGAGAACGGTTTATCGGAATGTATTGAAATTTTGCAAAGGTTTAGAGTAAGTTGAAGGCCTTAACGTACTCTAAACCTTTGCAAAATTTCAGGACATTCCGATAAACCGTTCTCAAAATATTTCGCTGTTTCCATACTTTTCAAAGTCCGATTTATCGATGAAAAGATAAGTATTTTTTAAAAAAGGTATATGGTTGTAATCAGAATTATAAGGTCTATAAAAGTTGTAAAATAAAAAAAATCGAATTCTATTTAAAAAAATTCAAGATGGCGTCCGTATGTGAAAATCCTTAGAATCATTTTTGATTTTTTCACGCCAAATTGTTCAAGAAAATATCCCATTTAGAAATCCCAATTTCGGTGGTTCTGTTTTTAGCCGTTTTCACGTGAGAGCCGTGTTTCCATACTTTGTAGCGACCCTGTATATACAGAGAGTTTTACGTAACACCGAACATTTTCATAACGAGAATTTTTCTTTTTAGCATCCATATGCATACGTTGTACATTTTCCGACGCTTGGTTTATTAAAAGAACTCAATTTGAAGCTTTAAGCGAGTGTTTTTCACTCCCAGGCTAAGCATGAAGTAAAATTTCGAGTTTAGAAAAGCCTATAAATTTGGTTTGGTCGCGTAGCGCGAAGCGCGAAGCGCGGAGCGGCCAAACCAAATTTTCAGGCTTTTCTAAACTCGAAATTTTAGTTCATGCGCCACCGGTACAAAACACTGATTCAATGTAAAGTTTAGCGGTGTGTTTTAAACTTCGTAATATGTCAGTCTTTTGTACCGGTGGCGCATGAAGTAAAATTTCGAGTTTAGGAAAGCCTGAAAATTTGGTTTGGTCGCTCCGCGCTTCGCGCTACGCGACCAAACCAAATTTTCAGGCTTTTCTAAACTCGAAATTTTACTTCATGCTTAGTCTGGGAGTGTAACACACTCATTTTAAGTTTCGAATTGAACTCTTTAAAAAAAACAACGATTATCTAAACATTTACGGCATATAATTGGGACATTTACAAGTCGAGGCATTAATTGCGATTGATTGGCTACAATTTGTAATAGTCATATAGGCAACCTAATTTGCACATAACCTTAAAAATCAAAGGTGTCAAATCATGTTTTGGTTTGATAAATAAAATATACGAAAATGGACATTTAATAATGTTCGGTGTTACATAAAACTCTCTGTATAAATATTCATATTAGGAACCATATACTGTTTTTTTAATTTAAGTATAATTTTACATATTCCATCTAAACACATTTGCAAAATTAATCAACATGTGATAAAACTTAAGTAGCATATTTTAAACTTCACAATATTTCAGTGTTTATACGCCTGGCGCATGAAGTAAAATTTCGAGTTTAGAAAAGCCTAATTTGGATTGGTCGCTCCGCTTCGCTACGCGACCAATCCAAATTTTCAGGCTTTTCTAAACTCGAAATTTTACTTCATGCTTAATCTGGGATTGGAAACACTCGATAGAAGCTTCAAATTGAAAGCTTTTACGAAAACAACGAATGTTAATATTTCCTGAATATTGCATTATTTATCAAATTTATTAATTAATTAAAGATATTTGTAAAATTGTCTGATCATTATTAAAATGCACTAAATAAATGAAATTGATCGAACATTTTATAAGTTAATGAAATAGTTGCAAATTCATGAAAAGTTTTTACGTTCAAGTGAAAATGACTTAAAAACTGTAATTTGGGTGCATTTTGTTTTTCACATATTTCAAAAAAGCAATACTTCAGTGATATGCACACCCAGTTTTATATAGATATCTCAAATAGCACTTAAAATAATTAAAATTGACTCCTGTTTCACGTTTAAGTGAAAATACCTCAACAACTATCGATAGCACATATTTCGATTTTTACATATTATAAAAGGCAAATAAGTGAGTGATATGCACACCAAGTTTAATAAAGATATCTTAAATAGTATCCAAGTTATGAACTCTTGAAATTTCTATATCCCTCAAAATAATCAAAATGTAGTCCCGTATCGCGATCATGTAAAAATAACTCAAAAACAATTATTAGGTTATATTTTTATTTTCACATATTTTAACAGATCAATTATTGAGTGATATGCACACCAAGTTTTATTAAAATATCGTAATTAATATCCCAGTTATGAACTCTTGAAATTTCGATATCACTCAAAATAATCTAAATTGCCTCCCGTTTCACGTTTAAGTGAATATAACTTAAAAACTATCGATGGGGTATATTTTGATTTATACATATTTTAAAAATTATTTAACATTATTCTTTGTTGTTGGGGGCCTACATAGATTTTTTCTAATTGTATTCGGTCCACTTATTAAATTACCTTTAAAATGATATCATATAACCCCTAATTTGCTTAATTTAATTATTATTTACTGCACATGCATTGATTAAGGAAAATGCTTGCTACTTAGGGATAATTGTTATTCTGGACAGTCTTCTTCGAAACGTCGAAGGGTGCAGACGTGTTACGCTCCGTCCTAACCTAAAAGTGTATAATTATTGGTGATTAATTATAATAAATTGTTGAATATGTAATGAATCGAAATTTTTTACATTTGAGTTAATATTTAAATATATCTGCGGATGCGCGAGTTGCTTATGTATTATTGTACAATAGGGTGAATTCTCAATCAGTTGCGATTAGTTCTTTGTGGTGTTAACACGTGCACAGCTCCACAAATTGTACAAAGAAATACACTTTAGCTTCGGATAAACACATTTCCTAAAAGTTACCATTCTTCAGCTACTGGTAATTGTCGATATCTAGTGAGTTGTTAAAATTATAATTTACAATAGTGCTTAGCCCACATTTCTTAAAAGTTACCATTCTTCAGCTTTTGGTCATTGACGAGTGAGTTGTACAGGGTGGTTTTTTTTCGTTGATATTATAGGGTATAAGCTAAACGGTAAGAGATACAAAAAAACTAAGATGTGTGTCCCATTTTCTTCTTTAGTGTTTAGTTTAATGGCGCAATCAGATCTACGCTAACTAGATTGGTTTTGAAGATACAGGGTGATTCTCAAAATCTGCCCGTTTTTATTATCTCTTATGACTCGGTTATTTATGAAGAAATAAACAAAATTTAAATACGAAAGTTTTATGACTTTTACGTAGAATCCAGTGGTGTACTTTAAAAAAATATAGATGTTTTAATTTTTGAGATATTATCAAAACTACTATTTTCTTAAATGGGACACCCTGTATCTGAGTATCTCAAAAAATTGCATTTTTTCTTGTGATTGCAACAATATGTAACAGTCAATATTTTGTTTTGTCCTAAATATCTAAAATACTAAAAAAACAAAAAAAATGATTTTCTAGATGGCCATGAATTGAATTCTGTAAGCGTTTGTTTGTGTTTGTTTACATGTCATAAAATTCAATCCAAATTTTGGAAGAATGTGTAATAATCGAGTTGGATAACATGCTATTGGCTATAAGAAATAATGTTTATTTACAACAAGACGGTGCTCCAGCACACAATAGCCATATGGTAGGGCACTTACTAACTGCCAATGCAGGACAATAAAAATATGTTCGGACAGCCAGGCGGCCCTTAGGGCCCTGGCATCTTCTAGATGCTCCTCGCTGGCTGTACGGAACTGCAAGGAAGCCCTCTGCCAAATGGCACAGGTAAACGGGGTCAGTCTGATGTGGGTGCCAAGCCACTCTGGCGTGAAGGGAAACGAATTAGCCGATTCCCTAGCCAGAGAGGGGGCGCGTACAGCCTACATCGGACCAGAACCCGCTCTGGGGATACCCAGATCAACAGCTAGAGACCGTAACAACGGATGGATGAGACACGAGGCACAGGATTTCTGGCAAAACCGCCCTGGGATGAGACATTTCAGAGCGGTAACAAGTGGACCATCTGCGGCCAGGACGGCCTCATGGTTGAAGCTGAGCAGATCAGATGTTCACACATTAACTGCTCTCTTCACTGGACACAGCCGTCTAAGGCATCACCTTAATAAACTAGGACTAAGCGACACCACTGAGTGCCGCCTATGCCTAGAGGATGATGAAACAGCAGAGCACGTCATATGTGCCTGTCCAGCTGGCGACCAGATCAGGACCACGGTGTTTGGCACACCGAAGCTAAACCTGAAGGACCTGGAAAAAACTTCACCTGACAAGATCCTTGACTTCATCAAGAAGATGGACTTGGAAGGTGAGCTGTAAGGTCGGATGTTCGACCTTAATTGTGAGCCACAATAGATCCTTGCGGTCGCAGTGGAGGGTAGCATAACTACCCACTCACTTTCAATAGAATAGAATAGAACTGCCAATTTTAGCGAAAACATTTGATTTACTTGTGCCAATATATTTCTCAATATTACGGCTAGATACCGTCGGATCATTATTTTCCTTTTTGTAAATCTTACCTCTTGGTTTTACTAATGATCCACACTCACTTAAATTGTGATATAATCTTTGAAATATTTCTTTTTCTGGCTGTCGTCGGTCCGGATAACGCTCAAAATATAGGTCTAAAGTTGCGTCTTTATTTTCATTACGGCTATATTGAAGGTAATGAAAATAAAGACCTAAAATGTTTAATTTTTCATAGTTTTGAAAAATATGCATTTTAGACTCCTTTTTTAAAGAAATATAATCGAAAATATCAAAACCAATACGTAATTAATCTTGAATTTTATGACGTGTAAACAAACAAAACAAACGCTTAAAGAATTCAAATCATGGCCATCTAAAAAATCTTTTTTTTGTTTGTTGGTATTTTAGCTATTTAGGACAAAACAAAATATTGACTGTTACATATTGTTGCAATCACAAGAAAAAATCCAATTGTTTGAGATAATCAGATACAGGGTGTCCCATTTAAGAAAATAGTAGTTTTGATAATATCTCGAAAATTAAAACATCTATATTTTTTTCAAGTACACCACTGGATTCTACGTAAAAAGTCATAAAACTTCCGTATTTAAATTTTGTTTGTATCTCCATAAATAACCGAGTCATAAGAGATAATAAAAACCGGCAGATTTTGAGAACCAAAATGTATCTTCAAAACCAATCTAGTTAGTGTAGATCTGATTGCGCCATTTAACTAAACACTAAAAAAGAGAACGAGACACATATCTTAGTTTTTTTGTATCTCGTACCGTTTAGCTTATACCCTATAAAAGCAACGAAAATAAACCACCCTGTACATAAATTATAAGAATAATCTCCATATACCTTATCGCTCTAACCACAAAATCCCCCTAGGTTTGTTTATGTCTTGTAAGATTAAGAACCATTTCATCTGTTTACATATTTGAGTTCATTGAGAAAAATCTCTTTCCAAGGACCTGGCATTATTATCTGCACGGTGTTTATCTCCTCTCGTAATGTCGCCTTTCTTTTTAATTTCTCGACGTCTTCTATTATTGCATCATATGTGGTGTGTGTGTGTGTGTGTGTGTGTGTGTGTGTGTGTGTGTGTGTGTGTGTGTGTGTGTGTGTGTGTGTGTGTGTGTGTGTGTGTGTGTGTGTGTGTGTGTGTGTGTGTGTGTGTGTGTGTGTGTGTGTGTGTGTGTGTGTGTGTGTGTGTGTGTGTGTGTGTGTGTGTGTGTGTGTGTGTGTGTGTGTGTGTGTGTGTGTGTGTGTGTGTGTGTGTGTGTGTGTGTGTGTGTGTGTGTGTGTGTGTGTGTGTGTGTGTGTGTGTGTGTGTGTGTGTGTGTGTGTGTGTGTGTGTGTGTGTGTGTGTGTGTGTGTGTGTGTGTGTGTGTGTGTGTGTGTGTGTGTGTGTGTGTGTGTGTGTGTGTGTGTGTGTGTGTGTGTGTGTGTGTGTGTGTGTGTGTGTGTGTGTGTGTGTGTGTGTGTGTGTGTGTGTGTGTGTGTGTGTGTGTGTGTGTGTGTGTGTGTGTGTGTGTGTGTGTGTGTGTGTGTGTGTGTGTGTGTGTGTGTGTGTGTGTGTGTGTGTGTGTGTGTGTGTGTGTGTGTGTGTGTGTGTGTGTGTGTGTGTGTGTGTGTGTGTGTGTGTGTGTGTGTGTGTGTGTGTGTGTGTGTGTGTGTGTGTGTGTGTGTGTGTGTGTGTGTGTGTGTGTGTGTGTGTGTGTGTGTGTGTGTGTGTGTGTGTGTGTGTGTGTGTGTGTGTGTGTGTGTGTGTGTGTGTGTGTGTGTGTGTGTGTGTGTGTGTGTGTGTGTGTGTGTGTGTGTGTGTGTGTGTGTGTGTGTGTGTGTGTGTGTGTGTGTGTGTGTGTGTGTGTGTGTGTGTGTGTGTGTGTGTGTGTGTGTGTGTGTGTGTGTGTGTGTGTGTGTGTGTGTGTGTGTGTGTGTGTGTGTGTGTGTGTGTGTGTGTGTGTGTGTGTGTGTGTGTGTGTGTGTGTGTGTGTGTGTGTGTGTGTGTGTGTGTGTGTGTGTGTGTGTGTGTGTGTGTGTGTGTGTTGGTGTGTGTGTGTGTGTGTCCCTATATGCTCGGGTTCGAATCGCGTTGAGAATTAAAAAATATTAATTAAAATCAACAAAAGTAACTCTTTTAGTGTATTTGAATCTTACCAACTTGCAATTAAGTATATTTGTAGGTTGGTATCACTGGATTCTCCATCTCACTTTTTCTTCTCTAAAAATTGTCTCTTACACTCATAGGCTCTTATGTAAGTTTGCGCGAAAGGTGCGCGTAGACCGATAAGGGCCCCTGACAAGATAAGAAGGTGACACCCCTCTCAGCCCTACTACCCTCTTTCACCTCCTACTCTCCCTCTCACCGCCACACACTCCTCACCCACCACTACTCCTCTCACCTCCTACACCCCCTACCCTCTCTCACCCCCTCATGACGGCCATTTTGCAAGGTAGAAGAAGACCAGAGGTCATTCAAGGTCGGCCAAGGTGGCGCCATACCTACTAAAAACAATAATTGAGTGTTATAACTTTTAAACAGATATCTTAAATAGTGTTCAAGTTATGATCTCTCGAAATTTCAATATCATTCGAATTTATCAAAAATGACTCCCGTTTGACGTTCAAGTGAAAATACCTCAAAAACTATTGATGGGGGATTTATTAAAATAAACTCACATTTAATGTTCAAGTTAATGCGCTATAAAATTGCAGACATTCTTTGCTTTTTTAAAAGCGGTCAATTTAAAGCGAATAACGAGTGTTACCACTCCTTGTGGTAAAATTTCGAGTTTAAAAAAGCTTGAAAATTTGGATTTGCCGGGCCGCGCGAGCAAAGCATGAAACATGAAGAAAAGCTTGAAAATTTGGATTTGCCGGGGCGCGCGAGCGAAGCGAGTCGCTCCCAGGCAAATCCAAATTTTTAGGCTTTTATAAACTCGAAATTTTACTTCATGTGCCACGCATATAAAACACGGATTTAGTGTAAAGTTAAAAAAAAAACATACAAGTATTTGATTGATAGTCTAACGAGGGTTTCCACTCCCAGATTAAGCATGAAGTAAAATTTCGAGTTTAGAAAAGCCTGAAAATTTGGATTTGCTGGGGCGCGCGAGCGAAGCGAGCCGCGCCCCAGCAAATCCAAATTTTCAGGCTTTTCTAAACTCGAAATTTTACTTCATGCGCCACGCGTATAAATCACTTACTTCAAGTAAAATCTTTAACTACTTGGTTAGAGTGAAATAAATTTAGTATGTCAATTAACAGTGTTATAAATTACAGGTAAAGTTTTTTAATATTAATAAATGTGTCAAATTCGTGCTCTGAATAGAACTAACAATTTGTCAATTCTTTAATCGTATTTGCATTTTTATTATTACTAATTTTAAAATTCCCTGATTTGAAGCTAAAAAAGCCCCTTACGTTTCCCAGACTTTTCTTGAATAATAAAATCCCCTAATTTTTCCGGTTGGTCGCCACCCTGTTAATGGAGAATATTTTGAAAAATAATAAAGCCATTTTCGATAATAAATATTAGTTTTTGTTCTCTAATTCTGAAATAGATAAGACAATCGTCGAGACGATTTCGGGGGATACACAGAGCGTAGCGAAGCGAAGCGACCAAACCAAATGTTTAGGTTTTTCTAAACTCGAATTTTACTTCATGCGCCACGCATATAAAACACTCGTTTTAAGTGAAGTTCAAAATATACATCTTTAGAATACTGCTTTAGTAGCATATTGTAAACTTCACAATATTTGAGTGTTTTATACGCCTGACGCATGAAGTAAAATTTAGAGTTTAGAAAATTCTGAAAATTTGGTTTAAAGGGACCAAACCAAATTATCAGGCTTTTCTAAACTCCAAGTTTTACTTCATGCTTAATCTGGTAGTGGAAAACACTCGTTTAAAACTTCAACTATTTTAAAAAACCAGGAATATCTGTAGATTTAAGTATATACGCTGTAATTGGGATATGTATACTTATAAGAAGAACTCCCTGTATGTAGAAATTTTTGTATGCAATAGTGGTGAATGCGCCGGGTTCATAACAGGCAATGTGTGAATATACATTATATACGTGGAAAGTCATTTGATGAATATAAAAAACTGCTATTCCACTTCCAGTTAGTAAAATCTGTGATAAGCACGTCCATTTTATCACTACTTGTTTAAAATGGATAGATATTCTGGAGTGTATTTTAATATCATTACTACAATCCATCTGTTAAAAAAAAACAACAATTGAATGCATTTCATCCAGGCGAAAACATATTTCACAATTCCCCGTTTAATATTAGTTCCCTGCCGTTGAACAATAACGCAAATATGACGAAACAATCCCAGGATGCCGCTTTTAATTATTTAATTAAGTCTGAAATGGCTGAAATTAGAGAACAACAAGTGCAATTTCAATTATGCACCTCGGCACGGAAAGCTCTGGATTATGAGTTAGCGCTCGCACACTGCGCTTTACGCCATTGTTCTCTCCTCTTTTTAGGAAAGAGTGCGTCGTCTTAAGGTGAGAAGAAGTAGGATTAATTAGCTGCAGGCTGCAGCGATCCTGCAGGGATTTTAATTAATACCCGGTTATTATTCATTCAGTCGCTTTTAATGCGATTTCTTACTGAATTAATCATCTGACCTAATTTTTTACCTACTAGTTCTTTAAATTTAAGTTTTCTCAAGATGGAATATCATTTATTATATTTAAATATATATCAGAATTTTAATTCTTTCTCTTATATTTACATGTATTAAACTAATAATATTTAATGTTAAGCAGGCATAGACGGATTTCGCTTCGCTACGCGACCAATCCTAATTTTCAGGCCTTTCTCAACTCGACATTTTACTTTATGCTTAATTAAGGAGTGAAAACACTCGTTAGAACATATAAATTTACCGCTTTTATAAAAAGAACGAAAATTTACCAAACGCTCTAATTATCGGGAATTGTATACTTAGAAAAAGACTAAATCAGAATTTGAGTATTGTGTGTTTTAATTTTTTTATTTTTCCGCATGACTTGTGTAAAATGTATTCGCGCATATATACATTATTCCAGACGAAGGGAGCATAATGCGAGCATTAATTTGTTCGCGCTCTGGCTGGGCGCGAAGGAGAGGTGTTATCTCGTGCCCTCGCAGGAGGAAAACACCCGGGCTAATCCGCCTTTATTAAGATAACACCGCCTCCATAAAGATTTACCCAGTTCGGAGACAAACTGCCGGGACGTGCCACCGAATAACACACAACAACCAACATCTGAAACAACATGTTAATTACATATACAAAATATTACGAGTATAATAACTAAATAATATGTGTTTCTGTGCTGTTATAGCGAGTGAATTTTTCTTGTACTGAATATAGTGTTTTTTTTCTTTAAAACTATGAGTCATATTTTCATGTCTACAACTTAATTTATGGGAATGTGATTTTTCTTTACATCTATATAAAATGTATAGGACGCAGGGTTTTAAAAAAAAAACATATTTTTTTCATTATAATTAAAACAAACACATTTTTTTACATAACGTGTTAAAACAGCGGTTAAAACATTTACAATTAAAAACATGTTAAAACGTGTTTAAAACATGTTAAAACGTGTTTAAAACATGTTTAAAACACGTTTAAAACGTTTTTAAAACACGTTTAAAGCCGGTCTAGGACGTTTCATCGCCGCCGATTCATCGCCACCGATTCATCGCCGCCGTTTCATCGCCGGGCCAGTTCATCGCCAGCCGTTTCATCACCAGGCCTGTTCATCGCCAATATTTTTATAAAATAAATTTTGAAAAAAAGATTATATCTAATAATAAAATTTTAAATACTACCCAATTCTGGAAATTGTCCACTAATTTAATATTAGGTTTTATAACCAAGTAATCGTTACTCAAACTTAATAAAAATCGAATGAGAATGCTGTAATTTTTTGATATATGTCATTGAGTGCAATTTAGATTAAGGTTTACTATTTGCAAGTATGGAAACACAAATTTTGACCAAAAGAGGGAATGAAAAGTTTATCCACGGAGGACATATGTATATTTTTGACAAAAACAGTAAGTCTGGTCGTCTGGTCCTAACCTATCCTAGCCTACCCTAACCTATCCTAACTTTTTTTTTATTTTGGGTTTTACGTCATGTATTTCCGCTGCTATGGCCAATCATGACGCCGGAGATTAGGTCTACAGCTATCCGGGCATTTTGCCGAACCCGGTGGGAGCTCCAACCCACCGGTAGGGATCTTTAACGTGCACGCAACATCCAGGCAGTACACAGGTCCTACATGCATTTAACGTCATATCCGAGAAGACGGAGTGTTTGGCATTTTTATCCTAACCTATATAAATGCAGACAACTTGTCAGGCCGGTATTTGAACCCCGGCCCGTGGCGTGGCAGTACAACACTCTAGCCACTACACCACCAAGCTGCCCAATCTATCCTAACCTATCCTAACCTATCCTAACCTATCCTAACCTATCCTAACCTATCCTAACCTATCCTAACCTATCCTATCTTACCCGGGCAGTCGCGGAGGACGGTCGTGTGCAGCTCTGCAGAGTCAAAACCAAACATAACCGCCACCCGTGTCGGGGGTAAGGCGCCAGGCCTGTGTTAGTGCTAGTGGAGCCCCATGGGGCCAACGGCAAACGGGACGAAGGGAACGAAGTGCTTGTGCGACAGGACGCTAGGGAGTGAAGTTCGGGAGTGAAGTGACACACCGGAAGTCTTCATGGACCAAACCGGAAGTGACCCAAATAGACAGGAAGTGGACCGGAAGTAAACCGGCTGTGGGTCGGACGTGGCCGGAAGTGACGGGGGAAGTTAGAAAACTATTGACTTTTGCCTGGGGGCCCCCCTCAGCGACCGGAAGTGACCGGTTCTCGGCCGGTATTGACGGGAACCGACCGGAAGCGGCTGGAATAGACGGAAGGTGCTGTTCAGGCGAGGCCTGCTAGGGTAAGCGAACTTTAGAATAATTAGTTTAGCGTCATAGGCAGACAGAGACTGAGTGCAAACAGGATTAGGATTAGGTGTACATAAATTTAGGACAAGTGACAATTAGTGTTAAGCTAAGGTGTAGTAAACGCGAAATAGACGCTTAACATGGCCAGCAAGCCTAGGGTCCTGTCCATAGTGACGTCCCCCCCCAAAAAGCGGTCAGCTACGAAAGAACGTCACACAAATCGATCTGGTTTTCGACGAAGAGAAAGAGCGCTCGGTAAAAAGGCCGAGGAACGAATCGCTGGGTTCCGAAGCGAAGCTTCCAGCAGTGCCTGGAATAGGAACACGGCTACTCAGAAGATTAGGAAAATCGGTAGCCAAAGTAGTAGCGGAGGTGAAGAACCTAGAGAAGCTAATTATCGCCAACCTATCCTAACCTATCCTAACATATCCTAACCTATCCTAACCTATAATAACCTATCCTAACCTATCCTAACCTATCCTAACCTATCCTAACCTATCCTTACCTATCCTGACCCATCCAAACCTATCCTAACCTATCCTGACATATCCTATCGCAATTGGCCTGGCGATAAACTGGCTTGGAGATGAAACAACTGGCGATGAACTGGCCCGGCGATGAACTGGCCAGGCGATGAACTGGCCCGGCGATGAAACGTCCCATTCCCTTTAAAACGTGTTTAAAACAGAAAATACAGAGAAGTTTTCTTTTGAGTATACATATCCCGATAATTACAGCGTTTTTTTAAATTTTCGGAAATTCGTTAATTCAAAGCGGTTAGTTTAAGGCTTTTAACGAGTGTTTTCCACTCCCAGACTAAGCATGAAGTAAAATTTCGAGTTTAGAAAAGCCTAAGAATTTGGATTGGCCGCGTAGCGAAGCGGAGCTGCCAATCCAAATTAGGCTTTTCTAAACTCGAAATTTTACTTCATGCGCCACGCTTAAAAACACTGATTTACACTGAAGTTAAAAAAACACACATACAACAATTATTATAGGCAACCCAGTATACGGTATAGTTATTGGGTTGCCTATAATCACTGTTTTAAATATAAATACAATTTGTTCAGTGCGGAATTTGACTCACGTTTTATTCATATCTACATATTATATTGCTAAAGCCGTATATTTTAACTTTACGATATTTCAGTGTTTTATACGCGTGGCGCATGAAGTAAAATTTCGAGTTTAGAAAAGCCTAATTTGGATTGGCCGCTCCGCTTCGCTACGCGGCCAATCCAAATTTTCAGGCTTTTCTAAACTCGAAATTTTACTTCATGCTTAGTCTGGGAGTGGAAAACCCTCGTTTAAAGATTCAAATTGAAATATAAAAAAAAACAACGAATGTCGTAATATTAACAGTGTATGCATATGTATACCTGAAATAAAAATTCCCTGTATTTAAAAATCACATGAATGCACAAACACTTCTGATATTTTATTGTAATAAACTGTTATGTTTAATAATGCAATTTAAAATATCTTCAACAATTTAGCTAACATTTGAAAACGTTAGCAAAAAATCTTAATGAAGTAGTATAAAATATAATTTAGCAAATTTAAGATAATAAAAAAAAAACGTTTTAGACAAATTTATCGTTTAAAATATGTTTTAAATAAGCCTAAGATTTAAAACATGTTTAAAACAAAACCGTTTAAAACACGATGACTGTTTTTAAACATGTTTTAAACACTGTTTTATAACAAAGTGTTTTAAACATAACAACCCTGATTAGACGTAATGTCTTAAAGGCATTCTACCTTTTTTCGGCCCAGCAGATTTCTTATTCAAACATAGGGTAATTTCTTTAATAATGCACAGTTTGGCAACACTGCGAAGTGAAGGATGCTCCGATAGTGATTTTTACTTAAGTTCGTAGTTTCGAAGATCCTCATGGAGAACATGAAAAAAACCCACCCTGTATAAACAAAGCGAATAAAACATACATATCTCGACAGAAGCCAATAATTTGATGTCAAGATCTATAATATATATCTTAATTAAATTGACAGTTGATTAAGTCGGTATCGATGTTTCATCGCAAATAACCAAATTGTGGCGTGAGGTTCTTTGATAGAATTACAATGGCCACGCTGTAATCCCGTCGAATTTGCGGCACTTTGTACACAATTCCGACTGGTGACAATGTCCCAGGGTCCTTTTGATCCTCGCACAGGACTGGGCCTTAATCAGGCCGTATCCAGGGGCTCAAAGGCGGACTTATTATGTTTCTATCACGTCTGGTCAATAAGTTGAACTCTGTTCGCTCACTCGTGTGATATACGTTATTTGCAATCTGCACATAAAGATGATCGTTTGAGAATAAAAAAATGAAAACCGGAAGAGAAAAATCAAAAATGTTAAGCCCTCTACTGCTCATTTAAACTAAATTAATTATTTATAATTCGAAAACCATTATTGCATAACTGAAGGGTTAAGGGGAAAATCCAAATAAGTCCCATCTTTGAATTTTTACAAGGGAACAAAATGACATGTCAGAACTCTTTTTTTTTTTTAGTGCTTCAACAATTGTTTTACACACGTCTATAATAATAATAACCTAATTATAATATTAATAATTTGTTACGTTTCATTTCCGCTGTTAGGAATTAAAAATTATAAATTGGGTTTATATTCTCTTTATTTACAAATAAATTTAAAATAACTAAATATTACACTGACGCTGCTGTGAAGGGTCAATCGGTATTCTCGATTCTATTCACTATTGTCCGCAACGTTGCGTAGCGGTAATCTAAAAAGAAATACAGCAGTATTAGTTAATTAATCGGGAATAAACTTTGTAATGGGATTTTGAGGTTAGGTTCGAATGTTTATATTTGCACTTGGATTTTCTAATTAATAATTACTATGACTACTTACCTATAATGTATTGAGTGATAATTGTGTTTTTGTCCGTCAAAGTGGATTTATACACAATTAACTTGTATCACTTTGTTTTGCTGCGTCTGTCAAATCACTGTCATTTTTCACTACTGAATGTATCGGTAAGATAGACAACTGTTTTAAAAGTAACATGATCGGAAATTATTAGGTTCGGTATAGTGATATGTTATCTGCTTTGAAGGGAAGGGAGCATATGTTGTTACTCAAATGTATATTTAGGTCTGTAATTAATTCGATTTATTAATTGTGATTTATGATGTGGTGACATCTATGATTACTCGAACTAACTAAATTCTATAATAATCAACTTATTGCAATAGCACTGCTGTTACGTATCTGTGTTATGTAATCCAGTGGCGGAGATGAAATGTGGGCAATGAATTCTTGTTTTTCTATTTTCTAAGTTTATTCTGTTCTTTTTGGTATTTTTAAGGTAAATTTACATGGTTGCCTTTTTCTTGGTATTTTCATTGAATTCATGACGTAGGAAGATTCTTCTGGTCGGACAGAGGTCATTGGATTGCGAATTGGTTTTTGGTTTTTTTTCACGTGAAACGTAGACGTGAGAAAATTAAAATTGAACTGCGATTATTGTGTCTGAAGAAATTCTTAATTAGTAAAATAATTAACACAGTAGTGTTTCCTCGATTGAGGGATAACACAGGTTTACAAAAAAAAAAGTCCGGTCTATTTGACCGGACCATGGTATCTCGGGGTATTTTTGCATCCTGAATCCGATCCCGGGGTTAGCTGAGCCCCATCACGTCAGAAAAACGAGATTTCAGGGTCACTTAGAGGTTAACATGGTCATTTTTTGGAACTGGACCCGGGACAATGTTGCCGCATGAAATTAGTTCGTGTTTTCGATCTGGGGGCACCACTATACAAAGCGACCCATTTCTCGATTTATAACAACACTATAAAACGAATATTATTGAGATATATGAAAAATGTTATTAATAAAATATATTAAATGTTTTTTTTAATTAGGCTGAATGCATTCCGTTTTTTGATTACATAAAATTGATGATTTTAAAATCCATTATAAAACAAATATAAAAAAATAAAATGCATTGCGCATATATCAGTAATAAATTAGGCTTATTTTGTACAATCAAATATCTAAATGTTTATTATAATTTAATTAACAACGAACTACTGTTTTTGTATTTAGGCAACTCAATATACACTGCCAGTTTCAAATCCATTAGCTCTATCTTTTTCTCCATTGGAGTAGCACTGTCAACCTCTCGAGTGAGCTTTCACAAGCGACTGGTTTCTGTTGGTCATTTAATCAAGTGTTTTCGGCTATTCATTCCATTTATTTTAAAGAGAGAAGAACTCAGGCTATTCCGGCACCTTAACTCCAACTTCCCCGGAAGTGGAAAATCACTCGGGAAAATGGCTAAGTGCTTGAAGAATAGAGAGTCTTTCTGTGTTCTGTGTGGGAAATATCATCTTAAGACGAACTTGGTGAATTTCACAGAGACCATATCTGCACAATTTAAGTCGTGTTTTCCCAATTCCGAAGGTCCAGATAACAACCCATGGGCCCCAAAAGTTCTTTGTCGAACATGCCAAGCGCGTTTAAGATGTTGGCAGACTGGCTCTAGGAAAATGATGTTTTCTTCTCCTGTGACCTGGCGGGAACCAGAAAATCACGAACGCGATTGCTAATTTTGCAGAAACGTTAAGCCTGGGTTAAATTCCAGGAACAGAAAATCGCTGAATTACGTGGTCACCTCGTCGGTTACCATGCCAGTGATAGCTGATGTTGACCTTGATGAACGTATGGTTGTTGATGGCGAAGATGAAGGAGGTAAGGAAATAGAACCGGAGCAAAATGAAGGGGAGTTCTCACAATCTTTAATCGACGTGGACGATGACAGCGAGAATGATCAACTCCAGAATTCAAAGTGGAATCAAATGGAACTCAATGACTTGGTTCAAGATCTGGGGCTATCTAAGGACCAGTCTGAACTGTTAGCTTCTCGTTTAAAAGAAAGAGGTTCTCTGGAGAAAGGAACAATCGGGACCTATTACAGAAATAGGGATGAGCCTTTCCGGAAATATTATGACCAGCATGATTCATTAGTATTTTGCAGAGATATAGAAGGTCTATTCGGCGAATTCGGAGTTGAACGTGATTCGGATGATTGGCGGCTATTCATTGATTCATCAAACAGGAGTTTGAAAGCTGTTTTGTTGAACAATGGCAATAACCTCGCGTCAATTCCAATAGCTTACTCGACGATATTGAGTGAGAACTACTGCAATCTGGACTATTTGCTCCAAAAAATTAATTACAGCAGGTACAAATGGAAAATATGTACGGATTTGAAGGTAGTAACAATACTTTTGGGACAACAGAGTGGATTTACAAAATACCCTTGTTTTCTCTGTGAATGGGATAGTCGAGCTCGTGATGAGCATTATGAAAGGAAGGTTTGGCCATCAAGGGAGAATTTTCTTGTTGGTCAGAAGAACATAGAGCAAGAACAGTTAGTGGATCCCAAAAGTATTATACTACCTCCGCTCCATATTAAATTAGGGTTGATAAAACAATTCATCAAGGTTCTTAAAAAAAGAAGTAGCGAAGCCTTCCAATATCTCTACAAAAAATTCCCAAAATTGTCAGATGCCAAAATCAAAGAAGGGCTTTTCAATGGGCCGCAAATAAGGGAACTTATAAAAGATCCAGAATTCCCGAAGACGATGACGGTGGATGAGGAAGAAGCATGGAAGAGCTTCGTGAATGTTGCCCAGAAATTTCTTGGAAACAATAAAGAACCAAACTATAGGGAATTGGTGGAGGGCTTGCTCCGGAATTACAAAGCTATTGGATGTTTGATGAGCTTGAAGGTCCATTTCTTGGATTCACATTTGGACAATTTCCCAGAAAACCTTGGACATTATAGCGAAGAACAATGTGAAAGATTTCACCAAGATATAAAAGAGATGGAAAGACGCTACCAAGGTTTGTGGGACATCAACATGTTGGCAGACTACTGCTGGAGCTTGAAGAGGGATACGACCAAGGGGCATAAGAGAAAGGCACTTAGAAGGAGTTTTGAGCAAACCTGCAGACCCCATAAACAAGCGTAGAAAGATTGAAAAATTAGGAGGGAGAAAAGTGAGAGGCAAGGGGACTCACTGTAAACAAGCACCTCGAAGGGAACAGAATCTGCAAAAATTGGGAGGGAGAAAAGTGAGAGGCAAGGGGCCTCACTGTAAACAAGCACCCCGAAGAGACCAGAATCTGCAAAAATTGGGAGGGAGAAAAGTGAGAGGCAAGGGGACTCACTGTAAACAAGCACCCCGAAGGGAACAGAATCTGCAACGTTCACGTCGTTGTTCCTAGGTGATGCTAATAGCAGAGCTCAGTTTAATAGCAGGGCTGGGTTCCCTGTCAATATCTCACAGCGAACAGATCGCCGGAATTGGATGCCTTGACAGGGAGATCGAAATCCGCGAGATAAAACAATCATGGCAACATTTTATCCACTGGGGTGGCACTGTGATAGTCCTGATCGAGATTTAGGGCTCCTTGCCGATGTTTGGAAGATAATTAAGACCTAAACAGTTACCCTCTAACTTAACAGATCGCTTGAAAAATTGACCCGGGTCCAGTTCCAAAAAATGACCATTTTAACCTCTAAGTGACCTTGAAATCTCGTTTTTCTGACGTGATGGGGCTCAGCTGACCCCAGGATCGGATTCAGGACGCAAAAATACCCCGGGATACCATGGTCCGGTCAAATAGTCCGTACTTTTTTTTTTTATAAACCTGTGTAATTAATTGAGAAATTTTCCATGTGGAGTTGTTTGGTGGAGATTGAATTTCACGAATTGGTTTTTTTGGTAACCACATGGTGTCGTAGTCATACGGATGTCTCAGATCCTGTAGTTCACTCCTTAGGACCGCCCTAGATCATAGGTGAGTTATTGTTCTGATGCTTGCTGGTTGGAAAAACCCTTTCTAATGCTTGAGGGAATTTCTAGGTCCTTTTTCATTTGCCTTTCTGTGCTGTTGGCGATGTTTTACGCTGTCTCTCGCGCCGAATTCCTGTTACGATTGTGCTGTGCCGAATTCCTGTGACGATTTTGCCGTACTGAATTCCTGTGACGATTTTGCCGTGCTGAATTCCTGTGGCGACTTTCCGTGTTGATTTCCGTGCCGCCCTTCTGGGAATTAACCACTTTGATGGATGCTGATGGTCGCTGTACTTAATGAATTAACTTCCGGAATTTTGGAACTCCGTGCTTCGAATTTTATCGTCGGATATTCCTTATCAAAGGGATTCGTTCATTGTCATTGGATGCCCTTTTCGTCCTGTGAGTTCAAGATCAACGCTATTCGCGGAGGTTGCATTTATCCACTGTGACGTAATATGGAGGATACAATCGGAAAAATAAGGTCATGTTTTTTTAATTTCATCAACCTTTGGGTAATTTGTTTGTTGGGAGTATATTTCTAATTAATATTCTATTTTTTGCGCTACTGAATAAAACGAACAAATATATTTAAAATACGGTAGAATTTATTTGTTTTGTATCTTTGGGTAAGTTTTGTAATGGTATGACGTCATGACCACGTACCCCATAAGAACGTGAAAACTACATTTAATATTTTTTTTTGCGTTAAAGAATTTAGGGATTAATATATCTTCCACATTTATTTGTACCCCTTATGTTGATTAATTTTTTTTCTTTCCCTTACTTGCTAAATCTATTTTTCTTTACCATTAATTATCAATAAACCTTATTTTTCTTATTTAAAACGTATTTGATGATTTCCTTGCGACCATCGAATTTTCTTTTCTTTTCACAGTTAGAGGTTCATGGTTACTCATCACTGAGTCATTGCTATCTGTTTATCTAACCATGTGGCGCCCTTTTCTTTTACACTTGTAAATAAAACACTTTTTACTTTGTTTAACCACTGAATTTTACATTTAATTGTGTGACTAGTTTCGACTATCTAATAGTCATTCTCAAACTAATGACTACTAGATAGTCGAAACTAGTCACACAATTAAATGTAAAATTCAGTGGTTAAACAAAGTAAAAAGTGTTTTATTTACAAGTGTATTTAAGATGTACCACAAAGTGAACGTCTACAACACCAAACAATCCCTTTTCTTTTGTTTTGATTTAGATAAAATAACCCACCCTACTCTACCGACTTTAGTCGAGCCAGGTGGTGATGGTTGATTAGTGATTGTGGAAGGAAAATGGGATTGGTAAGTGTTAGTACAAAAGAGGCGTGTAGCACATCTATAACAACAATAATAATCTAATAATAATAATAATATGTTAATAATATAATAATAATAAACTACCATACGTAAAAGTGAGAGGATACAAGTACTGTTTTTATAAAAATTTGAGCAGAAATGTTAGATTACCAACCCCAAAATATATAGACAAATAGTCATTAGCAAAAATAATTGCTATGCACCTGATGTACAAGCTAAAAATACTGTTTTAAAATAAATTAATATATAAACGTTTACAAACAATAATTAAAGCCGCATACCATGTAAAAGATAAAAGTCAAAGAATAAAAATACTGTTCTTACTAAAAAAGTAAATTAACATTAAAAACACATATAATAGACAGATAGTACACACAATTTAAAAGACAGGAGCCAATGGGAGTAAAATTTCAGCTCGCTACCATACTAATGTGTTAAAAACATACTCAAGGTACTCCTCCCAACTGTAGAATGCTTGCTTAAGAAGGACATCTTTAACCAGTTTTGTAAATTTGGTAAATGTTAGGGATTTAATTTTGTCAGGTAGGACATTGAAAAAGCGAATGGCATGGTATGTAACACCTGTCTGTGATTTAGTTCACATATTTCCCTTCGAGTAAATATTATATTTATGTCTGGTGTCATAACTGTGAATATCAGAGCTTGCCTGAAAAAGGTTATTGTGTGTTTTAATATACGTCAGGCACTCAAGAATGTAATAACAAGACAAAGTTAGTATTTTCGTGTGTATAAAGGCCTGACGGCAATCCTGTGTATACCCACAAGCAGACATTATGCGGATAACTCTACGCTGTAGACCAAAAATACGATGCCTAGTAGGAGAATGTCCCCATACAATCAGCCCATGTGGCTTTGAAACAGAGCGAAATAATCCACTCGTAATGTTTCATTTAGAACAATCATTGCTAAATTATGTATGGCGAAAACGCTGGAGGACAGTCTACTAGCAAGGGCATCGCCATGAGCATCCCAGTTCAATTTCGAGTCGATGTGCACACCCAAAAATGTAACTGTGTGCTTTTCTTTCATTCCTTTGGAGAGTGAGAAGGTAAGAGTCGTGGATTTGGAGTCATTAAGTTTAAGTTGATTACTTAAGAACTCTGTATGTTTCATAGGTTATTTATTTTCTTCGTCGTGAATAACTGGTAAACCATATGTTTGTTTCCCGTTAAGTTTGCCTACTTGAAAATACTCGTTCTAAGCTACACTATGGCTCCAAAAACGATTATTTAAACTTTTTACACTCATTTGGCTTTTCGCCTCAACCCTTCAAATAAATTCTTGTAATTCTCTTTCGCCTTTGATAAATCCAACTTTCCTGGAATAAACCAAAATAGAAATTTACAATACTCCTGTACATGCCAAGTATTTTCTCTCTCTGTCGATAATTCCAGTCGATGGAGTTTGAGCTGTCTTGCGGCTTTAATTGGTTGTGAAACGCGTTACGTATGAATTGAGATGTTATTGGATGGAACACTTTGAAGTTACAATACCCGTGAATTAATACGAGCTTTTGTGTCTACACAGTTGAATACGCAAACAGATTAATTGGTGGTGTATGCCGTTTGGATACCGTGTGTGGTAATTAAGGTGATCAAATGCGTACATCACCCCTAATTACGTATTAAGTTCCAAGTGGAGGGTGTCTTGTGTGCGTGGAACTGAAGATGAAATAATTAACGGTTTAGAATTGTAAATCATATGGAAATTAAATATTTTGTGTTATTTAAATATTGATATTTGAAGATGCATTTTTAATAAGTAAAAATAATTACTCATTTAAAGTCAGAGGTTAAAATAAAGTATTTATTTTGCACGTAGTTAAACTCTTGAGAAAAGGTTTTTGCTGCTAAAATTTGTTCCAATCTTAGATAAAATTCACACTTCTCATATCAAATATAGATAGAATAGAAAATGTCATAAAAATACGAAAAATGCCATTACCGTGTCAAATATTTCCCTACCGTATTAAAATAGTAAAAAATCATTATCGTGTTAAATAGGTGAACTTTTGTTCTTTGCTCATCACTTATTGTCGGTGAAGATAACTCATATCTTGACCGAAAATAAGTGATGAGCAAAGAACAGAAGTTTACCTATTTAATACTATAATGATTTTTTACTATTTCTAACTGCAAAACTCACATTGTCCACTTTTTGTCACAATTGAATAATCAATTTTTGTATGTCTATCATGTTAAAGTACAGCTGTTTTTTGCAATTTGCCAAAAGTTTTTAAAAGTGGAGAATGTGAGTTTTGTAGTTAGAAATAGTAAAAAAATCATTATAGTATTAAATAGGTAAACTTCTGTTAGACTCATATGTGAACCATGGGAGAGCACTTAAAAATTATTAAAAGTTGAAAGTCATTAATGTTTTGTTGATTGACAAATATCTTAACACTTTTAAAATCACGAGCAATATAAAAATCATAAATTATATTAAAATAGACGACACTCAAAATTTTTGAAATTGATGAAAGTCTTGAATATGTAGAAATTGTAAACTTTACGAAAATAATTAAAAATGTTATAAACGATTGTTTTTTTTATAAAATATGACAATCAACATTACAAAATTAGGTTAAATTGATGAAAATCATAAATATAAAAAAAACTTATGAAACCTTTAAAAATTGTACAATTTTTTCAATTTGGATAAACTTAATAAAATATTTTTACTTTATTAATTTCATAAATTTAGAGTTGATTTAAAAATAATCCGTTTTCTAAGAATATTAGGCTAAAGTTGAAAACAATTATTCAGTAAATCGAATATTTTCTATGAAAATTCAACAGATATTTCAACTAATATAAAATTCAGAGAAATTCAGAGTGTAGACATTTTCAAGGCAGTAGTTAGAAAAAAATGTGAACCCCCATATCCCTTCCCCCTGGCTACGGCCTTGGACAATTTAGTTATACTTCACCTTATAAAACATTTTTACTTAAATAATTTCATACATTTTCAATTTCATTAAAGAAAATTATGTTTTATTAAATTATTAAGCAAAAATTGATGTTAATTTGCATAAAAATAGTGATGTCCATCATAGCACTTTTTCCGTAATTTAAACAATTGATAATTGAGAATTTATTTTGCTTTAAGATTTCACTTGAAATTAGTGATTTATACGCGTGGCGCATGAAGTAAAATTTCGAGTTTAGAAAAGCCTGAAAATTTGGATTTGCTGGAGCGCGACTCGCTTCGCTCGCGCGCCCCAGCAAATCCAAATTTTCAGGCTTTTCTAAACTCGAAATTTTACTTCATGCTTTGTCTGGGAGTGGAAACCCTCGTTAGACAATCAACCAGAAACTTATTTTGTAGTTTCCTTTATTGTCAAATTTATGACATAAAATAAATACAGTTGATGTCTTTTATTAGTTCAAATTTAGAACAAAAACAAATTCGTGTCCATTCAGAGTGTTGACATATTAGTTACACTTTGTAAAACATTTTTCTTGAATATTTTCATACATTTTCAGTTTCTATAAAGAAAATTAATCCGTTTTCCAAAATGATTAAGCTAAAATTGATGTTAATTTAAAAAAAAAATGGTGATGTGTCCATCATAGCACTTTCCCTATAATTTAAACAATTGAGGCGTTGATTTCATAAACAGCATTTGTCCAGAAATGACTTTTTGAGAAAATCGAAAAAAGACTGTTTAACTTGGTAACCGTTACAATTTCTATTTATACAATTATTTGTATTACTTATCATAGATAACTGATAGTGTTAAGTGACTAATCATTTCAATTGCTGTTATCTTTGTTCTCTACTTCTGGCTCTCTATATCCATTGCTTCACCTATTCAGAAACGATGTGGACTTATGCTGTTTTTGCCAAATCAGCTAGAATTTAAAACGGTGTAACTTTGTACATGTGTGGTATTCACCATCGGATAGTTTGCAAAATACTCTACCAGATGCCGCTAAAAGTCGATTTTTACAATTTTGGACATATGCTGTTTATAAAATCAACGCTTCAATTGATAATTAACAGTAGTTCACAACGGTTAGTGCACCACACCACACCTTCATCACCATCATCATCACCATCATCATCATCGGTGTGCAGCTGTTGTGGGTGTCGACTTTGATCTTCTACGGAAGATCCGATGGCACCCGGCAGAACTACCACCAACCAACCCCAATGATAACCACTCTCGAAGTGGAGGTTCTGGAAAGGACCTCGATTTTGAATTTTGCGGCTGGGATATGTGAAAGCATACTCCCAAGAATATACCAATTTTAAAATTGGATTTAAATTCGCTGATTCCCCCTGAATCGGAAAAAGCTAACTTGGAATAACCGAAAGGTTGAAACATTTTAACAACAGGAAAGAAATAGAAAAAAAGATAATTAACATACTAAATGTATTTTGCTCTAAGATTTCCCTTAAAGTTGGTGATTAATATGCGTGGCGCATGATATACAATTTTGAGTTTAAAAAGCCTGAAAATTTGGATTTGCTGGGGCGCGACTCGCTTCACTCGCGCGCCCCAGCAAATACAAATTTTCAGGCTTTTCTAAACTCGAAATTTTACTTCATGCTTTGTCTTGGAGTGAAAACCCTCATTAGACAATTAATCAGAAACTTATTTTGCAGTTTCCTTTATTGTCAAATTTAGGGCATCAAAATAAATACAGTTGATGTTATTCATTAATTTAAGTTTAGAACAATAACAAATTCATGTGCATTTAAAGTGTAGACATTTTAGTTATACTTCACCTTGTAACACATTTTTACTTAAATAATTTCATACATTTTCAGTTTCTATAAAGAAAATTAATCCGTTTTACAAAATTATTAAGCTAAAATTGATGTTAATTTAGAAAAAAAATGGTGATGTTGCTAATTGACATACTACATTTATTTTGCTTTAAGATTTCACTTGAAGATAGTGATTTATACGCGTGGCGCATGAGGTAAAATTTCGAGTTTAGAAAAGCCTGAAAATTTGGATTTGCTGGGGCGCGACTCGCTTCGCTCGCGCGCTTCAGCAAATCAAAATTTTCAGGCATTTCTAAACTCGAAATTTTACTTCATGCTTTGTCTGGGAGTGGAAACCCTCGTTAGACAATCAATAAGACATTTATTTTGCAGTTTCCTTTATAGTCAAATTTATGGCATAAAATAAATAGAGTTGATGTTATTTATTAGTTCCAATTTAGACAAAAACAAATTCCTAAGGTTTGACGAACAAATTGCAAAAGCTTAAATTATATCGAAATTATGTAAAATACATACATTTATTGTGAGTTTATTTACTTTTTCATAATTTCAATCAACTTTAAGCTTCTATAACCTTTCCCTAAATTGACAGATTTTGTTTAATTATACGTAAAAAAAAGCCCTGTCATTTTTTTATTAATAGCCACGAATCTCATAAAAATCTGATGTTCCAGTAATTTTTCAAAATTCTTTAAATGAACTATCAATTTTATAACATTTTGTTTACTTTTTCATAACTTCAATCAACTTTAAGCTTCTGTAACTTTTCCCAAAATTAACAGATTTTGTTTAATCTTACATAGAAAAAAAGCCCAATATTTTCTTCATTAACTCCTGTAAATCTCATAATAATCGGGTGTTTCGGTAATTTTTAAAAATTCGTTAAGCGGTACATGAATTTATCAAGCGGTTATTAAATTTAAATGAAATTTACGAGAATTATTGAAGGTAAAATGAGATTTAATTTGAGCCGCTGTTGTTTTTAATCGGTTGAAAAATGTGCTCAGCACTAGTGCTCAAAGTTAGACTTTAGCAGGTTTTTTTTTATTAGTGCTTTAACAATTGTTTATTGTTCATTGATCTACTAATAGATGTTGCAAAGAATTTCCGTTTTTGCAAAAAAAACCTCAAATTGATTATAACGTTGTTGTTTATCCACGATCATTTTTTAAGATTTAAACAAAAATAAAAAAATGTACAAGAAAAGCGGAAAGGTTTAAAAATGTGTACTATTTCTGTAGTAGACTGATTCCCGAAAAATGATTGTATATCTCGAGCAAACAGAAAAAGAAATGAATAGAATTATTTCGGGAATTTCAGAGCAGGAATATCGAGGAGTTGGTATTCATAATGATTTTTTTTGTAAGTATACATATCCCCATAATATGCTGTAAATCTTCAGATATTCGTTGTTTTTTTAAAAGAGTTCAACTTAAAGCTATAAACGAGTGTTTTCCACTCCCAGGTTAAGCATGAAGTAAAATTTCGAGTTTAGAAAAGCCTGAAAATTTGGTTTGGTCGCTCCGCTTCGCGGAGCGACCAAACCAAATTTTCAGGCTTTTCTAAACTCGAAATTTTACTTCATGCGCCACGCGTCTAAGACACTGATTTTCGGTGAAGTTTACTTTGTTACAATATTTCGTTGTTTTCAGTGTTTAATACGCGTGGCGCATGAAGGAAAATTTTCAGGCGTTTTTAAAGTCGAAATTTTACTTTATGCATAATCTGGGAGTGGAAACTCGTTTGAAGCTTCAAATTGAACTCTATACAAAACAATTAAACGTATTCATATCTATTCTTAATGGAAAAATTCCCTGTATGTGTATTTAGAAGAAATATTTCCTGTATCCTTTCTTTATACAGGAAATGTTTCTTCTAAATATACATACAGGTAACAGTGCTTAATTAAATAACCCTCTAATGGGTCATACTAAAATGTTTTTGAGTTTGCTGTTTTTGCTGTTCTGCTAATGCTGTAACATTGACTGTTTCCTCAAGTGGAAAATCAAGAACATTTTTTAACTTCACTGGTCTCTACTTTTGCCGCATTTTATAATGTGAAAACATGTAGAAAACAATAGTTTTCTATATTCTTCTATACTGAAATTAATAAAGCTCTTTATAACTCGGATATTCTTATTAGCACACACTTTATTATTCCCATGACTGTATGTCATTTTTCCCAGCACGGAACAGATTTACTTTCATAGCATATAAATAAGTATGATGGGTAGGCGTACTGCTATATGTTTTCAGGAAAACGTATTTACCGCACATTAGCACACTATATGTAAATATAAATTATTGACTGGCTTTAGTGCGTATGTGCCAATTAATTCATTGAGACCACACCAGTCAAACATTAACCACCAGCCAAACAAAACGAAAATATTACATTAATTGAAATGCATTTTCTATATATTTTATTTATATTGAATTTGTTTATGAAAATAACTTTGAGTAATGTAATGCTTCCACATGTCGACGACGCTACCGTCAAGTATTTAAAGGAATACGTGTATCGAGCAAGGGCTTTAGTGCCACAGGGCATCGTTATTTATTACTCGCAAAATGCAGAGTATTTTCTCCCTCGAGAATTTCTATACGCAACCTCTATTTATCAATACAGCAGCGAAAATCTTGATGTTAATATACCAACAAGAATATTCGTGTGTGCAGTTTTTGAAGATCTTAAGCAGATTGACTTCTTTATTGGGGAGTATAGGAAGAAATTCAGAATTACGGCTGAGAAAGTATATATGTTTTTCGTGACTAAGGATATTACTAAAGAGGATGATTTAACAAGGATCTTGAAACTCTTGTGGGACAATGATTTCTTGAGGTTTAATATAGTTGGCACCGTCAATGGTGTTCTGAAGGACATCACTTATGTGGGATTTACTGACACGATTATTGATTATTTAGGCGGGTCTGATTATGTGCGGCAATCTAAAAAGACTTCGAATTGGCATAAACATCAAATCAGTGTCGCTTTGATGCACGACCCTCCGAAAACCGTTTTCAAAAATGGAGATTTTGAAGGCGCATCAGTTAAAATACTCAAAGAGTTGATAAGAATTTTGAATGGGACATACTCTGTTTACAATTCTAGTCACAAAACAATCTACGCGGACATTTCGTCTAGGAAAGCTGAGTTCACACCAATCGCCAGTTTTTATAACTTATTCCCAAATCTTTCCTACGCCATTCCGTTTGAAAGGGATGACATCGTTGTGATTATTTCTAAATCTGCAGAAATGTCACAAACAACGAAAATGCTGCAAATTTTTACATTTCAGGTCTGGATGCTGCTATTTTGTCTAATCTTTACTCTAACGGTAACTGTTGCGTATTTTAATAACGATGTAGGCAATTCATTTTTGAATATATTAGCACCGCTAACAGCAACAGTTTCTTATAAATTGAACTCCCTTAGCTTCACAGCTAAAACCGTTATAATCTCATGGACTTACTTAACAATTATTTTAACATGTTGTTACAGTTCATCACTACTAGGAGCTATACTTAAAAAAAACTTCTACCCACAAATCAACGATTTGTATTACTTAAGAAAACTTAACAAGACAATTTGCGTTTGGCATGAGTTAAAACCAAAAATTCCTGATGAATATCGCAACCAGACAATATTCATCAACCGAGAAGAAATGTACAAGAATATCACGCAGATCAATTTAAATTACGTGTATGCTCTTCCAAAAAGTTATGCAGAAGCTTATCTAAACTACATCTCTAGCAAACATGGTTTGCGCTATTTTCATATAATCGAGGAGCTTTTTATACCAGCGTATCAATCGTTTGCTTTTAATGGAAATTCGCCATATGTCGTCGTTTTTAGCGATACTATACAGAAGTTGCAGGAAATAGGTATTACCTTGTATGGCGAGACTAAAAAAAGTGATTATAAGGAAAGCAAGAGTGAAGCGTTGCGTTTTGATCAGCTAAATGCGGCTTTTGTAATATTGGGCATTGGTTTTTGTATTAGTTTTGTAGTATTTCTAATTGAAATTTCATGTCAACCAATTTCATAGTTTAAACATATTTTTTACTTTCTCCGTATGTAATACTTACTAGGGGAAAGTATTGCTTTCGTTTTGTAATTCCCCTCATTCGATTAAGACCATTTAAAAAAAAAAATATGTCTATGTCCTTATGATTTCCCAATCATCAAGGCCGTCGAGACTGTCGCTGGCGAATGTATTTCAAAATTTTTTAAACAGCAGAGATCGTTCTTTAAACCATTATTCATTAACTTGACATTGTTAAAAGTGGTCGGTCCAGTTTTTCAATAACTTGGAAGAAAATTAATATAAAAGATCCATGGTCCGCCTAAAAATGTACCTACACATCGAAAACGGAAAGAATTCTACCTAAAATTTGATTTAGAAAAGGCTCAAAGTAGAATTGATATGTCATAAATTTAATAAAGGATAAAAATTCACTACCAAAATCTGTTACATTTTATTATCAACAAATAAAATATAATTAAACTTTACTCCACATAAGAGTGTACTCAACAATAGATAGGGTCTACTTGGCCTTGTTCTCTAATTGGTAGAAATCTAGGGCAAATTCAAACAGGCGCCTATTTAGTTTCCATTTGTTTCTATTCACCATTTCATTAGCGTATCAATGGGTGATAAATGGTTAAAATAATATGTTAATATTTTAATAAAAGAAAAGGAAGAACACATATAGCAATATACTGAAGAAGGCTGTAATTAATGATAAATTACACCATGTAACAAATTTTTGTTTATGGGGATGTTTTGAGGTATTAGTATAAAGGAGGCTTTGCTAATGTCAGATTTAAGTCAGTTCGGCCAAAGAGTTGACACTTTCAGAGTTTTCTTAATTTCTCATTTGTGTTTTTGAGTATATATATAATGACTTCTGCGCGGAATTGTACTAATCCTGCTGACTCGTTTTGTTATGTGTGCAGCTTGTATATTGGTCCGAAGCAAGTTAAACATAAAATTCAAGCCGGTACAAAAGTCACTCAGGCGTACGAAGCCCACTTTGGTTTTAAAATTGGAAACCAAAAAAAACCATGGGCCCAGCACGCGTTGTGTGGATCATGCCCATCAACATTGGAAGCGTGGTATAGAGGCGAACGCAGAGCCATGCCCTTTGCAATTCCACGAAGGTGAAGAAGTTCATGCAACAGACTGCTACTTTTGTTTGGTAAATCTCACTAGCTTTAAAAGATCAAAAAACCGACACGACATTATATTTTCCGATTTTTAGTCAAGTAGTGCACCAGTTCCTCACTCTGAAACTCTGCCTGTTCCCACGCTACCTTCTTCAGTAACTGAAGAATCTGACTACCAAAATCTCAACGATAGTGTTCACTCGTAGGAATCGGATGTGTTATTTTTAAACGATGAAAGCAAATAACCTCATTTTCCCAGTCAACAAGAAATGGATGATCTAATCAGAGATCTTGGTCTAACTAAATCAAATGCAGACATTTTGACATCCAGATTAAAGGAATAGATTCTTTTAGACCTCAATTCCAAGTTACAACTGCCCGAAAAAAACATCAAAGATTTTCCACATATTTTTCTATGGAAAAGGGTTTGTGTTTCTGTAATGGTGTGAACAAGCTATTTTCACTGTTTCTTCAGTGAAAATATGGGTAACATCAGTGAAGAGCACGGTGAGAGATTCCATCAGGACATAGTAACGATGGAAAAACGCTATCAGGGCAGGTGGGATTGTAATAAGATGGGTGACTACATATGGTGCATCATTCGTGAGAACTCATAGTCACATAAGCGAAAAAGCAGAACTGCCATCCACTTTTGAACTTATTATTTTTTTGAGAGAAGTTCAATGTTAATTTGATGTTTCTTTAATAAAACCATTTTAAAATAAAACTTTTTTCTACTTGTAAAAAAATTTAAAAAATTTGCTAAATGAGCAAAAAACCCAGATTCAAAGTAACACTTTCACTCAAGATCTAATACTTTAGAAAAAAGAGTGATATTGCTTTAAAACATAAGTAAAAATCTAACATAAACGCTACTCACATTCATATAAACAGAACCAATTCAAAAATTTGTTACATGGTGTTATTTTTTAAAACAAAATGGTAATGTATTTTAAAGTTATTGCAAATTGGTAAATTATTGAATACGCACGCCTATCGATGAATGACGGATTGTCATATTTTTTATTGTTGTTTCGATTTTTGTTAACTGAAGATAAAGAGATGAAACGAACAGTCTATGAGAACAACCAGTGTTACTATTTCTAAAAATCCTTTTGCAAAAATTATTAAAAGTGGCTAAAAGTCACTGACGTGCAACATTTATTTAAAGTATTAATCTTCGGAAAAATGAAAAATAAGCCGTAAACCTCAGTGCTATTGATATTTGAGATTAAGAACAATATTTAAAATGTTGGGAGATGAAATAAAAAACTTGTTAATTTAAAGTTAGACGATATGAGGAAACTCACAAAGATTTAATACTTCCAATCAAAGAAAAATCGAAATGTCGAGTTGCGCCGAACATATGAAAAAAAGGAAGAATTATTTAAACTAGTCAACAGTATTAAAGAAATTCAGTTGTAATTTAAAATGTAGGTCTATCAAGGGAGGGCGAGTTATCAGATTCAGATGAATATTTTTTTACTTTCTCCCATATATAAAACAAAGGAAAAGTATTGTTTTCGCGAAAACTTTCGAATCATACATTTTTAGTGAATATATCCATTTTGAGGTCCCCCGAGTTGGACCATTTTTGAAAAAGGTCTGGCTGTTCTTAAACCTGCCGTACAGCCTAAGCCGATCGAGATGTTCAGATGGCACTATAACTTAAGCTTTGTATTACAATCTTAAGACGGAATATGTTTTTGATTGATCGCTTAATAAGGGTTTCTACTCCCAGATTAAGCATGAAGTAAAATTTTGGGTTTAGAAAAGCCTTACAATTTGGTTTGGTTGTATAACGAAGCGAAGCGACAAAACCACATTTTCAGGCTTTTCTAAACTCAAAATTTCACTTCATGCGCCACGTGTATAAAACACTGACTTCAAGTGAAATTTTTAACCAATTGAATTGACTGAAATAAGTTCAGTATGTCAATTATCCATTTTTTAAATGACGGGGAAAGTGCTATAATGGATGAATCACATTTTTTTTCTTTTCAACTTTGAAAAATGTTTTTTTGTTATTTTTATAAAGCTTGGGATATTATAATGGATGTTGGTTATTCATAAAAATAATTATAAAGCCGAATTCAGAAAAAAAAGGTAATTAGAGCAAAATAAGCTTAGAATGTCAGTTAACAATTCTTTAAATGACGGTAAAAGTGGATACATCACAATTTTTAATTTAGAAACATTTCTTTGTGATTTTTTAAAGACTTGGGATACTACAATGGATTTTGGTCGTTCATACAAATAACTAGAAAACAGAATTAATAAAAAAACGTTAATTTATGGACATTTTGAGAAATCTATTTCAGTTCTACATAATTTTATTGGACATTTTTGATAGATTAGATTAATATTGAATTATTTGTTTTTATTGCTTAATACAAAGTCTTATTATCATATATGTTATTTTATTATTGTGCGTGCTCAATGTTAATTTTAGTTTTCACAAAACCAGGGTTAGCTCTTATAGTAAAATACGTAATAAAAGGCGGGCGAGGGTCACTGTGAAAACATCCAATCACGTGAACAGTAAACAAAACTTTCCATCAAAACAATTGATCAATATTAAGTTTACAAACATATATTTATGTTATTTCATCATAAACAAATTCACAGCAGACTTGAATAGTTCACGACCAACAAAGAATCATGTCGACTGCGCAAAACTCCTTCTCAAGATCCAGTAGTCCCAGGCTTCGTTATGAAAGAATACGGAACCTGCACTAGTTCATGTAAAGAAACGCCCGACCGTCTGATGGACACCCACTTCCCTAGCGGGATAAGTAGTGGATTTATGGCCACAGAACCCCCTAATTCTTAATGCTCCGTTTATAAGATCAGTTTCATACATAATGAACACCCTGTATATTATTTTTTAAAGAATATAAAACAAAATTGAGAATTAAACATCTTTATTAGATAATTTAAATAATAATAGTGACTTTGTTTTCAAAATTACCATTAGTAATTCATGCATGGGCGCCCGTAGAAGCTTTTACTGGGAAGGGGGGGGGGGGGGAGTTAAATGCAAAATATAGTAATAATAATAATAAAGCTTATTGTCTTTATCTAGAATTTGGGTTTTCTCAACTCGAAATTTTACTTTATGCGCCACGCGTATAAATCACTAATTTATTCTAAAGCTTAAAATATATTGATTATAATTGTATTACAGGGAGTTATTCTTTTAAGTATACATACTTCAATTATATGCTGTGAATCTTCAGATGTTCGTTGTTTTTTTTAAAAAAATCAATTTTAGGCTTTAACGAGTGTTTTCCACTCCCGGACTAAGCATGAAGTAAAATTTCGAGTTTAGAAAAGCCTGAAAATTTGGTTTGGTTGCGTAGCGCGAAGCGCGGAGCGACCAAACCAAATTTTCAGGCTATTCTAAACTCGAAATTTTACTTCATGCGCCACGCGTACAAGACACTGATTTCAAGTGAATTTTACTTGTCCACATTATTTCATTGTTTTCAGTGTTTAATACGCGTAGCGCATGAAGTAAAATTTCGAGTTAAGAAAAGCTCGAAAATTTGGTTTGGTCACGTAGCGCTACACCAAACCAAATTTTACTTCATGCTTGGCCTGGGAGTGGATAACACTCGTTTAAAGCTTCAAATTGAACTCTTAAAAAAAGCGTATGCATATACTTAAAAGAAAAATGTACTGTATTAACAAATCATAGCTTAAGTAAATATATATGGTATCGTATCCCAATTGTTCCCATAACTATTTACAATGCTAAGCGGTAGATCCCGGGCCCTCCGGGCCACCTCATTGGCTGCGCCACTTACCTAAGTATTCACCGGGCACAAATATTTCACATCTGTTTCGCTTCTGCTATTTCTTTTCAACTGATGAGGCACGGCTTACTCTCTTTGTATTTTAAGCATGACAAGAAGAACAAAGACAGATGCAAGAGGCGGTGGATGCGAGCATGCCAGCCAACATTGTCATTTGTATGCTAAAAAGTGACGAAGCATTGGAGGCTGTAAGTGGTTTTATTTTCACCTTAAGAGAGTCAAGCGTCGAGGCTAGAGGTTTGGGGAGGACTGGCGCGGAGTTGAGGGCGAATATAATATGTATAATACTTAATGTTTAGGCATTGATTATGAATTGAATTAAAAATTGAATTAGTTACTCGTAAAAAAGTGTTCTTGCTCTGCTCATCTGGTTTCCAGTGCTCAGCAAAACTATTTACTGGAAATATGCAGCTTGAACGAAAAATATATTGTTCAGATCCCTTTCATCCCCTAATGAAATATATAATTCCATGAGTCTTTGTCATCATTTTCAGCATGTAAACCATTCACTTTCATAACGTATATAAGTATAACTTTTACATATTTACTACGACGGTTTTTTTATGAAGAAATATTAATGGCACATTAACAAACAATATGAAATTACAATTTATTTAATATATAAATTGGATATATTGAAAGTAATAGTTGTAATTTATAATGTTCCAATCTACTCATTAAAAGCACATTAGTCAAACATTACCAAAGTCAAAAAATATATTTCAAGCAGAAGAAAAAGATTGCACTAGTTAAAATGCGTTTTCTGTGTAAATTATTCACCGTCCACTTTTTAATAAAAATAACTTTAAGCAACATAATGCTTCCACGTGGCGACGGCGCAGCCTTAACATATTTGAAGAAGTACGTCTATCAAATCAGACGTGTTCTGCCCAATGGCTCGATTATTTATAACTCGCAAAATACAGACTATATAGTCCCACGAGAGCTTTTATGCGAAACCTCTATATACCAATACAGTACAGAAAACCTTGACGGTAATGGACCGACGAGTAAATTTATGTGTGCAGTGTTTGGAGATTTAAAGCAGATTGTTTTTTTCATCGGGGAGTATAGGAAGAAATTTAAAATTTCTTCTGAGAAAATATATGTGCTGTGTGTGATCAAGGATGTTAGCGAAGAGGATGACATAAATAAGATACTGAAACTCTTGTGGAATTATGATTTCGTAAGGTTTAATTTAATTTGTACTGTTAATGGTGTTGTAAAGGACTTTACGTATGTTGGGTTTACTGATACAATTGGTGAATATATAAGCGGAACTATTAAAATGCAACAGAATAAAAAGCATTTAAATTGGTATAAATATCAAATTAGCGTCGCTTTGATGCACGATCCTCCGAAAACCGTTTTTAAAAATGGGGATTATGAAGGTGCATCAGTTCAAATACTCAAGGAGTTGATAAAGATTATGAATGGAACCTACAGTATTCAAAACTCTACTTACAATACAATCTACGGGGACCTTCTGTCTAGGAGAGCTGAATTCACACCAATCGCCAGTTTTTATAATTTGCATCCAGATCTCTACTACGCCATTCCTTTTGCAAGGGATGATATCGTCGTGATGATTTCAAAATCAGATGAATTATCACAAACAATCAAAATGGTGAAAATCTTTACATTTGAGGTCTGGGGGCTGCTTTTTTGTCTGATCTTTACTCTAACAGTAATTGTTGGCTATATGAATAACGACATGGGAAATTCTTTTTTGAATTTATTTGGACCACTAACAGGAACAGGCTCTAGTCAATTAAACGCCTATAACTTCACAGCTAAAACCGTTGTAATTTCATGGACTTTCCTAACAATCATTTTAACATGTTGCTACAGCACATCACTATTAGGAGCTATAATCAAAAAAGACTTCTACCCACAAATCAACGAATTGTATCACTTGAGAAAACTAAATAAAACAATTTGTGTTTGGCATGAGCTAAAACCGAAAATTCCCGATGAATATCGCAACCAGACAATCTTCATCAACCGAGGGGAAATGCACAACAATATCACGCAGATCAATTTAAATTACGCGTATGCTCTTCCAAAAAGCTACGCGGAAGCATATTTAAGGTATATCTCTAGCAAACGTGGCGAAATGTATTTTCATATAATCGAGGAGCTTTTTATACCAGCATATCAGTCGTTTGCTTTTAATGGAAATTCATCGTTTGTCGCTGTTTTTAGCGATACTATACAGAATTTGCAGGAAATAGGTATTAGCTTGTATGGCGAGACTGGGAAAAGTGTATATAAAGAAAGCAAGAGTGCAGCGTTGCGTTTTGATCAGCTAAATGCGGCTTTTGTAATATTGGGTATTGGTTTTTGCACTAGTTTCCTGGTATTTTTGATTGAAACTACATTCTGTAAACAATACTGCTATAGGATGAAACCAATTACGTTGTATATTGACCAATTTAATTAATTGAAATTATTTGGTTTAATCATTAGAATTTTGATGCATTTTTTGTGATTTTTCAAAAACCCAAGATACAACAATAGATTTTCGATATTCAAAATATACGAAGTTACAATAGACAGTGCATTTTTGAGCGCCTGTAAAACTTCTTTGAGTTGACTGATAATTAATTTTTGTTCGATTCGGAATCGATTATAGATGATGTTTAGAAACCATTAGTGTTGTACATTTTATCTATCTGGTTCCCGCATACTTATCTAGTGTTTTTAACTAGCAGGTACACAACTATCTACAGGGTGGCGACCAACCGGGAAAGTCAGGGAAAAGTCAGGGGATTTTATTGATCGGGAAAAGTCTTGGAAAAGTCTTGGACATATGGCATTGTTACCGAGAAGTCAGGGAATTCTTAAACTAATAATAATAATAAATATGCAAATAATACGATTAAAGAATTGACAAATTGTTAGTTCAGGTATAGCACAGTTTCACACATTAAATAATATTAAAAAAAAATCCGATGTGTCCATCATAGCATAGCACTTTTCCTGTAATTTAAACAACTGATAATGGACATACTAAATTTATTTCACTTATATTAAGTAGTTGCAGATTTCACTTGAAGTTAGTGATTCATATGCGAGGCGCATGAAGTCAAATTTCGAGTTTATAAAAGCCTGAAAATTTGGATTTGCTGGGGCGCGACTCGCTTCGCTCGCGCGCCCTAGCAAATCCAAATTTTTAGGCTTTTCTTGAAATTTTACTTCATGATCGTTAGACGATCAATTAGATACTTATTTTGCAGTTTACTTTATAGTCAAATTTATGACATTAAATAAATAAAGTTGATGTTATTTTTTGGGTTAAATTTAGAACATAAACTCATTTGTGTGCATTATTTATATGTAACCAAACTTTGGCAAACAAATGGAATAATTCATAATTTTGGACGAAAAATATCAATATCTAATTTTCAGAAATAACGCGAAAAGTTAACAAAATTAATAGATTAATTGAAATTATTAATGATTTACAAATAAAATTAGATTTGTAAATGAAACACTTTTTACTTTGTTTAACCACTATATAAAAAATATAGTGGTTAAACAACAACAAACAAACATCTAGTAGTCATTATTAAACTTAACTGACTTTTAGTTTGATAATGACTACTAGATAGACGAATCTATAGTCACAAATTAAGTGCAAAATATAGTGGTTAAACAAAGTAAGAAGTGTTTTATTTACAAATGTATTTAAGATGTACCATAAAGTGAACGCCTACAACAAAAAACAGTTAAAATTAGATTTATCACTGAAAATCCACGAAATACTCGATTTAATAAAAATCGTCATAACTAAGAAATATTAATAAAATTATAGAAAAACAACAAACGATTATTTAAGTAATCGAAATATATAAATAAATGTTGTAACGATTCGACGATAGGTATTGTATGCGTTTATAATTTGTATTATTGTTTACGTTGTGTTGTGTATGTAGTAATCCTTTAGTTTATTTACCAGGTTCGTTGTTTGTGTCAATATGTATTATCGTAAATACTGTGTCTTTCTTCCTTTTTAATTTGACCAGGAGGATGTGTGGACAATAAATAAAACAGGATATGAGCTTAACCGATGCAAAGTTTATTGACCTTTTGTGATATTTCTAACGAATTGGTATGTCATATTGTTTATATTCACAGAATATATTATCAAACGTTTCTGCTTAGAAGCCATGTGCATTTAGTTAAACACAAAAATTGTATGACTCTACTTGTAGGAGCAAAATTAACTACCCCCTGCATTTGCATAACGAGATGGGAAACCCACAAAAACAAACACCTCGAAGCTAGCATCACATAAGAAACACTTCCGATTAGTTAGTGGGATAATCTCTCAAATCGGCCCTACATATCAATTGCACTTTAGTTCTCGATTAGTGAGTAAAACGTTCCACTCATAATCGAATTTGTCATTCTTATGATTAGTTAGTGCAGTGATGGAGAAACTACGGCCCGCGGGCCAAGTCCGGCCCGCGGAAAGGTTTAATCCAGCCCGTTTAAGAGTGCCGTCGTGAGAATGTTTGGACGCGTTCTTACTTCGTAATGTGACGACCCGCATAAAAACTACCTACCTACGATTAAGCATTATTCTTTGGCCCGCTACGATTGTCTGGTTATTACAAATGGCCCGTCTTAAAAAAAGTTTCCCCACCACTGAGTTAGTGAGACAATCTCTCACAATACTAACTCAGGCCGGACTTAAGGTAGGATTCCTAAGCGACGACTGAAACGACTGTAGTCGCGCGACTGTGGCCGTGCCGCCAGAGTCGCGCGGTCCTAATCGCTTGGTCGGATTCCTATGCAACGATTATCACTTCAATTTCTACAAGATCGTTATAAAAAATAGACTTTCTTTAGAGAAAAAATATAAGAAAAAATGTTTTTAATTATGCAATTAATAAAAACACCAATTAAGAGATGATAGACTAACCTAAGTTTATTTAATAAAAAAAAAAGTGTTCATTTCTTAATTTTATTCGGTTTACCTTCATTAGACCCCTAATTTGATAAAAATGATATATCTTGTAAGAAATATATTTTTGTCAATGTAATAACTTTAAAATGATGAAATTAACTCAATTTATGTTAAAAGCCGCGCGGCTGTTACGACTATACTGCTCTCTGTACCAGTACAGTCGTACGACCCAAGTCGCTGCACTAGAGTCGTTACAGTCGCGCGGCTACAGTCGCGTCTTAGAAAAGGCTTCCATTTATTTACATGCAAAGCAGTCGTGCGCGGCACGAGTCGTTTCAGTCGTCGCTTAGAAATCCCACATTTACACATCAATCGAACTCGGTCAATTAGTTGGTAGGACACCCTTCGTTTTCTCGCACGAGTCGGTCTTACACATCAATCACGCATATATTCCGCATTCTTGTGATTAGTTAGTAGGACATCTATCACAAAACTAACTCAGGTCGGCCTTACACATCAATCGACTGGGTCGATTAGTTAGTAAGACATCCCTCGTTTTCTCGCTTAAGTCGGCCCTACACATCAACTAGACATATATTTTCTTTTTTAATCATTCGACCCTTTTATTGTTCACACATATATTCTGCATTCTGGAAAATGAAAGAAACACATATAACGGAAATGATGTTCGCAGATGATATGGCGATAGTGGCAGAGACAGAGAAAGACTTACAGCATAACATACAAATACTCGACAAGGCAATAACAAAAATATATATGAAGATAAATATAGACAAGACTAAAACAATTATAATATCTAGAGAAAATAAATTACATACAATTAAATTACATGGAAAACAGATCGAACAGGTAGAAAGTTACAAGTATTTAGGAACAATAATAGAAAATAATGGTAAGATAGACAAAGAAAGAAATAACACAAAACACAATAGCAGAAATAGTGAAGAAAGTTATAAGACCTATAATAATATATAGTAGCGAAACATGGACCATGACAGAAAAACACAAAACGAAAATAAATGCAACTGATATGAGATTCTTAAGGAAAATTGAAAATAAAACCAGAAGAGATAGAATAAGAAATGAGACGTATAGACAAAACCTGCAAATAGATCCTATTAATGATATTATTGTAAAAGGAGAACTAAGATGGTACAGACATGTGCTGCATGAAAGAGGATAGAATAGCAAGGAGAATATATGAAACAAAAGTGCAAGGAAGAGATTACCGGAGAAGGCTGAGAAAAACATGGAATGACAGAATCAGAGAAAAAGCAGAAAGAAAGGATATAGACTGTCGGGAGATCAAAAACTTAATTCAAGACAGAAAAACATGTACATATATACAAATATAGAAACTGACACTAAATAAAACTCCTTACACTTAGCGGTAGAAAAGAAAAATATTAAAAACAAATATATATTCTGCACACTTCTTTCTCTTACCCCATCCTCCTCATTTCCAGATGTTTCAATTATTTCGCCGGTTTCGTTCGTTTGATTTCAACTTAGTTTTTTTAATTTAGAATTAATCTTAATCTTCTAAATTTTTCTTCTAAGTACTTATACATATTCCGATGTACACCATGTAATTTTTCACGTATTCAGGTGTTTGAAATTTGAAACGAGTGTCGTCCACTCCCAGACTAAGCATGAAGTAAAATTTCGAGTTTAGAAAATCCTGAAAATTTGGATTTGCCGGGGCGCGCGAGCGAAGCGAGTCGCGCCCCGGCAAATCCAAATTTTCAGGATTTTCTAAACTCGAAATTTTACTTCATGCGCCACGCGTATAAGACATTGACAATATTGTGAAGTTCAAAATATACGGTTATGTTTGATTTCGAGTTAATAAATTTTAGAAAAGTATTATTTAATGTTGCTATTACCAAATTCGTGGTTTATGATATGTTTTCTTTTCACGTCTTAATATCGTATGTTCAATTAAAATAAAATCTCTAGAGTGCCATGGAAATTATTCCAAGTTGGCAACTCTGAAAATATACATTATAATTATTGTGTCTGACGTTTTATATGTCAATTCGTGAAGTGTGTAGCCAACTTAAATTTAAAAAAAGATTAAACCATGGCACTCTAGAGGCTTTTTAAATTAAACATATGATATAACTTTAATTACTTTTTTCCCCCTATATTTGGTTTGGATATATGAAATTATTATAAGGGGCCAGGGAAAAAGATCTGACATCAGAAAAGAGTCAGGGAAATTGAACATTTCAAATTGGTCGCCACCATGACATAGTTCTTACTCGGGATTAGACATAATAACTAAAAATTTGACAACACACTGACAATTGTGACAATTCAATTTCCATTAAATGTAAGATTATGTGGGGAATAGAACGAGTTTTCTATTTATCAGCTGTATGAGTTTTCCTCGAATTTCGGCCAATCAGCGATCGAGGTCGAATAAGCCCTAGTTTCCCTAACATGAATCTTAACGCGAAAGTGCTGTAGACGCGAAAATGATTAAGTTGAACTTTATTTCCCTTGAACAACTCATGCGGCGTTTTACCTTCAATTCCACTTAGTCCTGTACGGTTTAGAATATAGACCGCAGTGTCCACAGTTTCAGCCCACAAATGCTTTGGTAAATTCTTCGAAATAAGCATTGTTCCGACGAGATCAACTATAGTCCTGTTTGTTCGTTCGGCACAGCCATTTTGCTGTGGAGTATAAGGATTTGTCATACTTACTCCGTTTGATTTCGAAAGTTTAGAAACTTCAGCATTATTAAATTCTGTACCGCCATCATAGCACATCATTTTTATTGGCCTTTCAAATTGAGTTTTCACAGTTTGTAATATCTCATTGATTTTTCCAGTAACCTCAGATTTTTCTATCAGAAAATAAACTATACGCATTCTTGAGTAATAAATGCCTCCTGACCGCTCAGTGTCAGTGTCGTGGGTCGTAGGAAAAGCAGAGTATTAAACACGTTTTGAAAGCTGAATTGCGTGCTCATACCTTGCATTTACTCGCCCTGCTGGCGCGTAAATGCAATCTAGTATTCCCACGCAATACATAGCTTTCAAAACTCGTCAAACAATCTATTATTTTATTATACTTACCTGAAAACACTATATAACCAAATGCCTCTAGAATAATGAAAACGTCTCTTTTTCAAATCACCTCACAGAAAATATTTGTTTGTGCGCTCATTCCGTGCGCTGACCATGTTTTCATAAGACTAATGTATTTTTCACTGACGTTCTATTTTCCATCAGTGCAATATGTAAAGGTAATAACAATGTACTTAGACTTAAAAGAAATTGATTTAGTAGCTGATATTCCGGATGATATATTAACGCAAGCGGCACAAGTGTGCGAAGAATTACAACTAGTAAAATCGAGACATGGACACGAACACTGACACATTTTTAATAAATGGCGGACTATGAAAAATATAATATATGTAAGTGACGATGTCCCACATTGAAGTAATGTTTCATCAACATTAATACAACGTTTAATGTTGTTACAATATTGATATAACGTTATTTGTTGGTTTTTTGCTCAGTGGGGTATAACTTTTACTTTATTTTTCCGAAAAAGCCAAATCTATTAATTTGTCCACCTTATAGAGTCGATTCGCCATGTTAAGAAAATATTTGGCTTAAAAAGAAAGTAGTAACCTGGACAAACTTCGAAAAACTGGTACTCGATTTGGTTTTCTTTAGAATTAATTCTATTTTTAACAATCATAGATGTTTTTGGTTTGAAAATAAATAATTAATTTAAATATTTAGTTCATGTTGTTGTTTTCAGATAAGTATATTAAAAAATAGCGTTACTTACACGTCCAGAAATGGATTTTTCCGTGCTTGCATGACTCCCCGTGTTAGATTACGCCTCACACGGGAAATATCACACGCGCATTGAAAATCTTTTTTTCTGGACTACTATTGCTTTGCCTAACAAAACACATTTCATCGGTCCACAAACGTCAACGTGCATTATTTCTCCTACTTCCGTGGCACGCTGATTTCGGGTTTTAAAACTACTTTTGTGTTGTTTTCCCGCGACGCATGCTCCGCGAAATTGTTTTCTTTGATAAAATCAATTTTATTTCTTCGTAAAACTTCACTTACGTGTCGCTTGTTCTAGGGTCCAAATCTTTCATGCCATTTTCAGAGACTCTAATTCTCAATACCTTGTAGTTTTTCAATACAGTGCATTTATATCCTCGTACCGTCTCTCAAAAAAACCAAGTATCGACACAATTTAGCAGTTCCTTAAATTAATAAAAATTTCCAGAGAAGAAAAACTGACGAGAATTGAGTATTAACTTGATTCAATATTTTATAATTATAAAGGGTGTTTTTTTTAGAGGTATAGAATTTTGAACTGAAATGAAACTCATAAAAATCATGTTAACAGCCATGGTATTGGTTTTATTGGAAAGATAATTTTATGTCATTACTGCTTAAATATGATTTGGGACATATGGGCGCCGCGGCTGGTTCGAATGAAGTGTAATCCGGAAGTCTAATTTTCGACCACTTTTTCGAGCAGCCGCGCCGGGGCCGTATATCGGCAATAACGCGGTGAATGTTCGCTTCCAGGTGATCCAAATTCGTTGGTTTATTGGCCTACACTAGCGACTTCACATATCCCCTAAGAATGTAGTCCATATGTATGATATCACACGACCGTGGAGGCCAATTCACGGGTCCGTTACCCGAGATTATGCGGCCAGCGAATGTTTCCTGCAATAAATTGATTGTGTCGCGTGCTGTGTGGCATGTTGCGCCGTCTTGTTGGAACCACAGCTCCTCCACATTAACGCCATTCAACTTGGGAATGAACAAGTCAGTAATCATGGATCGATAGCGCTCTCCATTGACTGTCACGGCATAATCTTTAAAGAAATATGGGCCAATGATTCCACCATCCCATAAAGCACACCAAACAGTGTGTTTTTTGTGGATGTAACGGCGTCTCAATAATGGCTTTTGGATTGTCCTCGCTCCAAATCCGGCAATTTTGTTTGTTTACGTAGCCATTAAGCCAAAAATGAGCCTCATCGCCGAACAACATTTTTTGGTAAAAATGAGGATCAAGAAAAATCTTGTTTTCGGCCCATTCTCCGAACGTACAACGCATATGATGGTTACGCGGCTTCAGCTCTTGCACGAGCTGTATCTTGTAAGCTCGCAAACCGAGATCTTTTCGCAAAATCTTCCGTAAGGTGGATGGACACAGCTCCAATTACTGTGCACGATGGTGAATCGACTCATTCGGGTCCTTCTAACACTACGGTTCACACATCGGACTATGCGTAGTGTGAAAACGATCCATGGTTTTCCGAATAACTTGCTCGGATGCAAGATTATGTCGACCGTAAAATGGACGTAGCGCACGGTAAGTTTTGCGAACTGAACCACGACTTTCGAAGTAAATTTGCACAATTTGCAAGCGTTGTTCTGGCGTAAGTCTATTCACGATGAAATGGCAAAACATACTGAGCAAAAATCAGCTGTCACCTATCAAATTGTCTGTCACTAGAAACAGCTTTGCCAGGTCAAAAATAAACCTCTAAAAAACACACCCTTTATATCGGGTGTGTATAAATTGGCGGATAATCTACACGTGGTGATATTCTTCGTAAAATTTTAAGCCAAATATCTTAGTTCTAAAATGTTGTACCATGCTTCTTGAGCCTTCACGATGTTTCAAAGTTTATTTATTCGATACTAATTTACAGAAAACCCTGCAATTTCGGTAGAATGACTAGTTTGAAGATTATTTGCTAGTGTGTGCAATCTTTCTATCTCAAACGTCCGTTTTTAACACTTCTTCATTAGCTTATTTTCATGTAAAGTACAGCCGGCAACGTCGACTTCCGCTTGCTAGTTCCAATTTTGTACTAATTCTGTTTTTCTCTTTATTATCGGTTAGTATTAGTTCCCGCCTTTCAATGTCTTTGTGTTTCTGTGTTATTTTCGTGTTATTGTTTTGTTCATTTTTACGTTTATTGAGTACGCCGACATATAGATATATGGTGTACGGGTTCTGTAATAGAAATGCACGAATGGCAAAACTAGAATATTGAGCAAGTTTTTAAAATTGGAGGCATCCTTCTATAAATGTATTTCGAAGTCTGGATCAACAACTAGGTGAAACGGGTATGCTTATCCCCAAAAATGCGAACAGTGGGATCGACCATGGCAGAGGCGTACATTACAACTTGATGAGCAAGTTCTAGGTGCAATAGGAGAAGATCCCACCGTAAGTACCCGAAAATTTTCTGCCAAATTAGATATCCAGAGTAACAAGACCATTCATTCGGTCCTAGAAGAAAACCCTCTATGTTCTGAGAAGGTTAAAAGCAAGGTTAAAAACAGAAGTGAAACGACGGCACTGGAAATTACACCACCAGAAATACTGGAGCAAGTAATGAATACGATACGAAAGAGATTGCAACTGTGCTTAGAAGCAGATAGATTTCATTTAGAACAAAATAAATGAATTATACTGTATCATTAGGAAAAGAAGAAACGCCGCAGTACTGCAGTCAACATAAACCACTCAATTACGACAATCCAGACGCTTCGCCAATACCTTCGTAGAAGTAGTCTTTCCAAAAGAGACTCTTTTCAACACATTTACTAAGCCCCACTCTACCATTATTACTCTTCTAATGCGACCCACGTAACTAATCATGACATTTATAAAAAAACACGACAGCAGTAAATGCGACGTTGCCAAATGTCCATTTCATTTAAATGCTTCCTGATGGTATGTGAAGCATGATACAACATTTTTGCGTCGTCATTTTCTATTCAGAATTTTATGTAGAATATCGTCACGTGTAGATTATCCGCCCCCGATATAACAACCAAAAAAAAACAGCCTCCTCAAATTTAACATTAGTTAAATGAATTAAAAACGTATTACTTAAGCACAAGTATAAGAATATCACTACGAAAAATAAAATATGGCAAATATTGCAATTTAAAATTGTGCGCCAAAAATGTCAACCTGTTAGATATTCGTATGCATAGTAAAGGTTAGGTAATATTAGGGGGTCGATGAACATTGCCATTCCTTTAAAAGGGGTCGATGATAGAAAAAGGTTGGGAAACCCTGATGTAAACCATTCACTTTTATAACGTATAAATAAGTAAAACGTGTACATATTTACTACCACTGTTTTTTGTGAAGATATATTAATGGCACATTACTAAAGAATATGAAATTATAAATTATTTAATGAATAAATTGGATACATTAAACCTAATAGTTGTAATTTATAATGTTCCAATCTACTCGTTAAAAGCACATTAGTCAAACATCACGCGACTCAAAAAATATATTTCAAACGAAACAAAAAGATTGCACTAATTAAAATGCGTTTTCTGTGTAAATTATTCACAGTCCACTTTTTATTAAAAATAACTTTGAGCAATGTAATGCTTCCGCGTGGCGACGGCGCAACCTTAAGATATTTGAAAAAATACGTGTATCAAGCAAAATATTTGTTGCCACAGGGCTCGGTTATTTATCACTCGCAAAATGCGGAATATTTAGTTCCTCGAGAAGTATTATGTGATACCTCTATGTACCAATACAGCACTGAAAACCTCGACGTTAATACACCGACGAGTTTATTTATGGTTGCGGTGTTTGAAGATTTAGAGCCGCTTGCGTTTTTCATTAGAGAGTATAGAAAAAAATTCAGAATTTCTTCGCAGATCATGTATAAGTTTTTCGTGACTGAGGATGTTAGTAAAGAGGATAATTTAAAAAAGATGTTGAAAATCTTGTGGAATAATGATTTCTTGATGTTTAATGTAATTTGTACTGTCAATGGTGTTGTGAAAGACAGCACATATGGGGGATTTACTGATACGTTTAATGATTTTGTAGGCAACATGGGTAAAACACTGCAACCTAAGAAGTATTCTAACTGGCATAAATATAAAATCAGCGTCGCTCTGATGCACGATCCTCCGAAAACCGTTTTTAAAAATGGAGATTATGAAGGCGCACCAGTTAAAATACTCAAGGAGCTGATAAAGATTATGAATGGAACATACAGTATTCAAAACTCCACTTCCAATACAATCTACGCAGACCTTCTGTCCAGAAGAGCTGAATTTACACCAATCGCCAGTTTTTATAATTTGCAACCAGATCTCTACTATGCCATTCCTTTTGAAAGGGATGATATCGTCGTGATGATTTCAAAATCTGATAAATTATCACAAACAATGAAAATGCTGAAAATCTTTAGATTTGAGGTCTGGGTGCTGCTTTTTTGTATAATCTTCACTCTAACAGTAATTGTTGGCTTTATCAATAAGGACATAGGAAATTCTTTTTTGAATATATTTGGACCATTAACAGGAAGCGGATCTAGTCAATTAAACGCCTTTAACTTCACAGCTAAAACCGTTGTAATATCATGGACTTATTTAACAATTATTTTAACTTGTTGCTACAGCACATCACTATTAGGAGCTATAATAAAAAAAGACGTCTATCCACAAATCAACAATTTGGAGCACTTGAGAAAACTAAATAAAACAATTTGCGTTTGGCGTGAACTAAAATCAAAAATCCCCGATGAATATCGCAACCAGACAATCTTCACCAACCGAGAGGAAATGTACAACAATGTCACGCATGTCAATTTAAATTACGCGTATGCTCTTCCAAGAAGCTACGCAGAAGCATGTTTAAACGAAATCTCTAGCAAACTTGGTGGCAGGTATTTTCATATAATCGATGAGCTTTTCATACCAGCGTATCAAGCGTTTGCTTTTAATGGGAATTCACCGTTTGTAGCCGTTTTCAGCGATACCATACAGAAGTTGCAAGAAACCGGTGTTAGCTTGCAGGGCCAGACTAGGAAAACGGATATCAAGGAAAGCAAGAGCGAAGAAGCATTGAGCATTGATCAGTTATATGCGGCTTTTGTAATATTGGGCATTGGATTTTGTATTAGTTTTGCAGTATTTTTGTTTGAAAGCATATAGGTATAGCACGGCGAAAACGCGAGTGCTTTCAATTGCGCGAACGTGGGAAACATTTTCACGCATGAGTATTTCACAATACTTTTTGAAACAAACAAAATGATTATAATAATGCAGTCCTAGATAATGTACAAATCACTTATACAGGGTTGGGCAAAAGTATGGGAACACCGGATTGCTAGCTAAACTATACGTAAGATAAAAAAAAACTTTTAATATAAATTTTTGTAGTTGTTTTCTTCTTCTCAAGTGTGTTTATACGGCTGGCGCATGAAGTAAAATTTCGAGTCCAGAAAAGCCTAATTTGAATTGGTCACTCCGCTTCGCTACGCGACCAATCCAAATTTTCAGGCTTTTTTAAACTCGAAATTTTACTTCATGCTTAATCTGGGATTGGAAACACTCGTTAGAAGCTTCAAATTCAAAGCTTATTCGAAAACAACGAATGTCTTTTAATTCCCTGAATTATTATTTATGAAATTAATTAATTAATTAAAGATAAAAGTAAATCAAAATCTACTCCCGTGTCGCAATCAAGTAAAAATAACTCAAAAACTATTATTGATATATAATTTGATTTTCACATATTTTAATAGAGCAATAATATTGAGTGATATGCACACCAAGTTTAATAAAAATATCTTAAATAATATCTAAGTTATGATTGAAATTTCTACAACACTCAAAATAATCCAAATTGCGTCCCGTTTCACGTTCAAGTGAATATAACTCAAAAAAACTATCGATTTCGATTTTTACATATTTTAAAAGAACAATACTTGAGTGTTATGCTCACAAGGTTTTATACAAATATCTTAGTGTCCAAGTTATGATCTCTCGAAATTTCAATATCACATGAATTTATCAAAATTGACTCCCATTTGACGATCAAGTGAAAATAACTCAAAAACTATTGATAGGATTTATTTTGATTTTTACATCTTTTGAAAGAACAATATTTAAATAATATTCACACAGAATTTTATAAAAAATATCAGAAATAATTTACAACTTATGATCTCTTAAAATTTGTATATTACCAAAATTCATCAAAATTGTCTCTTAATTGACGATTAACTGAAAATAACTCAAAGACTATTAATAGGGTATATTTTGATTTTTACGTATTTTAAAAGAGCAATATTTGAATAATTTTCACCCACCATTTTATAAAGATATCTCAACAAGTTATCAAATTTAGATCACTTAAAATTTTAGACAAGATTTGCTATATTACTGTTTTGATTTGCTTTATTCATATATTTTAATATATATCCCAACTAATGGATTCATTTGTTAATCAAATATCACAATAGTTAATGGGTTTAGTATTTATTTCAAGCTGTACTATGACGCAAATTAATTAGTACTAAATTTTAGGAACTATTAGTTGAGTTTATGGCAATGTAATTGTGAACAAATCTGTTTGATTATTGTGATTTGATAGACAATCAGCGTAATAACTCAAATACACGAATGGAAATACGCATACAGGATTTGAAAGCTCACGCTTAATGATTTAAATGTAAAAATCTTTTTTACCGTTTTCTTGCCCAAATAATTATTGTATGTTCTGCCTGTGCTAGCTCTAAGCTACAGATTCCCTTAGAAATAATCAAAAAATATATTAAATAGGGGAGTTAGGGTTCAAACTAATTTTGTATTTTTTAGGGGTTATTAGGGTTGTACTAGCTCTAAATTTGGTTGTGCTAGCTTGCGCTAGCTCTGAGGAATCCAAATCATATAAAAAAAGTTAAAAAATCAAAAGTGGGGGTGCAAACGTCAACTTAGCCCCCCCCCCATATTTGAATTCCTCATAACTTTTTTACATTTTGTGTGCTTGCATTATTTTTTGCTGTGTTTGCTTGCGCTAGCTAAAGCCTTTTCTGCGCAACGATATTCCCAAAAAATCGAAAGTGGGGGGCCACTGGGGGTTCTTGTCGTGCTCGTTTGGTTTCCAACTATATACTGGAAATATGCATGACCAAACGAGAAAAACCGTTTTCAGATACCATAAAGAAATATACAGTACCGTGAGTCTTTGTCATCGTTATCAGGACAGAAACCATTCACTTTCATAATGTATAAATAAGTGTAACGTGTACGTTTTTACTAGCACTGTTTTTTTTATGAAGAAATATTAATGGCATATTACCTACCATTATTATAAATTATTTGATGAATAAATTGGATACATTAAACCCAATAGTTGTAATTTGTAATGTTCCAATTTACTCATTAAAAGCACACCAGTCAAACATCACGCGACTCAAAAAATAAATATTTCAAACAAAAGAAGAAAAAGTATACTTATTAAAATGCGTTTTCTCTATACATTATTCACAGTTAACTTTTTTTTAAAAATTACGTTGAGCAACGTAATGCTTCCACATGGCGACGACGGAACCTTAACATATTTGAAGAAACACATACTTAAAGTAAGACGTGCTCTGCCAAAAGGCTCGGTTATTTTTAACTCGCAAAATACAGACTATATAGTACCACGAGAGGTTTTACGCGAAAACTCTATATACCAATACAGTGCAGAAAATATTGACGGTAATATACCGACGAGTATATATACGTGTGGGGTGTTTAGAGATTTAAAACAGCTTGGTATTTTCATCAGGGAGTATAGGAAGAAATTTAGAATTTCTTCTGAAAGAGTATATGTATTGTTTGTGACCAAGGATATTAGCGAAGAGGATGACATAAAAAAGTTATTGAAACTCTTGTGGAATAATGATTTCGTAAAGTATAATATACTTTGTACTGTTAATGGTGCTGTGAAGGACTTTACGTATGAGGGGTTTACTGATACAATTAGTGAATATTTAAGTGGAGTTGCTGTAAAGCGTCAGGTTAAAAAGCATTTGAATTGGCATAAATATCAAATTAGCGTCGCTTTGATGAACGATCCTCCGAAAACCGTTTTTAAAAATGGAGAGTTTGAAGGTGCTCCAATTGAAATACTCAATGAGTTGATAAAGATTTTGAATGGAACATACCGTATTAAAAACTCCACTTACAAAACAATATACGCGGACCTTTTGTCTAGGAGAGCTGAATTCACACCAATCGCTAGTTTTTATAATTTGCTCCCAGATCTCTATTACGCCATTCCATTTGAAAGAGATGATATTGTCGTGATGATTTCAAAATCCGATGAAATATCACAAACAATGAAAATGCTGACAATTTTTAGATTTGAGGTCTGGGTGCTGCTTTTTTGTCTAATCTTCACTCTAACGGTGATTGTTGGTTTTATCAATGACGACATAGGAAATTCTTTTTTGAATATATTTGGGCCACTAACAGGAACTGGCTCTAGTCAATTGAACGCCTTTAACTTCACTGCTAAAACCGTTGTAATCTCATGGACTTTCTTAACAATCATTTTAACATGTTGCTACAGTACATCACTATTAGGAGCTATAATAAAAAAAGACTTCTATCCACAAATTAACGATTTGAAGCACTTGAGAAAACTAAATAAAACAATTTGCGTTTGGCTTGAACTAAAACCAAAAATCCCCGATGAATATCGCAACCAGACAATCTTTACCACCCGAGAGGAAATGTACAACAATATCACGCAGATCAATTTAAATTACGCGTATGCTCTTCCAAGAAGCTACGCAGAAGCATGTTTAAACGAAATCTCTAGCAAACTTGGTGGCAGGTATTTTCATATAATCGAAGAGCTTTTTATACCAGCGTATCAAGCGTTTGCTTTCAATGGAAATTCACCGTTTGTCACCGCTTTCAGCAGTACTATACAGAGGTTGCAAGAAACAGGTATTAGCTTGCAGGGCCAGACTAGGAAAAGGGATATCAAGGAAAGTAAGAGCGAAGAAGCACTGAGCGTTGATCAGTTATATGCGGCTTTTGTAATATTGGGCATTGGATTTTGTGTTAGTATTGGGGTGTTTTTCTTTGAAAGTGCATGTAAATAAAATTGTAGATCAATGAACATAATTTTGATATTAGCCAATTTCAATAATAAAAAATAAATCATTTGGTTTCCTGTAAAACATTTAAAATATGTTAACCTTTTACTGCACGGAGTAGCATATATTTATTTATTAATTACCCAACATATAATTCATCTAATAAAAGGGTAACATCAGTACAAAAACCACGCACGCAACAATTTGCACATATTAGATAAAAATATAAACACAAAAATTAGAAAATTATAAGTAGCTGCAGTTATACCGGGTGATTCAATTAACCTGGAATAGGGTATATTTCGAAAAATACAGGATCCAAAGTTTAATATTTTCGTTAGAAGTAAAATTGGAACTTCCCCACCCTCCCTGTAGGTGGAGCGTCGTTCAACTTTGAAATCTTAAATTGGAACTTAAATTAAAAAAGCTATGTACTTTTTATCCGACATATTTTTTAAATTTTTAAGCAGTATATTTTGAATATCAATTAAAATCAGTGTTTTGTACGCGTGGCGCATGAAGTAAAATTTCGAGTTTAGAAAAGCCTGAGTTTGGATTTGGACGCTTTACGTCCAAATCCAAACGCTCGGGCTTTTCTAAACTCGAAATTTCACTTCATGCTTAGTCTGGGTGTGGAAGACATTCGTTAGAAGTGAATTTCAATTGAAAATTCAAAATTTCGACAAACATAAACAAAAACAGTGTAAAGTAAAGTGTTTAACCATGCAGGACCACATACGACCGTACACGATCATACCCGACCATACACGAACAAGCACCAGGTTTGTTCGTGTTTGTTCGAACATGATTACAGTGTCATCTGTCGCGAATTGAAAAAATAGTTTCGGATAAAAAGTACATGGTTTGTCGAAGTAATATCCGAATATGAGATAAAAAATGGGGATTCCTATTTAAGATTTCAAAGTTGCACCACACCCCGCCCACAAGGGGGCGGGGGGAGTTCCAATTTTTCTAGCTGGGATTTTTTACACGGAGATATTAAACTTTGGATTCTGCTATTTTTTCTGTACGATGCGTATTTTTCAAGATATACGCTATCCAGTTTAAACGAATCACCCGGTATAATAAAACATTCGTTAATATGTTTGATAAACTCACCAAGCGAATCACCTAAAATATCGGCGTTGTATTGTACCTGTGATATGACTTGTATAATTTATATAATGGAGAGTTATTATGGTGATATGTATGAGAAGTGCTGTAAGAAAATGTGTAATATGCCATATTTGCAAGCCTAGATACATGAAAGTCAATCAGGCGCGGATCCACGGGGGGAAATATAGGATTGTATTTTTTTGTAAAGTTTAAAATTAATAAGTGCAAATAGTAGCACCTAGTTCTTAGTAACGTTAACAAATTAGAGAATAAAATATGTATTTATATATAATAAATCATAGTAGCGACCAATTTGAAATGTGAAATTTCCTTGACTTTTACCTGACTCTTCCCTGATGCCAGATTTTTTTTCCTGGCCTCTTAAAATAATTTCATATAACCAAACCAAATATAGGAGAGAAAAAAGTTATTCAAGTTATGTTAAGAGGTGAAAACATATTTTAAGCACGAATTTATAAATCGCAAGATTTGATAATACTTTTCTAGAATTTATTAACGCGAAATCAATTATAAGCGTATATTTTGAACTTCACAATATTGTCAATGTCTTATACGCGTGGCGCATGAAGTAAAATTTCGAGTTTAGAAAAGCCTGAAAATTTGGATTTGCCGGGGCTTTTCTAAACTCAAAATTTTACTTCATGCTTAGTTTGGGAGTGGACGACACTCGTTACAAATTTCAAATTAAACTCTTTTATAAAATCAACGAATACTTGAAAAATTACATGGTGTACATCGGGATATGTATAAGTACACTTCTATGTAATAAAATTAAGCACAAGTATCGTAACTATTTTTCACAATATTCTAGTTGTATAATTCAGGTCTGTGTTAATTGCATAGCAGCAGTTTCAATAAATGATAAAACACCATAACTTGAAAATAACACCTTTATTAAAAAACCAAAACAATTGTGAAATGTCTAAAATGCTGAGCAAGTATAAAAAAAGGAACATTTTTAGAAAATGTATTATACTTTTTATATGTTAAATTATTATAGTATATTACATAACAAGTTTCTAAGTTGCGTTTTACACACAAGTGAGTGAAGTTTGGGCCATGCGCCGTTAGGCGAATGGCATAAATCACGAGTGCGTAAAACGCCACTTACGCACGAGTAATGTACTATACTTTTTCTACGCCCACTATGCAGATTTAAAAGAACTAGACAAACTTAGAAATACATTTTATCAATAAACAATTATAATAACACAATTACTACAAAATATTGTAATTGTACAGTCTTTACAATTTTCAGAAAATTATTTAATTTGTTCACTCCTACGCCAATCCATAAATTTGTTATACGTTATTTCATACCTTTCCCTGGATTTTGTGGGCAATAAACTTTCGGCTGTGGAATTGGCAGCTTCATAATACTTGGCGGTTTGCACGGCCCACTATCTGGATCCCTATCTAAATGACAGATTATGTTTACCCATAATAAATCGCAACCTTAAGCTAATCAATTAAATAGTAAAAAATGTTTATTTTTACTATCTAATTGATAGCTTAAGGTTGCGATTTATTATGGATAAAAAGAATCTGTCATTTAGATAGGGATTTAACATGTGAATTTGACAGTTTTAAACAAACTAAATAATAAAATCACTGAATTATGAGTGTTAAATAATTAAATTCATTTTCTTTAACTTTAGGTTGGCAGCAGCGACGCATGCGCATCGGGCGTAGTTCGCGTAGTGATATTTGTGTAGTGCCGTGTTTTCGAAAATCCGCTCTTATTTTTATCAACTTTCCGTAAGTAAAACTTAATCAAAGCCAAAATCGACCAATATCAACGGGTTGTTCACGAATTTCCGCTCATTTTAATATATAATTTACATCTTGTAAGATCCTTGTTAATAAATACGTATTTTTGTTGGTTAATTTTGCTCATGGATTAAATATCATATGTTCAATAAAAAAAAACCCTAGAGTGCTATGATTTTATCTTTTTTAAATTTATGTTGGCTACACGCTTTAGGAATTGTCATATAAAACGTCAGACAAATTAATTTTAATGTATAATTTCAGAGTAGCCAACCTACAATATATTCCATAGCTCTCTAGAGGTTTTATTTTATTGAACATACGATATCTGGTTGTTGGTTTGTTCTTTAAGGAATTCCGCGTGTTTTTCTGTGCGGTTTATAAATGTGTGTTGTTTTCACAATTTGTTGTGCTGATGCGAAAACACGGCGCTAAAAGAAAATGGCGGACGGTAAATAGGGAAAAGTGAATCTTTAACAGAATTTCTTCTCGGTTGATTTTGGAACAACGCGGAGGGCCTTTGAAGACCCGCGTTCTGTCGACTTCAAAAACATAAGCGATATTAATCTAGCGCTTGTTCAAAAACATTTATAAATTATTTTTTCTACGCCCACTGTACAAAGATATTTCTAAATGTTTTTGATTTTCATCACTTAACAAGACTTTAATTTTAATAATATGTTTGATAAACTCGAACCACCAAAAATATCGGCTATATATTGTACACGGTGATATGAATTGTATGATTTATATAATGGAGAGTTACTGTGCCACAGCCAGACAGATATTTTTCAGAAATGGTCTTAATCGATTCAGAAGATTTCAAAACGGATATTTTCGCTAACATTTTTTATTAAAAAAATCACGAAAACAATACTTTCCCTTTGTATTACATACGGGGAAATTAAACATTAAAGATCAAACTTTTACTTTAAATAATATCAAACAAAACTTGATTTAATCTAACCTAAGTGTAAGAGTTTAGCTTTCAGAATTTCAATAACTGCAAAATATTATTTGACATTCTGCTAGTCGAATGTTTAAAATGCAAAAAAAAAACAATTATCCCATCGAAACGCAGCGAATGTGAGAATCGGACGGTGACAATTAATCATGGATGCGATGGCAGTGGTGATAAAATTAATCCGAAGCGAGTTGGCGGATGTATTCTACTCGGAGCGCTAGGGAAAAAAAAACCTCTCAGCTTTGATTAATTCAAGCGGGGAAAATATAAAATGTATTTATCTGGAAACGCGATTATATCCATAAACTGAACCGAGCCAATCGGAACGTTCTCCGCGCTTAACGCGATTTACCCCGTAGCCCTAATAACGTCTAATACACATAACCACCCCGCGGGCACCCGAACGTCCCCACCGACAAATCTAATTTGGACACGCTTATGTGGAAAACTGGGGAAAACGCCCGAATTTCGTCGAAACGGTTTGTTTTTCCGCTTGGACGGATGGGGATTAAATCGGTGGTGAATTTTCAATTTATGATAAAATTCCAAAAAAGGTTTAGTTTTATTCATTGGTGTTTAAATAATAGTTATTTAAGTAACTAGTGTGTGGAGTGGAACTAATCGCAAAGAGTGCGCACAAGCCTTTCACACAAAAGTCGCTGAAATAAAATCACTTGGTTGGCTTATTAGGATTTGGCTGTTTTTTTGTCTATGCTAGGATTTTGTAAGACAATGTCTTTATCAATAAAAAATGTGTTTTTATCCGGGCAGTAATCCGGGGTCACACGGTAATTATATTTGTGAAATGATAATTGAAAAGTAATTTCTCGTACTTCTAAAATAGTTCATTCAAACTACATAGTAGTATCTATTTCACCTGATGCTTGCCGTTCCGGAAAATACAATTAACCCAATTGGAATACCTCCGCCCGAACATCCCGCGGGACATCAAAAGCGGCACTATATTGCTCTTCGACAACTTTATATAAACAATCCTGCGGGATGAGTTTCATTGCGGAATCCGCAAACAATAGAACCGGTAAAACAGGGGTCTCAGGTGAGGGAGGAAGGATCGCGTGTTGGACAAACCGGAATCGGAAGCGGGGGTCTAATCCCGCGAAATTGGGGCGCAACTGTTGCGCTCGCCGTCCGAGGGAGAGTTATGATCATTGCTTGGAATTTAAATCATGTTAATAAAATTTAAGCTGGCGTAACGAATGGCCGTTTGTATTACATTTTTTGCAGCAGATTAAGGGCTTAATTAATATGAATAAATTGTAACTGAGTTACTGCGGCAAAAGATTGTATAATGAATTCGCGAGTATACATACGAGCAGGGTCGAGTAATGAGTGGGGCGTTAGACCCAAGTGAAATTACTAGGGAGGAGTTCAATTTACCATTTATAAAAATCTAAAAAAAAAGAAAAAAACATTTTTTAATGGCTAATTTAATATAAATCAGGGCTTTGAACCGAAACTGAACCGAAAACTGGAAAAACCGTTATTTTTGTCGGAACGAAACCCGGAAAAATATCAGTTTATGTTCCCGTATGTTATAAGAGGGAAAGATTTGTTTTTGCGAAAAATTTCAAATCAAAAATTTTGCAGAACAATCTGATTAGATGTTCATAGTTTTTGCATAGTTTTAGAAAAGTGATTTTTAGACCCACCTCGTCTCTTTTTTTTGAAAATAAAAATTACAGAATTAACTAAATCTAACGAAAATAGTCAACATCAAAGAATAAACTTACCCAGAGATTAATAAACTGACTGGTTGCAGTCAAAATTTAAACATCACTACTGGATTTTCCAAGATATCAAATGTTTTATTGAAAATCGTTGGAAAAAAAAAGATTTTATCTTAATAAATATATTTTTAATACTGATTCAACAGTGTATCTTTAATTTCTCAATATTTAAGTGATTTATACGCGTGGCGCATGAAGTAAAATTTCGAGTTTAGAAAGCCTGAATTTGGATTTGGACGCTACGCATCCAAATCCAAACGTTCAGGCTTTTCTAAACTCGAAATTTACTTCATGCTTAGTCTGGGAGTTAAAACACTCCATTAAAGCTTCAAATTTAAAAAAAAAAAACAACGAATATCGGGAAATTTACATTTACATTTGCATTTGTATATTTAAAATATAGATTCCCTGTATAGTGCAAGATGATATTTAGGATAAGTGAACACAATTTTGACTTCAAATAAAAATATCAGAAAATCTATGGAAGTGGTATTTTTTGTTTTTGACAGATTTTTCATGAGGGCAATATAGTTAACATCCACAGCAAATTTTATGAAAATCCATCAAGGGATTTTTCAGTTATAGCCTTTGGAAACAGCAATTTCATGAAAATCAGGCTAAATGAACATAATTTTGACTTCAATAAAAATATCAGAAAATCTATGGATAGGGTATTTTTTGTTTTCGACAGATTTTTCGTGAGAGCATTTTAGTTAACATCCACAACAAATTTCATGAAAATCCATCAAGGGATTTATCAGTTACAGTCTTTGAAAACAGCAATTTCATAAAAATCAAGTTAAATTAACACAATTTTGACTTTAAATAAAAATATCAGAAAATTTATATATGAGGTATTATTTGTTTTTGACAGATTTTCTAAGAAAACATTTTAAATAACATCCACAACAAGTTTTAAGAAAATCCATCAGGGGATTTTTCAGTTATAGTTATTTGAAACATTCATTTAATAAAAATCAGGCTAAAATTACACAATTTTCACTTCAAACAAAAATATCAGAAAATCTATGAATGGGGTATTTTAGGTTTTTGACTTATTTTGTAAGAGGACATTTTAATTAACATCTATAACAAATGTTATTAAAATCCATCCATAGATTTGTTAATTATAGCCTTTGGAAGCACCAATTTCATAAAAAATTAGGCTAAATTTACACATTTTTGACTTTAAACGAAAATTTATGGGCAGAGTATTTTTGGTTTTTTATATATTTTGCAAGAGGACTGTTTGATTAACATCCATAACAAATTTATGTAAAATCCATCTATAGATTTTTCAATTATAGCCTTTGGAAACATCAATTTCATACAAAATCAGGCTAAATTTACAAAATTTTGACATTAAACGAAAATATATGGGTGGAGTATTTTTGGTTTTTTATATATTTTGTAAAAGGACTGCTTGATTAACATCTATAACAAATTTAATTAAAATCCATCTATAGATTTTTCAATTATAGCCTTTGGAAACAGCAATTTCATAAAAAATCAGGCTAAATTTACACAATTTTGACTTTTAACGAAAAACTATGGTGGAGTATTTTTGTTTTTATTTATATATTTTGCAAGAGAACTGTTTGATTAACATCCATAACAAATTTATGTTAAATCCAACCATACATTTTTCAATTATAGCCTTTGGAAACATGAATTTTATACAAAATCAGGCTAAATTTACAAAATTTTGACATTAAACGTAGATATATGGGTAGAGTATTTTTTGTTTTTTATATATTTTGTAAGAGGACTGCTTGATTAACATCCATAACAAATTTAATTAAAATCCATCTATAGATTTTTCAATTATAGCCTTTGGAAACAGAAATTTTATAAAAAATCAGGCTAAATTTACACAATTTTGACTTTAAACGAAAAACTATGATGGAGTATTTTAAATACTCCATCATAGTTTTTCGTTTAAAGTCAAAATTGTGTAAATTTAGCCAGATTTTTTTTTTGTTAATCAAACAGTACTCTTGCAAAATATATAAAAAACCAAAAATACTCCATCATAGTTTTTCGTTTAAAGTTAAAATTGTGTAAATTTAGCCTGATTTTTTATGAAATTGCTGTTTTACAAATTTAATTAAAATCCATCTATAGATTTTTCAATTATAGCCTTTGGAAACAGAAATTTTATAAAAAATCAGGCTAAATTTACACAATTTTGACTTTAAACGAAAAACTATGATGGAGTATTTTAAATACTCCATCATAGTTTTTCGTTTAAAGTCAAAATTGTGTAAATTTAGCCTGATTTTTTATGAAATTGCTGTTTCCAAAGGCTATAATTGAAAAATCTATAGATGGATTTTAATTAAATTTGTAAAACAGCAATTTCATAAAAAATCAGGCTAAATTTACACAATTTTAACTTTAAACGAAAAACTATGATGGAGTATTTTTGGTTTTTTATATATTTTGCAAGAGTACTGTTTGATTAACATCCATAACAAATTTATGTAAAATCCATCCATAGATTGTTCAATTATAGCCTTTGGAAACATAAATTTCATACAAAATCAGGCTAAATTTACAAAATTTTGACATTAAACGAAAATATATGGGTAGAGTATTTTTTGGTTTTTTTAATATTTTGTAAGAGGACTACTTGATTAACATCCATAACAAATTTATATATCTATAGATTTTTCAATTATAGCCTTTGGAAACATCAATTTCATAAAAAATCAGGCTAAATTTTCACAATTTTGACTTTAAACGAAAATCTATGGTGGAGTATTTTTTGTTTTTTTAATATATTTTGCAAGCGGACTGTTTGATTAATATCCATAACAAAAATTAAAATCCATCCATAGATTTTTCAATTATAGCCTTTGAAAACATCAATTTCATACAAAATCAGGCTAAATTTACACAATTTTAACATTAAAGGAAAATCTTTGAATGGAGTATTTTTGTTTTTTTATATATTTTGCAAGAAGACATTTTGTTTAATATCCATAATAAATTTCATTAAAATCCATTCATAGATTTTTTAATTATAGCCTTTAGAAACATCAATTTTATAAAAAATCAGGCTAAATTTACACAATTTTCACTTTAAACGAAAATGCACGTGTGGAATATTTTTGGCTTTTCATATATTTTGCAAGAGGACATTTTGATTAACATCTACAGCAAATTTAACAAAAATCCATTCAAGTTTTTTTTAGTTATCGCTCTTTGAAGCATCAATTTCTTAAAAATCAGGCTAAAAGAACACAACTTCGACTTCAAAGTAAAATAACAGAAAATCTATGGATGGGGAATTTTTGGATTTTGGCTTGTTTTGAAATAACACAGTTAACTTAATATCAATAGGAAATTCAATAAAATTTATGGCGGGGTTTTCCAGTTGAAAATACACTTTTACTAAAAATTGTGCTAATTTTCTATAATTTTAACTTTAAACGAAAATATCATAAAAAGTATCAATGGCGTTATTTGGATTTTACCATTTTAACAAATATATTTGTTTAATTAACATCCACAACAAATTTCATAAAAAATCTATTAAGGGATTTTTCAGTTTCAGCAGTATAAAACATCAATTTTATTAAATTCAGGAAAAATTAACACAAATTTGACTCCAAACAGGCCTCTGACAGCGAAACTGTAATTATAAGTGATGCCAATTCCATCTTAATTTGAAGCCTTGATTAACATCTATTGATTACAACAAACAAAACTTTAATAACATTTTTAGTTTCTTGTTAATAATTCTGAAGAGTTTTAGGTGTAACGCCCTGTATATTGATTATTTTGATTAGTATTTAGATATTTTATGTTTCTATCGACTGTATTTCGATTTTTGTGATAATATGACTATAAGTCACTTGGCTGACTGTCTATTAACTTATTCGGATTTTTTTTTTTTTTGTTTTTTTTTTTGGGGTTTTACGTCATCTATTTCCGCTGCTAAGGCCAATCATGACGCCGGAGATTAGGTCTACAGCTATCCGGGAATTTTGCCGAACCCGGTGGGAGTTCCAACCCACCGGTAGGGATCTTTAACGTGCACGCAACATCCAGGCAGTACACGGGTCCTACATGCATTTAACGTCATATCCGAGAAGACGGAGTGTTTGGCATTTTTATCCTAACCTATATAAATGCAGACAACTTGTTAGGCCGGTATTTGAGCCCCGGTCCGTGGCGTGGCAGTACAACACTCTAACCACTACACCACCAAGCTGCCCTATTCGGATTTTGTCATTAAATGACTATGTTGGCTGTATTTTGACTATTACGATATTATGATATAAGTTACTTGGTTTGCTGTTTTTTGGATATAATATGTTTTTTCCATTAAATCAGTGTATCGACTGTAGTTTGACTATTATGACTTTATGACCGTAAATTAATAGATTGACTAACATTAGTCTATCGTGTCAACTTGACATTTAGCCGACATTTAGTCCGTTGTAATGATAATACTGTTTATTGCCCAACAGGAAACAAATTCCCAATTACAAGACAATTTAGTATTAACAAAAAAAGTTTTAAAACTATAAACTAAAAATAATAACATTTTACTTCGTAATTAACAAAATTCTAATAAGGATGTAATGGTTGAAAAAATACGTCACAAGTTGGTGGAAGTTGATTAAACAAATTGCAGATCACATTAATAGACGATTTTAATCCAAAATCACTAACTAACGCTAACCTGAGTCTATTTCGTCAACTTGATATGAGTCGGCGTTAGCCGATATTAAGTTCAATGTATCAAATTGACAAAAGTCGCCGACAGCCGACATTGGGACACTGACACATTTAGACCATCGTCTCAATTTAGTACAACTATTATTTGAACCATATAATTAGATGGACATGTTATTGTTTTTCTTTGTGACAAATGTTGCACACATTTTGCTAGTTGTGACATATTTTAAAGTAACAAGTGTCTTCCACTCCCAGACTAAGCATGAAGTAAAATTTCGAGTTTAGAAAAGCCCCGCGTAGAAAATTTGTCGAGGGTCGCGCAGCGACCCGAGACAAATTTTCACGGGGCTTTTCTAAACTCGAAATTTTACTTCATGCGCCACGCGTATTAGCCACTGATTTTAAGCAAAGTGGAAAATATATACTGCTCAAGGTAATGATCAATATTTACTGAGACAAAGCAAGAATACAAAAATTATTTATTTGTATAATAGTAAAAGTAGAACAAGTTTTGTTTAAGACACTTTTCCATATTTTTAATATTTAAATCATTATATGATAGAGAAAGTTATATGTTGGACATATCAGTTTTTATTTTTAATATAAATACAATCATTTAGAAAATAATAACAATCACTCAGAACTGAGCCCAAAACCGAAAAAAAAAAACGGTATTTTTCTTGAACAAAAACCCGAACCGAATCGATATATATTTCATATATTGAACCGGAACGAAAACTGAAACGGAAAAAATAACGGTTCTAAATTATGATATAAATAGTCAAACGAGAAAATTGATTCACAAAAAAATTATTATGTATTTGAAATATTGTTTCATCGCTATTGCAATGGCGATTAAATATGAAAAAGATAATATCTCGCTTCGTTACGCGACCAAACCAAATTTTCAGGCTCATCTAAACTCTAAATTTTACTTCATGCCTAATCCGGAATTGGAAACACTCGTTAGAAGCTTCAAATTAAAGGCTTTTATAAAAACAACGAATGTCTGAAAATGTGTAAGAAAAATCGTAATATGTGTACCTAAAAGAAAAATTCCGTGTTTGTGGCCAGGCCCACGCGGAAAAATTGACGAAATCACTAAATGCCATTTTTCTTAAAGCCCATTTGATTTCACGAAATTAAAAAAAACCCTGAGTCTATAAAAGTTGCGATAAGTTTGACGATAAAATTGCTACCATGTTTGTCGATATCACAATTTTTTTTTACATAGAATTTAATTTGTGGCTGGTCATGTTCGCTTAAGGTGAAACATTATTCGCAGACAGGCGTATAAAATAATACTATAAATTTCCAAAATAACATCCCTATAAAAAATCCAATAACCCACCCTGCGCCATTCTCGAACCGGACTACAAATAAAGCCATAAAACCGAACGGAGGCCATCAGTCAAGTTAATTCGCCCCACAGCTAAATCCTGAAAGGACAGATAAAAATCAGGCGTTTAAGGGCCGCCCATTACCGACTTTACTGCCTCTATATGCAATTACAGTTTGCCATTCAAGATTGCACAAACATCAAATACTATTTTAATCGATGTTTCAATCTGCTGCAATCCCCCTTAATTAATTTCCATCCAATACGATCGGGATAGTTATTATATGGGATTTTGATGAGATTCAGACGTCTTCCATGATTTGAAATCAGGAAAGACGGCATTGAATTAGGATCATAGTATTAAACTAACCTACTGTTTTCTATTGTTAATACCATCCGTTGTCCAACTTTGTTTGTCTTTTTGTTAGTCACTGTAACGGACACTGCAGTGTGAAACGAGTATCCCTGTCTCTCTCTTTTCCTTTTTATTTATTTACTTTTGTTTTCCCATTCACTAATTACAACCCCTTTACCTGTTGCTATTTAAAGATATCTACTATTATAATTTCAATTGTCCCTTCTAATAAATCAAGAAGAATAATATGCCCCCAAAAAGGCAAAATGAGTTAAGTGAAAATGAACCGGATTGTGATATAAGAAATATGAAAGAACTAGTAGAAGAATTTAGAAATTTAAAGAAAAGTGTACAGTTCATGTCGGACAAGTTTGATGAAAGCATTAAACAAAATGAGGAACTGCAGTGCGTATTGAAGAGTTTCAAAAAAGAGAATGAGATATTGAAAAGTAAACTGATGGAAATGGAGGGTCGGTGTGACGAACTGGAACAACAAAATTTGAATAAATATATCAACTTAAATGGTATCCCAAAATAAGATAGGAAAGAAAATGTAAATGATATAGTTAAAAAAGTTCTAGCAGGCATCAATTATAAAACCAATGAGGACGATATTGTAGACGTTTTTAGAATTCCTAAAAAAGGAGAGGACGTGGTTCCTATTGTTGTTCAATTTAAATCACCACAAATTAGAGATAAAGTTTTAGAAATGAGAAAACAAGTTAAATCCGTAAAAGTGAAGGAGTGTAAGTTAATAGGTGTCGATAATATAATTTATTTTAATGAACAACTTATAAGCAACTTAAGAAGATTGTTTTACAATGCAAGAACCTATAAAAAGGAGGGATATAAGTTTGTCTGGGTAAAACAAGGAAAAATATTTGTACGAAAAGGGGAAACTACCAAAATTGTTCATATTAAAAGTCAAGAGGACTTAAATGAATTATAAATAAATACCTACTATTCACTCATAAAGCCAAAATAAATCAGAAAATGCACTAAAATGGACAGATATTATCTGCTTAACATAAGGAGTATTAGAAATAAATTTGATGAAATTAAAATTCTTCCTAAAGTATACAATGACTTGCAAGTTATTGCACTCACTGAAACCTGGCTGTACCAAAACGAAACTGATTACTATCAAATAAAAGGCTTTAATTCGGTTCACAATTGCAGACATTCTAGGGGAGGGGGAATTTCACTTTACATTAAAAATGGATTAAATTATAAAACTGTTTTGAACAAAACTGTCCATGAAATACAATTTATTCATGTATATACATAAAAAACAAAAGTCAATATATTTCTCTAATATATAAGCCGCCTCACGTCGAATATACACATCTGCAATCTTTGCTAGAAGAAACAATAATGACACAAAACACGAACCAAATAATTATGGGGGATTTAAATATTAATCTACTTCAACAAAGTAGGATAACACAATCCTATACACAAATAATCACTGAATACGGCTATAAGTTAGTATTAAAAATCCATTGATAATGGTCACTTGGTGACAGAAATGTACATCTGGTATTAAAATAAAGTGTGTGAAGAAAGGTTATTGATACTTCTTTTTATTATTATAATCTTCACGTAACTCAATCATCTATTACGGCTATAATATTATAAATAAAATAGATAAATATAGTGCTACCCGAGAATCTGCAATTCTTGACCACGTCATCACAAATAGTAATGACTTATTTAATATATCGATCCATCCAGTTCCATGTTCAGATCATTCGGCTGTTATAACCACTAACAAACCAGCGAACTCGACACGTCAAATATATGATAATATACGAAAAGTTAAAATAAATTACGAAAAAATAAAAAGTAAATTTAATCGAGCTGACAAAACGTGCATTCAATCTTTTAGGGACCTAGTTAATTTGATTACCACCTTTTTGGAAAGTGAAACGAAAATAACTACTTTCAAAAGAAAACAATGCAATGAGTGGGTTAATATTGAAATTGTAAATAGTATAAAAAAAGGAATAAATATAATGTAAGACACAAAAACAATCCTCAAAATAATTATATTAAACAAATGTACCTTGACCAAAAAAAGGCTACTTCTGCAGCAATAAGTAAAAGGAAACAAAAATATTAAGATAAAAAATTTGCAAATGCTGAAGGAAATTCCAAAAAAACATGGCATGAAATCAATAATATCATGAATAAAGAAAAAAAAAACAAATTGTACAAATACCATCAGTCAGATAAAAGACAGCACTGGGAAAATTATTCAAAATGAAAAGCAGATGGCAGATGAGATAAACCTTTATTATGCGACAATAGGAACAAATTTAGCACAAATTCAAAAACAAAAAATGCAAAACAAATTCAAAAATACGCTAACGAAGAATATAGACACAAATATGGAATTTGATCCTACCACAGACGAAGAAATTAAACTAATAATAAAAGATTGAAAAGAATACTCAGCACCCGGAAAAGATCGCATAACTAATAAATTATTAAAAGAGCTAGGGGATGAAATCGTACCAATAATAACAAAACTTGCAAATGAATCTTGAACAAGTTTCTCATCTTTCACGTGGTGAAACATATTTAACTATGATTTAATAAAGAAAACACTTGGTTAAATTTCACTAATATTTTGGTTTTTTATTCCAACTAGTTTCGACTTTGAGTCATTCTCAAGGAGTACAGGAAATTACATTTTTACAAACATTATATACAAGAGAGGTTAATTTAAATTTTATGGTTAAGCAATAAGGGCTGTCATGATGGGTGAGCTCCACAGATCTTCGATGTCATTAAAAAGTTTTGTTCGCTTTGAGGTATATGTATTAATCTATGAATTAATGAATGAAATGTGCTATATTTAATTTTGTGGTGTGTGTTTGATGTTTCTGGGATAATGGCGTCTGAAAATGTATCTTTTCTAAAAATTTTAAATTCTAACTTATTATGTGTTCTTGTAGTTGTTATGTCTAAGAAGTTTAAGCTATTGTTTATCTCTATTTCTTCGGTAAATTGTATATGTTTATTAATATTATTTAGCTCGTTTTTAAATATTTCTAGTTGTCTGTTAGTGCCCGTCCAAATACAAAACACATCGTCTACGTATCTTTTCCAGTAAAATATATTCTTGGCTATTTTTTGTTAGAATAAATCTTTTTCAAATTGTGCCATAAATATTTCTGATAGTAACGGTGACAAAGGCGAACCCATTATTCATTAATTCATAGTTTAATACATATACCTCAAAGCGAACAAAACTTTTTACAAGAAACAAAAATAATAAAAACAATAGCAGCAAATAATGGATATAGTAAGCAATTAATTGATAATATGATAGCAAATAAAAAATCAAAACAGTACCAAAAATATTTTTATATCCGAGACAAGAAAAAAAACACAAGTTGGTGTAAGTTAGATTTTGTTAGCGACTTTTCTCCAAAAGTTAAAAAATGTATTAAAGGGCAAGAATTTAACATAATCATGACTAACCCAATAAATTTAGGCAAACTCCTAGTGAATAGTAAACAAAATACTGATAAATTTAAAAAGTGTGGAGTGTATGAAATCTAGTGCGACGATTGTGACTCAATATACATTGGCCAAACCGGGAGCAATTTCAAAAAACGACTGGAAGAACACAAAGCTTCAATCATAAATAAAAAATATTGTACTGGGTTAGCTAAACACTGCATTGACAATAATCACTTTTTTAATAACCAAACGCTAAAGATTTTATACACAGGCAATGAAGGTCGTCATCTCAACTATCGCGAAGGACTGGAAATCCAGAAAGCAATAAAACAGGGAAAACCAATTGTTAATGACATCGAAGATCTGTGGAGCTCACCCATCATGACAGCTCTTATTGCTTAACCATAAAATTTAAATTAACCTCTCTTGTATATAATGTTTGTAAAAATGTAATTTCCTGTACTCCTTGAGAATGACTCAAAGTCGAAACTAGTTGGAATAAAAAACCAAAATATTGGTGAAATTTAACCAAGTGTTTTCTTTATTAAATCATTGCAAATGAAGCCTTCACCACATCAACGTTTCCGGGCATTTTAAAAGAGGTCACAGTTCTCCCAATATATAAAAACGGCGACGACACCTTGCCAGAAAATTACAGACCAATTGCACTTTCGTCTTGCTTTTCTAAAATATTAGAAAAAATCATGCTTTCTAGATTACAGGCACATATCTACACCAACAATATAATAGATAAACATCAATACGCCTATCAAAAACTATCTGGAACTACCACAGCCTGCGTTGTCTGTAAAATTCAACAAGAACTAGATAATCACAACTATGTTATATTAGTGTTAATTGATTTAAAGAAGGCATTTGATACAATATGTAAAGAAACGTTACTAGGAAAACTTGAAAAAATGGGTATCAGGGGAAAACTGGGCTTTTAATGAAAAGTTACTTAACAGATAGGAGGCAACAAACTAAAGTGAACAATAATTACAGTGATGAACTTCTAACTGAATACGGTTTACCACAAGGAGGAGTCCTACCACCGACCCTTTTTATAACGTATATAAATGACATTTTTAAATTAGAATTAAAAGGCCAACCCTACATTTACGCAGACGATACATGTATAATATATAGTGGAAAAAATCTAAAAGAGATGCAAATTTCAATAAATCTAGACCTTGAATCAATTTTAACTTGGTTTTCAAGTAACCTCCTCACGATAAACGAATCCAAAACAAACTATATGGTAATCTCTCAAAAAAATAAAAATAAAATAGAAATTGAATTAAAAATTAACAACAAAATTATAAATAAGATAACAGAAGCAGAATATTTGGGGTTAACTATTACAGACAATTTTAAATGGACTAAACACATAGACAAATTGAAACAAAAAACGAGCGCTGCCACAGGGCTTCTCTACAGAACAAAAAAGCACCTGCCAGATACTGCCCGAAAAAGTATTTACAATACACTTTTCAATTCAAAATAAACTATTTGTGCGCAATATGGGGTGGGACGACAGATCAGAACATAAATACTATGCAAAGACAACAAAATAAATGCATTAAATTAATTAATAATTTGGACAAGCTAGTGCCAACAAAGACACTATATACACTTATACCGGAATTAAACGTTAAACAAAAAATTGCATTTGAAAGAATTAAATTTATACATGGAATAATGACGGGTAGGAGTAAATCCAACGTTAAACTGGAAAAAAATAAAGACATACATAAATATAAGACAAGAAGAAACAGTGATGTGCATGTAATGCAAAACAAAACAAACATGCTCAAGCTAGGAATATTAGTGGAAGGAGTTATTCTGTATAATGAACTACCGGGGGACCTAAGGAATGAAGTTGATACCAAAAAATTCAAAATTAACACCAAAGAGAACGTTCGACAACATTTATTTACATACTAACTTCACTATACCAGTATTCATTTATCCCATACGACACTTTCATTTCATCAAAACATTTCATCATAACATATGACATCAATTTCGTCTTAATCGTCACAATATATCCTACATATTTTAATCATAAAAAGAAATTAAAAAGAAAAAAAAACCAAAAAAACAAAAAAAAAATATTTACACAAAAAAGAAAAAAGAAATAGTCTCCATCACCATGCCAAGAAATATTTCTTGACATGAAGGAGACAAATTTATTTTTAAAATTAAAATCGGTGCAAGGACCCTCCTTTGTTTATCGTTACGAACATAACAATAAATAGAAAGTCCAAAACCGAACAGTAATTAAAAAAAAAGAAAACAGTGAGGGCTCGTTAAAATTTTCATTGGGGGGATAGGCGCCCGCAGAATCATTTACAGGGGGGATGGTGGCAAAATATGATAATAGTAGAGTTTATTGTCTTTATCTAGAATTTTATGCTCTGCCAGTGCTGCACAAACCATGGAAAAGAAATTCAAGTTTAGAATGTTGAAATTTGCCAGAATTTTGAAAAAATCGAAAATTGTCGAAAAACGATTAAATGTTTAAATTTGAGAAAATCCTGAAACAAAGCCAAAAAGTGATGAAATGTCAAGAAATATTGAAATTTGACAACATTTTAAAGAATGTAGAAAAGTGATAATCTGTAATAAAAAATGTTTTCAATATTTAAATCTTAACAATTAATCAGTGTTTTTATGTGTGTGGCGCATAAAGTAAAATTTAGAGTTGAGAAAAGATAGAATTTGGCTCCAAATTCGTAAGGCTTTTCTTAACTCGAAATTTTCCTTCATGCTTAGTCTAGGAGTAGAAAACACTCGTTAGAGAATAATTAATGACTTAAATTAATCTCGTGTCAATCTTAGCGTCGAACAAGATAATGAAATGTTTAAATTTGAGAAAATGTTGAAACAATGTCAAAAAGTGATGAAATGTCAAGAAATATTGAAATTTGAAAACATTTTGAAGTGTGTCGAAAAATGATAATAATCTGTAATAAAAAAATGTTCTCTATATTTTAAACTTAACAATTAATCAGTGTTTTTAGGTGTGTGGCGCATGAAGTAAAATTTCGAATTGAGAAAAGCCAGAATTTGGATTTGGACTGCGCGTCCAAATCCAAATTCTTAGGGCTTTTCTAAATTCGAAATTTTACTGCATGCTTACTCTGGGAGTGGAAAACACTCGTTAGAGAATAATTAATGGCTTGAATAACTATCGTGTCAATCTTAACGTCTAACAAGATAATGAAATGTTTGAATTTGAGAAAATGTTGAAACAATGTCAAAAGTGATAAAATGTCAAGAAATATTGAAATTTGACAACATTTTGGTGTATTGAAAAGTGATAATCTGTTATAAAAAAATGTTTTCAATATTTTAAACTTAACAATTAATCAGTGTTTTTAGGTGTGTGGCGCATGAAGTAAAATTTCGAATTGAGAAAAGCCAGAATTTGGATTTGGACTGCGCGTCCAAATCCAAATTCTTAGGGCTTTTCTAAATTCGAAATTTTACTGCATGCTTACTCTGGGAGTGGAAAACGCTCGTTAGAGAACAATTAATGGCTTAAATAACTATCGTGTCAATCTTAACGTCTAACAAGATAATGAAATGTTTGAATTTGAGAAAATGTTAAAACAATGTCAAAAAGTGATGAAATGTCAAGAAATATTGAAATTTGACAACATTTTAAAGTGTGTCGAAAAGTGATAATAATCTGTTATAAAAAAAATTATTTCAATATTTTAAACTTAACAATTAATCAGTGTTCTTATGTGCGTGGCGCATGAAGTAAAATTTCGAGTTGAGAAAAGCCAGAATTTGAATTTGGACGCTGCGCGTCCAAATCCAAATTCTTAGGACTTTTCTCAACTCGAAATTTTACTTCATGCTTAGTCTGGGAGTGGAAAACACTCGTTAGAGAATAATTACTGGCTTAAATAAATATCGTGTCAATCTTAGCGTCGAACAACATAATGAAATGTTTAAATTTGAGAAAATGTTGAAACAATGTCAAAAAGTGATGAAATGTCAAGAAATAGTGGAATTTGACAAGATTTTGAAGTGTGTTGAAAAGTGATAATAATCTGTAATGAAAAGGGCTTTTCTCAACTCGAAATTTTACTTCATGCTTAGTCTGGGAGTGGAAAACACTCGCTAGAGAATAATACTGGCTTAACCCTCCGTCAGCGCACCTGATCTGACAGGCACAGGCCAAGAACTTTTATTACTCACTCGCCACCGGCGCGGCGTTGGTCACCGCCCCTTCCAGTACCTTACGGTCTCGATGAGGCGGTTGATCCCCCCCTACTCAGTTTCTCATGTGACACCGTGGTGAGTAGTATCATCGTTCGTGTTCTGTTAGGCTCATTGCACCTGATTTCGTCATATATTTTAAGGTACGTATTTTGTTGTTTATTCCATCTCAATTGTTTACTTAGTTAATTTCATGATATAAAACTATTATGTTTGTGGATATTTTATAGAAAAAAGTAAAAAATATAGAGGTGGCCTCTAGAGCACATTGTCATAATTTCCATTTTTTTTCCTTTTTTGTTCAGCTTCTCTGCTCCAATGGCCAAAAAAGTTTATTTTTTCTCAAACCCGAGTCATCTCGATGAATTAAGGCAGTTGTTGGAGGATGAAGATGAAGGAGACCACTCACAGACTGAAGATTTAGGGGAAGAGAGTGACATTGATTCTGAAGATGAAGTTGAAAAATGGGTTCTCAATTCAGAAACTGAGCAATCTGGTGAGGAGACAGATGAAGAAACAGAGGAAAACGTGTATATAGGGAAAGATGGAAAGACCAAGTGGGCCAGTAAGCCACCCAAAAAAAGTCGACGTCGGGGGTCCCACAACGTTTGCATTCACCTTCCAGGAGTCAAAGGAAATGCAAAGAATGCTAAAACTGCATTTGAATGTTGCAATAATTTATTTACTGGCAATATTCTGGAATTGATTGTCAAATACACAAACCTGTGACTCCATAAAAGATCAATTTTCTAGAGAAAGAGACATCAGACCCACTGATGTAATTGAAATAAAGGCTTTCATCGGTTTACTGTATCTAGCAGGAGCATATAGAGCAAATCGCCAGAGTCTGGAAGAACTTTGGGGGAGAGAAGGCGATGGCATCGAAAAATTCAGACTCGTTATGAATCTCAAACGGTTCAAGACACTTATTCGTTGCCTTCGTTTCGACGACCGAACAACCCGAACCAAAAGAAAAAAATATGACCGCCTGGTCCCAGTTCGAGAAGTTTTCGACAAATTTGTGGAAAATAGCCAGAAGAGCTATACTCCTGGGATGAACCTCACTATAGACGAAATACTTCCAGGCTTTCGAGGGAGATGTGTATTTCGGCAAAATATACCCTCAAAACCAAGCAAATATGGCATAAAACTTTTTGCCCTTGTTGACGCGCGGATGGTTTACACCAGTGGTGAGGAAACTTTTTTTAAGACGGGCCATTTGTAATAACCAGGCAATCGTAGCGGGCCAAAGAATAATGCTTAATCGTAGGTAGGTAGTTTTTATGCGGGTCGTCACATTACGAAGTAAGAACGCGTTCAAACATTCTCACGACGGCACTCTTAAACGGGCCGGATTAAACCTTTCCGCGGGCCGGACTTGGCCCGCGGGCCGTAGTTTCCCCATCACTGGTCAATTTAGAAATGTATGCTGGACAACAGCCTCCAGGACCTTTCTGTCTCAGCAACAAACCAAGTGACGTGGTGAGGAGAATGGCTGAGCCCGTATTTGAATCTGGCCGGAACATAACGGCGGATAATTGGTTTAGCGACCTTAATTTCATCGATGATTTGAAAACAAAGAAACTTTCATACGTTGGAACTGTCAAAAAAAAATAAAAGACAGTTGCCAACAGCCCTTGTAAACGTTAAAGGGAGAAAGGCAAATACCAGTATGTTTGGCTTCAGCGATGATAAAGTTTTGGTTTCGAACATCCCGCGCGAAAGAAAAAATGTTATTCTTGTATCAACCCTGCATGACGATGACAACATTGATCCTCAATCTGGCGAAAAAATGAAGCCAGAGATTATCACATTCTACAATTCAACCAAGAGTGGTGTTGACACTGTAGATCAAATGTGTGCTACTTACAGTGTAAGCCGAAACATCAAGCGGTGGCCAATGGTGATATTCTTTACAATGTTGAATATTGGTAGGATAAATTCGAACGTCATTTATCTCGGGAATAAACTTGAATCTAAACGAAGACGATTATTTCTGAAACAGTTGTCACACGAACTAGTGATTAATCAAATACACAGAAGAACATGAATACCGCTGGAATACCCCTTGGCCTACAAGTTCAGATGAAGAGATTCCTCCCTAAAGTTGACCGAGAACAATCACCGCCTCCCCAGCCTTCCAAAAGACGTAGATGTGTCACTTGCACTGAGGAGACGGGAGTGAGAAGACTGTCTCAATATCAATGTCGAAAATGCCACAAAGCCATTTGTATGAGCCATCAAATGTTGGTCTGCCAGCCTTGTTTTTCTTTATGCCAATGCATAAATTCGAATGAAAATGAGATGTCTGATTCTGATTGAATCTTACCTTACAATACAATGTGTTTTTTTAGGTAGTTTTAATGTTTGAAAATTATTATTTTATGCCCTTTTCAAAATGTAATTACTTTTGTTTTCTTTTATTATTTTAAATACAGTATTACTTATTTTTTAGTTATTAAACGTATTTTCGCATCAAATTTCTTATTTTATTTAGTACACATCCTTTTAAAGCTCAGTGGTTAATTTTAGGGAGTTTAAATTGATATTTGTACCTAAAAACGGTCATTTACAGACCTGTGCCCGCCAGGCACATTGCGTCCGAACTCGGGTGGTCCAGAGGTGCGCCCGACGGAGGGTTAAATAACTATCGTGTCAATCTTAACGTCGAACAAGATAATGAAATGTTTAAATTTGAGAAAATGTTGAAACAATATCAAAAAATGATGAAATGTCAAGAAATATTGAAATTTGAAAACATTTTGAAGTGTGTCGAAAAGTGATAATAATCTGTAATAAAAAAATGTTTTCAATATTTTAAACCTAACAATTGATCAGTGTTTTTATGTGCGTGGCGCATGAAGTAAAATTTCGAGTTGAGAAAAGCCAGAATTTGGATTTGGACGCTGCGCGTTCAAACCCAAATTCTTAAGGCTTTTCTCAACTCAAAATTTTACTTCATGCCTAGTCTGGGAGTGGAAAACACTTGTTAGAGAATAATTAATGACTTAAGCAACTACCGTGTTAATCTTGACGTCGAACAAGATAATAAAATATTTTTTTTTATATTCTTAATATTTAAAACAACATTTTATTATCATGATGGGCGTTGAAAATTGTGAAAAAAAGACGAAAACGTGATAACATGTCAAAGGAATGTTGAAATTTACGAAAATGATGAAGAAAGTCGAAATGAGACGAAATATCAAAAAATTAAAATATGCGATATTTGTCATAAAAAATGTAAAAAATGTCGAAATATGATTAAATATCAAACAAATGTTGAAATTAGCGAAAATTGTGAAGTACGTTGAAAAATTATGACATAGATAAAAGGTTGAAATATGCGAGAATTGTCGAAAATGGTAAAACGTTGAAATTTGCGAAAACTGTAGAAGATGTCAAAAAATGATGAAACGTCAAAAATATTGATATATTTATTTATATTATGACTATACTTTTAATATCTGCAACATTATAAACCTCGAAATGTAAAAAAATTGAAATTTCTGAAAATGTCGAAAAGTGATGGAACGCCAACAAAAAAATTTGCCGTAAAATCGACATATTACGAATTCTTAATAATTATGAAAATCAATTTAACAATTTTGACTGTTTTTAACAATTTCGACATTTAGTCACTTTGTCGACAGAATTTTGACTACCAAGCCATATTATTATGACTGATACTTTCAACATTATAAACGAGAAATGCAAAACAGTTGAAATTTGGCAAAAATATCGGAAAGCAATGAAATGTGAAAAAAGTTGAAATTTTGGAAACTATCGAAACGTGATTAAATGTCAACAAATGTTAAAATTGTCGAAGGTGTCGAAAAAAAGTGATGAAACGTAAAAAAATGCTAAGATATTATGAATTATTAATAATTGTGAAAAACCAATTAAACAGTTTTGATTGTTTTTAACAATTTTGACATTAAGTCACTTTGTTGACAGTATTTTAACTATACTTTTAATATTTTTCAACATTTTAAACCTCGATTGACATTTGATGGTTGAAATTAGCGAGATTTGACACAATAAAATGGAGAAAATGAGATAAAATGTCAAACTATTGTTAAAATTAGCGAAAATTGTGGAGAAAGTTTAAAAGCGATGAAACTTAAAGAAAAAGTTGAAATATGCGAGAATTGTCGAAAATGTCAAAAAGTTGAAATTTGCGAAAATTGTCGAAGATGCCGAAAAGTGATGAAACGTCAAAACAAATTTCGTGAATTTCATTTAAAAAAGACAGTTGTCTGTCGATATTGAAAAATAACAGTCGACAATCATTAATGAGAATTGAAAGTACAAAAAAAACTATAGTTGACGATTTGACAGTAACGAAAATACAGTTGACAGTTTTCAAAGTTGGCAAAAAGATAGCTGACAGCGGTAAAAGACGATTGTTTTATTTTTGTTTAAATAATTGATGTTTGACTGTAAAAAGTACCGGTTGATAGTTAAATAGTCAAAATAACAGTTGACGGATTGACAATAAAAACAAATTACAGGTATTTTATTTTTTTCATAAATGACTATTGATGTTTTAGAGTAAATAATGACAGCTGACAGTAAAAATCTTGGAAATCTTGATTTGAAAGATTTACGATAATCTTGAAAAATTCATAATAAGCGTCTAGATTTTAAAAATTATCGAACATCTTTGAGTTTCATAAAAACCGCAGGAATTTTAAAAATTAACGGAAATCTTTGAAATTTACGAAAAGCGCTTAGATTTTAAAAATTGACTAAACACGTGGAAAGTTTGAGATTTTTAATATTAAGAAAAATCGTGAAAATTCGTAAAAATTAACGAAAGGTTAGGAAATTCAAGAAACCGTCAGATTTTTAAAAATTAACGATAATCTTGGAATTTCATGATACTTTAACTTTAACTTGTATTTATTTGCAGTTGGACATTTTACATGTATTACAACTGTAAATATACAGGTAAATATAATGTTTAATATATTTAAGTATAAATATAATAAAAATAGTAAAAATATGCGTAAAACAATTTAGAGCGAAAAGAAAAAAACGAAAAAAAAAAAAACACTACAACAATGAAATCACAAAAAATAGTCGAACTCAACAACGTTTAACAGTCATTTATATACTCTTTGATCGAATAATATGCCGTTTGAAGCAAACATGATTTTACATTTTTCTTAAAATGTTTCAATGTGTGGCTCTAATATCACGAGGCAGATTGTTAAACAGTGTAAGGCACATGTAGTGGCCAAACGTGTCAACATTTTAAAAATCTTGCGAAAATTGACGAAATGTATCAACATTTTTCAAATTAACGAAAATCTAAACAGTTCAGGAATCTTAAAAATTAAAGGAAATTTTGGAAAAGTTACAAAGAGCATTTAAGATTAACTAAAATTTTGGAAATGAACTAAAATCTTCTTTTAAAAAATACCGGGTGTTGATTTGGCGGACGCAACATAGGAAATCCCACGTAAATTTTGAAATGTTCAAATTTTGGCTCCCCTATTTATTTTAGCAATAAAATGTATTTACCTTTTTTGTAGAGGAAATAAATCTGAATTCATTCGTGTTAATGTTTATCACTTTACGTTTCTCTTAGTTAAAATAATTAAGAAAAAATAATGTGATTTTATAAAAATAATGACATGCCATGGAATTGAAACAACAATTGCGAATGTCAAAATTGCAGAAGATATCGCAGTCACTTGATTAAAGTAAATGTTTTCGAATTAATTTACACTATACAAGAAAAAATCCTCCTAATAAAGTGGTATTATGCAGACCACAGTTATCACGATGTTTGCGTTATGTTTTTTGTCGTTAATTAAGTAACAGTAATATTATGTGCTATTTTGACATCCGCAATTGTTGTATCAATTCCATGGTATGTCATTATTTTTATAAAATTACATTACTTTTTTTTAATTATTTTAACAGTAAATTTTCTGATATTCGCTGATTTTTAAAAGAGTTTAATTTGAAGCTTTAAACGAGTGTTTTCCACTCCCAGACTAAGCATGAAGTAAAATTTCGAGTTTAGAAAAGCCCCGTGAAAATTTGTCTCGGGTCGCGCAGCGATCCGAGACAAATTTTCTGGGCTTTTCTAAACTCGAAATTTTACTTCATGCGCCACGCGTATAAGACACAGATTTGAAGTGAAGTTCGAATATACATCTCTTCTGTGGCTGCACACTCCTTATGGAGTTTGGCCGCTCCTCTTGGAGCCCTTCCAATCCATTTAGCTGGGTGGATCAGTCCCAATTTTCCTTCATTTGTTCTGCAATCTTTCTCCATTTCTTCCTGTCGTTCGCTGTGTCTTTCAACTTCTTAACGCCCAGTGAGCTCAGGTCCTTTTCTACTTCATTCTTCCATCTATTCCTTGGTCTTCCTCTTCTTCTGCTGCCACAAGGTTCCCATTCTGTTATTATTCTTAGCCATCCTTCACGATTTGACCTCCATATATGCCCTAACCATCTAATTCTTGCCACTTTTATGTTATTTATTACATCATCTCCAAGTATCTCATATATTTCTCTGTTTGTTCTTTTCCTTGGTTCTTCGTTCTCATCTTTAAGTGATCCTAGTATACTTCTCATTATCTTCCTTTCTAGCACCCTTATCCTATGTTGTTCCTTTTGTGTGATTGTCATCGTTTCGGATGCATAAGTAATAATCGGTCGTACCATCGTTTTATATACTTTTATTTTGTTTCTTTTATTTATACTTTTACTTTTGAAAATTTTACTGTTTGCATAGTATGCTCTGTTTGCGGCTTGTAATTTCTCATGTATCTCAATTCGTTTTTCATTGTTATTACTTATCACCGTGCCTAAGTACTTGAAGTTCTCCACTTCCTCAAATTCATAGGTACCTATAGTTGCTGTCCCTTTTTTGTATGTCGTACCAATTCTTAGTAGTTTCGTTTTTTCTACGTTTATTTCTAAGCCCATATTTTTCCCTTCTGTAGTTAATTCCATTAGTATTTCTTCTAATAGTTTCCTTTGTTTGCTTATTATTACGATGTCGTCCGCATATGCCACTATCTGTGTTCCGTGTGTTCTTATGGTTCCCGTTTTTTTTTATGTTTCTTAGCGTGTAATGGAGTGCTAAGTTAAACAAGGTGGCAGATAGAGTATCGCCTTGTCGTACTCCTACATTTGTTTCGAATTTTCCGGATCTTCCATATTCGGATAATACTGTTGCTGTCGTGTTATTTATCGTCATAGCTATTAGGTTTCTTAGCTTTTTTGGGATTTTTAATTCAAATAATGCTTCCATCAACTTATCTCTTTTAACTGAGTCAAAAGCTCTTTTGTAGTCTATAAATAGACATTCAACTTTCATGTTATACTCATAAGATTTTCGGTTATTTGCTTTACCATGTGTATCGCACGTGTTGTCGATTTTTTCCCACGAAGCCGCATTGATATTCTCATAATATTTTATTTGCATATTCCTGTAGTCTACTTTGAATTATTGTTGATAATATCTTATATCCGTTGTTTAGTAATGTAATTCCTCTGTAGTTTTTACATTCTTTTGGGTCTCCTTTCTTATGTATTGTTATTATTGTTCCTTCATTCCACTCTTCTGGTATTATTTCAGTGTTCCATATTTGTTCGATTATTTTAAAAATCTCGTCGTGTAATTTGTCTCCTCCATACTTCAACATTTCCATATTGATATTATCTGTTCCTGGTGCTTTTCCATTTTTCCATTTTCTAATTATATTTTGGACTTCATTCAGAGTAGGTTTATCTATTTCGATGTTATCTTCCGCGTCTATCCTTTTTTCTATTATCAGTTTGCAATAATCATCGTCAGTAAGGAGCTCTATAAAATACTCTTTCCAGGTGTTTCTTGCTTCATCGTCGTCTATCACCATAACTCCGTTTTTATTTTTAAGTCCTGTAGTTCTTTTTGCTTTCCCTTTTCTGTTTTCTTTAATTTTTTAATAGAATCTTTTAGCGTTTCTATTCTCTTTTTCAATCTCGTCCATTTTTGTTTGTAACCATTTCTGTTTTGTGCTTCTTATAATTTTATTACCTACATATATATTTCTTCTTATTGTATTTCTCCTTTTTATCTTCTGTGTTTGTTCTTAGCCATTCCTTCCTTGCTTCAGTTTTTTCATCTACTTTCTTACTACATTCTTCATTCCACCAGTCGTTGCTGTATTGTTTTTTCGATATTCCAATATTCGCTTTTGCCGCTTGGTTTACTATTTCTTTTACATTTTCCCAGTTTCTATTTATGTTATATTCTGTTTTCACACTATCGTTATTTGCGATTTGTTCTTCAATATCCATTGCGAAGTTGTGTCTTACGTTATCGCATTTTAGATTTTCCAAGTTCCATTTCTGTTGTTTGTCCCGTTTAGCATTATTTTCTACTTTTTGTCTGATGACTGCTGTAAACATAAAATGGTCTGTGTCCGCATTCGCACCTCTATATGATCTAACATCCATTACCATTTTCTCCCTCTTCTTTTTGAATATTACATGATCTATCTGGTTTCCATATCGGTTCCCAGGTTCCATCCATGTTATTTTGTGTATCTACTAGTGTTCAAATTTTGTGCTTGATATTATCATTCCCATTGAGCTTGCTGCATTATACAACCTATGTCCATTGTCATTCGTTCTTTCATGTATTGTATATTTCCTGGCAACTTCGTTGATATATTCTTCTTTCCCGATTTGTGCGTTCAGGTCTCCTACTATAATTATTGTGTCTTGTTTGGGTAATTTGTTGTAGCTCGTTTCTAGTAATTCGTAAAATTCATCCTTTATGTTTTCTTCCGCTGCTTCAGTAGGGGCTCTGATTCTTATGCATGCTATTCTTCCATTGATTGGAGTGAACTCTATGACATTTTCTTTCATTTTTTTTGTTACCATGAAAGCGACTCCATTTTTCCCTTGTTTCCTTTCTCCCGAGTACCATAACGTATATTGGTCCTTGTTAATTTGCCTATGTTCCTTCCATCTTGTTTCTTGTAATGCCGCTATGTCTATTCCATATTTTCCTAGTTGCTTTGATATTTCTTCCATTTTTCCCTCTCTTAGCATGGATTTTATGCTCCATGTACTTAATTTTATATCTTTTTTCTTTCTCATTTCCTTATTTCTCGCTTTGTTCATCTGTTTGGTCGTGGTTTGTTTTAGTATTCCTAGTTTTTTGGTTTCTTGAGGTTCTCAATTTCTGGCCATCCGTACTTTTTGTTATCGATGATAATCTTTTGATAGCCTACTTTGACATTGTGCCCCTCATTTTTCTTTTCTTTTGCTAACTGTCTTATTTCTTTCTGTATTTCTCGTTCCTACATTGTCATGTCATCTTCAATATATATATTTGCTTCTTTGATCTTGTTCTTGTTCTTCATAACATTCATTTTTTCTTGCCAGGTTTTCATTTCCACTAAAATGAACTTTTCTCTAATCACATATGCTTCTTTTACCTTAGTGTCTATCTGTAGATCTACTTTTATAAACTCTTCCACCTTTTCTTTAATTTCATTGCCTTCTATATTTAAGTTTTTTGTGTGAATATACATAAATTTGACAATATTATAGTGTTTTATACGCGTGGCGCATAAAGTAAAATTTCGAGTTTAGAAGAGTCCAGAAAATTTGTCTTGGGTCGCTGCGCGACCCTCGACGAATTTTCACGGGGCTTTTCTAAACTCGAAACTTTACTTCATGCTTAGTCTGGGAATGGAAAACACTTGTTTAAATCTTCAAATTAAACTCTTTTAAAAATCAACGAATGTCAGTAAATTTACAGTTAAAATAATTAGAAAAAGTAAAGTGATTTTTTAAAAATATTGACATACCATGGAATTGATACAACAATTGCGGATATTCCCTGTTTTCTTTTAAGTTTAGTTTCAAGCATTAAACGAGTGTTTTCCACTCCCAGACTAAGTATGAAGTAAAATTTCGAGTTTAGAAAAGCCCCGTGAAAATTTGTCGAGGGTCGCGCAGCGACCCGTGACAAATTTTCTGGGCTTTTCTAAACTCGAAATTTTACTTCATGCGCCACGCGTATAAGACACAGATTTTAAGTGAAGTTGGAATATACATAAATTTGACAATATTATAGTGTTTTATACGCATGGCGCATGAAGTAAAATTTCGAGTTTAGAAAAGCCCAGAAAATTTGTCTCGGGTCGCTGCGCGACCCTCGACAAATTTTCACGGGGCTTTTCTAAACTCGAAATTTTACTTCATGCTTAGTCTGGGAGTGGAAAACACTTATTTAAAGCTTTAAATTAAACTTTAAAAAACAGGGAATATCCGTAATTGTTGTATCAATTCCATGGTATGTTATTATTTTTATAAAATCACATTACTTTTTCTTAATTATTTTAACTTAGAGAAACGTAAAGTGTTAAGTGTGAACATTTATAAATTTAGAATTTTTCTCTCTACAAAAAAGTGAAATACATTTTGTCTCTAAAATAAATAGGGAAGCCATTATTTGAACACTTCAAAATTAACATGCGATTTCCTACGTTGCGTCCGCCAAGTCAACACCCGGTATATAATAAAATTAACCAAAGTTACCAAAGAACCGCCCAAGTAAATCTAAACACAAGTCGTCAAAGTTGAAAAAAAAAGTTAAAACTGCTTAATTTAACAGAAGTATAATTTACAGAAACGACAAGATTCAAAACACAAATATCATTATCTATTCGGTGAACTTGATAAATTCAATGTAAAATGATTAGGATCTTCAGAATACAAAAATCGTATGTCAACTTTAGAAAATTAGATTATTACATAGGAATACCTAAATATTAGTGTTTAAGATATATTGAAATATATATACTGCAAATTTTCAAGCATTCGTGATTTATGAAAGAGTTCAATTTGAAGCTTAAAACGAGGGTTTTCTACTCCCAGACTAAGCATGAAATAAAATTTCGAGTTTAGAAAAGCTACGCGACCAAACCGAATTTTTAGGCTTTTCTAAACTCGAAATTTTACTTCATGCGCCACGCGTATAAAACACTGATTTAACTTTAACCTCAAAACATATTAATTATGTACATTTACAAATCAAAGCATAAATAAATATATTTGGTAGATTTTCAGCGTACTGTAATAAATAATTGAGATATCAGAATACCAAAAGGGAGGGGGTTGCAAGTGCCCCCTTTGTCAATATGTGCGGGCGCCCATGATTGGTAGGGCTGCAGCTATTAATAGGAAATAGGAAATAAACTAGAATAGGGCTAAAATATTATTCGGGTAATTTATACCCAGTCCTTATGGACGAATCGCCACTGATATTAAACCTGTTATATCTGTGATGTTAATGTAGGTAATTGATTCATGTTTAAGAGGGAGGAATTGTTGCGTTTGACAAATTGATGTCTTAATTAATCAAACCAATCTATCAATCAATAAAGTAAATGACTGTCGTGGATGGATTTATAAACACATTCGCACATTCTCCGCGTGCTGCTCCAATAAGTTGAGGCGTATTGTCGGCTGGAAAAGTCTTTTGAAACTGATTGATTTTCCCTGGAAGCCATAACAATAACCGTTCGACGTGTGTGAGTTTGTGCAGTTCACCATTTTCACAGTGAATATTTCATTCCGGGAATAACGGGGCGAAATTTTCGCGACGTGTTTACACAGAGGCCTTTGTGTCGTCGTCGTGTGCATTGTGAAATTTATAAACATCTTTTACGTCGTATGTTTGATGTCGATGAAAATTTCAACTTTTCGTATGTTTGTGTGAGCGCTTTCAAAATTGTCCTCTTTCTTAAAGTGGTTTATGTATAAATTATCGATTTTGTCAGATATTGCTATTGCATAAAATTTTACTGGGAATCGAAATGGGGGAAAATGCTGCATTTTTAAACGCAATACTCTTTATTTTTATTCGAAACTGCTGAATTGAATATCAGTAATGTTTTTTTTATCATTTTTATGGTGTTATTTATATTGGCATATTTTATTATTATTCAATTTATTCTCCTCTTAAACAAAACCCAACAAAAATATGCACGTTACTTTTATGTGAAAATGTATTGCAGCCTTACAATTTCCTTTAAGAAAATTGGAAAGTATAATAAACATCGCGTAAAACTCCAAATAGCTGAATTTTTGTAACTTTATAAAAATACTTATGTGAAATTTCATGAAATTTTATAGATACATTAATCATATTTTTATTTTAATTACTCGTAATTATTGCTTTAAATAGTTTTCGTTAATATTAGTTTTAATTTTTGAGAAATTTAGCCAACTTTATGTTGATTTTGATTATACAGGGATTGTTTCTTTTTAATATACGCAAAGAGTGATCAACAATGATTGTAGACAAGTTAAATTTCCCGCCGAAAAATCTGGGGAATTTGATCGCTCCAAGTTCATGCCAAGAAAAAATTTATAAACAGTAACTCGATTTGACATTAGCAGCGTCGTGCGTCATATTTTGCCATTGTGTTAATTCATTCTTCGAATTAAGTTATTTTTCATTCTGTTTCATAGACATCAGTTCTTATCAGGACTACTTTGTATAAGTCTTTGTTTTGTGGTACGTGATTTGCTTTTTTCAAGGTTAGAAATTAGAAAATTTAAGTTTAATCCTAAATTTACAGATTTTAAGAGAATTCGCTTGTGTTTACCGTGATGTTTGCACCACAGCATGATGCTTTCATCCTGAAGGCTCATTATCGAAGTAGAACTATGAATGAAGATGGCACATGGACTTACTCATTACAATCGTGTCTGAATCAATTTATTCAAGTCTTCCCCGATGTCCACATTCCTTACAAAACATTTTCCTCGCATAAAACCCGCATTGTTGACCGTTTTGAGGGAAAGAATTGTATCTGTAAGGGCAAGTCAGCTGGAAGACTGCCTATCTTAACAGAAGAGGTTGTTGGCGACATTTAACAACGACTTGAACAAAGCCCAACAAAATCTTTAAGAAAACTTTCAGCTCAAACGGGTATGTTCTTAATTTTAAGGTGCGCACAAATTTTAATGTTTAATCCTTTTACAGGAGTATCGTATGGGAGTTGCATAAAAGCCGCAAACAAAATTCTGCATTTGCACCCGTATAAGGTATCGGTAGTTCAACAACTTCAGCCACTTGATTTCCAAAAAAGAATTGATTATTGCAATTGGTTTAATCAGAATTTAAATGATAATGGTATGTTGGACAAGACCTTTTTTACTGACGAGGCGTGGTTTCACTTGTCAGGATATGTGAACAGCCAAAACTATCGTACGTGGGCTACAGAAAATCCTCATACTTTTATTGAAACGGATTTACATCCACAAAAAATTGTGTTTGGGTAGCAATTTCGAGACGTCGGATAATTGGCCCAATATTTTTCAACTAAATCATCAATGCGGAGCGCTACCGAACACTCATTCTAGATTAATTTTTGAATCAATTGCATAATGACGAACAGATAATGGGTTATTTTTAGCAAGATGGAGCCACTCCTCATACTGCGTTGGCGATATTAAATTACTTGAGGGAATTTTACGATGATCGCTTGGTAAGCGACGGATTATGGCCACCACGTTCGCCAGACCTCACTCCGTGCGATTTTTATTTATTCGGGAATTTAAAAAATAAGGTTTTTAAAAATCGAATGCATACCCTAAACGAGCTTAAAGCAGCAATTGAAGAAGGGATAAGGAACGAAAATCCGGAGGAGCTTCAACGAGTATTTCAAAATAAAAAACGTAGAGTTAACATTTGCCTAGAAAATGAAGGCCATCATTTTCAACATTTATTATAGAATTAGGGATGCTAACTCTACGCTTATTGAAAATACACAAAACCTTAACTTACTTCAATTTACTTTGTATATTTAATTAAAATTGTACAAATTTTATATATAGTTATGATTAAATATTTAATTTATTTTGGGAAAAAATGTTTGCTACGCCAATGGAAAAGCAATCTAGAGGATTTTCTTTTCATATAATCAGTTGTACCAACATTTTTTGGCGGGAAATTTAACCTGTCTACAATCATTGTTGATCACACTGTATGCATACGCTGTAAATTTTCCGATGTACGTTGTTTTTTAAAAGAATTCAATTTGAAACTTTAAACGAGTGTTTTCTACTCCCAGCTTAGGCATGAAGTAAAATTTCGAGTTTAGAATAGCCTGAAAATTTGGATTGGTCACTCCGCGGAGCTCTTATTTTATGTAGGTATAAAAATAGAACCTGTAAAATAAAACAATCTTTTGTTTTCAAACATCCGAAGTTACAGTTCGTCGCTGGTGCACAATTGCATCATTAGCAACATAATTATTTCTCTCTCTATTATCCTTCACTTTTGCGATTGTTTCTCTTGGAATTCCAAGAAGAAGGTTTGTACTTTATTTTCACTCACTTTTTAAAGTATACATTTCGAAAATATATAAATTGTGTGACTTCGACAAAAACAATATTAAAATTTTCAATTTTATTTATTTCTTTGAGCAACTTTTAACTACTTTCCCCCACGTGCCCTTACACATAAAATATCAACATTTTTTACTTAGAGCCTGTAGAACGAGAAGTTATTTGATATATCTGCAGCAAGCTGCAGCTGCTCTTTTTACAAAACCTTTAAACAGGGTGTTTCAAATTCAAACCTCACCATGGGGAATCTTGCTTATTATAGCAGATAGAGAGTAACTTTAAATTCGACACTTTTGTAGATTTTAATGCTTTTTAATAATAGATTGAAAAAAGTTACTTAAATTCTTTCGTTTTCGAGTAAAATCAAAAAAACTGAATAAAACAGTTTTCATTTTTTATATTTTTCTTATTTAAGGAAATATTAAAAAACGGCAAAGACCTTCTTATACCTTTTTTTAGTTATCGAACAGTTAGCGTAATTTGATTTCTTTATAACATGTTTCGTTTCTTTTTAACCATCATCAACTTTCTGATTTCTTACGGACGCGATATTTATTTTTTATTAGATCTAATTGCTTCATTTTTTGTAATGACAACGATACAACACACCATACATTTATTTCCATAAATTAACATACAATAGGTAAAAATAATTTTATTAGAGCTAACTAAAAATCTTCCCTGCCATGGAATTGAAAACAATAAAAATCTGAATAAGTGATTGTCATTATTATCGTTTATAAATAAATAAGTCATTTGATAATTCAGAAAAGCGAGATATTTGTTAAGTATTTTTGATTCGCACAACTCAAAAATAGGAGTATTAATAATTTTAATACGATTTTCAGAAGTGTATAGGAAGTCAAATAATGTGAAAAATCGCCATTTTGTTTTGTGAATTATTAAGTTTAGATTCTCACTCAGCGACCTGAAAAACCCTGTATTCGAAATTTCTATAAAAAAATATAATTTTGATCATTTATGTCCGCCATCTTGTTTATTTTTTTTTTAATTTTAGGTTCTTAATCAGCGAACACGAAAAACCCTACACCTGAAAGTTTATGAAAGAATGACAATTTTTATCTTGAATCCGCCATTTTGTTATTCAAATTTGTAATTGCAAAATGCCCTATATCCAAATTTTCATGAAACTATGACAATTTTTATAATTTTTGTCCGCCATATTGGACCTGCCATTTTGTTTTCAAATGTTTAATATCAGATTCTTGATCAGCGATCTCGAAAAAACAGATATATTAATTTACATACATTTTGGATAACACCTTTTTATTATGGCCACGTTTTCGGCATTTGGGACCACTGCGATTTTTAAATTGCATTTTAGAATGATTTAGCTTTTGATACTAAAATCGAGCAGATTGGAAAGAAAATAGAATTGTTGTGATATTTTTGTTTATTTTTTAAAGAAAATGAAAATCATTTTATGAAATACACCACTTTATATAATATATAAAATTACGAAAAAACTATTCGTGAAAATGCAAACAGTGTCTTAATTAATAAGACAATTTAAGACGATAAATATTCATTGAAACAACTACTTCCCGTGCAAATACACCTACGGATATTGAATTATACAATGAAATATTTAAAATCTTATTTAATTTGATTTGTTACAACGCTCTATTAAAGTATATGTAACGTTTAGGTCAAATTCTCTTCAAACCAACTAATAATACAAATTTAAAATGAAAGGAGAGATAGCAACAAATTAGAAGTGAAAGGACTTGGATTAAAACTAATGTCTTAGGCCATCTATAGACGCGTTTCGAGATTTATCTCTCTTCAGTATAGCTTTGCTTATGACGTTTGAAAAAATTAGGAATAAAATTAAAACAAACTTACTTAGAAAAAGTGTTGTGTGTGGAATGAACAGGTACACAGAAATGGAATGAGTGAAAATGATAGTCGGTATTTATAGGTAAAAAGGGGGATTATGTCATTAGCAGGTATGAAGAATGTGAGACCTTATTATCTCGAATTCAAATAGTTTTGAATTTGAATTTATCTTGTACACCACTTTAGTTGTAATAATTGAAAAAAGAAACATTTATTTTATCAAATAAAACGTTGCTGTGTAGCTAAATTTTTAAAATATATAAAGATTGTTTTAAAGGAATTTAGAAATTATCATTTCATAGTTAAAAATGTACATATATTCTGCTCTATTCAATCCTTCCTTATATGTCAGGCATATTTATTATTATAAAGCTACATATTACTGCTAATTTTTCTACAAGCTTGTAGCTTTGAACAATTTGCAGTTAATATTATATTATCATTTATTTCATTATTTGTACCTATATTCCGTTTTTATTTTAATTGGCCAACCAGATTTGGGATTTATTTTCTTTGGTTCTTTGATTATTTGGGTGCCCCTACTGTTTGTCATGTAATGACACTTATATATGGATGCCATATTACAATTGATTAATTATTTTACAGAAAAGTGGTAATAACATGCCGAAAGTAATGTTCCGCCACTTAGTTACTCTTTATGATAGGGTAATTAAACACATGGCAACCACGTGGTAAACATAACCTCAAATGTATTTTGAAGGCAAAAGTCAGAATTACAGCCGTAGTATCCAATTAAATATCCAACATTATAAAAAAATCACCAGACCTGGTTGGCCAATAGACAAAAAAAACAAAATATGAATCAGGGTTGTTATAAAACGTTTTTTACATTTTAATTAAAACAAACAGGTTTAATTAACAAAACGTGTTTCTTCTTTTCATTGAAACAGCGTCTAAAACATTAACAATTAAAAACATGTCTAAAATGTGTTTAAAACATGTTTAAATCACGTTTAAAACGGGCATTTTTCATTTGAGTATATATATCCCGATAATTACAGCGTTTTTTTTTAATTTGCGGGAACTCGTTGTTTCAAAGCGGTTAATTTTAGCTTTCAACGAGTGTTTTCCACTCCCAGACTAAGCATGAAGTAAAATTTCGAGTTTAGAAAAGCCTAAGAATTTGGATTGGCCGCGTAGCGAAGCGGAGCGGCCAATCCAAATTAGGCTTTTCTAAACTCGAAATTTTACTTCATGCGCCACGCTTAAAAACACTGATTTATAGTGGAAGTTAAAAAAACACACACATACAACAACAATTATAGGCAACCTAATACGCGTTAGAGTTATTGGGTTGCCTATAATCACTGTTTTAAACAATTTTTTTAGCGCAGAATTTGACTCACGTTTTATTCACATCTACATATTAGATTGCTAAAGCCGTACATTTTAAACTTTACGATAATTCAGTGTTTTATACGTTTGGCGCATGAAGTAAAACTTCAAGTATAGAAAAGCCTAATTTGGATTGGCCGCTCCGCTTCGCTACGCGGCCAATCCAAATTTTCAGGTTTTTCTAAACTCGAAATTTTACTTCATGCTTAGTCTGGGAGTAGAAGACCCTCTTTTAAAGATTCAAATTGAAATCTTTTAAAAAAGCAACGTATGTCGTAAAATTTACAGTATATGCATACGTATACCTAAAAGAAATATTCCCTTTAAAAATCACATTTACACACGGTTGTGACATTTTATTGTAATAAAATGTAATGTAATTTGAAATATATATCTTCAACAATTTAGTTAAAATTTAAAAATGTGAACAAAACATCTTAATAAAGTAGTATAAAATATAATTTAGCAAATTTAAGATAATAAAAAAAAAACGTTTTAAACAATTTTAACGTTTAAAACATGTTTTTGACAAATTTAACGTTTAAAACATGTTTTAAACAAATTTATCCATTAAAACACGTTTTAAACAAATTTGAAATGTAAAACATGTTTAAAACAAAACCGTTTAAAACTCGGCGGCTGTTTTTAAACATGTTTAAAACACTGTTTTAAAACAAAGTGTTTTAAACATAACAGCCCTGGTATGAATACGTTTATAGTTTATTATTTATGTACGATAACATACAAAGAATTGTTTTTATAAGTATACATATTTATTTATTTATTTCTCAACAAATACATCCAGTTACAAGAAAACATTGTATTAATAATAACAATAATCAAAGTAACAATAAAAGCAAAGTAAAAAAAGGATATTTTGTAAAAAAAGTAAAAAATATGGAAAAAAATATAGCATGCATGAAACAACAATTAAATTTAACATTAAAAAGTGGTAAAATAATAATATGGTGCAACCAGATACAAAAAAATAAATTAAAAAAAACCTGATATCCTGATATATACGCAGTATTTGTTCAGGCATTTATTGTTTTTGAAAATCGTTCAATTTGAAGCTTCTAACGAGTGATACCCACTCCTTAATTAAGCGTGAAGTAAAATTTCGAGTTTAGGAAAGCCTGAAAATTTGGTTTTGTCGCGTAGCGAAGCGACCAAACCAAATTTTCAGGCTTTTGTAAACTCGAAATTTTACTTCACGCGCCACGGGTATAAAACACTGAAATATTGTGAAGTGTAAAATAAACTTCGAAGTCAGGTATGCTAAAACAGTATAGTTTGAACTTCAGAGTATTTCAGTATTTATACGCCTGGCGCATGAAATAAAATTTCGAGTTTTACTTCATGCTTAATCAAAGAGTGGAAAACTCTTGTAAGAAGCTTAATTTTTTTTTTCAAAAACAACGAATGCCTGAAAATGTTTAGCGTATGCATCGGGATCTGTATACGTAAAAGCAAGACAATACCTGCATTTTTGTTTTAAGTATACATATCCCGATGCACACGCTGAACATTTTCAGACATTCGTTGTTTTTGAAAAAAAAATCAATTTGAAGCTTCTAACAAGGATTTTCTACTCTTTGATTAAGCATGAAGTAAGACTCGAAATTTTAATTAAATGTATGCTTAAAAGAAAACTTCCCCTTGTGTGCATTGTGTATATATATATACAATATACATTTTATTGTGAAGTAAATTAATAATTAAAAAATAAAATAAGCTTTCCATTGATTATAACCATATATTTCTACCCTCAAAATTGTTTTCGTGGTGTATGCTCAAAATTGGAAAATCAGTTTTCTAACAGTTTTTAAGTTCTAAAATGTTATGTTTACTTTTTTAAAAGAAAATTTATAAAAAAAATATAATAAAATTGAAGTTAAATAGAAGTTTTTTTTCTGTTTTTAATATGAATTTTATTATATATAGAGAGTCATGCTATAACTTATTATATACAGCGTTACCTGACGGTTTTTAAAATAGCACAACTAAATAAATTTTCAAGATATTTTATTAATTTTTTTTTTGTAAACAAAAAGATTGGAAGTTTATAACTTATACAAAAATTTAGAAATAAACCTCAAGTAGCGAAAATAACATCAGGTATATGACGACCTCCGTTTTCGATGCACAGCTAAAGTCAGGTGGTAAAGATAGTCATCATTCCTTGTATGCCTCGAAATTTGGCTCAACTGCGTGATAACATTCAGCGAGAAATTCTTGCGATTCCTCGAGCAACTTTGCAAGGAGTGATGACTAACTTTACCACCGGACTTCACCTGTGCATCGATAACGGAGGTCGTCATTTGCCTGATGTTGTTTTCGCTACTTGAGGTTTTCTTCTAAGTTTTTGTATACGTTATAAACTTCCAATATTCCTGTTTACAAAACATTTTTTTTTAATAAAATATCTTGAACATTGATTGAGTTGTGCTATTTTAAAAACCGTCAAGTAACGCTGCCGGACCCTGTGTATAGAGTCATGATACGACTTTTGTGTACCTATTTATTGCAATATTTTAGTATTATTATTTTTTAACTATATTTGTATTTATGTATTTAGTACTAAATTGTATCTTTATTATGTTGTAAAATGGTATACCCGTAAATAAATAAAATAAATTCTGCTTGTTATTTTATATTTACAAGTTTTTAAAACTCATAGTGTTGATTTTCGTTTATTGTATTTGTTGACATATAATTATTTTAATTGTTATTTATTGTACATTCGTTTAATATTGGTGTAAATGAAAATGCATCATTACAGCGGTTTTTTGTTCAAAAGAATAATTGAAACGCCGAGCGTCCTTTAATTATAAATTGTGGGCGACTCTAATTTTGACCAATCGCTACCGGAGGTATGATTAATAGGAACAGGAAATCCCTGCTGTTTAATTATTTTCACCCCCTGCAACATTAATTTAACGACTGTATTAGCATTGATTGAATTCATTTAGCTTAATCATATTTTATGTATTTTACCCCCCTTTGTTTAAAACTCATTTATAATAAAAAATGTATAATCTGTACGGATTTAGATAAACGAGATTACATAAATTATTCGTTTACATCATATCATAGTAAAAATGCAGGAATTGTGTTATTTTATTTAAGAAAGGGTAATGAAAAAACAAAGTTTGTTAATTTCATATACAGAGAAGATTTTGTTTAAGCAAACATATCCCAATAAGTGAATAACTAGTATTAAGTCTTGTACATAACCTAAACTGTCAACATTTATTATTTAAATTATTTAAAATGTATTTAATTTCTCGAGAGGATTTTAGAAAAAAATAGTGTAAGCATTATAATAAGCTGTTTGTGTGCGCTGTTAGTGCCGTTTTCACAAGGAAATTCTCATTGAAAAATCATTATTTTTGGTAAGCTGCCTGATATAACTGTGTAGTATAAACAGTCAAATTTCTACAGTGAGCTGACTACTGTAGTCCTAGCAATATTGAATTAATTTAATTTGTATTGTCAATTAATACGAATAAATTGACCTCTGTTTGTGGACAAGGTCAATTTGCAAACTAAGAACTCGATATTTTGGCAGTCCTTGGAGCGCACTTATCGCAAATACACCGCGAGCGGCTTGTAAAGATAAGCCTTCGCATTATCTGCTGCAATCAATTATTTCTTGCATTTCGTGTATATTTATATTATTTTGATATTAATTGTGTACTCATTTTTAACTTCTTCCCATTTCCGCGGTCTTCCCTAGTTTTGTTTATTAAAGCCCTCACAATCGGCCGTGTGAGGTGAAGCGAGTATCCTTGTCTTTATATGTTTTTTTTTCTTTTTCTCTTCATTGTTTCTCTGTTATTTTACTATTACTTGGTAAAATTGTTTAAATGTTTTGCATAAAATGTTAAGCAGTTGTTAATCTAACAAATGATAAAACTTACATTAAATGTGATGGCTGTAACCGGATGATTCATGTGACTTGTTCGGAATTAACGCAAGCGGAACTGAAATGTTTAGAATTACGATCTAATTCTAAACGCCGCATAAAATATATTTGCCTTCAATGCGAACAGGGTGTACATCAGATACCTAAATTAATAACAATGATTAACGAATTGAAAGATGAGGTTTTTAAATTAAAAGCAAATACTGCTTCTTCAATACTACCGCCAGTATCAAGTATATCTTCGCTCCGGGAGACTGACAAAATAATACAGGAGATATCTGACAGAAACAGAAGAAAGCATAATCTTATTCTATACGGTGTGCCTGAATCGTCGTCTTGTAAATCGAAAACTGAACAATGCAATGACGATGTTCGTACATTACAAGAAATCCTGCCTGTTCTAGACATTGATCAGGTCAACTTACAACCTATTAGATTAGGCAAATTCGATCCGACCCGTACCCAGAGTACTCGGCCTATCAAAGTGCGACTTACTACGGAATCGGATATATATAAAGCCTTAAAAAGCATAGGAAAGATTAAGCAAATTGATAAATTTAAACGAGTTAATATCTCCAGAGATCAAACGCCAATGCAGAGTGAATTTTATCGAGCAGTTAAAAATGAATTACTACAAAGAACAGCAGCTGGTGAATCTGATATTAAAATTAAACACATTCATGGAATTCCAACAATTATTAAAATAAATCAATCGGAAAACTAAATCACAACGGAAAAACCAGTCTCACAATTTATTATCAAAATACTAGAGGGCTTAGATCAAAAACTCATTTATTTTATACTAACAGCCTGAATTGTGCATTTGATATTATTTCTCTAACGGAGACTTGGCTAAACGATTCTGTTAAATGCTCGGAACTTTTTCATGGCTCCTACAATGTTGTTCGTCAGGATCGGGACCATCAACGAGTTCAACGTTCTACTGGAGGTGGTGTGCTGATCGCATTCTCGGCTAATATTACATTCTATCATATTGATACTACTCATATTAAGAATTTAGTACTATTAATTGATCTCGTTGTTTGTGCATGTAATTTTAAAGTAGTTTTTGAATTTTATTGTATTGTCTTATATATACCACCGGATGTGTCTAGTGATCTATTCGATGTATTTCTTGAAGCATTGGAAGTTGTTATATTAGATAAGCCAGTTTTATTATTTGGCGACTTTAATGCGCCTAATTTTACCATGGATTCCAATGCTGTTACCTGTTCTAAAGTAAACTCTATAAATAACTTCATTAGCATTCTTAAATTATCACAACTTAATGCTGTTGTAAACACCAGTGGTAGACTACTTGACTTGGTTTTGTGTAATTTCAATTTACTTCAGTTTGAATTATGTCATGAAAACTGTCCCCTAGTTCCCGAAGATGGATACCATCCATCTCTATCCAGTACATTAGATATAGCAGTTAGCGTGAAACCTCCGCAGTTCCAGATTAACAATAATAAGTGCTATAACTTCCGCAAGGCTAATTATCTTAATTTATATAATGATTTGATTAATACAGATTGGACATTTATTGAAGCTTTTACGGATGTTAATAACGCAGTTGAAGAATTTTATAATACACTCTATAATAACCTAAATAAATCTGTTCCCGTTTATAACCAACACCAACGTTCTAATCCATTTCCATCATGGTTCTCACAAGAATTCAGGCGAAATATTAAATTGAAACTACTATATCACCGTAAGTGGAAATCCACCAAATCTACATATTACCGGTCTCAGTTTGAAAGAATGCGGTCCTTAACGAAAACACAAATTAAAGAAGCATGTGACCTATACATCTCGAATATTCAATCTAATATTAAAAGTAATCCAAACGAGCTATGGAACTTCATTCGCAAAAAAAATGGCACAGCTAGAATACCTGGTGTAATGCAATGCGATGATCATGTATTCGATAATCCGCAAGCTATTGTTAATGCCTTTGCAGATTCGTTTTCGAAAACATATCTGCCGAAAAGGAATGCTATATATACTGAACAGTTTACTCGCAGGGAGTCCCTTCAGTTATTCACAATTACTGAATCGCAGGTTCTGGATAGTATCTGTAAATTGAACAGTACATGTACATGTGGTGATGATCGTATTCCTAGCTGCCTGATAAAAGATTGTAAATCAGTATTTGACAAACCGTTAACTACAATTTTCAACTTGGCACTTTCTACTAGCGTGTTTTCTGAGAAATGGAAACACGCTATTATTAGCCCAATATTTAAAAAAGGGGATGCTGGTAATATAGACAATTACAGGCCCATAGCTATTTTATCAAATTTTTCGAAAATATTTGAGCAAATACTATTTACAATTATATATAATCATGTAAAAAAATACATATCAAATAATCAACATGGTTTTTTATCGGGTCGCTCAACAGTTACAAATTTAGCAATAATCACACAAACGTTATCCGAGTCCCTAGATTGTCGTGGCCAAACTGATGTAATTTATACAGACTTTTGGCGTGCATTTGACACTTTAGACCATAATATCTTGATTGAAAAATTAAGTATCTTTGGTTTTGCCACCAATCTACTTGAGTTTATATATTCATACTTAAATTATAGGTCTAATTGTGTATTTTTCAATGGATTTAAATCATCGCAATTTATTTCAACATCAGGTGTCCCCCAAGGATCCAATCTAGGGCCTCTATTATTCGTTTTATATATTGACGACTTAATTAGTTCCATGTCTTGTCTAGTTTTAGCATTCGCGGATGATCTTAAAATTTACACTAATGTTAATTGCTCAAATGATTGTCAATTACTTCAGCAAAATATTAATTCAATTTTTAACTGGTGCAATGCGAACAACCTAAAACTAAATACCGACAAATGTTATGTTGTTTCTTTTCACTGCAAACAAAATCCGTATCTTCAGAACTACACAATAAATGGAACAATTCTTGAAAGGAAGTCTGAAGTTAGGGATCTGGGTGTGCTGTTTGATGAACAACTTAGCTTCACTAATCACGTGTACAACATAACCTCGTCGGCAATGAAGATGTTATGCTTCATTATGCGCACTTCTAATAATTTTACAGATATTAACGTCCTGAAATCACTATATAATGCATTTGTTCGCACTAAACTGGAATATGCATCGGTTATATGGTATCCGCTATACATGAATCTGTCTCTTGTAGTCGAACGAGTCCAAAGGCGGTTTTTGAAATGTTTATCATATAAACTCACCGGTATCTATCCACCTCGTAATATTGACTACAATACCCTACTCATGGAAAACAATGTTATGTCACTTATGGACCGCAGAAATTCTTGTAGTGCTATCTGTTTAAAGAAACTAATCAACAATACCCTGGATTGTGATTGGCTCCTGGCTAAGGTTAATTTTTATATTCCGCGTATATCTCTTAAATAATAATTTACTTTTAATGTTATTTCAACATTTTAAGTTAAGGTTAATAGATTTTATTTTTATTTTTCTAATTAGTTTTTGTTTTTCATGCGTATATGTGCGTATATGTGTGTGTTTGTATGCACATACATATAAAATAATTTTCTTTCCTTTTGTATTTTTACTGTTCATTGCAACTTATGCTGTTTTTTTTTTTTAGAATTTATCTACTTAGTATTTATTTAAAACTTAAGGTCAACTGATTTTGCTTTAATTGGATCATTTTTGTTTTACATATATATACTTAATAATTAATTTTCTATATTTTTTGTATTTATAATGATCACTATAATTTATCCTGTTTTTATTTTTGTGAATTTCTCTATTTGGTTTATATTTTATTTACATATATATTTCATAATTGATTTTTCTTTAAATTTTGTATTTATAAAGATCAATGTAATTTGTCCTGTTTTGGTTTTTCCGTTGGACAATAAAGACTATATTATTATTATTATTATTATTATTATTATTATTAATAACGCTATAAATCATAAACCTACATACCTAATCAGTATATTTTGAACTTTAGTTGAAATCAGTGTTTAATACGCGTGGCGCATGAAGTAAAATTTCGAGTTTAGAAAAGCCAGAAAATTTGGTTTGGTCGCGTAGCGCTACGCGCAACGCGACCAAACCAAATTTTAAGGCTTTTCTAAACTCGAAATTTTACTTCATGCTTAGTCTGGGAGTGGAGACATTCGTTCGAAGTAAATCTCAATTAAATAATTTAGCAGAAGAAATACAGTTTCACACATATTCAAAAACAGTGTGACATAACCTCTGAACTACTTGATTAAAATCAAATCAAGTTAGAACGTATAAAAATACAATGTTGCCACTATTATTTCATCAATAGTTCAAAACTAACTAACTAGATTTTATTCCGATAATACGAAATGTTAGTATCGTGTTTGTATGCGTGTAGTAGAGATTAACTAGTTTAATATAAGTAGATATTAACGGCAATTCTATTAATAAGGCTGGAAATGTTTAAACGTTGTGCAGTTGCAGGATTTTTTTTTTTTTAATATGTATTCTAATGAAAACAGAATATACAGTAACATACATTTGTTGCACGGAATAGGGTCAATTACAAGAAATAATCATTATTGAAAATACTCATCCATGTTATAAGGTTCTAAAACTAGTAAGAATTCCTTTAGTGATTGTTTCCAGTTCGAAAACATTGTAGAGCCCCGTACATGTTTGGGGAGGTTGTTATATATTATTATACTATTGTATAATGGACTCTTTTCATAGAATATCAACTTATGATATGGGTAGTTGTATTCGATGCCATGTCTAGTGTTGTGTTGACTAAGGAGTCTATACTCGTCATATAGATGTCTATGTTTCCACATAAACTTCATTGATTCATATATATATACACTCCAGTACAAGTTAGTAGTCCATTTGCCCTGAACACGCTTCTACAGCTTTCAGTATACTTCATCTTGCACATAACTCGAATTGCTCGTTTTTGAGCAATTGAAATTGTTTGAAGGTTACTCCTACTACCCCAGAACATTATGCCGTATTTCATATGGGAGAAAAAATTTGCAAAATAGAAAGTTCGAGTGATGCTCGGATTGGTATACTTTGACAGTACTTGTAGACCGTAACAGGCTTTGTTTAATTTTGCTGAGATATTACTGACATGACTCTTGTAGCTAAGATTCTCATCAATAGTAATACCAAGAAATTTTGAAGTTTGAGTGACTTCGTAGTTTGTACTATTTAAAGAAATGTAGTTCTGAGTTTCTATCTTATTACTAACTTTAAATTTCATACATGTGGTTTTATCTTTATTTAGTAATAACTTGTTATTATAGAACCATGTTTGGAGTTTGTTAAGATGTATGTTGCCGACTGATTCAACGTCCTCGAAATGTTCACCCGTTAATATTATATTAGTATCATCCGCGTAGTTTATAATTTGGCAGCCTACTCCGGAATTGCAATTGATATCATTTAAAAAAACGTTGAATAAAAGGGGACCTAAAATACTGCCTTAGGGAACACCCATGGTATCCATTTGTTACTCTTTTAAAGAGTTTAATTTGAAGGTTAACGAGGGTTTCCTCTACTTTCCTTGAATAAGCATGAAATAAAATTTCGAGTTTAGAAAAGCCGGAAAATTTAGTTTGGTCGCGTAGCGAAGCGAGCGACACTGATTCAAAATACAGGGAGTTTTTCTTTTAAGTACACATGCCTTAATAACTGTAATTTTCAGATTTATTTCTAAAGAGTTCAAATTGAAGTTTTAAACGAGTGTTTACCACTCCCAGATTAAGCATGAAGTAAAATTTCGAGTTTAGAAAAGCCTTAAAATTTGGTTCGGTCGCGTAGCGCGTAGCGCTACGCGACCAAACCAAATTTTCAGGCTTTTCTAAACTCGAAATTTTACTTCATGCGCCACGCGTATAAAACACTGATATCAAATGAGGTTCGAAATATACTAAGTAAAGCAGTATGATAAAAACGTACATCCTGCATTTTACATTAAATCAGTGTTTTGAAAGCGTGGCGCATGAAGTAAAATTTCGAGTTTAGAAAAACCTGAAAATTTGGTTTAGTCGCTTCGCTTCGCTACGCGACCAAACCAAATTTTTAGGTTTTTCTTAACTCGAAATTTTACTTCATGCTTAGTCTGGGAGTGGAAAACACTCGTTTACTGGTTCTGATTAAACTCTTTAAAAGAACATCGAATTCCGTAATATGTACAGCGAATGGATGTACATACTTAAAAGAAAAATGCCCTGCGTAATACTTATATCCTTTTACTTTTTTGTAATATAAGGTTGGCCATCAACACATTATTTAATTTAGAAAGTTAAATACAAGTGGTAAAACAAAGTTAAGTGTTTTAATTAAATTATTTAATCGACATATAAAATATAAAACTTGAGATAAAAGCGACATAAAAACTCGACCTTTTTTCTTAATATTTTGATCATTTGTTAACGAATTCGTTTAATCCTGTTTTTATCACTCACTAAAAATACTTTAAGTAATAACCAGGTGAAAAATAACCAGATTTGACAGAATTTTACAGGATTTTAACAATATATTATATTCGCCTGCGTTCGTTCTCACGACGAGGACAATAAATTCGCCGGGATGCGATGATTAATGCGAGAACTTAAAAAAAAATAAAACATTCGGCGGTGGATCGCTTTGGAGCCCTTCGTGCTGAAGGGGGATAAATAAAAGTTGGAAATTTAACGAGGTCGTAAACACCTCTTGCACGTTTTATTGGGATGCTGCCACACTGAGCATATTTAATGACAACCCGCCTAAATTCTTGTATAATTTATCAAAATAAATTTCATCTTGAAATGAGAAGAACATTTCAAGACAGTTTAATTTTCTTTAGAAATAGCAATAGATTGTTTACACGAAATACTGTTATTAAGTACGTGTTACATTTAATATTGAACATCTAAGTATCGGACACTATACAGAGAATTATTAATGGATTCGACAGCTAACACCATCTATACAGAAAATATTTATTTAAAGTTAACATATCCCGCTAATTACAGCGTTTGGTAAATTCGTAGAAATTCGTTGTTTTTATAAAAACAAATTAAATGTGAAGTTCAAAATATACTCCTTTAGCATATTGTTTTATTAGTATACCTATTTTAAACTTCACTTAACGTCAGTGTTTTATACGCTTAGCGCATGAAATAAAATTTCGAGTTTAGAAAAGCCTACACATTTGGTTTGGTCGCGTAGCGAAGCGATTTGATTTATTCTAAAGTTTGAAAGCAGCTTATTCATCTTTTATTATTATTGCCAAAAGTGAAGTTAAAGAAGTCAAATAAATTTGTAGAATTGGTAAATAAAGCACTAATAACCTTTCCTTACACTTTAATTTGAATTACCAAGTGTACATTTCGGACACAAAGTGACCATTATCAATGGATTAATCTATTGATAGTAGTTACTTTGTGTCCGAAATGTACATTTGGTAATTCAAATAAAAGTGTGAAGAAGGATTAAGGACTAAGGAGGGCAGCTGCAGCCGCGCCCACTTTTTAGGCCTATCGTAGTGCCTCCCTCCTGATGGTCAGACCCATTGCAATTGCCAATATTTGTGCGATGGACCAGTTCCATCCAGGTCCTTCACATTTGGGCTGGGATTCCCTTGACATAGTATCCCTTAGTTTTCACAGAGCCGGACACTCGTGAAGTATGGGCCTTGCTGTCTTATCTTCTTCGTTGCATCTTTAGCATATGTGAAGTGTGAAGAAAGGTTATTGGTGCTTTATTTATCAATTAAATTTGATCTTCACGCAACTCACCCAATCAAATTTAAATATGTAAGATGTTAAAATATGATATCAATTTCATGGGCTTCAGATCAGGTTATGTTTTATTCAATATACATTTCATTATTAAGAAAAAAGATTTTAAACATTTATTACGATTAAAACAAAACCGTTTAAAACACAGCATTTGTTTTCAAACATGTTTGAAACACTGTTTTAAAACAAAGTCAAATCCCCTCCTCGCAAATAGCTATCTATGCCATTGTTTTACGAGACGCTAGGACTGAGCCTAAAAAACTACCTTTATTTCAATACAGACTCTTCCGTTTGGATGGAGTTTTCACGGTGTTAACGTTTGCTTCGCTTTAAAAAATACTCGCGACGGATATAAGCACAATTGTTTAACCGAATTAAGAATAATTTATGTTTACAAACGCGTTTTACGCGGGTTAAACTAGTGAGATCGGCGGAGATGTTGACGCGTTACTTCGTACTTTAACAAAATGGGGTCGACGATGTCATCACCCCCATGGTCAAATGTAAGATAAAGGACGCTGATTTGACTAGCACAGCGCTGTTACTGCATAGCGGCAAAAAATCGAACTAGGCAATTATTTATATTCGTGTTAAGAAAAACACATTTATCACGCTAATCCCGTATTTAATGTACTTAATGAGTGTTAAATGCACCCCATTTATACTGCCCACACAATTAAATATTATAAGATTGTCGTTAACAAATATATTTTTTAAAATTCCGGTAAGCAAGGCCGTAGCCAGGGGTGATATGGGGGTTCAAACCCCTCCAAAATTTTCAAAATGTTAAATTTTTCTATGTAAAAGCAAAAACAATATTTTTACCATAACCCCCCTTCCTCCGAAATTTTTATAACCCCAACCGAAATGTTTTTTGGCTACGGTCTTGGTCACAATGTCGTAAGTATTAGGGGTAGAAGTTGTGAGAATTTAAACATTTCCAGCCTTATTAATAGAATTGCCGTTAATATCTACTTATATTAAACTAGTTAATCTCTACTACACGCATACAAACACGATACTAACATTTCGTATTATCGGAATAAAATATAGTTAGTTAGTTTTGAACTATTGATAAAATAATAGTGGCAACATTGTATTTTTCTGTTTTAACTTCATTGTAATCAAGTAGTTTAGAGGTTATGTCACATTGTTTTTGTGTATGTGTAAAAATGTATTTTTCTGCTAAATTATTTAATTGAGATTTACTTCGAACGAGTGTCTCCACTCCCAGACTAAGCATGAAGTAAAATTTCGAGTTTAGAAAAGCCTTAAAATTTGGTTTGGTCGCGTAGCGCTACGCGCTACGCGACTAAACCAAATTTTCAGGCTTTTCTAAACTCGAAATTTTACTTCATGCGCCACGCGTATAAAACACTGATTTTAACTGAAGTTCAAAATATACTAATTAGGTATGTAGGTTTATGATTTGTAACGTTATTAAATACATTCTAAATAACCCTAGTATGTGGCAATTTAAGTTATGTACAAGACTTAATACTAGTTATTCACTACTAGATGCGTACAATCACGATACTAACATTTTGTGTTAGTAGAACAAAATCAAGTTAGTAAGTTTTGAACTGTATATTGATAAAATAAACGTGGACACATTGCATTTTTATATGTTCTAACCTTATTGTAATTAAGTAATTCAGAGGTAATGTTACACTGTTTTTGTATATGTGTGAAAAAGTATTTTTTCTGCTAAATCATTTGATTTAAATTTACTTCGAACGAGTGTCTCCACTCCCAGACTAAGCATGAAGTAAAATTTCGAGTTTAGAAAAGCCTGAAAATTTGATTTGGTCGCGAAGCGCTACGCGACCAAATCAAATTTTCAGGCTTTTCTAAACTCGAAATTTTACTTCATGCGCCACGCGTATAAAACACTGATTTCAACTAAAGTTCAAAATATACAGATTAAGTATGTAGATTTATGATTTATAGCGTTATTAAATAAATAAATATTGTAAATAACTCTATTTTGTTGACAATTTATGTTATGTACAAGAATTAATGCTGGTTAATCTCTACTAGATGCGTACAATCACAATACTAACATTTCGAATTAATAAAACAAAATGTATTTAGTTAGTTTTGAACTATCTATTGATAAAATAAACGTGGCAACATTGCATTTTCATGTGTTCTAACTTCATTGTAATCAAGTAATTTAGAGGTTATGTTACACTGTTTTAACGCCATTAAATTATTACTTGTACACTACAATAGTAATCTACTAAAAAGTTTTATTAATCCGAAAATGTTAATATCATCCTTAGAACCGTGGTAGTATGCCAAGGCCGTAGCCAAAGGGGGATATGGATGTTCACCCCCCCCCCCCCCGAAATTTTTAAAATGTTAAATGTTTGTATGTAAAAGTGGCCCTGTAAGAGCAAAAACCATATTTTGACTATTAAAACCCCTCCGAAATGTTTATAATCCCCTCTGAAATTTTTTTGTGGCTACGGCCTTGGTGTATGCTAACGTCTTTTAATATAATAAAACTGTGTAAGTTAAAAAAGCTTCAACATAAATATAATTGTGTATGTATCTTTGTACACAACAAAAAAACTAACTAAATCAGTATTTTAACGCGCCTGGCGCATGGAGCAAATATATTTCAATATTTCATTAGAAAAAACAAGTTATCATATTATTCACAAATTCCATTTAATGCACTCTATTCCCAAAACAGTCAAACTGATTTAATTTTTCGATAAATCACGCGATTTATAATTAAAAGGGCTTTTATTTGATGTATAAACATTTTTGAGACTTAAAAATTGTGTCAAGCACAAGCGCTCAAAAATCAATTTTGCGTAGATTACTAATTTCCAGTGATTTTTAAAAATGAATAAATCAAGTGAATTATTTTTTTCTAGGAAAAAAAATTAAATAATTGCTAGCATTGGTAAGAGTGTCTGTAAATTTTTCGCAATTTTTAGAAAAATAAAAAAAATTGAGTAAAAATCTCAAATTTTCCCTACCCTACCCCTTACAAAAATTGCGAAACACAGGAGATTTTTATTTTTTAAGAAACCAGAAAAAAATCACAGATGTTCTCTTTGATGTTAGAAATAGCTTCATTTACTTTTTTTTCTTGTAAAAAAATGTATCTTATTCAAATTTCAGGTTTTATCAATCAATTTTAAACATCAAACAAACCTTTTTTATAACTTCTAGCATCAGCAGTGAATCAAAGAAACATTTTTTTAACTTCTAGCATCCGCAGTAAATCAAGGCAGTAGCCAGGGGGGGATATGGTGGTTCAAACCCCTCGCGAAATTTTCAAAATGTTAAATTTTTGTATGTAAAAGCGGTCCCGCAAAAGCAAAAACGATATTTTTACCATTAAAACTAGAGATGGGTAACTCCTTAGCGAATCGACTCAAAGAGGCAGCTAAGTGAAGTGAGCTGGTGAGCCAAGTGACTCAGTTCAAAATATGTAGCTCTTTTTGAGCCATGACTAATTTGATTCGCCCGCTCTTCTAGAGTGAATGTAGATTCGCAATGCATTAACAGATCTTGATTTTCCATTTGTACACTACTCAATTCATTTCTAAAAACTGAATATTTTTCACGTCAATTTCTATACCTGCGTTATTCGTTTATTTGAATTGAGATTTACCTTATCTTAGTTCACAGATACTACAATTTAAAATATCATAAGCAAACGCCGTTGTTTATTATCTAGTAAACATTACAAGTGCAATTATTCTTTCGTCACCTTTTTTGTAACCAATATTGTAAATTTAATAAGAGGTGTTTGTTATTGTAGTAAGAAAATAGCTATCGTTATATTTTTATCATGTTATTGCAGCATCATCGATTCGAATTACGACGCGTGCGAATGGAGTTAAATAAACATATTGAGTTGGCGAATCGACTCTAAAAGATCCACGGCGACTGTTGAATCCGACTGAGCGGACTGAGCTAGCTCACTCATCGGGATCCAACTCCGCGGTTCGGAGTTGGATCGTGATGATTCACGACGGCTTTCGAATCCAACTGAACTAGTTCGTTTTACGGAGATCTTGAATCCGACTGAGCTATAGCTCACTCATCGGGATCCAACTCCGAGGTTCGGAGTTGGATCGCGATGTGCTAAATGTATCTATGTGTGTTTTTATAGGCGCGCACACGTATTCAATATATTTAAACACACTTGAAGTGTAATTGCACGAAATGAATACGCGTTTACTATAATTATGATTTAATATCCGCTCTTACCATTTTAAATAAATTTAGAATAAATTATTGCAATCATTGTATAACCGAAATAATTGATTACCACCTCGCTCAATTCAATAAGTTGCCGAAACAGATGGATCTCTAAGTCAGAACTCTCGGCGGATCGCTAACTCGTAACTGAGTCATGTAACTCTTTTGAGCTGGCTCACTGAACCAGCTCTTCAAAGTGAGTTAGATCTTTTTAGCCAGCTCACTGAAAAGAGCCATTTCGCCCATCTCTAATTAAAACCCCACCCGAAGTTTTTATAACCCCCTCCGATTTTTTATTTCTGGCTACGGCCTTGCCGGTAAGTATGTGAGAAGAGGGGTCTCGCGACGAGGCCTCTTAATCGAAGGAAAGTGCGTACAAATCCATAACTCATCTATTTAGCAAATTACAGGAGTTCTGGAATAGTTTGTCCCCGAATAATTAATTCATCACCCAACTCCGAAACTATTCGGCCATTCTTTCACTTCTGAAAACAACAGGTCGTGATTGTAATCACGATTGTTATTGTCCAATCTTCTACATCACTGTTGGCAGTGTTACGATGGCGCCTTGTCTGAGTGCACTTGATGAAATATTAATACTGTTTGCTGTTCGGTGTCTTGGCACGGGGAAAGCATTCCTTTGTCGTGATTTCACTGTGGCGGCATTTGCGAATTCACTCCGTTCCGCGCAATTTTGCTCGTGGAATTGCAACTATGAATTCATTACCATTTCGGCATGAATGAGTGTTAATGGCGTATTCAGGTATGCCGAAGCTCGAATTTTGTTTGTGAGGAAAACGGCTTTGTGAATTAAAAAAAGGCCTTTATAATTGTACATTGATTTCAACTCACAAAAATATGTGTTGAATACAAAATGTGAATGTTATGCACTCGCAGTTGCATATTGAAATAGAAGGATTGTGTATTGTGTGCATTCTAAAAAATACCAAAAATTAGAGTTTCATCATGTATCCGCATCAGTGGCGTAGATAGCTTTTGGTAGCGGGGGGGGGATTTGAGTTAGTATTTTGTTTCATAAATTTATTTTTTTAAAGTTATATAAAAGCAAGTACAAAAAATGATGATGTGTCCATCATAGCACGTTCCCAGCTATTTAAACAATTGATGATTGGAATATTAAACGAATTTCACCTGTTAATCGGTTAAAGACTATTTCACATTAAATCAGCATTTTATACGCGTGGCGCATGAAGTAAAATTTCGAGTTTAGAAAAGCCTAATTTGGCTCGATCGCTTCGCTTCGCTACGCGACCGAGCCAAATTTTCAGGCTTTTCTAAACTCTAAATTTTACTTCATGCCTAACCTGGGATTGAAAACACTCGTTACACGATCAATTATAAACTTATTTTTCCGTTTTTCTTATTGTCAAATTTATGACTAAAATACATAGAGTTGATGTTTTAGTCAACTTTTGTCGTATACGATTTTCCTTTCACTTTGACCAATTTTCAATTTGATAACGTTGAAAGCAGAGCTGGGCAGGATTCAAATCATTCAGGATTCCATTCCTGGATTCTAATCCTTTTAGAGGATGCTATAGAGGTATATGAATACTTCAGTAAAAAAGGATTTGTTCAGGAGTGAATAACTTTATTAAATTTGTATTTTTTGTAGCATTGTGTGATTCTTGGAGAAGTCATCTCGAGAGGCACTTGTTAGAAATATGAGCACCTCACGCTGACATCTGGAAGTAACGGGACGCCGGGTTTCGAGATTATTTCCCCGAACCCCTAAATCTGCATTCCGACTGCCAACGCTTCTTTTCTGAACATGCGCTAAATACCGCACCCCCACCTATTTTTAGATTATAAATTTCTGTTTTGTATATTTTTCTCACTTACATTTTTGTCCTCATACTAGAAACACGCGTTTGTAACTCATACTCTTTTATACGTTTTTGTACATTTTGAAACTGTAATACATTATTACTTTTTCGGTGGTTAAATACAACAGTTTTTTTTTTGGAAACTTATTAATTTATTTAAACGCCATTTCTAAAACTACCAGTTGTGTCTCAAAACCAGGAGACAGCATACAACTGGACAAAACAAAATTCGTGATCCGGATTTTTTACATTTTTTTAAGAGGATTTGTATTCGAATCCAGATGATTCAAATACTTGTAAAAAGATTCGAACACTTACAAAAGGATTCAAATTCTTCAGAGGGATTCGAATCGTCAAAAATATTTCCAATTTATCGTGAGGATTTCTGTTAATGCTTATAATTATTTGTTGTTTGTTTTATGAAAAATTATTATAATGTTTATGCTTTAATTAGATTTAATTGAATTTTATCATATTTTTACAAGAAAAATACGGAAATATGAAAAAATATAATTATATTTATCAATAAAAAACGTTTTAACTTTGTTTATAGAACACAATTTAATTTGTGTTGTACAAACAAAGTTAAAACGTTTATTATTGATATATACTCAATGACATTAGAAGCGTAACACCCAGAAGGAGTTATTATTTTAACTTGATTTTTTGCCAGTATGGTAGTCTTACATCAAGAATAATATGATTACATTTTCAAGAAATTTTATTAAAAAACAATCTAAAAAAAATTAATAATGTGTTTGGCGACCCCTTTGCTGTATACACTCCTGTAGACGTGTGGGCATCGACAAAATGAGATGGTCGATGTCTTCTTGAGGCATCTCGTTCCAAGCAACTTGAATTTCATCGATCAACTGTGCTAGAGTCTGTGGAGGATGGTGCAAAGATAATATTCTCCTTCCCATGATATCCCACACATGTTCAATGGGATTTAAATCCAGCGAACGGGGCGGCTACGCCAAAACATTAACACCAGCTTCATTAAGAAAGTTCATAGTTCGACGAGCAATATGTTGTTATCTTGTTGGAAAAAGTACGTTTGGGCGGCCATCTAAATAAGGCAACAAAGTCGGTCGTATGACGTCTTCAACATAACGCGCAGCTGTCATACTGCCTCGAATGAATACAAGAGGTGATCGACTACCATAAGCAATAGCCCCCCAAACCATTACTCCAGCAGTCCTGTGTACATGCCTCTCAATAGCAAACCTAAGATCAGGTCGTTCTCCACGGTAGCGTCGTACCCTTCTACGGACATCGTGCCATTCTGCCTCCCAATGCTGCCGTTCTCTGCACCAGTCCAACCTTTGGCGACAGTGTCTCGCTGTTAATGGAAGCACCAATCTTGGACGGTACGAAATAAGCCCAAAGGATTGAATGCGGCGATATAAGGTTCGCATACTAACGGGCCTACCTTCTTCTCCAATCCATTGATCACCGATTTGACGCGTAGTAGCGAAACGGTCTCGCAGGGCTATTTGTCTTAAGCGCCGATCTTGACGTTCTGTGGTACGCCTTGGTTGACCAATTGGTCTTCTTCTTGCTCCTCTACCTTCTTCTGTCCATACCTGATACACACGTATTACAGTTGCTGCAGTGGAATCAATACGGCGGGCAATTTCGCGATAGGACATACCGACATCTCGATAAGCAACAACTCGACCCCGGTCAAAATCGCTCAAATGGTGACATTGTGGACGTCTTCGGACTCGAGGCATTTTATTTAAGCTTAACACACTCAACGGAAACACGAAAACTAAAAACATCTGTACTAAACAGCTCATATAAATAGTTTTATCAAAAAAGAAAAAGTGAATTTTTTTTTCACAATAAATATAAAAGGCACAAGGTTGAAATTGTTATCAATGTATGCTTTAAATATAATCACTCTGTTGCTAAAATATGAATTCAAAAAAATCATTCCTTCTTGGTGTTACGCTTCTAATGTCATTGAGTATATATTCAATAGTTTGCCTGTCACTTGTGACATATTTCATGACTCATTAGAATCAATTTTGCTCTGTGTTTAATTGTTAACTTAATATGTAACATAAAAGTTAACATTTTATTGTTTAGGCATATCATTTATTTTGTTTATTATTATTTGTTAAGTATCATATTATTCTACTATATTATTGTACATATTGCCTTGTAATTAGGATTTTTCCTGTTGGGTAATAAATAAATATTATTATTATTATTATTATAAATTAACATGTATCACGAAGTAGAAGCCTCCACAATACAAAAATAATTATATTTTTTTTTGTTGAAATTGTATTGGCCGACGTTTCTTAGTATTGACTTTCTTTAATTTGTTTAGAATCACTTCTATGAATTTAATCCATAAAGAAAAATTATAAATTACAAATATTATATTTTTGAATAAAAGTTGGCAGTTTTTTGTCAATTTTGTTCCTTTTTATTGATATTTGACACGTTTTTCTTTGTTGATTATTAATAATTATGACGTCGTATTATTCTTGAGCTTCTAAATAATAATCATCTTTTGTTGATTAAGTTAATTTGAATGATTTTTGAATATTATCGTTTTTTTAAACATTTTAATATAATATAATGTGTCATTGGGCTCGTTCATCAGAGACAACAGTTGGGACTTTACTGCCAACTGTTAGGGAATTATCTGATGACGAACTATTAATCGTGAACATGTTAGAGGAGTGGTCGCCATTTTGCAATCGTGCTATTTAGACCGATTGGTATCGGCGGGTTAAAATTTCAAGCTAGTCAAGGTTATAGAAGTGCGAAATTATTTATTTAATAATGGGCCCGGTTATCAAAATGTTACATTCAACATATTTAGATTTGTTTGTGATGTATGTTGGTATCTAATGAACGGTAATCCGGTAGGTCTATTTTGTACGATTGCTAAAATCCTAAACACATTCACGATAAACAGTCCGGTCATCAGCGAATTTCCCAATAGGTGGCAGTAAACTCCCAACTGTTGTTTGTAATGAACCATTATCTATTATGAAATTATTGAACGTAAGGAATAGTTTAATAACACTTTGTTAGCCTTGCAGCGTGATGGATTTCAAACAAACCGCGTTTCGCTAAACAGGCAAGCACAGCATTTTGCTGCAAACTGTTGCGCGAAGTTGCGCGAAAAAAGTAAACATGCGGTCTGAAATTGATTCGATTGTGAAAGGCCGGATTTTGGGGTATTTACGTGCTGGGAACTCATTTTATATAATTAAAAAGCTACTAAATGAGCAGGGAATCAATGTCAGTGTTGGTGTGATTAGCAAGATCAAAAAAACTAACGGAAACTACACCAAAACTCCAACTAAAAAAAGAACGTTGGATGGAAGTCGCCACTGTCAGAGCGTGATTTGAGATCCCTGAAAAATGACCTGCTCCAAGAAAATCCATTGCCGCTAAGGCGATGAGCCGACAAGTATGGTATTTTTTATGTTCAAGTTTATCGATGGAGGTTAAAATTTGGTCTTAAAAAACTGAAAAAACGACGTGTACATGCAATTAGTCCGAAAGTTGTCGAAAAGCGTTCTAATCGTTCATGGTCGCTTTATCGAAAATTAAACAATGGGAAGTGGCGAAATTACTTTACAAGTGATGAATCGATCTTTACTCTAAATAATGCCAACGGAAAAAGAGACATTCAATATGTAAGGAGTGACTAAAGCCGAAAAGACGTCGCTGTATTGCCTCAAATCTCTCACCCGAAGAGTGTAATGGTTTAGCTCGCAAATAGCGCCCAAGGTATAATTGGACACCAGGAGTCAAAATCAATGCCGGTTACTATCAGGAGTTCATCTTAGCACGATTCAAGATAGATGTCCAGAAAACATTCCCAAAGTTCAACTTTACTTTCCATCAGGACTCTGCACCGGCACATTCGGCTAAAACAACTCAAGAGTGGTTGAAAAGTAATGAAATCAATTACTTAACACCCGAGGAATGGTTGCCGAATAATCCTGACTTGGCTCCACTTGATTTCTGCATCTGGTCTTACCTCAAATCGCAATTGAAACATCGCAAAGGTAACACTGTTCTTGGTTTGAAACGCGGCATAACACAAGAGGTCAAAAGGATGCCGATGGACAAAATTCTCAATCGTTTAGCAGCTTGGCCTAGGCGTGTTCTTAAAGTATACCAGTGTAAGGGTGGTCATATTAAGCTTTAAAAACGAACAAATAAAAATTTTGTGTTGATTTCCGTTCATTCACGCTGCAAGGCTAACAAAGTGTAAAGTACATATTTTTTGCTTGCTTCGGATCATAAGTTGAACTAATTATATTCAGCAATGGAACTAAATTGTCTGTACCATAAAATAAAAAAGGTGCATTATCGATCAATAAATATATAGGATATTATGCAGCTAAAACGAAAACAAACAACACACGAAAACATAATGGCCGGACTATCGGTCATCAGATAGCAACATACATCACAAACAAAATCCAAACATGTTGAATGTTGAACATTTTGTTGAACGAGCCCAATTTCGAAGATTTATGTCATTTTTAGTTTATTTTATCAATTAGTGTTTGTTAATTTTTGTTAGCATTGACAAAACTTATTGCTATCATTATTTATTTTAAATGTTGACAACTTTCATTATTATTCCCATTATAAATTATATAAATTTAGGCAATAACGATTTCTATAAATATTCTCGAATTTTATTGACCTTAAGAGTTCTCAAGATTTCTATAATTTTATTGTTGACAGAATTAGTATTTTTTTCATGATTTCTTATTTTAACTTACTTCAACAATATTGATTATATTTTACAATTTTTGTTATGATTCTTGTTAATCGTTATCAATTTTGATATTTTTTATAATTCCTTTATATTATGTTCTTTTTGACGATTTATTTAAAAAAACTTTTTACTGTTCAATTAGTTTTTAGGAATTCGTTGTATTTAAAAATCGTTCATTGAAGTTTCGAACGAGTGTTTCCACTCCCAGATTAAGCATGAAGTAAAATTTCGAGTTTAGAAAAGCTTTAAAATTTGGTTTGGTCGCGTAGCGCGTAGCGCTACGCGACCAAACCAAATTTTCAGGCTTTTCTAAACTCGAAATTTTACTTCATGCGCCACGCATAAAAAACACTAATTAATGGCCCTAATTAGTCACCTCAAGACCAAAATCTAACTATTTTAGTCATTCTTAATCATGGCAAAGCTAAAATATTCAGATTTATTTGTTTCAATTTTAGTACAAAGTATATTAATTTCTGTTAAATTTATCAAAATCTGACGTTTTCTTAATAATCTCATATCATTAAAAAATAAACTGTATTTTTAATATGTTTTCTTAAATTGATAATATTTTATTCAATTTTGATATAGATATTAATGGATTTCGATAGCTAATGCCATCTAATGCTCCATAGTGGCATCGTTAATGACACGATTGCACAAAGTGCATATACAGGTCACTGTTTCGTCCACGAACGAGCTAAACTCTGTTTGTGAAACCAGAAAGGGTCGGGACCACACTGAAGAGGACCTTGAAGTCCGAAACGCGTCTGTGAGTATCTGGTGCCGGAATACTGAACACAAATTTAATTTTGATATAGATGCTCAAGTTTTGTTAAAAATGGATCTCTTTTCAACTTTGATACAAAATTTACTCATTTCCTACAATACTTCTTGATTTTAACAAAATCTGACGTGTCTTTGTTAGTCTCAGATTAGAAAAAGATAAACTGCAGTTTTCAATAAATTCAGTTAAATTCGTCAAGTGTTTGTCTCAAAGTTGACAAACACTTGACGAATTTAACTGAATTTATTGAAAACTGCAGTTTATCTTCTTCAAATCTTTCTAATCTAATCAGTATTTGAAATTTTGTAAAAAAAAATGGTCGATTCAATTTTGTTTTAACTTTAGTACAAACTGTATTCATTCCCTTATTATCCCTGTTGATATTTAAAAAATCCGACATTTTATTGCGAATATCAAATCTAAAAAAGAAAAATTGCACGTTTTAATATTTTCAGATAAATTGATAAAACTTTATTTAACTTTGGGCCTCTGTAGCTTTTTTAAATGTCGAATTATTGTTAAATACGCCACTAATTGGCAAAAGACTTGGTTAAAAAATTATTATATTTTTAATAAGCATATAATTTGTGTAAATCGATTAAATTCATATAGGTGAATTTAAACAAATCGTCAAAATTAATAAAAATAGTTAAAGAATATTTTATTATGAATATTCTATACTACTCTAATAATTAGATAAAATCGTCAAAATAACAAACATTACCAAATAAGTCAAAATGTTCTAAATTAACATATCTAAAAATGTACAATTTCAACAAAAACAGATATTTAATAAATTATATCTTTTTTTGTTGAAATTGTACATGTTTAGAAATGTTAATTTAGAACATTTTTCCAATTAATGTACATTTTTCGTAAAATATAATTAGTCAAATTCATTGGCATCCAAACAAAACGAGAAATAATAATAATAATAATGTTTATTCGTGCTAAGACTTACAGGTTTACACACGTCAGTAAATATATGAGAAGGAATACCTAAACTAGATATAAATTGCAGTATTGCAAACTTAAAATCTATTAATGAGTAAGATAAACTAAGTATATATATATATATATATATATATATATATATATATATATATATATATATATATATATATATATATATATATATGGGCCATTAAACAACTATAAAGTAAAGTGCAAGTAAAATAAAATAAGATCAGTGTATATATAAATAAAATACGGATCACTGTTAAACAGACCGGAAAACATTTCAAAATTTAGGTGGTCCATCAGACTAGACTAACGGCTTAAATATCTTATTTATGATTAAATACATTCATTAAAACTAGAAAATAGGTGTACAAGTAAAGTAGAATAAAATCAGTGTATATATAAATAACACAAAATCACACAAAATCACACAAAATCACAAATCCACCAGACAAGCACAGACATTTTAAAAAAGAGGCGGCCCATCAGGCTAGATAATTAATGGCTTAGAATAAAACTTTAAGCATTGATCACATAAAATAGGGTACACGTTGCAATCCAAGATCGGAAAAGTTGTTTGAGATACAATCATCAATTGAAAAAAATGCTTTATTTGTTAAGTAATTTTTAAGAATATTGGGGAGAGATTTCACTGTCTGTGGCAGGATGTTAAATAACTGGCCCATAAAATCTTGAGCTGTTCTGGCACCTAGATAGTCTTGATTTTAGGGGACAAATTTGATCACGACTTCTGGTATTGTGTCCATGAATTTCGTTATGTGTGACATAATTATCTGCATTTTTATGAACATGCAGTAGACATTCTAAAACGAACAGGCCTGGCAATGTAAGGATTTTCAGGCTTTGAAAGTGGTTCTTGCATTCATCTCTATATCCTATACCCGCTAGGATACGGACTGCTTTAAGAAACAAAAAATGTTATCATAAACATTGCCAAAATCTTCAAAATCTATTTTTATATTACTAGGTGATTCCTTATCGACTAATTAAGGTTTTTTTTTTATATTTGAACTAAAAGTTATACCTATAATTGTTTTTTTTTAATTAATAGGCGAGTGTTTCTACTCCCAGATTAAGCAGGAAGTAAAATTTCTAGTTTAGAAAAGCCTGAACGTTTGGCTTCAGGCTTTTCTAAACTTGAAATTTTACATCATGCGCCACGCGTATTATATACGCGTGGCGCATGATGTAAAATTTCAAGTTTAGAAAAGCCTGAAGCCAAACGTTCAGGCTTTTCTAAACTAGAAAAATTAGAATAACACGGAATCAGATAGTTAATCTGTTATGAAAAATGTTCAGTGTTAATTATAAATAATTATATTTTGTACCTTTTTATTAATAAAAACTTGTAGCGATATTAAAAACGTGAATGGTTGCAAAAAATTTAATTTATGTTTAAAGGATTTGTATCCGTGATTTAAAAAGCAGGAGTTGAATCTTTGGATCGAATCATATTTTTCTCTTATGAATCCTTTATTCGAGTATTCGTGAGTCAAATCATATTAGGTCATTAGGATTCGTGGTTCGAATCCTTTTTTAGCATTCGTCCAAGCTCTCATAGAAACCTATGTTAGAAAATAAATCAAAACATTAATAATTGACATTTCTTAAAATTTAATTAAACCAAGATTACAAATGCTTTATTCGAGTATTCGTGATTCGAATCATAGTAGGTCATTAGAATTTGTGGTTAGAATCCTTTTTTTCAGGATTCGTTTAAGCTCGGGTGGAAACCTATGTTAAAAAATAAAATGAAACAATAATAAATGACATTTCTTAAGATTTAATTAAGCCAAGTTTGACATACATATTTTGTTTGTAATATTCTTACAAGCTAAAAACTTTATCGTGTCGTTTTGGTTTGGATTTAAATAGTTACACATACAAATAGTTCTCTATAAAAACAAAAATATTCTAATCTTTTGAGATATAAATAACACAAACTGACAGAATTGTCAAAATTGTTTTCTAACCAAATGTTCAAAATCGTCTATACACGGTTCCATTTGTTTCTGAATCTCGCCTAGCCATGCTTTCGTGTTGTTATGTTGCAGTATCAACATTTACATTTTTTATTAATTGGCACTCCTGATTCCTTATTTTAACAGTGTTGCAATAATTTATGATATCATAAGTAATCCTCTTTTTAATTTTCAAGAAGTTTATTGTTAATCTTGCAACAATTATTTCGCCACGCGGTCGCTTCTTCGAGCATTTTATTATTAAATCAAATTAATCTAGTGTTGCAATGCTGTGTCAATGTCAAAGTGAAAAATAATTTCAGGCACATATTAAATATTAACATGCCAAAGATTATCTCTGAATCAAAAAGGTTACAAATTCTGAAATCCTACAAACATTTTAGGCAAAGTAATCCAAATCTACAGCATCACAATATTATTACGATTTTAATAGATATTTTTGGGGTATGTCTAGTATTTTAATTATCATATATATTTAATTAAAGATAATTACGTTTCAGGTAGGGAGATCTTCATTATAATTAATTTTACGACAAAGACCTGAGGAATTGAATTCATTATATTTGTTATATACAATATTATTGCTGTGTTTATATGTACAAAAACCAAGTAGTAAATTTTGTTAATCTTAAAACTGCATATTATTATCCTTTTATATCTGAAAATTTGTAAAACAGGCAACAGTGTAAGATCACAATAGTCAGAAATTATAACCTTAAAATCGAACATCTGACAGTGACATTTAAAAACCCTGATTTAAAACACAACCAGCCCCATTTACAATACTTAAACTGTCACTTTTCCATAGCTAGGCGAGATCCAGAAACAAATGGAATATTTATTTGCATTATTTCTGTTAAACAGGGGATTTTTTTATTAAACACGTTGAACTGGTTTATTTTTGAATTTTAGTTCAAAGTGACATTAGAACAATAGGAATTGTCAATCTTGACTAGAGCTCAGCTTAAATTTAAGTTCAGTATTTTTCGAGTAGCTGGGCCTAAATATGCATATTTTGATAATTTACAAAAATAATTCGTTGTTTTTATACAAGCGGCCAAGTTTAGGCTTCTAACAATTTTCGCTGCTTGATTAATCCATTTTATATTTAGTCTATCTCAAAAAGCAAGGATATGGGAATATCGGGTTAGGGATGAAATGATTTTGGTAATTTGACTTAGGCGTATGCCATTCGGTCACGAGAAAGTTTTGCGAGGGTGACTACATTTAAATTTCCTCCGCTGCTTTAAATCCTGTTATAAACTATATCAATCAGTCAACAAGTTTGGAGTTACATTTTATCGTCTTATTGAATTAACAAGTTCAAATAAACATGTCTAATTTATTGAAAAATGGATATTTACATTTAAAAAATTTATTGGTTTGTAAATTATATTGGTTTTGTTTAACTTATATGTATTTTATTTTCTACTAGTTTTGGCTTAATGCCATTATCAAGTAAAATAAAAATACATAAAAGTAAAACAAAACCAAGTGAATTTAATTTACAAACCAATATATTTTTGAAAATGTTTTACGAAGTGATTAATGAGAAAAAATGTTCGATATTTCCATTTCATTCAATTCAGAAGACTTAAACAAATCGATTTTAATGCCTTTTGAACGAAAACGAATAATGAGATACTCTTCATTTCAAAATAAAATATACTCAAGATTTTAGCACTGCATCGTCGATTAATGCACGCTAATTAATTTTTTAATTAAATGTAAAGCCAGACAAACAATTTCACATTTCACGGCAGAATCTATTCGCTCGATAAGCAGAGGAATAACTGCTCTAATTAATTAATCAGAAAAAAAAAATGTAATGCACGCTAAATTAATATGCGTTTGATTATAAATTATTCACGAAGTGGTAAATTAGCAAGTGGAAGGAGAAAGAAGAGCCGAAATGTTTACTATAAATAGCTGCTCTTTCGCAATGGAAATCATTCTCAGCTTCGTTGGTTACAAGAATTAGTTAGTCCAACATGGGAGTATTGGTAAGTAAGAATTACTAAATATAATATTATTACCTAATTATATCTATAAATAAATAATTAAAATATTTAAGAAATAAAAAACGAGAACAACTTTAAATTTGAAAATAATCCCAATTAGAAGATATTTTTTAACCCGATCGATGTAAACATTTAATTCTTTTCATCTGTTAAGCAATTTCTAATTTTTAGTCAGAATTTTTAATAAAAAGATTCACGATTATTACATGTTGGTTAATCTTTTTAAGATATCGATTTTTTTTATAAATTCAATACATCAAAAATATATTTATTGTTGTAGCAAATATTTTTTATGTTGATAAATAATTTATTAATACTGATTTATTTGATATTTTAGGCAAAAGCGAGTTTGCTTGCGTTGATAGTCTTTGCAACTGACGGCTACAGAATAACTGATAACACATATCCAGGATTCACCCAATATGCTGCACAGGACGTCAAGGCACAAAGCGCCTTAGCATCCGATATGAAAGATGATCCTCACGCTGACTTTTTCCAAAAATTCTTCGAGGAAACGGAAGAACCGAAAATTCAATCAAAATCCGATCTCATCGAAGACACGAAAACCTCCTCATCACTGATCAACCAGAAAATAGCAAGAAGTTACGATTACGAAGACGATCACCACGCGTCAGAGGATCATTCGGAAGTTCATTACCACAAGCACAAGCACGTCCATAAACACAAGCACCACCAAGACCACAAACACAAGCACGAACAAGAACACAAACACTTGCACAAAGACGAACATCACCACGACCACGAGCACAAACAGGAACACAAACACGAACACCACGACAAACATAAACACGGCCACGAACACCACCAACAACACAAGCACGACCATCATGCCGCACACAAACACGGCCACGAACACAAGCATGCTCATCATCAGGAACACAAACACGCCCATCATCAAGAGCATAAACATGAACACGGGCATAAGCACGAACATGGGCATAAACATGATCATCATCAAGAACATAAGCATGATCACCATCATGGGCACATGCATGACCATCATCAGGATCATAAGCACGATCACCACCACGGGCATAAACATGATCATCACCATGGACACAAGCATGAGCATAAACAGGAGCATAAACATGAGCATAAACACGGCCATAATCACGGTCATAAACATGAACACAAACATGGCCATAAGCATTCTAAGCATGGATAATTTTCTTGTTAGTTGTTTGTTATGTTGTTTTTATTGAGTTTTTGTTAAATAAATTTGAAAAAATTATTATTAAGTTCGTTTATATCAACAAATAACAATTCTTGATAATACTCCATTACTAAAATCCTTTAGAGCAGTGGTTCCCAACGTGGCCTTGGTTTGACCAAAGGCAAACTTGGGGTGCCTTAGAGATCAACCAATTTAAAAAAAAAATAAAATGTTTTCATTTCATATTAAAAAAAAATAGTGTCCATCATAGCACTGTCCTCGTTATAGATATGATGATTTTAATATTAACAATATGGAAAAGTTTTTCAAACTAAATTTGTTCTACTTTTATTATTATTATCACATTTACAAAATATTAACAAAATAAATATTTTTTGCATTTTTTCGCTATATCCTAGTAAATATCTATCATATCTCAGAAGTATATATTTTCAACTTTACTTTAAATCAGTGGTTTATACGCGTGGCGCATGGAGTAAAATTTCGAGTTTAGAAAAGCCCCGTGAAAATTTGTCTCGGGTCGCTGCGCGACTCTCGAAAAATTTTCTATGCGGGGCTTTTGTAAACTCGAAATTTTACTTCATGCTTAATCTGGGAGTGGAAAACACTCGTTAGTTTAAAATATGCAACTACTATCAAAATGTGTGTAGAAAGTGTCATAAAGATAAACAATAACATGACCATCAAATAATATATTACACATTATAGTGGTCTCAAATTGACAATAGTCTTAACGTTGGCTGACGACGATTTGTGCCAAGTTTGATATATTAGACTAAATGTAATTTCAAGTTGACAGGATAGACTAATGTCGGCTGACGGCAACTTATGTTAAGTTGACACAATGGACTAAACACTGATTACCGTCGTCTTAAGTCAAGTTGACACGATAAACTAATGTCAGTCAATATAGTGTCTTACAATCATAAAGTCACAATAGTGAAATTACAGTCATAAAGTCACAATAGTGAAATTAGAGTCGATATAGTGATTAAATGACAAAATCATATCATATTCAAAAGACAGTACACCAAGTGACTTACAGTCATATCGCAATAGTGAAATTAATAACAAAATCCAGCCAACCTAGTGACTTACAGTCATAATATCACAATAATCAAAATACAGTGTTGATAAAGACATAATATGACAAAATCCTAGCATAGTCAAAAGATAGTCAACCAAGCGACTTACAGTTATAATGTCTCAGTAATAAAAATACGATATTTTATGATAACATCCTAGCGTAGACAAAAGTTAAAAGACAGCTAACCATGTCACAATAAAAAAAAAACAATCAATAGAAACATTTAATGATAGAATCCAATCATAGTAAAAAAATCAATCAAGTGACTTACAGTCATAATGTCACAATAGTCAAAATACAGTCGATAACGATATGATATGACAAAATTCTATGAGAGCCTAAGTCAGCCAACCAATTGACTTACAATGAAAATGTAACAAACAGGGCTTCGAACCGGAACTGATCCGAAACTGTAATCCGGAAAAACACGTTTTATTGGTTAATCTCGGTTCGGTCATAACTTTTTTAAAAAAATATTATACTTCATGAAATAAAAAGTAAACAATTGAAAAATAATGCAGCCTTGGTCTGATATTTGTTTCATTTGTTTACAATAAGAATCTGAGCTGAAATTTCGAGTTAAAATCGATCAATGTTTTTGTCAATCACTTCATTTATTGATCAAATTTGATCGTAGAAAGAATGCATCATAGCTTTATTCAGAAACAAAAAATGTTCATAAAACAAAAGGAAAACAACAGGTGAAGAACAAGGCCTTTGTAAAATCTAAGTTTTAGTGGTTTGAAGCCTAAGCAAAAGCTTAGAATTTAAGTCAAAATCGTATATTAATTGAATTTATTAGTTTAAGGAATTCGTCATAACTTTTTTCAGAAATACATTATTTTTATGAAATAATAAAAAAGAACGATGATTTTATATAATCTAAATTTTAATTGTTTAAAACTTAAGCAAAAGTTTACATTTTTAATCAAAGTCAATTAATATTTGAAATTGTTACTTCGAAATTCATGAAATTCGTTTATTAGACTTTTCTCATAAATATAAAAATAATATTTATTACCCAATAAGATCCATTTATTAAATAATACATATAAAGAGAACAATATTACCAAAACTTAAGATCACGTGATATAACCTTATGTTTATATAAAGAAAATAAATTGAAAATTTAGAAATAATAATAATAAAATAATGAAGACAAAATAATGAAGACAAATACAAATCAACAGTTAATAAATTCATCTTGTATATAATCTAAGCTTCAATTGATTAAAACAATAAAAACCTTAGATTTTTAGTCAAAATAGATAAATATTTTAAATTGTTGCTTCTAAATTTAAGAAATAAAAAAAAGATAAAGAAGGAGTCTTTTATGTAATCTAAGAGTCAATTGTTTACAACTCAATCGGAAGCTAAAATTGAAATAATTCTTATTAATATTTTTGGAAGTTTGAACTTAATTAGAGAATTTTGATGAAAACGCGATACTTTTAAAATTAGGACTTTCTATAAAGATTTGTAAAACATATAATGTGTTGTCGAAATAACACGAACATTGTTTTTTAATTTATTTATTTAGTCAACGGAGTCCATTTGAAAAATACATGATATAGTACAACTAAAAATATAAAATTACACGTTAAAACATAAATAAAACTATAAATATAAAAAACAATTAAAGATTACGAGGCATGCATGATCACAGGTTAATAGTATATTACGTAACGAGAGTGGTATGCAGCATATTACATATGAGCGGACATGTTGCGCACGAGCCGCGCAGCAGCAAGTGCAGTATTCCGCGAGTATGTAATTGCTATACCACTCGAGAAACGTACGATACTTTACATACGCCCTAACAAAATGAACAATGAGCATGAAAGAACAACTTATTTATTATAATAATTTTTAATAGTACCATGACAATGATGAAAACTAAATTACTACTTGATCAATATACAGGGAATTTTTCTTTTAGGTAAACATATGTATAAAGCTGTACATTTTCCGACGTTCTTTAATGTACAGGGAGTTTTTCTTTAAAGTATATGTATTCAAAATTCAACTTTTTTTTTTAATCTTTAGTTGTTCGTTGTTTTTTTTAAGTGTTCAATTTGAAGCTTTAAACGAGTGGTTTCCACTCCCAGACTAAGCATGAAGTAAATTTCGAGTTTAGAAAAGCCCTGTGACAAATTTTCTGGGCTTTTCTAAACTCGAAATTTTACTTCATGCGCCAAGCGTATAAAACGGTGATTTTAAGTGAGGTTCAAATATACATAAACCTCCCAATATTTTAGTGTTTTATACGCGTGGCGCATGAAGTAAAATTTTGAGTTTAGAAAAGCCCAGAAAATTTGTCTCGGGTCGTTGCGCGTCCCTAGACAAATTTTCACTGGGCTTTTCTAAACTCGAAATTTTACTTCATGCTTAGTCTGGGAGTGGAAAAACTCGTTTAAAGCTTCAAATTGAATTCTTAAAAAAAAAACAACGAATAACTAAAGATTTAAAGAAAATAAGTTGAATTAGGAATACTTATGGTTTATTGAAAAACTCCCTGTACATCAAAGAAATGTCATTTGGTTGTGCGGTAGGCAATCAGCTGTTCAGCGGTCAGCACGTAATGTACTTGTCAAAGCTATTACAATATAGGAAATCCCATGTAAATTTTGAAATGTTTAAATATTGGCTCCCCTATTTATTTTAGAGACAAAATGTATTTAACTTTTTGGTAGAGGGAAAAATTCTAAATTTATTATTGTTTACAACCTAGACGTTTCTCTAAGTAAGAATAATTAAGAAAAATTAATGTCATTTATTTACCTGTTTATAGATATAGTTTGTCATGTAAAATAAAAACAAACCCAAGAGCAGGAGCTCTACTCACCAATCCACAGGATCCTCTGTAAATAAATAAAGTTATTATAATTATCATTGTCTTATGTTTGTTATTACTTTAATTACTTTTAAATAGCAAATAATTTCTCGCTACAATTGTTGGATCGCACTGTGGCTTCTTGAGGTAAAGAATAAAGATTTCAATAATGTACAAAGCTATAGTGTGACGAGCAATCAATACATTATTATTTGAAAGTACTTAAGGGATTTATATAAAGTGAAGATGCACTTTTAATTTTTGTCTGCCCCAACACTCAATTTGTTGATTAATCACAGGTTAATTTCAAAATTTCAGTTTTATTTTATAAATCCACACTGTTGCAAAACTCGTAGATATGAAATCTCGATTTTAATTAGAATTATATAATCAAAACATTTCTGGTTTCACAAACAGAGTTTAGCTCGTTCGTGGATGAAACAGTGACCTGTATATGCACTTTGTGCATTCGTGTCACTGACGATGCCACTATGGAGCATTAGATGGCGTTAGCTATCGAAATCCATTAAAACATTTCTGTTTCAATCCTCAGTCGGAGATTAAACTCCGCCTGTGTATGAATATCATAATGGATTTTAGTAATGAAGGATTATCTAGGAATCTTATTTGTTGATACAAACTATCTTCATTATGATTTTTTTAAATTTATTAAACAAAAACTCAACAAAAACTACATAACAAACAACAACTAACAAATACATCAATGCTTGGAATGCTTATGACCATGTTTGTGTTCATGTTTATGTCCGTGCTTATGACCATGCTTATGCTCGTGCTTGTGCTCCTGTTTATGCTCATGTTTGTGTCCATGGTGATGATCATGTTTATGCCCGTGGTGGTGATCGTGTTTATGATCCTGATGATGGTCATGCATGTGCCCATGATGATGATCATGCTTATGCTCTTGAAGATGATCGTGCTTGTGCCCATGTTCGTGCTTATGCCCGTGTTCATGTTTATGCTCTTGATGATGTGCATGTTTATGTTTCTGATGATGACCGTGCTTGTGTTCGTGGCCGTGTTTGTGTTCGGCATGATGGTCGTGTTTGTGGTCTTGGTGGTGTTTGTGGCCGTGTTTATGTTTGTCGTGATGTTCGTGTTTGTGTTCCTGCTTGTGCTTGTGGTCGTGGTGGTGTTCGTCTTTGTGCGAGTGCTTGTGTTCTTGTTCATGCTTATGTTTGTGGTCTTGGTGGTGTTTGTGTTTGTGGACGTGCTTGTGTTTATGGTAATGAACTTCTGAATGATCCTCTGACGCGTGGTGTTCGTCTTCGTAATCGTAACTCCTTGCTATTTTCTGGTTGTTCAGTGATGAGGAGGTTTCTGTGTCTTCGATGAGATCGGATTTTGATTGAATTTTCGGTTCTACCGTTTCTTCGAAGAATTTTTGGATAAACTCATCGTGAGGGTCATTCTGGATATCGGATGCTAGGGCGCTTTGTGCCTTGACGTCCCGTGCAGCATATTGGGTGAATCCTGGATATGTGTTATCAGTTATTCTGTAGCCGTCAGTTGCAAAGACGATCAACGCAAGCAAACTCGCTTTTGCCTAAAATAAAATATAAAACCGTGTTACTAATTATGTATTTATTAACATAAATACTATATTTTCTACAAGAATTAGTACATTGGAAATATATGGTTGAAGTGAACAAAGTTTAAAAACTTAACAAATAAAGGGATGATTGGTTAGTTGTGAGATGGGCTTTGCTTTTAAAAACACTATCAAACTCAATATTTTGCGAATTTAAAAGGTATAATCTGTAGTACACCTAATAACACAATTATTGGTTTAAGCAATTCATTAGAATTATAACGGTGATGATTTTATGATGCTTATTAGAAAGTTGCAATTTTTGAGCTTACAAAAGTTGGTGGGAAGTTGTGATATGACTAAAAATATAAGATAATTACACTATTTGATAATTATTCTTTACTTAAGTTGTAAAAAATAAAAATTAAGCTAATTTTGATGAAAAAAAAAATCAAAAAACAAAGCCTGTATAATGATTATACTTAAATACTAAAATTTTTAAAAAATATGATATACCGGGAGTTTTTCTTTTAAGTATACATATTCTGATATACTGTATACGCTGAATATCTTCAGATATTCGTTATTTTTTTAAAGAGTTGAATTTAAAGCTTTAAACGAGTGTTTTCCACTCCCAGATAAGCATCAAGTAAAATTTCGAGTTTAGGAAAGCCTGAAAATTTGGTTTGATCGCGTAGCGCGTAGCGCTACGCGATCAAACGAAATTTTCAGGCTTGTCTAAACTCGAAATTTTACTTCATGCGCCACGCGTATAAATCACTGACTTCAGGTGAAGATCAAAATATACTACTAAAGCAGTATGCTAAAGACGTATATTTTGAACTTTACAATAATCCAATGTTTTATACGCGTGGCGCATGAAGTAAAATTTCGAGTTTAGAAAAGCCTGAAAATTTGGTTTGGCCGCTCCGCTTCGCGGAGCGACCAAACCAAATTTTCAGGCTTTTCTAAACTCGAAATTTTACTTCATGCTTAATCTGGGAGTGGAAAACACACGTTTTAAGCTTCAATTTGAATTCTAAAAAAAAAACAGCGAAAGTATACTTAAAAGAAAAATTTCCTGTATCTATAAAATTGCATGAAACATTCAAATAATGCATGCATAATGCTAAATACGCACGAAGTATTCCAACTCAGGTTAGTCAAAAATGACACAAGTCCCCAAAAATGTTGTCTCAACACCCCATATCCTACATTAAGCTAAATGGTCGCATACTCATCGAATATTGATCTTTAACTCCTTTTGTGTGTTGCAAAGTCATTAACCGATAATGATTTTGTAATATGTACCTTTGTAATCAGCTTTATAAAGTAAGTAAAAATACTGTAAATACTAATGGCTGAAAAAACTGTTTACACAAAATTGAAAATCAAAATGTAAAAAGACGCTTAGAATGCACTTTGAGATAACGAGTGCTTATGCAAAACTAAGATCATACCGAGCAAAGAAACTGATACTTATTGAAACATTCAAAACTTATCTAATATAAAAGATTTTGACGTATCTCACAACTCCCCATATCCCACAATTCCCCACTCTTCCCTACTAAGTAACAAATAATTTTAGTCTATATTTAACACTATATACAATTATTAAACATTCTTAATAAAAATAAGAAATTGTTTAATAGACGGAAAAAGCTTTTAGATATTTTTGTTTTAAATATTATCTTTCACCTAATTTTTTTTTATAATTATTTATTTGTAGATATAATTAAATAATAATATTATTATTTGTACTTTTTACTTACCAATACTCCCATGTTGGACTAACTAATCCTTGTAACCAACGAAGCTGAGAATGGTTTGCATTGCGAAAGAGCAGCAATTTATAGTAAAAATTTCGGCCCTTCTTTCTCCCTCCACTTGCTAATTAACTACTTCGCAAATAATTAATAATGTATGAAACGCATACTCTTTTAGCGTGCATTACATTTTTTCTGATTAATTAATTGGTGCAGTTATTGCAGAAATGCTAAATGAAAATTGTTTAAGATTAATTAGATATGTTAAACGATTTTATATTTTACGGTAAGAAAATATTTGTAGGAAAATACAGAATGCCCTACGTTGGGAACCACTGTCCTAGTGGGTATGAATACTGAAATAAATAAATTAAAGTAGGTACGGGGTTTATGAAAAAAGATAATACATGAATAAAACTAAAATAACTTTAGCATAAAAAGAACAATTAAATAAATAACGAAAAAAGCACCAATCGTATATTTTTTCCGAACAGATTACAAACACGAAATACCCGCACCGATAAATAAAACTCACCTCCATGTACCACCGAGCAAATGGAATTTATCGCTCTGCCGCTAAACACGAAACGCAAAAATTTCCAATCGGATTCCGCTTCTTAAAAAGCGTTTTACAATTACAATTAGGCTATAAATTCGTGTATTTCCGCGCGGTGTCATTAGAGCGTCGCAAACAAACCGTAGATGTTCATTAAACATTGATTATTAGGAAATTTATGTGCACGCTCGGGAAATCTGCTCTAATTGGAATCGCATCAATTTTCCAAAACTTCCATACATCCCGGAGACTCTGCATAACAAATGTTCAATCAGGGATATTGCCTCTGGATTTATGAAACGACTTAATTACATGCGGTTCAGACACCGCTGCGATACGGTTGAAATGATAATGTTATGTTAATGAACTTGATATGATGTTGTTTAGTAGGAATAGTGTTGATGTTCCATATTCAAATTTTGATAATATTTTAACTAATCAATTTTGTTGATATTCTTTTCGTATAGGTAGTTATAAATTTAATTGTAGTTATTTCTTTTAGTTCACTTTTTATTTTAATAATTCTATAGAGCGAATAGGTTTTTTTTTAAGTATATGTATCCCGATGTACGAGTATATGCTGTATATTTTCAAACATGTGTCATTTTTATAATAGCTTCAATTTGAAGCTTCTAACAAGTTTTCCCACTCCTCGATTGAGTCTGAAGTAAAATTTTTAATTTAGAAAAGCCTGAAAATTTAGATTGGCCGCGTAGCGAAGCGACGCGACCAATCTAAATTTTCAGGCTTTTCTTAACTCGAAATGTTAATTCATGCACCATGCTTTGCTTCGCTTTGCTTCCAGTCTAAATTTTCAGGCTTTTCTAAACTGAAAATTTTACTTCATACTCAATCAAGGAGTGGAAACACTTATGTAACACTGAAATATTGTGAAGTTAAAAATACACTGTTAATGTTTGATCTCACGTAAATTTTTATGGTTTAGATCAATTGTTCAGATTTGTACTCATCTTATTGCTCATTTGAGATTGTTAAGAAATGACTGAATTTTGTGTTTCAAAATTACATATTTAAAAGTTGGATGAAATTATTTAAAGTGCATATAAATATAGTTTTTGAAATCAATAAAATCACCCAAGAACTGATCTACATAAAAATACAATGTTTGCTAGCAAATTATCAAATTTTGTTTTAATCATAGAAAATTAAAAAAAGAACTTACACGACTCACAAACACACACAATTACAAAACTTTACAGTTGAATGAAATTATTCAAATTACATTAAATAAAATTAGTCAAATTATATGGCACCATCTTTTGAACATCATAAAAAAATTAACTTATGAACGGATTGTTGTAGAAATGAAACAGATTTTAAAAAAATGTGAAAACTTAGTTTTAATCGCAAAAAAAACTCGTTGCAAAATTAGTGTTTAATATTTTATCCATTAAGCGCCATTGATGCAATAACGCAACATTATGAGAATTTATTTTAAAATTATTTGTATTACCTATAACCCGTCGATTGCCAAATAACTTGGTATACAAAAGTAGCTCTCGTAGTACGAAAGGTTGGATACCCCTGTTGTATATCTTCAACAATTTTTTTATTTACCATATCGTGACACATTATACATATACTTGTAGTATTTGATATGTAAGAAATTGCACATAAATGGCTTAGTATTTTGTTAATTGCTGTAGGTTTTTGTAGGTGTTTGAATGTACCTACTTATGGTGAATGCGCCGGGATACAAATTACGTTTCTAATTTTACATTAGGTTATATAATTTAATAAGAGTTTTTATCTGTACTTTAAAACAGTTTCTAAAATACACACTTTCGAGACAGTTTCTTAAATACACACTCTGTTTTAATTGCTAATTTCATGCATCGGTTCAACCTCTTTAATAAATTCCTAGAAAAAAACGACATTTTAATCAAGAAGCAATTAAACGAGCCAATGTAGCAGTATCCGTAATGAATATAAAATAAATTTCTTATTAATACGACTTAAAAAGAATCCATTTTCTTCTTAGCTATAAATATTCAAAGAATGGCGTGTAATTCGTTCCGTCTTTATAGGGAGCAGGTCGTCGAGGCCGTTAATTTAATTTGAACGTTTCAATTTTTCGCACTCGAGCTCTTCCGAGTCTCGAAATAATAACTTTTTTAATTAGTTCCGGATCCAGCGGCTCTCCCGCCGCCGTCGGCGAGGAGAGATCGAATTTAATTAAATTTCTAAATGGCGGCAATGATATTTCTTGAATTAATATATCTAAGGGTCATATTTCCTTATTGGATGTGGACTAGGGAACTTTTTATCAAAGTTACATGTTTAAATATTTGTATGCCCTTTCCTTTATTTAATTCAACCGGGATATTTTTTATAAGTACACATAATATTTCTTGAATCTTGGAGGCGTTTACTTTGTGGTACATTTTCAATTTGATATAAAGAAAACACTTAACTTTTTTATACCACTTTTATTTTAATTTTGTGACTAGTTTCAATTACACGGTAATCATTGTCAAACTAAGTTTGACAATGATTACCGTGTAATTGAAACTAGTCACATAATATTTATTATACAGGGCATTTTTCTTTAGAGTATAAATATCCCGATAATTACAGCGTTTTTTAAATTTGCGAGAATACGTTGTTTCAAAGCGGTCAATTTAAGGCTTTTAACAAGTGTTTTTCACTCCCAGACTAAGCATCGAAATAATGCCACGCTTAAAAACACTGATTTACATCGGAATTAAAAAATCACACACATATAACGACGATTATAAGCAACCCAATATACGCTAGAGTTATTGGGTTGCCTATAATCACTGTTTTAAACAATCGGTTCAGCGCTGAAATTGACTCACGTTTTATTCACATTTACATATTAGATTGCTAAAGTTGTATATTTTAAACTTTACGATATTTCAGTGTGTTATTCTCGTGGCGCATGAAGTAAAATTTCGAGTTTAGAAAAGCCTAATTTGGATTAGCCGCTCCGCTTCGCTACGCGGCCAATCCAAATTTTTAGGCAATACGTTGTTTCAAAGCGGTTAATTTAAGGCTTTTAACGAGTGTTTTCCACTCCCAGACTAAGCATGAAGTAAAATTTCGAGTTTAGAAAAGCCTGAAAATTTGGATTGGCCGCGTAGCGAAGCGAATTTTACCTTATGCGCCACGCTTAAAAACACCGATTTACATTAAAGTTCGAAAAACATACACATACAACAACGATTATAGGCAACCCAATATACGTTAGAGTTATTGGGTTGCCTATAATCACTATTTTAAACAATTGGTTCAGCGCAGAATTTGACTCACGTTTAATTCACATTTAAATCTTAGATTGCTACAGCCGTATATTTTAATCTTTACGATATTTCAGTGTTTTATACGCGTGGCGCATGAAGTAAAATTTCGAGTTGAATGCGGTCAATTTAAAGTTTCTAACCAGTGTTTTCTCTCCTTGGTTAAGCATGCAGTAAAATTTCGAACTTAGAAAATTTTGATTGGTCGCATAGCGAAACGGAGCGACCAATCTAAATTTTCATACTTTTCTCAACTCGACATTTTACTTCATGCGCCATGCGTATAAAACACTGATTTCAAATTTCAAAATATTCTGCCTAAGTTTGTTCTTACGTTAGCAAATATAACAAATGCTTATTTCATGTAACTACATTTTCCCAAATTAAAGTATTTTATTTTCAGATTTTTGCATTTAATTGTAATTACATATTCCAAAGAAAATTGTTTAAACTTTAAAAGCGCAAGATTTAGCTGGAATGTATTTACGTGCTATTTGTGAAATGTATTTACGTGAGATCAAACTTAAGCAGTATATTTTGAACTTCACTTTAAATCTCGCTCTGTTTTGCTATGCGAAAAATTCAAGTTTTCAGGCGTTTCTAAAATCGAAATTTTACTTGATGCTTAATTAAGGAGCGGAAACACTCTTTAAAAGTTTCATTCATAAAAAGTATACATAATATCGAGGCAAAGTGAGTTCCTTGAGGAACCCGCCTGGGTACTCCTTCACATCCGCGAATACAGGGGTCACGAATAAATTTATGCAAAAATAGTTAGCAATTGTAGCTTTTAAGAGGGAAATATATGTAAATTGCAGAAGTTACGAAAATGAAAAAGATGATGTTGGCAATCAATAAATAAATTTAGATTTATAGAACGCAAAGGATTTTTGGATTGTTAATTTGACAATATGATATAAAATTGGCAAATTTTTTAAATAAATTTGTCTTTTATTTTATCAATTAAAATTTCTAATTAATTTTGACTTTAGAAGTTACATTTAATTTAAAAAAAAAAAACGTTGTCTCCACTCTGAAATTACGAGTACATTACTGGGTTTCACCAACGTTAATCAAATCAAACAATAGTTATTCATTCATAAAAATCTAGTAATACTTACATACATGTCAAAAAATCAATCAATTCACATGACATTGATGTTTATGACATCGAAAATGTCTATTCCAATCGACAAATAAACTTAATCAACGAATAACATTTAATTGAAGTTGGTGATACCGGACACTTATGTTTTTCTCAACTTTATGTAACGCTAATTTTGTTATTAATATTTTGTTCTTTCTAATGTTAACTTTGTTGGCTACTGACTATTAATTGTATTTCGATATTAAACATGTTTTGTTCGATTTCAACTCTTTTAACATATAAAACGAGTGAATTATTTAAAATATATTATTAGATGGTCATGATATTGTTTTTCTTTATGACACGTGCGACACATATTTTGATGTTTGTGACATATTTTAAAGTAACGAGTGTCTTCCTCTCCCAGACTAAGCATGAAGTAAAATTTCGAGTTTAGAAAAGCCCCGCGTAGAAAATTTGTAGAGGGTCGCGCAGCGACCCTCGACAAATTTTCAAGGGGCTTTTCTAAACTCGAAATTTTACTTCATGCGCCACGCGTATTAACCACTGATTTAAAGTTAAGTTGAAAATATTTGACTAATTAATTCTCTGTGTACAATAATCAATAAAACAAAACTGCCAATGAGTTTATATTTTGTCTTGAAAATAATAATAATAATAATACTCAAAATCGTCTGAGCTTTTTAGGTTAGTTTTTTAGATAACCAAGAAAAATTGTTAATTAAGCATAAACATAATTTGTAACAAAATTTAACTCGTTAACATTTACTTAGTTGAAACAAGTTTAATATTATATTAAGTATGATGAAAAACTTTTCCTTGAAGAATATTCAAATTGATTAAATTCAGTGAATTTTATGGTATGTCGATTTAGTAGATATTTTGTTATATTTTTTTTTAATTTCATATCAGTTGCATATATTATTTTAAAAAAAGTGTCGTTACTTTTTAATTACTTATTAAAATAAAATTGATACATCTATCACAGTACTTTCCATGTTAGGTACTTGAAATAAATAGCTTTCAGCTACATTTTGATTATCTACAACTTTTCACTACAAGATTTATTTATATGATCAATATTAAAGAAAAATCCAAAAAATGCTAAGAGTAAACTACCACTTTCGGTTTCCGCATTTTCACCATAAGTTGGTCGGATACTACTATTGTATTAAAAAGCTTAAGCTTATACTGTCATCTTAGCAGCTCAATCGGTTTAGACTATCTCGTGGGGACAGAATTACAGAAGGACAGAAGGACAAAAGGACAGACCTGAAATATCCACTAAAATTGTTAATTTAAACATTTTCGCGAAAACAATACCTTCCCTTTGTTTTGCATATGAGGGGAAACTAAAAAGATAATTAATAAATAACTAGTTGATTTTTGTACATTATTAGAAAAGTTACAGCTCGTCTATAGATGCATGTATATTTAAAAGAAAAACTTTAATAATAACAAAAGATTAATAATGTTGCGTTATTGCATCAATGGCGCTTAATGGGTTAATGCGAACAAAATTGCCGCCACGAAAAGCTAACGCCTCTGGGCTATGGCCCATTTAGCCCTATTGTTAGAGTAACCCTGCTAATACGAATATAATCAACAGCGTGTGAGAAATGTAATACCGTGCGATCGTTTAAAACATGATTTAGAGTAGGCTTTGAGTTTTAAATTAGATTGACACTACTGACTGTTAACACATAGTTTAATATAACATCAAATTTATTCCATCATTGAATTAGCAGTCTTGGCAACCGCACAAAAAAATGGCGCCTACTCTAAATCATAATTTAAATGATCACAGTGTATAAAAAATTGAACGTAGAAATAATCATACGTAAAAAATTGGTAATTATTGTAATCATATCTTGTTGGTCTATTCACATCTTATTATAATCGCCAATAGACAGTCCTTTATAAAGAAATAATGAACCTCCATTTTTAACTAATCCAGAATAAAAACGAGACAGCATTGTTGATTTTCCACTTTCACTTATAAAAAATATGCAAATTTTGCGATAATAAACTACCTTCGTCTCCTTTTCCCTCACACGCCCTAACGGGGAGCGAATTTGAATTTTACGAGGACGTCGCGCGTCCCCGTTCATTAAGGCGTCCGGGAGACGGTTATCCTAATCTAGATCCTGATCCTGACATGGGACTCGGTCGAATTAATCCCGTCGTCTGGATAGACATAGACGTCCGACACAATCGTTATCCGCACGTGTCTGGAAATTAATAACCCCCCCAAGACACAGTGAGTGAGGGGTAGAGAGAGAGAAGGTCAGGTCCCTAAACTTTATCGCAAAAACAACTCCACCCCAAACTTTCCCGAGTGAGTGGATTTTTTATAGATGGGCTGTCTAAACACGAGTTTAATTGCTTCTGGAGAGGAGGTTAATCATGTCAATGAGGTGTTTGGGTGTAAGGAAACATTTTAAGTTATTGAAACTAACGAATATTGGTTATTGTTTTGTATTTTATGGATAAAAAATTGCAACTATTGATTAAATAAATAATACTCTTCGCTACGTAAACAAACCAAACTTTTAGGCATTTCTGAACTCAAAATTTTACTTTATGCTCAATCTAGGAGTAAAAATACTTGTTAGAAATTTACCTGAAATGTTACTGCGTATGCATCCGGATGTGCATAGGTACTTAGAAGAAACATTTCCTGTATGTAACGCATTAAGATAACATATTTACACCTAATATCTGTAGTGCTAGTTATCAAACCTAAATTTCTCTCTGCAAAGTGTTTAAGGTGCAAATTATCACCCCCTGCCGGTAATTAAATTTAAAACAGAGTGGAGATCATGGCCCCTGATACGATCTGCGGTATCGGATCTCCAACTAGACAATGGCCCCTCTCGAAAAGGGCGCAGATTGCCGCGTAACATAGGGAGATGAAGGTAATCCCCAGAACTGGGAGGAAGGGGGATTAACAAGCACTAATTGTGGGGGGTTAATTATCAGGGAAGAAGGGTTACTTTATCAATACCGTTATTAATTCCGTCCCCGTTCCTGCGGGCATTAATTGTCCTTTATGGTCGTTGAAACGTAGGGTGTTGCTGTAAATATCGATTTCGGTGATAAACCAGATCAATTTGATAGCTACGTGTGTTAGCGATATTAACTGTAAATTTTGTGTAATTAATATAGTGTGATATGTTAAAGCTAAAGATGTTTATCTGTGTATAAAGGTGCCATTATCTTAAACATTGCGGCCCTGACGGTGGCATTTGCCACCACTAAAGTTTAGTATACAGGGTGTCCCAAAAGTTTGGAAACGGTTGAATATCTTGAGAACACCTCATCGGATCAAGATGGTATAAAATACGTCTTTCTTTATTTTTAAAGCTCTATTTAGGAACGCACGGTCGGCAGCACAACGACGCACCATGTCTCTGCAGAACTCGTTCCTCCTTCGAAAATCATCCTCCAAAAGTTCTTGCACAAGATGAATCTTGTAAGGGTGCCACTTTTCCTCCTGCATTATGCGATGTACTGAAGTCTTGCTGATGCCTTGAGCTTGCGACACTCTCTTTACAGAAATATGAGGGTCATCCACAAAATGCTGCAACACTTCCACCTTCTGATCTTCGTTTGATGCCGTTCTTGGCCTGCCACTGCGTTCGCGATCCTTCACTGCTCCAGTATCTTCAAATCGTTTCACTGTTTTTTGAACCGTCGATTTTGACACTGGATCAACTAACTACAACTAAGATCTCACATTCTCCCCGGACCCACTCATTATTAATAATGATATGCGTTCACTTTTCGATAACCTCATCTCAAAACGACAGATAGCAGCTTGATTAATTTAGCTTTAAAGTTTCTGAGCTATTACCCATTTCTTAGAATTTCACGGAGTCGTCGAGAACGTCAACATTGACAGTCCGAAATAAATGTTCAATAACTACACTTCTGTGCTTTCATTTAAAATTGTAAACATGACAAAATGGAAAAAAATTTTCGACGATAAACTGAGCGAAAACTTCCTTTTTCCACCCTCCAGAAAGGGGTTAAGGTGTGGATATTTTGCAAGTCCATAAGGAGTTTTTGATAGACAATGAAACTCTGCAAGAAAAATCATTTTTGTCTAAAAAAAATGGTGGTAAAAAAATACCACTTTTTCTACTTTTAAAGGGTGTGCGTGTGGCAATTTGAAAAATTCATAAACCGTATTTGATACAAAATGCAACAGTGCAAGCAAAATATTTTTTTTCGCAGAAAAATTCAAAACTACCCTTTCCACCACCGAATGGGATTGGGGAGGGAGTGATAAAACAATTAAAAATTAGGAGTTTCCATTTAAGTTTTCTAAACTACCCCCTCGAACCACCCCCCAGAGGGGTGTGAGTGGCTATCGCACAGCATGCCTAAATAGAGCTTTAAAAATAAAGAAAGACGTATTTTATACCATCTTGATCCGATGAGGTGTTCTCGAGATATTCAACCGTTTCCAAACTTTTGGGACACCCTGTATATATTACGAATTTTTCTTCTTTAAATATACATACATGTATATTCGAACTGGAACTTTTCCGATAGTCGTTTGTTTTTTTAAAATAGTTTAATTTAAAGTCTTAAACCAGTGTTGTCCACTCCCGAATTAAGCATGAAGTAAAATTTCGAGTTTAGAAAAGCCTGAAAATTTGGTTTGGTCGCGTAGCGCGAAGCGCGGAGCGACCAAACCAAATTTTCAGGCTTTTCTAAACTCGAAATTTTACTTCATGCGCCACGCGTACTAAACACTGATGTGATGTGATGTTCAGAATACACGTTTTTAGCATACTGCTTTAGTAGAATATTTTGAACTTCATCTAAAATCAATGTTTTATAAGCATGGCGCATAAAGTAAAATTTCGAGTTTAGAAAAGCCTGAAAATTTAGTTTGGTTTGGACCAAACTAAATTTTCAGGCTTTTCTAAACTTGAAATTTTACTTCATGCTTAGTCTGGGAGTTGAAAACTCTCGTTTATAGCTTCAAACTGAATTCATCTAAAAAAATACAACCAATATCTGAAGATTTGCAGCATAGGTATCACTTGACCCATTTTAAATATTCCATTGGAATATCTCGACAAATATGCATCGTACAAAAAGATGTTTCGAATAAAAGTTTAATATTTTTTTACATTTTTGTCACCTCTACCCCACAGGGAGTGGAGGAGAGGAACAGACTTGAAATCTTAAATAGGAAACCCTATTTTTTATTGAAAATTCGGATTCGACACTAAAAATTATATTTTATTCGCCACGCGTATAACACATTGACAATATTGCGAAGTTCAAAATATACTGCGTAGGTTTGATTTCGTGTTAGTAAGATTTAGAAAAGTATTATCAAATTTTTAAATTTTTAATTCGTACTTTGTGATATGTTTTCTTTTCACCTCTTAAATCTGCAACTACTAATGTTTGTTGTTCAAATAACTAAAATTTAAATATTTTTACGGCGGGCACTTTAACTCTGCGTCATCAAATAACTTTGTTTTCCCCTATGTTTAGCTTTTTCACAAAATTAATAGGGGTCAGGAAAAAAAAAATATGGAATCAGGGAAGAGTCAGGGAAAAGTCAGGGAAATTACGCATTTCAAATTGGTCGTCACCATGACGCAAACTATAAATCGAAAAGTTCTTTAGAATTTCTGTACATTTTGGAGTCTTTTGGATTTGAATACCTAACTAAGGGAGCGGCGAATTTGGCCTACGCCCCGGGCGACTGCAACCCACGCTACGCCCCTGTATAGCGGATCTAAATATTACAAATATATCAAAATATTTTCGCATTTTAAGCGTTGTAGTTATAGTAAGTGAATTTTTAAAAACTGACATAGGACGGGGCTCGTATACTTAAAGGAACAATTCCCTGTATATTAAAGGCAATACATTCCTCAAGGAAAGAATTAGTTCATGTTAATCAAATATAGTTTTTTTAAATTTGACGAATAAACCACTAATAACCTTTCATCACACGTTGGCTATTAGTGCTTTATTCGTCAAATTAATTTGATCTTCACGTAACTCAATCAATCAATAGTTTTCTAAACTTTAATTTAATGATAGACAGATAGAGATAATCAATCAAATTTCATGTATAGGTAAGTCTATGTAAATGTATTTTAAATGTTTGTTCTAATATCAAGTTACTGATAGATCGCATACATCTCACTAAGTCCAGATTTTCGAGATTGAGTAAGACGGACTATTAATAAATCAACCGAGTAACTGCATAATACAGCTCCCTATGCAGGATTCCATAGTTACGCCATCAATAACCAAGCGCCGGACGGTTGCGAGTTACGATCGAATGACTGGGATTCCCCCGGATAAAATATTTACCGTAATTCATCTATTCCACGGGGATGAATTCCTAATGGCAGACAATGACGACGCCCAATTTATCGGATTATTCCCGGTCCGCTTCCTGAAAGAGTCGTCCGCTCCGTACAAAATGAAATATTTTTTCCTTCAAAGGCGGACACGGTAATTAGTCTTTTTATCAGAATCGTTTATCAATCGGCGTAGATTTATTTTCCCGGTTCGGAAACAACGGGAGAGGGGGTGAAGTTTCGCTCGGACTTGATAAAACAACCGTCTTGCTGAGGAATTGAGTTTAACGGCCCGTATCTGAGGGGTAATTAATGTATTTGAAATCAATTTCTCGGGAATGAAATTGACAGATTAATTAAATGTTGCCGATATTACGTTATACTTAATTGGGATTAAGACAGCTTCCATGTTGTATAAATTACTGTCAGTGCAATTCACCTTGTTATCTGTTCAACACAACTTTACAAGATTTACAATTGCGCAACATAACCATGAATATTTGCATTTGTCTCTACATTTGAATATTTAGACTAGTCCCTAGACTTTAATCCCTAGAGCAGTTGTTCTAAACCTTTCCAGAATCAAGGAATATTAATATTTACAGACTTACAACATATTTTCACAATACAGTCGTAAAAAATCACCACACTTTTTTGAAAATCATAAAGTTATTCGGAATTTTATTTATACAAAGTAAAACGGATTTTTAACATTTCAACGCCTTATCAATCAACCTAGTAAAATATACAACAATGCTCTCTTTGTCTAAATAACGGTTTTCTTTTTTTTAGACCGATTTTCAATCTTTGACGAAACACCCTTTAAGTCTACGGAGCATCTATGTTCCACGGAACATTGGCCAAGAGCCAGTGGTCTAGATATACACATATGTATATATACACATATGTATATATATATATATATATATATATATATATATATATATATATATATATATATATATACCGGGAGTGTATTCCACTCCCAGATTAAGCATAAAGTAAAATTTCGAGTTTAGAAAAGCCCCGTGAACATTTTTTGAGGGTCGCGCAGGGTCATGCGCCATGCGTATAAAACACTCATTTCAAGTGAAGTTCAAAGTGTACTAATAAAGCAGTATGCTAAAGACGTATATTGTGAACTGAGCATCAAATCAGTATTTTATACATGTGAAGTGAAATTTCGAGTTTAGAAAAGGCTGAAGATTTGATTTGGTCGCATAGCGCGTAATTTTCAGGCTTTTCTAAACTCGAAATTTTACTTCATGCTTAATCTGGGAGTGCAAAACGCTCGATTAAAGCTTAGTATTTATTTCATTTAAAAACAACGAGTGTCGGAAAATTTACAGCGTATGCATTTTATACTTAAAGGTACAAATCCCTGTACAATTTCGCTGTTTTAACATCCACAGGCGATAGTTAGCCCTGAGTAATTATAGCTATTTTTTAAAATTGACCACTCGGAAAGATGATTAATATTTCAGAATAAACCACACAAAAAATACAAAAAATTAAATATAATATAAGTTAACCCTTAAATGCATTATGTTGTCAATTAGCAACAACCCTCTGAACAAAATACAAACAAATAACGTTACATCAACATTGTAGCAACATTAAACGTGGTTTTATTATTGATGAAACATTATTTAAATGTGTTTGCTCAGTGGGAAAATTATTTAGGCTAAAAAGTTCCAAAATGTATTGATCTTTGCTTGAGTATTGGAATGTCAAAAATGTGTACATAAACTGGTATATTTTTTATATTCCAAAACACATAATGCAGCCATTTTAGCACCAAACCCTAATTTGTAAACATTAGTTTACACACAACATTTCTTTATATATTTTTCCATTAATGCACATAGTTTTTAACACGTTACTTTTTAAACATAAAAATTTCCCTCAGGCCGCTGCTTAAGTTTTTGTTCCAATTATACAAATATTATTAATTATAACAGAATAATAAAGCAAAAATGTGAAGGGACATAAACGTTTTTAACAATTTAGGCCATACTAGTTCCGCGGCAGGAACTAGTATGGCCTTTAAAAAGTTGATTTTGGATGCAGCACAAGGTACATGCCGCGGGACCTAAACGCAAATTTAACTGCGGCACAAGTGAATGCCGCGCGGCGATCAACGTGTTAATCATTTCCATTGAAAAATAACTTTAAAAAAAATCGTGCATTTAAGGACTAAGAGAAGATTACTAAAAGTTTCTTCTGTCACATTACAGTATTTATAATTGTAATTTAACGTTGTATATTGATAATATCATGAAAGCAAATAAAAAATAATTTAATTTATCCTGTTTAAAAATAGTGTTCTTAAGCTATTCAAGAGCTGATTATATCATAGCTACATTTAATTATTTAATGTACATGTGAGATAGCTCCAGTGAAAATTAAATATCATTGATATAAAGTTATGGAACTAATAACTTGAGTACTATTATTGGGTCATTTCTATTTAAATTGACGATTTGCTTCCCCAGTACTTTAGATGCAATTTACTAAGCCCTTGTGAGATTTGACTCAATAAAGGGTGTTCGTCGTGTAAACAACTATAAGTCATTTATAACGCAATTATGGAGAACACCAATTTCCAGAAAAAATAAAATGTTTTTAATTGGGTCTAATGCGCTACCATCCTAAACCAATTTTGACATTATTAATCACATTTATTTTAATGTAGAAATCGTAAATGAACAAATTTGAAGTTGATTTCTAGTTGAAAAAAGTGTAAGCTATAAGGAATACTTATCAGTTTACGACATTAAATGAATAATTATAAAAAAATGCAAATATCTAGCTGTACCAAGGTTTTGTCCAATACGTCACGTCGAATACGTTACTAAGGTTGATTGTTTGAGTTACGCGAAGATCAAATTAATTTTACGAATAAAGCACTAATAACCTTTTTTTACACGTTTATTTGAATTACCAAATGGTAGTATTCATCCATTGATAATGGTCACTTTGTGTCCGAAATGTATGTACATTTGGTAATCCAAATAAACGTGTGAAGAAAGGTTATTAGTGCTTTATTCGTCAAACGTTACTAAGGGTTTTAGTAGACATTTTTGATCTAATCAGTCGTAATTATCAGTTAATTGTTATAATAAGTAATTTAGGTGTACCATAAATCTACATTACAAAGATTCAGCTAAAAGTCAGCGTATAGCGTTAGAAGGTGTTTTAAACAGGTAACGTATTAGACACCCAAAAATGATTATATCGTTTTAAATAATAACATAAAAATTCAGGAAGGTAAGGTACTCACCTTTGAAACATTAAAACAACAGTTTATAGTATGTATTCGTCATAGTAATTAGACGGAGTATTTTTCAAAAATAGTTTCTCCCAATCACCTTAAATCGTCAACTTAAAAGAGAATGACCCTATTACATAATAATAATAAACAAACTATATTTTTAATGTATACAAAAACACGGTTCGTGCAGACATAACATAAAATAGGGCCGAAAAAAAAAATATAAAACATAATCCAAAACAATAATCTTACATTATAAATACTCTAAATGAATAAAATCATTTATTAAATACATTTTTGCATCCAGCAATAATCGATTCACTGTACTTTTTTACTTTGAAAACGATGGTATTTCCTGTATGGCCCTATACTAGAGTTTACGGCAATCTTTTGCTATAAAGTAAAATTAAGTTTGCCAATAGTTTGCAGAATGTTTACTAACATTTATTACTATAAAAATAATACACTTTTTAAAATTTAGTTTTAACTTTAAGTTCGCATTGTTGGTTGTTTAGAATTAATGGTGATTTTTTTTTCGATATTTACTTATTTTAATTTGTGTTGCCCGGCGCATCCATCATTTCATAGATTGTCTGTTTGAACGTGGAACCGTGAGGAGTCAATAAATCGATTTTCAAAATTAGACAGTAGATAGTAATCATTATATTTAAACAAATTTTTTACTTAACATCACGTTGGTGAAACATATTTAAACATTAGGTAAAAATGAAACGCGTACCCACGCTTCATTATTACCTAGTTGTATAAATCGTCATATTATGAAACAACATAGTAGTACTTTCCTCGGGCTTTCAATTGAGCCGATAACAAAATGTTACAGTTTGTATATAACCGTTAGACTATAAAAAAACATTGATAAATAGACATAAATATATAAATAATGAACAATTAGATATTAAAAAATTATTATTTGTCATAATATAATAATATAAGAATTATAGGTTATTATAATTTCACTCGATTGTCAGTGATTACAATTTCTGCAATCCTATTAACAAAGTTTATTTATTTTATAATAATCTCTAAAAGTCTGAACAAAATTGCTTATTTTTACTTAAACAAATTGTCTGCACTTTGAAATAATTCATTTCTAGTCAACTTTAAAAAATAACTGTATTTTTACTAAGAGTCGCACAATTTTATGTATATAACGTTAAAACAAATAGTTTTCATTTCTTAATAATGTCTGCATTATAGAGCACTGCGTAACTTTTAGGAGAGGAGCCAACTATGTGTTCGGCAACTAGGACGCCATCTCGAAGACATTATTTTTGGAACCTAATCAACGTATGTAATAGTATGTAGGTTTAAATCTTAAATATGCAATGAAAGTACTATTACTGAATGCAAGTTTTATTTTTTTTATTAAAACCAGGCTTCAGTTACTCAATTGTGAAAAACATGCGTTTCGTCTGCTCCAGCCAAGGAATATATAACAAAGAAAAAATTGTGGTAATCAATTTAAAATAAGTAAATATCGTCGAGTGCAGAGAGCATTTTTCTTTTAAGTATATATTACGATGTACTGTACTATCTAACTTTACATATGTTGAGCTCACATCCTGTTTTATTTATTGTCCACACATCCTCCTAGCCAATTTAATAAAGGAGAAAGATACAGTATTCACGATAATACGTATTGACACAAATAACGATCCTTATAAATAAATTAAAGGGTTACTACATATACAACACAACGTAAATAATAATACAAATTATAAATTTGTACAGTACTTAGGTTCGAATTATTACAAGCTAAATAAATATTTTAACATTAAACGTGAACAATAGTTAACAAATGGCGGAGAAGTAATAGTAACTTACAAGGTATTGTAAAACATGTTTTACTCATTCATTGATCTGAAAATACGAAACTGTCTAAAAACGATGTTGTCTGTTCATATCTTCAGGTAACATAAAAATTATATTTATTGAATCTTAAAGTTGCACTTCTAATTAACTTGGCATTAAATAAAACCGGTAAAAAATCCTGTGATTAATCAAGTAGTATAGTAAATATGGGAAACTTTTTAAATGTATGTTTGTTATATACTATTGGGGCGATTGTAGAAAAAATATTGTGTGTAGTTTGACTGCAAAGTGTGATTGGCGATCTTAAGAGATTGGCTCTTGCGATGTGTAAGTGAGTAGGCTAAAAAATAAATGACGAACTGTCACTTGTCACTTTAGATATGAAAAGTAAACATTTCTGACGGATAAATCTCGATTTATCTCCCAATAGTAATTTGTATCGAAAAATAATCATTCGCATTAATGCACCGCAAAGCAATGGAAATGTTTATATACGTCCAGATAAATAAACCTCAGCAGGAAAGGATTTTCAGTAAACGTTGGAACTTTATCGTCAATACACTCCTCTGGCGGCGTCTATCCAACAATTCCTTACTCGGCGCATTCGGTGCCGCATAAAAATTTGTTTCGATATTAAGAACGTTTTCCTTTCGGATGCAAGAAACGCTCCTTCTTCTCCCATCGATAAAAATAAAATTTTATGGACCGGTTCGCCTACGGGTACGTACACATCTAGCCAGTCTGGCGGATTATTTAGGAAGTCATCCGGGTCGCCAATAAAAATCGCTAGGAAAACGTGATACCGACCATAAAACCGTAGCGACGTCTAAAGAGAGGATAATGGATAAACGACACTCGCACCGAGAGAGGAAAATGGACACAAGCTGCGTTTCGCTAAACCGAACGTGCACATAAATTCGTCCTCTTTGATTATTGATCTCCGTGTGTGGGCCGAGTTAACACCGTGTTACATAATTGTTTCCTTGTCTTGCATCTCTGAGAAGACCTCCGTACATGATTTCTTTTACATTTACACAAAGGCAAAATGCATATGAAGAATGTATGCATGAGATATCGTTTAAACATAATATTTAACGAATTATTTATAAATAGTTAAATGTATTGTGTTTAATTAAAAAATATCTTTATTGCATTAAATAGCAATCTGCTTTACACTTGTCAGTATAAGCTAATACATACATAATTATTTGAGTCATGATCATAATAGACGTGAAATACTTAAATAATATACATTTGTAAAAATAGTAAAATATTAATTAAATATAATCAATATAAACATATAAAATCCCTACAAAATTGACTAACATATACTATGGGAACAGAAAATAAAATATAGTTTAAAAATATAATATAAAAAGTCAGAGATGTAGATGTAAGTCAGTACACCCCAAATACTCATCCCAGTTGTAGTAGGCTTGGTTTAAGAGAAATTATTTTATTTGAGTGACAATTCACGACAATTCACGAGTTGAAGCAGAAAGTCGATTGTAAAACTGTATAGCGTAGAACCTAGCACCCGTTTGCGTGTCTTGCACGCAGTGTGAGTATCGTAATGGCTTTTATGTGAATGAAAATATTTTAGACACTCGAAAATATATAATGATGGTAAGGTTAAAATGTTTGTTTCCCTAAAGACACTACGATAGTGCTTTTTATATGAACACCCTTCAAAAATATGGATTTTCCTACGCTAAAGTTTAAAAATTCTATGCCGGATAGGCGCGTAGCCCCAGGTGAGTAGCGCATATTCTATATGAGAGTGCAGATAGATTTCTGAGAATAAATATATTTTTATTTAGTCTATTTGCCAATTTATTGCCATGCCGTGACCAATTTAACTGGGTGTCTAGATGTACACCTACAAATTTCACTCTGCCAACCTCCCGTCGTTTTAAAGAAAACACAATATTTACGGTTTTGTCATTGTTAAGTTTTAAGCAATTACTTCCAAACCACTCACCAGGTTGTACATGTGTCCTGGATTTGGATGAAGAGGTTAGTGTTGTATCATCTGCATATAAAATGACACACCTAGGGAAACTACTAGGGAAGTCATTAATGTATATTAAAAATAGTTATGGTCCCAGAACTGCGCCTTGGGGCACAGCATTATTCATGCATACGAGGAGTGATATCTTATTATTATACAACGTACATTGCATTCTTCCTGATAAGTAAGAGGATATCACTGCTATGCTTACTAGGTGCAGGTTATAGTAATAGAGCTTCCGGATGAGTATGGAATGAGAAACGCAGTCAACGCTTTAGAAAGATCCAAAAAAGTTAAACACGAATTACGGCCTTTTTCGAAACAGTCTAAAGCATTACCGATAAAATTTTGTGTTGCACCTACTGTACTTCTTCCTTTTATGCATCCATATTGACTACTGATAAGATTCTGGAGCTTTCTAAGTATTCAATAAGCTGATTCAATAGAATGTTTTCAAAGATTCTGGAAAAACAGGTAAAAGGGAGATAGGACGATAATTCACAATTAGAGATTCAGTAATAAATAAACAAACACAAATATAAAAAATGTCTACAAGTAAATCTATTATTTTCATTTATGCAAATCTACTTTAGGGTCTCATAACTTTAAGACGTAAAAGATTATATATATTTTTTTGTTAAATATCAAATACGGTATTTTTTAAGTGATCTTGAGAATTTTAAATAAATTCCACTATCGATACGTTTTTCGTAAGTCTTTGAATTAAAGTGTTCAATTTAGGAGTCTCATAACTTTAATTTACGATACAGTATTATCGTTTTTTAGACTGGTGAATCAAAAATGGCAATGTTTGCAACAACTAGGGTTTTCAATTACTTTATGTAAAAGTAAAATACTTTATTTTGAAAAAAATCGAAATACTTTTATAAACTTTACAATAATTACTATTACTATTCTCTCAAAGTTATCAAATTGAAAATTGGTCAAACTGGAAGAAAAATCGTGTATGCCAAAAGTTGACTAAAAACATCAACTCTTATTTATTTAAGTCATAAATTTTACAATAAAAAAAAACTACAAAATAAGTTTGATTGATTGTCTAACGAGTGTTTCCAATCCCAGATTAAGCATGAAGTAAAATTTCGAGTTATGAAAAGCCTGACAATTTAGTTTGGTCGCGTAGCGAAGCGGAGCGACTGAGCTAAATTAGGCTTTTCTAAACTCGAAATTTTACTTCAAGCGCCACGCGTATAAAACGCTGATTTATTGTGAACTTGCTACTGATAAGTATAAATACGTTTAGTATTTACTCATCAATTGAGTGGCCTAAAAACTCACATTGTCTACTTTTTGTGAAAATTGAGTTGGCGGTTTTTTAATGTCCGCCATATTTTGCCAAAAGTTTATAAAAGTGGAGAATGTGAGCTTTGCAGTTAGACCACTCAATTGTTTAAATGACGGGGATAGTGCTATGATGGACACATCATAATTTTTTGTACTTGTTTTTGTAAAATTTCTGAAACAAAATACTAACTCAATAAATATTAACAAAATACAATATTATATACGATGAATAATATATACGAGTATGACCAAAATAACCAATATGAAATATTTCCCGTTAAAATCCCGAAGAAAAGCGCACAACTGTAGTAAAACTTAAATTATGATAATTGGAGGTAACTTTATGTGGCATTGAATGATACTTAAACCAACAATACTTATATGCGCATATTGACAGTGTCAAAGGACAATGGCCCGTAGGTGAGGTGCCAAAACGCCCACTCGGGGAAGGAATGCCGGGATTTGTGGCGTACAAGGGGCCGAAGAGCAAACATGCCGATAACTCTGTGCCTCTGTGTCCGCTGACCTCTGGTATCTCTCTACTTGTGTCCGATTCAGTGATGAATAGCTGATTGAATGGTATTAGTAAGGCTATTATAATCATGTCCACTTGTGATACCATCGGAGGATTATAATAACAGTGTATATAAACTACTCAATAAGCTTGTTAAGCGGATTTAGAAGAGCTCGTGGACAATTACAGAGGTATTTGTATTAGGGGATGTACAAATGTTAATTTAATTTGTAAGTATGTTGGCATGTATCTACATGTGTATCCATTTGGAATTATGCTCGCATATGCAATTTTGTAATTATTTATTCCCGAGTGGAATTGAATAAGGATTTTGTAATGAAGGTTTCCATTATCGTAATGTATGTTATTTTTACAGTGATCGAATACTGCGCAAATTCAATTGTAAAATCACCGCATACTGAATTACAAACAGGGTTTCGAACCGAAACTGAACCGTAAACCGAAAATCTGAAAAAGCCGTTATTTTTGTCGGAGCAAAAACCGGAACAACCGAAATAAAAAATCGGTTTATATCGGTTCAAACACTTGTTTAATTAACAGTTTCTACTTTTCTGCAATTATTAAATTAAAACTGTTTGCGGAAATATTCGTTTCGAGGTCCTCTCACTCGGTTTAAAGCATTTCTGATTTTTTTGTTCGTAAACATTTTAATTTTCGGTCGGTTTTGAAAAAAAAAAATGAATTTTAGTTCCACCTAGGTTTTTTTGAGAATTAGTCAACATCAAAGAAAAAACTTACTAAAAAATTAATAAATGTTGACTGATTAGACATTTTATGATAAAAACGTGTTTTTGTGTTTGGCGATAAATATTACGCCCTCTGGCGACGAAGTTAGGAACTTAAACAATTTTTTCAGTGATTTCTCTAAACCACTTTTACTATGATTATTTTTATCCCGACATGCTACACTGCGTAGTTTCTGAAATACAGCCAGTGGCCACACTTAATCAAACACCCGGTATATATAGTTAGCTTTATTTAATTTAGTGAAATATAAAAACAAATAATTTAAATTACCGCTAAATATTGGAGAGTATTTTAAATAGGTAGACCTCGTTATCAGTTTAAAAATTAAATTTGTGTTTAGTACTTTTTAACAGTATAATAATCCATATACTGTGTATTTATTTTTTATATTAAAGGAAATTTCCTAAAATTTATGAGCCCTAAGAGAAATCAATGAGTGCGAAAATAAATTGTTAACAATTTTCCGCTTCCCTATGAACATTTTCCCCCCATGAAAATCGATAATAAAATTCAGGAGAACCGCTCGAAACTTCCTAATTAAATAATCCCCGCAGATTCTCGACGAACACATTATGGAACTTGGAGTGAATAAAAGCGACTCGCAGCAAAACGCCAAAGCCCCGATGATTACACAAAACAGGATATAGGTGAGATTAGAGGAGTGCGCGAGTGGGCAATTATCCAGTGGAATTAGGGAGATCCTGGCCGCTCGCCTATTTATCGTGGCCGGATAATTTACGGGGCAACTTTAAATTGTAACGTTGCCGGCATACTGATGCCCTCCCCTCCCAAAACGTAACCCTAATGGGAACTGTAACGTTCAGACATAAATTTTCCTTTCGTTAGGCGCGCACAAATACAAATTAAGTCAAGGGTTATGGCGTCGCATCCAATCCCGCGGGATGTCGTAAACCTTACAGCGTCATCTTTCTCTTCTTCAGACGTAAATTCCGGACAAAGAAATAAATGGATTCCGGATTAATTTCCATTATTTATTGCCTTCTTGTAACTAATCCCAATGGAAATTAGCAAGAAGGAGTCCTGAAGATAATATGATAAGGCTCGAGGTAAGGCAAATGTGAAAATATGTTTACTAAGATTAAATAAAAAAGGACCAATGGTTTGAGCACCACAAATACGTGCCCATACATTTAATTTTCTGTAATGTTTAATTAAATCTAATAATAAAAACTATACCATTTAAATAGAAAATACAATAGGTGTCCAAATTATTAGTTACACTATACTATTTGAAGTGTATTGTCTCAAATTGATTTTTGCTGAGAGCCTTTTATTAGAAGTATTTTCACAATGGTTCCGTAGTGTAGCGGTTATTACATCTGCTTGAAGATAGTCCCTGGTTTGATGCCAGGCGGAACCACTCTTTTGATGCGTATTGTCTCAAACTGATATTTGCTGACGCCATGAAGAAATTTAATAGCTATAAGAAGTACTTTTACAATGGTTCCGTAGTGTAGCGGTTATCACATCTGCTTTACACGCAGAAGGTCCCCGGTTGGATCCCGGGCGGAACCAATCTTTTGAAGTGTAATGTATCAAACTGATTTCTGCAGATGCCTTGAAAAAATCGAATAGCGACAACAAGTACTTTACAATGGTTTCATAGTGTAGCGGTTATCATATCTGTTTGAAAGATAGTCCCTGGATCGAACCCGGCCAGAACTCTCTCTTTTTCAAAGTGAATTGTATCAAACTGATTTCTACAGATCCTTTGAAGAAATCGAATAGCGGTAAAAAGTACTTTTACAATGGTTCCGTAGTGTAGCGGTTATCACGTCTGCCTAACACGCAGAAGGTCCCCGGTTCGACCCCGGGCGGAACCACTCTTTTCAAGTGTATTGTCTCAAACTGATTTTTCCTGATGCCCTGAAGGCATCTAGTAGCTATAAGAAGTACTTTCACAATGGTTCCGTAGTGTAGCGGTTATCACGTCTGCTTTACACGCAGAAGGTCTCTGGTTCGATCCCGAGCGGAACCACTCTTTTGAAGTGTATTGTTTCAAACTGATTTTTGCTCATGCCATGAAAAATCTAATAGTTATAAGAAGTACTTTTACAATGGTTCCGTAGTGTAGCGGTTATCACGTCTGCTTTACACGCAGAAGGTCCCCGGTTCGATCCCGGGCGGAACCACCCTTTTGAAGTACATTGTCTCACCTGATTTCTGCAGATTCTTTGAAGAAATCTAATAGCAGTAAGAAGTACTTTTATAATGGTTACGTAGTGTAGTGGTTATCACGTCTGCCTAATTTGCTGAAGGTCCCCGGTTCGATCCTGGGCGGAACCACTCTTTTGAAGTGTATTGTCTCAAACTTATTTCTATCGATGCCATGAAAAATCCAATAGTTATAAAAAGTACTTTTATAATGGTTTCGTTGTGTAGTGGTTATCACGTCTGCCTAACACGCAGAAGGTCCCCGGTTCGACCCCGGGCGGAACCACTCTTTTGAAGCGTATTGTCTCAAACTGATTTCTGCTGATGCCATGCAAAATATAATAGTTATAAGAATTACTGTTACAATGGCTCCGTAGTGTAGCGGTTATCACGTCTGCTTTACACGCAGAAGGTCCCCGGTTCAATCCCGGGCGGAACTAATCTTTTGAAGTGCATTGTCTCACCTGATTTCTGCAGATCCTTTGAAGAAATCTAATAGCGGTAAGAAGTACTTTTACAATGGTTCCGTAGTGTAGTAGTTATCACGTATGCCTTACACGCAGAAGGTCCCTGGTTCTATCCCAGGCGGAACCACTCTTTTGAAGTGTATTGTCTCAAACTGATTTCTGCTGATGCCATGAAAAATCTAATAGTAATAGGAAGTACTTTTACAATGGTTCCGTAGTGTAGCGGTTATCATGTCTGCATTACACGCAGAAGGTCCCCGGTTCAATCCCGGGCGGAACCAATCTTTTAAAGTGTATTGTCTCAAACTGATTTCTGCTAATGCGTTGAAGGAATCTAGTAGCTATTAGAAGTACTATCATAATGGTTCCGTAGTGTAGCGGTTATCACGTCTGCTTTACACGCAGAAGGTCCCCGGTTCGATCCCGGGCGGAACCAATCTTTTGAAGTGTAATGTATCAAACTGATTTCAGTAGATGCCTTGAAAAAAATCGAATAGCGACAACAAGTATTTTTAAAATGGTTTCGTAGTGTATCGGTTATCGCATCTGTTTGAAAATGGAACCTGATTTGATTCCAGGCCGAACCATTTTTTTGAAGTGTATTGTCTTAAACTGATTTCTGCTGATGCCATGAAAAATCTAATAGTTATAAGAATAACTTTTACAATGGTTCCGTAGTGTAGCGGTTATCACGTCTGCTTTACACGCAGAAGGTCCCCGGTTCGATCCCGGGCGGAACCACTCTTTTGAAGTGCATTGTCTCACATGATTTCTGCAGATCCTTTGAAGAAATCGAATAGCGGTAAGAAGTACATTTACAATGGTTCTGTAGTGTAGTGGTTATCACGTCTGCCTAACACGCAGAAGGTCCCCGGTTCGACCCCGGGCGGAACCACTCTTTTGAAGCGTATTGTCTCAAACTGATTTCTGCTGATGCCATTAAAAATCTAATAGTTATAGTTTAGTTTAGTTTAGTTTAGTTTAATATATTGACGGATAATCTCCTATTACAAAAATATACACAAAACAAAGAGTATCAGTTAGCAATATACAAAATATAAATATACATAGAAACTAAATTCATGTAACTTTAAGAATGCACATTTAAACCTAATAATATTCAACAATAATTATAAGAAAAACTAGATAAGTAAACGTTGTAATTTAAATAGAAAAAATGGGAAAAATGGAGTTAATAATAATATACTCAAAATAAAATAAAAGAAATAATATAACGATAATAAAGTATTACAAACAAATATTTAAATCAATAAGTCGCACGGTTCTTAAATCTAATAATCGAGTCGTCAAATATATCAAAATTAGGATTTGAATTTAAAATGTTACAATATTTCATAATTCTATTTATAGGACTATGCATTGTGTAATGTATTCGAATTTATATTTATTTTATATTTTAATAAAGACGCGCATAGGAATGCGCATATGTTTTTTGTGTATCTTTTGTGTGTGTGAATCGAGGAGAATAAAGTGAACTGTTAAAAGGTTAACGTGTGTTTTCATTGTGTGAGCCTTATCATAATATAAGTGAAAATACACACCAAAAATTGGCGACGAGGAATAGAAAAACCCACCTACGATGGCGGAAACGGCAGAGACCAGTGCTGGAAGTAGTCTAATTGGATGTTTGAGGGAGTTTCATCACGAGAAGAACGATATTACAGTTTTCAAGGTAAAACTTCAACAATTTATCGTGGCGAATAACTTCGAAAAAAACGCAACCAAAAAGCGTGCTATTCTATTAAATATTTTACACGAAGTCACATATGTATTGTTACGAAACTTATGTGTACCTGAAGATATCGTAGAACAATCCTATGAAGAATTACTAGAGAAATTAGTGAAGCATTTCAGTCCGGTACAATCATATTTTGCCTCTTCATCTCGGCGTGCGCTGTAGAATTCTACAGCGCACGCCGAGATGAAGAGGAGTCCGTAGCGGTCTGGGCAGCGCGCGTCAAGAGTTTATCAGCGGGATGCGGCTTTGATACGGAAATCAGCACCGTCATGAGGGACCTGTTCGTCGTGGAAATTGGAAACGGCCCCATATTGGATCGTCTTCTGGAAGTCGACCCCACTTCGAAGCCAACCCCTACGCTGGAGACAATGATGCAAATAGCTCAAAATAAGGAGGCGGCGGCAAAAGAGCGGCGTATTCAAGTGAAATCGGAAGTTCATCAAATTACAAGGTATAAAAAACAATTTCATTCTAATATACAGAAAGCCAGTGGCGCCAATGCTCAAGGAAAACAGTTTTCGCATAAAAGTAAGTGCAAGGTTTGCGGAAGAATGAACCATCAGACTTTTGAATGTAGATATAAATCATTTACTTGTAATAATTGCGGAAAACAAGGTCATTTAGCAAATGTGTGTAAAATTAAAAATAATAAAAACTCACACAAGTTTTTGTCGCACCAGATGGTTAATCAGGAAAATTTAAACCAAACAGATCTTTTTAATATCAATGAAATTAATAATATCAATCCATTTTACGTTAAATTGCTGGTTGAAAATGTTCCTATCAATTTTCAAATTGATACGGGTGCTACACATACTGTGATATCCGAAAGAATTTATCGCAGACATTTTGAAAAATATCCACTTCTAGAAAATGATTTAATTTTTAAAGATTATATTGGATTCAGTTTTCAACCCCTTGGTAAATTAAATTTAAATGTAATATTCAATCAAATTAAATATAATATGGAAATGTACATTATTAAAAATGGAGGAGTTCCATTAGTTGGAAGAAATGCTTTAAGGTTATTTAACATTGGCATGAATAGCAATATGGTTGAAAATAATTTTTATAATTCAAGCGTACCTCGCAAAGTTGATATATTAAGCAAAAAATATTACAAAATTTTTGAAGATGGCTTGGGAACGTTTACAAAAGATAAAATTACTTTAATTATGAAAGAAAATTGTGAACCTAAATTTTTTAAAGCACGCCCTATTGCATTTTCATTAAAAAAAAAGGTAGAAAATGAAATAGAACGTTTAGTTAAATTAAAGGTTTTAGAACCAGTTACCTATTCTAACTGGGGTACTCCAATAGTACCAATTTTAAAACCTAATGTTTCCGTCAGAATTTGTGGTGATTACAAATTAACTGTTAATCCAAAGTTAGAAATTCTAAGGTTCCCGTTGCCACGAATTGAATACTTGTTTAATAAATTAACGGGAGGAAATACATTTTCTAAGATTGATTTGTCAGAAGCTTATCAGCAAGTGCTATTGTCAGAAGATTCACGAGATTATGTAACAGTATCTACTCATATGGGTCTTTTTAGATATAGTCGACTTCCGTACGGCATTACCAATGGTCCCGCCTATTTTCAAAAAATGATGGAACAGTTGCTAGCCGATATACCGGGTGTTGCATGTTACTTAGATGACATCATAATCACAGGGGATACTGATGACGAACACTTAAGGCGTCTGGAATTTGTATTTAGAAGATTAGCTGATAGTGGACTCAAGGTAAAATTAAGCAAATGTCAGTTCATGCAATCATCAATACAGTACTTAGGTCACATAATGGACAAAAAAGGGTTGCACACTACTACTGAATGGGTAGATGATATAAAAAATTGCCCACGTCCTAGAAACGTTACTGAATTAAAATCATTTCTAGGAATGGTAAATTTTTATTATAAATTTATAAAAAATGGTGGTACTTTATTGCACCCCTTATATAAATTATTGAAAAAAGAGGTACAATTTAATTGGAATGATGAGTGTGAACAGTCATTTAAGTCGTGTAAAGAATTATTAATTTCTAAACCAATTTTGAGTCATTTTGATGCAAATATTTCATTAAAATTAACAGTAGATGCTTCATCGGTAGGAGTGGGTGCAGTTTTAGCACATATTATAGATGGTAAAGTTGAAAAACCTATTGCTTACGCCTCTCGTGTTTTAAACAAAGCAGAATTAAACTACTCCCAAATCGATAAAGAAGCCCTGTCAATAGTATTTTGAGTCTCAAAATTTTATCAATACTTATTTGGAAATAAATTTATATTGGCAACAGATCATAAGCCTTTACTTGCTATTTTTGGTCCTAAAAGAGGCATACCAGTAATGGCAACAAGCAGGTTACAAAGATGGGCACATTTTTTGTCATCATTTAGTTTTGAAATTTGTTATGTTAAATCTCAAAATAATTCTTCTGTTTGTCAAGATTACCGATAACTAATAAAGAAAATGCAATTTCTAGAGTAAATTTTTATGAAAACGATACAAGTTACATTAACCTATTAGATAATAAAGTAAAATTGCCAATTAATTATAAAGATATTAAAAGAGAATCTAGTAGAGATATTATTTTAAGTAAAGTTATTGATTACACTTTAAAAGGATGGCCTAATAAATGCCCAAATGATGAATTTAAACCGAATTTTATCAGAAAACATGAGTTAAGTGTAGAACAAGAAATTTTAATGTGGGGATATCGATTAATAATTCCTAAAAAATTCCAAAATGCAATTTTAGCAGAAATTCACGAAAATCATATGGGAATTGTAAAATCTAAATTATTTGCCCGTGGATATATTTGGTGGCCAAACTTAAATCAAGACATTGAACATCTATGTAAGCAGTGTACATTATGTAATAATTTTAAAGATGCCCCTCCCAAGACACAAATATGTCCTTGGATTTGGCATGAAAAAGTATGGACTAGAATCCATATTGATTATTTAGGTCCATTGAATAATAAAAGTTATTTAGTAAATTCTGTATTGTGGAGGCTTCTACTTCGTTATACATGTTAATTACACAATGAAACACTTTTAACTTTGTTTGTATAACACGTTTTATTTAATGTGACTGCAGTTTCGACAAATTTAGCTTGTCATTATCAAACATGGAGTAACTTAAACTAGAGGTTTTACAGGTATATATACACAATTACAAGACAGCGGTAAAAATGGGGGTGTACATTAGGTCAACCTGGTCGTTAATTAAGGGAATTCCCGGATTAGCGCGGGCTTTGTGTATCTCTAGTGCTTCTAGCAAATTCATTTTACGACCCTTTTCGGCATGATGGATTATGGTAAGTACATCTTTTTCAAAAGTGTGATTTTCGTCTAAAAGGTGTTTTGCAAAAGACGACTTATCACTCTGTTTAAGCCGAAAAGAGCGCAAATGTTCCCTCAATCTTATGTTGAAATTACGACCAGATTGGCCAATGTATATCCCTTGACAATCTGCGCAAGTTAATTTATATATTCCGGATTTATTAAATTTATCTAATTTTGTTTTACTATTAAAGATATGGTTATTGATTTTACAGTACGGTTTAAATGCAACTTGAATATTATGCTTTTTTAGGATATTTTTAACTTGAAAACTGACATTACCAAAATAAGTTAACGATTTATATTTAATTGTTTCTTTTTCAAATGATATTCCAGCGTATAATAGATGTTTGATGTTATTAAATTTCTGTTTTTTAAGAAGTCTATCAACCAAATCACAACCATAACCATTGTTAATAGCCATAGCTCTAATCAAGCTAATTTCCTTCTCGAAAAAATTAGCTGACAAAGGGATTTTTAAGGCTCTATGAATCATTGAATTGAATGCAGCAATTTTATGTTTATAGGGATGTCTGGAATGGTTAGGGATAATTGAGTCGGTAAAGGAAGGTTTTCTAAAAATGTCAAAAGAGAGTTTGTTATTTATTCTGGTAATAGACAGATCTAAATATTTTATGTTGTTATTGATTTCGGTTTCAGCTGTGAATTTAATTTTAGGGTGAAGTTTATTTATGAAATCTAAAAATTGAGTGAGTTGTCTATCAGTTCCCTGGAAACAAGCCAATATATCATCGACGTAACGGTGCCACATTTTAATATGTTTTTTAGCTAGTGGCGAATTTAATATTATTTTTGTAAAATTATTTTGGTAATGTCAGTTTTCAAGTTAAAAATATCCTAAAAAAGCATAATATTCAAGTTGCATTTAAACCGTACTGTAAAATCAATAACCATATCTTTAATAGTAAAACAAAATTAGATAAATTTAATAAATCCGGAATATATAAATTAACTTGCGCAGATTGTCAAGGGATATACATTGGCCAATCTGGTCGTAATTTCAACATAAGATTGAGGGAACATTTGCGCTCTTTTCGGCTTAAACAGAGTGATAAGTCGTCTTTTGCAAAACACCTTTTAGACGAAAATCACACTTTTGAAAAAGATGTACTTACCATAATCCATCATGCCGAAAAGGGTCGTAAAATGAATTTGCTAGAAGCACTAGAGATACACAAAGCCCGCGCTAATCCGGGAATTCCCTTAATTAACGACCAGGTTGACCTAATGTACACCCCCATTTTTACCGCTGTCTTGTAATTGTGTATATATACCTGTAAAACCTCTAGTTTAAGTTACTCCATGTTTGATAATGACAAGCTAAATTTGTCGAAACTGCAGTCACATTAAATAAAACGTGTTATACAAACAAAGTTAAAAGTGTTTCATTGAGTTATTTAGTAATTGTAGATTCTACGTCTAAGTGGTTAGAGTGTTTTAAAATGAACAGTACTGACTCCACAGCTACAGTCACTAAATTAATTGAAATTTTTGCGAGATTTGGTTTACCAAAGGAAATTGTTTCGGATAATGGAACGCAATTCACCAGCGATATTTTTCAAAATTTTTGCACACAATACTGTATAAAACATATGACCAGTGCCCCGTACCATCCATCTAGCAATGGTGCGGCTGAAAGTTGTGTGAAACAAATTAAACATATTTTAATTAAAGCTAACGCTAAAAGCGATATAGAAATAAACAATGTATTGAGCAAATTTTTATTTCAATATAGGAATACACCCCATACTGTTACAAATGAGTCACCTGCGAAATTAATGTTAGGACGTAATTTAAGATGTAAGTTAGATTTGTTAAGAAATTCTACAGATGAGGTAGTAAGACAAAAACAAATGAAACAAATTGAGAATGCGGGAGGAAGCAGAAACGTGCAGTTCGAAATTAACGAAAAAGTGAACGTGCGCGATTTTCGCGGTTTAAATAAAGTGAAGCGAAAATGGTGCGAAGCGCGAATATTACGACCATTGGGAAAAAAACATTACGAAGTGAAAACAATAGAGGGTTTAGTCTGGAAGAGGCATGTTAATCAAATTATTAAAAACCTTAGCTTATCTTCCAGTACTCAACCTCCGCATGAAGTCAATTTAGAAAATAAGAACGACATTGTAAATAATAGCGTATCGCAATCCTCACAAATTGGAAATGCCGAAACTTCGGGTACTACTCGATGTTTAAGACGTAGAAGTCAATTAAAGAAACCCGATCGATTCGACAACTCCAATATTTAAAAAAGGGGGGTTATGTAATGTATTCGAATTTATATTTATTTTATATTTTAATAAAGACGCGCATAGGAATGCGCATATGTTTTTTGTGTATCTTTTGTGTGTGTGAATCGAGGAGAATAAAGTGAACTGTTGAAAGGTCAACGTGTGTTTTCATTGTGTGAGCCTTATCATAATATAAGTGAAAATACACACCACATTGCATATTTAGTGGTATGCGGCATTAAGCGAAACAATGCTTTGGATCGTGTAATCTTTGTGTAACAAAAGTTAAAGTTTAAAGAATAAGAAGTACTTTCACAATGGTTCCGTAGTGTAGCGGTTATCACGTCTGCTTTACACGCAGAAGGTCCCCGGTTCGATCCCGGGCGGAACCAATCTTTTGAACTGTAATGTATTAAACTGATTTCAGTAGATGCCTTGCAAAAAATCGAATATCGACAACAAGTACTTTTAAAATGGTTTCGTAGTGTATCGGTTATCGCATCTGTTTGAAAATGGACCCTGGATTGATCCCAGGCCAAACCATTTTTTTGAAGTGTATTGTCTCAAACTGATTTCTGCTGATACCATAAAAAATCTAATAGTTATAAGAATTACTTTTACAATGGTTCCGTAGTGTAGCGGTTATCACGTCTGCTTTACACGCAGAAGGTCCCCGGTTCGATCCCGGGCGGAACCACTCTTTTGAAGCGTATTGTCTCAAACGGATCTCTGCTGATGCCATGAAAAATCTAATAGTTATAAGAATTACTTTTACAATGGTTCCGTAGTGTAGCGGTTATCACGTCTGCTTTACACGCAGAAGGTCCCCGGTTCGATCCCGGGCGGAACCACTCTTTTGAAGCGTATTGTCTCAAACGGATCTCTGCTGATGCCATGAAAAATCTAATAGTTATAAGAATTACTTTTACAATGGTTCCGTAGTGTAGCGGTTATCACGTCTGCTTTACACGCAGAAGGTCCCCGGTTCGATCCCGGGCGGAACCACTCTTTTGAAGCGTATTGTCTCAAACGGATCTCTGCTGATGCCATGAAAAATCTAATAGTTATAAGAATTACTTTTACAATGGTTCCGTAGTGTAGCGGTTATCACGTCTGCTTTACACGCAGAAGGTCCCCGGTTCGATCCCGGGCGGAACCACTCTTTTGATGCGTATTGTCTCAAACGGATCTCTGCTGATGCCATGAAAAATCTAATAGTTATAAGAATTACTTTTACAATGGTTCCGTAGTGTAGCGGTTATCACGTCTGCTTTACACGCAGAAGGTCCCCGGTTCGATCCCGGGCGGAACCACTCTTTTGAAGCGTATTGTCTCAAACGGATCTCTGCTGATGCCATGAAAAATCTAATAGTTATAAGAATTACTTTTACAATGGTTCCGTAGTGTAGCGGTTATCACGTCTGCTTTACACGCAGAAGGTCCCCGGTTCGATCCCGGGCGGAACCACTCTTTTGAAGCGTATTGTCTCAAACGGATCTCTGCTGATGCCATGAAAAATCTAATAGTTATAAGAATTACTTTTACAATGGTTCCGTAGTGTAGCGGTTATCACGTCTGCTTTACACGCAGAAGGTCCCCGGTTCGATCCCGGGCGGAACCACTCTTTTGATGCGTATTGTCTCAAACGGATCTCTGCTGATGCCATGAAAAATCTAATAGTTATAAGAATTACTTTTACAATGGTTCCGTAGTGTAGCGGTTATCACGTCTGCTTTACACGCAGAAGGTCCCCGGTTCGATCCCGGGCGGAACCACTCTTTTGAAGCGTATTGTCTCAAACGGATCTCTGCTGATGCCATGAAAAATCTAATAGTTATAAGAATTACTTTTACAATGGTTCCGTAGTGTAGCGGTTATCACGTCTGCTTTACACGCAGAAGGTCCCCGGTTCGATCCCGGGCGGAACCACTCTTTTGAAGTGCATTGTCTCACATGATTTCTGCAGATCCTTCGAAGAAATCGAATAGCGGTAAGAAGTACTTTTACAATGGTTCTGTATTGTAGTGGTTATCACGTCTGCCTAACATGCAGAAGGTCCCCGGTTCGACCCCGGGCGGAACCACTCTTTTGAAGCGTATTGTCTCAAACTGATTTCTGCTGATGCTATTAAAAATCTAATAGTTATAGTTTAGTTTAGTTTAATTTATTGACGGATAATCTCCTATTACAAAAATATACACAAAACAAAGAGTATCAGTAAGTAATATACAAAAAACATATATACATAGAAACTAAATTCACGTAACCTTAAGAATGCATATTTAAACTTAATAATATTCAACAATAATTATAAGAAAAACTAGATAAGTAAAAGTTGTAATTTAAATAAAAAAATAGAAAACATTTGAAAAATGGAGTTAATAATAATATACTAAAAATAAAATAAAAGAAATAATATAACGATAATAAAGTATTACAAACAAATATTTAAATCAATAAGTCGCACGGTTCTTAAATCTAATAATCGAGTCGTCAAATATATCAAAATTAGGATTTAAATTTAAAATGTTACAATATTTCATAATTCTATTTATAGGACTATGCATTGCATAATTAGTGGTATGCGGCATTAAGCGAGACAATGCTTTGGATCGTGTAATCTTTGTGTAACAAAAGTTTAAGTTTAAAGAATAAGAAGTACTTTCATAATGGTTCCGTAGTGTAGCGGTCATCACGTCTGCTTTACACGCAGAAGGTCCCCGGTTCGATCCCGGGCGGCACCACTCTTTTGAAGTGCATTGTCTCACCTGATTTCTGCAGATCCTTTGAAGAAATCTAATAGCACTAAGAAGTACCATTACAATGGTTCCGTAGTGTAGTGGTTATCACGTCTGCCTAACACGCAGAAGGTCCTCGCTTTGATCCCGGGCGGAACCACTTCTTTGAAGTGTATTGTCTCAAACTGATTTCTGCTGATGCCATGAAAAATCAAATACTTATAAGAAGTACTTTTACAATGGTTCCGTAGTGTAGCGGTTATCACGTCTGCTTTACACGCAGAAAGACCCTGATTTGATTCCGGGCGGAACCACTCTTTTGAAGTGTATTGTCTCAAACTGATTTCGCTGATGCCCTGAAGGAATTTAGTAGCTATTGGAAGTACTTTCAGAATGGTTCCGTAGTGTAGAGGTGTCTTAAACTGATTTCTGCTGATGCCCTGGAGAAATCTGATAGCTAGTGACTTATTCACTTTTACAATGATCCCGTTGTGTAGCGGATATCACGCCTGCTTAGCACGCAGATGGTCCCTGCTTCGACCTCGGGCGGAACCACTCTTTTAAAGTGTAATCTTAAACTGATTTCTACTGATGCTCTGGAGAAATCCAATAGCTGTACAAAGTACTTTCACAATAGTTTCGTAGTGTAGCGGTTATTACGTCTGTTTAACACGCAGAAGGTCCCTGGTTCGACCCAGGCCAGAACCACTATTTTGAAGTGTATTGTCACTACTTTGTTCACCCTGTATTTTTGCTAAATTTTGACCTTAGTCCCTTAGATAATCCATTATTAGATTTATTACCAAAAAAGTACCCCACAGAGAATGTAATCCCACTGAAAACCATGCCGAATCCTTAGCCCCCGTAACACCTAGCTAATTGGTTTTCCCAAATCCCTTTGGATATATATGCCGCGCAAATAGTTGTAAGAATTCAATTTGTTATTGATAATGAGCACTTTGTGTCTCGAAATGTACATCTAACGATAAAAATAAAAAGTGAAGTAAGGAATAACAGTCTTTATTAGTGTAATAATCACTTCACGTAAACTCAAAAACATACAGTTACTGTATTTTATGTTTTTAAATACGATTATTTTATATTTTTACGGGAAATTTAAAATAAAGTAGTTACAATATACATAGCTAAGCAATTTGTTAAAATGATAACAGAAAACGCATTACCAAGTAAAATATTTAATGAACTTAATTTAAATAATTCAGTAGTAATAATTCCCTTCAGAAATCCAAATTAATTCTTCTCGTAACCGCGAAATTCTACATTACATAACAACAGCATCACCATGAAATAATTATAATAGACTGTAGCGGAAATGGGGGGCGGAGTCGTTAATTTTAATTTGAACACCGAGGGGACGCCTACTCATCCCCAATCTGTCTCGGTCGTTAGGTGAAATAGGTAGGAACACAGAGAATAACCGGAAGAGGGGAGAAGGAATTTTCCGGGATATTCCCGGATTTAGTTTCGTGCGCTACAAATGTGAGAAATATTAATATAGCAAAACAATGGGGGGTATGGTTTAGTTAGTGTATACGCTAAAGTTTACCTCGTAATTTGGATAGAACTAATGAAACAAGCTTAAAAAGAGTTTAATATTCGGGAAATGTTTAACGTTTAATTAAAGCTCTCGTGTTGCTTATTTTTCGATTAATGTGTTTACCGGAAATTTGTTTTAATTACATTTTAGTAGGTAGATGTTTCAAATGATGAGAAAATATATATTAGGGTGGATAATTAAAACAAAATTGTTTGTAAATTGTTGCTTTTACAATCTTGATAGAAAGAATCATGTATTCTTAGTGCGCAGCCAGGATTTTGTCTTAGGGAAAGCTGCATCAAAATCACAAATTAAATATGTAATTTATAAGATAGACCAACTTATATTTTTCTATCTTGTAAATTACATATTTAATGAGAGTTTAGTAACGTGATTCGGTAATTAATTAAGATGTTTTTCATTTTATGTTGAATTTATCGATTTAAGCGAATTTTTCTTGAATTTGTTAGTTATGACGATTCTTTTTCAGTAACTATTATTGTTTGTGTAAATAGATTTATTTTATTAAAAAATGTTGACGATTTGCATAGGAAGGTTAGACTTTGATGTTAATTTCTCAATTTTAGTTGATTTTATTAATTTTTGCGATTTTTATGTTTGTGATTTTATAGTAAAATGTCGACAATTATCAATCTAGTTATTATGGTCAATGTCGCATATCTTCGCCTATAATTCCGTAGGATATTCATACGCAAAGAAAAAGTTAAGTAATATTTTCATCGACCCCGAAAATAGCCATTACTTTAAAGAGGGTCGAAAAATGTTGGGAAACCCTGATATAGATTATTATAGAATAATACAGTAACTGATACAGTATATATTGTGCAATTATAAATCAACATAATAAGACAAAGGTCAAACAATCCCCATATCTCGATTTGTAGCTTATTGTCAAAGTTTGTTTTGTTTCTTTCAATAAATATATTTACATAGCGCGACGTTATTTATATTAGTGATGTCCACTCGAGCGGAAGAATTTATTCGGTCGCACGCGGCCATAAATAACCGATCTTAGCCAGGTAGGTCCACACATGTAAACATGCCACGCGAAAAAAATCCACAATCTCAACTTCAGCCTCAACTCTCATGCACACACAAAAAGATGACCGGTGTAGTGCACCATAAATCAAACTTCAATTTCTTTGTGCGCGACAGTAGTTATTAATAAGCGAGTGCATAAAGCGCATGAAATATGGCCAAAGCAAAACGGTGTCTTTTTCTCGGATATATCGCCGTGATTTATCCATTTTCTCGCGGCCGTAATTGAGGCTACCATTTTTGGTAGCCGTGGAAAAAGATTAAACGGGGCGGCGCTTTTGTGCGTTAGAGATTATCTCTCGAGGTGTGGAGTAGTCTCGCCAGATAATGAACATTGGCTGAAGAAAAATGCGCGCAAACTGTTTACTATCTCATCAGCAGTGGAGTATGTAACCTTGGCAGGGAATTTACAGGACAGTAAAAAATGAAAAAAGGACGTGGTGTGTTATAAAAACTTCGCTATAGTTGAGTCTCAATCTTATATGGGCATAAGCTATTTATAAAAATTTAAATAATGATGCATACGCACATTGACGTCAAGCAGGGTTGCCAAATCAGTGATTTTGTCATCAAATCTGGTGTTTTTTACTTTCGGATTCAGATAAATTGTTTGTGATTCAGACGTGGCTAAATTCTGGTGTTTTTTGGAAGTTTTCAGTGACAATCTTGTGGTTTACTGTCATCAGATAGTGATTAAAGTTAAAACAGTCGAACGTGGCAAAATGCTGTCAAAAATATCAAATATTGGGAAATTTTCAACATATCATTCATAAAATAGTTCATGTTCAAATAGTTGAACATTTGCAAGAGAATCCTTTTTGATCAATCTTGTATGAATTTCTAAGGAGTGCAAGATAAACGTCATTTTAATTCACTGCTTTGTACGCGTGGCGCATGAAATACAATTTCGAGTTCAGAAAAGCCTGAAAATTTGGTTTGGTCGCTCCGCTTTGCTACGCGACAAAACCAAATTTTCAGGCTTAATCTGGGGGTGGAAAACACTCGTTTTAAATTGAACTCTTTTAAAAAACAACAAATATCGGAACATTTACAGTGTATGTACGAGTATACTTAAAACAAATATTCCCTGTATATCAGCATTCGTTTGAATCGATTATTTTGTAAATGTTGATGAAATTAATCACTTTGCAGTATTAATTAATTCTGTAAATGTAATCTATATTCGTCAATATGTCGGGGGCAAAGCTACTTTAATCTCAAGTATTGATTTTCTGTAACCAAATCTTTAAACATTCGAGAGTCTGGAGTCTGGACGCACTTTGTTTTCAAACAGTGTTTTAAACATGTTTAAAAACAGCCGTTGTGTTTTAAACGGTTTTGTTTTGAACATGTTTTAAATATTAAATTTGTTTAAAACATGTTTTAAACGCTAAACTTGCTTAAATCGTTTTTTAATTATCTTAAATATGCTAAATTATATTTCAGAATACTTTATTAAGATTTTTTGTTTATATATTTAAATTTTAGCTAAATTGTTGAAGATATTTTAAATTACATTATTAAACATAACATTTTATTACAATGAAATATCAAATATGTGTGCATAAATGTAGTTTTAGGTATACATATGCATACACTGTAAATTTTGCGAAATTCGTTGTTTTTTTAAAAGATTTCAATTTGAATCTTCAAACAAGGGTTTTCCACTCCCAGACTAAGCATGAAGTAAAATTTCGAGGCCAATCCAAATTAGGCTTTTCTGAACTCGAAATTTGACTTCATGCGCCACACGTCTAAAGCATTGAAATATCGCAGAGTTTAAAGTATAAGGCTTTGGTAATCCAATATGTAGATGTGACTAAAACGTGAGACAAATTCAGCGCTGAAAAAATTGTTAAAACAGTGATTATAGGCAACCCAATAACTCTAGCGTATATTAGGTTGCCTATAATTGTTGTTGTATGTGTGTGTTTTTGAACTTCACTGTAAGCCAGCGTTTTTAAGCGTGGCGCATGAAGTAAAATTTCGAGTTTAGAAAAGCCTAATTGGGGACGCGGCCAATCCAAATTTTCAGGCTTCTCTAAACTCGAAATTTTACTTCATGCTTAGTCTGGGATTGGAAAACACTCGTTAAAAGCCTCCAATTAACCGCTTTTAAACAACGAATTTCCGTAAATTTAAAAAAAAAACGCTATAATTATCGTGGTATACCGGGTGTTGACTTGGCGGACGCAACATAGGAAATCGCATGTTAATTTTAAAGTGTTCAAATATTGGCTTCCCTATTTATTTTAGAGACAAAATGTATTTCACTTTTTTGTAGAGAGAAACATTCTAAATTTATTAATGTTCACACTTAACACTTTACGTTTCTCTAAGTTAAAATAATTAAGAAAAAGTAATGTGATTTTATAAAAATAATGACATACCATGGAATTGATACAACAATTGCGGATATTTCCTGTCTTTTTTTTAAGTTTAATTTAAAGCTTTAAACAAGTGTTTTCTACTCCCAGACTAAGCATGAAGTAAAATTTCGAGTTTAGAAAAGCCCCGTGAAAATTTGTCAAGGGTCGCGCAGCGACCCGAGACAAATTTTCTGGGCTTTTCTAAACTCGAAATTTTACTTCATGCGCCACGCGTATAAAAGACTATAATATTGAGAAATTTATGTATATTCGAAATTCATTTAAAATGTGTGTTTTATACGCGTGGCGCATGACTCTCGTCAAATTTTCACGGGGCTTTTCTAAACTCGAAATTTTACTTCATGCTTAGTGTGGGAGTGGTAAACCCTCGTTTAAAACTTCAAATCGATCTCTTTTAAAAATCAACAAATGTCAGAAAATTAACAGCTAAAATAATTAAGAAAAAGTAATGTGATTTTATAAAAATAATGACATACTATGGAATTGATACAATTGCGGATATTCCCTGTTTTTTTTAAAGTTCAATTTAAAGCTTTAAACAAGTGTTTTCCACTCCCATGAAGTAAAATTTCGAGTTTAGAAAAGCCCAGAAAATTTGTCTCGGGTCGCTGCGCGACCCTTGACAAATTTTCACGGGGCTTTTCTAAACTCGAAATTTTACTTCATGCTTAGTTTGGGAGTGGAAAACACTCGCTTAGAGCTGCAAATTGAACTCTTTTAAAAAATCAACAAATGTCAGAAAATTAACAGCTAAAATAATTAAGAAGAAGTAATGTGATTTTATAAAAATCATGACCCACCATTAAATTGATACAATTGCGGATATTTCCTGTTTTTTTTTAAGTTCAATTTAAAACTTTAAACAACTGTTTTCCACTCCCAGACTAAGCATGAAGTAAAATTTCGAGATTAGAAAAGCTCCGTGAAAATTTGTCGAGGGTCACGCAGCGACCCGAGACAAATTTTCTGTGCTTTTCTAAACTCGAAAGTTTAATTCATTCGCCACGCGTATAAAACACTATAATATTGTCAAATTTATGTATATTCGAACTTCATTTAAAATCTGTGTTTTATACGCGTGGCGCATGAAGTAAAATTTCGAGTTTAGAAAAGCCCAGAAAATTTGTCTCGGGTCGCTGCGCGACCCTCGACAAATTTTCACGGGGCTTTTCTAAACTCGAAATTTTACTTCATGCTTAGTCTGGGAGTGGAAAACACTCGATTAAAGCTTCAAATTGAACTCTTTTAAAAATCAACGCATGTCAGAAAATTAACAGCTAAAATAATTAATAAAAAGTAATGTAATTTTATAAAAATAATGACATTTTTCTTATGTAGTGTAAATCAATTCAAAAAAATTTACTTTAATCAAGTGACTATAATATCTTTTGCTATTTTGACATCCGCAGTTGTTGTTTCAATTCCATGGCATGTAATTATTTTCATAAAATTACATTATTTTTTCTTAATTGTTTTAACTTAGAGAAACGTAAAGTGATAAACGTCAACACGAATGAATTAAGAATGTTTCCCTCTGCAAAAATGGTTAATACATTTTGTTTCTAAAATAAATAGGGGAGCCAAAATTTAAACATTACAAAATTTACATGGGATTTCCTATGTTGCGTCCGCCAAGTCAACACCCGGTATATACCTAAAAGAAAAATGCCCTGTATGTTCTGTTTTAAACACGTTTTAACATGTTTTAAATACATTTTAAACATATTTTTTATTGGTAATGTTTTAAACTCCGTTTCAATGAAAACAGCACGTTTTGTTAATAAAACTGTTTTTTTAATTGAAATGGTCTGAAGTAACTTATAGGTATACTCAAAAGATAAAATCCCTATATATAAGCAACATTTTATTTTGATTAGCAAATAAATATATTTTTCTCTGCAATTATAATAATATTCTAAATACATTTCGGTTGAAATAGTTGAAGCTTTTTTATCAACAAAAATACCTCTTTTTGCTACAAAATAAGTTCCACAGAAATAACTTAGGGACAAAACATTTCAAAAGAGTGGTTCCGCCCGGGATCGAACCGGGGACCTTCTGCGTGTAAAGCAGACGTGATAACCGCTACACTACGGAACCAGTTGTTTAAATATTTGGCACCATTTTGTATTACGAAATATGTGCTCCACTTTCACCGATTATTATTATTGCTTGCGAGCGTGCGTGCCATTCAATAATTCAGTCTGCTGTTAACAACACTTTATAGCAATAGAGAGAAACAGAAAAATCTTTGAATAAATGATAAAATAATAATGAAATATTACTAGAACTCATCTAACATGACGTATCTGCCAATCAGTTAACTTTAAATCATTGTATAAGTACAAGTACATAACATTTGAATATAGGAAAAGTTACATCCCTTTTGCTGTAAAAATTAAACAAAGATGATTGATGCATGGAATATTATGAAACTTTGATGGAACATACCAACAATGACAAAAATAAACTTCACAGCAATATTTGTTCGTAATTTATTCATAAGCTGATAATTAGATGGTGAATTCTGAACACACATTTCGATCGGTACATTATCGAGGCATTAATATTTCAAGCGGGGGGTGAGACTTTTCCTTTGGAAATTACATCGTCACATTATCGAAGGGAGAGGAGTCAATTCCGCAAGTTTATAAATTATTACCGCGGAGGACGTGAAATTCCGAGCGAGGGAAAAAAGTCACGCAAATACCACGAACCACTTTAACGAGCCTCGTAATTCAGCAATGTGCGAATCGTAAATCGGCGCCAATTTACCACCAACTGTATTTAATTTTCACTTATACACACAATATCGATATTTACGAGCAATACGTATGCTGTTCGTATTGAAGGATTTACATTTTAAATCAGTCACTTTTTTAATTAAATACTTTCATTAAAAACAGATACAATTTGTTTTTTTTTAACTTTTCCTCCATATGCAAAACAAAGGGAAAGTATTGATTTCGAGAAAATTTTAAAAACAAATATTTTAATAGATATATCTATTTTGAGGTTCCCCGAGTTAATTTAGACCATTTTTGAAAAATGTCTGTCTGTAATTCTGTAATTCTGTCGCCACGATAAAGTGTAAACTGATTGAGCTGTTAAAATGACACTATAAACTTAAGCTTTTTATTACAATAGTAGTATTCGATACAAATTTTAACATTTGTGATATATTTTAAAGTAACGAGTGTCTTTCACTCCCAGACTAAGCATGAAGTAAAATTTCGAGTTTAGAAAAGCCCCGCGTAGAACCGAGACAAATTTTCACGGGGCTTTTCTAAACTCGAAATTTTACTTCATGCGCACGCGTATAAAACACTGATTTATAGTAAAGTTAAAAATATATAACGCTTAGATGTGATGGTGATCAATATTTACTGAGATGTAGCGAAAAAATGCAATAATTACTTTTTTGTGATAATAATAAAAGCACTAAAAAATACTGCTATTCCTTACTTCACTTTTTATAAATAGTGAAGTAAGGAATAACAGTCTTTTTAGTGTAATCACTTCACGTAAACTCAATAACATACAGTTAATAATAAAAGTAGAATAAATTTGGTTTTGATTTCTTTAATTAAATACTTTCATTAAAAACAAATACGATTTATTTTTTTTTACTTTCCCTTCATATGCAAAACAAAGAGAAAGTATTCTTTTCGCGAAAATTTTTAAATCGAAAATTTTAGTAGATATATCAATTTTAAGGTTCCCGAGTTGATTTAGACCATTTTAAAAAAGTCTGTCTGTAATTCTGTAATTCTTTCGCCACGATAAAGTCTAAAGTGATTGAGCTGTTAAGATGACACTATAAACTTAAGCTTTTTATTACAATAGTAGTATTTGATATAAATGTTAACACTTGTGATATATTTTAAAGTAACAAGTGTCTTCCACTCCCAGACTAAGCATGAAGTAAAATTTCGAGTTTAGAAAAGCCCCGCCTAGAAAATTTGTCGAGGGTCGCATAGCGACCCGAGACAAATTTTCACGGGGCTTTTCTAAACTCGAAATTTTACTCCATGCGCCACGCGTATAAAACACTGATTTATAGTAAAGTTAAATATATATATAACGCTTAGATGTGATGGTGATCAATATTTACTGAGATGTGGCGAAAAAATGCAATAATTACTTTTTTGTGATAATAATAAAAGTACTAAAAAAATACTGTTATTCCTTACTTCCCTTTTTATAAACAGTGAAGTAAGGAATAACAGTCTTTTTTAGTGTAATCACTTCACGTAAATTCAAAAACATACAGTTAATAATAAAAGTAGAATAAATTTAGTTTTGATTTTTTTAATTAAATACTTTCATTAAAAACAAATACAATTTATTTTTTTTTACTTTCCCTTTATATGCAAAACAAAGAGAAAGTATTCTTTTCGCGAAAATTTTTAAATCAAAATTTTTTGTAGATATATCAATTTTAATGTTCCCGAGATGATTTAGACCATTTTAAAAAAGTCTGTCTGTAATTCTGTCGCCACGATAAAGTCTAAACTGATTGAGCTGTTAAGATGACACTATAAACTTAAGCTTTTTATTACAATAGTAGTATTCGATACAAATGTTAACACTTGTGATATATTTTAAAGTAACAAGTGTCTTCCACTCCCAGACTAAGCATGAAGTAAAATTTCGAGTTGAGAAAAGCCCCTCGTAGAAAATTTGTCGAGGGTCGCATAGCGACCCGAGACAAATTTTCACGGGGCTTTTCTAAACTCGAAATTTTACTCCATGCGCCACGCGTATAAAACACTGATTTATAGTAAAGTTAAATATATATATAACGCTTAGATGTGATGGTGATCAATATTTACTAAGATGTGGCGAAAACATGCAATAATTACTTTTTTGTGATAATAATAAAAGTACTAAAAAAATACTGTTATTCCTTACTTCCCTTTTTATAAACAGTGAAGTAAGGAATAACAGTCTTTTTTAGTGTAATCACTTCACGTAAATTCAAAAACATACAGTTAATAATAAAAGTAGAATAAATTTAGTTTTGATTTTTTTAATTAAATACTTTCATTAAAAACAAATACAATTTATTTTTTTTTACTTTCCCTTTATATGCAAAACAAAGAGAAAGTATTCTTTTCGCAAAAATTTTTAAATCAAAAATTTTTGTAGATATATCAAGTTTAAGGTTCCAGAGTTGATTTAAACCATTTTAAAAAAAGTCTGTCTGTAATTCTGTAATTCTGTCGCCACGATAAAGTCTAAACTGATTGAGCTGTTAAGATGACACTATAAACTTAAGCTTTTTATTACAATAGTAGTATTCGATACAAATTTTAACACTTGTGATATATTTTAAAGTAACAAGTGTCTTCCACTCCCAGACTAAGCATGAAGAAAAATTTCGAGTTTAGAAAAGCCCCGCATAGAAAATTTGTCGAGGGTCGCGCAGCGACCCGAGACAAATTTTCACGGGGCTTTTCTAAACTCGAAATTTTACTTCATGCGCCACGCGTATAAAGCACTTATTTATAGTAAAGTGAAAAATGTATAAATATATATCAAACAGGATTCCGAAAGGGCTTCTCTTGCAGTGACCATATAATTCGCCTTGAAAATATCATTAAAGAACCTTTCTGTGAGAGAAAAGACTCCCTCGCAGTATGCTTTGACCTTCAAAAAGCATACGATATCACCTGGAAAATGGGAATAATAAAAAAATAGAGGCATGGGGACTTAAAGGTCACTTAGCATTAATGATAAAATCATTCCTAGAAGACCGAACATTTAGAATTAGAGTAGGGAACAAAACCTCCTGCCAATTTAAACAGACCAACGGAATACCACAAGGCTCGGTCCCCAGCGTCACGCTGTTTGCAATCGCAATAAACGAGATTGCTGACAACCTCTCTGATGGAGTTACACCCCTACTCTATGCAGACGACCTAGCAATAATAAAAGCAGGGAAAAACCTGGAACAATTAGGAAGAGAGATCCAAAAAAGTTTTGACATAATCTGCAAAGGGGCCTACTTACGAGGTCTGCAGATATCAGAACAAAAAACAAATTGCGTCTACTTCTGCAGGTTTCGGAAGACCCATACCGAACCTACCCTAAAAATTGACCAGTTCAGTATTCCCTACCAATCTTCAATTAAATTCTTAGGACAATAAACTCACGTGGAAGGAACACATCTCAACACTAGAAACGAAAACAAAAAAGATCCTAAACCAACTTAAGGCGATAATCCACTTTTGATGGGGCGCAGAACAGAAGACCATCTACAAAATTATAACGCCCTTCTGTACTCTAAACTTGACTACGGTGTCGTAGCGTACGGAAACACCTCCAAATCACAGCTTAAACGTATCGACACAGTGTACCTTACGGCTGCCCGCATAATCACAGGCGCATTTAGAACTTCACCTCGTCAGAGTGTCTACCGGGAAGCACCAGACCAAAGACGGGTCAAGATCAAGTTTAGATACGCCAGCAAAATAGCTCTCAAAAGAACCCATCCACTTAAAACCCACATAATAAATCCCAAAATACTAGACTGCTACAGCTGGGCACAAACAAAAACAGTACCTTCCACTTACTACCTATACACACTCCTTAAGGACAGACCAATATGGGAAAACTTAACAGCTGACGTCACAGAACCAACAGACACAATACGAAAACAAATACTGACCTGATCAGAAACAATATCCTGGAAGAAATGGGTAGACAAATAGAATGAAATGGAAGAGGAGTGGCACAGTCCTATAAGACCCACGCTAGCGCTATGCAAATACTCACAAGAATATAACAGAAGAGATAGAATAATACTTACCAGACTTTCAATTGGACACACACGAATTACACATGCACACCGCCTCGTGGGTAGGCAACACAGAATATGCCCTCAGTGCAGAATAGAAGCCTTAACTGTGGATCACATCCTTCAATGTCCTAAGCTGGAAAAACAACGCGTATCAGTAGGACCCAAAGGAAGAAATGCCGTAGAAATTCTAAGCGACCCAGACAAATATCTCATAACTTTAAAATGCCTAAGAAATATTAATATATATATAAGGAAATATGAGCAACTCACCTCTTACAGACCGTCTGAAATAAGATGGTACCTGAAACAAAACGGAAAATATTAGAATAAAAGAAAGAAAATAAAATAAATGTACTCACCCTATAGCCCTTACCTAACCATGGCTATTTAACTTATTTTATTTTATTTATTTATTTATTTAACGGTTTCACCTTTTACAATAGTGTATACATATATATAGAACTTTAACGCAACAATAATGTTCCACAAAAATATAACAAGTGGGGTGTGAATATACATAATATAAATCAAACACAAGTTTAAAGTAACTAATTAAAGTAAAAATAAAAGAAATAAACAATAGTAGCACTATAGCAAATGAATAATATAGAAATAAATTGTATCTCAACTAAGAATTGAAAAATCAATAGATCTTAATTGAGATTTGAAGGCTGTAAATGAAGTCCCAAAGAGAGTGATGGTTCTGAGTCGATCAATTATATTATAATGTCTCATCATTCTGCTCAATGGACTATTTCTGCCAAAGTTTGAGCGGTGAAAATGCTCACGAAATGTTAGGTTAATAAGTGTATTGCTAGGCTCGTTGAAATTAATTAAATGGAGCAACTCAGAGCAGTCTATTATCGAATTTACAATTTTGAATAGAACACAGAAATCAAAATAAATGCGCCTATTTTCAAGGCTGGCTAAGTTAATTGTAGCCAGCATATGAGTGCGACTATAATTTATTCTTAAAATGCCAAATTTGTAACTAATATTTAATAGGAATTTGTTTTGCACTCGTTCGATTTGGTCTTAACGGTTGGAATAATGTGGAAACCATATACATGACGCGTATTCTACTTGAGTTCTTACTAATGTGATATAAAGTAATTTTTGTGTGCGAATGGAAACGTTTGTACCATACCTAAAAATAAAGCCTAAAGTTTGCATGGCTTTACAACAAATGTTATCAATATGCTTCGCAAAAGACAAACGACAATCGAAGGTTACACCCAAGTCTTTAATGTGTTTTACTGATGATAAAAGTTGATTATCAATATAATATTGGTTTTTGGATATGTGACCTCTGCCAAACGATATTGCATAACATTTATTGATATTTAGAAATAGAGAATTATCACAGCACCATTGATGTAAATGATCAAGATCGGATTGCATCAATATCCGGTCAGCAGGATTGTTAATAATACGAAAGATCTTTAAATCGTCAGCAAACAAGAGTAACTTGCAATGAACAACGTAACTGGTAATGTCGTTAATAAATAATAGGATTAAAATAGGGCCACAATGGGATCCTTGAGGGACACCAGAAGTTACCATAATTGGATTTGAAACAAAGCTGTTAAGTTTCACAAATTGTTGCCTATTATTTAAGTAACTGAACAACCACTTTGTAACTTGCGGCCCGAAACCAAGATTTTCGAGTTTATTGATTAAAATTGAATGGGAAACACGATCAAAGACTTTTGAAAAGTCTGTTTAAGCCGAGTCGACCTGTTTCCCATCCTCAAATGCACTTAACAAAAATGACTGATATAAAATAAGATTCGTTAAAGTAGATTTTCCTTTACAAAATCCATGTTGTTCATTGCAAATCACATTCTTACATGCCCATATCAACTGCTCAGATATTATTTTATCAAATAATTTTGGTATTACTGACGGTGTTGCTATACCTCTGTAGTTCTTAACGTCGCCCCGATTTCCTTTCTTAAATAATGGTGTGATAAAACTTGTTTTCCAATAACTAGGAAATACGCCAGATTCAATAGAGGCTTCGAATAATATGTGGAGTGGAGTACATATAGGGAAGACACATCCCTTACGATGGAACGAATAGCCCTAGCAGCTGACGTTCCAAAAAAAAACGATTAGATGTGATGGTGATCAAAATGTAGCGAAAAAATGCAAGAATTACTTTTTTGTGATAATTATAAAAGTACAATAAATTAAGTTTTTACTTTTCTAATTAAATACTTTCATTAAAAACAATACATTTTTTTTTACTTACTCTCCATATGCAAAACAAAGGGAAAGTATTATTTTCGCGAACAAAAATGTTCGTGGATATATCTATTTTGGGGTTCCCCGAGTTGATTTAGACCATTTTTAAAAAATGTCTGTCTGTAATTCTTTAATTCTGTCGCCACGATAAAGTCTAAACCGATTGAGCTGTTAAGATGACATATAAACGTAAGCTTTTTATTACAATAGTAGTATTCGATATAAATGTTAACACTTGTGACATATTTTAAAGTAACGAGTGTCTTTCACTCCCAGACCAAGCATGAAGTAAAATTTCGAGTTTAGAAAAGCCCCGCGTAGAAAATTTGTCTCGGGTCGCGCAGCGACCCGAGACAAATTTTCACGGGGCTTTTCTAAACTCGAAATTTTACTTCATGCGCCAAGCGTATAAAACACTTATTTATAGTAAAGTTGAAAATATATAACGCTTAGATGTGACGGTGATCAATATTTACCGATATGTAGCGAAAAAATGCAAGAATTACTTTTTTGTGAATAGTTTTGGAACAATAATTGTAAAGAGAATAAATTTAGTTTGAGCAACTTTTTCATATTGTTGATATTTAAATCATTATATCTTTAACAGGGAAAGTGCTATGATGGACACATCACCATTTTTAATAACTATTTCATCAATTTCTATAATTTTGTATTGTTTTTTTAACGAATTCCTATTATTTATTTTAATTTAAATATTTTTATAGTGTAAAAAATTTGCAATATTTACTATTTCCTTATTGATGATTTTAAATAGTTTTAAATAATATTAACTTTGTATTTGTTATAAATCTGTTCACTAGAATGTATGAAATATAACAATCTGCATTGTGCAGGATTGTGTATAATTTTTAGGAGTTTTATCAAACTTCTGAATTTTCTTACCTCTTGAACCTATATTGTATAAGAGGAATTACAAAACTTCTTAAGAGTAACAAAAATTGACAATATGCAATGGCAGAGTGTCACAAAAATCATGAAAATTAACTGAATTCTAACGAATTAAAATAATATTGCACACATTTTGCAAAACTACGAGTATAGTTGTATTTGATAAAAATATAGTGCATCAATAGAATTCCATTAAAAGTGTCCAGTTTGATATACATTTTATATAAATAAAAAATATCTAAATTTAAATTTTATGCTGTTTTTTATTAAACTTTCCAATTTTCTTCAACATCATAAATACAATTTTTATTAAATATGATGTTAACAAATTTGAATGAAGTGAAAATTCTAGAGTCTGTTGAATTAATGTAAAGCATTTTTAAGGATCAGTAAATATCTCACATGGTTTTTCTATAAGTATAAATGAAATTGCCTTATGTTTGAACGGTAACGTGACCGCCAGTCTAAGGTGTCAAATTGTTTAGAGGGAATTGCAAAGCTATACTGAGGAGAGATAAATCTCGAAACGCGTCTATAGATGGCCTAAATAATTTGACCCAAATTGTTACATTTGCAGTAGGTTACTGTATGTAACAGCAAACACTTGTTGTATAATTCAATGTCCGTCGGGGTATTAGCCCGGGAATTAGTTGTTTCAATGAGTGTTTGATATAGTCTTTGTAAGACTAACTTGTTGTAGATTGCGAAAAGAATCGCACTTTTAATGTTTTTCTATAAGTTTTAACTAACGTCGATTTTATTTTAATAATCTGATAAAAAATGTAGACTTCCTGAAATGTTGATCAATAGAATAATTTAAAATTAAATAATTCAATTTGAAATATTTTCCCAGGTGGATCGTAAGCAGCTGCCGTGCTGCGCAGATTTATTACATATTTATGTGCGATTGTGGGAAAAAGGGTGGAGACCGGTGGCGCTTATAAATCAAGGCGCGATCGGAATTTTTGCCGACCAAGAACGAGCCCTACCCTACACTCTCTCAAAGTAAACACAAACACAATACGGATCCCACATGGAAGTAATTTGAGATTCCCGGCGCGGCGTCGCCATTCCATCGTAATGTTGCAGGCAGGAACAGCGGGATGGAATATCCCCCCCGAAATGGAACTCGAATCTACCCCCAAACCCAAGTCCATGTCTCAGGAGAGGAACACACTGGGATGCAGAAGCGCAGCGGCGTATCTAGATATGGGTATAATGTACATTAAAGAGGCATTAAATACATAAAAAAATTGACAGACAATCTTTTAATCATTACAAGGAAATCCCGATGAAAACAATATTCTACCGTTTTTACTACTTTAAAAAAATCGTGGAAAATAAATCGATCCAACAAAATCCAACTTTAAACGCTTGTTTAAATACAATTTATAATTTCTTGAACAACACACAACAAATAAAATTAAGTACATTTCACTCTTTTATTAATAGATTAATTAACATTCCTCTAAGTGAATCTGATTTCAGATAAGAATTAAACGTTATTACAAAAATTACCGAAAATAATGGTTATAACAAGGAAATTATAAATAATTTATTAAAAAAAGCATAAACAAAAACATTTAATTAAATACTTTTACGCACCTGAGCAAACAATAGAATATAAATGGCATAAATTGAATTTTGTTAATGACCTGTCATATAATATAGTCAGTCATTGTAGGGGAAAAGACTTTAATATATGTTCAAACCCTTTAAATTTAGGCAAACTATTAATAAACAATAAATCGAAAACTGATAATTCAAAGAAATGTGAAATTTATGAAATACAGTGTGATGAATGTGATGCAATTTATATTGGACAAACCGGCAGATCTTTCGAAATCAGAATGAAAGAACATAAAAAATCTGTTTTAGATAATAAACCAACAACTGTCTTTTCCAAACATTGCATCGCATTCAATCACTTCTTTAATCCACATAATTTTAAGATTTTGCATTCAGGTAATAAGGGATACGCACTAAACCTCAAAGAGGGCCTGGAGATTAACAGGGCCATAAAAATGGGGAAAAATATCGTAAACGACAACGAGGAGATTTGGAATTCCCCAATTCTGACTTCTCTTATTACCTGAAACAAAAATATTGTATATATACTTAGGAAATAATTTTTTCTGTACATTCCTTTGAAAATGGTCTAACAAACAGAAACTAGTCGGAATAAAGATTTAATTGTGAAACAATACCAAGTGCCTTTCTTTTAATTAACTTTACACAATTTATAAGCATCGAAAAAGTACTTCAAGAAAAATTATATTCTGTTCGTAATTCTAAAATTGAGTGGACATTTTAGAAACCAGAGAAATTGTCAATAGTAAAAAAAATGGTGATGTGTCCATCATAGCACTTTCCCCGTCATATTAACAATTGACAATTGAGGATCGCGCGCAAATGCCCGATAAATCCACTCGTGGGAGCTTTTCACTTTTTGACGGTTAGCATTTATGAACAAATCCCCCTAAACCTCCTTTAAAATTCAAATCAAAATGCCGATTTTGATACGTATTTTGGTTGACTCAAAAATTGTTTTAGGACCCTCGTGGGTCAGTAAGTAGAGCTCCTGTTCTTGGACCAGAGGGTCGTGGGTTCGAATCCCACCGGGGGGTATTACTTTCTTATAGGGAAATTAGCACCCTCTGGAGCCAAGGATGTGTTGTGATGTCCCAAATTAGTTATATAAGCGTGAAATAAGTAAAAGCAAAAATTAATTGAATGAGTTAAATACAAATGGATAGATGACTATATGGCTACCAGCCGAGGTCAAAAAAAAACTCGTATTTTGCTTATCTTAAAAATATTGTTTTTTGCATTTATCGGGTTTTGCCCGCGAACTCCACAATTGACATACTAAATTTATTTTATTAGAACCAAGTAGTTGAAGATTTCACTTGAAGTTAGTAGTTTATACGCGTGGCGCATGAAGTAAAATTTCGAGTTGAGAAAAGCCAGAATTCGGATTTGGACGCTGTGCGTCCAAATCCAAATTCTTAAGGCTTTTCTCAACTCGAAATTTTACTTCATGCTTAGTCTGGGAGTGTATTTTTCTGTTTTTATGCAAAAAAATTAAAATATAAAAAAGTCGTAAAATGACGATTGAAATGAAGAGAAATGAAATTTGTTAAATATGAAAAAAAAAATCTTTGAATTTTTACATTAAAAAAATTGGAATCAATAATTTTTATACAAATCTTGGATTTTCACAAAAAGCGTCAACATTTTTAAAATAGACAAAAATCTTGAAAATTCATGAAAATCGCCAAGAGTTTAAAAATTAACGGACATCTAAGACAATCAACACAACTGTTAACATTTTATCGAGATTTAACAGTTTATAGTTGACTGAATTTAGTGTATGAAATTTCGAAACCTTTCATTATTTTCACTCGTTTAATTTGAACGAAAATATCTTGAAAACAAAAGTAAATAGCCATAGGAAACGCCAGTATAGATCAATGCAGAATTGAATTCTGTGTCCGAATATGTTGAAACATACAAGGTTGATTGATTGAGTTACGTGAAGATCAAATTAATAAATAAATGTGTGAAGAAAAGTTATTAGTGCTTTATTCGTCAAAATATTTAAGGTGTTCTATTTGAAATAATCGAATTTTAACGGTTCAAAGTTGACTGAATTTGGCGTATGAAATTTCAAAACCTCTTATTATTTTTACTAGTTTCATTTAAATGAAATATCTTAAAAACAAAAGAAGACAGGTATAGGGAATGCTGGTACAGATCTACGCAAAATTAAATTCTGCGTCGGATTTTGTAAAAATATATAGAATGTTCTTTCTGAAAAAATGGAGATTTTACTGTTTAAAGTACGTATGTAGTATAAAATTTTATTAATATAAATCAAATTAATAATAATAATTGTGAACAAGTGTGAAGGATTCCTATAAGTGTGAAAAATTAATCAACAGTTTGTTAGTTAAATATTTTTATTTAATAAGCAGTATATTTTGAACTTTTTATTCAATCAGTGTTTTATACGCGTGGCGCATGAAGTAAAATTTCGAGTTGAGAAAAGCCGGAATTTGGATTTTGACGCTGCACTTCCAAATCCAAATTCTTAGGGCTTTTCTCAACTCGAAATTTACTTCATGCTTAATCCGGGAATGGAAAACACTCGATTAGTTTTTTGAAAATTATCATTAATTGACGCTTTTCGTGGACTTTTTAAATTTTTTTAATTTCAATATTTTGTACGCTTTAAGTAAATTTCCAAGATTTTTGTTAATCTTCTGATTTTTAATGATTTTTTGTAAATGTCTAGTTTTAGTCAATTTTTATAAATCTCAGCGCTTTTCGTAAATTTCCAAGATTTATGTTTTTTTAATCTTCAAAATTCCGATGCATTTCATGTTATAAAAAGCAAACGCTCGATTTTCATTTTAAAAGCAATAATTGTTAAGGGCATACCACTCGCTTGAAAAAAAGAGAAAATAGTGCTTTATGTGTATGCCGTTGTTACCACCAACAATAATACTGTCTAATGACAGTATTATTATTATTGGTAATAATAATACTGTCTTATTGAAATTTCAAGATGAGAAAGTTAAAGGATGAATCACTGTTCGTAGTTTTTTAGTTTAAAAAAAAATAAAAATTATTGTTTACATAATATGCATTTAATGTGCTCAATATTTACAGTAATTTGATAGTCAATTTAAACATTATTAAGTTTGATTTTTAAAAACTAGGTACCTAGAATCGCCTTTTGTCAATAATAAAGGATTTGAATTATAAAAATATATTTATTAGTTTGCTCACAACTATCCAATAAGTATTGGACTATTTTACATTTTCTTGCAAGAAATAAGCGAAGAACGATATTTCCATCTCTCTTTCGCCACGGATTCACGTTCCCATACGATGCACCACGACCTAAAGGCTATTTATACCTAAAATTAAAAACGTGGTTTGCTGAGAAAAAGTGGTAGGCCCTTAAGCTATTTATTAGCAATTAATAATAATAATAAATCTAACATTTTTACTTCGATTAAACACTAATTTTAAATATACCTACATATAAGTATATTTCGAATTCATAGCTATTTTGAATTCGAAAAAAATGTGCTTACGTTTTAGTTGGTAAGACATTAAATATGAAATATAAAATTCGATATTTTTCATGAATTTTACAAGATTTTGCTTAATTTTAAAAACTTTATACTTTTTAATAGGTTTCATCAACTTTTTAAATCATGGTAGTTTCTGTAAATTTCCGTGACATTAGAAATGTTGATACTTTTTATCATATTTCGATAATTTTGAAAATGTTTAAAATTTCTTTTAATTTTAAAAACTCTGACGGTTTTCCTGAATTACGGTTAATTTAAAAAAAAACGATAGTTTTTGTAAAATTCGAACATCTTGTTGATTTTCAAAACCCCGGATTTTTTCAATCTTCTCATTAAATAGTTCAAATCTGGACACTTATTGTGAATTTTCAAGATACCCGATGATTTTAAAAATGTTAACTCCTTTCGTGAATTTCCAAGATTATTGTTAATTTTAATTATTTTGACGCCTTTCAGGAATTTTTCAAGATTTTGACATAATTAAAAAATGGCATTTAAAAATCCATGAAAGCGCAACATTTTCTAGAATTGATGATTGGATTTTGTAAATTAACTAAATATATTATTATTGTTTTCCTGTTAGCGAAAACAACATTTTAGGAAATCTACGAAAATCTTAAAAATTCATGAAGAATATAGTAAAGTGTAAACTGTCAAGATTTTCAAAACTAATGAAAATCTAGGAAACTCAGGAACGCAGAGAATTTTGAAAATTAATGCAAATTCACAAAAGATAAAAGATAATGAACTATATTTACAATCTGGCATTAATAATTGTAGAAATTTTACTATCAAATTATGAATAATACAAAATAAGATTGATAAAACAGCAAAGATTAAAATAATTTAATAAAACGTCGAGATTTTGACATGTCACGGAAAATGTGAATAATTCATGAAAAGCGTCGAATTCACGAAAAGCGTAAAATTGTAATAAATACCTTAAGTTTATAGTGTCATATTGACTGCTCAATCGGTTTAGACTTTATCGTGGCGATAGGACAGAATTACAGACAGACATTTTTCAATAATGGTCCTAATAAACTGGGGGACCTCAAAATATATGGATATATCCACTAAAATCATTGATTTGAACATTTTTGCGAAATCAATACTTTCCCTCTGTTTTACATTGTGGAAAAATAAAAATCCCAAAACGACTATTTACATAAAAGAACTCATATAGTGCATTTAATTGTTGCCTACGTCATTACTCTAAGTTAGCAGACTTGGAATTAAATAGGCTATAATTTAGGCTTAAACACATTTCTGTAATTTAAACATTACGTTTTGTAGATAAGCTAATAGATAGACAGAATTTATTTAAATAATCGAATATCTTTATAATCTTTATACTTCATAATTAAGGTATGGTTCCGAAACTACAAAAAATCCAAATAAACAAAAAAATCTAAAGTTGTTGCCTTGTGTCATCAATAAAATAATTGTTATAACAATCACTAAAATAATTAATATAATAATGGGGGGAGTAGACAGTAAATATACAGGTTTTTTTTTTATGAAACATGCATAAGCTGTACATTTGCATAAGCTGTACATTTTGAATTTGAAACTTTAAACGAGTGTTTTTCACTCCCTAACTAAGCATGACGTAACATTTTGAGTTTAGAAAAGCCCCGTGAAAATTTGTCGAGGGTCGCGCGGCGACCCTCGACAATTTTTCTGGGCTTTTCTAAACTCGAAATTTTACTTCATGCGCCACGCGTATAAAACACTGATTTCAAGTGAATTTTAAATATACACACATTTCAGAATATTTTAGTGTTTTATGCGCGTGGCGCATGAAGTAAAATTTCAAGTTTAGAAAAGCCCAGAAAATTTGTCTCGGGTCGCTGCGCGACCCTCGGCAAATTTTCACGGGGCTTTTCTAAACTTGAAATTTTACTTCATACTTAGTCTGGGAGTGGAAAACACTCGTTTATAGCTTCAATAATTTAAAGAAAAACTCCCTGTATGGTATAAAAATCATAATGTATAATAATATATAGAATAATCGTTATAATAATCAATTCAATAACCGATATAATCCATATAATAATTGATTTTCAATAATTGATCATATCGAGATATTTTATTAATCTAATAATTTGATGATCGTATTTTCATTTATTCCATCACTAGCTTTTATAGCAATATTCAATTTGAAGCTTAAAACGAGTGTTTCCACTTCTTGATTAAGCATGAAGTACAATTTCGAGTTTAAAAAAGCCTGAAAATCTATATTTGCCGGCGCACGAGCGAATCGAGGTGCGCCAGCAAATCCAAACTTTTAGGTTTTTCTAAACTAAACTTCATGCGCCACGCCTATAAAAGGCTGAAACATTGTGTTGTTAAAAATATATCGTTTATGCTTATGATTGATGTTTTAATAATTTTTAAAATTATTTATTTCATCTAAATAAACGAATCTCTTGCTCTTTTGTAACACCTGGAGTAACTTGCTTTGGAACTGTAGGTATACTTAAAAGAAAACATGCTCGCTGTATACATATGCACCGTGCGATCATTTAAAATATAACTTAGACAAGTATTTGAATTTTAAATTAGATTGGCACTACTGACTGTTTGACTGCTAACACACATTTTACCATAAACTCAAATTTATTCCTGCGTTCAATTGGCATTCTGGGCAACCGCAAAAATAAAATGCCGTAAACTCTTATAATTTAAATGATCGCATGGTATATAATGGCGCTCGAAAATTCTAGTTACGCCACTGCAGAAACGAGAAGTGTTCAATTCGATGTAGTCGAGTGTTTCACGCTCTTGTACCAAAAAGGGGCCATTTGTTTCAGGCGAGGTCTTTAGGTGTACCAGACGGTCTTTTATATCGACTAATGGAGCACTTACGCTGTCGGACAGGTGAACTTTATTTGCGAAACACGCGGTCCCCTCGCAAAAAGAACACAGCAGTGTGTTTAGTGGGTGGAAAACCTAAACGGGCATTTATTACGGCGATGATGTTCCCCCCAGAGGGTAATAAATTACGTGATTACCGCTCGGGGGTCGGATTTTTTCCAGAACCGGAAATGCATTGCGCGCCGCCGTCTTTCTTTGAGGAGCTGTAATTTCTCTTCTTTTTACATACACTAATCACTATACTTGTGATATATTATTGAACTCGAAAAAAGTCTGCTAATTAAGCCTAAAAGCAGTGGCGTAACCAGAATTTTCAATCTTTAATACATTTTGGGTATTATAACAGTTAAATAAATTAATTTTTGAACATCACACTAAGTTAGTGTTTTCGTAAATATTTTGAGTTTAGAAAAGCCTAAACATTTGGATTGGTCGCTTCTTTTCGTAAATTTTTAGAGTTTAAAAAAAACCTAAAAATTCGAATTGCTTTTGTGCCTTTTAGAACTAGAACTTACTAGCCCGACGCACAGTAGGCCAAAGCATACAAAAACCTGGCCAAAATGAAAAAAAAAGTTTACCCACAGAGTTCTAGTTTATAAAATTAGATGTAGACGGCATTAATGTACACTGATTCGGTGTGGAAATGCCATTCTAGTCTCCAATCTCTTTTGAATGCCCCGCTGAAAACAAGTGAAACCAAAATAGTGAAAAGTGGCAGTTTTTAAAGCTGTAATTGCAAGTGTGCTGTAATTGTGATTGTGCTGATCAAATAATTTGCAATCCTAGCCTCGATTCGCGTCTTCTAATAATGGATTCCACTCCGAAAAGTATGTTTAATAGATATACACACGAATATATTGAATATATCTTCACAAATCTCACGTTTTTTTAACCTCATTTCCGTATTGTAAAACATTTACAAATTGTGGCGTACAAAAATTTCTCCACTCTTCTCTGCTTGGAAAAATAGCTTCCCTGCTTCGTATTTTTATACTGAAAAGAAAAAAACAAGAACCAGCTGCTAATACCTGCTAGTTTTCCCTTAATGACAATTTTACTGAGCAGCGTGCTGCAGCGCGTAAACTATCGGCTATGCTTTGCCATGGGTATCGTTGACAGGAATCGCGTTATGTGTCAACAGACAATACCTTATACCTGGCGGGCGAAAATATACAAAGCGGATTAGTATATTGGGTGTCCCGAAGTTTTATGACAGTTCTTAGGATGGCAGAATATTGGCGTCAAATTCAAATGTCGAGTATTTCAAAACGATTAAATTTTCGCGATTTTATAATGTTCAATTTGTTCACACAATAGTAATAATTTAATGTTTTAGCATCCTAATCAATATGTTGCGTTATGAAATATTTGAATACGTGACGGAAACTTGCAACCTCAAAACGCAGATGATGGATAACCATTACCACCTGAAGTTGCGGAACTGTTAATTGCACCGCCTTCAGCCGAAAATATCGAGCGAAATAATGAGAGCGATGGCGACGCGGAAGAAAGTGTTGCCGATTGTGATTTCAATTTTTAAATTGTCAGTAAAATACATGTAACACAATTATGATTTTATCCTGTTTCGAGTCGTATTATTTTTTACATCGAATTCGTAATCACAGACCTCGAAAACCTATGTGTTGTAAATTTTGTACTTTTTCATAGATTATTAAATTTTGATTCGTCATTTTGAATTTTTGACATTTAATTCGTAATTAGCGATCTCGAAAACCTGTATGTAAACGTTTTGAAAATCATATAGACATTTACTAATTCTGTACAGGTTTTTGAATATTTGATCCTGTATGTTGTAAATTTTGTACGATTTCATTGATTTTTAAATATTTAACCCGTCATATTGGATCCGTCATTTTTATTTTTGAATTTTAGACATTTAATCCGTAATCAGAGACCTCAAAAACATGATTGTGCACGTTTTGGAAGACTAATATGGACATTTACTGTCTATGTACAGGGTTTTGGATATTTGATTCACCATGTTGGATCTGCCATTTTAAATTTAAAATGTCATTAAATTCGTAATCAGCGACCACAAAAACCATGTAGGAACCAATTTGAAGCATATTCTTAGATATCTTCATATTTTGGCCAGGTTTTTTCATGCTTTGGCCTACTGTGCGACATTAAGTGATTTAACAACAACATTTTCTAAATTAATTATTTCGTCTTTTTAACTGCTCCATTGGATCTTTTGTATATTTTATATTCTAAACTGCTTTTGAATGTTCAAGATTTTGGAATATCAATTTCAATTCGCATAATTTGAATGATAATATTTCTTTCTATTCCCAGTTCAAACAAAAATTAAAAACTTATTTGTTTGATAATTTATTTTATAAATTGACCGATCTTCTTTCTACATGTTAATTAGTGTACATAATTATGTCATACTGCTACTTCTCAATATTTTATTACATCTATTTGTGGACGTTTCTAATATGTATCTGAACAGGCAGATCTAAAAATAAATAACATCAATCTAAAATAAATAAATACTGGGAGTTTTTCTTTTAAGTACACATAACAAATATATGTGCTGTGAATCTTTAAATACTCCTTTTTTTAAATGAGTTCAATTTGAAGCTTTAAACAAGTGTTTTCCATTCCCAGACTAAGCATGAAGTAAAATTTCGAGTTTAGAAAAGCCTGAAAATTTGGTTTGGTCGCGTAGCGCGAAGCGCTACGCTGCCAAACCAAATTTTCAGGCTTTTCTAAACTCGAAATTTTACTTCATGCGCCACGCGTACTAAACACGGATACGATGTGATGTTCAGAATACACGTTTTTAGGATACTACATTAATAGAATATTTTAAATTTCACCTAAAATCAGTGTTGTGTACGCGTGGCGCATCAAGTAAAATTTCGAGTTTAGAAAAGCCTGAAAATTTGGTTCATGCGTCACGCGTATAAGACACTGATTTCAAGTGAGGTTCATTTGTTCACAATATTTCAGTTTTTTCAGTGTTTAATATGCATGGCGCATGAACTAAAATTTTGAGTTTAGAACTGCCTGAAAAGTTGTCTGTCTTCCTGGTCTAAAAGCTGCCTGTTTCTCCTCAAACTTTCGTTCCAAGTATTCTCTCAGTTTTCTTTAGAATATTCTAGTATAAAGGGTGGGCCATCTAGTGGTTTATTTTTTAAAAATGCAATAAAATGAACAAAATTATTATTTTTTCCATGTATTATGGCTTTATTAGTACGAGCAAACATTCCCATTAATTATGGAACACAACTTCGTTCAAGCGGCTGCGTCGGCTGGCTTCGCAGTAGCGCATTCTGTCATTAAAATTTTCCAAGACCTTGTTGATGGTATCGAGCTGTAGCTCACGGATTGCTTGGATGATATTGGCCTGAAGTGCTTGAATCGTTTCTGGATTGTTGGCATAACATCGGTCCTTCACGGTTCCCTACAAAAGAAATCCAAAGGGGTTAAATCGCAGCTCCGAGGCGGCCAATTGACATCGTCAAGACGGCTGATAACACGATTTGGGAATTTGGTGCGCAAAAGATCGATTGTGGCATGGGCTGTGTGGCATGGCGCGCCATTCTGCAAAAACCAGAGGTCGTTCAAATCCATGTCTTCAATTTCATTAAAAAAAAAGTCGGATAACATGGCTCCGTAACGCTCACCGTTGACCGAAACGTTGTTTCCAGCCTCATTTTCGAAGAAAAATGGTCAAATGATGCCACCACTCCACAATCCGCACCAAACTATCACTCTCCGGGGATGCATTGGCTTCTCGACAATAACGTGCGGGTTTTCCGAGCCCTAGATGCGGCAATTTTGTTTGTTAACGTAGCCGCCAAGATGAAAATGAGCCTCGTCAGAAAAGATGATTTTTCGCCCAAAATCGTTGTCCGATTCAAGCTGCTCTAAGGCCCAAACTGCGAAGCGATAACGAGGCGGATGGTCATGCGCCTTCAATTGCTGAGTCAATTGGATCTTGTAAGCGAATAATCCGAGATCTTTGTGCAGAATTCTCCTCAGGCTAGTACCTGCAATGTTGAGCTGTTGAGATCGACGGCGAGTTGATGTTCGTGGATTGAGTCTCACACTCTCGGTTACAACAGCCACATTCTTGTCTGTGCGCACCGTACTAGAACGAGGATCATGAGTGTTGTCCACTAGCATGCCAGTCTCCCGAACTTTTTGCACAAACTTGCGTACAGCAGGCGCGGTGGGTTCATTTTGGCCAAAACTTCTTTTCAACAAACGCACTGTTTGGGCTATACAGCACTCACTTTGGAAATAAGTTTGCAATATTTCCCAACGTTGTTCAAGCGTAAAGCGACTCATTTCGTACCGCGGAGGAATGATACCGACTTTCTGTCAAGATTTCGAGCGGGAAAAAGATGTCAGTGTCAAAATAACCTATGATTTAAAAAGAAACCACTAGATGGCCCACCCTTTACATGGTGTACCAAAAATTATGTATCGGCTCGATATCTCGGTTTGTAAAAAGTTTAGAAGAAAATGTTTCAAATAAAACTTATAGCTACTAATTTAAGCTACTAATTGACAATATTTTTTTAATATACGCGGTGATTAATTTTCATGATGCGTGTTCGATGTTATGTTAAAATCAGGGTTGGTAAGAAAACGTTTTTTTCATTTTAATTAAAACAAACAGTTTTTGTTAACAAAACGTGTTTTATTCATTAAAACAACGTTTAAAACATTAGCGATTAAAAACGTGTTTAAAACATGTTTAAAACACGTTTAAAACGTGTTTGAAACAGAACATATAAGGTATTTTTCTTTTGAGTATACATATCCCGATAATGACAGCGTTTTTTAAATTTGCTGGAATTCGTTGTTTCAAAGCGGTTAATTTGGGGCTTATAACGATTGTTTTACACTCCCAGACTAAGCATGAAGTAACATTTCGAGTTTATAAAAGCCTAAGAATTTGGATTGGCCGCGTAGCGAAGGGGAGCGGCCAATGGAAATTAGGCTTTTCTATACTCGAAATTTTACTTCATGCGCTACGCTTAAAAACGCTGATTTACAGTGAAGTTCAAAAACACACACATACACCAACAATTTTAGGCAACCTAATATACGTTAGAGTTATTGCGTTGCCTATAATCACTGTTTTAAACAATTTGTTCAGCGCAGAATTTGACTTACGTTTTATTCACATCTACATATTAGATTGCTAAAGTCGTATATTTGAAACTTTATGATATTTCAGTGCTTTATACGTGTGGCGCATGAAGTAAAATTTCGAGTTTAGAAAAGCCTAATTTGGATTGGCCGCTCCGCTTCGCTACGCGGCCAATCCAAATTTTCAGGCTTTTCTAAACTCGAAATTTTACTTCATGCTTAGTCTGGGAGTGGAAAACCCTCGTTTAAAGATTCAAATTGAAATCTTTTAAAAAAGCAACAAATGTCGTAAAATTTACAGCGTATGCCTACGTATACCTGAAAGAAAAATTCCCTGTATTTAAAAATCACATTATTGCACACACAGTTGTAATATTTGATTGTGATAAAATGTTAAGTTTAATAATGTAATGTGGAATATCTTCAACAATTTAGTTAAAATTTAAAAATGTAAACAAAAAATCTTAATGAAATAGTGTAAAATATAATTTAGTAAATTTAGGATAATAAAAAAAAACGTTTTAAACAAAGTTAACGTTTACAACATGTTTTAAACAAATTTAAGATTTAAAACATGTTTTAAACAAATTTAAGATTTAAAACATGTTTAAAACAAAACCGTTTAAAATACGACGGCTGTTTTTAAACATATTTAAAACACTGATTTAAAACAACCCTGGTTAAAATAGAAGGTTACCAGTGAAAACCGCATGTTTCTAAGTTAATCCGTTCAAAAGTTACATATTAATGAAAACACTTTAATGATAAGATCTACAATGTTAATAACAAAATATTCAACTATTTTAATAAAGCAGGTGCTCCAATTGGTTTCCCTATTCAATTTAACTCCATCCTACGGTATTATACAGTTATGACAGTATGCCACTTTCCGATTGATATTTTCTCAGATTCTTCTATAATTCAAATTTTAATGTAATGTTTCCTTGAAACCGCGATCGCCATAACCTCCCATCATTAAAATTGTTGTATTTTTGAGTTGGATAAGCATACCTTCTTGTATTATGGAAAAAACAAAACAATGGCAGATGACTTAATAATAACTAATGTCAATAACAATTGTTTCAACATTTTGAGACTTGATTATAATAGATATTTTATTTTCGTTCGTATTTTTCCTTGTAACTTTTGATCCAAATAACTTAAAAGCATGCGGTTTTCACTAGTATGTTTCAATTTTAACAAGTTATTGAATACCAACGAAATATACCGGGTGTAGACTTGGCAGACGCAACATAGGAAATCGCATGTTAATTTTAATGTGTTCAAATATTGGCTTTCCTATTTATTTTAGAGACAAAATGTATTTTACTTTTTTGTAGAGGGAAAAATTCTGAATATATTAATGTTCACACGTAATAGTTTGAAGAAATGCAAAGTATTACGTGTGAAATACAACAAGTATAAATAACTAGGAAAAAGTAATGTGATTTTATAAAAGTTTTAACATGCCATGGAATTAAAACAACAATTGCGGATGTCAAAATTGCACAAGATATCGCTGTCACTTGATTACACTACACGAGAAAAAATTCTGTTAGCTCTTTCCATTATCTCGAAACAAAATTTAGCCGTACTTAAAAGAAATAAATGTTTGTTTCTTTAAAACCTAAATATTGATTAACTGCAAGTGTGAACATGAGGACTTACAAGAACGAGATCCAGCAATACAAAATCAAGAGTCTTTTGATTTTGTCTTGCTGAATCTCGTTCTTGTATGTCCTCATTTTCACATTTGCAGTTAATCAAAACAGTTCCCCTAGCTTCAAACTTGCTTACTAATCGTTGAACAGTAGATTTATTAGGTATCTTAAAAATAAATCACTCTGTATATTAACAATTATTATTGATAAGTAGCTTAAATTAGTAGCTACAAGTTTTATTTTTTTTCTAAAACTTTTTTTTCTAAACTCTTTACAAAGCAAGATATCAAGCCGTTACATTACTTTTTGTACACCCTGTATGTAGTTTAAGTCTTTATTGTGTCTTTCATATCATTTTTTATATTTTAATAATTTGAGTTTTGCTGTTTTTTCTTTTTTGTTAAAATTGAGTTCCAAAAATATTGGTTTTGTTTGTGGCGGTAACATACGTCATAAAACCACCAGCTGGCATTAAATGCCATAATGTTTTTTTTTATATTTCTATAATATATATTATTATTAATAGTTGTAATCAACTTGCTTTGAACGTTTACATTTATAATATACGAATATTTCCGGTCTAAATTGTCGCAAAAACAGCATCAATTTTCGATATAAAAAGGCTGCAATGTTGATCACGATCCAGTTAAACTGGTTTAGCAAAATGATCAAATTATTACTTCTTAACATCTTGTTAGCTACCCTTGTGGTGGTAAGTATTACAAATAAATCAAAACTTACACAATATTTATAGTAGTTATACATATTTTTTAATACGATGCGTTTTAAAAATCTTAATTTTATGTTTTTATTGGCAATTAAATTCTCTATATTTTTTTTTACTTTCACGGGAAACTAGAAACAAATAAATACAATTGAGTCGCCTATTTCCAAAAACAATGGATTTAGGGGTTTTTAGAAATAGGCGACTCAATTATTCTCTCTACATCTGATATTTTATGTCATAAAACCAAAGTTCTTAATTTCTTGACAATTTTTAGCTATTTTTCTTAATTTTTGCAAATGTTCAACATTTTCCACTATTTTGACAGATTTTTTACTTTTGACGTAAAGTGATAAACTTGCACATGTATTGAATTTGTAGAAATAATTATTTTTCTTAAATTTTCTTAGTTTTTGTTCTTTTAATATAACATTCAGTGTATGTTGTATTAAAATAATCGTGTCTGCTCATTTATGACAATACCTATCAATGCATTGCGACTCTTTGTGAATTTCGATTTGAACATTTTATAAAAATGACACTTTGCACCAAACAGATTGCCGACCTCTGCATTAGAATATGTATACTTAAAATAAAAATTCTCTGTATGTGTGTATGTAAAAGTATGGTCTGTAATCTAGGAAATATACAAAACTGCATATATTTTTTTCACAAATTAGGAACACTTTTGGGTAACATCTTTAAAGGTGGATAGTTGATCAGTATTTGAACTTAAAATAATTTACAAATTTTAAAAATGTAAAAAATTTGAAATAGGTAAATGGACACATTTGACAACATTTATCGCGTTTCTTTTTTCAGGGGCATATTTAAGAAAAACCAACGTGCAATTGTGGACAATAAAAATGTAGTGCTGTCTTTATGGTGCATTTTTATAATTTATTTTAAAATGAGTGATTGGGCGATTGCAATTTTTTTTTTCAAACGATAATAAAAGGTGGGCTGAATTAACAGGAGGTTTTTTTGCAGCATCATTTTCATCAAGGGTTAAGGTGCATTTTTGACCAATAATATTGTAGTATTTTCTTAAGTGTGCATTTTTATGATGTATTTTATAGTAAACTTATAGAGCGCATATAATTTTTTTGTTTTCAATTTTTTCTTGCCGCATCATATTGATTAAGGTTTAAAGTGCATTTGTGGCCAGTAAAATTCTCATCGGTGTATACAGGGTGTACCAGGCCACCCGTATCAGGCATTTTTTGAGAAAACGGCTAGTCGCAGAGAGTTGGGATTAAAAAAATTATGACTAAAGCGATATTGAACAACTGAATGGTGATTTTGTTTTTTCCCAAAAAGGTTGGCAATGATAGGTGGTATCATTCAAAAGGTCTCTGAACAATAAGCAACTTTTGTAAGAAAAATATTTCTGTAACTGTCGTTTGTTTTGAGTAATTTTGGATTGAAGTTACCAAATGCCAATATCTCATGGCTACCTTATTTTAGAAGTAGATACTTAGGGCCACTGGTATTTTTACCAAAACAGTTCAACAGAGTTTAGAAGTAAATGGAAAACAGTTTGAACCAGTGCTTAGAGTCAAAACTATGGGATCGGAATTTAAGTATTTTTGTGATGAGGAAATTGGAGCCGTAGAGTTTCAAATTTCGTTAAATATTAAAAACATTCTATCAAAACATAATATAACAATAGCTTTGAAACCATTTAAAAAAATAAGGAATGTTATTTTTAACCCAAAAACAGCAATAGAAAATACTCACAGATCAGGGATATACAAACTTACTTGTAAAGATTGTAACGGAGTATATAGAGGACAATCTGGTCGTAATTTTAAGGTAAGACTCAAAGAACATCTTCGTTCTTTTCGGCTTAAGTTAATTGATAAGTCCTCTTTTGGCAAACATATAATTGAAAACAATCATACTTTTGGCGAGGATGTACTGTCAATTATACATTACGCCGAAATAGGCCGTAAGATGGACCTCCTGGAGTCTTTGGAAATTCACAAAGCCCGCGCTAATCCGGAAATCCCCGTCAACGACCAGCTTGACCTAATATATACACCCATTTTTAACGCAATTATAAGACCTTGATTTTAAATATATTTACCTGTACAATTGTTAGTTTAAATCACTTTGAGCTTAAAAATGACAAGTTAAAGTTGTCGAAACTATAGTCACTTAATAAAGTCTCAGTTATACAAACAAAGTTAAAATCGTGTTTCAATTGGGAATTATGATGTATAACGAAGTAGAAGCCTCCACCGTTAATAATTTTGTATAATTCTGACTTCGGTTTTCAATATAATTATTTAAATATAAATTTGCTAAACATATTTCGTTTTTTTTTTCTAAAATTTGAACCTAAATAGAGTTCTTAATTACAATGGAAATTTATGTAATTTGAATATGAGAGAAAACCAAAATTTCGATTTTTATTTCAAAAAACTATTAGATCGCAATTATACAGATGTAGTAACCATTTAACATTAATTTGTATTAATAACTTGCATTATTGAGTAAAGTTTTAAAATGTTTACATGATTCGAAGCAGCAGTAGAAGTTGGCGTAGGATTATCGAAAAATAGAGGAGTGGGAGACAGAGTTGGAGTCGAATAATTCATTAGCGACTTCGCGGCCTTGGTCAGAATGTATCTGAGAGATCTAACTGACACTTTAAACTCAATCATTTAAAATAAGTTTGCCATGAAAAATTGAAATTTAATAACTTTGATCAGATATTATTCAAAATCGATGCCAGTAACAAAATTATGTTCCTCACAAAAGTTGCTTATTTTTAAAGATCCACTTTTGACCTATCGTGCCATTTAAAAATCTTAAGTTATTGACATTTTTAAGCAAACTCTCAGGGATACCAACCTTTTTGCGAAAATATAATATCACCATTCGATTCTTTAATACGGCTTTTGTTATAATTTTTTTGTCCTAACTCTCTAGAACTATCAGTTTTCTCTAAAATAAGGCTGATACGGGTGGTCTGGGACACCCTATATATTGTGTATAATAAAAATATGGCCCTTGGTTTTTCTTGTTTTTGTTATGACTGATACATTTGACTCTTCTGTGGCAAAAGTTTGCCGACCATTGGGTTAAATGACAAGTTGCGATGAAACTAATGTTATTTTTTTAATCTAACCCGTCCTTTTTCCATCATGACATTTTGATTTTACGTGACGTATTTGAATTAAGAATCATTGTGACATTACTTTATCAATTGTTTATTTACTATTATGAAATGTTGTCTTAAAATTACTTAGTCTCTTGACTATGATAGTGTTACCGGCGTTTTATCGAAAACGTCGTAACTTTTATTTTATTTTATTCACATTCGCGAAAACATCGGAATCTAATTGATTTGCTCACATTTCATTTCATAATCAAGTTAATTCCAAATGACTCAAGTTCGTAACCAATTATTCGATGTTCTTTTGTGTATATTTTATTCATTGCAAATATGTTTTTTTATTCAAACATTAAGTCGCACTTCAGATTTCATCCAGTGATCATAAGTCGAAGTCCAAATTTCATCAGTAGAATTCCAAGCTTCATGAGTAGAACTCCAGACACCATTCAGTCAAGTTCGGAACTTCATCAACCAACATCAGTGTTCATTTTCATCGCGAGTCTGAGTTAAGTTTTATCGAGTGAAGTATCATTAAGTTTAATTATTGCATTAAGTGCGTCAGTTTGTAAGTCGTCGTGTCACCATTCAGTTTAATCGTCGCATCGTTCATTTTATCATTGTTGTTCAGTTTAATCATTATTCATTTTAATTGTGTCATTGTATTTCTTTGTTCGTTTGTTTCATTCGTCAGATTTCTTTGTTCCTTTTTTTGTTGTTAATAAATGTATGTGTTGATTTTCGAAAACAATAGTCATTTCAAATTCATTTAAATTCAAACAACCTTTTTTTGTTAATAAAAGTGCCTTATTACTAGGAAGTTTTTTTGGTAAGATAACTTAATTATTATTTGTGTTTGATCAAACCTGAGCCACATGCTCGTTAAAACTATTTACTAAAATTTTAGTACTAATACCAAGCAACTTCCCGTCCCGATAACAATAGTATTTCATCATTAAATGACTATTGTAACATTTTGATGGTAATTTCACTACTAAGACATTTTGATATTATTTCATCATTGTCGACTGTATTTTCACTAATATGTCATTTCGATAAGATTTCATCATTAAATTACTATTGTAACATTTTGACGGTAATTTCGATATTATGGCATTTTGATAGTATTTCATCATTAAATGACTATTGTAACATTTTGACGGCAATTTTGCTATTATAAAATTTTGATAGTATTTTATTATAACAAACTCAGGTGGTTTCGTCGAAACACTCAGGGCTTAGTAACAGGCACGTCGAGGCTTTCTTATTTCAAGTAATCATTACTTGAAATAAGAAAACCTACTCACTGGTCGACGTCCCTGTTACTAATCCCTGAGTGTTTTATCATAACTGCTTCGTCTGCATTTTCACTATTATGGTATATTGATAGTATTTCATTATTAAATAATTATGCTACATTTTGACAGTAATTTCAGCGTTATGGCGTTTTCATAGTATTTTATCATTAAGGGGGTATACCACTAGGACAGCGTTTTTTTGACGGTCTTCCCGATTATTTTTTTTTTTTTTGGTAAATTTAATACATGCGATCTTGCGGTTTCTTGCAACTTATTTATAGATTCATAAACTAAAAAAAATAATTTTTAATTCTTTTCAATCGTCCGGGTTTTAAATGCTCGTCCCTGGTTCCATGGATGTGTGTGAATGTGTTGTGACGTCCAAATATAGATATAGTTTAACAACTAAATAAGTTAGTTAATAAATTAATAATAAGATAAAAATTGAATGATGTTGGCTAATAGTCGTGAAACTAAGGCCAGGCAAAAGCCAAAAAAAAAAATCGTCCGGGTTGACCTCTAAATCTGGCCTCAAATGAGGCCGTGTTCGCCGTGTTTTTTCTCATGGTCGGAAAGATTTTTTCGATTCTGTGATCTAAAACATAAAATGAAGTAGCAGTCATTAATCTCTATTAAATTATCTGGAGTGTAAACCACCGACAATAAAAAATCTCGATAAATTACAAAATCGAGGCCATTCGAAAAAAGTGGTCGCTTTTTGCCCCCCCCCCCCTTTTTTTGACTTTAAGGCTCTATGAAAAATATAAAATATTAATATATTTGAATGACGGTGGTTCAAACTCCAGAGAAAAATGTGGAGAACCGAAAACTAAAAACTAAAGTCGATCCGTTTCATAGTTTAAAAAGAAAATGTTTCCGGCCAACGAAAAAAAAAAGGTGGTTTCGACAAAAACGCGTTTAAACTTTTGACACAAGTTTTAACCATTTTTGGAGATTTTTACTTTTAGTCAGCTATGCCAGCTCTGTAGAGTAGGCCCTCCTCTTCCTCTCAAAACTGGGTTTGAATGATTTCAGCGTTGTTGGAGAAATTCGGCCCACATCTCGTGCTCCGCGTCGATCCGTACCTGGAAGGCCTTGGTTTGCAGGCCGATATGGATTCCCAGTGTCTCCATCGTCTTAAAAACTGCCGAGTATTCGTCGTTGAAGATGCTGGTAGCTAGGAAGGACGCGATAGCGACGGTTTTTGTACCATAGTTAAGGTGCTTCGATGTCAGCTTCCAAACACAAGCATTCAAACTTTCGTTTGAGTTCTGTGTATTTCCACCCAGCCACCTACAAAGCATTGTTTACTTCAACAAGCGAAAAACTAACTAACGAATTCGCGTATCGTAAAACGCCTTGGGAGCATGAAACTACATACCTTCAAGTATCAATAAATGCAAAAAAATAAAATCAATTTTTTAAAACTTCCGAATGGTAAAACCCCCTTGAATGACTATTGTAACATTTAGACGGTAATTTCACTTTTATGGCATTTTGATAGTATTTCATCATTAAATTGACTGTAATTTAAATATAATCTTTTGCATACTTTTTATCTTGTATCAAAACTGACATTCCGTTTTAACAACACAGAACATTCTCTGTCAATAAAACCACAATAAATTTATTATGTCAGATTTCAATTGTCTTCGAGTGTCATCCACTCCCAGACTAAGCATGAAGTAAAATTTCGAGTTTAGAAAAGCCTGAAAATTTGGCTCGGGCGCGTAGCGAAGCGAAGCGACCGAGCCAAATTAGGCTTTTCTAAACTCGAAATTTTACTTCATGCGCCATGCGCACAAAACCCTGATTTAATGTTAAATGGTCTTTAACCAATTTACAAGCTGATAGGGAAAGTGCTATGATGGACACATCACTATTTTTATCATCATATAATCACTGTGTCGTTAACTTATCTTAGACTTAAAATCGCTAAGTCGGCTGTAAATTGATTGTATTATAACTATGAGTCATCTAGTAATCTGTTTTTAGCATGATAATATTTAGTAATTACATTTCTTTCTCGACTGTTTATTGACTATTGCAACATTGACTATAAGTCTCTAAGTATGATTTAAACTATAATGACAGCTGACAGTCGGCGCTAGCCGACATTTGGTCTATAATACGAGGGTTGCCTTTTATATTTCGGGATTAGAGAACAAAAATAAATATTAATCATTGAAAATCGCTTTATTGTTTTTCAAAATATTCCCCATTACGATCTATACACTTTTGCATGCGTTTGAACCAATTGTCGAAGCACTTTTGCCACTCTGATTGAGGTATCTCCAAAACATGCATTCTGAACGCATCAACCGCTTCTTCGAAAAACGTTGACCTCTCATTTTATTTTTTACGGATGGGAATAAAAAGAAGCCATTCGGTGCCAACTCAGGACTATATGGCGGATGACTCATCAAATCGATGTTTTGCGTGCTCAAAAATGCAGTTGTTTGAGCCGATGTGTGAGAGCTGGCATTGTCGTGGTGAAGAGTGATCCGTTTTCGGCGGTTGATTTTCCTGATTTCTTGGATGACAACTGGCAAACAAATGGTTGTGTACCACTCAGAATTGACTGTTCTGCGTTGTTCTAGTGGTACGGTTGCGACATGTCCAGTTTTTCCGAAAAAACAGGCGACCATTTGCTTGGAAGTGCTTCGTGCGCGAACAACTTTTGTTGGATTTGGCTCATCTTGAAACACCCATACGGTCGACTGCTGTTTACTTTCGGGCTCATACGCGTAAATCCATGATTCATCACCTGTCACGATGTCATAGACGTGTTTCGAAGCACCGCAATCGTATTTTTTTAGCATTTCTTTGCACCAATCGACACGAGCCTTTTTTTGAGCGATTGACAAATTGTGTGGGATCCAACGCGAACAATTTTTCTTGACAGTCAAATGTTCATGCAATATTGAATGTATGCTGGTCCCACTAATGCCTAAGGTTGTCTCAATCTCACGATAGGTCACATGACGATCTTGCAATATTTGTTTGCGCAGTGTCAATGGTTTCCGGAACAACAACTGATTTTGGACGACCTCCACGAAATTCGTCTTGGAGTGAACTACGACCTCGGTTGAATTCACCATACCATCGATAAACACTGGTCCTTGATGGAGCTTCATCGCCAAAAATTGGATTATGTTCATCCATGCACTGTTGTTGAGTTAATCCACGTCGAAAGTTGTAAAAAATAATCGCACGAAAATGTTTACGATTTAATTCCATTCTTTGGCCGAGATAAATCTTTTAAGTTAGTGTAAACGACACAAATAACGCTCATATGTCAAAACGTTCGGAGTACGTATAACCTCAAAAATGTCAAACTTTACGATAGAGCTCTCAGTTGCCAGATTGCAACACTAGGGTTGCCCAATCCCGAAATATAAAAGGCAACCCTCGTAACAGTTGATATAAGTCGGCGGGAGCCGACATTTGAACTATAATAACAGCTGACATAAGTCAGCGCCAGCCGACATTTAGGCCATCGTGCCAACTTGACATAAGTCGGCGTTGGTCGACATTTGGACTATAAAGCCAGTTGATATACAAGTCGGCGCTTGTCCATTTTGACTATAATAACAGTTAATATAAGTCGGCGGTAGCTGACATTTGAACTATAATGACAGTTTACATAAGTCGGAATAAGCCGACATTTAACCAATCGTGCCAACTTGACACGAGTTTGAATTGAACTATAATGAGATCGCCATGTTATTGTTTTTCATTGTTGTCATTTAACAGTTGTGTTGTATTTTAAAGTAACGAGTGTCTTCCACTCCCAGACTAAGCATGAAGTAAAATTTCGAGTTTAGAAAAGCCCCGCGTAGAAAATTTGTCGCGGGTCGCGCAGCGACCCGAGACAAATTTTCACGGGGCTTTTCTAAACTCGAAATTTTACTTCATGCGCCACGCATATAAGCCACTGATTTACAGTAAAGGAAAAATATATAACAGTTGTGTTGTATTTTAAAGTAACGAGTGTCTTCCACTCCCAGACTAAGCATGAAGTAAAATTTCTAGTTTAGAAATGCCCCACGTAGAAAATTTGTCGAGGGTCGCGCAGCGACCCGAGACAAATTTTTACGGGGCTTTTCTAAACTCGAAATTTTACTTCATGCGCCACGCATATAAGTCACTGATTTACAGTAAAGGAAAAATATATAACGTTTACATGTGATGGTGATCAATATTTACCGAGATATAGCGAAAAAATGCAAGAATTACTTTCTTTGTGAATAGTTTTGGAATATTAAAAATAAAAGTGGAATAAATTTAGTTTGAACAAATTTTCCATATTGTTGATATTTGAATTATCATATCTTTAACTGCAAAAGTGCTATGATGGATACATCACCATTTTTTATACTTTCTCGACATTTTAGATATTTCTTAATTTTCGACATTTAGATATAATAAACAAGGAAGATTCATTTTAAGCTTTTATATTCATTGATTTAATAAAAGAACAATTCTCTGTAAATAAATTTAAGTTTATGTATTAATTTTTACTGCCAATAGAAACTTGAAACTGTAAAAGAAGAAGTGATATTAAAACGTATTTCTCAAATGTTTATATTGATGTCCTGAAACCGATTCCTTGTTTTATAAAAAACTAACAAAAACTAAATTTTAGTCCCAAAATAAATATGACTCCGCAAATAAATTAAAAGTCTTCAAAGATTGCATCAAAGAATTAGGTATTAACAGAGGAAAAGACGGCGAACTGATAGATGAAGATGGAAAAAAATGCTTCATGAAATGTGTTTACATAAAAGTGGGCATAATGGACGAAAAGGACAACTTTATTTTTTCACATTTCCCGGACATAAAGAAAAAAATCGCAGTAGAATGCGAGAAATCCTTGGAAACAGGCGATGCTTGTAAGCGCGCGGAAGCATTTTCAAAATGCTCCGTGCAGAAAACAATACAACACGAAATAGATACGTTCAAAGATTGTGCGAAAGAAACGAACACCACAGTGGAGAAGGTGCCAAAAGACGGAAGACACTTTACATATAATGAGAAGATGGCGAGTTTGGATAAATGTATTTTTACAAAAAAAGGATTTTTGAAAGGCGATATTATTAATGTTGAGCACTTTAAGACATTATTGAAGGGTGATACAGATACAACGATTCCCGATTGCCAGGCCGAGAATAAGGATTTGGATGCACGCGTGAAACCTGTAAAAATTATTTATTGTATTTTATACAAAACGCAAATGCAATGACTTCCGAATTAATTTTATTGTAATATTAACTAATTTCAAATAATTATTCTTATTCTAAATAAATAATAATAAGCAATTTATTGGTGGTATCAATTTTTATTTTAATTCCAAAAGTTTTATATTTTTTGTTTACTGACATAGGTTTAATTGACCATTCAGTCACTGAAATAGACCATTTAGTCACTGAAATAGTAAAGTAAAAGAAGGACAGTTAATACAGTCATATTGTATTGTATGTATTTGCTACTCTCTGCGGTATTGTCTATTTTTTATTTATACGATTATTTATTTTTTTATTGTTTTTATTTTTTCTCTTTTTTTTTGTTGTATTTATACTTCCTCTATATTTATTATTTTAATTGATTGTCATATGTAATAAACATGTAACCTCACATTACGAATAAAGATATGAATATGAATATGAATAATAGTTAACGTAGTCAAAAAACAGTCGATATTGTCAATTTTGTTAAATCAAACATAGTCAACATAATCGTTACAGTCAATATAGTCAGTACTTATATACTAGTCAAGACAATCAATACTGTAATGATTCGACCCTAGGTATTATACAAATTTATAATTTGTATTATTGTTTACGTTGTGTTGTGTATGTAGTAACCCTTTTATTTATTTACCAGGTTCGTTGTTTGTGTCAATATGCATTATCGTAAATACTGTGTCTTTATTCCCTTTTAATTTGACTAGGAGGATGTGTAGACAATAAATAAAACATGATATGAGCTTAACGTATGCAAAGTTTATTGACCTTTCATGACATTTGTAATGAATTGATATGTCTTATATTATTTATATTCACAAAATATATTACCCAACGTTTATGCTTAGAAGTCATGTGCATTTGGTTAAACTCAAAAAAATGTATGACTCTACTTGTGGGAGCAAAATTAACTAACCCCTGCATTCGCATTACGAGATAGGAAACCCACAAAAACCATCTCGGAGTTAGCATCACACACTCGACACACTTGCGATTAGTTAGTGGGACAATCTCTCACATCGGCCCTACACATCAATCGCCATTCATTTTCAATTAATGAGCGGAACGACCTTTCACCTCGTTCCACTCATAATCGAGCTATTTTTTTCTTGTGGTTAGTTAGTAGGACACTTAGCGCAATACTAACTCGGATTGGCCTAACACATCAATCGACTGTTTCGATTAGTTAGTAGGACATACCTCGTATTCTCGCTCAATTCGGCCTTACACATCAACCACCATACATCCCGCATTTGTGTGGTTAGTTAGTAGGACACTTAGCGCAATACTAACTCGGATTGGCCTAACACGTCAATCGACTGTTTCGATTAGTTAGTAGGACATACCTCGTTTTCTCGCTAAATTCGGCCTTACACATCAACCACCATACATCCCTCATTCGTGTGGTTAGTTAGTAGGACACTTAGTGCAATACTAACTCTGATTGGCCTAACACATCAATCGACTGTTTCGATTAGTTAGTAGGACATACCTCGTTTTCTCGCTCAATTCGGCCTTACACATCAACCACCATACATCCCTCATTCTCGTCCCTCAATCTCAGCCCCCCCCCCTCATCTTCCCCCTTTCTCAGATGTTTAATTTATTTCGCTGGTTTTGTTTGTTTCATTTCAACTTAGTCGGTTTGATGTAGAATTAATTTTACTCTTACGTGATAGTCTCTCCAGCGATGTTATCCCTAACTCCATTCTCCATTTTCTAACTCCATTCTCCATTTTCTAACTCCATTCTCAATACTTAACTCCTTTTATCAACATTACTTCACTAACTCACATCCCACTGAAACTTCCTATTCTCAACTGTCCCCATTTACATTCAAATACTGACTATCTTCGTCCCTGTCCCAAAACGACCCATTTTTAGAATCGTTTCTTTGCTGCTCTCAAAGTTCTCCCCTCCCCAAATGTTGTTGCTTACATTTTATCTACTACCATATATGGTCACAAAACCCTTCCCTCTCTGACGTCAACTTCATTTTCCTGACTTTGCACACTAGTTGTGTTTGCGTTCGTTAAACCCTGAACTGAATCTTTCTGTATGTCTTAGCATTTCTCCACGCGCCGGTACTTGTTTATTATTTTAAGGCGATGCTGCATTTGCTATTTCTTTCACATAAAAAATTTTGATCGACTAATTTTATTCTCGTATTTACTGGATGTTGATTTTTCTTAATTATTTTCTTGGATGATTTTTGTATTAATATTTCAATTTAATTTCGTCAAAAATAATATTTGCACATGACCCCTACTGACCTATTACAATACTGTCCATAAAACCAGTATTGTCAAAATTGTGTGCAAGTCAATGTATAATCAGTACTGTCAATATAGTCAAACGACAGTATTTCGTGTGTATTTTCATCAAAGTGTAAACATAACATAATTTACTTAAATGTTTTTTAACTTTATTGTATTAACATTGTAACATTAAAAATAGGGCTGGTAATTTAAATATTCGCGGATATTTAAATACCACATTACCTATATTAAATCATTTACTTTTTCACATATTTAATTAATTAAGCTATTTGCATATTTAAATGTTTTAATACATGAGTGTTAAAAAATGTCCAATATATTTACTAAAACTAAACAATTTGTAAATTCAAGTAGTTTATTTGTTTAAATATTTGACTAATTTGAATGTTTCATATTTGAATATTCGCGAATATTCGAATTCCCAGCCCTATTTAAAAATGTTAATACATTAAAGTGAATTAATGGTATTTATTGACACGTAATGAAGTAATTTGATATTATTACCGTTTAAATTGTTTATTGGTTTATATTTAATCCACGTGTTCCATTAATTAATTTATTATACATTCACAGTTTGTTGTTATTTTAAACACAACTTTAATAAATATAAAGAAAATTTAACATAAAGATATTTTTATATTTTATTTAATAAATGCATAATTTCTTAAGAAGAATATTAATTCAACACTTGCACTACTTATATATTCTATGCTACATAAAGTATCCAAACAAACAAGATTCAACTAATCTAACCTCCAAATTTAATGTTATGAAACAGCGTTTAACAATCCTAACCCCCAAATTTTATGTAAACAAACAGGGTAAAACTAACCTAACCTACAAGTTTGATGCAAACAAACAAGATATATCAGATATTGCAAAAATATTTGTGTAAAATGCAAACAATACGTCTTAATTAATAAGACGACTTAAGAAAATAAATACCTATTGAAACAACTACTTGGGTATTTATTTTCTTAAGTTGTCTTATTATTTAAGAGGTATTTTTTGCATTTTATACAAATACTGTAGTATTTTTTTATAAATTATGTTTAAAGTATGCAAACTATTAAAAGCCTAAGCTTATTCTCTTGAATTCAAATAGTTTTGAATTTGAGTTATTCTAAAACAAACAAGATTTAAGCAACCTAACCTACAATTTTGATATAAACAAACAAGATTTAACAATCGGAGTCCGTGCCCGGGATCTGGACACGGACTCCGATTGTTAAATCTTGTTTGTTTATATCAAAGCAAGTCGGACCTCTGCGCTAAAATTAAAACGCAAAGCCAGATCGTGGTTAGACTCCTATCCTTTTGCATCCTTGCAATCACAACCATTTTCATATTCCCATTCCTTGCATTCCCTTCTACTGTACCTCATCCTGCTAACTACACGTGTTGCTTCCTTTTCCTATCCCTCGGGAAGGGCGTTAGTCCACATTTTAACTTCAGTCGATACTCCAATAATCTAATTATCCAAATAACTACAATCATTCCTATAACCTTTTCCTTTGATAAACACCCCTATATTAATTTATTTATTTATTCAAATGGTTAAACAAACATTAGTTTAATTAATACTGTGACTGGTGAACAGGGCTTAGATGCTGAGGCCATTAAATACGCGAAAGAAGAAGAAGAAGAAGATTTAACAATCCTAAACTCCGAATTTATTGCTAGCAAACAGGATTCAACAAACATTACCTCAAAGATTGATGTAAATAAACAGGATTTACAAACGTAACCTCCAAATTTGATTTAAACACTCGACATTTTAACCATGTAAGCTATAAAATTGATTTGAATGACATTATTTTTTTGAATCCAGTAATGGTCAATATGTTGTTTTTCAAAAATATTGTTATCGAAACAAAATTAAAATAAATCTTCTATTCGAAATTATATTTTTCATAAATTTTAATTAATGTGCCTTGGGAAAAAAGTGACAAATGTCAATTATAGAAAGGTTATGTCTAACTATTCAGATTTGACGTAACACATCGAAGATTCCACATCGTTCAATTCATGAATGTAGAGCTTACACGGTTAAAATATCCCGCATTTAAATCAAATTTGGAGGTTACGTTTGTAAAATCCTGTTCGTTTATATCAATCTTTGAGGTTATGTTTGTTGAATATTGTTTGTTGACATCAAATTCGGAGTTAAGGATTGTTAAATCTTGTTTGTTGATACCAAAATTGTAGTGGTTAACACGTGGAGGTCCTGTATGATGCCCGCAGCCGATTTCCCCGTTCGAAATGTCTAATCATCGCGATTCGATCTTCCTTAGAGCTCTAAAAAGTAATAACAATTTGACAGATCAAAAAACAAATATAGTCTGTTTATAGAGAATTTCAAGGGCTATAAGATAGGCGATACAAAATGCTAAAAAGGTACGTAAATTTGCATGTAAAAAATGTGTGCGGGAACTTTTGCCGCACCCTGCATTATCAATATTGCAATAGTCAATATACAGTCGATAACAAAATTTAATTTCTAAATCGTATTTTCAATTTAAAGAAAAAACCTTTAGAGTGCCATGACTTAATCTTTTTGTTAATTTAGGTTGGCTGTAAATAATTTACTATATAAAATCAGAGTTGCCAACCTATAATATTTTTAATGGCACTCTGGAGTTTTTTTTTTTTTATTGAACATACGATACATCATAGTAAAAAAACAACAGTCAAAACAGTGACTTATAATCATAACACTATCAATCGACAGCCGAACAAGTAATTTTAAGTTAAAATTTTATAGCGGCAGAAATACAAACGACTAGTGATCAGGGCCGGCAGTTGGTGAAAATTCCGAGTGGGTAGTTGACCCGGGTGGGAGACCCCCCTCCCCCCCTTCTCCCCTACCTCTTATCAAACATTTCTGTAGAGGCACAAATTAAAAGCATAATTTTTTCAAAATTTTATAAATACACTTAAAATAGCGTTAAATTAGTACTACATCTTTCAAGATCCTTATTGATTAGTTTTGCAATGCAAAAACGGCGCTCCGCTTCGCATTTTTCGATATGAACTGATTCAACAACTTCTGTAAGTCCAGTTTGTCGGTTATGTCGCTATACACGTTTAGAATCGCAGTAGTGTTAAGTGCCGATCTTGCGACATTGTTGATCGCAAATACGTTTTTAATCGTCGCAATACCGAGAAACTTCGTTCGTTTAAACATGACGATCCAGGGATCGTGACTAGGAGGCGTACAAAACGTACAAACTCGGGAATGAGCCCTCTCGTCCAGTCGTACTTTTGGAGAAAATCTACAACTTCCCCCAAGTTTGTTGCGGATTCATTTTGACGCTTCAAAAGTTGCAAAAACATGTCCCGGTCACTTAACAATCGTTCACCGTCAAAATCATCTACATAGAACTGTACAATGTTTTCGACGTCGGCGGGCTGTCCCAGAGCGAATCGTTCTAACGATTTGAAAAACAGCGCCGATTCGTTGTCGAACCGACTTCTTAAGAACGCCAGTAATTGGTCGAAAACTTCAAAATATGATTTTCTGAAGTAATCTTCCGACGTTTTGAACGCGCAGTTTTCGCTCGAACCAGAATCAAAACGCTTGGGAATTTTGCGCTGCCGCGGAACTTGAGGTTCATCGAGTTTAAGGTCATCGACGGCTTGAAGAGTTTTACGCCAAATCTCTTGAAATTTGGTGTCTCGAGAAGCGTCCAATACGTCAGTCACCGCCTCTATTTTTTCATATGAATTTATAACGCAAAGATTTGACTTCTGAAGTTGCTTGTTCAACACTTCTACGCGATCGAAGATTTCAATCAAAGCAGTTAAGTAAAAGATACAGTCGAACGATTCCATGTAGTCGTAAAACCCCGACGCTTTCGCCGAAACTGCGCTGTCGATGTGGTCAACCGACCGATCGTGGAAGAACTGCATCAGCTGCTCGTAGTTGGCCCGCACCGTCTTCAGGGATTTGATCCGTACTACCCATCTGTAAAACACAAATAATTAGGTATACAATTCCTAGGATAATTTGAGAAATTTTTTTAATGGTAATTATACCTGGTCGGGCAATAGGCTGCAAGAGAAGGTAACTCGCTGTCACTCTCCTTGGCTGCTTCTGTCTGTAGGTCCTTAAACTGGGCGATGCGTTTCGGCGAGTCTCGTACGAAGTTTATCAAGTCTTTTATAATTCCAATGAACTTTTTAGCTGGTAGAACCTTTTCAATACCATCCTGGACAGCAAGGTTGAGGTTGTGGGCATTGCAATGCACGAACAACGCTCGCGGCTCTTCTTCGCGTATTCGCGACTGCAAACCTGTGATTTTGCCCGACACGTTCGATGCACCATCGTAGCACTGGCCTCTGAGGTTCGAGAGCAGCAACTTGTTTTGGACGAAAATGTTGTTGACTAGACCGAATAAGGTTTCCGCTTTCGTGTCAGGCGTCGAAAAAAATCCGATGAAGTACTCGTTCGCTGTTAAATTTTCGGAAACGACTCGGAGGCAAACAGAGACTTGCTCGGTTCGGGACTCGTCCGAAGTTTCGTCTAACGAGATCGAAAAGTGCTCAGCCCGTCGTACCTCCGCCATGATTTCCGACAAGACAGTAGTGGCCATCAGCTCGAGAATATCATTCTGAACGTCGTGATGGAGCCATGTGTTACCCTTTCTTTGCATCCACGACTTCAACTCCGTCACGTCTTAGGCTCGAGCATTCAAAAACGTCAGGAAGTTTGAATTCTCGTCGTTGTCAGCGCCGCGAATCGGAAGACCCTGCCTCGCCAGTGCCCTCAACGTGCTGAAGATTTTCAGCAACGCGGTCCTGTTGTCCAACATCTCCTTCAAGTGAGCCGTCGAGATGAACTGAGCAACGTTGGTATTCTCAACGTTTCTTAAGGCTGCGGTGCTGTTAATGTGGAGAGAACTCGTCGCGTGAGCCTTTATCCGCTCTGCTGCGTGCTTCCAGTTGGAAAACCCCTCGTCAACCCAGGCTAGCTTCGATTTGATTGCACGCGTGTCGAACGTGACAATCAACTTCCGCTCACACGCTTCGCGGCAAATGGTGCAGATGCCTTTACTGCTGCTGTTGAGATCAAACCACGGATTGTGCTGTTTCCACGTTGTCCAAATTGCGGGTACCGAAGAGCTTTTTACAGCTGATTCTAAAAAACATTCATATAACTTTTATTTTCCTAAATTATTGAGAATATTTTGTTTATTTGTGATGATTTATTGAAATCTTGATTTAAATCAAGATTTTTTTAAAACTATTACTTTTAACAACAATAACATAAACAAAAAGATTATTTTGATTTTAATAAAACAGACTAATTCGAATCAAATGAGTCAATGTTTTCATTGTTAGTTTTCTTAGTTTTAAAAATCTTATTTTTTTAATCTTGATTTAATTCAAGATTTTGTCAATTATTTTCGTAAGTGAGGTTAATAGGTTATGTTAAAAAGTGTTTACTTTTGTTTTAAAAACCAACTAAAGTAATTCGATACTTACGTTTTTCGGAATCGTCTTTGTTGTTTTTCTGCTTTTTACTCCCGCCGGGGTCAGCTGACCGAGCCTGCTCCTGCGGGAACGCTCCTGTTGACTGTTTAGCCAAAGCTGGTCGGGATTTCTCCTCGTCTCCCTGTTGTCTGACGGCACTGTCCACACTTTTATCGTTTCTTCGTTTCCGTCGCACCAGAAACTTGTCCATCTTCCCGTCCCTTCACATGCCTTTGCACACGTACACAGAGGTAAGCCGCCATAGACGTTGTGAACGGTGCGCCAACACTAATACGCCTGACGATGCGCGGGTTTTTCCCGCCGTAAATTCAAAAGTAGGAATTTGATAATATTCATTGATGACGAAGAACCGACTGAATTAATGGAGCCCTGGCTTCAGTTTATTATTATTTTTCAAGTATCTAAATATAACAAAACTTTTTAGTTCAATAATTTAACAGCTGTCATTATATGCATGTCATTAAATTCCGGCATGTAAGAAATAAAGTTGACAATTACGGAATTACGAATATTTTTTTAATTTGAAAAAATAAATAATTCTTTTTATCAATTTTTCTATTAAAAAAAATGTTTTTTTCACCCCAAATCTCGAGTGGGTAATTTACCCACTCGGAATTTTTCGAGTGGGTACCGCTACCCACCATACCCATATTATCCGCCGGCCCTGCTAGTGATTATAGGCAAATAGTCGTGATAGTCAAATTATTAAGTGTTATTTAATTTTATAGATTACCTGTTAATTATATTGACAGCCTTTATTATATGGATTGCCATTTGACGACAGCATTTGAAAATATCAACTATTAATCGATTAGGTTGACCACATACTGATTATTGACTACAATTCATATGTTGTCATTTAATAACGAAGACTATTTATTGATTACATTGTGACTACATGCAATTTATTGACTCTCATTTGACAATATTGACAATTAATCAATTATGTTGACCACATGATTCATGCTGATTGTTGACTACTATTTAATATTGACTTTCATTTGACGAAATTAATGATTAATTAATTATGTTGACTACATGCATGCTAAATGTTGACTACCATTCATTGACTGTATTAACTCAATTGACAATTGTCGGCGTTTTACCTCAATCGTTTTGATTTAACCATTTGTATTTGATTTGATAGAATTTTATTAGCATAATTATTTTGTTATGTATTTTGTATATATTTTTTAATTATTTTAATATTGTTATTTACTTTTATTTTTTATCTCTATTGATAAAATAAGTTTGTTTATTTTGTTACACAATTTTAAGAGTGATTTGTATATTTGTTTGTAGAAATAAGATACCGTCTGTATGCAGCGCCGCAGTAAGGAAAAACGGCGCCTGGGGCCAAATATCCAATTTCCCCGCCCCCCTTCCTTCAATAAAGTCAGTCACATTTGCGCCTGGCCTTTATGAGTCGTCTCTTTTACGCGACGTTTTAATTTACGATTAGACGAGCTCTAACATAAATGGCGATGAAACCTGCTCAGTGAACGCAATCACAAACTAATACAAATCTTTATATTTTCGAAACAAAGCGTATTTAATCATTAATCAATAAGTTAAACTGGAAAAATAATTAGCGTTCATTTTGAAGCTTTAAACAGTGTTTTCCACTCCTAGACAAAGCATGAAGTAAAATTTCGAGTTTAGAAAAGCCTGAGCGTTTGGATTTGAACGCGTACCGTCCAAATGGAAACTCAGGCTTTTCTAAACTAGAAATTTTACTTCATGCGCCACGCGTACAAAACGCTGATTTAGTGGGAAGTTTTTAACTTTTACTCTCGCAGTTTATGGCGCCCAACAAGGGCAAGCGTTAAATTTGGACGCTCGCGATTTGTGGCGTCAACATAGGAGCCACAGTGTTAGCCTGGCCCCACGTTGGGCGCCAAAATACGTCAAATGTAAGCGTTTCTAGTAATTTTAAACGAGTGTTTATCACTCCCAAATCAATCATGAAGTAAAATTTTGAACTGGTATACATACAGGGTGAACGAAAAGGTATGGCCAAACCTTTAGGAAACATTCCGCACACATAGAGCAAGAAAATATGGTTTATAGCAGGGGTGTTCAACCTTTCGTCATACGCGAGCTACTTTTGCATACCCAGTTATTTGGCGATAGACAGGTTATAGATAATAAAAACAAATAAAAAACAGTATATAAAAAAATGTTTTCTTATAAGTATTCCTTCAAATTTATTGTAAGCTGCTCGAATTTTTATAGCGCGAGATTTGGTTAAAATTTATTAAACATAAGCAGTATATTTCAAACTTCACAATATGGTCAGTGTTTTATACGCTTAGCGCATGAAATAAAATTTCGAGTTTAGAAAATCCTGAGTTTGGATTTGGACGCTACGCGTCCAAATCCAAACGCTCAGGCTTTTCTAAACTCGAAATTTTACTTCATGCTTAGTCTGGGAGTGGAAAACACTTAGTAAAGGTAAATCTTGAAATTCTGTTAATTATCCACGTAACGTAATTGATGAATTTTACTCCTGATACAACGATATCATAATTTTAGCGTGAATTATCGATAAAGCCGTTTAGATTCACTAATTTATTGAATCACGGGTAATTTACAATTCTTAATTAGTATGTAAAACATTCTACGAATCAATTTAAAGCGTATTTAGTCATTAATCAATAAGTTTAAAAGAAAAAATTAATGAGCATTCATTTTAGAGCATTAAACGAGTGTATTTCACTCCTAGACAAAGCATGAAGTAAAATTTCGAGTTAAGAAAAGCCTGAGCGTTTGGATTTGGACGCGTCCAACTTAGGCTTTTCTAAACTCGAAATTTTACTTTATTCGCCACGCGTATGAAACGGTGATTCAGTGGGAAGTTTAAGATTTAGATAGTTGCTATTTATTGCGCCCAACTTGGGGCCACAGCGTTAGCTTGGCCCCACGTTGGGCGCCAAAAAAACCTCAAATGCAAGCGTTTTAAGTATTTTTAAAGGAGTGTTCTCCACTCCCAGATTAAGCAGGAAGTAACATTTTCAGTTTAGAAAAGCCCGAGTGTTTAGATTTAGACCCGTAGCGTCCAAACTCAATCTTTTATAAACTTAAAATTTTACTTTTTGCGCCACACGTACGAAACACTAATGCAGTGTGAGGTTTTCAACTTTTACTTTCGCAATTTATGGCGCCCAACAAAGGCCCAACGTTAACATAGCCCCACGTTGGGTGAGAAAAAACCTTAAATTTATGCAAGTATTGGACAATTTCTAGATAACTAGGAACACAGTTACACCTTTTAAGATGGACAATTTGTAGATGACAAAGAATTACTGGCGTGGGACAATTTGTAGATAACAAAGAACTTACTCCTTACCTTAAGTTAAGTTTTAGTAAAAAGATCGTAATATTTTAAAGTAATCTTGTTTGGAAAATTATAAATAAATCATGAATTGAAGCGTGCCATATGCAAACGGTCGTAAGTACCAAATGACATATTTTACAGGAGAAACATAAAACGTGAATTAAAGTACCACGTACTATAGCACTTATGACGTGTTGGTAATTGAGTCCCTATTTCTGCCACTTATAGTAGCATTATCGCCCCGGAATTTATTGTACAAGTAAAGCATGACATTTAGAACATATTCCGTATATAAAATGCATTACTTAAAAATTGGCACTTACGACTTTTTGCATATTGCACGCAATTATTAAATCAACTCTAAAAACTGTGTGTCTGTATGTTATAGGTAATATATTTTTAATAAATATTTCGGTGCCGTCAGCGCTCTTCCGTTAGGTGCGCTTGGGACCGTCGCCCCCTGTCTATATAATGTCTATATAATCCTTGTAGAAATATACTAACACTACACTGTAATGATATTAACGGTCATTTTATTATTAAGGCTGTAGGTTTCCTGTTTAAATATATCTAGTTTTGAAAAATGTATTTTAAATAACCGTTAGTAGCTGAATGCTCAAACCTAGGCCAGTAAACAAAAGAAACAACTTAAGGAATAAAAATAAAAATTGATACCAGCATTAAATTGCTTTTAATTTTTTTATTCAGATAAAAGATAAAGATTTGAAATGGGTTAATATTACAACTAAATTAATTTATCTTTTATGAAGCTTCATGTGTCTTCTGGGAAATATAATTATTTCACATGATTGTCTTGTATTATTTATATATTAATACATTTTTTGCGGTGGGTCGGCTTATTTCTGCATTTTCTGAAATATACAATAAGTAATTTTCACAGGTTTCAGGCATGCATCCCCATCCTTATTCTTAGTCTGGCAATCGGAAATCGTTTGATCTGTAACACTCTTCGATACTTTCTTTAAGTTCTCAACATTAATATTATCGCCTATCAAAAATCCTTTTTTCGTAAAAATGCATTTATCCAAACAAGCCCTCTTCTCATCATATTGATTTTCATCTTTAGTGATCTTCAATGAGGTGTTCGTTTCTTTCGCGCAATCTTTGATCATTTCCATTTCATGTTGTATCATTATCTCCAATAAGCATTTTGCAAATGCGCTCGCGCGCTTACAAGCATCGCCTGTTTTCGAGGCTTTCTCGCATTGTTCTGCGTCTATTTTCCTGTCCGGGTATTTCGTTAAAATAATGTTGCCTTTTTTGTCCATCATGCCCAGTTTTAGGTAAACACATTTCGAGTAACATTTCTCTTCCATATCTTTAAGCATCAGTTCCTTGTCTGTTATGTTGATACCTAATTCTTCGACGCACTCATTGTGGGCTTTTGTTGCATCTTCGGATAAATCTATATTTTTTGACTAAAATTTGTTTTTTATTAGTTTTAATAAAACAAAGTATCGTTCTCAGAATATAAATATTAACATTTCATAAAACCGTTTTAAAATGTACCTCCTTATGCACAACTTTATGTTTCTATTTGAAATTAAAAATTAATATTGTAAATAAAATTTGAAATTTCTTTGAAGTATAAATATCCCGATGTATACAGAGTGCCCGTATTTCAACAGAATGTATGAGAATCTCAGTTATTTGAAGAAATAGAGAGTTGCGTATTTTAGGGCCCAATAATAATCTAAAAACAAATTTGAAATATCTTCTTTCGTTTTTGAGATATTGTCAAAAAACGGATTTTTTGATATTTCGTTTTTATGTATTTATTCGAAAACTATTGAATCCTGACCTTTACAACTTTGACATTATACTTTTTTAACGAGAAATCTAATAACATATTTTATTTTAAGATAACTATAACATTTACCATAGCAAACTTTTGTTTTTCTTATAGGTGCCATTTTGGATTTTTATATTTTTAGGAAGAATATTTTTTTCTGAATTCAATGATGTATCAGACTTATAATTTATTGTACATTTTATATGTAAAATTTTAATCTTTTGTTTTTTGTAAATAGTGCCTTGGAAACAGTTGAGTAACTCATTTGACAACTCCTAGGACCCATAATTTGTTTACATATCACCCTTAAAGACAGGCATCCAGCTTATTCATTATTCTACTGATAGAAAATGTATTTGTTTATAATCGAAATGCTGGTGTGACATTTTGAATCTTAATAAATTGCTTGACTGTTATTAGACTATCAAGGGATTTTATCATAATATATCTTTATTGGCCGTGTTTTGACTATTGTGGGTTGATTGACTATACTAGAATTTTGTCTGATTATGTCCCTCCATCGATTCTATTTCGGCTATTGTGATGTTATGATTGTAAGTCATTTAAATTACTATTTCAAATACAGTCAACATAGTGATTTAATAACAAAATTCGAATCCGATTCATATTTTAACAGTTGTGATGTATTTTAAACTAACGAGTGTCTTCCACTCCTAGACTAAGCATGAAGTAAAATTTCGAGTTTAGAAAAGCCCCGCGTAGAAAATTTGTCGAGGGTCGCGCAGCGACCCGAGACAAATTTTCACGGGGGTTTTCTAAACTCGAAATTTTACTTCATGCGCCACGCGTTTAAACCACTGATTTAAAGTAAAGTTAAAAATATATATCGCTTAGATGTAATGGTAATCAATATTTATTGAGATGTAGCGAAAAATGCAAGAGTTACTAGTACCAGAAAACGTGGCCGCCCCCCTAAATTTACCGCTGGGAGAGGAGGAAAAAAAAAGCCACAGGTAACCTAAACACACCCAAAACTACAAATAAAACACTACAATCAATCCTGAAACACATACAACAACAAAATACTCAACAACAACCAAGTACTCAACAACACCAAAACAGTCAACAACACCAAAATACTCCACAATGCCAAAACACTCAACAACAAACACACACAGAAATCCCACAAACTCTTTCTCAACCGGTAGCAGGAACATCACAACCTCAGTCTACCATCCAACAACAAAGACCGTCCACACATACAAATACGCTACCACATTTAAACAAAAACACAACTTATTCTAACCACAAATGCATATTCAACATAACCACTACTAATGAATACACACGTCTACAATTCGTGCAAATATGGTTTGCTAATAATAACGACCAAGATGTCATTATCATCAAAACAAAAAATAGCTTTATTCTAAAATCGAACTCGGATAAAAACATATGCATCAACAACCTCCGTGCACTCCAAAATAAATCATTCGTACGCGAATTTACTGAGTCGACACCACTCGCTACGCACAGTCGCAATACCACCGCATCCCCCTCTTACTGCTGCGTGATTCGCGGAGTAGAGTTGGAAATCGAGGACGCCGCTATCAGCACTCAACTCAACCAACTAGGCATTCAACACCGTTTTTGTCGTCGAATCATTTCCAAAGCAAACGACCAAAAAACTCGACTAATTCAAATTATTACCGCCTCACATGAGAGTTACACAAAATTATTAAAAGAAAACTTTAAGTATATGTGCAAAGTATACACTGTAGAGGAGAGTCTACCGCCGCAGCCGCTTCCCGCCCCTTGCAGTAAATGCGGGAAATTTAACCACATCACTGCCGACTGCAGAGAAAAAACGATATGTTCAAAATGTACAGGAGATCACCACACTAACGCATGCACCACGAACAACCCCATAAAATGTAATTCCTGCGGGGGTGAAGACCATGGAGCTTGGTCAATGAAATGTCCAAACCGTCCTAAACAGCCGATAGAAGGAATTCCAAATATGAAGATCCACCTCACTAACAAGAAATCTTCCGATATAGACGATACCATCAAACAGAACTCACGCATTCATCAACCTATCACTCTTCATGATCACATCCTAGACACATTTATCACTGAAATTAACGAACCCAATAACACAGACAGACAAGCTCTTATAAAAAAACTCCGCGAACGCTTCATCTATTCTTTTAAAATCGACACTCATCTCTCATTTTCGGGGAACAGAATGTTTGTGGTTATGTTTGACCTTGATGATCCCGACAGTATTCCGCCCACAGTTCCTATCCAAGGAGTAAAAACAGCTCACGCAGTAATTAATAATGGCTAATATTGGTTTCCTTTACACAAACATAAACTCCATCTCCAATAAATCCCATGCACTATATAATTTCCTATCAAATAACCCTATTCACGTGAACCTTCTTGTCGAATCCAAAACAATCACACCATTTTCCTTTAATAATTGGCAGTCTCTACAAATCCCCTCCACCATGCAGAATCGTAAATACCGGGGTGGGTCTATAGTTGCTGTACACCCTTCCTTAAAACTCGGAAAAGCCAACCCACCCAAAATTAACAACCCTCTTAATGAATGTATCCACGCCACCTTAAACTTACCCTCATTCCTAATCCATATCTTCCTAGTCTATATACACCCTTTCTCCTCAATTGATGATACCATTTTTACGAAATCTTCATTATACGATAACGTCATAATTATTGGAGATATGAACATAAACAAAGCAAAATCTCGACATCTTACCAATTTTCTCTCCAATTCTAACTTCGTCCGCATACATACCCCGCCTACCTTCATTATGAATGATACCCAATCCACCACACCCGATGTCCTACTTTGCACCCAAAACCTAAAACATTTAATTCACTCTGTTACACTAATCCCTGACCTATGCTCCGACCACCTATCCATCCAATTTCAACTAAATGTCACACAAACTATCCCCCCACCTCCTCCTGACTATATACTGGATCATAAACACTGCAACACCACCCAAGTTACAAAAGATATCTCACACTTTATATCCACTCATCCCACTATTGATCAAAATGTAATATCCCAATTTAATAACGCCATTTCTCACTCCATCAACAAAAATACACCTAAAATTAAGAAACAATCCTATAAATATCCCCTTCCAAATTATATCCTAAAATTAATAAAGCATAAAAGACAAATCTACAGAGACATCAGACAGACAGACACGACAGAACTTCGAACAGTATTTAATAAATTAAGTAAAGACATCAAACAGTTAATTAAGCAGTACAAAACGGAAACCTGGCTAACTGCTTGCCAAAAAATCAACGACAGTAAGGGCAAGACATATTGGACAGAAATTAAAAAACTTAGCAAATATAAAAACTATTCCAGCATAACACAAATTCTTGACCCATCGACTAACGAAATGACAAATGACAAACAAATAATAGCGGACACATTTGCCCAATATTTCGAAGACACATACCGACACACAGAAGACGTTTCATTTGACCATGACTTTTTTAATCAAGTTAATGACTGGTATAGTGACTTTTTCAATACAAATTACATACCCAACGTTACTGACGAACTGACAGAAGAACAGTACTTCAACACACTTAACACCGGCAAAAATACCGCTCCAGGACACGACAACATACGACGACATATTTTGAAATCCTTACCCCTTGATTCCCATCTATACATCCTCAAAATCCTAAACTTTTGCTACCAATCCTGCTACTTTCCACCGGAATGGAAAACTGGTATCATCACTTGCATACCCAAACGAGACCAAGACCGCTCCCTTGTATCCAGCTACCGACCAATCACCCTCCTTCCTGTCGTTGGCAAATTGTACGAATCCCTAATCAAACAAAAAATTATGTCCCATATATCCCATTTAATTCCCAGCTACCAATTCGGATTCCTTCCCAACAGATCAACCTCTCTCCCGCTCACCATCCTTACCTCCAATATGCAAACAACACACCTCGAAGGCGGGTCATCTGCCGCATTGTTTTTAGATATACAGAAAGCCTTCGACTCCGTATGGCACCGAGGTGTGCTGTATAAATGCCACTCCCTGAATATACCCAACCACCTAATTATTATCCTTAACAACTTCCTAGTAAACAGATCCCTTATCGTAAAAATCCACAGCACGACATCCCAAACATTTAGTCCCGAACAAGGTGTTCCGCAAGGGTCACCTCTTTCCCCTCTACTGTATAACCTCTATTGTATTGACCTATACAACCATAACCCTGCTCACTTCAATCCAGCCTCCTATGTTCTGCAATTTGCCGACGACACAGCCCTAATTACCCACGAACCTACCCTCTCAAAAGCACTACAAACCCTACAGCAACTTATAGACTCACTCGAACTGTGGTTTGCCAAATGGAGAATAAAAATTAACCCTAATAAATCCCAACTCCTTATTCCCTACCACCGTAAGAACAGTCCTACCAACATATCTATTTGCCAAAATCCGATTTCCCCAGCACCCTATATTAAGTACCTTGGTATTACATTAGACGGCAAACTTAATTTTAAAAAGCACACGTCCATTTTAAAAAGTAAAATTACTGCTCGAGCTAGACACTTCCGTAGTCTAACATACCGAAATCTTGGCATTTCAACAGAGAATGCCACCAAAATCTACAAGATGATATGCAGACCCTTGTTAGACTACGGCTCCATCCTATACACAACTTCCCCCAATCCCACCCTCCATAACATTCAAGTTAGCGAACGCTCATCCCTTAGATCTCTTACCAAAATTCGACACCCAAGTAATCCACTTCACAACCCATCAAACGCCCTTCTCTATAACAAAACTAAAGCCATTCCTATCGCCGAACGAATCCCTCACCTATCTAAAAAATTCTCACAAAATCAATTTAACTTCGAAATCCTCTCACAACTCTGTATTCCCAGAAATAACTCCATAGACCCCAAATTCTTAAATCCCTCAAACACTCTGTTCCAGCTCATCTCTCATTATAATCAGAATTAACAAGTTATTTTTTTTTTTTTTTTGTATGTATATATAGTCACCGCGATCACTTCACCAAACATGTAAACTTTTCTTTATAAACATCTACACTGGCAGAAAGGCCACTGGCCGATAGCCATTTACCAGAACTAAATATTTACTTTATTTTTAAAAATGTTATGTATTACACCTTGTAATTAGTATGGTAATAAAGATTTTCACTACTACTGCAAGAGTTACTTTTTTTGTTAATAGTTTTGGAACAATAATAAGAAAAGTAGAATAAATATAGTTTGTGCATACTGTTAATATTTAAGTCATCATATCTTAAACGGGGACAGAGCTATGATGGACACATCATCATTTGTTTACCTTTTGTTTTGTGTGATAATCGATACTTATTATTATTATTACAAAAGATTGACAGTTATTAATTTTGACTGCTAACAATGATTGACTGCTGTCAATATTTTATTGATTAATAGATATAACGACAATGTTTCCAAGGCACTCTTTGCAAAAAAGAAAATATTATAATTTTAAATATCAAATCTAAAATAAATTAGGAGTGTGGTACATCACTGAGTACAGAAAAAAATATTCTTTCAAAAAATATGAAAATCCAAAATAGCGCCTATAAGAAAAACAAAGGTTCCCCGATTAAATGCTATAGTTATCTTAAAAAAATGCTACTAGATTCCTCATTAAAAAGTGCCAATATATTGTCAAAGTTCTAAATGTCCAGATTCATTAGTTTTTGAATAAAAAAATAAAATTTGTTTTTCTAAAAAACTGTTTTTTTTGTTGATATTTGATAGATTGAAACAAAAAAAGATAATTTAAAATTGTATTCCCATTATTGTTAGGCCCTAAAATACGCAACTTTGCCCCAATTTAACCGACTCTCTATCTCTCCAAATAACTCAGATCCCCATACATTCTGTCGAAATACGGACACCCTGTATACTGTATATCTTTAGACATTAATCAATTATACCGTTTTTATCGTGTTTACCATTGCCATTTCGTAAACTATTAGAAATATGAAAACGGATAAATTATACAAAAGTTTTAATTTATAATAAAAAATAAAAATGCGGTAACACATTTTACCTATCTTTATTTGTTTTGAAGATATTGCGAATAAAGTGAAAATCGAAAAAATCATTTCACTATAACTTTGTTAATTAGAACAACAACGAGCTGACATTTATAATGTACCTTAAATAACATTCGCAGCATATAACAAAGTTGACGGATTTTATACAGGGTGGTCGATTTTCAAGATACATTATAGTTATTTTCTTCTTACAGCAGTATTATTTTATTTTTACAACATATAATATGACAGAAAATATGAGTTAAAAATCATGCTCATATGTCAAATTGAAATATTGGTCTTATAAAATGAAACAATTGATAATTTTTTAGTGTTTCTAACAACTCATTTAAGTTATGTACACTTTGAAAAAAATGTCAAACTATTATAACTTGCAGTAATAAATATATTATTATCTATCTACGATATTTTTAACTATAATTTCTATCTGTGTATTAACATACATATAGGCTGTCTTTTAATTCGACTTTCTTTTAATTCTGTTGGACATACTTTACCTATTTATTTATTTTACACTTTAACTATTTTTAAAATATGTTTTTATTATAAATTTATTATATTTTATTATCTATTTTCTCATTTCTGGTTATATAAATGAATTTATTTCAAAATTTTACAGGTAACAACTTTCATTATGTCTTTATTTTTTTTATATTAACCTGGAGCTGCTTACACACTTAATTCATGTTTTATATTTGAAAATAAAACTCTGGTCTCGTTTTTGTACAAATTTACTGTTTATGTGTTTATTATTTAAGTCAATTTATGTCATAAAAGTTTAGTTTTTTGTGTGTTATTGACGTTAGAATGTAAAAAATGTATTCTCTTCTAAAATACGCTTCGCTACGCGACGAAATTTTACTTCATGCCTAATTAAGGAGCGGAAACACTTTTTTAGAAGCTTCAAATTAATTTTTTTTTTCAAACTAAGAATGCATGAAAAATTACAGCGTATTCATCAGAACAAGTATACTCAAATCAAAAATTTCCTATATGCTTTTATTTGCTATGACCTGTATTATCTTTTTAAATAAATATTATTTAAATTTTGACTTTTTTCGTAATACTTACCACCACAAGGGTAGCTAACAGAATGTTAAAAAGTAACCGTTTAATCATTTTGCTAGATCAGTTTAAACTGGTTCGTGATAAACATTGCAGCCTTTTTATATCGAAAATGTGATGCTGTTATTGGGACAATTTAGACCGGAAATATAATACGTATATTATTTATGTGGACGTACAAAATAAGTTGATTACAAATAATAATAAGAATAGGCAATATAATAAATTGAGAAACATTTAAACATTTAATTGCAGCCGGTAGTTTTAATCTAAAAGTTACTGCCACAAACAAAAACAATATTTTCGAGAACTTAAGACCAAGTAGGTAGTCATACTGTATATCTTACATTATGAGCGTTTGAGGCAAAAAACTCCAAAATTATTAAAATATCAAAAATGACATAGAAGACTTACAATATACAGCGAATTATACAGTAAGGACGCGTAGGTTGAAACAAATTTATTTGAAATTTAGGGGTTCGTTTTTTTTAAACGCTCGCACATGTCGATTTTTACATGTATACAGGGTAGACCAAAAGTAATATACAGTTTGTTATTATTTTAAACACAACTTTAATATTTAATAAATACTGTATTTCTTTAAAAGAATATTAATTTAACACTTACACTACTTATTTATTCTATGCTACATAAAGTATCAAAATAAACAAGATTCAACTAATCTTGCCTCCATATTTGATGCTAAGAAACAGGATTTAACAATCCTAACCCCCAAATTTCATGTAAACAAACAGGATTAAATTAACCTAACATAACCTACACATTTGATCTAAACAATCAAGATTTGACCAACCTAACTTACAATTTTGAGGTAAACAAACAAGATTTAACAGTCCCAAACTCCGAATTTGATGTAAACAAACAGGATTCAACAAACATAACCTCAAAGGTTGATGTAAACAAACAGGGTTTTACAAACGTAACCTCCAAATTTGATTTAAACACAGGATATTTTAACCATGTAAGCTATAAAATTGATTTGTACGATGTGGAGTCTTCGATGTGTTATGTCTAGACCTTGGATTTATAAGCAAACAGCTTGTGCTGAAAATTAAAAGCATCAACATGAATTAATAAAATGTGTATGAATTATAGAAAGTTGAATCATTTGACACTTACATTGTTTTTGCTTTTTTTTGATTTTTTTCGGTTTTTGCTTATTTTGCATTTATATGCTTATTTGGTGCTTATTTCGTTAAATATTAGATCGTTGACAATTATTATTTGTAGGATACTACGAACTATTAATTTATTTATCTAGTTCAGCGGTTCTGAAACTTCTTTAGTTCTTCTAAAGCATTCAATATTTTACGTAGCCACAAAATAAAATCTAGTCGTAGATTTATTGTAGAATTTATTGTAGATTTATTATACTTTGTGACGTCTATTTCTTTTTTAAATTTTTTCACTCTTGTACTTTTTCATTGGTTTTACATATTCAATCCCAATATTCGCCCTATCACGATATGTGCAGGGTGTTTAGAATTAAGTGCGCACCATTGCTAACTTTCTTATAATTTTTAATGACAATTGCAATGGTCAAATCAGATAAACAATTGAACGTCTTATTTTTTAATAGAACACCCTGTACGTTTTATTACCGAACAATATAAAAGATTATTCTTAACAAAAAAGTTATAATACATCACTAATAAATTATAAGAATAATTATTAAGAAAGTTATTCACATATTTCTAGTTTGTTCAATATAATCAAGCATCCCTGAAAACAAAAGATGATTCTGACAAATTACCCAAACAAAATCTGTTTATTGTATATGTCACTAAAATTCTCATTAAAAGCGATTTTCATCGTTGTTTGCATTGTTATACAATTTTGAATATTTTCAGGGATTATTTGTTTTATTAAAGTAGTAAAGTATAGTAATATGTGAATAACTTTCGTATTTATGATTTGTTTGCAATGATGATCTTCTGTATCATTAAAAAAAATGTTTGTTTTCTGAATATCTTAAAAATACGACGTTCAATTGTTTTTGTAATTTGACCATTGTAATTGTATTAAATTTCCAACTACTTTGTTTATTTAATCGACTCTGTAGCTTAAATAATAACAGAGTTAGCAATAGTGCGCACTAAATTTTAAACACCCTGTATAAATATACCAAAAATAATGCTTGTTCTGCTTAAAATAATGCATTTTTTGCATAGAATAATGCTTTTTTTGATTAAATTAGTGCTTTTTAAATTGTATGGTGCTTAGAAATCCGAGCTCTAGTTATGTCAAAGCTAAATGGTTAAACATAACCTTACAATAAATGACATTGTCACTTTTTTCCAATGTACACTAATTATAATTTTTTTGAAATATCATTTTAAATAGAAGATTTATTTTAATTTTGTTTCGACAACAATATTTTTGAAAAACAACATATTGGCTATTATTGGATTCAGAAAAATAATGTTTAATGATACAACGAGTATTTTCCACTTTCAGGCTAAGCATGAAGTAAAATTTCGAGTTTAGAAAAGCCTGAAAAGCTTCGAGTCCAAATCCAAATTCAGGCTTTTCTTAACTCGAAATTTTACTTCATGCGCCACGGGCATAAAACACTTGTTCAAAGTGACGTCCGAATTTTTAAAATTGATGTATTCGAATATTTTTTCCAAGGCACATTAATTTAATTTTTTTGAATATAATTTGAAATAGAAGACTAATTTTAATTTATTTTCAACAATATTTTTGAAAATCAACATATTGGGCACAATTGGATTCAGAAAAATAATGTCTACTGTAATAAAAAAATTACATAAGTCAGCGCAAGCCGACATTTACCCAATCGTGCTAATCCGACACGAGTTTGAATTGAACTGTAATGAGATCGCCATGTTACTGTTTTTCTTTGCGACAGTTACGATAACAGTTGTGGTGTATTTTAAACTAACGAGTGTTTTCCACTCCCAGGTGAAGCATGGAGTAAAATTTCGAGTTTAGAAAAGCCCCGCGTAGAAAATTTGTCGAGGGTCGCGCAGCGACCCGAGACAAATTTTCACGGGGCTTTTCTAAACTCGAAATTTTACTTCATGCGCCACGCGTATAAATCACTGATTTACGGTAAAGAAAAAATATATAACGATTAATCACATCTAATCGTTATATATTTTTTGATCAATATTTACAGCGATATAGCAAAAAATGCAGGAATTACTTTTTCTGCTATACTTAAAATGTTACTTCATGGCCACGGGCATAAAACACTGGTTCAAAGTGACGTCCGAATTTTTAAAATTGATCTATTCGAATATTTATTCCAAGGCACACTCATTTAATTTTTTAAAATTATAATTTAAAATAGAAGATTTACATCGCTTCACAAGGACTCCGACAATCATGACGACAAATAATGACATTACAATTACATTCATAAATAAAGAATAAAATGTAAATAAAATATTTAAAGAATAGAAAACAGGCTAAAAGACCTATGGTCGATAGTCATTTTGTGGAATTTTTGTTTAAATTAAGCACTAAATATTAATTTGTTAATAAATATTTTATATAACGTACTATAAAATTCTATAAATAAAGATATAATTATATATATAGAAGATTTATTTCATTTATTTTCGACGACAATATTTTTGAAAAACAACATATTGGGTTTATACCCATTCAGAAAAACAATGTTCAATGTGATAAAAAAATGACAGGCAGTCGTTTAAAAATTTTAAGTTGGCTTTTATTTGGCAATGAAGTTATTATTGAAAAACATAAATATTAATGTAATCTCTTAGTATTTAAACGGCCAATGACTTTTTTTTAGTTTAATAAAATTGGTCAATAATATATATCGAACATCTTTTAGATCTCAGGATCTAAATTCTAGAAATGTTTATTTCATCTAAATTATTTATTACAGCTTTTAAAGAATGAACTTGTTACTTTTCGAGTAAACATATTAAATTAGAATTTTTGTTGTTGAGAATATATATTTTTTTCAAGAATAATGAATTTATTCTAGACATTCTCATATCTAAACCGCAAACATTCTCCGGAATTCTACAAACATATTTTGTTGTGAAAAATTGTCAAATTACATTATTCTCAAGTTGAAACTTTTTCCCCTGTCGAGGAATAAAAAAATAAAATTGGAAAAACTTACAAATCGCATTACACTCGTCTCGCACGAGAGAAAAATCGTTTTGACCGCGTCCATAATACAAACTCATCACGTCCCGTTTCCACAAAACAGAAATATAAAAAAACGCATCCATTCAATAAAATGTTAACTTCCCCTAAATAAACAAGTCGATACACAATCATAAACTCTTGTTTACGACGTCCCGTAGGAAAAAAGGGTCAGGCGTACGGGCCCATCTATAAATACACACATTTTTCACTTTATATTTTTTTCTTAGCGTCGCGACGCTCGCTCTGTCCCAAGATTAAACACTGAATATTTAAATTCCAATTATTAATTGCGCCCGGTTGGACGGAAAGGGTTTTAATAATTCACGGTAGGTAAATTATTAAATCCTAAAACGTTATCGTTATCGTTTCCCCGGTACACTTATTTTCTTCATATAAATAAATATGCAGTACAATTCAGAACTTAAGATTGGATTTGAATATTCATGCGGGTGGTTTTATTTACCATCCATAAACTGGAAAAGTTTCGGGTGGTAGTTTTTCGGATGCAAATTCGTTCCTAGCCAGCCAGCATTGTGCTCTCGTATCCCCGGGATGTTCGGGAAACTTTAAACGTTGATTTTTCCGAGGGTGAACACAAATCATTCCAGGATTTCGTTCCCGCAGGATAATAAAAATTATTTACATAAATTTCTTTGATTGCATTAATGTGCTCGAAATGGCTTTTGCTGTTCCTTTTGTAGTTAATACCAGTGCTTCAACCCGTTTTATTTTTCGTTACGGTTTCATTTCGGTTTAATTAAACAAATATATCAGTTTCCGCTCCTTCGTGCCTGGCGCATGAAGTAAAATTTCGAGTTCAGAAAAGCATAAAAATTTGGTTTGATCGCTCCGCCTTGCACAGTATACGATTAGGCCGTATGAAAATTACAAATGCATTACTACAAATTATTCATATATATACATATATATATATAGAAAAAAATTCCTGATACAGAATTATTTCAGTTTACTTTTAATTCTCTGCGATATCAAGTAGCGAAACTGAAGTAAACAATTCATTTCATTTCTTGTTGATTCATTTTATTATCAATTATATTAAAATTGCCTCGTTTGATCAAAGCTGAAGAATATTTTCTATTTGGTGTATTTTTTTGCAAAAGTGTACCTACAATATCATATAATATTTGTGTTAATATAATATAATATCGTATGTTCAATAAAAAAAAAACAATTTAAAATTTAAGCTGGCTACACGCTTTAGGAATTGCCATATAAAACGTCAGATATAATAATTCTAATGTATAATTTTAGAGTTGCCAACCTACAATATTTTTCATGGCACTCTAGAGGTTATTTTTATTGAACATACGATATTATATTATATTAACACAAATATTATATGATATTGTAGGTACACTTTTGCAAAAAATACACTAAAGAGAGGTTATTCAATTTATAAAAAAAAAACAAATAAAACATCTGATAAAAACATTCATAAGTTTTGAGCCATACATCGTTATAAACTACCGTCGTATGGGGTTATCTGGTATATAAGGAGTATTTGGGATATTTAGTGTTTTGTTTAAGCTCGCGCCATTTTTAACCTATGCACACTTCATAGGTTAGATATGGCGCGAGCTTAAACAAAACACTAATCACCAATGATGTGTGGTGGCGCCCTGCGACATCTGTCATTTTCCTATGTTGTGATTAGATCCTGCTTCAGAAATTACGAAAAGCTGCGCAAAATTTATGTCTAGAATCAAGAGCCAAATTATCTCACCTGTGTACAGGTTAGTTTCCATCTGGTTAAAATAATGTTTATAACAAGATCATATTTAAAGCCCATTTAATAATCTACATATTTTATATTCCCAATACATGCTATGCAAAGTAAAACTTCCATGACAATTCACAAAACTGTGCATTTTAGGGGTTATATGGAACACCATGCTCGGCACTTACAAACTTGGGGCTCCGCTGCGCCAGGATTATTCAGAAGAAGAAGTCGAGAGGGCTCTGCGTGATGTTATTAAAAGGGGCTTCTCATTTGGACAGGCAGCAGAACGGTATAATGTACCAAATAGCACAATTGATCGAAAATATCAAAGAGCGTACACGTCTCGGCTAGGAAGGCCACCTCTTTTAAGTCGACAGGAGGAAACAAACATTGTTTCCGCAACCATATATACAGCAGCTGCTGGTTTTCCCTTCTCACCAATGGCTCTACGCAAGTTCGTTTAGAACTACCTTACAGTTCACCGACAACCTGCCAGGTATTGACTGGGATCAGCAGTTTTTAAAACGAAATAAACAACTATCAATTCGTTTATGCGAAAACGTGAAGTGATATAAAGCAGCTATATCAGAGCAATGAATCAACGCATTTTTCGATGAGTTTGAGAAGACTGCGGCTGATATTCCCCCAGACAACATAATTAATTATGATGATACTAATTTACATGATAATCCAGGCAAAGAGAAAATTATTGCAAGTAAAGGCATGAAACATGCCAGACGGAATATCGATTCATCTAAGAGTTCTGTCTCAATCATGTTTGCAGTGATAGCTTCCAGATTTCTGCTGTCACAATACGTTGTGTACAAAGCTATAAATCTCTATCCTGAGTGGATCGAAAGCGCCCCCCCAGATTGCCACTACAATAGATTGAAATCGGGCTGGTTTGACTCACAAATATTTGAAGATCGGTTCTTCAGAATCATACTGCCATACCTACGAAGAAAGACTGGACCAAAGCTACTGATTGAAGCAACCTTGCCAGGTACCTCAGTCTTAAGGTTGTCACGGAATGTGGAAACAGCGATATTAGATTTGTCATGTTTCTTCCTAATAGCACGCATGTTTGTCAATCACTGGATATATCGTTTTTCCGTCCATTGAAAGCTGCGTAGAGGAAAAATGTTACGGAGTGGAAACTCAAAAATAGAGGCTGCATCCCGAAAACAGTGTTTCCAACCTTATTGGCTAGAACGATTAACAATATTGAAAACTTCATCGCTGCAAATATCTAGTCTGGTTTTAGAGCAGCTGGAATATCGCCGCTCAATCGAAATGAGATTTTAAAACACCTTCAAAGTGGAGAACTTTTAAATCTACAAGAAAATAATGCTCTTATAGAGTCATTCCTCAATGTAATCAACAATTTACAACTCAATAAATCTGCTCCAGCTACAAAAAGAAATAGGAAAATTAACGTCGATCCAGAAAAATATATTTCGATCAGGGATTTGGAGATTCCCATGCTCCTACAAACCGTGGAACCCGAAGATGAATCACTTCAATCCAGCGAAGAAAGTGATATGATGGAAGAGAGTGAAATAGAAGATGAAAGTGAGATGAATATTTTAGATCATCCTATCACAAATGTAGCCGCGGCTAAATTGCAAATAGAAATGTTTGTTGTAGTGAATTTTGTTTCAAATAAAAATACGATAAAGAAACTAATAAAAAATGTGTGGCTCTAATCAAAAATGTAAACGGTCATAATTATGTTGTAAACTGCACGCGCGAAACGGCAAAAAAGGAAGGCACATTCATTTTTCCAAATGAAGACGATATTTGTGAGATTTAACTCCAACAAATTGTTAAGGTTCTATCAGAACCGCCAATAACACGAGGTAGACATATCTGGAAACAATAATTATATTAAAATAAATAATATTCCGCATAACCGATTTTAATAGATTCAATAAGTGTGCATGTGTAAAAGTTATATAGTATAGTAAGTAGTATTTTGCGTCATGATGGTTATGTGAAGGGTAAATTGGGATAGATTAGCATTTCTGTATGAGAATCATGCACAAATTTACTAATATCCTATATTACCCCATCGCACTGTGCGTCGTCCAATGGACAAAAATCAAAATTCGAAGAATTTATTTTTCAGGTAACACTTGCGTAATCCTCAAAAGGGATTACTAATTCATCAGGTAAACGGATTATCCGTTCTTGAACAAATTTGTATCACTCTGTTTTACACCCTTAAAGTGAACACTTGTTGAATAATAATTTTAGTTGTGTTGCGAGTGCATTAATATAATTGTGTTTTTAAACAAATTTATTTTTGATTAAAAAAAATATTGTCATGGACTCTCATCCTGAAGGTATGTATGTATTATTCTTATAATAAATTATTCTAAATTTATCACATGTATCAAAAAATTAAATAGTGAAAAGTATTGATTTTTTTTATGAGAGTTTAAACTTTGAATAGAATTTAAAAAAATACCTATCAAAACATATTCTTTAAATTAACATCAAATAAGCTTTAGACTATAAACTTAATAATGAGCTAAGCAGTATCCGCTAGTAGCCGTTAATATCAGCGTAATATTTTTTTAGTTGACGCGGCGCGGATTACAAATTTAGACATTTTCAACATTTGGTTGGATAGCAAAGGCGCAGAGAAGGAAAAAAATATGTTTTCATTTCTGAAAACTAAATTTAAAATAGACAATCGCCCAAATGAGGTTTTAAATGAATTATCAAAATTTTGTCGCTTAAAATGTTTGAATTTTAAAACCTTTTGGATAAAGTGCAACAAAAACAAAAATTTGTTATTATCCTGGCACAATGTATGGCTACATTCCATAGTAGTGTTGCCAGAAAAAATTCAAGAGCTTGTAGGGGATGAAGAGATAAATTATGAAGCCTCCACATCTCGCGGACGACCCCCCAAACCATTCGAAGAATGTTCAACTAAAACAAAAATTCGACGGCGCGAGGATTTGGTTATAAATAATAGCTATGAAGAACTAAGTTTTGCGGCAAAGTGGTTAGATAGTTCCGTTGATAAACGAAAATCTCTTAAACCAGTTCAAGCTTTAGCATTATATTTGGATTTGGGCTTATCGGAGAATAAATACAAAATTTTGCGTAGTACGATTAATTGTGTTAGTGAGGAGTGCGTACCGAGCTTACACGTTTTGCGACAAACTAAAAAACAATTTTTGTTAAATATATCGGTGAATGAACTATCTGCATCTGTTTTGCTTCAAAATATTTTAAATAAAACAACCGAAAGCATAATCAAAACAATAAATATAAAAGGTTCAATTACTGCAACATTAATTTGTAAGTGGGGATTCGATGGAAGCTCAGGGCATGGCAATTACAAACAAAAATTTTCAAATCTTGAAAATACAGATGAGTACATATTTTTTTGTAGCATTTGTACCATTAAAGTTAATATGCATTGAATCAGGACAAGAATTTTGGGCTAACCCACGTCCTGGTTCGAGCATATATTGTCGGCCAATTAAATTTCAATTTATGAAAGAATGCCCTAAATTAATTCATGACGAGGAAGAATGTATGAAAAATCAAATTACCAAATTGCAAAATTATATATTAACAATTTTTGAAAATACTATTAATGTTTCTTTTGAAATGCATTTTACGATGGTAGACAGAAGTGTTTGCAATGTACTAAGTGAAACAAAGGCAGCTTCTAAATGTTATATTTGTGGTGCAAAACCCACAGAAATGAATAATGCATCTATTCACAAAAAGGAACCAAATCCCGAAAATGACCGTTTTGGTTTGTCTACATTACACAGTTGGATACGATCATTCGAATGCTTATTACACATTTCGTATAGGTTACCTTTAAATCTTGGCAGGCTAGAGGAAATGAAAATAAAGTAGTATTCGAAGAAAGAAAAAAACTTATCCAAACTAAATTCAAACAAAAACTTGGCTTAATCTTAGACAAACCAAAACCGGGATTTGGTTCATCAAATGACGGTAATACGGCAAGACGATTTTTTGAAAATAGTGCTATTTCTTCAGACATCACTGAAATAAATTTAGATTTAATTAACAAATTACATATAATATTAAGAATTATATCCACTGGATATCCAATTAATACCAAAAACTTTGACATTTTATTGAAGAATGTTAAAGACTTATATTTAAATTTGTATGGGTGGTACTACATGCCTAGTAGTCTTCACAAATTGTTAATGCATGGGACACAAATTATTAATAATTTTGAAGTGCCTATTGGTCAATTAACAGAGGAAGCTCTTGAGGCTACTCATAAATTAATTAGAAAATATAGACTGTGTCACACACGCAAAACATCGCGATGTGATACAAATAACGATTTATTTAACATGCTGACATTATCATCGGATCCCTACTTGGCAAGTTTTCGCAAAAAATATAGCTCGAATTTAAAAAATAAAACAAATGATGATATAATTGAATATTTAGTTATAAAAAATACAGAATGTAGTGAAGATGATGATATTTTCAATTTTGATGATTCTGACAAAGAGAACAATTCAGATGAAGATAGTTTAATTTAAAATTTAATGTAATTATGTATCTTTTTTATTTTAATTTGGGTAATTTATTTATAAATAAATATGTTGAATAGAGGTATTGCTTTAATTTAACCCATTATATATTTAATAGTTGCTTAGAATATTTTTCTCCGTTCATAATACAAAAAGCTTAATATTTTATACATCAGGTAAGTCGTGTGGTGACCACGCTAAAATATTTTGTTGTATATAGGTGCATATCGGTTTAATATAACATTTTATATTAAAAAACAATAATATTATTTATTAATAATGGAAATATGATTTTTGTCTCATTTCTCCATAAGCGCGGTGCACTGTGCATCGGCACATAATTTGGAAATGTCATATTTTTGTAAAAATAGTTAACAAAATAAATAAAAATATTTATTTTTAAGATGAAATCACGTCTATTTCATTTCCATGTAACAGATTAAAAGATTAAAATCCCTAGATATTGTGATTAAATTAAAACAACATAAATATCAGTAAAAAATTGAAATAAGTGTCCCATATAACCCCATATGACGGTACTACCTGTTTTCTAATGATCCTCAAGATGTCTTATTTACAATAAATCTTGTTAAATTGTGAGACTTTTTGCAATTACTAGATATTTAACATTTCTGTTAGGTTACTGTCAATATGGCCTAAAATAGTGTTAGTTAAAAAAACCTTTAAAAAAAATTGCAGGTTTCATAAAAATATATAAAATGTATAATATAGCTCTATCTACTGAAAACTTATGGCGTTTTTTTATGTTAGAAATATGTACGTTTGTTCAAATCAACTTATCCGATTGTATTTTAAATAATTCAAATAATATTTTCTAACTTCCCATGTATTTATTCTGTATAGGGATTTCATTTAAGTATACATATGTCAATTACTGCATACAGTGTGTCCGTATTTCAACAGAATGTATAGGAATCTCGGTTATTTGAAGAGATAGAGAGTCGGTTAAATTGGGGCAACGTTGCGTAATTTAGGGCCCAAAAATAATCTAAACAAATTTAAAATATTTGCCTTCGTTTGTAAGATATTGTCAAAAAACGGATTTTTTGAAATTTCGTTTCTATTTTTTATTGACATTGTGCATTTACAACTTTGACAATGTGCATGCACTTTTTAACGAGAAATCTAGTAACATATTTTATTTTAAGATAACTATAACATTTACCCAGAGACTATAGCCAACTTTTGTTTTTCTTATGGGCGCCATTTAGGATTTTCATATTTTTTGGAAGAATATTTTTTTCTGAATTCAATAATGTATTACACTTATAGTTTATTGTACATTTTATATGTAAAATTTTAATCTTTCGTTTTTTGTAAAGAGTCCCTTGCAATAGTTGAGTAACTCACTTATTTGACAACTCCTAGGTCCAATAATTTGCTTACATATCACCCCTGAAGGCGGGCATCCGACGATACATATTTAATATTTATATTTTATTTTATATATTTTAATAGTTGTGATGTATTTTAAAGTAACGAGTGTCTTCCACTCCCAGACTAAGCATGAAGTAAAATTTCGAGTTTAGAAAAGCCTCGCGTAGAAAATTTGTCGAGGGTCGCGCGGCGACCCGAGACAAATTTTCACGGGGCTTTTCTAAACTCGAAATTTTACTTCATGCGCCACGCGTATAAAACACTGATTTCAAGTGAAGTTTTAAATATTCTTATTTAGCAGTATATTTTTAATCCTGCTTTAGCAGTATATTTTTGAATACTGATTAACCAGTGTTTTTTTAATTTCACAATATTTCAGTGATTCACACTCGTAGCGCAAATCCAAACGCTCAGGCTTTTCTAAACTCGAAATTTTACTTTATGTTTAGTCTAGGAGTGGACTCTTAATAAAAACGAATATCTGAAGATTTACAGAATATATTATTACTTCATGCTTAAACAGGGACTAGAAACACTTGTTTAAACTTTCAAATTGAACTATTTCAAAAAGACAACGAATATCAAGGATATTTCTTAAAATAAAAATTCCCTCTATAAAAAATGTTTTATAAAATTATGAATAAGAAAACTTCAACCACATGAATGGAGCGACAAACATAATGCTAAGAGCAAGTTGCACACATCGAACTTCAACTCTGAACTCGAGTTCAAAGTGACATTAAAACAATAGGAACTGCCATCTTGAACTCAAGTTTAGCTTAAACTCGAGTTTAACGTTTTTGGTGCAGCTGGGCCTAAATGTATGCAAAATGAACTACAAGAAAAATATACAACGTACACGTAGGATATGTAAGACAAAATTCCTGTATATTACTTATTCAATGAGCGTATATTTAAGGATATGTATACTTAGATAACTTGGCACCTCTTATATCTAATTTTTCAAAATATTTCCTCCCAAAATAAGGACTTAAATAAGACGACAATATCCCGAGTTTTCCACGTTTAGATCTTGATTGACCTCCTACTAATACACGTAAACTTCCTGATAATTTTTTTAAGAATAAATAATATTCGAAATTATAATTAAAATACTTCTAAATTGATAAACTGCATTATATTTATAATTTAGAGGTGCACGTAAAGGTTCTATAATATATACAAAGCAGTTCAAAACTTGAAAGTGGCTATCAAACTCGAGACCCTCTTCACTAATGTTAATTATTTAATTAACAACATCCTACATCTTAAAATTTCTCGAGCAAACTCGAAATCTAATAATAACATTATTAAGTGCTCTCTGTGAAAACACCCCACTTCTCTCTCAATACAAAAAAATGCATAGCTCTCATTCTCTCCAAAGAGTCATTACAATATGATACGAAAGGGTGCACTTTCTGATTTTTCACATTAAAGTCGTCCCATTTGATCTCCACAATGTGCACTATTTACACCTTTCTAGTTTTTGTGTATTTTCATACGCTTTTATTCACATAGATATATTTTCTTTGATCTTTAGGTAACAATACAATTAAATGTATCAATAGATATAGAAAGCATTGATCTAATTGCAGCCGAAACATCCATCTTTGGTAAAAAAAAAACAGTTGTTATCTGCGTGTAAACGTCATTTAATGGCTACACGAAGCTCTTTGAGGCAATCGAAGAACACATTACGCAAAAGAACTTTATATTGGCTGGTTACTTTTAACTTAACACATTATGTAAAGTATTTAAAACATGGTGAGCAACATAATAGTCTTCACCCACTCTTAAATGTTCTAACTCTAAATAATATAAAACAATTCAACTCAATAGAAAATTCAAATTATTGATTATTGGATTTAGTAATAACATCGTATAGTACCTGTAGTGTCAAGTCCGAGTGCAATTTCGTTGATGAAGATTGTCATCACCCCTCATTGGAAATTGATATTGATTTTCCTACCGATTCTAGTTCAAACTTCCTGGCCAGCGACTTTTATAATTTTAAATTAGTCAATCTCCCCATTCTTTATGAAAGCATATCACATCAAGATTTGTCTGAAATCGAAACACTCACAAATCCAGAGGATTGCTGTCAGGCACTATAGGAAATAATATACTTAATTTTTGACAGACACGTTCTTAAAGACGACAAAAAATGATCAAAAAACAGTATCCAATCTGGTCTTATTTCACTAGATTGGATACTGTTTTTTATTTCTTTAATTAGAGGAAAAAATATACTATTGAAAAAATCTAAAAGTTATAATTGTCCAGAGACCTTAAATCAATATAAAGAGTTACACTGACAATAAAACATAAAATTAAGTTAGCCTATGATCAGTATGTCTTATATACGGAAGATATTATTGACTCGGACCCAAGTACATTTTGGAACTTTATTCATAACAAATAGCGCCAGACACGTATTTAAGAGTGTATGACATTCCAAGATACGACTTTAGAAAAGTCACCAGACATCGTCGAAAGTTTTGCTAATCATTTTAAATCTTCTTACTTATCTAACTACAATGTCATTGATGAAACACCCTGCAAACGTTTACTTGGAAACTATCGAATAGCAGAAGATAAAATTTTACGTAGCTTACGACGCCTGAGACCTAAACTCACTATGGGTCTCGATGGAATTCCGTAGTTTTTATTAGACTGTGCCAATTTGTTTGTTACACCCCGTTTGTACATATATAACTAAATTCTAGCAGTTAGTGTCTTCCTCGATTGCTGGAAATTAACAAGAGTTTGTCGGGTCTACAAGAAGGGCAATAGGAACACGATCAAAAATTATAGGCATATTTCTTAAATATTATATTTCAGCAAGGTGTTCTAGTCAATTCGAGCTGATCACATCTACTCTAAAATCAGTAATGTCCTGAGTTCCTAGCAACATGGTATTATGCGAAAGCGCTCGACTCAGAGCAACTTAATAAACATTACGCAATTTATCGCCAATAACCTAGATAGCGGATATCAAGTGGATGTTTTGTACACTGCGACATCAGTGACAACATTGTGTCCGTTATTACATCATATCTAGCCAATAGACTTCAGTTCGTCTCGTACATGGGAGTAAAGTCTAATGCTCTTATCGCGAGTAGTGGTGTGCCTTAAACCTGGGCCCATTAATGTTTTTAATTTATATCGACAGTGTGTGCTATTTATTAGACTGTGAATATCTCTTATACGCAGACGATATCAGTAATAAAAAATGTACAAGATACTTTTACATTACAAAATAACTTAATTAAATTAAGCCAATGGTGCTCTAAATGTTAAATTGTTAATAATACCAAAAAAGGCTTTTAAAAACTTCAGTATAAAAAATGAAATATCAAAGAAAACTGTGATGCCACCTTTAAAACATTTCTAGTATTAATTTTGCCCTTGAAACAATTTGGGTTGGCCAGGCCTGCTTTACAAAGTACAAATGGCTATCAACGTATCTTTAAGTGCCATTTAGTTATTTTTGTTATAATATTCAATATTTTTTTGGCAAAATGGATTGTGATAAACACTGTAAAATAAATGTTAGCAAAACTCCATCTCCATCTAATTTCTCAAAGCCAGTTCTGATGTTTTTTGTACATCACATCTTGTTATTAAATTTATTAATCAATTTGTATATTCACTTAAATAATTTGAATCCTGTTTTTATTTTAAATAAATTTTAATGGTATTGATAATTTCTCTTTGTAAACGTCCGTTGTGTGCTTTTCTATTTCTTTTTTAATTAATGTATTTTCCCGCAGGGGTGAAAAGCGCGTAATTAGTTACAGGGCCTCGAATAACAATGAATAAAACATGGAGCGGGTGGAAAAGTGTGCGCCGGGATTTTCTCTTGGAGTTTTTCCGCCGTCCGCGGAAAATTAATTTAGGGGAGGTCTAGTGAGCGACCGAAAAACAATTGAATCAGTCTGCGAGGAGAGGAATCTTGTTATGTTTGCTTAATTTAGTACAGTTTATTCACAAAAAATACGAATGGAAACGTTTTAAAGATATTTTTATTTCAACTATTTCGCTCGGAAATTTTAAAATTTAAAATTCATTCGGAAATGTTCTTATCATGAATGAATTACTGATTTTAAATCGTAATGTAACTATTGATATCCAACACTTTGTCATCTCGCATAAAATATTTTAATATTTATTCAAATTAATTTTATGTTGATTGAACTGTCCTTTTATATTTCACAATAAAAAATTATTCCCACCTCACTTGTTTTTGAACAATTATTTAAAATTATAAAAGGAAAGTAGGTTAAAGACTAGTCATTTTTTGTTAATTTTATATTGATTATTTAATCCGTAGTTTTAATTTTAATTGTTTTAATAAAATAATAAACCTAAATGAATAATTCAGTTCCAATATTTAAATTATGTATTAGTATTTATGAAAATTCAATTCAAGATTATTTATATCATAGAAACCGCACATTAACGGTATATAGACTTCTAATTACATGAATATACTGTGAATTTCAGCATTTATGTAATCAAGTGTACTCGTTTTAATGAAAATATTTACAATTATAAACAAGTGCCCCCCTTGCCCATATGTGCGGGCGCCTATGAGTAAAATAACAGTATTTTTTGTTATAATGACTTTTTGAAGCAGTTATTGTATTTTCGATGAATATAAATTATGGTGAAAATGTGTCTGTTTATTTGCAAATACGCAATTATGCATATCTCACTACTGTCAACACCCTGTAGATTTTCAACACACAGAACGTTGTTAGGCTTTTAATAAATTACCCAGAAACCAGTTTTTAACGAACGTTTTTAAATACCTTGCACTTGAAATTAACCAATAATTCCTCTAGAGAAGCGCTGAATTATGAAAAATAAAAGTAAAATAAAAAGAATTATGTGTGTGTAAATAAACAATTTGATTTACGCCGCAGTATCCGAGGACAGTTTTGCATCCCCAGATAATAACGTCCCTCACAGTTATGGGATGAAAATATTATCCAAGAATTTCACACAAGCAACAAGGGCCATTTTTCTTCGTCCACGCTGAATGTGTGTGTGTGAGCGTGGATTTACTGTACGCACTTCCATCCCAGCAACCATTAAGGATAAATCTCTTCCACTATCCTGGAAGGTGCTTACGTGCCCGGTGATTTATATTAATTCACGCCGTTTTAATTAAGTGCGAATTTTATGATTGTGATTGAAGATGGGATGAATTCAATTAACCTGGTACATGTTTGAGGACGCCTTTAATAAAAGATTGATTTATGCCGGTGAGAATGGGACTTCTTGGCATTCAGGCTGCACCTTTTGAGACGTACAACAAGAAAGTAGATAAAGTCAACGTAACATGTTCCCTGTTGCAATTGTGGCCTGAATGAAATGGAAACAACGCGAGATATCATCTTCATTTCACACCGTATAATAATGATATATTTCTGGATAGCGTGATGTATAGCGCGTTTTCGTTTATTCTTTCAACCCTTTTAATATAAAAATATATGAAAGGTTCTCATGAATATTGCTGATAATAAATGGTTCTCGTATTTTTTTGGTAAATGTGATCAACGACAGTATTATTTGTAAGATTGATGATGAAAAATTATAAGTAAGATACGACAAAAGAAATTTCAGAATTTAAATTAAATAATTCGTTGATATCAATCATAATGAAAGTATTATACATTAAACACACTTTTATATTATTATTTGAATTTTAAAACTCTGGTTTATCAATAATTCAGAATGCTAATACATTTAATTACAGAGTAGATAACCCAAAATCGTTTATAACGACACCGGCTATAATGTACAATCGGATTTAACGAAAAAAATAGTCGGTCTGTAGAATAACGTATACAAAAAAGCATTGATATTGGTTACAACGAATACATCGGTTAGAACAAACAAATTTCTAGGAACAGTGGCTGTTGAAGTTGTCAGTTAGAGCGAACAATTCATTTCTTTTGTTCTATGAAATGAAAACAAATGCTTTGTTGACTAGGCATTTTTGCAGGGTGCCGGTAAAATAACATCAGATTTTATATTGGGATTTTTATTTTAAGTATACCTAGAAATTCCAAACAAAATTGCTTAAATATGGAAAGCATAAGATTAGGTTAGACGCAATAAACATTTGTAAAATTAATTAATTTAAGAATAAACATAAAATCAAATTGAATGTATTTTGAATTCTACTTGAAATCTGTGTTTTATACGCGTGGCGCATGACGTGAAATTTTGAGTTTAGAAAAGCCTAAAAATTTGGATTTGCCGGGGCGCGACTCGCTTCGCTCGCGCGCCCCGGCAAATCCAAATTTTTACGCTTTCCTAACTCGAAATTTTACTTCATGCTTAATCTGGGAACGGACACCCTCGTTAGACAATCAATTAGAAACATATTTGTTCAGAAATTATTCAAAATAAATTATTTTTTAATTTATTTGGAAAATAAATACTAGGAGGTATATATAGTGTCCGGGTGAAGTAAAATAGAAAATGCCCGAAAAACAACTTTATTCTGATTAAACAAATTAAATATAACAATTGATACAACTCGATTAATAGGCGCGCGTGTGGTCGCATCTGCGGCTAATACAATACTGGCGCGCACAGCTCAAGATGGCACAAAAAACTGATTAGTATAAAAACATATTAAATTTAAACTGAAATACACCACAATATCTCTCCCTTAAAAAAAATATAAACCTGCCATCCCTTTACCTATTTCCGCTAAAAAAAATCATAAGTTAATCTATTAGGCCGTTTTGTTGTACGTTTTGGTCTTTCATTGTTTTCAATTTCCGGTGACTTATTTTCAGATTTATTTTCTGCATTATTATCAACATTTACTGAATTCTCTGGTACAGGTAAACTGCCTCCTAGATAACTTTCATTCACTTTAATTATTTGGTTCGCATGGCGCTTCCATGTGACATTTGATTGCGGAATCTTAACAATGTACATACTAGAACCCATTTTTTTTATAACTGTTGCTCTAATCCAAGTAGGTTTTTTAACATTGAGTCTATAATCTCTCACTCGCACATTCTCACCAATAAAAAATTCGACTTTTCTTTTTCCCTTATAACCTTGTTTTTGTTTATTTTGCTTAAGCTCGACATTTTCCCTAACATTTTCTCTTAGTAAATCAAAACGAGTTCGAACTTCCTCTCCAAACATTAATTTTGATGGTGGTACATTTGTCGTACAGTGTTTTGTGTTACGGTAATCGAACAAAAACGAATTTAATTTTAAGTTCAAGTCCAAAGAACGGTTCTCGCCCAAAGCTTTCTTAAGAGCATACTTAATTGTTTTTACTGAATTTTCGGCTGCACCGTTCGATTGTGCATGATAGGGAGCGATAGTAAGGTGACGTATACCATTTCCTTTTAAAAAAATGTCAAATTCGTTAGAAGTAAACGCCCTTCCATTATCAGAAACTAACAGCCTAGGTAAACCAAACCTAGCAAAAATACTACGTAATGCCTGTATAGTAGCGTCGGTTGTTATGTTTCTTAATGGAAAGACTTCTAACCACTTAGTATACGCATCGATAACTATTAAAAAGTAAGTATTTAAATAAGGTCCCATGAAATCAACATGCACTCTTTCCCATTTCTTATTTGGAAAGGGCCAAGGTGTCAGAGCTATTTTTGGTGGGTTAGTGCGCACCTTTGCACAATTTTCACAGTTACTTGCTAACTGTTCAATTTCTTTTGTTAGCCCCGGCCACCAAAAATACGCTCTAGCTAGGCTTTTCATTTTAACTACCCCCATATGAGTTGAATGTAGTTCTTTCAGTAATAATTCACGTAACTCCTTTGGAATACATATTTTGTTATTCCATAAAATGCACTCATTTTCAAGCGTTAACTCATATCTAATTTTAAAATAAGGTTTTAAACTGCTTTTAATATTGTTGAATCTTGGCCATCCATACTTTAAATATTTTTTTATTTCTTTAAATTCTACATCTTTAGAAGTAATTTCCTTTATTATCCTAAAATCAATTGGTGTGACCAACTTTAAATTAAAAAATTGTGAATAATCTAAATCTGAGTTATGTAAATTATTATTTTCATTTAATGGTAATCGTGATAGACAATCTGCTACATTTTTTTCTGACTTGACATACTCGATTTTGTACTGGTAATTTGAAAGAATCACCGCCCATCGTCTTAACCTGTTCGCTGAATACTGCGGAATACCCTTAGTGGGATTAAAGATAATTACCAAGGGTTTATGGTCAGTAACTAACGTGAATGTTCTACCATAAAGATACTGATTAAACTTGCTTAACCCGTAGATTATTGAAAGTCCTTCCTTTTCTATCTGTGAATAATTTTGTTCAGCCTTGCTTAACGTACGCGATGCATATGCAATCGGTTTCTCGCTACCGTCTTCCATGACATGGGACAACACAGCACCGATTCCATACGCACTGGCGTCTGTCGTCAATTTTAATTCTAATTCCGGGTTGTAATGTACTAGTACATCAGTTTTTGTTAAGACATTTTTAATTTGTTCAAATGATTTTTGACATTTTGTGCTCCATTTAAATTGTATATCTTTTTTTAATAAATTATACAGTGGAGTTAAAATAGTTGACAAATTATTTACGAACTTTCCATAATAATTGACTAATCCTAAAAATGACTTGACTTGAGTAACGTTATTGGGTATCGGAGCATTTAAAATCGCCTCCACTTTATCTTGTGCAACATGTAGCCCTTCTCTGTCAATCATATACCCTAAATATTTAATTTTACTTTGAAATAAACTACATTTTTCCAGTGACAATTTTAATCCAGCAGATTGCAAACGATCTAAAATTAAACATAACCTTGCTACATGTTCTTTACGGTTTTTTCCCGTTATCAAAATATCGTCCAGAAAACATGTTACGCCATCAACACCCTGGATTAAAGTATCCATAATTTGTTGGAACTTACTGGGCGCACACGCTATCCCAAAAGGTAGTCGTGTATACTGAAAAAGCCCCTTGTGTGTTGAAATGGTAACATATTCTCTGGATTTTGACTTTAACATTATTTGCTGATAAGCCTGTGACAAATCCAGTTTAGAAAACTCAACACCCCCTTGAAGTTTACTAAACAATTCCTCGATACGGGGTAAAGGGTATTTATCTACCTTCAAAACTGGATTCACCGTCACCTTAAAATCACCACACAGTCGAACAGTGCCGTCTTTTTTTAATACTGGCACTACTGGTGTGCCCCAGTGGCTAAATTCCACTGGAATAATTATACCTAAATCAAGTAATCTATTTAGCTCGTTTTCCACCAACTGTTTCATTGCGAACGGCAACGGTCTTGCTCGAAAAAATTTCGGAGTAACATTCTCCTCTTTTAATTCTAAGGAAATTTCGCCCTTATTAAAATATCCAAGACCGGGTGCAAACAGTTCTTTGTACTTGGACTCAATAGCTTTTACATCATCTTTAATAAAATTAACAGTACTAATTCCTAACTTGGCATATTTCAAAAAATCGCGACCTAGTAATGGATCGCCGCCGTTTTTAATTACATAAACATCCAACTTAAATTCATCATTATTAAATTTAAATTTTAAATTGCAAATACCTAAAGGTTTAAGTTGCTCACCGTTGTAAAAATATAATTCATTATCGGACTGTTTAAGTTCAAAATTATTAAAATATTTTTCAAACAATTTATCTGAAATAGCCGTTACGCCTGAACCAGTGTCCACTTGACACGAAAACAAAATATTTTCAACTAGTACGTCCAACATTAATGGTTTATCCATTATTTTACTATTAATTTCGAATGTAAACAAAGCTAAATCCGATTTACGGTCGGAGCGCTCAGCCGACTGTTCAGATTGCAAAAAATGTGCGTGTTTTTTACCGTAATTCCCGCCGTGCGATGTGTGCTGTTTATCCTTACATACCGAAGCGAGATGTCCCCTTCTTCCACATTTATGACACGCGCATTCGCGATATCGGCACTTTTCGGCACTATGCGATTTTCGACCACACACTGAACACTTTTCAAATTTTCGTATATACTCCTGCTCCTTGATTGGCCCATTCCGATGACGTCGTGGAGTCACATGGTGCAACCCTGGTTCCATCTTCACCTCTACCGGAAACTCTGTGTTGGATTTCGCCGCCATTTTTGCCGATGCTATTTCAACCACTTTTGAAAATGATATTGTTAACTCTTCTTCGAACAGTCTGTCTTGTACACTGCCCTTTTCGAATCCCATGATAAACTTATCACGCATTGCTTTCTCGATTTCTCCGTCTTCGAATTTACAATGTGCCGCCAAACTTCTCACACGTGCTGACCACTCTTTCACATTTTCTGATGGACCTTTCACAGCATTATAAAACCTATATCTTGCAGCAAAAGCTGATAACTGTGGTTTAAAGTGTTCATCTAACACTTCTAATAGCTTCTTATACGCCTTCTTTTCCGGAAATTCCGGCAAACACAGGTCATAAACCAATTTGTATGCTTCTTCCGATAGTGCGTTTAAGATAATCGCCCTTTTCCTCTCCTCTTCTTTAATACCATTCGCTGTGAAGTAGTTTTCCATCCTTCGCCTATAAATAGTCCAGTCTGCTGTCTTCGGATCATATTCACGTAAATGTCCAACGCTGCTTTCGACCTTAACGACCTCCGCTGGTTCCGCCATTGCACACGTGAATTTGCACACTCCGGGATTATTTAAAGTTTATTAAATCGATATTTTCACTTATCCTCGTCGCCAGTTATAGTGTCCGGGTGAAGTAAAATAGAAAATGCCCGAAAAACAACTTTATTCTGATTAAACAAATTAAATATAACAATTGATACAACTCGATTAATAGGCGCGCGTGTGGTCGCATCTGCGGCTAATACAATACTGGCGCGCACAGCTCAAGATGGCACAAAAAACTGATTAGTATAAAAACATATTAAATTTAAACTGAAATACACCACAGTATATATCAGGGGTGTTCAACCTATCGATCGCGATTGACCGGTCGATCGCTGGACCATTTTTGGTAGCTTATCTACCGGTTTCAACTTTCGATGAGATTTTGTAAAAACGAATTAATTTTTTAGTATGATTGGTAAAAATTTTATTGTTCAATTTGTAATTCGTTTGTTGCTATTCCATAAAAATGCAACATTGAGCAAAACTTTCGATCGTTTCATGGACAATAGAATCATAATCATGATGACCCTCCCCCCCCCCCGCAATCCTATTATCTTAAAGCATGTTTATTTCTAAGTATAATTGGTGCTTTATTATATGATTATTTTAATAATTTTATAAACAAAACTACCGTAAAATCTAACGAGTTCTTTTTACTGTCTCAACATTGACATAATTTTTGAGAAAACCAGCTATAATTTTTCAATTCAATTTCACGATCATAAAACGTTTTCCCATTCTCTCTTCAATCTTCAAACAATCATTCCCCCTTGGCCCTTGGCTCTCATCGCACATTTTGCTGCCTCTTTCATCTTCTATCTAAACCACCCCTGGAACTATTCTTTCACTTCTCCCCATTCTTTCTTTACCATCCAAGTCTCTACTATCCCCACTACGTCCTTCCCAATTACCCACTCCTCAAAGTCTTTCTTCCACTTAGACTCCTGTCCTTTAGACTTTATTCCCGGTACATTTCAAAACCCTATCGTTATCGCCCCTTCTTCCCCACTGTCCCACACTTCCTTCCTAGTCCCCTGATCCTCTCACAATCCTTTTGCCCCTGCCCTAGCTCACCCCTTTCATCGCTTCTTCGCTCTTTCCATCTCTCCTCCCCCCTTTCTCCCCCTCCTTTTGTTCCACCTCCGCATTTTTTCCAAATCCCTGCTCCATCATCCTATGGGGAGGAGGGTAATATGGAGGAGGAGGGTGATAATAGGATTTTTAACTCCTCCTGCCTCTCTAATTCCGCTTTCTTCTTATTCCATCTCCACTCTTCCCCATTAGCTATAACTTTTTGATACCCGACCCTCATCAATTTCCCCCTTTCCCTCTCCCATCTATGCATTTCTGCACCCTCCTCTCCTCCTTCGTTAGGTCATCATTTATGAATACTCTTTCTTGCATACTTTTTAGTCTAGTTTTATTTTTCAACACTTTCACTTTATCTAACCCGAGTCTAACCACCACCAACTTTCCAACCGTATCCACAACTTAGCTCTCCTGCACCTCCGCCTCTACTCCCAACGCCTCCTTCAGAAAACCCGCCACTTCTCTCTTCTCCTGGAAAACCTTCTCTCTGATCACTATCTTGTTCCTCCTCTCCTGTCTCTCCCTCTTCTCTGCTTGATCCTCCAGATCCACTATCCTCTGCTTTAACTGCTCTCTTTCTTTCCTCCACGCTTCCCTCATCTCCTCTCTCCAGATCTCCCTTGCTTCCCTCATCTCCTCCTTCCAAATCTTCCTCTTCTTCCTTATTGCTTTCTTAATTATCTCCACTATCTCCCTACAATTCCCGTTGCATCCTTTATTCTCTACTTTACCACTCTTTTTGTTCCCTTCTTGTCCTCCTTTCTTCTTAAATGACGTGTCTGCCGCCTTCCTCTTATCCACCCCCTCTCCCGTCGCCCCTTGTCGTTGAGGCGACCTCTGTAACCCCGCTCCTCCACCTGATTTCTTCTTCTAAGTTTACATATCCCAATTATTTGCTGTAAATCTTCAGATACTCGTTGTTTTTTTTCAAGATCACTGTGAAGATTTAAACAAGTGTTTTCCACTCCTAAACTAAGCATGAAGTAAAATTTCGAGTTTAGAAAAGCCCCGTGAAAATTTGTCGAGGGTCGCGCAGCGACCCGAGACAAATTTTCTGGGCTTTTCTAAACTCGAAATTTTACTTCATGCGATACGCGTATGAAACACTGATTTCTAATGAAGTTCAAAATATACTTCTGAATCAGAAATAAAAACAAACTGCTAAAGCAGGATTATAATTATACTGCTAAACAATAATATTTTGAAATAATTCACATTGTGGTACATATTTATTGAAATAATAATAAAACTCTTAACTTTGTTTTATCACTTCATTTAAAAGTGTAACTTCTAAGAATATTTTGAACATCACTTGCAATCAGTGTTTCATACGCGTGGCGCATGAAGTAAAATTTCGGGTTTAGAAAAGCCCAGAAAATTTGTCTCTCATGCTTAGTCTGGGAGTGTAAAACAGTCGTTAGAAGCTTCGAATTAAACTCGTAAAAATTAAAAAATATGTAATGTACTGAAAAGAAAAATTCTCTGTATGTATACTCAGTAAAAGCTTACTTTTCTTACGAAGAATAACAATAATTGGTTGATAATTTTCATTCTTCGTCGGGACATTGGTTAATATTGTCAACAAATAATTAATTAGTTAATAATTTAGTCAGTTTATACTCAGTACTTTACTACTTACTTGAATGCATTTTACATCATTGTTGTTAATCCTTATTACTTTTTTATGTTTACCCACTTAATAAAAATACTGATTTAGTTCAGTGGCATATTCTTAAACTTATTCTATTTATCCACCAATAAGCATTAGAAACAAATCAAAACCAAAAAGTTAGACAAAAATTATAAATGTTTCATAACATTGTATCTAAGATTTGAGTTGATTTAAGAACTAATGATTTATTTATAATTTTCCAACCTTAAAATATAACGATGTTTTTACTAAATTTAAACTTTGACACGACTTTTCACAAAAAAACAGTTGAGAAATTTCAACCTCTATTTCAGGATCTGAAAACTTGTTTATATTTAACCAGAAAATAATCAATGTTTTTTTCTATAATTTTCCGTACAAGAAAAATCATGAAATTTTTAGTAAATCTGATATTTATTGTATTTAAATTTATGCTTCAAACGAGTGTTTCCACTCCCAGGCTAAGCATGAAGTAAAATTTCGAGTTTAGAAAAGCCCAGAAATTTGGTTTGGTCGCTCCGCGCAGCGGAGCGGCCAAACCAAATTTTCAGGCTTTTCTAAACTCGAAATTTTACTTCATGCGCCACGCGTATTAAACACTGAACATATTATGAAGTTGGAAATTTAGTGTTTATGTTAAACAAATTATTACAAAATCTCGCGCTATATAAATTCGAGCAATTTACAATAAATTTTAAGGTAAATTTAATAGAAAAAATCTGTGTATGTATTTTTTAAGTTTGTTTGTATTACCAATAATCTGTCGATCGCCAAATAATTAGGTACGTAAAAGTAGCTCGAGTATCCCAAAAGGGTGATATATCAAATCAAATTTTAACTTTAATTTGATATTTATAAATATCCAGCGAAGATATTTAAATTAATTTGTCAATAATTAGACAATCAAAGTTCATCCATTACTGTGTAAAATAATTTAATTTTATGTTGATTTAATAATTTGTTGATTTTTCACAATTGTTTCAAAGAAAATGTTCTCTTAAAATCGTTGATTTTATTCCATAATTTCAACTTTGGCCCAATATTTTTAGAATATGCTTTAACAAAATTTATTTTCTTGAGAATTTAAAGCTTCTAACTAGTGTTCCCAATCACAGATTAGTCATGAAGTAAAATTTCGAGTTTAGAAAAGCCTCAAAATTTTGTAAACTCGAAATTTTACTTCATGCGCCACCGGTACAAAACACTGATTCAATGTTAAGTTTGGCGGTGTGTTTTAAACTTCGTAATATGTCGGTATTTTGTACCGGTGGCGCATGAAGTAAAATTTAGAGTTTTGAAAAGCCTGAAAATTTGGTTTGGTTGCTCCGCGCTTCGCGTTACGCGACCAAACCAAATTTTCAGGCTTTTCTAAACTCTAAATTTTACTTCATGCTTAATCTGGGAGTGGAAAACACTCGTTTAAAAGTTCAATTTGAAATACTTGTAAATTCAACGAATATTTGAAGATATACAGTATACAGTATATTGATATATATATATATATATATATATATATATATATATACTTAAAAGAAAAACTCTCTGTATATCTGAGATAGTCATAAATAATATGCGGTGTACAAAACATATTTTTGTGCACCAGAAAAATTCCAGGGCTGTAAGGGTTAGCTGATTAAGTAATCCAACTACTAATTAATACCTTACTTTATATCATTACAATTGCGATTATTTACCCAATCTATTTGTAGAACAAATTTGTCTTACAAATACAAAGTACAAATTTATTTTAGAATGCGCAAAGAATCGCATGTTTTGAAGTACTCTACAACCAAGTATTAACCATTTATTCATACTTATGCTTACTTTGTATGTTTTAAAGAACTTTAAGTTCTTAGAAGTCCTCATAAGTAATATAATTTGGATTAAAATCACTGCGTCTTTGGGTTTTTATGAACACGACTGTATTTCCGATTTCTTATTGAATCAAAGAATACTTAATTCAGTCCATCTTCATTATTCACTCCTACAAAAAAAAGAACATCCCGCCCGTGCACTTCTCCTTAAATCGAATAAATTTCCATCGAATCCCTCCTCCCCAAGTCTCGAATCGAAACGGAGCTGCATTTATTACCATCCCTAAAATTACATCGATCTTAATCCTGAAAGTGCCGGGACGTGACAATGTCCGTTTCTCGCCGATCTCTTAATTAAATTTCCCATTTAATAAGGATGGAAACTTTGATGTGGAAACACACGAGCGAACAGCACAGGGGCTAAAGGGGGGAATCCTTCATCAATATTTACTATTACTACACTGTAGTGTGTTGTCCTTAAGAAGTACTAAACCGAATTATAGGTGTGGTCCAAGATAAATACCGTTCCCTAATGGGGTCGTCTATATTTGCTCTTCAAGCGGTGATTTAATTAATTAATGGGGATCCGGGGTGGTCGTGTGTAAATATGCTTGTTGTTAACGTGTTTATGTTAACGAGATCATCGGTTTCTGTACCCATTATGTTATCTTATAGTTATATTATTCTTGTGGACGAATCAAATTATTTTAAAGAAAATTTGCAATTTAGTATAGAATTAAGTAAATGTATGTTATGGTGGAATTATTCGTCAAATAACAGATTGTATATGATAATCTAATGAAATTTTCTCCAATCAATTGATAATTGAAGCTTTCAGATCTAAGGTGGATTAAGTCCATAAGTTATAGTTTTCAGATAATCAAGGTTAAAGTTTATTAACACAAGTTGAATCCTGGAGTGATTTAGAGGATACTTGTCTTTTTATTATTGTAGAATGAACACTAAGGATTAGAGATTGTTTGGCGGAAGGGGCAGCGTCAGCCGCACCCACTTAGGCTACAGTCGGGCCTATTGTAGTTCCTCCCCCCCTGATGGTTAGACCCACACCGCACTGTCGGCAATTGTCAAAATTTGTGCAGGTGACCATTGCCATCCGGGTCCTTCACGATTTGGGGTTTCTTCTCTTAGTACCTTCCTTATCTTTGACAGCGCTGGAGACTCTTAAAGACTTAAAGACTTAAATTAGAGCTATTAAATCATTAGTTGCAAACTAACAATAATAATCTACTAAAACGTATTATTAATCCGAAAGTGTCAATATCATCCTTCGAACTGTGTTAAAGCTGTATGCTAACGTCTATTAATAAGGCTGGGTAATGATTTAAACATGTTTCAAACGTGTTTTAAACATGTTTCAAACATGTTTTGAACACGTTTAAGACATGTTTTTAATTGTTAATATTTTAAACACTGTTTCAGTGAAAAAAAATATGTTTGGTAAAAAAACCTGATTGATTTAATTAAAATGAAAACACTTGTTATTAACAACCCTGATATAATCGCAAACCAAGTTCGCTTTGATATCTAAACGTAAGATAGTTATATCGTGAGATCGAAAAAAAAAAGATTCAGAGCAGTCCTTGTCTAGTACAACACGATTGGCAAGACCGATTTCAAAATACGGCAGTAGATTAGCGGTTATCTAATTGATTAAATACAAGAAATGTTAAATAAATGAAAACAAAACATTTTCTAGCCATTCCTGAAACAACTTTCCAGGATAAAGTTTTGTGCTCCAACACAAAAATTTTGAAAGAATTACACTAGTATTATAGCGGTAAACTTAAAAACTTCTGTGGAAAAAATTGCAAAACTGACTTACATTTGAAATGTCACTGTCATATTATAATTCATAGGGATTAGAGAACCGGTGTAGCCAATCGTGTTGTTCTAGTCAAGGCCTGCTCCGAGTCATTTTTTTTTCGATCTTACGGTATATATTTTGAACTTCGCATTTAATTAGTGTTGATGTTAGCAATAGATGTAAGCAATACGGGGAAACTCTGAAGAAAAATTGAATCAAATAATCTATTTTTCTGATGTATGAAAGTCTTTGGCAAATAACTATCAATTGTCGGTTTCGTGTGCTCTCAAAACAGACCGCGTCTAATCACCATGTGTGGAAACTGATTAATTACACACGGACGCCAGCAATTCATTAAACATTTAACAAGGATTCATTCGCCCGGCTAACATTTAAATATCGATTATAAAATAGCGGTTCACTTTCATTTCGCAGGTTTCGCAACGGTGACTTCGCAGTTTCAAATACCAAATCACAAAAAAAAATCTATACGTAACTCGTCGACAGTACGGTATACTTTGAAAGAAGGTGATTTATAAATTTGATGGTATAATCATTTTTATTTATTTCTTATAAAACAGAAACAAATCAATTTCCAAGTTATTAATTGATTAATCCTGATATAATTTGTGCAATATTAAAACTGGGTAAAAAAAACACTCAGGAATTAGTAATAGGGACGTCCCTGTTACTAATCCCTGAGTGTTTCGACGAAGTACGACCGTTACCTGAATTTAAAAAAACTGCTAAATAATAATTTTTGATACGAAAAACGCCGAATACAGGAAAACTAGGTATAGGAAACCCTAATACAATCTGAAAGATAATTGGATTCTATATAAGAATACATTACTAAATACAGGGTGTACCATTTGAAAAGATGAAGTTATTGAACTTCATAAGTTAGGATATTCTACCACATTTAATTTATCGCAGTGTATATTTTTTTTTATGAAATCATGGTTGACACTACAGTTCGAACACTCAACCAAACAATAGAAATAATTGTAATGGTTCAACGTTAAAAAGTAAAAATACTTTTCAATATTTGTACAACATTAACATTAAATGAATTATTTGTTATAAAACAAAAACAAATCAATTTCCAAGTAATTAATTGATTAATCCTGATATAATTTGTGCAATATTAAAACTGGGTAAAAAAAACATTCAGGAATTAGTAATAGGGACGTCCCTGTTACTAATCTCTGAGTGTTTCGACGAAGTACGACCGTTACTTCCACCTGAATTAAAAAAAACTGCTAAATAATAATTTTTGATACGAAAAACGTCGAATACAAGAAAACTAGGTTCAGGAATCCCTAATACAATCTGAAAGAGAATTGGATTCTATATAAGAATACATTACTAAATACAGGGTGTGCCATTTGAAAAAATGAAGTTATTGAACTTCATAAGTTAGGATATTCTACCACATTTAATTTATCGCAGTTTATATTTTTTTTATGAAATCATGGTTGACGCCACAGTTCGAACATTCAACTAAACAATAGAAATAATTGTAATGGTTCAACGTTAAAAAGTAAAAATGCTACCATAATCAAGTCGGTGTGGATTAATGCCATCCAGTTGAACTTAATTTTCATAAATGTCTTTGTGGGCTAGAATAACCAATTTATAATAATAATAATAATATTCAGGGAGTTTTTCTTTTAAGTATAGATATCCCAATTACCGCGTATATACTTAAATCTTTGGAATTACGAAAAAAGGTCAATTTGAAGCATTGAATGTTTTCCACTCCCAGACTAAGCATGAAGTAAAATTTCGAGTTTAAGAAAAGCCCCGTAAAAATTTGCGCGACCCGAGACAAATTTTCTGAGCTTTTCTAAACTCGAAATTTTACTTTATGCGCCACAGGTATAAAACACTAAAATATTGTGAAATTTATGTATATTTGAACTTCAATTGAAATCAGTGTTTTATACGCGTGGCGTACTTCATGCGCCACGCGTATAAAACAATTTGTCTCGGGTCGCTACGCGACCCGCGACAAATTTTTACGGGGCTTTTCTAAACTCGAAATTTTACTTCATGCTTAATCTGGGAGTGGAGAACACTCGTTTAAAGTTTCAACTTGAATTTTTTTAAGAAATAACGAAAATCGGAAAATTTACAGCGCATGCATATGTATACTTAAAATTAAAATTCCCTGTATTTACTACTCAACAGGTCGGTTAAACCCAATTACAAAATAATATACATAGACAGTTCTTAATACTAACAATAATAATATAAATAGTACACAACAAATAACACTATTTACGTGTATACTGAAAATAATTTATAACAGAGTTAATATGCTTTTAAGCTTTTTTAATGTGCAATGAAATATATCACAATTCGTTAAAAACGAATTATGAAACTTACAAATTCTATATACTGGAAAGTGTTCAAGTATGTTTGTATGCATGTTCTGGTTATAAAAACATAATAATTATAATGTTAAAGACGTTTCTTTTTGATGAAATAAGGGACACCCTAACCTACATTTAACTTCAAGGAAATCATAGATGCGATATATATATATATATATATATATATATATATATATATATATATTTCATTGAATCAATTAGTACAATTGGTTACGCGGTCGACATTATTTCGCAGAATCTAGAGAGTCCACAATTACATGCATATTTCTTGGATAAATGCTGCAAAGGAAAATACAGAAATGTAAACTCGTAACTGTAAAGAAAACCGTTGAAAGGTCTCCTAGTCCAAGGCCGGTAGCAAAAAGTCAAACATAAATCAGGGCAAATATAATATAAATAATAAACCCTGGAGGGGAACAGAAGTGGGCAATCTCGGGAGATCGATACGTGCTCGAAAGGAAGGGAAATAACGAGATATACACCGGCGAGAAAATAATAAAATATCATATACTATAAATCGCAGGAAGTGGACATTGATTGCAAGTTGGGCTATTTATATTTTCCATTATCTTCATCGGGATGAGTTGATAAATAATTGATTCAGACTGGGATTTATTTGCTACGGCAACTAGAGCATGAAATTGAAATTACTTCCAATATTATTTAATAACAAAAAAAAAGACCTTTATTGGCATATCTCATTACATTGATTACACATTTACATTTGATTACCTCACTACATTCCCGTATCCCTCTTACCCTCCCTTCTCTTTTCCCTCTCCCTCCCCAGCTTTTTCAACGTCCTTACCCCGCTCCCATCCTCCCTCATCCACTCCACTACCCTTCTATTCCCTTTCGCTCCCAGCCACTCCTATTTCACCCCCTCACATTCCTCCGCCAAGTGTCCCCACGTATCCTTCCCCTGTCCACAAAACACACACTTTCCATATTCTTCCCCCATCCATACTTTCCTTCCTCTCTCCTCCGATCCACACCTCGCCCTTGCCACAATCACCCTATCCTCTCTACCCCATCCCTTCTCTATCAAATACTTCGGCACCCTCCCATACACCTGCCACCTCCCATACATATCATTATACTGGCTTCTGTCAATACACCCTTGCTTTTCCTGCCCTTTCACCTCCTTCCCTTTCCCCCTCACCCACTCATCCACCTTCACCCCATTTCCTAGCCATTCCATTACCTTCGCCTCCGACAGCCCTACCCTTTCATACAATTTCCTCCTCTCCCCCCTCCATCTACCCTCACCCCCACCCACACTCGTCACCCATACATTCTTCACCAATCTCTCTTCATCCAGTTCCCACAATCTCATCTCGTACCTCACCACCCTCACCATTGCCTCCCACTCTAGCCTCTCTCTGTTGGTCTCCTGGAGCACTATGTAGCTGGGCGTGGACCTTTCCACCCCCAACATGTGCTTCAGGAACCACATCTGCTCCCTCTCTATCACCTCGTACCCTCTCGTCCCCCACACTTCTACTCCATACATTAGCACCGCTCTTACACACGCATCCCATATCTTACACGCAACCGTCACATTGTTCCCCATCCACTTCCCCCACTTGCCCCACGCCATTCCCCATGCCTTCCTCGCCTTACCCTGCACCCACCTCACATGCTCCTCATACCCTCCCGTTCCTTTAAACCAAAACCCCAAATACTTGAAACTCTTCACCCTCTCAATAACTACCCCCTTCCACTCCAATTCTTTTACATTCCCCTCCCTCCCTTTATTTCTAAACTTCACCCACTTCGTTTTCACTACATTCACATTCATTCCCCTTTTATCCATAAACCTCTCCACTCTCTTCAACATCTCTTTCATCCCTTCATACTCTCTTGCAACCAACACCACATCATCCGCATACGCCAGCATCCATACCTTCCTTATCGTGTAAATCACAAATGGACACATAAGTAGTACATGTAACACGAAGCATATCAAGCTGAATATAAATTACTATAATTAATTTGCTTCACAAAATTAAAGAATTTTAATGTATGTAAAATACCGTAGGTTAATAATAGTAAAAAAGAACTAGTTAAAACTTAAAACTAACATTATAAAAAAAATTCAATATATACATGCATTTTAAATTAGTTTGTAATAGTAAAAGCCCTCCCTCTCCTCGCACTTTTTGCTGCCTCTATCATCTCCCATCTAAACCCCCTCGGCAGCCATTCTTTCACTTCTCCCCATTCCTTTTTCACAATCCAGGTTTCTACTAACCCCACTATGTCCTTCCCGTTCACCCACTTCTCAAAGTCTTTCTTCCACTTGTGCTCCTGCCCTTTTGACTTTATTCCCGCCATATTCCAAAACCCTATCTTTATCGATCCTTCTTTCCCCACTCTCCCACATTTGCTCCCTAGTCCCCTGCTCCTCTTATAGACCTTCTGTCCCTGCCCTACCTCCCCCCCCCCTCGCCCCTTCTATATATGTTCTGCCCATTTCTCCTGTCCCCTTCCTCCCTTTCATTTTGTTCCGCCTCCACACTTTTTTCAGGTCCCTCCTCCCCCCCTACCACCTCCTTCCTTCTTACTTTTTTGTCTCCTCTTTCCTCTCTACTTCTGCCTTCTCCTTGTTCCATCTCCACTCTTCCTCATTCACTATAACTTTCTGGTATCCAATCCTCACCCATTTCCCCCTTTCTCTCTCCCGTCTAGCTACCTCCCTTATGCATTTTTGAACCCTCCTCTCCTCCTTTGTTAGATCGTCGTCTATGTAGATAGTTTCTTGCGCGCTTTTTAATTTCATCTTGTATTTCATAATCCTTATTTTGTCCTCCACCTTCCCGATTCTCACCACCACTACCTTTCTCACCCTATCCACAACGTGACTTTCCTGCACCTCCACCTCTACTCCCAGCGTCTCCTTCAGGAACCCCGCCACTTCTCTCTTCTCCTGGAACACCTTTCCTCTGATTAATATGTTGGACCTCCTCTCCTGCCTCTCTCTCTTCTCCGCCTGCTCTTCCAGCTCCACTATCCTTTGTTGTAGTTGATCCCTTTCTTTGTTCCATATTTTGTTCATTTCCCTCACCTCCTCTTTCCACATCTCCCTTGCCTCCCTCATCTCCTCCTTCCAAATCTCCCTCTCCTTCCTTATTTCTTCCTTAATTAGTTCCACTATCTCCCTCCAATTTTCGTTGCCTTCTTTACTCTCCCTTTCCCCACTCTTTTTTTCTCCCCTTCCTGGCTCCCCTCTCTTCTTAAAAGGTGTGTCCGCCACCTTCCTCTTATCCAACCCGTCTCCCGACCCCCCCTATTTAATAACAAAAATAATACTTTTCTGAATAAAAGTTAAAACTAAACTGATATTTTGTATCTGTATACAAGAATTTTTTTTAGTATACATATCTCGATATATACGCTATTATTTTGATCAGTTTTTCCTGTATAATTTAAAACTTGTTGAGAAATTAACATATTATCATTATTTTATTTTTTAACTTAAAATTCAAATTTAACAAGAACAAGCACAGCAATTTCTTATATATACTCACACTGCGCTCAGGAATAACACGAAGACATTTCTTTCACACAATCACCATTAAATTAACGATACGCAATCATCAAAAAAAATATAGGAAAGAGAATTTTCATCACACGCAGATTTTTTCCTTTCATTTACACCCCCATTTTTATATAAGAAATTGCTGATTCATCATGAATACTTGTGTTTTCATTTCACACTTTCTTTTAGCGCTGGCCAGCTTCACATTCACACCCCCCCGACAACAAACAAGAATTCATGATACGTAATGAATATTAATGAAATTTTGTTTAAATTTTTAAAAAAATGTCAATTAATTTATACTTAAACAAGAATTGTAATACTATGTTGGATAAATAAACTGTTATTTATCAACGGATTACAATCCTATCCTTTTAGTATAAAGTACATATTGAGTTAGGAAGAGCCCGACAATTTGGTTTGGTCAATTTGAAGCATTTAACGAGTGTTTCCAATCCCAGGTTAAGCATGAAGTAAAATTTCGAGTTTAGAAAAGGCTGAAAATTTGGTTTGATTGCGTCGCGTAGCGACGCGATCAAACCAAATTTTCAGCCTTTTCTAAACTCGAAATTTTACTTCATGCGCCACGCATATAAAACAATAATTTAATGTGAAATTAAAAAATATATATTACTCATATATTTTAAAATTGACATAATTTCTGAGGCTCATGGAAAACGAGGATGTTTCATATAAAACATTTTGTTTAAATATTCAGTATGTAATCTTTATTTTAGACTCAAATAGTTTGATCATTTGTAATTAATTTTAATAATACACTTTATTAAAATCAAAGATTTAGAAGTTACCATTCTACTCTTGAAAAACTATACATTTTGTAAAATCAAAGATTTAGAAAGTACTATTCTATTTGTTTATATCAAAAGTGCCGGAATATGTTTTTTTCTCTTAGTATATTATGCAATGACTTGTCCTCATAACACTGCCATGTATTTTTTTTTTTCACCAATAAATCTATTCTATTCTACTTTTGAAAAACTATAATTAATAATAATAATACACTATTATTATTATTAATCATAGTTTTTCAAAAGTAAAATGGTACTTTCTAAATCTTTGATTGAATGGTCATTTTTAAATTTTTGATTTCAACAAAACGTATTATTACAATTAATTATTTTTTTTCTTTTTCTTAACCTTTTTAGCCTTGGAATTTTTCTGGTGCCAAAATGATTTGATTTATTTCTTGAATCAATTTCTTCTCACATCTTCTGTGAGAAGAAATTGATTGATTGGTTGATCAAACATAATTTTCATTATTTTTGCATTCATTAAATTATTAAGTATTGCAAATTATGCAAAATTATATTTGACAAAAGAATATGCGAGAAGGAATTGATTAAAAAAATAAATTAAACAATAATTTTCTTATTAATAAAAAACGGTTTAACTTTGTTTGTATAACACAATTTATTTTTATGTGACTGCAGTTTCGGCAAATTTAGCTTGCCATTATCAAACATGTAGTAACCAAAACTACTTACAAAACAGGTATATATACAAATTAGTTAGAGAAAAACACAAACAAATTACAAATTACAAAACGGCTGTAAAAATGGGGGTATACACTAGGTCAACCTGGTCGTTAATGAGAGGGATTCCCGGATTCGCGCGGGCTTTGTGTATTTCTAATGCTTCTAGGAGATTCATCTTCCGACCCTTTTCGGCATAGTGAATGATGGAAAGTACATCTTTTCCAAAAGTATGGTTTTCATCTAGCAGATGTTTTACAAAAGACGACTTATCACACTGTCTCAACCGAATAGACCGGAATAATTTTCTTCTTCTCGCATTAAGTAAACTGTTGAGTATTGTAAATTATGTAAAATTATATTTGGCAAAGGAAAATGTGGAATGAAATTGATTCAAAAAATAAACTAAACATTATTTTTCGATTTTTTTATTTCTTGAATCAATTTCCACTTCCATTTTCCTTTGTCAAACATAATTTTACATAACTTACAATACAAATTCAATAATTTCAAAAGAAACAATTGGTTAAAATTCACTAATATTTTGTTTTTTTATTTATACTAGCTTCTACTTTCGAGTCCCTCCCAAGGAACACCTTAAGAATAACTCAAAGTCGAAACTAGTTGGAATAAATAACCAAAATAGTAAAATTTAACCATGTGTTTTCAACCATAGTTAAATATGTCTTACCAGGAATAATTCCAATTCAAAAATATTTAAATTCGAGAAAATAAGCTTACGCTTCTTATAGTTTGCACACTTTAAACATAATATATAAAATTACCATTTTTTTTTTATCACGTAAAAGATGAGAAACTTATTTAAGATATACAAATTCAATAAAACTATAGTTTATTTATTTTACTACTCCACTTTATATTACTTAATTACATTGATCAACTCTCATTAAATTATTATAATCACTATTGATTAGGAAAAATAATAGAAAATTCTATAAACCGTGTAAATTTGTCAAAAAAAAACTAAAAAAATACTACACACCGACTTTAGGGGAATGAATCTAACTAACCTTTTTATAATCTAATCCCACCGATTTAAGCACTCGATTTTAGATCCAACAAACAGCAAAAATCAAATAATTTCGATTACGTTTAACACCGGAAGGTAATCCGGATGCATACTACGCGTACTTGCACTTAATCACTCGCGGTTAATTAATTTAATTAGAGGAGGTAGTAAATTTTTGAAAAATTATTCTCGTATGACAGCATCCACGACGCGGTTGTACCAAAATAATACTGCAAATATACGAGTGAAGTCTAATGTGCGCACACAAATTTTGAATAAACGATAAAAAAAGGCTCGCATTTTTTTACGCATCTTATTACAAATGCATTATTACCTTTTTATAAAGTCGAGAACAATGACGAGTCAAGGATTTATACGTTGGAGATTTAGGAGTAAACAACAAAAAAGGGCCCCATTCCACATTTCACAATACACACGCAATTGTGTTTCAATTTCAATGTTGAATGAGAACGTAATTTATTAAAATACACATTAAAAATAAATATATTAAATAAAATACTTGATTAACTTATGGGGCCTGTAGAAATACAAGTTGAGATTTAATGCATTATTATTATTATTATATTGATTTAAAATCACAATAATAATAGTTTGTATATATTTTTATTCAATATAAGATATTATAGTATTTTAAAAGTAAATAATTGTGATTTTAACTAAATAATTATTTGTAATTTAAAGGCGTTTAAGTAACAATACTATCAATAAAATGTAGTATAAAGAAAGGGATAGAAAATAACATTTACAAATGTTACATTATTGTTTTCTTATAATCACGTTTAAGTAACAGTCGCAATTTCAGTGGTAATCACAGTTTAGGTAAAATTCGCGGTTAGAGTCGTAATCACGTTTTAAGTAACAATCACAATTAAAGTAGCAATCACAGGTTGGGTAACAATTGTGATTTTAAGTAGCAATCACGTTTTACATCACAATCACAGTTTAAGTAGCAATCACAGTTTAGTTAACAGTTGTGATTTTAAGTAACAATCGAGTTTTAAGTAATAGTCGCAATTACAATCATTGTGAAATATAAATATATTAGTAACAGTTGCGATTTGTGATTTTTTAACATTAGTAATTATTTATACAATATAGCAAAATAAATATGATATTGGGTAATAGTAACAAATACTAAACCAAGCCGAAAGAAAACAAAATACGAATGCCACATCTCTAATATACAGTGAGGTTTTTTTTACATACACCCCAATATACTGTAAATGTTCAGATATTCGTCATAATTGAAAAGAGTTCAAATTAAAGCTTAAAAAAGTGTTTTCCACTCCCAGGATAAGCTTGAAGTAAAATTTCGAGTTTAGAAAAGCCTGTAAATTTAGTTTGGTCGCTCCGCGAAGCGGGGCGACCAAACTAAATTTTCAGGCTTTTCTAAACTCGAAATTTTACTTCAAGCGCCACGCGTATAAAAATGATTTCAAATGATGTTCAAAATATACTACTTAAGTAGCATGCTAAAGATATATATCTTGAACCTTACAATATGTCAGTGTTTTATTCGCCTGGCGCATGAAGTTAAATTTCGAGCTTAGAAAAGCCTGAAAACTTGGTTTTCTCGCAAAAAGCAAATTTTTAGGCTTTTCTAAACTCGACATTTTACTTCATGCTTAATCTGGGAGTGGACAATACTCGTTTGTAACTTTAACTTGAACCCCTTTCATAAACAACGAATATAATAATATTAATAATAATATACTTTATTGTCCAACAGATAAATCAATTACAGGACAAAGTAATTATAATAATATATCAAAATATACAATCAAAACTTAAAATTAACTTTTAAATTATAGATAAACTTAAAAATAATCGTATAACAAATAAAGAAAAAAAGAACTATAGCGAAGAGCAATTACATACATAATTGATGGTTGAAACAAAGATGTCATCAAATAGCCGATTAGCATTTCTACTTGAATGAAAAATTGGTGATTTTAATAGAGTGCTGGTCTTCGGAACAGGTAAATAAAATTTTATTAGCATCACGGGATGAAAGTCTGGATGTATATATACTGCCTTTCAAAAAAATCAGAACACAAAGTATTTATTGGACGATTTTAATGAAATTTACAGAATTTGATCACGTAAATGAACTGCATCGATGATCAAAAAATCAATTGTTTTGGTTACTATTTAATGGTATTTTTCCTTGATTTCACCATTATGAAGAGCTGCTGATTTTTTAATGTAATTGCTTCTAATATCCAAGTAGCCTCTGAGTAGTTTGACGTTTCAGTTTGTAAAACATAAAAAGATGCCCCGTGTTTGTCGGCGTGCACAATATCATCATCTAAGTGAATTTGAAAGGGGTCGCATTATTTGAATGCGAGAAGCGGGTTTTTCGGTTCGTGCTATTGCTGAAAGGGTGGGCCGTAGTGTATCGGTGATCGTACGCTGCTGGTCTAGATGGTCCGAAGCTGGGGAGAATCGACGTAGACTTGGATCAGGACGTCCAAGAAGCACCACTGAGCGTGAAGATCGAGCTCTTCGTCTTACAACTTTAAGGGACAGATTTACAACGTCGCGGGCATTGGGAAATGACTGGTTGGCTCTAAATTGCCAAAGAGTATCCATGGCTACTGTTTACAGAAGAATCCGCAGTTTTGGTATAAGATCCTACCGTCCACAATTGTGTCTACCTCTTACTCCGCAGCATCGCAGAGCAAGACTTGATTGGTGGCCCGACAATGATTCAAAATCATGTCGATGGGAGTTGGTTGTAATTTAAACCTCTAATAGGATATGTGCCGTCTAACTTAAATGACATAAACTTTAAACATCGTCTTTGAACACGCTAAAGATTTAAAAGAACAATTCCCTGTACTCGTATGTATGCAAATAAAAAAACCTCCCTGTATTATAATAATTATTATGTAATTATATTTAAATACATATTTTATAAAATATTTTCATTATTGTCGTTTAAATGAAATAAGCCGTTTAGGTACAATCGCATTTGTATATTATATTAACTAAGCAACCTTTTTTTTTCATTAAAATAATTAATTTGTTTGGTTAACACTGAAAAGAAAAAATGTTTGTGCGTTTTCACAACACAACAATTTTTTTTCCTTCATTCTGCGTTTGTCAGGGCTTTGCGATTTAATTAGGGCCTTTTCAGCGTTTTGTTGTATCAACTGCAGTTAATTAGAAGGGGTCCACTCTAGAGTTCTCATGCTCCGCTAGGCCGACTGTAATTTATCCACTAATAACACCGACATTACATAAACAAATAACGGTCAGGGTTGTGCAACTGTTTTCGCAGTGCTCACATCGTAACGATTTTCACTACCAAACGAATTTATTAATTAAAAATGTAAAACCCATTATAATCCTGGTTACGTAAAAATGCGAAAAAAATTAAAAAATCATGGATGTTTTGTTATTTTGTAGAGAAAATGCCGCATATTTTAATAAATTTATAATTGTGTTTGATGTGCACGTGAAAGGTTTAGAATTCAATGGTTTCGAAGCAGATTTTGTGTGAAAAATTAATGCTTTTTTTTACACATTTATTGGATTTTGGTTTTAAACCATTCTACCACTTGACCTTTTAGATTTTGTAATTTCGCTAACGAGTGTCTATAAACTGTCGGCATCCAAGTAGGTTCTGACTTCAGAAACATACGTCGTAGTTAAATTCAGCACTGTGACACTATCCAATGACACAATTAATTGTATTTGACGTTTCCAAGATTCACCGTTTCGTATTGCATAATGTAAGATATGTAATTTGTTTTTCAAAGCAACCGAGATGCCGACTGTTTATAGATACTCGTTATATATAGACACCACAAACACCACATTCACACACATCCATGGACCCAGGTGGAATCATTTTGGTTAGGAGGGCCTCTACTTACTACCCCAGCGGGGTCCCCAAAATAATGCTTTCATAAATGTTTTTTTAAATTTAAAAATCTTTTTGAATAATATAATTCAACACGATTCATGGGCGTAGCCAGAATTTTTATAAAAGGGGTGCCATGATGTATAAATATATGTATGCTATACTTAGTGAAACGTCAGAAATGCTAAATGATAATTATCAAGAAATTGTTTAACGTTAAAAATACTTCCATACATTTTGATAATTTCGGAAGTTAACGACAATTCTGGTAATTCTCATAGCCTCTCTTGAATGTAATTTTCGCACTAGGGAAAGAGAAAAGCGTTGTACCGCTAGGGATTATAATACTGCTAAACATTTATAGGTTAGTCGTAAAGAAAATCCCTACCAAATTATTGGTAATTTGGGTTTTACTTTACCAGTATTTTCGTTAATTGCATCAGTGGCGTAGATAGCTTTTTGTGATGGGGGGATTTGAGTTATTATACATTTATTTTTCTAAAGTTATACAAAAACAAGTACAAAAAAATGATGATGTGTTCAATGTTGCACTTTCTCCGTGATTTGAACAATTAAATAATAATAATAATAAACATCTTTATTTTTGAGTTTCCTACAAAACAGATATAATACATATAATACAATTCATTTTGATTTTGTTTATTTTTTTTTTCTTTCAGCCTTGAACAATTAATAAACGTATTTCCCTTGTTAATTGGTTAAGGATTATTTCACATTAAATCAGCGTTTTGTACGCGTAGCGCATAAGGTAAAATTTCGAGTTTAGAAAAGCCTAATTTGGCTCGGTCGCTCCGCTTCGCTAAGCCAAATTTTCAGACTTTTCTAAACTCGAAATTTTACTTCATGCTTAATCTGGGATTGAAAACACTTGTTAGACAAACAAAGTTGACATTATAGAGTTGATTTAAAGAAAAATTAGGTTTATTTTTTATTTATAAAAAAAGTGCTAGATCTCCGAAGATTGATGAAACTTACAAACTAATTTTGAACAATTAATTTTGCCATGAATTTTTATGGAGAAAAATAAAATCAAAGCACTGGTGACAAAATTATTGAGAGACATACTTGACGTTGCGAAGATCGGTAAATTTTCATTAATAAAAAAATAACAGGGATTTTAAAATTGATGATTTTTTTAAAAATTATTCAGAACTAATGTGGCTTTGATATCCCACTAGGGAAAGAAAACCAACAGCAAAAACAAAGTTATCAATAAACAAACTTCGATTTTTTTTACAGTGAACAATTTGTAATGTACATTTTTGATACACAGGGAATTATTCTTTTAAGTATATATATCTTGATGGTTACGCTGTCAATTTTCAAGCATTCGATGTTTTTTAATAGTGTTGAATTTAAGAATTTTCAGGCTTTCCTAAACTCGAAATTTTATTTCACTCTAAATTTCAGGCTTTTCTAAACTCGAAATTTTACTTCATGCTTAATCTGGGAGTGGAGAATACTCGTTTAAAGCTTCAACTTCAACTCTATCAAAAAACAACGAATGTTGGAAAATTTATAGCGTAATGCATATGTATACTTAAAAGAAAAATGTTTCTAATTTAAGTATTCGAATATTAATTTTAAATCATATTTAAATAAAAAAAACTGTGCAAACAATGAAGCAAATGTTTAATATATGTTTCGATTAGGGCTGGGAATTCTGCAGATTTATATATTTGAATATGCATCTAAAACCATATTCGAATAGTCTAATAATTAAATATTCTAGTAATAATCTAATATTTTAAAATTTGATTCTGCTTTCGAATAGGCACTTAAACTTGATCAAATTCTAGCCTTATTTTTGAATGTGGTAATTTTTATAAAATAAACCTTTATGATTTTCGTCAATTTACACACTGTTTGTACATTTTTCTTTCATTTATAATATTATAATTTCCTAACCAATGTTTTTTTCGTCAGTTTTGGCTCACGTCAATTTTAATGATTTTCCTGGCTTTTAAATATGTTGAGATTTTCAGCAAAAATTGGCAAAAATTCTTTAAAAATTGACAAATTTAGCCAAAATTCTATTACGTTTATTATTAAGATTTTCGGCAAATTTATAATTTTTTGAGGAATTTACCCAATTTTCACTGAATTTCCTTAACTTTAACTCAATTTGACTACATAATTTCATTAAATTAGATCTGACATTTGATTTTTTCTGTCCCTCTTTGGCTACGCATATGACAAAATTAATAATAATAATAATAATAATAACTTTATTGTCCAACAGGATAAACCCAATTACAGAACAAAAATTTGAATAAATAAGAAAAGGAAAGATACATGTAAATTAACTAATTCATAGAAACTCGTTTTGACACGTAATAAAATATACAGGAAATTTTTCTCTTAAGTATGCATATCCGATGATTACTGTGTTTGATAAATGTTCAGGAATTACTTGGTTTTATGGAAGCGTTCAATTTGAAACTTTCAACGAGAATTAATACTCTTTGATTAAGCATGAAGTAGAATTTTGAGCTTAGAAAATCCCTGGAATATTTAAAGAACTACTGGAGAGGAACATTTTAAAATTAAGGCGAATTTCGAGAATGTGACAAAATAGGAGAAAATTACCAAAGTCGTCAAAATACCTATATGGATCAGTAACAATTTACGAATTCACTAATAAGTTTTACTAATATTTACTAACATCGTGAAATATAACATTATCAGAAATCTTACAAATTGATGACCACAAAAAAACATAAAGTTTTATATAAATCATGAACATTTACAAAAATTACACTAGGTGGCGCAAAAGTCATCACCCTATCGGAAGATGTTATAATTTTTGCAAATGGCGGCAAACGTCAGTTCTGCTTTGACATTTGTGAAGTAAACAGATACAAAATACACGTCAAGAAGACATGAATCGCTATACTCAAGAAAGCACAATAATTGAATAATTGTATTTCCGGGTTGCCTAATCTCTCATTTTGGTGATTTGCACTAGCCGGCAAGATCGCTCGATTTAACCGTTACAGACTTATTTTTGTAGGGTTTCTTGAAGTCATGAGTCTATGTCAACAAGCAGACTCTTGAAGCCCCGAAAGAGAATGCGAGAATCTATTGACGAAGTTCTGGCAAGAGTGATGGAAAGTGCCATAAATCGGGCCAGTATGGTCATCAATTCTGCCTGGCCACTTGGTCGATGTCAGTCATTCGACCTAATGGATAAAAAATCAAGACATCAAATAAACGCAATCTAAAAGCAGAACCTAAGTTTTTCATTCATAAAAAAAATGACAGCCAAAGAGCATCGGGTGACAACTTTTGCGCCACCTTGTATAAATTGTTGAAAATGTTAAAATTGTAATTGTTTAATCCTGGCTTCTTGTATAAGAACTTATTAGAATATCCTGGTATTAGGTAATTAAAAAAATTCTTTAGGATTTTTTGTCAAATAAAATAATCAATCAACTTAAATCTATCGTCGATCTAGCGTTCCAGCTAAATCACGTCTATCTCATCTATACAGTAAGCAAAATGGGAGTAAACACAATTCCCCTCAAGCATCGTAGACTGGCAGGAATAAGAAGAAAACAGGGATCGAGAAAAGGCGAGACACTCGAATCCGGAGCGATTCAATTCGACTTTATTTCCGGCCACGAAAACTATTCGCTTTTATGAATTATTCCCGCTACGTCCGTCTAGTCCGGTCGAGTTCTTAATATTTCTCTAAAGAGGGTCACAAGGAAATGTGATTTGATGGAGGGCGAAATAAAAAAAATATATAAAATATACTCTCTAGTCTACATTTTTTGTTTGAGCGGTGCCATCGGAAATTTATCAGAGGACAGCTGTTTGATTTATGTAGATTGTTTTGGTAGTGGAGGGAGCTTCAAAGAAATGCTCAGATATTACGTTTGCTCCAGCCGGAATTTAATATGAATTTTTTTTTATTTGCAAGAGTTACATCCGCGTGTGAGGAGAAAACAAATGTAAATGAAGAGATTTGCAGCTGAGACAACAGAGGCACACAAGAAGATGAATTGAATAAAGAATCATGCTAATAATTGTGTTTCCTTTCAATGCCTAATCACATTCCTCCTTAGAATAAATTTAATTAACCAAATTGCAAATGTTGAAGTTACCCATGTCATATACTCAAGTGACGATATGTAATATTAATGTGAGTTTTAGTAAAGAAAGCTCTGTATATTTGATTACAGTTTAGTTGGGAGAGAAGTAAACAATGTTAGAATATGAAAAACAAGTCATCCTCCCACGTCTCGTACAGCATGTGCCCCGTTAAATTCCCATCATCCATATATAATTATCGCAGCCGTCTGAAACTTTTTTTCCCGGGAGCTGGCGCTGAATTTTTCATGTTTACATCTCACCCTCAAACGGCTTACTTTTCGCCCGGGGCATCCGTAAACTTGCCACTCAGCTCGTGATAATATGAAAACTACATGAACTTAATTCTAAAGCGTGCCTTTTCCCTCATCTTTGCGTTATAAACTTTACTTACGTGCACGATGAAAATATATTCTGTTAAATAAAAACAGTACTTAATAATATACTTTCAAAACATACAGAATAAAATTTTATGCTTTTCTAAGCTTGAACAGCCTTATTAATCGTTTTAGTTTAATGCTAGTTCATTTCTATGAAACGCGTACAAACATGATTTCATCATCAATCATCAATTCGTATTAATAGAACAAAATCTTCATGTTATTATACTCCATTCATTTTAAGAAAAATGTAACTAGAAGCCTGGTTTATACCGCTAAAATGGTGGAATCTGGTGACATTTTTGGGCGTGGAATTTAAAATATAGGGGAAACGTATGCTGACTCGAAATCGGTTAGACCAAAATTAATTTTTAAAGGAAAAGTATTTAAATAAAGCTGTTAAGCAACATTATTGAAAGTTAATTGTTACTTTGAATATCAAATGATTTATTTTTACAATATTTTTCAGTATTAATAAAGAACTATATTATTTATACAATTACATAACTTATTATAATAAGATTTATTATAAATTCAGTGTTTTCATTACTCAAGAAATATAACCAATTATTTTCATACAGAGAGCAAAAAAAATCTCGAAAATCTTACGAAAATGTCTAAGTTAAATTTATATAATTTGACGAAAATCTCGGCATATCGTAAATCTCACTAAGATTTTATAAATTGAAAATCTTGAAATATTGAAAATCTCATGAAAATTGTATGATATGACGAAAATCTCGAATTACCGAAAATCATACAAAAATCTCAATATATTAAAAATCTCATTAAAGTTTTATAACACGACAAAAATTGAAAATTTTACGAAAATCTCGAAATATCGAAATCTTCATGATCATTTTATAAATTGATGAAAATCTTTAAATATTGATCGCATGAAAGTTTTCTAAATCGACATATATTATAAGATATCGAAAATCTTATCAAAATTTTATAAATCTACAAAACGAGTGTTTTCCACTCCCAGACTGAGCATGAAGTAAAATTTCGAGTTTAGAAAAGCCCCGCGTAGAAAATTTGTCGAGGGTCGCGCAGCGACCCGAGACAAATTTTCACGGGGCTTTTCTAAACTCGAAATTTTACTTTATGCGCCACGCGTATAAAACATTATTATTATTTTGTAAAAGGTGAATATTGATAATTTCGTAAACGTCATTAAACTATTCTTGGCAATATTATCAATCTTAGGTAATGGCCTTAAAAAAAGGAATCTACAGCATTAAATAATTGTGAATAATTAATCTAAAATATCTGGTATCAAAAAAATCAATATTTTGAATATCGATACTTTTCACTACGATATTTTACCGTATCGATACTTGGCTATACGATATAATCGATACCCAATATCGATATTTTTTTAGGACCGGAGCATCCCTTGCACAAATGTACCTATAATGTTAACCCTTTCTCTTGAAGGAGAAAAAAATGCCGTATGGTTTTTCTTCACATTCAGTCATCTTTGAATAAGTATGACGACGCACTTTCTTCTTTGGTCATGTTTTAACTTCTCCTGTTGATTCCATTTCAGCAATCATTTTGGACATGGATGATATTGATGTTCCCACATCAGCACCCCCAAGATTTTTTTAGTTTCGCTTTCAAATCTTGTCTCAGACTTGCACTTTAAATAAATATCGAGGGCCAATAACTTCTGTCCACTTTAAGTTATTTTTACTTGTTTATTTTTAGAAGAAGAAACGAGGACTGTTTCTTCTTCTAAAAATAAAGTTTTTGGTTATTAGACATAATTACCAAAAATTTAAAAACACAGTGACCATTGTGACAGTTCTGACAATTCAGAAATAGAACGAATTGTCTATTTATTGGCTTTGTGAGTTTTCCTCAAAATTCGGCCAATCAGCGATCAAGGACAAATAAGCCCTATGTTTTCCTAACAATCTAAACGCGAATTTAGTATAGTTAGGCCTAATTGCACCAGAAACGTTGAGCTTGAGTTCAAGTTGACAGTTCCTATTGTTCTAATGTCACTTTGAACTCAAGTTTAGAGTTGAACCAGTTCAACGTGTTTGGTGCAACTGGCCCTTAGTCTTGAACTATTGACAGAATGAACGTGGCAACATTGCATTTTCATGTGTACCAACTTCGTTCTAATTAATAACCATTTAAAGGTTAGATTACATTGTTTGTTTGTGAAAATGTATCGTCCGCTAAATTATTTCATTGAAATTTACTTGTAATAAATAACGGATATTTTCGCAAAAAATTTTGATTTGACAATTTTCACGAAAACAATATTTTTTTTTTATATGTATTACATACGGGGAAAGTAAAAATATACTGCTAAAGTGTAATTAAACATATACTGTTAAAAAAGAATATTTTCAATTTCACAATCTATAAGTGTTTTATACACTTGGCTCCTGAAGTAAAATTTCGAGTTAAAAAAGCCTGAAAATTTACTTCATGCTTAATCGAGAAGTGGAAATACTAGTTAGAATTTTTAAATTGAAAAATACAACGAATTCCTCAAAATGCATACGCATCGGGATGTGTATAATTGAAAACACTGAATTAAATGAGTAAGCGAGTCGTGGTGAAAATAAATGTTAAAATCCAATATTTATTTTTCAAATTTGCATCCGGAAAATGTTATTTCTTTGAAGTGCAAAGCAATTTCAGTCTCAAGTCATATAATCGAATGAATAACTTTTCGATCAACACTCGCGGCCATAAATCCTAACGAGACTCTGAATTCCAAAGCAAACACACCATTCCTACCCAAATGTAATTCAGACGATACCCACACACTCATCACATATTTTCCAACGAATTTCAATTCAGCTCTCCCTCTTTTTTATGAAATATAAATTTTACGATAAAAAAACCCTCCGGGTGGGCCGAAATTATGCCGCACAGGAGTGACTTATTGGGGGTAATGAAACTCCCATTGATTTTTTTACGGGCGCCACTAAATTTAAATTGAAAATGCTAATTTCAGGAGTTTGAAGCGTAATAAAAATCAGGCCCCAAGAAAGATTAGTATAATCTAAGGCGAAATTTTAATATGTTTTCCCTCAAGGCTTATTGGATAATTGAGCTAAATAAAGTGGAAAGTTACGAGTGCCGGTTGAAACTGCCTTATTTAAGTATTTATAACTTTCTTAGTGCCCTCGAGGAAACGAATTGTGTTATTGCTTTCAGGAAGAGTTTTCGATGCTTGGTGATTGTGCTGAAGTTTCTGGATTGCGTCAAAATATTGTGTTTTCAAAGTTTCGCGTTTAAATCTTTTATTTTGATTAATCATACTCAATATTAATTAGTTTTACTTTACTTAAATTATTTAGTGTTGAACGAATTAAATAATCTTTCAAATTAATTACACTGAGATCGACGTTTGCGTTTCACTAATGTCAACTAACGAACATTCTAAATGAATATTTTGTGTGTGTATTAATATACAAGAAATTATGCATTTAAGTCTACTACATATTTAAAAAAAATACAGCGTTTGATAAGTTTGCAAGAATTAGTTATTTATATAACTGTAGCGAAAAATCAAAAGTTAATAGTCTTGAAATTCTAAATGTGTTTGCTATGTACAGAAATGATCGTTTTTTGTTTCTACTAAATGAAGAGCCCTAGATACAAGCGACAAATTTAATAATTGATAATCAGAAATGTTCTTCGTTAAAAAGAACATTATTATTAAGCAATAAAAATAATTTTTAGATCTGTCATTCTTGCATAAAACTCAACGATATTATTGGCTAAATAAGATCTTTCGAACAATTCTTAATTATACTGAAACAGCATTAAAATAAAGGTTTTCCAACCTTTTTTTTGCCATTGAAAGAATGGCTTTTTAAAGGAATGGCTATTTAAAGGCCTAATGTTTCGCGATATTCGATCAGTTCAATGCATATGAATTTTTTTCTATGCATATGAATATCTAGCGGGTTAATAGGCAAGAGGGAATACTACCAACCGGAAAGGGGGTAGTTAAGTGTATTAATTTATAAGATAAGTTCTTTCAAAAATAAACAACCAATAGAATCGCTCCATTTTAGTCTTACAGAGCATTCTACAAAAACTTAGAATGTCAATACCCCGAGGGCAATTATCACTGTTGATAATCCCCCTGCTTCCAATTGGCTCCAAGTGAAAAGACCTCTGCTTCCAATTGGTATATATTGGCTCACATGATTTTCGAATGTCTGCCAACTTAACAAACATCAACAATGTGATTCCGTTTTGGAACGAAAATATTACAGAAAGAGATAAGTGAATTGAAGAAACAACACTCACATGCACAACAGCAGGCATTTGGAACATTTCTAAGGACATTTGCGGGGTAAGAAATTATGAATAAATTGTACATTCAAAAAATAATTTGTATTATTAGTTATAATAATATATAACCAAATTATACTTCCATGTAATCAATGACATTCTTTTTAAGTTTGTCTACATTATTTTTGTGAAACATTTTATGCACATACCTTTGATTATACGTGTCTATTCAAGAACTTATCTGACCTCGGGCAATGATAATTACGTATTTTGTTGATCCCCCAAGACTGATGCTTCAGGTAAATCCCTCCTGGCGTCGGACAATTACCAAGCAACAGACTTTCGGCTAAACAAAATTAATGCGTATTTATTATTGCCCTTGGGACATTATGGTATAGCTGAAAATTTTTGGCGCACAATTTAAAATAGTGCATTATTAATGATATTTTCACTTCATAGTTTTAGATTACCTAATGTCAACATCTGTATTAATAACACACCAGTTTTGCCAAAAATCCCCCTACCCTATTCCTAACTTTTCTCTCAGGAAATTTATTTATTTATTTATTTATTTGACGCCAAAACAACATTTTACATCGATTACATTAATACACATATACCTAAAAAGAACATTTTATATGGATAGCATTAATGTACATAAACTAAACTTAAATTTAAAAATGACTACGAACAAACAAAATGCCGAGCGACCGATTTAAATCTGATAAGGGATACATCAAAAAAGTTAATTTTATCAAAATATTTGTTTACAGAGTTGCACATTCTTACAATCGGGCTAAACATATTATAGGATGTACGACAGAATGGAATATGTAATAACTGCAAGTTACGTGTGGAATACTGTGGTATATTCAATGAAAAACATCCTAAGCACTCAGATGAGGTTATAAAATTATTCAAAACTTTATATGAGAAGCTAATGTCATAGAATTCACGTCTTTTAGATAGTCTACTTAAATTTACATAAGATCTCACTTGGTCTACATTCAGAAATATATTATGAAAACATAATTTAAATCTGATGTATTTCAAAAATTTAATTTGTACATATTCCAGTCTGTCTATGTAACAGTTGAAGTGTGGTGACCAAATAATATTACAATATTCTAATATTGACCGAACTAATGTTACGAAGAGAGTAGTTAAACTGCGGATGTTTGTAAAATCTTTAGTGGTTCGTTTAATAAATCCGAGTATTCTGTTTACTTTTGCAATAACAGTCTCGATTTGGTAAGCAAATGAAAGTTTTGGATCAAAATAAACACCTAGATCTCTAACAGTTTCAACATAATCAAGATATGTGCTGTCTAAAAGATAATTGAACTTGAATTTATTAATTTTTCGACTAAATAACATTACATGACATTTATTTATATTAAGTTTCAGATCATTTTTTAAACACCAGGTGTTTATTTTTTCCAGATCAGATTGTAATATTAAAGCGTCAGTTTCTGACTTAATTTGTCTGAAGAGTTTCAGATCATCCGCAAATAGTAGCAATGGAGAGTTGATTCCGGTGCCGACATCGTTGATAAAGATATTGAATAGAAAGGGGCCAATATGGGAACCTTGTGGAACACCAGATGTTGTGTAATAGATATCAGAAAAAAAATTATTTGTACGAACTTGCTGAGTACGATCTGTTAGATATGACGCTATCCATTTAAGAATAGGACCACAAATTCCGTACCTGCCAAGTTTCACTATCAGGAGTTCAATGTTAACTTTGTCGAAGGCTTTGCTAAAGTCCATGTATACGGAATGAACTTCGTATCGAGTTTCAAATGATTGTAATATAAAATTACTGTACAAAAAGAGATTAGTTTCCGATGAGCGTCCACTCATGAAACCATGCTGCTGTGAGATAATGACATTTTTTAATATGCTGGACAGGTAATTGGCAATAAGTGGTTCGAACATTTTCGGAATAGCTGACAGAATACAAATTGGACGATAATTTTTTATATCGTTTTTGTTACCAGATTTTAAGATGGGCTGAACATAAGATGACTTCCAAATAGAAGGAAATTCGCCCTGAGACAATGACATGGAGAACAGAATATGCAATGGCATAAACATTGAATAATGACAAGATTGAAGTAATTTTGGTGGTATTTGATCAGGACCAGTACTACCTTTAACATCAATATTCAGTAACGCTGACTGTACTTCAGATGGAGAAATATTTATTTCTGCTAAGTGTATATGTGATTGAATATCTGACCCTAGCGGTAGCATACGTTGATTATTATAGACAGACGAAAAATGTTTTGCGAATGCATTAGTTATGCTTCTACCATTGTTTAACTGAATATCATCCAAAAACATAGAGGATGGGAGTTTATCCGAGTCTGATTTAGATTTTACAAATTTCCAAAAATGTGCTGGTTTTTCAAGTATTGCTTGTTCATTGTAAGAAATGTAATTAGCATAGCAGCATTTTGTAGCCAATCTACATCTTTTACGCAGTTGAGAAAACTGCACATAGTCTGAATGTAGTTTTGATAATTTAAATGCTTTATGAGCCAGTCGTTTTTCCTGTATGAGTGAACGGAGTTCGGGAGTAAACCATTGTGGAAATTTGGATTGTTTTATAATCTTAATCGGTACAAATCTGTCAAGACAATCGAATAATACTTTATAAAACATATCTGCAGCCGTATTAATATCACTAATATTGACGAAAAAATCGTTCCAAGTTATCGATAGTAGATAATTATTGATAGCATCATAAGGAGCACGTTTAAAATCGTATACTAGTGTAGACTCAGTTTTTAGACAATCGAAATTAGAACATGAAATTACAATCTCCAAAGAAGGATGATAATTATCGCAAGTAATAAGAGGTTCACAGTTGTAGATAGATTCAACAGGATATGACGCAAAACACAAGTCAAGCACTCCACCTGCAATAATTTCGATATTATTGTATTGTGATAAATCATTAAACGCATACACATTACATACTGCACTTTCAGTTGCACTTTTTGTGTTACAGTTGCTCTTGACGTTAATTGGAAATAATCCCACGTAGTCTTCAATTTCATTCCATCGAAGATCTGGCAAGTTGTAGTCTCCCATAATAACAAATCTTGCGTCAGGATTTTGAGTATGTATATCAGTTAAGGACGTCAAGTGAGAGTTATATACCTCGATTCCAGATTTCGGCGGAATGTAAACGCATCCAAGAATGAAGTGATTGTTATTAATTATAGCATTAACCCAAATTTCCTCTGAGCTGCTATTGACAGTAATGACGGAAGATTTCAATGAATTTAATACAGCGATAAGAACTCCACCACCACGAAGTTTCGAACTATTGACTGTTGACCGATCAGTGCGATAAACCATATATCTATTGTCAAACAGAAATAATCTGACAGTCATAAATCCGATTCCTTCTTCTTCGATACAGTACATTACATTTTTATTAATGTTTTGACAACTGATAAATAAATAATATAAAGGGTGGTTTTTTAGTTTGCCCAAACTTCCGATCGGGGTGACTGTCAAATGAAGTGTTTTTGCGCGCTTCTAGTGTCAACAGTATTCAGTATAGTCTAACAAATCATCATGGTATGGTTGTAAATTATCAAAATTATCAAAACCAGCATTTTCGACAAAAACATCGCAGTGGTCCCTGATTAAAAAAAGGTTAAGAACCACTGGTATAAAAGATAAATCCAGATAGTTTAATGTACCGATGGATCCAGCCGGGACGGCAGTAATTAACATTCAAAATCGAGACATTTGGCAACCATATACTCAAAAAAATTATGATTTTTTTCTTACCTTGGCTCTTGGCCATACAGTCAGCTGCTATTTGTATTAATTATTTTCAATTTTTAAATTAACTTATCCACATACACACGTTATATAATTCATATGGACTTCACAGCGCATTCATACAACATCCATGGCTCCCTCCAGAGGGTGCCAATTTCCCCATAAGAAAGTGACACTCCCCGGTGGGATTCAAACCCACGACCCTCTGGCCCAAGAGCTCTACTCCCTGACCCGCGAGGGTCCCCAAAAATGATGATTATTTTAATCAAGTAATATATTTATAAACGAGCCTGCCAAATAATGTGTTTCCGTCAAACATTCTAACTTGTTTGAATGTTTGATGGAAACATGTTACATATTTATATCAAACACTTCAGCTTGTTATAATGTTTAATATAAGCACGTTACTTTGCAGGCTCGTATATTTTTTTCAGTGTTCACACTAGATAAAAATATTACTATTATAATTTTAAAAAAATATGTAATTTTCCTTACTTGAGTAATAAATACGCATGACTATTATTTTACAAAATTTTATCTATTTTAGTTTGAAATGAATCTAAACCTTACATTTTTAAAGAATGTTGGAAAATTCAATACCGAAACCCGAAACCATTAAATTTAATTATCGCTGTATCCGCACTTAATTAAATTCCTGTACACGTACGCCGCAAAGGAAAATAAAACCAAAAGAATTTCTAGTGCGTCTTTAGCCCTGTCGCAATTTAAAGTTGAACCGAAGCGCAGTTCATAACAATTTTTCATCTGTGAAAATTGTAAAAAATTACTACCGCGAGGAAACTCTTTAGCGCCAACTTTTCCGATTTCAGGCCATTGTGGACTTCAATTACAAACCCCAACAGGGGAATGATTTATGTCTGCGCAAATGCGCACAGATTTCATCTTGTTTCCCCGCGTTGGGATAAAATCGGATTTTTTGTGTATCAATGATATGTATTATTTTGATGAATTTGTTTACATTAAATGCAGCAAATCAAATACATACATTTGTCTACATTAATTAATCTAATCATAATCTTTATTAATTTATTCAACATTCATTTTTAGTTTGCAAGATGTACAGTCGATGCAACCCAAATGTGAACGCTGTTTTGTTGTCATGGTATTTGTTACAAAAATTCATTCCTGTAATTCTGCCTTTGGCCAGTGGTATTACAAAGAGAGGGGGAAAAATAAATATTTGACAATAATTTTTAAAAGCTGTCAAATTTATTTGAGACGAACGACTATGATGCAAAGTGTAAATTACATCATTACATTTTGGCGTTCAGCTTTGGGTTGCGCCGACTGTACGAGTCTATTTACTAACTAATAATAGTTATCTAATTAGGTAGCTGTTAATAGAATTTTTGTAACTCTTTATAGATTTAGCAGTAATTGTGGCATCTATTTTTTTTTTCATACTAATAATACCCGGGATAATTTAACCTTTATTCGTCGATTAAAAATATTTGTCGATTGAAATAGGCATTTTTGTAAAACCAACATGTAAAATCGTGAATTAATTTTATATTTGATTTATTTACGTTTGTGTAATTTAGCATAACACTTTTCAATTTTTGATAATTTGAAACCAACGTTTATTATGTACATACTCACAAATTCACAATTTCTTTTTATTCTGGTCATAACAATCGTCGATATAAAATTGAGTAGAAAGTTGTGACACCGTCAAATTATGCGGCGATATGGTCGTGATTTTTCCATTTCCTGAAATAGATTATGCTAATTTGAACAAGTGAAACTTGTCGGCGGCATTATGGAGGTATTTATGTGCGAGAATTTTTAACAAGGCTTATAATTCCCAACAAAGTTTTCACTGGCAGAGCACTTTTATATTAAAAGTTTTTTTACTGCCAATGCTTTTTAATTGTAAGCTATTTTGTAAAGTTTTTATTGTGTTCTCTTGCAGTGACAATGATTTGTTTACAACATTGCAATAATAATACTTTCAGTATGTCCATTACTGCATATTTGTAATGTGATTAATTCTCTTTGTCATACAAATACTAATTTTGAGGAATATTATTATAATGATCCTGTTCTAATACACAAATATTTATCTGTTATGCGATTTTTAATAAACTTATAAATTATATTTTCGGCGTCAGCCGACTATTTTCAATTTGAGACAACTATCATATGTTTAATTAAAAAATAATCTGTAGTGCCATGGAAAATATTCTAGGTTAGCAACTCTGAAAATATACATTATAATTATTGTGTCTGACGTTTAATATGTCAATTCCTGAAGTGTGTAGCCAACTTTAATTTGAAAAAAGATGAAATCATAGCACTCTAGAGGTTTTTTTTTATTGAACATATTATTTGATTTATTTATTTGATTATTTGAAATATATTATTAGATGATCATGTTATTGTTTTTCTTTATGATACTTGCAACACACATGTTGATACTTGTGACATATTTAAAACTAACGATTGTCTTCCATTCCCAGACTAAGCATGAATTAAAATTTCGAGTTTAGAAAAGCCCCGCGTAGAAAATTTGTCGAGGGTCGCGCAGCGACCCGAGACAAATTTTCACGGGGCTTTTCTAAACTCGAAATTTTACTTCATGCGCCACGCGTATAAACCACTGATTTAAAGTAAATTTGAAAATATATACTGCTGATATGTGATAGATATTTACTAAGATATAGCGAAAAAATGTAGAAAATATTTATTTTGTGAATAATAATAACAGTAGAACAAATTTAGTTTAAGACCCTTTTGCATATTCTTAATATTCAAATCATCATATCTATAACGAAGATAGTGCTGTGATTGACACATCAACATTTTCTTTTTTAATTTGAAATAAAAACGTTTTTAAAAGAATTCAAACAATCACTTGGAGCTGAACTGAAAACCGAATATCGCAATAAACCGTTATTTTTTTCGGAACGACAACCGGAACCGAACCAATATATATTTTATCAATTGAACCAGAAAGAAAACCGGATCCCAAAAATACCGTTTTTTTTTTACCTCGGCTCGTAGCCATGCAGTAATTTATCTTTTATATTTTATTTTTGAACTTATTTTCGTTTTTTAACTTTTAACACGCTTGCCTTATTCATATAGGACGGCACCGCCCATTCACACGCATCCATGGCTTCAGAGGGTGCTAATTTCCCTATAAGAAAGTAACACCCCCCGGTGGGATTCGAACCAACGACCCTCTGGCCCAAGAGCAGGAGCTCTACTCACTGACCCACGAGGGTTCCCAAAAATAACGGTTCAAAGCCCTGATTTTAATGCATCATGTAGAAAGTAAAATCTTCATCTAAGTTAAAATGCGAGTACAATTATATTCACCAAAAACTTGATTAATCCAATAAATCATTCATTGAATATTTCGCTCCGAGTGCAGCCCTAAATAAATCCTCACGAAATACCGTTACGAAATTCAGCGTGCACCTCCCGTGAATTTAATCAAGCACTTTAATCAGAGAAGTACTTGTATCCTAAATCCTGCAATTCATCGACATTGACATCGAGTTGGGCTTGTGAATACATTTCATGTACATAATCTGCTCATTCCATGCATACACTTTTTTTATTTAAAAAAAATATTCGCGGAAACGACGAGATCTCGAAACACGACACTGTCCTCCTCATTCTTCAGGTGCTATGTTATACCAGTTGGAGCTTTTTTATTTTTTTTGTACACACTTGTAATCCAACAGGATTCTTCTGTTAATTTTCACCTGTTTGTTCTTTCGTTCTCTGTAAACTTCTTATAAGGGTGCATTCAACCCAGGCATTTATAAATGAAAAGGTTAATGCACGAAAATCTCTGTTTATGTGAATATCTTGCAGATGTTTTTTGAAATCCGTAATTTAATTAACAGATTAAATTTATTTTTATGTACCAAGTTTTTTAATACAATCAATTAAAACAGTGTTTATTCTAAATTATTCGTAATATTTATTTAAAATATGACGACTTCATTTAAAGTTATACATTTAAGGAAATGAAGTGTGTAACTTTAAATGAAGACATCATATTTTAATTAAATATTACAAATAATTTAGAATATACACTGTTTTAATTGATTGTATTAAAAAACTTAGTACATGAAAATAAATTTAATCTGTTAATTAAATTAAGTATTACAAAACAAAACAAGTTAGTGGATCTTAAATTACAACAAGTTAATTTAAAAAAAGTGTTTATCTATTTCTTTTAGTCGCCGTAAATGTATTAAATTTGAATACTCAATTAACAGTTGTAGATTACCCGGTGTTGACACGGTTCGCGATTTGGGTGTAACACTTGACCTTTGTTCCCGATTTTATAAATGTTACCAGTAAAGCTTATTGTACGCTAGGATTTATTAACAGATTTTCCAAACAGTTCTCTTTGGATACGTTTAGGACTCTGTATGTTACTTTGGTAAGACCGCAGTTAGAATACTGCTCGGTTATCTAGTCTCCTAATTACCACATTGAGTCAATTGAGAAAGTTCAAAATAAATTTCTATTGCTGGTTTCATTTAGAATGGGCATTGGTCGGGTGCAGTACAGTCGGTCGCACATCCTGACTACAATAAACTTAATAACCCTACAATACCGAAGGGTTACGATGGATATGTGTTATGGATTTAAGCTGATAAATGGACTTGTGAATTCCAGTCATTTAATTTCTTTATTGAATTTTAATTTCTTTTTAAATATAACTGTTCGTAACAGGCTATTGTTCAGGTTAAACTTCCACCACACAAATTATGGCAGTCATAGCCCGGTTTCACGCATAATGCGGTATTTCATACTGATGTTAAATCCAAATTTTATAACATTTTCAAACTCATATAATGTGTTTAAACGCCACTTATCTTTTATTGATCTTGATGTTATTATATATTACTAACATTTCTATTTAGTTTATTTTATTAAGTGCTGAGCGCGATATTTATATTTTGTAATTTATATGTACCTATTTTTTGTAATACTGTAAAAAGAAGAAATCCGTAAATAAATAAATAAAAACTAAAAAACAAGTAATAAAGAAGTTGACTTGACTTACTTAACTGAAGTAATTATTTTTCAAGTAATTAAACAGTATTCATAGTTCTATATGTTTCAGAACGAAACAATTTAAGTAGCTTGAAACAGTGGCGTAGATAACTTTTTGTGATAGGAGGGACGTAGGTTCGTATTTTGTTTCAAACATTTATTTTTCTAAAGTTATACAAAAACAAGTACTAAAAATGATTATGCTGCCCCATCATTTAAACAATTGATGATTTACATACTAAACGTGTTTCACTTGTTAATTAGTTAAAGACCATTTCACATAAAATCAGCGTTTTATAAGCGTGGCGCATGAAGTAAAATTTCGAGTTTAGAAAAGCCTAATTTGGCTCGGTCGCTCCGCTTCGCTACGCGCCCGTGACAATTTTTCAGGTTTTTCTAAACTCGAAATTTTACTTCATGTTTAATCTGGGATTGGAAACACTCATTAGACAATCAATCATACACTTATTTAACAATTTTTTTTATTGTAAAATTTATGACTTTATAAAAAAAAAGGTTTTACGCAACTTTTGGCGTATACGATTTTCCTTCTCGTTTGACCAATTTTCAACTTAAAACCATTGAAGGAATAGTAATAGTAATTGTTGTAAATTTCAAACAAGTAAATCTAAAGATTTTTTTATAATAATGTTTTACTTTTACATAATGTAACTGAAAATCCTGAATTTTTCAAAAATTACCATTTTTGATTATCTTGTCCTGAAAACAATAATATTGTATTGTAAATTAAAGTTGCGAGACCCTCAAATTGAACTAGTTAAAAGAATAGTAATAGTAATTTTTGAAATTTTAGTTGATTTTTTTAGAATTACGTGTTTTACGTTTCCATAATGTAACTGATAATTCAACATTTTTTACAAATGATCATTTTTGATTATCCAGTCCTAAAAACGATAATTTTTTTTTTTTACCTCGGCTCTTGGCCATACAGTCAGCAGCCATTTGTATTATTATTTTTCCATTTTAAATTAACTTATCCACATACACACGTTATACAACTCATATGGACGTCACAACGCATTCATACAACATCCATGGCTCCAGGGGGTGCCAATTTCCCCATAAGAAAGTGACACCCCCCGGTGGGATTCGAACCCACGACCCTTTGGCCCAAGAGCAGGAGCTCTACTCACTGATCCACGAGGGTCCCCGAACGATAATATTGTATCGTAAATTAAAGTTGCGAGACGCTCAAATTGAACATCTCAATTCAAAGACTTAGATACCAAAAACATATCGATAGTTGAATTTATTTAAAATTCTCAAGATCCACTTAGGTATAATCGTGTTTTAATATCCGACAAAAATAAATATATAATTATTTTCCATCTTAAAGTTATCAAAGAAAATTTGCATCAATGAAAATAATTGATGTACTTTTAGACACTTTTTAAATTGGTATTTGTTTATTTATTACGGAATCTCCAATTGAGCACAATACATTAAAAACGTAAACAGAATCAAGATAACGTGTTAAAATTAAATACTGTGAATTTTTCTTATAAGTATACATATGCACACACCTTTTTTAAAAGAGTTCAATTTTAAGCTTTAAACGAGTGTTTTCCACTCCCAGATTAAGCATGAAGTGAAATTTCGAGTTTAGAAAAGCCTTAAAATTTGGTTTGGTCGTGTAGCGCGTAGCGCTACGCGACCAAACCAAATTTTCAGGCTTTCCTAAACTCGAAATTTTACTTCATGCGCCACGCGTATTGTACACTAAAATATTGTGAACAAGTGAACTTCACTTGAAATCAGTGTGTTATAAATGTTCAGGCTTCTATAAACTCGAAATTGTACTTCATGCTTAACCTGAGAGCGAAAAACACTCGTTTAAAAGTGCGAATTAAACTCTTAAGAAAAACTACGATTATCTGAAGATTTATAGCATAAAATTGGGATATTACTCCTTAAAAGAAAAACTCTCTATATAATTATAAATTATATGTGTAATGTATAATTATAAATTAAGAGTACACATGATACATAAAATTATTAAAAAAATAATTTATAATTAATCATCGTATAAAATTATTTGAAACACTCTAATACAAAAAGCGAAAATATTCTCTCTATAATGATGAACGGTTCAGGATAAATCCAAATTATATCAATAAACGACAATTTATGAAAATAATGGCAATGTACGTCGGTAATGACAATCTACGGATAAAATTTTAATTTAATGTAATTTTAATTTATGACTAAATAAATTAACGTAATACATATCAACACTAAAAATTATTTCTAATTAAATAAATACATTTTTTCAAAATTAACACTTGATCTAAACATAATAATTGTAATACGTTTCATATCAAAATTTGACGTTTCAATCATAATTGTTATTTTTTTGTTACACACTCACGCATAAATAACACTGATCTTCAATGTTTTTACTTATTTTTGGTTGTTTTCAAATGAATAGGTATATCTGAATGGATTTTTTGCTCCGAAAATGACCTTTAGGGTGCTCTTATATGGACGTTTTGAACGCGAGGCAAAACAGGAGCGGGCTCAAGCGTTTGCATTTTAACACATGGGTTTATATGAGAGTTCCTAGACGGACGGGTGCTGGCGTTTTCTCCGCCTCGCACCCGTCCGTCTAGGAACTCCCATGTGTTAAAACGCAAGCGCTTGCGTCCGCTCCCGTTCCGCCACGCGTTGAAAACGTCCATATAAGAGCGCCCTTAAAATTCCGCATCAATGACGGAAATTTAAAAATATATGTCTATTTTTTATTTAAAGCAGAATAATTCACTAACTGAAAAATATCCTTTTATTTCATTTTCTTATTTTTTAAGACTCATGTAGGGGATTGATCCCCTAAATCCCTCCTCGTATCTACTCCACTGGCTTGAAAATAATATCATGTAATACAACATTACATACAGAGTGAGCAACAATGTTTGCAGACAAATAAAATTTTCCGCCGAAAAACCTGGGGAATTTGATCGCTCCCAGTTCATGCCAAGAAAAAAATAATAAAGAGTAACTAGATTTGACACTATCAGCGTCGTGCGTCGTATTTTGCCATTGTGTTCATTAATTCTTCAAATTTAGTTATTTTACCTTCTGTTTCGTAGACATCAGTTCTTTTTAGGATCACTTAGCATAAATCTTTGTTTTGTGGTAAGTGATTTGCTGTTTTTAAGGTTATACAATTATAAAGTTTAAGTTTAATTCTAAATTTACAGTGTTTAAGTAAAATCGCCTTTGTTTACCGTGATGTTTACACCACAGCATGCTGTTTTATCTTGAAGGCTCATTATCGAAGTGGAACTATGAATGAAGATGGCACATGGACATACTCGTTACAATCGTGTCTGAATCAATTTAATCAAGCCTTCCCTGATGACGATATTCCTTACAAAACATTGACCTTTATTATTTTCAAATACACAAAACCTTAGCTTTCTTCAATTTACTTTGTATATTTGATTTAAATTGTAAATATATAGTGATGCTTAAATAGTTAATTTATTTTGGGAAAAAATGTTTGCTACGCCATTGGAAAAGTAATCTAGGGGATTTTATTTTCATATGATCAGTTGTACCAACATGCGTATTTGGTTGTCTACCTATCAATCTGCAACCATTGTTGCTCACTTTGTATAATATTAGGTAAAACATTTAAAATAGATTAAACCACATTTTAATCTTAGTGTAATTCATAAAAATGAATTCTTGTTATTATCAGCTATAGTATAACAAGCGGTATGATTATCATCGATATTCTTGAGTGAAACCGAACTGCAGATTCAACGAGCCAGAACTTAACTTTCACCCCCTCACCCTCTTACCCCCCTCCGCCCTAACTTTATAGTTTTAAATGACACCCTCCATCGTGTGATACCTTATTTGAAAGGCCATCCGTTTGAAATGAAGACCCTGTATGTAATTATGTATTATAAGTACTTACCACAGAAACAACCAAATACTTAAAAAATATTCATACAGAATCACTGTTGCACAAGAATAGGCGGAGGAAACAATGGCGTATGTCATGCTACGGCTAAGCTAAGTACCAACGAGCTCTTGAATAATCAATGTTATTCATTATTGATACAATGTTGACATCTGTTGAATATCTATATTGAATAATGCCATTGATAGAATATTGTATATGTATTGAATATGTATTTTAAAGGATAATTGATATTCTTTATTTATTATACAATACTGTACAGAAATTGATTGTGTATATTAAATGATACCATTGATACAATATTTTACATATATTTAATATTTATATTAAAAAGTCAATGATATTCATTATTAACACAATATTGTACAGAAATTAATTATCTATTATTGAGTAATCAAATATGTTTATTATTGACACAATATTGTACAGTCATTAAATATCTTTTATTGAATTATCATTATTGTTACGATATTGAAATACTATTGATAGAATATTGTATATGTTCTGAATATTTATATTAAAGGATGAATGATATTCATTATTGATACTATACTGTACAGAAATCGATTGTGTATATTAAATGAAACCATTGATACAATATTGTACATATATTGAATATTTATATTAAAGGGTCAATGATATTCATTATTAACACAATATTGTACAGAAATTAGTTATCTATTATTGAGTAATCAAATATATTCATTATTAACACAATATTGTACATTCATTAAATATCTTTATTTATTTTTTTATATATTTAATTGATGAGGCGGATACATGATGAAACTCCATAATACTATTTGAAATAAAACAACGCAGTTGGGAGGGTTTCACTTTTATTGTTGAACACTGCAACATGTTTCACCAGACAGTGGTTTCATCAGGCAGATGAAATAATGATTTTACAAAGTACAGGTAAAAGCTTATATACTAATGCAATTAAGTTAATAGAAGGGGGTGGGGTAATAAGGTAATTAGGCTGAAACTAATACAAATAATTTTGAGCGACTAAATATTGATTAGGGGTGAATTGTTTACTTCTATTTGGTCATTTAATAGAATACCTTTTTTTGTTATATTTATTAATTTCTAATTCTTCTAATAAGTTTAATTTACGACTTTTGTTACATTCGTGCAAAATTTTGAATTTAGGGTTAAAGTTATGTTGGTATTCGATTAAATGATTGGCGTAGGTTGAGGAGGTTTTCTTAAATTGAAAGCATTTTTGATGTTCTGAAATGCGATCTGGGAAGCTACGTCCAGTTTGTCCAACGTATACCTTGGGGCAATCTCCACACTCTAGCAAATACACGCCAGAGTATTTGCTAGAGTGTGGAGATTGCCCTAAGGTATACGTTGGACAAACTGGACGTAGCTTCCCAGATCGCATTTCAGAACATCAAAAATGCTTTCAATTTAAGAAAACCTCCTCAACCTACGCCAATCATTTAATCGAATACCAACATAACTTTAACCCTAAATTCAAAATTTTGCACGAATGTAACAAAAGTCGTAAATTAAAATTATTAGAAGAATTAGGAATTAATAAATATAACAAAAAAGGTATTCTATTAAATGACCAAATAGAAGTAAACAATTCACCCCTAATCAATATTTAGTCGCTCAAAATTATTTGTATTAGTTTCAGCCTAATTACCTTATTACCCCCCCCCCCCCTTCTATTAACTTAATTGCATTAGTATATAAGCTTTTACCTGTACTTTGTAAAATCATTATTTCATCTGCCTGATGAAGCCACTGTGTGGTGAAACATGTTGCAGTGTTCAACAATAAAAGTGAAACCCTCCCAACTGCGTTGTTTTATTTCAAATATCTTTATTTATTATTATTGTTACAATATTAAATTAAGATAAATTCAAATTCAAAACTATTTGAATTCGAAAAAATAAGCTTACGCTTCTTATAGTTTGCACACTTTAAACATAATATATAATAATAGTTTTTTCGTAATTTTATATATTAATATTAAATTATTTCTATACTAGATTTATGCAGTACTGTATCTATAATGAATATTAATAGCGAATCAATAACCGCAAACAATATTTTGATAATAATTAATTAACAATTTCAAGATATAAATATAAACAATATTTTTACAATGTAAATACAAAATGTTATCTACTAGGGAAGGAGTAACACGTTCAAAACTTTAAATTGAACAGTTTTAAAAAAGCAATGAATGCCTGAAAATTTACAGCGCATGCATCGGAATATGTACACTTAAACAGTACATCGGTTTTCAGGTCTCCAGGGACCGCTGTATAACCGCCTGCGGCAGAGTGGTCCCTAGGGACCGCTAGGTAGTCACGATAGTTACGATCTGTAGGCGTTAAATGACTACTAAATTAAAATATTTACACATGTAATGGATCACGTTGGCATATATAGGTTATTTGCCAATATCAATACTAGAAATATACTTTGTAAAGAGTTTTATTAGTGTACAATACAAAAGACATCTTGGCACACAGGGAATGTTTGCAATATATGTTATGGCGGTTAACGTCAAAATAAAAGTTTCAAGTATGTTATTACATACCCTTTTTAAATATTCAGCAGATTACTCCTGTTTTATTTATGTTTTAAAATAGGACACCCCGAAGTGTTAATGACAAGCTCTTTATTCAGTGTCAAGCTAGAAAAATGTATACTACGTGGATATTTTTGGAATCTGTTTGTCTATTGCTAAAAAATATATATTACTAAAAGGAAATAAACTAGAAATCTCTGTCTGTTACAATTTTTTACAAAGAACATTGTGTAATATATTTATAAAAACTTTTGTATTGTGGAGTTAATTTATCTATAAAAAGCGTTTTAACTTTGTTTGTATAACACAATTTATTTTTATGTAACATGAAAATAAATTGTGTTTTACAAAGTTAAAACGGTTTTATTAATGAATTTTATAAAATATTATTTTATCACAATAAAAACATTTTTTGTTCCTTACTTTACTTCACATCAGAAAGTGAAGTAAGGAACAAATAGCAACCAACCTTATATAAAAAGTGTAAAGATGTTTCACCAAGTGTTAGATGAGTCAACAATCAAAAGTTTGAACAAATAGCGTTTTTATTGTGATCAAATCCTCCACATAACTGAAATAAATAATTAATGTTATTTTATATCTATTACCAAATATAAGCTGCGCCGGAAAATCCAAATTTGCAGGCTTTCCTAAAAAAATTACACAATATTTTATTGCTTTATCCGCGTGGCGTATGAAATTAAATTTCGAGTTTATAGAAGCCTGAAATTTGTATTTGACGGTGCGACTTGCTGCGCTCGCGCCGGCTAATCTAAATTTTCAGGGTTTTCTATAAACACGAAATTTTAGTTCATACTTAATGAAAAAGAGGAACACTCGTTAGAAGCTTTAACAATTGCCTGGAAATGCACAGAGTATGCATCGGGATATGTATACTTAACCGAAATATATGTTTACGGAAAAATAGAATATGAATAATAGCCAGATATTTTATTATTATAAAAATAAAAAAAAATAAAAAACTAAACTGACTTGTATTTTTATTTATTTTAAACAAATTTCGCGTTATTTATATCTTTGCATCTATGGCATTCATTAAATACAGGATTTTTTTTTTAAGTATACATATGGATGCGCTGTAAATTTTCGGATATTAGTTGTTTATAAACGAGTTCAACTTGAAACTTTAAACGAGTGTTCTCCACTCCCAGGCTAAGCAAGAAGTAAAATTTCGAGTTTAGAAAAGCCCTGTGAACATTTGTCGAGGGTCGCGCAGCGACCCGAGACAAATTTTCGGGGCTTTTCTAATCTCGAAATTTTACTTCATGCGCCACGCGTATAAAACACTTATTTCAAGTGAAGTTCAAATATACATACATTTTGCAATATTTTACTGTTTTATACGCCTGGCGCATGAAGTAAAATTTCGAGTTTAGAAAAGCCCAGACAATTTGTCTCCTCGATAAATTTTCACGGGGCTTTTCTAAACTCGAAATTTTACTTCATGCTTAGCCTGGGAGTGGATACCACTCGTTTAAAAGTTTAAGTTAAAACTTTAATCGACTGTTCTCTACTCCCAGATTAAGCATGAAGTAAAATTTCGAGTTTAGAAAAGTCCCGTGAACATTTTCTGGGCTTTTCTAAACTCGAAATTTTACTTTATGCACCACGCGTATAAAACGCTGATTTTAAGTGAAGTTCAAATATACATAAATTTCACAATAATTTAGTGTTTTATACGCATGGAGTAACATTTCGAGTCTAAGAAAGCCCAGAAAATTCACGGGGCTTTTCTAAACTCGAAATGTCACTTCATGCTTAGCCTGGGATTGAATAACACTCATTTAAAAGTTCAAGTTGAAACATTAAACGAGTGTTTTCCACTCCCAGATTAAGCATGAAGTAAAATTTCGAGTTTAGAAAAGCCCTGTGAACACGTGTATGAAACACTAAAATATTGTGAAAATTATGTATATTTGAACTTCACTTGAAATAAGTGTTTTATACGCGTGGCGCATGAAGTAAAATTTCGAGTTTAGAAGAGCCTAGAAAATGTACTTTATGCTTAGCCTGGGAGTGGATAACACAGATCAAGCATGAAGTAAAATTTCGAGTTTAGAAAAGCCCCGTGAAAATTTGTCGAGGCTTCTCTGGGCTTTTCTAATCTCGAAATTTTACCGCATGCGCCACGCGTATAAAATACTGATTTCAAGTAAACTTCAAATATACATAATTTTCACAATATTTTAGTGTTTCATACACGTGACGCATGCCCAGAAAGAAAATTTGTGTCGGGTCGCTGTGCGACCCTCAACAAATTTTCACAAGGCTTTTATAAACTCAAAATTTTACTTTATGCCTAGCCTGGGAGTGGATAACACTCATTTACAGCTTAAAATTGAGCTCTTTTAATACACTATGAATATCCGAAGATTCAAGTATTTATGCTGTAATTGGGATATGTATACTTAAAAGAAAAACTCCTTGTATTATATTACATATTTGGTTTCGCTATTGCTTGTGTTCTCTTCAAGAACACATTTCCATATTCATAATTTACCTACGTAGTATTAATTAAATATAACTTAAGACTCTACAATACTAATTTTTATTCACATCTTATATAAATTCATAAACTAAAAAATCAAGACTTTTTTCCCAAGGGCGTGCAATGTTCCCTTTTCAAGATAACGCACGCTTCAATCTTAACTGATTGTGTTTAATTTGTGCTCTTTTCGAGGGTGGACGGGGTCGGGCCCGGTCGATCGCGTTATTTAAATTAGCCCGCCTTAACTTATAAACGAGTTTTTTATTTTATTTTCCGGGGGAGTTCATTAGCTGAGTTGCGAATTAAAAGTTTGCGAGAGTACGTGAACAATCCTGTTAAATTAATTCAAGCTCAAATAAAAATAAACCTGAAGAATTTGTAATGAAAAAATTTACTTGGTGCTAGTTTTCTATAAAGTTTTAACCTAATCAAAAGTGAACTTAAATTAGTTAAAGTAGATAGGATAAAATATTATATCTTAATTGTGTGCAATGATGGATTAAAATTGTGCGAAGTAATAAGATGTTACTGATTACTGATTTTACCCGGCGCATGCACCATTATGGTATGCAAAATCAATATTTATCGGAACAGTAATTAAGTCACTGGCATCATAAACACATCATCATGGGCACTTGACTAAATCGACATTTTGCGTCAAAATCTAGATGTTTACGTCAGAAAAGACAAAAATGGCATTATACCCGGTAAACTAAAATTTACGAAAAGACTGCATCTGCTGATTTAAGACAAAGTCGTTTTTTTTTTCTCCGACGATTTTCAAGAAATTAGTTGAAATTTTGGAAAATCCAGTGGAGATACTTCAAATCAAATCAAGTAATATTAAAAATTGCGATTGCAACAAGTAAACGTCTATTAATTCCTGAGTACGTTCATTCCTTGATATTGTCTTTTTTCGTCAGATTTAGTCAATTCTGTAATTTTTATTTAAAACAAAAACGAGGGGGAACAATAATTCACTTTTTTTTAAAGCCGAACGAAAACTAAAATAAAATCTGAAATGGTCTAAATGGAGTGAGGATCCGATCAAAACATCCACACAGTCTCTCTGATGAATGCCCAGGAATTACATTTTTAAGAACGGAGATTTCTAGCACAAAATTGTTTTTTTTGTATTAGTGAGCTTTGAAAACAAAACCAACATGATTGGTTTAAAAGAAAAAAATTTCAATTCGCGTATCATTGAACTAAACAACTTCTAATATAAATTGCATATTTTTATGAAAAATGCGCAAAATTTACTTGTATTATTTGGCTTTCGTAAAGTTAATACATACGAGTACGAGTAAAAATTAAAGTTTTTTATTTAAAAAACATTTTTAAAATTATGCCAAAAGCAGTAGATAAAATACCAGCATTAGGGTAGCAAAATAGTATGGATGTTTTCATAGGGTCCCATCAAGTGAGGGGGCTCCGAAACGAATATTCTCGCTAACAGTTTTGATAAATAAATTGCAAAAAATAGAAACTGTTGTAGAATTAAACAACTGTCGGTTTATTTCGGTTCAAACACGCACGTGAATTTGAACCGAAATAAACCGATATTTTTTTGCCGTTCAGTTCCGGTTTTCGTTCCAACAAAAATAACTGTTTTTTTTTCCGGTTTTCGGTTTAGTTCCAGTTCGAAGCCCTGCTTTAAACTGTCTAATAATTTAATAAATAATTTCTATTTATTAAATAAACACGTACATCAGCGTATTCTCTGTGTAATAGCGATGATTCGAATTCAGTGGGAGGATTTGAATCATTTGCAAGGATTTGAATCCTATTCGGGGAATCGAATCCTTTTAAAGGGATTCGAATCACTTACATTTGAATTCGAATACAAATACATTTATCAAATCGTAACGAATCTGGATCACGAATACTTTTTCAATTAAGTATTCAAATGTCTCCTTAGAATCCTCTAAATAAATTCCCATTTAGGATTCTAATCTAGAATGATTCGAATCCTATAAAGCTTTACTAAAAAATGAGTGAGATGCTTCAGGCTTAACACTTCTGCAGCCCTAAATAATAATTAATAATTAAAGGATTTTTTAATACATTTCAGACAATTTAAAGGATTATATTTATGAAAAGTTTACTGTTTTTTTTTATAGCTTCACATTCGCCTCAATAAATTCTGTTTAAAATTGCGCAGAAACTTTATTAAAAATATTTAATACTTTATAAACCTGTGCCCTATTCCGCCGTAATAAACTCTACGCGCTGTTCGGAGTGCAATTTAATTATACGTTTTAATGTGATTTCCATGCCGCGCGCTGAAATTTCCTGAAATTGTACACACGCGTGCCAAAAAAATCACAAATTGAACGACACTCTCCGGGGGATAATTTATGCTGCGCTCGGAATCAGACAATATCGACATTACAACGCATCAAAGCTAATATCCGACCCCCATCGTGTTATATCAACGCGTGTGTGTGTGCAATTAGTAGAGGTATTGAGCGAATTTAGAGGAGCAAACGTTCTCTGATTAAAGGAAGCGACTCGGTGTTTGTTTAAAGGGTGCCAAATTGGGGTTAAATATAAGGGGATTTATACAGTTTAAAACAGTGTAAGTGGTAAAATTGGGGTTGGGCCCTAGAAGATCCATAAATTCAATAAGACATATTTTTTTGTATTCAAGAAAAAACATAGTTACCATTAGAGATGTTGAGATCCTAAACAATATCGATATTAGGTTTCGATTATATGGTATACCCAAGTATCAATACGGCAAAATATCGTAGTGAAAAGTATCGATATCCAAAATATCGATAATTTTCGATACCAGGTATTTTAGATTTAATATTTACAATAATTTAATGCTGTAACATTTTTTAAAGGCCTTCGCCTAAGGTTGATAATATTGCCAAGAATAGTTTAATAACGGTTACGAAATTATCCATATTCACCTTTTACAAAATAATACTAATAATATTTCAATGTTTTATACGCGTGGCGCATGAAGTAAAATTTCGAGTTTAGAAAAGCCCCGTGAAAATTAGTCGAGGGTCGCTGCGCGACCCTCGACTAATTTTCTAGGCGCGGCTTTTCTAAACTCGAAATTTTACTTCTTGCTTAGTCTGGGAGTGGAAAACACACGTTTTCTTGACATAAAATTTTTATGAGATTTTCGATATTTTATGATAATTGTCGATGTAGACAAATTTCATGAGATCAATATTTTCAGCAATTTATGAAGTTTCCATGAAGATTTAGGATATTTCGATATTTTAGTAAACTTTTCAATATTTGTCGATTTATAAAATTGTAATGAGATTTTCAATATTTCGAGATCTAAGAAAGATTTGTAAAATTTTCATCAGATTTTTCTAAAATTTTTAAGTTGTGAATTGTCATAAGTAGACCGATAGTGGGTGATACAAATTTTTGAAAATCGTTGATAATTGTGATTGGTCGATAGTTGCCGTCAATTTCTTTTATCACAGTACTCGGGGAAAGGCCCTTACTTCAGAGATTCATTGTACAGGGTACCCACAAAGGATAGGGGGTATTTGTAAATTAAATAAAAAAATAAATAAATGTCAGAGAAATAAAGTTTTATAGTAATTTTTAGACAAAGTTTTGGAAAATCAAGTGCCAAAGATTACGTTGTCCAAATGTTGATCCTCACGCTGCTGGTACTCCTCTAACCGATAACGGATGTTGTCCTTCAATTGCAGTACAGTTTGTGGTTTGTTTTTATAAACTTTCTCTTTTAGGTATTTTTTTGAAGACCGGCGAAGGCGAGCACTTACTGTAAACTGTGAACGGTATTGCGACATGCTAAGGAACTTTTAGGTTCTAAAACTGCAGGTGTTTGAAGGTTTTAATATAAAAACGTGGTTTCAATAAGATGGGGCAACTTACCACACCTCAAACCAATCACATGAGGTTGTCAATGAACTTTTCCCGGAAAAAGTAATCTCTTGTCAAGGCACCATCAACTGGCCTCCGAGAAGCACCGATCTTACATTCCTTGATTATTTCCTATGGGGGTACCTTAAAAAAAGTTTATAAAAACAAACCACGAACTGTACTGCAATTGAAGGACAACATCCGCACTAAAATGGCCGCAATTTCCAGAGAGATGTGTAGACGCGTAGCTGATAATTTCCGTTATCGGTTAGAGGAGTGCCAACAGCGTGAGGGCACAGTTCATATATATCCAGTTAGCCAGTCCCCATATAAATTTTGGGTACACGCGAATGGGAGCAGAGCGCTGGATGCTAAATTGGTGTATATGGCTGCCTATATACACCAGTCCGGCTTCCTGCGGTCGGTCGGTTACGACTATTTTACTCCAGATGTCGCGAAATCATGTCTCAGAGAGAGAGTGAGAGAGACAATTTCTTTCTCCCTCTATTCCGCGCTTCTTGTATCATATTCCAGATGTTGATTTTTCAATCTTGAAAACACGTTTTTTTTTCTTTTAACGAGCTAAGGATGCGTGTTACATTCATTCATGCGTTTCCTTCTAAAATTTTATTTTCTGCGTTATTAGAGAATAGATTTTATGAAATTATATGTGAACGTTGTAAAATTCATTAAGTATTATTTATTTTGTACAAAAAACTTAAAATACAAAACTATTTTACTTTTGATAAAAAGTAAAACAAATACATCAACTTATCATTTTATTAACTAATCAGATCAATCCTATTGATCAGATCAAATCTACTGATCGATAAGGGTTTCTTTTTTAATTAAAGGGGTCAGTGCAAAATGCAGTTGTCATTTTTTTTTTAGCTTCTGAATTATTACCGTTTAAAATTTTTAACCCATTAAGCGCCGTTGATGCATACACGCAACATTATAATTTTTTGATAATTAAGTTACTAAATAAGTTTATTTGATATATTATTTTATTTGACCTGAATTGAAAATGTGCCAAGAAAAATTTAAATATTTTGTTATTTAAAGTGTATTATAAATACTTCACAATATTACAATGTTTTATACGCGTGGCGCATGAAGTAAAATTTCGAGTTTAGAAAAGCCTAATTTGGCTCGGTCGCTCCGCTTCGCTACGCGCCCGAGCCAAATTTTCAGGCTTTTCTAAACTCGAAATTTTACTTCATGCTTAGTCTGGGAGTGGATACACTCGTTCTTAACTTCATATTGCACGTTTTTATATAAAATCGACGAATGCCTGAACATTGACAGCGTATACATTACATTGTTGAGGCACTAATTTTTTGAAAATCCATTATCACTTTAATATAATAATAATAATAAACTATTTATGATTTTTAACTTTTTATTAAATTCACGTATACATTATGTGTATTTAAAGAAAAAATTCACAGTATGTATGGCAATAAGTAATTCATAGAAATCATAAAAAGAAGTGTAGAATTTTAATTAAAATTAACTTTTAGAGTTAAAATTGCTTGGCCGTTAATGGGTTAAAATAGTTTTAAATATACTATGTGTCCCGTTTCAAGGCGCATTGTATGTTTCATGTAAAGATTTCCAATGTAATTGGAATTTGAGTTTGTATCGCTTATTGAACCAAAACGATTCCAATAAAATTAAAATCATTTCTTTACCTACTAGCAGTATTTTCGAGGTATTATTTTTGAGTTCTCCTCAGTTTCATTTGAAATATAGCTTGAAAATAGTGAACGATTATACGAAAATAAAATCGTCAAAACAGTAGTTGCTACGAAAAGTCAGTGTTTGGCATCAAATTTATTAAAACACAGAGCAATAATTCAATTTAATATGAGTGTTTATACTGCAAAAGAAAAAAATCAGATCCCAAAATGGACTCAGTATATATTTTAATCACGATGCGTATTTTATTAAATGAACCATACTTTTAATAAATATTAACAGTTTCAGAAATTTGTGGTTTTTGCACTGACTACTTTAATTATCCGTTTACTTTGAACGATTGTTACATGATCAACTTGTACTTTTCCGATTGAAATTTTATAAACGCTTATTGTGTGCCATTTGACCAACACCAACAACACTCAGCGGGCACTAAAATGTTACCTAATTTTTGGATTAAAATTTATGGCATCCGTCGTGCGGCTGCATGGGGATAATTTAAAAAAGAATAAGCAGAAATATTTTTCGATATTCTCAATACTTTAATTTTTTTACCACAGTTCATATACAGGAAGTTTTCCGTTAAAGTATACATATTTCAAATTCACCTTATTTTCTTTAAATCTGTAGATATTCGTTGTTTTTAAAAGAGTTCAATTTGATGCTTTAAACGAGTGTTTTCCTCTCCCAGACTAAGCATGAAGTAAAATTTCGAGTTTAGAAAAGCCCCGTGAAAATTTGTCGAGGGTCGCGCAGCGACCCGAGACAAATTTTCGGGGCTTTTCTAAACTCGAAATTTTACTTCATGCGCCACGCGTATAAAACACTAAAATATTGTGAAATTTAAGTATATTTGAACCTCACGTAAAATCAGTGTTTTGTGCGCGGGGCGCATGAAGTAAAATTTCGAGTTTAGAAAAGCCCAGAAAAATGTACAGTGTATTCTGTATATTGAGTTATTTATACTTAATAAACTGTCTGTATAACTAATCAATAATATAAATTATTTGCCAAATTTGGTACACACCAAAGTTTTAATTAAATTTATAAAGAAAAAAAAACAATCAAGATAAAAATAATATCAAATGAATTCTTTAATGTAAACTCATTGAATTTTATTTTTTGATTTTTAGTTAAGTTTTAGGTTCATTTAGGAGCTTTTTAAATATATCTTATTCCCAAAGTCCATAATTTTGAACACGCTGGAAATCTGAAAATAAAAGAAATGTTTCGGAACAGTTTATTTTTTCTGAAAGTCATCAAATTTATCATCGTACAAGTGGTGTAGACGGGATCAAATTACAATACGAAATAAGAGCGAGCGCGTTTGTGTGTGTGTGTGTGTAGACGCAACCGGAGCAGTTTTCTCTAGAATACTTATACCTTTACTCCATTCATAAGTAGATGGACCCACTTCCCTACCACAGTCTCTCCTTTTCTATCCTCAAAAACTCGGAATTCAGTTCTCCCATAAGCATTGTCTACCCTTGGTGAGGGTCAACATTTTGCCAACGTAATATTTGGCAATTAATTTTCCAAAACTTTGTCTAAAAATTAATATTAAACTTTATTTTTACTGACTTTTATTTATTTTTTTTATTCAATTTACAAATACCCTCTACCCTTTGTGGACACCATGTATAAATCCCGAATGAGTTTGCTCAAAGAAAATTCACACTTCTGGAGAAGTATAATCGGCAATCCATCAGAAACAGTACATTTAGTTTCTATGAGATGAATCGATTCATTCAGTACTGTTGATATCCTAATGTCTGGACATTCATTTAAATTAAAAAACAAGTCAGTAATTAGCTAACCTGAAGGATTACACTAGCCAACTATTTGAGAAAAAATATTTGTTTATTTAGTTTTTTTGACAAATTTTGAATCTACTCGGTTAAAAAAGCATAACTATGAAGTATCAGGTGTTCAGTTAAAAACACGATCGAGTTAGCTGTGAAATTTTCCAAATATTTTGAAGTAAGTCGTACGTGAAATTGTTAGTCGCTTCTGTCAATGTTAATCTAAACCAGTTTTTTTTTTATTTTATTCGGTATTTCAATGCGCACTTACACAAAGGAATAGAACAATAAGAAGAAATAACACAATAACTATAAAAGCAAGGAAAACTAATGAGCTACTAATTACCACAACTTGACATTTATGTCAGGTATGACAAATCTTAAATTAAACTGAGACTTGACTTCCATTGTCTTCTATGGAAAATACAACGCCTTTTTGATCGTGTTATTAAATTAACACCATTTATAAGACATGACAAAACGTAAATTAAACCGAGACTTCACTTCTTCGTTCCATTGCCTTCTATCAAAAATGCAACGCCTTCTCGACCGTGCTATTCGTTTTTACTTTCCCCCGTATGTAATACAAAGGGAAAGTATTGTTTTCGTGAAAATTTTCGAATCAAAAATTTTAGCGGAAATATCCGTTTTGAGGTCCCCTGAGTCGAATAAGACCATTTTTGAAAAATGTCTGTCTGTCTGTCTGTCTGTGTCTGTGTGTGTGTCTGTGTGCGCTGTACCGCAAAAACCGCTAAAGATATCGAGATGAAACTTGAAACTTAAGCTTTTTGTTACAATCGGAAGAACTGAAAAGCTTTTGGTGAAAATCGGAAAACGGGAAGTGGTACTTTACTCTTAGCGTTTTTCAGTTTTTTCAGATTTTTTCAATAAATGTTCATCAAACAAAAAATTCTTTCAAATAAAAGTTGTAGATAATAACAAAATGAAGATGTATTGCTCATTTACTTTTTGTCATAGCACTCTTAGTTTTTGAGATATTTCAAAAGTTGTGTGTTTTATCTAGTTATTGGTGTGTGACAGTGTGTGTCGATACAATTGAAAAATGTTCCAAATAAAAGTTGTAGGAAATGAAAAACTAAAGATTTTTTGTAGATTCACTTTTTGTCATAGCACTCTTAGTTTTTGAGATATTCAATAAATAGTGTATTTTATCTAGTCATTGGTTTGTGTCAGTATGTGTTGATAAAATTGAAAAATGTTTCAAATAAAAGTTGTAGTTATCAAAAAGTTTAAGACATTTTTAAAATAATAATGCTACAAATATTTTAAAAGTGATTTAATACGCAATTTACGGGGGAAAGTACTATGATGGACACATTACCATTTTTTTTAAATTACAGATTTTTTTAGAAAATTTAAATTAAGTAAAATCTTTTAATAATATTTTTTTCAAATGTTTATCTATCACACTTTTAAAGATACAGCGTCAACTTGATTTTTTTTAAATAGCACTACTAATTAAAATCGTCAGCATTCGCTTATTTTTTTCTGAATTCTGGATTATAATTACTTGTCTCAAAACATTGTCTAATAAACGTCAAAAGATCCAAACGGACCTTCAAAGATGTTTACTAAATGATATAAGAATAATGCTTATTGGACTATTTGCTGTTTCCAATGTTATCTTTGCTAAGCCAGTATCAATAATCAATTTTTGAAAATACAATACATTGAAAATACAAATATAATATAAAATATCTAACAAATACATAATAATAATAATGGATAATTATTATTAAGTACGTTACACCATCATGAATATTCTTATTGACAAAAAACAGTCTATTTGCAAAAGTAGAGAAATATCTGCGAAGTTTGACTTGCGACAAACAGGCGTCAACTTTGGCGAATGAATCGCCGTCTACTGATGTGAGAAAACCATTTTTGGACATAGGAGTAATTCTTCTATGGTTTATTATAATTTAAAAATCATTTCGTAACTGCATAATGCTTATTGTTGGAGAACAAGACAACATTAATTATCGTTATCTGTTAAGAATAAAGAAAAGCTTTTCATACAAAATTTGTACAAACGTACATTCCTAGTTCAAAATAAAAAGTAAGTATTTCCGTTTAAATCTTTAAAGTTGACCTCCACCCAGCCCTCCAGGGAGACGAGGGTCAGTAAATATTACGACAGGTTAATTTGCCCCCGAAAATATTTACGGTTTATTTGAAAAAACATATTGTTATAATGGGTAATTATCTAGATATTTGGCAGTCTTAAGTTAAATAAAAGACCCGATATCTTTCGATGATATTGATATTGTATAGATGTATAAACTAAATCACGTTTTTGGATTGTTAATGTAGCTATAGTTCACGCTGATGGACCTGTAAAATACCTAAATTCTTGTTATGGCCCATAGGTTTAAGTTAGGAGGCTAACACGAATATATGTAGATAGCTCTCGGGGGCGGTTATTTTCGATCATCTGAATGAGAAATAGAAACGATATTTCAGGTTTAAAGTAATTGCACGTTCCCTATGCGTCCAATAGATTCCCAATCGATGATGATGTACGGCGGCTCAGGGCTTTTCCTAACAAGCCATCTCCTTTTGAATATACTGACCAAAATGAAATATATCGTACCATCATTCTAAATTTTGTAATATGAGTATTTTATATTCACTACGAGTATTCATATTATGGAATATATGCGCATTAAATCTACGTGTTTTTTTTTATGTATAAAATCGAATTTTATTTGTTAAAATACGTCAATGAGAGAAGATAATTTTGTTTAGCAATAATTATAAGTCGTTTAGACACGTCTATCAATGAAAATTACACTACTCGAAACAATAATGAATACAGTACTAAGGTTGACAATTTAGAGAGGTAATAAAAAATGCATAGCATTTGTGGTTAGTGCCTATAATTTTATACTGACAAGTAGTTCAAGTTGTCGAAGCTATAGCCCCCTAAACAAAGATTCAAAGTTTAATTACTGATCATTAAAATATCTTTAGCATTATGATTACCTGAAATAAAATTTATATGTCTATTATAGAACTTTCCCCGATGTTATATACTTGAGCTTCACCTTCCTTATTTTTCAACAAATGTTTCTTATTTCTGTTAAACTTTGTCCGTAAGTCTCACTTATGCTTCAGTTTTCCAGAAAATACTAATATGACAAGGTCAGAAATGACGTTTATAGCAAGTGCTCACTTATTCAAAGTAATTAATTCGTAAAATTCAGATTTTTGAAACAATATTAATGAAATAACTAAAAGAGCTACAACATAAAATGAATATGCATTAAATGCAAATTTTTCAATTATCTACACCTTTTTTAACCAGATTTTTTTATACTTATATAATAAAAATTAAAAAAGAAATGCTAAGAATAAACTACCACTTCCTGTTTTCGCATTTTCACCAACAGTTGATCGTATACTACTAAAAAAAGCTTAAGTTTATAGTGTCATCTTAACAGCTCAATCGGTTTAGACATTATCGTGGCGACAGGACAGAATTACAGCAAGATAGAATTACAGACATTTTTCAAAAATGGTCTTAATAACTCGAGGGACCTCAAAATGTACATATCCAGTAAAATTTTTGATTTGAACACTTTCGCGAAAACAATACTTTCCCTTTGTTTTGCATATGGGGAAAGTAAAAAAGTAGAGAAATAACAATATTTTTTGTATTACAAATAAAACATAATTTATTCGTATACAGGGTGTCCGTATTTCGACAGAATGTATAGGGATCTCAGTTATTTGAAGAGATAGAGAGTCGGTTAAATTGGGGTAAAGTTGCGTATTTTAGGGCCCAACAATAATCTAAAAACAATTTTGAAATATTTTTTTTTGTTTTCGAGATATCAACAAAAAACTGATTTTTTTAAAAGTCGTTTTTATTTTTTTATTCAAAAACTACTGAATCTGGACATTTAGAACTTTGACAATATTTTTAACAAGGAATTTAGTAGCGTATTCACCCGGGGACCATAGTTAACTTTTGTTTTTCTCATGGGCGCCATTTTGGATTTTTATATTTTTTTTAAAGGACATTTTTTTCTAAACTCAGTAATGTATCACACTCATAATTTATTTTAGATTTAATATTTCAAATTATAATATTTTCTTTTTCGCAAAGAGTGCCTTGGAAATAATGACATCATATCTATTAATCAATAAAATCTTGACAGCAGTCAATCATTGTTAACAGTCAAATTTATTTAATAATTGTCAATATTTTGTATTAATAATTATAAGTATCGATTATCACACAAAACATAAATTAATGGTGATATGACCATCATAGCACTTTCCCCGTTAAAGATATGATGACCTAAATATCAACAGTAAGAAAAAGTTGAACAAACTAAATTTATTGTACTTTTATTATTATTATTCCATAACTATTCACAAAAAATATTCTTCCATTTTCACTATATCTCAATAAATATTAATCACCATCACATGTAAGCGTAATATATTTTTAACTTTACTGTAAATCAGTGGTTTATACGCGTGGCGCATGAAGTAAAATTTCGAGTTTAGAAAAGCCCCGTGAAAATTTGTCTCGGGTCGCTGCGCGACCCTCGACAAATTTTCTACGCGGGGCTTTTCTAAACTCGAAATTTTACTTCATGCTTAGTCTGGGAGTCGAAGACACTCGTTAATTCAAAATACATCACAACTGGTGATGTATTTTAACAACAAATACGGGCACCCTGTGTAATGGTAGTAAATATACAATAAAACTAATTTAAAAAACCTTACCTTCCTGTAAAAGTAAACGTATACATCATAAGCAGTATATTTTAACCTTTGCATTAAATCAGCCGGCGCATAAAGTAAAATTTCGAGTTTAATACAGCCTACATATTTGGATTTGCCCTCGCGACACGCATCGGTCGCGCCGGCAAATTTTCAGACTTTTTTAAACTTAAAATTTTTCTTTATGCTTAACCAAGGATTGGAAACACTTTATAGAAGTTTTAATCAGTAAAAGTATAATTATTATTAGTATTATCAATCATTAAAAATATAAAAAGTGCGAGGGCGTATACATAAATAAAAATCTAACCCCACAAGAAATTGATAGAAAGAACAAAATTCTACATAAATTCAAAAAACGTAAGGAATAGAAAGAAATATCATTAAGATATGAAAATAGATGCCGCGGATTGTTAAGAAAAAAAAAACAGCCGCAACAGATATCACTAAAATGTTATTAACAGAATGTTCGCGGTATAAATACAAAAACATTTATTTTCTACAACAATCCTTTTCAAGCAGACGATTTTGATGTATTGCTTTTGACAGGAACCTGGGCGAACGATACATTGAAGGATTCGGAATTATTTTCATCATCCTACAAGTTTTTAGAACGGATAGACAGATAAATTGAGGATATTGTGTTCTAATCGCTCTTAGGAATTATATTACTTTAAAAAAATATGCGTGAAATTGATACTAATATTGATGTGACTTGTATACAGAGAGTTTTATGTAACTCCGAACATTTGCATCCAATAGAATTTGACACCGTTAATTTTTAAGTTGTGTGTAAATTGAGTTGTCTATATGACTATTAAAAATTGTAGCCAATCAATCGCAATTAATGCCTCAACTTGTACATACGGGGAGTTTTTCTTTCAAGTATACATGTCCCAATTACAGAGTATATGCCGTAAATCTTAAGATACTTGTTGTTTTTTAACAGAGTTCAATTTGAAACTAAAAATGAGTGTGTTCCACTCCCAGAATAAGCATGAAGTAAAATTTCGAGTTTAGAAAAGCCTGAAAATTTGGTTTGGACGCGTAGCGCGAAGCGCGGAGCGACCAAACCAAATTTTCAGGCTTTTCTAAACTCGAAATTTTACTTTATGCGCCACCGGTACAAAACACTGACATACTACAAAGTTTAAAACACACCGCTAAACTTTACATTGCATCAGTGTTTCGTACCGGTGGCGCATGTGAACATTTGGTTTGGCCGCTCCGCGCTTCGCGCTACGCGACTAAACCAAATTTTCAGGCTTCTCTAAACTCGAAATTTTACTTCATGCTTAACCTGGGAGTGGATAACACTCGTTTAAAGCTTCAAATCTTTTAGCGTCGGAGCATGCACAATATATGCTTGTGTATACTTAAAAAATTCTCGTTATGAAAATGTTCGGTGTTACATAAAACTCCCTGTATGTGTAAGACTTATAAATAAGTTATATAATTTATTGTTCTGTACGTTCCACCACAAAGGTCTGTATTTGCTTATAAGAATGTACTTAACGCGCTGGAATATCAGTAAATATTTGATACGTCATTTATTCTAGCTGTTGATTTCAACGTTTCCTAATATCCAAGCATGCAGTGCCCAAAATCTAATATTATATCAAATTTATTTAACTATTATTCAGCCACTCAAGTAAATAATGTATCAAGTATCCACGGAAGGACAGTAGATCTTGTTATATGTTCCCATGGCTTTCGTTGAATAATTAAGTATTGTGAATCCCCTCTTGTTAATGAAGATATTATCCTGCGTTAACTGCCACTAGTTTATTATAATTTTCAGAAAACAAACTTTTTCATGAAAATTCAAAATACAAATGATAAGCTTTATACAGTTTTAAACCAGTCTAGTAACAGAACAGAAAATTATTTGCAAGTCTAATTGATCTGTAGTTTTTATATTCAGAAATATGGTTTTATTATAACTATCATTCGTTGAAGTTGGGTACTTTTATATTTCAAAAAGATCATCCACCTCGCAAAGCGGAAACTTTCATCTTGATCGATGGTGAATTAACCTTTGACATTACCCAGAAACGGTCCCGGATTCCGGTTTTGTACGAAATCATCAATCCCTGCTAGTCCAGTATAAAAATCGTTTGAAAACCCCCCGACTAGATTTATCGCCGGTGAAATTTTTCACAGATGATCGGAGAGATCCGGGGATTTAATCCGGAATTAAAAGTGAGGGCGTGCATTGTAGTCCATACAAGTAATAACGGTGTGTGTATAAAATATGCGCGCCGATGGAAAATGCTTTAGGGAGTGGCTCGAATCGGAATTTTCAGAGAAAAGGTTGGATTTATGCGGTGAAAATATCTCACGTGTTTGCTGTTTATCCGCGGGTTAGTCTCATACTGGCTGTCTGTTGGTCTGCAGGACGATTTTATTAAAAATTCAACGCAGGAGTGTCGCGATAATTCCGCGGTGCACGTGTGATCAATCACACGTTTCTCGCCTTTTATAAATATTTCATGGAATGCTCACATAAATGAGTGATCCACATAATAACATTAATTATTTCTAACTGTTATATTACAGTAATTCAAACAATGTTTGGCTGTACTCACTCATGTCTGAAAAATGCATATTTAGAATAAATCACATCGTTCGTACAAGGGTACAAGGAATGTTATTTATCCACTTGGCTAGAGAAACTAATAATAAATTACTAGTATTTTCAGCTCCTGTAATTTTAACATAAATCGCGCAATTTTGTCGTATTTTTACATAAAAAAACATCATTCTTTGAATTTTCATAAATTCCAAAATAAAAATTGTACCGATATGTTTTATTGTGGAAGCGATTACTTTATGATATGTTTAATACTTTTTAAATTTAATTTAATTAAAAAAATATATTTTCATAATTATTATTAGCTGGGCTGAAATACCACTGGTCAATTTCTCAGACAAATAAATTAAAATAAAATTGTTATGACCTACTAATTGTATAATGGTCTGATACCGGGTGCTACCACTTAAATAAAAGTGAAACTATTTATGAAATAAAATTAATAACAATAAATAAAAACGAGCCAAAAAATCAATTAATTAACTTTTTTTTACGATGATGTCACTAAAAGTGTCAGTTTCAATCGACATTCGACATTTGATTTGAGTCAGTATTTTGATTCATACATTTATTTTTCTAAAGTTATACAATAACAAGTACAAAAAATGATGATGTGTCATAGCTGCGAGCACTCATTCAACTTCATGTCTTAAAACTTTCCCGTCCCGACCCGCCCCGCCGGCAACCCGCTTAGTGTGCGACGGGACTTATAATAACAATCCATTCTATGATATGCATTCTAACAAGATAGATGCCGTGCAAGGTACATTTTTGTAAATGATGTCTTTCAACTTACACTAATTTCTGTCACTCAAATGTTTATGTTACAAACTATAAATTTACATCTTTACGTTGTGCCTGGAATTTAAAAAGGTGCATTTTTATCTATATTTGATAAAGAACTATAATAAATAGAAGATAAATAGAGGTAAAATTAGTTTTGAAAATAAAAAATATAATAAAAATCATTAAAATATAGGAATAAAAACGAGGAAAAAATAATATTTAAAAATTAAGAACTATATAGGGTACCCGTTTTTCGAGCTGCATTATGGAGAACTTGCTTATTTGAAGAGATAAAGAATCGGTTAAATGGGGGCAAAGTTGCGTATTTCTGTTTAATTTAATTTAATAATCTGTTTTCATATTTGAAATATCGTCAGTCGGTAAAAATTTATTACAAATTTAGAAAAAAATAAAAATAACAATTATTAAGTATTGAAAATTTCTGTATTTTTTTAAATTGAATTGAAACAATTGAAGATATTTCAAATGTAAAAGCAGATTAAATACGCAAATTTTCCCCTATTTTACCGATTCGCTATCTCTTCAAATAAGCCCACAGTGCAGCTCCAAAAACGGGTACCCTCCATATCGAATTAAAATAATCATATTATTAATAAATTATCAATAAACTATCAATATAGTGTTAATCAACAATCTTGGTAAAAGTGGCCAATTTAGGTTTTATTTATACTTCTACCGGGTGTTTTAAATACGTGATTAAGCATAAAGTAAAATTTGTAGTTCAGAAATGCTTGAAAATTTGGAGAAGTGGAAATTATTGAAATAATACTAAAACCTAAATAATATTTTAGTTTTAATAACACCTATTTCTATACCACATAACAAATTGCAACGCTATTGTTTTTCGTAAATAAAACTGCTGAAAAATCAATACAAACAAACTACAGCGATACTTTTGAAACAAAAATGAACACCTGTAACGAACGTGTAAAAATAATGGAAACGAACAAAACGGCTGCAGCGCCGAAATGTCAGAGCCAATTCACAATGACGATTGTGCGTGTAATGCGATAGGTTCGGACAAATTGGAAGATCCATCAAACTGCACCGAGGCACTCGTGTAAACATGGAAAAACGTAGCCGCCGGAACAAATCAGCAGGGCGCGATATGGAATTTCATTATTCATGAAATTATTTACGGGGCAAAGGAGGCGCGATAAATTCAGGGCTCTGTTTTTGCTAACGCGCGGGTGAACGAATCGAAATGAATGGAAATGAACGGGGAACAATAAAAATAAAACTGGGGGAAAAAAAGGCCGGCAGAACGTGTCATAGATGCAAATGGTGTAAATGTGTTTCGAAAGTTTTCAAATGGCGAGGGAAACATTATTCTAAATAAAAACGGCTCAGGAGAAATTATGCATTCAGAAAATAAGCTTGAAAATTGCAATCTACTGTGTTCCTAAAAATTATTCTTTTTAATAGAAGTGAATAAAAGCATCCCTGGAATAATACTTAGAATAAAAACTAAATCTTGATTACGTACACACTAACTAACTCATAAACGTGGTATTTTAACATCATTCTTTAAAGTCTCTTGACGAAATAAGATATTGCTTTAAATCAGCGTATTCCATTAGGGTCGGTATCGACCCCCTGGGGATCGAAGAAGTTTGACAGGGGGTCGATGATGGTGAAAGGGTCGATTGGGGATCGATTATGGTCAGGGGTTCGATTAGGGGTCAATGATTGTCAAGAGGTCGAAAACCAAATTTAACAACATGACAGTCGACAGTATCGAAACTAATAAATGCCTCTAAAATATTGATTAATTATTATTAAATATAATTAAGTGTTATGAGTAATTTTAAATTCAAAGATTGTATAGACTACGAATGATATTAGGTAATTTTGAACCTAAAATTTCTTCAATATTATCTAAGCAATATTCTCATTAACATATTTAATTTTTCTAGTGTCAAGTGTCGTTGTTGTTCAAATGTCGGCTGGCGCCGACTAGTGTCAACTATCATTGTTTGTTGAAATATCGGCTGACGCCGACTTATGTCAAATGTCATTATTGTACAAATGTCGGCAGTCACCGACTAATATCTGCTGTTTCGATTAATTTATGCCTGAGTCGATGAATGTCAAAAATGACATATCAAATGTTAAAATTGAGTAGCCTAGTATCAAAGACGGACATTCGCCATTTTTTGTAGAAATAATAGTAATATTAAAATAGTTAGTAATGGTAATATTAAAACAGATGTCATTATAGAAGTAAGAAGTATTTACCTCGATCTATACGCATGCTCAAAGTAAATCAGCTAAAAAAAGATGGAACTCGAAATTACTTAAAGTATTGTCTCGAGAAACACAAAAAATGATGAGGCGAATGTCCGTCTTTGATAGTAGGCTACTCAATTATTGAAAATGTCAAAATTGTCTAAAATTTCGAAAAATGATGCATGCTTAGTCTTGGAGTGGAAGACAATCGTTCGGCAATTGTCAATAGCTTATTTTGTGTTTTTCTGTTTTATACAAAAAAATGCGATATTAAGAAAAGTCGTGAAATGGTGAATATTAAAAAAAGCTATGAAATTTGTTAACATAAAGAAAAATTGAGTTTACTAATAGTTTGCAAAATATTTACAAAACATAAAAACGAATTAAAATTAATTTCGACTTTCTGCAAAAATATAGTCTCATTAAGGCAAGTCTCCAAATATTCATTGAAACAACTACTTCTCGAGCTAATACCCCGACAGATATTGAATTATACAATGAATATTTGAGTTACACGACAGATTTGTTAGCAATGAAAAAACAAATTATGATTTTCTCCATTGAAAGTTTCATAGATTGTTGTTGATTTTTAAATTCTAGGACGTTTTACTTTTTCAAAAGTTATATTTTTTAAATGTCAACACTTTTCGTGAATTTACAAGATTTTTATCGATTTTTATAAAAATTACACACAAAACAGACTGTTATTCCTTGCTTCACTTCTTATTTGGTTCGTTAGATGTACATTTCGAGACACAAGGTGCTCATTATCAGTAACAAACTTTTGTTATTGATAATGAGCACCTCGTGTCTCGAAATGTACATCTAACGATACAAATAAAAAGTGAAGTAAGGAATAACAATCTTTTTTATGTATAATAATCACTTCACGTAAACTCAAACACACAGTTATTTATAAAAATTGATTACATTTTTTTATAATAATCGATAAAAATCTTGTAAATTCACGAAAAGTGTCGACATTTAAAAAATCTATATCTTGAAACTGCATATAAAACTTAGAATTTAAAAATCAACAACAATCTATGAAATTGGTCAAAAGGCGTCAAATTGTTACATCTTGGAAATTGGCAAAAAGATGTCGAAGTATTAAAGATTAACGACAATCTTAAAAATTCATGCAATCGACCAATTTTCAAAATTTGACTAAAAAATTGTCGACAATTTAAAAATTCACTAAAACCGTGGACACTTATGAAGATCGTTCACGTTTTTAATAATAATGAAAGTTTAGCAAATACATAAAAAACTGCCGAAATTTTAAAAATTTATGAAAAGTCATAAAAGGTGTCCAAATTTTGAAAATATAAGAAAATCATCAGAATTTTTTAGAATAAGTGAAATCTTGTAAATTTATAAAAAACCTTTAAAAACCGTCATAATTTTTAATTTATTGAAAAGCTTCAACATTTTTAAAATACACGAATGAAAAGGCATCAAAATATTAAAACTTAACGAATATCTTAGAAATTTATGAAGCGTGAAAATTAATTTTATAAATCTTGACTCGTTTCGAATTCCTAAATTATACATTTAAAAATATCAATGCTTTTTATAAATTCTTCACGATTTTCGGTAATTTTTAAGTTCTTGACAATTTGTCGTGATTATGATAAAATGTCAGGAGTTTTGAATTTTGTATCATTACGATTTTAATTATGATTATATTCAGTCATTTATTTGTGAATAACACTAGACAAATCAATTTCAAGTTCTTAAGAAATTCTAACGGGTGTTTTACAATCCCAGATTAAGCATGAAGTAAAATTTCGAGTTTAGAAAAGCGTGAAAATTTGGATTTGCCGGGGCGCACGAGCGAAGCGAGTCGCGCCCCTACAAATCCAAATTTTCACGCTTTTCTAAACTCGAAATTTTACTTCATGCGCCACGCGTATATACATTGTATTATTATATATTTTTTTGTTCGTGAAAGGTGAATTTTGATAATTTTAAACCCGTCATTAAACTATTCCAGACAATATTATTTGTATTAGGTTAAGGTCTTTTAAAAATAAATTTGCAGTAATTAATAATAATAACCATTAAATCTAAAATATCTGGTATCGCAAAGTATTGATATTTTGAATATAGATACGTTTCATTACAATATTTTATTGTGATAATACTTTGATATACGATATAATTGATATTCAATATCTATATTTTTTTGGATCGAAACATCCCTAGATTATAAATTACTTTTTTTAACGCAAAACCAAAATTTTACATGGATGACAATAATAGAAATATATTTAACGGATTTGAAGATGGGCTGAACATAAGAAGACTCTTCAATTTGGTTCTCATTAATCACTTGATGAAACATGATAACAATATTGATAATTAAATAAAAGTCACTTGGTTTGTTTCACTACTATTTTTTATTCTCTCCGACTAGTTTCGACTTATCGTCATTTATTACTCCTTGAGAATGACGATAAGTCCAAACTAGTCGGAGAGAATAAAAAATAGTAGTGAAACAAACCAAGTGACTTTTATTTAATTATCAATATAAGAAGACTTCCAAATGGAAGAAAAATCACCCTGAGATAATGACATGAATAGAGAACAGAATATACAGAATTGAATAATGACAAGATTGAAGTAACTGCGGTAGTATTTGATCAGGACCACTACTACCTTTAACATCAAAATTCAGCAATGATGACTGTACTTCAGATGCAGAAATATTTATTTCTGCTAAGTGCATATGTGATTGAATATCTGACTCCAGTGGTAACGGACGTTGATTATTATAGTCAGATGAAAAATATTTGCCAAACGCATTAGTTTGATAATATATTATTTTTATTACGATGTTGTTTATAGTTGATGACAGTTTCAGCATAACATATATTGCTCACCTACTATTCCAAATAAAGTATGCATGTTTACCAACTGGTGAGCAATTTCCCCGTAATATTTCCATATTCAGCTCGGAGAACAATCACAAACACACACGCACACATTCGCCTTGGTACGCCTTCATCTACAAAGGCAATTTTTCTTTAATCTCTCGGAAACAGCCCCCGTATAAACAGCTTCTGCAGCGTCTTGAATCGATTTCGCCTTTCGATATTCCATATTCAACGTAGATTATGGTTACTGAAGAAAATATATTTTATAAAATACTATATTAAACTAGTTGAATGCTTTTAATTTAGCAATGTTCATGTATGATCATTTTTAAGAAACGAAAAAAGGCATGATACTTATATGAGATTTTCATGAGGCCTTATTCATTGTTTATTTCGTATGGTTCAGCCATGTCAGCTTTGGTTTCTTAGCTATTAAATTACAAAACAAGAACAATTTTTTATCCACGTATCCTAAGCACACATTAAAATCGATAGATGACGGCGTTTATTACTTTGCTATAATGGTAACTCACTGACTGAGAACGTAAAAATGTGTAAACATGATACTAACGAATTAAAAATTAAAAATTATTTACAAAAAATGGTGATGTGTCCATCATAGAACTTTCCCCCGTAAATTGCGTATTAAATCACTTTTAAAATATTTGTAGCATTATTATTTTCAAAATGTCTTCAACTTTTGATAACTACAACTTTTATTTGAAAAAACACTATTTATTGATAAATCTCAAAAACTAAGAGTGCTATGACAAAAAGTGAAGATACAAAAAATCTTTAATATTTTATTACCTACAACTTTTATTTGAAACATTTTCCAATTGTATCAACACACACACTGCCACAAATCAATGACTAGATAAAAAACACCATTTATTAAATATCTCAAAAACTAAGAGTGCTATGACAAAAAGTAAGTGAACAATACATCTTCATTTTGTTATTATCTACAACTTTTATTTGAAAGAATTTTTTGTTTGATGAACATTTATTGAAAAAATCTGAAAAAACTGAAAAACGCTAAGAGTAAAGTACCACTTCCGGTTTTCCGATTTTCACCAAAAGCTTCTCAGTTCTTCCGATTGTAACAAAAAGCTTAAGTTTCAAGTTTCATCTCGATATCTTTAGCGGTTTTTGCGGTACAGCGCACACAGACAGACAGACAGACAGACAGACAGACAGACAGACAGACAGACAGACAGACAGACAGACAGACAGACAGACAGACATTTTTCAAAAATGGTCTTATTCGACTCAGGGGACCTCAAAACGGATATTTCCGCTAAAATTTTTGATTCGATAATTTTCACGAAAACAATACTTTCCCTTTGTATTACATACGGGGGAAAGTAAAAACAGAACAGCTATACACAATTCCATTTGTTTCTGGATCTCGCCTAGCTATGGAAAAGTGACAGTTTAAGTATTGTAAATGGGGCTGGTTGTGTTTTAAATCAGGGTTTTTAAATGTCACTGTCAGATGTTCGATTTTAAGGTTATAATTTCTGACTATTGTGATCTTACACTGTTGCCTGTTTTACAAATTTTCAGATATAAAAGGATAATAATATGCAGTTTTAAGATTAACAAAATTTACTACTTGGTTTTTGTACATACAAACACAGCAATAATATTGTATATAACAAATATAATGAATTCGGCTCTGCAAACTTATTTCGTCATCCATTTGTATTTCTCGCTTGGGTCTTCCCGTTAACACATTTTGATCAACTCCATCCATCCACCTTAATTTTGGTCATTCTCTCTTCTGTTGGCCCTCAGTATTTTTTTGTAGAATTGCAAATTTATTCCCACCCTCTTGTGATACTGATAATTTTCATGTCAAACAATTTTTAAGCCCTCATTCCACTTTTATTATTTAGTCAAGAGAACCTGCATCTGAATCTTCTGATGTTTGTTCTGAGCCAGATTCCCCAAGCGAAATAATAAAAGGAGGAATGGTTTCAAAAGAAAGGTTCCCCATGTGTTTTGTCCAGTCATCCAAAATAAGTTTTTCACAATGATCACAGAAATTTTGCCACATATCGGATGTACATTTTGAGAGAGACTCAAGCCATAAATTCTGAACACGATCCTTAGATGGTTGCTTAGAATTTATGTGCTTATTGTAGTAAGTCTTACAAAACCCCCATGCCATTTCAATTGGATTGTATTGACAATGGTATGGCGGTAATCTAAGAACTTCGTGACCGTTCTTTCTCAAAATGTCATCAACTACGTAAATTTTGTCATTTGATCGAAAAGGTATAAACAAAGCCCATGGTTCCTTTTTAGTTAATTTTGGATTGAATTTTACATTGTGTTTAACCAACCACTCCTGCATTTCGCATTTCTTACAAGAAAATGAAGGAGATTTGTCTAATTACACAGAATGGTATGCAGCATTATCCATAATAACTACACATGTCCCTGAAAGCTTAGCCAATGCAGGAATAAGTTGATTAACCACCCAATTTTGAAAAGTATTACCATCCATTGTGGCATGGTAATCTCGGTCATTGTTTTTCGAATGTAATAAAAAATCGCACCCATCCAAAAACCCACCCCTATACCCAGCATGTAGAATGGTGAAGCGTTTGCCTTCATTTTTGAATTTAGTTGGATTACTTTTTATATCCGTTTCATGTACCCAGCGTCGAACCACGGATCCATTCTGATATATCCATGTTTCATCCAGGTATACGAATTGGATATCTTCACTGGAATTTTGATACTGTAAAAATTTTCTAAGGAAAATAATTTTAGCTGCAACAACATGTTTTTGTTCACAGAGAATTTTGCGCCCATTAATTAATTTGAATTTATACCCCATACTTTTAACAACCCTATAAAGTGTTGTTCTACTCCCATGGAACTCATAATTTTCTTTCATATCATTCAAAAGATCTCTCAAAGTAAAATACTGATTTCTAGAGTTATATTGCCAAATTAGTTGTTGCAGATCTTTTCTAGCTAGGTGATTCCAAAAATGGCTGTTTTTAGATCGTTTGCCAGAAGTAGTAGATTTCAATTCGTCAGGTCTTTGTCGTAAAATTAATTGTAATGAAGATCTCCCTACCTGAAACGTAATTATCTTTAATTAAATATATATGATAATTAAAATACTAGACATACCCCAAAAATATCTATTAAAATCGTAAAAATATTGTGATGCTGTAGATTTGGATTACTTTGCCTAAAATGTTTGTAGGATTTCAGAATTTGTAACCTTTTTGATTCAGAGATAATCTTTGGCATGTTAATATTTAGTATGTGCCTGAAATTATTTTTCACTTTGACATTGACACAGCATTGCAACACTAGATTAATTTGATTTAATAATAAAATGCTCGAAGAAGCGACCGCGTGGCGAAATAATGGTCAAGGTGCATGTGCCGGACAGTACCATTTTTGAACTTTTTCTTTTTAAACATATGTATTTTGATGAGAAAATAACGAATCCAAAGTCCGATTTTTTTAGAAAGCTTACCGTTTAAGCGAAATTAATTTTAAAAGTTGTCGATTTTGATAAACTATTTATCGCTAATATTTGTGATTTTATACACATTTCCTGAATAAAATAGTCCCACATTACAACTTAAACACAAGTTCTAAAGTATTATTTGTAATTTATTACTTTGTCTTATTTTATAAGGGAATACACTGATTTAATTTTATACTATAAAAGTGACGTTTGTTGACAACTATTTATATAAAATATGTGTAATACCGACTATTGCCTTAGATTGATATAATTTCATAAAAAAAGAACAGGTGGCGCTAGTGTATGATTTATTTGGTTTGTTTCATCAATGTATGTACTTTATGTACATGCGCTATGATTTTATAGTTTATTAGTTATAATAAGTGTATTATGTTTAATGTATATATGAATACACAATTTTGATATAAATGCAGTAAAATATATGTAAATTTGCACAACATCGCGGTGGAACAAATAAAATGTCATTTGACAGAAATGTCATTTATAATAGTTCATTATTAATTTATTATCTTATAGTTCTTATAGTGTTTTCGGATTACTGCATTGTTGCTGCACATTTGTCCTAGTTGTGTTCGGATAACAGTTTCAGTGTTCACTTTTTTCGAGTTTTATAACGTTACAAACTTGTATGCCAACATAACCTAATTTAGAAGTAAATGAAATGGGCAATGTGCGTAAAGAGACATAAGCAAATTATACAAATGCAAACCTTGCTACTAAGTTAACCACTTTATTCTCAACTTTAATGAGACAACCCTTAACTGGTGACGTGGTTAAAATTTAATACAATTGGTGAAGTAGAGTTTTTTTGGACGCCTATTGAAATTATCTTTAAATGATCACTTTCTACAGCATTTATAATATGTTTCTAAATGAGTAGCTGCTCCCAAATATTGTTCATTCAACTATGATAAATGTGTAAATCTGTGGCTTACCGCAAAAACCAGTTAAGTCGATTTTTTTGTCGAAATTGAGTTATCTGTACTTAAAACACCCATTAGGTGTAATGTGTGCAATAAGACACGTTTAATTATATCATAAACCTTTCTGCTAACATAACCTGACCAAATAGTGTGTGGAATTGCTAACGTGTGCAAACGTGCAACGTAGACAATTAATTCTATTATAAACCTTTATACTAACCTAACCTAGATATATATGGAGTCGCTAATGTTTAGAAAGAGACTCAAGCAATTTATTATATCATGAACCTTTCTACTAACCTAGAAGTGTATAGAATCACCAACGTGAGCAATGAGACTTATGCATTTAATGCTATGCAAATCCTTCTGCTAACCTAACCTAACCTAAAAGCTCATTGAATTGCCAAAGTGTACTATGGGGCTTAAGATCAGGTATCAAATACGGTATCATGCGGCCTGTCAGAGTTTCTGTATTGTGGGCCCGAGTTAGGATGTATAACTGTTACTGCTGTTATTAATATTTCAAATCAATCACTTACCGTTAATCCAAAAGACACGAAAAACGACACAAATACACTAAATAACAAACTGACTACAGTAAAATTATGTACAGAAATTACAAAGTATGTACAGCAATTACAAACCACAATACAATGAAAATTGTTTTACAACAAACATCTTAAAACAAATGACTTCCCCCGATCGATAAGGTCGCTATTTACTTTATCGGCCGCCTGATTTCACTTATGAATAAATTACTGAATTCATTTAAATGTAGTGTAATTCCTTTATTTTATATCAAATAATTGGAAAATATTATTATTAGTTGTTATATAATTTTATTAATAAAAGCGTTTGATTATGTACTAGCGCCATCTAGTTTTCACACACGTAATCACGGCGATACCAGCGGTGACAATTGAATTTTGGATAAACAAACCTCAAATGTCACCGTTTATATGTTAACGATGTTAACATTAAATTTGTGTAGTGTATTCACGTTAAAATATAAGTAAAAGATCAAAATTGGTGCAGATATGTAGCAATTTATAAGGAAGTTATACTGTGTGTTCAGTTTACACTGGAAATGTGGCATAAAATTGCAAGAAAAGGCAAGAAAGACATCTCATAGAAACATTAACCTAAAACACGAATTGTGATTAAACGGTAAGTTTTAGACAAAAATATATATTGGATTCTTCATTGTCACACACAAACGCAGACAGTTCCATTAAAAAAAGTTTAAAAAAGGTCAAAAACGTCGAAACAAAACCCAGTGTCCAACACATGCACTCAAGCCCAATCAATGTTCACCAATCCTGATTTTAAAAATAAAAATAACATTTTATTCTGGACAGGCACAAACCGACAATTAAATTCTTTTGAACAATATTTAAATTCAATAAATCGAAAAATTCAATTTACATCAGAAACAGAAATCAACAATAGTTTAAACTTTTTAGATTTAACAATAGAAAAAAACTGACACTAACCATTTAAAATTTAAAATATATAGAAAAGATACATTTACTGACACAATAATCCCCAATTCTTCAAATCACACAAACCAAATTAAGTTTACTACATTTAACTCATACATAAATCGACTAATAAACATTCCATTGAGTAATCAAGATTTCGCCATCGAATTAGCAACCATAAAAACAATAGCTCGCAACAATGGGTATAATGCTGAAATTGTTGATAACATCTTAAAAAAGAAAAAGAAAAAACAATTGATGAAACACTTCTATATCGAAGAAATTAATAAAATAAAATGGGCCAAACTTAATTATGTTAAGGAGTTGTCAAATAAAATTATAAACAATATAAAGGGTAATGAATTTCGCATCATATGCACTAACCAGACAAATTTAGGAAAACTACTAATAAATAATAAATCCCCCATAGACAAATTAAAAAAGTGTGGAGTGTACGAACTAAAGTGCAGTGATTGTGATGCATTATACATAGGACAAACAGGAAGAACTTTTCAGACAAGACTAGCAGAACATAAAAAATCAATTATAAATAACAAACAGTTTACAGGGATTTCAAAACAGTGTATAATTAACAACCACTTTATAGATGTTAATAATTTCAAAATTTTATATTCAGGTAATAAGGGCCGTAATTTAAACCTCAGGGAAGGCCTAGAAATAAATAGGGCAATAAAAGACGGAAAACACCTCGTCAACGACAATGAGGAGATTTGGAATTCCCCAATCTTAAAATCTCTTATTACCTGACTACATATAAGCTTGTCGGTATCTTTTGTAATTCACTCCTGATAATGCTGTACAACGCGAAACTAGTCGAGTAAATAGTAAAGTAAAAAATTGTGAAACAAACCAAGTGTAATTTAATTTAAACCTTCATTATCAATATTTAAAAATGTTTCACCAAGTGAAAATAAATATATTTTAGAAAAGCAGCCGTCCTCACTAAGAATTTACAAATTCATAGATTTATAACTAATAATGTAGGATTAAATAGTATGTAAGATCATATATAGCTTATTGTATACAGAGAGTTTTATGTAACACCGAACATTTTCATAACGAGAATTTTTTTTTAAGTATCCATATGCATGCGTTGCACATTTTTCGATGCTTGGTTTATTAAAAGAATTTGATTTGAAACTTTAAGCGAGTGTTTTCCATTCCCAGGCTAAGCATGAAGTAAAATTTCGAGTTTAGAAAAGCCTGAAAATTTGGTTTGGTCGCGTAGCGCGAAGCGCGGAGCGGCCAAACCAAATTTTCAGGCTTTTCTAAACTCGAAATTTTACTTCATGCGTCACCGGTACAAAGCACTGACATATTACAAAGTTAAAAACACACCGCTAAACTTTATATTGAATCAGTGTTTTGTACCGGTGGCGCATGAAGTAAAATTTCGAGTTTAGAAAAGCCTGAAAATTTGGTTTGGCCGCTCCGCGCTTCGCGCTACGCGACCAAACCAAATTTTCAGGTTTTCTAAACTCGAAATTTTACTTCATGCTTAGCCTGGGAGTGGAAAACACTCGCTTAAAGCTTTAAATTGAATTCTTTTAATAAACCGAGCATCAGAAAATGTGCAACGTATGCATATGGATACTTCAAAGAAAAATTCTCGTTATGAAAATGTTCGGTGTGACATAAAACTCTCTGTATACAAAATTAGATTATAAGATTGGTTTAAAAAATAGTTCAGTGTATTCCTGAATAAAAGTAGTTAATATACACTAAAAATAACTTTAAAAACTCTATCTATCTACAAAAGTAAATGTATACATCCTAAGCAGTTTTTAAGCGTTCAATTTGAAGTTTCGAACGAGTGTTTCCACTCTTAGATTAAGCATGAAGTAACATTTAGATTTTTAAAAAGCCTGACAATTACACAAATGAACTTGGCTACAAATATTAAATACATAAACACAATCACCTACACACTTCCTGTTTTTTCATATGACGTTGTAAGTTGATGCATTCAATTATATCTTTGCTTATTTTATATCATAGCTAACAAAGTTCAATATTTAGTTTTTTAATAACGTATAATTAAATCCATAATAAAATACAATCATATTATACAATATATTTTAATATAATTTCATTCTAGGTTCTAATTCTTACGATTTTTTAGTTTTTCACTGATGATGGCGTCATACCGAAACTAGTTTAAAAAGAAAATAAAAATTATACATACTCGTTATGTAAAATTTTGACTTTCTTTTTAAACTAGTTTCGGCATGATGCCATACCCACATCAGTAAAAAACTAATAAATAGTAACAATTACAATCTAGTATAAAATTATATAAAAATATACATACAGTCTATTGATTTGTTTATTCGCCTGATAATTTGGTCTAGTCGCTTCAACACGTTGTCAATTTTCAAGTAAATAAGTGCATAATTTCACATATTTAGACATAAATGAGTTTGGGTGAGTTACGTGAAGATGATAATAACTTGAAATAAAACACTTTTTCTCCTTTCTTCACAAGTTTATTTTATACCAGATGTACATTTCGGTCACCATGTGACCATTATCAATGGTTTGATACTGAGTATCAAACCATTGATAATGGTCACATGGTGACCGAAATGTACATCTGGTATAAAATTAACTTGTGAAGAAAGGAGAAAAAGTGTTTTATTTCAAGATATTTAGACATATTTTAATTTTTCTATAAACTTGATAGCGTTTTATTTGTATTGCCTCCCTCCTAGACGAAATCATGGCTGCGCCACTGGCCTACCCACATACATACAATTTTAATCAAGCTAATACACTGTTCTCAACTTCCATCATTTTCAACAGTTTCAAAACCAGGTGTATTGTTTTGTGTCGTAAATACTCCCTGACGTTAAATTCTCTTACTTTTTTATAACACACAAAAGGTTCTCCTCTCCGCTCGGTGATGTTATTAATTTTCTGTATTAAACTTTTTTCTTCGTCGTCGGAAATACTCCACCAGCCACGATATATTACATTTTAAAGGACGCTTTTTTTAATCCCTACAAACGTCACCACCTCCCCAGGGGGAAAAAGCCCATTCCTCTAAAAGGTTTCGCATCCGGTTTATTTATTTCGTTTTGTGTTCCAATTAAGTATAAAAAAGTAAGTCAGCAGCGAGGCAGTAAAAATAAATCATGTTTCGATGTGAAATATTAAATAGGATCGGCGTATTAATGGGAAACGTTTGAATTTAATATAAATGAAAACATCATACAGAATATTTTTACATAAAATTTGATTCAATATTTATGATCAACAAAAGTTCTACTCCAAAAAAAAAAAAAATATTAATATAAAAATCTAAAATTGCTAGTAATGTATTGTATATAGTATGTCTTTGATTAATAATTATTAAACTGTCTTCTATTAACCCATTAGGCGCCAGTGATGCATACACGCAACATTATTATATTTTTAAAATTTAATTACTAAATAAGTTACTTCGATATATTATACATTATTTGAATGTATTATTTGATCTGACTTGAAAATGTATGAAGAAAAATGTAAATATTTTGTTATTTAAATTTTTCGATCATTACACATTTTATTTAAAAAAAAAATCTCAGTGTATTTCTAACTTCACAATATTTCAGTGTTTTATACGCGTGGCGCATGAAGTAAAATTTTGAGTTTAGAAAAGCCCCGTGAAAATTTGTCTCTCGACAAATTTTCTACGCGGGGCTTTCCTAAACTCGAAATGTTACTTCATGCTTAGTCTGGGAGTGGAAACACTAGTTCTAAACTTCATATTGCACATTTTTATATAAATTGGACGATTGCCTAAAAATGTACAGCCTATACATTATGTTTATTTAAAAGCAAAATTAAAAAAAATTACAGCGTATACATCAGAGCTGGGCAGGATTCGAATCATTCAGGATTCGAATCCTAGATTCGAATCCTTTTAGAGGATTCAAAAGAGGCATTCGAATACTTTAGTTCAACTGGATTCGTGATCCGGATTCGTTACGTATTTTTAAGAGGATTCGTATTCGAATCCAAATGTGGGTGATTCGAATCCTTATAAAAGGATTCGAATATTTATAAAAGGATTCGAATATTTATAAAAGGATTCGAATACTTTCAAAAGGATTTGAATCGTCAAAAATAATTCGAATTAATTGTGAGGATTAACATGAAAAATGCCTTTTGTGTGTTTTTAAATTTCTCATTAAATCAGTGTTTTATACGCGTGGCGCATGAAGTAAAATTTCGAGTTTAGAAAGCCCAGAAAATTTGTCTCGGGTCGCTGCGCGACCCTCAACAAATTTTCACGGGGCTTTTCTAAACTCGAAATTTTACTTCATGCTTAGTCTGGGAGTGGAAAACACTCGTTTATAGCTTCGAATTGAACTTAATAAAAACAAGGAATATCTAAAGATTTACAGAAAATAGGCTGTTTTGCTGAAAACACTATTTCTACTAGCAGAAACAATTAGCACTATTACCAGCCAGAACTTCTAGCTCAGACGGTTGAAGCTTCAGATATCTTGCTACCAGCAGACGAGGCCTGTACTAGTATTACTAAGTACTATTAGCCGAAAGAACCACTACTACAAACTGTAACGTTTAATTTTTTTCAGTTAAAAACGGTTTGTCTACTAGCTGAAAGAACTGCCGCTATTACCAGACAGAGCTTCTAGTTCCGTAGACGGAGCCTGTACTACTACTACTTCTAGTTGTAGAAGAAACTAGTGGTAGTAGAATACAAAACTACTATTAAGCTGAAAGAACAACCAAGGCCGCAGCCAGAAAAAAAATATATAAAAACTTCGTGTGGGGGCTTAGGAAAAAATATTGTTTTTGCTCTTACAGTCTCGCTTTTACATACAAAAATTTATCATTTTGAAAATTTTAGGGGGGGGTGGGGGTGTTTGAACTGCCATTGTTTAACAAACGTCAATTGTGTATAATATTAATTAACGAGTATTTTTTGAGAATGAATTTTTATCTTCATTGTGGTTTATAATTATTCATATTTCGTCGGAGCAAACAGATACAGGGAGTTTTTCTTTTAAGTATACGTATTCCAAATTTAGCCTATTTTCTGTAAATCTTTAGATATTCCTTGTTTTTTCTTCTAAAGTTCAATTTGAAGCTTTAAATGAATGTTTTCCACTCCCAGGCTAAGCATGAAGTAAAATTTCGAGTTTAGAAAAGCCCCGTGAAAATTTGTCGAGGGTCGCGCAGCGACCCGAGACAAATTTTCGGGCTTTTCTAAACTCGAAATTTTACTTCATGCGCCATGCGTACAAAACACTGATTTAAAGTGAAGTTCAGAAACATACAAATACATCTTTAATCAGAGTAACAGGGAATCAGATATTTAGTCTGTTATCAACGATGTTCAGTGTTAATAATAATTAATTAGATTTTGATTATTTTTGTTAAAACAACTGGTAACGATATTTATATATTAATGGTTGCAAAAAAATAATAAAATCAAATTTATTCTTAAAGGATTTGTATTCGTGATTCGAAAAAACAGGATTCGAATCTTTGATTCGAATCATATTTATCTCTTACGAATCCTTTATTCGAGTAATCGTGATTCGAATCATATTAGGTGATTCGGATTCGTGATTCGAATCTTTTTTACGAGGATTCGTCCCAGCTCTGGTATACATTATGTTTATTTAAAAGCAAAATTCACAGTATGTAATACAATAAGTTATTCATAGAAATCATAAAAAGAAGTGCAGAATTGTACCTTGAATCAACTTTCAGAGTTAACTCGATAATTGCTCGGCCGTTAATGGGTAAATCGAATTTAATAATTTAAAAGGTTTTGCATTAATAGTGGCAGAACTTTAATTATCACGAGAAAAAGAAAATGATGTGAAATCTGACAAACAGAACAATTTCTGAATGAACTGAATTGTTAACAACCATTTCAGTTCTTAGCAAATATTTCAGTTTTCAAAAATTACTTACATGTTATTAATTGGTTTTAACTAAAATATAAGAAGGTATGCTTTACAAGGTATGCTTTACAGTTTTAATTGACTACGAATGTAATTAATACTGTAATCAAGTCAGCTGCGACGACGTTATCCATTTATTTTCTTATTAACGGAATGCAGTGTTTTTCTTTTCGTTCTTTTCATTGCTACCAAGTCATTGATGGTAATTAATCATCACCTCGTGCAAAATTTGTCATCTGTAACGATGACATAACGGTTACTTATTCTCTGCTTAGTAAAAAAGAGAGTTGATGAATATCTATTTAAATGAATAATTCTTTATCTGGTCAAATATTTGCATTATAATCTCAATGGTATTTTAAATACTGCTATAATGTACAAATATTTATTATAGCTTATATCTTAAAATTATACAAAATTCCATTGCGCCATTAAATTAATTCGCTCTTTTCATAAAAGTATCCAATTTAGTACTTCTTCCGTGCGATAATTTAAAACATGTTTTAGAGTAGGCTTTGAATTTTAAATTAGATTGGCACTATTGACTGTTAACACATAGTTTACCATAACCTCAAATTTATTCCATCATTCAATTAGCATTCTAGGTGTTGCCGCCGATTCGCGACCTATCCGCGATTCTCAAATTAGAAGGCTCGCGACAAGCGCGGGTTGCTACCAGAAAGGGACAAGGCCCTTATTATCTGGCCACCGAGGCACCCTGGAGATTTTACGTTTACAGTTTTGTAAAGGACGAGCTCCCCCGTGGACAGGGCCCATTAGGATCTTCGCGGAAGACCTAAGCTCAAATTATGCGACGGCACGTTTTGGGCAAACAAGAGAGCAATATAAGTGAGCTGGGTGCAGATTAGGGAGCACGGGACATCGGCGTGGAGAATTTAGCGGCAACAGTGGAAAATATCCATCTTCCCCCGAAAAGAAGATCACCAATCAGATAGCATCCTGACCATCTCCTTCCCTTCGGAATAAGGGAAAAGCACCACCCCCAACAACTTCGCGAGGAGCGCGAGAAAAAGGGAAAATCACTTACCTTCTAGAATCAGAACCGCCAAGAGCATATTTTTATCCATTTTATTTTACAGTCTACGATAGAGATCAATTTTGCTTTAAAGTCTTAAATAAATAGTGTAAAGTTAAAATCGATCTAAGTGTTTTTAATGAGCAGTTCATTAATGGTCCTTCGAAATTAATTCCCATTGAAGCCCAAAACACTTAACAACCGCTAAACAAAAAAAATCATAATTTAAACGATCGAACGATACCAACTCCTTGATTAGGAATGAAGTAAAATTTCGAGTTTAGAAAATTTTAAACATTTAGATTTACCGGTGCGAAGCGAAGCAAACACACTGAAATATTATGAAGTTCAAAATATAGTTATTACATTTGTAAGTTTATGATTCATAATACCGGGAGTTTGATAAAAAAACGTCCAACGAGATAACTCTGTTTCTTTATTGACCGATTTGAATGAACTAAAAAAAAGTCAATGGCCGTTTCAATACTATAAATTAACAGTAATTACATATTTTTTAAAAAATTTACTTCATTGCCAGATACTAGTCAACTATACATTTTTAAATGACTGCATATACTTTTCATATTTTATTATATTGGAGATTGTTTTTTTAAATAAAATTATGCCCGATATCTTGATTTTAATTTAATACTGATGCGATAATTTTTTTTAATAAATCCTGTTTACATGCTTTTTTTGCAATAAATGTAGTGTGCCTTGAAAAAACAACCGTTCAAACAGTTTATTGTTTTGTATTTAATCCGTGTGTTCCGTTAACTATTTTAATATACATTCACAGTTTGTTATCGTAAATACAACTATAATATTTAACAAATACTTATTTTCAAATAGTAACAAATTAATGGCCAAACAAATTATAGAGTTAACTTTGAAAGTTAATTTTAGGTAAAATTTTGCACTTCTTATGATTTCAATGAATCACTTATTATATTACATACTGGGATTTTTTTTAAATATACATAATGTATACGCTATACATTTTCTGGTTTTCGGCAATTTTATTAAAAAGTTTAATTTAAAGTTCGAACGAGTGTTTCCACTCCCAGATTAAGCATGAAGTAAAATTTCGAGTTTAGAAAAGCCTTTTAAGCCTTTTCTAAACTCGAAATTTTACTTCATGCGCCACGCGTATAAAACACTAAAGTATTGTGAAGTAAGAAATACACGATAAAAATGAGTAATAGTCGAAATATTTAAATAACAAAATATTTACATTATTTTTTTGCAATTAAAAATAATATAATAATGTTGCGTTATTGCATCAATGGCGCTTAATGGATTAAATTAATACTAGCTCTATTCAACATCACCTCATTTGTTTGACATAACCTTACAATAAATGGCATTGGTCACTTTTTTTACAGGGCTTATAATAATTATAATTTTAGAAAAATATAAGATTTAGAAAAAAAATTTCTAATGTAACAAAATTAAAAAACTATGCACAGTTATTAAAAATGATAAATTGGCTATTATTTGAGAATGAAATTATTATTGAAAAAAATCAATATTGATGCCATTGTTTAGTATTTAAACGGCCATTGGCTTTGGTTTTTAGTTCAATAAAATTGGTAAAACACAGTTATGGCGTTGAACGTTTATTTATCGAACACCCGGTATATACGGCCACACGTTAATAAATTTTACAAATGAAGCGTGCTATATGCAAAAAGTCGTAAGTGACAATTTTTAAGTAATGCCAAGGGTAGACAACGCTTATGGGAGAACTGGATTCCGAGTTTTCGAGGATAGAAAAGGAGAGACTGTGGTCTGGAAGTGGGTCCATCTACTTATGAATAGAGTAAACGTAGAAGTATTCTAGAGAAAACACACACAAACGCGCTCGCTCTTATTTCGTCGTGTAATTTGATCCCGTCTACACCACTTGTACGATGATAAATTTGATGACCTTCAGAAAAAATAAACTGTTCTGAAATAATACTTTTCTTTTCAGATTTTCAGCGTGTTCGAGATTATGGACTTTGGGAATCAGATATATTTAAAAAGCTCCTAAATAAACCTAAAATTTAACTAAAAATCAAAAAATAAAATTCAATGAGTTTACATTATAGAATTCATTTGATATTATTTTTATCTTGATTGTTTTTTTTTTCTTCATAAATTCAATTAAAACTTTGGTATGTACCAAATTTGGCAAATAATTTATATTATTGATTAGTTATACAGAGAGTTTTTAAGTATAAATAACTCAATATACAGAATACACTGTACATTTTTCTGGGCTTTTCTAAACTCGAAATTTTACTTCATGCGCCCCGCGCATAAAACACTGATTTTACGTGAGGTTCAAATATACTTAAATTTCACAATATTTTAGTGTTTTATACGCGTGGCGCATGAAGTAAAATTTCGAGTTTAGAAAAGCCCCGAAAATTTGTCTCGGGTCGCTGCGCGACCCTCGACAAATTTTCACGGGGCTTTTCTAAACTCGAAATTTTACTTCATGCTTAGTCTGGGAGAGGAAAACACTCGTTTAAAGCATCAAATTGAACTCTTTTAAAAACACAACGAATATCTACAGATTTAAAGAAAATAAGGTGAATTTGAAATATGTATACTTTAACGGAAAACTTCCTGTATATGAACTGTGGTAGACGAATAATAAAATTTATTATCACCACAAAAAGTCTTTTCGAAAATATTTCTTTTATTTTGAGATTTCAAGCGTGTTCCAAATTATGAAACTCGGGAATATATTTTATAAAATCAAATTTACAATGAAATTAACAATTCTAAAATATATTTTCAACGTTTTGAGTTATTTTATATATTTTTAATAAAAAAATTGTTAAAATTATTAGATTAATAGATTATTGTTTAAAATATTCATAATTTGTATAAATAAACAAAGTCATTTTACAATGAAAAAATGTAAAATATATTTCCAACATTTTTAGTTAATATATATTTTTAATAAAAGCGTGTTTAAAAATTAATAGATTTTTAATATATTTATGTTATTAAACAGTTTTTATTTAAAAGTTAGATAAATACAAAAATCTTTTTACAATGAAAAAATCAATTTAAAAAATGTTTGATGCGTATTTTAAATGGAATTGATAATAAAAAAAAACAGAAATTATTTCAATAAAATAGATAAATTATTTACGAATACACAAAACTAAAAACATAGAAATATAGATTCATATAAACATTCATATATACAAAAAACTAACAAATATTAAAAAACTATATTTATTATTTACTTAACTTATTTATTAACGATATTTTAGAAGCAGTTTTTTCGTTTTTTTTATTCAGTAATAATTATACAGAATAGATCGAAGTGTAACAAAAAATCAACAGAATATATTTTAAATAAAAAGCCAACAAATCAACACCTCATCATTTGCTTGTTTAATTTCATGACACTCAGATTTTTAAAAATGCAATAAATAGCAAAGCTCGGTGTGTATATTTTTACTCTAACCAAATGAATATCATAATTTCCCTGAAATAATTAGGGAAGATAATAAGATAATAATACAAACTCAAATTCCAATTACATTGGAAATCTTTACATGAAACATACAATGCGCCTTGAAACGGGACACATAGTATATGTAAAACTATTTTAACCCATTAACGGCCAAGCAATTTTAACTCTAAAAGTTAATTTTAATTAAAATTCTACACTTCTTTTTATGATTTCTATGAATGACTTATTGCATTACATACTGTGAGTTTTTTCTTTAAATAACATAATGTATACGTGAATTTAATAAAAAGTTAAAAATCATAAATAGTTTATTATTATTATTATATTAAAGTGATAATGGATTTTTAAAAAAAATTGTGCCTCAACATTGTAATGTATACGCTGTCAATGTTCAGGCATTCGTCGAATTTATATTAAAACGTGCAATATGAAGTTAAGAACGAGTGTATCCACTCCCAGACTAAGCATGAAGTAAAATTTCGAGTTTAGAAAAGCCTGAAAATTTGGCTCGGGCGCGTAGCGAAGCGGAGCGACCGAGCCAAATTAGGCTTTTCTAAACTCGAAATTTTACTTCATGCGCCACGCGTATAGAACATTGTAATATTGTGAAGTATTTATAATACACTTTAAATAACAAAATATTTAAATTTTTCTTGGTACATTTTCAATTCAGGTCAAATAAAATAATATATCAAATAAACTTATTTAGTAACTTAATTATCAAAAAATAATAATGTTGCGTGTATGCATCAACGGCGCTTAATGGGTTAAAAACTTCAAACAGTAATAATTCAAAAACTAAAAAAAAAAAAATGACAACTGCATTTTGCACGTCCCCCTTTAATTAAAAAAGAAACCCTTATCGATCAGTAGATTTGATCTGATCAATAGGATTGATCTGCTTAGTTAATAAAATGATAAGTTGATGTATTTGTTTTACTTTTTATCAAAAGTTAAATAGTTTTGTATTTTAAGTTTCTTGTACAAAATAAATAATACTTAATGAATTTTACAACGTTCACATATAATTTCATAAAATCTATTCTCTAATAACGCAGAAAATAAAATTGTAGAAGGAAACGCATGAATGAATGTAACACGCATCCTTAGCTCGTTAAAAGAAAAAAAAAACGTGTTTTCAAGATGGAAAAATCAACATCTGGAATATGATACAACGAGAAGCGCGGAATAGAGGGAGAAAGAAATTGTCTCTCTCTCACTCTCTCTCTGAGACTTGATTTCGCGACATCTGGAGTAAAATAGTCGTAACCGACCGACCGCAGGAAGCCAGACTGGTGTATATAGGCAGCCATATACACCAATTTGGCATCCAGCGCTCTGCTCCCATTCGCGTGTACCCAAAATTTATATGGGGACTGGCTAACTGGATATATATGAACTGTGGTAATGCGTTTATATATATATATATATATATATATATATATATATATATATATACCGAATATGTTCTAAATGTCATGCTTTACTTGTACAATAAATGCCGAGGCAATAGTGCTACTACAAGTGGCAGAAATAGGGACTTAATTATCAAAACGTCATAAGTGCCATAGTACTTTCATTCACGTTTTAGGTATTTCCTGTAAAATATGTCATTTGGTACTTACGACCTTTTGCATATGGCACGCTTCAAATGTTAATTTCGCATGATATAATTTTGGCCCTGTATTGTTTATTTTATTATAATTATACACCAATCAGTGGCGTAGCCAGCGATAATAACAAAGTGTCTAGAATTGCAAGGAATCAAAATGTAAATAAAACTTCAATTAATATAATGTTGATGGAAAACACATTTGTATGATTTTTGATTGTATAATAAATGTTAACCAATTAATTAATGATACAAACCATATAACTACTTAAAATATTAAAGCGAAAATGTCTGAGTTACTATTATTATAATTATTTTTGACAAAAACATTATGTGAATAAAACCAACAATAAACTAGCAATAAATAATTACTATTTCAGTAGTTAAGAAATAAATTCTGATCTTATTACGCATACAAACCTGCTATGATTGATTTCAACAAGATATGTACCTACATATATATTTAATATTTTTCAGCTTATCTAAATTTATCAAAACGTAACACTTTGTACCAGAAAATTTCTTATTACACCTAATTGCTCATCACGCTTTCATCTCGACATTATCGGCGCTTCGTGGGGGGGGGGCGCTTTAATTTTTAACTAAGGTAGAATATCCCGCCCTTTCGCTTCATCTACCTTTAAGGGATACAAGTAATTACAAGTTGGAGGCTTAAAAAAAAGTCGGCAGAGTTTTCTCTCCCCTTTCTCCCGATTCCTGAAGTTTTAATCATTTCAGGCGTCTTCATTTGCATACTTTTATTAGGGAATGTTTTTTTGTTCACTTTTCGTTTTCGTTACTTTTGCTTGTTCATTAACGAGTTTATTACAGGTAATAAAGAATAATGATGGAAATAAACATGAAAAGTTAGAGTTACTTAAGTTATTAATGCCTCGTAATTTTTTTTTTTTTTTTAATAAAATATAAGATCTAAACAAAAAGTTAATATTGTTTGAAATACATGTATACACAAACGAATAAGGCTTGTTCATTTTATATGTATAGGGAGAAATAATAATAAAGTATCTATTACACACCGATGAATCAGCGTTTTGTAAAATTTTCAAGTATTCATTGTTTTTATAATAGCTCCATAATATATAATAGTATCTAATGCTTCATAGTGGCATCGTCAGTGACACTGACGACGCCACTATGAAGCATTAGATGGCGTTAGCTATCGAAATCATTAATAGTTTTCACATATTGGCTTGAAATAGTCAGAAATGTTCAGTATTCCTCAGCACTGGGTCGGGACTACACTGAAGAAGACCTTGAAGTCCGAAACGCGTCTGTGGGTACCTGGTGCCGGAATACTGAACACAAATTCAATTTCGATAACGAGTGTTTGCATTACTTGGTTAAGCATGAAGTTAAATTTCAAGTTTAGAAAAACCTGAAAATTTGGTTTGGCGACCAAACCAAATTTTCAGGTTTTTCTAAACTCGAAATTTTACTTCATGCGCCACTCGTGTAAAACACTAAAATATTGTGAATTTAGAAATACACTGAAAAATATTTGAACACATTTTTTAAAAGTAATACAATGTATAAAATTAACTTATTTAGTTAGTTTTAAGAAAAAATATTGTGTTATTGTATTAATAGCGCTTAATGGGTTATAATCTGAGATGCATAAGATTTTAGTTAATTTTCATATTTTGCTGGATTTACACAGTGCTCGTAATTTTCGAAGTTATAAGATTTTCATTAATTCACTAAATATTGATGGGAGTCATCAGTTACCATGATTATCATTAATTAATTAAAAACCAATGAATGACTTATTACATTGATGAAATTTACAAAAACCTACCTTACGTTTTTATAAATTTCATCAATGTGATAAGTCATACATTGGCTTTCAATATTTAGAAATTTATCAATAATATGGTGGCGACTGAAGTAAAATGTTAAATTTTTCTGACTTTTCCCTGGCGCCAGATTTTTTTCCTTGACACCTTAAAATAATTTCTTATAACCAAACCAAATATAGGAAACAAAGAAGTGATTCAAGTTATATTAAGAGTTGAAAAGAAAATATATTATAAAGCACGAATTTTACTTCATGCTTAGTCTGGGAGTGGAAAACACTCGTTTAAGCTTCAAATTGAACTCCTTAATAAAAAAATAACGAGCGACCAAACCAAATTTTCAGGCTTTTCTAAACTCGAAATTTTACTTCATGCGCCACGTGTACAAAACACTGACTTTAAGTGAAGTTCGCTTGTTCACAGTATTTCAGCGTTTTCAGTGTTGAATACGCGTGGCGCATGAAGTAAAATTTCGAGTTTAGAAAAGCCTGAAAATTTGGTTTGGTCGCTCTGCTTCGCAGAGCGACCAAACCAAATTTTAAGGCTTTTCTAAACTCGAAATTTTACTTCATGCTTAGTCTGGGAGTGGAAAACACTCGTCTAAGCTTCAAATTGAACTCCTTAATAAAAAAATAACGAATATCTGAAAACTTACAGCATATAATTGGGATGTGTATACTTTAAAAAAAAAACTCGATGTATGACTTGCTTTTTTATGCCTGAAAATTTAGTTTGGTCGCTCTGCTTTGCGTAGCGACCAAACCAAATTTTAAGGCTTTTCTAAACTCGAAAGTTTACTTCATGCTTAACCTAGGAGTGGAAAAGACTCGTTTAAAGGTTAAAATTAATCAATTAAAACTATGAAACTGGAAATTTCTGAAGTGCATTCAGTGCTTGTGGAAATTGAATTGCACTTATAAATTGTAAATTTTGGCATTGTTCTCATTCAAATGATAATAAAAGAAGGATTTTGGAAAGAGTTGGATTCGCTATACAAAATTTGAATCATGTCTTTGCCAAATACATTAAAATTGTTTTTGTTTATGTCTATTCGTTTTTATTAAAGGAAAATTAATTTAAGATAAACACATTGAATTTTTTTCAAAGTATTGTTTTAATTATTTCAGCATTTCTCTCTTTCTCTTTTTTCTAAATTAATTTTATTTTTTTCCTAGCTAAATCTTTTCGTCCCAACATAAAAAACAAGTCATACATCAAGTTTATTTTTAAGTATACATATCCCAATTATATGCTGTAAATTTGCAGATATTCCTAACTCTTTAAGTTCAATTTGAAGCTTAAACGAGTGTTTTCCACTCCCAGACTAAGCATGAAGTAAAATTTCGAGTTTAGAAATGCCTGAAAATTTGGTTTGGTCGCGTAGCGCGAAGCGCAGAGCGACCAATACAAATTTTCAGGCTTTTCTAAACTCGAAATTTTACTTCATGCGCCACAGATATAAAACACTGATTTCAAGTGAAGTTTAAAATCTACTCCTAAAACTGTATGCTAAAGCAGTATGTTGTGAACTTTACTTTAAATTAATGTTTTATACGCGTGGCGCATAAAGTAAAAGTTCGAGTTTAGAAAAGCCCGGAAAAGTTCGCATTGAAATTCAGCAAGTAAATGGTAATACGCACACAGGATCTGAAAGCTCTCGCATCAAAATTTAGATGTGAATATTTTTTTACCTGTTTTTTTTTTTTTTTTGAGAGAATATTTTTTCATATTCTGCTGGCGCTAGCTCTAAGCTATCGTTTCCACCCAATTTGATTGAAAAAATCTCATTTTGGGGGGCTGGGGTTAAACATGTTTTATCATTTTTTGGGGTTCTGGGGGTTTCGCTAGGTTTGAATTGGTGGCGCTAGCTCTGAGGAATCCGAATAGTGTAAAAAAAACTTGATAATTCCGAACTCGGGGGGCTAGCATCAACCTAGCCCCCCGAAAGTTCAAACCTCCGTAACTTTTTTGTCTAAATGGCGCTAGCTTTAATTTTTTTGGCGCTAGCTAAGGCCCGTCCAGCGCAATAAATAAAACAAAAAAATAAATTAAATATAAATAAAAATAAAACTAATATTCTCATATTTGACAAACAAAATGCAGTACTGCCAGAAACAATTCAATCAGATAACGACATAATAAAACAAACTAAATCCTTAAATCCCTTCCAGAAAACATCCATAAATATATTATCAAAATCCTCAATTTCATTTACCAAACCCAAACCATCCCCCAGGAAAAATAGCAAGATTGGGTAATACTTTTGTAAAATTGATTAACGCGAAATGAAACATAAGCAGTATGTTTAGAACTTTCCAACATTGTCAATGTTTTATACGCGTGGCGTATGAAGTAAAATTTCGAGTTTAGAAAAGCCTGAAAATTTAGATTTGCCGGAGCGCGACTCGCTTCGTTCGCGCTCCCCGGCAAATCCAAATTTGCAGGCTTTTCTAAACTCGAAATTTTACTTCATGTTTAGTCTGGGAGTGGACGGCACTCGTTACAAATTTCAACTTTATTTCTTTTATATAATCAACGAATTTCAGGTATTCGTAGGTTTTATAAAAGAGTTCAATTTGAAATTTGTAACGAGTGTCGTCCACTCCCACTCTAATCATGAAGTAAAATTACATGACTTTTCGCTTAAACGGCCGAATTTCCCTGACGTTTTCCGGTCAATAAAATCCCCTGACTTTTCCCTGACTCTCCCAGTTTTTCCGGTTAGTCGCCACCCTGAATAATTAATATTTTCTTCAATGTTGTTAGATTTCATTATTGATTTTTTATCCAAATGTTCAGGCTTTTCTATACTCGAAATTTTACTTCATTGCTAATGATGGATTGGAAACACTTGTTAGAGGCATTAAATTAAACGCTTTTATAAAATGAACGAATGCTTGAACATATACAACGTATACGATTGTAACCCATTTTTTCCACTCCATTACTTCCACCAGTACTTTTCTTCCACCAATTCTTTTTTCCACTGTACATATTTTCCTCCGAATTCTTTTTTCCACTAATTTAGTTCCGCTATTTCTGGTTCCACTTTTTTTATTCAAACATTCAAAATTTGACGTCTATAGCCAACTTCAAAGTAAACAACCAAACAAGTCTTTGTAACTTTGATAATCGACACTTTTGAGCGTCGCGAATGATTTCGTTCATGATGGGGACAGTGCCCAAAGAGACAAAAGCAGTTTATTCTATTGCAAACCTTTCTCCTAACCTAACCTAATCTAGAAGTATGTGGCACAGGCATCGTTCGCAAAGAAGCTTGCGCAATGTATTCTATAGCAAACCTTTCTCCTAACCTAACCTAACCTTAAAGTATGTGGAACAGGCATCGGGGGCAAAATGACTTGCGCAATTTATTCTATTGCAAACCTTTCTACTAGCCTAACCTAACCAAACCTAGAAGTATGTAAAATCGCTAGCGTGTGCAAAGATACTTAAGCAATGTATTCAATTTTAAACCTTCCACTTAAGCCACAAACTACATTATATTAACTTTTACACACAACGGCACTCGGCGGCGCAGTGAAAATTTGATGGAAGAAACGTCTTGGTGGAAGAATAGTCTTGGCGGAAGAAAAGTGCGGTGGAAGAAATAGAGCGGAAGAAATAGAGTGGAAAAAATGGAGTGGAAGAAATGTCCCCCTACCAACGTATACATGTGATAAACAAATACATAGTACTTTACCAAGAAATACTAGTATTTTGGAAATAATTGTTGGGAAATAACCAGAAAACAACTATTAGAACTATGCTATTATAATATTGTGAAGGATTGTCTCCATCAAGTTTAAAATATTAATTTTTGTTGATAATAGCCAGTCTGTATAATCAAGTGTTTGTAACGACAAATTGTAAATCGGGGTTTACGGATGCGCACGTGGTAGTTTAATTAATATTTTAATTGCTAGCACCGTCGAGTAATTAATTTATCTCGGGGACAAAGAGACATTGTCGAATTTTCTGAAAACAGAACAACTCCACCACATGCTTGCTTCTATGACGTCGGGTGTATATCGATCCTGTTTGACTTCATTATAAAGTTCAATTAATTCCGGGGGGACAAAAGCTTTTACGAACAGTGTTCCCATACAATATGCTCTAAAACTAAACACGAATTATAAATTAGTAAATAGAAAGATTTACGTGCGGTGTTTCTATATAAGTAAGTAATTGAAAAGCAAATGCCTTCCGGCGAAAGAAGAAATATAAGCTTTAAAAGTTACGAGTTGGTGTAAATTCCAGGATTTTTCAATGAGACAGTTTTAAGGGGCCCTAAACTGCAGTCCATATTATTCACATAAATTCATATTTATCATCCAACATAGAAAATATGAAACGGAAATGCGAAATAAAATAATTTTTTTCGTGTTAAGCTTCATTTAATAGGTTGGATTTTATATACTACGCATTGTTTATTATTAAACATCGATCGTTATTTCCGATATCCGGTCGGATTTTATCTCTATGTCAACCATGTAATTTTTTGCCGGGTTTCTGGCCAATTTTGATATTTGTCAGTTATTAATGTAAAATTTTTATTAATTTATGAGATTTTAATGAAATTTTCAATTTTTTACATTTTGTTTTTCAACTCTTTGTCAGTTTTCAAGTAGGCATAGTAGGGCAGATTGGGACATGGAGCACCTTCGACACTTTAAATTTTCATCTTTCTGAAAGCTGTACACGATATTTTCGATATTTTGAGGGTTGATAACACTGACAAATTAATTGTGTATTGGAATGTTTTCTGCTGAAATCGCAAGATTTATTGAAGTTATTACAGAAACATTATAAAGTGCTGCACAAAGTAAGTTTTGTGCTTATTAATTACTGGTGTAGCAAATGTTTTTTGAGATAGCATTTTAAATTGTTAACGAAATATGTTAGATAATAGATCTTTGTGCACTACATAAACCATATTTCATTCCCCCTGAACATTAGGAAATATATATTCAACACATGTAAACACATTTCGAACGCATGGAGCAGTTTGGGACATTAGAGATGTGGCTTTGGGACAGCTAAATGCATAGGCTAAATTGGTCGAATATAGATACTTTTAAGTCAACATTTTCAAGCACCCAAAAAAACGATGTCAACATATCTGTTGTTAATTGTAAGTTATCATTTTCAGGAATGATATGAAGTCAAAATTGTTTCAACCAGTTCCTATTGCACTTACTTCACATTTTGCTAATTTGGTTAAGTTTAATGTTAAGTTTGTCTCTCTGAATATTAAATATAGTTTTAAACAAAAAACAAATGCGATTATAACTTTTTTTTCAATACACATCAACTTCCGAAAGTACTCCATCATTGTCCCAAATGTGCCCCACCGTGGGGCACATCTTGACAAATGCCACTTTATTCATATCCATTTTTTTACAGAAAAACTGCTAAATATTTTTCTAAATAAACTGTAAAGGTAGCTGCGTGACATGTTAAGTTATCTTCTAAATATATGTTTGTAGCTCCTGGCCACAGAAATACTGTTAGGAAGTTAAATTACCAAAACCAACCCAACCTACCCCACTCTACCCTATACTAAGTATTGAGAACAGTAAGGATTTTTTACTGGTCGAAGACAATTGTTTGCAGAAGGAGCGAGCAGAGCAAGCAACGACTCTAATTATTGCCTGAGAAGACCACAAGAGACAAGTGGACGAGCAGAAGAAAGCAGTGGACTCCAAACACAAACAGGTCCAGGAGAAGGAAAGGGCGCTCAACGAGCTTGACCAAGAATTAAGGAGAAGGAAAGATCAGATGGACAAATTAGAAGCACAACTCAAAAAGGTACACACAATTATAAATAATTTGCATTTGTAAAACTCCTATGGCTCTGAAACGTCGAGATTTTTCAGTCTTTCAGTTTTAATATTACTTTAATAGATCTAGAACGTGTTCCAGTTCAAAGTAACATTAAAACAATAGCAACTGTCATCTTGAAGTCAAATTCAGCTTGAACGCAATTTCAACGTTTATAATGCAACTGAACCTTAATAAATATTGTTCTAATCGTTTAAAGATTGGTGGAAGAGCGACAGCGGCGGGAGAACTCAACAAGAGACTGTCCGAGGCAGAGCATAAGCTCCAGAAGGCCGTGGAGGAAGCCAAGAAGAAGGAGGGCGAAATGGCACGCCTCCTCCAGCTGGTCCAGATGAGCCAGGAGGAGCAGAACGCCAAGGAGAAAACGATCATGGAACTCCAACAGTAAGTCCAAAAATTATTAACAAAAAGCGATTGTTTCTAAATACACTTATTTAAATATTCTTAGGGCACTAAAAGCGGCGCAAGCAAAATTAAAATCACAACAACAAGTGAATGCACAATTAGAGGAGCAAATAAAAATGGAAGAGGTAATTACAAAAAATGTTTATCTTACAAAAGTACTAATTACGACAAATGTATTCTTTTTTCTCGCTGCTTACTAACAATCTAAAATCTGGATGGTAATAAATACAAACACGTACAAAACTACCAATAATCAACGAACAAACAAATATTATAATAACAATAATAATATCACACGGACGGTAAAACAATCATAACTATTTTCACGAACAAATCTAAATAATGTACATTTTAAAATGTAAAACCCACTAACCAACAAAAATATATCTGGATGATAAACTACAAAATCTACTATCTGCAAACAAAATGTGGCATTTTTAATAAACTAACCGACAAAATATATCTGGATGATAAATTCAATATAATTATTCGTGTAAACAAATCTACTAACCAATAAAAAAACATAAATCTGGATGATGATGATAACACAATCGTTTTTGACAAAATTATAACATTTTTTGGTGTAGGCTGGACCCGCTGCACAGTGGTCGGAATTTAAAAAAAAAGTGAGATTTAATATAAAAAAACCGTTTGCAAATCATGAAACTTTGTGGATGAACGTATTTTGAGTGTATAAAAAAAGATTCTGAATGTCAAATATTGAAAAGTCAAAAATTCAAAATGGCCGACGAAATATGGCGGACTGAGCCATAAATTTCCGATGAAATTTGTGATTTGGTACGATATTCCTGATCTGGTATGGCAAAACAAATGATTTACTAATTTCCAAACAATATTGAACAGGTATACTGTTTTTATTTAAAGCCAAATGAATTTTTGTATCAAAACGTTCCGTTTTTTGACTTATGATTTTTTCCAAAGTCTTGCTTCACTGTGTTATCAAAATTATGTTTTGTACTGATTTTTTCAATAAATTTAAGCGCCATTTACATGAATACTTATGGAAATATTCGTTTCTTTCTAAAAAAATGCTCTTTTTACCTAGAAAAGAAGCATTTTTAAAAGGCTGCAGCTTTGACCGGAGCAGGTCGGAGCAGCTGTTTGTTTCAGGAATAAAATCTGTGAACTATATACTATTTAGTGCCATAGGAATTTCAGAGGGCACGACGGGGGCGATATTTTTTTTTTCTCAGTCAATGTTAACGTTTTAAGCGAGGTAATTTGAACACATTACATGGACAAATTCTATTTTAATCGACTCTCTGCGTTTCTATAAGAATCTATTATTATTTTTCAAATATTTTCTTATTATTTATCACTTAAGAAGTTTAGAAGGCACCAAAAAGGCAATATTTTAGCAAATTTTAATTGACGTGAATAAACTCAACATAAATTACATTTTCAGAGGCTGAACAATAATAAACAAAACTTTCTTTACAAAAACTTAAACTAATTTAAATATTAATTTAAAACATATATCACAGTTCTGATCACTTTTTAAGCGAACTCGGGTTCTTCGTCCATTTCAAAATCCGCTTCATCAAGAGCGGACCTTTCGGCAGGGGACAAGTCCAGCAGGGGAATAATGTCCGCTGAAATTTCTTTGTTCTTTTTTGTATAACAATTTCCAGACAAAGCTACGTATTCGGCAGCTAGTTTTTTGCACTCTTCGTGAGAGGTGACATCTGCGTGCTTTCTAATGTGATCGTGTATGTCAATTCTTTTGATCGTGTACGTCATGGTGCATGGCAAAACTAAAAAAATGCATACTACCAATGTACATGAAAATTGAACGAACCCTATTATTAGGAATTTGAACTAAATATGAGCAAATCTGTTCTGTACATATCCTTGATTAATCAATAGTACTAAAGGTTTACCTAAAGAATGTGCAACACATATGCAAATATGCAGAATATGTTATTTTTACAATTCAACGATTTTTCTTATTTCAAATTCATTACATTTTAGAAAATGTAACAAACAAAAAACCAAAATATATGAAAGTAAACAATACCAAATATGTTTCGAATTGTTTACGTAATTCGATTAATGTTTATAAATTTACATGACAGTCAAATTAATGATATATTGTATGAAACAACGTACCCGTTTTCAATTTTCAACTGCGCTGGAAGAACTTTCACTGACGTTATGCGACCTCTTGTCGTTGTAAACAAATCTAATAACACTGACAATTTTTCGCGTATACAGCGCCATCTGTATATTCTAGAGGCATATCCTAGCCACTGCTACCAACATTAAATAGCTGCTCCGACCTGCTCCGGTCAAAGCTGCAGCCTTTTAAAAATGCTTCTTATCTAGGTAAAAAGAGCATTTTTTGAAGAAAAAAACGAATATTTCCATAATTATTCATGTAAATGGCGCTTAAATTTATTGAAAAAATTAATACAAAACATAATTTCGATAACACAGTGAAGCAAGACCTTGAAAAAAATCATAAGTAAAAAAAACGGAACGTTTTGATACAAACATTCATTTTTCATATATGGCTTTAAATAATAACAGTAAACCTGTTTAATATTGTTTGGAAATTAGTAAATCATTTTTTTTACCCATACCAGATCAGGAATATCGTACCAAATCACAAATTTCATCGGAAATTTATGGCTCAGTCCGCCATATTTCGTCGGCCATTTTGAATTTTTGACTTTCCAATATTTGACATTCAGAATCTTTTTTTATACACTCAAAATACGTTCATCCACAAAGTTTCATGATTTACAAACGGTTTTTTATATTAAATCCCACTTTTTTTTAAATTCCGACCACTGTGCGCTGGCTTCTTAAAAAAACTAACATTCTCTCATAATTTTCCGTTGTTACACTTTTCCTGATTTGAATAGTTAGTGTTTCCTTACTGTTCGAGATGCTTATATCGTTTTTTGCACGATTGTAATGTAATAATAATAATAATAATAATTTATTCATGCTAATAACAATATTGATTTACATACGTCAGGTAGAGATTCTGTGATAGCAAAGCCATACAATGATTAAACATAGAACATATTAAAATAGTGACAACAGTGAAACGTATACATAAATATTAAAATTTTAAACATAACGTCAGGTAAGATAAGAAAAATTAAAATAAGAATAAATATTAAAATTAAAATATAATAATAATAATAAAGTGGCATATTAGAGTATTGTATGAATTGATATAAATTATTGACTAGTAGTTTATAGCTTAATAGTGATAGTTGGAGAAGGATGCTACTCTAGGTCTGTTTTGGATTCTGTCTTCAAAAGGTATTCCTCCCGGGTAAAGAACGCATTTACCGTCAAGTATTTTTAAATTTTGGAACTCATTTGGTGGCAGTTTGTTTATAGTTGTCGGCAGAACGTTATAAAATTTTGGTGCCCAGTATCTTGTCCCATTGAATGATTTAGACAGTCGCATCGGTTCAGTTCTTAAGTTGGATGTTTGTCTTATTCCATAGTTATGAACTGTTTCGCTTGTTATATAGTTGTGTCTGTTTTTAGTGATATGAGTCAGGCAACTGTGTATATAAAGACAAGGAAGAGTCATGACACCTTGCTTTTTTTTTTTTTTCTGTGGGGGCCGTCTTCCTTTCGGATCCGGATGCACTGCAGCCTAGGTGGCTTATTGTACTGCCCCAATATGATTACACTCACGCAACTATTCCGAACTCGATGCCCTGCACTAGCTTGTGCAGGTCCTTCAGAGGTTGCGCGTGGAAATCATTTGGTTCCATGTGTCTGTTCCCAAATATGAGCCGTCTTTTTCTCTCCAGCGCATTGCACCTGCACAGAACGTGCATTGCTGTTTCCGGTGCCGTATTACAGAGGCGACAGTTGGTGTCGCCGTTGTATAGCCCGATTTTCCTTAGATGCTCTTTAACAGTCATGTGGCCTGTGAGCAGTCCTATGGTTGTTTTCAGCTGTGCCCTACTCAATGTTAGTAGTCCTGCAGCTTGGCTTGAGTTAGGCCCTTTTATAAGGGCCTTACTATGGTTAAGGCCTGGTCTGTTTTCCCAGTATTGCTTGTGTTTGTTGCGAGCCCACTTCCTGACTTCAAGGCGACTCGACTTTTTTGTTATGCCCAAGGCAGGTTCGGGTCCCATAAATGAAATGGTGGCTCCCTGCCTTGCTAGCTCGTCAGCTTTTTCATTACCCGCAATACCAGAGTGACCCGGCGTCCAGACAAGCGTAACCTTGTTCTGTCTCGCTAGGTCATTCAGGGTATTGAAGCATTCCAATACCAGTTTGGATGAAGTCTTTTGACTCTGGAGAGCCTGGCTATCGGACATGATATAGATTTGCCTGTTTCGACAGTCTTTCTCTATGTTGGTTCTCGCACATTCTATGATTGCGAATATTTCTGCTTGAAAGACTGATGCCAGGCTACCCAATGGTTGAGCATAGCCTGTCCTCATGTTTTCATTATAGATTCCTGATCCAGTACCTGTGGTTGATTTAGAACCGTCCGTGTACCAGATCACACTTTGTTTGTGTATATCTTCCCTAAAGCCGTTCCATTCGTTGCGGTCTGGAATAGTGACTTTAAAGAGTGAATTTTCAAGATATCTGACTACCATATGATCCGAACTCATTTGCAGGAGAGGTCCCCCTATGTCTGTCAAGAGTCTTCTGTGTGGGGTATCAACTCTTACGTTGACCGATGATAATTGCAGCCTATAGAGTGCCAGTCTTGCCTCCCCCACTATCAGAATATGAAGTGGTGTGAGGTCTAGAACCGTCTCCATGGCTGCAGTGGGCGTAGTTCTCATAGCCCCCGTTATGCTAATACAAGCAAGTCTTTGAACCTTGCTGAGTATTTGTATGGTTGTATGCTGTGTGGCTTTAGGCCACTATACCAAAGCAGCATACATGATTGCGGGTCTGACCACTCTGGTGTACAGCCAATATACCATTCCTGGTCTGAGCCCCCACTGTCGGTCGTACATTCGTCTAATTACCGCAAGGGTAATTTCCGATTTGCGTCTGATTTTTGAGATTTGAGGGGTCCAGGTCAGTTGGGAGTCAAATATTACTCCTAGGTACTTCACCTCACCCGACATTTTCAGGTTGCCACCATTTAGAAAGAGCGGTCCAAGGCCCGCCAGTTTCCTCCTGCGTATAAATGGTACCAGGGTGGTTTTCGAGGGTGAGACTTTAAGTCCTTCTCTAGCACACCATTTGCTCACCACGACACCTAGCTTTTTATACAGAGGTCTGGAGTCATCTCTATATTTTGCACCTGCCAGAATTCTAACGCATTTTCTTTGCAGGCTGAATATTCTGTGCCTACTTGCGAAATGACCCCACACAAGTAGACAGTAAGTCATTATAGACTGGCAGGTCGCAAAGTAACATGTTAGTTGCATTTGTTCCGAGACTGAGTTTCCCAGGTTTCGTTCTGGTCGATTGAGCCATGTGTAAGTCATGATTTCTGAGCGTAAATAGCATATTGATAGTTTTGTTTTGGTTTAGGTGTAACTTATTCGTGTGGAACCACTCAGTTCCTTTAGCTATAGCTGTGTGGTTTTCTCTTAGTGCTTCATTTATGCACGAGTTGGACATTTTAATTGATGTGTCATCAGCATACAGCACAGTAGTAAAGTTTTCCAGGTGAATTACAATATCATTAATATATATGATAAAAGGAAGGGGGCCCAGGATAGAGCCCTGAGGAACACCATACTTAGTGAAAGCTGCCTCTGACACATCATGGTTCAAACGCACAACTTGCTTTCTTGTATCAAGGTATGACGCAATTAGATTTAAACTACTATCTTGAAAACCATACATCGATATTTTAGTTAACAGTATATCATGACTTACACAGTCAAAAGCTTTGCTGAGGTCAACGATAGTAACTATAGAGTGCTTACTTTTCTCAAATGCGTCCAGAAGTTCATCTATTAGTGTTGTTATTGCGTCTGCAGTGGACATATTCTTTCTGAAACCAAACTGCGTTTTGTGCAAGAGATTATTATTTTCAAGATGTATGGCCATTTGGTTAGAAAGGAGTTTTTCAATAACTTTCGAAAATACTGGCAAAATCGATATGGGCCTGTAATTATTGATGTCGTTTTTATCACCTTTTTTGTGGATTGGTACCACTGATGCGATTTTCAAAGATTCAGGGAATATTCCGGATGAAATACAGGCATTTGTGATGTTTGTGAGCGGCTCTAATATTACGTCCTTGCATGATTTAATTGTGTCAACTGTTAAGCCAAGTCCTTAGAGATGCTGTTATACCAATGTATACCAAGTAATTTTTAATATTTTTATAATAATTCGATACATTTGCGAAAATAAATAGAAATACATTAGGCAACTTTGTGGTAGTTATTATGGAAATAATAAAAAATAAAAAAGCAATGTTGGTGTCAGTTTGACAGATTTTATAGATTTGCAAACCTTTCAAGTAAAACAAGAAAGGAAATGAACTATGAGTGATTCTGAAGTAGAAGATTTTGATTTAGAAGAAACATGGAATATAGATTGTCCGTCGATAGTTCCAGAAACTTCAATATTTCGGTATGAAAATACAACGTGTTCAAGACATGACATGAAAAATATAAAGTTAATAATGATATGAGTCTTTTGGCGTATTTTCTCTTATCTCTCGGATTCAGTAGATATTTATACATTTTCTACACTAATTGCTTCTCCGAGAGAATCGGGATACAGGCCTAAAGGCCTTACGTTTTCACAAGACGAGGCATAATCAAATTCTTAAATGAAGCACCAGATGAAGTCTTTCTAGTTCACTTTTAAATAAAACACATTTTTCTAGTTCATATGGTAATATAAAAAAAATCATATGGTAATGTAAAATTACTTCAAAATGTAGGTAGGTAATACTTAATTGTATATTCAACTTAAATATATCGTGAAACTCATGTATTTTATTTACTTACCGTTCGCTGAACGGTAAGTACATACTTACCGTTTTGTTATTCATAGCAACCTGGTAAACACAACCTACCGTCCTGGAAACGCATATGGTAAGTACGTTAAAATGACCGATCATTCAAAAAATATAATAAGTGCATAATTTCACGAATGTATACACATTTTACTTTTTATAAAAACTTGATTGTATTTAATTTGAAAACTTTTGATCATTTCACCTTTTCGAAGGATTCCATTTTCTTCTTTACAACGAATATATTTGCGTACTTTATAAAACTCCCTTTCTCAATCTTTTAATTCAATCTTATGTTCAATTTGCAACGGCAAAGAGGAGTTCCGTACAAGTTAGCAGTGCGCTAATTCTGCACAAACTATTGTACACCCTCTTTTGTGAGATTTCAAGCTGTTCGCGTAATTCTGTTTATATGCATGACTAACATCGAAATTCAAAAACATCTATCCGTGTCACGTCAGTCACACATTCCAACGTTTTACTCGTGCATTCTCTCTAAAGACATATATTATAGAAGTTCCTCATTCGAATTACTCTTAAATATAATTCATTGCAGATATTGTAGTGTTTTCAGTGTTATTTTAGCATGCGAGGATCATTAATGATAATCAGCTTTATTAGCATACAGCTTTAACACAGTTATAAGAATAATAAAATTTTCGTATCAATAAAACGTTTTATTATATTACTATTGTTAATTTACAACTAATAATTTAATATTAAAATAAAGCTGTTTAGAACTTATTTAAATATAATGCGACAATTTATTTCTGAGAATTTTTATGATAATCAGTATATTTTGAACTTCACTTGAAATCAGTGTTGTATACCCGTGGCGCATGAAGTAAAATTTCGAGTTTAGAAAAGCCTAAAAATTTAGATCGGTCGCTCCGCTTCGCGGAGCGACCAAACCAAATTTTCAGGCTTTTCTAAACTCGAAATTTTACTTCATGCTTAATTGAGGAGTAAAAACACTTGATAGTAGTAAATTTTAATTAAATAATTAAGCAGAAAAAAATGCATTTTCACAAACATAAACAATGTACCTCTACATGACTTCAAATTGAATTCAAGTGAAGTTAAACACATGAAAATGCGATGTTACCACGTTCGTTTTACTAATAGCTTAAAACTAACTAAAAGCATGTGGATTTTGTTTAATTATACGAAATGTCAGTATCGTCAGTACGGGTCTAGTAGAAACTAAATAGCAATAATCTATAACCATATTAGTGGCAATTCTATTAATTTAGATGAATATCCATCGGACATTTTTTTCTCATTTATCACTTGGTAAAACATTTTCAAAAATATGTTGGTTTGTAAATTGAATTCACTTGGTTTTGTACATCATTCTTGACAATGGCATTAAGCCGAAACTAGTAGAAAATAAAATACATATAAGTTAAACCATATTAGTGGCAATTCTATTAATTTAGATGAATATCCATCGGACATTTTTTTCTCATTTATCACTTGGTAAAACATTTTCAAAAATATGTTGGTTTGTAAATTGAATTCACTTGGTTTTGTACATCATTCTTGACAATGGCATTAAGCCGAAACTAGTAGAAAATAAAATACATATAAGTTAAACACACCAAGTAAATGAATATTATTTAAAGAAAATGAATAACAAAGGAATAACAAAGATTGAATTTCCCTATTAAATTATAAATAACTACTGCTACGAAAATTTAGAAGTTGCTTCAAACATAAAATCGAGTTGCTTAATACTTATTACCAGTGACTGATTTAGCCCTTAAAAGGCAATTTGAGACCCTCTCTAAATAATTTTGTTATCCCTGCAGTGAGTATAATACACAGAGTTTTAGTAAGAGGACTTAAAATAGCATAAAAATATTTAATGCTGATTGCACATCATTGGGCGCATTCATCTGATAAAACTGTTGGGTTTGATGGCAACAGTTGGGGATTTTTTTGATGAACGCACTATCAACAGCAAACCCGTTCGTCATTTTTGCAAGCGTACAAAATAGAATGGCCAGAGTAGCGTTTACTAGATACCAACGTAAAGCGTAAAAAGATCTAAACATGTTGAGAGTATATTTTTCTGATGAATGCCCCAATTTTTTAAAGAAAATACTGCACTGAGGCGGGGACTTGCGCCCTTCGTTGTGATGAACATTGTATAAACCAATAAATAATCAAAACTACTATCAGCAAATTTGCTCTTTTAGCGCCATCTCGTACCCCAGAAACACACTACCAGCGACAATTACCCCTCTTAATCACCTGATTTGTTCTCGTTAAATATTTCAACAGCGCAATTGTCGTGAATTTTCATGTTTTTTCCTCTCTGAATTAAACTAATCTATTTTTAGAGTTATTTACGTGTATTTACTTTGATAAGTGAAATTAGTTAAAAGTTTTGGGCAGCACTATTACAAAAATTATAACGAAAGTGAGAATTTATGTTGATCAATATTTATCGTGTTAACAGAAAATTAATCCGAAATAAAGATAATATTAGCGTTTACATAACGATCGAGGAGTGTTGACAGTGTAACAATAATCTTACGAGAAGTAAATGCAAGCGGGTGGGATAATTTCGCGAGATAATCTCGGAAAGTTTAGAGATGCGAGGGGCGCGCGCGCGGTTCACGGATGCGGGGCTTAGCGTGTAATGAAGCCTCGCAAAGGGAATAAATCTCGCCCGTTAAAAAGAAATGCAAATATGTGTGTATTACAGTGCAGGCGCATTATCTCGAGCAAATAATCTGATTATCCCCGGGTGTAGATAAATTGCAGGCAAAAACAGCTTCCGACTTATTATCGATTCGATGGATTAATTAGCTCTGAAACGTTGCAGTGTTTGGATTAAAACGTAAGTTTAACATGTTGATGGATTAAAAGTACACAATCAATAAATACTGAATATATAAAGCCATCACGATTAAAAAAAGAGTACGTAAAATATGGCTATATTTAAATTATAAATATTTAATTGATGAGGCGGATACATGATGAATGAATTTCATCTGCCTGATGAAGCCACTGTGTGGTGAAACATGTTGCAGTGTTCAACAATAAAAGTGAAACCCTCCCAACTGTGTTGTTTTATTTCAAAATTTAAATTATAATATAAATTATTAATAGAATTTTGATTAAAACACTTGGTTTGTTTCACTGATTGTTATTTTTACACAATCAATAAATACTGAATATATAAAGCCATCACGATAAAAAAGCGTACGTAAAATATGGCTATATTTAAATTATAATATAAATTATTAATAGAATTTTGATTAAAACACTTGGTTTGTTTCACTGATTTTTATTATTACTAAAAAATAAAAATCAGTGAAACAAACCAAGTATTTTAATAAAAATTCTATTAATAATTAAATATGTTTCACCGCGTGTTAAGTGAGAAATTAATTCATCATATAAATAATTTTTTCTAATAATAAAACATTAAACTTTGCTTGGAAACATATTTTATAATGGCAAGCTAAATTTAAATATTGATACAAACAAAGTGTAATGTGTTTTATTATTAAATTAAAAAGTATACCAGGTATCAAAATTAAATGTGCAATGGTGAAAAAACTTTAAAAAGCGTGATTTGTTAATTAATTTTGAATAAAAATTCTATTAAAAAATTTAATGCTTTATGGTTCTTCAATCAGCCTCAGAAAACTTATAACAATCAACGAGCATTACAAACAACTGTTTAGTCGTACATTTTGAAGACAAATATCATTTTATGTTAAATTTTTCAGCTTCGGCGAATTTTCCTACAAAATTGTCAATTTTGACGATTATTTTTTTGTCAATATTCTTGATGTAATTACAAAAAAAAAAACTTGTGTATAATTTGAACTTCACACTAAATCAGTGTTTTATACGCCTGGTGCATGAATGAATATTTCAAGTTTTGAAAAGCCTGAAAATTCGGATCCAAACTTTTAGGGTTTTGTATATCAAAATATTTACTTCCTGCTTAATTAGGGAGTTGAAAACGCATGTTAGAAATCAAATAAATCACACCGCAATAAAAGATTAGAATGTTCTAAATCAGCGCTTCCCAAACTATTTTATGTGGCGGGCCAGTATTTTTGGTCCCAGTTTGAAACGGACTTAGCACTTAGCCCCCCCCTGGACATCAAGAAATCATACATTTTTAAACATGTAACTTATCTTTAGTCATTTTATTATGTTATTTTCGAATACCAACACATTTTTTTTCTCTATGCTAACTTTTTAAAGTTTTTAGTACCTATTTATGAACTGTTTATACTATCAGGTTATCCAAAAATATATAGTCCTTGACTTACGATTTAAAGTGGGGATTTTATCTTTTAAATATACACATTTCAAAATATAATGCTCCAGACGTTCCAATTAATCTAAATAAATATTTATTGAATAAATTAACATGAGATTGGACACAAGCGGTATATTTTGAACTTCACAATAGTTCAGTGCTTTATTCGCTTGGCGCATGAAGTAAAATTTCGAGTTTAGAAAAGCCTGAAAATTTGGATTTGCCGGGACGCGACTCGCTTCGCTCGCGCGCCCCGGCAAATTCAAATTTTCAGGCTTTTCTAAACTCGAAATTTTACTTCATGCTTAATCAGGGAGTGGAAACACTCTTTAGAAGCTTCTAATTGAAAGCTTTTATAAAAACGAATGTCTTAACATTTACAATAAAAAATATATAAGTAAAAGAAAAACCTCCTATATCACACAAATGTTCATTAATTTTTCTATTTTGGAAAACTATAAAATTTTATTTTAAAAGCTTGGTTCTTAGATTACATAAATCTCGAGCGATATTTGTGGCATTTGCGATACATAAATATGTCATTGTATGTAAATAAATGATTAATTGTTAGTGAAATAAATGATTAATTTCATTGAAATTTAATGAAAAATTAGGAAAATAAATAATTAACATTGACAATTTTGAAAAAAATCTTAACAATTGACAAATCTCTAAACATTGAAAACGAATAACTTGTAATAGTGACGAAAATCACCGATATATACGCAAATTGATAAAAATCATGAAAACTGACGCAAAGCAACTAATATTTAGTGGATTGATAAAAATCAAAACTATCAAGTACTGTGTAAATAACAAAAACTATGAACATTGACTAATATTTTGTACATCAATTTTAGACCATTAAACCGGACGAAAATCAAGATAAAACATGAAAATCATAATTATCGTGAAAATAGTTATAATGTGTGTTACAAATTAATGTCTTTTATAAATGTTGATAATCATTGAATAATAACAAAAACTGACAAAAATCATCAATATTGAAATAAATACAAAAATTCAAAAGTAATTTTTTTCAATATTTAAATTTAATAATTTATTATTATATAATATTTTAATATAGTAACATAGGACATGCCAACAAAAAATTACTACCTTTCAAGTACTGAAGTACATTTAAAAAATATTCGCAGTTTCATTTTGGATTTCTATAGATTTAATGTAAAATTGGTTTGAATTAATATTTCTATCAAATTCATTGAACATTAGGGTACAATTTAATTTAAAATATCACATATTGTTAAAATTTGTTTAAATTAGAAAAGTGTATTATAAAAGAAATTATGTTTCATATTTTTGTACAGAAAGTAAAATCTAAGATCTCAAGATAAGAGTTCAAAGTAAAAAACTTTATAAAATCATAGTTTTTTTTTTAAATTATACAATACCGAATTTGATCTGAATTTCAGATTAATTTTACTAAGAAATAACTATATTTAATAATATTGTACAAAAAACTTAAGCATCTTGTCCGAAATTTTAGTTTTCTTAGTCTTTAAATTGAATTTCTTCAAAATCATTGGATTTTAAGATATCTTATCAAAACTACTTTAAATTATTAAAATTTATTACAAAATAACCATCATTATAATACAATTTTCTGTATTAAATAATTTCACTGAAACAGTTAATATAACTAAAGGGTATTAAATAGAATGTAATTTGAAAAATCGTAAAAAAATCAAAATCTAAAACTTTAGACTGGACATATCTAGAAATACATATTACTGTAGAGTTTTTAAATTTTCGACTATGTAGAATGTACTAAAACTAGTTGATATTATTTTAAAACTTATACTAAAACAATTAATATACAATTTCATATACAATCATCAGGTAAAGTAGTAAACATTGAAAATAAAGCAAGTTTATTTCCCCATTTTTCAGAACGTAGTGGTTTTATTAAAGTATTCAATGTGTATTTATAAAAAGTGTTGTCAATCCTAGATTAAGCATGAAGTAAAATTTGAAGTTTGTAAAGCCTGAAAATGTTCAGGCTTTGCTAAACTCGAAATTTTACTTCATGCGCCAGGCGTCTAAAACACTAAAAATTTGTGAAGTTTAAAATATGTCTGATCTCATGTTAATTAATTTAATAAATATTTATTTAAATTAATTGGAACGTCTGGAGCAATATATTTTGGAATATGTAAAGAATATTTAGGAGATAAAATCCCCGTATGTACTTTAAATCGTAAGTCCAAGACTTCATATTTTTTTGGATAACCTCATAGTATGAACAGTTGATAAGTAGGTACTGAAAACTTAAAAAAAAAACTTGTTGGTATTCCAAAATAACATTAAAAAAGTATTCAATATGTATTTATAATACGTGTTTTTAGTCCTAGATTAAGCTTTAAGTAAAATTTCAAGTTTAGAAAAGCCTAAAAATTTGGATTTGCAAGGGCGCGCGAGCGAAGCGATCAACTCGGGGGACTTCAAAATGGATATATCCACAAACATTTTGGTTTGAACATTTTCGCAAAAACAATAATTTCCCTTTGTTTTGCATATGGGAGAAAGTAAAAAAACTCTTTCAAATGGTGACATAGCCAACTATGGTTTCCATTTCAAAAAATGCAAGTTTGTTATATCTCAAAAACTAATGTCGATAGAAAAATTCTGATAAAATGTTATTATTTAGTATAAAATTATCTACAACTTTACAGTTCGTCATTTTTTACGGTTTTTTTCTATCTTTTTTAATAACCGAGAAAAATTAATCTGAAAAAATCGGTACTATTGACATTTTTCAAAATATCTAGTTTCACTTGGCTTTTTCGAAAATTTTACAAATATCTTTTTATTCAGCTCGTAAAACTGCACTACTTTGCCCATTTAACCGTTTCTCTATTTCTTATAGTTTCCGATTTATTTTTTATTCAATTAATAGCGTTGATTAATAACGATGATTCTGTTTTGATACACTCCGTGTATCAACTTTTAGTATTTCTTTTTCGAAACATTTTATTAATACTCATTCTCTTTTCTGCCATTGTATTCCAGACAACTTTTTCTTTATTTTCATGTATCTTCAGGCGCTTCGCATTTTTTTCAATTCTCATTTTGAGGGTGCATTCAACCCACACAAGTGAGAAAATCAAAGGTCATCGAGAAAGAGAATCTCGAGCTAATGAGATCGGAGTCGCTGACCGATAAATAGGGCCTACCTGCACCCAAAATTGCGAAAAAGGCGAGATCGCGTCGGGTTTGGAAATTATTATATGGGTACAGCGGGATGTCCTAATGGTTCTTGAAAAGGATGGGATTTCGTGCCGGATTCTTTAATGGGTAACAATTATTTTTTTTAAGATAAATGTCGAATGGACGGCCGGATTCCCATTAAAATAAAAGGGAATAAAGACGTTAGTATCAATTTGGATTTATTATATTAGCATGTTGGGAATATGAGATGAATACATATCGTATATTAAACGTGTTTGTTTATTAATTGAAACATCCCCAGAATATGAAATACGAATATACAGAGATTTTTGCAAAAGTGATCTTTTATCAAGACACACAAGTCGATCGTAACAATGACAACATTACAGGAATTGGTTTATGAATTAATTCCTCGTCTAACCTATTGTCAGAATTTGGCCTAGTGCAATTTTTTCCAGTTTCAAAATTTGAATAATTGGCTCGGTTTGTCAAATAAGAAAGATTTTACAGGTTTTACAATAGTATTAAAAAATTGGAAACGGGTATTTACCTTCGCTGGGCCTCGTTTACCATAGAATACAGAAGGTTTTTCTATTGCATTTCACTATTGATCAAATGAGATTTACTATATCCCAAATATCTTTCACCTTGTTAAATATATGCTAAAAGATTTCTCTATTTACGAAATGTGTTATACGAAATACTTTTCCCTTTATAATTTTTGCTGAACCTTTTTGCATTAATAATAACTTTCTTCTGGTAATATTTTATTTTTATTTATACAAACCGGGAGTTCTTCTTTTAAGTATACATACCCTAATTATGTGCTGTAAATGTTCGAACATTCCTTGTTTTTTTTAAAGGGGTTCAATTTATAGCTTAAACGAATGTTTTCCACTTCCAGGCTAAACATGAAGTAAAATTTCGAGTTTAGAAAAGCCTGAAAATTTGGTTTGGTCGCTCCGCGAAGTGTTACATACAATGAATTTTTCTTTTAATTATACATATGCATACGCTTATTTTTAAATAGTTCAATTTGAAGCTTTAAACGAGTGTTTTCCACTCCCAGGTTAAGCATGAAGTAAGATTTCGAGTTTAGAAAAGCTTCGAAATTGGGTTTGGTTGCGTAGCGCGAAACACTCGTTTAAGCTTGTTTTTTGAGTGTTTTCCACTCCCAGGTTAAGCATGAAGTAAAATTTCGAGTTTAGAAAGCTTGAAAATTTGGTTTGATCGCGTAGCGAAGCGAAGCGACCAAAACAAATTTTCAGGCTTTTCTAAACTCGAAATTTTACTTTATGCGCCACGCGTATAAGATACTGATTTCAAGTGAAGTTCGCCTGTTCACAATATTTCGTTGTTTTCAGTGTCTAATACACGAGGCGCATGAAGTAAAATTTTGAGTTTAGAAAAGCATGAAAATTTGTTTTGGTCGCTCCGCTTCGCTACGCGATCAAACCAAATTTTCAAGCTTTATAAACTCGATATTTTACTTCATGCTTAACCTGGGAGTGGAAAACACTCAAAAAACAAGCTTAAACGAGTGTTTCGCGCTACGCAACCAAACCAAATTTCGAAGCTTTTCTAAACTCGAAATCTTACTTCATGCTTAACCTGGGAGTGGAAAACACTCGTTTAAAGCTTCAAATTGAACTATTTAAAAATAAGCGTATGCATATGTATACTTAAAAGAAAAATTCATTGTATGTAACACTACTTACGTCAGTATCCATTATCCGGATAACGAGTTCTATTAGTTCATAGCAGACATATTTGGGCAATCTGCAGCCATTTTACTGACAAGTGAATTGTAATTGACAAACTGTGATAAGTTTTTGAAAAATTGGGAAATATATTTGAGATAAAGAGATACATATTCGATATAAAGTGAAATGCAATTGAAAAGCTCTGTAACTAAAGAGGGTTATCCCTCTTTACTTACAGACTTTTTAAAACATTCATTATCAACAATAAAAATCGTCGATAACAGACTAAATATTTTATTCCGTGTTATTCTAATTAAAGATGTCATTGTGTGCTTCTGAATTTCACAATAGATTCGTGTTTTATACGCGTGGAGCATAAAGCAAAATTTCGAGTTTAGAAAAGCCTGAAAATTTGAATCTGCCGATGCGCGCGAGCGAAGCGAGTCGCGCCTCGGAAAATCCAAAGAATGACTTAAATTGTGAAAAAAACAGATAATCAATATTTCGGTTAAAAAAAATTTAGCGGCATTTTTAGTCAAATTAAAATATAATTGTGAGTAGTAGCAGAATTGACCTTAGGAAGCTCAAAGTTGACAAAACTATTTAAATTAGAAAAAAACCTGTGGATTGTGTATTGTATTATAAATCCAATGAGCCAAACAAGCATCATTTGCGGGATCTTCTTTCCAGCTACGATCTAAAGCTGATGGTAGATTTTCCCACTAGGCTACAAAATTGCATTGATAACGTCTGCTCTAACTGTAAATGCAATGTCCACCCATATGAAAGTGGTATATCTGATCATGAGGAAATTAAATTTACTATCGTACAGGAGAGCAAAAAACCCGACAATTTTATACGACAGATACCAAGTCTGGTAAGCTTAATTTGTTCAAGAGTCTAAAAAATGAACCATGGCGTATCCTAGACCCTCATCATTATCCGGAATTAGGTTTCTATCAATTCTTAGAAATATTTACAAACAAATTTAATATTACGTTTCCCGAAAAATCAGTTTTTCGCCCAAACAACACGAAGCCGAAAATTATTTGGTTTTCGGAAGAATAAAAAAAATATGAGGAATACTCTAAAACTGATGACAGATGCATATAAGCACCTGCAGTGTCCAGAATTGTTAAAACCCAGAAACCTGTACAGAAAATCTTATAAACTCGCTCTTCAAAACGAACGAATCAAAGCTAATAGGGATTATATCGAGAAAGCTGATAATAAAATTGTAGCTATGTGGGACACAATTAGAGTAAGAACGCAGCCTTATCTACCTAAGAGGGATAGCATACTCACTGCAAATGATTTCAATGCATTCTTCGCAAAAGTGGCAAATGATCGAATTGGTAAAATGTCTGAACCTAACAATGATCCAATCCTTTTAATGTGTAAGTGTAGTGCTAATCTAAATAGTTACTTTACTTTAAAATATATTTGTGAAATAATGCTACTCGGGTTATCCAAGGATTGAGACCTAGCAGAAGTAGGGATATATACGGTCTAAGTCGACGTCGTTAAATCCGCAATGCATAACATTCTACAGCCATTAACAAAACGTATTAATTTATGCATTAGGACAAGACACTTTTCCAGTGTTTTAAAGTCAGCCTTGGTTATCCCTGTTTATAAAAAGAGAGACATAAATAATCCCAACAACTATCGCCCGATCTCACTGTTACCCTTATTTTCTAAAGTTGTAGAATATGTTCTATTAAACCAACTTTCGGAACACTTTGAATTCCGCAATTTATTCACCAATTGTCAGTATGGGTTTCGTAAGGGCCGATATACTTCTGACGCAATAATAAGTTTTACAGATAACACGCTAAACTGCTTCTAACGAGGACAAGAATCGCATTCTACCTTTTTAGACCTGTCAATAGCATTTGACTGTGTATCCCATGAAATATTGCTTCGAAAATTATACTATTATAATATACATCCCAATAGCCTCAGTCTCATTGAATCTTAATTGTCGGGAAGAACCCATTGCAGATTATATAACAATATGTTACCAGATTCAACCGAAATAGTACATGGTGTGCCTCAGGGGTCAATCTGTGGACCGTTGTTGTTTATTCATTAATGACCTCCCCAGCTATTTTCTGCTCTCGGACGTTGTACTGTTTGCCGACGATACCACTATATCCAACACATCCGAATCATGCTCAGAACAAGAAATAAAAGATCTATATTCTGATTGGTTCTACAGCAATAAGTTGAAACTAAATAAAGACAAAACAAAATGCTTAACCTTCTTACTAAGCACGTCTAACCCAACCTCAAGTAGTGATGGATCGGTTAAATTTCTTGGCGTATATCTTGACTCTAAACTGAGCTGGACTGACCATGGTGACGAATTAGCTAAAATATTATCTAACGTATATTCTAACGTATCTAACGTATATTCTTACTGCGAAATATTTACTCGCAGGTACCTAATTATTTGCTGCGCTCATTTTATTACTCCTATATACGTAAATTTAGTATGGACTAATTGCCTGGGGACACTCAACAATTAGGCACAGAATATTCGGTCTACAGCGAAGGGCAATTAGGATCATGGTAGGATACCCTTATAGAGCCGACTGCAAAGAAGTATTTAAGAAATTGGAAATACTAACAGTACCCTGTCTGTACATATACGACTGCCTAATATACATTAAAAGCACCTAAACACCTATACGACACATGAATCGATGCCTAATTATTCCACTAGACACAGAACTAACATATACCCTGCTTCACACCGACTGCACAAATCTAAAACGGTGTACAAGATATTACGCCACGAAATTTTATAACTATCTCCCCAACACATCAAGGACTTAAAGATGGAATCCTTTCTTAGGAAACTGAAGATTTTCTTTAGCAAGCATTTTACAGCTGGGTGAAATATTTAGATACCACGATCACGTAATTGGCTAAAATTTTAGGTTATGCGTGTATACACTAACCTGGTTTTTATCATTTTAATCTGTAGCAATTTTACAAGTTTTCTTCATTGTTAGTCACCTGTATCTACTCGATTTGAGTTATCTGCTTTGTGTTTTATCTTTTAATTAATTTATTTCTACCGTGTTAATTGCCATAATTTATTGAAATTTTATCTTGCATGTTAGTTACTTGTATACTTATTTACGGCTTTTATTTATGTCTTTTTCCCTCTCTCTTTTATTTAATTGATTTTAAGCATTTCCAAAGATGTGTCCTAATTTATTACAATTTTATTTTTCATTCTAGTCACCTGTAGATTAATTTATCTGTAAATTTTAATATTTAACTGTAACCCATCCGATAGTGGGCATGTAATAGCTCGTTGTTTTTGTGTTTCCTCTGTTTATTTATTTAATCCTAATTTATTATTCTTATCTTGGACATTGGCCAGCACTAATTTAAAATTAAATTTTATAACTATGTATTTCCAGAAATAAAGCGCTCAAATTATTATTTTTTTAATTTATTGTTTTATTACAATTTATTAAGTAAAATGTATTACCTGATACACATTTTTTTCATTTCTTTAAACACTGTAGTTAGAATTAGAATTACTTTACTTATTAAGAATTATTGTACTTGACAAGTGTAAAGCTTTTATTTGCTCTTAACACTCAATAAAGATTATTTAGATTATTTAGAAATCTCATAAAACAACTAAGAGATGTTCGCATAATTAATTGAAATTGTTAATAATTGTAAAAAAATACATATTTATAATTACTTTTGGGTGTAAATTGGGTTTAATAAAAAGATGATAAATTTGACAACAGCAAAAAAGGGATGACATTTTCCTAAACAAGGAATTTGAAAACTTGCGCTCTATGCTTGGGCTTGGGACGCGGATTGGACACCCCTGGTCTAGACTACGTGTTTAGCGCTTGATATAGATTATGTTAAGGAATATAACGAACGTTTGTAAAAAAATAGTGTATCACTTACTTTGTTTCAATACACTATTTTTTTACAAAAGTTCGTTATATTTCTTAACATAATCTATAATAATAATAATAATAAACGACGCATTCATTAATCTTTTAATTAAAGAATATTTTGTTTACCTTAAACATCTCTTCGTATATTAATATAATATTAAAAGGTCGTGTTTCTATATAATTGGACGTTTTTTTTATTCTGTATAAACATATTGTAATTAAGGTAATGTTTTCATAATAATTACATACTCTCGTCCCTGTCGTTATAAGCACAACAAAAATATTTTCTCCATTGGCAACGTGCTGCGTAATGAGAGAAGCGCTAATTGGGAATTGTTATTGTAACAAATACTGGAGTTTATGTTGGAGAGTAATAATGGATACGCGTATGAAGGGCCGGAGGCTCTAGAATAAATAGGAATTTTGACCGCCATTGTTGAATTTACCGACCGTTCCAGTTCTTTTTTTTTGCGCGTATATATGCGTCCGTTGTTTTTGATGCTCCGAGGGCGCGAGCCCATTGACGACGAGCTTTTAACATGGATATAATTTAATCCACATCATCAACAAGTATGGATAATGATAATAAAATTTCCATTCATTACACATTTATTAAATTAATTGAATAAGAAACTACCATTAATATGGATCAGAAGCAGTGGCGGCTCATCCATAACCATAAAGGCTTTAGAGAAGTCGGTGTAGATAGAATATACAACCGAAACTTCTTCCAAAGCGTCCGATATAAAGTTTGAATAAATAAAGACATTCGATTCCATCATTGGTTTAAAAAAGAAAACACTTGGTTAAAATTCACTAATATATTTCAAACAGTTTCGGAATACATGACTGAATGGCTTTAGAAGGATAATTTTGTACATCATTTTTCACATAAAAACAGAAACGACATCCCAAAGTTTCCAGACCTTATGAATTTTACCATTTTGAAAAGATTTGTTGAATAGCAAGGATAATGGAAGGCATATTACATTGACACATGCTTTAATTATTGACGGAGTAATTCCATCAGGGCCAGGAAAACTGTCTTAAAATTAGAACTTGATTCTACGATAGACAGATGATGTGATTATCGTGTGATAGACACACGATAAGTATCTCTGTTGCTTGGAAAAACAAATTACATATCTTAGACTATGCCATACGAAACGGCGAATCTTGGAAACGTCAAATTCTTTTAATTATATGTCATTGGGTAGTGTCACAGTGCTGAATTTAATTACGACGTATGTTTCTGAAGTCAATACCGACAGTTTATAGACACTCGTTAGATTTATGTCTATGTTTTATTAATAAACCATAAAATAAAAGGTGATGGCATATGTATAACTCAATTTTATCTACATCATAATTCTAGTGAAAATCCGAAAGAAAGACATCGCCTGAAGTGATTAAAACCCGCTCGAGTGACTCCTTTAACGCTACAAACAGGAGCACAAGAAGAGACGCATTCCGTCATTGAAAAAAGGGATGATGCAGCAGCTAGACGTGCATAACAACTTAATCGATCTTTCACGCCCTTGGGAAATCTCCCTCATTGTCAAAGGATGAATATTCATATTCATATCCCAGATCCATCAAATCAGTGCTGTTTTTATTTTTATTGAACCGTCCGCACCGTTGGAATGATTTTAAAGCGATTTGTTTTACGTCGGTGGTCTGATTTTGTCTAATTGGAAGTTGTGGGGGGTATTAAGGAGGATTTGTGATTTTTTTGGGGCTAGGTCGGCAAATTGCGTTTACATTTTTTATTGATGGATGAATGGTGTTTTGAGAGTAGAGTTTCTGTTGATTTTGTTTGATTTGAATTGCGGCTCGTTAGTGTGGACTGGATGCGGGCACCGGCTGGTATTTCCGGAATTTTCGCTACCTCGAAATTGTTCGGCCGCACGCGTGTGCAGAATTGAAAAAAATATGTGCATTCTTCAGTGCGGGATGTTATGCGTTTTGTATAATAAATTATTTATATTTGAATAAACACTTTGGTTGGCTAAATAACAATTTCCTTACCTCCGAGGTGGTAAGGGAATTGTTATTTAGCCATTTTAATAAAAAATTGTCATATTAACCCTTTTAGCCCTGGAATTTTTCTGGAGCCTAAAATGTTTTGTTCACTACATATTATTTATTATTTTGTTTTTTATATTTAAAAGAAAAACTCTCTGCATATCTAAGATAATATACAGAAAGTTTTTCTTTTAAGTATACTTATCTCAATATACTGTTTACGCTGTAAATCTTCAGGTGTTCGTTGTTTTTTCAAATATTTTAAATTAAACTTTCAAACAAGTGTTTCCACTCCCAGATTGAGCATGAAGTAAAATTTCGAGTTTAGAAAAGCCTAAAAATTTGGTTTGGTCGCGTAGCGCGAAGCGCGGAGCGACCAAACCAAATTTTTAGGCTTTTCTAAACTCGAAATTTTACTTCATGCGCCACGCGTACTAAAAACTGATGTGATGTGATGTTCAAAACGTTTATAGTATACTGCTATAGTATTTGCTTTAGTATTTTGAACTTCATCTAAAATCAGTGTTTCATACGCGTGGCGCATGAAGTAAAATTTCGAGTTTAGAAAAGCCTAAAAATTTGGTTTGGTCGCGTAGCGCTACGCGCTACGCGCTACGCGACCAAACCAAATTTTCAGGCTTTTCTAAACTCGAAATTTTACTTCATGCTTAATCTGGGAGTGGAAAACACTCGTTTATGACTTCAAATTTAACTAAAAAACAACCGATTATCGGAAAAGTTACAGCCCATGCATACATGTATGCATATTTGAAAGAATAATTCCCAGTATATTTGCCAAATTTTAGTGGTGGCAAATGCCACCATCAGAGCCGAACGGGTTAATGTTGAAAAATACCGAATTGTAACCATCTCAAATCATGTACAGGACAGTAAAACTTTAATACATATAATCTTTAAAGATTGATTTTGAATTAATTAATTAAACTAAAGATATGATAAATACATTTAGAATGCATTTAGAATTCCAAATGAAATGTTAATTTAATTCTGTTTCAAAATATTGTTTTTGAATTCCTCAAACAGCTTTTAAAACTATTTACACTTATTTTAAACTCCTTAAAAAAGCAACGAATATCTAAACATTTACAGCATATACGCTGTAATTGTGATGTGTATACTTGAACGAAAAACTCCTTGTATTTTGTATCTAAAGAAATTTTAAAGACCAATTTCACCCTATTTCCATATGTAAAATACTGTGCGATCATTTAAAACATGATTTAGAGTAGGCTTTGAATTTTAAATTAGATTGGCACCACTGACTGTTAACACATAGTTTACCATAACCTCAAATTTATTCCATCATTCAATTAGCATTCTGGGCAACCGCACAAAAAAAATCCGCCTACTCTAAATCATGATTTAAACGATCGCACGGTACAATAAAAACCTATGTATATAATAGTGTTTTGCATATTTTGCATTTAACTAATGTTACAAACTGGGATATGGTAAATATTTTACAACAATGACAAATTTATACTTAAATTATATGAATGTTATTGTTATATAAAATAAAAATCTAAAATTTAGATTTATATTTTATATAACAATAACATTCATATAATTTAAGTATAAAATCCAATTCATACCTAATAAACATAACTACAAGTGAAATCATTCAAACATCATTCAAAGAATTTTACTTTCAATCTCACGCAGATAAAATATTCGAAGGGAATCTCCTCTCGTCGACTTAACCCAGATCCGTCGTCGGCGGGCACCTTTCACCGTTTAATTTTCATTAAAATTTGGAATTAATGCGATCGTTTAGCCTGCAAATCCAAGAGATACAATTAGAATTTGCACTTTGCGCAACACAGAAAGAGAATTCCCATCTAATTGCTGCAGAAAAAGAACGGGCGTGTCTCTTCCAACAGAAAACATTTAAATGTTATAAATAATTCCGGTTGCTTAATGTTTAAAATAATTGTGGGAACTTTTGAAATTTGTTGTTAAGAATCCAGTTTTTTGTGATTTTGATTATTAAAAATTCATGTTTCACATATCAAAAAGCAGCGAAAGTACAGAATTTTATTGTGTGGAATTTTGGTTAATTGATTTCGTTTGTTTCTGTTGATATTATGATAATTCATTTTTTAGCAGAGAAAGTGACTTAATATAATGAAATTATCTAATATTGTGTAATAATTTGAAACAAATTAGATTTATAATTAAGTATTTCGTAATCACTGAATTTGGGTGAGTTACATGAAGATGATAATAGATTAAAATAAAACACTTCAACCTTTTTTAACAAATTTATTCTTTACCAGATGTACATTTCCGACATATTTCGGACACAAAGTGACATTAAATCAGTATCAAATCATTGACACTTACATTTACAGTTACACTTACACTTATTTTAACTTAGAGCCATTCCATAAATAAGTGCACACTTTTTGGGGGTACATCAGGGGTTTGAGCGAATTTCACATATATTATAAAGGCTATCACGACATGGTTTTTGGTTGTTACTAGAGGTTAAACAAATTATTGTTTGAAAAAATATAACAATGTAAACTTTTAGTACACTTTTATTTTGAACTCAAAAATATCGTAAACCGTTACTGATACAAAAAAGTTATACTTGACTTTTTTATGCTTAAATGTTCAAAGTTTAAAATATTTTTTTTCCAAAACGATAAAACTTTATTTAGATATTTTTTTTTTAATAAATAAAACAAATCTCACAAAATAATGAAATACTCATGTTTTAATTTTCTTGAAAAAAATATTTCTTGTACCCCAATCCTTCCTAAAATATTTCCGTTTTCAAAAAGATGGGCACTTTAAAACTTTTTGAGATATGATTTTTTTACCCGAGCAAATCTCACAAAATAATCAAATACTCATGTTTTAATTTTTTTGAAAGAAATATATGTTATAACCCAATCCTTCCTAAGAATATTTCCGTTTTCAAAAAGATGGGCACTTTAAAACTTTTTGAGATATGATTTTTTTACCCGAGCAAATCTCACAGATTAATCAAATACTCATGTTTTAATTTTTTTGAAAGAAATATATGTTATACCCCAATCCTTCCTAAAAATATTTCCGTTTTCAAAAAGATGGGCACTTTAAAACTTTTGAGATATGATTTTTTTACGCGAGCGCTGCATTGACGCAAGGCGCTCCCGCGATCCGGGCCATTACACCATTGGCGGGAGCGCCTCATGTCAATGTAGCGCTCGGGTAAAAAAATCATATCTCAAAAAGTTTTAAAGTGCCCATACTTTTAAAAACGAAAAAATTCTTAGGAAGGATCAGAGTGTAATATATATTTTTTTAAGAAAATTAAAACATGAGTATTTGATTACTGTTTGAGATATGTTTTATTTATTAAAAATAATCTATATAAATAAAGTTTTTTTGTTTTGGAAAAAATGTATTTTAAACTTTGAACATTTAAGCACAAAAAAGTACAGAATAACTTTTTTTGTATAGGTAACGGTTTACAATATTTTTGAGTTCAAAATAAAAGTGTACTAATAGTTTATATTGTTATAACTTTTGACACAATAATTTGTTTAACCTCTAGCAACAACCAAACACCATGTCTTGATAGCCTTTATAATATATGTGAAATTCGCTAAAATCCCTGTTGTACCCCCAAAAAGTGTGTACTTATTTATGGAATGGCCGAGCTGTTTATTATCAAGTTCAGTATTCTATATCTATTATCAAGTATATCCATGACTTGTGTAAACTATGTATTATTGGGAATTGCACGAATAAATATTTATTATATTACTATCATAATTATTGATAATAGTCACTTTGTGTCCGAAATGTACATCTGGTAAAAAATAAATTTGTGAAGAAAGGTTAATAGTGTTTTATTTCAAGTTATTTCGTAATCATTTGAATCAGAGAAGTAACACGTTTGTGTTTGTTGTATTTTGTTCTTTTTTCCTCTTTCTCTTTTTTTTTTTTAATCAAATTATGTTTTAATTACTAATAACATTTATTAATTACTCTGTTGATTTTTTTCTGGCGTAAATTTGATTTGAAACGAACTGGATTAAATAAAGTGAGTTAATTCTGAAAAAAAAAAACAATACTCATCTTAGAAGTAGTTTCTCTGTTTTAGCAGAAGCCAATGTAAATTTGTGGCCCAATTAAGAAAATTGAAAATTGCAGATGCGGCGACGGAGTACACTTCCATTGATTGCGGAGAGGATCCTCGCAGTTGAGAAATCCGAGGAACCGTAGAAGTTGTAAGCGAGGGGCACTTATCCCCACGATCTGTCGTCGTCTGGAACTGTAAATGCGGATCGAGACGGACTCCCTAGTTTTTATTTTTATTGTTAAAACAGTCGGAGCAGACTCGACCACTTTTCTTTTTATTGTTTAAGCGTTGATGGAAAAGTATTTGAACAATAATAAATTAAATATTTATTGATTTATTTATTTTCGGTAAAATTATTTTTCAGCAACAACATAAAAAAAACGTTCTCTGAGAAAACAATTATTAATTAAAATTATTCTAAACTAAACTTAACACGCCCTTGAAATAAAATATTAATAAGTCAATTGAGTTACAAAACAAAATTAACTAATTTTAAAGAAAACAATAATGCTCCTCCACACGTTATCAACATGTTTTTATGATTTAATAAAATTTAAAATTATAGTACTATTATAAAAAATGTTGAACATCTTTAAGTTTCTGTAATTTTATTGTCCTCCTTTGGATTTTGTTTTTTCCATCATTGAAACAATTAATATTTCTTTTTTGTTAAAATCTTTTTTGCAAAACTGTAAACACACTATACACGTACAAAATTAATTAGGACTTATTGTTTGCAGTTTATACGAACATTATCGTAATTTTATATACCGGGTGTTTGATAAAAAACCTCCAACGCTATAACTCTGTTATTTATTGGTCGATTTGAATGATCTAAAAAACAAAGTCAATAGGCGTTTCAGTACTATAAATTGAGAGTAATTATATATATTTTCAAAATTACCTTCATTGCCAAAAAATAGTCAACTGTAAATTTTTAAATTACTCGATATACTTTTCTTATTTTATTATATTAGACATTTTTTTTCGAATACAATAATGCCAGATATGTTATTACAATTTCAATATTAATGCTAGAAAAAAATTATAAAGTTCGTCCAAGAATGCAAGCAATATCTAGTTGTTTTCATTGCCATTCCGACGTCTCTAAACTCCCTAAACACAACGTTAAAGCATGCGTTAAATATATGACGTTTTGTTGGTAATACCCCACAGCGTTGCCGCTTCACCACTCGTAATAAATCCAAGCGAAAACTCCGAGTCCGAGGAAAAGTGAATTTGTTAGAACATTTCAATGCATGTTCAAATTCATATTGATAAATGGCAGTTTTATGTCATTTGGTGTGGATCTGGGCCCTCTCCTTGTTGTGTCACTACAGCTTAACCATAATTCACCACTTTTTAACTATTTATAACTCAACGTAAGGCATCTAGCACCTAACGTTTTCGGACGGGTTTTTAGGTTATGTTGAATGTTTACATGTACTCTTGGCAACAATGCAGGGACTCTAAACCTTTAACATATTGCCTGGATTCTTGGATATACTATAATAAGTCTTGTTCACATAATTTTTTGGCAATAAATGTAGTGTGCCTTGAAAAAAAAAACTTTTTAAATTATTTATTGCTTTATATTTAATCCGTTTGTTCCGGTAACTAATTTATTATACATTCACTGTTTGTTATTATTTGAAATGCAACTTCAATATTTATTAAATAATTTTTTTCTTAGAAATGGAATATTAACCCATTAACGGCCGAGCAAATTATAGAGTTAACTCTAAAAGTTGATTTTAGGTAAAGTTCTGCATTTCTTTTTATGATTTTAATGAACGACATACTTCGTCGATTTTATAAAAGAGTTCAATTTCAAGTTTAAACGAGTGTTTCCACTCCCAGATTAAGCATGAAGTAAAATTTCGAGTTTAGAAAAGCCTGAAAATTTGGTTTGGTCGCGTAGCGCGTAGCGCGTAGCGCTACGCGACCAAACCAAATTTTCAGGCTTTTCTAAACTCGAAATTTTACTTCATGCGCCACGCATATAAGGCACTGAAATATTGTGAAGTTAGAAATACACTTTAAAAATGAGTAATAATCGAAATATTTAAATACCAAAATAAATAAATGTTTCTTCACACATTCTCAAGTCGGGTCAAATAATGCAATTAATTTAGTTAGTTATTAGAAATTATATAATAATGTTGTGTTATTGCATCAATTGCACTTAATGGGTTAAATTAATACTAGCACTACTTATTTATTCTATTCTACATTAATTCGCCGCAACCCAAATCTGAACACCAAAATTTAATGTTGTAATTTACACTTTGCATCATAGCCGTTCGTTGCAAATAAATTTGACAGCTCTCAAAAACTATTGTCAAATATGTTTATTTTCCCTTCTCTTTACAATACCACTGGTGAAAGCCAGAATTACAGAAATGAATTTCAGTAACAAATACCATGACAACCAAAGTGCGTTCACATTTGGGTTGCGCCGATTGTACTTATTTGTTGGGTCGTTATTATTCATGTTTGACATAACCTCACAATAAATGACATTTGTCACTTCTTTTACAAGGCACACTAATTATAATTTATAAAAGTAATTTTAAACAGAAGATTTATTTTAATTTTTTGAACAAAAAACAAAAAATTAGGCATTATTGGATTCAGAAGAATAATGTCTGATGTAATAAAATTAAAAAAATAAAAGCAGTCATTTAAATATACCAAGTTGGCTATTATTTGGCAATGAAGTTATTATTGAAAAAATCAACACTAAAATTTGTCATTTTGCAATCCTTGAGCACTTGAGAAATTATGTTTTAAATCGCTCAATTTTATGTTTTCTAAAATTAAAAGTAAGTTTATTAATTCCTCGACAATTTCTGTGGTTTTCGTCAAAATTCTTAGTTCCTTTGAATATTTTTCAAACCACTAAAATAAAACACAAGTGTCTTGTATATTTTGCATTATTTTAGTGTTAAAGCTCCTGAAAATTAATTGATTTTAAATGAATTTTTATTTTTCCAGCATTAAACAAAGTGTATACATTTATTATTAATATTTGCCAATGTTGTCAGTTATTCGATATTATTTAATATATTTATAAAAAAATAAATAAATAAAAATTAATATGATAATTTCATTAAATATTTGACAATCTGGTATTTTCTTTGAATTATTAAAAACATTTAATTTGATGCATTTATCATAAATATTTTATAAACGTTTGCAAAGACTTTTTAATGCCTCAATTTTAAGCTTTAATAAATTAAAATATTTCTTGACATTTCATCACTTTCTGACATTGTTTCAACATTTTTTCAAATTTGAACATTTCATCGTTTTTCGAGAATTTTCAATTTTTTTAGCATTCTGGCAAATCTCAACATTTTTGCCTTGACATTTCATTAAATACAAAATTGATTTATTGCTTCTTTTTTATCCAGAAATAAGGAAATGTTAAGAATAGTCTAAAACTTTACCCATTGCAGCTTTTTTTCATCGAAACATCGGTTTAAAAAATTTGGCACTTTTTTCATGTTTCAAACTATCTATAGTAGTTACGTTTCACTTTTTTGAAAACTCTACAACTTATATCGTTTCCGAATTTCCCATATAAAACATCTAAAAAAAACTCCCCCTGTATATTAAAAAAAGTTGAGTCAACTGATTTAAAATATTTTAAAAGTACTCCATATTCTATAATATAGTAAATAATTTACACCATGGGCGCCCGCAGAATCTTATACAGGGAGGAGGGGTCAAAATATAACAATGATAGAGTTTATTGTCTTTATCTAGAATTTTATGCTTCATCAGTGAAATCATAAAAAACTGATGAAATATCAAGGCAAAAATGTTGAAATTTGCCAGAATTTTGAAAAAAATAGAGAATTTTCGAAAAACGATGAAATGTTTAAATTTGAGAAAATGTTAAAACAATGCCAAAAGTGATGAACTATCAAGAAATATTGAAATTTGACAACATTTTAAAGTGTGTCGAAAATTGATAATCTGTAATCATTTTTTTTTAAATATTTTAAACTTAACAATTATTCTGTGTTTTATGCGCGCGGCGCATGAAGTAAAATTTCGAGTTGAGAAAAGCCAGAATTCTTCGGGCTTTTCTCAACTCGAAATTTTACTTCATGCTTAGCCTGGGAGTGAAAAGCATGTGTTAAAAAATAATCACTGGCTATTTACAATCATTTCATTAATTTAAAAAATCTTGAGGGCTTTTAAGTTTTTGTTCAATTTGTCAAATTTCCAAGATTTTAATTAATTTTCAAAATTTTGACGACTCGTGAATTTTTCAATACAGTCGATGATTTTGAAACTTTTTTTTTATTTTAAAAATTTATAACAATTTTCAAAATTTTAACAAACATCAAGCATTTTTCAAGATTATTGCTGATTTTGAAATTCTTCACTCATTTCCTCACTTTTTAGACCTTTGACGTTTTTCATGAATTTCCTAGATTTTTGTTAATTTTTTTAAAAAATTGCCGGTATTCATTAATTTTCAAGAGTTTTGTTAATTTTTGGTTTCGCGAATTTCAAAAAAATTTATGTGACAAAAAATATAAGGTATTTCATTAAAACGTTTATTATTTGTTAATGGTTAATTAAACGTCTTAATTAATTATTCGATGCTGAAAAATTCATGATAAATTTAATTCATAATAAATTTTGATAACTTTTTAGAAATTCACACTTATATGAAAATTTATTTAACGGACATCTTGGAAATTCTCCATTTTAAAGATTTACGAAAATCTTTAAAAAATCATGATGTCTAGGTTTTGAAAATTATCGAACATTTTTGGCTTTTAACGGAAACCGTTGCAGTTTTGAAAATTAGCGCAAATCTTAGAAATTTACAAAAAGTATTTAGATTGACTGAAACGTTAGAAATTTACGAAAAATGAGATTTAGAAAATTAACCTAAATCGTGGAAATTCGTGAAAATTGACAAAAGTTTAGGAAATTCACGAAAATTGTTAACGTTTTAAAATTTGACGAAAATCTCGAAAATTCATAAATAGCATCAACATTATAAAACTTTACAAAACTCACGAAAACTGTCAGAATTTTTAAAATTAATAAAAATCTTGGAATTTAATGAAACGCGTCAAAATTTTATAAATTAAAATTAAAATTAAAAACTAAAATTTTGGAGAAATTCACAAAAACTGGAAAATTGACGAAATGTATCAACATTTTTAAAATTAATGAACATCTAAACAATTCAGGAATTTTAAATATTGAAGAAACTAAAGTCTTTTAAATTCACGAGCCCCATAATAAAATGAACTAAAGTTAACATATAAACGCCCAAGTCATCAAAATTGATGAATTGCCTAATTTAACTGAAGGATAAATTACAGAAACGACAAGATTCAAAACACTTACATCATCATAAAAATTGACATACTTATTGTAAATTCGGCGAAATTGATAAATTCAATACAAAATGAATAAGATCTTTAGAATATGAAAATCTAATGTTAATTTCAGAAAATTAGATTATTACAAAGGAATACTTAGTTACATTAGTTTTTAAGATATTTTGAAATATATATACTGTACATTTTCAAACATTCATGCTTTTAATTTGAAGCTTAAAACGAGTGTTTTCTACTCTCAGACTAAGTATAAAGTAAAATTTCGAGTTTAGAAAAAAAAAATTGGATTTGCCGGGCGGAGGCAAGCGAGTTAGTTTTTATTTTTTTTTATTCAAAATCAAAATTTTAATTTTTAAAATAAAATTTGAAATAAAAACACTTGGTTTGTTTCACTAACGTTTTACTTCTATTCCGACTAGTTTCGGCTTCTAGCCATTATCAAGACCTCACAATAACTAAATCAAAGAATAATTTAGTTTATAACATTTGCAGGAAACAAACATTTTCAGATTCATTATCCCATCCACGTCAAATACAACAAACCAAATTAAACATAGCACTTTCCGTTCCTTAATATATAGATTATTAAATATCCCTCTAAACGCCGACAATTTCAAATCCGAATTAAATATTATAAAAATAATAGCAAATAACAACGAATATTCAGAACAGTTAATAGATAATTTATTAAAAAAGAAAAAACAAAGTCAATTACTAAAATATTTTACGAAACCAATCCAAATTCTAAAAACACCTGGCAAAAAATAGATTATGTGGCAGACCTTTCTGTAAAATTAAAATATACTTTGAGAAACAACAAATTTGACATCATTCTAACAAACCCCATTAATTTAAGTAAATTATTAGTGAATAATAAGTTCAAAAACGATAGAATAGAACTATCAGGTGTTTATGAATTAAGATGTAACGACTGTGATGCAGTATATATAGGACAGACCGGACGATCATCCCAAAGCCGTCTCGACGAACATAAAAAAGATGTTCTAAATAAAAAACAATCAACGGGTATGTCCAAACACTGCATCACAGCCGGTCATCTATACAACAGCAATAATTTTAAAATATTGTATACAGGCAATAAGGGTCGCATACTGAATTTCAGAGAAGGCTTGGAGATAAATAAAGCAATAAAATCGGGAAAACATGTGGTCAATGACAATGACGAGCCAATAATGAACGCCCTTATTACCTGATTTTGAATATAAATATCGTGTAAAAAAGTATTCTCTGTACATTCCTTGATAATGGCTAGAAGCCGAAACTAGTCGGAATAATAAGTAAAACGTTAGTGAAACAAACCAAGTGTTTTTATTTCAAATTTTATTTTAATCATGTTTCCCCAAGTGATTAATGAGAACATTGTGAAAGATATTTTAATGTTTATTTTGATAAACGTTAAAAACTGTTGTTTATAGCTGTTGTTTTTAGACAAGAGGTCCTATATTGTATTTTTAAAGAAGCATCTAAAATTATGTCTCTTTCCAAATAAATATATTTTAGCAAGAATCAGAAACTTATGATTTTTAATTATTACAGTCTAATTTACACAATTCTCCCACTGTCGGATAAAGCAAACTTTCAGTCAAATGCAATTTGTAATTTTACTTACACTACTTTGATTATTTCTAGTTATGGTCTTATTTTTCTACTCTTGCGTATTCTATATCAGTGGCTCTTGACCTTTCAGTAAGTCGCCCCCTTAATATTCTAAAATATTTGCAGGTTGTAGTCAGGCAACTCTCACAAAGAACGTTTTTCTCTCTTTAACAAGAGCTGAGTAAGAATTTGAGAAAAGTTATTATACAAGCTTATCATATCCAGCATGTAACAATAGCTTAGATAAAAACATACAACACCATTAAAGATAGAACGAGCTGTTTACTGATAAGAGAACCTTCGAAAATAAAAAAGAATTCTCGCCTCCCTACGAGCTTATGCATGAAATGGTAATTATGTCCTGCGGGTATTTGAAAGGGTCCGGCAAAAAGGATCGAGACCCGCGCGACAAATAAACCCCATTTCATTTCCCCGATAACAAAAAACTTGCTTAATTTTCGTTTCCCCATTTAAAAATAATTAATCTCTAACACAGGCGAGTGAAAAGGGTATTCGCTCACTTACATTTTATACCAAGCAGAAAATAAACTTGCATTAAAATATTACTGAAATTTCATTATTTTTACATTATAAAACGTGTAAGACACCAACAAAGAAAGTAATCAATAGTATGAGAGATGCAAAAAGAATATTTAATGCTTAAGTACCCAAGGAAGAAGTTTCAAGATCTAAAGTTCGAGTAAGTAATAAGACGCTTTGCAACAACTTCTGAATTACAATTCAATCAAAGGAACAAATCGGCTTGAAAGCTAAACTACCGTTCGTACGGTGAGTGCTTTTAATTTTACCTTCGGATTTTATGCATGCGCTACTGTAAATTTTTCGTGAAAGGTGCAGTAAACGATGATTTTACGATTCGAAGAGGGTTTCGAGGGACATGTCGCAGTAAAAGAGAGCGTTTTCTGCAACTCGATTTTACCCCACGTTAAGTATATTCATGGGAATATACGTACATATCCACTTTTATTTCCGTTACATCTATTCGGATGCGGATGCAGGAGCGGAGGCGGTAACCCAATTCAATTGGAAATGCATAAATAGTTCGGTACTGCAATTCCTTCCGGTGGTGTGTCGCAAATAGGAGTTGCTCTGAGGCGACAAATTGGGCATACCATTTTTACTCTTCGTACAATTACGAATATATATATATAGAAAATTACAGTAACTTATTACTGTGAATGTAACAATTCGAGTGAAGATATTCAGGCCAATTATAGACGCGATTAGAGATTTATCTCTCATCAGTATAGCTTTCCGTTCACTCTATGCTGTATGTAACGGCAAACATTTGTTGTATAATCTATTAGCCGTCGGGGTATTAGCTCAGGAAGTAATTGTTTCAATGGTATCCGTTTGCATCCAGGTCGATTTAATATTTAATCATCGATTTACCGATAATTCTATTGCACCGCCATTTAATCAATGATTAAAGTTTTAAGTAAGCTATAATTTTTAATTGGCAGATTTTGGCTAATACTGACATTTAATAACTTTAAAATTTAGATTGAATTTAATTTATTAAAAAACGAGGATACAATCGACGTAATTTATTTAATGCATTTTGATATTCTATAACAAGTGAATTCAAGAATTAATTACTTTTATAGTCGTAATCGTAGAGGGAATTTTTTATATTCCCTTTTGTCGATCTCGTACACATTTTATAATCGTTTCTTTTAGTGGGATGGATTTGGGATTTTGCGAATTAAATCCATTTTGTCACACATACAATTTTTATATTTTGATGTTACTAGATCAGTATTAATATTTTCTATTATGATTTTATAGTTTTTATTGCCTTAAACCGCTTGACTTGCGATTTAAAATTACATTTAAATACATACTTCTAAGTATACTTTTACGCAGTAAGAAGAAGGGCAAGGGGGCGACGGCCCCAGGCGCATCATGCAGAGGGGCGCCATCAAAGGCAGAGATCCCACATTTCATAAGTTTAAACAAGAAATTTTAAACTATATAAGTAATCTATATTTTAAACTTCACTTTAAATCGGTGTTTTATACGCGTGGCGCATGAAGTAAAATTTCGAGTTTAGAAAAGCCTAAAAATATGGATTTGTCGGGGCGCGACTCGCTTCGCTCGCGCGCCCCGACAAATCCAAATTTTTAGGCTTTTCTAAACTCGAAATTTTACTTCATGCTTAATCTGGGAGTGGAAATCTACGTTAAAAAATAAAATGTCAATTACACAGCGCTAGCGTGATTAAATTGACATTTAGTTCTTAAGACTATGAGAAAAATTACTTACATAATTACAAACTTGACTCCACTCTTGTCAAGATTAGACCATTTCCTATTGTTACAACACTTTATTATCTTTTATTTCTAACTGCTACAAATATCAGAAATATATCATAATTTTATTGTAGAAAAAACATTTTTTTTTCCACATGAGGTGGGACGCTAAGCGATACCACCTCATGTGGAAAAAAAATTGTAGAAAAATTGTTTTAAATATTTGTCCAAATATATGAGTACTGTCGCGAAAAACATAATGTACATAATATGACAATAGCCGAAACAAATCAGTAAGACCTGACATTAATCTATCTTCCCATATTGGCTCCGCAATTAATCTTAATGCTTTCACAATTAGTATCTCGGATGTTTTTAAATCTATATTAGAATTGAGTGATTCATGTACAGTAGGATATGATGGCCTCTCTCAATACTTTATTAAGAAATGTATCTATCCTCTTTATACCCTTTTGCATAAAATTTTTAAGTTATCTCTAGAGTCGGGTACGTTTCCCTGCTATTGGAAAAATAGTTTTATACTGCCATTCTTTAAAAGTGGTTCGAGGGAAGATATTTCAAACTATAGAGGTATATCGATCCAATCTGTGATTCCGAAGATGTTTGACAAACGTATTACACAACAATTAATTTGGTCTTGTAAATATTTGGTGTGTGAGGAACAACATGGATTTTCTAAAGATAAATCTACCATGACTAATTTATTGTGCTTTCAATCATATATAAGGAATGCGTGGGAAAGTGGAATCCAGGTTGATGCAGTGTACGCCGACTTCGCTAAGACATTTGACAGAGTTTGTCATAAAAGATTAATTAATAAATTAGCTCACCTTGGCTTCGGACCTGCAATAACGAAATGGATTTTTAGTTATTTAAGCGGGAGACAACAATTTGTAAAAATCAATGATGTTGTATCTAAACCAATTAGCGTTCTATCTGGTGTTCCGCAGGGTTCTCACTGCAGCCCGATTCTATTTTCATTGTTTATTAATGACATAGTTAATTGTATAAAACATTGTGAAGTATTATTGTTGGCGGATGACTTAAAATTATTCAGATCAGTTTCAAATACCCAAGACATTGAGTTAATCCAAGAAGATCTTCAAAACTTAAACTACTGGTGTGCGAATAATTGTTTATTTTTAAACATTAGCAAATGCTATTATATACAATTTTATAGAAATAAGAGTACACACTCCCAGTATGTATTAAATGGCCAAGTATTAACACAAGTTAGCGTAATACGTGATCTTGGGGTTATATTTAATAGTAAACTCTGATTTGCTAATCACAGAGACAGTATTTGCCGTAAGTCACTTCAAACTCTAGGATTTATCAAAAGATTCGGCAAAGCATTTTCTACAGACACTATTAGGATGTTATATTGCTCCTTGGTAAGACCTAAATTAGAGTATGCTACCTGTATCTGGTCGCCGCACTTTGATAATTCTATTTACCAGATTGAACGTATGCAAAATAAATTCTTACAACATATGTTTTATCGCACCAGATCACATGGCGAAATCTATAGTCGCAGTAGTATGCTTGCTCGTATTAACTTAAAATCATTGGAAGAGCGACGCATTATAATGGATCTATGTTTCTTGTACAAATTAGCTAATGGTTTGATAAATTGTGGTCATTTATTAGCACGCCTAAATTTTATTATACCATGTAATACACGTAGTAAGTTACTGTGTCGCGAGAATTTCTACCGTACAGAGTATGGTAGAAATGAACCCATTAATAGAATGCTGCGTTACTACAATAATATATATAAAGTTAATCCGAATCTTGATATGTTTAATATTCCAATTTCAACATTTAAAAATAAAGTAAATTGTATGACTCTTATTTAGCTCTGTTGTATTAAATTATGCTAAGTGTACTGTAATTTAAGTTTACTTGTTATCAATTTGTATATATTTTTTTTCTTTCTTGTTATATTTTGTTAAATAGGTGTACCGTTTGAATAAATAAATAAATCATAATTCATACAATACTCTCAAATTATGCCAATTCATTTGTTCAAAATGACATTCCCTTATATTCACAGAATGCCATTATTAACATTGATTATAGTGAAAACAATTTTAATTTATATGAATAATGAAAATATAGATCAAATATTTCAATTTATGGAGAAATTGGCCGATTTACTTAAAAATAATCGTTTTCTGTAATACTAACAATTATGTTAAAATTGTCAATTTATTTCAAGAGTAAATTAATGACAAAAATATCAATTTACAACGAATAGACAATTTTCGACAAAAACGACACATTGTTTACAAAATTTCAATTTCTGATAAATACAAGACATTTTTTTTGCTTAAAATATTTGAAGTATGTATTATGTTTCAAGTGTCGGCTATAATTTGAATTGAATTAAATTGCCATTATTAATTTGCCATTATTCATTTCAGTCAAAATACAATGTCGAATATTTTTGAAAACTTACGAGTACATAGATCTCTATAAATATCATAGTTTTTAAAAATTGTCATAATACTAAAACAACTGTAACTGATGTAAAAAAAATAAAAATATAAATTACTGCTAAAAGTTAGCAAAAATATCATAATATTCACAAAAAACAACTCTTATATTGTATTTACAATTGTCAAAAAATATTATAACCCTCAAAATATGTTATAACTGTCACATAAAAAACATTATATTATAATTGTCAAAGACTTTCAAAAACTATCGTCGCTGCCGTAAAAAAAATCTATAAAAACTCGTAAATTGAGATCACAACCTAATGTAGCTATTGACAATCATTTTACTATACTGACTGTCTATAGCTTAACAACTGACACTGTCAAGGTAAATCTTAAATAAAGGTAAATCTTAAATACTACAAAAAAAATGTTAACCAACATCGAGAAGATACCAATTTATATATCAAACTTTATCGTTATGAAGCGTATGAGTGAGTAACTGTAAAAAAGTCAAAATAGAAAAATATCTAAGTGTTAAAATTATCATTATTCTGTTAAATATGTTAACTGGCAATATTGACTCTCAAAAACTCGATTTTTGTTGTTATTGTTGTCGTTCAACAATTTTTGCATGTTTTTCTTTTTTCAAGACAAGTTTTGACATATTACGTCACTTTTGACATAAATATTTAAGGGCGTCATTGTGTTTTGTTTGTTGTTGATCATTTTTCTTTGTATTTCTCAGCATTTTAACGCGCGCGCACGCTTGACATTTTAAAGTATGTTTCTTATTTTTGCCATATACTTTTGACATAAGTATTTATGAGCGTCATTGTTTTGTTTTACATTTTCGACAATTTTTCTTTGTATTTCTCAGCATTTTGATGCGCGCACACGCCTGACATTTTAACGCATGTTTCTTATTTTTTTATCATATACTTATTAGTCACATACATATATGTATTTTACATACTTTTAACAGCTGACACTTTTGACAGTTGACGTTTATTGGCCATTAGTCGGCGTCGACCGTAGACATTAGCATTCGTCAGTAGTGACAGTTAACATTAGGCGACATTTAGTTTGTAATAACACATGACATTTATTATGACTGTCAAGTTGGAGGGCGCCATCTGGGTTTTTGGCCCCGGGCGCATGTTTTTCTTACTGCGGCGTAGAGGGCCTCTCCAAAATATCTAAACCAGCAAATTTTGAAGAGAGACACCCTCTACAAGCGCAGGAGCATAATGGAAGAAAATAAACCACAATTTATGGTGTGTTGATGTTACAGTTTATGACTTTATCTGTTTGAATACCAGGTAGTTTCCCTTTTTGCCCTTTTTAAAGCGTTTTAAATGGTCGTTCATGTTCATTTGATGACTCCAACAATTTAACTCATTAATCAATATGTTATGCAATGGTATTATTTGGTTATGTTTTATTCAAATCTATTAAATAGAGCACGCTAATCTAGCAATAAAAAAAATGCAAAATAAGGTTATGATATGGGTTTAAAACGTGTTCAAAACATGTTTAAAACACGTTTAAAACGTGTTTAAAACAGAATACACAGGGCGTTTTTCTTTTGAGTATACATACCCCGATAATTACAGCGTTTTAAAAGTCATGGGAAATTGTTGTCTTAATGCGGTTAATTTGAGGCTTTAAACGAGTGTTTTCCACTCCCAGACTAAGTGTGAAGTAAAATTTCGAGTTTAGAAAAGCCTAAAAATTTGGATTGGCCGCGTAGCGAAGCGGAGCGGCCAATCCAAATTAGGCTTTTCTAAACTCGAAATTTTACTTCATGCGCCACGCTTAAAAACACTGATTTACAGTGAAGTTCAAAAAACACACACTTACAACAACGGTTATAGGCAACCTAATATACGTTAGAGTTTATGGGTTGCCTATAACCACTGCTTTAAACAATTTTTTCAGCGCAGAATTTGACTCACGTTTTATCCACATGTACATATTAGATTGCTAAAGCCGTATATTTTAAACATTACGATATTTCAGTGTTTTATACGCGTGGCGCATGAAGTAAAATTTCGAGTTTAGAAAAGCCTAATTTGGATTGGCCGCTCCGCTTCGCTACGCGGCCAATCCAAATTTTCAGGCTTTTCTAAACTCGAAATTTTACTTCATGCTTAGTCTGGGAGTGGAAAGCCCTCGTTTAAAGATTTAAATTGAACAAAAAACAACGAACGTCGAAAAATTTACAGTGAATGCTTATGTATACCTGAAAGAAAAAATCCCTGTATTTAAAAACCACATTTATGCAGACACAGTTTTATTGTAATAAAATGTTATGTTTGATAATGTAATTTGAAATATCTTTAACAATTTAGCTAGAATTTAAAAACAAACAAAAAACTGTAATGAAGTAATATATAATTTAGCAAATATTTATTTTTAGCAGTTAAGATAATAAAAAAACGGTTTTTTTTCTATTGACCTAAAATTGTACACGTAGACATAATTTCGACTTTATTTTACAAATGTATTAATTATAATTACATTTTAAATAATTTCATAAATATCAAATAAATATTTCTATCAAAACCCAAGTCGGACAAAAGATAATGCTATGCGCTGGCTGAAAACTAATAGACTTCTTACTACCTGCTAATATCGGGTTGACATTGACATCAAAAAATGCGGTTGGTGTTCATAATGGATTACCCCCTGAGTACTCGGTCTCTTTCCCCTTACCCTCCAACATTTTAGGAAAGAGATAGAAATCTGAAAATTTTAGATATTTTCGTGTCGTCGCCGGCGTAGCTTATTCCATATACACCGTATGTCCCCGGATTACTGCCCGGATAGAAAAAGTTTTTTTATTAACCATTTTTCGAGAAAAAGTGATTCTTAAGAAAACGTTTTGGATAACTTAAAAACAACATTTTCATTATCAAATCCTGATTTGACCACAGAGGGTGCTCAAAAATGAGAAAAAACAAAAGATATGTTACGAGAAAATTACCTCTTATTATATTTTCAGAAGAAAATGTTATAAGAAAAAATTATTTGTAAACGAGAGTTAAGTCTAAATACAAAATTTAAACTTAATAGAAATAATTTTATTTTTCAGAAATTATTATTTTTTTAATGTTTTTTCGTATATTTTCTTAGCATTTATTTATTTAAAATAATTATATTGTTATTAAATGACCTCTTTTCAATTAAGTTATGGTGTATACCGTGTGTCCCTAGATAACTGCCAAAATAGATATTAGTTTTCGATTTTCAATTTTTCACAAAATGTCATTCTTTATAAAACGTTTTGCCTCTCTTAAAAAACCGTTACCATAAAGACATTACAAATTTGATATAAGGGCCTTTACAATGGATAAAGAATAACATTAGCTTATCGGCGGTAGCCGACATCTAGTTCATCGTGTCAACTTGACATAAGTGGGCGTCAGCCGATATTTGGACTATAATGACAGTTGACATAGGTCGGTGCCAGTTGACATTTGGACTATAATAACAGTTGACATAAGTCGGCGGTAGCCGACATTTGAACAACAATGATATCGTGTCAATTTAACATAGATCGGCGTCAGTCGACATTTGGACCATAATGACAGTTGAAATAAGTCGGCGCAAGCCGACATTTAACCAATCGAGCCAACCTTACACGAGTTTGAATTGAACTATAATGAGATCGCTATGTCATTTCTTTTCTTTGTGACAGTTAAGATACACATTTTAACACTTGTGACATATTTTAAAGTAAAGAGTGTCTTCCATTCCCAGACTAAGCATGAAGTAAAATTTCGAGTTTAGAAAAGCCCCGCGTAGAAAATTTGTCGAGGGTCGCGCAGCGACCCGAGACAAATTTTCACGGGGCTTTTCTAAACTCGAAATTTTACTTCATGCGCTATGCGTATGAACCACTGACTTACAGTAAAGTTAGAAATATATAACGGTTAGATGTGATGGTGATCAATATTTACCGAGATGTAGCGAAAAATATGCAAGAATTCCTTTATTTGTGAATACTTTTGGAATAATAATAATAAAAGTAATTACTATTATTATAATGACAGTTGACATAAGTCGGCGGCAGTCGACAGTTGAACTATAATGTAAGTTGACATAAGTCGGTGCAAGCCGACATTTAACCAATCGTGCCAACTTCACACGAGTTTGAATTGAACTATAATGAGATCGCTATGTTATTTATTTTTTTCTTTGTGACAGTTACGATACACATTTTAACACTTGTGACATATTCTAAAGTAACGAGTGTCTTCCACTCCCAGACTAAGCATGAAGTAAAATTTCGAGTTTAGAAAAGCCCCGCGTAGAAAATTTGTCTCGGTCGCGATTTTCACGGGGCATTTCTAAACTCGAAATTTTACTTCATGCGCCACGCGTATGAACCACTGATTTACAGTAAATTTAAAAATATATAACGGTTAGATGTGATGGTGATCAATATTTACCGAGATGTAGCGAAAAAAATGCAAGAATTCCTTTATTTGTAAATAGTTTTGGAATAATAATAATAAAAGTAATTATTATTATTATTATAATGACAGTTGACATAAGTCGGCGGCAGTCGACAGTTAAACTCTAATGACAGTTGACGTAAGTCGGCGCAAGCCGACATTTAACCAATCGTGCCAACTTGACACAAGTTTGAATTGAACTGTAATGAGATCGCTATGTTATTTATTTTTTTCTTTGTGACAGTTACGATACACATTTTAACACTTGTGACATATTCTAAAGTAACAAGTGTCTTCCACTCCCAGACTAAGCATGAAGTAAAATTTCGAGTTTAGAAAAGCACCGCGTAGAAAATTTTCACGGGGCTTTTCTAAACTCGAAATTTTACTTCATGCGCCACGCATATAAACCACTGATTTACAGTTAAGTTAAAAATTTATAACGCTTAGATCACCATCACATGGTGATCAACATTTACCGAGATGTAGCGAAAAAGTGCAACAATTACTTTTTTGTGAATAATTTTATAATAATAATAATAAAAGTTAAATAAATGTAGCTTGAGCAAATTTTTCATATTGTTAATATTTAAATCATCACATCTTTACCGGGAAAAGTGATCTGATGAACACATCACCATATTTTATTTAATTTTTCTTTGATCTCTTACACACTTTATAACAGTTTCTTTTCGTGAGATGGATTTAGGATTTTGGGCATGAAATCCATTTTGTCCCATTTTATATTTTAATGTTACTCGATCAGCATTTGAGCCTTTTCTGCACAAAAATAAAGAAACTACAAAGCTCCGATTATAGTATATTCAAGCAAAAGCTTTCACCCGATAAATGAATCGAAGTTTTAATAGAAGCGTGCATTGTGTCAGGAGTAACTAAATACAGCACTCAGCTCCGTCCGGTATAGCAACGTCGCATGTCTTTACTAGATAAACTCCTGCCGTTTTCTCCTATCAGCTGCTTTAATATGTGCATAATGATTTTTCGACAACAATGGCCTAAACATAATACGGAGGATTGCAAACACGGGATGAGATGAATGCAAAACCGTTATTACGAAACATGTCTTGTCTATGTACCCGTTGTAGTAAATAGGATTGTTGTCTTGTGGTTCCCCAACACTGAATAATGTTTCAATAGCATTTATTTTAATAAAATTATGAAAATAATTAAAACTGTCTAGCTAAGTTTTCAAGATATTCTAAAAAACATATTTTTTTAAATTTTTCTTTTTAAGCTTGTATTAGACGACACTATTTTCTTGTACAAGTAAATAGTATACTATTTTCAATCATGGTGTAATACACAAAATATGACTAAACGCAAATCTTGTACAACTTTGTATTATGGAAATAGGACAAATAGACATTTTTTTGGTAATTTCTTGTACAATATTTCTGTACAAGAAAATAGTGTCGTCTAATACAAGCTTTATGTTTGTACTCGAAAACTATTGAATCTAGACAGATACAACTTTGACATTGTAGAGACACTTTTTAATGAATAATCTAGTAACATACTTGATTTTACGATTACTCTAATAGGAACGCCGTTTTGAATATTTACATTGTTTGAAAAAGTTTTTTTTTCTAATTTCAATGATGTATCACATTCATAATTTAGGTTACATTTGACATGTAATATTCATTTTTTGTATATATTTTCTGAAGAGTGCTTTAAATACACTTGAGTAACTCACTAAATTGACAAAAATAGGGTCAGAAAGCGATGATGTCAAAAATGATTGGAAAATTTGAAAACGTGTCAAACTTCGAAAAGACCTAAAAACATGTTTGACCACGTTGTTATACATATTTAAGAAATAATTTGATTTAATTTGGGTTATATTAAGAAAATTGCATGTGGCTATCTGTTTTTTAAAAGAGTTTATCTTTACTTCCTGGCAAGGCCGTAGCCAAAAAATGTTCGGGGGGGGGGTTAATGGTAAAAATCTAGTTTTTGCTCTTCAGATCCGATTTTACATACAAAAATGTAACTTTTTGGAAATTTCGGGCGGTGTTTAAACTCCTATATCCTCCCCTCCCCCTGGCTACGTCCTTGCTTCCTGGAAGTGGCGTAGATAGCTTTTTGTGATGGGGGGTGATTCCGATTAGTATTTTATTTCATACATTTATTTTCTAAAATTATATAAAAACAAGTAAAACAAATGATGATGTGTCCATCATAGCACTTTCTCCGTCATTTAAACAATTGATGATTGACATAAACGTATTCCACTTGTTAATCGGTTAAAGACTATTTCACGTTAAATCAGCGTTTTATTCGCGTGGCGCATGAAGTAAAATTTCGAGTTTAGAAAAGCCTAATTTAGCTCGGTCGCTCCGCTCCGCTACGCGACCGAGCCAAATTTTCAGGCTTTTCTAAACTCGAAATTTTACTTCATGCTTAACCTGGGATTGGAAACACTCGTTACACGATCAATTATAAACTTATTTTTCAGTTTTTTTATTGTAAAATGTATGTCTATAATAGAGTTGATATTTTAGTCAACATTTGGAGTATACGATTTTCCTTCCAGTTTGACTCATTTTCAATTCGATAACGTTGAAAGCAGAGCTGGACAGGATTCGAATCGTTTAGAATTCGATTCCTGGATTCGACTCCTTTTAAAGGATGCAAATAAGTATTCGAATCTTCAGTAAAAGAGGATTTGTGATCCGCATTCGTTACATTTGTCTTTAAGAGGTTCGTATTCGAATCCATATTTTAATTCTAGTAAAAGAATTGGAATACTTATAAAAGGATTATAATCCTACAAAGAGATTCGAATCGTCAAAATATTTCTTATTTATCGTGATACAAATTTTGTTGAACTTCACGTCAAATCAGTGTTTATTGCGCCTGGCGCATAAAGTAACATTTTGAGTTTATAAAACCCTGGACATTTTCTTAACACGACATTTTACTTTATGTTTAATCAATGAGTGGAAAAACTCTTCCGAGCTTTAAATGGAATGCTTTGATAAAAACAATGAATGACTAATAAGTTTTGTTTGGTAGGAATTAAAGTAAAACTGACACATAGCGACGACCAAGTTACCTGACTTTTCCCTAGCATTTATGAAGAAAATTATTTCTTGCAACTTTCATTTGAAACATTTTTTCGTATTTTTAATATTAAGTGAGTTATAGAACTTTCCGTCCTGGTTGAAACACCCTCTATAATACAGTAAAAATAATAATCTAATAATAATATTACTATAATAATAATAATATAATAATATTCTTGAAATATTCTTGATGCTGTTTCAACATCAAGATTTTAAAAAATTACGGGAATCTAGGATATTTATGAAAAAAATTAATAAACGCGAAAACCATCAAGAATTTGGAAGATAACGGATAACGGAGATAACGGAAATTTTATACCAATTTACAGAATATATCAAAATTTTGATATTTAACGGATATTTTGGAAATTTTCAAATGGACGTCTGCATTTTTAAAATTTGCAAATATGCTAAAAAAATCATTAAAGGCGGAAAAATATTGAAAATTAACGACAATCTTGGCAATTCCTAAAAAATATCAATATTTTTAAAATTAATGAAAATTTTGAAAAAATATGCGATTGGCGTCTAATCTTTAAAACTTCAATTTCAGGAAAACTGCTAAGATTTTTATATTAAAAGACAATCAAGGAAATTCAGAAAATGATTTGAAAATAGATAAACATTTTGAAAATTTACGAAATATCGTCACGTTTATTAAAATTAACATAAATTGTGAATAATTCATGAAATCCGTCTAAATTTTTAAATGTACCGAAAATTTAGAATATGTATGAAAACTATTAAAATTTAAAAACAGATAACAAAAAGTCATGAAAAAAATTGAAATTGATGAAAATCTTGAAAATTCATAAAAAGTATAATTATTTTTAAATTTAACGAAAATTAAGGAAAATTACAGACACTTCCAAGATTTAAAAAATTAACGAAAATTTATGAAAAGTGTAAAATGTTTTAAAATTATCGAAAAATTTTAGGAAAACTGTGGGATTGTTGAAAATTAACGGAAATCTTGGAATTTTATGAAAAACTTCAACATTATTTTAAGGTATAGAATATTTAGTGAATTCAGGAAAATTGCCAAGAATTTGAAAATTGAAGGGAATTTCAATAACTTATGAAAAATATCAAAATTTTCGGAAATCCAGGAAATCCATCAGAATTTTGAAAATTAGAGGAAATCTTAGAAATTTACGAAAAGCGTATAAAATTAACTAAATTATTGAAAATTCATAAAAAAATGTGAAAACTTTGATAATAAACTAAAATCTTAAAAATTCATCAAAATGTTAAAAAATCTAAACTAGTGTCTTCCACTCCCAGACTAAGCATGAAGTAAAATTTCGAGTTGAGAAAAGCCCTAAGAATTTGGATTTGGACGCGCAGCGTCCAAATCCAAATTCGGGCTTTTCTCAACTCGAAATTTTACTTCATGCGCCACGCGTTCAAAACACTGATTTAGAGTGCAGATATTGGAATTTGAAACTGAGAAGTATCACGAATGTCAACCGTCATAATACTCTAAATGTCATTTGACATTATAAGATAAATCTGTCATTATACATTACATTTGTTTGTTCTATTTCTATGTTGTTTCTGATTTAATTTTATAACTTATTTATTACTTCTAATTTATTGTTTCTATTAAGCATTATGTACTTGAAATGACATTTCCGTAAATAAACATTAACCATATAAATTAAAAGTGACATTACACACTATATGTTAACTGTCATGTGCTTCTTTACTGGAGGGATTCAATTCTAAATATATCATAACTGTCAACACTTGCAACTAAAATATATACCGGGGTGGCACTTAAGACGCCTCGGACCATAGCAATAGAAAATCAAGACTTAGATTACTTGGAAACAATCTTATTTGATTAATGATATTTCATTGTATTGCCTGAGTAAAGCTCCACAACAATCGCAATTTTAAATTATAGCCGACAATAAAACTGAAAAGCGCAACAACAGTCTTACAATGTGGGTAATTGGTTTTCTATTGGAGTTTTTATTTTTCGCTCTTAATGGAAACACGCCGCAGGGTTAATTCCGTCACTTCTCATTCTATTTGTTAAACTCTTCTATTTTCATACACCCTTCTTTTTTAGCCTTTCTTCTTTTCTCACAGCGGTGTAGAAATTTACGGCGGGTATCGCGCATTGCCTGCTACGTGACACCTTCCGAACAAAGGATAGCGGCTGCAATTGTTGAACCTACGACCTTTAATGTGGGATAATGTCGGTCGGATTGTTTTACTGTTTTACAAATTGCTCCCCGTGTGGAAAATGCGCCCGCCTGTGGGTGGCTGAGGGGGAGGGGAAGTGCCCTTCTATCAAATTGATTTCGCGCATTGTGATTTATTTCGCATTCGTGTTAAATCGTGCGTGCGGAAATGTGGATCGTCGTATGGAAAATTCTTTTTTTTGCTGCTGAAGTGTTTTGGAATTGAAATATGGAAAATTCATTTATTTTAAAATACGAGTTAGGTAATAATTCGGAAAATTGACTTCAAACGTATTATAAAAATGCAGGGGCGGACTGGCTTTCTAAAAGTTACAGAGGAAAGTAGAAACAGCCCCCAATTGTACGCTACCCTCATACAGGGAATTTTTCGTTTAGGTATACATACGCAATCACTGTAAATGTTACGACATTCGTTGTTTTTTTAAAAGATTTTAATTTGAATCTTTAAACGAGGGTTTTCCACTCCCAGTCTAAGCATGAAGTAAAATTTCGAGTTTAGAAAAGCCTGAAAATTTGGATTTGCCGCGTAGCGAAGCGGAGCGGCCAATCCAAATTAGGCTTTTCTAAACTCGAAATTTTACTTCATGCGCCACGGAAATAATACACTGAAATATCGTAAAGTTTAAAATGTACGGCTTTAGCAATCTTATATGTGAATGTGAATAAAACGTGAGTCAAATTTTGCGCTGAACCAATTATTTTAACACAGTTATTACAGGCAACCCAATAACTTAAACGTATATTGGGTTGCCTATAATCGTTGTTGTATGTGTGTGTTTTTTGAACTTCACTGTAAATCAGTGTTTTTAAGCGTGCCGCATGAAGTAAAATTTCGAGTTTAGAAAAGCCTAATTTGGATTGGCCGCTCCGCTTCGCTACGCGGCCAATCCAAATTTTTAGGCTTTTCTAAACTCGAAATTTTACTTCATGCTTAGTCTGGGAGTGGAAAACAGTCGTTAAAAGTCTCAAATTAACAGCTTTGAAACAACGAATTTCCGCAAATTTAATAAATCGCTGTAATTATCGGGATATGTAAACTCAAAAGAAAAACTGGGTGATTCAGAAAAATTCAATAGGATTTGTTTTCGTTTTCTAAAATTGCCGGCATAGAACTTATCAGTATACAACTTACTTATTATAAATCAAAATGGGGAGATCAGTATCAAATACAGACTTATGTATTTTTTTTTTTAATTTTGAGATATCGTTACTTTCTTTAAGAGCTGTGTTTACTGAATACGATAGTACAATCGGTTTGCTTTAAATCCAGACAGACCATTTCTGTCTAGATTTAAGGAGAACCGATTGTACTATCGAATTCAATAAACACTTAAGGAGCTCAAATAAACTATACAGAATGTTACTGTGCATTAAAAGCGGACGACTTCATAGCCGCTTAGTTTTAAACTGAGACAATTTTCTAAGAAGCCACTTTTTTAGCAATATTATTATTATCAAGTCAGTTAAAATTGTTGAGTAATTTAAAATGGAAACCAACGTTTAAATTGTTGAAAAAGATAAATCTAGAAAATAGTTAGTCGATAAATCAAATTGGAAAAGAACTATAGAGAAGATCGAAAGGTAAGTACTACATATTAAACTGATAATGATTGTTAAAAGAACCTGGCACCATTATGATGTACAAAACCAAAATATAATGTCAAAATATCTAACGTGTCATCACAGAAAAGGAAAAATTTGTAAATTATTAACCATGACCGACGTCAAGAACTTGCGTGAAGCTTACTATGAAACAAAGTGCAAAGATAAACAAGACATCTGTCTACTGAAGTTCTACAAAGAACGTGGAAATAAATAGTAGTACGACTATTACTGTGTAAATGCAACTAAGAACAAAAAAATGGTGATGTGTCCATCATAGTACTTTCCCCCGTAAATTGCGTATTAAATCACTTTTAAAATATTTGTAGCATTATTATTTTCAAAATGTCTTCAACTTTTTGATAACTACAACTTTTATTTGAAACATTTTTCAATTGGATCAACACATACTGACACAAACTAATGACTAGATAAAAAACACTATTTATTGAATATCTCAAAAACTAAGAGTGCTATGACAAAAAGTGAAGATACAAAAAATCTTTAAGATTTTATTACCTACAACTTTTATTTGAAACATTTTCCAATTGTATCAACACACACACTGACACAAATCAATGACTAGATTAAAAACACTATTTATTAAATATCTCAAAAACTAAGAGTGCTATGACAAAAAGTGAGTCTACAAAAAATCTTTAGTTTTTTATTTCCTACAACTTTTATTTGAAATATTTTTCAATTGTATCGACACATACACTGTCACACACCAATAACTAGATAAAATAACAACTTTTGAAATATCTCAAAAATTAAGAGTGCTATGACAAAAAGTAAGTGAACAATACATCTTCATTTTGTTATTATCTACAACTTTTATTTGAAAGATTTTTTTGTTTGATGAACATTTATTGAAAAAATCTGAAAAAACTAAAAAACGCTAAGAGTAAAGTACCACTTCCGGTTTTCCGATTTTCACCAAAAGCTTTTCAGTTCTTCCGATTGTAACAAAAAGCTTAAGTTTCAAGTTTCATCTCGATATCTTTAGCGGTTTTTGCGGTACAGCGCACACAGCCACACACACAGACACACACAGACAGACAGACAGACAGACATTTTTCAAAAATGGTCTTATTCGACTCAGGGGACCTCAAAACGGATATTTCCGCTAAAATTTTTGATTCGAAAATTTTCACGAAAACAATACTTTCCCTTTGTATTACATACGGGGGAAAGTAAAAATGAAAGTATGCAGAACTGCATTTCTAGGTATAGTAGGTATCACAATACAGAATGTATTTCGAGTGTTTCAGCGATTCACTAGAAATCGAGCACTTGTACCTCACGAAACTCGTAAAGGTGAATGGAAGTCTGAAATATTTAAAGAAAATGATGAGTCTGAAATGAAATTTATTAAATGTTTTAGTAGTATATTTTTAATTTCACTTGAAATCAGTGTTATACGCGTTGCGCATAAAGTTAAATTTTGAGTTTAGAATAGCCTGAAAATTTGGGTCGTTCCGCTGCGCCACGCGATCAATCCGAATTTTCAGGATTCTCTAAACTCTAAATTTTACTTCATGTTTAACCTGGAAGTGGAAAACACTCGTTTATAGCTTCAATTTGAATTCTTAAGAAACAAGGAATATCTGAAGATTTTCTGCGTATAGATTGGGAAATAGAGGAAGAAGAAATTCAGAGAGCTATTGAATCAGATGTGGAGGGGGGAAGTGAGCTTACCGGAGGCGTGGAGGGAGGGGATGATGTGCCCGGTGTATAAAGGAAGGGACGAGGAAGGATGCGAGGAGTAACTATAACAAGTATTGGGTACAAGCTGGCAATGATGATAGTAAGGAAACGGATGGAGGTGGAGATAGAGGAGAACGGGATAATGCCAGAGATGCAGGGGGGTTTAGAAGGGGTAGGGGGACGAGGGAACAGGTCTTTACCCTGGTGCGAATGGTGGAGAGAATGATGGAACAAAAAGGATGTGTATATGCGGTATTCCTAGATTTAAAGGCAGCATATGATTTCATACCGAGGCTGAGTCTGATAGAGTGCATGAGTATGAGAGGGGTGAGTGAGGGGATGGTTGAGTGGGCGAGGAGAGTGTATGGGGAGACATGGGTGATGGCGAAAGTGGGGACGAATGTGTCAGAGTTTTTTAGGATGTTAGCGTATGCGGATAACATGGTGTTAATGGCAAGAGAGCATGAAGGGATGAAAGACATGTTGAAAAGAGAGTGTTTTAAGTATTCAGGGTTTATGTTCAAAGGGACAGGAGGGTATGAGGAGCATGTGAAATGGGTGCAGAGTAAGGCTAGGAAAGCGTGGGAGATGGGTTTTGAAAGTGGGGGAAGTGGATGTGGAATAATGTGAGAGTGGCATGTAAAATATGGAATGCGTGTGTAAGATCGGTGCTTATGTATGGAGTGGAAGTGTGGGGGATGAAAAGGTATTAGTGCATGGAGAGGGAACAGATGTGGTTCCTGAAACGCATGTTGGGGGTGAAACGGTCCACGCCCAGCTACATAGTGCTTCAGGAGACTAATACGGAGAGTTTAGAGTGCGAGGAAATGGTGAGAGTGGTGAGGTATGAGATGAGATTGTGGGAACTGGAGGAAGGGAGATTGGTGAAGGATGTATGGGTGACGAGCGTGTGTGGGGGTGAGAGTAGATGGAGGGGGGAGAGGAGGAAAATGTATGAGAGTGTAGGGTTGTCAGAGGCGAAAGTAATGGAATGGCTAGGGAATGGGGTGAAGGTGGATGAGTGGGTAAAGGGAAAAGGGAAAAGGGAAGGAGGTGGAAGGACAGGACGGGCAAGTGAGTAGAAAAGTGGAAGAGTGCCGAGAAATCTGATAGAGAGGGGATGGAGTAGAGAGTAGAGGGTGATTGTGGCAAGAGCGAGATGTGGATCGGAGGAGAAAGGAAGGAAAGTATGGATGGGGGAAGAATATGGAAGGTGTGTATTGTGTGAGCATGGGAAGGATACGTGGGGCCACTTGGCGAAGGAATGCGAGGGGGTGAAGGAGGAATGGATGCTAGCGAAAGGGAGTAAAAGGGTGATTAAGTGGATGAGAGAGGATATAGTAGGGGTAAGGAGGTAGGGTAAGGAGGTAAGGTAGGAGACGCATAACGGCCGTTCTCACGGGCCATTGTGAACTAAATGGGCATCTCTACAAAATGGGAGTCGTTGACTCGCCAGATTGTAGAGGCTGTCATGAGGAGGACGAGACTGCCGAGCACATCCTCTGTGATTGCCCAGCACTCGCCTCGCAAAGGGAGGAAATTCTGGGGTCCAGATGGCCGACATTGGCCGACATTAGGGAAGAGTCAACCGCTGCTCTGCTGGCCTTTCTCGACAGAGTGGCATGGCTGAGCTGAGGAGTGAGGGGGGGGGGATGCAAAAAGGGCCCATTGGGGTCTAATCGCTGTGTCTGGGTACACACCCGTTTATGATCCAGATTTAGATCCAGTAGGGGTAAGGACGTTGGAGAAGCTAGGGAGTTAGAGGGAAAATAGAGGGGAAGGTAGAAGGATTTAATTTTAGAATAGAATGTAAAGTTTTGTTTGTAATGAAGAATGTCAATAAAGGTTTTTTTTACAGCGTATATACTATATTGGAATAAATCGTCGCCTTACAAGTGAAATCCACTAAGTCAATTTTTGGCTGTTGTTAGTTAAGTCCACCAAGCTCTTGTGCTCATGGTTTTCTACATGCTGGTGCAATCCACTAAGTCCTTAGTTAGATTAGACTTAGTGGATTGCACCAGCATGTAGAAAACCCTGAGTACAAGAGCTTGGTGGACTTAACTAACCGCCAAGAATTGACTGAGTAGATTTTACTTGTAATCCGACGACATATACTTAAAAATAACTTCCTGTATGGATTGACTCTAAGCAAAATTAAAGTTACTCGAAGTTGATGAAAAATATATGTATTGATTTGTTTTAAAGGCTGATATTTGTACATCTTTAACTTGTTTCTCATTTGTGTTGTATCAACAACAACAAAAACCTGAAACACAACGCTCACAAAACGTGAGCTGTTGATATCATTTAAAGAAATTGTTAAGAAATTAATAATCTTTGTTTTAACGTTCGAAATTACAAAATTGACTATTAGTGAAATGACAGTTACTCGAAGTACATTAAAACGGGAGAACTTTTTAAACGGCAGAAAATGTGTGTTTTTTTTAAACATCGCTAAATAATACTGTGTTTATTCAAATCTAAAATGTCAGGCTTTCCTAAACTAGGAATTTTATTTCATGCTTAATCAAGGAGTGAAAACATATAATTCAATTTATTTACCTTTTTACATACAGGGAGATTTTCTTTTTGGTATACATATCCCAATTATATGCTATAAATAATCAGATATTCATTGTTTTTTTTAAATCAATTTGAAGCTTTAAACGAGTGTTTTCCACTCCCAGGTTAAGCATGAAGTAAAATTTCGAGTTTAGAAAAGCCTGAAAATTTGGTTTGGTCGCGTAGCGCGTAGCGCTACGCGACCAAACCAAATTTTCAGGCTTTTCTAAACTCGAAATTTTACTTCATGCGCCACGCGTATAAAACACTGATTTCAAGTTGACTTGTTAACAATAGTTTTTTAAACAAGCCTGAAAATTTGGTTTTAAATTCACTTTCATCTCCCAAAGAATTTGCCGGAATTTTGAAAGCGCGAGATTTGCTTAGAGTTAATTAATATTTGTAAAATTTATTAACGTGCACACAAACTTAAGCAGAATATTTTCAACTTCACTTAAAATCAGTGTTTTGTACGCGTGGCGCATGAAGTAAAATTTCGAGTTTAGAAAAGCGTGCAATTTGGTTTGGTCCCTCCGCTTCGCGGAGCGACCAAACCAAATTTTTACGCTTTTCTAAACTCGAAATTTTACTTCATGCTTAACCTGAGAGCGGAAAACACTCGTTTAAACCTTTAAATTCAACTCTTTTAGAAGAAGCGTATGTATATGTATACTTAAAAGAAACATTTCCTGTAGGTATACATAAAAGAAAAATGCCCTGTACATTCTACAATATAATTATACAATTAAAGAACTATAAATTTAATAAAACATATAAACGAATTAATATTGAAGCTAGGTGGGGTCATTTTAAAGTATAAAATGATTCCACCTGGGTCCATAGATGTATGTGAATGTGTTTGTGACGTCTAAATATAGTTAAATACAATATAAAGGTGAAATGGTGGAATGGTTTATAACCAATATCTAATGAACGTATACAAAAAATGATTTTTTGCGAAAATGTTGTCTCTTTAAGACTATTCTAAATATTTATTGAAACAAAGACTTTCTGAGCTAATACCCCAACGAATAATTAAACACTAATGCCCGTTTGCACCTAAGTCGATTAAGTTAATCAGTGATTAGTACTCCTTAAAAACACAGCAATTTTATATATAATTTATTTACAAAATCGCATAACGATAAAAGAGACATGTTTAGGATACCTTACAAATTAAAAAAATGCTTATATTTTAGAGTTATAACTTAATCTGAGGTTTAATCAGTGATTAGTGGTTGATTAAAGTTAATCAGTCGGGGTGCAAATGGACCTTAATATTTAAGTTACACAACAAATTTACTATTTCTATGCATAATTAATTTATTATTGATTTGTTTTTATATTTTCTAAGTATTCCGCAAACAAATTCAATTTTATTAATATCAGTATAATTCTTTTATCGAAACCCTAAATGAGTTACAAAAGTTTATCAATCAAAGTCTTTTCGTGTCTTATGAGATAAAAGGCTTTTAATATAAATATTTTTTCAGTGTAGTCCCTGTTTACGCATGCCATTAATCAAATGGAACACTTAAAACCAAAGCCTGATCAGCATTAATCACCCCTGGAAATTTCACGAGGGCAACGTCTAACACAATCAAAACTTCACGACGAACATCTCAACTAAATTCCGATCGCTCTCACGACATGCTATTAATCAGCCCTGGACTGCATCCTAACAATATCCTAATCAATCCTAATTAACCCAATAAAATATCATTTTAAACAAGCTTTATTGCTCGATAAAGTAGTTGAGGTAGCAGGTTTATGTACAACGCTTCGTTACGCCACAAGTTTGTCTTTATACCCTTTAAAATAAGGGTTTAGTTAAAGATCTTTATAGATGATAGTTTGAATCATGACACAACCCTCTTTAACATTTTACGGTTATTCGGCATCAATTCCTTTTAAGTGTTAATAAAAAATACCATCGGTTTTAATTTTAAACTCATTAAATGCTAATAACTTTATAATATATGAAGTTCATATAAAATTAGTGACTTTTACATTTTATTTTAACTGGCAATGTGTTTAATCCAGTGGTTCTTAACTGGTGGTGCGCGAGAAGTAATATAGTCCGGGAAATATTTTAGAAACATGTATTCGTGTTAATATATTGATAATGGTCACTTTGTTTCCCAAATGTATGTACATTTGGTAATTCAAATTAACATGTAAATAAATTATATTTGATGTAATTTTTAAATTTTTAAATCTGAAGCAATGAATGTTTTTTTTTATATATCTAATAGTATCTTATTTGACTTCTAAAGATAAATTATTTGGCCAAATCTATACGTACTAACATGACAGATACATACTTCACAATCATTTCACTTTATATAATAAAGTGAGCAGTATAAATCTAAATCGACTCAGTAAAAAATATACTGTACAAATACAGCAAAATACCATATTTATCTCGTTATTTATGTTGAGGGCCCGATGTACATACACATTTCCGATGCCAGAGCGTCGACTTCCTCTCTGTGCGCGTATGCCAAATTGCGACGCAGCATACACATTTTGCGGGGCGATATTTTCTGGTTTAATATCCGTTTTCGCGGATATTTACGAGATCGCCGAATTCCGAGTGCCGTTTTGATATATAGGGTGTTTTTGGTCTCTCACCCCCCTCTAATGGTTGCGTATCTGCGACAAACTCATCCAATCGTATAAACACAAACAAACAATATTCTCTACAAAAAGCATTTCAAAAATAAACACTGTTTAATTAAAAGTAAATATTGTAACACTAATAATAATTATGTTTAGTGCCTTACGGGGTAAATGTGAGGTTCAGGCATTGTAATATTTTTGAGGTACAAATTGGTCATAATTTATTATTCAGCAACAATAATACAAAAACATTATTATTCTATTATTCAGCAAAATATAAATCAAACATAATATCTCATTTTATACATATTTTAATAATTACACCGTTGTTTTTTCAAATCGGTCCATTTAATGGAGGGTTGGCCAACCCAAATTGCTTTGAGGGTCACTATTAACTCTTAAAATGTTTCAAGGATCGCAGGATCGCAGTTTTCTTTTACAGAATTAAGTTTATTTTATATATACATACTTTATTTTTTATTTAGAACTTAAAAAGATTTATCGCATATTTGACATATTTAAAAGGTCAGCAATAAATAATTTTATTTTAACTATTTTTTATATGATGGACCTTTTTCTTTTGAGTATAGATATCCCTGCGTATATGTTGAAAAATATTCAAGCATCATTCACATATAAAATAAGTATAAACTTTTTACCTTCACTTTAAAACAGTGTTTTATACGCGTGGCGCATGAAGTAAAATTCCGAGTTTAGAAAAGCGTAAAAACTTGGATTGGTCACTTCGCAACGCGATAATGCCAAGTTTTCATGCTTTTCTAATCTCGAAATTTTACTTCATGCTTAATTAATGAATATAGATAGACACTCGTCAGAAGCTTTCAATTAAAAATACAGCTCTACATCGGGATATGTATACTTAAAAGCAAAATTCCCTGTGTATTACATAGAGTAAGCTCTGAGTAAAGTTAAATAAGTTATTCACAAGAACAAACAATAAATCTGTCAAAATATGCACGTTTCATACTGTCGAGTGTACATGTGAGCACGCTTAAGATTCCACCCCAAACAACAAACACATCGCATGGCGTGCATACATGCATATGTACATACAATGCTGAGATTCCTGCAGAATGCAATATCAATGCAAATGCACAACGAGAATCCGAGCCATTTTTTCAGAGCACAGAAGGAGAAGATAAGAAGATTCTTTAATTAATTTTCGCAATCAGATTAATTACTTTAATGTGGGCGCGGTAAGTTTAAATGAACGCCGAAAAAGCTCCTTAGAATTTAATATATAAATCCTCCGTTGTTTTCTGGGTTGAACTATAATTATAAAGGAAGGGACGATGATGGTGGCGCGTTCGTTAGAGAAATTTCGCGCAGGAAACGTGCCGCTAATTCCTTTCTTAATGGAATGAGGGATTATATTTGAGTTTAAAAAGACTATTATAACGTATAACTCGATTTGCAGTTTCATGAAAATCAATGAGCTTGCTACTAAGGTTTTAAATTAAATTACTGATATTAATTCAGAAACATTACTTATTGTATAAATAACAAAAACTACATAATCTATGACCTCACCAATAAACCTTTGTGGCCCATAAACTGTCATCAATGACAGATAAGAAAAACTGTTTCAAAAAGTAAGTTCCCTATAAAATACATTGGCCATTTAAGCACTAGTGCTGTAAAGTAGGACTTCGAGCATATAAATCAATGCATAAATGATTCATATGCTTAAAGCTCTACTTTACAGCACTAGTGCTTAAATAGCCAATGCATTTTTAAGGGGACTTACTTTTCGAAACAGATTTTATTATCTGTTATTGATGACAGTTTATGAGCCACAAAAAAGGCCACAATCGCGCGTCTTACCAAAATGTAAACTGATATAATTGTTGAAGAATATTAGAATCATCACAAATACCAATAAAATGTATAATGCCGATTTAATATAAATAAATAAAAACCAAAATAATGTTATATTCATATTCTCGGGTCTTAACTAAACGATTTTTTTAATTTTTTTTTTTCTCTAATTTGGTATCAAAGTTGAAACTTGATTGAAAAATCATCCAATTAATAAAGATATTTGTTTAAGATTTTGCGAAAATTCGATGTGTTATTGAAAAAATTAAAAATATTCGAAAAATAATTTAATTTAGTTAATTTAAATAATTAGTAATGAAAATTTAAATTTATCGTTTGATGTGTCGATCATTTACAACCAAAATTGAAATGTCGTTGATAATTCAACTTACAAAATATACTCAGCCAAGTTTTTTTTAATAAAATTAAAATTAGCGCAAAAAAATATTTTACCTACGCCCTATCTAGTAACCGCATCATACCACACTGTCATTTTGACGCGTATGATTGACATTACCTACATATGCACGTAATAGCTTTGAGAAGTATATTACATGCTGACAGCTGAACAGCTGATTGATTAACGCACAACCAAATGAAATTTCTTTGATGTATATTGATCAAGTTGTAATTTAGTTTTTATCAATGTCATGTAACTATCAAAAATAAATTGTTTTTTTATGCTTAGTTTATTTTTGTTAGGGCGTAGGTAAAGTATCGTACGTTTCTCGAGTGGTATGGCTACGCGGCTCGTGCGCAACATATCCGCTCATATGTAATATGCTGCATGCCACTCTCGTCACGTAATATATTATTTCGTGATAAAAACTGTCTACTAAAGCATTTAATACCATTATTAATGAAAAACAACATCAAGTAAATGCCGCTACGACAAGCCAGACAATGAACAACTCTACTTTGAGCGTGTAGCATAACCTTGCGCAATATTTCAGCTGGAATTTGCCAATTTCTTTACGAATATTAGTCGCTAAGTCTTCTAGCGTCTGTAGGCGATTATTACAGACTCTATTTTTTATGTATCCCTACAAGAAAAAATCTGCTTCCGTCAAATCAAGGGAATGAGGCGGCCACTAAATATCTCCATTTTGTTAGAGCAGCTTGGCATGGAAAATAGCGACCGTTTCACACGCTGTGAGGCAAGTAGGGCCATCCTTCTGAAACCAGAAATTTTCTATGCCAATTTCTTTCAACTGTGGTTGCAGAAATGCTCGTATCATTGTTCGATACCGTTTACCATTAATAGTAACTGCATTGCCCATGGCATCTTCAAAAAAGAAAGGTCCAATGATTAGTTCCGAGCATATTGCGCACCAAACAACGACTTTTTGGAAAACTGCATATTCTCTTTAACAAGACGAGGGTTTTTTGTTCCCCAAAAACGATTATTTTGCTTGTTAACGCGACCAGATAGGCAAAAATTTGCTTTGTCGCTCATTATCGAATTTTGCCAATAATTGGGTTCTTCTTCCATTAACTTTGTAACGATTTATGCGTATCGCAAATGTCTTTAAATATCAATTGGCCGTAGTCTGAACACGATTTAAAATTTTTATAGATACATATGCAAGTCTAAGTGCAAAATTCTTCTTAAAGTCCTCTCAGACAACGCTAATTCCGCCGCACGCCTTCTTGTGGACGTTTTTGGTTCTGTATGAACATCAGCCCGAACAAGCTCAGTATTTTCATTTGAACGACCGGAACGAGGTCTTTCAATATGTTTTATATCACTTACTGTGCCATTTTGTAAAATCGCGTTTGCTAAACGTCTAATTGTTTCTCCGTGTAGAATTCTTCGATTAGGATACACTCGCCTAAAAGCGCATTGAGTTGAAATTATTGAAGAAGAGTTTTCAAAATACAATTTAACAATTTCTTTGCGTTCTTAAGGCGAATAACGCTCCATAATTAAATTCTGTATCTTTCAACATTTATATAAAACTTTTGACAGTTGCCAAGGAAATAACAAAATTATAACAATATTCCTTAGATGGGTATATTTTGCCGCACCTCATATATTTATTAGTGCTAGTAATAAAAGCTTAACATTTAACTTAAATCAGTCGGTAGTAATTTCAAATAATGTTGAAATGTTATACAGGGTGTTCCATCTTATGACATATGATAATTACTATTTAAAATTGACATCAAACGAACGGTTTGCTTATATTGCTTTTAATATACAGGGAGTTTTTCTTTTATGTATACATATCGAAATTAACAGTGAATATGCTGTAAATCCCTAGATAATGTTTTTTTTCTAAGTTCAATTTAAAGTTTTAAACGAGTGTTTTACACTCCCAGATTTAGCATGAAGTAAAATTTCGAGTTTAGAAAAGCCTGAAAATTTGGTTTGGTCGCGTAGCGCGTAGCGCTACGCAACCAAACCAAATTTTTAGGCTTTTCTATACTCGAAATTTTACTTCATGCTCCACGCGTACAAAACACTGAAATATTGTAAAGTTCACAATACGCTACTAAACCAGTATGCTAATGACGCGTATTTTAAACTTCGCTTAAAACTAGTGTTTTATACGCGTGGCGTATTAAATAAATTTCGAGTTTAGAGGAGAGTGATTATAATTATTATACAGGGTGTCCAGTAAATTTGGGAAATGGCTTAACCATAGATTCCTAGGATAAAAATATGATGATTTAATACAACTTATCTATATTCAAAAATTTATGGCTAAGCCGGAATTAGTGTTTAAAGTTCAATTTTTTTTGATAGATTTTATTTGTAACAATTGAGCGCTATATTTGATTTGAGTAAAATTTATTCTGGTTGATTATCATGATATAACGCATTATTTAAGTTACTACAATATAAATGCCTTATAAAAATTTAAAAAATAATTCTTCAAAGATTGGTTCATTTAAAAGCTTTTTTTGTCTGTTAATAATGTTTGATATCTTGTACGGTTTAGCCACAAAAATATAAAATATGAATTTGGTATCCTCAATTTCCTTAGTAAAATCCTAACACAAGCAGCATACAGTGATTTTTTCTTTTAGGTAAACATATGGATAAGCTGTACACTTTCCGACATTCTTTGTTTTTTAAAAGCGTTCAATTTTAAGCTCTAAACGAGTGTTTTCCACTCCCAGACTAAGCATGAAGTAAAATTTCGAGTTTAGAAAAGCCCCGTGAACATTTGTCGAGGGTTCAGCCTGCTTTCTGTAAATCTTTAAGTATTCCTTGTTTTTTTTTAAATTCAATTTGAAGCTTCAATCGAGTGTTTTCCACTCCCAGACTAAGCATGAAGTAAAATTTCGAGTTTAGAAAAGCCCCGTGAAAATTTGTCTCGGGTCGCGCAGCGACCCGAGACAAACATTTCGTGGCTTTTCTAAACTCGAAATTTTACTTCATGCGCCACGCGTATAAAACAGAGATCTCAAGTGAAGTTCGAACATACATAAATTTCACAATATTTTAGTGTTTTATACGTGTGGCGCATGAAATAAAATTTCGAGTTTAGAAAAGCCCAGAAAATTTGTCTCGGGTCGCTGCGCGACCCGAGACAAATTTTCACGGGGCTTTTTTAAACTCGAAATTTTACTTCATGCTTAGTCTGGGAGTGGAAAACACTCGATTGAAGCTTCAAATTGAATTTAAAAAAAAACAAGGAATACTTAAAGATTTACAGAAAGCAGGCTGAATTTAGAATACGTATACTTAAAGGAAAAACTCCCTGTATCTGGTTGCTCCGAAGGAATATGAATAATTATAAATCATAATGAAGATAACAATTAATTCTCAAATAATACTTGTATATAATATTATACACTGACGTTTGTTAAGCAATGGCGGCGACAAAGAAAAAACATGTATTTTTAATCACCCGAAAAACTAGATAATTTTACTAAATAATAAAAAATAATTTATTTGCCTTTTATTTTTTTGTGGAAAATCTATACAAGATATCAAACATTATTAACAGCTAAAAAAGCTTTTAAAAAAACTAATCTTTCAAGATGTATTTTTTAAATTTTTATAAGGTGCGCCAATAAAAACATATTTTAGTTTTTATGTTGTGGTACTATTGTTTTTATACTTCTTGTCAATTAAAAGATGACCATAATAACTGAAATGATGTGTTATATAGTTTTTTTAACTTTAAAGACTAATTTCGACTTAACCGTAAACTTTTGGATATAGATAAGTTAAATCATCATATTTTGATCCCAGGAATCTATGGTTAAGCCATTTCCCCACATTAACGGGACACCCTGTATTTTGCCCCCCTAAAAATATTGCGGGCGCCCATGTAGTTATTCGTATGTATAGAAAGGGTTAGGTAACATTAGGGGGTCGATAAACATTGTCGTTTCTTTAAAGAGAGTCGATAATAGAAAAAAGTAGGAAAACCCTGATTTAGACATAAATAAATACATTTAAAATAATCAAAGGATTCGGATGAATTTACCAAGACTAAATCACCTGTGATTAAAAATAAATTAGAGTGAACTTCACAAATACGAAACCCCAATAACAACAAAGCTCCAATTAAACCATCCCCTTTTATTGCTAATCCCTTTATAAAACGAGAATACCCCGTAAAAACGAAACCGTTGCCCGATATTGGGTTTTTATCCATAAGCGAGTTACGTTCTAGTTTCAGCTTTTGACTTATTGCGGAGGTGGAATTTTTTCCATCAGCCGCGTTTTTTTTTTATTAAAACAAAAAAAACATATGAAAAATTGCAGGGAATGCGAGCTCCACGAGTGGCAGGTTTAAAAAGGCGGACGTCATAGAGGAGATGCACGGACAGGATAATCAGATTAGGGATAAGCAGAAGTATTAAAGCTGTCACGGACGGTTTAACAAGTAGTCCTGTCTATGATATCACAAAAGGAAATAATTGAATTTTACAGTGTGTATGTGTGTGTGTGTGTGTGTGTGTGCGGACGTATGGAAATTAATTATTAAATATTTCACTTGCATGTGCAATGTGCATACGTGGACGCTTTGAAATTGCTTTAAAATGTTCATACATTCGTATGAAATGTTGGATAAAAAATAAAACAATGGAAATTGAATTAAGAATTCTTTGTACTCGCAGCTGCAATAAATGAAAGAGTAATAGAATAAATACATTTTGGTACATATTAGTTATTATAAATAAATAAGTTAGATCACGTCAGTACAGGATGGCCCAAATGTTTTAATGACCTCTTTTTCTGAGAGAATAACAATGGGATTAATTTAATACTCAAAAATTGAAAAAATCTTCTAAAGCACCAAGATATTTTATTGGACCGAGATATTTTATTAGTCGTTTAAAGCATGTTCGAATATTCGAATATTTAAATCTAGAAATAATTAAGTGAATAATTAAAGTATTCGAATATTCGAATATTTAAATATGAATATTTCAAAATTTGAATATTTGACTATTTGAATTATTTGTGCTCTAATCGCAGCTTTAATAATTACAACATATATTCTTATTTAAAAAAAAAATAGAATTATAGTTTCTATCATTTATTTTTTGTCTTATTGCTAATACTTTTATCTAACATGCTTACTTACTCATCTATCAAATAATATTATTCTATAATTAAATTTCTATAAAATACACTCTTATGAGAAACACACGTTTACGTTGACGTGAATTATGATGAATCGCTGAAAATAAAACGTGAAAATGTGAAAATGAGAGATAATTTTTTTGCGAACTCGCGTTAAGCTAATTTAACGCGATTACGCGCTCGCCAAAATGCAACTGAAATCCTCTAGACAAGGGGTGCATGGTTGCAAATTGATAATTTATACTACAATGGAATTGCCAGGATTAAATTCAGACAATGCGCGACGTGAAATGTATTTAATTAATATGAAATTTTAGGTAAAAATGTTTTGTGTAAAGGGCGCAGAGAATGCTATGATAATCCCTCGCAAGTAGGATAACATGAAATTGCAAATTAAAAATGTTTATTCAACTATATGCATTTATAAATACTCTGAAAAATTATTACTTAATAAAGTAAATTGTTCATGATTTTTTATTAGGAATGCATTCAATATACAGGGATTTTTTCATTTTAGTGCTTATATCCCGATGCGTTATCATAAAGAGTCCAATTGAAACCTCTAACAAGTGTGTCCACTTCTTGATTAAGCATGAAGTAAAATTTCAAGTTTAGAAAAGCCTGAAATTTCACTACATGCTCAATTAAGGACTGGAAACACTCGTTAGAAACTTCAAATTGAGCAATGAGTGCATGCAAGTGTACAGCATGCATCGAGATATGTGTACTCACAAGAAACATAATATTTTTGTATTATGTCCGCAAAATTAGTGTTTTTTCGAATGCTTAAAATTATACTGATTTCTTGCACAAAATACAAACAATATTTTTTTTACAACCGCAAAGGAAGAAATTTTACCATAAATAAGTTTTAATAATTAAATAATTCATTTGAAAGATATCATTATTCCTTGTGATCATTTAAAACATGATTTAGAGTAGGCTTTGAATTTTAAATTAGATTGGCACTACTGACTGTTAACACATATTTTGCCATAGCCTCAATTTTATTCCACTATTCAATTAGCATTCTGGGCAGCCGCACAAAAAAAGTCCATCTACTCTAAATCATAATTTAAACGATCGCACGGTACTTAGTTAATGTAACCACGGACACGATAACAAAAACATTATTCAGTGAACGAATTTGTCAGAATTTCTACCGTTTGCGATCATACAAATAATGGTGAATCACGATGATTCTAGTGGTAGTGATACTCCCACGGAGATCAAGGATGCATCAATTGCGGCAGTTTCTGATTTATTGCCGAAAAAATCAAAAACGCAATACGAAAAAACAACTTGCCAATTTCGTGATTAGTGTACGAAGAAAAAGGTAGTAAACATTTCCAAGAACGTACTTTTGACCTATTGAGAAGAGAAATCTACAAATTGAAAACCACCTACATTATGAGCACCTATGGACAAGTAATTACTAAGTATTGCATTAAATAAAACTTGTTCATGTATACTTTTTCTTAGCTACAAATCCCCACAGGTTCGTTGGGCCGGTTATAATGTTTTCTTGGACATATTGCGTGTAGTTTGAGTACTACAATTTGATTCAAAACTTAAAACGACCTCTGAGTAAGCTGAAAGTTTGATAATTATAATCGTTTTTATACTTTTTCCATCTATCATAATACCATAACCTTTTCCATCTACCATTATAAATTATTATCTTTTAGTGAATAAAACCAGGAATTTACTTCAATTAAGAGGCTAGAATTAATAAGCAAGGGACAAGAAATTATGCTGGTTATGCCCAAAATATTACAAAAATTAAGGGAAATAGTGATAAAAAATATAAAGTTGTTGGACCAAAAGTTTTTGAATACAAGAGTTGCTATTGTTAAAAAAATGTTGAAAGTTTATAAAATATGAATATAGAAAATATAATATAATAAGTAATACAGTCAAAAATACCTATTTAGATGATGATGCCGAAATCTATGTTTTAGATCTTTCATCCAAAAAACGGGTAGGCTGAAAATATAAGGGAATATTCGGTAACTTCCTTTATATACAACGATTAGATCAGTAAGTAACACAATAAAAATATAAAGATATTATGGATCTACTGCCCTACATGCTGCTAACTTACAATTAGTTTTTAAGTCACTTTAAAATTTTTAAATTAAAAATCCCATAGCCAAAGTTAAAAATTTCAGAGAAAATAAAAATGCCAAAAAAGATTAAAATAATTTTGCTAAATGTTACTGAATACTTTTGTTTGTAATGTTTAGTAAGAATTTAAAGTAAACATGGGTATTTTATTATCAATTTCTAAGATCATAAAAAAATACTTTTCAAGAATAAATATTTATTTTCAAACATACAATGTACAATTTATTTAATTTGTTCAAACTGTATTTTTTAATTATCTCAACAAAAAATAAATCTGACAGACTATTTTCATAGTTACCAGCACATACAAAAGTAAGCAAATTTGTGCCAAATCAAATATGAATACCGGTGTTCGAAACATTCCTAATTTCTATGCACAGCCTGGAAGATGTTTGTTTATTATATCTCGTGGAGAAAATTAGGTCTTCAATTTTGTTTATTAATAGTTGAAAAGACATGTGGGTCAGAGTTACTTAGGGCGGTGTGTCTGTTTGTGGATCCCGTGAACCCTTTAAATCGAGCACACGACTCCCCCGCAATTTATGTCTGACTTGTTTACCCGTCCCGAATTTGAATCAATCGATGCCCTCTCGCCGCCACCTTACGCCCTAGCACCCCTAGCAGGAAACAGGGGGTGGGTTCGCGTTTACACTCAGAGGTTTGCAGAACACGCAGCGCGATAATGTCATCCTCCCGCCGAAATCACGAGTTCTGGAAATTAGTTCCAATAATTTATCTCATTTACATTACCGCTAATACAAATATAGCTCAATTTATATAACTGGTGACGCATACTAAAAAATCAGTGTCTGTTTACATTGTAAGATCTTGGAAATTAAACATAGGTGTAAAAGAGTTTACATAATTCACGTCTTTTAAGATAAAATAGCAGGTAGTGAGGTTGAGGTTAGGTTAGCTCACAGTTCATATTAATCCAGGCGTCTGGCGTCTCTACAAGATGTCCGTATTTCAACAGAATGTATCAGGATCTCAGTTATTTGAAGAGATAGAGAACCGGTTAAATTGGGGTAAAGTTGCGTAATTCAGGGCCCAATAATAATATACAAACAAATTTAAAATAACACAATAAAACACTTTTAACTTTGTTTGTATAACACAATTTATTTTTTATGTGACTGCAGTTTCGGCAAATTCAGCTTGCCATTATCAAACATAATGGTTTGATAATGGCAAGCTGAATTTGCCGAAACTGCAGTCACATAAAAAATAAATTGTGTTATACAAACAAAGTTAAAAGTGTTTTATTGTGCTAAATTAACATGTATAACGAAGTAGAAGCCTCCACAATTCAAATTAAAAATATCTTTTTTCGTTTTTGAGATATTGTCAAAAAACGGATTTTTTGAAATTTTGCTTTTATTGTTTTATTCAAAAACTATTGAATCGAGACATTTACAACTTTGACATTATACAGGTACTTTTCAACGATCAATCTAGTGACATATTTTATTTTAAGATAACTATAACATTTACCCAGGGACCAGAGCCAACTTTTGTTTCTCTTAAGGGCGTCATTTTTGATTTTCATATTTTTTGGAAGAATATTTGTTTTTGAATTCAATGATGTACCACACTTGTAGTTTATTGTACATTTTATATGTAAAATTTTAATCTTTTGTTTTTTGTAAAGAGTGCCTTGGAAACAGTTAAGTAACTCACTTATTTGACAACTCCTAGGACCCATAATTTGATTACATATCACCCCTGAAGACGGGCAGCCGACAATACATATTTTAACAGTTGTGATGTATTTAAAACTAACAAGTGTCTTCCACTCCCAGACTAAGCATAAAGTAAAATTTCGAGTTTAGAAAAGCCCCGCGTAGAAAATTTGTCGAGGGTCGCGCAGCGACCCGAGACAAATTTTCACGGGGCTTTTCTAAACTCGAAATTTTACTTCATGCGCCACGCGTATAAACCACTGATTTACTGTAAAGTTATAAATATATAACGCTTAGATGTGATAGTGATCCATATTTATTGAGATATAGCTAAAAATGCAAGAATCACTTTTTTTGTGAATAGTTTTGGAATCGTAACAATAAAAGTAGAATAAATTTAGTTTGTGCAACTTTAATGTGATAATCGATACTTATTATTATTATTACAGAGGATTGACAGTTATTAATTAATTTTAAGTACCAAAAATGATTGACTACTGTCAAGTTTTTATTGATTAACAGATATGTTTTCAAGGCAGTCTTTGCAAAAATGAAAATATCATAATTTTAAATAATAAATCTAAAATAAATTATAAGTGTGGTACATCACTAAGTTTAGAAAAAAATATTCTTTCAAAAAATATAAAAATCCAAAATGGCGTTTATAAGAAAAACAAAAAAAAGTTGGCTATGGTCCCTGGGTAAATGTTATAGTTATCATAAAGAAAAAAAATGCTACTAGATTCCTAATTAAAAAGTGCCTGTATATGGTCAAAATTTTAAATCTCCAGATTCAATAGTTTTGAATAAAAAAATTAAAACGATTTTTCAAAAAATCAGTTTTTTGTTGATATCTCGAAATCAAAAAAAAGATATTTAAAAATTGTTTTCCGATTAATGTTAGGCCCTAAAATACGCAACAGACATTCTGTCGAAATGCGGGCACCCTGTATATAAAATTTGGTAACCGCGTTTGGATGCAGCATCCAGAGGCGAGACCGGTATTTGGTGTGTATAGTAGTCTGTGTTACTTACTTACGTCTGTCTCCTTTTCTTCTCTATTTCCAGTTCTCCCAAAAGCATTGACTCCCCTTAGTTAGCTTAATGTTACTTAGATAGGTCAGGTTAGATTAGTGGGCTCCACAGTTTTTTTCTTTGCAGACCATAAATACAATTCGTCATAATATGCGCAACAATCGTTATATAATTACTACATACATTTAATTAATAAGAGTATTTAGTTTATAGATTACCGAATATGAATGCAAAGAAGTAATTTCTAATTTAATCTATCAGTTTATGAATCAATAAAATCCAAGAGCGCAAATACCCCTGAAAAAGCAGTTATTCCTTTTGTTTTGGTATCGTTGTAGCTTACATTCGAGTTTTATTTTTAAATAAAAATACAAAATTCACTTCTTGTTTTCCTCTCGATTCGGCATAATAATAGGTAGCGCTTAGCGCAGGGCTTTTTCATTTCATTTGTTGTATACGTATCAATCCTCTTATATATTCAGAGCGCAAAGCTGCAGACTTTATATTCCGCATCTCATCAATTCTTGTTTTCCTTTCGGCACGAGGACTTTTTTCATCGCGACTTAATCCATTTATCGCAATTTTTGTTATATATTTTTCCAGGTATTCATTCAATAAATTTACAAAAGCAGAAGCAGCAGTTTCTCTGCGATCGATCAATTTTATAAGTGCATTAACAATTTCAATGGCAGAACTTCTGATTAAACCAGTGGTTCCTAACCTTTTTTTTAAGACGGACCACTGCGATGTTTTTATTCCTGGCAGGGACCACAAGGTTCAAGAATATTAAACTGTGTTAATCTTAAAATATATTTTGATTCGTGATGGGAATAATCGAGATACGATAACTGAAGCTATCTAGTCATTATTATATATTTCTCTGTAATTAGGCTACACTTGTTGAGAAATAAATTATAATTATAATTATATCGATCATTTACGTTAGCGTTTTTTAAACTGTGGGCCTTAAATCAATTATCGATAGGTCGCTAAGTATATTTTGAACTTCATTTGAAATCAGTGGCGCATGAAGTAAAACTTCGAGTTTAGAAAAACCTGAAAATTTGGTTTGGTCGCCCCGCTTCGCGGTTTTAGGTAAACACTACCAAACCAAAAAATTAAATAAATAATTTAATATTATATAAACGCAAACTTGTTAGAAAATTAAGAACATTGTGTTTTATTTTGACACTCTTAGAAAAATAAAGAAACGTCATATTCTGATAAAACCAGCAGAACTTGTAAAGAATTTTTATAATTGTTTGTGTATTTATTAAAAAAACTTACTAAAATTGAACAAAATTCGAGAAATTCATGTTTTATTAGGAAATTAATAAACAAATCCAAAAAAACCTCTAAGTTTGATAAAACTAAGAGTTTTATCTATAAAATAATGCTCATACATTTAAATATATGTATTTTCTATGTTTTAAAACTAGAATACATTGGAAATATTAAAATTTAGTGAAACTACAGTTTAAAATCAATTTCGAGCGATTACAAGCGCTCAAAACTGATCTGAAATTCTTTCAATTCTAAAAAACAATAAATAAATCTTAAATAAATAAAATTACCTTTTCTCGCCTGAAAGAAATTCAAATAAATATGAAATGTTCATCAAATTAACGGCAGTTATTGAAAAATGAATAAACCTAATTAGCTTTTGTGCGAGAAACAAACTGACAAGAATTTCTAAAAAAAATAAATAAACTTAGTTTTCTTTTACTTCATGCTTAATCTGGGATTGAAAACATTCGTTTAAAATTTCAAATTGAACACATTTATAAAATTGACGAATGCTTGTAAATTTACAGCATATAAGTTATGTATATTTAAAAAGTATAAAAAAAGTACTGAAAAATTTAACCTAAAATCAACTATTAGAGTTCTTTCTATAATTGCTTGGCCGTTAATGGGTTAATAAAGCAATGACCTCCCAGGCATCCCGGCGCATGCACCAGATTAGTAGGTACTAACATTTGATCTGATCATGTTTAAAAGATTCCCTGGTGGTTGGTGTGTTTTATTCTTATGAGTATTATATTTTGAAGCTTATGTTTTGCTGTCGTAGTTTATTTTTATTTTTGGCGAAAGTATCATTCCATATTACGCTTAAGAAATTTATATAGGAGGTGAAGTATGGATGATATATCAGGTAACCAAATAAGTTGGTGTGGTTTTGCTACACAGCAGAGTGCCATGGATATTTTTTAAGTTATTGGTAGATAGCACTTGTTTGTTATCTGCCATCTGCTTTAGTATGAATCCTTTTATATTGGACACATACACATTTGGTGAAAATTGTTTATTTCTTAGTTTAAAATGGTTCTAAATGGCAAAGAATAAGACTGCAATTCAAAGTTGTTTACTCTATGAGTACAAATTTGGTACAATAGCTGCAGTGGTGGCGCGAAAAATATGCATTCGGCCGTAAATGATCGAATAGGACAAAAGTGGTCCAAGAAATGTTTTTCCGGCTCAGTACGCTCTGGGAGACCGAAGATTATTAACAACGATGATCTTCAAGAGGTTGTGGAGGCAAATTCCAGGACAACGTGCCCAGAGCTTGCAAAAAGGTTCAATGTGAGTGATGAAACCATTCGTTTGCGCCTTCATCAGCTAGGAAAGACGCAGAATTTAAGCAAATAGGTCCCAAATGAATTGACAAATGATATCAAATTAAGTCGTCTTACCAAGCAACGATAATAACCCATTTCTTGATCAGTTGTTAACCTTTGACAAAAAGTGGACATTGTACTCAAATGCTAAGCGTTTTTATCATTAGTTGTCGCCTACTGATTCGGTACCACACACTCCCAAAGCTTTCTTGCACCCAAACAAGATTTTATTGTGTTTGGTGGGCAACAACCGCAATTATCCATTACGAGTTTTTGGAAACGGGCCAACCATCACAACTTGGAATGAAAACACTAACACTTTCTTTACAATATTTATTATTTTTGCTAAATGTACATTTCGAGTACTATGTACTCATTATCAATAACTTGGTAAGCTATTGACAGTACATAGTAGTCGAAATGTACATCAAGCAAAAATAAAAATATTGTGAAGAATGTGTTAGTGTTTTTATTCCAAGCTAATTTGTATTGTGAACAGCTTCAACGAGTACAAGAAGCACTCATCCAAAAATAGCCTTCTTCGATCAATCAAAAGAAAGTGGTATTCTTACAGGATAACGCCAGGCCGCATATCGCAAGAGTGACCCGGAAAAAAAATTCTGAACTTTGTTTCTAACTTTGAAATTTTATTTCATGCATAATCAAGGGGTGGAAACCCTCGTTTAATAAATAATAAAAACTTTATTGGTATTACTTTTATTTCAAATAAACAAACAAAACTTGATTATACGATAATAATTTTGCATAAAAGCAAAAGAGTGCTTTTACTCCTTAATTCAGCATAAAGTAAAATTTCGAGTTAAGAAAAGCCTGAAAACTGGGATTGGACACAGATTTAACATGAAGTTTAAAAACACAAAAAACAAAGCTTTATGCGAATCCTCACAATGAAATCCAGTTATTTTTGATGATTGTAATCTCTTTGGATTATTCGAAATTTTTTGTAAGTATTCGAATATTTTATAAGGATATGAATTACCTACACTGGGATTCAAATACGAATCTCTCTTATACAGTTTTATTTACATATATAAAAAGGTTAAAATTCAAGGCATATAAGCAGAAAACGGTATCTCATATTTTGCATAAAAGAAGGACTGGTCAAACAAACAACTTACATACATTTTGTAGATGAATGCGCAATTTTGAGATTGTGGACAAAGATTATTTCTGGATAGAACAGTTATGGCTAATATTAGTAAATAAAAACACTTACTACGATCATCACCAGTATTGAATATTTTACAATTAATACAGACAATTGTTCAAGATAGCGGGAAGCCGTTTATTTTATGTATCATTAGACAAACAATGTTACATTTTAAGGATCATCATTTAAGCCACCTATACAGGGTGATTTATACTAAGAGGCAAAAAATTAATATTCGTGTTCGAGATTAGATTCTGAGCAAAAAATCAAAATTTACTTTTTTTTAGATCGCCAATTGTTTTGGAGATATCGAGGTTCAAACTTTTGAAACATATATTAATTTTAAGTTTCACAAAAAAAACTAAGGCAATATAAAAACTTTGTTTAGTCACAAAAAGAAAAACCACTAGTTTAACTTACAAGAGATGTTCGAAATGTTCACCGCCAGCCGCGATTCAAGCCTGGCAACGCAAAACTACAGAAATATAAACCGCAGCAAAATCTTGTTCGTTTTTAATTTTAAGTGCAGCATTCATAATTCTGTCTCGTAATTGCTCTTCATTCTGAATTTCCTCTGTATACAAATCTTCTTTGATATTCCCGACAACTTTTTAAAGCATTGCCGTTGCAAAAGCCGTAAACAAAAATAATGTATATTCTTCATTGCCAAACTGCATTAGTAACAAAATTTGTATCTTTTTTACACTAAAAATTTATAGCAATACTCAAAGTATGTGACAACTGTTAACCACTAATAAATAAGTATTGTGTTTCTAAGCAGTTTCCATAATCTACTATTTATTTTATAGAAAAAAATTAAATTGGTTCCGAAAATTTCATGCCTTGTTATCTCTAAAACAAAGGCCGATCGAAAAAAAGTTACTTCACATTTTTTGGTTAGAATCCAATCTCGAACACGAATATTCATTATTCGCCACCCGGTATGTTTTGAAGTACAATGACTATTTTCAGTATGTATTTGCTTTAACTTAATTGTGTTTACTTAGTTAAGGGTTAAATAGGTTTAAACCAGTCATGCTGTTTCATATACCACGCTATATTTTTGGAGAAATAATTCAGTAGATTCAATAAGAATTTATACAATCCCTATAAAAATATTGTTTGTCGTTTGATAACATTGTATTCAAATTATATCTGAACCGATTCCGTAAATTATAATAATTTAATGGGATTAGAATCTGGAGACGTTTGCCACCTCTCGTGCCACTGTCGATTTCATTTATAATTGATTTTTGGTATAGAATTCTGGATGCAGGTTAAGCTCTCTAGGTCACAATTTTCACATCTTCGTTCATACATAGCCCTGATATTGATTTAAATATTAAGAATATGGAGAAGTGTCTTAAACACTATTATTATTATTATCACGTTTACTAAATACTCACAAAATAAATATTTCATACATTTTTTCGCTATATCTTAGTAAATATCTGTCACATCTCAGCAGTATATATTTTTAACTTTATATTAAATCAGTGGTTTATACGCGTGGCGCATAAAGTAAATTTCGAGTTTAGAAAAGCCCCGTGAAAATTTGTCTCGGGTCGCTGCGCGACCCTCGGTAAATTTTCTACGCGGGTTTTTTTCTAAACTCGAAATTTTACTTCATACTCATTCTGGAAGTGGACGACACTTGTTTAGATTTTCAACATATTGAGTTTTTAATAATTTATAAAATGTTTGTGAAATGTTTAATATTTTGAGATTTTCGTCAATTTATAAAAATTTTATCAGATATTGAGACACGTAAAATTTGTTTAGTGTGTGTCAAACTTTAGACCGTTCGTTTTCTCTTATTGATATATTTTTCTGGTCACTCCATGTTATAACCTTTCTTTAAAAAACATGACTTAACCGGTATAAATTTGATTATATTTGACATTACCCAATTTTCGATTTGTCTCAGCATTTTATGTTCACCGATGGGACATACCTCTACCTAGAATAATAATGTTGCATGTAAGAGAGTAAACTCTAATTATTTTGTATGGTATATGAGATATTGGTAAATCGAAGTAGGATAATTTTAGGATTTTAAAGTTTTTCGGTATTTGACATATATTCGGTTTTTGTTATTGGCCAACCAAATTTGGGATTTAGTTTTCTTAGGTTCTTTGATTATTTGGGTGTCCCTATTGTTTGTTATGTAATGACGTTGATATAAGAATAACGTGTTGCAATTGATTAATTATTTGACAGAAAAGTGGTAGTAAAATGCCAAAATTATTATTAATCCTTAAGCACATGGCAATCATGTGGAAAACATAACCACAAATTTATTTTGAAGGCAAAAGTTAGAATTATAATCAGAGTATCCAACCAAATATCTAACATTATAAAAAAATCGCCAGATGTGGTTGGCCAATAAAAAGAAAGCAAATATACGTGTATTTATTTAATACATTACGAACATACGTGTATTTATTTAATATTTGAAAGTAGTAAATCAGGGCTATTCCGTACGTAAAATGTTAAACTTAAAGTACATGTTATTCTCTGACATCACAGTCTAAGCGAGTTTGGTAATTGATATGTATAATTCAATTATTTACGTATACGAGGTAATTCGCCTTTTTTATATTTTTTAAATTTTTTGTACGCATTTTTTTTCATATAAGTTTTCATCAAATTTTTCATGAGATTTTTTGTTGTCGGGTTTTTTAGATTCGTCATTATTTACATGAATTCTTGCTTGTGACATAATTTGATTTTTTGGACACCAAAAAAGTGTGCCTTCATAAAAAAAGTTTCAAATTTGTGTTTTCATAATTTTCGAACATATTGATACATTTGATAAATTGCGAATTAATTGTTAAAAATCTAAACAAACATATTAAAATATCTGATTTTTTCTATAAATTGACGATAATTTTAATATATTAAACATTTCATAAACATTTTAAAAATTAATGAACATTTCGATATGTTGAAAATCTTAACAAGTGTCGTCCACTCCCAGACTGAGCATGAAGTAAAATTTCGAGTTTAGAATAGCCCCGCATAGAAAATTTGTTTCACGGGGCTTTTCTAAACTCGAAATTTTACTTCATGCGCCACGTGTATACAACACTGATAAACTGCTGACATGTGACAGTTATATTAAAAATCTGAGCAAATATATTAAAAATCTGATTTTTTTTTTGCTAAATTGACGAAAATCTCGAAATATTAAACATTTCATAAACATTTTATAAATTAATAAAAATCTCTATATGTTGAAAATCTAAACGAGTGTCGTCCACTCCCAGACTAAGCATGACGTAAAATTTTGAGTTTAGAAAAGCCCCGCATAGAAAATTTGTCGAGGGTCGCGCAGCGACCCGAGACAAATTATCACGGGGCTTTTCTAAACTCGAAATTTTACTTCATGCGCCACGCGTATTAACCACTGATTTAATGTAAAGTTAAAAATATGTACTGCTGAGATGTGACAGATATTTACTAAGGTATAGCGAAAAAATGTAAGAAATATTTATTTTGTAAATATTTAGTAAACGTGATAATAATAATAAAAGTAGAACAAATTCAGTATAAACACTTTTATAAATTCCTAATATTTAAATCAATATCAGGGCTATTCCGTACGCGAAATGTTAAATTTAAAGTACATGTTATTCTTTGGCATCACAGTCTAAGCGAGTTTGGTAATTGATATGTATACATAAATTATCTAAGTATACGAGGTAACTCGCCTTTTTTATATTTTTTGGTTTTTTTATGCATTTTTCATATAAGCTTTTATCAAACTTTTTATGAGAATTTTTTTGTCGATTTTTTTGAGAATGGTCATGATTTACATGAATTGTTGCTTTTGACATTATTTGATTTTTTAGACACCAAAAAAGTATGCCTTCTTAAAAAAAAGTCTCAAATTTGTGTTTTAATAATTTTCGAACATATTGATGAATTTGATAAATTAATTTGATAAATTACGAATTAATTGTTAACAATCTGAACAAAAGTATTAAAAATCTAATTTTTTTTATAAATTGATGGAAATCTCGAAATATTAAACATTTCATAAACATTTTATATATTATATATTTTTATAAATTGACGAAATCTCGAAATATTAAACATTTCATATTAATGAAAATTTCGATATGTTGAAAATCTAAACGAGTGTCGTCCACTCCCAGACTAAGCATGAAGTAAAATTTCGAGTTTAGAAAAGCCCCGCGTAGAAAATTTGTCGAGGGTCGCGCAGCGACCCGAGACAAATTTTCACGGGGCTTTTCTAAACTCGAAATTTTACTTCATGCGCCACGTGTATAAACCACTGATTTAATGTAAAATTGAAAACATATACTGCTGAAATATGACAGATATTTACTAAGGTATAGCGAAACAAATGCAAGAAATATTTATTTTGTGAATATTTAGTAAACGTGATAATAATAATAAAAGTAGAACAAATTCAGTTTAAGACACTTTTCCATATTCTTAATATCTAAATCAATATCAGTGCTATTCCGTACGCAAAATGTTAAATTTAAAGTACATATTATTATTTGACACCACAGTCTAAGCGTGTTTGGTAATTGATATGTATACTTAAATTATACAAGTATACGTCAAATGTAACATTTCGCGTACAGAAAAGCTTCAAATACATTTTATTATCTGTAAACGACGCACCTATAGTATCTACCATTAGGTATATCTCAACTCTTCTATATATTTTTAAATACATATCAGGGCAGGTGGCGGCCGAGCGATAACGTAGCCGGGCGGTAAATCGTTCGGCGAGCCACAGACTGGGTTCGATTCCCGTTCACGGGGAGTTGTTATTTAAAAATAATAAATCGTCGTGTCCCTGGGTGTAGTGTGAATATGTCGTGACGTCCAAATATTAGTTAAATAGACAATATATAAATTATCGTTAGTGGCCGAATGGCTATAACCAATGCCAAACAAACATAAAATACATATTAAATGTAGAAATCGAAAGGGTTATCTTAATATCATAGTATACATCATAATACCATTAATTTTCTCCATATATACTTACAAACTGTAACAGCACTTTTATTAACCACAATAAAAGGTAATAAAGGTAATTTTAATTGATAAGTGGTTGCGCTAAGGTAATAATATCTTGCTCACAGTCGGGGCTAGTATACGCGGGGCGAGCGTCGCGACGCCAGGCGCACGCCGCAGCGGCCGTAATCGGCGCCGGCCGTAGCGGAGGCGGCAGATACGCGTCCTCCCACCTCCGGCAGGAGCAGCAGCAGGACCACGGCTACACTCCACTTTCCTGCTGCCGTCTTCAGTTAGCTGCTGGCCATCGGTGCGTCGACACGAACTCGAACGAGCGCGAAGAATTTGCTTTCACTTCGTCGCAATACGAAATCTACTACAGCTGCATTACTCACAAAAAGTGCGTGCTTTGAATCGTTATTATTTGTTAAAATGTGTAGTGACATAAACGTATTGTGTGTGTAAAAAATAACGCGAGAAATAGTTTTTGTTTATCAACTGTATTTTCTTTGAGCAAGTGTGTGTTTTGGTTTTGATTTGATTAAGAAATTTGTTCCGGGATGTATCCTCCGTTCCCGGTCTTGTTGCTGATTGCATCTTGTTGGCTCGTTACATCAGCACAAGGTAAGATAACAGTATTATTAACAAAAAGCATTAATAATTTTCAAAATTATCTTATACACACATGGAATTTTTCTTGTAAGTATACGTAACCCTAAGTATACGCAGTACATTTTTAACTATTTGATAATTTTATAACGAGTTCAAATTCAAGTTTTTAACGAGTGTTTCCACTCCTTGATTAAGCATGAAGTAAAGTTTCGAGTGAAAAAACTTGTCGTTAAAACTTTAGGACAGTACATTGAAAAATAGGACTAAGCTGCTGAACATTTAGAAAAGGGTGCGTAATTTGTGTACCTATTCAAATTATGTATACTCGTACATGCAGGGATTTTTTTTAGGTTTCGATGTATGCGCTGTAAAATTTTAGGCATTCGTTGCTTTTTCAAATGCGTCCAATTTGAAATTTGTATTTGTAGAAGGCGAGGTATTTAAGTTTTTGTTTATGCATTTTCCATATAAGTTTTTATCAAATTTTTCATGAGATTTTTGGCGATTTTTTCAAGATTCGTCAATATTTACTTAAATTCTTGCTTTTGATATAATTTGATTTTTTGGGCACTAAATAAGTATGTCTTAATGAAAAAAAATCTCAAATTTGTGTGTTCAAATAGTTTTCGAATATATTGATGAATACAATTAGGTAATTTGATAAATTACGAATTAATTTTTGGAACTTGTTTTAAATCTGAATAAAAAATTGAAAATCTGATGAAAATTGTATAAATTGTCGAAAATCCCGAAATATTAAACATTTCATAAATATATTTTTTTTATTAAATGGTTTAGACCATTTATACAATACAATGTATACTACTAAGTTTAAAATATAACAATAAAAAAAAATAATAATCTGAATATAATTAATGAAAATCCTAACGAGTGTCGTCTACTCCCAGACTAAGCATGAATTAAAATTTGGAGTTTAGAAAAGCTACGCGTAGAAAATTTTCACGGGGCTTTTCTAAACTCGAAATTTTACTTCATGCGCTACGCGTATAAAACAGTGATTTAAAGTAACGTTAAAAATATATACGGCTAAGATGTGACAAATATTTATTAAGATATAGCAAAAAAATGTAAGGAATATTTATTTTGTAAATATTAAGTAAATTTGATAGTAATAATAAAAGTAGAACAAATTTAGGTTGAGACACTTTTCCATATTTCTAATGTTAAAATCACCATCAGTATATTTAATATAAAATAAAAACATTTTGAAAATTGAAACAATCACTTGGAGCTGAACCGAAAACCAAAAACCGCAAAAACAGTTATTTTTTAAGGAACGAAAAAAAACCGAACCGAAATATATATTATTGATTGAACCAGAAAGAAAACTGGAACACAAAAAATAACGGTTCGTAACCTTGGTTTCCAATCCCAGATTAAGCATGAAGTATAATTTCGAGTTTAGGAAAGCCTGAAAATTTGTTTAATTTTTTCTTAATATTTAGGCTTTTCTAAACTCGAAATTTTACTTTATGCCTAATCTAAAATCGGAATTCGTTAGAAATTTCAAAATGAACGCATTTGAAAAAGCAATGAATGCCTGAAATTTTACAGCGCATAAATCGGAAAATGTGCATCTTAAAAAAATCCCAGCATGCAGTAATAATTTGAATAGGTACCCAAATTACACATTCTCTTTAAATGTTCAGCAGATTAGTCCTATTTTTTAATGGACTGTGTCCTAATGTTTTAAGAAAAAGTTTTTTCATGCAGTGTCAAGATATATTTTCACCCAATATTTTATTAAAATTTAAAATGTGAGTTCCGTAAATTAAAAATTAAAATATTAAATATTACAAATAAAAAGACTTTACAAAAAATCAAGTATCTGTACAAATAAAATTAATTATTTGTGTAAGATCATCACATTATGTCAAAAGTGACAAATTTATAAATAATGGAAAATTTGTGACCAATCCAAATTTTCAGGCATTTCTAAACTCGAAATTTTACTTCATGTTCAATCAAGCAGTAGTAACACTTGTTAGTAACCTCAAATTGAACGCTTTTATTAAAACAACGAATTTCTAAAAATGTAGCAATCACTTTAGTCACTAAGACATGTGAGTCGCCTATTTCCAAAAACCCCTAAATCCATTTGAAAAAAATGGATTTAGGGGTTTTTAGAAATAAGCGACTCATGTATACCTACTTAATAGAAAAATTCCTGTTAATAATAAACAAAATATTTATAAAATGCACTCCATTTATAGTGATAATCTACAAACATATTTTTATAAGAGTAAACACATAATAAAATGTTATGAATCTCTTAGCATATGTAGACTTTCTTCAAAAACGAATTATCTAATAAACTGATTGCACTATGATAAGTTGCAAACCAACCTAGGAAATGTAGATTTTAGATAAATTTAACGAACCACAAAGACAAGCTCGTTAAATTAATCTTAAATCAAGAGTGCATCCTACATAGTTTGCCATATTACTTTCTTTAATTTATTTAGAAACAAAATATATTTATTGTAAAGCATGTATTGTTTTACTTTCCTTATAAATATTTTATGTCAAATTTGTAGATAGATTTTAACACCAAATTTTCAACAATCAGAGCCTATGCACTAATTAAAAAAACTAGGCAGCTGTCTAGGTTTCTAAACGTTTAAAGTCGCCTAAAATTGGTAAAAAGCAGGGACACAATTCTTCACTTTAAGAGGAAATCGACCGCAACAAAACTCAGCATATTGTCATCTTAACTACGGCCCTATTTTAGAATGAAATATTTTGAAAAGCTTGATATATTTAAAGGACAGTACAAACCTTGCAATCATCTTATTATAATGTTTCCTACTCTTGGGGTTGTTTAATAAAACAATAATAAACATGGCTAAATTAGCATAATATCGTCTTAAAGTACATGTTTTTCTGCAATTTCTACAATATAATGGAATAATTTTGTCCATCACTGTATGTTGTAGAAATTGCAGAAAAACATGTACTTTAAGACGATATTATGCAAATTAAGCTATGTTTAATATTGTAGGCAAACAACTAAACATCTCTAAAGTTTGTTATAATTGTATTTGATTAGTCGTTGAATTATCAAAAACTGTATGCCAATAAATATCATTTTAAAGATGTAGGTTTGACATTCAACAACTACATACAAAAAGATGAAGGCAAACATATATTTTATTTTAGGACAAAAATATATAGACACACAATATGTGATTAATATTTCAATCGAAAAAGTGCACTTAAACAACAAATTACGTTAGTTTAGGCTTACCTTCGCAAAGGAACCTTTTACAATGTGATTGATTTAATTTTCCAATATTTTTTATAGATATTACAGAAAAAAAATAATGATGTGATTACGCGACTTTACCAATGTTTGATATTTTTTTATGAAATATCGGTACATGTAGGAAACATTTTCTTGAGACAACCACGATGTTTGTACTTTTCTTAAAGAATACGTATTTTTAAATATTTTATTCCAAAATAACGATATAGTTAAAACAGCAATATGCACAGTTTTATACGATAAGGTAGCGGTCGATTTCCTCTTAAGGCATCTAGCATAACGATGACATTTCCCCAATCTGTTTAAAATAGCAGAGCACTGAAACATTAAGTTATTTGTTTTATTTTGTGCTTGGAAAACATTTTATTTTAGTTTTATTAAAATAAATAACATACTTAAAATGCCCTCAAACGCATAACTTTTATTAATTAAAAAATAATGCACTGTTAATCTACAATAAAAATATATTGTATTAATAAATTTGTTTCAATGGTAAATTTAAAACATTTTATTTCAGTATTATCAGAAATAACATATCTACTTAAAATGTTATTCTATAAAGAAAATTGATAACTTTTGGTTTTCTATTTATCTAAATTATTATTATATATAAATCATCTTTATACAGACATAACATTTTTTGTGTACAAATAAAATAATATAATAAATAAATGAGACTTTGGTCATTCTGGTCATTCTGCCAATTATTATTAATCTTTATTTATGGAATTTAACTTTTTCACAAATGTAAAACACACAATTAGTCATAATAAATATAAAAAATTAGGACAATATTCGTATAAACTGCAAACGATAAGGTTTAATTTAATAAAACTATTAAGACAATAAATATCTATTGAAACAACTACTCCACGTGCAAATACACCGCCGGATACTGAATTACACAATGAAACACTTAAAATCTTATTTGATTTCACAATTAGTTATACATATCTTATCATACCCATCAAAATACAAAAAATGAAATACATAACTCCAACGATTCAATACGTTTTAAATGCTCAATATTTAAATAAGAATATCATGAGCCTGACTATTTGGTTTAGTCGCTCTTTGAAGCGGAGCGACCAAACCAAATTTTCAGGCTTGTCTAAACTCGAAATTTTAAAGTTCAAAAACTCATACATCATCTTTAATTAGAATATCACGGAATCAAATATTGACATATTTCCTATGCATGCCTTAATAAAACGCAATGAGAGAATATAACGAAAACAGCGACCAATCCAAATTTTGAGGCTTATCTAAGTCGAAATTTTACCTGTCAGATTTGAAAAATAATTTTCATAACAACGACCACAACAAGGTGATAGAATTCTATCACCGCTGTGATAACATGTATCTATGGAAATAAGCGATTCTGATTGGAGGAAATGTAGCCATGTCGAGTTATATTCTCAGCCGTAATATAACGAGTGGTATGATTATTATCGATGATATTTTGGGGTTGAAATCGAGCTGCAGATTCAACGAGTGCGCAGCACGAGTTGAATGTGCTGCTTCGGTTTCAACGACAAAATATCATCGATAATTAATCAAATCACGAGTTATATTTAGTGAGAGAATATAACGAATAAAATAATGCGAGTCCCTCAACATTATCGACAGTTGTGATATTGTTGTTTCCCTATTGATTGCGAATTTTTTACCCCGTACAAAAGTTCGTAAACTGCCTTCACTGCGATTCTTAGTATATGACGGTGTTTTTTTGAGTCGCACTTTTCCCTTCTCTATTAATATCACTGCACGAAACTTTACCTTAGCGATTTCCGTCTATTTTGACGTTTCGAATGACAGGACAACTTATCACCGCTTCTTTTGTTTTTGTATCATCGGCTTTCCTTGCATCTCATTGGTTGAAAATTCGTTCTAGTAGGCTATGAGTTGTATTCTCAACACAATACCCTTAATATCTGTTTATTGGATTACCACTATCGTAACGACACTGTTTAATTAGTAATGCATATTTCAAGAGAATATTGTTTAACAATTATTTAAAAAATGATTAATAATTAAACTTATTACATTTTACGCTACAGTGGGTAATTTTATATTATTAAAAACATACATGTGCATGTGATCACTGCAACTACAGCGACAACTCAATATGCATTAAGAAAATTAGATTGCCCATAATCATTAGTTAAAACAATATTTTAAATGCATTGAATTTGGTTAGCATTTTATGTAGGAATACAGAGGAGATATATATAAATAAAATAGTTGTGCTTATACGATCAAATAGCTTCAGTTAATTTACCAAAATACCGGCAGCAAACGGCCAATTACCGGTAAACTTTAGTAAGAATTTTTAATTTCTACTGATAAATTAGCCATCCCTGTTATAGGCATTACAATCCGTGTTATTTACGACTTTATACTTAAAAAAAAGTATAACGAATAAAAAGTTTACTCCAATTATTTCAGATCAAAGCGCGGCTCATTAATTCGATCCGCCGGTTTTCCGAATCAGAAACCCTTAGCCTTTTTTGAAATTCTATTTTGCAGGTTTTTTTTATCAAGAGTTATGTTTGGGATGGATTTTATTAAAACGTCAGATATGTACAACATGCACAAAAGGGCCTTTTGATGAATAATTCATCCCTCGACGCAGCAAAATCCGCATACTGGGCCAATTAAATATTTAACTGGGGCGCATTTGTTAATGTCCAATTTATGCGTTTAAACAGGGGTAAATAATTTAGTTTCATTATGCTAATGGTATGAATTTGATTGTTTAATAATATAAAATATTATAACAAATTTAACGAAAATAATATTGTCTTTTAGTAATTTAATCATAATATATAACATTACGAGAATGTGTTTCGTGTAAAATGCAAACATTGTGTCTTAATTAATAAGACAACTTAAGGCAATAAATATCCATTGAATAATAATTAATATAAATATTTCAAAAATTAAAAAAATCCTTTTAATTCTTGATTTGCTCACAGCATTCCTGACAGCATAAATATATGCTTTAATATTTTTAACAATATTGAATTGGACTAAATAGTACCACAAAACCCCTATAAATTCAAACTAGTGATGTTTAAGAAAAGAGAAAAAAAGCAACTTTAATTGTGACATTAATCGAATTGCAACATAAAACATTTTCACTCGACCTGACATTTCCTCGTTGCCTTGCACAAGACAGAAAACCACTTTCTTCGTACGCAAGTTCCAGTGCTGCATGCGTTATTCATACGGATAATTGAATGGACTGCCGAGAAGAAGAAAGTGGTCGTCGCGCAATTCGAGACGCCCCGAGCACACGATCAAGCCCCGCACACCGATTGCTGCAGATACTCCGAAGTCTCTTCGGATTCACGATTTACTGCACAATTAAACTCAACAACAATTACCACCATCGCCAGCTATTACATAAACCACTAACACAGATACTGACTATGCTTGTTACTTGCCCACTCTAGGTGTTATAAAAATAACCATAAGATATTTTTCACTAATGGTGTAAATACATTTAGAGGACAATGAAACGGATAATGTTACTAAATATTTTTATTTTAAATAAAATAGTATTGACATTTCACATCAGTTTACAGATCTAAAGCAGCATTTGAATATTTTTTTAAATGTTATAGTCTTAATTATTTAATTTTAGTGAGCTTAGCAGCAGGTAAAGGAATTCACGAAAATATTTAAATTTATTTAGCGTTTTCCGAAAATAAAAATCAATTATTTTATTCTGCACAAATACTTCGAAGACGTAACGAGTTTTGAAATTGATACCTCATAAAATATCACATTTTAATGTACATTATGCTGTTTAATTGTAAACATCGTCATAGATCGATTTACACTGTAATTCGAAAAATAGATAAGATTTTCAAAAAATGCGACTTTTGCGACTAAGAACTTTGTTATCTTGCAAATTTCCTAAAGACATACTTTTAGCAACTTTTCAATACATTGAATTGTGAACAATTTTCATTTCGTGATTCGTATTTGTTTGTTGGTGTATTCAACTTTTATTATTCAAATGGGCGCATAGAGTAATATACACATCCATCCATCCATCCAGCCAAGATAATCACCAAGACATGAGACAAAACTACGCCAAAATTAGTTATATAATGGTAAAAAATAATTATTATTAAAAAGTAGTAATTTATTTCACAATCTGTATAATTTGCCTCTATCTTGATTTTTGAAAATTTTTAAAGCTCGGAGATATTCAAAATGTTTTGTATTTTATGATTTTCATAGATTAGCCAACACTATATTATTTTTAAATTTATTTTTTTCAAATCATTCTATCAATTTTTAAACTTTTATTCCATCATGCCGAATTTTAAACTTTGCTAATTAATTTATACTTTCATTAAATTACACTTGACATTCCATACAATTTTTTTAAAGCTCCAAATTTATTTAAAAAATCAATAGGGGTTATCAAGAAAAGCATATTTTTTATCAATAAAAAACGTTTTAACTTTGTTTGTATAACACAAAATTGTGTTATACAAACAAAGGTAAAACGTTTTTTATTGATAAATTAACATGCATAACGACGTAGAAGCCTCCATAATACAAAATTTGCATATTTTTTTATTGATACAAAAAATACTTGATAAAAATATACATTTATTATTCGAAGTGAAGACCATTCTTGATTTCTTGATAAAAAAGACCAAAGATAATAAATATTCGTGAAAGTAGTGATGTAAAGTTACCGGTAACTTAAAAATACGTTATATTCTCGGTAATATTACCGGAAACATGGTAACAATTGGTAATTTCATGTTGGATATAAAACTTACAGCAAAAAAATCATGTATTCCCAAAAATTATAAATAAATAGTAAATCAAAAGGCGCAATTTATAGTAACTAGGTTATTTTTTTTTATTAAATAAATAAAAGTACAATGGGCAGCTTGGTGGTGTAGTGGTTAGAGTGTTGTACTGCCACGCCACGGACCGGGGTTCAAATACCGGCCTAACAAGTTGTCTGCATTTATATAGGTTAGGATAAAAATGCCAAACACTCCGTCTTCTCGGATATGACGTTAAATGCATGTAGGACCCGTGTACTGCCTGGATGTTGCGTGCACGTTAAAGATCCCTACCGGTGGGTTGGAACTCCCACCGGGTTCGGCAAAATTCCCGGATAGCTGTAGACCTAATCTCCGGCGTCATGATTGGCCTTAGCAGCGGAAATAGATGACGTAAAACCCAAAATAAAAAAAATTTAAAAAAATAAAGTACAATTAAGTAGAATATCTGTGACTTTTGATTGTAAATCTGTAAAAATGTTCAATAAAATTTTTTTATTATTAATTTTGAAGAAACAAATATTATCTCTAATTTAATAAATAACAAAGTTAGATTTGGGCGAGTTACGAGAAGATTATTATAACTTTAATATAACTTTGGTATATAATAAAAATTGTAAAGAAAGATTAAAAGTGTTTTAATTAAAGTTAAATAACAAAGTGTTTTATTGCGTGCAGAAGTAAATATTCGAAATGAATAATCAGATTATAAATATTTTATTTTAAATTAAAAATAATAATAATATAGATATATATTATTCAAGTTAACTGTCAAAACCCACAGATACCATAAATATTAACAATAGTTTTTGATGATTTACCAAATTAATAAAATTTAATAAAAACATCATCATTTTTGAAATCAATAAATAATGTGGAAATTAAATTGACAATTTCTACAGAAATATTGAGAAAAATAATAGATAAAATAGGCCAACTTGACAAATTTTACAAAACCCATATACATTCATGTTAAATCAACACAAGTTGAGTATAAATCTTGCTTCATCATATAAGACTTTTATGAAACGTAGGTAAATGAATGCCTTCACATAGATAATGTTATAATTATAAAACGTTATATGCGTATGTGTTATACTAATATTATTATTTGTTTATGGGCTACGTTAACGGAATAAATAAAATAAAATAAAATAACTAAACTAAAAAGAAAATATGTTACGTCAACACATATTGAAGGTACAGATATGCAAACTTTACAACAATAGCAAAAATCCAAAACAATACATTTTTAAGCAATCATTAAACTAAGCTAGAATTGTGAAAAAAGTGCTCTTTTTTTAGAATCGAGGTAAAAAGTTATTCATATATAACCCCTTTTTAATTTATATCAAACGAAAATTACTAAGAAATTAAAACATTCGTTCGATATAAAATAACGTTCAGCATCATATGAATATTTTTTTTACCCAGCTCACTAAATTGAGTTAGAATTGTGAAATAAGTGTAATTTTTTCGAATGTAGGTAAAAAATTATTCATATAATGCCTATCTTTGTTTTATATCGGACCAAAGTAATTAAATAAAAGTTCGTTTAATATAAAACAAAATTTGGCATCCTGTTATAATTTATAACGACACAGATCGGAAATTTGTCCTCGCGTTCCCGTTTGATTTTTTCTAAAATTCATTATTATGCCGAAGCTTTAAAATGTTGTAAATATATGTTTAAATATTCCGAGTTTAAGGCACAATCCACAGATATTAAATTTAACATCCAGATGTCGATGTACACCCAATTAAAATTGGGAGCTCTGTGAATTTGCGTTTGGAAAATGTCTCAAAGATGCATTGTTTATGCCAATGCCTTAAAACTAGAAATCTATAACAAATTAATCATACACTGCTTCAAGAAATTAGCGCACCACCTTAGAATTTCTTAAAATTTTAAAATTTTTAAGTTTAGCTTTGCGTTTATTTCATTTCATTTTTTTACAATCTGTTAAAACAAATACAAGATTCAAAGCATTATTCGTTATTTCAAAGACGCATCACGTTAGCGTCTTTGAAATAACGAATAATGCTTTGAATCTTGTATTTGTTTTGACAGATTGTAAAAAATTGAAATGAAATAAACACAAAGCTAAACTTAAAAATTTTAAAATTTAAAGAAATTCGTAGGTGGTGCGCTAACTTCTTGGAGTAGTGTATGATTAAAAATGTTCGAGAAATTGCAGGTGGTGCGTTAATTTCTTAGAGCAGTGTAGTTTAAGTTCCAATGAACATACATTAAATTATTATCTAGAAATCAATGTACAGCTATAGAAATTGGGAATTTTGGCGAAATTTTCAAAATTCTGCAGTTTTGTTAATTTGTTAATTTTCTAGTAAACAAACGCGTTTTTCAATTTGAAATAATTATTTTTAATATGTTTCAACTTTGATGTTCCGTACTTTTATGTTTGTAATGTAAATTAAAAACATCAACTCTATATATTTTGTGTCATAAAGTTTATAATACAGGAAACTACAGAATACGTTTTTGATTGATCGTCTAACGAGGGTGTCCACTCCCAGACTAAGCATGAAGTAAAATTTCGAGTTTAGAAAAGCCTGAAAATTTGGCTCGGGCGCGTAGCGCAGCGGAGCGACCGAGCCAAATTAGGCTTTTCTAAACTCGAAATTTTACTTCATGCGCTACGCGTTAAAAACACTGACGTTAAGTGAAATCTATAAACGATTGGTTAGAGTGAAATAAATTTATTATGTCAATTATCAATTGAATAAATGACGGGGAAAGTGCTATGATGGACACATCACTATTTTTATAATTAATTCTTGTTATTTAACTTGTTTAATTAAATAACCCGTTTAACTGCATCAGGATTAGTACTGCTTAGAAACACAACAATTTAATTCACGAAAGATATCGTTTATGCTACTTTTAATGTTTTGAAGTAAAGTACAATAGCTGCTTTTGATATTTATTAGCTTTAAAATAATTGTGTTTACTTGTTTAGAAGGCTAAACAAGTATAAATCAGTCAATGTACTTCAGTTATTTCCTTATTCAAATGGGTTGTGTTTTTAAACATTTGTTTTTAAATTTTCGAAAATTCAATGTTTTCGCCAAAGCTATAATAATTTTGAAAATGGGTGTAGAATCAATCAGAGTTTGAGGGTCAATTAAAAGAAATCAAATTTAGCACTTAGCAATGGATTCACAGCCATCTTAATGATTCAATATTTTAATGGGTTTGTTTTTGGAAATTTCTCGATTATTCAATGTTGATGCCAATGCTTAAAAAACTTTCGAAATCTGTGGAGAATTAATCGAAGGTTTAAGGTTCAATAAATGGATAATAAATTCAGCAGCCAAATATTTATTTAGAGCTATCCAAGTTGAATATTTAGGAAAGTTTGTGTAAGTTATTGAAAAATTCAATCATATAATTGCAACAATATATTTTTATATATTTCTCAAAAAATCATTATAAAACAGGCACGTTCGTTATTGAGTAAATCATTCATGTATATATTTACGTAGTTATATCAATCGCATTATAAATAATTGGTTTAAAGACTATTTACATTCAAGTGAAATTAATCGCACGCGGTGCCGGTGTCCAGTTTTTCCTCCTTCGCACGAGCGCAGTACTTCTTCTTATAATCACCGTTCGGGTCGTACTTCTTTTCGACATCGGTCCATGTCGTCGGCTCGTTCTTCATTATGTGCAGCAGCACTTTCCTGCTGCCGGCCTTCTGCTTATCGCTGCACTTGGCGCAGTCGGTAGCCAACGCATCAGGAAGCACATCTAAAAATTACAGTAAAAATAAAATGTCTGGGATTCTTTGCTTATTTTTAAAGCTTTCAATTTGAAGTTTCAAACGAGTGTCTCCACTCCCAGACAAAGCATGAAGTAAAATTTCGAGTTTTGTAAAGCCACAAAATTTGGTTTAGTCCTGCAGCACGAAGCGCGGAGCGACCAAACCAAATTTTCAGGCTTTCCTAAACTCGAAATTTTACTTCATGCGCTACGCGTATTAAGCACTGAAGGATTGTGAAACCAAAAATATACTGCTCAAGTAGTATTAAAAATAAACTGCTAAAGCAGAGATAAAAATTTACAGCTTAACAAGAATATTTTAAATTTCACAATATTTCAGTGATTTATACGCCTGGCGCATGAAGTAAAATTTCGAGTTTAGAAAATCCTGAAAATTTGGTTTGGTCGCGTAGCGCTACGCGCTACGCAACCAAACCAAATTTTCAGGCTTTTCTAAACTCGAAATTTTACTTCATGCTTAATCTGGGAGTGGAAATCCTCGTTCAGAATTTCAAATTGAACTCATTTAAAAACAACGTATGCCTCAAAATTCGGTGAATTGAGCTAAGAGCTACGACATGGCGCAGTTTAAATACACACTATGTAAAAAGCTGAGTTGGTTTTTTCTGCTTGACGTGACTCACCTGTGTCTCATTTTGTGCTCGGCCTAAATTGATGGTTATATTTGCGTAAATAATGATGATAGTTTGATGGTGTAACATCCAATACACACAATACTGTCAAAATTGTATGCAAGCGATGCAAAATTGTATGCAAGCGATGCAAAATTCTATGCAAGCGATGCAAACAAAATTGGTTTAATCAACTTAGATAAGTCCTGTATTGTATTGCGGAGGCTTCTACCTTATTATAATTGTTAATTTATCAATAAAATCAACATTTTAACTCTTTTTGTATAACACTATTTATTTTTACGTGACTGCAGTTTCGGCAAAAGCTTGCCGTTAACAAACATGAAGTTTTGATAATGGCAAGCTATATAAACAAAGAATTTTATTGATTAGACAAGTCCACTGTTTTCATTCGAATTAAATAAAAATGACAATGGAAACAACAATGATATTTTTACTATTGCTCTATCTCGAAAAATATAATATCCTTGTTTTGTTTATTTCAGTTTTCGTTGCAATTTAGGCCTAATATTATCTTCACTTACTCTTTAATTCAGCACCATCAGGCGTGCAAGTCCCCTTATCCAGCAAACAATTAGCGTAATTGTTCAACAACCTCTTGTTCTTCAGAATCTCGTCCAAATCGATGTTGTCGTATTTTGTGGTGTACACATCGTCGGGTTTAGGTTCAGGTTTGGCCCACGTTACGGTAAAAACCGCCGAAAGCAATGCGAAAACAATCAAACTTCTCATCTTGCCGTTGACAACAACTAGACCTGCGTTATCCTTAAATACTGTTTATATAATACCGAACTGGGTACAAGTGGGAGTAATTCGTACCTTTGCACAGTTTACGCATTTTCAATTATTGTTAATTACAGATAATGGGCTGACGAATCAATTAAATTAATTGGAGATCGGTTTGTACGCTGTTTTTCCTATGAAATAACATTTGTGAAATCATCATATTTAGCAGTTTTCGCATTTTTACTAAATTTTCGTTACGCAAACATGTTAATTATTTTAATTCTCTTTACAATAAAATATGTTATTACAAAGCTTGGATTTTTAAGTTGAGCCACGTCGGAGAAAATCCGATAGAACTAAAAGAATATCTGGACCTTACCTTTAAGACCGATGTTTCAAAATTGTTCTATATTATTATTTTCAGTTGCCTGACACTTGTTTTGATATTATTTGAAAGTTTAAAGACATTTTAAAAGCTCAAAGTTAATTTTGTTGATTATTTTCAACAGAGATTCTTGAAAAAACCTAATTAAGTTTGCTTCCATGTTTAAAAAATTATATCCACTATTCCAAATAGTAGATATAATTTTTTAAACATGGAAGCAAACTTAATTAGGTTTTCTCAAGAATCTGTGTTAAAAATGATCAACAAAATTATCTTTGAGCTTTTGAAATGTCTTAAAACTTTCAAATAATATCAAAACAAGTGTCAGGCAACTGAAAATAATAATTAAAATTACAAATGCTCAAAGTTAGCAAAAATTATTTTAATTTATTTATGACTAATAAAGTGCCTGACAATTGGCAATTGTTTACTCAAATCTTCTATAATACTGAAATTTGTGCCTTCCAGGCATTCAAATAAAATTGCTTCATGTGCTTAGAAGTGTATAGCGAATATACAAGGGGTGATCAAAAGGTAAGGTTACAATGTCAACGTGTACTTTTGCAACCTTACTTTTTGATCACCCACAAACGTTGACTTTTATATACACCTTGCAATTAGACAATTGGTATCATATATTTACCGATGTCAGGGGTAATTTAAGGCGCTAATACCACTGATAATTTATGATAGCTCCGCTAACATTGAAGCACTCGTCTCTTGCGCACGCGCAATTAATTAATGTATGTTTATTTTTTAAGCAAATTGCCTCAGTTGCTCGAATTTAGAAAGCGCGTGAGTTAGTTTGACAAAATAAGCATTTGTAAAATGTATTAACGTGAAATCCAACATACGGAGTATATTTTAAACTTCAATTTAAATCAGCGTTTTATACGTGGTAAAATGGTATGGTAAAATTTCGAGTTTAGAAAAGCCTGAAAATTTCATTCATGTTTAACCACGGAGTGAAAACACTCGTTAGTAGCTTCAAATGACACGTTTTTAAAAAAACAAAAAATACCTAAAAATTTACTTTAAAAAAAATACCGATATAAAATAAATTACTATTTACAATTAGATGTATTCCATTAATAAATAATCAAGTTTGGTTTCATATTATTTGTTCAGTGGAAAAGTAGTGCAAGTGTTATTTTCCTTAACAAGTACAGATATCTACAAATGAGATTCGTATTTAGTGATAAAAAAATGACACAATTGAATATGTGTATCTCTCAATATAATATACAATGTTATTGATTAGATGTCCACAGACTTTTCTATAAAAGTTCAACTTTATCTCCAATTTACACAAATATTCTTATTTTACTTGTATTACTTTTCCCTTGAACCCCTCAATTATTATTATGTCAATTAATAAAAGAAAAAGAAAATCAATGTATTAAAAAGGTCACTTACTCTTCGCCTTTTTATGTCAAAAGTAACATACAAAAAGTTATGGTTAGGTTAAACCCAACTTAACGACATGACATTTAACCTAACCGAACCTGTGGCATTCCTCAAAAATGTCATAAAACATTGAATTTGTAAAATAGGTGACAGTCAAAAACTATGTGGAAATGTCAAAAGTTAGGTTAGGTTAGATGTCATATCGTTAAGTTCCTTAAAAGAAAAATGTTACGTATTACTTTAAACAAGACTTTATTATGTAACTATAGCTCAACAACTTTTAGTTCGAAAATGAGAAGTTGAAGTTAACGTAACTATAGTCACTTTATAAAAATCTTAGTAATACAATCACTGTTGTATTGTACTGTACTATACCATGAAATTAACCTCAACTTTTCAATGCTGCAGTACAGTACTGCAGAACGCCTAATTTGTGCAGAAATTTTGTACAGAATTGTAATCTAGTAGATATAGTACCATTTGTATCAGTGCTCTGTTCAGTGCGGTGCAGTTTTATAGGTATTAAAGTAATGCACTGTACTATGGCATGAAATGAACATTACCCTGACAGAATTACAGTACTGTGTTATTGTGCAGTAGAGTATTTCAAAGCGGCTAATTTTAACTCGAAATACAGTACCATATTAAACTCTAGTACACATAGTATAATTTATACTAGAGTTCTGTTTAGTACTCTACTGCATTATAATTGATAAAGGACTATACTTAGGACTTAGAAGTTGTCGTATGAAACAACAACGACACAGTATTCTACAGTATACAGTACTAACTAACAGAATATTGCAGTGTTATACAAATCATTAAGCTTGCTCTGAAATACAGTGCCATACTGTACTCTAGTACAGCACTTGTTTCAGAGTACTACACTGTTCTGTACTATGGCACGTAATAAATACGTACAATATAGTATTACAGTACAGCATTCCCAAAACGCTTAGATTTCCACTGAAATATAGGGCCTACTGCAATCTAGTACCTGTAGTATCATTTGTATCAAAGTTCTAAGCAGCAGTAGGTATACTTAATTGTACTACACTGTGGGATATTTTCCGATATTCTTAATACACACTGAAGTACAGCAACAAATTTAAATAAATCGCTTTTTCAAGATTAATCAAAATTTTAGCATAATTTCTATTATACGTAATAACAATAGGTTTATAAATCGATAAACCAAAAAGTAACCAAATAAATTGTTGATAGTTCCTATTTTTACCATATAATGCTACTATCTTAAATCATACTCACATACTCACGTATAAAATATATGTGAAAAAAAATTGAAACATAATTTATGATTTCTGAACTTTTGAAAAAATGTCAAACATTTTAAAAATTTCGTTTCAAATATAAAGAAAAGTTGATTTTGTAAAAATATATTTCTGATGTGAAAAATGTTAGATGTTGATTTTAGCCTTTGAAGCAATTTGGGTTTAGGTAGTGTCCCATCCTGTTAAAACAGGAAATCGACTGGCTCTTGATCTTCCAATTGAACACACAGTAAATGTTGCAGCATTTGCAGGTTCACAGCAAATGAATAAAGTACTCGTATGTCGTTTTGTCTTAGCCCAATTAGCAATAGTAACTAATCAAAACAAACACCGCATTGTTATCGCTCTAATAAGCACTAGCTCAATCTATCTGCAACGAAATAAAACTAGATAAGTTCCCCAACATGCCTCAATTTTTTTTTTCTGGGACACCCTATATTAAATATTATTAAAATATAAGCAGAAAATTGCGAGTTTTATATTATAATGAAATAATTGCACAATAATTAAAATAAATGATTAATTGCCATTTGCATACATTATAAAGCAATCATGCAAATTTCATTAGATGCGTCTTAAAAGTCTATATATAGTAAAAAACCAATCAGTGATAAATTGACATTTGTTTATGTGATTTCTTCTTCTTCTAAATTATTGCTTTTTCGACCAGCCTCAGTCTTAGGTCATTTAATTTTTTGGAAAATTCGAGGTTAGTTCTTTATGATACATCACACATATCATCAGAAAACGTAATTTCCAAACGAGTTCATAGTCAAATTCCTTAACAACAAAATCATCCATTGATACATCTCAACCAACTCATTCATCTCTTACAATTTTCCAAGAAAATTTCATCAACATCGTAGTGACTGCAAACCGCAATGCCATTGAAAAACAATGAATGGTTCTGCTTTGGTAAACCTTACGACTTTCCCAAAAAAATTCTAATCGACCTAACCTTGAGTGCACCGTGTCATGCATCGGTATTTTTTTGTTATTGTGGAAGCGATTACGTCCAAAGTTAGAAAGTCGAAAGGAAGGAATCGTTTCGATCTAAGTAATTACGGGTTTCATAACAGCGACGTTTCTTCCTTTATGTGTGTGTTTAGAATTTATGGAATCATAAAATTTGAGCGATACGATTTTTACGCTTGGTCAGTGACTTTAAATGATTATTATGGGTAATATAGTGCTCTATATTACCCATAATGAACATTTAAAGTCATCAACCAAGCGTACAAATCGTATCGCTCAAATTTTATGAATTTCAATTGCTTAATAAAAATAACTTGAGAATTGTTGGAGATATCTACCATTCTAAAAATACAACTTCCCAAACTAATGCCTGCCTATAAATTTATAAAATAATTGTTGAGTTTACTAATATACAAAGATTTTTTATGTCAAGTATACATTTCGCGTTAATTAGAGAGAGCAATTATTTTTTAAAAACTGTTTCAAACCAAACCAAATTTTCAGGTTTTTCTAAACTCAAAATTTAACTTCATGCCTAATCTGTGATTGGAAACACTCGTTACAGGCTTCAAATTTGAAGTTTTTGATATAACAATTCTAAAATATTTGAATTCAAGAAAATAACCTTACGTTTTTTATAGTTTGCACACTTTAAACGTTATATATAAAATTACGAAAATATTTTTCGTGTAACAACGTATGTCTGAAAACTTACATCGAAAAAAATATGTATATCTAAAAGAAAAATTCTCTGTATATATATTTTTTGTTGTAGCTTTATGATATTAAATCGTTATTTTATTGACGAGTTATGGCGATCCTTCTGGTTTGAGGGGCGATTCAGCAGTACACATCCAACAAACCACGCACTGTTCACCTTGACTTTTTCACTCTGAAGTTATAACTATTATAAATACATACGTTTTCTTTTTATTTCGCCTGACCGTTAATGGGAAAAAATTATAATTTTTTAATATATTTTTGTACTCTTGTAATTATTCAATATCAAAAGTACATTTTTATTACCTCAACCAACCAAAAATTATGCTCGAACAACAATACATGTCATAATCTGAATAAATTACGCATACAACTTACAAAAATGAAACAATTCCAAAAGGAGACGTTCATTAAAATATCATTACAATTATTACAACACTAATGTAACTAATATACGTGGAATACCAGACAGTCGGCGCATTGTTCAAACACTAAACACTCGAGATCGTGTAATCGAGCCACTTGTACCAATTTCCCCAAGTTTTTCTTCTTTCTGTGTCCCGACAATGGAAAATCTCATGGACAGCACACTTTATTATAGATTATGAGTGTGCCGCAATTAGCAAGAGCAGAAGAGAAAACTAAACGGCTGTTTAGACGTTAAGTGTTCAAATAGAATAATTCACACCTTTGGAAAGCGAATGTTTTTTTTTCTCGGAGATTTGTAATTATTTAGAAAAATTAATAGTTCACTTATGTAAATAACACAATTTAACACTTTTAAATGTACGAGCCCCCTCACGTCAGTTTACAGTATTTAAAAATTCACTTTCTAGAACTACAACGCTTGAAATGCAAAAATATTCTGCTATATTTGTAATATTTAGGTCCGCTATTTACATGGAGTTTATTTTCTAAGTATACATACTTCAATATACTGTATACTAAGTAAATTTTCAGATATTTGTCGTATTTGAAAAAAAGTCAAATTGAAGCTTTAAACAAGTGTTTTCCACTCCCAGATTAAGCATGAAATAAAATTTCGAGTTTAGAGAAGTCTGAAAATTTGGTTTGGTCGCTCCGCTTCGCGGAGCGACCAAACCAAATTTTCAGACTTTTCTAACAGAGCACTGATACAAATGGTACTATATCTACTAGATTACAATTCTGTACTAAATTTCTGCACAAATTAGGCGTTCTGCAGTACTGTACTGCAGCATTGAAAAGTTGAGAGTTATTTCATGGAATAGTACAGTACAATACAACAGTGATTGTATTACTAAGATTTTTATAAAGTGACTATAGTTTCGCCAACTTCAACTTCTCATTTTCGAACTAAAAGTTGTTGAGCTATAGTTACATAATAAAGTCTTGTTTAAAGTTATACGTAACATTTTTCTTTTAAGGAACTTAACGATATTTTGACATTTCCACATAGTTTTTGACTGTCACCTATTTTACGAATTCAATGTTTTATGACATTTTTGAGGAATGTCACAGGTTCGGTTAGGTTAAATGTCATGTCGTTAAGTTGGGTTTAACCTAACCTTAACTTTTTGTATGTTACTTTTAACATAAAAAGGCGAAGAGTATGTGACCTTTTTAATACATTGATTTTCTTTTTCTTTTATTAATTGACATAATAATAAATGAGGGGTTCAGTGGAAAAGTAATACAAGTAAAATAAGAATATTTATGTAAATTGGAGATAAAGTTGAACTTTTATAGAAAAGTCTGTGGACATCTAATCAATAACATTGTATATTATATTGAGAGATACACATATTCAATTGTGTCATTTTTTTATCACTAAATACGAATCTCATTTGTAGATATCTGTACTTATACCAATGTTAAGGAAATAGCACTTGCACTACTCTTCCACTGAACAAATAATATCAAACCAAACTTGATTATTTATTAATGGAATACATCTAATTGTAAATAGTAATTTATTTTATATCGGTATTTTCTTTAAAGTAAATTTGTAGGTATTTTTTGTTTTTTTAAAATCGTGTCATTTGAAGCTACTAACGAGTGATTTCACTCCGTGGTTAAACATGAATGAAAATTTCGAGTTTAGTAAAGCCTGAAAATTTGGATTGGTCGCGTAGAGGAGCGGAGCGATCAAACCAAATTTTCAGACTTTTCTAAACTCGAAAACCACGCGTATAAAACCCTGAAATATTATAAAGTTCAAAGTTCTTTTCCATACTGCTTTAGTAATATATTTTGAACTTTACTTGAATCAGTGTATTAGTGAACACATTTACTTTTTTAATTTTTTAAATAAAAAAGTTATTTCAATATAATATATCAAAGATGTTAAAGTTTGAGTTTTGGGTTGTAACTCAAAATCAATTGAAGATGGACATATTTAAATTCGGCAAACGAAATAAACTCTAAAAAAAGTGATAGAAGCATATATTAGTTTTTGTCTGTCATTCATATAAATGGTACTTTCCTTTTTTTTTAGTACACATATTCCGATGCAAATTTTCGGGTTTTCGTTGAATTTATACAGCGTTCATTTTGAAGTTCTTGACGAGTCATGCTTAGTCTTCCACTCCCAGACTAAGCATGAAGTAAAATTTCGAGTTGAGAAAAGCCCAAAGAATTTGGATTTGGACGCGCAGCGTCCAAATCCAAATTCTGGCTTTTCTCAACTCGAAATTTTACTTCATGCGCCACGCGTATAAAACACTGATTTGGTTGTTTATTATGTTCTTTATTAGTGCTTTAATAATTGTTTCACACGCGTTAATAATAAATACATAATATAATACAGTTATAATAATAATAATCTAATAATATAATAATAATAATAATGTAATAATAATAAATAACTATAACCTCTATATGTAAAGGTGAGAGGATATAAATACTGTTTTTAATAAATAAATAAAATTTATAAACAATTTATAAAAATGTTACACTATATACATTTATTGATTTTTTTTTTTGTTGATATTGATAAAACAAAAATGAAACGCCAGATTAATTATCATCGATCACCATCTAATGCGTCGAAACATTTACTTTGACAAAGTTTTTACAGATTTCTAAAATAACTACAAATAAGGTAGACGAACATTTTTCAGTTTTTTCTCAATAACTTCAAAGTTTTTTTAACTTTTTCCATTAAAACGAATCTCTATCATCAATGATTAGAAAGTTACTCATACTGCCCTAATCAAACTACTAGGATACCGTGTTCAATTTATTTTAATTTTCTCAACATAATATTGAAGTATGTTTGTCAGTATAATTTTTAATAACAATTATTATTAGTTTAAACAGAGCACCCTAAGAATAATTTTGATTAACAAACATTCCAATTTTTAAAAATTGAATATAGTAAATATTTGACAAACAAAGATGGCATTTAATAATACACATAATTATAATACCCGTTTCATGGATAAATATGCGTATCCTAAACATAGACTCACTCTATACGAGAGCTCACCCATGTATGCGGCATTGAGGCTCTTTAACAATTTACTTGAGCAACTGAAAACAATAACATCGCTAACAAAATTCAAAAACAAATTAAAATCATATTTAATAGAAAAAGAATATTACTCTGTTTTAGAATATCTTAATTAAGTTGTATTCTTACTTTAGGTACTATGTATGTAGTCTGACGTATTCATTTAGCGAGTAAGTGTCCTGTTGATTGTTATATTTGTTTTATAATAATGCTGTGTTATATGATCTCACTATTATGAATAAAGTATATATTATTATTATTATTATTATTTGTGAGCAATTAAAAGAAAGTACTTAAGAAACATAATTACATACAACCGAAAAATCTCTAACCAAATTAAATGTTATTGCTTAAATTATCCGTGCCTAAACACAATATTATACCCAACAAAATTCTTAGTAATGTTCTTGTCGTGATTAGAAACAAGTCTGTAATTACCAATATAACCATTAAGGAAATAGAGCGATTTCGATCAATAAAGCCATAAATATCGCGACAATAAGAAAGTTGATGATGGCTCTAAAGAAGATAGAAATGTATGACGGCAGATGTTAGACAATAAACCGTTTGGCTCAAGATCACGGTCACAATTTCTAAAATATTAAAACTAAAATCGTAAAATAAAATCACAATCCTTTGAAAATGGTCTAACAAACCGAAACTAGTCGGAATAAAGTTTTAATTTGTGAAACAATACCTAGTGTTTTTAATTTAAATAACTTTACATATTCTAATATGTTTCACCAAGTGCCAGATAAGAAATTATTTTAAGAAATTATCGTAAAATAGATATATTTTTGAACTAAATGATATGTTTTATTAATAAAGCTAGAATTCTGTCGTTAAATGAGGAATGGCAATTCTTTATTCAATTATAAATTTCCTAATATTTTTAAATTGGAACAATAAATATTATCATAAGTATAAATTTAAACATTATACTCGAAGTAAAATTTTAAATAATAATAAAAACATGAAGAATGTTTAACATTATTTATAAATTGTATGTTCTCGTTATTAATCAATTAATCGTAATATTTTTTTTATATTGAGATTACCTTACCACTCTTAATTTTGAATTGTCAAACCACTTGGGATAAAGATGTTCAAAGTTTATGTTGAATAGTTGACTTATTTGTGCATTATATTGTTTATGATGTTTTTGTAAATGCTTACAATTTTTGTAGAAAGGAGATTTCCGTAAATAAATTAATTAATTAATTAATTAATATTTCATTATAATAACTATATAAATTTTTAATATTTATTTTAAACATACTTATTATTGTATAAATAAAATGTTCGACTAAAATAAACATAGTGTTAATAATTAATTAAATTATATTGTTGAAAACCAACAATTATTAATATTAATTAAGTAATAATGCGCACGCTAAAAAAATATTTTTAACTGAGTTTAAAAAAAAACGAAAGTAAGTCACAGTTTTCATCCAGTTTATACATAAATTACCCGAGGACACGTTTTGCATCATATCTGTGTTATACAAGAGGTGTTGCTTTTACGGGTTATGCAATGCGTTTAATGATTTACTCGTCGATTAAGCGCGAAGAGATTTGCATGCGTTTTTTAGAAACTCGATTTTGTGGAATTTAGGAATTTCATGTGCTGATGGGTATTTTAATGTTCTGTTGCAAATCGTGAATTGCGCGGTGAATTATTCAAAAATTATGCAATGAGATTAAAAGTTCAGAAACGCGTTACGCATGTTTGATAGCAGAAATATTAATTTGTAATTTGTCATGGATGATTCAAATATAGTTGGGATAGAGACATTTCACAGTTATCGCAGTTTAAAGGAACAAAAAGCCATAAATAAAATTATTGATAAGCGGAAAGATCATTCGTTGATTACGTATTTCTGAATTGTAAATTATTATATGTACTCTTTGGAAATAATAATAAAATCAATCAGATCAGAGGTCTTGTCAATATTACAATAGATTCTACACTAATACCGTTAGTAGATGAAGCGCAAAATTTAGGATTAATTATTGATAACACCTTTCGATATACTTCACAAATAAACAACTACATTAAAAAAAGCATCAGCAACCTTAAACTGATTTATCCACATAGAAGCTACCTCTCCTTAGAAACTAAATCTATGCTTTGTAACTCGCTTGTTCTCTCACATTTTTCTTATTGTAGCGAAATATATGGACCATCCATTACACAGGATGTATTTCGTCGTATCCAGAGAGTTCAAAATAGTTGTCTTCGCTTAATATTTGGTGTACGCAAATATGACAGAATCAGTCATAAATTACTGGAAATACAATGGCTTAACATGCACAACAGGCGACAATTAAAGTTTCTTGTCTTGTGTCATAAAATCATCTTGCTGAAGCAACCAACGTATCTCTACAAAAAAGTAAAATTTAGAACTGATGTGCACGCTTTAAATTTAAGAAATAAGGGACTAATCACCCCACCAATTCACAAAACCGCAAAGTTCGAAAGATCATTTAGTTACCAAATTTACAAATTGTATAATGAAATTTCTAGAAGCTGCAGGGACTTAAGTATCCCAAAATTTAAAGGATATATATATATATATATATAAGCTCTTACTCGATTCTCAAAGATAAAAACCATTTATTATTTGCTCCTTATAATGATTTTAGTTCAATATTGATTATTCTCTTCTCAATTATTTGTATGTTATCTAATTACAATTATATATTACAACTTTTTGTTTTAAGTATAAACTAGGCATTATGTATTAGTTATTTTTCTTTACTTTTAATGCAATGGTCCCAATGGAAGATCAAGGGTAGTTATCTACTTATTTGAACTGGCGCCATTTGATTTCACTAAGTAGACTATAGTTATGTCTTATATGTACTAATTTTGTTTATTTTTGTATTCTTCTACTTATGTGAAATAAAGTAATTATTATTATTATTATATAGGGAGAAGTTTAATTTTAAGTATACATAAACCAATATATTGTAAATGTTCTGGTATTCCTTGATTTTATAAAACCATTAAATTTGAAGCTTCTAACGAGTGTTTCCACTCCCAGACTAAGCATAAGGTAAAATTTCAGGCTTTTCTAAATTCGAAATTTTACTTCATGTGCCACGTGTATAAAACGGCCAAATATTGTGAATTAAGCAGTTTTCTTTAAACTTCACTTTAAATCAGTGTTTTATACGCGTGGCATATGAAGTAAAATTTCGAGTTTAGAAAAGCCTGAAAATTTGGTTTTGTCGCTCCGCGAAGCATTTCAGTGTATTTAAGAGAGTTTTCTTTTAAGTATACATATCATATATAATTATGTGCTGTAAATTTTTAGATATTCGTTGGTTTATTTTAGGAGTTCAATTTGACGCTTAAACGAGTGTTTTCCACTCCCAGGTTAGGCATGAAGTAAAATTTCGAGTTTAGAAAAGCCTGAAAATTTGGTTTGGTCGCGACCAAACCAAATTTTCAGGATTTTCTAAACTCGAAATTTTACTTCATGCTTAACCTGGGAGTGGAAAACACTCGTTTAAGCGTTAAATTGAACTCTTAAAAAAACCAACGAATATCTAAAAAGTTAGAGCGACCAAACCAATTTTTTAGGCTTTTTTAAACTCGAAATTTTACTTCATGCTTAATCAAGAATTGGAAACACTCGTTAAAAGCTTTAAATTGATCGCATATCAAAAACAGCGAATGCCCTAAAAATTTACAGCGTATGCATCGGGATATGTATACTTAAAATAAAAATTCCATGCTTTTTTATGTAGGTATGGTAATAAGTCAGACTACAGGCAGTGATAAGATTATGATTATTTCCTCTTTTTAATTAATAAATTAATACAAATCAAAAGTTTTTCGTTATTTGCAGAATGAATTTTCTTGTAGAACTATTGTGTATCACAAATTTAAGAAATAATTAGCAATAAATTGGACTAAAGAAAAGTCAGTTTAAAACGATGTTTTTCAAACTAACAGTTTTTTAAGCTGAGATTGTCGAAACTGTAATTTATAAAGTCTTATTTATACAAACGAAGTTAATGCTCAATTGCAAAAACGTGAGTAAATTAAACTCCTGTTAACTTACATGAATGTTTAGTGAAAATGAAAGGTGACTTAAGTTAAATATTGCAGAATTACATTTTTGGGAATTATCTAACGAGTGTCTATAAACTGTCGGCATCTCGGTTGCTTTGAAAAACAAATTACAAATCTTAGATTAAGTCATACGAGTTGGTGAATCTCGGAAACGTCAAATAAATTTAATTATACGTCATTGGCTAGTGTCACAATACGACGTTTGTTTCCTACTGGGATGCAGACAGTTTATAGACACTCGTTATAACGAATTAATATTAAATTAAAATGAATATAATTTTTATTTGCACCGATTTAATTTCTCAGTATCAGTCAAAAATTCAAGTTCAAAGAATTTTAAATTATTCACCGCCAAGTCAGATTTGTAATGCGATGACCTTTAAGCAAATTTTGTGTGGGGACAATTGCCAAAAAAGAAACTCGTTTTTCCCTGACAAAATGAACAGACGGCATTCCTTTAGAGTATTAAGTAAATCCACTTTACTCACTCAAATAAAAACGAAAGGATGTTTAAAAAGCGGTGTCTTTAAAATACCGAAAAGCAAATTATAATTCAGTAACGAATTATTTATTAATTATAATTATTCGTAGAGTGATTCTTTACTCACTAATTGTTTAATTGAGTTATGTGGTGTATTAAATCACAATAAAAAAGTGTGTATTCCTTACTTTAAGTCATTAGTTATTGATTATGAATGCTTAACACATCTAACGAATAAAAATAAGAGTGAAGTGAGGAATAAAAAGTTTTTCATTGTTATTGTTTACTCATATTAAGTAGAGTTTAAAAGTATATATCAAGTCCGAACTAATACTGTGCGATCGTTTAAATTATGATTTAGAGTAGGCGGCATTTTTTTGTGCGGTTGTCCAGAATGCTAGTTGAATGATGGAATAAATTTAAGGTTATGGTAAACTATGTGTTAAAGGTCAGTAGTGCCAATCTAATTTAAAATGCAAAATCATGTTTTAAATGATCGCGCGGTACTTAATAAACGTAAGTGAACACACTTTTAGTTTGTTTAGGCTTTTCTAAACTCAAAATTTTACTTTATATTAATCTTAGAGTGGAAACGCTCGTTAGAAGCTTCAAATTAAACGCTTTTCGAAAACGAGTACCTCAAAAGTTACAAGGTATATATCGAAAAATTCTCTATATGTGAGAAACAAGAAAATTGAGATATTTGAAAGAAAAACTAGAAAACTGTTAAAAAAACAAGCATTTATCAACGGATTTTCATGATTTTTTGTGTGTTGATATTAAATAAACGTTCCCCATTCACACGAAATAAGACTGAAATTACCCTCTTTAATAGTTTTTATGTTATATTGTCTTAAATATGCAGGTATCCATTATTTCTAATCTACTTTTATCAAAAGTTAATTTTAATTTAACATTAATATAAAATGAATGTCTGGATTTTTATGTCATATTATTTTAAGGATGCGAACTGAACTGTTCTCTTTCATAATATATAAAAAAAAAGTAAATACCATATCTATACAAAAGACTCGACCCACTTTCCCTATTTAAAATCGGGAGGTGTAGTTAGGTTAGGTTACGGGGTTGAGGTTATGAAGGCGGAAATGTGATCAAAAGTTGTTCCCCCCGAAACAAAAATCGCAGTGTTTCGGCGATTTTTTACAAAATGCCGCGTAACTTAACAAAGTCGCCTGTTGCCTCTGAGCTGGACTACCCTGTATATTAAAGTCGCCTATTAAAACATGTATTTCACGAAGAACACTGCCTAAATAAATACAATAAAATAAATAAAATTAATGCAAGAGCGTATTGAGCGTGTGTAAGACAAGAGGAAGGCGGCAGGATTCAAGGATACGAAATGCAAATAGTTGACCTTTACGTGATTTCGAGGATTTTACAACGGCTTTAAATGTTTATTGTGTGTCTAATGATTGTGTATTTTGTCTGCGAAAGTGTTTGTTTCTCTTCTTTTAAAGAAACTGTAAAAAGTATTAATTGTAAGAAGATTTACAACAAATGCAAATGTTTGTTTTTAAAATCAAACTACGGAATAACAATAATTGGATAATTACATGTTTATGTTGATTATTTCAAGTGTATATTTTTACTCTTTCAAATAATAAAGTTGTATGAAGACTTAAATGTAAACACAAATGCATAGCTCGAAATGAACAAAACACATATCGAGCTATGAAATTATAATATTCAGGGGCGTAGCAATTGAAGCAAACCGAAGACGCGATCAAATTTTGATGGCGCAATATTAGTTTAAACCTAGATCAAAAGATAGGTTTGTAAATTGTATACTCCTATACTAAGTATGTTTCTCTATGTATGTATATTTTTAAAGGAATAAAGACTGCTTATTATTATTACTAACGTAAGATCGAACATGAATTCAAACTGAGTCGGCTATGAATAATAAACGTACATATCTAAGCAGTATATTTTGAACTCCAATGAAATCAGTGTTTTATACGCGTGGCGCATGAAGTTAAATTTCGAGTTTAGAAGAGCCTGAAAATTTGGTTTGATCGCTCCGCTTCGCTAGGCGATCAAACCAAATTTTCAGGCTTTTCTAAACCCGAAATTTTACATCATACTTAATCAGGGAGTGGAATCACTCGTTAAATGCATCAAATTGAATATTTATAATAAAAATGAATGCCTGTAAATTTCCAGGGTATACATCTCATCGTGTACACAACTTTATAGAAAACTTTTCTGTATGTAATAAAACATTTTATGTGTGTATACAACAAATATTGTCGCAGTAAAATATGATCCACCTTATACTAAAACTAGTATAAAAGAAAATACATAATTAAAAGTGTTCAATTCTTCGATATGATAATAATACGATTAATATATTTCAACATACAGTGTTTTTTCTTTTCGGTATACATATCACGAATTTTTATTGTTCATTGTTTTTAAAAAACTTTCCAATTTGAAGCTTCTAACGTGTGTTTTCAATCCTAGATGAAGCATGAAGTAAAATTTCGAGTTTGGAAAAGCCTAAAAATTTGGTTTGATCGCTCCGCGAAGCGGAGCGACCAAACCAAATTTTCAGGCTCTTCTAAACTCGAAATTTTATTTCATGCGCCACGGGTATAAAACGCTCAAATTTTGCGAATTTTAAAATATACAGCTTGTATTTGATCTTATATTAGTTAATTTCATAAATATTTATTTCAATTAATACGAATTTGTTATAAAATATGCAAACCTATACTCAAAAGAAAAACCCTGTATGTAAAGTAAACAATGCATGAATTTAAAATTTATCAAAATATACATAGATTCCAGGATTCAGTTGTTGTTGCATAATTCATGCAAGAGAAGAGTCGTTCCTTGACATGAGGAACTCTGTTGTTTCATGGTTGCGTGTTTGTTTTAATTAATGTGTTGGTTTTCCTGCATTAAGTTGTAAGAATGCAACTAAAATGGGGTATAATTCTACGTGTATAGTACATGAAAAATATTTAACGCAAGTTTCATTTTCAAACAAATAATCGTGTATGCTTGAAAATATAATGGTCATTGTTAAGCATACACGATAATTTTTTTCTGATCATTTTACAACAATTTGTTTGTATGAAAAGGAATCTAGTCAGAATAAAGTGAAAAAGCGTGTGATTCCAGCAAACGGTTTGTTATTCAACTTTCTCCAATGTTCTTAATTATAGTTCCACAGAGAGAAATATCGTGAACATTCTTAACATATTAAACCAAATATGTCTAAATATACACAAGAAATTATATAATCTAATTTGTGTTATTAATTTCCTTTTGCGTAAAAGACCAATCATTTTTAATAAATAAAGGGTGTTTTTTTAGAGGCATAGAACTTTAATAATGGATACCTGTTAAACCAATGTCAGAATGTGAAGCTGTTGGTGGCAATTGTGGTTAGTAAGCTTTGGCAAATTATCATGCCAAAGCTCACAGGCGAGCAACGATTACAAATTGTGTAAATTTATTTTCAAAGTGTGCGCTTTGTGCGTCGCCCATTTACTGATTTTGAATTGTTAGTGATGAGGCTCATTTTTAGCTGAATGGACTCGTAAATAAGCTGTGTAATGTGGTTTGCATGCTAGAGGCATCATTGGCCTCTACTTTTTCAAAAATCAAGACAGACCCAATGTTACCGTCAATGGTGAGCGCTACAAGTCAATAACTCGACATTTTTTGTTCCCCAACTTCAATGCAAATCTGTTAAGAACTAAATGGTTTCAACAGGACGGCGCAATTTGCCACGCTGCGCGTCAAACCCTCACATTGTTGAGAAAGAGGTTTGGTGATCAAATTATTTCGAGACATAGGCCTGTTAATTGGCCCCCTAGATCATGTGATTTAATCCCTTGGGACTACTTTTTGTAGGGTTACGTCGAATCACTGGTCTATGATGAACCAGCAACGATTGAAGGCTTAAAGCTGAACTTTCTGCGCGTAATTGGAGAGATTAGCACGGTCACATTGGAAGAACTTAAAAAAATTGTAGCAATAGAATGGTTCATCTAAGGCGCAGTCGTGGTGATCACGTGCCCGAAATTATTTTTAAACTTTAATGCTATTACATTGGTTACCTATTAAAGCTAAAGCATCTGTTGTTTTATTGAATTTTATGTGTTTTATTTGAAAAGGCAGTTTTATTTCTAAAAAAATACCCTTTATAAAGGTGATTTGATAGCAGAGCTGGGCGATAGTCAAGTAAAAATACTCAAAATTTGTACTCTGGGTACTTTTTATGTATTCCGTACTTAGTCCATTCTTGATTCAGCATGAAGTAAAATTTCGAGTTTAGATGTGTATATTTAAAAGAATACTTTACTGCATTTCATAATGATTTGTAATCATTTAAAAGAGACTTAAACCGAATGTCTTTTATAAAAGTATAAATTGTATTTATTGCCTTACTATTATTTATATCAGGAGAAGTCTTTGAACTATAAATTTTATTTATTTTCATATTACAACGAAATATCAATCACTCTCCAAAAGTGCTCTTGTCCAGCGACGACAGTATTTTATTTTTGCCGTCCAATCATGGATGATTGAACCGATTTGGACACACACGACTCTTTCGCAACTTGTCGACTCCAAAAGCATAGAAAGTTGCGAGTCGCCAACTTGGGACGTGATTGATTCAGGCTTTGCCCAACAAAAACCGCAATCTTTATTTATTTTTCATTTTCGTAACGCCATCAATTGAAATCTTGATTGCTTTACGATATTAAAAAGATACACACATATACAGAAGAATTAATAGATAAATCTTGATTGCATATTGGATTTTATAAAAACGATGCAGACTTTGCCTAATTAGGTAATAGATATCCAGTTAGCCAGTCTCTGTATAAAATTTGGAAACAGCGTTTGGATGTTGCATCCAGAAGCGAGACCGGCGATTGCTGTATATAGTCGTCTGTCTTACTCGTACCCCACATCCTGACCATAGTCTCTCCTTTTTTACTCAATTGCCAGTCCTCCCATAAGCATTGGCTCCCCTTGGAATTAGTAAATTTTAGGTTTCTGCATTAATAAAAGATAGAAAAAATAGCACAGATTTGTAAAACTCTATAGCTATGTTTAAATAGTACGAGTATAATGTGCCTGCTTACTAATACCATATGAGTACAGTTTATAATAATTACTTAATAGAGTCGTAAAATAGTGGTATATCTATTAACATGAAAAATGACTAAGCAAGCTGTATATAAAATTAGTTAGCAGCAGAGCTGGGACTAATTCTCATAAAATGGATTCGAATCACGAATCCGAATCACCTAATATAATTCGAATCACGATTAGTTGAATAAAGGATTCGTAAGAGAATAAGATTCGAATCCTGTTTTTCAAATCACGGATTCAAATCCTTTAAAAATATTGTTTAATTTTTTGTTGCAACAAATAACATAGAAATATTGATTTAATGTGAAATAGAAATATACTGCTTAAATTTGATCTCACGTTAATAAAGTTTACAAATAATTATTTTCTACATTCTAGTAAATAACGATATTATTAATCCCTATTTATTTTGTTTCTTTATTAAAGCTGTGATGCAATTTTTTCATTACACCATTCTTCAATAAGAAAAACCTTCATCTCTTAATCTAAACAAATCATATATGGGCAAATGCATTAGCAAATAGCTATTTAAAATATGCATCGCTTTTTGTGGGTGTGTTTTCTTCAAATGAGTCATTGGATATTAAGCAAATAAAATCATGATGAATTATTTAGCAAATTGAAGTTGCTAAAGGAAGAATAAATTTAAATGAAGATAAATGCTTAATTCGAGGATGTTTCCATTTATAGTCCTGATCATGATTTATTAATTATCATGTGATCATTTAGAGGAACATGCATTAAAATGTAATTAAGCATTGTAACTTAATGTTATAGTAATTACATTAATTTAATACTCATATTAATCGTTGATGTTTTACAAAACAGTAGACAAAATAGAGATTTTACATCTTTTTCGATACAAGGAGATAACTTGCTTTTGCTTTTAAAAATAATGATTTTTTAAATAATATATTTATTATAAACGGTAACATTTGTTTACAAACGAAAATTTGTCAATTTACAGATTGATTTGAGCGACATTTGTTGTATGTAAATGCAAATTGCTGTTTAAAATTTGCGCAACTAACAGTTGCAGCTAAAAATGTACACTTCTGTGCAATAAAATTAAGCGCAAGTCTTATAACTATTCTTCACAATACTCTAGTTGTATAATTCAGGTCTGTTTTAATTGCCTAGCAGCAGTTTCAATAAATGATAAAACACCATAACTTAAAAATAACACTTTTATTAAAAAACTAAAACCAAGATTAATTTTTTACTGATGTTCATCAATCGAGTAATTTGTCCAATAGAAAAACCATCTTCTATTTTAATTAGAATTCGATTTTTTGAATTGTTGCTAAATGACGCGGTATTTTGACATTAAAAAAGTTGACATATTTTCGTAACTGGGAAACTCATCATGTCTGCTTTAAACTATAACATATTTTATGTGCTTAATTTTATTGCACAGAAGTGTACAAGTGTAAAAGCACAAAGAAAAAATTAAAGAAGACTCGTATCCCTAAGTATGTTGTCCTTTTTAAAAATCGCAAAGGTAGAACTAAAATGGTGCGAATATAAAGTTGACTTTTCGTTTAAAACACATCACAAATGTTTTCTTTCGTTTGATTAAAATAAAAAATATCAAAAATAATTTAAATCTTATCTAAAAGAAAACTAGAGAATATCGTTAAGGAGCTAACGAACTGTAGTATCACCTAAAGAACATTAAAATCCAAACGATTGAATTCAAGTGAGGTTAGTTCAAAGTTGGCAAGTTTCCACATGTCAGCAGTGTCATTTATTTGGTCGTAAATAATTGAATTCTCAGCGGATTTTCTAGAAATTTAAGAATTTTGTAAAGAAATTAATGAAATTCGTGAACTGTTTTTCTTGAATAACATAAAATCCAACCGATCGAATTAGAATGAGGTGAATTCAAAATTGACATGTCTGTGCAAATTAATCTAATGGCAAGTTTTGTTCAAAAATCGTAAATAATTCAGTATGATTGTAAATGAATATTTTAATAGTTACATTTAAAAAATTCACAGACTCAATATAATATTTTAAACTTCACATTAAATCAGTGTTTTACACGAGTGGCGCATGAAGTAAAATTTCGAGTTTAGAAAAGCCCAGAAAATTTGTCTCGGATCGCTGCGCGATCCGAGACAAATTTTCACGGGGCTTTTCTAAACTCGAAATTTTACTTCATGCTCAATCTAGGATTGGTAAACACTTGTTAGAGTTTTTATTTTTTGGAAGGGCGATATTTGCTTAACATTCACATAAAATTTCATAAAGATATCTCAAAATATTGTCATCGGAATTATTAGATTGGTAAGAAAATTGTAAATAATTCAAATCTAAACGGATTCTTTTTAAATTGCTAAATCTTAGAAATATATTAATGAACTCTATAATCACAATAAGAAAAATAAAATCTAAAGCTTGCAAGGAAAATGGCGGGAATTCAAAGTAGGTACCCGATTTATACTGAAAATTGTTTGAATTCTACTTTAAAGTGGATTTTGCTGTTTTAATAATTCGCCAATACAGAAAAAAATCCTATAACGGTTTTCACAGGAAATACATCTACAGGAAATGTTTTTTTTTATAAATCAGTCTGAAATATTAACAGTCAAATAATGTATACTGAGTGACACAGTTTGTAAAAATGAAGATTGATCCATTGATTTTTATGCTTCTTGGTTCAACTTTTTTATATTTTAATCTAACAATTGTGAAAATAAATCATGATAATTACCGATTTTCCGGTAAATTATAAGATTTGCTCTAGAAAATTAACTGGTAACTTGACTATTTACTTTTAGGCAATGCGGTAAATTATATAAAGCTTTAGATACACGCCGGTTCACATGGGTGTAGCCAATCGTGAGCAGGAAGGCACATACATTTTAAATGAAATCTTTAAAAGCAACAAACATAAAATTTTACTTATCAAATAAATTTGTAAATTTTAACAAAAAAGAATATGCAATTATATTTTTTTGATGTCTGTAATGTTTCGTACAAATCGACCAAATTAAATTTATTTATCGAGATCCATATATAATAGAAAATACCACAATTGTAATTAGAATTAAAGAATACGTTAGAAAATATTAATAAAAATAGTATACAAATGTTTAAATCAATGGAACGAAAAGATAAATACGGGGATTTTTTTGTAGGTATACACATCATGACTTTAAATGTAAATTTTCAGACATTCGTTGTTTTATTAAAAACTTTCAATTTGAAGCGTCTAACGAGTGTTTCCAATCCCAGATTAAGCATGAAGTAAAATTTCGAGTTTAGAAAAGCCTGAAAATTTGGTTTGGTCGCTCCGCGAAGCGGAGCGACCAAACCAAATTTTCCTGGCTTTTCTAAACTCGAAATTTTACTTCATGCGCCACGCTATAAAACACTGATTTAAAGTGAAGTTCAAAATATACTGCTTAGGTTTAATCACATGTTCAATTATTTTACAAATGTTAATATGGAATGTGTGAAAGTATACTTAACAAAAAAAAAAAAATTCCCTGTATTTCAATATTTACCAAAAATCACAAATTCTAAATAATGAATACTATTTTAAATAAAATCGTCAAAACCAACACACATCTTAAAATTTACAAAAACTTTAGTACTGTGAAAATTAGAACAAATTGACAAACATGTAAACATTTACCAAATCAACAAAAATGTAAAATTCCAAATAAATAATTGATTAATGGAGTTTAATCTAAATTTTAAAACTGAAAGATAACTGTCCTCGTAAATGTTACTCTGGATCCGTTGCTGGTTTGCACATGTAAACATTTACCAAATCAACAAAAATGTAAAATTCCAAATAAGTAATTGATTAATGGAGTTTAATCTAAATTTTAAAACTGAAAGATAACTGTCCTCCAAAATGTTACTCTGGATCCGTTGCTAGTTTGCTCCAACTACGCTCCTGGTTAGAGATAATGATATATTTCATTTCAATGTACATAAAATAGAATTGTAAAATCAATTATAATGTTAATTCAATTACCATGATAATTCGTTAAAATTCGTATAACTTGTTCATATCCTCATTGTGAAGTTGTTTATTTTTTTATATTTTCGACATGAAAATTATACAATCTGTTTATGTAAACGTGTACATATTAGGATACGAAAATCAGCGTTTCCGTTTTCATCGGAAGATTCCATTTAGAGATGGCACTAATTGCGACTTGCATAAAACGTAATTACAATTGCAGGAACACAAAATTGGCGAGATGTCGAAGTTGCGCGGCATGGGCAAAAAATAAGGTAGAGCGTAGGTGTTGCGGTTGTGAAAAACTCACGAAGAATTGCCTAATTAATTTATTGATGAATTAATATCCCAAATTAGACAAATTTGTAATCACAGATCTTCCTTATAAAATTGGATAATCCTTGTGCCTTATATGAATCACCAATAGTTTTTTGCAAGAGATTAAAATAAAATCTGTATTTTATTCTGGAATTATAACAGTTTGTTAGTAAAGAAGTTCTAGGATTAAATTAAGTTCTTCCAAAATTGTACAATCAAATAATTTTAAATAATTTTTACCTAAAATCAACTTTAAGAGTTAACTAAAAAAGTTGATTTTATTTAAAATAATGCACTTCTTTTATTGATCGGTTAATCATATTAATAGGTTGATCTAAATATTCGCAAACAGATCGAGTTTTTATGTAAACATTTTTCAATTTGAATGAAATCTATCGCAATTTCATATTTTCACGATCCTAGTTAAACATTTTCAGAAACCCTTTTTAAATGGCTTTTTTATTTTTTCTTATCGCAATTAGTCTAAAGCGATGTTGAAGCTCCTTAATTAAGATAAAATATCCGAGCGCGATTTTTTACGAGTCCGGCTCTGGGGCGAAAACGGGGGTTAAATGTGCTCTTCAAGATGGATTTGGCCGTCAGTTGGGCGTCAATCCGGGGCTCGTTTATAAGGCTTTGCGTCTTTTTGGGGAAAGAGGATCTTTAAAAACTGCCACAAACCCGAACACTATTAATTCCAGACGGGCCCAGACAGACATCTCTAATCTCGGGATATTGATCCCGACTTATAAAATTCAATTTCTTACAATGAAAATAAAAAAAAACTCACTTTGTAGTATCATAATAAGGAAATGTTTAGTGTGTGTAATATGAGTCCAGTTCACGAGAGGTTTCCTGCAAAATTTAAGGTTAAAATAAATTAACTATAATAATATGAATGCCTTTGTTAAGAGAGCTTAGCATAAGTTGTAATTAAGCACACTAAAGTAGAAGAAATAATTTTAACATAGAAATACCTCTAGATAAAGTAGTAAATCTGTAATCATAGGCCGCCTTTCGTGAATTCTATCATATGTTCAATAAAAAAAATCTCTAGAGTGCTTTGATTTAATTTATTTTTAAATTTAGGTTGGCTTCACGTCTTCGAATTGACATATAAAACGTCAAACATGGTAATTATAACATATAATTTCAGAGTTGCCAACTTACAATGTTTTCCATGGCACTCTAAAGGTTTTTATTGAACATACGATACAACGAGTATATTAAAATTGATTCAATATTTCGCTCACAATGTTGTATATATATATATATATATATATATATATATATATATATATATATATTTTAATCAATACTTTTAGAGAGTTCGCAATTTTATATTACTATTATTTTTCTATTGAGCTGATAATAATAAACAGAATTCAATATTTCGCACAACAAAACATTTTGTTTGTGAGTTTTTCGGATTAATTTTGCAATTAATATTTTGAATGGATTTAATTTGCGGGATTTGCGCGGAAAGAAAACAAAAGGCCAGCCGGAATTCATTAAGGGTATTCCGGGGGTGGTTTTTGAGTGGGGCTCTCAGGATCGGCCTAATGCACCAGGAGCAGCTGGAGAGTAATCTCCAGTCCGGAAAGGAAGAGGAAAATTACACGGTGATTGTTGACGCCGTCGAAAGCCCCGCGGATTTGTTTGTTTGCTTGTAAGGGCGCTCGAAACTATGCCCCTCAAAAGGAGGGATGATTTTTATCTTTTCGCGAAAATGTGATGGGATTTATACAATATGCTTTAAATGAAAATAATAATAAACTTGGCAAATACTGCTAAAAATATATGTGTGCAATCTCTTAAATAGTATTATGTTTTTATCGCACGAGGGAAAGTGTAAAAAAAAAGATGGAAAATACTAGAATTCTAAAAAAGGATGAACAATTCTCAACAATTGTCATAATTTTTTTATTAAATGGGCTGTGTATTAAAGGATAAATTAAAAACACTTGGTTTGTTTCACTATTAGTTTCACTCTTGATAATGCCATAAAAAGCGAAACTACTAGTAAATACAAATAGTGAAACAAACTAAGTGTTTTTAATTTATCCTTCTTGCTTAGTTTTAAGTTTAGTGTTTGTACATATTTGTTTTTTTTTTTATATATTGTATTTTTAATGTAAATGGCAAGCCGTTGAAATAAATAAATAAATAAATATTACCTCAAAATGTTTCACCAAATAATAAATGAGAAAGTTATTCAAGAAATAAAAAAGGGCTGTATATTTTTAACTTTACTTTAAATCAGTTTTTTTTATGTGCGTGGCGCATGAAGTAAAATTTCGAGTTGAGAAAAGCCCGAATTCTTCGGGCTTTTCTCAACTCGAAATTTTACTTCCTGCTTAATCTGGGAGTGGAAGACACTCGTTTAATTTTTTTAATATTTTGATGAATTATCAAGATTTTAGTTAATTATCAAAGTTTTTACAATTTTTTTATGACTTTCCAGTATTTTAGTTAATTTTTTAACGCTTTTCGTTTCCAAGATTTTCTTTAGTTTTTAAAATTCGGACGGTTTTCCTGAATTTCCTTAATTTTCGTTAATTTGAGAAATTTCGATATTTTTCATAAGTTTTTAAAATTACCTTCGATTTTTAAATTCTTTCATGAATCTACTAAATATTTTTTAAGATAAATAATGTTGAAGGTTTTTATGAAATTCCAAGATTTCCGATAATTTTAAAGAATCTAACGGCTTTCCTGATTTTTTTTAAATTTTCGGTAGTTTTGAAATATTTTATAATTTTCATGGATTTTTGTTAGATTTTTAGTTCTTGGCAGTTATTGTGAATTTCTTTAATTTTCGTTGAATTTAAACATTTTGATACTTTTGATGAATTTTCAATTCGTCAATTTTGCCTTTTTCAATTTTATACAAAATAAAAAAATCTTCAATTTTTATAAAACAATCGTGATAAAAATCTTGATAATTTATAAAGAGCATTGCGAATTTGAAAATCAACGGCAATTCGCGGAAAATAAAAATAAACGTAAATCGTAAGGATTTTTAAAATTAACAAAAATTTAGAAAGTTTACCAAAACTGTCATGAATTTGAAAGTTAATAAAAGCATCGATATTTTGAAAATTAATAGAAATTCACAAAAAAATCGTCGTGATTTTTAAATTAAAATTAATGACAAACTTGAATATTCACAAATGAATTCGACATTTTAAAAACGAACGCGGGAATATTGTAAATTTATGAAAAGCGCTGAGATTGTGTATAATTAATATGAATCTTGAAAAAAATAACACGATTTTTTTAACATTAACTTAAGTCTTTGAATTTTACGAAAATCGTCGATATTTTTTTAAATTATCGTAAATTCAGATTCAATGACTACTGTAACATTTTCACATTATTGATAAAAATTAACAATATTGATATAAATTGATTTCATTGTATCAAATTGACAATCTTGACATAATAATAACTCCCAATTATGACTTAGTGCCATTTCTGACCTAAAACATAATTTTTGACATAATATATCATATAGGTATTTGATTGAAATTCACTTGGTTTGTTTTACTAATAAATTGTTTTATTTTCAACTAGTTTTGGCTTAATGCCATTTTCAAGAAAATTCTTGAAAATGGCATTAAGCCGAAACTAGTTGAAAATAAAACAATTTATTAGTAAAACAAACCAAGTGGATTTCAATCAAATACCTATATATTAATAGAAATGTTTTACCTAGTGATCAATGAGAAACAAGTTAACGATATAAAATATCATATTTGAGAATATACATAATTTTGAACTTATATATTTTTTTTTCAAATTTCCGGCTAAAAATACATCACGTAAATGCGCATGCTGCTGATTTGATACAAGACTCTTGATTTAATTCAGACGAATATTTTTAATGACGCAAGTCTCAAGTTTAGTGATTTCGACTATAATTACATAATTAGCAAAACAAACATAAGGATGTATTTATATACTGATTTTTATTAATTGCTTCTTTAAAAATTCTTACTATGTGTACAAAAAAAGTACTCCAAGGAAGAGGAAGGCCGATCACAAACCAGTTTTAAGTTTCTCTTGTTTAAGTATTCACTAATTACCGTTCGGCGCGATTTCACTCTCGAGCGTATATATTTGAGAAAAAACTTGTTAATTGTGTAGAAAATTTACAAAGAGACACTTGAAATGCCAATCTTGTGATTTCTTTAAATACATTACACTCTATTAAATTATTTTCAAAAATAATTTATAGTCATAATATAATAATAATATTAATTCTTTATTCGCAAAATAATAACAACAACAAAAATATATGTACAGTTACGAAAGAAAAAAACTAAGACAGAAAAATATTTGGTTATGTGAACTGGACTCACTTTGATTTTTCCGTTGGGGGTCATTTTTCCCCTACAATTTTTCCCCTAGGTTATTTTTCCCCGCGCTATTAATTTTCCCCCGGCTATTATTTTCATAAGAAGATGAAACTTAGACTCAGAAATGTATTCAATTGCGTGCAATGATTGTGGCAAATGTTATATAAGCCAAACTCAAAGGATTTTTTTTTTAAATATTTAAGGAATATAAAGGGTGTTTCACCTAAAACTCCCCTGACTAAGTAACAAGAAACTAAAAATGTTAAATTGCGTATTCCCAATTCGATTGTGTTTTAATTGACAGCAATGTTTTAAGTTCCAATGGGAAATTGTTTTATCAGAATTTGATGTTAATTAGTCTCAATTTGAAGTTGAAAAGTTATAGCTTAAATATCAGTTGCGTAGAATATGTTTGAGCTAAGTAGAACTATTTTGTTTTTATTTTTATTATTATTTAAAAAATATGATATTTTGTATAAATATGTATAAATAATTCAAATATTCGAATACTCAAATATAAATATTACAATCACTAAATTTTTAACTTTAAATCAGTGTTTTCTACGTCTAGTGCATGATGTAAAATTTCGAGTTTAGAAAAGCCTAAAAATTTGGATTAGCCGGGCTTCGCTTCGCTTGCACCGACAAATCCAAATTTTCAGACATTTTTAAACTCGAAATTTTACATCATGCTTAATCATGGAGTACAAACACTTGTCATGACCATGATGCGACAACTCTCGCTAGGACAGCCCATTAGAAAAGCCAAATCGCATGACCAGAGAAGCATTGAACGTCGAATCAAAAACATAGTCGCGAAATATGATGATTACAGGGAGGAAGACAAACTTTTAAATTATTTACGAAATATTGGTTGTAATATAACTTTATAAATTTTGTAATATAACTTAATTAATTTGATTGTTGCGTTATTATTTATTTGGGGGAAAATTAGATTAAGGGAATATTAATTTGGGGGAATATTAATTCGGGGGGAAAATATAAGAGGAAAATATACCGGGGGAAAAATGTTAGGGGAAAAATTAACTCCAATCTGATTTTTCAAATTGTCAATCAAATCTTCAGTTATACGTGTCTTATTTGTGTTAAAATAAAGGTATAATTTCAATTGTATTAGTTCTCAAAAAACAAATATTTATGTTGTTACAGCTCTAGTTATTGAAATGAATAACAATGAGATCTTGTTTTTTGCACATATTCGCCAACTGTATAACAAATAACTCCGAATTTCAATTTCAAATTGATATGTCAATTAATAAAAAAACTAAAGGGGTTGATCCTGTTTTGTGTTACACCCTGTGTATCGATGAATTTGATAAATTAAGAATTCATTTTTGAAAACTGTTCTAAATTTAAATAAAAATATCTGATGAAAAATTTATAAATTGACAAAATATTAAACATTTCATGAAAATTTTACAAATTAATGAAATTCTCGATATGTTGAGAATCTAACGAAAATAAACGAGTGTCGTCCACTCCCAGACTAAGCATGAAGTAAAATTTCGAGTTTAGAAAAGCCCCGTGAAAATTTGTCGAGGGTCGCGCAGCGACCCGAGACAAATTTTCGGGCTTTTCTAAACTCGAAATTTTACTTCATGCGCCACGCGTATAAAAAACTGATTTGACGTAAAGTTGAGAATACATACTGCTGAGATGTGATAGATATTTACTAAGATATAGCGAAAAAGTGTAAAAAATATTTATTTTGTAAAGGCGATAATAGTAATAATAGTAAAACAAATTTAGTTTAAGACAGTTTTCGATATTCTTAATATTTAAATCATCATATCTATAATGAGGGGAGTGCTATGATGGACAGATGAACATTTTTTTAATATGAAATAAAAACATTTGAAAAATTAAAACAATCACTTGGAGCTGAATCGAAAACAGAAAATCGTAAAAAATCGTTATTTTTTCCGGAACAAAAAAAAACAACGTACTTTTTGAATAAATTAAATCGGCTACTTACTTCATCAAATAGAACGCTTTATATAGAAAAAATGGATGTATATGCTTTTTAAATTAAATATTGATGCCAAGCTAAATTTTAAAATCAAATAAAACTTTCTTTAGGGCAAATGCTGTGTTGAATAAAATTGAGTGTTTAATGTACCCCATTTAAGCTGCCCACAAAATTACATAATGGACATATTATAAGATTGTCGTGAACAATTCCCATTTTTTTTAAATATAAAATTATTATATCTACTTTCAAGTGTGTCTATTTTTAGTACTGTGTTTATAAGTATAAATAATTACACACACTAATTCACTTTAAAAAATTTTGTATTGTGGAGGCTTCTACTTCGTTATACATGCTAATTTATTAATAAAAATTTTGTTTGTATAACACAATTTAAATTGTGTTATACAAACAAAATTAAACCGTTTTTTATTAATAAATTCACTTTAAAATTCGCTTTTATTCCCACCGGTGAATTGACAATTAACAATTCCGACACAAAAAAGGTATACACATGGAATAAATATTTATAATATTTACTCCATGCTATACATTTAAAATGAAACAAAAACTAATTCTTTGACAATAAATCGAGAGATGTCACTGCGTGTAATAAATCACATATTAAATTTAACAATTTAATTCAAACAAAAATTAATTCTTCTACGATAAATCGAGAGATGTCGCTATGTGCATTAATTCACATATGAAATAATAATATGCAGGCGGATTTTTTAAACTTAGTTTAGTAGTCGTTATTAGTTATTATAGATCAAAGCGCGTAAAATTTCTGTAATTAGTCCACCGTGTACTTATTACGGATTAAAAAGTAAAGTAATAATGTGTAGATTAATCAGAAAACACTCACCATTTATACATTCCGTTCACACTAACATCCCGCTAACCACTCTAAACAATTCACGTGAATTATTTACAATTACGAAGAAAAAAAACGAAAAACGCAAACACTTGTTGAATTAATGTAGTTGTATGAGTTACGTGAAGGTGTTAAGTCACTTAATTAAACATAGTTATATTCCTTTCTTCACTTTTATTTTTCTTGCTAGATGTACATTTCGGGTACTAAGTACCCATTATCAATAGCTAACTGTTAGCTAGTTAGCTATTGATAATGGGTACTTAGTACCCGAAATGTACATCTAGCAAGAAAAATAAAAGTGAAGAAAGGAATATAACTGTGTTTAATTAAGTGACTTGTTGGATTATTCGATTTAAGACTACACAGAGAAGAACGCAAACAATTGTTCGATTATTCGATTTAAAACTACACAGAGATAAACGCTAACACTCGTTCGATTTAAAACTCGCGTCGTTTAAACCGGCAAAAACAACAAAATGGATGCCGGGTGCACCGCCAGCACCAAAAATGTCCTGCACGAACTAGCTTGAAACCAATGGGGAGCAGGAACGTCACGCGTGACGTCATTGGTCACTCGGTGGAACATGTTTTGGGTGCCCGGCGCTGGCTGGCACCCGGCGTTGTTTTGTTTGTGTTTTGTTTGTTTACAAAGGCGAATGATTAGGTTTAGTTGAAACGCGTACAGTGATTTTATTAATAGTGCGTGTTGAATTAAGATAAAACTAAATGGCGGATTTTGTTCGTGTTTTTGCGTTGTTTACAAAGACGAGTGATTTGATTTAATTAAAATGTGACTATATTAAACACTTATGGAAACAACTATTTCCCGAGCTAATACCCCGACGGTGATTGCTGTTAGATACGAAAAGAATCGCACTGTTAATGTTTGAAGTATTCTGCAACCAAGAATTGGCAATTTAATTTATACTCACTAATCATTAGGTGAACTCCTGATTAAGTGGTATAGTTATGTAAAAAATTGAAACAACTACTTCCCGGGCTAATACCCTGACGGATATTGAATTATACAACAAGTGTTTGCTGTTACATACGAAAAGAATCGCACTTTAATTGTTTGAAGTCTTCTGCAACCAAGAATTGGCAATTTTATTTATATTCACTAATCATTAGTTAAACTCCTGATTAAGTGGTATAGTTGTGTAAAAAATTATTAAGTTATAAATTACTTAAAAAATGATCTTATAGACGTATAATTCTTACCAGCAACACCAGCAACATGTGCACCTAACAAATGCCCAATTATATGAAATTTATTAAACTCAATGCCTTTCAGTTTATTCCAATTCAAAATAAACTTTCCATCGTGAGCACCTATATGTTCGGAGTATTTTGCCGTTTCGTAGTATTTGACATTTTTGATGGCGTAAGTGTAGTTGGCGGTGATGACATTAGTAGCGCCTTTTTTCATGTACTCGTCAACTACTTGTTGGTACCATTCAGTTGAATAATTATTAGGATGGCTGTCATAACCGTGGCACAAGATCTTCAAATCGTGTTCCGGATTGATGTTAATGTCGTCGATGTTTTCAATTATTGTGAACGTTGGGTTATCGTGTGTGTATAGAGCAGTGGTGGGGAAACTTTTTTTAAGACGGGCCATTTGTAATAACCAGACAATCGTAGCGGGCCAAAGAATAATGCTTAATCGTAGGTAGGTAGTTTTTATGCGGGTCGTCACATTACGAAGTAAGAAAGCGTTCAAACATTCTCACGACGGCACTCTTAAACGGGCCGGATTAAACCTTTCCGCGGGCCGGACTTGGCCCGCGGGCCGTAGTTTCCCCATCACTGGTATAGAGTGTAAGTGATGATTACATTTTCTTTGGGAATTTCTAAGCTTGAAAATATACCTAAAAATGAATACAAATAAATAAATAATTAAATATATTACAACAGCAATGTGTAATTTAAAATTTGATTAAATGAATAATAAAATTTTGAATTACGCATTGCTTTTTAAAATATTTAATTATTTATTTATTCAGTCAACAAGGTCCATTTAAATTTCCAGCGAGTGTTTCAAATCCATAATTTAGAATATCAATTTTAAGGATTTCGTTGTTTTTATGAAAGAAATCAATTTAAAGCTTAAAACGAGTGTTTTCCACTCCCAGATTAAGCATGAAATTAAATTTCAAATTTAGAAAAGCCTTAAAACTCCAAATTCAGCCTATTTTCTGTAAACATTTAGGTATTCCTTTTTTTTAAGTTCATTTTTAAGCTTTAAACGAGTGTTTTCCACTCCCAGACTAAGCATGAAGTAAAATTTCGAGTTTAGGTAAGCCCTGTGAAAATTTTCTGGGCTTTTCTAAACTCGAAATTTTACTTCATGCGCCACGCGTATAAAACATTAAAATATTGTGAAATTTATTTATATTCGAACTGCACTTGAAATCAATGTTTTATACGCGTGGCGCATGAAGTAAAATTTCGAGTTTAGAAAATCCGAGAAAATTTGTCCCGGGTCGCTGCGCGACCCTCGACAAATTTTCACGGGGCTTTTATAAACTCGAAATGTTACTTTATGCTTAGTCTAAGAGAGAAAAACACTCGTTTAAAGCTTCAAATTAGAGTAAAATTTTGAGTTTAAAAAAGCCTTAAAATTTCAAATTAAGCCTATTTTCTGTAAATCTTCAGATATTCCTTGTTTTTTTTTAAGTTCAATTTGAAGCTTTAAACGAGTGTTTTCCACTCCCAGACTAAGCATGAAGTAAAATTTCGAGTTTAGAAAAGCGACCCTCGACAAATTATCTGGGCTTTTCTAAACTCGAAATTTTACTTCATGCGCCACGCGTGTACAACACTAAAATATTGTAAAATTTATGTATAATCAAACTGCACTTGAAATCAGTGTTTTACACGCGTGGCGCATGAAGTAAAATTTCGAGTTTAAAAAAGCCCAGAAAATTTGTCTCGGGTCGCTGCGCGACCCTCAACAAATTTTCACGGGGCTTTTCTAAACTCGAAATTTTACTTCATGCTTAGTCTGGGAGTGGAAAACACTCGTTTAAAGCCTCAAATTGAAGTAAAATTTTGAGTTTAAAAAAGCCTTAAAATTCCAAATTCAGCCTATTTTCTGTAAATCTTTAGATATTCCTTGTATTTTTGTTAAGTTCAATGTAAAGCTTTAAACGACTGTTTTCCACTCCCAGACTAAGCATGAAGTAAAATTTCGAGTTTAGAAAAGCCCCGTGAAAATTTGTCGAGGGTCGCGCAGCGACCCTCGACAAATTTTCACGGGGCTTTTCTAAACTCGAAATTTTACTTCATGCGCCACGCTTATATAACACTAATTTCAAGTGAGGTTAAAATATACAAAAATTTCACAATAAATTAATGTTTTATACGCGTGGCGCATGAAGTAAAATTTCGAGTTTAGAAAAGTCCAGAAAATTTGTCTCGAGTCGCTGCGCGGTGATTTTATTTATTTATTTTTTCTTATTCAGTCAACGGAGTCCGTTCAAAAAATGTAATAGTGAGTATTTTATTAGGATTAAAAACAAATAGCGATTTTTGCTCGTGTTCGTGTGTATAACGAATTTGATTTAAATAAAACATATGAAATTATTCGATTAGTGGGGGAAGATAAAACAAGGCAAAATTCATTAATTGGTAAGTCAACAAAAAACACGCTTTTATAAATTCGACATTTTCGAAGAACTAGAAGATTGAATATGTGTGTGTGATTTTTTTTTTCTCTCTTCAATTTGCGAACTGCACAAAAACAGCGAACTTTTTCCATTGAATTTCATCGCTTTAGTAGAGGTGCAATATCCGAAATGTAAGCATGCGGTCAATAATTTTCTCAAAATAATTCGAAATAAAATGCAATTGTACATTTTTAAAACGCGTAGTGGTAATTAGTATTCCTAATAGTGATTGTTAGTGTATGACTGTGGCAGCGCTTTGCAACAAAAAATTAGTGTGTGTGTTTTTATCGATGTGTCCTAATTCAAAATCAAATCATTGAATGGATTTTGTGTTTGTATCTTTAACTTCAACAGCTAGATAGTGATTTTATTAATTTATTATAAGCATTTTGATGAAAATCACACACTGGTAGGAGGATTCGTGTTTAAGAAGGATGATTCGTTTTACTAAATAAATAAAGGTTAGTGATGTAATAATTACTCCATTTTTAAATGTTGAACTAGTCCATTTGATAAAGTATTGTATACAATTTGAAGACTGCATTTGGATCTAAGAATTTGCGTAAAAATAAATTTATTAGGTCTATAAATGAGTATAAAATATTGACAAAATGTTGAGTAGCTAAGTACTAGTTTTTGTAGAGGGATAGGCAGTTTGTAAAAATACGAAAACAATATGTTATTTTACATACAGTGAATATACGTTATAAATAATTTTATAATTTTAAGTTTCTAACGAGTGTTTTCAATCCTTGATCAACTAGTATTTCTAGTTCAAAAACCTAAAAATGTGGATTCATTTATTACGTAAGATCAAACATAAAATTAAGTCGAATCTACTATTCTGAACTTTACATCAAATCAATGTTTTATACGCGTGGCGCATGAAGTAAAATTTCGAGTTTAGAAAAGCCTGAAAATTTGGTTTGGTCGCGTAGCGCTTCTCGCTACGCGACCAAACCAAATTTTCAGGCTTTTCTAAACTCGAAATTTTACTTCATGCTTAGTCTGGAAGTGAAAACCCCCGATCTAGGGAAATCATTAAATGCGATTCATTTTCCATGCATTTAATAACTTTTATCCGTAAAACAACGTTATCGCGATTTGCAGAAAAATTATCGGATTAAATTTTCAGGCTTATCTAATTATACTTCATGCTAAATCTGGAAGTAGAAACATTCGTTAGAAGTTACAAATTTAACGGTTTTATAATAACAGCGAATGTTAGAATCTTTTATTTAGGTATTTATTAGTCAAAGGTTTTAGTTTTTATGTTATTTCATTAATAATATAATGATTCTAAAAGTGCTGCCAACTAAATCACTTAGGTTTGGGCTTAAAACGATGGATTTAATCATACAGGGATTTTTACCTTCAAGTATGCATTCCTTAATGTATACTGGGAGTTTTTCTGTAAATATTTAGACAATAGTAGGTTTTGAAAACCGCTCAGTTTGAAACTACTAACGAGTGTTTCCACTCCCTGGTTAAGCATGAAGTAAAATTTCGCCTGAAAGTTTGGTTTGGTCGCGTAGCGAAGCAAGGCGACCAAACCAAATTTTCAGGCTTTTCTAAACTTGAAATTTTATTTCATGCGCCACGCGTATATAACACTGAATAATTGTGAAGTTCGAAATACACTTTCAGAAAGAGTAATAATCGGATTATTTAAATAACAAAATATTTACACTTTTCTTCACACATTCTCAAGTCAGGTTCTCAAGTCAGGACAATGTATCAAATTAAATTATTTAGTTAGTAATTAAAAAATAATATAATAATGTTGCGCTATTACAACAATACCACTTAATAGGTTAATATCGCAGTTATTTATCATTTTATTAAATTAAGGGGTCGCCGTGGCCGAGTGGTTGAGCCGCCGGTTTCGCCAATCGGTCACGGAGGTGATCTGGGTTCGATTCCCAGCGGAGGCGAGTAATTTTTCTAACGAAAAATACTCGTCTCCGGTTCCATGGATGTGTGTGAATGGCTTGTGACGTCCAAATATATAGTTGTATGTTATACTTAATAATAAGTTAATTAACAAATGTATACAAAATAACAATTGATGATGGCTAATAGTCTAGTAACTAAGGCCAGGCAAAAGCAAAAAAGAAGATAAGGGGATAATTCAATAAGATCAACAAAATATTAATATCTTTATTACTTTATTATCAAACAGTTATTTTTTTAAAATAAAAACCATAGTTGGCGTTGGTGCTCGTATAAATAAATATGTTATTTCTTCAATTTGGTTCTTATTAATCAGTTGATGAAACATATTTACAATATTGATAATTAAATAAAAGTCACTTGGTTTTTTTCACTACTATTTTTTATTCTCTCCGACTAGTTTCGACTTATCGACATTCTCAGGGAGTAATACAGAAAAATATTTCACAAGATATATATACATATTTTTTTTGAAGGTCAGGTAATAAGCGTTTTAAGAATTGGGGAGTTCCAGATGTCTTCGTACTCGTTTACGATGTGTTTTTCCTGTTTTATTGCTTTGCTAATTTCCAGGCCTTCTCTAAAATTCAATTCTAGTCCCTTATTAGCTGAATATAAAATTTGGAAATCGTTTGAATTAAAAAAAGATTGGATGCGATGCAATGACGGTCAAACCCCGTTGTTTGTTTGTTATCTAGGATGGATTTTTTATGTTCTTCTAGTCTTTTTTCAAAACGTCTACCCGTTCGTCCAATATACATTGCATCGCATTCACTACATTTGATTTCGTAAATACCGCATTTTTGATTTTTATTAATTGGTGGTTTATTATTTACAAATAATTTTCTCAGGTTAAGTGGATTTGTCATAATAATATTTAATACACTTGTAAATAAAACACTTTTTACTTTGTTTAACCACTGGATCCAGATCCAGTGGTTAAACAAAGTAAAAAGTGTTTTATTTACAAGTGTATCTAAGATGTACCACAAAGTGAACGCCTACAACACCAAACAAATAATATTTAATTCTTTTCCCTTTATGCATTTTTTTATATTTTGTGATAGGCCGTTGATAAAATTTAATTTACTCCAGTTTTTGTTTTCAATGTAATTATCGTTATCAAAATATTTTAAGAATTTCTTGTGTTTTTTTCTCTTAATTAATTTGTCTATGATTTTAGAACTATATCCATTATTAATTGCTATTTCTTTTATTACATTTACTTCCTGTTCATAATCTGCATTTAATTATCAAATATGTTATTTTTTAATATCTTATAGAGGTATGGGTATCATATTAATAAAGTAGACAACTAACTATTATTGCCAGTTGTAATTAACAATCAAATATGGTGCTAAAATTTCTAGGGCATTCAAAAAGTGATATTATTTTTAGTTTTTTTAAGTACTATTGGTATTTGGATCAATTAAAATAAACGCAAACAATAATTTAGCTTATTATCTTAATAGGATCTTTATAGTACCCACCATCCGGCATTTCGTTGTAATTTAATTGTCCTTGACATCTAACACTTTTCGACAAACCATAAATTTGTCACCTGATTACTTAGGAGTGAAAGTATTTTGAATCTTTTCTACTGACTCGAAACATGCCTGGAGCGTAAAATGTGTTAACTCCATTTTTGTTAAAATGTGAGAATTGAAATATAAATATTTATTTTACTGATATCTCATTCGCTTAACTAAGACCTTATTGAATGGCAGTTTTAAGAAGGGAATAAATCGAAACTGGAATGGCAACTTTGTACAGTGGATTTTTATTTTAAAATTTAAAACATTTTCCAGTGCACACGCTGTTAATTTTGAGCCATTCGATGCTTTTTAAAAGCGTTTAAGTTGTGCTGCTACCGAGTGTTTGCTCTCCTTGATTAAGCATTAAGAAATAATTCGACCTTAGAAAAGCCTGAAACTCGAAATGTTAACAAAACTCAAAAATTTACATTATGCGCCGAGCATATAAAACAGTAATATATCATGAAGTTTATAATATACGGTATTAGCATACTGCTTTATTGCTATATTTTAAACGTCACTTTATATTTGTGTTTTATACGCGTGGCGCATGAAGTAAAATTTCGAGTTTAAAAAAGCCTTAAAATTTGGTTGTCGCTCCGCTTCGCTATGCGACCAAACCAAATTTTTAGGCTTTACTAAACTCAAAATTTTACTTCATGCTAAATCTAGGAGTGGAAAACACTCATTTAAAGCTTAAAATAAAACTATTATAAACAAACAACCAATATCTAATTGATTGAAGCATATACGCTGTAATTGGGATATGTATACTTCAAAGAAAAACTCCCTGTATAGCAGCTCTTTATTTACAATATCGTTGTATTTAAAACCTATTTATGTCTGTTTGAAAAACACATATTTCTTTGTATTGTGAGTAATGTCCTAATAAGAAATCGGAATTGTTCTACAAGAAGTTTTTCAAAATAATAATTGTATCTGAAACCATTTGGATTGTTGTGGAAATGCCTACTTTACAGCAATTTGGATCGATGCATTGTAGGATAAAAAAATCTGGAACCTTTGTTACACTATTGTGTGTAAAAAAGTGTAACATCGATTTCAAATAGCTGTAAAGTAGGCATTTCCACAACAACCCAAATGGTTTCAGATACAATTATTATTTTGAAAAACTTTTTGTGATTTATTTTAAGCGCATTTAATTAAAACCGCTATTTCACATTTGTTGATATTTGAAGCAATTTTGTAGATCATCCTTTAGTGGTACGCGTATTTTTAATTATAAAGTTGCATAATTTTACATTCAACGCTGGTATTTAATATACAATTAATTCCGTCGAGGAATGATAATGTTAAAGGTCATCAAACACTATTCATTTCTTAATACCTAATAAACAGTATTAATAAACATGATAGAAATAGAAACTAAGCTTATTTGTTTGTTTATAAATATGAACAACATTTTTTTATATTGGTTGGTTTTTTTAAAAGTTTAAAAATATTGTTCTTTTTTATTAGAGTCGCCCAGATGCAAAACTAGCTGTACACCTATTATTTGATTTTGAGGATTTGGTATCCTTGGATTGTACTACAATTTTAAAAATAAATTAACGTTAAAACCCCATCCTAAAATATTTTAAATTAAGTTTGAAAAATCCTCTCGAATGCAAAAAGTGTAACATTTCTCGGTTGCAAATGCTGACATATTTTTTCATTTGCAAAACCTGCCAAGTTTTTACATAGTTTTATATAGATTTATAAAATTGTGTATCTGTATGTTGATTTGCATAACCATGTTACTTGTATTGTAGATAAATGTAAACCCTGTAACTGGACTTTGTCTGTTGGGTTTTTGTATGAATAAATAAATAAATAAATATAATTTTTTTTGTCCCAATTTGATTCAACTCTATTTCAATTAATTTGAAAGACGCTGCAAAATCAGTTTTTGTCATTTTGCCACAAGTTAGTCAAAACATAATACTGCCTTTTGATTTTTTGATTAAATTTAAATATGCATAAGATTTGTCAACCTGTGCACCTGCATAAATCCTTATCTTCTAAATATTAGCAGCCCTATTAATAGACGTTAATAAAAAGTTTCAAATCGCTCTACTAAGTAAGTGTTTATTAAAGTTCCTAAAACGGTCTATTATTTAGGATGTAATAATGTATATTTTTCTTTGTTGTTACACTAAAAAAAAAAAAACTAACATTCTACAAATACATGGGTATGACCTTAGGTATTTCTAAAATATGTTGCTTTATTAATAGTTAGTAGAACTTAACTAGTTATAAGCCAGTTTATAAACTTGATTATGTACTTTTAGCTTAGAATAGTTTTAAAACTCTTTAACAACTTCTTTAAACCCATTAACGGCCGAGCAATTATAGAGTTAACTCTAATAGTTGGTTTTAGGTAATCATTTTGCAATTATTTTTATGATTTCTATGAATCACTGAATGTATGACATACTGTGAATTTTTCTTTTAAATGTACATAATTTATATGATGTAAATTTGTAGGCATTCGTCGATTTGATATAAAAACGTGCAATATGAAGTTTAGAACGAGTGTTTCCACTCCCAGACTAAGCATGAAGTAAAATTTCGAGTTTAGAAAAGCCTGAAAATTTGGTTTGGTCGCTCCGCGAAGCGGAGCGGCCAAACCAAATTTTCAGGCTTTTCTAAACTCGAAATTTTACTTCATGCGCCACGCGTATAAAACACTGACATATTGTGAAGTTAGAACCACACTTAAAAATATTTTGTTTAAATGAGTGAAAATCAAAATATTTAAAAAAACAAAATATATACATATTTCTTTACATATTCTCAAGTCAGCTGAAATAATACAATGCATTAAATTAACTTATTTAGTAATTCAAAAAGCAAAAATAATAATATTTCATTATTGCATCAATAGCGCTCAATAAAGTAACACATTCTTAGAAATACCTAAGGTCATACTATTTTTTTGTTTTTTTTTTTTCGTAAAATGTTAGTTTCTGTTTCATTAGTGTAATGACACAATAATCTTTATTCAATTTTACCTTAACCTTTTCCAAAACTATAGAATAATCACGAATCGACGCAAAAACTATACACTCTGTCACAGCAACGTGACTTCACTTTCATTCCGCGTACGCCTCGCAATAATGAACCTGGCCGCAATTGAACACGCGGAAAAATTCAAACTGCAACACCGACTTACATAAACCTCAATGACTAATTGGTCTTTGGCAGCAAAAAAAATTACAGCAATTAGTTCAATTGCAAAAACTTTTGCAATCTAAATGTATACTCATTATCTTCAACAACTCCATTAGGTATGAGCAGACCTACTCCAAAATTGTGCCCAAGTAATGGATTATAAAGTAATTAATGACATGAAGTGCTTTATATATGGGTACATTATAAAATATCATATACAATAAATGTAATTACATTCCTTGCATTTTTGTTTACGGGGATCTGTTCCTTAAGTATATGGTATACAGTATGTATACCAACATATCACAATACAAATTGTTAAAGACGTTAGAATTTTGAAAGCGCAAGATTTGGTTAGACGAAATAAATATTTGTAAAATTTAGTTATTATCGAATAAAAAAACAAGTAAGATCGGCTATAATTCATAAATGTACAGGGTGTCCCGATTAAGCAGTCGATGCATGGGTATTTTCTAAACCCTGGGTCTCCAAACTATCTTCTTCGCGGGCCACAAATACAATTCTACATAATAAAGTCGGCCAAGATCCGATTAATTTTATAAAATTATGAAAAATTTAAGGAACAATTGTTACAATATTTCAAAATATGACATTTACAAAAAAAATTACAAACAATCGCGGGCCGGATTCATGCAAGTCGCGGGCCGGATTTGGCCCGCGGGCCGTAGTTTAGAGACCACTGTTCTAAACGGTAGGAGATAGAGAATCGGTTAAATGGGAGAATATATGCACAATAGTGAGTACTATCTATGGCCGGAGTAAAACCAACAAAAAAGTTAAATGTTCAGAGCACACTGCGAAAAACTTGCTTATTATTAATGATAAAAGAATGAGTTTTTGACATTATTAAGGCACTATTTTATGCTTTTCAATATTATGTTGTTGGTTCTACTTTAAGAAAATATATACATACACATCTTCATTAACAGAACACATAGTCAAATAAAACTAATAATGTATAATATATAATTACAAAAAATAAATTTCAATTCTGAAAATTGGCTATCCACCCTGTAAGTAATTATTTTAATTGTTTTAATTTGATACTTATGCGTATCTTGGGAAATATTTGCTTAAATTTTCCAAGATACGCATAAGTATCAAATGAAAACAATTAAAATAATTACTTACAGAGTCGATAGCCAATTTTCAGAATTTAAGTTTATATTTTGTAATTATTTTTTATACATTATTAGTATTATTTTACTATGTATTCTGTTAATAATGATGTCATATGTATATATTTACTTATAAAGTTAATTATACATTAATAGTATGAGTCAGGGTTCTTAAAAATAACGTTTTTTTCATTTTAATTAAAACATACAATTTTTTTAACAAACCGTGTTTTTTTCATTGAAACAGCGTTTAAATCATTAATAATTAAAGACATGTTTAAAACGTGTTTAAAACAGAACATACGGGGCATTTTTCTTTTGAGTGTACATATCCCGATTATTACAGCGTTTTTTTAATTTGCGGGAATTCGTTGTTTCAAAGCGTTTAATTTGAGGCTTTTAACGAGTGTTTTCCACTCCCAGACTAAGCATGAAGTAAAATTTCGAGTTTAGAAAAGCCTAAGAATTTGGATTGGCCGCGTAGCGAAGCGGAGCGGCCAATCCAAATTAGGCTTTTCTAAACTCGAAATTTTACTTCATGCGCCACGCTTAAAAACCCTGATTTATAGTAAAGTTCAAAAAAACACACACGTACAACAACGATTATAGGCAACCTAATATACGTTAGACTTATTGGGTTGCCTATAATCACTGTTTTAAACAATTTGTTCAGCTCAGCATTTGACTCACGTTTTATTCACAACTACATATTAGATTGCTAAGGCCGTATATTTTAAACTTATCGATATTTCAGTGTTTTATACGCGTGGCGCATGAAGTAAAATTTCGAGTTTAGAAAAGCCTAATTTGGATTGGCCGCTCCGCTTCGCTACGCGGCCAATCCAAATTTTCAGGCTTTTCTAAACTCGAAATTTTACTTCATGCTTAGTCTGGGAGTGGAAAACCCTCGTTTAAAGATTTAAATTAAAATCTTTAAAAAAAACAACGAATGTCGTACAATTTACAGTGTATGCAGATGTATACCTGAAAGAAAAATTCTCTGTATTTAAAAATCAGATTTATGCACACACAGTTGTGATATTTTATTTTAATAACATGTTGTTTTTAATAATGTAATTTGAAATATCTTTATCAATTTAAAAATTTAAAGAAAAAATCTTAATAAAGTAATATAAAATATAATTAAGTAAATTTAAGATAATAAAAAACAACGTTTTGAACAAATTTAACGTTTAAATCATGTTTTAAACAAATTTAAGATTTAAAACATATTTAAAACAAAACAGTTTAAAACACGACGGCTGTTTTTAAACATGTTTAAAAAACACTGTTTTAAAACAAAGTGTCTTAAACATAACAACCCTGGTATAAGTATATGTTTTTCTTGCTCTTTAGAACTTTTGGTTATTATTATAGTCAAGAAGGATAAGTTTTTGAATATCAACGAATGAGTTAATTAATTTTGTAAAAGCCCGAAATTCCCGTGTTTACTCTTGAAAACTCGGAAAGTCGGAAAGTTCTTGCATAATCCGTCATGTAAGAGTGGCAAACTCTGGGGCACTCTTCCTTTCCCTTGCTCGCTTGCAAATCATCCGGCCGCTTAAACCGGGTCAGGCTATTAAAAGGTAGGGCTTTTTGATTCAAGACGAACTTTTTCCCGGTGGCTGATTTCCCTGGGCAAATATGAAATTTATTTCGTTATCCCACTCTAGCGGTGGAATTGAAATCGATACGACCATTCCGACGCAAAAACGCAATCAAAATCCACCGCCGATGCGTTAAATGCGTCGCAACAAACACGTGCTGCTGCAATTAATAAAACGCGAGTGCAATTTTATAATTTCGAATATCTGCATGGGCTCAATTTTATTTTCGTTTTATCCAGTTCGTGACATGAATATTTTTATAGGCAATAAAAGAAGTAATAAAGAAAATCAATAGCGCGCGCTTAAGCCAAAAAAGGAGTCGTTCCGATTCACCATTATAGTTCCACCAATTACGATTCTATTCAGCAAATGGAACGGAAAGACATATTCAGTAAAAGACACGTCCACGTTCCACTTCAAACTATTCATCTCACTACTTTCGAACAGTTATAATCAAAAAATCGTATTGGGGAACATCACCGAAAGTCAATCATCAATATAATTTCCTTTAATAACAGAAAATTGATACAACTTTCTAAGATTAATAAAAAATAAGTAAGCTTTGTTTTAAAATTGGAAATAGCATTAACATTTCTTGGTGTTGGATTTAAGAATCTAGAGATATCATATTCTGTCCTCAAAAGTTTGTCAATTTTCAGTTTTTCTTATTATATAATAAAATTAGATGACTAAGGTGTTATACTATAATATAATATAATAATGTTATAACACCTTAGTCATCTAATTTTATTTTATAATAAGAAAAACTGAAAATTGACAAAGTTTCGAGGACAGAATATGATATCTCTAGAAAAAATTCTTAAATCCAACACCAAGAAATGTTAATAAAGAATCAGATTTAAATTAAATTCACAATTATAGTCTATAAATTGAACAGAAAACTTTCAGAAGTTCAAAGGACAAAATAAATTTTGCCTGAGAGACGAGTAGAATCCAGGGACACCAAAACACCAAAATCAAATAATAGGTGTTTTGCACCTAGGCGACTCAAATAAAAAAGAACATTATTATTTGAAATAAAACAACGCAGTTGGGAGGGTTTCACTTTTATTGTTGAACACTGCAACATGTTTCACCACACAGTGGCTTCATCAGGCAGATGAAATAATGATTGATGAAGCCACTGTGTGGTGAAACATGTTGCAGTGTTCAACAATAAAAGTGAAACCCTCCCAACTGCGTTGTTTTATTTCAAATAGTATTATGGAGTTTCATCATGTATCCGCCTCATCAATTAAATAAAGAACATTATTTTAGAAGAAAAAAACAAACCAATATAAAAAAATGTTGTTCATATTTATAAACAAACTAATAACCTTAGTTTCTATTTCTATCATGTTTATTAATACTGTTCATTAAGTATTAAGAAAGTATTTTTGAAATTAACGTTTTTTTTAAATAAAAATTAGAAATAATTAACCACATATCAGACATTGAGGAATCTCAAAGCGGTTTTCCCAAATGAGTAAACTGTATTTCAAAGTTAAAAGGAACATAAATGAAAGACTGTAAGTAGAATTAGTAACTTAAATTTGGCTAATGCCATTCAGAATACAGGGAATTTTAATAGTATAAATATGTTTCAAGACATCAAAGATGAGAAACTTATTGAAGTTTCTGACAAGTCTTTCCACTAATCAATAATTAAGCATGAAGTAACATTTCGAGTTTTCTAAACTTAAAATTTTACATGTTGCTTAACCAAAGATAATAATAATAATAATAATAATAATTCATCTTTATTTCTTCTAACATACATTACAATAATAATGTTACAATCATGCAATGTGAAGAAGAAAGGCGTCAAGAGGGGGTGAACAATACATATTAGTTATAATATTAATTTATGCTGTACAGTTCTTTTTCGCAGAGGAAATCAAATAATGCTATTTTATATTTTTTATTATTTTGTATAACTTTAATATTTTCAGGTAGTTGATTAAAAAGTTTTATGCAATTATAGTTTAGATTTTTTTCAGAAGCTGTTAATCTATGTTTTGGAATTATGTAATTGGCTCTGTGTCTTGTGTCATAATCATGGTTAATTTTATTTTCACTAAAAAGGGGCTTGTATTTAAAAATAAATGTTAAGCATTCGAAAACGTACAGCGCGTACACCGTTAATAAACGATTCTCTTTAAAAATACCTCTACATGAGGTATTGAAACTTAGATTGTACATGGTTCTAATGACTTTTTTTTGAATAATAAATATAGATGTACATAGGTTACTATGTCCCCAAAAACGTATACCATACCTCATATTTGCAATAAAGACATTTTTATATACAATATTAAGACTCGTTGTGTCCAACATATTTTTTAAATTTCGTATGCAAATACATATTCCACTTAATTTTTTGCATAATATCTGGAGCCATATAATGTGGACGTGTATCTAAACAACACATGTAACATTTAATTTAAGTTTTCTCTTATTTTGACGTATTTCCATGCCTTTGTTGTATATATAAATTATTTGTATATGTAATCACTTGCACTGGAAATAAACATTATTATTATTATTATTATTATTATATGGTCACGCCATCTAAGATGATCATCTAGCTCTATTCCCAATAATCGCACTGAATTACTCACGGAGACATTATCATTATTTATTAATAGAGTATTTGGCGCTACAGTGACATTTCTTGTTTGGAAAATTACAAATTTAGTTTTTGTTGAATTAAGAGCAAGCTTGTTATTAATGAACTAACTATGTGTGATATCAAAATGACGCTCACACAAAGTATTGAGTTCTATGTAGTTTATAGCCCTAACCAATATTGTTGTATCATCTGCAAATGAGATTATATTGTTATCTAAAGATTGATTTGTAATATCGTTCGTAAATATAATGAATAGTAATGGCCCCAGAACACTGCCTTGAGGGACACCAATGTTTATATCGTTTGATGACGAGTACGTTGTTGAACCAATTTTATTTAATTTAACGATCTGTCGCCTATTACTTAAATACGATTTAAACCATGCAAGTGTGTTGCCCCTGATACCATAAGATTCAAGTTTAGATAATAGTAGTTTATGTTCTAAACAGACTCGTTAGTAGTCAGATTGAACTCTTAGAAACAGAACAACGAATGCTTCAAATTGCATATGCATCAGGATATGTACACTTGAAAGAAAAATGTCCTTTATGTTTATATCTACAGCCTCACCAATAAAAATTCTCACAAACCGCCACTGAAACAATAACCAAGTGTTTTATTTATTATTAAACTAGACCAGTGTATGCAGAATCAACTAAACGCGAAAGTTATATACAATAAAATTGTATTTATTCACATTTATAACATTTACATCTTAAAAATTACCTTATTAATACATAAATAAGTAGGTTAAGGATCAGTTGTTTGTATCTTATAGGTGCATAAAACAGTTGTTATTGAACATAATTTATGGATAAAACAGGTACTCGTATCATCTATAAATACACGAATGCAACAGCTGACAGGATAAAAACTATTCAAATACCGCATCAATCCAATCACCAATCAAAGAAAATTGTGAAAGTACCAATCCCATTCAATTCAATAAGTAATCATTCGCCGCAATCTTTTTATCGCCCAATAAAAACAAATCCCTCGATTTCCCAAGAAACAATGATACATCGCAACAATCAAGATCAGCAAACGCGACTCGGCAGATGATACATTGATGTGCTTGTCACAGGAAGAGAGCGTACAAAACACATCCCAGCATCCAGTATTGCCAATTGGTAATTGTTGTGAGAACAATGGAGGAAGCACTTCCTTTACCCAATTAACGCATCACCAGCTACTGCATCAAATTATGATAGTGCGTAATAAACCAATCAGTCATGTTCGATTAAGTCGATCGACTTTTTTTGATTTCACGGTGTTTTCCATTGATTCATTGGAGGCGCGCGACCTTGTGAACCGTTTGGAAAGTGAACGTCTCGAGAAGAAGGTCGAATGGCAAAACGTTGGTTGTGCGGACGCTAGAAGAAAACGGCGAAAGTTAGTTATCTTAGCTTGTAAATATTCATGGGTTGAGTTGTAATCGCTTTGGAATTAATAGAGATTCGTTTTTTTCCCTTTTGTTAAATGTTTAATAGGAGCCGTATTTTTCAATACTTGGTATAATCTGTTCACATTTTATTCTCACCGCAGTAGGCTTTGTTAGGATGACATTTTTATTGGTAGTAAGAAAACCTACACAAGCAAACAATTTGCTTATGTCATTGCATTTTTTGGTTATGTGTAGTCCAATGGTGCATTTTGTAATATCCCTCATTCACATGTAAAAATATCACGATAGTAGGTGTTTGGCCAACGTCATTGGATGACACACATATCATATACAGAGAGTTTTATGTAACACCGAACATGTTCATCCAATACAATTTGACACCCTTATTTTTTAAGTTATGTGTAAATTGGATTGCCTATATGACCATTAATAACACAGTGAGTTTTTCTTTTAAGTATACATGTCCCAACTACACCGTATATGTAGTAAATCTTAAGTACTCGTTGTTAAAAAAAAATTAATTTAAAACTTGAAATGAGTGTCTTCCACTCCCAGACTAAGCATGAAGTAAAATTTCGAGTTTAGAAAAGCCTGAAAATTTGGTTTGGTCGCGTAGCGCGAAGCGCGGAGCGGCCAAACCAAATTTTCAGGCTTTTCTAAACTCGAAATTTTACTTCATGCGCCACCGGTACAAAACACTGACATATTACGAAGTTTGGAACACCCCGCTAAATTTTACATTGCATCAGTGTTTTGTACCGGTGGCGCATGAAGTAAAATTTCGAGTTTAGAAAAGCCTGAAAATTTGGTTTGGCCGCTCCGCGCTTCGCGCTACGCGACCAAACCAAATTTTCAGGCTTTTCTAAACTCGAAATTTTACTTCATGCTTAGCCTGGGAGTGGAAAACACTCGTTTAAAGCTTCAAATAAAATTCTTTTAATAAACCTAGCATGGGCAAATATACAACGTATCCTTATGTATATTTAAAAGAAAATTGTTCGTTATGAAAATGTTCGGTGTTACATAAAACTCTCTGTATGTAGGTCCGATACAATCGTATCTCGCTTTGGTTTCTATTCCGTTACCCCGCAACAATTTATATACCCACTGATGTCATATGTTGCTATATTTTGTTCATAGATGTATTATGGCAATGACAGTTAACCTCTACAAGTTTACTGTCACTGGATATATGACATGTCATTTAATACCTCTTAATTCTTCTTCTGTTGCTTAATAAATAATCAAATTTTATCACAATTATTTGTATAGAAAATCGGATCCAGACAAAAGAATGAAGTATAATGTATCCAGTACGTTTCACGCAATATATTTATTACCTTATTTTCCGTGTGTGATCTGTGGTACAAGCACACGTCACGACCTTGCTTCTCCAGCGAAAACGTCAAATTGTGTCATATACCTAGACACATAGTATGTGTGTCATCCAATTCCCTTGGTGTTTTATTGAAATTATAAGTTAACAACATACTTCAATCATTACTATCAAAAATACAACATGCTAATATCGTATGTTCATTAAAAAGAAACCTCTAAAGTGCCATGGAAAATATTGTAAGTTGGCAACTCTAAAATGATATATTATAATTATCATATTTGACGTTTTATGTGTCAATTCCTAGGACGTGTAGCCAACTTAAATTTAAAAATAAATTAGATCGTGGCACTCTAGAGATTTTTTTTATTGAACATACGATATAAGGACTAAAAAAAACAAGCCTAATGCGGTGAGAATAAAATGTGAACAGGGTTTAGGTTTATTTCTTCATTAAAGCTTTCAAATAGGATTATTGCAATTTAATTATATTCATACAGGGAATACCTTTAGGTATACATATCCTGATAATTACAGCGTTTGGTTAATTTACAGGTAATCGTTGTATTCATACCAGGTGGCGACCAACCGGGAAAGCCGGAAAACTTAGGGAAAAGTCAGGTGATTTTATTCATCGAAAAAAGTCTTGAAAAAGTTAGGGAAATTTCACCTTTTTAGCAAAAAGTCAGGTAATTTTTAAATAAATAATAATAAATATGCAAATAATACAACCAAGGAATTGACAAATTGTTAGTTCTGTTTGAAGCAAGAATTTGACAGATTAAATAATATTAAACAAAATTTAAAAAATTCTGATGTGTTTATCATAGTACTTTACGAGTAATTTAAACAATTGATAAATGACATACTACATTTATTTTACTCTAACAAATTAGTTAAAGATTTCACTTGAGTTTGAGCTTAAAACGAGTGTTTCCACTCCCAGACTAAGCATGAAGTAAAATTTCGAGTTTAGAAAAGCCTGAAAATTTGGTTTGGTCGCGTAGCGCGAAGCGCGGAGCGGCCAAACCAAATTTTCAGGCTTTTCTAAACTCGAAATTTTACTTCATGCGCCACGCGTATAAAACACTGATTTTAAGCGAAGTTTACTTGTTCACAATATGTCAGTGCTTTCAGTGTTTAATACGCGTGGCGCATAAAGTAAAATTTCGAGTTTAGAAAAGCCTGAAAATTTGGATTTGCTGAGGCGCGACTCGCTTCGCTCGCGCGCCCCAGCAAATCCAAATTTTCAGGCTTTTCTAAACTCGAAATTTTACTTCATGCTCAATCTGGGAGAGAAACCCTTGTTCGATCAATCAGAGACTTATTTTGCAGATTACTTTATTGTCAAATTTATAACACATAACAAACACATAACAAATTCGTTTATTTGCAAACTTTGACGAACGAATTGCAAAAGCCTAAATTATACCGAAATTATGTAAAATAAAGTTTAAATAAACCATTAATGAACTAATTCTAATAATTAAATCACACAAATTAATAAATTATTAATTTAACAACTTTTATTGTAACGTTGGAAAAAAAGAAATCGTACAATTTTGAACAAAAACGCAAAGGTTCAAAATGATTGAAAATTGTTTAAAATGAATAGAACTTAATTTAATAAAAAAAATCATTCATAAAATAAATAAACAAATGAGGAGCAGACTTTTTTATGCATATTGTCTATTATGAACAATTATTAGAAATAATGAAAAGCTGTTACAAGTTTTAGATTAATTTATTGAGAAAGTATGTTTCGTAAAAAATGAAACAAAAATCACAAAATCATCGTACCCAGATAAAACAAATATAGTTATTATAGTTTTCAAAATAAACAAAAAATGCGTTGGATAAACAGCATTTAGTTTGTTACACTGGGACAAATTGCAATTTGTTTGTCACTTTGCGTTTATCTTATGCATTTCGATAAAGAAATTCTATTCAATAAACTTTAAATTGCCTGCCTGTAGGATGTAGGCCCCAATTTGGGAATCGCTGGCTTAACCCATTAAATAGAAATAGAAATAATGTTAAAGTCAGTAAATACAAAGGAACTTACCGACTGTTATCTTTAAATGATCGATATTATAATAACAACAAATAATCTGCAAAGTAATGAAGTTTAATAGGCTCAACAAGAGTTAACTGTATTGCAGCAATTGTGAATATGTACGAAAAATATCTACTAAGACAATTATTTCAAGAATTACATCAAAAATATGATAAAAATATTCACGAAAGTAATGCTATTTATCAATTGCAACTTCGCTACGTTAAAAATATGAATGCCTGTGAGGCGATTTTAATTGTTCGATTGCAAAAAATTGTATGGAAAAAATCGATTGAAATCAGTCTAGCCTTCGGATGGTTCTGCCCGAATTCTTTCCCGCGGGCCATGAATGGAATGGAATACAAGACCTTGCCACTCCTCCGATATATTGGAACAATTGCGTATTTGTCGTGTGGTTAAATACCATAATGTAAAAATGACCCAATAACAACGTTAGAAGCCGATTATTTTGTTCATTATGCATGACATTTTGTAAACAATGGTGTAAAAAGATTATTTATTCTAATCGTGTAATTGGAAATGAATATTCAAAACAGGAAAGTTGAAATAAGTAGAAATTCAAAAATGTCGGCGCTTACAATTATAAATGTTATACCTTCCCAGTCATGCATACCTAACGAGACTATTTATTTTTTTCATCAAACCGGGGCGGAACACCTAAGGAATTTTGTAAAATAAAAAAACGTATTAGTAGTCAAAGTCGAAACCTTATACTTATTTATTTTATTTAAATTATCGCGAATGCGAATGCGAGAATTTTTTTCTCTCGCTGGAGACAGACTGCCTGATAGTGGGATTGTCCCGCCCAAAACGGGACGTATGGTTACGTTAGCATACCATCATTTAATAGAAAAGAATAATGACAAAAACGGGTGCTAAAAGACACATATTTAAAAAAAAAATCTGAATTGGGAGGTTTAATTAAATTTATAACATTTAATCAAAATAGGCAATCCGGTGAAACATTATTAATCCACTTGTAATTTTATCCTCAAAACATATTAATAATTATTTACTACAAGTTGATATCCAAATTATCGCTAAATCAAGTAATTATTCATCATACATCTAACAAAACATAAAGAATCAGCTTCAAATATCTGTTCAAATTCGACAACTAAATTTTGAAAATAAATACCTTTGGACCTTTGGAAATCATTTTCCTTTAGATGAAATTGCTAAAAATCTGATAACCATTTAATAGGAGATTTTTAGAAATAGTTGCCTACTTAAAAAAATAACTTTGGTGGAAGTTGCTTCAGAACTTTGATTCTTCAAGAGTCTTTTTTTTACTCTGGATTCACTGAGATTTTGCATTTAAGTGTTAATATGTATTCTTATTTTTTGTTCTACTCGTAAACAAATGAAACATTTATTCCAGTATACTAGTATTCTTATTTTATTTAATAGTGTTTATTAAATTTTGTAGCAATTTCTAAAAAAAAAAAACTAAAAACTTCTTTCTATACGAACAAACTGATTTGAAGCTGATCAATGTAGATCATGCAAGTGATCCAGATTATATATGTATTAGAACAAAATTGATTAATTTTTAGGGATTTTTTTTAAATCAGGCAAATCTCTTTTAATTCTACGAATGTTTGTAAAGAAGTTTAACATTGTGTAAACTTTCTAAATGTAGATTATGCAAGTGATCCAGATTATATATGTATTAAAACAAAATTGATTAATCTTTAGGCATTTTTTTTAAATCAGGCAAATATCTTTTAATTCTACGAATGTTTGTAAAAAAGTTTAACATTGTGTAAACTTTCTAAAAGTAGTCGACTATGACTATTGTCATTATAAATTGGCGCTATTGAGATACATTGAGAATTTAAAAACAACTTTTATTTTTTATATTATTTTATGTAAATCGTCATTGTTGACATCAAGTAAAAAAAATAAATAAATAAATTGATAAGCTCGCCGTTTCGACAAAACTTTACATTTTTGTTCTATATTTTGATTATTGACAAATATTGACGTTTTTCTCGTAAGTTGTTAACTTAGGTTCATAATAACTAAGACTCGGATTCTATGTAAAATGCATATTTGTTATTAAAAGGTATATTAACAAAATTGTAAGTTTACTATGCATATCTAATGGTTTTTGATTAAAATAAGACAAACAGATATGTATAGAAAACTTACAATTTTGCATATAATTCGAGCCTAAATCATAACATTTTCTGACTATAATAGAATATTATCTTCGATTATATTAGTTATGATATTTTTTTAGGCAATTGTAATATTTTTACACATTTTTTTCTACTATATTTGTTTTTACTTTGTTTTTTGTGACTATAATAATATACAGAGAGTTTCATGTAACAGCGAACATTTTCATAATGAGAATTTTTCTTTTAAGTATCCATATGCTTACGTTGCGCATTTTTCGATGCTCGGTTTATTAAAAGAATTTAATTTAAAGCATTAAGCGAGTGTTTTCCACTCCCAGGCTAAGCATGAAGTAAAATTTCGAGTTTAGAAAAGCCTGAAAATTTGGTTTGGTCGCGTAGCGCGAAGCGCGGAGCGGCCAAACCAAATTTTCAGGCTTTTCTAAACTCGAAATTTTACTTCATGAGCCACCGGTACAAATCAGTGACATATTACGAAGTTTAAAACACACCGCTAAACTTTACATTGAATCAGTGTTTTGTACCGGTGGCGCATGAAGTAAAATTTCGAGTTTAGAAAAGCCTGAAAATTTGGTTTGGCCGCTCCGCGCTTCGCGCTACGCGACCAAACCAAATTTTCAGTCTTTTCTAAACTCGAAATTTTACTTCATGCTTAGCCTGGGAGTGAAAAACACTCGCTTAAAGCTTCAAATTGAATTCTTTTAATATACCGAGCATCAGAAAATGCATATGGATGCTTTAAAGAAAAAGTCTCATTATGAAAATGTTCGGTGTTACATAAAACTCTCTGTATCTTAGCAGTTATGACGTTTTTGGATATTTCCTCGACAATTTATTTATTTATTTATTTATTTACGGTAAAAACCATTTTAACATTAACATAAAAAAAATATACACTCTAAGTATACAAAACTAATTACATCACTACTAAACTAAACTTTACACGAGCTTATAGTATAAAACTAATAAAACAATAGCATCTTCTATTAAGGGAAAGAATAATTAATATATGCAACCGAATTAATATGGATTAAGTAAAAAGCTCGAAATTGATAAACTTAATTTTGGTTTTGAATAGATTTTCCGATTTTTGAAAGAGGTACAAGGAATTAATATCTAGTAAAATATTACCAAATCGGAATAATCTTGTTAACGGGTTATTTAAGCTATAATTGCATGCAATTATGATATTTGTTCGACATTTTGACAGTCATAAATAAAATATGTTAATATATTGTATGTTAACACAAAATCACATATGTTTATCAAAATTATTAATTTACGACCAATTTTTAAACATCGTTCCAGTATTATTGTTGTTATTAAGAAATAGGCTATTCTAGATGAAATTAAAGTTTGTAATTTTGCCCGTATGACTAACATATCCTTATAAAATGTTAATAAATGTCAAATATTAGTGTTTTATTTTATTTTTTAACATGGATTTAGACTCTCAGAGTAAGTAGATAAAAAAAAGTAAAGTTTGTAATTTTGCCCGTATGAGTAACCGTATCCTTACAAAATTTTAAGAATTGCCAAATAATAGTGATTTATTTTATTTTTTAACATAGGTTTTCCAGATTAAGCATGAAGTAAAATTTCGAGTTTAGAAAACCTGATAATTTGGATTTGCCGGGGCGCGCGAGCGAAGCGAGTCGCGCCCCGGCAAATCCAAATTTTCAGGCTTTCCTAAACTCGAAATTTTACTTCATGCGCCATGCGTATAAAACACTGATTTATAATGAATTTCAAAATTTAGATTACTTATTTGATTTAAAATTCGATTCGATTGCGCCCCTTCACCAGGAACGATACATGATTTTATTAAAGTCATTTGGCGACTTTATTTTTTTCCACTTAATATTATTTTTGTTTACTAAGAGTTTAATTGCGTCTTGTCGATTTTACTTTCATCAAATGTTTTCAACCTTATTCCGCAAATAACTTAAAAAACTTATGTTTTAACGATATGTATTGCTACAATTTTACAATGTTTGTAATAGCAGATTCCAAACATTGTGAAAATCTAGCAATATATATGGATTATAAGTAAGATTTTCAAGTAATTTGCAGAATAGGGTTGGACAAAATTGATGAGTAAAATCTTCCCAGTATTTTCTACTTGTTTATTATGTCTAAAATGTATTTAGTCTTATTTTACACTTGTTTAATATTTCTGAAAGACAATGTCATTTTTGCAACTTGTGATACTCTCGTCGATATTTCCCAATTTTTCGTGAAAGGTATTAGCTCTTGTCGTGTCGGTGACATCCATCACGTAAATTCGGCTCGAAATTGTCCCGGGACATAAGTCATGAGCAGCGGACGACAGACAGCAGGCAAATGTGAGCCCACCTGATTTATAGTCCGCAGTCCGGGTCGTCAACGATTACCGGAACGGCCAAATGCATGGTTTTAGTGTAAATTATGTCCAAGTGTCTATTTGTGTAATGTAATTGATTGAGATAATCCTCAAGCTTATATATTATTTTGATAAGGAAATGCATTTCAATCCATTGTCCATCAAATGGATTGAAATGCATCCGTACTTTATTTAAGTAGCAATCACAGTTTGACATAAAGAAAAATTGAGTTTGCCAATAGTTGGCAGAATATTTACAAAATATAATCACAGTTTGCGTAGCAGTTGTGATTTTAAGTAGCAATCACGGTTTTAGTAACAGTCGCAATCACAGTCACAGTGAAATACACTTATTAGTAGCAGTTGCGACTTATGATTTTTCAAAATCAGTTAAAAATTACTACAACGTGAAAGTTCTCCCATCTCTAGTAGGTATGCACAATTGTATCTAGCTAAATTGCTGAAAGTTTCTTTTGATTATATTTTCACATGTGTAAAATACATTACGTGTATGAAACAAGACTTGACAATTATACAGAAAGTTAGTACTTTTCATTTCTACATCCCATGCTCCACAAATGACTACACACGCTGAATCCAGCACAATGCCCAACTTTAATCCCCCCAACTGGGAAACTACTTTAATTCCTTGCGTTATTTAAAGCGCGCGATAAAAGCCATTAACACCCTAGCGGAAATAAAAAGTAATTACGCCCCTATTATACCGTATAAATACGTTTCGCTCTTGGACTTAGTGTCAAGTCTTTATTAACAGAACAAATGCATTCCCTGGGACAAAGTGAAAACTATTTCTGATTACCTTTTAATGCCTACACCACTGGGTAAAGTGAAATAGACACATAGACTGAGTTTTGAATACGTATGGTGTCAATAACAAAACTTAATTTTAGATTATGGAGTGTAGGTAAATATTTTATCAGTCATGCCTGAGTACACACCCTTTCTAAATGTTAAGCAGATTAGTCTTGTTTCTTTTACGTTTTAAATGTAGGTCGCCCTAAAGTCTAGTGGATAGACATACATGTACAAGGCGAACAAAATATATTACCTTTCTGACTCTGTCAGTGGATAAAGTACTTTATTTAATTCAATTTTGTTTGCTGCGTGTGAGTACATTTGTTGACGTGTCTACGCCACTGGACAAGGTAAACTAGACACATCCACACTAGTGTATATACACATGGAGAGAGAATGGGAGTTTACACAAAAGCGTCACGTACTTCATTGGAATTGTCTGGGCCCCGGAACGAAATGTGTGGCTGGGACGTAGATTGAAAGGAAAAAATAAATTGGGATAAAATGGGTTTACGTAACTTTTACAAAATAGTTTCCTACAGGCGGCGCGTTTCGGCAATACAAAACGAGAAAGAGAAATTTTAAAAGGCTCGTGTTGTTTAGAAAAAATAATGTGTATAAATTGGCTTCATGCTTATATCTATTATTAAGTGGTACATATCTAACTATAGATTTAATGGTGCAGATAAACTAAAATATAGAGCATTAACGTAAGTTAATTATAATGGAGGAAGGATACAATCCTCCGTTATAATTATCTACAGGACTAATAGTTGGTGATTATTTGATAATTTTAAATACAATCACAATATATCATAGAAGGATCTAAGACCTACATTAATGGGAATTTTAAAGGTCTATATTTAAAACCAGCAATTTCCATTTAAAGGATAAAACCGTGCGATCTTATATATATATATTATGATTCAGAGTACACGGCATTTGTTGTGCAGTTGCCCAGATTGCTAATTAATTGATGGAATAAATTTGAGGTTATGATAAACTATGTGTTAACAGTCGGTAGTGCCAATCTAATTTAAAATTCAAAGCTTACTCTAAATCATGTTTTAAACGATCGCACGGTATGTTGATATTGATAAACAATGCACGTGTGATCCATTGATGGTATTGTCATAAATGATTTCATTTATTTATCAGTTAAAATAGACATTACCAATGTCATCAACGTCAAGCAAAATCAAATGTCCAGGTTTTTTTTGTATTTTATTAATAAATCAATTTTTAGTAATGCATGAAAAACACTATTATTTAATTTATTTATCACTCTAAGAGAAGTTTAGGAAACGCTTTTATGCAATACAACAACATCAGTGCAGTTTTCCTCATAATTATCTTTACAATTCTCTATGGACAACTTTTATCCACAATAATCATACCGCATGACTTTCATGTGCAAAATACCACGAGTCTGGCTTAACCTATGGCTCCGAGAGTGCAAGTGAAAGTCCGGAATTGTCCGTTGTGTTTGTCCCGCTCCGGAGGATTTTTTCTCTGCAAGATTCTCTCATACAGCGGTTGCGCAATTTTCCGAACCGGAGCACATTTTTATTCGCAACAGAGCCGAGCGACGTTTGACAAACCCGAGATGCTCTCACATTAATTATATTAATGGGAGCCATATTTACATCACTTTCGCATGGACTAATTACGTCTATATTTTTCGGTATTACACATTATGTAATGTAATTGTTTTAATAAGGTATTTGTGTTAAGAGTAAATGGAAAGCGATTTTTTGGAAGGATTGTGAAATTTATTGTAAATTAATCATTCTGTTGCAATATATAAATAGCTTTAAATTTAATGCTTTACAAAAATAACAAATGTCTAAAAACATTTTTAGTTAATATTTATTGGCATTTCTGTTAAAAATAGGACTTCAATAATATATCTTTGTAGTGATTTTTAGTGTTTAGTGTTAGGACACATACAACATACATACAGAGAGTTTTATGTAACACCGAACATTTTCATGCAATACAATTAGACGCCTTCAATTTTCAAGTTATGTGTAAATTGGATTGCCTATATGACCATTACAAATTGTAGCCAATCAATCGCAATTAATGCGTCAACTTGTACATACAGGGGGTTAGTTTTTCTTTCAAATATACATGTCCCAATTACAGCGTAAATGCCGTAAATCTTTAGATAACCGTTGTTTTTTTAAATGAGTATAATTTTTCTTTTAAGTATACATAAACATACGTTGTACATTTGCTGACGCTCGGTTTATTAAAAGAATTTAATTTGAAGCTTTAAACGAGTGTTTTCCACTCCCAGGCTAAGCATGAAGTAAAATTTCGAGTTTAGAAAAGCCTGAAAATTTGGTTTGGTCGCGTAGCGCGAAGCGCGGAGCGGCCAAACCAAATTTTCAGGCTTTTCTAAACTCGAAATTTTACTTAATGCGCCACCGGTACAAAACACTGACATATTACGAAGTTTAAAACACCTCGCTAAACTTTATATTGCATCAGTGTTTTGTACCGGTGGCGCATGAAGTAAAATTTCGAGTTTAGAAAAGCCTGAAAATTTTACTTCATGCTTAGTCTGGGAGTGGAACACACTCATCTTTAGATAACCGTTGTTTTTTTTTTAAATGAGTTTAATTTGAACTTGAAATGAGTGTGTTCCACTCCCAGATTAAGCATGAAGTAAAATTTCGAGTTTAGAAAATCCTGGAAATTTGGTTTGGTCGCGTAGCGCAAAGCGCGGAGCGGCCAAACCAAATTTTCAGGCTTTTCTATACTCGAAATTTTACTTCATCCGTCACCGTCACAAAACACTGACATATTACGAAGTTTAAAACACACCGCTAAACTTTACATTGCATCAGTGCTTTGTACCGGTGGCGCATGAAGTAAAATTTCGAGTTTAGAAAAGCCTGAAAATTTGGTTTGGCCGCTCCGCGCTTCGCGCTGCGCGACCAAACCAAATTTTCAGGCTTTTCTAAACTCGAAATTTTACTTCATGCTTAGCCTGGGAGTGGAAAACACTCGTTTAATGCTTCAAATTAAATTCTTTCAATTTTGTTAATTTAAATCGACATTATTAACTCCATATCAACCGTAATAAACAAGGTTTTATTCACTAGTGAACTAAAATTTTTTTAGGTCACTAGTGAGTTAAAAAAATTATTTAAAAATAAATGTAAAGTACATTTTCTTTACAATTTCGTCAAAATTGAATAAAAACATATATACGCCACGTGAATTAAACACCTTTATTCACTCAAAGAAATGATTTCACTCGCGCCGAGGCGCTCGTGAAATCAAAAATCTTTTCGTGAATAAAGTCGTGTTTAATTTACTTGATGTATAATATTTATTATCAAACCGAGCGTCGGCAAATGTACAACGTATGTTTATATATACTTAAAAGAAAAATTCTTGTTATGAACATGTTCGGTATTACATAAAACTCTCTGTATGATGTATGTGTTTAACACTGAACACTAACAATCGCTACAAAGATGTACCATTAAAGTCCTATTTTTTGACAGAAATGCCAATAAATCCTAACTACACCTACAGTACAAGAAAATCCAATCTTTCTGATTTCAAATCTCGTTTTCCTCTTATACCGTCAGTATCAATACAACTTCACTGCCTCCATTAATATTATTCCTCGCGACGAAAATCGCATTTTACATGACCCACATTGTATACATATACACATTATCTGTCCGACGCAATTCCGTATATAATCGGAAAAAGGAAGACGCGAGCAGAGGAGGAAATCTTCGAAACATATCTTCCATGTAATTCGCGTCAGAATCAATATATTTTTTTCGTGAACAGAAAACAGATACGGCAGAATGATTTATTAGCGGAATCATTTCGATTTAATGAAATCCTTTTATGTGTGAATTTTCCACTCGAGTCACGCGATATTAAGTGAAATTAGTTTTGGAAATTGTTTTGAGAGGAAGAATTTTGTTTTATTGTGGGTAATATAGTAAATTGGAGGAATGTGGTAATTGGATTTATGCGCAACAAGTGGTTTATATTTTGTTTAGTATGCGATTACTATACAATGCGTTTTACTCGCTATCCTCGTAAGATATTATTGTTATGAAAATTAAATAAGGAGACCATTCATTAATGATGCATGAAATATGCACGAAAATTACTTAGATTGATATTTTTGTAATTTTTACTTTCCCTTTGTATTACATACGGGGGTATGTAATACAAAGGGAAAGTATTGTTTTCGTGAACATTTTCGAATCAAAAATTTTAGCGGAAATATCCGTTTTGAGGTCCCCTGAGTCGAATAAGACCATTTTTGAAAAATGTCTGTCTGTCTGTGTGTCTGTCTAAAGATATCGAGATGAAACTTGAAACTTAAGCTTTTTGCTACAATCGGAAGAACTGAAAAGCTTTTGGTGAAAATCGGAAAACCGCAAGTGGTACTTTACTCTTAGCGTTTTTCAGTTTTTTCAGATTTTTTTAATAAATGTTCATCAAACAAAAAAATTCTTTCAAATAAAAGTTGTAGATAATAAAAAAATGAAGATGTATTGTTTACTTACTTTTTGTCATAGCACTCTTAGTTTTTGAGATATTTAATAAATAGTGTTTTTTATCTAGTCATTGATTTGTGTCAGTGTGTGTGTTAATACAATTGGAAAATGTTTCAAATAAAAGTTGTAGGTAATAAAATATTGAAGATTTTTTGTATCTTCACTTTTTGTCATAGCACTCTTAGTTTTTGAGATATTCAATAAATAGTGTTTTTTATCTAGTCATTGGTTTGTGTCAGTATGTGTTGATCCAATTGAAAAATGTTTCAAATTAAAGGTGTAGTTATTAAAAAGTTCAAGACATTTTGAAAATAATAATGCTACAAATATTTTAAAAGTGATTTAATACGCAATTTACGGGGGAAAGTACTATGATGGACACATCACCATTTTTTTTTTTCGTCAAGTCGTCAAATTATTTGTAACTGTTGGGGAAAGCGGCAGTATTCAAAAAATTTTAGGTATATGTTAAAGCAGAACTTCATTTTTTATTATAATGCCAATATTTTACTAAATATCTTTTAGCTGTTTTAGGCCAAAAAATCTGAAATAAATAGAATATTTTCTAATAATCACATTTTCAAACGCAGGTACTTTGGCAAACTGAAACAATTATGATATAATTTTGCATTAATGTGTCTGATATATACGAAAACGCTTTGTGTATAAATACAATTATAATCTAGGTTCGAAAAAACTATTTTGAAGTATTACCTGCTACACTTTATAGAGTCAAAAATTAAAATGTTGTTTTGAATAAGAATTTTACCGCCCTGGATCCGCGCCTGTCTTTACTTAAAATAACACGAAATCAGATAGTTAGTCTGCTATCAGCGATGTTCAGTGTTAATGATAAATATTTTAGTTTTGAACATTTTTGTTAACCAAAACAATTCGGATTTTCTGGCGCCGCAAAGCGATCAGGTTTTTCTAAATAAATTGATTGTGAGTTACGTGAAGTTACGTTTATTCATTGATAATGGTCACTTTGTGTCCGAAATGTACATTTGGTAATTCAAATAAAAGTGTGAAGAAAGGTTATTAGTGCTTCATTCGTCAAAACGTTTTTCTAAACTATATACAGGGTCGCTACAAAGTATGGAAACACGGCTAAAAACAGAACCACCAGAATTGGGATTTCTAAATGGGATATTTTCTTGAACAATTTGGCGTGAAAAAATCAAAAATGATTCTCAGAATTTTCACATACGGACGCCATTTTGAATTTTTTTAAATGGAATTCGATTTTTTTTATTTTACAACTTTTATAGACCTTATAATTCTGATTACAACCATATACCTTCTTTTAAAAATACTTGTCTTTTCATCGATAAACCGGACTTTGAAAAGTATGGAAACAGCGAAATATTTTGAGAACGGTTTATCGGAATGTCCTGAAATTTTGCAAAGGTTTAGAGTACGTTAAGGCCTTCAACTTGCATTTTTTATTTTTTCATATTCATTTGTTTTGTAAATATTCTATTTTTGGTCGAAACTTAAAAATAAAAATTAACAATTTCAACTTAAAAAAATAGTTGCCTTTGAAAACAGTTTCCATTAGCCTGCCAAACTTGTAAAAAACATTAGTAAGTAACTGGTTGTTGCAAAAATGCCACATTTGAGTGAAACGGATCGCATAGAGATTCTCATGATGATTGGGTGTGGGGATAGAAAACGAAGCTTTGCCGAAGCTGCTAATCTTTTCAACGTAAATCATCCAGGACGAGCACCTATTTCCAGGTCAGTTGCATTTAAAACATGGAATAGGTTTAATGAAACTGGAACTGTTAAAAATCGTCCAAAAGTTGGACGACCAAAAACTGTTACAAATGAAGAAAATTCATTTAATCTTATGATAGATGTAGTTGAAAATCCAAAAACTTCGGTGCAGCAATTGGCTTTCAATAACAACATGAGCAGGAGATCAGTTCAAAAAATAATGAAAATTGAAAAGTATCATCCCTACAAAATTCAGCTGCTACAAGAATTGAATGAAGATGACTTTGATCGCAGAATTGAATTTTGCAAAACAATGATGAATAGGATAAACCAGGACGCCAATTTTATTAACCGTGTGCTCTTTTCCGATGAATCAACTTTCTGCTTAAATGGCCAAGTTAACCGCCATAACTGTAGATACTGGTCAAACAAAAATCCACATTGGATGGAGCAGATTCATACGCAGCGTCCACAAAAAATTAATGTTTGGTGTGGTATAATTGGGCAGCATATTATCGGCCCTTCTGTTATTAATGGCAATTTGACATCTGAAACATATTTACAGCTTTTGCAAGAACAGGTTGTTCCCAGACTTAGACAAATATTCCCAAATTATGAAACTCAGGCTAATCCAGCTGAAAACATATGGTTTCAGCAAGACGGAGCACCAGCTCATTTCGGACTAATAGTACGTACGGCAAATGGATAGGCAGGAGAGGAACAATTGAATGGCCTGCTAGGTCGCCCGATTTAACTCCACTTGATTTTTTCCTGTGGGGACATTTGAAAAATCGAGTTTATAACAACAGGCCACACAATATTCAAGAATTAGAAGAACGTATAAGAACCGAAATTGCAAATATTCGTCCTAATATTTTAACTAGTTCATTACAACACTTTGTCCAGCGTATTCATTACTGCCAAGAAGTTAATGGAGAGCACTTTGAACATATATTGTAAAATAAAAAATCATTTATTGTTTAATATTGTATTTTTTCATTTGACTGTTTAATATTTTTTTAAGTTTTGATCAAAAATAGAACATGCATTTGTGGTATTGCAGCATTTAGAAAAAGTACTCGTTTGACTGTTTCCATACTTTTCAAAGTCCGGTTTATCGATGAAAAGACAAGTATTTTTAAAAAAGGTATATGGTTGTAATCAGAATTATAAGGTCTATAAAAGTTGTAAAATAAAAAAATCGAATTCCATTTAAAAAAAATCAAGATGGCGTCCGTATGTGAAAATCCTGAGAACCATTTTTGATTTTTTCACGCCAAATTGTTCAAGAAAATATCCCATTTAGAAATCCCAATTCTGGTGGTTCTGTTTTTCGCCGTTTTCACGTGAGAGCCGTGTTTTCATACTTTGTAGCGACCCTGTATAAGTTTAAAATAGACTAAACGCTTTAATACGATTCGAAATGTATATTATATAAATATCTACTATTTTCTCCACATTAATATTTATTTCAAGAATTTTTTGATACTGTTGATATTCAGAGAGAACTCAACACATGGATGTAGTGTATGTGAGTTGTAATGTCCTAAGTGTAATCTATAGAAATTACAAAGGTGTAATTTCAAATATTATATCTTCAGAAATCAATAACTGCTTAATTTGAACTTTGGCCGAATAGACAAGATTCCTACGCCAAAAAAAAAAATTAAATAGTTAGTCAGCAATCTGATCAGGGTGAAACATATCGCTCGAAGGTTACAGTTAGAGTTGTTCCTCTTGCATCTTTGAAAAAGCGGTGCATTCCAAAAAACCAAAAAATCATCTGCCTGATATCATTTTCATAACATAATTTCACTTTTGGTAACATATAAGCTATAATTTTTCGTAATTATTTTTAAGTTATAAAACAGCTGAGTTATTCTCACTTCAAAAACGCTCTTCCATTCTGCCCCACCCTATATTACCAATAAGTCTTTAACATGTTTCTCATTGATCATTTAGTGATGTATTATTAAATATATTTTGAATTGTGGAGGCTTCTACTTCGTTATACATGTTAATTTAACACAATAAAACACTTTTAACTTTGTTTGTATAACACAATTTATTTTTATGTGACTGCAGTTTCGGCATATTCAGCTTGCCATTATCAAACATGAAGTACTTCATGTTTGATAATGGCAAGCTGAATTTGCCGAAACTGCAGTCACATAAAAATAAATTGTGTTATACAAACAAAGTTAAAAGTGTTTTATTGTGTTTTATTATTAAATATGTTTGTAAATTACATTAAATTAAAATAAAATTGATTTGCTTTAATTTTGTATTACCGATTTTTTTTTTCAAAGTCATCTCAATGATATTTAAATTTAGAAATTTTCATATAAAAACAAATCAGTCAAATTAATTTTTTATTCTGTACACATACATTTGAGGAGTTGACTAAGTATTAAATATTAATATGATGTCACAGAATATGTGATTACGAGAATGTTGAAACCAGTGGAGCAGAAATAGGGGGGATTTCAGTTACTACTTTGTTTCATTATTTTTTATTTTTCTAAAGTTATACAAGAACAGGTACAAAAAATGATGATGTGTCCATTATACCTCTTTCCCCGTCATTTAAACAAATGATGATTGACATACTAAACATATTTCACTTGTTAATCGGTTAAAGACTATATCACATTAGATTAGCATTTTATACGCGTGGCGCATGAAGTAAAATTTCGAGTTTAGAAAAGCCTAATTTGGCTCGGTCGCTCCGCTTCGCTACGCGTCCGAGCCAAATTTTTAGGCTAGAAAAGCCTAAAAATTCGGCTCGAAATTTTACTTCATGCTTAATCTAGGATTGGAAACACTCGTTAGACGATCAATCCTAAACTTATTTTGCATCTTTTAGCCTATACGATTTTCTTTCCAGTTTGACCAATTTTCAGTTTGATAACGTTGAAAGAATAGTAATAGTTATTTTTGTGAATTTCATGCAAGTAGATCTTAAGTTTAGTAGATTTTTTCAGAATAAGGAATTTTACTTTTATGAAATGTAACTGAAAATCCAAATTTTTTCAAAAACCACCATTTTTGATCATCCAGTCCAGAAAACGATAATCTTATATCGTAAATTAAAGTTGTGAGACCCCCAAATTGAACACTTTAATTCAAAGACTCACCAAAAACGTATCGATAGTCTAATTTATTTAAAATTCTCAAGATCCACTAAGAAACAAGCATATTTTAATATTTGACATAAATATATATAAGTCTCTTACGTCTTAAAGTTATGAGACCCTGAAGTAGGTTTGCATAAATGATAATAATAGATTTTTTTTTTTAGACATTTTTTGTATTTGTATTTTTTTATTAATTACGGAATCTCCAATTAAACACAATATATTAAAAACATAGACAGATCAAGATTATGTGGTAAAATTAAGTACAGGGATTTTTTGTTTTAAGTATAAATAAGCTTTTTTAAAAGTTTTCAATTTAAAGCTTTAAGCGAGCGTTTTCCACTCCCAGATTAAGCATGAAGTAAAATTTCGAGTTTAGAAAAGCCTGAAAATTTGGTTTGGTCGCGTAGCGCGTAGCGCTACGCGACCAAACCAAATTTTCAGGCTTTTCTAAACTCGAAATTTTACTTCATGCGCCACGCGTATAAAACACTGATTTAAAGTCAAGTTTAAAAACACACAAATAGATCTTTAATTAGAGTAACACCGAATTAGTATTTAGTCTGGTATCAACGTTGTTCAGTGTTAATTAATTTGTTATTAACACTGAAAAACGTTGATACCAGACTTAATTATTATTTAAAATTTAAAAATATTATTTTAATTAAAAATGTATGAGTTTTCTAATGTTTTTTCAAAAAAAGAATGTAATCTTATATTTGCATAGAATATAGTTTATTTTTTGATATCATTATTATTACGTTGTTGTAAAAAAGTGAAATCTGTTGAAGAAATAAAATGAATAAATTGAATTCAATCTACACAAAACGTTAACATTAATAGTAGTAAATTTCGAAATAAAAAACAAATATCTCAGTTGTTTTAGTTGATATTTATTTCGAAATTTAGTACTGTTAATGTTAAAGCTTTGTTTGGATTAAATTTGATTTATTTATTTTATTTGTTTCAGCAGATTTTTTTTTACAACAACGTAATAATAATGATATCAAAAAATAAAGTAAATTCTATGCAAATATAAGATTATATATATATATATATATATATATATATATATATATATATATATTTAATATTTTTTAAATTACCGAAAATTTAGGAAACTATCAAAAACTCATTCTTGAAAATCCACGAAATGTAAAATCTTTGATATTCATAAAACTGTATTTTTTTAAATTAATGATAATGATAGAAATTCATGAAAACTGCAAATATATTAAAAATTGACGAACATTTTGATAACAATCGAGATTTAATGAATCAACTAAAAATTTAAAAAGCTATCGATTATTTTCTAACGAATTCTCCTGGATTTAGCATAAAGTAAAATTTTGAGCTAAGAAGAGCCCGAAGAATTTGGAATTGGACGCGCAGCGTCCAAATCCAAATTCTTGCTTTCTCAATTCGAAATTTTACTTCATGGGCCACGCGTATAAAATCACTGATTTAACATAAAGTTTAAAATAAAAAATGACAAGAGAAACAAATTGAATTCCATGAAATAAAAGAAAAAAAATGACCTTCAACATTACGTAATACGTCAGATTTTTTTGCAAATGACCGAAATGTAGAAATAAAATTAAAATTTAACAATACAAGCCGCTAACAGAAAAAGAGTTCGAACTTAACCACAACATCTTATCCCAAGATTACTAGAAATTAGCGAGCAGAAGTATAGTCGTAATTGAAAATCCTGTATAATTATACTAGTACAAGACAATTTCAGTCCATAAAGTTGTCTTTATGGCCGGCTGAAGAGCACCGATAAAAATAGGTGAATTAATTTCCAGCAAGTTAAAAAGTAATCAATACATTCCCATGAGATACCACAAGATAAGGTAAATGTAAATTTATGGGCGGAACACAATTACCTCCTGATTTGCTACACACAGAAAGCAAGCATTAAAACAGATCCCGTCTCGAGGCACAGTAGTGCGATGTATACAGCCCCCGGAGCCAACCTCCCCCATAATAATTCCTCATAAGATTCCGCCCATCCCAACCGATTTTCTGCATAAATTTGCGAATAATTGCAACACGCTTTAATTTAATACCTCCCCTGAACAATTAAAAAAAGTACGCGAATTTATCCTTGCCCTTGCTAATAGCCATATAATTCACCCCCCGCTAATTCCCCCGCATTGTTGCAGTTATAATTAAACAGTTCTGAATTTAGAATTTCCCATTCACAGCCTTCGCATCTTTGTTCCAACTTCGAAGCCTTTTGTGATGTTTTAAGAGCCCCTCATAAACAATCGGAAAATTTCCCGACACGACAGATGTGTTTATAATTGAAAGAAAAAGCGCGCGTTTTTTTACTTCTTACGTTTATACTTACATAAATGCACTTTCTAGATTCGTTAATTTGAAATGAAATTGAGTTTATTGGAGGGAAATCAAATTCCTCGGATGACAAGGAGCCAATTTGCGACGAGAGTGGAAAACTCGAAAGTGCGCGCTTTTGAAATAAACTAGCGCGTAATTGTGATTGAAACTGAGCCAGATTTTCGCGTGGATTTTTATTAGAGTGGAATAAATTTCGAGTTTGGAAATTTTTCGTGGGGATTACGGCCCAATCAATTACGGCCACTTAAAGGATTTGCTGGGTAGGGCTTTCGTTTCGGGTTTAATTTGTGGATTGAGTTGATACGAATCCGATTTTAATTCACCCATTGTCAACCTTTGGGAATTGTGAGAGTCTCCACATTTTGATAAGTGGGGGCACATAAGTATGGATTAATCAATGGATATTGTGAACTAGGTTAAAAGTCACTTACATTCCGACATCCCTAATTAATTTGAATATTTTCGTGGTAACTGCAACGTATGCTAAATAATTTTAGATTATATTGTGTATTTTGGAATTGTTGGTAATTAATAAAACAACTATTTATTAAACATTTATATTACATCTAAAATCGTTTAGTATACGGTACAGTTACCATAAAACATTAAAATTAACTAGCGATGTTCTGAACCAGCGCGGATTTATAGTAGTTATAGTTATCAAGTATCTAAGCGGCACTTAACTGGTGGTAAAGAGCAAGCTAATTATTTGGGCATTCTAATTGACAGGAAGCTTAGTTGGAAGCCCAATATTCAGGAGAGAGCACGGAAAGCGCTCGTCGCGCTGTACTCCTGTAAAAGAGCAGAGGGCAAGGACTGGGGACTGGGTTCACTAGATGTACACGGCCGTGGTAAGGAGTATTATGTTCTACGGAGCCGCAGTCTAGTGGACTGCCCTGGACAAAAGGATCCACCAAACTGCACTGGGCAAGGAGAACCGCCGAATTGCTCATACCGGGGACGGTCAGGTCCACACCCTCCAAAGCGCTAGATATAATACTAAATCTAGCTCCAGTCGACCTCTACTGCAGATATGCTGCAGCTACTACAGCGATTAGAATTAACTCAGTTGGGATATGGAGCACTAGCAAACAGGGCCATGGAAGGATCCTGAGTGAGCTTGTCGATACCCCCCTGAAGAGTAACAGCTGCACTCCAGAACTTAATTTTGAAAATAAGTTCTCCACTTCTATCCCGGACAAAACCAAATGGTTAGAGGGCAAGATAGTTCAAGGACGTCTGGCTCTTTACGGATGGATGAAAACAAAGTAGGGGGAGGAATCTTCTCACAAGATTTCAACCTCAAAAAGTCTGTTAGACTCCCAAACCACTGTAACATTCTTCAGGCAAAGGTCATGGCCATCCAAGTGGCAGTGGACTGGATCCACAAAAATGACCTTTAGGGGAACCACATCAGGTTTATTACTGATAGCCAAGCCATTAAGATACTAATTAGTCCGTATTGCACCTTGAAGGTGGTCAGAGACTGTAAAAAATCGCTTAATAATCTTGCAAATAACTGTGACGTGGGACTCATGTGGGTACCTAGTCACAGTGATATTAGGGGAAATTAAATTACCGACGACCTTGCAAGGAACGGGGCAAGAATGAAGGACCTGTCTACTGAACTCTCTACCCACATTCCTCCTGCGGAATGCAAGAGACTATTTAGGGACTAAATGATAGCATCGGTCAACCATAGATGGAGAGAAGAAGATACGTGTCTAATAAGGCAGCTATGGCCTATATGGGATGCAATAAACAGCAACAGCTTAATTGCACTTAGCAGAATCGACATGAAGAAGGCGGTAGGCATCCTCACGGCCCACTGCCTCTTAGGCAGACATGCACAAAAGATGGGTCATGAGCACAACGACTTTTGCAGAGGATGCCTGGATGTGGAGGAGAAAGAGACGGCACTCCACTATCTGGGACAATGCCCTGCCCTTGAAGGGAAAAGGATCAAGTACCTTGTTATGCACTACACGAATGGACTAACGGACCTCACACCTCTAGATGTAAGAAATCTGATCGGGTTCATTAGGTGCTTGGATTGGTTTGTATTGGTGATAGGTGGGGAGGGGCATCTGACTTCTTTTCACCCTTATGGTATCACAAGGGGCCTTTTGGGCCTAAGTGAGCGGTCTAACTGCTGTCATTGAAACCTAATATAACCTAGTTATCAAGTGATTCATATTTTCCTTTAAAAAAATAATCGTTCATATTATAAATACAGACTATTTTATTGGATAATAATTTTGTTCCAGCAATAGTGCACAATTATGTCCCTTTAAACGAGTGTTTTCCACTCCCAGATTAAGCATGAAGTAAAACTCGAAATTTTACTTCACGCGCCACGCGTATAAATCGCTGATTTCAAATGAAGTTCAAAATGTGCTACTAAAGCAGTATGCTAATGACGTATATTTTGAACACGGAATCAGATATTTAGTCTGCTATCAACGATATTCAGTATTTATAACAAATAAATAGGTTTTTTTTTATAAAAATTGGTAGCGAAATTGAATATTTTTATACCTGGTGTTGAATCCTTTAGGTATACACACAGGGAGTGTTCCTTGTAAGTATACATATCTCTTTAAACCAGTGCTTTTCACTCTCAGATTAAGCAGAAGTAAAATTTCGAGTTTAGAAAAGCCTGAAAGTTTGGTTTGGTCGCTCCGGGTAGCGGAGCGACCAAACCAAACATCCAGGCTTTTCTAAACTCGAAATTTTACTTTATCCGCCACGCGTATAAAACGCTGATTTCAAGTGAAGTTTAAAATATGCTACTAAAGCAGTATGCTAAAGACATATATTTTGAACTTCAATTAAAACCATTGTTTTATACGCGGGGCGCATGAAGTAAAAAAAAATACTTCATGCTTAATCTGAAAGTGGATAACACTCGTTTAAAGCTTTAAATTAAACTCTTTTAGAAAAACACCGATTGCTGAAAACTTTACAGCGTAAGCATATGTATACTTAAAAGAAAAAATCCCTGTATATATTTTTAAACAACAACTTCGTGTGCCTTAATATTATAAAACGACTGTAATTTGAAACGATAATACGGGTTGAGCGCAGCCTTAATGACATGGAAAATGTCAATTGACAAATGAATTTATAAATTTATATAAAATACATATATATACCTGTGTAACTCGTGTTTTATATACTTAGTTTGATAATTATTACCGTGTAATTGAAACTAGTTACAAAAGTAAAATAAATAATAAATAAATAAATAAAGTGGTATAAAAAAAGCTAAGTGTTTGTTTATATCAAAATTGGAAATTTACCACGAAGTGAATGCCTCTAAGAGTCAATTGTTTGATTTTAGTTTTATATTTTCGTGGCAATTAATTTTGTTATAATTGGCAGTAATTAGGGCCGTAGCCATTATATATAAATTACGCGGTAATTATTAAACGCCCTTGTTAAGGATCCATGTACCCGACTGACCGTTTCTATTGCCACCATTGTCTTCCCATGAGACAACCTTGCTGGCAAGACGTAAATGCTTTTTAATTCTAATTAGATATAAATGAACGCCTATTCATACGAAAACACAACGAATAAACATTCCAAAAGATATATTTAGCAAATTACGTATAATTGGTGGTTTACTATGTTTTTTTTACCTCCACCTTTGTAATCAAAAGTTGAAACTCTCTTTTAAATTTCGTTATGTATTAATAACGGTATTTCGTTACTAAAATTGAAACTATACATGGGATTTTTCTTTTAGGTATGCATATACGTATATGACTTGTTGCATACTATAAATGTTGAGTATTCGTTGTTTTTGTAAGTGTTAGATTTCAAACTTCTAACGAGTGTTTCCACTCCTTGGTTAGGTATTAAGTAAAATTTCAGGCTTTTCTAAACTCGAAATTTTACTTCATGCGGAACGCGTACTAAACACTGATGCGATGTGATGTTCAGAATACACGTGTTTTGCTTACTGTTTTAGTAGAATATTTTGAGCTTCACCTAAAATCAGTTATTATACGTATAGCGCATGAAGTTAAATTTCGAGTTTAGCCTGAAAATTTGGATTGGTCGCGTAGCGGGTAGCGCGTGGCGCCACGCGACCAAACCAAATTGTCAAGCTTTTCTAAACTCGAAATTTTACTTCATGCTTAAACTAGGAGTGGAAGACACTCGTTTAAGACTTCAAATTAAACTATTTTAAAAAACAGACAATTATCGGAAAAGTTACGGCTCATGCATACATGTGTGTATATTTAAAAGAAATATTTCCAGTATGTTTACCAAATTTTAGTGGTGGCAAATGCAACCGTCAGGGCCGAAAGGGTTAATCAGGGAGTTGAACACTTGATGTTACTTTTTTAAAAGTAATGAGTGCCTAAAAATACAAATCGGGATATGTATACTAAAAAGAAAAATTCCCTGTATGATGTGTAAATTGACTTTTTTGTGTGCAAGAATGTGTACACTGCCTTTACATGTATGTTTAAACACTTTCTAGGTTTTTATTCTATAATAAATATTTATGTCATTTATCTTGTTTGTTTCAGGTAAACCAGTTGATTTATTTCCCATTTATTTTATACAGTGGTAAGATACATCTACATATTTTTTTATTAAAAAACTAGTACTAATATATTTATTAGTGAATGGCATACAACTATTATACATCTCTAACATATTGTTTCAAACTACTATACATTATTAAATGTAATAATACTAGACATTTTTGTTGTTTCAATTTTAAAAATAATTTTAATTATAGTTCAGAAATGTGTTTATGTAATTATACCGATGTATTAATATTAGTTAAATTAAATATCTAGTTCGGCTCATTACCATATTGTAAAAGTGGCCTAAATTGGATGTTGCTTTACGAAATCTCGGTTATGAGAAGAGATAGAAAAAATCGATGGCGCATCCTTTCCTTTTTTGAGACAAACCCAATACCGAAAACAGAAATTAGCTATTGTGTTTTGTTTTTCAAGTTATAGCCAAAAACAATGTTTTCCATTTTCGTTTATTATTAATATCTCAGTTATTTATTATTTTATCGAGATAAGAATTGTACGTTCTCGGGGTACATTTTCGAGGAGAATTGAAAGCAATTTACATATTTTTTTCTATCTTCATTAATAAAAAAAGATACAGCACTAAGTTGTATTTTCTTATATAGAAGTCATAGTTGGCTGTGCTATTAATAAATTGGTTATTTTGTTGCCGTTTCATTCATATCTAGCATGTTGATGTTGTATTTTCAATTTATTGAGATGTATTATATTAAATTTTAAATATTTCTCATTAACCCATTAAGCGTCATTGATGCATACACGTAACATTATCATTTTTATATATATTCGATTTGGTCACTCGTTTAAGACATCAAATTTAACTATTAAAAAAAACAATTATCGAAAAAGTTACAGCTCATGCATACATTTTAAATATTTCTTATTAACCCACTAAGCGTCATTGATGCATACACGCAACTTTATCATTTTTTTTGTTAATTAAATTACTATATAAGTTAATTTGACATATATTATTTGACCTGACTTGAAAGTGTATAACGAAAACTGTAAAAATGTTGTTATTTAAATATTTCAATTATTCCTCATTAAAAAAATGGCAGTGTATTTCTAACTTCACAATATTTCAGCGTTTTATACGCGTGGCTCATGAAGTAAATTTTCGAGTTTAGAAAAGCCCCGTGAAAAATTTTCTACGCGGGGCTTTTCTAAACTCGAAATTTTACTTCATGCTTAGTCTGGGAGTGGAAGACACTCGTTAGAAGTAATTTTTAACTAAATAAATCATATATATATATATATATATATACCAAATTAGAATTGGTCTATACTTCATATTGCACGTTTTTATATAAAATCGACGAATGCCTGAACATTTACATCGTATACATTATGTAAATTTAAAAGAAAAATTCACAGTATGTCATACATTAAGTCATTCATAGATATCAAAAAAATAATTGCAAAATGTTTACCTAATACCGGCTAACCGATTGTAGAACATTCAGAATACATTTAAAATTACAAAGAAAATTTGAAAACAAGGAAACTTCAGAAGTACACATTTTTATTTTTGGTTAAAGATGTTTTAATTATTTATTAACTCTATTTATTTAGGAAATTATCTAAAAAATTCTGTATAGAAAATATTCAAATGTAGTTTTGTAGTCTATGTAAAAAATATACAGCGAATTTTTCTTTAAAGTGCAGATATCCCGATAATAAACTGTACATTTTCTGGCATTCGTTAATTTTATAAAAGCTTTCAATGTAGAGCTTGGAATCAGTGTTTTTACTCCTTGAGTAAGCAAAAAGTAAAATTTTCAGTTCAAAAAAGCTCAAAGCGACTAAAGCAAATTTTCAGGCTTTTCTAAATTCGAAATTTCACTTTATGTTTAATCAAGGTGTGGAAACACTAGTTCGAAACTGTATACTGAACGCTTGTAAAAAAACGCAATGAATTCCTGAAATTTTACAGCGCAAGTACCGGAATATAAACACTTAAAAAAATCACTGTATAAAAATATATATATGTAATATAAAAATCCTCTGTATTTTTCACAAATAACATGGACTTATGATATTCATATGGAAAGAAATAGAAAAGCGGTTGATGATTAAAGTAATAAATACTTGGATTTAGAATGCCAACAAATGTAAAAATTAAAACGAATTTATAATCACTATAAAGATATTATCTCATTTTTCTCATAATTTGGAAACACAATTGAAAATAATTTAGAATTTTTATAAATGCATTTTATATTTATATATAAAATGCATTTACTTAAATTCTAAATTGTTGACAATTACATTACCAAATTTCCAGAAAGAAGAGATTACATCTTTATAGTAATTATAAATTCAAATGGAACATTTGTTAGTAATACTTTTGTGAAACAATAGAATTGAGTTCTTGTGTAGCTAATTTTATGTACCAAATAAGTGAAATTGATTCTGTCAACTGCTGTAGATATTTTCAATAATTTAATTTTTATAGTGATTACAAATTCAAACGAAACATAATTAGTAATATTTTTTTAAAACAATAAAGTTTTTGTGTGGCTAATTCCATCCACCAAATAAACGAAGTTCATTCCCTCTACTGCTGTATATGTTTTGTGTAATTTGATTTTAAATCTAGTTTCATATTTTTGTGCAGCTAATTCTCAATGTTATTGATTTAGACATATATTACTGCTAACGTTTATATTTGAATCAGGTATTATAAAGCTCTATAGGGCGAATACATGGATTATGACTATTACAGTTATCATAAAGATAATTGTCAACAAAATGTAAAAAAATATAGAGCAAACATCTATTCAATGTGGTAATTTCGACATGTTTAACGGATCGAGGAAGCAATATACATTTATTTCCACAGAGCGTGCTCGCAGCAAAAAAAAAACCTTGAAAAAAAAACGTACTTGAAACAAAACCGATTTCGCAATATCCTTTGAAATCGAAAGTTGTCGAGATCTAGAAATTGATACTTCTGTTTCAACTGGAAATTACTGCAATACATCTAATTTTGTCTTAAAAATATACGCAGATTGTTTATTACAAATTTTTCACAATTAATAAAAGTTATTATAAATATTTTCATAAATTCTAAGCTAATAGGCAATTCGAAAAGGAGACCTGAATTTTTCTAGTGCAAAAATTGCATCAACATTGAACATTAATCAACATTGATCACTGTTAGTTAACTATTGATAATGGACACTTAGTGTCCGAAATGTACATATAGTATTTAAATAAAAACAGCGAAGAAAGGAATTTAACCGCTTTTTTTATTACTATTATAACAATCTTCACATAACTCACGAATACATATATATTGATCATTAAATAAGTTAAATCTTTATCTGTTGTAAATTTTGTAAGTTTTTTGCAGGTTTGGTTTATTTTAGAAATTATTTCTATACTGAATTTAAAATTATTAGAATTTGTCAGTAGTTCTTTTTATTGCGATCGGTCATTACCATTACTATTTTTGTCACCAATAAAAGAAAACAAATCGCAGGCGATAAAGGCAAAGAGCATAAGTCGTATATTCATCAAAATTTGTGGCAAATTGAATTCAGGAGGTCATAGAGAAAAACAAAACCGCCCTGAATGGATATGATAATTCGTGGGTGATCAATCAAAAAGGGTTCTTCCAATACCGCACCCCACCCAACCCCCGTGCAAAGATATAAATCAAACAATAATCCGGTGTGGATAAATCACGATGAAAATTCCAACGAACTGGAATTTCTTAATAAATACCTCCTGCCTTTATAATAAAAAAACAAAACGTTATGAAATTTTTATATTAACGGAAATAAATATTAATGGTACAATTTATACAATATAATTTAAAATAAAACAACACAATAAACATTTGTCTTTCGATAATTTTTATATTATAATATATTTAATTAAGGCGGATACATGATAAACCTCCGTAATACTATTTGTAATAAAACAAGACAGTTGGAAGGGTTTCACTTTAATTGTTAAACACTGCAACATGTTTCACCAACAGTGGCTTTATCAGCAGATAAATACTAACAGTGACTTTATCTGCCTGATGAAGCCACTGTGTAGTGAAACATGTTGCAATGTTCAACAATAAAAACAAAACCCTCCTAACTATGTTGTTTTTTTCAAATAGTAATATATAAAATTACGAAAAAACTATTCGTGAAAATGCAAACAATGTCTTAATTAATAAGACAACTTAAGACGATAAATATCCATTGAAACAACTACTTCCCGTGCAAATACACCTCCGGATATTGAATTATACAAGGAAATATTTAAAATCTTATTTAATTTGATTTGTTACAACGCTCTATTAAAGTATATGTAACGTTTAGGTAAAATTCTCTTCAAACCAACTAACAATACAAATTTAAAATGAAAGGAGAGATAGCAACAAATTAGAAGTTAAAGGACTTGGATTAAAACTAATGTCTTAGGCCATATATAGACGCGTTTGGAGATTTATCTCTCTTCAGTATAGCTTTACTTATGACGTTTAAAAAATTAGGAATAAAATTAAAACAAACTTACTTGGAAATAGTGGTGTGTGTTTGTTTTAATTTTATTCCTAATTTTTTTAAACGCCATAAGCAAAGCTATACTGAAGAGAGATAAATCTCGAAACGCGTCTATAGATGGCCTAAGACATTAGTTTTAATCCAAGTTCTTTTACTTCTAATTTGTTGCTGTCTCTCTTTTCATTTTAAATTTGTATTGTTAGTTGGTTTGAAGAGAATTTGACCTAAACGTTACATATACTTTAATAGAGCGTTGTAACAAATCAAATTAAATAAGATTTTAAATATTTCATTGTATGATTCAATATCCGGAGGTGTATTTGCACGGGAAGTAGTTGTTTCAATGGATATTTATCGTCTTAAGTTGTCTTATTAATTAAAACATTGTTTCCATTTTTAGGAATAGTTTTTTCTTAATTTTATATATTATGTTTAAAGTGTGCAAACTATAAGAAGCGTAAGCTTATTTTCTCGAATTCAAATAGTTTTGAATTTGAATTTATCTTGTTATGGAGTTTCATTATGTATCCGCCTTATTAATTAACTATGATATAATATAAAAATTATAGAAAGGCAAATGTTTATTATTAAACGACAAAACACAAAAAAGATTTACATATGTTCGAAAGCGTAAACGCCATCTAATGCCCATTAGCTGAAGTAGCATCGTCTATAGCTGGCACTAGCTACTTTAGCTAATGGGCTAATAGAACATATGTAAATTGCACAGGCCATAATAAATGGTCAAAAATGTTCAGTATTCTTTAAGCACTGGTGCGGGACTATATTAATGATGGCGTTATAGTATGAAACGCGTATAGTTATCCGGTGAATGAATGAGCACTGAACACAAATTCATATTTTGATATTTGAATTCTATAAAATAAAGCCCTGTTGTGGACGAACAATTGCTGTATACAAACGTTTAGTTTGCAAGCTATTAACGATGCTACTTAAGCTAATGGGCATAAGATGGCGTTTACTCTTTTAAACATTTGTAAATTGCACAGGCCATAATAAATGGTCAAAGATGTACAGTATTCTTCAAGCACTGGTTCGGGACTATACTGATGATGGCGTTGAAGCCTGAAACGCGTTTATAGTTATCCGGTGAATGAATGAGTACTGAACATAAATTTATATTCTTGACAATAAGGATTGAATACATTGTCAATAAATTAATTATTATTAACATTATCCCAATTTAAACAAATATAACATACCTGTGTGTTTTACTAAGTCAAAAATTTTGAATAAATATAGAAAAAAACTTAACATTGCAAAAAAACTGAAGTGCGACAGTTGAAACATTAAAAACAACCCACTTACAATGTTAAATGTTAATTTTTGGATTAGCCGACTTTGTTTTAAAACAACAATAATTAGTTATTAGTGTTATTTATTAACACTTGTTTCAAGTAGCCCTAAAACACGTTTTGAACATCAAATGATGCGTAATTCAAGCGATGTTATGCATTCGCGATAAATATTAATTATTGCCGCGTAATTCACATCGCGATAAATTTAATTCACCGGGCCTCTGGCCGGAATTTGTTATTTATCCTCAACAATGATAATGATTTTCGCATATCGAGCAGCTTTTGTTATCATTAGCATACATAGTGTATGGCACACCGCCCGCGAGAGAGCAGCATCAAATAGTTTCAGATAAAGCCCTCATCTCGCGTCTATTATTACAGAATGTGTGAATATGTGTGCGAACGTTTTAATTAAACAAAATTGTCAATATTACATTAGAACATAGTTTGATAATTCTGCATTTTGTTAATAAATACATATACAGTGATAATTTCTGAAATGTCATAGTATTTATATTTTAAGTATACATATCCTGATGCTTACTCTGAAATGTTCAGGCATTCGATATTGTTATAAATGTGTTTAATTTGAAATTTCTGACGAGTTGATTAACCATGAAGTAAATGCCTGAAGTAAAAGCCTCAAAATAGCTTTTTACAGACCCTTTAGGCCCACAGCTATATAAAACATTGATTTAAATTGAAGTTTAATATATACTGCTTACGTTTGGTCTCATGTTAATAAATATTACAAATGTTAATTTGCTGTAACGAAACTTTATAAAATTTAAGCGCCTGGAGCAGGTTTGGATTTTTTGATTAAAAATATATCTGGCAACATATTATGCAACAGAACAATCTTTTATGTTAAAAATCGTTGTCTAAATTGGATACAGTATATACTAACATAATATCACTAACTAATGGCCAGGGTTGTGTGTTAAAACACTTTGTTTTAAAACAGTGTTTTAAACATGTTTAAAAACAGCCGTCATGTTTTAAACGGTCTAAATTGGATATAGTATATACTAACATAATATCACTAACCAATGGCCAGGGTTGTTATGTTTAAAACACTTTGTTTTAAAACAGTGTTTTAAACATGTTTAAAAACAGCCGTCATGTTTTAAACGGTTTTGTTTTAAACATGTTTTAAATCTTAAATTTGTTTAAAACATATTTTAAACATTTAAGTTGTTTAAAATTGTGTGTGCATAAATGTGAGTTTTAAATACAGGGAATTTTTCTTTTTGGTATGCACTGTAAAAATTAGGACATTCGTTGTTCTTTTAAAAGATTTTAATGTGAATCTTTAAACGAGGGTTTTCCACTCCCAGACTAAGCATGAAGTAAAATTTCGAGTTTAGAAAAGCCTGAAAATTTGGATTGGCCGCGTAGCGAAGCGGAGCGGCCAATCCAAATTAGGCTTTTCTAAACTCGAAATTTTACTTCATACGCCACACGTATAAAACACTGAAATATCGCAAAGTTTAAAATATACGGCTTTAGCAATCTAATATGTAGATATGAATAAAACGTGAGTCAAATTCTGCGCCGAACAAATTGTTTAAAACAGTGATTATAGGCAACCCAATAACTATAACGTATATTAGGTTGCCTACAATCGTTGTTGCATGTGTGTTTTTTTAACCTTGCTGTAAATCAGTGTTTTTAACCCTGGCGCACAATGTGGCCGATCTGAGCGAACGCACCAGCGGTAGTTCGGGAAGGAAAAATAAATGTCAAAATTGACGAATAAAGAAAATACTATTATATTGTAGATACTCAACACCTCATAAAATTTCAAGTTTTCGATTTTTTGGACACACACCTATTGTGCAATTAATGTGTAAAGCTGATCAATTTCAGATCGCGAACAACACGCGAAAAGTGGATGAGTTTTGATAATTGATTACATCGCACTCACCTAATATATCAATACAGTCTTTTTAGCGTTTATTAAACATACATTTCTCTATAATATACTACTAAGTATTAATTAATCGATAATGTTTAACGATAGTTATAATTATTTAAACGGAGCAACTTTAATTTATTGTATTTCAACTTCTAAGTGGCCTATATAAATTTTATCGAACCGCGGAGGGTAGGGCTCACCACCAAAATATAGCTCAAACTTTCCTCTATGATACCCCATCAAAATCAATCCGTTTAAGGGGCTTTTTTATTATTTTTATTCAGCGCGACCGTCCACCGCAAAAGCGTTTGAGTGCTTCTATGCACAGATTTTATAAACAGTTTCTGCATCTTTGTCATACATCCTTTTTTTTTTCACTAATTTTACTAAGATAACATTCCTCTACAGTATAACTCAGTATAACTCCGTTAGGTTTAAAAAATATATATCCGAACTCTTCAAGAAACGAGATTTTACTAAATAAATTCTCTTCTACAAATCTCTTCTCGTGAAATTATCAGTTTTTAAGTACTTGGCGTATTAAAAATAATACACTCACCCGATTTCTCACAGGTGTTGACAGAACAGACGACCAAGAATTGATTGTCAATGAAAACACAGATGTTGATCATCTTATAAATACTTGAGCAAATTACAAGATTTCTCACTTATCTTTTGTATATATACAAACAAACCATTAGAAACGAGTCGATTAGGAAGTTATTTTTATAAGGTAGTTAAAAGATATATTAAACAATACAGAGAATCGACGGCCGCGGGCCGGTACATCGTATTTTTAATATAAGTTTAATTGAACTTCAAATTAAAATGACAGTATTAATTTCAAATAATTATAAATCTGAGGATAAGTAATAATTTTAAATAATGTTATACTGTAGAGGAATGATATCTTAATAAAATTAGTGAAAAAAAAGGATGTATGACAAAGATGCAGAAACTGTTTATGAAATCTGTGCATAGAAGCACTCGAGCGCTTTTGCGGTGGACAGTCGCGCTGAATAAAAAAAAAATAAAAAAGCCCCTTAAACGGATCGATAAAAATTTTATTTTGATGGAGTGTGGTAGAGGAAAGTTTGAGCTATTTTTTGGTGGTGAGCCATACCCTCCGCGGTTCGATAAAATTTATATAGGCCACTTAGAAGTTGAAATACAATAAATTAAAGTTGTTACGTTTAAATATTTATAACTATCGGTAAACATTATCGATTAATTAATACTCAGTGGTATATTATAGAGAAATGTATGTTTAATAAACGCTAAAAAGACTGTATTGATATATTAGGTGAGTGCGATGTAATCAATTATCAAAACTCATCCACTTTTCGCGTGTTGTTCGCGATCTGAAATTGATCAACTTTAAACATTAATTGCACAATAGGTGTGTGTCCAAAAAATTGCAAACTTGAAATTTTATGAGGTTTTGAGTATCTACAATATAATAGTATTTTCTTTATTCGCTCAGATCGGCCACATTGTGTGGCGCATGAAGTAAAATTTCGAGTTTAGAAAAGCCTTAGGCTTTTCTAAACTCGAAATTTTACTTTATGCTCAGTCTGGGAGTGGAAAACACTCGTTAAAAGCCTCAAATTTTCCGCTTTCAAACAACAAATTCCCGGAAATTTTAAAAACGCTGTAATTATCGGGATATGTATACTTAAAAGAAAAATGCCCTGCATGTTCTGTTTTAAACACGCTTTAAACGTGTTTTAAACATGTTTTATACACGTTTTAAAAATGTTTTTAATTGTTGATGTTTTAAACGCTGTTTCAATGAAAAAAACACGTTTTTAAAAAAAACTGTTTGTTTTAATTAAAATGAAAATAAAAACGTTTTTTTAAACAACCCTGCTAATGGCATAGAATAAGTAGTAATATTCTTGATCTATGGTAATAAATACATAATAAATTAGGGAGTTTTAGATGTAATAATTAATGTATAATGCAAATGTATCATATTCATATGTCTATTAGAGTACTTAATACATTAACAAAGTGACCAAAACGTTGTAATTATACCATGGACTGATCCGTAGTGCAAGTTCTACGAGTAAATCGACTGAGTTAGGCGCGGATCCGTGAAATTAGTTAACAGTTAACTGTCGGCCGGCTAATTATAATCCTATTAGAATTTGACGTGTGCTCCTGAGAGGAGAGAAGCTCCGGGCGAGATTTATGGACTCGAAAAAGGGCTTAATTGGGTAACATGGCAACTACATTAAGGGAGCCCGTGGGGCGTTTTTTAAAAAAAATAATTAAATGCGACGTAACTTAATAAACCCTAATTACGACACCTCTTATTAAATTTCGCGGAATAATTGAATCAACGTCACAGCTTTTTGATAAAGTCGAGAGTGCTGAGAGAAAGGACACTTTTATACAAAAATAATACATACATTTAAATGATAAGTTTAAGCAAAACACTTGATCATTCAAACAATCATTAAAATTTATTATATTATTTTTTGTTCCAATTAGATTTAAAGTTGAGACATTTTCAAGAAAACTAGTTTGAGTTGAAAAATAGCAATAGTGAAATTAAACAAGGTGGCGACCAACTGGGAAAACCAGGAAAGTAAGGGGATTTTATTCGTCAGGAAAAGTCAGGGAAAGTCAGGGAAATTCGGGCTGTTTACCGAAAAGTCAAAGAATTTTTAAAGTAATAATAATAATAAATATTTAAAAAACGCGATTAAAAAATTGACAAATTGTTAGTTTTGTTTGGAGCACGAATTTGACACATTAAATAATATTAAACAAAATAAAAAAAATGGTAAAGTGTCCACAGTTTCTTGATATACACAAAAAAATCATTGCTATATTTCTATAATTGTTCTAGTTATTGCTAGTTTTTCATTTTTTATTTATTAAAAATATCAAAAATCAACATTGCGGGGTTCAATTCAAAATAAAAAATAACTGAAAAACTATCGATGGGGCGTTTTCCGATTTTTATATATTTTGAAAGTATCATATTTTTGATATCCACACAATGTATCATCACGATATCTCAAAACTTGTACAAGTTACGATTTTTCAAACTTTCCCTGTAATTTAAACAATTGATAATTAACACACTAAATTTATTTCACTCTAACCAAGTACTTTAAGATTTCACTTGAAGTTAGTGATTTATACGCGTGGCGCATAAAGTAAAATTTCGAGTTTAGAAAAGCCTGAAAATTTGGATTTGCTGGGGCGCGACTCGCTTCGCTCGCGCGCCCCAGCAAATCCAAATTTTCAGGCTTTTCTAAACTCGAAATTTTACTTCATGCTTAATTTGGGAGTGGGAACCCTCGTTAGACGATCAATAAGAAACTTATTTTGCAGTTTACTTTATTGTCAAATTTATAGCATAAAATAAATAGAGTTGATGTTATTTTTTAGTTCAAATTTAAAACAAAAACAAATTCGTGTGCATAAACTTTGACGAACAACAAAGTTTATGCACACGAATTTGTTTTTGTTTTAAATTTGAACTAAAAAATATCATCAACTCTATTTATTTTATGCTATAAATTTGACAATAAAGTAAACTGCAAAATAAGTTTCTTATTGATCGTCTAACGAGCGTTCCCACTCCCAAATTAAGCATGAAGTAAAATTTCGAGTTTAGAAAAGCCTGAAAATTTGGATTTGCACAAGCTTAAAGTAAACCGAAATTATATAAAATAAAGTTTAATAAACAAACTACTAAAGAATCAATTTTAACAATTAAATCACACAGACGTTGGAAAGAATTAAATCGAACAATTTTTAACAAACCTCTAAATGATCACAAATTATTGAAAATGAATAGAATTTAATTTAATAAAAAATGTACTCATAAAATAAATATACATATATTAAACAAAATACGGTTAATCACTTCTTTTACGATATTTCAATTTAGAACTGGTATTTTAGAAAATCTAGTAGAGCATTTAAATTTCAATATAGCCAATTAAATTGTATGCAGTTATGTGTAGATTCAATGAATTTTATGTTGATTTGACGATATTGCAAGTTCTTTAAGTCGATTTGCAGTAATAGAGACTGCGTTCAAATAATATTGTCTAAAAATGGCTTAATTATCGAAAAAATAAACTTTTCCACGTTTAATTTACAATAACTCAAAAGCTATTGATGGGATTATTTTCAATTTTTAAATATTTTGATAAAAACATAGTTTCTTGACATGAACACAAAATTTCATCGCGATATTGCTATAATTGTTCTAGTTATTCTTTCTTTTTCTTTTTTTTCATCAAAAATATCAAACAAGAATAATTAAAATTTGATAAGCTTACGTTCCTTATTGTTTGCACACTTTAAACATAATATATAAAATTATTATTATTATAAAATTATTTAACACAACCATTGTCGTAATTTTATAGATTATGATAAAAATATGAGACATTCAAAATGTCGACGTTCAATTGGAAATAACTGAAAAACTATCGATGGCGTGTTTTTCGATTTTTAAATATTCTGAAAGAACCACAGTTTCTTGATATACAGACAAAATTTCATTTGCCTTATTTCTAAAATTGTTCTAGTTATTGCTAGTTTTTCATCTTATATTCATTAAAAATATCACAAATCGCGATATTTCTATAACTGCATTAGTTATTGCTATTTTTTTGTTGATCAAATATATCAAAATTTAGACATTCAAATGGAAGTATCCGAAAAACAATCGATGGGGTGTTTTCTGATTTTTACATATTTTGAAAGAACCACATTTTTTTAATATCCACACAAAATTGTATTGCGATATTTCTATTAGTGTATAAGTTATTACTTGTTTTTTATTTTTTAATTTTCAAAAATATAAAAAAATCAACATTTCGACGTTCAATTAGAAATAACTGAAAAACTATTGATGGGGTGTTTTCAGATTTCAGACACAAGGCGTTTTCCGGTTTTTATATATTTTGAAAGAATCATATTTTTAATATCCACACAATGTTTCATCACGATATCTCAAAACTTGTCCAAGTTATGATTTTTGGAACTTTTATTTATCTAAAATATCGATGAAATTCAATTTTTCGACTTTCAATTGAAAATAACTGAAAAATTATCGTAACTTTAAGTATTAAACATTTGATTTGTAACCTTTAATTGGTACTTTGTGTGTATTCAGTAATGAAATTCGATTTAAATATTTTATAATTAACTTTTCCTATCAATTCTTAATTAATATTTTGAATATACAACTTACAAAAATGAAAATAATAATGTGTGTTAATTAGCAGGTATTTGGCGACTCGTTCATAAGGTCACGAAAAATTTAATGTATGTTTATGACTGCAGCCACACTAATAAAATTCCTCATGACCTGCCACTGTTTGCGAATAGTGTCAACAAATACTTCCGGTCCGCCATTTTTTCTTTTCAGATTTTGAACAAGTATTATCAAGCATTTATTGACTTTCATTGTAATTTATTGTATTATAGTGACGAAAAAAGTAACTTTTGGTCGGCTATTTTGTTTTTTTTTTTAAATTGGTATTGAAAATTTAAAATCAGCAAGTTAGAAAATTTAATAAAGGCCTTACAATTTTTGAATCTAAGCATTTGTCTAATTTTGCCCATTTTTATGCTATCTAGCCCACAGTGTGACGTTATAATTAAAATAGTTAAACAAATCACAATTAATAATATTATAGTTATTCTAAAAATTGGCAAAAACCATAAACTTTAAATAAAATCTTCAAATGTAAAAACAGGTTAAAATCTATAAAAAGTATATTAGATTTTATAAACATTTTAACTTTTTTATAGTTTCTCGACATTTTGGACATTTCTCAATATTTGACATCTACACATGATGATCGAGGAATTTTTCTTTTAAGTACTTATACATATACCGATATACACCGTGCATTTTTAAGGATCCGTTGATTTTATGAAAGAGTTCATTTTGAAATTTGTAACGAGTGTTTTCCACTCCCAGATTAAGCATGAAGTAAAATTTCGAGTTTAGAAAAGCCTGTAAATTTGGACGGGGCGCGGCTCGCTTCGCTCGCGCGCCCCGGCAAATCCAAATTTTCAGGCTTTTCTAAACTCGAAATTTTACTTCATGCACCACGCGTATAAAACATTGACAATATTGCGAAATTCAAAATATACTGCGTATGTTTGATTTTGCGTTAACAAGTTTTTGAAAAGTATTATAAAATCTTGCAATTACTCAATTCTTACTTTATGATATGTTTTCTTTTCACCTCTCAAATCTGCAACTAAGAGTGTTTGTTCTTCAAATAACTAAAATTTAGATATTTTAACGGCGGACACTATAAAATAGCTTCAACATAAATTTGTTCTCTTCTCTATGTGGCTTTTTTAGAAAATAAAGTTAATTTAAGGGTCCATGGAAAAATCTGGAATCAGGGAAGAGTCAGGGAAAAGTCAGGGGAATTTAACATTTCAAATTGGTCGCCACCATGTTAAAGCTTGCAGATCTAAATTTAAATGTTTTATGATTAACCATTTTTTGCTTACTTAGTGAGTCTTTGCAATTTAAAATCAATCGCATCAATAATATCTACGCAATAATAAAATATAACTGAAATTGTCTCAAAAACTTGCTTACTATTATTATTGCCTATTAGTTTCTATAACTATTCCCTAATTTTGAAACTTCTGCAAGTGCTCGTTAATTTATCTTGGCACATGACAAGTCGTATTCGGTCCCCCCATTTATTTACTCGCAAACTGTGTCAACCGTCGCAAAAGACCACTAGGGGGCCGCAAACCACGAGCCCTTAAAATGTGGTTAAGGGGCCAATGGCAACTTTGAAACTATCGATGTTCACGCTCGGTCGCCGTTAGCTGGTTTTAATTAAAAAATCACGGAATGCATTAAGTTTCCGTAATAGCGACTCGGAACTTTTAAACTCTCCACTAAAGTGGAAAAATTGTTTAAATGAATATCACCTCTCAGTTAAATTGCTTCATATTTTTTTCAAATATGTGATAACGAGGATAAATGTTCAGTATGTTTTAATAATTTATTATCTTGTAAAGTTGACGATTTTTTTTAAATTAATTCGAGTATTTATAATTTTTAAAATTAATTTAGACTATAATTAAAAACATTTGTCTTTTGGATTTTAACCAAAAGTTTCAAGAGAAGATTCAAAATTTACAAATTCTTACAATTTATCATTTAATATACTATACTAATTCACTAACATTTAAAGTACCCATACAGGGATTTTTTCTTTTTAAGTATACATATCCCGATGTATGCACTGTAAACGTTTAGGCATTCATAATTTTCTAAAAGCGATCAATTTAAAACTTGTAAAGAATATATCCACTCCTTGATTAGGCATGAAGTAAAATTTCGAGTTGAGAAAAGCCTGTAAATTTGGTTTGGTCGCTTAACTCGCGCGCCCAGGCTACATATTTTGAATGATCCACATATTCTTGATATTCACACAATATTTCTATAATTGTTTTGGTTGTTGCTTTGACACCTTAACACTTTAAATTTGCTTTATCAAATAACTTTGTTCTCCCCTATATTTGGCTTAGAAAAGCCTGTAAATTTGGTTTTGTCGCTTCCCTCACGCGTCCCTGCAAATTCAAATGTTCAGGCTCTTCCAAACTCGCAATTTTACTTCATGCTTAATCAAGGAGTGGAAACACTTGTTAAAGGCTTCAAATTGAACGCTTTTTAAAAACAAGGAAGCCTGAAAATTTACAGCGCATACACTAGAATACGTATACTTAAAACAAACATTTCTGGTATATTCGTTTAAATTGTATTAAAATTTGTGTAACAATTTTTCTTAATTAAGTAAAGCGATTTAAATATTTTATCGTGTTCCTAATGTTAAAAGTTATCATGAAGCTTTCATTTTGAGGGGAGTGAAAAGGTTTGGGAGTTTTAGCAGCCCCTGTCGGCCTTAATAATTGCGGTGGAAATTTACGGTTGGCACTAATGCCGGGCAAAGAGGGAGGAAAGTTTGTTTTTCCCAGGTAGTAAACTTCTTTTCCGGGTCCCACGAGCAGCACGCCCAGAGCCCATAACTTACCCCCTCGGACCCTTTCTCCCCATTTATTTTTCATAAATCCACTGCTGGAAAAAATATATTTTTCTGACGTTTTATGTGTTTAATTCATACTTTAATCCCACAAATGGAAAAAGGCCTAAAATATAATTATAGGATTATTATAAATCATCTTTTTCAAAGAATATTTAATATTTCTTGAGAATGACTTAATACCCAATCTAGTTAGATTATAAAACAAAAACATTAGTGAATTTAACAAAATATTTTAAAAAACACTTAGTTAAATTAATTTTAAAAGAACTTTTAAAATCAACGTTACCAAATTTGATGAGATTTTGTTTATGGTGAAGTCGCCGGGTCATTTATAAAACACTTCATATACATTTAGGAAATATAAATTATATGTAAAATAATTTGTCCTTAGTACTAATTTCAGGTTTTATTAACATCTTTTTCATTTCAAGTAAAAAAAAAATTATCGACATTTTTTCATCCTACTTCACTTGATTTTCCAACTAAATATTTGCTCTAAATTTAAATTAGGCGGAGTAATAAAATATGGTGATATTTATAGGCTTACCTCTTTTAATAATTAAGGAGCATTTTCTGATTATTGTATGTTTTAAAATAAGTTTAAGCCTGTTGAGAAAAATATAAGGCACCCACATGAATATTCATCCAGTTGAGAGAAAACGAACGTGTCTGGCTAGAAAACTTTCTTCTAATTTCAATTCTGAGCCAACATCTCTGATGAAATAAGACACCGGCATCTTTTGCCTGAATATATTATTTTGTTTACGAAACAGTGCGCTTTAATTGCCCGTATCAAATTATAACAAATGATAATTCACCGATTAATAATAATTCGATACTGGTCCTGCTTTTTGATGGAACAATATTTTCATATTCGGTAAAGTAAATAAACTTGGTTTATTCGTTGTTTTGGGGACAATAGTGGGTTAGTAAGTAGAGCTTCTGTTCTTGGGCCAGAGGGTTCGAATCCTAACGGAGGGGTGTCACTTTCTTATGGGGAAATTGGCTCCCTTTGGAGCCATGGATGTTGTATGAATGCGTTGTGACATCCATATGATTTATATTACGTGTGTATGTGAATAAGCTAATTTAAAATCGAAAATAATTATTACAAAATGGCAGCTGACTGTATGGCTAAGAGCCGAGGTCAAAAAAAAATTGTTTTTTTTTGACAACTGAAAATATAAAAATACATGGACTAAAACACATGTTTTACTTTAAACAATATAAACATAACATCGCATAATATAAATATATATAAACAGTTAGGTTTTTATACTATGTTTGATAAAAATTCAAACCAAGTTTTCGGGCTTTTCTAAACTCGAAATTTTTCTTTTCGCGTCAGGTGTATTAAACACTGGCTTAAAGTAAAATTAAAAATATATCAGCAAAGTAATATCCTAAAAACGTGCATACTTAACTTTACAACAAGTCAGTGTTTTGTACGCGTGGCGCATGAAGTAAAATTTCGAGTTTAGAAAAGCCTGAAAATTTGGTTTGGTCACTCCGCTTCGCGGAGCGACCAGACCAAATTTTCTGGCTTTTCTAAACTCGAAATTTTACTTCATGCTTAATCTGGGAGTGGAAAATACTCGTTTAAAGATTCAAATTGAACTTTTTTGAAAAAGAACGAATGTCGTAAACTTTACAGCGTATACATATGTATACCTAAAAGAAAAATTCCCTGTATTGAGCACCTGTTAGTTCCCAAAGTAAACTTTTAGAATCACTTTTTAAAACAGTGTAAACGAATTCACAATGACCTTATTTGTTTTGTATTAATAAAACATTGAAGCTGTCTTTTTTTTGTAATAACCCTGTATATTAGACATTTTCTAACAGAAATGTCCGGTTTTATCAACTACAGTAAAATTTGTATTCAAAGATCATTCATTTGTCGATTAAAATAGATGTTTTCTGTCATCAACATGACGAAATGTGAATTGATTGTTTTTTAGCATATATGTGACTATTACTAAATTTTATTCGACGAATAATTATTATTTGACACATAATTATTACTCGACGAATAATTATTATTTGATTTAACTGGCGTGGGTAAAACCAGGCCATTTAAATATTTTATTCAAATATTTAAATATTTAAACAGTTTTTTTTAATTAAATATGAACATATTCAAATTTTACATTTACTAACATAAAACAGATGTGATATTTAAATAATCTAATGTTCAAATTCCCAGCCCTGATAAGAAAATACCTAACTAAAAATGTTAGCAGGTAATAATTACCTTATTATTTTTTATCATACACTGCTCCAAAAAATTAACGCAATACCTGCAATTTCTCGAAAATTTTTGAAATGTCTACTGTTTTCGTATATTTCATGTTAGCGTCTTTGAAATAACGAAGAATTCTTTAAATCTTGTGTTAGTTTTGATAGGTTGCAAACAAAAAATTAAATTAAATAAACAAAGAGGTATACTTAAAAGTTACAAATTTTAAGAAATTGTTAAGTGTTGCGTTAATTTCTCGGAGCACTGTAGTTATTAAATATAATATTAATTTAAGCATTTTATGTTCTTAAAGCTTTAATATCCGTAACTTACGTACCATCTAGTGATTCAATTTAAGTGACATTTATTAAACGCGGTGTCTGTAAAAAAACATAAAACTCGTGAATTTTCATAATTTTTGTTTGATCCAATTAATTTTTTGGCGCTCCCTGATAAAGTCATAAACTCCCATGTAAAAGTAATAACCCATTCGGAAATTTAACGCGCAGGTTTTATTAAAGTGAAAACCGCGAGACTTTATTTCTGCTGGATACAATCCAAAATTGGCAATAAAATTCACGCCGTAAAATCGCGATAATTCTGTAAGTACTGATGTTGAACATAATCCAGAAATTTGTAAAACGTTATTAAAATAGTAACATAACAACCTACACTTTCAATTAACTAATTAATGAAATTTAATATCAACTGCGCAAAATTAACATAAAGTAAGTATCAGTTGCCCACAAGGCGGGGTTCTATCGCCCCTCCTGTGGTCACTAGTTGTCGATGAGCTAATATCGGTGTTATCCAACGACGGTTTTGACGTACAAGGCTATGCTGACGACATCGTCATCATAGTTAGGGGAAAGCATGACGATACGGTGTCCAACCGCATGCAGTCAGCCCTTCGGAAAGTAAGTACATGGTGCGTGCAGAAGGGGCTCACTATCAATCCCAACAAGACTGTAATTGTCCCATTTACAGGTCGTAGAAAATTAAATCTTAAGGCACTAACCATGAATGGGACACTCATTGGGCTTTCCAACACAGTTAAATATCTCGGCCTCACCTTTGACCAGAGGCTAAACTGGAAAACCCATGTGGATAACATCACTGCCAAAGCAGTAAGGGCAATATGGGCTTGCCGCAGGCTATTTGGCAAACGATGGGGTTTACACCCCAAGATGATATACTGGCTTTTCATTACGGTGATAAGACCAATAATCACCTATGGTTCCGTTGTCTGGTGGACGAAGACAACGGAGATCACAACCCAAGCAAGGCTCAGCAAGGTTCAACGGCTGGCATGTTTAGGCATCACAGGGGCAGGTGTTCATAGCCCCTGTGATGCCCACTGGAGCAATGGAGGCTATGCTAAATCTCACACCTCTGCATTTGCTCGTGAAAAGGGAAGCAGCACTAGACGCATTAAGAATAATCCAGACAGACATACCAAAATATGGATACCTTAACGGGCACCTAAAAATCCTCAACACTGTGTGTGAAAGAGCGATATACATGCCCAAAGACTACATGTCAACTGACTACGACTTCGACACAACGATTGAAGTGGCCATCCATGGCCGCCATGATGTTGGAGCGAGGGTCAAGCAGTTACAAGGCTCCTCGATAGTTTGGTTCACTGACGGATCCAAAACTGAGAACGGAGTCGGAATCGGTATCACTGGCCCTCGATGCGAGTTATCAAGGGCCTTGGGACGATCCCCATCAATATTTCAGGCAGAAATCGAGGCCCTGAACACATGCGCCCACATATGTTTAGAGAGGGGATACAACAAACAGAGGGTTTGCATCTGCTCAGACAGTCAAGCTGCATTAAAGGCAATAAAATCGCCTACATGCAAGTCTAAATCTGTCTGGGAGTGCAAGCTATCCCTAAAGCAGCTGGCTAGGAACAACAGAGTCAAACTGGTCTGGGTTTCGGGACACGCAGGGAACAAAGGCAATGAAATTGCCGACAACCTTGCCAAGGAAGGGTCCAAGACTCCATTTGTCGGACCAGAACCTTACAGTGGAATAACTAAAGTCCGCATCAAGGGGATGATCCGGGAATGGGAAGATGCTGCCAAATGTGCTCACCTGAGAAACACACCTGGTCTGCGGCAGGCGAAAAGGTTCATCGCCTTCTCTGCCGTAAGAGCCGGACAGTTTCTCAGGTTAAGCAAGGGCAACCTAAGGCTCATAACCGGCCTTCTAACTGGACACTGTCCTCTGAAGTACCACCTCACCAAGATGGGTCAGACAATTGATGCCAACTGCAGATTCTGCAACGAGGCACAAGAAACAGCAGAGCACCTACTTTGTAAATGCCCTGCCTTGTCCCTTCAAAGAGGGAACTACCTGTCATCGGCCACTTTAAACACCGAGGAATTGGTACACATTAACCCTCAAGTTATAGTAGACTTCATAAGAAGTCTAGACATTGAGGGACTCAAATAGGTCAGGGATAGTTACAAAAGATCTTTTAGGTCGAGGTAACTTTGAAAGGCCCAGAGGCCACACGACCCACCGACCCCATAACATAACATAACATAAGTATCAGTTATAATAAATAAATATAATCGTTATTTCAAATACAAAAATTAAATCTTAAAACATTTCAAATTTTAATAAATCCTGTTAACACCATAATAAAAAAATTATTATGGTGTTAACAGGATTTATTAAAATTTGAAATGTTTTAAGATTTAATTTTGTATTTAAGATATTTCCAATGTATTCAGTGCAAATACAATAAGCAATTATTCGGTGCAATTACAGTTATAGTGGAATTTTTCAAATTAGGCACTATCATGCGCAGAACGAGCGCCGTTCCTGTTTTTCCGCTGCTCAAAAAATGAGAAAGTGGAACCTGGCTACGTTGGGCACACATTCATTTGAAAAAAAGGAACTCGCTGCCAAGTGGTGCATCGGACGAGGACCCTTCGGGATTTCAATGGTGTTATCTCTGCGAGAGCCAGCGCCGAATGGTACATTTACGGCCCAACGTTTTCAGGACTGCCTTCCCTACGTTCGGGAAATGCTGTTCCACCGCGCAAGTGCCTAATTTGGGTAATACATCTATAACGTGTAAATAAAATTACATACAGAATTGGGCAAAAATATGGGAACACCGGATTTCTGGCTAAACTTCAGTCATATTGATCGTGGTTTGCGGCCCCTAGAAATTTCCTAAATATATATGTATTATAATAATTATACATTTTTTTTTAAACTTAATGTAATCATTTTAAACGTAACGTGTTGTAAATATTTATCAATATAATTACAGTAAACCTTATTCATTGATTAAATAACTGAATGAAGACTTGGTCATCCGTAAATGACACACAATTGTTCATTTATAATTCAATTCGAACCGCAAGTTTTAAATTAATTACCGAACTCTCTGATTAATCACCGGGCAATATTGAAACTACAACGTTTAGGAGGTAAACCTCGTACACCGAATTAGCATTACTTCTAATAACCCGAACACACCAACGACCACGCATAACATACCCAATTGTAATCAATTTATTGTATCAGGACGAAGTTTATAATTACTTGTTGCAAAATTACTATCAGGAAGTAATTATTGTAATTATAACAAAGTTGATGATTTATGTTTCTTTTGTGTTATAATGGGATCATTAGATCCATGTTATTAGAAAACTAATCACAGTGGTAGCAATAGTAAAAAATAAACTAAACTAAATAAATAATCAACCTTTTCCAAAATTACGGCTTCTGATACGTTATTGTTTCTTCAGAAAAAAGTAAATTCTAAACATCCAATTTGATTAATTTGTAATTGCAAAGGGATGGCATAAGAAAACGTATCGATACGAAAAGCTGCATAATTGATTGATGATTTATAAAAATAATTTATTTCTAATTCACTCAGTGTAATAATTACGAATACTAAATTTAAGGGAAATTATTACGTGGTAATTTATTTTTATTTTTGTAATCTTGAAGTCGCATTTGTATGTTAATATCTTTATTGTTGTAATTATCTTTCTAAATATTCCTGTTATGTGAATCTGAGTTAAATTTTTTATTAAACTACAAGAAAAACATTTGACTAGCACATATTTCACTACAACCCAGATTACATGTTTTAATAAAATCAAATTAAATACAATATTAATATTATTATATTATTATGTCATTAAAAATATTATTCCTAAACTCTGTTTTTTTTTAATTTGACCAAACATAGGGTGTGTTTACTGCGAACAGTTGCAGTCTTGCTTTAAGAGTAGAGTATTTTAAACATAAAATTTTTAGATGTTGGTAAATGATTATCAATGTGACAAATAAATTATAATTTGTCAAATAAATTGTCGCGATGCAGAGATTTTCCAAAAAGAGAACGCTACAACTTGCAACTTTACAACACATACAGGGATTACTTCTTTTAAATATACTTTCACATATTCCATATAAACATTTGAAAAATTAATGAACATGTGATCAGAACTAAGCAGTATATTTTGAACCCTGCTTTAAATCAGTGTTTTATACGCGTGGCGCATGAAGTAAAATTTCGAGTTTAGAAAAGCCTGATTCGAAACTCGAAATTTTACTTCATGCTTAGTCTGGGAGTGGAAAACACTCGTTAGAGTTTTTAAATTGAAAGTTTTTAACAATATCACGAATGTCTAAAAATGTACAAATTGTAACATGTATAACTAAAAGAAAAATTCCTTGTATTTAAAACTTTTTTAAAATTTGAACATATAATTGGGCAGATATTTCTAAGCAAGACATATTACCTGATCCTCTTATCCTACCTGATCCTCAGAGACACTTTATTAAATTGGTATTAGATACAAATAATTTGAGGCGGTAATAGGTAAACACATTTGTAATCGTAATCTTTGTGAGTTAATTGAATTGTCATATTAATGTCAGATTTTTTTTCACATAACCTACAAATTTAAAGTTGATTTACGTGATTAATCTTGTCCTAACCTAAAACACACAACCTGCCTAGTAAATTCTTGAGTAGTCAAATTTTATTGGTCACATTAAAAAAAAACAGATTATAAATAAAACTACAAAAGTATTCAAACACATTTTTTCAGTTAGGTATACATATTTTATTAGTTAGACTTCTTATTTTCAGTTTATAAGAACATAATCGTAATTTTATATATTATACAAATTTTAGTGAAACCCTTGATATGTACCTACAAGAAAACATACAAGTATTTAATCTACAGTTTAAGTCAAGTAAAGGTATGGAAAATGTATAGTGTTTGACGTATATTTAAATTATTATTGATCACAATTTTATTGAGAAATACGTAAATAAATTGTCTATCGAAACTCAGTGTAAGGAATCTTTTTTAATAATAATAATAATTACTTTATTGCCCAACAGTTTTACATCAATTATAGGACAAAATTAATACATTTTTTACAGCTAGTCAACTAACATAAGATTACATACTAAATTATTATTAATTGTTCAACGCAAGAACATCATTGTATACTCACATATTTTTCCATAAATTTAAATTTAAATGCGCATACACACATAACAATAAAGTAAACCAAAAGTAGATAAAAAGATGTGAAATAAAAGTAGTGTAACACGTAATTCTGTTTTGAAAACTGAAGTTATTGTCGTAGCCTCAAATTTATACAAAATTTTAAAGGGCCTTGAAAATGTTGGTTGCCCTAGGCCACGCATTTTCTCTAAAAGGTATTGAATAAAATACGGCATTTTCGAGATACTTTTTAATAAAGGAAAACATCCGATAATTGTTTATACAAAAGTAGTCTAAACTAATTAGTTGAATTGCAGTTTTAACTTATTTGTTTCAATTAGTTTTAATGAAAAACGAGGGTACTTTTTGTATTTAGTATACTTTGAATGAAGACTAACAAGGTAAACGAATCCCAATTAAAGTACAGTTTTTTCAACAGATTTTTCTCCAATCAATGTTGTGCAATTACTGCAAAGTATTCCGACATCCCTTTTCTACATCTCTCCTTTTCAACTCGATCAAACTCCTATCGATTAGTCACCCGGGCTGGTTTCCAAAGATAACAACTTTTCGGTTTATTTTCGCAGGTGAAATAATCAAAGGGCTTTCTCTTTATACACATAATCGAGTTGATCGAATTCCACGGGCTGCGTGCTAGCGACGAATTTTCCTTTTCCTCATTTAATTACCAGCGAGATTTCCCGGGCGCTTCCGGCGCCGCGAAAAGCCCTTCTTCCTTTATTAATTTTTCAGCGGCGAGAGCTTTTCAGGGCCCGGCACACGCACGCACATCTGTAGCTCGTTTCAGCGCGGACTGAAAACGTGCCCTCCGGTTTATCGGAGAACATGTTTGGGGGAACTTTCATGTTCTGCGTTTACCTTATATAAACACGTACAATAACACGAAACAATAAGTCTAAAACAATTACAGTACAATACACATTGAGTGCAAATGTGATAGTGAAGTTATATAATGTGATAGTGAAATAGTAATACTTAGGAACCAAGTGCAAGAAAACAATTTAAGTATCTTAAACTGCGCGGACGCGGGAAAATTGTTTATATGAGGACTCGACAACGATTTTTAAAATGAAAAAATCTAACTTTTTTTGTGTTTTCTATAATTTTAGTCTGCTTTGCATTTTTGTAATTTTATTTGGAATCAATTGATTTTATTTTATCAATAAAAAACGTTTTAACTTTGTTTGTATAACAATTTATTTACATAAAAATAAATTGTGTTATACAAACAAAGTTAAAACATTTTTTATTGATAAATTAACATGTCTAACGAAGTAGAAGCCTCTACAATACAAAATTTGATTTCATTTTTCTTGAATTAAAAAAAAAGATAATTCTTAACTATTTCTGTTAGTTATATCAAAGTTGGAGATTGACTTTACTTTCCTATGCGAGACACCAAGTCAGTAAAATATTGATTTTCTGCATTTAGTTAACTTGGAGCTTTTGTAATGTTATTACCCAGTCGATCGATTTTTTTAATCAATTTAAATAATATTGATTTATTTCTATTTCTATTTATAACATATACCGTTCGTATGCACTATTAGAGATACGAAGATGGTTAAATTGGACGAAAGTTCCCTTTTTTAATACAAAATAAAACTGCGTTGACAAATTTTATATAGCGTCATTTGTTTTCAAGATATTGCAAAAAAAGTGAAAACATCTTATAAAATGGAACACCCTGTATAAAATTTGAATTTCTTCGTATTTTTAAGGACTCATTTATAGTAAGTACACAATTTCAGCTCAATATCTCTTTAATTAACAAAGTTATAGTAAGCATAACCAAGGGCGGATTTCCCATTAGGCCCACTAGACCCCGGTCTAGGGCGTACGAATAGGGGACGCCAAATTGCACGGGCAAAATTACAAACTTTGCGCTACTTTTGTCTAGAATAAACTATTTTCTATACGTGGTTCTAAACTTTTTTTTTAGCCTTCGCTTTGATGAGGTAATTATTCTTTGTACAAACGAGCAACTTCAGGGAGTAAAAGAATGTTGTAAATGTCAAAATTATTACATCAAAATATTATTATATATTCAATAAAATTATTTGTAAACTTTAGATAAAATATTGATTTTATCTTTATTCTTAATTTTAATCACCTTCGATTTGTTGCAACTTTATGTCCAATCGTTTGATTTTATTTTTCTTAAATAAAAACAATGTCTTATTGCATTTCATAAATATTTATGGTAATCACTCAATGTTGAAAAAGTGTTTACGTATTGAATTTTGTAAGTCTTGAAAAACTTTTGCATATTTGTTAAATTTGAGCATTCATACATATACTTTTTGCCAGTAATTCGGTAAATATGTGGTTCTAAACTGATTTACAGATAATTTTCCAGCAAATCACGATAGCGTTGTTTTACGGATAAAAGTTATTAAACGCATGGAAAATTAATAGCATTTAATGATTTATCTAGAACGAGGGTTTCCACTCCCAGATTAAGCATGAAGTAAAATTTCGAGTTTAGAAAAGCCTGAAAATTTGGTTTGGTCGCTCCGCGAAGCGGAGCGACCAAACCAAATTTTCAGGCTTTTCTAAACTCGAAATTTTACTTCATGCGCCACGCGTATAAAACACTAAACTTATTTAAAGTTCAAAAACACAAAAGTACATATTCAATATTAATAACAATAATTTTTTTCCAAACGGAAAATATTCATCCATTTGCATGGACATTATATAAAAACTACTAAGGGCCAGTTGCACCAAACACGTTGAACTGGTTCAACTCTGAACTCGGGTTCAAAGTGACATTAGAACAATGGGAACTGTCATCTTGAACTTAAGTTGAGCTTAAACTCGAGTTTGGTGCAACTGGGCCTAAGTGCAAACAACAGGAATATAGAAATAAAATTAAAACAAGGCTTAAGACAATACAAAATTGATATAATTAGAATAACATGGAATAAAATATTTCATCTGTTATCAACGGTTTTTATTTAGAGAGTATTTTAGAAGTTTTACCAGTAATTCAGTAAACCGATATTACAACCTCTACTCGAAGTACTTTGTACTTTAAACATTAAAAGTGCGATTCTTTTCGCAATCTACAACAAGTTAGTCTTACAAAGACCATATCAAACACTCATTAAAACAACTACTTCCCGGGCTAATACCCCGACGGACATTGAATTATACAACAAGTGTTTGCTGTTACATACAGTAACCTACTGCAAATGTAACAATTTGGGTCAAATTATTCAGGCCATCTATAGACGCGTTTCGAGATTTATCTCTCATCAGTATAGCTTTGCCACTCCCTCCAAACAATTCGACACCTTAGACTGGCGGTCACGTTACCGTTCAAACATAAGTATAAATAAAATTGCCAATTCTTGGTTGCAGAATACTTCAAACATTAAATTGTTACATTTGCAGTAGGTTACTGTATGTAACAGCAAACACTTGTTGTATAATTCAATGTCCGTCGGGGTATTAGCCCGGGAAGTAGTTGTTTTAATGAGTGTTTGATATGGTCGTTGTAAGACTAACTTGTTGTAGATTGCGAAAAGAATCGCACTTTTAATGTTTGAAGTATTCTGCAACCAAGAATTGGCAATTTTATTTATACTTATGTTTGAACGGTAACGTGACCGCCAGTCTAAGGTGTCGAATTGTTTGGAGGGAGTGGCAAAGCTATACTGATGAGAGATAAATCTCGAAACGCGTCTATAGATGGCCTGAATAATTTGACCCAAATTGTTACATTTGCAGTAGGTTACTGTATGTAACAGCAAACACTTGTTGTATAATTCAATGTCCGTCGGGGTATTAGCCCGGGAAGTAGTTGTTTTAATGAGTGTTTGATATGGTCTTTGTAAGACTAACTTGTTGTAGATTGCGAAAAGAATCGCACTTTTAATGTTTGAAGTATTCTGCAACCAAGAATTGGCAATTTTATTTATACTTATGTTTGAACGGTAACGTGACCGCCAGTCTAAGGTGTCGAATTGTTTGGAGGGAGTGGCAAAGCTATACTGATGAGAGATAAATCTCGAAACGCGTCTATAGATGGCCTGAATAATTTGACCCAAATTGTTACATTTGCAGTAGGTTACTGTATGTAACAGCAAACACTTGTTGTATAATTCAATGTCCGTCGGGGTATTAGCCCGGGAAGTAGTTGTTTTAATGAGTGTTTGATATGGTCTTTGTAAGACTAACTTGTTGTAGATTGCGAAAAGAATCGCACTTTTAATGTTTGAAGTATTCTGCAACCAAGAATTGGCAATTTTATTTATACTTATGTTTGAACGGTAACGTGACCGCCAGTCTAAGGTGTCGAATTGTTTGGAGGGAGTGGCAAAGCTATACTGATGAGAGATAAATCTCGAAACGCGTCTATAGATGGCCTGAATAATTTGACCCAAATTGTTACATTTGCAGTAGGTTACTGTATGTAACAGCAAACACTTGTTGTATAATTCAATGTCCGTCGGGGTATTAGCCCGGGAAGTAGTTGTTTTAATGAGTGTTTGATATGGTCTTTGTAAGACTAACTTGTTGTAGATTGCGAAAAGAATCGCACTTTTAATGTTTGAAGTATTCTGCAACCAAGAATTGGCAATTTTATTTATACTTTGTACTTTAAAGGTAATTGAGTACTTATTATAACGTAGTACTCAAGTATATTTTGTTTAGAGTACTTGTACTCAGTACTCGAGTATATTTTGTTTAACGTACTTGTACTCAGTACTCGAGTACATTTTACTTGTACTGGGAACAACTCTGCATGATTATAAAATAAACAAATTTACAAAAGAATTAGTAACACTCCGATGATTTAATAATAAAATGAGTAGAAATGTCACCACTCACGTCAACTTATAAAATTAGAAATCAAATAAAATATTCCTATTTGAAACATTGGATTTATTTATTTAACGGTTTCACCTTTTACAATAGTGTATACATATATATAGAACTTTAACGCAACAATAATGTTCCACAAAAATATAACAAGTGGGGTGTGAATATACATAATATAAATCAAACACAAGTTTAAAGTAACTAATTAAAGTAAAAATAAAAGAAATAAACAATAGTAGCACTATAGCAAATGAATAATATAGAAATAAATTGTATCTCAACTAAGAATTGAAAAATCAATAGATCTTAATTGAGATTTAAATGCTGTAAATGAAGTCCCAAAGAGAGTGATGGTTCTGAGTCGATCAATTATATTATAATGTCTCATCATTCTGCTCAATGGACTATTTCTGCCAAAGTTTGAGCGGTGAAAATGCTCACGAAATGTTAGGTTAATACGTGTATTGCTAGGCACGTTGAAATTAATTCAATTGGAGCAACTCAGAGCAGTCTATTATCGACTTTACAATTTTGAATAGAACACAGAAATCAAAATAAATGCGCCTATTTTCAAGGCTGGCTAAGTTAATTGTAGCCAGCATATGAGTGCGACTATAATTTATTCTTAAGATGCCAAATTTGTAACTAATATTTAATAGGAATTTGTTTTGCACTCGTTCGATTTGGTCTTTACGGTTGGAATAATGTGGAAACCATATACATGACGCGTATTCTACTTGAGTTCTTACTAATGTGATATAAAGTAATTTTTGTGTGCGAATGGAAAAGTTCGTACCATACCTAAAAATAAAGCCTATAATTCGTTATTATTTATGATTATTACATTAAATTTATTTAATAATAATATGAAATGTGGAAATAATTCAAGAATAAATACATGAAGAGAGAGACTAATTGGAATGAAATTTCCGACTGTCTCATTATATGAAATAATGAATTCCTTATGTTCTCGCGTCTTCCCCTTTAGTCGTTAAGTGCAAACACGCGCCGCAAAACTGTGCTCTAATCTGCGAATAAATAAATTTTGCATCGTGCTCGAGAGAAATTAGTGGATTACACGAACCGGAGAATCTTTTGAAAAGATTATAATCAACCGAGTAATGGATAAATTACTTGAATTAATTTAATTTTGCTAAACAGATAGGGAAGAAAGTTTGTTTTAATTATCTCCGAATATTACACGAGTTAATGCAGAACGATTAACAAATCAAACTAAATGAGAACATATAGAAAATGTTATTTTGAGGTACAATTCAGATTATTTATGAAATTAGATCCAAAAATTGAAAATAGAAATCTGAGCACAAACATCATTTTACTATCAAATATAAATTAAAATTCATCTTAGAAACACCTACTAACTAGAACGACATTTATTCATACTATTCATTCATTACCATCATCTATTCATAACATACTTTAAAAGCACAAGCACTCACTAAAACAATGGCAGAAAGACCTCGGGTCGATAGCCTATGATATAAGAATACAAGATCGTATTATATTAAAGAATAATGTACATAAACTCCTTGAATAAAGATATTTGTATAAAGCACTGGTAATTCAAATAAATGGGTGAAGAAAGGTTATTAGTGCTCTATTTATAAATTAAAATGATAAGAAAATAATATGAATTCTTTACGTTTAAGGAAGTATCCACGGTGAGGATATAGGAGTTCAAACCCCTCCCGAAATTTTCGAAATGTTAAATTTTTGTATGTAAAAGCGGCCCCGAAAGAGAAAAATCAATATTTTTACTAGTAACCCCCCGCCCGACATTTTTTTCTAGCTACGGCATTGGTTACGTTTGAACAATTTTTAAAAGCATACAAATCATTATACTGTCATATATAAATAGAAATAAAACGAAACAATATGAATACATTAGGTAATTTAGTTTAAATTTATTTTGCAGAAATTCGTTGTATTTATAAAACATTGACTTTATAATAACAACGAATTGTTGTTTATTTAACTAAACATCTTGGTTGACTGTTATTATCCTAAAAAAATCAATATTCATAACTGCTCAAGTTATTTAAAATTTCACCGCCTTTATCAGTTTCTTACAATGCTAGAATGTTTCTATGGATGTGACGGATTGAATGAATCCATAGGAAAGATAGCAGCGGAATCCAATTTGAATATTCCTGCACAAAGAGACGACCTCGTCTTCAAAGGAAGGTGGGCTCAAAGAGTATCCCTTAAAAACGGTCTAGGAGTATTAAGGCTGCAGGAAGGAATAACGTTTTTCCGCAGGATTTGTTGTCAGTGTCATCGATTTCACCCTTCCGAAAATAAATAAAAATGTATCAAGAAAAATATCTGCAGAATTAGGTAATACATAACCTAATTTTATATACAGAGAGTTTTATGTAACACCGAACATTTTCATAACGAGAATTTTTCTTTGAAATATTCATATGCATACGTTGCACATTTTCTAATGCTCGGTTTATTAAAAGAATTCAATTTGAAGCTTTAAGCGACTGTTTTCCACTCCCAGGCTAAGCATGAAGTAAAATTTCGAGTTTAGAAAAGCCTGAAAATTTGGTTTGGTCGCGTAGCGCGAAGCGCGGAGCTGCCAAACCAAATTTTCGGGCTTTTCTAAACTCGAAATTTTACTTTATGCGCCACCGGTACAAAACACTGATTCAGTGTAAAGTTTAGCTGTGTGTTTTAAACTTCGTAATATGTCAGTGTTTTGTACCGGTGGCACATGAAGTAAAATTTCGAGTTTAGAAAAGCCTGAAAATTTGGTTTGGTCGCGTAGCGCGAAGCGCGGAGCGGCCAAACCAAATTTTCATGCTTTTCTAAACTCGAAATTTTACTTCATGCGCCACCGGTACAAAACACTGATTCAGTGAAAAGTTTTGCGGTGTGTTTTAAACTTCGTAATATGTCAGTGTTTTGTACCGGTGGCACATGAAGTAAAATTTCGAGTTTAGAAAAGCCTGAAAATTTGGTTTGGCCGCTCCGCTTAAAGCTTAAAATTAAATTATTTTAATAAGCCGAGCATCGAAAAATGTGCAACGTATGCATATGGATACTTAAAATAAAAATTCTCGTTATGAAAATATTCGGTGTTACATAAAACTCTCTGTATATAGATATAAAAGCAATTTTTAAATATTATTCTTAAAAATGTATCTGCAGAATTAGGTAATACATAATATAAATTATATATATTTATAAATATAAATACAATTCCTAACTATTAGTCTTAAAAATTAGTTTAATGACATTGGAAAATACGTTTACAATGTTTCATTTTTACAATACAATATCATACATTATAAACAGTTTTTAATATTTTAAAATATATATTTTTATAATCTTTCAATTTTAATAGTATGTTTAGAGTTATTTATAACATAATATTACTATTTATTTCAAATTTATATATTTTTGTAGATATTTTTAGAAAGCTTATTATGGGAATTTTTTACATTTTGTTATTTGCATTAGAAAATCAGTGGATTTATATCGTACTGATTTAAAACGCATCAAATCCGGACAGGCGGCAACAATTTTAATCTTATTTGACATTTCCAGCACGATTGCGCAGTCATGAAAAGATAGTTCACTTGAGATTGTAACATAATCAAAAGTAATAAAAATTCAGTTCTTACACAACTGTTCTTGAACAGGTGCAAATTGCATTTTCTGCAACCGCTTCCGGAATACTAATTTCTCCTTGGTTAAAACGAACGCATGTCCACGTAATGACTCCTACCTACTTCAATGACAAGAATTCTAATTTCAATAAAATAATTATTGTTCCTAAATAATTGTTTTCCAATTTATTTTCGTAAGTGACGTAGTAAGGCCAGCCTCCTCTCTCACACATACAGATATAGGGAGTTTTTCTACATATTCCAATATTCTTTATATGCTGTAAATCTTTAAAGATATGTTGTTTTTGAATGTGTATATCCAGAGTGCAATCTTCGGTGATAGTCCCCAGGTATTACCGATAGCTCTCCTACATTCGCAGAATTCTTTGCTTGCTTCATCAGTTTTGTATTCAAGGTGTTTGGACCAATTTAATTTGGAGTTAAGGTTTGCTAAACAAGGTAGGTAGAGTGTATGAGCCTATCTTGTGTTTGTTGGTGAACATCACTACTTCTGTTTTTGTGGGGTTCACTGATAGTGAGTTGGACTTGCACCAGTTTTCCACATTTATGAGTGCATCCTGCATTCTGTTGCATAGGATGTTTTCGTATTTCCCGTTCAGGAGTATTGCTATGTCATCCGCGTATCCCACCGTATGAAATCCATGGATGATTAGTTTCGTTATCAGTTCATTTACCAGTAGTGTCCACAGAAGTGGTGATAGGACTCCGCCCTGCGGATAGCCTCTGGTGACTGTTGCCTTTGACGTGACATCTGCAGGAGATGCTGTGACTTGTCTGCATGTTTCCTATCCAGCTGCAGAGCATTTTGTCGACGCCTGATTTATTGAGTGCCTTGTGTATGTGTATGTGTATGTTTTGGAGGTTCTAACTTACTGTACTGCGCAAATGTCTGGCTTAGTTGTATTAATAGTCCATTTACTATCCGCTATCTTTTTATCCCCTCCTTGAGTAGTATTCGAAAAATTGCATTGTGTTCCATCCTTCAGGATCTGGTAGTTACATCCAAAGTGTAGCGTTAACTTATGACGAATTAACAAGAATGGTGAAAATGCGGGATAAAATACTCCTATAGGCTCGCAATTCACCGGAATGTATACTTAGAAAAAGAAAGACAAATTTCCTGTATATGGACGTCTCTTTTTCCTTTTCGATAGATTTATCAAACCTTTTATTTCCTGATAAAGCCACAATTTGTAAGCGTCCGTACGCACTTTAACACATGCAAATCAGCCCTTAATAAATCAACCTCCCCGTGTAATCTAGGAAATACGCGTTCCACGTGCTCGGAATTTCCCTACCCAAAAAGAAACGCGCGCGCCCTTCCACTTAAATCTGTTTATTAATCAAACAAATCGCCGCCTTTCCGAGAGCGATAAGTTCAGCTCGGACCCTTTGAAGTGATCCCCAGGGATTTCGTCCCTTCGGTCGATATATCAAGATGGTGGAGGGGGGTGGTGAGGGGGGGCAGAGGGTGACACGGAAAAGAGAAGGAAACGAATTTTCTTGTAATTGGAATTAAGTGGACGCCCGGATGATGTATTGTTGAATTGTTAATCCTGTTAAGGGCCGTAAGGGACTACTTATCGGCTCTCATCTCGTTTCCGGTGCTGTGGAGGAAGTTGAAAGGATTCTGTAATTGCGTGTGCGAGTCTGCTAAAAATATTTTTGAAACGTTCACTACCATTTCGAATTAATTATTCAATAAAGTTTACAACAATTATTGATAATTGGGGCGTTGACTTCGTGATACATAACCAGAGTTGGGCATTCGTTGACTAAATTGTTAGTCATGATTAAAATTATTGACTAAATTAGTCATGAATAATTGAAACAAGATAAATTCAAATTCAAAACTATTTGAATTCGAGAAAATAAGCTTACGCTTCTTATAGTTTGCATACTTTAAACATAATATATAAAATTACGAAACAACTATTCGTGAAAATGCAAACAGTGTCTTAATTAATAAGACAATTTAAGACGATAAATATTCATTGAAACAACTACTTCCCGTGCAAATACACCTCCGGATATTGAATTATACAATGAAATATTTAAAATCTTATTTAATTTGATTTGTTACAACGCTCTATTAAAGTATATGTAACGTTTAGGTCAAATTCTCTTCAAACCAACTAACAATACAATTTAAATTGTATTGTTAGTTGGTTTGAAGAGAATTTGACCTAAACGTTACATATACTTTAATAGAGCGTTGTAACAAATCAAACTAAATAAGATTTTAAATATTTCATTGTATAATTCAATATCCGGAGATGTATTTGCACGGGAAGTAGTTGTTTTAATGAATATTTATCGTCTTAAAATGTCTTATTAATTAAGACACTGTTTGCATTTTCACGAATAGTTTTTTCGTAATTTTATATATTATGAATAATTTAGTCAATATTCATTAGTCATATGGTATTAGTAGTCTGTCAATCAGGTGCGAATATTAGTCAACTTAGTTTTAATCATGACTAATTTCGAGTGACTAAATTGAAAAATAATAAAGCAGTCTATGAATATTTGAAGGGCATTGTCATCTGTCATATTCTGCATCTGTGCTAATCGTTTGAATGTAATTAGTTATCCACTTTATATCAACTACCAATTTTGGTAGAAATATTTCGATATCAGAAAACCATATTGTAACCAAAAAATGATCTTAAAATCGAGTTGTTCCTCTTTGTTTTTTACACAAGTATTTTAGTTTTAGTTTTAAAGTAGTTACACCCCTGCAAACACATACTTTTTTTTAAGGTAAAAATATGAATAAACTGTAAATTTTCCGATATCCGTTGTTTTTTAATAGAGTTCAATTTGAAGTTTTAAGCGAGTTTTTTCCACTCCCAGGCAAAGCGTGACGTAAAATTTCGAGTTTAGAAAAGCCCTGTGAAAATTTGTCGAGGGTCGCGCAGCGGCCCGAGACAAATTTTCCGTGCTTTTCTAAACTCGAAATTTTACTTCATGCGCCACGCGTGTAAAACACTAAGTTCAAGTGAGGTTTAAATATGCATAATGTTCACAATATTTTAGTGTTTTATACGCGTGGCGCATAAAGTAAAATTTCGAGTTTAGAAAAGCCCAGAAAATTTGTATCAGGTCGCTGCGCGACACTCGAAAAATGTTCACGGGGCTTTTCTAAACTTGAAATTTTACTTCATGCTTAGTCTGGGAGTGGAAAACACTCGTACACAACAATCTATAGTTACAAAAACTTCGAAACGATTTAGTAAGAACGGACATGTTAATACTAAAAACAACCGAGAAAATGTAGTTGATTGCTTAAAGAATAATAATAACAATAAATATGGAAAAATGTGGAATACATTTACTTGGCCCACAGATGTTTTTGGATTAACGCGTAGATGTTTTTTTAATTTTCAACAACAACAAACATGAGAGCTCTATTCCTTTTCGCTTAATTTCACCATTTTTGACACTACCCTGTTGATATTTATAATAACCTTTGACGTTTATTAGTCAATGTTTTGATACAAGTAATTTTACTCTAAAATACAGGGAAAAAAGCTATCGAATGATGACAATTTTGATTAGTAGTGTTATTTGAAAAAAAATCAAGTTGGCGCTGTATCTTACAAAGTGTGACAGATAAAGATTTGAAATAATTATTATCAAAAGATTTCACTTAATTTAAGCTACATTTCAAATTTCATGTTGATCCGGCAAGTAGTTTTGGACATAGTAAGCCGGTTGCATACATAATGATCACCCTCCATAATTATGGCTTCATAATTTTGCAAACAAGTAAATTTTCTTTAAATTAAGTAAACATTATGTATTTGGTTTGATTTATTACTTTCAGATCTAAATATTGATTCACGTGATTTAAGTGTCCGCTTCGCCACGCGACCAATCGAAATTTTCAGGCTTCTCTAAACTCGAAATTTTACATAAGGAAGTAAGTGAACTATTTATAATGTTCATTTATATAAAGTACATTATACAATTGTCATTAATTCCCTTAATTCCACAACAAATATACAGGTAGCAAACAGAATACGCACTCTACTCCACATATATGCACTTAACCAACAATTAGCATTACATAATGTTATTGGAGAAATGCACTCGCTATAACAACAATAGCCCATTGTCCTAGATTAATTACGCCTCTTATTTCATACGAGAACAGCCAATAAATATATTTGTTTATTAAGTAATTGTTATCTGGTCAAATAAGACCCGTCGCGCTTTCTGCCTCCTGCATTAAATTTCATATAGCATACACATCCATTCGATTTGAATACAATCGTCGGGACAGGTTTATTGTAGATCCTAAATCATATCGGTGGATCGGATATCCACCATTCGTTTCATCTCAGTCAGTCCGAGTGGAATTTTTCTGAAAACGTTTATAGTTTTGTTTGTATGCACGGAGCGTTTCAGGTTTATTGCCGTCTGCGTTGGATTTTAATGAAATCAGTGTTGTTTATGAAAAGTGGTGCTAATGTTGTTTTTTTTTAATCAATATACAGGGGATCTTGTCCGTGGACTTAACGTTAAGTAAATAGACTGGTTAGTTTATCTTAATTCAGTAATTGATTTTTTGCAGTGTATTTTATGCAGGTATTAATTAATTACAGGATGAAAACATACCTAAGCGTCAAGTATAGAAACTGGAAGAACTGTTTTGTAGTTGTGTAGTGTATTTACTATAGACGCCAGCAGAATCTTTTTCATGGTGGAGGGGGCAAAATATAATATTAATAATAATTTAGCCAATTAAGGGTAAGGGTGTAACTTAAACTTAAATATATAAAAACATCAAAACTAACAAAACAAATAGAAATGTATTTATTTGAGCTTTCAAAATCATCGTAAAGTGTTAATAATTGAGATGATCACTATTGACAAAATTAATTATTATTCCAAAGTGGTGAATTTCGTCAACATTTACAAAAAAACCAAATAATCATTCGTTGTTATTTGAAAGAGTTCAATTTGAAGCTTTAAACGAGTGTTTTCCACTCCCAGATTAAGCATGAGGTAAAATTTCGAGTTTAGAAAATCCTGAAAATTTGGTTTGGTTAGTATTTATGAAATAATTATAAACGCCAAAAAAGCAAAAAATTTACGAAAAACAGTTATTCTAAAATTATTGACAGTATCAGTCAATGAAAAAATACGTGTGAACCGGTTGATTTAAAATTGTAATTTAAATCATAATTGTATTATTTGATATGTATTTTTATATCTAGACCGAATTTTGGCATCTTGACCCAGTCAACCAACGTATACAAAACCTCAGTCTTGAAAAAATGGTGTTCTCTTGGTTTTATTTTAAAACTACTCAAGTAAAATTATTTAGATTACCTTATATAATAGTTAAGTGTTCATAACCATTACGAATTCATCTGTTTTTATATTTTTTATAATTGTTTAAAAACTGTAAAAGAAATCAACAAATTATCCAATATACATAAAATTCAAACAAGTTACACAAAATGAAAGATCACTAAGATGTTTAACACTTCTAAATATTGGTGTTTATTACTTATTAATATGAATTGAAAGACAGTTTTAAGGCTACTATATTCTAAAAAAAAAGTTTAAAGGTTTACAAACATTTTTAAGACACTGCAAAGACCTAAAAGAGTTTTTAAGACTTTAGTGAGACAGTTATACATGTATGTGTTAAACCAAAATCTTAGAAGTCTTAGCACTATTTCAAGTCTAAGCATAACCTGATACAATTATTACCAGTCTACTAATGATTTTATAATTACTTTAATACATTTATAACTGTCTACTAAAAGTTTTAATACTAAGTGCTGGGACTTTGAACTCACTACTAACCCTACATAAAGTGTTATGGCTCTACAATGACTATATATTTCTTGTAGTTTTAAGTCTTAGAATTAAATACAAATTGTTTAATGAGATAGCTTAAGATTAATTATTTCTGGCAAAAATCAATTAATATTGGTTAAATTGATTAGACAATCCGTTCATTTTTTCAAGTTTTCGAAATAAAATATAACTTATATTTTTTCAAACATTAATTTTAAGATGTATTAATATTGTAAATATTAACTTAGTGTATTGTTAATATTTTTTACTAGTACTTTCAGAATTGTTTTTCACACGTCAATAATACATACAGGAAGTTTTTCTTTTAAATAAATAAAATTAAACACTTTAACTTTGTTTGTATAACACAATATATTTATATATATATATATATATATATATATATATATATATATATATATAAAAGAAATTATGAACGGTGGAGGCTTCTACTTCATTATACATGTTAATTTAATAAAATAAAACGCTTTAACTTTGTTTGTATAACACAATAATATATATATATATATATATATATATATATATATATTGTGTTATGCAAACAAAGTTAAAATGTTTTGTTTTATTGAATTTTATTGCTTCAAGTAGAAGCCTCCACCGTTCATAATTTCTTTTAAGTATACATACTCCAATTAGATCCTGTAAATCTTTAGATATTCTTTGTTTTTTGAACAAAAGTTCAATTTGAAGTTTTAAACAAGTGTTTGCCACTCCCAGACTAAGCATGAAGTAAAATTTCGAGTTTAGAAAAGCCCCGTGAAAATTTGTCTCGGCTTTTCTGGGCTTTTCTAAACTCGAAATTTTACTTTATGCGCCACGCGTATAAAACACTAAAATATTGTAAGGTTCACAATAACTAAAGCAGGATGAACTTAATTTAAATCCAAAAGAAAGTTCTCTATATTGTTTGAGAATATGAGTTACAGAATTTAATATAACTAACACAGATCACCAACAATAATGATCATTGGTTCGAATCATTCAAATTGTATAGTATGTTCAATATAAAAAAACCTCTAGAGTGCTATGATACAATCTATTCTTTTAATTTAGATTGGCTGCATGCTTTAGGAATTGACATATAAAACAAAATAAGTATAATATATAATTTCAGAGTGGCCAACCTACAATATTTTCCATGACATTCTAGAGGTTGTTTTTATATTGAACATACGATATAATCAATTCGTAGATTGGTTTAATAAGTCACACTGATTGATAAATATTTTTATTTTGATGATATATATCAATTTGTTACATTAAATAAAACTAGTAACCTTTTTCTTCACTGGTTTATTTGTAACACTAAATGTACATTTCGTTCACCAAGTGAACATTTTCAGTAGCTGTACTAAATTTGTTACAGTTTATGTGAAAAAAGTATCGTAATTTTTTAACGAAGTTTAGCTTATTTTCTTATCTCTTGCGCCTTCCTAGTAAACATCCTAGCTACGCCCATGGCGTTAATTATTGAGAAAGTTATCATATATAACTATGTTTCTATTATTATATTAAATTTCGTTAATGCACATCATATCTATACCGTCTAGTGCTAGGTTGACTGTACATACATAATTTTTTTTAGACTTGAGAAATTCTGTTTGATGAGATCCGTACTTGAATTATACGACAGCTATAATCATTTTTGCTGCAATTAATAACATTATTATTGACTAAATAATTTCTTAAATGTGCCTGCTTAAGAAGCGTTTCAAAGAAATCTATATGCACTAATTATTATTAAATACTTATGAGTTATTTAATTTTGTATTTATTTACATTTATATTTTATAATTATATCTATAAGTTAACTTGTAAATGGCTTGTCTGCTAGACAGGGCTATTATTATTATTAAATATCATTATTTACTTATTTCAACTCTAGTTAATTGCACTGGATTAGATTATTAAAATATTTGCTTTTTCAATATTCTGTATATCATATTAAATGATTTCATACTAAAATTGCTTGTTTTTTTTAATATTAAATTAAGTGATTATAATACCATAACAATTTGTGCAGCAATTATTAATGCACTCATCGCTTATAGAAAGCTGCTTTAATAAAACACCACTCGTAAAACCTCTACTTATAATACCCACTAAGTAGCCTCTATGGCTCCAGCTGTAAACTACAGTTATTACAGCCGTATAATTTTACTTAATTCCATTCGACGAAAGTGTCCATATTTCAAGCGACGCACAAACAGGACGATTGATATAAGGGCCACGTTGACAACGAGCGCAGGAGGAGAAGAAGTAGAAAAAAGAACCATCGTTATCCATAATGAGGCATAAAGTTTCCTCGTGTGCGCTTTATTTACAGCCTGAAGAGCTTTTATTGCGCCTCCAACCTCGAGGACTGTAATTTGCACGGGTTTAATGCTAGAATTTTATTCAATAAGGAGAGCCCCAAGGATAACGATGCGTGGCGCGACAGGGAAATGCATTTGCACTTTCCTTATTCTCAAATATGCATTTTTAAGCTGGTTTTCACTTCCTGCAGATCTGTTTCAGAATCAACAAATTAATGTTTAAGCTTTAAATACTATTTGTCAGAAGGTTTATTCTGGAAATATTTTACTTTAACTAAAGTTGGCTGTAACTTATACTGCAAGCAAATACTACTTCTACAGCCTTGTTAATACAATTACTGTCAATATCATTATAGTTTAATACTAGTTAATTTATACTTGACCCATATAAACAGGATCCTAATATTTCGTATTAATAGAATTAAATCCAAATGCTGTTAGTTAGTTTTGAACTATTGATAAAATGAACGTGGCAACATCGCATATTCATGTGTTGCTGTTACTGTTATTATTTATGTATATGAAAATTTAGGGCTCAGAAATATCATGATATTTATATAAATATCAAAATATCGGACATATATATCGATATTAATCCGAGAATATATCAACTTCTTGATAATTATTGAAGATTCTCTTACACTTATCAACTTCTTGGTAATTATTATTATACATTTATATTTACTTATACAGAGAGTTCTTCTTTTAAGTATACGTACCACAATATACGCTGTAAGTTTCGTCGTTTTTGAAAATAGTTTAAATCGGATCTTTAAACGAGTGTTTTACACTCCCAGATTACACATGAAGTAACATTTCAAGTTTAGAAAAGCCTGATAATTGGGTTTAGTCGCATAGCGAAGCGGACCAAATGTTCAAGCTTCTCACTTTCTCAGATTTATTCAGTCAAATAATTAGTCCTGACTAATGGTTATTTAAATCATTAGTTGATTGATGACTGATTAGACATCAATGAACAAAATAAATTCATGACTAATGATTAAAAAATTAGTAATTTCTCATGACTAACAAATGCAAAATTAGTCATTAGTCATTAGTCTTAGTCATCAATCGACTATAAAATTACCAATTAACCCGAATAGTTAAAAAAAATCTGATATAAACGTCATGACTTCTTTTACTGAGAAACTAACAATACCATGACAGATCATGGCTAGCTCGATTAGTTTGGGAGATATCACGCGTTTTTCAATTGTCGACTATTTTAAAATACGACGTTTTCTCAGTAACTATAAGATATACAAATGTATAGTTGAATAGTTCTTTGTTTAGTTTTGAACGTAGACTTCCGTAGAGTGCTTATTTTTTAATTTCAACTTTTAATTTCAGACAAGATACAAAGTTCAATATTTTTAAAAGGAGCACCCTGTATGTTTTTATGTGATTAAATAGCATTTTGAATTAGCTTTACATTGATATACATATTTAAGAAAAATTCGTAAACATTTGCAAAAAACCATTATATTGAAAACTAAGTTTCTTTTAAATATTAATTTAATAATTTTTAAAGACTTTTAAAATCAATTACTGAGTTCACGCACCCCTTTATTAATAATAAATAATTGATCTAGCTCTCATTGAGTTAAAAATTATGTTCTTAGTGAGCGCTCAAATTTTTGTTTCGCCAATTTTCTGTTGTTTGTTTACAATCACGATTTTCAAGATATTTTAATTCAAGCTAGTGGTTTAATTTTTTTTTTCTGGAAAAAATAAACAACCCTTATTGTTTTTAATACCAATGCGAAAGTCTGTGCATTATTTTAAAGTTTTCTAAAATCTTAAAAAAGTCGTAATTTTCGTTCGAACATTTCTTTTCAACAATTTTCTGGTTATTGAAAAAGTAATTGAGTTATAGAAATAAATGTTTTATTAAGAAAAAAAATACCCGATGTTGTTTCTAACGTCGCAGAAAAAATTTCTGATTTCTTCAGAATTTGAGAAAAATTATAAAAAAAAACGATCGAAAATTCGCACATTTGGTCGATTTTCCCCAAAATAAAAATTATAAAAAGTTATAGAAATTTTTTTTTAACTAAGAACAAAATTAACCAAAGTTGTTTTTAACGTCACAGAGAATATCCCTGATGTTTTTCAGATTTAAAAAAAAATAAAAAAATGATCGAAAATTCTCGCATTTTCACCAAAATTAAAATGTTTTTGGAAACATCCTTAAAAATTCACAGATAAACTTATAAATGCTGGAAACAATTTTAGCTACTCATTTTCTGCTCTGATAATTTTGTTCATAAAATTTTTCTATTTTTATAAACATCAAGCATTAAGTCCAACCAAGATAAATTTTAAACGCTTCTCTTAAGCACAATTTTTAAGGTTCTAAAACATTTTTAAACTCAAATTGAAGCTTATTCAACCGTTAATCAAACACTTTTTGAATTAATAATATACGATGAGGATTTTACAAATCGTAGCGATTTAAATGAGGCAAATGATAAATTCGTAAAAGTGAGTATTTTAATAAAAAAAACAATGCTTAAAAATAATCTTACGAGAAAATAAAAAAGCTTGGCATAAGCTTATTAGGAATTAAAGAGGCTTTAATTTAAGTTATTTCATGTTTTAGTAACCCAAAAATGACAGTTAAAGTTAGAATTTCGTTTTTAATCGCGATTTTAAGTAAATTTTAACTTAAGCTTTTTTGGGAGAAAAATGAATACCCCAGATTTTTTCTAATATCCATGGAAAAATCTGTGTAACCCAAAAATGACCCTCGATTTAAACAGTTAGAATTGGTTTTGAATCGCAATTTTAAGTAAATTTAAACTTACGCTTTTTGGGGGGGAAAATGAATGCACCAGATTGTTTCTAATATCCATGGAAAAATCTGTAAATTTTTTGAGAATACAAAATTTCACGTTTTAGTAACCCAAAAATGACCCCCGATTTAAACAGTTAGAATTGGTTTTGAATCGCATTTTAAGTAAATTTAAACTTACGCTTTTTTGGGGGGAAATGAATGCACCAGATTGTTTCTAATATCCATGGAAAAATCTGTAAATTTTTTGAGAATACAAAATTTAAGAAAAAAGCGGAAAGTTCCTTTTCTTTATATGTTTAATTAATTTCTCACTTAATCTGTGGTGAATCATTTTTGAATCTAATTCTGAATATTCAAAAAAAACACTTTGTTTCACTGATTTATATTTTCTCTATTGGAGAAAGTATAAATCAGTGAAACAAACCAAGTGTTTTAAATAAATATCCAGAATTGAAAATTTTTATCTAATTAGTTTTAGAATCGCAATTTTCAAGATATTTTAATTCAAGCTAGGTGTTTCACATTTATTTCTGGGAAAAATAAACAACCGTAATTGTTTTCAATAACAAATGAAGTCTGTGCATTTTTTTAAAGTATTAAAAAATCCTAACGAAAATTCGTAATTTTCGTTTGAATATTTTTATGGAATTTTGTTGTGAATCGCGATTTTTAGGAATTTATTTAAGCTGGGTGATTGAGGATTTTTTTTCTGGAGTAAATTAATACCCTAGATTGTTTTTAATATTGATGGAACCGTCTGTAATTTTTTTGAAAATTTTATAGAAAAAATCAAACTCGTTGATTTTGTTAGAAGAATATCGCATGTGCATTTTTATTTTTAATAATTCTCGCGAGTGTTTGCCACTCCCAGGTTAAGCATGAAGTAAAATTTGGAGTTTAGAAAAGCCTAAAAATTTGGTTTGGTCGCGTAGCGCTACGCGCTACGCGACCAAACCAAATTTTTAGGCTTTTCTAAACTCCAAATTTTACTTCATGCGCCACGCGTATAAAACACTTATTTAAAGTGTAGTTTAAAATATATATCACTTACTATATTTTGATTTGAATTAATTGAATAAAATTGTAATTTTTGTTTACACACCAAATCACGCATGTAAAGAGAATCGACGAATCCAGATTCAGAGACTTCTAGAAAAAATGCAATTTTTTACCTACTTACTTTTATACTCATGTGTAAAATTAAATTAATTTAAATTCCGAGACCTCTTCTAAAAATATTACAATTCATAAAAATAAATTAAGACTGACTTCTAAGAAAAAATACATTTTATAAAAGATAAATTGCAATTTTTTTACACGTTTACATTTATGTTTTCTTTATTTACTTGTAAACCTCTTCAAAAATAATTACAATTTATAAAAATAAAATTGAGATTCTGAGACTTTTAAAAAAATTACATTTTATAAAGATAAATCGCAATTTTTTTACACGCTTACATTTCTGTTTTCTTTGTTTTTTTACTTTCTCCCATATGTTAAACAAAGACAAGAAAGTATTTTTTGAAATTGTAATCACTTCAGCACACTACTTTATGTGAGTATTATCAAATATTTATCTTAAAGTTTCACAGTTAGAAACACAATGTTTCAACAAAAAAAAATATTTATGTAAAGCTAATTCAATGTCCTATTGAATGATATAAAAATATACAGGGTGTTCTATTTAAAAAAAATGCAACTTTATATCATAACTCGGAAACTAAAAGCCCGAATAAAAAATAAGTACGCCACTGCATTTTACGATGAAAACTAACAAATAAACAAATTACTATTGAACTGTGTTTTTGTATATCTTATAGTTATCAAGATAAAGACATATTTCAAAATAGCCAACAATTAAAAAAACGCTCGATATCTTTCAAACTAATCGAGTTCGCCACGATCTGTCAACACCATTATTAATATCTTCGAAAAAAAGGTGATGACGTATATACCAAATTTTTTCTAACTCTTCAAGTTACCGAGATACCCTATAAAAACATCGATTTTGGGCTACTCTGTACATAACGAATAAAAAACTTGTTTTTACCATTTAACCTTTGTATTTTGAAATATTCTATATTTAGACGCCACAAACACATTCACACACATCTATGCACCTAGCTGTATTTTGTACTTTATACTGGCCCTACCCGGCGGGACTCGAACCCGCGACCCCTGGGTTAGGAGGTAGGGCTTCTACCCACTACCCAGCGGGGTCCCCAAAACTTAATTTCATTGGCATAGTTTATTTTATTTCGGAATCAAAGAACATAAGTGATACATTTTTCGTATGACAAATTTTCCCATTTACTCTTTGTTGACCTATTTCTTTTTTGTAACATTAAAAATCCTCAAAACCCTAATCTCTATCGTACATTCCTTTCTAAAACCGTTTTCATGGTGGTAATGTAAACTGCACAAAACCCGTCATCAACATTCCTAAATTGAACTGACGACGTAAACGCTGTGTAAATACAAGTATAAACGTAAACGCGAACGTGTGCGGAATGTGCGGGGGTGGTATCAAAAAGAGCCTAACAAAAACAGATCCCTTCTCACTACAAAAAATACGGGAGTTTGCGTGCAAGAAAGTTTATTTTTCCGAAAGTAATTAATGACGCAATGCGCTAACACAATTGAAGGAAATACAAGTGGACACATTTCAAGAACAATAGGGGAACGTTTATTGTACACAAACGCACAAAAACTGTGAACGGAATAACGAGAAGGCATTTTTGAAATTATGAACGGATGATGGTGCTTGTATCTAGTCGCTAATGGGGTGTACATGGTCAAAATTAAAGAAATTCATGAGTTGGCTGCATTTTCCACTCATTTTTGACGTCATCACTTTCCGACCTTATTGCTACTCTTTTTTAATTTAGTTGAAAAGTTAGCCAATGCTAGTGTAATTTCTGGTAACTCGTCAATGGTGATTTTAAAAATATACCTGGAAACACAAGATTTCGGTTTAAAGGCAAAATGTTAAGCACTGTATACAACTTTAAATTTGTCCTGTAATTTACTAATTTAATAAGTTCTAAACAAAATTTGATCATTTTGCGTAAATACAAGATGAAATATCAGTTGAATTCTACGATTTCTCTAATGGCAACATAAAACGTTCGCCCTGTTTACAGTTCGTGTTGTTTTTTTTTGTCAGTGCACAAAAGTCGAATATTTCAAAGAGCGCATTAGGAATTCATATTTTCTAAAACAATAGTAGGTTGGTTTAGCATTTCACCCAGTAAAAATAAGTAAAAGTGAAAGTGTATCGGCGCTCGAACAAAGGAAATTAGTTATACACCTCCAACAGATTAGCAAAGACCTTGCATTGAAATCATTCACTGTATGATACACTCCTATTGTTTATTAATTTATAAGAAATAAAATTTTTGATATATCGTGCGTTTTATTTAAGTATGGCTATAGGGATTCACATGAGAAAAATTGTACCCCATATTAACTTTTGTTGTCGTCCAAATTTGAAACAATTGTTTGTTTTTATTAATAATTTTTAGAGGGACATAAACATGTTAGAATTCATTATTTTAGCTTTCAAGTTTAGCATAATAAATACATTATGACGTTTTCTCTACGTTGATTTTTTGACTTAATTATTTGTATTATTTATTTTAACTTTAAAAGCAAAAATAAAGAAATCTAACATGTTTATGCCCTTCTAGCATTATGCATTTCGTAGAAAAAGTGTTGATTTATCAATAAAAGCAAAACATTGTTTTAAATTCCCACAACAACAAAAGTTAACATAGGGTACATTATTTACCATGTGAATCTCTATGGCAATACTGAAATAAAACGCAGTGTATATATACCGTTCGTTTGTTTTATCGTGCTCGCCATTGGTATCTCGTAAATTATTAGTGATACAAAAAGGCTTAAATTAGGAAAGCTTTCAATTTTATTACAATATAAAATTACGTTGACAAATTTAAGGGGAAAATAACAATGGTCTGAAATTTAATGTTAGGTTTATTTAAAAACTAAAGGTCCTAGAATGTTGAAATTTTGACAGCGTATAGTAAGCCCAATTATCTAGTCTCATTTATTTTCAAATTATAGCAAAAAATCTTTAAAATGTTCTTTTTACCATAACTTTGTTAGTTAGAAAGATGAAATTTAAAGTGTACACAAAACAACTACTGATAAACACAACAAAAATACAGCGTTTATACAGGGTGTCAAATTTTCAAGATACGACATAAAAATTAAATTTTTCTTATAGCAACTATATTTGATTTTTACACTATTCAAAAGAGCAGGAAATTTGACCTAAAAATCATGTGTCATACGTTAAATTTAAATGATAATTGTCTTATCTCATAAAATGTAACGCCCTGTATAACATTTGACAATTTTTTTGTATTTCTAACGACCAATTTTAAATATGTACACTTTCATGATATGTGTGTATGTTTCTGCACTTTAGAATAAATCAGTGTTTAATACACGTGGCGCATGAAGTGACATTTTGAGTTTAGAAAAGCCTAAAAATTTGGATTTGCCAGGGCGCGACTCGCTTCGCTCGCTCGCCCTGGCAAATCCAAATTTCAGGCTCTTGAAAACTCAAAATTTTGCTAGCATAAATTGACTGTTGTTGCAATAAAATGTATAAATGTTTAAATCAATAAAATAAAAAGATATATACAGGGAATTTATCTTTTGGGTATACATATTACGATTTTTCGATATAAATTTTCATTTATTTGTTTATTAAAAACAATCAATTTGAAGCCTCTAACGAGTGTTTCGAATCCCAGATTTAAGCATGAAGTAAAATTTCTAGTTTAGAAAAGCCTGAAAATTTGGTTTGGTCGCGTAGCGCTACGCGACCAAACCAAATTTTCAGGCTTTCCTCAACTCGAAATTTTACTTCATGCGCTACACTGATTTAAAGTGGAGTTTAAAATATACTGCTTAGGTTTAATCACATGTTCATTAATTTCAAAAATATTTATATTGCATGTGTAAGTATACTTAAAAAAACCCGTATGTCAATATTTAGTAAAAGCCACCAATTTTAAATAATTATTACTGTTTGAAATAAAATCGTCAAAACCAACACACATCATAAAATTTACAAAAACTTCAGAACTGTGAAAATTCACAAATTGACAAAAATGTAAACATTTACTAAAGCAACAAAAACGTGAAATTTCAAACGAGTAATTGATTACTGAAATTTTTAAACTGTCTTTGTAAATATTTGCCTATTCCCAAAATTGCTCCCCCTGCATTAATCAAATTTAGTGTGAAACGTACTTGATTCATACAACAGCCAACTGGCTACTATACTATACTACTATACCCGTTTACTAATACAATTTTATATACTATACTACTATACCCGTTTACTAATACAATTTTAATTTAAGAAACAATATAATATTTCAGAACAAAACAGTTTTTACTTTCAAGAATATGAATTTGTGTTCATTACTCATTCATTCACCTGTTATGGATGAACAATTGCTGTATACAAACATTTAGTTTGCCAGCTATTGACACGCTAATGGGCATTAGATAGCGTTTACGCTTTCGAACATATGTACTTTTTACTTTGTATAACACAAAGTAAAAAGTGTTTTATTGTAAAATTAACATGTATAACGAAGTAGAAGCCTCCACAATACAGAATATAATATTTATCAGTTTAAATTGTCAAAAGTGATGAATTTCAAAATAATGTACATTCAAGTACATAATTACAAATTTAAAAAGAGTGCGAAGGTTGTGTTATATTTAAATCTGATGTATATAATCATTTATTTTCCACAAATGACTCGTTAAAGCCGTCCCTTGCGGTAATGCGCGCCCTTTTAATTGAAAAACGTGCACGCCGAACTGAATTATTTCATGCATTTTTTTTCTGTTTCAGGTAAGGTGATCTTTGAAAACCCATCCTACGTTCGCCACTCCTGGAAATATCTTCGTGGCGGTGATGACCTATAAAGTTTCACGGCGAGGTATTTAACATAATTACACCTCTTCTTGCTCATTGCTCGTTGTTAGAGCTTACTAAATATCGAAAGTGTTTACCTCTGAACACCTTTAGAAATGTAGATGAATTGTATATAATTGTTGATCCTAAGATTCAGTTAACATAAAATTTAAATAAATGAGACAACATGAAAAAACCTTAAGAAAATTAGAAGGGGTATTTATTAATAATTGTACTTATTATTATAAATTGCAAGACAGTTTTAAGACTCTACTGAAACTATATATTTAGGTTGCCTGAAAATTTGGTTTGGTCAATTCGCTTCGCTACGCGATCAAACCAAATTTTCAGGCTTCTCTACACTCGAAATTTTACTTTATGCTTAATCTAGGAATGGAGAACGCACGTTCGAAACTTCAAATTTAACGCTTTTATAAAATCGACGAATGCCTAAAAATGTTCAGCATATACAGTATGTATATTTAAATGTAAAAATTGCTGTATATAATATATTAAACAAGTCATTCATAGAAATCATAAAAATTAGTACAGAATTTTACCTAAAATCAACATTTAGAGTTAAACTTGTAAATAAAACCCTTTCCACTTTGTTTAATCACTGTATTTTACATTTAATTTGTTACTATAGTTCCGACTATTTAGTTGTCATTATCAAACTAAAAGTAATTTAGAGTTAACTCTATAATTGTTCGGCCGTCAATTTCATAAAACCTAAGTTTGCGCTTTTGCTCCAACTGCTCCATAATACCCACGCTTCCATCTCTGTCAGTACAATAAGTTTACATTTTAAAATTACCAATGCAACCAGATTAATTGCCTCCATTACATAATATGTGAATAAATGTAAATAACTGTTCGATTATATAAAACTGCACACATTTATATTGGTTACAACGTGAATGCGGCAATTAACGCTTTGCCAACTCCATTTTTTCGTTTTTAATTTTTCCTGTAATTATTCAACGATTCGTATTTTCCGCTGCGCCTCGGCTACACAAAAAAATAAACAAAGCAATATTCTCTCACGCCGAACCGTTTTGTGTTTGCATGTTGATGTAACTACATAAAAATGCAATTATCACGTTCATGTACAAGCAAACACAATTGGCCATTGGAGTTGCTCTACATTTATGGTGATAATAATTGAATTTTAAAGTAATCACTCTAACAGGTTTTATAAATTGCTTAGGGGACTTTGATTTTATATGAAATTTTGAATTAAATACAATTAAATTCTATCAGCGTTATTGGATGGATTTTATAGATTTTACTCAATATTTTTAAATATGAATACTAATAATTTTTAATAGTATTTTATTGTAGATAAAAATGTATTGTATTTAATTCCAAATTTTATAAGAAATCAAAGTCCTTTTTAATAGTATTTTATTGTAGATAAAAATTTATTGAATTTAATTCCAAATTTTATAAAAAATCAAAGTCCTCTAAATAAATAATTAATTATTTTTAGGTTTTAAAGTCGAATAATGTGTTGTCTACATTTCATTATATGAAATTATTTAATAAAAAGAAAATTGTCATTGAATAAATGGCTAACGCATAAGTCAATTCCAAAAAACTCATATCGTCCCCAACCCGATTACCCGTCCATCACCCTTCCTTTTATAAAAAATAGTCGAATAACGTCTATTAGGGCAACATTATATTAATCATGTTATAGTGCATGTAATAAATAATTGTTTATGTGGTTTTCTGAAACGGGTACTAATAATTAACTTCCAATTGAATAAAGTAATTCCAAATATTTAAAGCTTGTTTCTATAACAAATCAATTATAATGAAAAATGGAGATTTTATAAAATATTAACAGATTATCAAATAGATTGGGAAAATTCATATATTTTTTCAATTACAAGTAATTCGGTAAATTTGTAAATAAAAAACCAGGGCTTCGAACCGTTATTTTATGCGTCCGGTTTTCGTTCCGGTTTAATTAATAAAATATATATTCTTTCGGTTTCGGTTTTCGTTCCGCATTCATTAAAATGTTTCTATTTATTCATTAAAATGTTTCTATTTATTCATTAAAATGTTTCTATTTCTATAAACAAAATGTATGTGTCCTTGAAAACACCGACCCCGTTATAGATATGATGATTTAAATATTAAAAATATTGAAAAGTATCTTAAACTAAATTCGTTCTATTTTTAGTATTATTATTTACAAAATATTCACAAATAAATATTTTTTGCATTCTTTCGCTATATCTCAGTAATTATCTATCACATCTCAGTAGTATATATTTTTAACTTTACTTGAAATCAGTGGTTAATACGCGTGGCGCATGTAGTAAAATTTCGAGTTTAGAAATGCCCCATGAATTTTTTACGCGGGGCTTTTCTAAACTCGAAATTTTACTTCATGCTTAGTCTGGGAGTGGAAGACACTCGTTAGTTCAAAATAGCCCACAACTATCAACATGTGTGTCGCAAATGTCATAATGCAAAATAATAACATGACCATCTAATTATACCTATCGCTTAAGTAATATTTGTAGTAGCGCCGACTTATTAAACTGTCATTATAGTCCTAACATTGTCTAATGCAGACTTGTGTCAAGTTGATAAACATTGGCCTAAATATCGGCTAGCGCCGACTTATGGCAAGTTGACACGATAGACTAATCTTAGTTATTCTAGTGACTTACAGTCATAACATCACAACAGTCAAACTACAGTCAATATGGTAGTTTAATGGAAAAAATATATCATATTTTAAAATAGATAAAGCAATTGACTTACAGTCATAAAATCCCAATTGTTAAAATACAGGCTACAAAGTGATTTAATGACAAAATTCAAATAAGTTAAAATACAGTCAATCAATTGATTTAGAGTCATAATATCACAATAGTCGAAACACAGTCGATAGAGACATGAAATGACGAAATCCTAGCATAGACAGTCAATCGCCACTTGATTGACTGTCTATGCTAGGATTTTACAATTATAATGTCACAATAGTCAAAATTCAATCGATGAAGACATTTTAAGACAAACATCTAGCATAGACAAAAGACAACCAAGCGTAATGAGTTAAAATACAGTCAACCAAGTGACTTACAACTATAATGTCACAATACTCAAAATAGAGTCGATAGAGAGAATTAATGACAAAATCCTAGTATAAAGTATGTCAAAATACAGTCAGCCAAGTGACTTACAGTCATAATTCACACAGTATACAATGTATACAGTCGATAAAGATATAATAGGACAAAACCCTATTATAGCTTAAAGACAGCTAACCAAGTGACTTACAGTCAAAATGTCTCAAATGTAATATACAGTCAACAGAGCAATTTAATGACACAATCCTATCATACTTAAAAACTTATGATCAATATTGCAATAGTCACTATACAGTCGATTAAGAAATGTAATTACTAATTATTATTATAGTAAAAAATCAGTTAACTATGTGACTTATAGTCATTGTTATGGCTTTACCTGATACGCCGTAACCCAACCCTCATTAACAAAAGGGGTGTTCGGGCTGTGTCCAGGGCAATTAGAAATTGTATAGATTTTTATTACTTAGGAAGATATGTACATTTCTAAAGAGTTTAGTGCGTTATTGTTTGTGTTCCGCGAAAAGTGCGGTACAACCAGCCCTCGGCCGAAAAGGGCTCAGCGGGTTTTTCTAACACTGGGTGCCAGACCCACGCGCTTGGTCACCAAATATGAAGGCGGTTTGGCAACACTGTGAAAGTGGTGGTAGGTTTTAATCCAACAACCAATTAGGGTAACCATTTTCTCTTTGGGTACCACCCCCAACCCTCGAGGATCTCAGCAACAGACGACGACGACAGAAGAAATCAGACATTACAACGAATAACATAATCGGCAACGCGACATTTTCACTTGTACATTTTCTGTAAATATTTATAAGTATTGATTAATATACCTCTTAACTACAACCACAGTTTAAGGACATCATTTACTGACCATTATGAACCGAAATTAAATTCATATAATAATTTGCTCATCGGAATTAGTAACAGTCATAATAAAATCAATCAACAGCCGACCAAGCGATTTTAAATCAAGAATCACCCCGTATAATTATCTTTCTCTGTGTCAAAAAATTAGAATTTTTAGCAATGTCAGTAAAAAAATATGTTGATTTATAATTAATATACTAAACTTATTTCACTTGTCAATTGGTTAAAGACTATTTTACATTAAATCAGTGCGTGGCACATGAAGTAAAATTTCAAGTTCATAAAAGCCTAATTTTTCTTTTCTAAACATTACTTCGTGCCTTATCTGGGAATGGAAGACTCTCGCTTTAGCATTAAAACAATTGATATTTGGTATGATACATTAATTCTTGTTTTACAAACGGAGAAGGTTTTATAACGTCAAAACAGAATGTCAATTTTGATACAAGTTAAAAAGGAAGCAGTCGTTTTTTATGTCAGACGTCAAATAATAATTCCCAATCGATCAAAGCACCTAACTTAACTTTACTTATAACTTATTTAAATAATTGAGTATTCGAATATTCAATTTAATAAATAATTTAGTGATTGAAATATTTATATTTGAATATTCGAATATTTAAATTATTTGTATTTGAATTCCAGCCTTGGTAAAAATGTCGTGATAATCAAATTAACTGTAATTTAATTTTATAAAAAAACATGTTAATTATATTGATCGCCTTTATCATACTGACTGCCATGTTGACTAGTATTTATTGGCTGTCATTTAAAATCGTTGACAATTAATCGATTATGTTGACTACATACTGATTATGTACGGCAATTCATATGCTTTAATTTAAAAATATTAACTATTTATATAGATTTAAATTTATCAATTTATTTATATAGACTTTCACGATTATTTCAATCTCTAATGCAGATAATAAGTTAAATACATAATGGCAGTCATTCTGCTAACGATTCACTGTAATTTAAAAGTGATATATTTTCTTTCAATTATTCTACTTTTCCATTTCAACAAACAAAAAACAATGTTTTAATACGAGTACGTAGAACAATTAATGACAAATAAATACGATTCGCACAGCAGCGACGTTTCTGGAGTGTTTGTGAAAAGTGCAAGGAAATCCTCGAGGACTCTCTCACCATTAGAGCTCGTGCCAACTAAATAAATAGTTATCTCAGAAGTGCCCTCTCCCACTACTATTAACCGAAGGTTGTAATTAAAATTACGAGAAATTCCCTTCCTCGCTTCCACAGTCGCTCGTGAATCATTTTATCGGGCAGTTTCGGTTGTAAAGTTTATGTGCAATATAATTGGGTGGAAATTCTGCGAACGATATTCATTCGACTTGTGCATATTGCACTGGAATTTAATATGCGTCGAGAAAATTATTAAACTAAATTTAGATATACAAAAAAGAAAGTAGATATATAGCAGAATATAAGCAATAGTTATAAAGAAATTAATATGTATTTTATACAGCAGCGTTTCCCTAACTGTTGTTTATATTTATATGTTATAAACCATTATTTTTCTTTGTGAATTAATAAAATTAATTATAAATTAAACATCAAAGGCAAAGCTATACTGATAAAATTAAATCCTACTAAAAAATCTTGAATTAAAGAAAATATATACAGGGTTTTTCACCTAAAACTCCCCAGGCTAATTAACAAGAAACTAAAAATGTTATTAAGGTGTTGTTTGTTTTAATCAATAGATGCTATTCAAGGCTTCAAATTAAGATAGAATTGATATAACTCATAATGACAGTTTCGCTGTCAGAGGCGTGAGTAAATGTGATTCAATAATCAAAACTTTAGAAGTGACTTTTTTAAAAGAATTAAATATTTTAAGACATTTTTATCATATGCATATCTTAAATCGAATAGGCTATTTTTAAGTTATAACCAATTTTTACATTTCCAAGGACTTTTAATACACGTATTTTAATTAGTACAAGTTCTCATTGAAAATTATAAAACACTAATATTAACAAGAATATTACTTAATTCTGGTTAACATGTATTTATCTAATTGAAAAAAGTTATAAAAGACGCTCAAACTTTTTAGCAGATTCGAAAAGAAACTGTCTTTAATAAAAAAAATATTTTCTTGTTAATTAGTCTGGAGAATTTTAGGTGAAACACCCTTTATATTGGTTAACAATGGAGGCTTACATTTTCAAGAACTTTTATTACACTTTTAAGTAAGTAGTACCAGTTCTTAAAATTAGCCTACAAAACTTAAAATACATTATAAATTATAAAACACTAATATTAACAAAAATATTACTTAATTCTGGTTAACATGTACTAATCTAATTGGTAAAAAAAGTTATAAAAGACGCTCAAACTTTTTAGCAGATTCGAAAAGAAACGTTACTTTAATAAAAACATATTTTCTTGTTAATTAGTCTGGGGAGTTTTAGGTGAAGCACCCTTTATAACTTCTTTATGTGTGTATAACTGAGACTTTATTAAGTGACTATAGTTTCAAAAACGTTAACTTCTCATTCCTAAACTAAATGTGTTTTATTTGTGATATATATTTATTACATTAGTCATATTTTTTATTTAAATAAATTCCATTCATTTAAACAATTTGTGATAATTTTGAACTTTTGTAATTTTGTTAAAAATTATATGATTAAATTTTTTTCAACGTTACAATTAAAATTGTTAAATTTATTGTTTTAGATAGTCTTTGTGATATTACTATTAAAATTGTTTCTTTAGTAATTTATTTATTAAGCATTATTTTACATAATTTCGGTATAATTTAAGCTTTAACAGTTTATTCGTCAAATGTTCGATTTTATTTAATTCTTCAATAAAACAAGGTTTGTTCATTCTCTATAACTTTTAATATGATTCATATTTTAAAATTGTAGACGCTAAGTTTTCTAAAACACAAATAATGCACACAAATTTGTGTTCGTTCTAAATTTGAACAACAAAATAAAACAACATCAACTCTCAAAATTGAATTTGGGTTCAGTATTCCGGCACCAGATACCCACAGACGCGTTTCGGACTTCAAGGTCCTCTTCAGTGTGGTCCCGACCCAGTGCTGAGGAATACTGAACATTTCTGACTATTTCAAGCCAATATGTGAAAACTATTAATGGATTTCGATAGCAAACGCCATCTAATGCGACGATGCCACTATAAAGCATTAGATGGCGTTTGCTATCGAAATCCATTAATAACATCAACTCTATTTATTTTATGTCATAAGTTTTACTACAAAATAAGTTTCTGATTGATTGTCTATCGAGGGATTCCACTCCCAGACTAAGCATGAAGTAAAATTTCGAGTTTAGAAAAGCCTGAAAATTTGGATTTGCAGGGGCGCGCGAGCGAAGCGAGTCGCGTTCCTGCAAATCCAAATTTTCAGGCTTTTCTAAACTCGAAATTTTACTTCATGCGCTACGCGTATAAATCACTAACTTTAAGTGAAATCTTCAACCAATTGTTAAAAGTAAAATAAATTTAGTATGTCAATTATCAATTGTTTAAATTATGGGAAAAGTGAACTATTTTTTTTAACTGAATTAATTTTAATTTACAATCAATCAATCAATCGAGGTCCTCACACTTTTCTTTCTGATAGTGAAAGATCTGTCATAAATGAAATATTTTCTCAATAAAAAACGTTTTAACTTTGTTTGTGTAACAGTTTCGGCAAATTTAGCTTGCCATTATCGAACATGCAGTGATATTTTCTATTTCTTCTGTATATATATATCATATACAGGGTGTTGCATCTAAAACTCCCCAGGATAATATACAGGGTATCGGTATTCTTATACTAGATTATCAAAAATATTTCGTAATAAATTCTTTGAGTTTAACTGATTTTCACAACACATATTTATTTAACGATTTTTCAAAGAATGTACCCTAAAAATATGGAAAAAATATATCTTATTGCACTGTGTTTTTAATTAACTGGTATAATTCTAAATAATTTAATTGCATGCATAATTTTTTATAATTCCTATATAAATATTTAAATAAATGCAAATAATTTGAAGTTCTAATTATTTACAAACAACTACAGTTATCGAGTCTTTGCATAATCCCGACTTTACGCAATCGCATACCAAGGATCCGTGTTTTCCATAATTAATACAACTATTTGAAAGTGTCGATGATAAATAATGCATTATTCCTATTCAAATAAAGCATCGAGCGTTATTTTCCCCCGTTTAAACAGAGAGCGAGTTTTTTGCACCGTAGCGGTTGCATTAATTTTCCAGGTTAGTAGTTTATTATGTCTTCAACACAAACATACGGCTGCAAGTGAGAGTTTGTATAAATAATGCAATGTTTACGGTTGAATAAATGATTTGAATTACACAATGGAATAGAGTTGTCCGCTAGGAAAGTTTCGTTTTTCTGTTTTCAATAGAAATCTTTAACTGTTTTAAGATTGTTTTAACGTAAAAGATTGGATTCTAATTTTGTAGCATCAATACCAGTAGCGGCTTGTGAGATTTTTAATTGATGTGGCTAAAGACATTAACATAGAGGGAATTTTTCTTAAAAGTATACATATTAATATGTATGCAATTTGAGGCATACTTCGCTTTTTTAATGAGTCTATTTCGACAAAAATACAGGGTGTCCCGTTAATATGGGGAAATGGCTTAACCATAGACTCCTGGGATCAAAATATGATGATTTAACATAACTTATCTATATCCAAAAGTTTACGGTTAAGCCGGAATTAGTCTTTAAAGTTCAAAACATTATTATTCGTTTTATTCATAACAATTGAACGCTATGTTCGATCGGACTAAAATTTATTATAGTTGATTATCATAATATAACACATCATTTCAGCTATTATGGTCATCATTGATTGACAAGAAGTATAAAAAACAATAGTACCACAACATAAAAACTAAAATATATTTTTATTGGCGCACTTTATAAAAATTTAAAAAATACATCTTGAAATATTAGTTCATTTAAAAGCTTTTTTGTCTGTTAATAATGTTTGATATCTTGTACGGTTTTTCCACAAAAAAATAAAATGCGAATAAATTATTGTTTAACAAACGTCAATTGTGTATAATATTAATTAACAAGTGTTTTTTTGAGAATTGTTATCTTCATTATGGTTTATAATTATTCATATTTCGGAGCAAACAGATACAGGTAGTTTTTCTTTTAAATATACGTATTCAAAATTCAGCCTATTTTCTGTAAATCTTTAGATATTCATTGTTTTTTTTTAAGTTCAATTTGAAGCTTTAAACGAGTGTTTTTCACTCCCAGACTAAGCATGAAGTAAAATTTCGAGTTTAGAAAAGCCCTGTGAAAATTTGTCGAGGGTCGCGCAGCGACCCGAGACAAATTTTCTGGGCTTTTCTAAACTCGAAATGTTACTTCATGCGGCACGCGTATGAAACACAGATTTCAAGTGAAGTTCGAATATATATAAATTTCACGATATTTTTGTGTTTTATACGCGTGGGGCATGAAGTAAAATTTCGAGTTTAGAAAAGCCCAGAAAATTTGTCTCGGGTCGCTACGCGACCCTCGACAAATTTTCACAGGGCTTTTCTAAACTCGAAATTTTACTTCATGCTTAGTCTGGGAGTGGAAAACGCTCGTTTAAAGCTTCAAATTAAACTTAAAAAATAAGCAATAAATATCTAAAGATTTACAGAAAATAGACTGAATTTGGAAAACTAGTACAACTATCAAAGATGTTACTTGGTGAACGAAATGCACATCTTGTGATTAAAATAAACCAGTGGAAAAATACGATTACGTCTTTTATTTAATATTAAATTCATCTTCACGTAACTCAAATCGAAACATTTAGTTATAAAGTGTTTTATTATTGTTTGTTTCTTCACTCTGAACTATATGAACTGATTCTCGTGACAAACACAATGATTTATGATGATTATTTCAAAGGTCGAATTGTTATTCCACAAATGCCCTTAACTCCGTTTTTTTTATTTCCTTTGCACAAAGGAAACGGAAAGGTGCCTTTGGAAGAGTTCATCGCGAATATCAATAACTGTCAGCGTCGGGATTATATTTCACGCGAAAATGATATATTCGGGGTGGCATTGTCATGTTAAAAGCGCAATCAAAACATACAAATTGCCGGTGTCAGGAGTGCGAAAAGGGCGGCTGTCAGGGCTGTCCGTAATATCACCCTCGACACTTATGAGTTCCTCCTGCCGTATTTTTTCCTGCTAGGGGGATGAAATTAAAGAAAATAGGGGGTGGGGTGATGAAAGAAGGTGTCGGTGTCGTTTGAAATTGCTGCAGTAATAACGAGGTAATTTGAAGAAGAGGGTGTTGGGTTCTTTTCATTTTCATTAGGATGCTTTGATGTTAACACAAATTACGATTTCTCAATTTTATAACAAAATATAATAAGTTTTGTTATGTTTCTAAATTTGTTTTGTTTTTCGATAAATCGATTTTAAATTGAAAAAAATCTAATTGTCACCTAAATGCAAGAATTAGAGAAATAAAATTTGGTTATTAAAAAAACAAAAATAGAACATGTTGCGTCATCCAGCTTGGCCAACGTATTAAAAAAATATACCAGATATAAACTTTACCTTCGGAGATAGTGTATAATATTAATTTTATTGTAAATTTTAAATCTGCCAATTACCTGCTTTAACTCGAATGAAAACACTAATACTTCCGTCACAATAAGTTTTTATTTTGCTTTTATTTAGCAAAATAAAAACTTATTGTGAAGAAAGTATTAGTGTTTTCATTCAACTTTAATTTATATCTTCACGTAACTCAAAAAACCATATTCCTACTTGCTTTAAAATAATCAGAATTATGTTAGTCCTCTATTAGTCTTTGTTAAATACACACATTTTAAGTTGTACTTCTCTAAATTTGCTTATTTTACAATAAAATTAATTAGAATACATTAAAAATTACACAAAAATAATAATAACAATAATATAACTCAATTGTAGCCGCCAGTTCTGATAAAAATTGACACACATGTCAAAAATAGTCAATATTTCAAAAATATAGCCTTGAATAACATCTATTGATTACAACAAACAAAACTTTAATAACATTTTTAGTTTCTTGTTAATTACTCTGGGGAGTTTTAGATAAAACACCCTGTAAAGGATGTATTTACAGAAGAAATCGAAAATATTTCATTTGTGACAGATCTTCTACTATCAGAGAAAAGTGTGAGGACCTTGGTGGTAAAATAAAATTGATTCAGTTAAAAAAAATGGTTAATTTTTCCCATTATTTAATCAATTGATAACTGACATACTAAATTTATTTCACCCTTAACAATTGGTTAAAGATTTCACTTAAGGTTAGTGATTTATACGCGTGGCGCATGAAGTAAAATTTCGAGTTTAGAAAAGCCTGAAAATTTGGATTTGCAGGAGCGCAACTCGCTTCGCTCGCGAAAAGAATCGCACTTTTAAAATGTTTAATTGTTACATGTTTTTGTTGTTCATTTGTTAAATTCACGAGTATATGTAGTTAACAACTGTCGAAATTATGAGAATTATCAATGTTACTTCTTTGATTCATTTTCAAAATATTGTTGGTGAGTAGATTTACTGTTTCATCTCAGGTCTAACATTTATCACTTTTTTACTATGCTCAGTGGGAGACTGAACCCCATGGAGGCTCATAAGCAGTTAAAATTGGGGGGTCCATCATAAATTACCTATCAACATTTTAATATCATCGATACTTGTTGGGCTAATTTATTGATTGTTATGTTCTATATTTTCATTTTTATTGTATACCTTTTTATAAATTACAAATTTTTTTTTTTTTGTTTGTTTGGCATAGGTTTTTACCATTCAGCCACTAACGTTGATTTATATTAACATATATATCGACTAATTTGGACGTCACAACACATTCACACACACCCATGGAACCGGAGACGAGTATTTTTGGTTAGAAAAATTACTCGCCTCCGCTGGGAATCGAACCCAGATCACTCCGTGACCGATTTGGCGAAACCGGCGGCTCAACCGCTCGGCCACGGCGGGCCCAAATTAAATATTTACTTTTTAAGTCTACTTTTATTACTTTACTGAAAGAAAATTGATACGTTGAAAAGTTTTCCAAAATTGTATCTTTTTGTAAAAGTTTCTCAAACTCATAGACACCTAATGCAAATGGCAACAGTCTTTAGTACTAGATGTATATGAACTATAATCAAGACTTCAACACTGAAGATGGGTCTTCTACAATAGTTAGATTTATAGAGTTTCCCAATTTCCTCATAGCCATGGAATTTTATAGTAAACGTGTCAATGAAGAATTTACTTTCTTTTTCTATAAAATATTAGAGATTATTCTTCTAAAATATTGTAGATTTATGAATATTGTAGAAAACAGTGACAATAATGTTAAATTACACAATTATTCTTCTTACAGAAAAGTTAAAGAAGTTATTCCTCAATGGCAAAACAATTTTTGTAAAACAAAAATAATTGTGCCATCAAATATTTTTCTCTGTGATAATGTAAAATTCTTTTTAGTATATACAAATTCCCCAAATGCAAGAGTCTTGACTTTTAAAATAAATACAAAAAGTATACATACATGAAAATTTACAGAGTGCACATCGGGAATGTGTACTCTGTAAATTTTAAAGATTTCCTTGTATTTAAAAAGCGTTTAGTTTCTACTCTTTAATTAAGCATGATGTAAAATTTTGAGTTTAGAAAATCCTGAAAATTTGGTTTAGTTGCGTAGCGAAGCGAAGCGACCAAATCAAATTTTTAGGCTTTTCTAAACTCGAAATTTTACTTCATGCGCCACGCGTATAAAGCACTAAAATACAGGGTGTCCCGTTAATGTGGGAAAATGGCGTAACCATAGATTTCTGGGATCAAAATATAATGATTTAACATAACTTATCTATATGCAAAAGTTTACGGTTAAGCCGGAATTAGTCATCAAAGTTTAAAAACATGTTATTAATTTTATTTATAACAATTGAACGTTATATTCTATCCCACTAAAATTTATTATGGTTGATTATTATAATATACCACATTATTTCAGTTATTATGGTCATCATTCATTGACAAGAAGTATAGAAAACAATAGTACCACAACATAAATACTAATATATGTTTTTATTGGTCCACCTTATGAAAATTCAAAAAATACATCTTGAAAGATTAGTTTATTTAAAAGTTTTTTTTGTCTGTTAATATTGTTTGATATCTTGTACGGTTTTGCCACAAAAAAGTAAAATGCAAATAAATTATTTTTTATTATTTAGTAAAAACGAAATCTAGTTTTCGCTTGATTAAAAATAAGTGTTTTTTCTTTGTCGCCGCCATTGTTTAACAAACATCAATTGTGTATAGTATTAATAAACGAGTGTTTTTTTAAGAATTAATTGTTATCTTTATTATGGTTTATAATTATTCATATTCCTCCGGAGCAAACAGATGCAGAGAGTGTTTCTTTTAAGTATACGTATTCCAAATTCAGCTTATTTTCTGTAAATCTTTAGATATTCCTTGTTGTTTTTAAGTTCAATCTAAAGCTTTAAGCGAGTGTTTTCTACTCCCAGACTAAGCATGAAGTAAAATTTCGAGTTTAGAAAAGCCCCGTGAAAATTTGTCGAGGGTCGCGCAGCGACCCGAGACAAATTTTCTGGGCTTTTCTAAACTCGAAATTTTACTTCATGCGCCACGCGTATAAAACACTAAAATATTGTGAAATGTATGTACATTCAACCTTCACTTGAAATCTGTGTTTTATACGGGTCGCGCATGATGTAAAATTTCGAGTCTGGGAGTGGAAAACACTCGTTTAAAGTTTCAAATTGAATTTTTTTTAAAAACAACGAAGGTCGGAAAACTAACAGCTCATGCATATATTAAAGAAAAATTCACTTAATGTTGCTTGTATTAGGATTTTGCCAAGGAAATTAAGGATACCATATTCATATTTTATATTTTTGTGGCAAAACCCTACAAGATATCAAACATTATTAACAGACAAAAAAGCTTTTAAATGAACCAATCTTTGAAGCAATATTTTTTTAATTTTATTTTTTAGTTTGTATATTGTGGTACTACTGTTTTTCATACTTCTTGTCAAACAATGATGACTATAATTACTGAAATGATTTGTTATATTATGATAATAAACTATAGAAAATTTCAGTCAAATCGAATGTATCGCTCAATCGTTACAAATAAAATGAATAATATTTTTTTGAACTTTGAAGACTAATTCCGGCTTAGCCGTAAATTTTTGGATAAAAATAAGTTGTGTTAAATCATCATATTTTTATATAATATATAAAATTACGAAAAAACTATTCGTGAAAATGCAAACAGTGTCTTAATTAATAAGACAATTTAAGACGATAAATATCCATTGAAACAACTACTTCCCGTGCAAATACACCTCCGGATATTGAATTATACAATGAAATAGTTAAAATCTTATTTAATTTTATTTGTTACAACGCTCTATTAAAGTATATGTAACGTTTAGGTCAAATTCTCTTCAAACCAACTAACAATACAAATTTAAAATGAAAGGAGAGATAGCAACAAATTAGAAGTGAAAGGACTTGGATTAAAACTAATGTCTTAGGCCATCTATAGACGCGTTTCGAGATTTATCTCTCTTCAGTATAGCTTTGCTTATGACGTTAAAAAAAATAAGGAATAAAATTAAAACAAACTTACTTGGAAAAGGTGTTGTGTTGTTATTTTTATCCGAGGAATCTATGGCTAAGCCATTTCCTCACATTAACAGGACACCCTGTATTGTAATGTTCAATATATACTGCTAAAAAGTATGGTAAAACAAAATATTTTGAACTTCACAATGTTTTTTAAGTGTTTTATACGCCTGGCGCACAACTCGAGTTTAGAGCAAGAAGCCTGAAAATTTAGTTTGGTCGCACCGCTTCAAGCTGCCAAGCTTTTCTAACTTCGAAATTTTACAATTATATAACCTTACATGACCAGAACAATGACTTAATTCTGTGACTATAGTAATGAAAACTTTAGTTCATTTTGAAATTATATTATGGATAGATATTGATGATAAAGAAGATTCAATCAATCCAATAATGAAGATTATGAACCAACTACATGCCATATTCCGTGGTCTTAGAAAAGTACTGCATAATCTTTTTTACAAATATATGATTAAATAACATTCTTAACAATAAACCAGCTAATAATATTAATTGAGAGTTAGGAGGGCGAGGCCTGACCCAGTTCCTTCTCGTATTCTGCCGCTATACGAGTGTATTTATCCTTGCACTGCGATCGCTTTTAATCCTTTCACTCGGCCAGACAACGGCAAAAAGCCAGAAGGAACTCGGTAAAACAGTTTCACTATAATTAAGAATGTTCAATGTCGGAACGGGCTGCGAAGATTTAATTATGAACACGTTATGTACTGAATGTCTATAAAAGACGTAAAGGATAAGTCGATGTTGTCATCCCGGCTTCGTCATTGGATTCAAAAGAACATTTCTGGCATATCTTATGTTCATTTATTGGTATCATTTATATCGTATGTTCAATTAAAAAAAAAATCTTTACAGTGCCACGGAAAATATTCTAGGTTGGCAACTCTGAAAATATACATTATAATTATTATGTCTGACGTTTTATATGTCAATTCCTGAAGTATATAGCCAACTTAAATTTGAAAAACGATTAAATCATGGCACTCTAGAGGTTTTTTTTATTGAACATATGATATTATTTAGAGAAATTATTCTGTATTTATTATACAGGTATTTATACAAAATGGTTAATAAAACAAACCCTTGATGTAAGTATACAATCAAATTACTTACTTCAATGGAAATTTGTTTTTTTTAATTATGTAAAGATTTGAACTAAACTTAGAATGAAAACACTATTACTTTCTTCATAAAAATTGTATTTTACTAGATGTACATTTTAAGAACTAGGTACTCATTTATTACATCTAGCAAAATAAACATTATTATAAAGAAAGTGTTAGTGTTTTCATTCCAAGTTTACTTACTCCAGCTTAGGTTTGAGAATGTACCATTGACCATAAATAAAACGGTTAAAACTAGGTACTTATTTTATCGACAAGACTATTTTTCGAAAATTGAAATTGAAATTTATTGTAATATTATTTCTCTGAAGAAAATTAGAATGATAAATAAAACGGTAATACTCAAGGGGGGTCGGATTGAATAGGAAAATGAGAAACGCGATAGTAGCGCCGCTAGGTGAGCAGCTGGTTGAATTAAATTTTATAAAACTATATAATAAAAGGATTATTTCAATATTTGGAAGCACAATTCTTTAAAGTTTACCTTTGTAAATACCTAGCAATAATCATAATATTATTTTATCCACAACCACTCTATAATATTATAATTATACATGCTAAGAGTCAATAATAATGACGTTTATTATAAATAGGTTATGAAACCTGTGAGTAATATTTTGACTTATCACTGCTCAACTGTGAATAATAAGAAATCACTACAAAATCAGGATACCTCATGTTAATCAATTTTGACATAAACAAAAACAATTTATAAATTGAAAGCAAATTGTGTTAATTGTGTTGTGATAGTGTTAATTGTGTTGTGATAGTTTATCGAAGGCGAAAGAAGCAACATGGAATCCGATCCTGACTTGTTGACACCCCCGGAAATAAGGGACGCGGCAGAAATCGCTTCCATCAATTTGTTGCCTAAAAAGTCTCGCAACATATACCAAAGTACATACAACACGTTTTGTGAATGGAAAAAGGAGAAAAAAGCACATTCTTCAACTGAGTCGGTAGTTTTGGTGTATTTTACTGAATTATCAAAAAAATACAACACCTCATCGTTGTGGCAGAAGTATTCGATGCTAAAAAGTACATTGAAAATCTTTGAAAACATCAATATTGGAAACTATGGCAAACTTCTAGCTTTTTTGAAAAGAAAAAATGAAGGGTTTACTCCGAAAAAAGCCAACACTTTCTCCCCAGAAAATGTTAACAGTTTCATTGCAAATGCACCGGATGACAAATTTCTTGCAACAAAAGTAAGTTTTAAATTATTTTAATATTTTTTAAAAATTGCAGTAATTTTTTCTTCAGGTTGCATTAATTATGGGTTTAATGGGCGCTTGTCGTTCAAATGAGCTGTATAACATGAAAATTAAAGATAAAGAAGACCTTAATTCCTGCTAACCACAAAAACTAAAATTTGTAGGAAATTTACAGTGTCTGGTAATTTTTACCACATTGTAAAAAATATTTGTGCCTCCGAAAGCAGATAAACTGTGATTATTTCTTTCAAAATTTTCAAAATGGAAAGTGTACTAAACAGCGAATTGGTATTAATAAATTTACAAAAATGGGAAGGGATGTCGTCAGTTTTTTGAAATTACCCAATCCTGAGCAATATACAGGCCATAGCTTTAAAAGAACCTCAGCCACCATTTTGGTTGATGCTGGTGGAGACATCACTGCGTTAAAACGTCATGGAGGATGGAAGTCAACTGCGGTTGCAGAAGGCTATAATAACGATTCTTTGGAAAACAAAAAGGAAACGGCCAGAAAAATTGCATCGTCAATAGAATCGACAGCAAATAATGTAACAGCTGCATCTTCCAGCACAAATTCCGTTAATTTCGATATTTTGGATCAAACCGTAAATCTTGGTGTACCCACTTCAATGCCCCCTATTGTGTTTAATAATTGTTCTAACGTTACTATTAACATTAATCCTAATAAATAGTATTATTATATGTATTTCTTAGTTATAATTAAAAGTAAATGATTTAATTAATTATGTTCTTAATCTTGAAAAGTTGCAGTAAGCAAGAATGAATATACATTTTGTGGTTGTGGATAAAGTATAGTATTCTACTCGCGCATAATGGATATTAATCATTCGAATGATTTACTCCACTCGCCTGCGGCTCGTTCCGTAAACCTCATTCTCATGATTAATAGCTTTCATTATGCGCTTGTTGAATAATATACTATTATCGTTTAGATTTTCTTAGTAATGCATTGTTGTCAAAATGTATGACATCAGTGTCATATAGAAAACTTCAAATCATTCTGCGAATAAATGTCAGTCAGTGAAAGCTTTAGAAATAGTTTCAGTTTCGATAATACAACTCAATTTCCAAGAGTGTATTAATCTATGTAAGTTATTTTATAAATCCATATAAGTCCAAGTAAAATGTGCTAATATTTTATAATCGTCATCCGGTTAAATCCAACTTTAAGTTTAAGTTAGATTGAAGTCTTCAACAAATATTTATTTCGACTTCCCCAATGTCTCAAGCTAAGATTGCAATGCTTAACAGCAATTAAGAGCGCCTTCAACACAAATATTAAAATAAAAAGATTCGTAAGAGTGTGTGCGAATATTTTTACAAGTACATCGTTCAAAAATTCATTACAAAAGAAAATAAAATGTAATGCAGTCCTAATAATATCTTCCAATGTATTTAATCTTATTTGCAATATAATAAACAATGTGTATAATTTTGATAATATGATTTTATTTATAATTTCTTTATATTTTATATGACTAATTGGTAATAATAATAATAATAATAATAATAAGGATTTTAAACTCCCGGCATTAGCATGGATTCAAACTTTGAAATTTTATTCGGTTGTGTTCCGTGCTACTAGTTCATCCAGCTGGCCACCGGGAGCGCTAGTGGGCGTTTCCATAGGTTACTATGGGATCAGGCCCTCTTATAAATTAATTTCTCTATGGTAATACTTGTATTTAATGCATAAAAAGCCACGAAAAATCCCTCAAACTTATAATTCCTCTCCCAATACTGTAAAATCCTAAAGAGTAACGTTACGTAAAAACAAAAATATCCTACATCTACCATTTTTGACTTCATTTCATCTTATCACCCACACTAAAAAACAAATAATAACCAAATCATCATCATTTATTTTCGGCAGAAAGAACTCTGATTGATAGAGATTTATCAAAAGAAATTTGAGTTTATTTATCTTTATGTATAGCATAATGTATTTATCTATTGTGTATTCTCTGATAATAAAGATTTATTTTTGTTCTATAAAACGAAACGTTTAAATATTAAAATATCCCTGATATTACATGCCCTTACTGTTTAATAAAAAGAAAAAAAATGTATACATTCCCTTCTTGATAGTAGCATTGAGCGAAAACTAGCAGAAAAATAAAATACATATAAGTGAAACAAAACCGACTGAATTTAATTTACAAAACCAATATAATTAAAATATCTTATTTAGTATAATTATAATTGTCAATACCAATTTAAAATTCAACGATTTGGAATTGGGGAAAGTATTTAAATATAATGTTTAATATGCCTTCCCATTCCAAATTCAATTAGGGTAATTATTATTCGACATTTTTATTGTGTGTTAATGGCATTAAACGGTCAAACATTTCAAACTATTTTCTATAGAGAATTGTCAATTCAGTTCGCAGCTGCATTTAAATGCATGAGCCAAACGTCATTCATCTTCATTACTGTCAACATTAAAAATATATAAATGATTGATAGTGGGTCGTAAAATAGAACCAAACATACCTATTCTTTAATTTAATACAAATACTTTATATACAGTAAATGTTTCTTTTCAGTATACACATTCGTTAATTTTTAAGAGTTTCAAAGGTTTTAACGACTGTTTTTCACTCCCAGACTAAGCATGAAATAAAATTTCGAGTTTAGAAAAGCCCCGTGAAATACACATTTATTAAAGAGATCAATGTAAAGATTTAGACAAGTCTTGTCCACTCCCAGACTGAGCATGATGTAAAATTTCGAGTTTAGAAAAGCCCCGTGAAAATTTGTCGAGGGTCGCGCAGCGACCCGAGACAAATTTTCTGGGCTTTTCTAAACTCGAAATTTTACTTCATGCGCCACGCGTATAAAACACTGATTTTAAGTAATGTTCAAAATATTCTTAGAAGTACTTCACTTTCTTTTACCTTTTTTATTTAAACTTTTAAATGAAGTGATAAAACAAAGTTAAGTTTTTTATTATTATTTTATATAAAAATGTACCACAAACCAAATAAGAGGTTTCAAAATATTATTGTTTAGCAGTTTATTTATAATCCTGCTTTAGCAGTTTATTTTTAATTGTGATTTAGAAGTATATTTTGAACTTCACTAGAAATCACTGTTTCATACGCGTAGCGCATGAAGTAAAATTTCGGGTTTAGAAAAGCCCAGAAAATTTGTCTCGGGTCGCTGTGCGACCCTCGACACATTTTCGTGGGGCTTTTCTAAACTCGAAATTTTACTTCATGCTTAGTATGGGAGTGGACAAGACTTGTTTAAATCTTCACATTGATCTCTTTAAAAAAACGCAACGAACTTTCTTTTACCACTTTTATTTAAACTTTTAAATGAAGTGATAAAACAAAGTTAAGTTTTTTATTATTATTTCATATAAATATGTACCACAAACCAAATAAAAGATTTCAAAATATTAAGTTTAGTAGTATATTTACAATCCTGCTTTAGCAGTTTATTTGTAATGTTGATTGAAAAGTATATTTTGAACTTCACTAGAAATCACTATTTCATACGCGTGGCGCATGAAGTAAAATTTCGAGTTTAGAAAAGCCCAGAAAATTTGTCTCGGGTCGCTGCGCGACCCTCGTCAAATTTTCACGGGGCTTTTCTAAACTCGAAATTTTACTTCATGCTTAGTCTGGGAGTGGACAACACTTGTTTAAATCTTCACATTGATCTCTTTAAAAAAAGCAACGAACTTTCTTTTACCACTATTATTTAAACTTTTAAATGAAGTGATAAAACAAAGTTAAGTTTTTTATTATTATTTCATATAAATATGTACCACAAACCAAATAAAAGATTTCAAAATATTATTGTTTAGCAGTATATTTACAATGCTGCTTTAGCAGTTTATTTGCAATGTTGATTGAAAAGTATATTTTGAAATTCACTAGAAATCACTGTTTCAAACGCGTGGCGCATGAAGTAAAATTTCGAGTTTAGAAAAGCCCAGAAAATTTGTCTCGGGTCGCTGCGCGACCCTCGACAAATTTTCACGGGGCTTTTCTAAACTCGAAATTTTACTTCATGCTTAGTCTGGGAGTGGACAAGACTTGTTTAAATCTTCACATTGATCTCTTTAAAAAAAAAGCAACGAATATCTGAAGATTTACAGCATATAATTGGGATATGTATACTTAAAAAAAACTTCCTGTATAGGTTCTAACATGAAAGTTATCTTTCGAACTTTTTATTTAAAAAAAGATACCACATAAAAAAATAAACTACAATAAAATTAGTAAATTTGTTTTAATTATTTATTTCGCCTATCGGTTTCTTCTGTAATCCACTTTTGATAATGCCGCAAAATGCGAAATAAGTCATTTACTCGACTTATTTCGCTTTTTACGGCATTATCAGAAGTAGATAGTGAAACAAACCAACTTTTATTTTTGATTAATTATTTATTATTATTTATTCCAACTATTTTCATTCCTAGAAGCCGAGACTAGTCAGAATAATAAATAAATAAATTAAAACAAATCTAGTGATTTTATTTTAAAACAATTTTTGTTGAAATATTAAAGAGTGTTTCACCAAGTGAGCAATAAGAAAGTAGTAAAATATTTCCTACTCTTTATTCACAGTGGAAAAAATATAAATGATTATATTTAAAGTAGTTATAACGCTAATTAGTGATGTTTAACTAACAAGTGTCTATAAACTCTCGGTATCCCAGTAGGTTTTGACTTCAGAGACATACGTCGTAATTAAAGTCAGCACTGTGACACTACCCAATAACATATAGTTATATCTATTTATAGTTTCCAAGATTCACCGTTTCGTATAGCATAATCTAAGATATGTAATTTGTTTTTCAAAGCAACCGAGATTCCGACACTTTATAGACACTCGTTAGGTAATAAAGTAAGTTATATTAAACTGTTAACTGTGGAGGCTTCTACTTCGTTATACATCATCAATAACGCAAATATAACACTTAAACCTTGTTTGTATAACTCAGGATTTTATTATGACTGTAGTTTTGACAACTTTAACTTGTCATTATCAAACTAGAAGTACTTCTAGTTTGATAAAGACAAGTTAAAGTTGTCGAAACTATAGTTACAATACAAACCTTGGTTATACAAACAAAATTTAAGTGTCTTATTTGTGTGAGTTATATTAGATTTCGCACATCTCTTATTTTCTCATTGCGCCAATTTACTAATGGCTTTTTAAAAACAATGCAGTAAGAAAGCATCAACAGAATTTAAGAATCCATGATTATTTCGTTTTCGTTCTATCGATTTTATTCCATTTTTATTTATAAAAGAAAACTTGTTATCTCTAAGTGAATCTTGTGAATTTCAAGAGTTTCCAATGTTTAATAAAGTTTCTACGACCTAATAAAGCGAGCGAAACGGCGTAAAAGTAAATACTTGGTGGAAATAAGTAGTAAAAAACAAACGAAAGAAGTCTTAAACGTTATGTTGTTCTCGAAAATTATGAAATATCAAATCTGGAAAATATAATACCAAACAAATACAAATTTACTTAAGTATAGAAATAAATAAATAACAGCAGTAAAACAATTCAATTAATATTTATTAGTTTACAAATAGCTGTATACGTACAGGGTGGGGCGTTTAACGTGTTTTTCGCAAATATTTCGAAAACAAAGCGTTTTACGCAGAAATGTCCCGATTGAAAAATAATCGTACATAAGGGCCATAATTATGTAATATTGGTTTTCTCACAGGTGGCGCTGTTGTCGCTAAAACAAGGTCAACTCCATTTTTTTAATGGGAACCTTGATTTTTGATTGCAGTTTCCGATTCCTCTTAAAAAAAATAAGAATAATGTACTTTACATATTTTTTTGTCAGCCTGATAGATGGCGCTGTAATCGAGACAGGTGAAACATTAAAGATGTTCTGGTGTCTCAGAATGAAACGCTTGTTTTTGGAGTGTCAGCACGTACAAATGACAAGCAAGCAGCATTAACATTTTCTCGAATAAAAATTGTATCATTTTACTTCATAAAAAATAACTGGAATTTGATCAATATTACATGTTTTGTGGATAATTTCTTTAACTCAACAAAAATAAAAAATGACCTTTGTAATAAGTCTGCTGCTTGTTTCGAAACACTGCCTTTGTTTTTTCAGCCAATATATCTCAAATTGAATCTACTCGCAAATCACACGAACATCCGAACACATTATAATTTATTGTACAGCTGAGGCTGTTAGTTGTTGAAACTCCATAATATCACTTAAATAACACACTTAATATGTTTAGGTTTCAAAATAATGTTTATTGTACTACAACAATTGTTTCACCACACAGTGGCTTCATCAGGTAGTAGATCATTCATCTACCTGATGAAGCCACTGTGTGGTGAAACAATTGTTGTAGTACAATAAACATTATTTTGAAACCTAAACATATTAAGTGTGTTATTTAAGTGACATTATAATTTTTCGCGATTACAGCGCCATCTATCTGACAAAAAAATGAGTTTGATAACTTATTCTTATTTTTTTACGAGGAATCTGAATCTGCAATCAAATATAGGGTATGTATAAATGAAATTGCCAATTCTTGGTTGCAGAATACTTCAAACATTAAAAGTGCGATTCTTTTCGCAATCTACAACAAGTTAGTCTTACAAAGACTATATCAAACACTCATTGAAACAACTACTTCCCGGGCTAATACCCCGACGGACATTGAATTATACAACAAGTGTTTGCTGTTACATACAGTAACCTACTGCAAATGTAACAATTTGGGTCAAATTATTCAGGCCAAATATAGGGGTTCCCTTAAAAAGAAATTGAGTTTACATTGTTTTGGCGACAACAGCGCCACCTATGAGAAAACCAATATTACATAATTATGGCTCCCTTCTGTACGATTATTTCACATCTGGGTAAAATACTTTGCTTTCGAAATATTCGCGAAAAACACGTTATATGCCTCACCCTGTATACCTACTTCTAGTTTTCCCTGTAACTTTTCAAGTCTACGTATCCCGACCCATACTCTGCAAATTTCTAAATAATCATTGTTTTTATGTGTTCAATTTGAAACTTCAAACGGGTGTTTTCATGGGCGCCCGCAAGGAGGGGCTTTTTGTGAAATATTAAAAAGGTTAATGTTTTTATAAGGTACATTTTAACTTATGGCAACAGTTTATAAATTTTAGGCCCACCTGTAACTTTAATCAGTGATTAGTATCAATCAGTAGTACTTCTTTAAAACACAACAACTGTATTCACAAATTTCTTCCACAATTGCATATCGATTAAAGAGATAAGTTTAGAATGTAAGATATTTATCTACTTATAACATTTTTATACTCTCGAATTGTCATTTCTCGAACATATTGAAATTTCTAGTGTTCATAAAAAATTCAGAACTACCAACAGAAACAATTATTCTAGATCACTCTGTAGATCAGGGGGGTCCAAGCGCAAATTGCCAAATTTATTTTGGGGAAAATGTAATTCCTTATTTATTGCTCTTTACTTCTTTTGAGTAGAAATATGTGAACCGTTTTTGTTGCTCTACACCCTGGGTCTCCAAACTATCTTCTTCGCGGGCCACAAATACAATTCTACATAATAAAGTCGGCCAATATCTGATTATTTTATAAAATTATTAAAAATTTAAGGAACAATTGTTACAATATTTCAAAATATGACATTTACAAAAAAAATTACAAACAATCGCGGGCCGGATTCATGCAAGTCGCGGGCCGGATTTGGCCTGCGGGCCGTAGTTTGGAGACCACTGCTCTACACTTATATTTTCCATAAAAAATATATTTAAAACCTTTATTTTCATATGCCTATATTTTTTTACAAAATAGTCTTAATTTTTTACTTATATTTCTCCTAGTTTAATGATTATTTTAATACAATTTACCATTATTTTTAATCTGTAAAATTTCAGTCTAATTTTGATCGTGTACATTTTCTTTTGATAAATTATATGTTTTTTTTTTATTTTTAAAACGAAAGTACAAACAAAGTGTGTGTAAGAATTTAGTTAAAAATCTCTTTATCATTTTATTAATTTCACTTTATAAACAAAAATAATTATGAATACTCATATGTCAACGGATTTTTTTTTTAAGTATACATATCTAAATTATATGTTGTACATCTTTAGACATTCGTTTTAAGGGTACCATTGAAGCTTTAAACGAGTGTTTTCCACTCCCAGGTTAAGCATGAAGTAAAATTTCGAGTTTAGAGAAGCCTTGAAATTTGGTTTGGTCGCTCCGCGAAGCGGAGCGGCCAAACCAAATTTTCAGGCTTATCTAAACTCGAAATTTTACTTCATGCGCCACGCATTCAAGACACTGATTTTAAGTGAAGTTCACTTGTTCAGAATATCTCAGTGTTTTCAGTATTTAATACACGTGGCGTAGCGCATGAAGTAAAATTTCGAGTTTAAAAAAGACTTAAAATTTGGCTTCGTCGCTCCGCTTCGCTACGCGACCAAACCAAATTTTCAGGCTTTTCTGAAATCGAAATTTTACTTTTAAAAATTATTTATTTTGTAAATGTGATAATAATAATAAAAGTAGAACCAGTTTAGGTTAGGTGTCCATATTCTTAATTTTTATATTACCATCAGTGTATTTAATATGAAACAAAAACATGTTTTTTTTTTTAAATTAAGACGGCTTTTGCCTGGCCCTGGAATTAACATCCATTAGCCAACATTACTATTATATTTAATTTTGTTTATTTTTACTCCATACCACTCATTTACTCATTCATTTTTTCCTTTTTTTTTTCTTTCTTTCCTTTCTTTCTTTTTTTTTTCCTTTGTTTCCCTTTTTTTATTTTCTGTTTTCCCTTTCTTCCTTCTTCCTTTCAAAAACATTTCAAAAATTAAAACAATCACTTGGAGCTGAACCGAAAACTACAAAAAACCGGTATCAGATGTTTGGTCTGTCATCAATGATTTTTAGTGTTATTAAAAAATGATTATTTTTTTTATTGCGGCCCAAGACAACTCGTCTTTGGCAAATGTGCTAAAATGAAGGTAAAAGGTTGAACACCACTGAATTTACAAAGTTTAGATTTAATTACGTGAACGAATAACAATTTAACAATAAAAAACTTGTTTATTTTTTATTTTGTAAAATACTATTTATAAATAGTGTTATACAAACAAAGTTAAAACGTTTTTATTGTTGAATTAACATGTTTAACGAAGTAGAAGCCTCCACAATACTAAATTTGAATAACAATTCTATTCACTACTGTTTTTATATTACATCTTTATTTTTGTGTTAAATTGGGGATACACATTTACCGAAAAAAGTGAAATTAATGGTATTTTATAATCATGAGAAATGATAATATATAAAATAACGATATTGTTCGTATAATGAGAAATTATTTTGAGTAAAATTCAGAGCGACAAGATTACGCTGTGAAACCTAATAAATCATCAGTCGTAACTTTTCCTTTCATTACTAAATGTGTTTCTCGATTCATTTATAAATTCGCCGAGAGTGAACCTGTTCTGGTAGACGGCGTGCTACTCCGAGAGTGAAAGTGTAACGACAGATGGGCAGAAGAGTGGATGAGGATGCGCAATTAGCGGGACGAAACAAGGTCGCCGTTGCAGAGAATGCAAATAAAACGCCTCCTCCTCCCCCTTTTCGCCTCCTCCTTCAGGTTCACGCGCAGTTTAACTCCACCGTTACGTAACCGTCGCTTGCTTCTAACAGTGACCGAGATTCACTCACTCATAATCACGTCATTCAAAACGACTTCCTCACAAAATAGAACTTACATTAAAATTAAGACATGAAATATGTATGAAATTGGTAATTCTTGTTTGTAAAATATTTAAATTAGAAATAGTAAAACAAATTGTTTGTACATTGCACTTAATATTCCTCGATAATTTGTGTATAGAACACTAACGTACACACTTATCTTTAAAAATGTGCCTAGTTCAGAATTTGTATATATATATATATATATCCATATAAAATTAGGCACCTCTTAAAAATGCATCTATGTTATTGTATTATTTCAGGTGTTAAGGTTTCCAAACTTTGCAGGACGGGTGTTCCTGATATCTGGTTTGAGGCTACTTTTTATACATTTTCAAAATGTTCGATACACAATATAAATTAGTGAACGATGTCCGATCGTAACCAAATAGCAACATTGTAACGTAGAAATAATAAAACAAAATGTTTCTTTTATTTTTATTGTTGCTTTTCTCCAAAAAATGTAAAAGCAAGTATGCAAAAAAACTAATTATCCTTATGTATATCTGGACGATTCAACACCCTGTTTATGTATTTCGGAATGCAAGATTTTTTAAATATAATTATAGTTTCTTAATATTGAAAAGTTTTTTCAAAGTGTCACTGCTTTTCGATTAGTTTAGGTTCTTTAGTGACTTTCAGAGGAAATGTGAAGCCCGGGAAACCTAACATTTTTGATGCTCTTCAAAATAATATTCAAAAACGAAATGTTTAAAAACGAGAATTAGGTCTTCTTGCTCTTATAAATTTCCTTTACTTTTATTTTAGATCTTGAACTACATTTTCGATAACTTAATAAATGATGAAATAAGCCGTTTATTTTGAAAGTGCCCTAACTTAATTTCTCAATTTTTGTTATTAACTTAAATAATCTTCATAATTTGAGGTTTTCTGTCATAAATTACAATTTCTGGTTGAGTATATATTAAAAATATATAAACCTAATTTTACTTAATGCGCTACGCGTATAAAACACTGATTTAAAATGAAGTTCAAAATGTACTGCTTTGGTTTGATCTCACGTTAATTAATTTTACAAATATTTATGTGGAATATGTAATAGTATACTTAAAAAAATCCCTGTATGTCTATTAAATGTAATTTCAAATCGTATGTCAGAGTTAAGTAACAGTTACAATAGTTTAGTTTCTTTTGATTGCTGTAACCGTCAACTTAACTGTTGTAAAAACTCATATATCTGAAAAATGTTCGCCAAAAAAACCGTACACCAATAAAACCGTATAACAAAAAAAAACGTCAACACAATTTGAATTACATTGAGCCCCCCACATCCCCTTTGACAATGGACATGTGGGTATGTATTTTAATTAATTGTTTTTGAACAAAAGATTTTGATTAAATACAAAAAAGTTAAAATTAGTGCATCAACACCAACACCAACACCATTCTCAATTACCTATTATCCGAGACGTTATCTGGTGAATTAGCAGCACCCACCCGGCTCGTAGATTTAGCTTTAATTTAACTAGGCGCCTGTCTTAATCCTCCGATTGGCAATTAAGGAGATGCGTTCGTGCAGGATAAGGAGTGATTTAGCGTCGTCGTTAACTAAGAAAAGCTGGGACCACCGCGAACGGTGCTGACATGCAAATTAACCTCACCAATAACAACCACAACCACAACTAGATACACACATACCCGAGAAGAAGAAGACCATCTCTGGAATAGATATCGATAGAAGAGGAATACGCTGTACTCTATTCCAATTATATCAGGAAGATATAAGATAGAATTCCTTCTAGCGTTCCTTTGTTTGTGATTCTGATAGAGGAGGAAGGCAGTCTATTTCACATTAGATTCTCTTGATGTTGTTGGAAGAAAAGGAAAGGACGTATTCCCCACTGATTAAATTTATAAGAAAAGGACGTATTTCCCAGCTGATTAAATTAATTACTCCTTGTTGAATTCGAGATGGTGAATTTGATAGGATCAAGCCCGCACAGGGAGAGTCGAAAAGTCGCGAAATAATGGGCTGAGTTATGGCTGTTAAGGCTATTACACACGCTCCCCCAGTCGCATTGTGTCCGCCAGGATTGTAAATCACCCAAGAGGAGATTAAAAGAAGACTACGTGCACTAATTGAATCTAAAGACTTATTGAATGGATTCCTCTCTTTTTTATTATCATCTAGCGAGCAATCGTATATAATTTATTTTACGGGGATAATACACCTAGCTATATTAAATTCCACACAAATTTAAGGAATAACTATAATTATTCCTTCTTCTCTTAAATAGCATTTGTTTGATTCCAATTTCAGGATTAAACAAGAAATTGAGAATAAGGGATTTTCCCTTACTCTCAATTTCTTGTTTAATTCTAATTTGATTGAGTTTAAACTAACAGCTATGCTTAAAGTCCCAATTTGAAATAGTTTATTCTCAATTTGATATTGATAAGTCCTAATTTAAAGTTTTATATGTAAAAAGCGGGAAAAAATATTATTATTATTCACCGTTCCTTCCTCAGTAATTCATTTTCATCACAATCTTCCTGCAGCAATTCAGAAATCTCGCACGCGCCATATTTGCAAGAACAGCTCGTAAAACCAAGACCGCTACTCTTTTACTCTTTATTACGTAAACAGCATAAATTTTGATGTACTGTAATAGCTCAGGTCAGTTAGATTACAACCACACAAAAAAACTCCACATCCCGTTATTAACTGTTCTAAGTAAACCCGTCGGCATTTATAATAAGAAGAAACAGCACAATTGTTTACCCGAATAACCAATGCAAATGCGCATAATGCCCCGATTGTCGATGATGAATGGACTTAATGCTGTAATAATATTCATAACCCGCCGACAAACACGCAAACAAACATAGGCCAAATCGGATTGACAATCAATTGCGATCGCTCCGTGCATATTATATTGATATTAATATTAATATTGTGCTGATTTGCATGGTAGAGGGTAGGATTAATTGCGGAATTGCTGTGTTTTGTTTATACGTATCGGTTTGATTTAACAATGATGAATTCATCATAATTAGGTGCGCTTGAATTAAAAGAAATGGACCGGGTTTGGCCGATTTGCGGTATTAATGTGCGCTCGAACGTATTTACGGGCTCTAGTTTAATTGAAATGGATCAATATGTGGGATATAATTATGTTTGTCGTTAGTTAATATTTAATCCGAAGTTTGGTAATTAGAGATTCAGCTAATAATGAATAATTAACGACATGTTGAATCATATTTTTGTATTTATTTAATACGTGTTCTGCTACTTTCTTGATGGAACCGGATTTTCACATTCGGTAAAATTGAACACTTGTATTGTTCCATGTTTTTTTTAAACAAGGAACAATACAAGTGGTTAACTTTACCCATTATTTTTGTAAATATTCTAAATTAGGAATGTCCGACCTTTTACCTTCGCTGGGTCGTATTTGCCAAAGACGAGTTGTCTTGGACCGCAATTCGTTAAGAGAAACAAAAATACCAGTTCACATTTTTGCACTCACAATAAGTGTAGAGGAAAAAAGCAAACATTTATTATTTCCACTAAAAATCTTTGATAACTAAGTACCTAATGAAACGCTATGTTATTCTAATTTAAAATGTACTTATGTTTTTGAATTTTCCATTAAATCAGTATTGTATACGCCTGGCGCATGAAGTAAAATTTTCAGGCTTTTCTAAACTCGAAATTTTACTTCATGCTTAATCAAGGACTAGAAACACTCGTTGGAAATTTGTTTAAAATATAATAGCGCATGCATCGGGATATGTATACTTAAAAGAAAAATTCCCTGTATGTATGGAAGCTCAGAGTTGATAAAATATTCAACAGCTTATAAATAAATTTACCACAGGCGCGTTAATTTTTGATAAACTGCTTAAAAGGATATTTTTGAATATAAAATACTAACAACTGAAAATAATAATTCAAACTGCGTTTTCAATTTTAACTAACGTACAAAATAAAACAATTTATCTTGAGATTGATTTAATTGGTGGAACATGTTAAGAAATAAATGACTTTATTTTAATTTTGAACAAAATAAATTCGAAATTAAATCATTGTATCTGAATAAATGACTAAATTGTTGTGTAATTTAATTATATTAAACTCGTAAAACGTCACATTTTAATAAAATCGATAATGTATAAAAATCAATAAACTTTATTTCAGTGTTGGAAAAATAAAATTCAACATTTAATTTAAAGACTCGTAAAATTATATTAAAATTATATAATTAATATAGTTTTACGAGCCTAATCTAATCTGAATTAGACAATTAGCAAAAACATTTATGAAATTCATAAATACATTGTTTTATTTAAAAAAAAAATGATTGGACAAAACGTTAAAAATCTAAACTAACTAAAATGGTTAAGAATTGAATTTATTTGTTTTCATTTATGAATCAACAAATTCTATAAATTAGAAGAAAAATTATAAAACCTTAGAGATTATTAGAAGTGTTCAATAAAGAAATATTGATTTCTTCACTGCAAAGAAAAAACAACAATCAACACTCGGATTTTTATATAAATGTTAGAAATAGTAATCAATCGATCAAATAGTAGTAAAACGATAAGGAATTGTAATAAATCGTTAAGAAATAGTAATAACTCGATATTTTAATTTAATTAGAAATCAATTAATTACAAAAAATGTAGAAAATTAATATTTTACTTTATGACTTGCATAAGAAAATAGTCAATGCCAAAATTTGCTATAAATAATAAAACCAGTTAAGACATAAACGTTCTATGTTTTAATTTAGGAATAACAAAATCAACATATTTTAAATTAAATAACAACAACTCAAAGATGACGAGAATAAAGTAATAGAAATAGTAATAAATCGATATTTTAATTTAATTAAAAATCAATCAATTACAAAAAATGTTGAAAATCAATATTTTACTTCATGACTTGCATAAGACTGTAGTCAATGCCAAAATTTGCTATAAATAATAGAAACAGTTAAGACATGGACGTTCTATATTTTAATTTAGGAAAAACAAAATCAATATATTTCAAATTAAATAACAAAACCTAGAAAATACAGAAAATCAATATTTCGTGTACCAAACTCTCTTTTTTTCTGAAATTAAAAAAGAGCATTACAATTTTAACAGAATCAATATATTCCAAATAAAATAACAAAATCTTACAGATGACAAGAATTATAGAAGATACAGAAAGTCAATACTTAATATAATATAAAAAAGTGCCTTTTTCTTTTGAAATTAAAAAAGAGGGTTACAATTTTAACAAGTTTTGTTGACATGTTTGAAATAAAATCAAAATCGATATACTAGAATCGAACTTAAAAATGCTTAAAGTTGATTAAACATTTTTAAATTAGAGGAAACATGTGTATTCTTTATAAATCATATAAAAAAATTCAAGATTTTGCCACAATTAATAAATAATGTTTATAATTGAAAAAACTATACAGGGCGTCTCGCGAAACTCTCCAGCACTTAAGGGGCATGTTCTTGAGATCATTTCAAGCAATAAAGTTTATATGAATATGTGTCCTATTCTCAGTATTTACTAAGCTATACACATTTAAAACTAAATTAATCTTAAATAATTTTTATTTATATGACATTAAAATTAACAAAATAAATTACTGCAGGCTAATCATTTAAAAAAACGTAGTCATAGATGTTCAAAAATTCCACCTTCTACTTTAACGCATTTAGCCGCACGCCTGGAAATACCACACGTTCCATTTTTATTTTTGTTATTTTGACACATATTCATATAAACTTTTTTACTTGAAATGATCTTAAGAACATGCCCCTTAAGTGTCGGGAGAATTTCGCGAGACACCCTGTATATTCCAGTACTTTTTATGTATTGAACGAAATTAATGAAATCAAAAGAGAGTTTTAGTTTTGCTTAACAAATGTATTATTTAACAAATATTGTTGTAATTAAAACATTATTATTAACTGTTTTATTTCAAAAAAACTCTCGTTTTTGTTTTCTTTTGCGTAACTCATTTTTGTGTTTTTAAGAAATGTATGCTATCTGAACAGTCTGTTGATTGTTCTGGATAATATTAGCCTTAATTATTAATCGAATCTTTTTACAAACTAAATTCTGCATTGACTTAATTATTTCAACAGTATCAAAAAATTAACATATATTAATTATCTTAAAGGCAGGTAAAAAATATATTGAATTGCTTAAGTATAACTTATTGTAATATTATTGTTTTATTTTCTCCCTCGTTCATTTAAGGCCTCGTAATTATTAAAGCTGTAAATATTATTCTAACGTGTGTTTCCACGTCTTAAGCACGAAGAAAATATTTCAGGCTTTTCTAAACTCAAAATATTTTTGATCCAGGCGTGTAAAACGTTGGTTTAATGTGAAGTTTTTTAAACAGTTTTTTTAATATTTACATTAATGCAAAACTAATCAAAAAGTATTAGAAATAAATCAATAATTTATCCGGTCTTTTTAATTGTAACTAAGAACCTATTTATAGTCCAGTTCACGATATTTAAGTTCAAATTAAAATAACTATAATAATATGAATCTCCTAGTTATTAAAGTTTAGCATACGTTGCAATTGAGCACACAAAAGTAAAAGAAATAATATTAATATAAAATACCGCAAAGAAAAGTTGAATCATAGATTTCAAATCTGTAATCATAGAACGCTTTTCGTGAATTGTACTATAATTGCCTATATTGTATATGTCAACGATACATAAATGCATATTAAAAAGTCATGGGAAACTTTAATCGGGTAACAAGAAATTAATTGAAACGATAATTGGCAACTTTACATACAGAGAGTTTTATGTAACACCGAACATTTTAAATGTTTATTTTCGTATGTTCGATTTGTCAAACCAAAGCATTCAATACGATTTGACACCTTTAATTTTTAGGTTATGTGTAAATCGGGTTGCCTATACCATCATTACTAATTGAAGCCAATCAATCGCAATCAACGCCTTAACTTATTTCAGTACAAATTGTACATACAGCGAGTTTTAATTAGAGCGTATGTGCCGTAATCTTTAAATAATGCTTGTGTTTTCAATTTAAAACCTAACACGAGTGTTTTCCACTCCCAGACTAAGCAGGAAGTAAACTTTCGAGTTTAAAAAAGCCTGAAAATTTGGTTTGGTCGCGTAGCGCGAAGCGCGGAGGGACCAAACCAAATTTTCAGGCTTTCCTAAACTCGAAATTATACTTCATGTACTACCGGTACAAAATACTGATATTACGAAGTTTAAAACACACCGCTAAGCTTCACATTGAATCAGTGTTTTGTACCGGTGGCGCATGAAGTAAAATTTCGAGTTTAGAAAAGCCTGAAAATGTGGATTTGCCGAGGCCGCCCGGCAAATCCACCTTTTCAGGCTATTCTAAACTTCATTCTTAACCTGTGAGTGGAATACACTCGTTTAAGGCTTTAAATTGAATTCTTTTAATAAACCGAGTGTCGGAAAATGTACAACGTATGCATATGTATACTTAAAAAAAAATTGTCTGTAAGTAGTTTTAATGCAGTTGGATTTGGATGGATAATTTTTGTATATAAATCTATTTCAGGAGAAATTAGTTCAAGAATTAATTCGATTAATTTATTGAATGCTTCGCTATGAACAAATGCAGCACGTTGTTTACTAGACGCAGATTTTCTATTTAATACTGCATGCATATTATTCATAATTAATACATAATTTAATTAAAAACACACGCGAGACTCTTCAGTTTAACAACAGCAGCACGCGTCAAAGGAACGCTGCTGACATGACTATTCTAAGCCCTGCCAGCAAAGGCTGCTCAAAAGAAGGGATTTAATTAATCCTTTCATCCACAGTCACCTGTAGAAAGCGCTCGGAAAAACAAAAACAAAAATAATTTCGGCCGAAAAAAAAAACACAGCAAACTCGAATAATTGCTTTCTGCTTCACTGGAATTTTTCTATTTAAGCGTTTCAAACGGCTTTCCTAAATCGGTAAATTAGTTTTTTGTTCGAAGCAAATCCTTTGTGTCAGTGTTTTTTTTTGTGGTTGTAAGGATTATGATTTTGCAAAAATAGGGTTTTTATAATAAGATATTATTAGTTTGTTTATTAAGGAGTTGTTCATTAAAGATCAATCACTGGAAAGGCCAGGTTTTTATCTTTCGAACGACGATGTATCAAAATTGGTATTCTTAATTGAGCTTTCAACAAAACGCCCAATTAAGAATACCAATTTTGATACATCGTCGTTCGAAAGATAAAAAGTCATTAAGTGCATAAATTAATAGCACTTAATGACTTTTACCTTTTAAGTGATGATATGTCAGTCAAACCTAAACATTTTCTTCAAATGTAAGTGATAATACAAAAATATATATGCGAATAAAAATACTCATCAATTAATTGGTTAAACAAGAAGTGCAAACCTATGTTAAAAAATAAAATAAACACTAATAATTGGCATTTCTTACGGTTTAAACGAAGTTTTGCATATTATCTCTAGTTAAAGTTGTTTTTACGCCCACGGCGTGTTTTCCACTCCCAGACTAAGCATGAAGTAAAATTTCGAGTTTAGAAAAGCCTGATAATTTGGTTTGGTCGCGTAGCGCGAAGCGCGAAGCGGCCAAACCAAATTTTCAGGCTTTTCTAAACTCGAAATTTTACTTCATGCGCCACACGTATTAAACACTAAAAGCACTAAAATATTGTGAACAAGTAAACTTTGCTTGAAATTAGTGTTTTATACGCGTGGCGCATGAAGTAAAATTTCGAGTTTAGAAAATCCTGAAAATTTGGTTTGGTCGCGTAGCGCGAAGCGCTACACGGCCAAACCAAATTTTCTGGTTTTTCTAAACTCGAAATTTTACTTCATGCTTAACCTGGGAGTGAAAAACACTCGTTTAAACTTCAAATTGACCTTTTTTAAGAAAACAACGATTATTTAAAAATGTACAACATAATTGGCATTTCTTACGGTTTAATCGAAGTTTTGGATATTACCTCTGGTTAATGTTGTTTTTACGCCCATGGCGTGTTTTCCACTCCCAGACTAAGCATGAAAAATTTCAAGTTTAGAAAAGCCTGAAAATTTGGTTTGGTCGCGTGCGCGAAGCGCTACACGGCCAAACCAAATTTTCAGGTTTTTCTAAACTCGAAATTTTACTTCATGCGCCACGCGTATTAAACACTGGAAGCACCGAAATATTGTGAACGAGTATACTTTGCTTGAAATCAGTGTTTTATACGCGTGGCGCATGAAGTAAAATTTCGAGTTTAGAAAAGCCTGAAAATTTGGTTTGGTCGCTCCGCGCTTCGCGCTACGCGACCAAACCAAATTTTCAGGCTTTTCTAAACTCGAAATTTTACTTCATGCTTAACCTGGGAGTGGAAAACACTCGTTTGAACTTTAAATTGACCTTTTTTAAAAAAAACAACGAATATTTAAAAATGTACAACATAATTGGCATTTCTTACGGTTTAAACGAAGTTAAGTTTTTGATATTATCTCTGGTTGAAGTTGTTTTTACGCTCATGGCAGCCCATATTTGCATAATAATAGTAGTTGGAAGAAATCAATTTTAGTGGGCATAATGATATATTTTGAAAGGCTTAATTGCTAAGTCTACCAATATCTCATTATATTTTTAAAAAATATATTTATTGTAAAGTTTATTTGTGTACCATTAAAACAAGTATTTCTTCTCTTCTCACATCCCAATTTTTTTCCACAACCTTTTTTGGCGAGCCACTCCTCCGCAAGTCAATAACAACAATCATTCAACGTATTCCTTTTCGATCCCACAAAGGATTTCAACTTTTTTCGTTCCCTTTACTTTTATTAATTTCGATTTAAATGTGGACGAATAAAATACATATATTCATGCAGGGGGGACATTCCGAACGGAATATGCCGATAAATTACAATCAGACGGGGACGCGGACGTGATCTATAATCCTGAATAAATCATCGTGTCGGGTCTAGACAGAAGAGGACTCCGGTTTGTGCCGCATGTGCGCAAAATAACTCTTGATCTAACTGGGAAATATTATGTAATTTTCCAGGTCGTGATGTGTGGAGAAATTACGTTGTGTCAGGGAGTTTATGGAGGCTGTTTTTCTCGCGAGGGTTAATGTAAAGTTTTCTTTTCTGGGAAACATTATTTGCTTACTTCATGTTAACTAGGAAATTTGTTATTTTTATATTGTGTTCCATAGGGAATTCTAAACATTTTAGAAATACTTTCATGAACACTACATGAAAGTTTTCCTGACATTTTCGGAAGTTCTGGAAAACATTGTTTACTTACTTTATGTTAACTGCAAATTTCATTATTTTTTATATTGTGTTTCACAGGGAATTCTAAAAAGTTCGGGAATACTTTCATAACATATGAACGTTTTCCTGATATTTTTGAAGTTCCGGAAAACACTTTTTACTTTTAATATGACTGCAGTTTCGACAAATTTAGCTTGTCATTATCAAACATAATGTATACTGTATATACTGTTGCGAACGAAAAAAACTAGTACAGCAAAATATTTGGCTGTAATATACTCCATTTGTTTCTGGATCTCGCCTAGCTATGGAAAAGTGACAGTTTAAGTATTGTAAATGGGGCTGGTTGTGTTTTAAATCAGGGTTTTTAAATGTCACTGTCAGATGTTCGATTTTAAGGTTATAATTTCTGACTATTGTGAACTTACACTGTTGCCTGTTTTAGAAATTTTCAGATATAAAAGGATAATAATATGCAGTTTTAAGATTAACAAAATTTACTACTTGGCTTTTGTACATACAAACACAGCAATAATATTGTATATAACAAATATAATGAATTCGGCTCTGCAAACTTATTTCGTCATCCATTTGTATTTCTCGCTTGGGTCTTCCCGCTAACACATTTTGATCAACTCCATCCATCCACCTTAATTTTGGTCATTCTCTCTTCTGTTGGCCCTTAGTATTTTTTTGTAGAATTGCAAATTTATTCCCACCCTCTTGTGATACTGATAATTTTCATGTCAAACAATTTTTAAGCCCTCATTCCACTTTTATTATTTAGTCAAGAGAACCTGCATCTGAATCTTCTGATGTTTGTTCTGAGCCAGATTCCCCAAGCGAAATAATAAAAGGAGGAATGGTTTCAAAAGAAAGGTTCCCCATGTGTTTTGTCCAGTCATCCGAAATAAGTTTTTCACAATGATCACAGAAATTTTGCCACATATCGGATGTACATTTTGAGAGAGACTCAAGCCATAAATTCTGAACACGATCCTTAGATGGTTGCTTAGAATTTATGTGCTTATTGTAGTAAGTCTTACAAAACCCCCATGCCATTTCAATTGGATTGTATTGACAATGGTATGGTGGTAATCTAAGAACTTCGTGCCCGTTCTTTCTCAAAATGTCATCAACTACGTAAATTTTGTCATTTGATCGAAAAGGTATAAATAAAGCCCATAGTTCCTTTTTGGTTAATTTTGGATTGAATTTTACATTGCGTTTAACCAACCACTCCTGCATTTCGCATTTCTTACAAGAAAATGAAGGAGTTTTGTCTAATTGCACAGAATGGTATGCAGCATTATCCATAATAACTACACATTTCCCTGAAAGCTTAGCCAAAGCAGGAATAAGTTGATTAACCACCCAATTTTGAAAAGTATTACCATCCATTGTGGCATGGTAATCTCGGTCATTGTTTTTCGAATGTAATAAAAAATCGCACCCATCCAAAAACCCACCCCTATACCCAGCATGTAGAATGGTGAAGCGTTTGCCTTCATTTTTGAATTTAGTTGGATTACTTTTTATATCCGTTTCATGTACCCAGCGTCGAACCACGGATCCATTCTGATAAATCCATGTTTCATCCAGGTATACGAATTGGATATCTTCACTGGAATTTTGATACTGTAAAAATTTTCTAAGGAAAATAATTTTAGCTGCAACAACATGTTTTTGTTCACAAAGAATTTTGCGCCCATTCATTAATTTGAATTTATACTTTTATTTATACTTTTAACAACCCTATAAAGTGTTGTTATACTCCCATGGAACTCATAATTTTCTTTCATATCATTCAAAAGATCTCTCAAAGTAAAATACTGATTTCTAGTGTTATATTGCCAAATTAGTTGTTGCAGATCTTTTCTAGCTAGGTGATTCCAAAAATGGCTGTTTTTAGATCGTTTGCCAGAAGTAGTAGATTTCAATTCGTCAGGTCTTTGTCGTAAAATTAATTGTAATGAAGATCTCCCTACCTGAAACGTAATTATCTTTAATTAAATATATATGATAATTAAAATACTAGACATACCCCAAAAATATCTATTAAAATCGTAATAATATTGTGATGCTGTAGATTTGGATTACTTTGCCTAAAATGTTTGTAGGATTTCAGAATTTGTAACCTTTTTGATTCAGAGATAATCTTTGGCATGTTAATATTTAATATGTGCCTGAAATTATTTTTCACTTTGACATTGACACAGCATTGCAACACTAGATTAATTTGATTTAATAATAAAATGCTCGAAGAAGCGACCGCGTGGCGAAATAATTGTTGCAAGATTAACAATAAACCTCTTGAAAATTAAAAAGAGGATTACTTATGATATCATAAATTATTGCAACACTGTTAAAATAAGGAATCAGGAGTGGCAATTAATAAAAAATGTAAATGTTGATACTGCAACATAACAACACGAAAGCATGGCTAGGCGAGATCCAGAAACAAATGGAATATATTATATGTGAACTGGACTCACATCAAATTGACAAATCTGCGGAAATGTCAAACGAAATTTAATTAACGTCGACATACCTCAACTAAATAAAATTCAAAAAGCGATAATAACGCTCCGTTTAAGAGACGGTATTAGCATTAGGGACATTACCAATAAAATGCATATCAACAAATACACCGTCTTGTTAGCCAAGAACAAAATTGCCAAAAATAGTTACATCACCAAAAAAATTGAGTCGGGACGCGGCATAATATCTACTGAAGATGAAGACACTCGGATACTAAATTTTCTGAGAGAAAATCCCTCCAGGACGACGGTGGAGGCGAAAGAAGTCGCTAACTTTTCTGGTTTAGTTTGGGCAGTTCGAAACAGGATTAAAGCATTTCTTCGGCGAAAAAACCTATTCTAAAGGATAAAAATATAGTCAGAAGGGTGCAGTTTGCCAAATCGTATCTAGGTGAAAACCAGTTTTTGGTAACGGTGGTCTTCTCGGACGAAAAGACTTTTCAGTCGAATCGATGTGGTCGTATTCGTGTTTATCGGCCTCAAGGAACGCGGTACGATGAATGATACGTTCAGAACTTAAACCAGAGGGGCCGTTTTTCCGTAAACGTCTGGGCATGGATTAGTATTAGAGGTCCAGGAGTATATGCTAGCATCGAAGAACCATTAACTGCCCCTGTGTACCTCAGAATACTGGAGAAACTTCTGGTACCTTCAGTTACACCAGTATTTGGGCAAGATTACACGTTTCAACAAGTAAGTTATTTGTTAATGGCTAAGTCATTTTGCGTGATTTACTAACTCTGCAACTTTAGGATAACTGCCCAGTCCACACAGCCAGAGTTATCCAAGACTATTTAAAAAAAAACATCATACCAATGTTCTGCCTAGGCCTTTAAGAAGTCCAGACCTCAATCCAATTGAGAACGTATGGGGCCATATGGCAAAGAGTATGCATGCGGAAAATTTGCGACCTCGAGATAGAGCAGAACTGACGCAGATGATTGTTAATGCATGGAATACTCACATCACTCCTGAGTACACAAGACCCTTAGTTTTATCCATGCCTAGGCGTTTGCAGGAAGTCATTGATAGGAATAGGGGCATGACAAAATATTAGACAATTTATTCGGGTGTTGTTTTTGTGTTTTCTTGTTTAGCAATTTATTTTTAGACTTAGTCTTATAGCGAATTTATCTTTTATTTTTTCAATGCCATAACTTGACTTTAAAACTTTAAAATCGCATACAACCTGCATGTATAATTAACCTTTTTCTAGTCTGCCTTTTTGACATACATGTCATATCTGTAATAAATGCTAACCTGTACATGACAAGTTTGTTTATCAAAAATAATACGATATTGTTGCAGTGGCGTAACTTCCCTGCTGTACTAGTTTTTTCCTCTCGCAACTGTACATGTAAGATACGATTCACGAAAGGTATCCCATGGTTTCCTTGATTTGTAGTGCTTTCTGCACCAATACACGTAATACGAAAATAGTTTCATGTCATCAAATTGTGTGTGTGAAAGAGAAACGGTATGCAGCTTTAAAATTTTGAGGTTAAACGTCACATTTTGACAATGTCTTCGTAAAAATTAATTAAATTGCACAATCGTTTCAAAAGTGAGTTTAAGTGTTATAATTCCAATTTCCACAACTACTAAATAGTTCAGGTATTTACAGAAATAAATAATGCATTTATGTTGATTTTGTGTAAGCTCAAACGAAAATGTAAGTTGAATCAAATGCGCATCCAGTAGATTTGGCAAATATTAATCGGATTAATCTGTTAATACAGACAATTTTTATTTTAAGTTAACATATAGGAAATTTTCTATTAAGTATACATATGCATACGCTTTTTTAAAAAAATTCAATTTGAAGCTTAATACGAGTGTTTTCCACTCCCAGACTAAGCATGAAGTAATATTTCGAGTTTAGAATAGCCTGAAAATTTGATTTGATCGCGTAGCGCGAAGCGCTACGCGGCCAAACCAAATTTTCAGGCTTTTCTAAACTCGAAATTTTACTTCATGCGCCACGCGTATTAAACACTCAGAGCACTGAAATATTGTAAACGAGTAAACTTCGCTTGAAATCAGTGTCTTATACGCGTGGCGCATGAAGTAAAATTTCGAGTTTAGAAAAGCCTGAAAATTTGGTTTGGTCGCTCCGCGCTTCGCGCTACGCGACCAAACCAAATTTTCAGCCTTTTCTAAACTCGAAATTTTACTTCATGCTTAACCTGGGAGTGGAAAACACTCGTTTAAACTTCAAATTGACCTTTTTTAAGAAAACAACGAATATTTAAAAGCCTACAACACGTAATTGGGATATGTATACTCAAAAGAAAAAATGTACAAGAAATTATGATTTAAAGCTTTTCGTAAAGAAAAAACGCTAATATACTTGCGATCTAAACAGTGTGACATTGTCATGTAACGTCAAAATTTGATACAACTAGGAAAAATCATTGCAGATACAACTGTCGACATACTCTCTAAAAAAATAAACCACACATTCCACATCTATGAGTCATAGGACATCTCTCACGAATTCCCTATAGTTTTTATTTTCCCGAAGATTTACACTTTAAATAAATGTTGCACTCTATTAACTTTTAGCCACTTCTAATAATTTTCGCAGAATGATTTTTAAAATGAGTAACCCTGGTTGTTCTCGTTGACTATTTATTTCATCTCTTTATCTTCAGTTAACGCAAATGGAAACACAAATAAAAAATATGAAACCAAATCGCGAACACCATGACAATCAGTCATTCATCTATAGGCGTGCGTATTAAGTAATTTAACAGTTTGCAATAACTTCAAATTACAATAACATTTTGTTTTAAAAAATAATTTATCATTAATTACAGCCTGTGGTAGTATATTACTATATGTATTCTTTCTTCTCTTTAATTGAAATAACATATAATTTTAACCATTTAACACAAATTGGTACGCTAATGAAATGGGGAATAGATATAAATGGAAACTAAATTAGCGCCTGTTCGATTTTGTGCTCGATTTCAACTTATTAGAGAACAAGGCCAAATAGGCCCTATCTATTCTTGAGTACACTCTCATGCGGAATAAAGTATAGTTAGTATCGTTAATGGTGAATGCGCCGGGCCATTGCTCAAAAACATTGCTTGTAACACACATTTTTTCATACAGGGAATTTATCTTTAAGGTAAACATATCTCTATGTAAATTCGCTGTAAATTTTTAGGCTTCCGTTGTTTTTGTAGAGCGTTAAATTTGAAACTTCTAACGAGTGTTTCCACTCCTTGATTAAGCATGAAGTAAAATTTCTAATTTTTTAGGCTTCACTAAACTGGAAATTTTACTTCATGCGCCACGCGTATTAAACACTGATTTAAAGTGACGTTAAAAATATACTACTAAAACAGAATACTAAAGTAATATATTCTGAACACCACTTAATATAAGTGTTTTATACACGTAGTGCATGAACTAAGATTTCTTTAATTCGGCCTCTTTATATTCACATTCATAGAACATTGCAGAATAAGTTGCTATTTATTCATTACAAAGGTTATCTTTGAAATAAAGAAAACATAGTTTTTACTTTACATTCATATTTCAACTTTAATAATAACGCGCAAAACAAAAGGTTATGAAAATTCCACCCTCGCTCGTTTCACTTAGGAAAGCACAGAATAAACGGTTTCGAAAATTAAACTTTTAATCCCGGCAGGCCCCGGCGGAGTCACGGGAGGCTTTTAAACTCCTTCTAAATGACGATATTAGCGACGTCCGCACGCCTCTGGAATTAGAGAAGCGACACCTGTCCCGCCCCTCTGTTTCTCCAACCCTTTTCCTGTCGCCGCAGTTGGGACACAAAACACAAGGCAGGCATCCATTAAATTAAGAATAATACGAGCGCGGAAATTAAACATAAACACTGTTTTTCCTCGTCGGCTTTGATTTAAAGTCAACAAGAGGTGGTTTTCGGTTGAATATTGTCTTTTGGGTGATCATTCGTGCTTTTTGCATGGGTAAATACTGAGGATTTGTTTTGGATGTTAATTGAACTAGAATCGAGTGAATTTGTTATGATAGTCTAAATATTTAATTGACTGCACTCTATACATACAGGGAATTATTATTTTAAATAAGGTATACATATCCCAATGCATACGCTGTAAATTTTTCAACATTCGTTGTTTTTTAAAAGCGTTTAATTTGAAGCCTCTACGAGTCTTTCCACTTCTTGGTTAAAAGCATGAAGTAATTGTTGTTTAATTATTATATGGTTACTATTGATTTATTTTGTTTTCTTTTTCTTTTATTTTAATTTAATTTTTATCTTGCGTAAGGTGATTTATAACTCACTGTATACTATCTTATGTAGCGCGAATATGTTTTAACTTAATGTAATTTATCCTGTAATAAGTTCTTTGTAAACTATTAGAATAAATAAATATTTCGAGTTAAGAAAAGCCTGAAAATTTGAATTGGTCGCGTAGCGAAGCGGAGCGACCAAACCAAATTTCCAGCCTTTTTTAAACTCGAAATTTTACTTTATGCGTCACGCGTATAAAACACTGAACTCCTCTAAGAAAACTTACAGGAATATTGAAGTGTGTGTTGAAACAGGTACACAAAACTGGGGTACCTGTTTCAACGACACACTTCAATATTCCTGTAAGTTTTCTGTTTATTTTAATAATTTTTTGCATTGAAAGTCTAAAGCATAGCTATACTGATGAAGGATAAATCACGAAACGCGTCTATAGATGGCTTAAGACTTTTTGTCTAAGATCGCTTAAGATTCTTTCAATTAATTTTCCCTGTATTTTTTTCAATTTATTTCAATTTCCTGTTGGTTCCTTTAGTTTCGTGAGAGAATATTTTGACGCGATGTTACATTTTGATATGCATATAAATTATGCATAGAACAGTAAATCTGTCGTGTAACGCAAATATTCATTGTATATTTCAATATCTGTCGGGGTATAAGCTTGAGAAGTAGCTGTTTCAATGAATATTTAGAGATTTGTCTCAATGAGACTAAATTTTTGCAGAAGTCGATATTAATTTAAATTCGTTTTTATATTTTGTAAATATGCTGCGAACTATTGGCAAACCATTTTTTTTTGTGTTAAACACTGAAATATTGTGAAATTAAAAAATATATGATTACTGAATCAGTATTAAAAATAGACTTATAAAGTAACATTAAGAAAAAATACTGCCAAACAAGAAGAAATTGAATTAAGTAAGAAATTAAAACACATAAAACCAAAATTCCTAAAAATCGATTTATTTAACTTTTAATTTATTTAATGATATCACAATCTCATTATTTATAGGCAAATAACTTAATTAGTCACACAGATAAACTCTACAGATGTCTACTTTAAAAATTGACTTTGTCTAATAATATTTAAACATTATTACATTTTTTAAATTTTACCAAATCAAAAGAACACGTTCGTAATAACGACAAAAAAGACTAAAGCATGTAAACATGTTATGTTTTCTCGTAGTAGTGATCAATCTGAAATGATACATTTTTCTAACGTTTCCCTGATTAAGGTTTTTTTCCCTGGCCTTTTAAATAAACTTTTTTTGCGTGAAAGCAAAAGACAGTGATAATTTTGTCAACTATTGTCAATGTTATCTTTTGTGCAAATTATACATAATTAATATTTGTTTTACCAATTTATAGTTTTTTTCTGCCCTTAATAAGTATTGACGTTTATATCTAAATTTTAGTTGATTTCCTTAATTTTTATGCATTTTATAAATTTTGATGATGATTTTTGATTTTGATAAAGTTACTTAACTTATACATTTTTAGGATTTTTTGTTTTCTGATGTCATAATGTTAAGTGGTTATTGGTTTTTGTTAATTTTGATAATTTTAAAGACATTTCTTAGTTTTTAATATTTTATGTAACATATCATTTATTTGATATTATTTAGAATATATCATTTGTTTTTTTAATTTTATTAAATTGATCATTTAATAATTTATAAAAACGAATTAAAATTAATATCGCCTTTCTGCAAAAACTGAGACAAGTCTCCATATTGGAGACTTGTCTCAATGAGACTAAATTTTGCAGAGAGTCGATATTAAGTTTAATTCCTTTTTATATTTTGTAAATATTCCGCAAACTATTGGCAAACTCAATTTTTCTTTAAATATAATCATTTATTTATCAATTAATGTTTATTGATTTGTACTATTTTCATTAGATTCGACAAAACTTGTTGTCATCATTATTTTTAAAAATGTTGATGATCATAGTTTTCAACAACTTCAACATTTTTAACTATTTTTGTAAATATTATTGAATGACTGTATTTTTTATGAACTTATTGAAATTCACATGACTCCATTATGAGTTTGGTAAAAAAAATCATCGGACATCTGTTTATAATTTCTCATAAAGAACACTAAAAATTTTGATTTATTAGCCTACCACCTAATCATTTCAATGTTGTGTGCTTATATATGTAATATGTTTTTTTTTTTAATTTTAACGGTATACAGTTATAAGAGTATAACACCATTTAGAGCGAATAGTTCGCTATAACCAATACTACGGCTTAAAAAGAACATCGGCTACAACGTACAAACATCGCAAAATGTCCTTTCACTATAAACGATACCCACTGAGTAAACACATTTTAGAAACGTTTTATCAACATTAAAACAACGTTGCATGTTATTACAATGTTGATAAAACGTTATTTGTTTGTTTTTTTCTCAATGGGTATTGACTGTACGGAGATTTTTTCTTTTAAGTATACAAATCTCAATATACTGTATACGCTGTAAATCTTCAAATATTCGTTGTTTTTACAAATATTCCCAATTGAACTTTCAAACGAGTGTTTTTCACTCCCAGATTAAGCATGAAGTAATATCTCGAGTTTAGAAAAGCCTGAAAATTTGATTTGGTTGCGTAGCGCGAAGCGCGGAGCGACCAAACCAAATTTTCAGGCTTTTCTAAACTCGAAATTTTACTTCATGCGCCACGCGTACTAAACACTTTTTTTAGTAGAGTATTTTGAACTTCACCTAAAATCAGTGTTTTATACGCGAGGCGCATGAAGTAAAATTTCGAGTTTAGAAAAACCTGAAAATTTGGTTTGGTCGCGTAGCGCTACGCGCTACACGACCAAACCAAATTTTCAGGCTTTTCTAAGCTCGAAATTTTACTTCATGCTTAATCTGGGAGTGGAAAACACTCGTTTAAGACTTCAAATTAAACTATTTCAAAAACAAACGATAATCAGAAATGTTACAGCTCTGCATAGATGTATGTATATTTAAAAAAAAAATCCCAGAATGTAATATTATTATACATAAAACATGAAACAGTTTTGCACTGCCTGGAAATTTTTCGGCGGCAATGCTACCTACCATTACATGCTCATTCCCATAAATTGATGTGGTAAGAGCAACCACTTTTCATCCTTAATGCATTTTTATTTTATTAACGTCACCCATTCTTCTTCCATGAATACCTTTTACATGCATCCATCTAAATGACAGATCATTCCTCCGCATCAAAGAACACCAAAGTTCACCGACCCATACCAAATCACCCAAATCATCAATCTCCTTATCTTAATCTTGCCACAAGCATATTCATCAAAGCCCACCAAAAAAGTTACAAATTACCGACCCACCAACAATGACCGTAAAGCAAGTCATCGCCGTGAGCTTCAAAACCCAATAACGAGCACAGTAGCACCGAAAAAGTCCTTGAAACGCGAAAGTGATCACGCTAATTGGATTTTATTTAAAATACATAAATATTCATTCAACAATTACCGCAATGTATTCCCAAGTGACTGTAATTACATCAATTGCATAACGCTTTGGGATAATAGCAAAACTGGTGCAGTGCAGACTCTTCCATTCTTTGAGGATTTGCCAATTCCCATATTGATCCAAGATTCCTCACGATGCAATAGGATCGGCTTGAAATGCCAATTGTGATTCACTCGAAGAGCGCACACGTTTTTTTTATATCGTTTACTTTAATTTATCGAATGGCACTTAATTGATGCACGATTTCTTCGTGATCTCTCCGGGTGGAATGAGATCGAGAAGCACGAGGTTTAAACGGCAAATGTCAACGGATGATTGCGTTAATGTGTATTGCCAAGAGCAGCACCATCTGTGAGTTTATGGTGAGTTTACGTAAATAGTTTAAAAAAAAAATAAAGAAAAATAAGGAGTCGGTTGCGACATGTGCACAAGGTGAATGCTCAGAGGTGCATGGTTATGTAAATGTAGGTCTTAATTACTGGTTGTGCTTTCCAGGAATGGGTGATTTTAATTGCGCTGGATTTGTAGGTGAAGAAAATTGTTTTTTTTATATTCATACATACAAAATATTTGTTGTTGTGTATGTTTTTATAGCGTTCTGCTTAATAATAAACAATAAAATCAACTTTAGTCTCTAAGTAACCACTGTTTACAGGTTAGTAGTCATAAAACTATCTTATTAGCAGGGCTTCGAACTGTTATTTTTTGCGTTCCGGTATTCGTTCCGGTTCAGTTATTAAAATATATATCGGTTCGGTTCCAGTTTTTGTTCCGGGAAAAATAACCGTTTTTGCGGTTTTCAGCTTAGCTTCAAGTGATTGTTTTAATTTTTGAAATGTTTAAAAAAAAATTAAAACCTTTATTGGCAACAAAACTAAAACACATCTTTAAATAAATACAATACAATACAAAATAAATATATGTCAACTACCCATTTCCTACTTCATTCTTCTCCTCTCCCTCTCCCACCCTAATCTCATCACAATTTGTAAGCCTGCCCCGTCCTCTCGCACCCACTCCTCTATCCTTTTACTACCTCTCGCCCATTCCTCACTTATCTCCTTACAATAAGCTTAATGTTTCCACGTACCCCTTTCACTCCCGCACAACAAACACCTACCATACTCTTCACCCATCCATACCTTTCTTCCTCTCTCCTCCGACCCACATCTAGCCCTAACCAGTGCTACCTTCTAGTGGACTATTCATGAGGTACCCTGGCAGTTTTCCGTGTACCTACCACCTTTTGTACAGAGGATTGTACGCACTCCTCTTAATAAACCCTTGAGGCTCCTGCCTTTCCACTTCCTCCTATTTTTTCCTCATCCACGCCGCCACATTCACCTCTTTTTCCAACCACTCATTTACCAAACTTTCAGATCTCCCTGCTCTTTCATACAATTTTCTCGTCTCCATTCTCCACTCACTCTCTCCTACTCCCACACATGTTCTCCACACCTCTTTCACCAGCCTTTCGCTACCCAATCCAATCAATTTCATCTCATATCTTGCCACTCTTTCCAATGGCTCTCCATGCATACATGCTCTGTTCGTTTCCTGAAGCAGAATGTAGCTGGGCGTTGATTTTTCCACAGCTAGTAGCTGCTTCAGGAACGTCCCTTGCTCTTTCTCAATACCTTCATACGCTCTCATTCTCCATGCCCCCTAGACATTAAAATTGGTTTAACGCATGCATCCCACAGTTTTCACGCCATCTGGAAATTCCCCTCCAGCTACTTTCCCCAAGTCTCTTTCACGACATACCTTGCCTTCAGTTGGACCCATCTGGCGTGCTCCCTGTACCCCCCACACCGTATAAACACAAAACCCAAGTATTTAAACTCTTTCACTCTTTCGATAACTTCACCCTTCCATATCAATTCTTTCATTCTTTCTTCTCTTCCTCTATTCCTGAATCTAATCCATTTCGTTTTCCCTACATTTATTCATATACCTCTCCTCGCTTATCAATATACCTCTCCACCCTCTATAACATCTCCTTCATTTCTCCCCATTCTTTCGCCAGCAACACAACATCATCCACATACGCCAACATCCACACCTTCCTTTTCCCTATCACAATCCCGCCCGCTTGCCCGTTTCTCAAGACCTCTTCTAGTTCACTCATATATAAGTTAAACAGTAACGGGCTAAGCGGACATCCCTGTCTCACCCCCATCCATACTCTAAATTGTTCCGATACTTTTCCGTCCACCTTTGCTCCGTGCTTCCTCATACACTCCTCTCACCCATTTTACTGCTACATCGCTCACACCTCTCCTCTTTAAACACTCTATCAACCTTTCTCTCGGGACCGAATCATACGCTGCTTTCAAATCCAGAAACACTGCATACACACTTTTCTTTTCCTCTAACACTCTTTCAACTATTCTTGCTAGCGTAAAAATTTGATTTCCGGCTCCCCTCCCCTTTCTGAACTCTCCTTGCGATTTCGGCAACAACCCCTTATCTTCTACTTCCTTTTCTAGCTTATACCCGATACCCATAATGGTTATACCACGATAACTCCCCGCTTCCTTTTTATCTCCATTTTTGTTTACCGGACACATTACTCCCACACGCCATGCTTCCGGAATATGCTTCTCTTCTCTCCACATCTGATTGAGCAGCTGTCCAAATCTTCGTTTTCCCTCAATTCCAATCCTCTTCCACATTTCCGCTCCATCCAGCCCAGCCACTTTTCCTCCTTTTACTTCTTCAAAACCCTTTTCCACCTCCTCTTCTGTAAACTCCTCCACCTCTGTTCTCAACTCTCGTGAAATGTTTTTATTTCATATTAAAAAAAATATTTATGTCCTCGTTATAGATATAAATATTAAGAATATGAAAAAGTGTCTTAAATTAAATTTGTTCTACTTTTATTATTATTAAAACATTTACAAAATATTCACAAAATAAATATTTTTTGCATTTTTAATATCTTAGTTGACCCGACGCTCTAAGGGGCAACAAGGGATAGCAGAAGAAGAAGAAGAATATCTTAGTTAAGAAATATCTGTCATATCTCATTAAGTGGCCCAGCCACCGTAATCTTTGTCCTTTTATTACTGCTACAATATTTGGTTCAGTGTAGAGTTCTTGTAATTCTTTTTTCGTTCTTCTTTCCCATCCTTCTTGAACTTTTTTCCCCGTATATTTTTCTTAGTATTTTCCTCTCCCATACACCTAGCATTCTTTGTTCCGTTGTACCTAGTGTCCAGGTTTTACTTCGAAATAATGCTTTAGGTCTTATGATTGACTTGTATATTTTAATTTTTAGTTTTATGCTTATGTTTCAATTGTAGAATATTCTTCCCAGTTCTTGTAGTCCTCTGTTACCTTTCATAGGTCTTGAATCTCTTCCTTCATATTCGGTCTTCTATAAAATTCGGTACCCAGCTATGTATAATGCTCCACCTCCTTATACTATACGTTTTACCTGTGTTATTCGTTATTTTAATGCTCCCATTTTCATTGTTTCCTTATCTGTCCACGTCATCAGTTTCGTTTTGTCTTATTCTTATTCGTTGTTTATTAGTAGACCTATTCTACGAGTACTTTCTTCCAGTTTCATTATACAGGACTAGAGCTCATGTTTGTTTCTGGTTATGATGGTCACGTCGTCCGCAAATGTTAAGCATCGGTGTTTTTTAGGGTATAGTAGTCCATTTCTATAGAAGTCTGCTCGTTTTATAACTACCTCCAGGGCACAGCTGAAAAGTAATGTTGACAATGGATTCTGTGTCAACTTTACTAGGTATAGCAATTTGCCATTAATTCCTAGTTCTACAAGTGCCCTGTATAACACCTTCCGTTTAATTCTATCATATACTTGACGGAAGCCGGAAGAACAGTATACCGGGTGTTCGATAAGAAACGCCCGACGCCATAACTCTTGTATTTATTGATTAGATACAAAAAAATGACATGAATATTAATTTTTTTAAATAATAACTTCATTCCCAAAATAATAGCCAACGTAAGATTTTTAAATGGCTGCCTATAATTTTCCAATTTTATTACATTAGACATTATTTTTCTGAATCCAATAACGCTTAATTTCTTGTTTTTGTTCAATGTTTTGGTCGATTTTTTTTAAATCTTCTATTTAAAATTAAATTTCTTAAAAATTATAATTAGTGTGCCTTGTAAAAAAAGTGACAAATGTCATTTATTGTGTGTATTTATAACTTTACAACATTTCAGTGTTTTATACGCGTGGCGCATGAAAAGCCTGAAAATTTGCAGGCTTTTCTAAACTCGAAATTTTACTTCATGCTTAGTCCGGGAGTGGAAACACTCGTTCGAACTTTAAATTTAACTCTTTTAGTAAATCGACGTATGTAATATAATAAATCATTCATTCAAATCATAAAAAGAAGATGCACAATTTTACCTAAAATCAAGTTTTACAGTCAACTTTATAATTTGCTCGGCTCTTAATGAGTTAATATTCTGTTCCTAAGAAAAACCGTGTTTTTTTAAATATTAAAGTTGCGTTTAATATAATAACAAACTGTGAATAAATCGACAAAAATCTAGAAATATCAAAAATCTAGATATGTTAAAAATCTTGACGGTCCACTCCCAGACTAAGCATGAAGTAAAATTTCGAGTTTAGAAAAGCCCCGCGTAGAAAATTTGTCGAGGGTCGCGCAGCGACCCGAGACAAATTTTCACGGGGCTTTTCTAAACTCGAAATTTTACTTCATGCGCCACGCGTATAAAACACTGAAATATTGTAAAGTTTAAAAAATACTAGGCTTTATTTTTTTCGGTTGGTTGCAAATTGTGTTAAATCTTCTAAGCTGATTATGCATACTAAATCTATTTATAAATTTTGATCAGTATTAAAAGTCCATTTTTTGTTTCAAGGCACACTATATTTATTGCAAAAAAATCATCTAAACAAGATTTATTATATTTTTTTAGCATAAATATTAAATTAAAATCAACATATCGAGCATAATTGGCTTCAGAAAAACAATGTCCTATATAATAAAATAAGAAAAGTATTTGAAATAAAACAACACAGTTGGGAGGGTTTCACTTTAATTGTTGTTACCAACAATTAAAGTGAAACCCTCCCAACTGTGTTGTTTTATTTCAAATAGTATTATGGAGTTTCATCATGTATCCGCCTCATCAATTAAATAAATAAGAAAAGTATATGCAACCATTTAAAAATTTAAAGTTGACTATTATTTGGCAATGAAAATAATTTTGAAAAAATATAATTAGTGTCAATTTATGGTATAGAAACTGCAATTGACTTTGTTTTTTAATTCATTCAAATCGATCAATAAATAACAGAGTTATGACGTTGGGCGTTTTTTATCGAACAGCCGGTATATGTTTCTTTTTCATATGTGAAACTTTCAGCTTGGATTTTCTCTTAAGGCAAATACCTGGTAAATGTTTTATTTACTTTAAATAATCTAAGACAAATTTCACTATATTTGTTAACAATTTATTTCAACTCATGTGGAAAACTAGCCGTATCCAGCGGTTTATAATTATCCGCTTATAAACCGCCATTTTCCACATGTGTTGAAATAAATTGTTAACAAATATAGTAAAATTTGTCAGGTAGACAAAGGTCTGCAAGTGGATAACATGTTATTTACCTTCACCATGGCAACGTTAGTCTCAAACCACAAAGTGTCGATCCTAACCTCTAAATGGGCATTTTCGGCACGTGATTTCGGACATTTAGAGGCTTTATGCCATGCTTAAAATCGTCAACGTCGCATCAGTAATCGTCTTTTAAGACCGTCCGTAACAAAAATAATAAGAGAAGATCATTTACAGAATTTGAAAGTTCATTTTTAATCCAATATTTGTAAAACTAACGAATATCTAAGGATTTACAGCGTATACGGTATATTGAGATATGATACTTAAAAGAAAAACGCACTGTATATCTGTGATAGTAATAAATAATATGCAGTATACAAAACATTTTTTTGGGTAAAAACCCAGGGCTGAAAGGGTTAAGCTATGTTTCGAAGAAGACTAAAGAGAAAACATGAATACAACTTAAAAAACGATGCTAGTAGATGAAAGAATGATTCTAATTTTATTTTGGTTCAATAATAGAGATACAAACTGAAATTGAAATTTTTACACGGGAATTCCCTGTAATGCGTCTTGAAACGGGACACACGGTATAGTAAACATTTCTAGAATGTATTCACGCCGGCCGTCCTGCGTATTCTGTGATTCAAGGAATACACAACTTTGATTTGACTTATTTCACATTATGGCTTGATTATATTTTTTTATCAAATTATTTATGTTCTTCTGTACCGTGCGTTTTATGTAAGTATAGGGATTTACATGGTAAAAATTATGTACAATGTTAATTTTTGTTATCGTACTAACTTGAAACATTTTTCTACGAAATGTTCATTGTTAGAAGGATACAAACATGATTTCTTTATTTTTGTTTTTAAAGTTGAAATTAATAACACAAATAATTAAGCCAAAAATTCACCTTGGCGAAAATGACAACTAAATGTTATACCATCGCACGAAAGTTTGTTAAAAGGGGGGTTTGGCCATGTAAATTGTATATGTTCAGGTTTCCGTTCCAGCATTATTTTAAGAAAATATTTTTCAAATTTTATTTTACAGAGACATGTATTGAACCTTTCGTAATGAAATGGAAAAAATTGATTTATTTTAAACTTTTTTACATCTTTAACGAAAAAATACTTTTTGTTTGAACTTGTATTTCCATATAAATACTTTGTTATTTTATTTCGAAATAGATCTAAAAATATAAATTATTTCTTCGTTAGATAGAAAAGTTTAAAAATATCCGTTTCGTTACGAAACGTTCAATACATGTCTCTTAAAAAAATATATTATCTTATAATAATGCTGAAACGGAAATCTGAACATACACAATTTACATGGTCAAACCCCCTCAACAAACTTTCGTGCGATTTTATAACATTTACTTGTCATTTTCCGCAAGGTAATTATTTGTGTTTCGTAGAAAAATTTTTGATTTATTGATGAAAACAAAAGAATGTTTCAAATGTGCACGACAACAAAAGTTAAGATAGGCTACAATTTTTACCATGTAAATCCCTATGGCCATACTTAAATGAAACGCACGGTATAAATTTACATATAAATGATGAAAATAACATTTCCATTTCGTTAAATATAAATGTATCAGTGGAATAATTGCGATTATTCAATAACGCGATGCACAATTAAATTCAATTTTAATCACCCGCACAAAATAATAATTATTATCGCTAATCTCGACAGTACGCCCAACAGCCTGTAATAAATTCCACGACATAATCGGCGCTCGGAAAGGAAATCCGACCGTAAACTTTACGGTTTCCTCATGGACACAAAATTCGAAACTTGATGCGGCAGACCACCGCGCGTTCACTAAATAAACGGTTTAGCGCACCGGGACAATTAAATTATTAGCAATAAAACACAATGGGTTTATCGCGATGCTCGAATAATAAGACGTATCGGGTCGTTTCATAAATCAAGTGAGACGCGGCCGTGTTTCGTGTTTTATTGCCGAGCGGGGGGATGCCGCTCTCCGCAGGGGTACACACCCTCGATGGTTATCTGGGCGATGGCCCACGTGACTTGTTCGCTGCTTTATCCCCCCGCATTTGCATTCAGAGGTGTGCCTCTCTAAACACGATCGTAAAATTCAAATTATCTATGGTTCTCACTTATATGTTCAAAATATGGTTATGTCTTTGAGCACTCTCAAGATTACACATTTCTTAAAGAGTTTAATATAACTACACAATTTAGAGCCCGCAGACGCACACTAAAATACATTTTTCATTAGTAATATTATCACAAGTAGTCTTAAAGATAAGAATCATTAAATATATAGTAAATTTATAGCACTTACGCCCGGTATCATCAACTTTTTTAAACAGGCATTTAGTTATATGATGTTTAGGTTAAAGGTACATTTAAAATTGTCACGTGTGTTATGAATCTTTGTAAAGGATTTTTAAGTAAATGTGATTTTAAGATCTGTTGGCAATAGATTGTATATGGCGTTTTGGTAAATTTTATATTTGCAGGTAGGTAACACTGAATTATAACCTCTAATTTTTGCAGTTAGGGGCAGGTGGTGGCCGAGCGGTAACGTCGGGCTGTATCGCTCGGCGAGCCACAAACTCGGGTTCGATTCCCGTGCACGGGGAGACTTTATTTAAAAATAATTTCTCGTCGTGTCCCTGGGTGTGGTGTGAATGTGTCGTGACGTCCAAATATATGTTAAATTAATTAATACAATCATTGTTAGTGGCTGAATGGCTAGAACCTATGCCAAACAAACAAACAAACAAAAACATTTTGCAGTCAGTTCGTTTGTGTGTCGTTTTATAAAACACGTGTTTGGTTATACAGGGACTTTTTCTTTTAGGTATAACAAAAATATTGTTTATTTATGTATTTCTCGCATGTACACACTCACATAGAACATGCCCTGCTTGTATGGGGACATGCTCCCATTAGGCATAGAATATTTGGGCTACAGCGACGAGCAGTTCGTATTCTTGGAAAGTGCCAATATAGAGAAGATTGTCGCAATGTGTTCAGGGAAAATAAAATACTGACTTTACCATCTCTATATATATTTGAATGCTTAAATTATATTCACTTAAATAAAAGCCAATACAAAACTCATTTAAACTGCCATAATTATCCAACCAGGCATAGAAACAACTACGTCACTAATGCACTCCGACTAAACACCTCCCAAACAAGTACCAGATATTATGCAATTAAATTTTATAATATACTGCCAACTTCAACTCGCGTGTTATCTTCGTCGCGCTTTCGAGCGAAGATAAAAGATTTCTTCATTAACCCTTGTGTACACGGATAAAAAATTATCTGCTAATTCACGGATAGGTACAGCCGTACCTTTATGTACCGTCAGAGTTTAATTCGGATTGGGCATGCGTGAACAAGTTCATTCGGGAATTACCCTGCTTGGGGAATAGTTTACTTCTAATTAGCCTTGCCTATTGTGCATTTGCGACTGTGTACAGTGACAGTTTTATTAAAAACAATGGACAACAGAAAAGAATTCTCGGGTTCAGATTTCAGACGGTAAGAAAATTGTTTTCGTTAAAACAATTTTTAAAGATGTAAATATTTATCTAGTATGACTTACGAGCAGCAACAGACTTATTTGCAATCTTTTTTGGATGAAAGTGATTCCGATTCTGACGTCAGTGTGAATGCCGTTTTCGAAGGTAATGGTTCTGATGATGAATGGCTTCCACAATCAACGCAGAACGTATATAGTGCGCAGGTAAATTTATTTTATATAAATATATATATATATATATATATATATATATATATATATATATATATATATATATATATATATAATATATTAGGTTAGGTTATATACAGGGTGTTTCAAATTCGAGCCTTACTATGTAGGTTTAAATTCGACACTTTTACAGAATTTTATGCCAATTAATAATCTGTCGAAATATTCGAAATATATTCAAGTGATTCAATGTAATTAAAAAAAAAACCGAAATTATCGATTTTAAAAAATTGGCCATATCTTCGTTATTTTCTATTTTTTGTTCAAAATCTGTAAAAAATTCTTAGAGCAACTTTTAACGATTTAACAAATGCAGTAATTGTTAAAACTGCTAATGATTTCTTTTTGTTTCGAGTTTAGAAAAGCCCCGTGAAAATTTGTCGAGAGTCGCGCAGCGACCCTAGACAAATTTTCTAGGCTTTTCTAAACTCGAAATTTTACTTTATGCACCACGCGTATAAAACACTGATTTTAAGTGAGGTTCAAATATAATAATAATAATAATATTTTTATTGTGCTAATAGCTAATATTGTTTACACTTGTTAAATTACAAATATTCTTAAAAACTATACAGGTACATTACTATTTAATAGATTACACATCGTTAAAATTTACATTGTTAAAATTTACATAGACATGTCATAAATATAAATGTAGATCACTTAACTGTAGGTACTCATCCCAATTATAGTAAGCCTGTTTAGCCCTTGTGTACACGGATAGGTACACCCGTATCTATTTCGTTTTTAACAATTGTTGTAGTATTGTTCCTTTAAATTTAAATAGTTGGGCTTCATTGACATCATAGATTTAGTAAAAGTAAAGGTACTTACCAGTAAAAAAAGGTTTTATGTAATCGAAGTATCCATTTATTATCCAAAAAAATCTCCAAACTAGGTTACCTCACGAATAGGTACAGGTGTACCTTTATATGTATTATATGAAATATGTATTTTCTGATGTGTAGGGTTTGTCAAGAGGTACTAAATTAATCATTACACGAATAAATATCTAAGAAAAAGAAGCTATACAATATTTCTTTTTGTTTTTCCAGGCACAACTTTTGTGCAAAAGTGCCAAATTTAAACCTATCCTCTATCTTCTATAATAAGCGAGATCATCCTGATAAGGCTTACATTTGAAACACCCTGTATATAACTGGAGACACAATATATTTGTTACAATTTGTTTATACCTATAAAATATAAATATTACAGTTAGATGGCGACGCATCGGATATAGAAGATGTTTTAGCAGACCTCGATATACGGATTGAACTTCAGTCAGATGATGAAGAAATGCGCGATGCTGATGATGTTGATACAAATGAAATATTTACCCCGGATGTCCCAATCTTGCGTGGAAAATACGATACTGTTTGGAAATGTGAACCACCGCCCCGAACTCAAACTCAACGACATAACATTGTTCGTCAAAGACCTGGACCCGTAAGAGGAACCGAAAATCTTTCTGCACTGGATATGTTCAAGTGCATATTTTCTGATGCTATATGTGACATAATCATACGATAAACAAACAGAAAAGCCGCAAGTGATTATAGAAAATGGAATGCAGATCATCCTGACAAACCCGAAAAAAAATGGCGCATTCTTACTGAAACCGAATTTTATGGATACTTGGGTATTCTAATTACTGCTGGCGTACGCCATTCAAGTTCAGAACATGTACGCGAACTATGGAAATGTGATGCATACCCACTTTATCGAGCAACTCTACCAATTACAAGATTGTGTGAAATAACCCGTTTTATTCGATTTGACAACAGGGAAACAAGAGAACATAGACTGATGAATGAGAAAGCAGCAGCGATATCGGACATATGGCTTATGTTGAATCAGAATCTACTATCGCATTACGTTCCATCTGATTGTCTCGTTATTGATGAACAACTTTTTCCGTTCCGATGAAGGACAAGATTTACACAATACATGCCGCCAAAACCCGCAAAATATGGGATCAAGATCTGGTGGGTATGCGATGCTGAAAATGCATATCCTCTTACAGGCCATATTTACACCGGAAAACCAGCAACTGGGAGGGAAACAAACGAAGGTGAGCGTGTAGTTAAAGATTTAGCTTTACAATTTAAACATTCAGGCCGAAACATTACTATGGACATTTTCTTTACCACCCTACCAATAGCGCGACTTTTGCTATCATGGAATATTACTGTGGTAGGTACTTTGAAAAAAAATAAGGCGTACATACCCCCTGAGATGTTGGCAAATAAAAATCGAGAGCCTCTTTCATCAATATTTGGATTTAGCGAAGATGCGAAAATAGCGCTCTGTTCCTATGTTCCTAAGAAGAACAAGTCCGTTATTTTACTTTCATCAATGCATAGTGATAACAGTATAAGTGGACAAATGAACAAACCTGATATTATCCACTATTACAATAGCACTAAAAGTGGAGTAGACAACATGGACAAAATGTTATTACATTTTTCTACGAAACGCAGAACCCTTAGATGGCCCCTTGCTCTATTATATAATATAATTGATATCGCATGTCTAGCCAGCTACATAATTTATACAAAAAATAATCCTGTGGCTAAAAAGTCTTCCAACAGCCGTCGGAATTTCTACCAGGATTTAGGACGTAGTTTGGCAATGCCATCAATAGAAATTAGATCGCAAAATTCACATGTTGTCAAAGTATTTTCAACAAAGATTGCCATAGAAGCCATGCTAGGTCACGAAATTACAAAAAATACACCTGGGTCATCAGGTACTAACAGCCAAAATAAGAAAACTCCCAAGGAGGTTATCGGATCATGCCACATATGTCGCACTTTGCGAAAAAAACAAAGAAAAACAAGAAAATCTTGCAAAGTTTGTTGCCGTCCGATTTGCGATGAACACGCAGAAACAATTTCAAAATGTCATTGCTGTGAATTGTAAGTTTTTTCAATAAATTGTTTTTCTTAGATATTTATTCGTGTAATGATTAATTTAGTACCTCTTGACAAACTCACACATCAGAAAATACATATTTCATATAATACATATAAAGGTACACCTGTACCTATTCGTGAGGTAACGTAGTTTGGAGATTTTTTGGATAATAAATGGATACTTCGATTACATAAAACCTTTGTTTACTGGTAAGTACCTTTACTTTTACTAAATCTAAGATGTCAATGAAGCCCAGCTATTTGAATTTAAAGGAACAATACTAAAACAATTGTTAAAAACGAAATAGGTACGGGTGTACCTATCCGTGTACACAAGGGTTAAACAGGCTTACTATAATTGGGATGAGTACCTACAGTTAAGTGATCTACATTTATATCTATGACAAATCTATGTAAATTTTAACAATGTAAATTTTAACGATGTGTAATCTATCAAATAGTAATGTACCTGTATAGTTTTTAAGAATATTTGTAATTTGACAAGTGTAAAGCAATATTAGCTATTAGCACAATAAAGATATTATTATTATTATTATTATATTTGAACCTCACTTAAAATCAGTGTTTTATACGCGTGGTGCATGAAGTAAAATTTCGAGTTTAGAAAAGCCCAGAAAAATTTTCACGGGGCTTTTCTAAACTCGAAATTTTACTTCATGCTTAGTCTGGGAGTGGAAAACACTCGCTTATAGCTTAAAATTGAACTTTTCTAAAAAAAACGTGAACATTTTCTTTTAGGTAAACATATTCATCAGCTGTAAATTTTCCGACATCCATTGATTTTCCAAAGAGCTTAATTTTAAAGTTTAAACGAGTGTTTTCCATTCCCAGACTAAGCATGAAGTAAAATTTCGAGTTTAGAAAAGCCCCGTGAAAATTTGTCGAGGGTCGCGCAGCGACCCGAGACAAATTTTCTGGGCTTTTCTAAACTCGAAATTTTACTTCATGCGCCACGCGTATAAAACACTGATTTCAAGTGAGGTTCAAAAATGCATAAATTCACAATATTTTTTTTTGTACGCGTGGCGCATGAAGTAAAATTTCGAGTTTAGAAAATCCCAGAAAAATGTCTCGGACAAATTTTCACGAGGCTTTTCTAAACTCGAAATTTTACTTCATGCTTAATCTGGCAGTGGAAAACACTTGCTTATAGCTTTAAATTGAACTCTTCTAAAAAAAAAAACGTGAACATTTTCTTTTAGGTAAACATATTCATCAGCTGTTAATTCTCCGACATCCGTTGATTTTCCAAAGAGCTTAGTTTTAAACTTTAAACGAGTGTTTTCCACTTCCAGACTAAGCATGAAGTAAAATTTCGAGTTTAGAAAAGCCCCGTGAAAATTTGTCGAGGGTCGCGCAGCGACCCGAGACAAATTTTCTGGGCTTTTCTAAACTCGAAATTTTACTTCATGCGCCACGCGTATAAAACACTGATTTCAAGTGAGGTTCAAATATGCATAAATTCACAATATTTTTGTTTTGTACGCGTGGCGCATGAAGTAAAATTTCGAGTTTAGAAAAGCCCAGAAAATTTGTCTCGGGTCGCTGCGCGACCCTCGACAAATTTTCACAGGGCTTTTCTAAACTCGAAATTTTACTTCATGCTTAGCCTGGGAGTGGAAAACACTCGTTTATTGCTTCAAATTGAACTCTTTTAAAAAAAACAACAAATATCTAAAGATTTAAAAAAAAATAAGCTGAATTTGGAACACGTATACTTGAAAAACTCCCTGTATATTAGTTTGTATTATTTATTTAATACAATGTTGAAGCGACATTGTTCTAAGAATTTTTTTTCTATTTTATTTCTATTTTTTTAAGTCTTCTGTTACCTACATATCGTTATGTTGTTAGGTACATACTTATATGAATCTTTTTGTCCGTAATTGAATATTTCTTCATCCGAAGAGTCGCTGGGGAAATTTGACGGACTTGAATTCATGATTAATAACGCTAACGGGTATTTATATCGACAACCGAAGGGAAATCACTGTAATTTAACCTCAAAATTAGAAACGTCAAGTTAAATCGCCACTCAAATTGTTACACGGAGAAATTTCGACATTTAGCGCTAAAGGGTATTTATCCGCTAAACGACATTTAAACTGATTGGTAATACTGCATATTCACTCTTAGATATCATTTAAGCTTAAATGTTCTTTAAAATTTGTTGATAATACCGGGTGTTAGAGTAGAACAATTTTATAAGTTGTTCTTTAAGGCAACAAGATGCCGACTAAAGCACCCTTCACTACGAGTAATGTAATATCTGCATCTTGGGTGTAGAAAAAAACGTAAGCGTTATATTTCAAACTTCTCTCGAGATCAGTGTTTTATACGCGTGGCGCATAAAGTAAACTTTTGAATTTAGAAAAGCCTGTAAAATTTAGTTTTGTCGCTTTGCTTGGCGCACTGATTTAAAGTGAAGTTCAAAGTATACTGCTTAGTTTTGATAATATTTAACAAAAATCACACTGTATAATTCACAACTTCAGTTTTTAGCTGAAGGGTTGTGATGCGCGTATACAGGCGCTTACACTAATTATTTATTTTACTGATCTGCGGACTCCGCTGGAAAGTGGTGTTTTAAGGGTGACTTGCCCCGGTTTTGTGTTATGTGTGCTTCGATGGTTGGATGGCCCAAAGACACGATAGTCTATTTAAGTTGTAGTTGTATTTTAACGAACACACTCGCGTTGCACGCGTCTCACTCGACCTTTTCTCTGTAAGTGGCGCTATGAGCGTCACCCCTTACACGCGCACTTCCCAAGAGCGCGAATATTCAAAATATAAATCAAAAATCAAATAGTCTACATTTGGTCCTTTTCACGGGAATTAAACAAAACCGAACACACGCATTTTAAATAATTATTATTATTTTAAATAAAATCATCAAAACATTTTATAAATATTATACATCAAGTGAATTAAACACGATTTTATTCACGAAAAGATTTTTGATTTCACGAGCGCCTCGGTGCGAGTGAAATCATTTCTTTGAGTGAATAAAGGTGTTTAATTCACGTGGCGTATATATGTTTTTATTCAATTTTGACGAAATTGTAAAGAAAATGTACTTTATATTTATTTTTAAATAAATTTTTTAACTCACTAGTGACCTAAAAAAATTTTAGTTCACTAGTGAATAAAACCTTGTTTATTACGGTTGTTATGGAGTTAATAATGTCGATTTAAATTAACAAAATTGAATAAAATAATTAATAATATTTTAAATAAAATCGTCAAATTTTACAATAACTTTAGAACTGTGAAACTTATAATAATACTTTATTGCGCCCTAGAACATTGGTTAATAGTTAAAATGTTAGAATCCACAAGGGTAATATCAATAAATATAAATAAATTTAATGCAAATGTTAAAAATACAGAAGTATTATAAATAAGTGTCAATTTATGTAAATCTGCAAAATTAAAATAAACGCAATGCGACTTTCGCTGGCATATTTCAATATTTTCCGAAGATTTCATCTTGTCGGATGGTGAGTGCAAAATAGGGGTAAATACAAAAAGGATGGCGTGATATATTCACCAGGGGGGATGAAATATTGCGGAAAACGGCGGGCGGTTTTCCCGGGTACGTTTTGGCCCACCTTACGAGATTAAATCCTTCCATTCGTTTCCTTGGACAAGCTCGAAATGGAAGATTGCAAAAAATAACAGAAGTATTTCAACGGAAATCTTGAATAATCAAGTTTATGCACTGTTATATGGCTTGCAATTTAAGAAAGTTTGCGAATTTAAAAGTTGCAGAATTATATTTTATGTAGTATGCATAAAATATCAGGTGTTCATTTAAAAACCCGATCGAGAAAGCGTTGCTTTTTTGATAGAAGGAAATGGAACGAAAAAGTGAAGTCGCAGCTTAGTTTACGTTTTGTCACATCTGACATAAATGTCAAATTGTGTTAATCAGTAGCTCATTAATTTACCTTGTTCGTATAGTTGTTGTGTTGTTTCTTCTTCCTTCATGTAAGTGGGCATTGAAAAGCCGAGTAAAATAAAAAAAACTTTTATAAAACTGGTTTTACATTGACAGAAGCGATTGCCAAATGAAATTTAGTAGTTTTTTGCCGTCAAGTTATCAAAAACTTCTACAAACTTCTTGTATTTATTTATTTTAGTTTTAACTTGCCCTGAAGAAACTGACAAAAGTTCAGCGAAATATTGGCTAAATAAAAGTATAGTTCTGCCTAGAAAAATACAACTATAATTTTTAAATTCTGCCGCTTTTCCCCAAAAAGTTTATAGATGTTTTTGCGATTGACAAATTCACGTACGACCTACTTTACAATGTTTTGAAAATTTCACAGTCAACTCGATCGGGTTTTTAACTGAACATTTAATATAATTCTGCAAGTATTATTAATGTGATCATAATATGGATAATTTGAATATTCTTGAAATAGAGAGGCTGGCGTAAAAGTAACAATATTTTGTCTTTTAATAGTTGCTTCCTATTATTAGTTGTTACCACAGCATCTGCTACTTTTTGATAATAATAATGATTAAATTGTATTACATATTTTAAGTTTATTAAGATTATTCGAAAAATGCTCAATTTTACTGAAGCGAAATTTTACGCCAATTTCCATACTTGTTGAAGTTTTTCGACGAAAAACTGAGATAATAATAAAAATCGAAATTGGAAAATGATGAGTTTTTTCTATCACTCGAAAACAAAACGATAGCCGATTTTGTTTTTACCATTAAGTTTATCCCTAAAATAAAGATCGAGGATGCGCCATCCGTTTTTTTTCTATCTCTTCTACTAACCGAGATTCCCTATACTAACACCAAAATGTGACCACCCTGTACCGGGTGTTTGATTAAGCGTGGCCATCGACTGTATCTCAGAAACTATACATCGTAGCATGTTGCGGTAAAAAATGTTACTGTAAAAATGGAAAAGAGAAATCGCTGTAAATTATTTTTAAGTTCATAGCTTCGCCGCAAGAGGGCGCTATCTTTATAGTAAAAGATTAAAACAATGTTTATCCAATAAATGCCAAATTAAGCGATATCAAAAATATGAATGTCCTAATGTACGGTAAATTTTACCTAATTTTAACTATCTTCTCGTTTTTTATGTCTCACATAAGTTGCACGGGAGACCAAAAATGTCAAATTATTTAAATGCCTCTAACTTTTGTCAGGTTCCACTGAATTTAAAAAAATTAGGCTCATTTGATAGATAATTGAATGCACTTTAAAACATAATTCACTCTGATTTATTTTAATTTTGATATTAAGCGCTAGAGGGTGCGATTGAGACAATCAACGTATTTTCTCCTTTTTCTTAAAATTTTCAAATTAGAAGGTATACGTAAGTTACGATAGTTAATTAAAATAAAAATGGTGTAAAAATTGGCGAAAACTGCATCCCGATATCTTTATCCTATCCAGAGATATATTGAAAATCTGATCCTTACTATAGACACTAAATTAAATCAGAATACATAGTGTTTACGAGTGCATTCAATTATTCATCAATTTACTCAAATTTTATTAAATTCGGTTAAACCTAACTAAAGTTACAACCATTTTAATGATTACACTTTTCCATTTTCATCTGCATCTTATGGAAAAGCAAAAGATACGAGAAGGTAATTGAAATCGAGCAAAATTTAGAGAAGATTTAGATTTACATATTTTTAACATATGCAGCCTAATTTGGTATTTTGAATAACATCTTGTTTTTATCCTTTGCGGTAGAGAATGTGCCCTCCACCAGCCAAGCTAGATTCAGTTATTGTATTCGTTTTATTTTCTTTTGTTTTGTTTGTTATTGTTCAAATAAAGTTTGTAACAGGTGTTTTTAATTGAAGTAAATACATGCTGTTTTAAACATTCTACTAATGTCATAGTCTACTATATTTTGAGATTTTAAATAATCATGGAATTATTTACATATTCGCTTTCCAAAAAATATAAATGGGGAAACGTGTTCTCCGTTATTCTTTAAATTATTGTTTTTGACATCATGAACATATAACAAAAGAGCCTAAAGACCTTCTAGATTTTGATATATATTTTTATCTGGTACGCGGTTGAAAATAAGCAAATATAATAATAATAGGCAGAAAGACCTCGGGTCGATAGCCTATGAAAGGACAACTCCAACAATTTTATATTACATTTTATTATGCAATACTATAATTAATGTAATGTAAAAGTCCCTTGAATAAAGATATTTGTATATATATAATAATAATAATATTCCTTTATTCCATAGACCATACACAGTATACATATACATATATTGTTACAGTATTGGATGCGTCAGATGCGGATTTCGCTTCATAAGTTTCTTAGTTAGAAGAAAATATTATTTAAATCATAATATAGGTGTTTTAAAAGAAACCCTTTTAATAGGTTTTTAAAAGTATTTGTTGATTTCGAACATTTTATTTCGCTAGGTAGCTTATTATACAATTTAGGTCCCAATATATTTGGTGAAAACTTTGTAACATTCAAGCGGTGGCGGGCGATGCGCATATCATTGATATTCCTTGTATCATAAGTATGAATATCACTATTTGTTAAAAAAATATGTCTGTGTTGATGAGTGTATAAAGCCAGTTCATATATTAGTAAACAAGGTAATGGCAGGATATTAAATTGACGAAATAGTGGTTTACACGATTGCGTTTGTGGAACACCTGCCATAGATCTTATAATACGCTTTTGAGCCACAAAAACGGAATGCCAGTGGACTGATGTTCCGCAAAAACACAGCCCATACACCAATCGCGATTTTGCATTTGCATGGTAAATATATATGAGTTGATTAATACTTAAAATATTCTTTAAACATTTCATTTGGTATGATGTTTTATTTAAACTTTTGATTATGCTTTTGCACTGCTGTTTCCAGTCAACACAACTATCTATTTGAAGGCCTAAGAATTTTACAGAATTACTAGAATTAATTGTTAAATTATTTAAATTAAAATTGATATCAAGATTGCATTTATTTTGCTTTGTTTTAAATAGAACATAAGTGGTTTTACTCATGTTTAGTAGTAATTTGTTATCTGAAAACCAATTATGCAAAGAAGTTAGAGTAGTATTGCACCTATGAATTAAAGAAATATTATCTCGATCACTCACGACTGCCGAAGTATCATCGGCATACAGAAATAAATCGTTTGGAACAATATTGACAACATCATTTATAAACAGAATAAACAACATTGGTCCCAAAATGGAACCCTGAGGCACCCCCAGAGTTACATTTATAGGTCCTGAGATGGTAGTTCTACCGTCATTTGCTATACGAACATACTGTGCTCTATCCTCCAGATACTGACGAAACCACCGCTGGGCAACTCCTCTGATCCCGTATCTGTTAAGCTTTTCGATCATTATTTCGGTATCTACGCAGTCAAATGCTCGACTGAGATCAAAAAAGAAGCCAATCGGATTCTCGCCACTATCCAGGTATTTGATCACTGCGTCGTAAAATGAATGGATATGAAAGACTTTTTACTATATCTTTGGTTAGGATATAAATATCAGGATGAGGTTTTCACCACTTTTCTCCGTATTTCTTCCTGTAATAAACTAGCGTAGACGAACTATTGGTTATAATTTAAAATTTTTAAAAAAATCTAGAAAATATGTCGGTTGTTCAGAAAATGCCCTCTGGCGCTTTCTATAAGAACTAAAGTAAACGAGAGTAAACAGTGATTTAAAGTGCTTTGAATTATCTATCAAATGAGACTAATTTGATTAATTTCGGTTAATCCTAACAAAAGTTACACGCAGTTTAATGATCACACTTTCCTGCTCTCCCTTGCTTCATATGTGCGAGATAACGAAACATGTGAGTAGTTAAAATTGAGTTAAATTCAGCATAGATTACGATTTGTATATTTTTAACCTAGCTTAATTTAGCAGTTTTTTGATAAAAATCTGTTTTTGTATTTAGCGATAGATGTTACGCCCTCTAGCGGTGGAAATAGGGACTAAAACTAATTTCCAGTAATTTCTGTTGGCCACTTTCATTATGCAGTTTTTTTATCCCAACATGCTACGCTACATAGTTTCTGGAATACAGCCGGTAGCCACGCTTAATCAAACACCCGGTACATTCTCTATAACTTTTGCTTCTAAAACAACGATATCCTGATTCACCGGGAAATTACCAGTAACCGGTAATTGAAAATTCGGTTTATTTAGAAGTTGCAGAGTTATTCATGAAATATCTTCAAGAAAACGTGTCGGTGAAATATCGCTTAATCGATGATGTTATTAACAGCTCCAGGTGAATAAATATTATGAGCCGCAATTAAAGAACTAAAGAGCACAGACTCCCGACACGTAATAAAGAAACCGCATTTTATAACGCTCGCAAACATTGATTTATCATTCACGCCTCAAACAAGAGTCCTTAATGCGCATCCGAACCGGCCTCATAGATGCATATTCATGCCCCTTCATCAAAGGCCGCCGGGGGCAAATCTAATTACGACACCCCCCTTGCCCCCCCCACCGACTGAAATGACCGGACTTTGTTGCATCCCTCTCTATTATACACACTGATTGTGTATTGTTTTAGTGAATAGCCCATTAAAACTTTATTTCCCGGCACCCAAAGGAGCCGCAAAACACAAGAGGAAGGATGCGATGGAGATAAAAAAAATACACGATAGACAACCGATCAAATGCGCCAATTACTCGCCGTTAATGAGCTTGTTATCGATTACAAAAAAAGAGGGGGGATTGATGGGCTTATGTTGGGGGGCTTTGATAGAGGTATGGACGGCTTGAGGTGGTTATTGATGTTGTTTATCGGGGATTAGTTTCGTATCGGATGCTGGAGGGTGTGATTGACTTTAAATATTGCTTTGAAGGTGTTTGAGAATTTATACAAGGTGTTAATGTAATGAGAGCATATTTTCAAGCATTGATATTTATAGAAACAGCATTTCAGATTTATCTTTGTAAGATAATTTAGTTTGCAGATTGCAAACAAATCTCACATTTAATATTTTTAAAATATTCTACAATCAAATTCACACTTTCAAAAAATAATAGTTAGAATTATATGCACTTTAATCTATATAGATGATATTCGCATTAAAAGTCCATATACTTTTAAAAAGTAATAAACAAAAAAAGTAATAAACACAAAAAAATGTCCATCATAGCACGTTCCCGTCATTTAAACAATTGATGATAATTGATATATTAAACTTATTTTACTTGTCAATTGGTTAAAGACCATTTCACATTAAATCAGTGTTGTGTACGCGTGGCGCATGAAATAAAATTTCGAGTTTAGAAAAGCCTAATTTGGCTCGGTCGCTCCGCTTCGCTACGCGCCCGAGCCAAATTTTCAGGCTTTTCTAAACTCGAAATTTTACTTCATGCTTAGTCTGGGAGTGGATAACACTCGTATCATATTAAAACAATTGATAATTGATTCTTGTTGTTTTATTATTAAAGTTTAAAGAAAATCTCTTGTTTTCTTTCAATTTATAAAAAAAATCGAGATTTCAATAATTCGTATAATTTTTTAAGCATTTTTCACAAATTTGATTTTATGACTATTTTTCTTATATATTTGCTACTTTCGGTGATTTTCGTGAATTATGTTAAAATTTCAAAGCTATATCGCTTTTTTTGTGCCATCGGTCTTTACTACTTCTTTAAACTCATGATACATTTTTGGGCATTTGTAAAATGTTTAATATGTTTTGATTATTATTATATCGTTATTCGGATCCAATTTAGTTACATTTAAGAATCATCTAACCCACTTAGAGGTTTTTAACAAATAGCCGATAAACTGTGCGATAATTCATATTTATTGTTTGATTAGTGTTGTTAATTTTTTTTTTTTTTTGCATGTTTTCGGTGTTTAATACAATAAAAAATAACTGCTTTTTAGTGAGCATAGTATAATTATTTAGTTTTAGTTTTAGATTTATTTCAAATACATTGCTTTACTATCTAGATTGTCTACATTGTGTATTTTAAATTTAGTATAGTTTATACATGATATATTTAAGCATTAACTTGTTTTTGTAAAAGGGGTTTCCCGTTGAATATGAATAAATAAAAATAAATAAAATAAAAAATATTATCGTCATATTTCATGATTTCGTAATTTATTGGATTCCGTTAATAAAGCAAAGTTTCAAAGTTTTTCTTCAATATTATAAAATTTCGATGATTTTCACAAATTTGATTTTATTTAAATGTTTCATCAATTTTCCTTTTTTTCTTTTAATTTTTCAACACTATAGCATTACCCTGGCCCAAAGACTTTCGATAATTTCAATTTTTTATAGTCTAAATTATAACCACCCTATAGCACCACCAAAAGTTTCTATAGCACCCCTTGCGTTTTCCGGAAAATCGAGGTAGGTCATTCTTGGGCCAGCGTAACGTTACCCTGGCCCAACGACTTTTGAGACATCCATTTCTAAGTAGGCCAATCTATAGCCCTTCTATAGCATCGAAACATTTTTGGTGGTGCTATAGGGAGCACCACCAAAAATGTTTCGATACGACCATTTGTTTTCCAAAAAATCGAGAAAAACGTGGAGACTTCAATGAGCGATATACACAAACCCACATTTCAAAAATATATTGAAAGTCGTTGGGCCAGGGTAACGTTACCCTAGCACAAACAAAATTTCTTTTCGATTATTTTGAAAACCAAAAGGATTTTATTTTGCAGTGCCATAGATTGCTATAGGGGTGCTATAGGTTGGCCTAATTTAAAATGTAAACGTTTGCAACTTGTTGAGCCCTGCTAAAGCTCAAGATTATTCGATTTTCTCGTAAACTAGAGGTCATAGAGAAACTGTTTGCGGTACTATTGGTTCCTATAGGGGTGCTACAGATTGGTATACTTAATCTAATTAATTTTCAGCTCTAACAAAAATTAGTTATAATTTAGACTATAAAAAATTGAAATTATCGAAAGTCTTTGGGCCAGGGTAATGCTATAGTGTTGAAAAATTTAAAAAAAAGGAAAATTGATTAAATAAAATCAAATTTGTGAAAATCATCGAAATTTTATAATATTGAAGACAAACTTTGAAACTTTGCTTTATTAACGGAATCCAATAAATTACGAAATCATGAAATATGACGATAATAATCAAAACATATTAAATATTTTACAAATGCCCCAAAATGTATCATGAGTTTAAAGAAGTAGTAAAGACCGATGGCACAAAAAATGCGATATAGCTTTGAAATTTTAACATAATTCACGAAAATCACCGAAATTAGCAAATATATAAGAAAAATAGTCATAAAATCAAATTTGTGAAAAATGCTTAAAAAATTATACGAATTATTGAAATCTCGAACTTGATAGAACTCGTTTGTTTTTAATAAATTGTCTCTTGTTTTCTTTAAATAATAATAAAACAACAAGAATCAATTATCAATTGTTTTAATATGATACGAGTGTTATCCACTCCCAGACTAAGCATGAAGTAAAATTTCGAGTTTAGAAAAGCCTGAAAATTTGGCTCGGGCGCGTAGCGAAGCGGAGCGACCGAGCCAAATTAGGCTTTTCTAAACTCGAAATTTTACTTCATGCGCCACGCGTACACAACACTGATTTAATGTGAAATGGTCTTTAACCAATTGACAAGTAAAATAAGTTTAATATGTCAATTATCATCAATTGTTATTAAAAAAAAAGGAAAATTGATGAAACATTTAAATAAAATCAAATTTGTGAATATTTTTGAATTAGTTATTTAGGTTTCACGTGTATCGCCTGTTAAAGTCTCCACGGTGTTTCTCGGCTTTCTAAAAAACTAAAGGTCAAAGAGAAAAACTTTTCACAGTGCTATGGGGTGCTATGGGGGTGCTATAGGTTAGGCTTCTTTAAATTTAAAATAAAGCAAGTAAAAAATTAAGGAATGGCGTTCGCGTCTAATGTGTGTAATTTCCAATATTATGAGAAAAACTAAAAAATGTTAATAGATAGGAAAATCATGTTTTCATCATGAATTCAAGACTACCTCTGCTTTAATATGAGTTGCAGTTCGTAGAATTCTGTCTATTCGTTTTGACGCAGTGAATTTATTTGTTGGTGATTTCAACGGTTTTAGAGGGGTTTCCTTTTTTTTCTCGAAAACTATTTGCTTTGCGCAAGTATTTTTAATGGTGCTATGGGGTGCTATAGAAATGCTATCAATTGGACCAGTTTAATTTGAATTTCTCGAAAGTCGTTGGGCCAGAGTAACGTTACTCTGGCCCAAGAATGACCTACCTCGATTTTCCGAAAAATGCAAGGGGTGCTATAGAAACTTTTGGTGGTGCTATAGGGGTGCTATAATTTAGAATATAAAAAATTAAAATTATCGAAAGTCGTTCGGCCAGGGTAATGGAACCTAGCAAAATGTGTGCCTCAATATGTTCCAAGTGTGTGGCGAAATATTTTTATTATAGCATAATTGTCAAAATAAACGTAGAAAATATAAAGATAGTATTTTGAAAATTTTATATAAATTATAGTATTATAAAGACAACTAATTTTCGTTTCTCTGACTATTTGGGGGGTGGGGTGTAATTATCCCCTTTACCCCCCTCGCCTGGTTGCTATAATTATATAATTATTAATTGATGAATAATTCAAAAATTTCAAATAATAAAATATAGCTTTGCATAATTCAGTTAAGACGAAACATGTAATTATTGTTTATGAAGAAATATAATCTAATGTAATTACATGAAAAACATTTATTAGCAAGCACGCATTAAGGGACAAAATGTTAAATGAAATGATGTAAGTATATACATTTCTCTGAAATCATTTTGTCTCTGCGTAAATTACAACCCTTTTAGTGTTGGTAATTAAGATGTTATTAATGGGCCGGTAACCGACGTGGTCTTATTTAATAATTAAAGAGGTATTTTGTGTGTGCCACCGCTCTTGCTTTGATGGGCTGCGGTCCGCAATTACCTCACCTTTTGAATTAAGTGTACATCGTTTCGCAAAGATGTTTTCAAATGGTGATATTACGTAGAATTAAAATTTAGCAAAGATGTTTTTATAACGTGATTCTGAATTTTTACATCGCATTGAATTTGTTTCCTTACTTTTAAAACTTTAATGACTTCAGTTTTTACTCTAAAAACTATTCAGAAAGTACCTAATGGTGTCTCTTTCTTTGTACGTAAAGCTGTGGTGAATTTTTTAAAAAGTGTATTCCCACAAAATGAGTCAGAACGGATATAAATAATAAATGAGTTGTATTAATCAAAAATAGTATAAGAAAAGTACAAGAATTAAATGTTTTTAGTGTACATACAATATTCTACAATAAATGATTAACATAATATAAATGATACATACTCTACAGTCAAGTAAATCAATGTTTAAAGAAAATTATGATGATATCATTCATCTTAACACGTAATTTTCCTTATACATTGATTTATCGATATCAACTTAATTATACTACTACGTTTTTCTTGTACAAATTATTAATTTTATTTTTTCTTGTTTGTTTCAGGTAAGCTAGTTGATTTAGTTCGCCGTTTTGAAATAATGGTAAGGTATAGAATATATACAATAATTTGTAAAACACTTCGTTTAAAAACGATATATTTAACATATTTAAAAACAAGTGTTTTATTTTTATTAATAGTGCAACCGGGCGAAATTATGTCATTTTAATAACTTAAAGGATATTTTCGTAATACTATGTTTAATTTGTAAATTTCACCAAATTTTTAACTGCTAACGTTTGTCGCTTATGTAGGTTAAACTTTTGTGAAATTTAGCAATTTTATTATTTTTGTTTTTAAAACTAATTTTCACGATTTGTTTTGAGGTTGACTTGAACGCGTATAGGTTAATTTTAGTTGATGTTCAATATTCTTTATATATATATAACATCTTTATTTACAGAATACATAGTAAAATACAATAGTTTATAATAAGTAATTACAATAAATACATTTAAATTCTGTAAATTGGCTATCGACCCTGGGGTCTTTTAGCCTGTCTTTGTCGATTCGATTTCGATATTAATAATATGGTTATTCTAAATGTGACTGTCTTTGTAAGTCATTGTGATTGTCTTTGTCACTGTTACTGTCAACGTGCATGAATGATATGAATTCATGAATTGTGTATGGTGGACCTTAATATTCTTTATTTACTCGTAGTTACGTGAAGTTGTCTAAATTTTATGACACTTTTTTGTTTCTTACCTCACTATTTTTATTATAAGTTATATCGATCAACTACTTCCGAAACCTCGTAAGTGCAAAATGTGAAATTTGACAGGTGCACAAAATACTTGTTAATCCATTAAGCGCCATTAATGCAATAACGTAACATTATTAATTTTTTGGTTTTTAAATTACTAAATTAGTAAATTTGATACATTTTATTATTTAACCTGACTTGAGAATGTGCGAAGAAAAATATAAATATTTTGTTATTTGAATATTTTGATTATTACTCATTTTAAAAACGTATTTTTTAGTGTAACTTCACAATATTCCAGTGTTTTATACGCGTGGCGCATGAAGTAAAATTTCGAGTTTAGAAATGCTTGAAAATTTGGTTTGACCAAACCAAATTTGTAGGCTTTTTTAAACTCGAAATTTTACTTCATGCTTAATCTGGAAGTTGAAACACTTTTTAGAAACTTTAAATTGAACGCTATTATAATCGACGAATGCCTGAAAATTTACAGAGTATGCAGTACGTATATTTATTAGAAAGAAAATTTACAGTATGTAATATAAAAAGTTATTTATAGAAAATATAAAAAGAAGTGCACATCTTTATCTAAAATCAACTTTTAGAGTTAACTCTATAATTGCTCGGTCGTCAATGGGTTAATTATTATACAGGGTCCGGCACATAAACGAAGATGGCGCTATATGAGTTGTGGTGGGGGGACGGAGGCGAAGGGGGAATCGATCGATAGCGGTATGTGCCATTTTAGAAAAACTGTTCAAGGTTGGGTATAAAACTTTAAAGCAACAGGTTCTGCACTAAAAAAAATCCGCCTGGCCTGCCTCGGACTGTAACAACCCCGGAAAATGTGGCGCGTGTGAGAGAGTCCTTCCAGCAATCTCCAAAGCGTTCAGCACTTAAACATGCAGCTGCCCTGGGACTGTCTGATATTAGTGTAAGAAGAATCCTGCACAGAGATCTTTACATACAACCATAAAAAATGGTGGTTACCCAAGAATTAGGTGAGAGATATTTTTACACTCGCAGAGCTGCGTGTGAGGACACTCTTCAGAACATTCCCTCTGGCGCTGTTTTGCTTTCGTTCGATGAGACCCACTTCCACTTATCCGGTACTGTAAATAAACAAAATTTCCGCTACTGGGCAACAGAAATCCCTCAGGAACTACACCAACAACCACTTCACAGCCTTCTTGTGACTGTTTGGTGCTCCGTTGCTGAATTTGGTGTGTTAGGTCCGTATTTTTTCTAAGAAGACGGGCTAACGGTAACGGTTACTTCCAATCGCTACACCTAAGTTAAATCAGTTTGTTGGGGATCATAAAGAGGAAGAAGTCTAGTTCCAACAAGACGGGGCCACAGCTCACACTTCGCTGCGCTCTCTAGCAAGAGTTGAGAGAGTTTTTTCCCAGACGTCTTCTCTCTTTGCGAAGAGACATCGCCTGCCCTCGAAGGTCACCCGATTTGTCACCTGTTTTTTTTTTGGTCACTTAAAGGCGCAAGTGTACATACATCGTCCCGCAAGTGTACATACATCGTCCCACAACCCTGGGAACTTCCGGGAAAGGCTTCGTCAGTGTATCAGCATTGGAGTACGCCATTTACCGGGCATAATTTAAAAACCAAGTAATATAAAATGGCATAGTATTTCTTGATCACAAATAAAAGTATTTTTTCTGTATCTTTGTCTGTTTGTTTGTAACTGCCTTTTGAAATACGGGAGATTTTTATGCCGGGCCCTGTATTTATGAGCTGCCTGATCCTTTTGATGTTTCTTATGGTACGTATAACTTCATCATAAAGGATTTTTAAAAAGTATTTTAAATAAATGTTTATACTAATATTGGTACCATGATAATATTTGAATTACGAGGAACATTTTTTTTGTAAAATCGCGACTTACGAGGTTTTGGAAGTAATTGATCAATATGCACATTTTAAACACGATGTTGATTATCATTTTACTATTGTTACTTACGATGCTTGTTGATTTCGACAAATTCATTATAGTTCTGTGATTTTTTACAAGGTTACAAAAATAACTCAAATTAAAGTTGCCTAGATAATATCGATGGCTTAGCGCACAAATGTGTCAAGTGCAGTTTTTGAATAAAATTAGTTAAGTGTGCCATCTCATATATTAAGTTAACACTTAACGCACTTAACGCATTTGTGCGCTAAGCCATCGATATATAGATAATACAAGATTAATAAAATATACTAAAAGTTAAGTTATGTCTATAATTTTTGTTTCTGTTGAAATTGACTATTTTTAAATTATATACAGGTACTTGTTTTATTTCGGTATACAAATCTCTATGTATACCCAGATAAAAAAAACGCCTTGGAACAGTCGTGTTTCGAGTTTAGAAAAGCCCCGTGAAAATTTGTGTTCAATTTCAAGTGAGGTTCAAATATACATAAATTTCACAATACTTTAGTGTTCTAATGCGTAGCGCATGAAGTAAAATTTCGAGTTTAGAAAAGCCCAGAAAATTTGTCTCGTGTCCCTGTGCCACCCTCGGCAAATTTTCACGGGGCTTTTCTAAACTAGAAATTTTACTTCATGCTTAGTCTGGGAGTGGAAAACACTCGTTTAAAGTTTCAAAATAAACTTCTTTAAAAAAACAACGAATGTCTAAAGATTAAAAAAAAACTCCCTGTATGTATACATTATCTTTATTCAGACATAACTTATACCTTGTACATACAAATAAATATAATAAATGCATTTGTTATTACGTTCTTGTCTGAGCTATGGACCATGTCTTTCTGCCCTTTTTTAGATTAGTATAAAGGAGGTAATATTATATTAAGTGTCAAGATGATACGAATTAATGAATTGATATATGGTGCTAGCACAGTTGATATATATCCAGTTAGCTAGTCTGTTTATAAAATTTGGTAACCGCGTTTGGATCCTGCATCCAGAAGCGAGACCGGTGATTGGTGTGTATAGTCGTCTGTCTTACTTTTACCCCACTTCCTGATCATAGTCTCTCCTTTTCTACTCGATTTCCAGTTCTCCCATAAGCATTAGCTCCCGTTGGTGCTAGTTAGATGTTTGAATTTGGGTGGGATGTTTTGATTACGGGTGATGCAGTATTTTCTAAGAATTTCTGTGTTAGATGGGTTTTTCGCTAGTTTTTTAGAAGTGTAGGTTCAGTAGTAGGGATTATTTGGGTGATTTCGAATAAGAGTTTAATGGATGGATTATGGAGAGGATTCTTTGGATGACAATCAATCAGTTAAGGTGCGGAGAGAAGATCTTTTAGCTACCTGAAAGTGGTATAGTGTAAAAAGGCGGCATTGGGTGAAAAGGATGGATGCATAGTCCGATAAGAGGCGGCAAATCGACTTGTAAATATTCACTGCCGTTTTAGTTGTGATTCTTTGGTTTTTGTAAGTAAGCGATCGGAAATGCCGCTCCCTTATTTTGATTCTACTTTTTACTGATTGTGCATGTGGTTTGAAAGAAAGTTTGGTATCAAAGAGGATTCCTAGGTACTTAAATGTGTGCGAAGGGAATGTAATTTTGTGATGAGGGAGAAATAGTTTAGATTTAGTAGGATTGACTTCAAGACGCCATTTCTTGAACCAGGATTGAAGGAAATTTAGAGATGTTTGCAGGGTTTGTATGGCAGGTTGAAGCTTAAGAGCGTGTGCAGTTAATGCTATATCATCCGCAAACTGTAGAGAATATATATTTGGATTGAAATAAAGAGGATCGGGAGTACTGGTTCTCATCAGTGTGATAATTACACTGTGATTAAATCTAAGTAAAGCGCATAACTTACTGAAATACTATTTCATATGACTATTGAAGCCTGTCTATAATCATATAATTATTTTTGTTTGATTATTATTATTATATGGAATGTTATATTTGTGTTTATTATTGTTACTATTATGTATTTTATGTAATAATTTAGATTTATTTTTTTACTTGTCCTGTGTTGGTTTCTCCGTTGGACAATAAAGTTATTATTATTATTACTATTTGATAATGAGTAAGTAAGTTTACAAAAAGTTTGAAAAAAGACTCAATTTATCAAGATCATAGTATTTATGACAGGGAAAATACTCTGATGGACACACCATTTTTTACCGCTTATACAGAAAAGTTGACTTGATGCCATCCCCGAAAGTAAAAGAAGAAAAAAACTAAACGGTTAGATGAAGCGTGAAACGCCCCAACAATTTTCCAACCCCTGGATTATATTCATAAATTCAAAATCGGGCCTCTCCACGAATTACACGGGAAATTTACCGCACCCTCTCTCTCTCCCTCTCGATTATTAATAATCCGTTAGAATTTTTTCCTCCTTTCTAGCTGGCGGGATTACATCCCGCCCCCGGAGCATGATTAATATCCACACGTTATGAAGTTTTCCGGCGGTCCGGATCCCTTAAATTAAAATTTTTTTACGCCCGCACCGTTGTCGGCGGTATTAAGTAAGTTCTCAAAGTGCGCGATCACGCCGTCACTGGGAATTTTTCACGGGGATGGGGAAATATTCCGCAACGTTAAATCCTTTTAAAACGCGCCCGTAAAAGTGTTTTTATTTTTTTCGCACAAAGGTATGAGGAAATGCTCATCTCTGTTTTATCGCCGGAGGTGGAATAAATTATTATTTTACCGCGTACATTCGTGGCAAAGAAATTATTTAGCTGCTAAATGAACATCACCGTGGTTTTAAAGCATTACTCTCAAGTTACGAGAGTCTCATGATATTGACGAACCGAAACTGGTCCTGAAAATATTATTTTCAAGCAGCATTAACTTATACATTAAAATAAATGTATAATTTAATTCTGTTACCGGCACATATAGGGAATTTTTCTTTTAGGTATACATATGCAAACGATTTTTTTAAATAGTTCAATATAAAACTTTAAAACAGTGTTTTCTTCTCCCAGGTTAAGCATGAAGGTAAATTTCGTGTTTAGAAAAGCCTGAAAATTTGGTTTGGTCGCGTAGCGCGGAGCGACCAAACCAAATTTTCAGAAATGTTACTTCATGCGCCACGCGTACTAATCGCTAAAATCATCAAAATATTGTGAACAAGTGCACTTCACTTGAAATCAGCGTCTAATACGCGTGGCGCATGAAGTAAAATTTCGAGTTTAGAAAAGTCTGAAAATATGGTTTGGTCGCTCCGCGCTTCGCGCTACGCGACCAAACCATATTTTCAGACTTTTCTAAACTCGAAATTTTACTTCATGCTTAACCTGGGAGTGGAAAACAGTCTTTTAAAGCCTCAAATTGAACTCTTAAAAAAAACAACGAATTTCTAAAAATTGATAACATATAATTGAGATATGTTCACACTTTAAATGCGATATATTTATAAAATAGACCAACTCAATTAAAATCGTTGAAATTAGTATTTAGGGGTCAAATAAACATTACTTATGCATAGAAGCACATTTTAAAATATTAATGTGTAATAATACGGCAGTAAAAAAATATGTAAATATTGATAATTGATGCAAAAAATTTCAATGTATTTATTTATATTTAACAAACAAAACATTCCAGTGTATAACGTTAATTGTTTAATATCTTTTTTAAATATTGACACATTGCATATGAATGTACAGAATAATGTAGCTGGTTCTTTTCTTGATATTTGTTTTTGAGTTTCGTGAAGAGTATAATCATAAATAATTAACACTGTTGTATCCTTTCTTCACACTTTATTTTGTAATGGTTAGATATATATTTCAAGTGCTAAGCACTCATTTTCAATAACAACTAATTAATTATTAGTTGTTATTGAAAATGAGTGCTTAGCACTTAAAATATATATCTAACCATTAGAAAATAAAGTGTGAAGAAAGGATACAACAGTGTTAATTATTTATGGTTCTCTTCTATTAATAATTACATGTATTATGAAATCACTTTATCGTTTGTGAATTCTTGACATTGATAGTTAACAGAAAAAAACTTGGGTAAATGTCTATTATCGTTTCTATTTTTATTGATTTTATAATTTTATCATTATGATATCAAGTTTAGACAAAATTACATATTTGTCGATTTTGATGACAACTTTTAATTAATTTAATTTTAATACAAATATTATTAATATTCGTTGCTTTTTCTGTACATTTTTTTCATACAGGGAATTTTTCTTGTACGTGTACAGGGTGCAGCATTTTTGATGGTTTCTTCAAGTAAAGTGCCATTTACATGAATGGTAGACAAAAAGTAAGGCTGTAATTAAGTTCAGCTACACGGCGATTTTCAGCTATTTTTTATGGTTATGCATATGGTATGGTACGTATATTTTACGATAAAAGAAAAGCTGGAATGTTGTTTTTAGAGTGACGGGACTTACCCAAGGCGGTAGCCAGGGGGGGTGTCGATATGGGGGTTCTATTTTCAAATGTTAAATTTTTGTATCTAAGCGGCCTTGTCAAAGCAAAAATAATATTTTTACCATTAAACCCCCTCCGAAATTTGTATAACCCCCTCCGAAATTTGTATAACCCTCTCCGAATTTTGTTTCTAGCTACGGCCTTGGACTTGGACCGTTTGTTCAAAATGTCTTATCGAAAATTACATTTTGTCAACAGATGTTTGTTGGTAGGCACTTGTTATTGTTATAGATAATGTATGCAATATCCAGTACGTGATTATTCCGTCAGTTGGCGCATTTTAAGGAAGTAAATTTGGAATATCGTACTAAAAAATAAAGTAAAAGTTATTACGTAAGAGCCGGAGGAGAGACGAAAAAAAGATATAATGATTCGATATGATGATTCCAATTACGAATACTCGAGTAAAGGATTCGTAAAAGAAAAACATCATTCCATTTCAACCATCAATCTTTTTAATATCGCACTTAGTTTTTGTTAGCAAAAATTTTCAAAATCTAATTGTTTATTATTAACACTGACCATTAATAATAGACTAAATATCTGATCCGTGTTTTTAATTAAAGAAGATGAATGTTTTTTTAAACTTGACGATAAATCAATGTTTAATACGCTTGGCGCATAAATTAAAATTTCGAGTTTAGAAAAGCCTGATAATTTGGTTTGGCCGCTACGTCACCAAACCAAATTTTCAGGCTTTTCTAAACTCGAAATGTTACTTCATGCGCCAGACGTATAAAACACTGATTAACCTGAAGTTTAAAAACACAATGAAGGATTCGAATTATTTTGTAGAGATTCTAATCAGCTATATCTGCATTCGAATACAAATCTTTATCACAAATCCTTTTTGCTTTAGCATTATTTGAGAAATAATGCGATTCAAAATGATTTTTATGACGTTTTATTTTATAAAGAACATCTAAAACATCAGTTGCAACCCAACCTAACCTAACTTAGAAGTATGTAGAATCAGCAGTATGTACAAAGATACTTAAGTAATGTATTCTATTATAAACCTATTTACTAACCTGACCTAAAAGTATTGGGAATATCCAGCGTGTACAAAGATATCTTAACAATTTAATCTACTGCAAACTTCTCTACCAATCTAACCTAGCCTAACCTAGTATGTAGGACCTCTAACGTGCGCAAAGAGAGCACTTAATGAGTTTTACCTTAAACATTATTTTCACGGAGAGTAATTTAAAATACATCATACAAAATAAATCTCTGTTGCGTGATATTTTATATTTCCCTCCGTGAAAATACGCTCCCTGATGGAAGGATCACACACTATACTTAAATGCATTATTTGTGACAATATCAACAGCCTAAATAACAAACGTAACTTGTCAAAAACGTAATTTACAATCACACATTTTGAGCAAACGGTAAGTCTAATCACATCAAAAACACATTTCCTGCCTTTTTATTATAATAAAAAGTTTATAGCAATCCGCAATCTGCAAAACTTGTTTTTGGGAGAAAAATAGCTGTGAAACTAAACTGAACTTTATCCAAACTAATACATACTTCTGTAGGAAAGGCAGTTTATTAATTGAGTTCTTTCTTGTTTTGAATGAAAATGATAAAATAATAATAGTTGCCATGAAATAATAAAACTTCTGTCAAATTAAATTAATTGATCTGCACATCCAGAAATGGAGATTCGTATTTAGAACCAACGGTGAGTTTTGAGTGAGCATTCCTTAAATGTTATTGATATTTTCTACTTTTATTATTTTTAATATTATGTGATATTTGCTGAGTATTATTACACGATATACCTACAATGTTGAGGTCTCTAGAGTTGATTTGCTGGCCAGGGGTTTGTTTCCTCTGAGGAACCATTTATCCTCGGCCGGGTTCTTATCTGCCGGGCAAAAGGACCCTAGATAGTATTGCACCTGAAATGTTTGGATTGTAGTCCTTATGAGTCTAGACTATCTAAGCACGAAGATTGAGGCCAGGACAAAGTTTGCTAAAATCCTAGTGTAACTCAAGGCACACCTGGCTGGACCAACGCGATCTGTAAACAGAGTTCCAGCTTTTAGTTAAATGTGAATATGTGAATACAACTTTAATACTTTCTATGTTTAACCATAAAGACTCTCCAATTCTGTAGACAACACTAAGGATAAAATTCTCATAATTTGTATAACATTGTAGGTATTTTTTTCGGATGCCAGTAGCCACACATATTCAACAGTCACGCATGTCCAGAAGCCATCTTCAGTAATCACACCTTGACGCAGAAGTTGCTACCTGCAAGAACTTAAAAATCAAGGCACCTGACATTAAAACATGTATTACCACTCGAGCATTAAACAATCTTGACCAAAATACTGTAGCAAGTTGTTTTTATTGAGACTTGAAGCAAACGTGGTCGTACAACTTCTATAACTCTTTGAAATAACTTCTTTATTTAAAATGATATTCACATGCGGTAAAAACTTTTCTTATGCACTTTTTTTAAGTAAAACGTATATTATATCAGATTTTGTTTAAAGTTTAACTTTTATGAGATATGACTTAAAGTTGCATTATTTTAAATACAAATTATAGTTTGCCAACACTTCAGTCGATTGCAATTTGTGTAATCTTTCTAAAAATATGGTCAGCCTATTTTACCTAAAAAAGTGCATAATATAGATTTTACCGCATGTCAATACCTTTTTAAATAAAGAAGTTATTTCATTCATAAAAATGGTACTTCACTTAAAAATGCCATCGAAAATGCTGCACCCTGTACATTCTTCACAACATTTAAAAACTATAAATCTGCTGGAAATACTTAAAACTTCTGTTATCACCGTAATATATTCCAAACGATGAAAATGCCGGTATGAAAAGAGTCCAGTTTGCAGGGATCACATCAATTACCTAGTTGAGAAATCCGCGATAGTGCGCGCCCTCTCCTGGTGACCATAAATCTCCGTCGATGACGGGCGCGCCGCAATCTTTATTATTCCGGTGGGATGTCGGCCGTCACGTGTTTCGTCGAGATTATTTCGTCGCCGGAAGTTTTCGATGGGTCCTAGGACTTTTCGACTTTCGCCCTCACCCGGAATTTTAAAGGAGCCGACGCGTCTCGGATTTCAAGAGTGATTAGGGTACGGTTTGAGGTAAAGTCACCACTGTTGGCAGATTTTTAAATCAGCATCGTTATCGAAGTAGTTGATATTCCTTTCAAATTTTCTAAGTTGTCGTGGATTGAAAATGTATGAAATTTTATACGTTTGAAGATATACAGGGAATTTTTTGTTTAAATCTATATCCGATTTATACACTAAATATTGAGGCATTTGTTCCTTGATTATAAAAACGTTCAACTTAAAATTTCTAACGAGTGTTTCCACTCCTTGATTAAGCATGAAGTAAAATTTCTTGGTTAAAAAAGCCTAAACGTTTAGATTTGCCGACACTTCATGCGCGACGCGTATATAACACTGACTTCAAATGAAGTACATACTGCTTTTTAATAAATTTTACAAAATTTATTTCGACTAAAAAAATTTTTAAAAATGCAAGCGCCTAAAGAATTTCGCATTGCGGTGTCTATACTTAAAACTAAAAATCTGTGGATGTGCTTTTGCAATTTTTTAAGTAATTAAATAAACTGAACTTAAATATGTTTTGAGTTGATTTCTTGTACGAGTGGGTTATACTCGTACAAGAAATCAACTCAAAACATATTCAAGCTTAGTTTATTTTTCCTAAACAAACTGCCAGTTTACAACTTTCAAGCATAATTAATTTACGCTAAAAGTTATAGACGATTTTTCGCAAAATAAACGACTTTTAGTTGTAAACAATGGCTGTATTAAATTCAGGTGTAATATAGTACTCGTGAATAAAGCAAAGCTTCCCTATAATTGCCCAATTTCCAAAAGGGCCGCGCTCGAGTAAATTCCTGATTCCTCCTTTCATGCCTGAAATTTATTAGGGCTTAATTTCCGATACATTCACGAAACTCGCAAAAGACCGAGACCTGCATGCACTCAGGTGAATCCTTTGACAATCTTTACCCCCGCAGAAAGACACAATTACCCCGAACGACTCGAATTTACCGAGTTTAACTCAACTCCATTGGCCTTAGCGTAATTAAACTTTCGGTTTCTTTGTAACTTTTTTACTCGAGGAAATCTAGATTTAAAACGAGAGTGAAAGTTGCATAATACCTTTGGACTATATTTTGTGTGGACTATAATTTCCATCATTTGATTTTTTGTTATTTGAAAAAGGTAAATTGCTTATTAAACACGATTTTTATAAGAATCAATGAAAAAAGGATTTAAATCACTAATCCAAATTACCTAATATTATTCAAATCACGAATACTTAAATAAAGGATTCGTATGAGAAAAGTATGATTCAAATTTTGTTTTTTCGAATCACGAATACAAATCCTTTAAAATAAATTTAATTTTATTATTGTTTTGATCCATAAACAGTTTAATATGGCTATTAGTTTTTATTTAGAAAAATGATGAAAACCAAATTATTTAATATCAACACTGGACATCGTTGATAATAAACTAAATATCTAATTCGGTGTTACTCTAATTAAAGATGTATTTGCGTGTTTTTGAACTTTAATTTAAATCAGTGTTTTATACGCGTGGCGCATGAAGTAAAATTTCGAGTTTAGAAAAGCCTGAAAATTTGGTTTGGTCGCGTAGCGCTACGCGCTACGCGACCAAACCAAATTTTCAGGCTTTTCTAAACTCGAAATTTTACTTCATGCTTAGTCTGGGAGTAGAAACACTAGTTCAAAACTTTAAACTGAACAATTTTTAAATACAACGAATGCCTTAAACTACCTAAATAAAAAGTTCCTTGTATGACATCAAAATCGAGAATGTCAGGGAGTTTTATTCATCGGAAAATAATTATGAAAAATTCAAAGAATTTAGATTTTTTTAGCGAAAAGTCTTTTTTTTATATTGACCAAAACACTAAAAAACATTTTAGAATAAATCGTAAAAAGTAACAAACAAAACAGAAATTATAAAAACTATCAAGTTTGATGATAAATAAAACTCATAAAACAATAATAAACATTAACCACAGTAAATTGAAATAAGAAATCATGAAAAAATACCAATACTAAATTAAAGAATATTTATTGAATCGTTGTTGTCTAAATCTACATAAATTGTAAAAAAATAGTCAAACAAATCAAAATTAATAATACATATATTTTAAAAATCGAAAAAGAAAACATTAACTTTAAATAAAATGGTTGATAGTAACAACGTATTTGCCAAAGTAACTACGTTTAAAATCAGCAAATATTTACAATTTTAACACAAAAATATAGTTTGTTTTGGTAAAGTTTAATGTATCCAAATAAAACATCAAAAATTAATTAAATTTAAAAACCAATATCTCAATAATGACAAATTTTGAATGTTAAAAATTAGTTTTTATTTTATTAAATCTTTAAATGCCGTAAACAACTATTAAAGTTTAGAAAAATCTTGAAAATTATTAAAATAAACACAAATCAAATATTTACCAAATAAAAAAACATAATTTTTGTTCAATTTCTACAGCAAAAAAAAAATTAAATAAACAATAGCCAAAGTTAACAGAATAGTAGTTACTAAATTGACAAATTCAATAAACAATACACAAAGTAATAAAAAGAATATGATGTAATTAAATATGTCAAAATCAACAAGCTTTATAAAATATCTAAAAACACGTAAAAGTTAATAACGTCAACTATAGTATCAACAAATAACGTTGGCAAATTCAATAATGTTTATTACTTATGAATAATTTTCACAAACGGAAACCTTGTCACCAGTTGATGAAATTGAATTTGATCAAAATGAAGTTTTTTTCACAAAATGAAGTTATATTAAAAAGACAGATAGAATTTTTTTTTGAATCGAGAAAAAGTCAGGAAAATTTAACATATCAGATTGGTCACCATCATGTATCAGTTGTCCCTAAAATAATTTCAAACAAAACTTGATTATTCGTTAATAAGTCACTTCCAATTATGAAAAGTAGATTTGTTTTTACACATTTTTAGTCATTTGTTATTTTTATCAAAGCATTCAATTTGATGTTTCTAACGAGTGTTTCCACTACTTGATTAAGCATGAAGTAAAATGGCGAGCTTAGGAAGGCCTGAAAGGCGTGAAGCGGACCGTATCGTCCAAATCCAAATTCTCAGGTTTGTACTCTACATTTTACTTTATGAGCCAGGCGTATTAAACATGAAAAATTGTTTGTTGTGGATTTTTAAACTTCCCGTTAAAAGTTTAAAAATCCACAACAAACAATTTTTCATGTGAATCCTAACAATGAATTAGAATTATTTTTTACGATTCGAATCCCTTTGAAGGATTCGAATACTTTTCTAAATATTCGAATTCTTTTATAAGTAATCGAATCACCTACATTTGGATTTAAATACGAATCCTCTTAAAAACATGTAACGAATGCGGATCACGAATTGTTTTTCACTGAAATATTCGAATAATCCAGGATACGAATTCTGAATGATTCGAATATTTTATCCTGCCTAGCTCTGATGCAATGTATCTTCTAGTTGCAAAGTGTATGAAAAAGTAGAGACTAATTTTAAATTTTTATAAATAAAATGTTCATTAAGTTAAGTTATAATTGTATAATAGTTTTTTTTAGTGCTTTAACAATTGTTTTACACACGTCCATAATAATAATAACCTAATTATAATATTAATAATCTAATAATAATAATATGTTATTAATATAATAATAATAAACTACCATTCGTAAAAGTAAGAGGATACAAGTACTGTTTTTATAAAAATTTGAGCAGAAATGTCAGATCACCAACCCCAAAATATATAAACAAATTGTCATTAGAAAAAGTAATTGACGATGCACCTGATGTACAAGCTAAAAATTCTATTTTAAAATAAATTAATAAATAAACATTTACAAACAATAAATCAAGCCGCATACCATGTAAAAGATAAAAGTCTAAAGATAAAAGTCAAAAGGTAAAAGTCAAAAGATAAAAGTCAAAGGATAAAAATACTGTACTTAATAAATAAATAAATTAACATTAAAAACACATATAATAGACAGACGGTACACACAAGTTTGTAATTCACGTACATTCCTTATCTTTTGATATTTATATAATTACAGTTTTTATTTTATATCATTTTTGTATACTCGTGAGTACGATATGAGTAAGATATTTTCATTCAGTTGACGACGCTTCATTATTCTTAGAACCATAAATAGATTCATTGAGTTTACGATATTTTTGCGACCTTCCCACGTCATAAGGATTATTCAGGAGTTCGAGGGGTTCGTGAACCTTGTGGTCGTCACTCGTCGTGTGCGTAAGCGGATTTTATCATTAAGTGTGTCAAAAACAGCGCCTTACATCACCGGTCCGACCCACGGGAGCTTCGAATCAAATCGTTGGAAATACAGTTGTGCAACTGTTAACGCTTAAACGGAGGTTTCGGGCCGGTACAAATTTGCTGTAGGTATGTTTGGTGATTCACTTCGTAATCATTTTGTTTTCTTACATCGGCATATATAGATTTTATTGTACTGCGAATTGCAATTCAAATAGTTTTTAAGATTTGGATTAATTCATTTATTTTTTCATTATTTTCGCTTTTAAGATTATTCTCCAACGACGTCTAAAATGCAAGTAATCAAACATGATAAGAAAAAATCATAGCTAACTCTGTCCCAAAAAGGTCATGAACAGATTTTACATATGCTATTGCACTAATGATAATTTTGAACAACACACTTTTATTGAATTGTATAATTGTAATTTAAAGTTGCCTATTATTTCTCAATGAAATTAATTTAATAAAAAAAATATTGTTAATGCCAATTTATAGCAATAAAACGACCATTGACTTTGCTTTTTAGTTCATTTAACTCGGTCAATATCGAACACCCGGTATGTTCGATATTGACCGAGTTAAATGAACTAAAAAACAAAGTCAATGGCCGTTTTATTGCTATAAATTGGCATTAACTATATATTTTTTGTTAAATTAACTTCATTGCCAATATAATAGGCAACTTTAAATTTTGAAATGGCTGCATATACTTTTCTTATTTTATTATATTGAAAATTGTTTTTCTGAATCTAATTATGCCCGATATGTTGATTTTAGTTTTATATTTATGCCAGAAAAATATAATAATAAATCAATCACACATTAAAAGACTGTTATTAATTATTTAATTTTTTAGTTTAATAAAAAGTGTAAAAAGTAACGGAATTGAATGTGTAATAATCACTTCACGTAAACTCAAAAAATACAGTTATAAATCAATCAATCAATCAATTTATTGATCTATTAGATTGTATAATATAATATTATAAAAGTCATGCAAACACATAATAATAAAAATCTGATGGCGAATATCGAGGTTAGGGAGAAGCCAATGAAACGCCCCGAGTCCGAAATGGAGAACATTTATTGAACCCGACAGTGGTACACGTGGTTAGCTGTTAGAGAATGTGAGTAAAAAACAATTGAGCAGGAACATGGTGGGCGCGAGGACAATGGGCGCTAGGTGGCGCCACAAAACAAAGATACAGTGGTCGAGTAAGAGAGGCGCGCAGTTCGAATCACGCGACTTCTCATCACTTCCCCTCGAGAACACTGCGCCTCTGCGGTGAAGTCCTCGTCAGCCCCAGAAGCTCGAGGCACCTCTCGTGCCGTGGTCTGGTGAGCGCCTTCGTCAAGGCGTCAGCTGGCATATCTTCGGATGCGACGTGGTGCAGCTCGACCAAACCAGACTCGACGATCTCCCGAACGAAGTGGTGCCTTACGTCGATATGCTTGGTCCGGGAGTGAAGGACCGGGTTCGTCGCCAGCTTTTGAGCGCCGGCGTTGTCGATGAAGAGCCTCAGAGCGCCTTCGTCCTCTCCCAGCTCGCGAAGAAAACGACGCAGATACATGGACTCCTTGGCTCCGTCGCTGAGCGCCATGTACTCTGCCTCCGTGGAAGACAGGTTTCTTTGAGCGACAGTCTTTCGCGTAGTGTCCGAACTTGTTGCATTTATAGCACCGAACTTTTGGCCTCGCGCCCCGTGGCGCGGCCGGCGGACCGCCCTTCGGTTTGTCCTTCCCCTTGTTCGCGAACTTCCCAGCCATCATCGCGTTTTGACCCGGCGAGTCTCGCTCGGCGTCCCTCCGCGATTCGTACTCCTCCAATATTTTGACTCGTAAATTTTCTGGATTGGGGAGATCATCGCGCGCCGTAATGGCGCACCGGAAGTTCTCGAAACTGTCTGGAAGACTCCGCAGCAGCATCACCGAAAGCAGGTCCTCGTTGATTGCGATGTCCATCTCGCCCAGGCGGTCCACGATGTTCATAAAAGCCTGCGTGCTCTGTCGCGCGTCGTCGCCGTCATGCGTCCTGTCCTGTGCGACATCAGCCGGTTCAGCAACGCGGCCTTGCGCACTGGTCCCTTCGACTGATGCATTTCCTCCAGCTTCCTCCAGATGTCCCGGGTTGTCTCGCACGCCCTGACAGGTTTTAGCTCTGCTGGGCTGATTGCCAGGATGATGTCGGACTGGGCCTTCAAGTCGCCCTGCTTCCATCTCTGCGCGGCTGCGGCAGAGTCGGCGTCCCCTACGACGACCTCCGGCTTCACGCCGTTCACGTACTGCCAGGCATCGTTCTTGATGAGGAGAGCTCGCATCTGGATGCGCCACGTGTCGTAATTGTCCTTCCCCAGTGCCTCGAACCGGACGTTCGCGGTCGCGCTTATCTTCGGAGAAGCACGATGCACGGGTGGGACGAACAAAGGACCGGCGACCTAACCTCCAAAGTTTTGGCGGTTACACACGCGGCGACTAAACTCGAACTTCTTGCGCGCCTGGGCCCATAACCTGATGGCGAATATCGAGGTTAGGGAGAAGCCAATGAAACGCCCCGAGTCCGAAATGGAGAACATTTATTGAACCCGACAGTGGTACACGCGGTTAGCTGTTAGAGAATGTGAGTAAAAAACAATTGAGCAGGAACATGGTGGGCGCGAGGACAATGGGCGCTAGGTGGCGCCACAAAACAAAGATAAAGTGGTCGAGTAAGAGAGGCGCGCAGTTCGAATCACGCGACTTCACATCAAAATCTTCTTCACATGATTTTTTCGAAATAAATGTAGTGTGCTATGAAGTTAAAATGCAACACACGATGTCGCACAGTAAAACAGAATCCCGAAAAGCTGGCCAAAAGTAAAAAATAAAATTTCTTTTTGTGGATTTTGATGTTACTATTTTAATAGATTAGTATTAGCTCTATTAAATTTTCTATGCAGTTACTGTTTATATCTTACACCTAGCCGTAGTGCCAATTTCAAAAGTAACCCTGGAGCGGTGCACATCTAGCGAGCACATTTGCGGGATTTTTACAAGTTTTTTATTCGTCGATTGATAAGCGTGTAGTAAACGGAATTTAGATCTGTGAAATCGATTCTTTTCCTTAAAGTAAATAGAATTATTGAATGCATAATAACAATTGTTGAAATAATTTATTATTTGGATAATGAACAATCTTTGCCAATTAAAATCTGCGTGAAAAATAATAAAAATATTTTTTTAAACAAAGAAAAAGTTATTTGTTCTGCCGTGTTCGGTCAAAAGCTTAACGCCACTTTTTTTGTAATGCTATTGTGAAAATAAACAGCAAAAAACTAGCTGCCATTAGGTGCCATTTCATTTGCAGTGCAGCTTTTTCTGGTTAGTTGCTTAAATAAATGTATTCTACTTTTATTATTATTATTCCAAAACTATTCACAAAACAAGAAATTTGTTTGCTACATCTCCGTAAATATTGATCACCATCACATCTAAGCGTTATATATTTTTAACTTTACTATAAATCAGTGGTTTATACGGGTGGCGCATGAAGTAAAATTTCTAGTTTAGAAAAGCCCCGTGAAAATTTGTCTCGGGTCGCTGCGCGACCCTCGACAAATTTTCTACGCGGGGCTTTTCTAAACTCGAAATTTTACTTCATGCTTAGTCTGGGAGTGGAAGACAATCGTTACTTTAAAATGTGTCACAAGTGTTACTATGTGTATCGTAACTGTCACAAATAAAAAAAACATGGCGATCACATTATAGTTCAAGTCAATCTCGCGTCAAGTTGGCACGATTGGTTGAATGTTGGCTTGCGCCGACTTATGTTGTGTCAACTGTTATTATAGTCTAGATGTCGGCTAACGCCGACTAATGTCAAGTTGACACGACGGACTAAATGTCGGCTTGCGCCGACTTAATGTCAACTATCATTATAGCAGGGGCGTAGCATGGGTTTCAGCCGCCCGGGGCGTAGGCCAAATTCGCCGCCCCCTCTCAGTAATTATAAAGATCTTTTTTAGCAAGAATACATTTGTTATTGTTTATTGTACAGAGCATAGTCAGAAATTCAAAAAAGTTTCATGGAAATCTAACACAACAAACACGATCACGGCTGCGGGCTGGTTTCAAATTTAACCGATTCGAATTTCTCTTTATTCTTTTAACACAATAATTTATACATACAAGGTAAAGTAAATAAAAATTAATTAAAACCAACATAATTTCAGGAGAATGACCGAATTTAAAACAATTCATTTAAAAAAAACACGGATTTTCTGCTTTTTTATGAAACAAAGATTATAATTTTTTTTGTCCGTCAGATTTGGTTCGCCGTTTTGTATTTTTTTTTTTTTTTAGTGTTAACATTAGATTCTAAATTAGTATGCTCAAAAATACGGGTGTACTGTTTTTTATGGAAAAAAGAAACAATTATTTTTTTGTCCGTCATAGATGGTCCGCCATTTTGTTTTTTGATATTTCAAATTCAGATTCTGAATCGGCATGCTCAAAAACCCCGATAATCGCAATTTCAGACAAATCGCCTTAAGCCGTTACATTATGGCCAGCATTTCTGGATTCGGGACCACTGTGTGTCGTAAAGAGATCCAATTTATGTGTTCAACAAAAATATTGTTAAATATAATTTATTGTAAAGTAATGTCAACCAAAAAAAGAACAACCTTTGTAAATTGTCTTTTTAATATTGTTAAAATTGTTTATTGGTTTATATTTAATCCGCGTGTTTCGTTAACTAATTTATTATACATTCACAGTGTATTATTATTTTAATCGCAATTTTAATATTTAGGCCCAGTTGCGCCAGAAATATTGAATTCGAGTTCAAGCTGAACTCTGGTTCAAAATGACAGTTCCTATTGTTCTAACGTCACTTTAAACCAAGTTTAAAGTTGAACCAGTTCAAGGTGTTTGGTGCAACTGGCTCTTATAATAATAAATACTTCATTTCTTAGAAAGTATATTAATTTAATACTTGCACTACTTATTTATTCTATGCTACATAAAATATCCAAATAAACAAGATTCAACTATTCTAACCTTCAAATTTAGTGTTAAGAAACAGGATTTAACAATCCTAGCCCCCAAATTTCATGTAAATAAACAGTATAACTAATCCAACCTCCAAATTTGATGTAAACAAACAAGATTTGATTAACCTAACCTACAAACTTAATGTAAACAAACAAGATTTAACCGACCTAACCTACAAATTTGATGTAAACAAGCAAGATTTAACAATTTTAAAATCCGAATTTGATGTAAACAAACAGGATTCAACAAACATAACCTCAAAGATTGATGTAAACAAACAGGATTTGCAAACGTAACCTCCGAATTTGATTTTAACGACGTGAGCTCTAAAAATTATGTCTAATGATGAAACGAGTGTTTTCCACACCCAGACTAAGCATGAAGTAAAATTTCGAGTTTAGAAAAGCCCCGCGTAGAAAATTTGTCGAGGGTCGCGCAGCGACCCGAGACACATTTTCACGGGGCTTTTCTAAACTCGAAATTTTACTTCATGCGCCACGGGTATAAAACACTGGTTTAAAGTGAAATCCTAATTTTTAAAATTGATGTATTCGAATATTTTTTCAAGGCACACTAATTTAATTTAAAAAAATAATAAGATTTATACCAATTTATTTTCGAAGACAATATTTTTAAAAAACAACATATTGGCCAGAAATATAAGATCTAATGTATTAAAAATAAAAGTTACAGGCAGATATTTACAAATTTTAAGTTAACTATTATTTGGCAATGAAGTTATTGAAAACTGTTCACTGTGGAGGCTTCTACTTCGTTATACATCATTATTTACACAAATAAGACAATTAACTTTGTTTGTATAACTGAGGATTTTATTGTGACTATAGTTTCGACAACTTTAACTTGTCATTATCAAATATAAAGTAATTTAAAACAAACAATTCGTCAGGTATATATACGAAAAAATTACGGTTACAAAACGGCTTTAATTAGGGGGGTGTATATTAGATCAAGCTGGTCGTTTATTACGGGAATTTCCGGATTAGCGCGTGCTCTGTGAATTTCCAGAAACTTTAAATGTTAGTGATTCGTTGATTTTGGTTATTGAAAGGTCTAGGAATTTTATATTATTACTAATTTCTGTCTCTACTGTGAATTTTATAAAATTTTATAAAAAGAAGTTTTTGTAAAGGAGTGTATATTGGCCAATCTGGTCATAATTTTAAAATCAGACTCAAGGAGCATCTTAGCTCTTTTCGGCTTAATTTGCTTGATAAGTCGTCATTCGCTAGACATATGATTGAAAACAATCATACTTTTGGCGAGGATGTACTGTCAATAATACATTTAGCCGAAAAGGGTCGTAAGGTGGACCTCCTGGAGTCTCTGGAAATTCACAGAGCACGCGCTAATCCGGAAATTCCCGTAATAAACGACCAGCTTAACCTAATATACACCCCCATTTTTAAAGCCGTTTTGTAACCGTAATTTTTTCGTATATATACCTGACGAATTGTTTGTTTTAAATTACTTTATGTTTGATAATGACAAGTTAAAATTGTCGAAACTATAGTCACCATAAAATCCTCAGTTATACAAACAAAGTTAATTATTATTAAAAAAAATAATATTAATGTAATTTCTTAATATTTAAACGGCTTTTTACTTTCGGTTTTAGTTCAATAAAATCGGTCAATAAATAACGGAGTTATCGCGTTGAGCGTTTTTTTTATAGAACACCCGGTATTATTATTTCTTAACGAAAACAATCTTTGCAAGATTACACCGTTCACATTTTTACAACTCTCTTTATTTTAAGAAAAAACCCTCCGGGCCGTTTGTTTGCCGGAGAGCGAAGGCTCTTAATGGAAACATCAGCGCTTGCTCGACCTTATCATAATTCAGGCCCTAGGGCGGTAAAAACGCGGGGGCGCAACTTGTGCTAACACCAATCATAAATTCCGACAGTGGAACATTTGTTTCCACTCCGCGACTGCCGCCGCCGTTTCGTAACCGAAACCCCTTTTAAAATCGATATAGGAGCGCCTTCGACACCGCGAAGATTTACTTCCCCCGAGAAAGTTATACACATTTTAATCAATGTCTCTCCGCTCCGGCACCCTCCGATACACACGCAAAACTTTCCCGAAACCAGGACGAGGAGATGTATAGATAAGGAATTGATGCGAAATTTCCAAGTCGTCGGTGATAAATAATAATGGAGATGAAAGTTATTGCAAAGGCGAATATTTTTGTTGAGATATCAAACATGCTTTTATAAATATTATTAGAGAAGCAAATAATAATTTCAAAGGAATAGCGTTTTTTTACGTGTATATATATTGTGTAGAATGCCTCAAAATGCATACGCATCGGGATATGTATATTTTACCAATATAAATTCTCGTCGTCGTCGAATAGTCGTTCACTATTCTTTGAGAATATTCAAGAATATGCAGTATTACATATCACAATCCCATCCCTTTCCGACTCGTTTAAATATATTCACTTCTACGACATGTTTAACTAGAAAACTAATTTATTTTTGCCTTTTTGTCCCTAGCCATTACAGCATTAATTAAAACCCCCTAGCGAATTCCAGACACTCCAGAAGTTAAAACAGTATCCCTGTTTGTCGGAAGGGCGAATAGGAAAAACAAAGGCATTAACCCCGAGCCCTCAGCCCACGCTCGCTCACTCCCAGACGAGACTCCTCTTTGCCGAGGGAAATTTTTCCAGGCCGACGACGATTCCCTTTTTTTGCGGTCGACTCGTGTCGCTCCTGATTTAATTTAACGTCGGCCCTCGTTCGAATATAAAATTCGGACAGACGTCGAGTTTCCTTTTAGGGATCAAGTGGTAATAATTCGCCATTTTACGCCCCGTGAATTTTTCAACCCCCACATCCGCACGGTTATTGCATCTCATCGCAGTTAATCGCGCGTCACACTATTGGGTTTGCACATCCAATCGACCCGATAAAGCCAGATGTTGTAATAAGAGGACGGTGATAGAATTCAGTTTTGGTGTGGAAAAATTGAAAAGCGAAAGGAAATAGTTATTTCTTGGAAAGTTACAGAAATAAACGCTTTACTATAACGAGTATGGAAAACATTTTATTTTTGTATCCCTCTTTTATAGATTGAACCACAATATAGATTTATTTTTATGAATACTACGAATTATATATTATTACGAGTATTATAAACTTCTATTAAGAGACCCAATTTTTGCTGGAAGTGTGTTTCTGGGGTACTAGATGGCTCAGAGATAGCAAAATTGCTTAAAGTAGTTTTGACTATGTATTGGTTCATAGTGCCTGCCGAATTTTATCACAACAAATAATAAAAATTATGAGTGAGGAGCGCGTTGTTCGTTTGATTAGATAGCGCCGGGCGAATGAATGGGTATTACATTTCAGTAGACAAGTAAACTGGATAAATAAATAAATATTCACGATTTTAATTTCAATCGACAAACATTCAACTGTTTTTGCTTGCCTCATTTCTAATACTTATTTTTATTCTATAATTATGAATTACAATCATTATAAAAATATATTTACGTTACGTCGTATTAGGCTATCCAATGTCATTGACTGTTAGATCTTTAGTTCAGTAATAATTTAGGTGGCTGTAATCAAGGTAACTCTTTATATGGTTTTTGTTATTTTTGTTCAGTAATAATTTAGTCGGTTGTAATCAATGTAATTCTTTATATGATTTTTATGTTTTTTCTTATTTTTGTCATATATTACAATATGTATATGTACACTTATGTAATAAAATGGAGATTGCGTTAATAAATAAATAAATGATAAATAAATAAATATTACATATAAACATTTCTTTATGTGTATACATAATAATAATATTAATAGAGTTTAATGTCTTTATCTAGAATTTTATGCTCCGTGGTGCGAAAATCATGGAAAAGTGATAAAATGTTATGGCAAAAATGTTTAAATTTGCCAGAATTTTGAAAAAATCTAAAACTGTCGAAAATCGATGAAATGTTTAAATTTGAGAACAATGTCAAAAAGTGATGAAATATCAAGAAATATTGAAATTTTAAAACTTTGACACCTTTCATGTATTTCCTAGATTTTCGATAAATTTAAAAAAAAATGCCGATATGCATGAGTGTTCTAGAATTTCGTTAATTTTCGGCCTCGCAAATTTCAAAACGTTTATTAATCGTTAACGATTAATATAACGTCTAAACTAATTAATCGATGCTGAAAAATCTTGATATGTTGAAAATCTAACAAAAATTAAACGAGTGTCGTCCACTCCCAGACTGAGCATGAAGTAAAATTTCGAGTTTAGAAAAGCCCCGCGTAGAAAATTTGTCGAGGGTCGCGCAGCGACCCGAGACAAATTTTCACGGGGCTTTTCTAAACTCGAAATTTTACTTCATGCGCCACGTGTATAAAACATTGAAATATTGTAAAGTTTACAAAATACTAGTATTTATTTTGTTCGGTTGGTTGGCAAATTGTGTTAAAACTTCTGAGCTGAATATACATACTAATTCTATTTATAAATTTTGACAACTTTTTGTTAATTTTTAAGTAGATAATTTCCGTAGTTAAGAACATTTTATTTTCTAATCGTTAGATAATTAATTATTTATTTTAATTTTGGTGAAAATTTGCCTGCAACAATTTTAAATGTATGATTTTTTGGTATCTAGAGGGGGGGGGCGGGCAACCCCCTTTAAAGTAACGAGTGTTTTCCACTCCCAGACTAAGCATGAAGTAAAATTTCAAGTTTAGAAAAGCCCTGCGTAGAAAATTTGTCGAGGGTCGCGCAGCGACCCGAGACAAATTTTCACGGGGCTTTTCTAAACTTGAAATTTTACTTTATGCGCCACACGTATAAAACACTGATTTACAATAAAGTTAAAAATATATAACGCTTAGATGTGATGATGATCAATGTTTATCTAGATGTAGCAGAAAAATGCAAAAATTACTTTTTTGTGAATAGATTTGCAATAATAATAAAAGTAGAATAAATTTAGTTTGAGCAAGTTTTCCATATTGTTGATATTTATATAATCATATCTTTAACGGGGATGATGGACACATCACTATTTTTGAAATTGATGTCAGTTCCGGTGAAACCGGAAGTGCAAATAAGGTTTATGAAAGATCTGTAAACTCGAATTTGTGTTTAGTATAAGCATACCAAATTTTAAATTGATATCTCCCAAAATAACAAAAACTGTGGTATATTTTCGCATTTTGGTCGGTTTCAGACCACTGTGCGTCGCTCAATTAATTCAATGAATTGGCAAATCAGATGGATCTGTAAGAGTCAGAACTCTTAGTGGATTCCTAGCTCGTAACTGAGTCATGTAACTATTTTAAGCCAGCTTGCTGAACCAGCTCTTTAAAGTGAGTCAGATCTTGAGAACCAGCTCACCGAAAAGAGCCATTTCGCCCATCTCTAGGCGACATTCCAAGCTGAGTAGTCTAAACCGGCGCGCGCAGTACAAAAAAGGGAAATTACTATAATACAATTTAAACTCGGGACCTAAAAAACGCTAAGCTGACTCGGTGACCAAATCGCCGAGTGCCACACATTCAATTTAGTAATTTGTAAATGAAATAGGATTTTTTCCGACTCAGCACTTGAATCAACATTTATTTATTTATTTCAACGGCTTGCCATTTACATTAAAAATACAATATACAAAAAAAAACAACAAATATGTACAAACACTAAACTTAAAACTAAGCAAGAAAAGTTACAAATCTTTTAAGAGGCGCTTTAATAATGAAAAATGCCCATTAAAAAAGTCAAAATTTAAAATATTTGCGTGACGCAAAACGCGAACAGAAGCGGAATATTTCGCATAATCCGTGCGCCTGTAGCCGATATGGATTGCAATGAATTAGTTAAGAAATCCGTCATCAATTTTTCAAAAATTTTTGGGATTGTTGCAATTATGGATATAGGGCGATAATTTTGTTATCGCCATTCTTATATATTGGAATTATGTTTGTTAATTTCCAGCAAGATGGAAAACAACCACTAGATAGTGACGATTTAAAAAGTAACCATATTGGTCTACTAAGCGCGAATGCACATTTTTTTAATAGGGAAGCAGGCAGACCATCGGGGCCAGGGCAATAGTTATCTTTAAGAGTTTGTAATGCATATACTGGCATTCCACATTTTTATTCAAAACATGAATCCAAAAATACAATTCTTTGTTGTGTATCAATAACATAATGAATGAATAAACGGTCCGCGTCAGAAAAAATATATTCGCAACTCAAGGTCGGGAGCCGGGAGCCAAGATCCCGCGTCGCGACAAACGTCGTGTATGACTTCTACATATCAATCCTAATTTCTTTTCACATGATTTTAGAAATCACAGTATATTTTTAAAATATTACTAAAAAACACGATGCTGCCCCCTATTTATTAAAAGTATTACCAAAATTTACATTGCTCTTATGGAGATTTCTAAGCAACGATTAATTTTATTCATCATTTATTTTAGATCAATCTATTTAATACAACATGCTTATATTAACTACCTCAATAAATTAAAGCAATATGAAGAAGAAATAATGTTTCCTATGGAAGTAATCCACGGATTTATGTAATCACAGTGTTCCATTATTTAATGTATATTTAATTTAAGAAACAATTTTTTGAAAAAAAAATAGTTTCAGTTCATTCATAAAGCTTCAATGTACAATATGTATAAGTTTTAATGCTCTATTTTCATAACTGTGGAAAATTAAGCGTTGTTCGTTCCTATGGCCAAATAACATGTAAATTTCCGACCTTAAACAAGTCACTTAGCATCAGCTAAGTAAACAGTGACTTATGTATATTCAGTTGCCTTCATGCTCAAGCTATTGGTAAGCAACATAGTGTAGAAATATATATAAGGCAACGCGTATTGTAACTATGATTTTATATCAGGATAGTTTTGACCGTTACTACGTGGTGATCCATATTAATAATAAAACGCAAATTTCTTCACAACTGTTTTTTTCACAACTGAAGAAAAGATAGAAAAAAAACGGATTTAAAATGGATAATCATGAGTTTTTTATGTATAACTCAAAACCAAAAGAGGTTAGCCTATGTCTGTTTTCACCATTGAGTTTATCTTTAAAAAAGAGATCAAGGATAAGCCATCCGTTGTTTTCTATCTCCTCTACTAACCGAGATTTCCTATAGTAACACCCAAATGTGATCACTCTGTACTATTTTCAGATATTCAAAGAACCCCGATATACATCTTCTAAACGAACAAAGAGATATTTTGCTCTCACTGCTCTTTAATACCCTTAATTCATATTCTTGTAATCATATTTAAAAAAAAAAAATGTGTTTTTGCGCAATTTACTTTAAAATAGCGCTACGCGGAGAAACCACATTTTCAGTCTTTTCTAAACTCGAAATTTTACGTCATGCGCCACGCGCATAAAACACTGATTTCAAGTGAAGTTCAAAAAATACTGATAAGGTTTATACATTTATGATTTATTGCATTATTAAATACATTTTAAATAACATTATGACTGCTATGACAATTAAGGTTATGTACGTTTTATTAATCCGAAAATGTCAATATCATCCTTACAACTATTTTAAAGCTGTATGCTAACGTCTATTAATCAGGCTGGCTATGTTTTTAACACGTGTTAAACATGTTTTTAACACGTGTTAAATATGTTTTAAACACGTTTTAAACATGTTTTTAATTCAAACATAAGTATAAATGAAATTGCCAATTCTTGGTTGCAGAATACTTCAAACATTAAAAGTGCGATTCTTTTCGCAATCTACAACAAGTTAGTCTTACAAAGACTATATCAAACACTCATTGTAACAACTACTGCCCGGGCTAATACTTGTTACATTTGCAGTAGGTTACTGTATGTAACAGCAAACAATTGTTGTATAATTCAATGTCCGTCGGGGTATTAGCCCGGGAAGTAGTTGTTTCAATGAGTGTTTGATACAGTCTTTGTAAGACTAACTTGTTGTAGATTGCGAAAAGAATCGCACTTTTAATGTTTTTAATTGTTAATGTTTTAAACACTGTTTCAGTGAAAGTACACGTTTTGTAAAAAAACTTGTTGTTTTAGTTAAAATGAAAAAACGTTTTTTTTTAACAACCCTGGTATTTTCCACACCTATGTTAGGCATAAAGTAAAATTTCGAGTTTAGAAAAGCCCAAAAACTTGGTTTTCATGCTTTTCTGAACTCGAAATTTTACTTCATGCTTAATCAAGGAATGGAAAACACTCGTTAGAAGCTTTAATTTGAAGGATTTCCAAAAACAACGAGTGCCTAAACAAATACAGCGTATATAACGAGATATGTAAAATATACCTACATTTAATATTGAAATATTTTAATATTTGTAGTAAAACCATTATTTTCTTTATTTTAAATCCAATTTATATAAACAATGTTGAGTTGTTGTGAAATAAAATACGAAAAGCCGAAAAGATAAACCGTTATTTATTTTTAACTGAGCTCATAATTTGCCCCGCGAACCCGATTTATGGGGGCGTCGCGACGCGCATCCGGGGACCCTCATTATCGCGTTTTCATTGCCAGATTACGCGCGGGCCGTAAATCGCCCTATCTGAACCGGGTGAAAAAGAGGGGGATCTTTTGATTCGAGCGAAATTTAGTGCCGTTTATTTTTCCCCGCAAAGCCATCAAGAGTTGTTAATTAAGGTCTTTAGAATTTATCCTCCCTTGGGTTGTAGAGCGGAAAATACTTATATAATTTTCGGAGAATAAGTTGAAGGGTTACTTTCACCTTATTTTTGAAATTTATTTGTACTTAATTTTAATTAAAGAGTAATTACAAAATTTGACTTCATGCGCCACGCGTCAACACTGAAATATTATGAAGTTTAAAATATACTTGTAAAGCAATATGCTAAAGCAGTATATTTTGAACTTCACGTTGAATCAGTGTTTAATACACCTGGCACATAAAGTATATTTTCAAGTTTTGAAAAACCTGAAAGTTTGGTTTAGTCACTCCGCTTCGCTACGTGACCAAACCCAATTTTCAGGCTTTTAATCAAGGAATGGAAACACTCTAAAAAGTTCAAATTGAACTTTTTGGAAAACACCCAATGCTTGAAATTCGTCGAAGCCAGAGCTGGGCAGGATTCGAATCATTTAGGATTCGAATCCTTTTAAAGGAATCAAAAGAGGTATTCGAATACTTTAGTTCAACTAGATTCGTGATCCGGATTCGTTACGTATTTTTAAGAGGATTCGTATTCGAATCCAAAGGTGGGCGATTCGAATCCTTATAAAAGGATTCGAATATTTATAAAAGGATTCGAATATTTATAAAAGGATTCGAATATTTATAAAAGGATTCGAATATTTATAAAAGGATTCGAATACTTATCAAAGGATTCGAATACTTACAAAAGGATTTGAATCGTCAAAAATAATTTGAATTAATTATGAGGATAAACATGAAAAATGTCTTTTGTGTGTTTTTAAATTTTTCGTTAAATCAGTTTTTTATACGCGTGGCGCATGAAGTAAAATTTCGAGTTTAGAAAAGCCCAGAAAATTTGTCTCGGGTCGCTGCGCGACCCTCGACAAATTTTCACGGGGCTTTTCTAAACTCGAAATTTTACTTCATGCTTAGTCTGGGAGTGGAAAACACTTGTTTAGAGCTTCGAATTGAACTAAAAAAAAAAACAAGGAATATCTAAAGATTTACAGAGAATAGGCTGTTTTGCGCAAAACACTATTTCTACAAGCAGAAACAACTAGCACTATTACCAGCCAGAACATCTAGCTCAGATGGTTGTAGCTTCAGATATCTTGCTACTAGCAGACGAGGCCTGTACTAGTACTATTAAGTACTATTAGCCGAAAGAACCAGTACTATAAACTGTAACGTTTACTTTTTTTCAGTTAAAAACGATTTATCAACTAGCAGAAATAACTGCCGCTATTAACAGACATGGCTTCTAGTTCCGTAGACGGAGCCTGTACTACTACTAGTAGCAGAAAAAACTAGTGGTAGTAGAACAAAAAACTACTTTTAAGCTGAAAGAACGACCAAGGCCGCAGCCAGAAAAAAATTCGGAAGGGGTTACAAAAATTTCGTGTAATATTTTTTTTGCTCTTACAGTCCCGCTTTTACATACAAAAATTTATCAATTTTAAAAGTTCAGGGGGGTTTGAACCCCCACATCCTCCCCCCTCCCCTGGCTACGGTCTTGAGAACAACTGTTACTAGCTAAAAGAATTACTACAGCAGAAAGAACTACCGCTATTAACGGAGCTTCTAGTTCAGATGGTTTTAGCTTCAGATGTCTTGCCATCAGCAGACGGAACCTGTAGTAGAACCAAGTTCCGTACTAGTAGTAGAAAGACCTACTCGTAGTAGAAGGAACAAGTAGTAGTTGTTCTTTCTCCTACTGAAAGGACGAACGCTACTAGCACAAAGAAATTGTACTACTAGCTAAAGTAACTACTACTACTAATAGAAACGTTTACTTTTTAGCAGAACACGCTATTTCTACTAGCAGAAACAACTACTGCTATCGGCAGACAGGGCTTCTGGTTCAGATGGTTCTAGCTTCAAATCTTGCCACCGGCAGATGGAGCCTGTACTACTACTAGTAGCAGAAAGACCTAGTTGTTTTATTATAGTAAAAAACACTATTTCTACTAGTAGAAAGAACTACTGCTATTAACAGAGCGTCTTGTACAGATGGTTCTGGCTTATCGTGTCTTGCCACCAGCAGACGGAGCCTGTACTACAACTAGTTGCAGAAAGTCCTAGTAATAGTGGAAGGAACAAAATAGTAGTTGCTTCATCTACTACTAAAAGGACAATTGGTGCTAGCAGAAAGAACTTGTACTACTAGCTGAAAGATAGATAGTTTACTTAACATAAAACGCATTTCTACTAGAAGATTAAAAATACATGTTTTTTCTTTGTCGCCGCCATTGTTTAACAAACGTCAATTGTGTATAATATTAATTAACGAGTGTTTTTTGAGAATTAATTGTTATCTTCATTATGGTTTATAATTATTCATATTTCTTCGGAGCAAACAGATACAGGGAGTTTTTCTTTTAAGTATACGTATTCCAAATTCAGCCTATTTTCTGTAAATCTTTAGATATACCTTGTTTTTTCTTAAAGTTCAATTTGAAGCTTTAAATTAGTATTTTCCACTCCCAGGCTAAGTATGAAGTAAAATTTCGAGTTTAGAAAAGCCCCGTGAAAATTTTCGGGCTTTTCTAAACTCGAAATTTTACTTCATGCGCCACGCGTACAAAACACTGATTTGAAGTGCAGTTCAGAAACACACAAATACATCTTCAATCAAAGTAACAGGGAATCAGATATTTAGTCTGTTATCAACGATGTTCAGTGTTAATAATAATTAATTAGATTTGAATATTTTTGTTAAAACAACTGGTAACGATATTTATGTATTAATGGTTGCAAAAAAATAATAAAATCAAATTTATTCTTAAAGGATTTGTATTCGTGATTCGAAATAACAGGATTCGAATCTTTGATTCGAATCATATTTATCTCTTACGAATCCTTTATTCGAGTATTCGTGATTCGAATCATATTAGAGGAATCGGATTCGTGATTCGAATCTTTTTTTCGAGAATTCGTCCCAGCTCTGGTCGAAGCCATACATTCATATTTTGTAGCTAACTAGCTTACTGTTTAAATAAGCTTTTTTATATTCAAAAAATATACAATACGAATTGATAGTTTCTTTTAATTTCCTTTATTAAATCATTAAACATGAGGAAGTGTATCGTAAACAAACCCGATCACGACATTACTCCAAATCCGATCCGGATTTGGCCTTCCAAGGATTTTCGCTCGAGAGCGCTGTGCGAAAAAAAAAAGTGTCTTGTCGCAACGAACCGCCTCACCTTGAGCCCAAACCTCGCCTCGGATTTGCATCCCATAGGCAGGGATAGAAACAATCGAATCTGGGAAACAATCGGCCGTCTCGCCGAGCGCGGGATTCAGCATTTCCTTGAAGGGAACATCGATCTAGATTAGGGTATGTTATCGGCTACAAATGGCCGTTTGTGTGGGGCTCGTGTCGAGATGTAATAAAGTGGCCCGAGTTGTAAACCCTTCGTTTTTATTACATGGGCTTCGAAATTTAATTGAAAGGGGTTTGTGCTCTCTCGTGGGATAATTCCAAGGGCGGACTCTGTGGAATATAAATTTCTTAGTGAATTATTACATTTACTAGACAAAAATGTCTAGACATAAAGCAATAAGTATGCGTTTTAGTTTATAATGTATTATTGAACATGTGACCTAAAACGTATATTTCAAACTTCATTTTGTAAACCCTTTCGGCCCTGACGGTGGCATTTGCCACCACTAAAATTTGATAAACATACTGAGAATTTTTCTTTTAAATATACATACATGTATGCATGAGCTGTAACTTTTCCGATAATCGTTTGTTTTTTAAAATAGTTTAATTTGAAGTCTTGAACGACTGTTATTCACTCCCAGATTAAGCATGAAGTAAAATTTCGAGTTTAGAAAAGCATGAAAATTTGGTTTGGTCGCGTAGCGCGTAGCGCTACGCGACCAAACCAAATTTTCAGGCTTTTCTAAACTCGAAATTTTACTTCATGCGCCACGCGTTTAAAACAATGATTTTATATGAAGTTCAAAATATTTTACTAAAGCAATATATGAAAAAAGTGTATTCTGAACATCACATCACATCAGTGTTTAGTACGCGTGGCGCATGAAGTAAAATTTCGAGTTTAGAAAAGCCTGAAAATTACGCGACCATTTTCAGGCTTTTCTAAACTCGAAATTTTACTTCATGCTTAATCTGGGAGTGGAAAACACTCGTTTGAAAGTTCAAATTGAAATATTTGTAAAAACAACGAATATCTGAAGATTTACAGCGTATACAGTAAATTGAGATATGTATACTTAAAAGAAAAAACTCTTCGAATATCTGAGGAAGTAATAAATAATATGCAGTGTACAAAACGTTTTTTGGCACCAGAAAAATTCCTGGGCTGAAAGGGTTAAATCAGTATTTTATACTCGTGGCGCCTGAAGTAAAATTTCGAGTTTAGAATAGCTAGAAAACCAAATTTTCTGTCTTTTATAAACTCGAAATGTTACTTCATGCCTACTCTGGGATTGGAAACACTTGTTACAGGCTTCAAATTAAAAGTTTTTCATAAAATAACGAATGTCTAAAAATGTACATGGAAAAAATGTGATATGTAGACATAAAAAAAACATTCCCTTTAGCTGGAACACTTAACTAATTAATTAATTGATGGATCATTTTGTTAATGGAGTTTTTTTGGGAAAAAGGGGGCGAGGAATAAGTAAGGATTATTTCTGCACTAGGACTGCAGCCATTTAGATTATTGTACTTTGTTTCCGTGGTTAATAGAAAAGTTCCGTTTCGTTAGCTAATCCCAGCAGCCTTTCGATCATCTTTCCCTTCGGGGAGTGGACTGGATTCCCTTGGATAAGGTTTGCCTTGCTCCAGGTGCTAAGTGCCTCGCGTCTTCATGCTCTTCGAGGCGTCTTCATGCTCTTCATAGCATAGTCTGCATATTGGATCTTTTGTAATGAGTTTCATATTATGCAGGAATTTCCTTAATGGTGTTACAACAAATCTTCATATTTAAACTAATCAGAAGATATCATTTAATGTGCACTCTTTAACATTTTAATAATAATATCATATCATCGATTTAAATGTTAACATATTGAAATAAATAGGCATAAAGGTTTGCAATTAAAATACATTCATTACTTTAGATATAAGGTTAGGTTACACATTTTAGGTTTAATTGTGTGGATTTCGATAAAGGCTACGATTCGAACACAAATAATTAAAACATTTGAATATTTTTATATTCAAATATGAATATTTCAATCACTAAATTATTTATTGAATTGAATATTCGAATATTTAAATACATGAATATTCGAATATTTAAATATTCGAATACTTGAATATTCGCGTATTTGAATATTTGAATATTTTTTACGTTAAAAATGTTAATACATTAAAGTGAAATCTTCAATCATGTTTATTGAAACGTAATGAAGTCATTTGACATTTACATATATCAAAAATTGACATTCACGGGATATAACTCTCTCATTTTTATAGTAATATAATTCGCTGTTTATAACACAATTTCTAATTTTTTACATAAATTAATATTTTTAGTGTAACTTGTCATTATTAACAGTCATTGTCATTTCGTGTTAAAAATATTGAATTATGCTAAAAACAATTTATATAAATAAAATGGACGTTTTTTTTTTCTTTCGCATAATTTGATATTTTTAACGTGGAAAACAATTTTGGCCAACTATGACATTTCAGCATAATTTTTTCGTTTAAAACTTAATGAAGTTAGGTTAGGTTACATGACGAGTTATAAAGTTAGTTACAATTCATTTTAAAACCGCCAAGTTAAACGAAAAAACAATATTTTTGTAAACTCACCTGTCTTTTAACTAGAGTGGGGCAGTATTTGAGTACTTTTGTATTTTGAGTAAAAAGTACAAAAGTCTTTGATAACAAATGTACTTGATTACAAATTTACTCAAAATTTGCAATCAAGTACAAATATACTCAAAATAAATAAATACAAATGTACTTGAGTATTAATGTAATTTGAGTACAAATTATGAATACAGATTTTGAGTACTGGATATGTATAAAACCTGTATCTTCTGTTCAGATAGGATTAAATTTGTTAAATTAAAATGAATATATTCTGTTACATCACTCGTAAGGGGGTGGTTAAATTTACAATCCCTATATAATTTACCAACTTTTTCAATTACCGGTAATTCGTTTAAGTCAGATGAGAGTTCTCTAACCTAACATTAGTGATTGTACTCAACCCTAATCGTAAGGTATCTAACCTAATTGACATGAAAAATAAAACACTAACGGTCAAAATTTTGAAAACGAAAATCATTAAAACGCAGTTTACATCAATGCAGTTTAAATAAATATTATCGTTATACGTCAAAAATTGCAATTCAAGTTTATAACAATGAACAAAAAGAAGAAAATTAACTTGATTTAATATTGACACCTTATGTCACAAATGACATTTTACGTCCAAAATTGCAATTTACTTATATTACGAATAAATGAAAAGAAAAAGACAAATCAAGTCAATTTTGACACCTAATGTCAAAAGTGACATTTTATGTTAAACATTGCAATTCATGTTTAACAAAAAGAAAGAGATGAATTAAGTCAATATTGGCACTTTGTGTCTAAAGTAAGAATATTGACTTGATTCATATTTTTCTTTTCATCCATCTGTAATAAACTTGAATTGCAATTTCTGACGTCAGATGTCAGTTTTGACATAAGGTGTCAATATTGGCTTCATTTATACTTTTCTTATCATTAAACTTGAATTACAATTTTTGACATAAACTTTTACTTTTGAAATAAAATTTCAATATTCATTCAAAATACATTGATGTAAAGTTACCTTTGGGAAGTTGTCTATTTCTTAATTGCGACCTCCTTAATCGAATATATTTATTTCATCTATCCGACAAATTAAATTCTACCTAAACAAGTTTACCCTAAATAATACATATTTCGTACTAAAAATATTTATTCATAATTTGTACTCAAAATACAATAATACCCATTACATTTGTATGCATTTATTTTGAGTAAATTTGTATTCGATTACAAATTTACTCAAAATGTTAAGTAAATTTGTAATCAAGTACATTTGTAATCAAGTATTTTATTTAAAATACAAAAGTACTCAACTACTACCCCACTCTGCTTTTAACTATCATAAAATTTTGATATTATTTATATAAGCTTGATTATTTTGACATTAGGACATTAAATTCTGTGTCAGTTGTGTTTTGACTAAAAAAATCACTTAAAAAATTGATTGATAAGGCTGATAAATGTCGAAAGTTCATCTTCACATTTATATAAATAAAACAATTTAAACACTTTCAAATATATATTGTGCATTCGCTACAATTGTTTCGCCACACTGTGGCTTCTTCAGGCGAAGAAATGATAAGTAAAATTTGTCGGGTCATGGAAATTAATAAAAGAAAATACACGGGACATCTTCTCAACGACCAAACAGACTTAACAAATTCGCCCCTCTTAAATATAATTTTTTTGAAAAACCCACCCCCCATAAACATTGTATATGTATATAAATGTTTATGAGGGGGGTGGGTTTTTTCAAAAAAATTATATTTAAGAGGGGCGAATTTGTTAAGTCTGTTTGGTCGTTGAGAAGATGTCCCGTGTATTTTCTTTTATTAATTTCCATGGACTCCATGATGTTGAGTTTCCGGCCTTTTCTTTCTTGATATAGGACTTTGAAGTTTTCATTGAAGTTGTGTTTTTCTTCTATGAGGTGGTTAGAGTATGTGGAGTTGGTTTTGTTTTGTTGGAAGCTAGTTCGGTGTTCTTTTATCCTCTCTTGGAACGACCTTCCGGTTTGTCCTACATATACTTTGGGGCAGTCTTTGCAATTCAGTAAATAGACGCCACTTTGTTGAGTTTTATTAATGTTGTCTTTATTGTTTTTAATTACTTTACCCAAGGTGTTATTGGTTCTATATGCTATATTTATATTTAATTTTTCTAACATTTTTCCGATTTTTGTGCTATTTGTCCCGGTGTATGTTAATGAAGAATAGTTTTTTAAAGAGTTTTCTTTTATAATCGGGTAAATGGATATAATTAATTTATTTCTTTGTTTTTTCTTTACTATTTTTTCTTATATTGATTTTTTAAAGCCATTTGTATATGCGATTTGAAAAATCAGTTTTAATTCTTTATCATAATTACTTTGTGTCATTGGGATCGATAATAACCTATGTACCATACTACGATAAGCAGCTAATTTGTGTGTCATTGGGTGATTGGATTTATAATTAATTGTCATGTCTGTGTGTGTCGGTTTGTGAAAGGTTGAAAAATCGTGTTTGTTATTAATTCTTTTTATCGTTAAATCTAAAAAAATAATTGAATAATCTACTTCTATTTCTTTTGTGAATTGTATTTTCTTATGTTGTGAGTTTAATAGATGTAACATCATCATGAAGTCCATGGAAATTAATAAAAGAAAATACACGGGACATCTTCTCAACGACTAAACAGACTTAACAAATTCGCCCCTCTTAAATATTAATTTTTTGAAAAAAACCCACCCCCATAAACATTGTATATATACCTGACCCGACAAATTTTACTTATCATTTCTTGGCCTGAGGAAGCCACAGTGTGGCGAAACAATTGTAGCGAATGCACAATATATATTTGAAAGTGTTTAAATTGTTTTATTTAAATAAAAGTAAAAATCACTTAGTCTTTTGACTGTGATAGAATGTTATTAATCAATGACTATTGTAACATTCTGACTGTAAGTTTCTTACGTTGACTGTATTTTCACTATTATGGCATATTGACGTTATCCCTTGATCGACTCTGAATTGTCGTTTGACGTCTGACATAGAAAACGATTGCTTCCTCTGTAACTTGTATCAAAATTGACATTCTGTTTTGACGTTTTAAAACTTTCTCCGCCAATAAAACAAGAATCAATGTATTATGTCAAATATCAATTGTTTTAATGCTAAAACGAGTGTCTTCCACTCCCAGATTAAGCATGAAGTAAAATTTCGAGTTTAGAAAAGCCTCAAAATTTGGCTCGGGCGCGTAGCGAAGCGGAGCGACCGAGCCAAATTAGGCTTTTCTAAACTCGAAATTTTACTTTATGCGCCACGCGTATAAAACGCAAATTTAATGTGAAATGATCTTAAATTTAACCAAGTGACAAGTAAAATAAGTTTAGTGTGTCAATTATCAATCAATATATTTTTATTGCCAATATTGTTAAAATTCCAAATTTTTGACATAAAGAAAGGTAATTTGTTTATTCATATATTGTCACAATTAGAACGATTTATATTAATAATGTGATTCTCTGACTGTAACAGAATCTCATTATCGACAAATTTATTGGCATTTTTGACAGTATTGTATTACTGATTTTTTTTGGGGCCATTGTGATATTTTTGGACTATTCGAATATTTGAAATATTTGAATATTCGAATATTTGAATTTTAAAATATTTGAATATTCGACTATTTAAATATTCGAATATTTAAATATTTGAATATTCGACTTTTTGAATATCTAATATTACTTAAATAATTCGAATATTTGAATACTTCGAATATTTGAATATATTTTTGAATGAATATTCAAATACTTAAATTTAAAAAATTCTTAGCCCTAATTTCGATATCACCATAAAAGTAAATAAATCTCAGTTAAATAATCAATACCATATGTTTATTGAAAATTCAACCAACTTTGATAAATATCGATTTTAGTTGTTTCACTTGATACGAAAAAATTATTTAGATATCATATTAATAAATCAATTCACCTTAAATTCAGAACTCGGAGAAAACATGCTCTTACACTTTTAAACATCACTTCTTGTAGACATATCAATTTATCAATTACACCGACAGAAAACGCCGAGCGAATTGCACTTTTGCAAGCAATTTGAACATCATGAACATTCCCGGAGACATATTACCGCGCCCGCATACAGTCTACTTTTAAACTTTAATAAAATGATAAGGGTGAAATGCAGCGATTTTTCGACCGTACACGAGCATTTCCTTGAGTGTGCAGATAAAAGTGTGGCATTCCTTTTCCCCGTGCACGGGAAGAGGAAATGCGCGGACCGGGATTACTAAACAAATGGCTGGGAAGGGAATGTTCATAAAAAGATCCCCCCTTCCTACTCGCCCGAAGAATTTTCAGGTTTTAATAAAATTTACATGGAAAAGTGTTTCTTTATGGAAAGCACTTACAATATAAAAAACTCACTTAAATATTTATTGTTACGTTGAGGGGGGTTAAAAATGTGTGTTTATTGGTTTTAATTGAATATACATTAATTACCAATTTAGCTATCTGGAGTATTAAAATTGATAAGTATGACCAATAAAAATAATTCACATGTACCGAACAGGTTCAAATCGATTAAAACGTATACAACTGTTCGATAAAAATGAACCCCTCTTTTTGAAGTCAAATGAAACAATGTTATGAAATCTTGAATATATAACGATTTTTTTCTAATCAAGCTACTGAATTTTATTATCCATCCTAAAAAAATCGTTTATAATATTGCTGGCATTTTTAAAGAAGTAGCTATCTCCAACATACACTTACATATTTTACGTTATTCTTTTAATTGTTCCTGAAGATGGGTTCTTATGCCATTCGCAAGCGGATGCTGAAATCGTTACAGTAACAAGCACTTGGGATTGTTTTAGACGATGCTCTTGCTATGCTGTTGCTAATTCAAGTGCGTTCTCGCGATAAGATCGTTTTATGAATACAGTAAAATTTAATGAGGACGCTTATACTCCCCGCTCGTGCCCCAATAACAGAATATTTCTAGTCCTAGGCGCATTTGAAAACATGCATATTTTTTATTTGTTTTTTTTTTTTCATTTACAGGTTTAATTGAAAAAGTAAACTTCTCCTCTGTGCAGCAGGCTCTTTAAATTTAAATTTTTAATTTTGAGAAAATTTGTATGAATTACAAAGTATTCACCAATATTTAATAATTTTATAAAATTAAACCCATTAAACTTACTTTAAGCGTAATTATTTTAAAATAATATTGCACAAAAGCTTATTCCATGCATAATGCACCTGATCATACTACACTAATGAGGAACAGGAAGTCCGAAACACATCTGTAGTTATCTGTCTGTGATCAAATGCTCAACTTAACTTTACGGCGGTATCTACTTTTAATGCATATTGTTTTGATAATTACATTGTCAGTCAAACTAAAATTCATTACCATAAGTAATTGTTTTATCATAGATATATTTTAAACGGTTCATATATTTAAATAGTCTTAAGTTACCCAGCAAAGATTTATTAATAGTATATTGTACAACGAGCATATAATGATAACTATTAACCACGAGAACGAGGTTTGCGGAACGAGCCGAAGGCGAGTGGAGCAAGTCGTTCGAGTGATTAATAGCCATTATATGCGAGTTATACACTATACTTTGTTTACGAGAACAACAATATATAACACAACATGTATTATATATATTTATCAAATACGCGTCAATCCTAATGGTCGTCTGTGTTTAAAATAATTTGACAGATAAATGATGACAGATTGCGGTATTATGATTTGAATGTGTAATAGGGTTAATTCCACTTAACACAAATATAAACAATCGTTCAACAATAAATAATACTTACACAGTCTACCGTTTCGTCTAAGTTACATAGAAACACGCTCTTTGCACAAAAAACGAACTCTTCCCTTTGGATGGAGTTTTCACTGTGTTAACGTTTGTTCCGCTTTAAAAAACACTCGTGATGGATAGAAGCACAATTGTTTAACCGATTTAAAAATGATTTATATTTACAAACGCGTTTTATGCGGGTTAAACAAGTGAGAGTACTTCGTACAAAATGGCGCCGACGACGTCATCACCACTATGGTCAAATGTAAGACAAAAGAAACTGATTTGACTAGCACAGCGCTGTTACTGCATAGCGGCAAAAAAATCGAACTAGGCAGTTATTTATATTCGTGTTAAAAAACCAAATTTATCACGCAAATTCCGTGTTTAATGTACTTGAGTGTTAAATGCACACGCAACTAAATAATACACATAGTATAACCTTGTCGTGAACAAATACTCTTTTCTTTGTGGAGCGTTTATAATTAAATTATGAATTAATTAAAATAAAATAATTAAAACATAAATCAGCTGTAGTTTTGTAAATAATAAAAATGGGACCTAAAGAAAAATTGAGTTTGCCAATAGTTTGCAGAATATTTACAAAATATAAAAACGAATTAAAATTAATATCGACTTTCTGCAAGAATTTAGTCGTATACCCCGACAGATGTTGAATTATACAATGAATATTTGAGTTACACTACAGATTTACTGTTCTATGCATAATTTATATGCGAAATGCAACATCAGGTCAAATTATTCTGTCACCAAACTAAATGAACCAACAGGAAATTAAAATAAATTATTTTTTTAAATGGGATCTAAACATAGGTCTCATTAAAAAATATATTTCACCAATTTTTTTAAACGGGCTCCTGAACAACATGTGAAATATATTTACAACTATTTTGAAGCACCTTGTACAGTCACTCACTGGGTCTGCATTTATTATATTTTACTGATCGCGATTTTAAATTCACGCCAATAATTCCTATTCCTGTATGAAAAATGGCGAATATTTGCATCACGTTCCGAAAAAAAAGAATTATTAATGTGAGATTAAATTAATATATTTTGAACTATGAACTTGAAATTCGTGTTTTATACGCGTGGCGCATGAAGTAAATTTCGAGTTTAGAAAAGCCTGAACATTTTCAGGCTTTTCTAAACTCGAAATTTTACTTCATGCTTAATCTGGGAGTAGAAACCCTCGTTAGACAATCGATCAGAAACTTATTAGATCAGAAATGACCAAAAATAAATGGAATTTAATTAAATTAAAAAAAATTCTGATAAAATAAATATATTTATATGAAATCAAATTTCAATTTTGATTTGATGTTTTGGAATATCCAGCGAAGATATTTAAATTTCAATTATGGAAGATCAAAGTTTATTCATTTCTGTGTAGATTCTATTAATTTTATGTTGATTTGATAATCTGTTGATTTTTACTTTCCCCCGTATGTAATACAAAGGGAAAGTATTGTTTTCGTGAAAATTTTCGAATCAAAAATTTTAGCGGAAATATCCGTTTTGAGGTCCCCTGAGTCGAATAAGACCATTTTTGAAAAATGTCTGTCTGTCTGTCTGTCTGTGTGTGTGTCTGTGTGCGCTGTAACGCGAAAACCGCTAAAGATATCGAGATGAAACTTGAAACTTAAGCTTTTTGTTACAATCGGAAGAACTAAAAAGCTTTTGGTGAAAATCGGAAAACCGGAAGTGGTACTTTACTCTTAGCGTTTTTCAGTTTTTTCAGATTTTTTCAATAAATGTTCATCAAACAAAAAATTCTTTCAAATAAAAGTTGTAGATAATAACAAAATGAAGATGTATTGTTCACTTACTTTTTGTCATAGCACTCTTAGTTTTTGAGATATTTCAAAACTTGTGTGTTTTATCTAGTTATTGGTGTGTGACAGTGTATGTGTCGATACAATTGAAAAATGTTTCAAATATAAGTTGTAGGAAATGAAAAACTAAAGATTTTTTGTAGATTCACTTTTTGTCATAGCACTCTTAGTTTTTGAGATATTCAATAAATAGTGTTTTTTATCTAGTCATTGGTTTGTGTCAGTATGTGTTGATCCAATTGAAAAATGTTTCAAATAAAAGTTGTAGTTATCAAAACGTTGAAGACATTTTGAAAATAATAATGCTACAAGTATTTTAAAAGTGATTTAATACGCAATTTACGGGGGAAAGTACTATGATGGACACATCACCATATTTACAGTTGTTTCAAAGAAAACGTTTTTCTAACATCGTTGATGTTATTGCATAATTTAAACTTTGGCTTTTATCTTATCTTAGTCTTTGGACTGTGATAGTATGTCATCATTAAATGACTATTGTTAACATTTTGACGGTAATTTCACTATTTTGGCATTTTGATAGTATTTCATCATTCAATTGACTGTTATTTTACTATTATCTTTTGAATCCTTTTTAACTTGTATCAAAATTGACTTTTCATTTTACCAATGCAGAATGTTCTCCGTCAACAGAACGACAGTAAAGGTATTACGTCAATTTTCAATTGTTTCAATGATAAAACAAACGAGTGTCTTTCCACTCCCAGACTAAGTATAAAGTAAAATTTTGAGTTTAGAAAAGCCTGAAAATTTGGCTCGGGAGCGTAACGAAGCGGAGCGACCGAGCCAAATTAGGTTTTTCTAAACTCAAAATTTAACTTCATGCGGCACGCGTATAAAACTCTAGTTTAATGTTACGTGGTCTTAAATTTAACCAAGTGGCAAGTGAAATAAGTTTTGTGTGTCAATTATCCAAAAACCCCTAAATCTATTGTTTTCGCATTGATTTTGGGGTATTTGGAAATACCCGACTCACAGACATCGTAAAAGGCAAAGGGAGCAATTTTTTTTTGATAATTAGCAAAGAGATGTAGAGTAGAGAGTAAATCTACATAACTATTTTGATATTTTGTTTGTAATATATAACTTGAACTTTAAAACTAGGTTGTTCAATTTTTTATTAGTCTGACCCCTTTGGTTCTAGGTGGTTGAATTAGATTTTGTTTTTATAAACATTTTCAATTTCAGCAAATGTTATCAAATCGGAAATCTTTATGATATTTGTGCTTTTATTTAAAATGCATATATTTTATTAATTTAGAAAATGTATAGATTTTATTTTTTGTTTTCTTAGAATGTTTATGAATGATTCAACATTTTAAGAAAGTAAAAAATAAAATCTATAAATTTTTTTAAATTGATAAAATACATACATTTTTAATAAAATCGACAAAAGCAACAAAAAATATCATATAGATTAACGATTTGATCAAATTTGTTGAAATTGAAAATTTCAATAAAAATCTAATTGAAATCTAATTGAATTACCAGAAATAAAGAGGTGTGACTAATAAAATAATTGAACAACCTAGTTTATTAATTACAAGTTTAATCAAGTTATAGAAATCCACAATTTTTTTGTTAAATTTTTACGATTTTATTAATTTTGTTTTTTGTCAATTACAGTCGAATCCTTATTGATCTTTCTCTTTGGACTTGGCTGACATTAAGCACTGGCCACATGCCGCTGGCTTCGTCCATCTTCGACAAGAGCTACAGTTTTTTCAAAATCTACAGCACTTAAAATTATAATGAACACACCAACCTTCAGTGGGTTCATTCTTAAATCCACCTTGAATTAAATTAAAAAAAAAACAGTGCAGGGCTTGAGACTTTATGCATAATGTCCAATGAACAGCATGTCTACAAATTTAATTTGTAATGATATATAATCTTTTACCACGGGTATAGGATAGAAATGTCTATCCAACATATGGCGTCTTATTCGACAGACATCACTTGCTATAGAAATTAAACAACAGTTAGCCATCCATAGATATAACATCCTTGGTCAAGGTAAATTAAATAATATTTACGTGATAAACATTGATTTCATTATATTTTAATATTTTAGTAATGTATACTGCAAAATTAATATCCGATTTCAAGGAATATTAATCTCAATTAACCCTCCCTTCTTATTTATCATGCAATTAATCATTCCTACATTTAATACAACCTACAACCGTGCCAATTATTACATACACTTCGACTTTTTGTTCAATCAAACGTGAAACATTTTGCAAACAAATTTCTGGTAGATGAATGGTGAAGGCGCGTCGTCCTGCCTTCGCGACCGGTTTTAAAAGATCAAGGATATATCTGTATTCGTGCCGCAATATTCCACGATATCACATTTTTTGCGATTTTCATTTTGTAATTTACACCCAGATTGAGATATTACCGCCGTGTATACTAACCACTTTTTATCCCCCCTTTGAAGCGGGGTTCCTCTATATTTCAATGCAAATCGCCCGTGTGTGAGAGCACGCTCTCCCGGACGGATCACCGGAATTAACGGCATTAACATATTTTCATAAATATTCAGTATTAATTTAGAGGGGGTCTGTAGCCGGGATGGTATACTAGTTCTTTGGATGTAAAACTAACTGCATTGCTGTAAAAAAATTGTAGAGTTCTGGGCTCAATGTTTAAGCTTCAATTAAAATTTGTCCCTCGCTTTTGGAGATTCACTCTTGACTTAATTTTTAAGCTACTTGATTTGAATGTAAATGAAGCCAAGTAATTAAAAGAGTAATTTATTAATATTATTTATGCTAAAAAAAACGTAGGTCGGTGACCATTTGCATGATTTTTTATTGTATAATAAATGATGATAATTTATAATTAATAATATTTTTCAAAATAATAGTAATATTATGTTTAAAGTGTGCAAACTATAATAAGCGTAAGTTTATTTTCTCGAATTCAAGTATTGTTGAATTGGAATTATTGTTGTTTAATATTTTTCAAGTTAAAAAAAATAAAGTGTCAATTTCTTATTTTGAGATCACAAAAATTAAAGCAAATCAAAGCGCACTACTTGGGAAGCCGAAATACATTTGTAAAACATTTGTCAAATTTATAAACGTGAGATCAAAGCCAAGCTAAGTAGGCTATGAATGTTAATCGTAAATATACTGGGCAGTGTGCAGGGATTTTATTGTTTAAGTATGCTTATCTTGATTTGTAAATTCTCAAGCATTCGATGTTTTCAAAAAACGTTCAGTTTTAAGCATTTACCGAGTGTTTCCACTCCCAGACTAAGCATGAAGTAAAATTTCGAGTTTAGAAAAGCCTGAACATTTGGTTTGGTCGCGTAGCGCGTAGCGCTACGCGGCCAAACCAAATTTTCAGGCTTTTCTAAACTCGAAATTTTACTTCATGCGCCACGCGTATAAAACTCAGATTTCAAGTAAAGTTCAACATATACTTCTTAAGCAGTATTCTAGAGCAGTATATATTAAAATTACTTGAATGCAGTGTTTTATACGCGTGGCCCATGAAGTAAAATTTCGAGTCTAGAAAACCCTGAAAATTTGGTTTGGTCGCGTAAAATTTCGAGTTTAGAGAAGCCTGAAAATTTAGTTTGGTCCAAATTTTCAGGTTTTTCTAAACTCGAAATTTTACTCCATGCGCCACGTGTATAAGGCACTGAATTCAAGTGAAGTTTAATATATATATACTGCTCTAGAATACTGCTTAAGAAGTATATGTTAAACTTCAATTGAAATCTGAGTTTTATACGCGTGGCGCCTGAAGTAAAATTTCGAGCTTAGAAAAGCCTGAAAATTTGGTTTGGTCTCTTCGATTCAGGCTAAACTCGAAATTTTACTTCATGTTTAATCCGGGAGTGGAAACACTCATTAGAAGCTTCAAATTGAATGCTTTTTTAAAACATCGAATGCCTGAAAATGTACAATGTATAAATCGAGGTATGTATACTTAAAAGAAAAATTCTCTGTATTTTGAATTTTGCAATATATCACGATTAAAACGCCTGACGAATGAGGTAATATTTTGAAATTTTGCTTGATGCTTAATCAATAAGTGGAATTGTAATAAGTTTTAAATTGAACGAGATTGTAAAAACAGCGAATGCCTGAAATTTTAATAATTATCAAATAAATAGATAATAATATTTAAAATATGAATTCATATGTTTTTTTATAATTGCTGTGATATTAATTTGTTCTAAAACCATAAATAAAATAAACACTACTGAATAAATAATTTCACCAAATATTTATTTGTTTTTTTTTCTGTTTCAGGTAAGCCAATTGATCCAATTCGCAATGATGGTAACATAAATGGTAAGAAAATAAGTTGTATACCACTCATATGTGAATGAAAACAATATTTAAATAAAATAACATATTTTGTTGAAAGATAAATTACAAACTAAGGTTTAAATTATGTAACTAACAGGCAGAGCTGGGATGAATCCTCAAAAACAGGATTCGAATCACGAATCCGAATCACCTAATATGATTCGAATCACGAATACTCGAATAAAGGATTCGTAAGTGAAAAATATGATTCGAATCAAAGATTCGAATCCTCATTTTTGAATCACGGATACAAATCCTTTAAAAATTAATTTGAATTAATTATTTGCAACCAGTAATATTTTATTCCATCAGTTTTTATTAATAAAAACGTTCATTTACCAACTAAATTTCTGATTATATAATGATTTTAATTAATGATGATATATGTGGTATTGAACTTCATTTAAAATTTTCAGGCCTTTCTAAACTCGAAATTTTACTTCATGCGCCACGCGTATAAAACTCAGATTTCGAGTAAAGTTCAACATATCCTTCTTAAGCAGTATTCTAGAGCAGTATATATTAAAATTACTTGAATGCAGTGTTTTATACGCGTGGCGCATGAAGTAAAATTTCGAGTTTAGAAAAGCCCCGTGAAAATTTGTCTCGGGTCGCTGCGCGACCCTCGACAAATTTTCACGGGGCTTTTCTAAACTCGAAATTTTACTTCATGCTTAGTCTGGGAGTGGACAACACTCGTTCTTAGAAGTTTCAAATAAAGGAATCACTCTAGATTACTAAGTTTATTACCATTTTACAAAGGATACAGCTTGAAGGACCAATCATGGTCTTCGGAGACCGAAGGACTACAGGGAATCGAAGTTTATTTACAAGAAAACAACGAATATCTGAAGGTTTACAGCATGGATAGGAAAGAAAACATCCAATTTTGAAAAAATATCAAGTTTGGGTTGATTTTTAGTGCGTTTTCAACTTTAAATCAGTGTTTTATACGCGTGGCGCATCAAGTAAAATTTCGAGTTTAGAAAAGCCCCGTCGCGCAGCGACCCGAGATAAATTTTCTACGCGGAACTTTTCTAAACTCGAAATTTTACTTCATGCTCAGTCTGGGAGTGTACCGTCAAGATTTTCTACATGTCGAGATTTTCGATATTTCTAGATTTATGTCGATTTATTCTCAGTTTGTTTTTGTATTAAATGCAGCTTTAATATTAAATAAAAACGGTTTCTTTTTAGGAATAGAATATTCACCCATTAAGAGCCGAGCAAATTATAAAGTTAACTCTAAAAGTTAATTTTAGGTAAAATTTTGCATCTTTTTCTATAATTTCAATAAATGATTTATTATATTACATACGTCGATTTTTTTAAGAGTTAAATTTAAAATTCAAACGAGTGTTGTCCACTCCCAGACTAAGCATCAAGTAAAATTTCGAGTTTAGAAAAGCCCCGCGTAGAAAATTTGTCGAGGGTCGCGCAGCGACCCGAGACAAATTTTCGCGGGGCTTTTCCAAACTCGAAATTTTATTCATGCGCCACGCGTATAAAACACTGATTTACAGTGAAGCTAAAAATGCACTGAAAACCAACGCAACTTCGATATTTTTTTCAAAATTAGATGTTTTCTTTCCTATCCATGCTGTAAACCTTCAGATATTCGTTGTTTTCTTGTAAAAAAACTTCGATTCCCTGTAGTCCTTCGGTCTCCGAAGACCATGATTGGTCCTTCGAGCTGTAGCCTTTGTAAAATGGTAATGCACTTAGTAATCTAGAATGATCCTTCAGTTTGAAACTTCTAAGAACGAGTGTTGTCCATTCCCAGACTAAGCATGAAGTAAAATTTCGAGTTTAGAAAAGCCCCGCGTAGAAAATTTATCGAGGGTCGCGCAGCGACCCGAGACAAATTTTCACGGAGCTTTTCTAAACTCTAAATTTTACTTCATGCGCCACGCGTATAAAACACTGATTTCAAGTGAAGTTAAAAATATACTATTAACGTTGGATATTTTTCATGGTTAAGTAACCAAATATGCATTCACAAATATTTGAATTATTCGAAAATTTAAATATTTATGTTCAAATATGAACAATTTAGTGATTTAAATATTCATATTAGAATATTAAACTATTTGAATTAATCGAATTCGAATCCTAGCATTAGTAGCGACGATTCGCATTATTTAGGAGGATTTGAATCTGTGTATGAGGATTCGAATTCTTTTATAAGTATTCGATTCCTTTTATAAGGATTCGAATCCTTTTATAAGAATTCGATTCCTTTTATAAGGATTCGAATCCTTTTATAAGAATTCGAATCCTTTTATAAGGATTCGAATCATCTCCGTCTGGATTCGAATACGAATCCTTTTAAAAAAATGTAACGAATCCGGATCACGAATCCGTTTTCACTAAAGTATTCGAATACCTCTTTTGAATCCTCTAAAAGGATTCGAATCTGGGAATCGAATCCTGAATGATTCGAATCCTGCCCAGCTCTGCTAACAGGTTGCATTTATAATAGAATACCTAATGTAACAATATCAACAAAAGGTTTGTATTTATTTAATTGTAAGTCATATTAGCTTCCTAATATTTATCAAGGTCCAGGCTGTAGTAGCAGAATTTCTAATTGTAACCGATTTTTACAAGAACTACAAAATTACTGAAGTTAGTAAAAATTGACAAGTTTGTTAACAAATCTCTTGACTTCTGTATTTAAAGCCATAAAATATGGAACTAATTTAATATATTAAAAAGTAATTAAATTATCACAATATCCTTGTTTTAAAAGAAAATTGTTAAGTCATGAAAAATAATAGAAAATTTACTGAAGAAGTCCATTTTTAAAAATCTTAAAAAATATAAACATTCTTCTCTGTTTTTTTTTTTTAGTGCCGAGAGGAATGTTTGTATTGTTTTTAATATTTTAGAATATTCTTAAAGATTTAAAGCTTTTTAGTTAACATTTATTTCGTGAATATATCCTGTTTTTTAAAATATAATTGAAATGGGAAGTCTCAAATTTATATTTTTTATGGTACAAAATATAAATTTAAGAGTTTCTGGCTCAATTGTTTAGTTAGACAAAAATATCAAACCTCAACACATAAGCACTGTGAATCCTACAATTATCTCAACATTATTTAATTTCGTGAATAACGAAACCATTTTGGATGATTTTCCTCGAAAGGATACAAAAATAAATCCGAATAATTTAACTTTAATGCGCTATTTGCAAGATTAAAAAAGTATAGAAGAAGTAAAAGTATGACATAAATGTGTATATTTTAAAACTCGTTGTCTTGAAATTGTTTATACCCAAGATTTTTTATAAAGTATGCAATTTTATAGAATATTTAAGTTCAACAAAATTAAATTGGTAAGTGGTAAAAATAACAGAAACTTAATAATCACATCAAAATGCAATTATAAGCAATGCATTTTGATCATTTTGATGTGTTTATTAATTTTCTGTTATTTTGAAACGTGAAAAAAAAGCTGAAATGTTTTAACAAGGTATTCAATGTTAATCTGTGTATATAATATTTTAAGTTTCTTAATATGAAATCATTCTATATAAATATTTTATCTAAGATTGCTCTAAGCAATTTCTTTTTTAAAAATGACATTTGTATAGCTAAGGATGTTAGTTTTTAAAACAACTGGAAATTTTACATTATGCCACAGGCGTATAAAACATGTGAAGTTAAAAAGATACTGGTTTGGCGTACTGCTTATGCAGTTTATTTTAAACTTAAACAATATTTCAGTGTCTTACACGCGTGGCGCATGAAGTAAAATTTTGAGTTTAGGAAAGCCTGAAAATTTGGATTTGCCGGCGCGCCTCACTTCGCTCGCGCGCCTACAAATCCAAATTTTCAGGTTTTTCTAATCTCGAAATTTTACTTCATGCTTAATCAGGGAGTGGATACATTTCGTAGAAGTTTCAAACTGATCGCTTATCAAAAACTACGAATGCCTGAAAATGTACAACGTCGTAACTCTGTTATTTATTGACCGAACTAAAAAACAAAGTTAATGGCCGATTTATTGCAATAAATTGACAGTAATTATATATATTTTTTTTAATTAACTTCATTGCCAAATAATAGTCAAATTTAATTTTTTTTTATACATTCATAGTTTGTTATTATTTTAATCGCAGCTTTAATATTTAATAAATACTTAATTTCTTAAAAGAAAATATTCATTTAACACTTGCACTACTCATTTATCCTTTGCATAAAGTATAAAAATAAACAAGAATAAATTAATCTAACCACCAAATTTAATGTTAAGAAATAGGATTTAACAATCGGAACCCCTAAATTTAGTGTTAACAAACAAGATTTAGCCAACCTGATGTAAACAAACAAGATTAACCCAACATAATTTGATGTAAACTAACAAGACTTAGCCAACCTAACCTACAAGTTTGATGTAAACAAACAAGATTTACTTATTCTAAACTCCCTATTTGATGTCAACCAACCAGGATTCAACAAATATAACCTCCAAGATTGATGTAAACAAACAGGATTTTACAAACCTAACCTCCAAGTTTGATCTAAAAATTATGTTTAATAACGAGTGTTTTCCACTCCCAGACTAAGCATGAAGTAAAATTTCGAGTTTAGAAAAGCCCCGCGTAGAAAATTTGTCTCGGGTCGCGAGGTATAAAACACTGGTTCAAAGTGAAGTACGAATTTTTAAAGTTCATGTATTCGAGTATTTCCTTCAAGGCACACTAATTTAATTAAAAAAATATAATAGAAGATTTATTTCAATTGATTTTCGACGACATATTTTTAAAAAACAACATATTGGGCATTACTGAATATAGAAAAATAAGGTCTAATGTAATAAAAATAAAGAAATGCAGGCAGCCGTTTAAAAATTTTAAGTTGAATATTATATGGCAATGTAGTTATTATTGAAAAAAAATATTAATGTCATTTCTTAAAATTTAATGGGCATTAACTTTGCTTTTAGTTCTATATAATCCGGCAATAAATAACGGAGTTATCGAGTTAAGCGTTTTCTTTTTATCGAACACCCGGTATACTTAAAAGAAATATTCCCTGTATTCAATAATGTAATTTTGAAAAGTACGGTTGAAGGTTAAAATTTTAATTGTTTGAAATGGATACTACATCGATTTCAAAAAGTTATTCTCAGTGTATCATTTTTGAAGTTTCGCCTTATTTTAGCAAAATATATAAATGTATAGAATAAATATACAAAGAATAAATGTATGTATAATACGCAATTATATTATACATAAATTTATACTATGTATATTTATTTATTAATTACTATGCACTTATAGTTTGATATACACACTATGCACTTAAAGTTTGATATACATATCATCAAATCTTGAAATAATACTATCTTTTATTTAATAGACAGCAACTAATTATTATTATTTTCATGCCTAAATGATAAAAGACAAAGTGCAAAGAAAAACGAATGAGGAAAGAAACGCTGTATTTTCCAGCCCCTTAATGAAGACTGTGCGGGTTATTAATCGCCCTTAAAAAGTAGACATAATGAGTAATTAATTGTGGGGCTTATCGCCGCCCCCGCACCAGTTTTCCTAGGGGCAGTCTATCAATCAATCCATTGTGCTTTCGCGGAAAAACCACCAGCGCCATTTTTTCGTTTATTGGGAAAACAGCGACGTGAAATTAATTACGGTTTAGAACGGAAATTATGCGCTAGTCTTTCCCTACATTTTTTACATCAATTGATAAATCAAATAAACTAATAGCTATTAATAGTGATTAATGTTTGCACAACAATTACGAGTTTTGGTCTCTATTTTTTTTATATACAGGTAATGTTTTTTAGGTATACAAACAGGTCATGTTTCTATCGGGTATACATATTTCAATGTATACGCTCTAATTGTTTTGTTTTCTCTGTTTTTGAAAAAAGTTAAATTAGGAGCTTTAAACGGGTGTTCCCAATCCTTAATTAAACATGAAGTAGAATTTCGAATTTAGAAAAGCCTGAAAATTTGGTTTGAGCGACCAAACAAAATTTTCAGGCTTTTCTAAACTCGAAATTTTACTTCATGCTTAATCAAGGACTGGAAACACTCATTCCAAACTTCAAATTGAATGACTTTAAAATACAACGAATGTCTGAAAACGACTTAAAAACAATTCTCTCTATAACATTAAATCGGGGAAAGTCAGGAAAATTTATTCATCGGGAAATATTATAAAATAAATTTTGATATTTTGTCGAAAAGTCAAGGAATTTATTTAAAATTGACCAAAACACTAAAAATCTATTTGAATTAAACGGAAAAACTAACAAAATATACAGAGATTATGAAAAATATCAAAATTAATGACGAGGAAACAATAAAAAAAATGTCGGACAAGATAAGAGTCTATTTCGGGCGCTACGAGACCTGGCTACGGCAGTAGAGAATATATACGAACATATCTTAGATTTTTGTACATTCCAATAACAGACGAATTCATGTAAATATCATTAAAACATGTGTGAGAAAATTAAGTCATGAACTAGATTAAAAAAGAAATAAACCCATTCGATCAATTTCACGGACTAAAATCCTCTAAATGCTAATAGTAATTAACACTTTCGTGGAAAGTAATAAAATCAAACCTTATGCACTATTATAGAACAGATTACTTTCTTCGTGTCGTCCTTGCCGCAGAGCGGAACGTGCTTGGCAATTAAAATTTTAATTAGGGCGCGACATCGCCATACTTATTTTTTTTTTTAGTTCGTGCGAAAGGTCGACTACTTCTCAACGGCTTCCTGTCGGGAAGTTCGGACAAACTTTCGCAAATCGCGGTTAATCCCCGGGCTCGAGCACCTGTCCGGTTAAACGAAGGGGGATTCCGATGCTTAATGCCTTCCGCGAAGTTTGCGATGGGTTTTTGGGGAATTTTGGGATTATGTCTGCTCTCCTACAAAGTAGAGCTCTATTTTTAATATACTGCGATCTATAGTAAAACAGTAGATTATTTAATATGTACGTAAAGCCCAGGTTATTTTTCTACATTTGTGACTTCTAAACTTTATCACAAGATATAAAAAACAATTAAAATTAATATCGACTTTCTGCAAAAATGTTGTTTCATTGAGACGTCTTCAAATATTCATTGATTTTTTCAATTTATTTCAACATCTTGTTGTTTCATTTAGTTTCGTGAGAGAATAATTTGACCTAATGTTGCATTTTGCATATAAATTATGCATAGAACAGTAAAGCTATCGTGTAACTCAAATATTCATTGTATAATTCAATGCAAATTATTGACAAACTCAATTTTTCTTTATGTTAAATTTCTTTATGTTTATCACAAGCGCAATATTCACAAATTCTTTTTAAGCCGGCTCCACACATTGGTTCACATAGCCAGGCCAATATTTGTTCCAACATTTATTGTTCTTTCACACACCAGAAGTGGATATCCACATATTGGCTTAACAACCAGCAACTGTCACTTGTTCCTTTGACGCGTGACCAAAAACCGACAGAACCTGGTCAAAACATCCACACAGATTTTCCTACCCCGAGAGCGGGTCGTGCACCCACTTCAAAACAAAAACCTTACACATAATTTTAATAGATTTAAATTTGGTAAATGGCAAAAAAACTGGAAAATAGATTTATTAATTTCTTAAATGGTTGAAAAAGTGCAAACAGATGACACCGAATGATGAGGGTGAACTAATTATCAATGTCTGGTGTGCCTATTCCTATCGTTTATACGAGGGTTGCCTTTTAGATATCGGGATTAGATAACAAAAACAAATATTTTTGATCGATAATGATTTTATTATTTTTCAAAATGTTTACGATCAATTCCGTTTTTTGGTCGAGATTAAATTTAAAGTTTTTATACACAACACAAATAGCGATCGTATGTTTAAATGTTCTAAGTACGAATCAGAGCTAGGCAGGATTCGAATCATTCAGGATTCGAGTCCTAGTTCCGAATCGTTTTAGAGAGTTTAGTTTAACTGGATTCGTGATCCGGATTCGTTACATTTTTTAAAGAGAATTCGTATTCGAATCCAAATGTGGGTGATTCGAATCCTTATAAAAGGATTCGAATCCTTATTAAAGGCCTCGAATATTTATAAAAGGATTCGAATATTTATAAAACAATTCGAATACTTACAAAAGGATTTGATTCGTCAGAAATAATTCGAATTAATTGTCAGGATTAATATGAAAAATGTCTTTTGTGTGTATTTACATTTCTTGTTAAATCACAGTTTTATACGCGTGGCGCATGAAGTAAAATTTCGAGTTTAGAAAAGCCCAGAAAATTTGTCTCGGGTCTGCGCGACCCTCGACAAATTTTCACGGGGCTTTTCTAAACTCGAAATTTTACTTCATGCTTAGTCTGGGAGTGGAAACGCTCGTTCGAAACTTCAAACTCAATGCTTTGATAAGAACATTAAATGACTGACAATGTTTTTAAAGATAATAATCTAGTTTTCAAAATTTTGTTTAATATTATTTGAAGTAAAACTGACATGGTAGTTACAATCCGAAATGTTAAATTTTGTCGACATTTCCCTGATTCAAGATATTTTTCCCTGGCCTTTTAATACAACTTTCTTCCGTGGAAAACCCCCATTCTGTTAAATTGTTTTCGTTGTTTTTGTCAATATTTAATAAATATTTACGTGTTTTGTAATTTGCCTGCTGATTTTGACAAATTTAATAATATCATATGACTTTTTTGTTAGTGTTTTAGTCAATTTGAATATAATTCTATGACTTTTCTCTGACTTTCCTGGTTTTAATGATATTCAGTGAATTTTTCATTTACGTCATTTTCAGGCATTCGCCGATTTTATAATAGAGTTCAATTTGAAGTTTTAAACGAGTGTTTAAACTCCCAGGCTAAGCATGAAGTAAAATTTCGAGTTAAGAAAAGCCCCGTGAAAATTTGTCGAGGGTCGCGCAGCGACCCAAGACAAATTTTCGGGCTTTTCTTAACTCGAAATTTTACTTCATGCGCCACGCGTACAAAACACTGATTTGAAGTGAAGTTCAGAAACATACAAATACATCTATAATCAGAGTAACAGGGAGTCAGGTATTTAGTCTGTTATCAACGATGTTCAGTGTTAATAATAAATATTTAGGTTTTAAATATTTTTGTTGAGACAACTGGTAACGACATTTATATATTACTGGTTGCAAAAAAATAACAAAATAAAATTTATTCTTGAGGATTTGTATTCGTGATTCAAAAAAACAGGATTCGAATCTTTGATTCGAATTATATTTATCTCTTACGAATCCTTTATTCGAGTATTCGTGATTCGAAACATATTAGGTGATTGGGATTCGTGATTCGAATCCTTTTTACGAGGATTCGTCCCAGCTCTGGTACGAATACCGTCAAAGATGTCAAACTTTACAGTAGAGACGTCATTTGCCAAATAGTAGCACTAGAATTACCCAATCCCGAAATATAAAAGGCAACTTTCGTATTGTACCGTGCGGTCGTTTAAATTATGATTTAGAGTAGGCTTTAGAGTAGGTTATTTGCAATTTCAAAAAAAGAAAAACAATGTATTTCGGGTAAATGTATGTAAAATAATGTTATAAATGTGAGATATATTTCACATGAAATAAAAACTCGACAGAGAATAATTGAATTAAAATTTATTAACTGTAGAGTGGGCATTTAATAATAACCCTACACAATTACAAATTTGTTTTGTTTAATAATTCAAGCTTTCTGTAATTTCAAAAAAAAAAAACAAAAACAATATATTTCTGGTAAATGTATGTAAAATAATGTTACAAATTTATGATATATTTTACATGAAATAAAAACTGGACAGAGAATATTCGAATAAATTTATTATTTTCAGCGGTATTTATTTAACGTTATTACTCAACATTTATTATTCGACCGGACTGCCATTTCATTACAAACAATTATGGTGACATTGCAGAAAAAAAGGAAATTAATATCCAACAATGGCGTAATATTTTGTCGTCCGCGGTAACTATATTTAATTTACAATATGAAGTTGTGAATAAATAATACTACAAGTAAATTAATCAAATAATAGAAATGCACATGTATGTAATATATGATGAATTTATAATGAAATAATATAAAACGAACGAACAAAATAAATAATTATTAACCGTAGAGGTTTCTACTTCGTTTTACATCATTATTTACACAAATAAGACACTTTAACTTTGTTTGTATAACTGAGGTTTTAATTCTAACTATAGTTTCGACAACTTTAACTTGTCATCAGGGTTCGGACGATATATATCATCAGATATCTATATTTATCTATATATCGATATTTATAAACTACGATATATATCATGGATATTTATGGAATCAACAGAACTATTAAATTGCGCGTCGCCTGTTTCTCAAATATTCCTAGTTGTAGTTTTTTTTAATTAATTGAAGAATTGCAGCACGCATTTGGCTTGGTGCAATCAAAATTTAAAAACCGATTGATTTATTAGCGAAGGTCAAAATTGAGTATTTCGAGGAGATTTTTTTTTTAAACTATCTTGCATGAATCATAAACTAATCTAACCAGTATATTTTGAACTTCCCACTAAATCAATGTTTTATACACGTGGCGCATGAAGTAACATTGCGAGTTTAGAAAAGTTTGGAAATAAAATAAATAAAAATAAAAGAAAAGCCTGAGGGTTTGGATTTGGACGCGAAGCGTCCAAATCCAAACTCAGGTATTTCTAAACTCGAAATTTTACTTCATGCGCCACGCATATAAAACACTGATTTAAAGTGAAGTTCAGAATTTTACTTTTTTCATATGTAAATGATGTTTAAACATTTTTCAGCATATACGCAGAGATATCTATACTGAATAGAAAAGCTCTCTACATAAAAAACAAACAATTAAAACGGAATTTTAGATTTTTCATCTTTTAAAAATCTCAAAGATGCCAAAACTAAAAAAATACGCTGTAAATGTCCAGGTATTTATTTTGTTTTTTTTTAAGTAGTCAATTTGACCCTTAGAACGAGTGTTTCCACTCCCAGACTAAGCATGAAGTAAAATTTCGAGTTTAGAAAAGCCCCGCGTAGAAAATTTGTCGAGGGTCGTGCAGCGACCCGAGACAAATTTTCACGGGGCTTTTCTAAACTCGAAATTTTACTTTATGCGGCACGCGTATAAAACACTGATTTAAAGTGAAGCTCAAAACGTATTACCTATTTCGTATGTGAATGATATTTGAACATTTTTCAGGATATACACAGAGATATCTAGACTGAAAAAAAACTTCCTGTATAAAACAAAAAAAATTAAAACGTAATATTAGATTTTTGTTTTTTTAAAAATGTCAAAGACACCAAAAAATATGTATACCTTTGGAATAAAAAATATTATATATTAAAAAAACTTGATTTTGCGAATAATAACTGTAGTGCGGCCCTTGAAACATTTTAAGTGTTAATTTTGGCCCTCGAAGAAATTTCGGTTGACCAGCCCTGTATTTGAGGATATATCCTAGCTGTTTGATATGTAGGTATTCTCTAAAAAACCGTGTGTATATGTAGGTATATCGAAAGTAAATCACAGAAAAATAATTAAATTCACTTTTAATGAAATCGAATCGTTTCCTGTATGAACGAAACGGATTTTCGAAACCGAAAGTCTTTTTGTGTGGTAAAGCCAGAAGGGGCATCCGTTCGTCTCATTGTTATGTGTGTGTGTGTCTGACGGGATCTGGAGATCTCAGATCTGGGATCTCCTTTCGCCGCCACCGTAACTCACTTCGATTGTATGCAAATAAAAGAAAAGTGCACGAAACAAATTAACCGTGCGACTATTGTTGGGTTCCTCCATTATCCTTTATCCTGGACGAGCGTATAAATATCCGAGAGGCTTCAGATGCGCGCACACAGCGATGGAATTTTTCAATACCGTGATAAATATGCGTGGAGGAGAAACATTAAGACGTTTCCAACAGAAACTCCGGCTCTGATCGATGACTTTTTAATTTTCTTCGGATTCTTCGAGATATTCTTGCGAATAATGAATGGGCAAAAGTGAATCAAGATGTTTTGTTAGATTTGCCCCATGAATACTAAGTGCTATTGATTTTACTTTGCATTTAGTGGATTTTCCCTTTCATTCAACTATTTATTTATAGTAATATCTTTTTACATACGTCAAAACAAAACTTAATAACAAGATAAAATAAACTATTAAAAAAACCTAGTACAATCAATAATTGATTTACTTACGTGAGAAAGTCAATTAATTGCGTAGTTTAGTGACATACGCAATTTATTGGGTTTTCTTTGTCCAGAGTGCAGCGGAGTGGTATAAGCTAATGATCACAAATTAGTGATTGGTGTAATCGAATACTATTAGATTATTGTAATTTAAATAAAATTATTAGCCGAACGACTGTTCAATTAATTGTGCGATAGTTCGGCTATCAATTTAATTAAGAAATCGTTTGAATGATTCCTCCGAATGAGAGATCGCTCTGATGATAGTTCGAGAGATCACTGAAATAATCGCTTGAGTTATCGCTTGAATGATTGCTCGTATGATAATTTTATTGATTATACGAGCGATGAAGTCATTTGAGGAACTATTCAAGTCATTCGAGTGATCTCTCTAACAGCGATCTCCTGAAGCAATCATTCGAGCGAACCCAGAAGATCTCGATATGTTCTATTATTTTTATTCGAATGATCGCTCGGATCGCTTGAGTGGTTGTTCGTATGATAATTTTAATGATTATACGAGCGATAAAGTCATTCGAGGAACCATTTGAGTGGTCATTCGAGAGATCTCTCTAACATTTTTCGAGCGATCTCTCGAGGCAATCATCTGAGCGAACCCAGAAGATCTCGATATGTTCTATTATTTTCATTCGAATGATCCCATCACTATCCTAAATCATGGGCGCCCGCACATATAGGTAAGAGAGAGGGGGAGGAGGGCACTTGCTGAAAATAACCAAAGTGATGTAAATAAAAACGGTAACAATCTAAACTCGATATTTCACTTCATGCTTAATCTGGGAGTGGAAAATAGTCGTTTTAAACTTCAAATTAAACTCATTTAAAAAACAACCAATATCTGAAGATTGACAACTTATATATAAGTTGTAGTTGGGACATGTATACTTGACAAATACTCTCTTAGAAGCGAATGCCTGAAAATTCACAGTGTATTCATCAGGATATGTTTACTTGAAAGAAAAGGCCCCTGCATATTGATGCAAATACGGATATAAAATAATTACGCTAATGGCGCTTAGTAAAATTAAGATTATACACACTATACTTTGATCTTGGCCTCAAACCCATCGGCTGAGAAGTGATGTTAAAACTGAAATTAGAAGGAAAAGCATTGCAATTACACCGTGCGATCATTTAAAACATGATTTAGAGTAGGCTTTAAATTTTAAATTAGATTGGCACGACTGACTGTTAACACATAGTTTACCATAACCTCAAATTTATTCCACCATTTAAATAGCATTCTAGGCAACCGCGCAAAAAAATTCCGCCTACTCTAAAGCATAATTTAAACGATCGGACGCTATGTAGAATAGAATATTAAACATCAGGGATTATCAATTTCTTAAAAATTAACATAGATCCATTAATATTACCCCCATTCAATACCCTAAAGATATATTTTGTTAGTTTATATTTGATCTATTGGTGTATTTCTATTCAGCCCGTGGAGAACAAAACCACAATTAGCTGAATAATTTATGCGGACTGCGGACCGAGGCGAATAAATTTCGTGTTTGTTGTGCAGAAGGGAATCCATTAATAAAGAACATGATCCGTTTCGTAGCCGAAGGATATTTTGAATGTTTTATAGATAGGTATATTTGTATAGGGGGCGTCCTGATGAATTATTCCAAGGATACGTGCAACAATTGTCTGAGAGCTAAAAATAACACGTTCGAAATTTATTCATTGAGTTTTGTTCTGTGGTCGCTAAAGGGTCTTGAAAAACTAATCAATTGATAATTTTAGGCTTCTGTTTATAAATAGTAGCTGAATAATATACAATTATAAAATAATTAAAGAATATTGCTTTAATAAATATTTATCTCGCTTCAAATAGTGGCAATTGAAATAAAACGTACGGTTTAGAATTAAAGTGTTGATTATTTAAATTAAAACATGAAATAATTGTCTTTATCTTGAATTATTCTTTCATTTTCGTACTTTGCCACAAAACAGTTGATACAACAACAGTTTCCATCGATTTTTGTTAATAAAATTACTAAATAAGTTAATTTGATACATTGTATCGTATGTTCAATAAAATTAAACCTCTAGAGAGCCATGGAATATATTGTAGGTTGGCAACTCTGAAATTATACATTATAATTATTATGTCTGACATTTTATACGACAATTCCTAAACTTAAAAGAAAGATAAAATCATGGCACTCTAAAGATTTTTTTTATTGAACATACGATATAATTTGACCTGACTTAAGAATGCGTGTAGAAAAATGTAAATATTTTGTTATTTAAATATTTGTATTATTACTTATTTTAAAACACTATTTTTAAGTGTATATCTGATTTCACAATATTTCAGTGTTTTATACGCGTGGCGCATGAAGAAAAATTTCGAGTTTAGAAAAGCCCGAAAATTTGGTTTGGTCGCGTAGCGAAGCGGAACGACCAAACCAAATTAGCATGCTTTTCTAAACTCGAAATTTTACTTTATGGGCCAGGCGTGTAAAACACCAATTTGATGTGAAGCTCAAAATAGACTGTTATTAATAACTTTTCAAATAAATCACTTAATAAGTAAATGTTTTATGCATTTATCATTTTGTAACAGTAAATGCAATTGATTTTTTTATTTTTTATGCAAGTTTAATCTTTTCTTGCAAATATGTACAAAAGAATATTACCAATGGTACCGAAACAGTTGGGTAATATACAATAATGCACGGTAAATTACAGTGGTAATTACCGACGTAATTAACATCACTATGCAATTGTATTTAGGATTTACAACAAAATTATTGCCTATAACACAAAACAAATATATTTAATTTTTATGTTTACAAATGTTTGCTTTTTCCTAATTCAAAACTTACTTTAAAGTTTACATTATCTTTATCACGATAACATTTATTGATGTTTTTTTTTTTGTTATTTGAAAGTGTAAATATTCGAAATTAATATTTAACGTGATATGTATGAGTCAGGAAAGCAGAAAAATACCAAAAAATTCGCTGAGCGTGAAACAAGACCGAATTTGTTTATCCGTTTCACCAAAATCCTTCCAAGTAGAAAACACTCCGTATTAAGTTAATTGCTTTTTCTTATATATACACACCCGGAGGCCGAAATTAGAAATTAAACTCGAAGCAATTTCACGAGCCATAAATCCCCGGCAAACATAAATCTGCTAAGCTGCAAAGTATCACAATAAATTTGACTGGAAATTTTATTGTTATCCCTCAGCGCCGGCAATAAATCCGCGCATTCCGGAAATATTTTGATGAAAATACACAAACATTGTTGTAATTTTTAGCAATAAAATTACAGCACTTATTTCTGTGTTTATAATGTTTCCAAGATTTACATTTTTATAGAATGCATAAATTTCATATCTTAATTTGTTTTTAGTTTGAGTAAATTTGTAAAACTTAATTCACTTGTATTCAAATTAAGTATGTACGAAATATATCGATATTTTTGAATATCGCTATTTTTGAATATCGATATTTTTTGCGAAATAATCCATATGTATATCGATATTTCTTTTTCCGATATATTGCTAGTATCGATACAATATGGTCCATTTCATTACATACCATATTGTATCGATACTAGCGATATATCGGATAAAGAAATATTCGTGAAATATTTATCATTTAATTAAAATTAATCTTGTTTCCATGTTTATTAATTTTATTTCGTTTTCTGTAAGGTTTTAATTTCTCTTTTCATTCTAAACACTCACTACCAGATATTCAGATTGAAATATGTATAAAATATAAATAATAAAATGGCTTGTATAAAATATAAATTTGTTTAGCTTTTTAATTAAAATGTTACATCAATAAAAACACGATTAAAGTTTGTTAGTATAACATTATTTATTTTTACATGACTGCAGTTTCTTCAAATTTAGCTTGCCATTATCAAACATAAAGTTAAATGTAAACGGTTTTTTTGTCGACGAAAACTCTATCATTTTAAAATACCTGCTTTGTTTATTTTGTGATTTATTTATTCTTAAAAAAATTATAACCTTATAAGTGCTGTTTTGATTATTTAATCCTAATTAAAAATTCAATGTATTTTTCCACTTTTTCCTATTTTCTATATTTTTTGTATGTATCGTCTTTGGTGTTGGCAAATCGATGTTTATTTAACGTGAAAATAAATAGACGTTATTTGTTAAATACCACTCATGACCTTTTCTTAAAGTTTGTTAATTAAGATGTAGGTTTTTATCATAAAAGTATATTTTGAATTGGATCCTCGCCATTTTTGTGTCGCTAATATACAAAAAAAATTTCTTTCAAGTATACAATTCTCGATAATTACAGCGTTCGGTAAATTTGTAAGTTTTCGTGTTTGTAAAAACGATCAAAAACTCCTTGATTAAGCATAAGGAAAATTTTGAAAATCATGCTTATTAATTAATGTAAAAAGTTACTGTAAAAAGTTAATTAAAGTGGTAAAACAAAGTTAAGTGTTTTAATATTATTTTATAAAGATGTACCACAAAGTGAACGCCAACCAAATCAAAGATTTTATTAATTAATAACCCTCTGAACAAGTTAGAAACTATGCAATCTAGTTTTTTATTTGGTTCATTTCTTGTGAATATTAAATATTACCGTTGAATTATAATTAGCATTTATCCAACAAAAGCGTGAACATCGAGAACTGTTTACACTTTTGGTGGATGCGCCGGCATGATACCGATAAATGTTACTCATAAATCGTTGCCAGGTGTCTTGATGAATGGGGAATCTCCTGATTTTTAAAGTTAAGATTCGGTGCTTTAGGTAAATCCTTTGAGACATTCTAGTGTCCCAAATAATCTGTTTTTTTGTTCGATTCTTACCGGTGTCCAATGCAGTATATTTTTAATTTCACAGTATTTTAGAGTTTTATACGCATAACGCATGAAGTAAAATTTTGCGGAGCGACTAAACCAAATTCTCAGACTTTTGTGAACTCGAAATTTTACTTCATACTTATATAGAACATTCGTTCGAAATTTCAAATTTAACGATTTCAAAAATAGCTATGAATGCTTGACATTTTAAAGCGCATTCATCGGAATATGCACTCTTAAAATGATAAATAAAGGGATTTTTTCTTATAAGTATACATACAGGGACACACAACAAATATTCCCTGGGGGAGTTTATTTGAAATTATTAGTGCACGCAATTATGCACTTGCGAATGACTTTTCAATAATAGGTTTATTTGAAAAGATTCACATACGCAAACTTCAATTCGTATGTGCAAATTCAACTGTTTTTTTGCGATTACTCACAAACACCACTCGCAAATTGACAGCGAATGTCAGATTCTCATTTCACTTGTACATTTTGACAATGATTTTCCAAAATATGTAATTTACTTTTAACGATTTTCCAAAATCTTGTCCAAATAGAAGCAGTTATAAGCAGAATTAACAGAAGATCAAATTTAATGATTAAAAACACGAATGAATAATTTTTGTAAAATGTTTATAAAATGTAAAATGGCTAAAAACGTTGGGTTGAGTACTAGTCTGTGTAGAGGGATCGGCAGTTTCTAAAAATACGAAAGCAATATATTTTACATACAGTGAATGTTTTTTATAAGTATACATACATAACCCGGTGTATACGCTGCAAATAATTTCACAATTTGAAGCTTCTAACGAGTCTTTTCAATCCTTGATTAAGCATGAAGTAGCATTTCTAGTTTAGAAAACCCTGAAAATGTGGATTAATTATTTACATGAGATCAAGCATAAAATCAAGCCGAGTCTATTATTCTAAACTTCACATCAAAGCAGGGTTTATATTCCTGGCGCATGAAGTAAAATTTCGAGTTTAGAAAAGCCTGAAAATTTGGTTTGGTCGCGTAGCGCTACGAGCTAAGCAACCAAACCAAATTTTCAGGCTTTTCTAAACTCGAAATTTTACTTCATGCTTAACCTGGAAGTGAAAACCCTCCTTAGAAGTTACAAATTCAAGGGTTTTATAATAACAGAGAAAGTCGGAATTTTTGATTTAGATGTTTACTCATTAATAATATTTTTTTGTTCTCAAAACTTTTCTTATTTTTTATAAACTATTTAAATACATTACATTTTACAACAAATTTGTGGTGTTGCCATATCTACCCTTCGCATCTTTTGCATGTGAGCATTACAATAATCGTGTGATTTCAAATAAGCCTCCCATCGCAATTTTTCAATTCGTATGCAAATTTTGGTATTCGCAAATTTTCACATGCGCATTTTTGCGAGTGATTTCAAATAAACCCTCCCTGTATGTATAATTATGGTGGATCAATTAAACAACAAACAAAAGCCCAAACAAATAATAATAACAAAATAAAGACAACACTTCCTTTCTTTCATATACAAACATATTCCGGACTCACATTAACATATCCAAGGAATTACAGCTAAATTCTAGAAGTTGACTCAAACATGTGTATGAAATTACGTGCGCTCCTAAAATTTGCAAAAAAATTTCCTACAAATTAATCTCATTAACAAAATTCTGAATTATGTTGGTCGCGTTTTACCCCAACGATATAAACATGGCTTTCACCCCTCATAATCCAAAAACTTCCGAACATAACCGTACGAGGAAAGGATTATATGCAAACGGAGTTTGCTCTTTCCGTAATTAAATGTTTAGGTTTCCGGTCGTTGCGAGAAAAGTTTTCATTGTGTGTTTGATACAACTTTGGGCACTTTCTTAATAATTCAGCAGTTAACGTAACGCAAACATGAAAATTAATTAAGCATTTGTTTAAAGAGACCCCGTGCAACCGTTACTCACCTACTGTAGCAATTTGGAAAATAATACAAGGGAGCCAACGTGAAATTATTCAGCCAGTTGGCGGAGTTTAAACGGTGTTAGTTTTGTTTTGTTGAAATTGCGGGCGTCGAGGGTATGGAATTTGAATGGGTGCTCTTTTAGAGAGTGTTTAAATTGTTTTAACTTTAATTATGTATTTTATTTCTCTAGAATATATGATTCAACTACAGTTAAGTTCTTTATCTACAGCTCGAGTTGGAGCAAAGTGCTCAAATTACGAAGGCGCAAAATTAGCATAGCATTTTAACGGATCGCAACATGTGTCGTGTAATTGAGAACAAAAATATTTAACAAAACGAGTGTTTTACTTTACCTAATATGAAATAAACATTTTTCCAATTTATTAATTTGAGATCAATCATTAAATTAGGCTGAGTCGTCTAAGAATCATAAACGAACATATCTAAAGAAAATATACAGGGAGTTTTTGTTTTAAGTATACATATCTCAATTATGTGTAATAAATGTTCAGATATTTGTTGTTTTTTTAAAGAGTTTAATTTGATGTTTGAAACGAGTGTTTTCCACTCACAGGCTAAGCATGAAATAAAATTTCAAGTAAAATTTCGAACCAAACCAAACAACATTTTCAGGTTTTTCTAAACTCGAAATTTTACTTCATGCGCCACGCGTATAAGACACTGATTTTTTAATTCAATTCAATTCATTTATTGTGTCAATAGCAACTGCTTTACACTTGTCAATACATTAATTGCTTATTATAAGTATATTAATTTAAAATAATTCTAGAAGAGATAAATATAGTGTAGAGAAAAAAAAGGATATAAAACAATTAAAACAATTACGAGACTACACAGTTATTACGTGAACATTTGAAAAAAATTGAAAAAAATTACGTTTTAAAAACTATTAAGAACAATGTAGCATAAATAAATTAATAATATAGTACAATTATGAAAGAAAAATGTTGTATATACTTGAGTAAGTATATACAACATTTCAGACAGTAAAAAACAATATAAAATAATAACAGATTAAAAGAATAATAATAAATATCACAGTCTACATTGTAAAATGAAAGTTTAGAAACTCCTCCCAGCTGTAGAATGCATGTTGCACTAATACAGTATTTAAATATCGCTTGAATTTTGTCGAAGACAAGTATTTGATTTCCGATGGCAATAAATTGAAGAATTTCACACCGTAGTACCTGACACCAGTCCGAGATTTTGATAATCGTATATAGTTTTGTTATACTTTCTCACTTTTCCTTCCGGAGTACACACTTGCAATTGGACATTGTTTGTATTGGTGTATATGTTTCTTTACATATATGTAGTATGCACTCTTGGACATACAGACATGGCAGTGTTAATATTTTACTGTCGATGAATGACCGTCGACAGTCCTCCACATAGCCAAGATTGTCGATGATTCGCAGGGCTTTGCGCTGTATGCCAAATATTCGATGCCGAATTTTCGAGTGTCCCCATATAAGCAACCCATACAGTACATGAGAGTGGAATAGTGAGTAGTACACTGTTACTAGTACTTCTTTTGATACTTGCTTGGATAACGAACGCATACCGAATAAGCTTGAGTATAACCGTGAAGCGAGTGCATCTCCGTGATTTTGCCACGTTAAGTTTGAGGTTATGTGTAGTCCCAGGAATTTTACACTGTCCGTTTCAACATTTTGTCTAAGAGAAAAGGTTAGTTTGGCCGATTTGTTGTCATTTAATTTCATTTGGTTGCTCTCAAACCATTTCGATGCTGTTAATTGTGCCTCCCTGTTAGTCGATGTGCAGGTTTCCGTACACCTAGAACTGCTTATAATTGTTGTATCATCCGCGTATAAGACAGCCCTACTATCCCCAAAGATACGAGGTAGATCATTTATGCATATTAAGAACAGCAATGGTCCTAGGATAGATCCCTATGGTACCCCATGCAGGATATTCAATGCAGACGAGGTAGTACCACTGAAGAGGACATGTTGTTTTCGGTTTGATAAGTAGGACATTATTAATCTGCAGCTATTTGGTTCTATATTGTAAAAATATAATTTCCTCAACAGAATTGTATGCGATATACAGTCAAAAGCCTTGAATAGGTCAAGAAAAGAGGCTTTACATACTTCCCTTCCTTCGAAACTGTCGATCATTTCAATTAACCTGTTTACCGCATAGGTTGCAAATCGGTTTTGACGGAAGCCATATTGTTCTTTACAGAGCAAATCATTGCTCTCGAAGAAGTCTGCCAGTTGTGATTCAAGCACCTTTTCGTAGACTTTTGAAAATATTGGAAGCAGTAATATCGGTCGATAATTATTAAAATCCGATATATCTCCTTTTTTGTGTTGAGGTATTACGAGACCTATTTTTAGTGCGGCTGGAAAAACATTTGTTCGTATGGATCTGTTTATAAGTTTGGTTAGTGCTGAAATAATCGTCGAAAGTACTGATTTTATAATGTCTACTCTAATACCATATACATCTCTAGATTAACTAGGTTTCAATTTATTTATAATTGCACTAACCACTGTCGTTGAAACCTCATTAAACTTAAAAGTATTAACCTAGTCTGTGTAATCGTTGCACATCAGCAGAATTGGATCTATTTCCGCCAGGGCTATAGAGTTTATAATTTTAGAGGAAATGTTTAAGAAAAAGTCATTGAACTCATCTGCAGGTGCGGTGAGGTTAGAACTGTATTTTGATTGTGTGTTTCTGTTCGAATTAATTATTTTCCAGACAGCTTTTGGTTTGTATTACATTCTATCCAAATATTCATTATTATTGTAACGTTTCCTTGAATATATTTGATGTTTATATGTTAATCGGTATTTATTTCGAATGTTTTTAAGTTCTGCGTCGCCAGTTTTGTTATAAGCCTCGGTAATGAGTGCCAGAGTGTTCCTCATGTTATTTAAGTGTGTATTATACCAATGTAGACCTTTGGTTCTGATTGTATCATTCGTTCTTTTTACAGGAAAAGCCTGATCAAAATGATATTTGAATGTTTCGAGAAAAAGGTCAAAACTACAAGCGGTATCAGTTGTTTCCTCTATAAAATCCCTTGTTTGATTCTCCAATGAGTGAAAAAGGGAATTTTTCCCGGTCATCGTTATAGTGGCGGATGATTTTGAGACTTGGTTCTTTCTTTTGTAAACACTTTTCTCAATATGGAACTATAGTCCGGTGTGGTCAGAAAGACCAGTCTTTAACGGCTTAATAGTACTATCCATGTAGCGATTTGAGCAGACATTATCGATGCAATTATTGAGAAGTGTCGGAAAGTTGACTAGAAACTTTAGACCATGCCTGTCTGCAAAGTCTTTTAATTGTGGGTTTTTAGAGATGCAGTTTATGAATTTGACATTAAAATCAGCTGCCACATACACTGATTTGTTATTCACATGATTATTTTCTAGGGCAAGTGAGAGTATTTGTAGAAATTCGTCAATCAGGTTATCGATAAACAGCTAGTATTACCGTGTTGTCAATCGTAATTCCAACAATTTCACAATTTTTCTCTGATGATTTTGGAAGGAAATTAATAACGGAATATGTCACACTATTTCTAACTGCAATTAATACTCCACCATGACTATATATTTGCCTGAAGAAGTGGGTTGCTATGTTCTGTTGTTTAATACTATATTCATTTCATTTATTTTTGCTCTCAGAGATTGTATATTTATGAAAAGACACTCTAGATTGTCGGTGGAAACTCCAGGAGATGGTTTGAAGTTCGCTTGTTCACAATATTTCAGTGTTTTCAGTGTTTAATACGTGTGGCGCATGAAGTAAAATTTAGAGTTTAGAAAATCCTGAAAATTTGGTTTGGCCGAAATTTTACTTCATGCCTAATCCGGAAGTGGAAAACACTCGTTGAACGCTTAAAATTAAACTCTTTATTTTAAGTATACATATCTCAATAATGTACAGTAATAGTTCAGATATTCGTTGTTTTTTTAAAAGAGTTCAACTTGAAGTTTAAAACTAGTGTTTTGCACTCCCAGGTTAAGCATGAAGTAAAATTTCGAGTTTAGAAGAGCCTGAAAATTTGGTTTGGTCGCGTAGCGCGAAGCGCGAAGCGACCAAACCAAATTTTCAGGCTTTTCTAAACTCGAAATTTTACTTCATGCGCCACGCGTATAAAACACTGATATAAAGTAAAGTTCGCTCTTTTACAATATTTCAGAGTTTTCAATGTTTTATACGCGTGGCGCATGAAGTAAAATTTCGAGTTTAGAAAATCCTGAAAATTTGGTTTGGCCGCTCCGCGCTTCGCGCTACGCGACCAAACCAAATTTTCAGGATTTTCTAAACTCGAAATTTTACTTCATGCTTAATCCGGGAGTGGAAAAGACTCGTTGAAAGCCTATAATCGAACTCTTTATTTTAAGTATACATATTTTAATTATGTGCTATTATTGTTCAGATATTCGTTGTTTTTTAAAAGAGTTCGATTTAAAGTTTTAAACGAGTGTTTTCCACTCCCAGGTTGAGCATGAAGTAAAATTTCGAGTTTAGAAAAGCCTGAAAATTTGGTTTGGTCGCGTAGCGCGAAGCGCGGAGCGGCCAAACCAAATTTTCAGGCTTTTCTAAACTCGAAATTTTACTTCATGCGCCACGCGTACAAGACACTGATTTCAAGTGAAACTCGCATTTTCACAATATTTCAGTGTTTTCAGTGTTTATTACGTGCGTGGCGCATGAAGTAAAATTTCGAGTTTAGAAAATCCTGAAAATTTGGTTTAGCCGCTCCGCGCTTCGCGCTACGCGACCAAACCAAATTTTCAAGATTTTCTAAACTCGAAATTTTACTTCATGCTTAATCCGGGAGTGGAAAACACTCGTTGAAAGCTTAAAATTGAATTCCTATTTTAAGTATACATATCTTAATTAGGTGCTCTAATTGTTCAGATATTCGTTGTTTTTTAAAAGAGTTCAATTTCAAGTTTTAAACGAGTGTTTTCCACTCCCAGGTTGAGCATAAAGTAAAATTTCGAGTTTAAAAAAAAATGAAAATTTGGTTTGGTCGCGTAGCGCCAAACCAAATTTTCAGGCTTTTCTAAACTCGAAATTTTACTTCATGCGCCACGCGTACAAGACACTGATTTCAAGTGAAATTCGCATTTTCACAATATTTCAGTGTTTTCAGTGTTTATTACGTGCGTGGCGCATGAAGTAAAGTTTCGAGTTTAGAAAATCCTGAAAATTTGGTTTGGTCGCCCCGCGCTTCGCGCTACGCGACCAAACCAAATTTTCAGGATTTTCTAAACTCGAAACTTTACTTCATGCTTAATCTGGGAGTGGAAAACACTCGTTAAAAGCTTAAAAATAATAATAAAAAATCGATATTACGCTTTTTCGAATTGTTTGTTTGAAAGCATTGAAAATACGACCTTCATGAATATAGTTTGCACTAATTAGCTGGATACTCAATACTGAACACTTTTCCTAGCAAAGCCATTACAATGAAATTGCAGAGGGAATATACATTTTGTTTAAAATTATAATATCCGCTAAATAACTGCAACGCACAATTTTTTGTTATAGTTTTATATGTATATTTTTGTTTAAACATTTATTAAATGAAAATTAAATTTGTCATTTCCTGTAAAACCATTGAAAATATCTCCAATTACATTTTATATGCAATTATTAAATTTACCTCTCGTGTTATTTAATCGAACACTAAACGACCCCCGCTATTATTTTACGATATATCCGAATAAATTCATTAAAACCGTACACGATTCAGCCATTGAACCGGCAAATTGAATTAATTCCCCAGACATTGTTATTAATCCGACGACTTTAATAAACCTAATTACCCGGAAAAATTAGAACACTAAATTGCAATTCCGCCTGAAATAACCGGGGGAACAAAGAGAAAGAGAAATTTGGGGTTATTTCGCACAAATTGATAGTGAAATATCTAAGCACAAAGGGTTGTTGGGAAGATCCAGTATCTATCTCCCAGAATTATACTTTCGGGGGGATGGGATAGTAATTGATGGTAATGACGGTCAGTCCCTCTAATAATTATTGTATGGTGCCCAGTGGGGATTATTAGGGCTTTTAAGATGTGCAAGTGCATATCCGCTGGGTAATCAGATTGTGAAGTTTCCGGATGCTAATCACGCCCTTTGCATGAATTATGGCCAGCGCTTTGTGTTCTTGAAAAGTGTCTACTACGTGAGCCTTGTGTTTTAGTCAAGAAGCGTGAGCTGCTTATAAAGGTAAAAGAGAATAAAAAACAATGCGACCAAGTTAAAAACTTAATTTTACAAAACTCTTCTTCATTGGTATATAAGAAGAGGAGTAAATTCCAATCGTCGTATATTTTTGTTGTAATAATAATTCTTGAAACTTAAGCACATGGCAACCATTTGGAAAACATAACCTCAAATTTATTTGGAAGGCAAAAGTCAGAATTACAACCAGAGTATCCAACCAAATATCCAACATTATAAAAAAAATCACTAGTTGGTCAATAAAAAAAAAAGATTTTTTTTTGTCTTGGCTTTTGCCTGGCCTTACTATCCTTTTCAAAAAGCGAGGCATGTCACTTTCGGATGCTGTATTTTCAAAAGAAAAAATCTTGGAAAATATATAAATACGTATATACATTCTTTGGAATGTTCCTCATTTATTTTGAGAAAATCAAATTTTCACATTTATTTACTGAGATATTAATAAAAATGTTTAAAAAGGTACCTACATTTTTGTGGATTTTTACTAAGATCAACTTTAACATTTTATATAAATTGATTGGCTACATATAAGAAATTGAAAAAAATACATGTAATAGATCAGACTTATATTTATATAACGACGCAAATAAAAATTATATGTGTCCACCCTTTATTACCCGATTTTAAAAAAGTCGACACCTACGTTCTCGGTTATTTTACCATCAATTTACATACAAATAACAGATATTATATATTACACAATTATATTGCAAAATGTATAAAACAAATTATGAATATATCAAATATTCGATTTTTAGTGGATTAAAAATTGTTCGAAGAGATATAAAATAATGACGGTGAAAGTGAGGCGTGGGGAATAGAGGGGGTCCCGCTCGGTTCATCGTCGTTACGATGCGGACGATGATGAAAGGTTTATAACGAAAGGGAAGACAGCAGTTATTTACAATTGGATTTATTTTATAATATTTATATTTACAACCACGATAGAGGGATGGTGGATTAAAGAAATACTTAAAACAAACGTGTATTATCTTCATAATATTTTTTAAAAATAAACATTAAAGAGACGGTTTCAAAGTTGAAATGAATAAGATTATTATGTAAATAAAATAAACTTGGCGAAAATGTCATAATGATTATTATTATTAACAAGTAAATGTTATAACATCACACGAAAGTTTATTGATTTATTGATAAAAACCCAAAAATGTTTCTTTGTTCGACAACAAAAGTTAACATGCGATACAATTTTTACCATGTAAATCACTATGGCCATACTTAAATAAAACGCACGGTATATAAAATATTAAAATTAAAATAAAAAATATGTTTCAAGAAAAATACAATACAACAAATATAAAATAAATATTATAAAATAATAAGAATGTACTATATAAAAGACAAAAAATATAAGATAAATATTAAATATTAAAATTATTAATGTATTTATTTAACATGTATTAAATGTAGAAATAAACAAAAATTTAAAACAAGGACAAAAATAAATTATTAATAAGAATTTAGAACAAAAATATAATTTTACATAAATATAAGAAACACAATTGTCATTAAAGTTACCCAGATTCACTTCCGCTTTCACTACCGGTTTCGCTGTCTGTCGATTCATCCACTCTAATATTAATAATTAACTGCGACTGCGACATTAACCAAATGATCTTTTTTTATATAATCGTCTTCAATTTTCTTTGTATGTCTTATACAATTGAGCCACGAAGTATCAGGAACGTTTCTCATGGCTTCATTGCATAAATTTAAAACATCAATTATTTTAAATGTTTTGTTCTTTTTTGCCACATAATTTTTAACAAATGACCAAATTAGCTCTATTGCATTAAACTCACAGTGAGCTACTGGTAACCAAATAAGTTTAACAGATTCTTCTCTAACCTCTTCTGCTATTTTATCTAATAGATACATTTTTGGATAATGGTGCACCTTTGCCAATGATAACAGTGCGGGTCTTGACATTTCGTCAAATGAATTATATTCGGATGGCAATCGTACATTCTTTTTAATAAGCCAGTCAACTATGTTTGCGTTTCTCCGTGCAGTTGTTGGATTTCTAAAATCTGGATGCAACATAGTGTGATAAGGTGCTTGGTCAATGACTATCACTGAATTATCTGGTATAATTGTCAGAACATGTCTAAACCATTCTTCAAAATGTTTGGCATTCATCTCATCGTGGTAGTCATTAGAATTTTTGTTGCCAATAAAACACTTCATACATCCATCCAAATAACCATCTTCTCTCCCTATGTGGAGAATAATTACTCTTTTCCCAGCTCCCGATGGAGTTATTATTCCACCACGGTATCCATTTATTTCCTGGATGGTACCTCTGTAGTAATTATAATTGTCTCGTTTTTCATCCGGTAAGATCTGTTCACACCAACCAAATGTTTTAGAGTGGTTGGCTCCACACCAAGTCTCGTCCGTATAAAATATTTTCCAGTTATCATTTCGATATCGTTTCATTTTATTTAAGAAATGTCCACGTGCTGCAGAAATTGTGTTGCTCTCCATTAAAATTGGCCGTTTATTCAGTTTCATATACTTGAAATTCAATTTAATTATAAGTCTGTATAAAGTGGTAGATGAAAACTTGGGCAAATCGGCAATATCTTCTTTCAGTTTTTCATGAACCATTTGAACGGATGGAAAAGACTTTTCCAAATAGAAACTCATCACAGTACGCCTAATAACTCCTTGCAAAGACTCATCAAACACAATGTGTGATGTGCGGGGGGAACATATATCTTCGAATTTTCTTTGATCAGAACTAACACGACAAACACTACGAACTGAAATAGCTAAACACGAAGCTGTTCTATTTACGACAGATTCAATGTCAATGTTTTCCTTGCCGCATCGTTTCTCTTCTTCAAAAAACTTTCGCGCATTTACTATCTTTTTTTCTCCTTACTTGGGAACGGTGATTTTCGTTTATCTTCCATTATTAACAATTTGTTCGCTCTGCGATTGTAGTTGTATATTAACAAAAAATCTAAGACTGAATAATTATAACGAAAAGGGCAATACTTATAGAAACATTTAAACATAATTTACCTCCCACCTTCATAACAAAACATTTCTTAGTACCTCTTGTCAAAACAACCAATAATCCCTTTATAGCCTTTTCGAGAATTAACGAAAGTGTAAACACAGAAATAGAACCTTTGATTACAAACATCCTTACGTAATAGACAAATAGGTCGTCTAATCCCTTAATCCCTTTTCGGCTAATTCGATACAACCTTTAATGGCTGTAATAAATTGTGGAATTTTTACGGTGGTAAAAATAGTTATTGCAGTTTTGTGATCGGATTATGTCATTCTAAATTTTAATCCAAGTAAAACTGTTTACAAAAAGTAGGCAAGTACCTATTTTTGTTTATATGTATATTACAGGCGCGCACCCAGGGGGGTGGCTGTTTACAAAAAGTAGGTAGGTACCTATTTTTGTTTATATGTATATTATATGTATATATAAAACCACTATAAACTTTTCCAAAACATAAACTAATAATTATATTTTATATATTTTTTTGGTAATGTATTTTTTTTTAATTTTACAGTTGTGCGCGCCTGTGTATATTCATATTTAATATACTTTATTTTCATTCCCACCAACAGAACACATTAATAAAATAAATGAATTAAATATTTCATATGCGTTTCAATACTTATTGAGAATCGTATATAGAAGGAATTATATAAAAATGTTCGTGTCAGTGCGGTTTGCCGCTTAGCATTAACGGCAAGCGTATGGTCGCCGTACGAACGCTGAGTTAGCATACTCGCATCTCTCTCTACGGCCTGAAAACTGATTTCGATATAAAAACACCTCGATTTTAATGATACACCTGTACTTTTTTAAGGATAGTATTCAATTATTCATCACATAAAATGTACACATACGTTATGCAAAGTCCCATTTTAATCCGATTTTGTGGTAATAAAAATATTTAACATATTTTGTTTAATCCATCACATTCGAAATAGATTCTAGTAACCACCTTATTTTTAATTTTATAACGGAGATACACGCAATGAAACTCGACCGTTTGAAAAGTTCATGAAAAAACACTACCTTTTTTTGGTAAACATACGCCGAATATATATTATCTTTGACATTAAAATTCTAAAAAAAAAATCACATTTACAAATGATGTATCTTTATGTGGTTTAAATTTCAAAACAATCGACCCCATCGACTTCAAAATATTTAACTTCAACGTGACATGCCTCGCTTTTTGAAAAGGATAGTAGTCTAGTATGACCATTAGCCATCAATCATATATTATTATTATCTTATTATTATTATTAATTCAGTTTTTGTAATGTAACTAATTATTATTAATTGTTAACATATATTTGGACTTCACAGCACATTCACACATCCATGGAACCGGGGACGAGTATTTTTCGTTAGAAAAACTACTCGCCCCCGCTGGAAATCGAACCCAAATCACCTCCGTGACCGATTAACGAAACCGGCGGCTCAACCGCTTGGCCACGGCAGGCCCTCAAATAAAAAAAAATAAAAAGAAAACGAATCCGAAGTCGGTATCTGAGAAAAACTTACCGTTTGGTCACAATTTGCATTTAAAGGTAAAATTTTGAGGTTATAATTCTTCCGATTTTCGATTAAGTAAGCACATTACGAGTGTAATCGCATGATAAAATTATCTTAAAATTTATGACGAAAGTTACGAAATTTGTAGTGATATCTTTATTTACACAGCCAATATCTTCATTATAATTTTTCAACGAAACGAAAACGAGATCCATTTGTTAATAATAGATGTTTTACTTTATGATATAAAAAAATAGATGGGGCCACCGTTCCACAAAATTTACGATATTAGCAAATAATACAAGAATATTCATTAACCGCTATTAATAATATATACATAAATAATTTATTAAGTTTTAATGAATACAATAGATAGATTGGACGGCCCGCCCATATTTTAGGTAGGAAAGAATAGGGATCCGGTCCGGCCCAATTTTTTTAGGTTATACATATTTTGACCAATTACTTTTTAATGAATTATTGCAGTAAATTATTTAAAATTATCACAGTGGTTTTCTTAACTTACTCAGATATCTATGAATTTACAATAAAACCTTTTGATTTTTAACATATTCACAATAATATTTAGAAGTAATTTCGGTGCGTAAACGCGTTGCACGTTGCTAACAAAATGGGCAAAAGGTCATAATTTGTACCTATCTATTTATTTTCATTAAAACTTAATAAATTAAATATGTATGTATTTTTTATAGTAGTTGCTGAATATTCCTGTATTATTTGCTATTATATTAATGCCCGGTATTGTAAACGATTGACAAATCATTAGATAACTATTTGTGGAGTAAATTTATTTACCTAGTTTAGTTTAGTTTATTGACGGATAATCTCCTATTACAAAAATATACACAAAAGAAAGAGTATCAGTAAACAATATACAAAAAAATATACATACATAGAAACTAAATTCATGTAACCTTAAGAATGCACATTTAAACTTAATAATATTCAACAATAATTATAAGAAAGACTAGATAAGTAAAAGTTGTAATTTAAATAGAAAAAATGGGAAAAATGGAGTTAGTAATAATATACTAAAAATAAAATAAAATAAATGATATAACGATAATAAAGTATAAAGAATCAGTATTACAAACAAATATTTAAATCAATAAGCCGCAAACGATTCTTAAATCTAATAATCGAGTCATTAAATATATAAAAATTAGGATTTGAATTTAAAATGTTACAATATTTCATAATTCTATTTATAGGACTATGCATTGCATAATTAGTGGTATGCGGCATTAAGCGAAACAATGCTTTGGATCGTGTAATCTTTGTGGAACAAAAGTTAAAGTTTAAGTTAGATAACAACACACTACAATCAATAACACCATTAATTAATTTAAAGCCATATGATATCAGAGCTAGGCAGGATTCGAATCATTCAGGATTCGAATCCTAGATTCCAATCCTTTTAGAGGATTCAAAAGAGGCATTCGAATACTTTGGTTAAACTGGATTCGTGATCCGGATTCGTTACACTTTTTTAAAAGAATTCGTATTCGAATCCAAATGCGGGTGATTCGAATCCTCATAAACGGATTCGAATCCTCATAAAAGGATTCGAATCCTCATAAAAGGATTTGAATCCTCATAAAAGGATTCGAATATTTATAAAAGGATTCGAATACTTACAAAAGGATTCGAACAGTTACAAAAGGATTCGAATCGTCAAAAATAATTCGAATTAATCGTGAGGATTAACATGAAAAAGTTGTTTTGTATGTTTTTAAATTTCTCGTTAAATCAATGTTTTATACGCGTGGCGCATGAAGTAAAATTTCGAGTTTAGAAAAGCCCCGTGAAAATTTGTCTCGGGTCGCTGCGCGACCCTCGACAAATTTTCTACGCGGGGCTTTTCTAAACTCGAAATTTTACTTCATGCTTAGTCTGGGAGTGGAAGACACTCGTTCGTAAATTTTTGAATTATCATAAAGTTGTCATAAAGTTGTGTATTTATTTTCAAAAAAATCTTTCTCGGTTTATTGAACAAAAACAAAAGAGCTGAGGTGAAAAGTGTTTAGGTAAAAGAGGTTTGTTTTTTCGTTGGCTACAACTTTTGTTTCAAACATTTTTTGACTTAGACGTCGAAATCCATAGTGAAATTCGTTTAATAAAAAAACATCTAATGATTTCTTGTGATTTTTAACACAAGACTTTTAGACATTTGATAGTATAATTAATATTAAATTACTGAAATAAGTATTTATTTTTTAATATATTCGTAAATATATGGTGAACAATGTAAAATATTTAGGAACTAACAATACAATAAATTTTATATTATTATTGTTATTATTATTATACAGGGTGTCCGTATTTCAACAGAATGTATGGGGATCTCGGTTATTTAAAGAGATAGAGAGTCGGTTAAATTGGGGCAAAGTTGTGTAATTTAGGGCCCAATAATAATCCAAAAACAAGTTTGAAATATCTTCTTTCGTTAATGAGATATTGTCAAAAAACGAATTTTTAAAAATTCATTTTTATTTTTTTATTAAAAAACTACTGAATCCAGACATTTACAACTTTGACATTATATGCACTTTTTAGCAATAAATCTAGTAACATATTTTATTTTAAAATAACTATAACATTTACCTAGGGACCATAGGTAATTTTTTTTTTCTTATGGGCGCCATTTTGGATTTACTGAATTTAATGATGTATCACACTTATAGTTTATTGTACATTTTATATGTAAAATTTTAATATTTTGGTTTTTCAAAGAGTGCCTTGGAAACAGTTAAGTAACTCACTTATTTGGCAACTCCTAGGACCCATAATTTGCTTACATATCACCCCTAAAGACGGGTATCCGACGATATATTCTTTAACAGTTGTGACATATTTTAAAGTAACGATTGTCTTCCACTCCCAGACTAAGCATGAAGTAAAATTTCGAGTTTAGAAAAGCCCCGCGTAGAAAATTTGTCGAGGGTCGCGCAGCGACCCGAGACAAATTTTCACGGGGCTTTTCTAAACTCGAAATTTTACTTCATGCGCCACGCGTATAGACCACTGATTTGAAGTGTCGTTCAAAAACACACAAATACATCTTTAATCAGAGTAACACAAATATTTGGTCTGTTATCAATAGTGTTCAGTGTTAATAATAAATAATAAGGTTTTGAATATTTTTGTTAAAACAACTGATAAGGATATTTATATGTTAATAGTTGTAAAAATATAATAAAATCAAATTTATTCCTAAACGATTTGTATTCGTGATTCGAAAAAACAGGATTCGAATCTTTGATTCGAATCATATTTATCTCTTACGAATCCTTTATTCGAGTATTCGTGATTCGAATCATATTGGGTGATTCGGATTCGTGATTCGAATCCTTTTAACGAGGATTCGTCCCAGCTCTGTATGATACATCATATATAATCCGCCTATACTTTAAAGATGTTAAATTTAAAGTTTGTAACATATTAGAATGACTAAAATTGACGTAAGATATTCCTAACTTAAATGAAATCATTCTTAAAAATTTACTTTGCACAACTTCTATCTTTTTAGAGTGTATAGCGTAGAACGAATTCCAAATTATCGAGCCATATTCAAGTTGACATCTTACTTATGTGATATATAAAAGTTTAATAGTTTGAATTGAAAAATTAAAAGAATATCTACTTATTGCACCAAGTGTTTTAAAAGCTCTGTTCGAAATTGAAATGATATGAGATGAAAAGTTCAATCTACAGTCAAAAATAATCCCTAAATCCCGTAGTAAACTAATGGGCAAATAAAATTGCGTATTACAAAGCAAACCTACCAAATAAATAGCAATTCTAGAAATAAATAATTTAATTAGTATTCTACCGACCGAAATTAAACATTTTCATTGTGGGGTAGCTGGAACCACCAATTTTTAAAATTAAATTGTCAATCTTTTAATTTGACTTGTTAATCAAATTGGAAATTTAGTATAATTCCTTATAATTATGGAGAATAACCGTGAAATAGGACAGAATTACACAGAACAAGAAAACTAAAGCTTATTTGAAATTATAAAAGACTTAAACAATTGTTGTCCACTCTCAGGCTAAGCATGAAGTAAAATTTTGAGTTTAGAAAAGCCTGAAAATTTGGTTTGGTCGCGTAGCGCGGAGTGACCAAACCAAATTTTCAGGCATTTCTAAACTCGAAATTTTACTTCATGCGCCACGCGTACAAGACACTGATTTCAAGTGAAGTTCACTTGTTCACAATATTTTGCGTGGCGCATGAAGTAAAATTTCGAGTTTAGAGAAGCCTGAAAATTTGGTTTGGTCGCTCCGCGCTTCGCGCTACGCTACCAAACCAAATTTTCAGGCTTTTCTAAACTCGAAATTTTACTTCATGCTTAATCTGGGAGTAGACAGCACTCATTTAAAGCTTCAAATGGAACTAATTTATAAAAAGCGTATGCACATGTATAAAAATCCCTATTTATGTCAACTGGTTGCTTCAGACTTGAAAACGCCTTAGATTTAGAATTAGAATTAATCACTGTCAGTCAGGAAAGATACTATAAGCGAACTTAAATCTGACATGGATGGTATGGTGGACGTAATAGTAGAATCTAAAGTAATTATAATAATATAATACACTTTTGACTATTACCTGTCAAATTATTTAGAGAATAAAATTTACTTGGTAGAAAAACAAACAAATAATTTACTGAGGAGATTTATTAGCCAAATAAAGTTATTTTGTGTTTATAACACCGAAATCTTTGGAATAAATTAATTTATTTCTAAAGTAAATTTTATTTAGGGAATAAAACGTTTTATAATACCGGGCATAAACAAAATAGATTCTATTTAGTGGAACGGTGGCGCCATCTATTTTTTATATCATAAATTAAAACATCTGTTATTTACAAATGGAACTCGATTTACATATCGGTTATTTTAAATAAACGTCAGTAAGCGGTACTTTTGGTGTAAAATTTAAATCGAGATATTTGCTGTGTAAATGAAAACAACACTAGAAATTTGGTGACTTTGTGACGCTACTCTTACTACTATTAACTTACCGTTCGGCCAGACTAACCCAGAGGAGTAGGGGGGGTTAAAACAAAAAAAAAAAATTGGCGCCACGTGATTACGGACGGTAAAGTAGTACACAAATAAAGGAAATCATGAACCAAGATCGTACTAATACATATATTAAGAAAAATCAACATATATAAATTCAACAACTCAATTCAATACAAAACAAAATAATACATTTAAATTAATTAAAAGGTAGTCAATTGAAAATTGAAACTTAATTTGAAAACTGAAATTAGTTAAATATACTACAATACAAGAAAACATAGATATAAATTTTTCTGACGTTTCAAGAACCAGAAATAATAAATTTAATAGATCTGATCTCACGCCGACCGGTGGTAGATAAATATATATAGCTATACGTATGTATCTTTACAATGGTTATACAATATATAATGGTTTATTATTTATTTGTAAGAATTACTCATCTCGGTTTTGATTATTTAATTAATAAAATAAATATACGTATTTTCATTCTTAAAATATTCATTTCAATTAATAGAAAAAAAAAACATTGACGTTGAACATTTATTTTTCCCCAATTCCCCCAACAAACAAAAAAACCTAAACTGCACGTGAATACCCCAAGTACTTATCTAATTTTTATTTCGGTCTTTCCTCCAACCCGACTTATCAGAACGCAATAGCTCACAACAGCTCACAACCAATTCCTCGTTGACATAATTTGACTTAGAAATTCCGGAGCGCCTTCACCACGTATTCTTCCTCGCATTTCGCAACCACGGGGAGTGAATTCCAGTACAATCTTTCGCCAACCAACAGTCCAAACTGATATAGTGTACGGTCATTGGAAATAGAAAACCGGGAGCCAGAAACCGGAACCAGAAACAAATAGGTAATCCTGACATGAAACCTAAAACGTCCCAAGAGATTAGGGATATGATAAGGGTTTTTTTTTTCCAATTGAGAAAAAAAAAATAAAAACCCCTTTTCTTTATACCTATGTCACACGGAATATCCTATTTGGTGAATAAATTTGATATTAGCATGATCATAATTTAATTACAACCTAAAAACTGAAGTGTGCTTACCTCTAGGTGATTTGAGGATATCGAGGACGACACGCTTTTCAATCCTCTTGAAGCGACGTAAATTATTTTTAAATAATTCCAAACAATTTACAATATAATCTTCAGGAAAATATATCCATCAACACCAGAGGAAACCAAGCGGTTATTAAATTAATTTCCGAAGATAAAAAAAATGGCGTGGTGACCTCTAATCGCGGAGCGCGATGACCACGGAGGACCGAGACAACAAAAAAATTAAACAATAGCATTTTCGAATTAATTTTGATAAAGCACAATAAGTTGTATATATTAATTCCTCATATTGAAAATAAAATTAACTTAGAATAATTTTACGCAAAAATCACGTAACAACTTTTGGCATAAATTTAAAGATAATTTAATTTCTACTCGTAAAGTGCTTATTAAGTCGAAAATCGGATCAATTATAACCTCAAAATTAGAACTTTGAATGCGAATTGTGACCAAACGGTAAGTTTTTCTCAAACACCGACTTCGGATTCGTTCATTTCGCGCACGTTTACCCCTGATTCCGTTTTCAAAATATTCAAAAATATTCAAAATCCCGTGACACGACAAGGAAAAACTGCCGTAAAAAGAGACAGAAAACTTCATAATATGTCTGCTATGGTTTTAAAATGTAACGTGTGAAAACGTATGTTCCGGTATACAGCTTTAAAATGTTATGGTTAAACGTCACATTTTGACAATGTCTTCGTATAACTAAATTTGCAAAACCCCAGCCACAAATCATTTTAATTAATGTGCACAATCGTTTTAAATGTGAGTTTAACTGGTATAATTCCAATTTCCACATCTACTAAATAGTTCAGGTATTTACAGAAATAAATAATGCATTTATGTTGATTTTGTGTAAGCTCAAACAAAAATGTTAGTTGAATCGAATGCGCATTCAGTAGATTTCGCAAATAGTCATCGGATTAATCTGTTAATACAGGGAATTTTCTATTAGGTATACATATGTATACGCTTTTTTAAAGAGTTCAATGTAAAGCTTAAAACGAGTGTTTTCCACTCCCATACTAAGTATGAAGTAAAATTTCGAGTTTAGAAAAGCCTGAAAATTTGGTTTGGTCGCGTAGCGCGAAGCGCGAAGCGGCCAAACCAAATTTTCAGGCTTTTCTAAACTCGAAATTTTACTTCATGCGCCACGCATATTAAGCACTAAAAGCACTGAAATATTGTGAACGAACAAACTTCGCTTGAAATCAGTGTCTTATACGCGTGGCGCATGAAGTAAAATTTCGAGTTTAGAAAAGCCTGAAAATTTGGTTTAGTCGCTCCGCGCTTCGCGCTACGCGACCAAACCAAATTTTCAGGCTTTTCTAAACTCGAAATTTTACTTCATGCTTAACCTGGGAGTGGAAAACACTCGTTTAAACATCAAATTAACCTCTTTTTAAAAAAACAACGAATATTTAAAAATCTACAGCACGTAATTGGGATATGTATACTCAAAAGAAAAAATTCACAAGAAATTATAATTTAAAGCTGTTCTAAAAGAAAGTACACTAATATACTCGCGACCTAAACAGTATGACATTGTCATGTAACGTTAAAATTTGACACAACTAGGAAAAATCGTTGCAGATACAACTGTCGGCATACTCTCTAAAAAAATTAAACCACACATTCCACATCAATGAGTCATAGGACATCTCTCCCGAATTCCACTATATACATGTTTCCATTACAATATTCGTGTGATTTCAAATAAACCACCCACCGCAATTTTTCAATTCTTGTGCGAATTTCAGCATTCGCAAATTTTCGCATCTGCATTTATGCGAGTGATTTCAAATAAGCCCCCTCTGGCAACGTACTTAGGTAAATTCTAGGAATCCTAGGAAGATTTTACAATACCGAGTAAGTCACCATTTTACTGGTTATTAATGTATAAGTTTACATCTTTATATCAATAATGTGTTCGTGTTTGAGAAATCTCCCAAGAAACAAAAAAATGAACGTCTAAAGTCTGTTTCGCAGAACAAGGGAAGACCCCAAGGGAAACTAGGATCCCCATCTCCATGCCTCTATCCCCCCATTCCACGAGTAAATCCAATTTGTTATACGCTCCCGGTGTTATGACGTTTCTTGGGGATCACAATGCGCTTATGTAAATGACAGGAGGATCTGTTGATGGATCCGTCGGCAAGCAAACTCACCTGCAGGAGGGCAACAGGGGAGAGGGAAAACTTCGTTACGGGGCCGTGTTTCGCAGCCCGCAGCCACTTTTCGCAACTTTTAACTCGATCGTTTCGCGTCGTCAATATTTGCGCACGGATCCCTGACCCGGAAATAACGTTGACACAGCTCTTTAACGGATGATACCGAGGGGACTTGCGGTAAATAAGTTTTCGTATGTGTGTATGAGGACGAATTCAGGGTTATCGCTTTTATTTTTATTTCAAATACTAACAAAATGATGTTTAAGACCATACTACATAATTGACACATTTTAAAGTTGCCACAATAACATGTACAGGAAAAGAAATATGTATCAAATACGGAAAGTGCAAGAAATAGTTTAATGAACTAGTAAATTAAAAATAGGATCCAACAATACATTTTCAGAACAGGAGTAAACAGAACCCAAAACTGCTTGACACTGCCTGAAAAAACTTGTCAATTTTCTTTTTAAGTGTACATACTCTGACGCATGCGCTGTAAATTCTAGCCATTCCCTGCTTTTTGAAAAGCGTTCAATTCGAAGTTTCACTTGTTTTTTGAAAAATTTACCTTTCAACAAAAACTGTCCATTTTTATGGATATTTCTATTTTTCTTTGCTGATCATTATCCATGAGTAAATTTGATCATTTACAGTGTAACAGGTTTAAAGCAAAAACAATGTAAAGCAATATTGACACCATTTTAAAAGAATCATAAAGCTATTTAATTGATATCATTCTATCATTAATTTAATAATTTACCATATACTGAATAGAATAATCGTGGTTAAGAAGTTAATTACGATTAACCAACCCTTTAATTAAGTCAAAATTCGAGAATATAAACATGTTTTAAATTTGTGAGATAACCCAAACATGTCTTTTTAATCAAAATGCAATGTGTGAATACAATTATTGTGTTTCTAAAAAGGTACTTATCAATGATTAATGTTAATCATCTGTGGCGCAAGTGGGCATTAGAAATGTTAAAAAATAAAATGACATTCGCTTACTCAAAAGATTTGAATGTAAGTATGCTTCAAAGTTTTAATTTTAATTATCAATAAACGTACTTTACATGACGTTAGAATAATAACATTTAAAACAGTGGTTCGGAGATCAACTAAGTAAAAGTTATACAGTATGAGCCATTTAAAAGCATTCAGCCAAGTTATTGTCATTGTTACTTCACATAAAAAATGTCTGACCAAGTCGATAAAATAACTGTATGTTTCTGAGTTTACGTGAAGTGATTATTACACATAAAAAGACTGTTATTCCTTACTTCACTTAAAAAAAAAGTGAAGTAAGGAATAACAGTCTATTTATGTGTAAGTCGATAAAAATCGATCAAGACATTCCTAATGACTTTCATTAGATTCAATTGTAATACAATAGTATGCAATTTTTACATTTTTGTCGATTGGTTAGAAAATTGAGTAATTCAAGTTTGATTTTGTTTTCTATAATTCATGAACCATACTAATCCCGACTCTTTGCGCAGTTCAATATATAATTTTGCAAGAAAATGTTATAAATTTTAATACAATTACAACATGTACTAAAAAGATAGGAACGAAAAATCTGTATTTCTTGCTTAAATTTTCCAGAATCATTGCCGAGGAAAACTCAAAACACGAATGAAAAGTTGTTTCACGTTTGTAGAAACAAGGCAAATTTCTAATAAACTCGAATGTTAATATTAATAATAACATAAGATGTGTTTAATTCAATTACACTGATAAACATATTGTAAATACAGCCACCCCTTAGTTAAGTAGGTTTTCATGGTTGTTCTTTTATAATGTGGGTACGCTGACTCCGAATCCGAGTCGCCAGGTTTTTAGATATCTTATCTCAAACTGGTCAAAATGGGCCATTTGTGTAAATTTTGGGCCCACAGTAACTAAACTTCGCGTGACTTCTGGCCGGCCAGTAATGGCGCGTTTTAAAGGAACAGATATATACTGCCTTTCAAATAAATCAGAACACCAAGTATTTATTGCACGATTTTAATAAAATTTACACAATTTGATCATGTAAACGAACTGTATCGATGATCAAAACATCAAGTTGAAAAACAAACAAAAAATGAATAAAAATGAATAATGTGTTGGGCCTCCACGATTTCCCAAACACTCATTAACACGTCGAGGCATGCTACAAATCAGGCTGTCAATATCGACTTGGGGTATTTCATTCCAAACTTCGATAATTTGACCTCTAAGTTCCATTACAATGTTAGCGGGGCGCTGTAAGTTACTTATTCTAACACCTATCATATCCCAAACATGTTCTATTGGCGATAGATCTGGAGAACGAGATGGCCAAGGTAACAAATTGATTTCGGCACTATCAAAAAACTGTCTTGTAATGGCCGCTGTGTGAGGTCGAGCATTATCTTGCTGAAAAATGGGGTTCTGCAAGCCATTTACATAGGGCACTAACACTGGCCGTAAAATGTTGTCAATATACCGAATCGCGTTAAGACTTGCTTCTAAAAAAACTAGAGGAGACCGACTACCATATGCTATCGCCCCCCAAACCATAACTCCCTGTGTAAGAGCCGTATGTCTTTCAACAGCAAATTGTAAAATTCTTCGTTCACCGCGTCGACGTCTCACTCTTCTGCGACCATCATGAGCCCATAAACAGAACCGAGACTCATCGCGGAAGATAATATTCCATTCATGGGTCCAATGTTGTCTTTCCCTGCACCAATCAAGTCTTGCTCTGCGATGCTGCGGAGTAAGAGGTAGACACAATTGTGGACGGTAGGATCTTATACCAAAACTGCGGATTCTTCTGTAAACAGTAGCCATGGATACTCTTTGGCCATTTAGAGCCAACCAGTCATTTCCCAATGCCCGCGACGTTGTAAATCTGTCCCTTAAAGTTGTAAGACGAAGAGCTCGATCTTCACGCTCAGTGGTGCTTCTTGGACGTCCTGATCCAAGTCTACGTCGATTCTCCCCAGCTTCGGACCATCTAGACCAGCAGCGTACGATCACCGATACACTACGGCCTACCCTTTCAGCAATAGCACGAACCGAAAAAGCCGCTTCTCGCATTCCAATAATGCGACCCCTTTCAAATTCACTTAGATGATGATATTGTGCACGCCGACGAACACGGGGCATCTTTTTATGTTTTACAAACTGAAACGTCAAACTACTCAGAGGCTACTTGGATATTAGAAGCAATTACATTAAAAAATCAGCAGCTCTTCATAATGGTGAACTCAAGGAAAAATACCATTAAATAGTAACCAAAACAATTGATTTTTTGATCATCGATGCAGTTTATTTACATGATCAAATTCTGTAAATTTCATTAAAATCGTCCAATAAATACTTTGTGTTCTGATTTTTTTGAAAGGCAGTATATATTGTTGTAAATCAGTGTAATCGGTAAATATGAGAAAACAATTGTTTCTAATAAAATCATGAATTTTATTTCAAAAACTAATAAAGTAAAATCTTAAATCATCATAAAATTTCAAAAATGAACGGAAATCCGTTCAATCTTGAAATTCCCGAATTTTTTAGAATTTCGTTAATTGTAACAATTTTGAAACTTTTCGTAAGTTTTCCAATTTTTGTGAATTTTCAAGTTTTTTTATTAATTTTTAAAATATTGACACGTTTCACGAAATTCCAAGATTTTCCTTAAATTTCAAAATTATGACATTTTTCGTGAATCTCGTAAATTTTAAAAATGTTGATACTATTCAAGAATTTTCTAGATTTTCGTCAGATTTTGAAACATTAACAATTTTTGTGAATATCCAAAACTTCTGTTAATTTTTATGAATTTCCACGATTTTAGTTAATTTTCAAAATCTCGACTATTTTTGGTAAATGTTTAACGTTTAAAACAATTTTAAAAATCTGAACGCTTTTCGTTAATAGATTTTCGTAAATTTTTAAATTTCCGACGGTTTTTTACATTCTGCAAATATTTTCGATAATTTTCAAAATCTAGACGCCTATCATGAATTTTTCAAGATTTTCGTTAATTTTTCAAAGCGAGATGGTTTGTTGGAATTTCCAAGCTTTCCGTTAATCTCCAAAATGTTCATATAAGTGTGAATTTCCACGAAGTTCGTTAACTATCAAAATTTATCATACATTTTCAATAATTTTTAAAATGTAGTATGCATTTTTCATCATTGCCAATAATTTGCTAATCTTATTGTATTTGTATGTTTTTTCCTTCATGTGAAATGGATCTAGCTAAATAAATAATAATAAACTTTTTAATAAATTTTGCGAATTTCACTTCGATTGAACAACCCTTTGAGTTTTTTTACTGTTATTTAAACAAACAATTTCACAAAACATTTTTTTTATGTTACAAGTTTGGGAAAGTTACGAAATGCGTCAAAGATTTGAAAATTCATTTAAAACTCTTGAAACTTGAAGATAAAATAAACTAAAATCTTTTAAATTCATGAAAACCATCAACATTTTTAAAATTAACGGAAAGTCACGAAAAAATGCCAATAATTTAAAAATAATATATAAATGTGAATTAATTAAAGAAAAAGTAATTGAAATTTGTTTTATCAATTTTTCAATAAACAAAATTCTAAAAATATTGATTTAAAATCAAATTCATTATGTGAAAACTGTTGAAAATGTCAAAAAGTCTTGGAACTGTCCCCAGTGCGTCGCATTTGTGTGTATCACAACATATTTGCCACTCATTGTGATATTTTTCACTTGGACTTACGTGAATTCAAGAACATAATTTCTGGTACTTGATATTAATAACAACAAACGGCTGCATAAACTAACTATTGTTATTTCTTAGTTATTTTGCCATTATTTTATTATTATAATTTCTAAATATTTAATATATTTTGTTTAAATAGAATCACGTGATCTTTATCTTTATTTTTGTAATTTTATTTTGTTTTGTTTATATATATTATTTTAAGAATTTTTACTTTTGTAATATTACTCTGTAATTGGGATGTCCTGTTGGGTAATAAATATTATTATTATTATTATAAAAAGTGATGAAATTTAAAATTTTGGAGCATTATGAAAAAGTACAAAGAATTCATTGATGCACATATTAGATTTTTATTATAAAACGGGCAGTATATTTTTACCTTTACTATAAATCAGTGTTTTATACGCGTGTCGCATGAAGTAAAATTTCGAGTTAATAAAAGCCAGAATTTGGATTTGGACGCTGCGCGCCTAAATCCAAATTCTTCGGGCTTCGGGTTTTACACCCCCACATTAAGCATAAAGTAAAATTTCGAGTTTAGAAAAGCCTGCTAAATTTTAAAAATTGATGAAAATCTCGAAATTTCGAAAATTTGACAAAAATCTTGAAATATTGAAAATCCGATGAAAATTTAAAAAAATGTGAAAAATCTCGAAACATAAATTTGACAAAAATCTCGAAATATTGAAAATCTAATAAACATTTTCAAAATCGTCAAAAATGTCGAAATATTAAAAATCTGACGAAAATCCCGAAATATAGAAAATCACATCAAAATTGTAATAATTGTCAAAAATTTCAAAGTGTTGAAAATTTGATGAAAATTTAATAAATGGACGAAAATCTCTAAATATCGAAAATCGGATCGAAATATTAAAAATCTGATAATTATTTTAATAATGGTCGAAAATCTCGAAATATTGAAAATCTCATGAAAATTTGACACGTGACATTTCATAAACCATTATTCAATCGACATTGACACGTGTGACATTTGACATTGACATTTATCACTTCCAAACGAGTGTCTTCCACTCCCAGACTAAGCATGAAGTAAAATTTCGAGTTTAGAAAAGCCCCGCGTAGGAAATTAGTCGAGGGTCGCGCAGCGACCCGAGACAAATTTTCACGGGGCTTTTTCTCAACTCTAAATTTGACTTCATGCGCTACGCGTATAAAACATTGCAAATTTTAATAATCGTCAAAAATCTCAATATGTTGAAAATCTAATTTAACATTTTATAAATGGACGAAAATCTCTAAATATCCAAAATCGGATAAAAATCTCGAAGTATTGAAAATCTGATGAACATTTTAATAATGGCCGAAAATCTCGAAATATTAAAAATCTCATGAAAATTTGACACGTGACATTTCATTAACCATTATTCAACCGACATTGACACGTGTGACATTCGACATTGACATTTATCACTTCTTCCACTCCCGGACTAAGCATGAAGTAAAATTTCGAGTTTAGAAAAGTCCCGCGTAGAAAATTTTCACGGGGCTTTTCTAAACTCGCGTATACAACGCTTAAATATTATCACCTTTAAAATACGCTCGGCTCGATTTTACGTTTTCGTAGACATAAAACACGGCAATATTGACATTTCTCAAATAACTCAAATTATGAAATTTCCGATGTACCGACATTAAAGACGTCAAATTTGACACTTTTCGATGTACTGACATTGAACAACTCAAATTTTACATTTTCGATGAATCGATATAAAACGTGTCGATATCGACATTTCTGATGTGTCGACATTAAACTCGTCACTTGATGTACTCAGTACTTTGTACTTGTATAAGTACAGTTGCGAGAGAAAAAAACTAGTACAGCAGGGAGCTTTAGCCACTTCTAAATTATCGTATTTTTTTCTTATGAAACAAACTTGTCAAGTACAGGATGACAACAATTTTTTTCTTGGCCAACAAGACGGTGCTTGTGTTGGCATGTACTTCATTAGCATAATCTCTAACGCTAATACCGTCTCTAAACGAGGCGTTAATATTTCTTTTTGCGTTTCAATCAGTTGGGGCATGTCGACGTTAGTTAAATTTCGTTTGACATTTCCGCAGATTTGTCAATTTAATTGACAATTTGAAAAATCAAAGTGAGTCCAGTTCACATAGCCAAATTTGGCTGTACTAGTTTTTTTTCTCGCAACTGTACATAATTACTTATTGTTACGTACTTGTAGTTAGTACTTGAGTATAGTTTGTGTAGAATGCTTGAACTCAATACTTGAGTACATTTTATCTGTACTCGGAACAGCTCTGTTTTCCACCCAACGTTTTCCTTCATTCATTATAAATTTGAATAAACAAACAATTCTTTAACGAAAAAAGCCTAATCCATGGAAAATAATTCATCCTGCTTACATCTCCGTAAAATTTACAAAATGACTCCTATTATACCCCACCTGTCCATTGATTATAATACCGAATTAAATATAATTACCCAACACAATACATTTTTTTGGAACGCGTTCTGCTTCACTTTATAAACACGGACAACTTATACGCGTTGCGTTTTACATAACGCTGTTGCGTTGCGTCGGAGTTATGAAAGTGCCCGAAACGTGTTTTTTTATGGTGTGTGATTGTGTTCTTTTCATACTTTTACGTTTTCGATACGGTTTAAATGGAATTACTGTAATTACATCGACTTGCCATGATTTATGTACTTTGTAAGGAAGAGAAAAGAATAGAAGTGAATGCATAACTCGTTAATAGATTTCGTAAGGTTATCAATTGTTATGGAAATTGTATGATAGGATCAGAGTGGCTTGAGTTAGTTAGCTGGCTTAAAACTTCCAAATATAATGAATAGAAGCGCAAAATCAGGACTATGTATTAATAAAAGAGTTGAACTCTGTAAATTTAAACACAGTGAAGACTAATACGAGCTTTTTAATAATGTAAAAAGCTAAATTAAAATTTATTTATTTATTTCTCAACACATACAAACATCCTTTTACAGAGAAACTTAAAATTAACTTTAATTAAATTAAAGATTGTAAAGATTCAACGTGAACATAACCCAGTAAAAAAAGAAAAATGGTGATATGTCCATCATAGTACTTTCCCCCGTAAATTGCGTATTAAATCACTTTTAAAATATTTGTAGCATTATTATTTTCAAAATGTCTTCAACTTTTTGATAACTACAACTTTTATTTGAAATATTTTTCAATTGGATCAACACATACTGACACAAACCAATGACTAGATAAAAAAACACAATTTATTGAATATCTCAAAAACTAAGAGTGCTATGACAAAAAGTGAAGATACAAAAAATCTTTAGTTTTTTATTTCCTACAACTTTAATATTTCATTACCTACAACTTTTATTTGAAACATTTTCCAATTGTATCAACACACACACTGACACAAATCAATGACTAGATAAAAAACACTATTTATTAAATATCTCAAAAACTAAGAGTGCTATGACAAAAAGTGAATCCACAAAAAATCTTTAGTTTTTTATTTCCTACAACTTTTATTTGAAACATTTTTCAATTGTATCGACACATACACTGTCACACATCAATAACTAGATAGAACAAATAACTTTTAAAATATCTCAAAAACTAAGAGTGCTATGACAAAAAGTAAATAAACAATATATCTTCATTTTGTTATTATCTACAACTTTTATTTGAAATAATTTTTTGTTTAATGAACATTTATTAAAAAATCTGAAAAAACTGAAAAACGCTAAGAGTAAAGTACCACTTCCGGTTTTCCGATTTTCACCAAAAGCTTTTCAGTTCTTCCGATTGTAACAAAAAGCTTAAGTTTCAAGTTTCATCTCGATATCTTTATCGGTTTTTGCGGTACAGCGCACACAGACACACACACAGACACACACACAGACACAGACACAGACAGACAGACATTTTTCAAAAATGGTCTTATTCGACTCAGGGGACCTCAAAACGGATATTTCCGCTAAAATTTTTGATTCGAAAATTTTCACGAAAACAATACTTTCCCTTTGTATAACATACGGGGGAAAGTAAAAAATTATAATAGTAATAATAATAATTACAGTGGTTTGGTGAACAGCTTAACATTAATAGAAATGAATCAAAATGAAAATGAATTACACACCGAAAATTATAAAAATAAAATTGAGTAAATAAAAGATCTGTGAAAGAAACCAAGTGTATTCTAATTAAATTTGTATTTTTTTTTTTAATAAGGGTTTACCATTTACAAAAGAAAGTATAACTATCATGTTAATATAGTGTAAGGTCTTGTGTTGCATACGTAGCTACGCCACTGGTTTCAAATAATTATTCGTAATCATTTATTGCATTGCGTATTGAAAATAGTAATAAATTAACAAGAAATCTATAATTATCCCTAGTATTTAGCGAGCGTTCAATCACAGGCCAGTTTAATTTCGAAATGAAATTCCTCGCACGGACCGGGGCACGTGAATTTAATTTATTAAAACAAATGAGTTTTATGCGTTCCAGAATTATCCACTTCAATCTGCTAATTTAATGAAATCCGCCGGTAATGGCCGTTTTTAATTATCGACGACAAATCAATATGCTCTTCGGAATAAATCCCAAAAAGTTATATCGTAAAATGTCAATATTGGATTAAATACACTTGAATACAAATGTAAATTTGTATTAAAATCACTTTTATGTAAATAAAAAGTTAACGACCCTGTTTTAAGTTGTAATAATAGTAGGTACTATATTAATTAATGTTCAAGATATTTTAATGGAATCAAAAGAACAATTATCATAGTTTACGTTTATTTAATTAAATTTATAAGAACATTAAAAGTGCGATTCTTTTCGCATTAAAAGTGCGATTCTTTTCGCAATCTACAACAAGTTAGTCTTACAAAGACTATATCAAACACTCATTGAAACAACTACTTCCCGGGCTAATACCCCGACGGACATTGAATTATACAACAAGTGTTTGCTGTTACATACAGTAACCTACTGCAAATGTAACAATTTGGGTCAAATTATTCAGGCCATCTATAGACGCGTTTCGAGATTTATCTCTCATCAGTATAGCTTTGCCATTCCCTCTAAACAATTTGACACCTTAGACTGGCGGTCACGTTACCGTTCAAACATAAGTATAAATGAAATTGCCAATTCTTGGTTGCAGAATACTTCAAACATTAAAAGTGCGACTCTTTTCGCAATCTACAACAAGTTAGTCTTACAAAGACTATATCAAACACTCATTGAAACAACTACTTCCCGGGCTAATACCCCGACGGACATTGAATTATACAACAACAATTTATAAGAGATATTAATAGTTGTAATTTATTACATTTTCAATATTAACGCTTGTATAATTTTATAGCCAAAAGTAAGTTTTTTAGCATAAATTTAGCACTTTGTTTCTATAACTAGATTTTTTATTGCAATATATACCGGGTGTTCGATAAAAAACGCCCATCGCCATAACTCTGTAATTTATTAATTGATTATTAAATGAACTAAAAAACAAAGTCAATCGCAGTTTCAATACCTTAAATTAACACTAATTATATATTTTTCCAAAATTAACTTCATTGCCAAATAAAAGTCAACTTTAAATTTTTAAATGGCTGCATATACTTTTCTTATTTTATTATTTTGGACATTGTTTTTCTGAATCCAATTATGCTCGATATGTTGATTTTAATTTAATATTTATGCTAGAAAAAATCTATAATAAATCTTGTTCACATGATTTTTTGGCATTAATTGTAGTGTACCTTGAAACAAAATTGGACTTTTAATACTGATCACAATTTATAAATAGAATTAGCTTAGAAGATTCAACACAACTTGTCAACCAACCGAACAAAATAAAGGCTAGTATTTTTTAAACTTTACAATATGTTAGTGTTGTATACGCGTGGCGCATGAAGTAAAATTTCGAGTTTAGAAAAGCCCCGTGAAAATTTGTCTCGGGTCGCTGCGCGACCCTCGACAAATTTTCTACGCGGGGCTTTTCTAAACTCGAAATTTTACTTCATGCTTAGTCTGGGAGTGGACCGTCAAGATTTTCAACATGTCGAGATTTTCGATATTTCTAGATTTTTGTCGATTTATTCACAGTTTGTTATTATATTAAATGCAACTTTAATATTTAATAAATACTGATTTTCCTAGGAACAGAATATTAACCCATTAAGAGCCGAGCAAATTATGATGTTAACTGTAAAAGTTGATTTTAGGTAAAATTTTGCATCTTTTTCTATGATTCCAATGAATAATTTATTATATTACATACGTCGATTTTATAAAAGAGTTAAATTTAAAGTTCGAACGAATGTTTCCACTCCCAGACTAAGCATGAAGTAAAATTTCGAGTTTAGAAAAGCCCCGCGGAGAAAATTTGTCGAGGGTCGCGAAGCGACCCGAGACAAATTTTCACGGGGCTTTTCTAAACTCGAAATTTTACTTCATGCGCCACGCGTATAAAACACTGAAATGTTGTGAAGTTATAAATTCACTTAAAAAAATAAATCATTATCGAAATATTCAAATAACAAAATATTTACATTTTTCCTTTACTTTTATTCTACATTAAGTTATAACGTAGGTACTTATTTGTTGTTTCGTTATTATTAATGACATAACCTCACAATAAATGATATTTGTCACTTATTTTACAAGGCACACTAATTATAATTTTTAAAAAATATTATTTTAAATAAAAGATTTGAGAAAATCGACCAAAAGATTGAACAAAAACAAGAAATTGAGCGTTATTGGATTTAGAAAAATAATATTTAATGTAATAAAATTAAAAAACTATAGGATATCTTTTAAAAATCTTAACTTGGCCGTTATTTCTGAATAAAGTTATTATAGAAAAAAAACAATATTCGTGTTATTTTTTAGTATCTAAACGGCCATTGACTTTGGTTTTTAGTTCAATAAAATCGGTCAATAAATACAAGAATTATGGCGTTGAGCGTTTTTTTTATCGAACACCTGGTATATATTTTTTTTAGATTACTATCTGGTAATATAAGAAACGGCTCTTTCAATTAAAAATTTAATTGTAAAATAGTTTTCTTATCTGTATTTATATTTACAAAATTCTCCAATCTTAATTTCCATCTTATTCCTTATTTTAAGAATTGTTTGTTTATACAAAACCACGATTTGGTTCTATTGTTAACTTAATTAAACAATTATAATTACTAATATCTAATTGATGAAGCGGATACATGATAAAACTATATAATAACACTGAAATAAAACAACTAATTTAGGAGGGTTTCACTTTATTGTTGAACACTGCTATTTTTAATTATAAAAAAATACTCAGCATCTTGTCGTCTTAACTACACCTTTATTTTAGGTAGGCAAATCCAATTTTTTAGAGATTTCTAAACTCAAAATGTTACTTTATGTTTTATTAAGGAGTGGAAACATTCGTTAGAAGCCATATAAACAACGAATACCTAAAACTTTACAGCGTATTCATATTTAAAAGAAAAACTCTCTGTGTGGTTTAAGGTAAAGTTTGAAAGTTATCAACGTTAACTCACGTAAGATAATCCTAACTATAGTTCGGATTAAGTCAAGCAGGTGCAAAAACCGCTGAACCGTGCTAAAATCCATGCTGAGATAATCAGTTTAATGGATCCTAGTATATCCATCTTCCAGAGACATGCGTGCTTGCAGATGAAATTAGGAAATCGATTTAAGAAACTCTCAAACAAAGAGGAATGTTATGGATTACAGTAACTATATATATATGTTCTTTCTGTTTGTCGAACTTTATCCCAGACGTAATAAATTTGCGGATAACAAAGTATTTAATTATTTATTAGCAAATTGGGCCTTCATGTGGTCATAAATAAATACTTCTTTATCAAAAAAACATTTATTACGTTTGGAATGAAGTTCAACGTTATTGGAATAAATGAGTAAATACTTTATTATTCACTAAATATTTAATTTTATTTTCTACGAATAAGTTAATGACTCTAAGACTAATTATTTTATGTATTTATTTAATGGCTGAAAGTTGTATTGCATACTAAATATTTATTTTCTATTACAGATCAGAATTTTTACTTCGGACCACCTCAAGGTAGATTCGTGCCGAACTTTCAGCAGCAAAACGACTTCAGCAACTTCCGACAGGCGGGCTATCAAGACGAAATCGATTCGTATTTACCACAAAGGGATCTCCAAACTTCAGACCTTCCCCTGCATCTGCAACAGACCCTTCCACAATACCGGTTCCCCACAGTTTCCACAAAACAGCCTTCCAGTTTCCAACTCCAGTTCCAGGGAAACCAACCGCAGGCCTTCAGCAATAACAGGCCCGAGCAAATCGTTCCATCCACCCACCGTCCCAACTATTCGCACCTTTTCAAATCCCACCATAATCCGTCACAGACTGAAACATTCTTGGGCGAGATAACGATAGAAAGTCCCGCGGAATTACCACCGGAATTTGCTAATCGCGGGAGTCCGTTCAGACCTTCGGATTTGGGGTGGAATGAACACCAGCAGGATAAAGGTAGTCCTTCGAATTTAGGATGGAATGAGCAACCGCAGGGTGATAAATCAGCAACCTTCAGGCCTACAAACTTGGGCTGGAATGAGCACGAGCAGGGAAAACCATTTAGATTTCCTGACCCTCTTAACACAGTCGATCAAAACTTCGAAAATGGAAAACCTAAAATAGGAAACGGCAACTTAAACCACAAAAAGGTGAATGAAAACAACGTGGTTATTGGAAACAGCAATCGTGGAACCTTCTTGAACCACCGCACGCGTATCTTCGCTCCTGAAAAAGAAACCGACGGCAGCTACCGCTCTAAACCTCAAATCAAGGACTATTTCGTCGACAGCAATGGTGAAGTATTTGGAACCAAAATCGCTAGATCCACCACAACTCCAATCCCAGCAACAACTCTTCACCGCAGATTCCCCTTCAAACTAATCGCCACTACAAAACCAACAACCACAACCCAACGCTCCTTCAACATCGATCCCCTTCTTGAGGATTTGAAAGAAGAAACTGATAACTCAAACCACAAAAACGATGTCGAAGTCATCCAATCATCAGTGACTTTACCTCCCGATCAATTCTTCACGCTGCCTCCTAGCCAAAGCGCGGAAACATCACAAGAGGAAGAGGAGGAGTACGATGATGAACTCACAACGGATTACGACTATAAATCAACCAGCCAGGAAGAAATGGAATCAACACCTTCCAGCAGAGAACCATCAACAGAATCGAGCAAAGAGCAAGAACCATCAGCAGAATCAAACAAAGAACTAGAGAAATCGACAGAATCAAACAAAGTTCAAGAATCAGCAACAGAATCTAGCAACATCAACACAACTGAAATCAACGAGGCTGATGCTGAGGAAGACGAAGAGGATGTTTCAAAATCAGATGATGCTTTAAAGAAATTAGGCGAAGCTGTTGAGATCAACACGGAAGAACCAGTTGAAGCAAAGACGGAATCAACAAAAGTTGAAACCACCGAAAAGACTTTCACTGACGATTCACAGGAAGTCCCGGAAAGTGAGAATGTTTCAGCCGAAGTCGAGGATGAAAGCAATGATGTTAGAAGCGATGAAAAGCTCAACACTATCGAAGTCACCACAAGAAGAATTGAGGAACTTAAAAACGATTCGTTGAAAAATGACATAAACAACGAGAATAATACATTTAGAGTGTCCTCCAGATTCGGCGATGATGAAGATTTTGAGGAAAAATCAAATGAAAACAACAACAGTGATGAATTGGTGCAAACTTCCACCCAGAATAACAAATCCAGTTTTGAGGAATCAACTGAAGCTAAATCAATTGAAGATTTAAAAATAGAAACAACAACCCCTACAAAGAATTACGAAGTCCTTACAATGAAACCATCGACTATGGTTAAAGATGACAACTTTAGAGGCTTCATAGATAGTACTGTGATTGATCTTAATGATGATCCAGATTCCACCGCAGTTACCAAAACTACAAGCATGGAAGGCACTGAGGATAAATCGAGGGAAATCATCATCGAGCCAGTTGTTTCTGTTGTCACAACAAAATCAGTTGTTAACAACACAATCATTGGAACTATCACACCCAGCCCGCTACCAACCGAACAAATGTCTCCCCCTACACCCCCAACAATTGAAGACACTTCAGATACTTGGGTGATTGTTGCTTCTGTACAAACAAGCCGATCAGTTTCCGGAGCTAGGTATTTACCTTCACCGGTTGTTGAACAGGAAACCCGCACTAAGTTACTCAATGAGGAACGGGAGGATAAACGCACGAAATTACTCAACGAGTATCATGATGAAGATAAACTAGAAACATCACCCAACGATCATGATCAAGAGCAACCAGTAACTGAAGGTGGGGAAAAGAAGGAAAATTCAACCGAAGAAGCAGTGACGGTAGTTTCATCAAAACCCAACACTTCCACGGAAAGCTTGATTGATAAATTAGATAGGGTCCAATCTGATCTTTCCAGCAGCTTACTATCAGGAGGTTTTAACAACATTACTGTTATCACGGAAGGTGATAAGCATAGTGCTACCACGATAATTGATATGGAGGTGACTACAACAACAAAAGCTCCGCAACCAGCTGTTGTAATCAAGAAATTCTCAGCAAACGCCCGGCCTCCACGGCCTACGTATAAACCAAAATACCAAACCAGACCAGCAAAGAAGCCATCTACAACTCTATCGTATGATCTTTCTGATTTGCTACAAGCTGATGAGCCACAAAACAGTGGCCGATCATCAGGAATTTCATTGAAGAACGCTGTTGTTGTTCAAGATGTTAGCAAATTCTTACCACCCGGATACAAACCTCCTAAAGAGGAAACCAACAGCGGTTCAATTTTGGAGGAGATTTTGAAAAAAGCAAAGAAAGAAAATGAAGCTAAATCCCTTCCACCTGGATATAAATCATCCGCTGAAAACACAACGACTAAGCCTAAAGAAGTTGATATAAGCGCGTTCCTTCCACCAGGTTATAAACTATCAACAGAAAAACCAACAGTTGAATCAATTATGGAAAAAGCAAAACAGGACGATCTCAGCAAATTCTTACCACCTGGATATAAACCAAAAGCGAGCACCACAACACAAAAACCCAAAGGCCCTGATGATGTTGTAAAGAGCGTGACTTTAGGTGATATTTCGGCTTTCTTACCACCTGGATTTAAAGCCTCGACGCCTAAACCTCTTGAAGATATCGCAGCTTTCCTTCCTCCTGGATACAAAGCAGGTCCCACACCTCCTCCCAAAACCGTTGATATATCTGCTTTCTTACCACCTGGATACAAAGCTTCAACTACAGCTAAACCCAATGATCCTCTTAAAGGTATCACCCTTGATGATATCTCAGCGTTTCTACCACCTGGGTTTAAAGCAGGTCCTACTCCCCCGCCTAAAACCCAACCTAAACCTGCCGCTGTTGACATCTCCGCTTTCTTACCACCTGGTTATAATAAGGCTACCACGACGGCTAAGCCTGACGCACCCGATGCTGTGCTTAAAGGGGTTACCATGGATGATGTCGCTGCTTTTCTGCCTCCTGGTTATAAGGGTAGATTCGCCCCGAAGACGACAACGCAGGCCGCAACGCAAAAGGCAACTGAAGCGACAACTGTTAGTCCAACAACAGCTAGTTCTGGGTTTAAGGTGGTGTTCCCTAGTAGGCCAGGTGGAGTCCACAGAAAATCTAGTTCTGGAAGATTGACGACGCTTAGGCCTGTTAATACTGAAATACCACCAGCTACTGTGAAATCTATACAAAAAGGATGGCCCTCAAGGTAAATAAAATTAGTGAAATGTATAATATTTTTAATTTAATTTTTTTAGAGCAACGACTGAATTTACTGGATGGCCTACACCTTCAACCACTCCGATCTCTATTGAAAAATTGTTAGAGGCCGCAAGAAACGCCGCATTTACAACAAGCTCAACGTTAACGACAAGTTCTACTACCACCACTACAACGACCACAACCACAACAACAACCACAGCTAAGCCAACCACTCCTGGAATTTGCAAGACTGAATGCGATGTGGCTGGAACCATCAAATTGGTCGGAGGTGCGAAATGGGTTCCAGAATTACTCGACAGGAACACCAGGGAATGGCAGATTTTGGCGAATGAAGTTCAATCACAGGTAAGCTATAAGTTCCCATGTAAACATTCTTTATCTAATATAACAGAAATACAAGCACAAAACCTTGTCAAACACCTGCTTGGATATAGGTTTTTTTTAAACCTGAAATTCGTAAGCCTGAACGAATTATAAGCCGAATCCGATGTTTTATGTCAGTTACGGTGTTAAGTGTCTGTTGTGTCGAAAAGTGCCAGAGTTGTTAAATTTCAAGAGAGAGTGAGAGAGAGAGAGAAAGAGTTGTTAAATTCCAATTTTTTTTGTTAGATGACTCTGCCAACTAATATTTTGAAGGCCCTTGAAAATGTCCAAACCAAATGTTCAGGCTTTTCTAAACTCGAAATTATACTTCATGCTTAATCAGGGAGTGGAAACACTCGTTAATAACTTCAAATTGAACTCATTAAAAAAACAGCGAATGCCACAAAATGCATACGCATCAGGATACGTATACTTAAAAGAAAAATTCCCTGTATATATTTCGTGCACAAAATTACCATTATCAATAACTCAAAACCAAGTTTAAGTTTAGCTATTAGTAATCATTTGAGATCAGTTGCATCAACATTTTTTATTTCAATCATTTTATCTCTGACCTGTAGTTCAGAATGACATTAGAATAATAAAAATGAAATTAAGAATTGCAGTTTCGGTATGAACGCCATTCAAAACTTGTATGCAACTCTCTTGATCATATTTCGTCCGTTTACAAGCGATTAAGTACACATATATTTAAAACCACCTAATATTTACAACTTCATAAATTTGCTGTTTTCATTATAAAATTGCGTGTTTAAGAGTTGTTTGAATCTCCTTTATTCGTTTAAATTGTTGGCGTTCTTTCTTTATTTATTTAAAGTGACATAAAGATACTCTGTGTGTATTGTTTTTTTAGCTTGAGGATGTGTACAGTAAATCGAGTGTATTGAATAAATGGTATAAGAAGATCAGGATCGACGGTTTCAGCGAGGGAAGTGTCCTTGTCGATTATTTGGTGGAGCTGAATGATGTGGGAAGGCAAGTGGACACGCAGGAGATCAAGAAGCTTTTCCACGAGACTTTGGAGGATGCTGTGACGAAATCGAACAGGGAGCCAAAGTCCAGTGGAGACAAACTTGACGGGAAACTTAGTCTGGGCAATTTCATCGTCGATCCGAAATACACAGACTTTATTAGTAAGTACTATTGATTTTTAAAAGTCACGAACAGAAACTAAATAAAAACAAAGATTTAGGTAGTGTAGCAGTAACTAATTTCTGTTCCATTGCTGTAATACTAAATTAAAGTGGACAGTTTTAAACTAATAACCAGATCTATGAAAACTGTATAAAGGAGTAGTTTAATCTGAGTCTTGTGGCTAATTCACAGGGCTTTGAAGCCAAACTCATTAAAATCGCAGAATAGGAAAACAGATAACTGAAAAATAGTCGTCTGCAAGCAGTTTGTTTGATAAGCCTTTACAATAATTAAAAAGTCACTTTTGTGTGAACTAAAAGAGTTTAATGCTGTTTAAAAGTTAAAGTTGAGTGAAAGGTTAATTTTTATTTTATTGTTTAGGTGTTGAATACAATTTTTATTTTTTATTTTCAGTTTTACCAAAGCAAATTTATCCAACTGTGGGTTATGCTGACGAAAATGTGCTGTTGCCACAGTGGGCTATTGCTGTCATTGTGATTGGATTGGCGTCACTTCTCTTCGTCATCATCTTCGGTGTCACAGTAGTAAGTAACCAAATCTTTATTGATGAAATAAACAGTCGCAACACTTTCGAGAATCAATTGCTTTGGATCACGAGTTATATGTTTAACGATGATATATTATAATATATAAAATTACGAACAGGTTATTCGTGAAAATGCAAACAATGTCTAAATTAATAAGACAACTTAAGACAATAAATATTCATTGAAACAACTACTTCCCGTGCAAATACACCTTCGGGTATTGAATTATACAATGAAATATTTAAAATCTTATTTGATTTGATTTGTTACAACGCTCTATGAAAGTATATGTAACATTTAGGTTAAATTCTCTTCAAACCAACTAACAAAAAAAAATGAAAGGAGAAATAACAATATATTAGAAATGAAAGGACTTGGATTAAAACTAATGTCTTAGGCCATCTATATATGATATATTAGTCAAGTTGCATGATGATTCTTCGTTTACTTTGATGATTTGTTGTACCCGACTAAATAACTATAATAATGTTACAAATATTAATTCCCACAATAATTAGACAATAGAGCTGGGATGAATCCTCAAAAAAAGAATTCGAATCACGAATCCGAATCACATAATATGATTCAAATCCGGAATACTCGAATAAAGGATTCGTAAGAGAAAAATATGATTCGAATTAAAGATTCCAATCTTGTTTTTCGAATCACGGATATATATCCTTTTAAATAGAGGAAACACTTTTTTTTTATTTCTTTTTTTGGGGGGGGGGGCAACCAACGAACGGAAGTTAGGGTTATCTCTGCCCTAGCACCGCAGCTGTGTGGCTTATTGTAGTTCTTCCGTTTCCGTAGTTATTCAAAGAGCTCTGTTTCATTAGCTAATTCCAGCAGCTTTTCGATCATCTTTCCCTTCGAAAAATGGGTTAAATTCCCTTGGACAAGGTTTTCTTCCCTCCAGGTAGTAAGTGCCTCGCACTCGAATAGTACATGTGAGGCGTCTTCATCCTCTTTATAGCATAGTCTGCATATTGTATCTTATGTAAACAGTTTCATGTTATGCAGATGTTTCCTTAGGGTGCAGGGTCCAGTTATCATTCCTGTGGCCATTCTTAGGTTATTTCTACTGAGTCTGAGGGCCTCAGTAGTTCTTGGCAGGGTTTTTCGATCAGTAGTTTACTGTGTCTGTGCCCTGTCAGGTTTTTCCAGCGCTCGATGTGTCTTTCCAGAGTCCACTCTCTTACGCTTGGTCTTATTGACTTTTTGGGATCGGTAGCATCGGTTCTGGTCCAATGTAGGGTCTACGTGATCCAATCTTTGCCAATTCGTCGGCTTTCTCGTTGCCATCCTCCCCTGTGTGTCCCGGCGTCCACCGTAGAGTTGCGGTGTTTATGGTCGCCAGTTTCGTCAGGTTTTGAACGCACTCCCATGTTAGCTTAGATTGGATCTTGTAGCTATCAAGTGCTCTTAGAGCAGCTTGGCTGTCTGTGAGGATCAAGATCCTTTTGCCTCCTATATCCCCGTCCATAATACATTGGTTAATCGCGAAGATTTCGGCTTGATGTGCAGTTGCCATCCTCCCCAGAGATACAAAGATGTCACATTTTGGGGTTACGCCGTGGATCCCAGCGGCAGCTCCACCTTTTCTGCTTGATCCGTCGGTGTACCAGATCAAGGTTCCAGGTGGAGGGTTGCGCTTCTCCTTGTCTCCTTTACACTGTATTGTGGAGGGTCTATTAAGGGAGTAGCGTGGTATCATGTAGTCACTTCCCATTTGCAGTAGAGGTTTGGTAACTACCTGTTCTATTCTGGAGTGGTTTCCTGTGAGGTGGAAGTTTCCAGTTGTCCTCAACCTATATGCCCCTAGTCTGGCCTCAGTTTTAACCACTAGATCTAGTGGTTGGAGGTTTAGAAGGGGCTCCATTGAGGCAGTTGGTGTTGTACGCAGAGCGCCAGTTATGCATAAGCAGGCTAGTCGCTGTACTCTAGAGAGAGCTGTCTGCGCAGTACTTTGTTCTACTTTTGGCCACCATATGGTGCATCCGTAGGTGATCATGGGTTTTACTACTGTATTATGTATCCACATAGTCATTTTTGGATTGAGGCCCCATGTTTTTCCCAGAGCTCGCTTTGTTGTCATTAGCGTCGTTTTTGCTCTGTCGGTTTCGTGTTTTAATTGACGGTTTCATGTGAGTGTTGTATCTAGGTAGATACCTAGATATTTGACCTCACTGGTAAATTGTAGAATTTGGTTAAAGAAGGTTGGGGGTTTAAGGCCCACGCATTTCCTTCTTTTAGTAAACGGGATGACCCAGCCCCACCTGCCCACACCATCGTTCTATTGTTTTCAGGGCATTGTTCATGATGCTTGTTATGGTAGTTGGATATTTTCCCGTGATGAAAATGACAATATCATCCGCATACCCCTGGGCGTAATATCCTGATTCGTTTAATAACGTTGGTAGCTCATCCACCACCATGTCCCATAAAAGAGGGGATAGAACGCCCCCTGGGGACATCCCTCTTTGGCTTTTAAGCTTAATTTTTCATCATATTGTTCCGTAAGTAGTAGTCTTTCCGTCAGCATGGATTGCAGCCACAGACTTATTTTGGTTTCCACAGCGTGACTTTCGACTGCTCTTACGATCGTTCTGATAGAGGTGTTGTCAAATGCTCCCTCAATATCTAGAAATGTGGCCAGTGCTACTGTTTTGGTTTTCAGCGTGTCCTCTATCTTCACTACCAGTTGGTGTAAGGCAGACTCACATGATTTTCCAGCTTAAAAGGCGTGTTGGAAGGGATGAAGCGGTCTCTCTAATAGTGAGGTTTCCCTTATGTGTCTTTCAACTAGTTTTTCCATCGTTTTAAGGAGGAACGATGTGAGGCAAATTGGTCTGTATCCCTTTGGCTGGGTTAAGTCCTTCCCAGGCTTAGGGATAAAGACCACTTTGACTTTCTTTCAGGTAATAGGCACGTGTTTCAGTGCCAAGCTCCCCCTGAAAAGATTGCATAGCACCGGTAGAAGATGGTCAAGCCCTTGCTGCAAAAGCACTGGGTAAATCCCATCTTGTCCTGGTGATTTATATCGATGGAATGTCCCAATCGCCCACCTGATTCGTTCAAAGGTTATAACTTTCTTTGAAATTTCCCAGTCTTGTTCTGTTGCCGCCTTACTAGGGGTAACAAGCGCTGTGTGGATGTCTGCATTGTTTTGCAGGATTTCAGATCCGGGGAAATGGGTTCTCATAAGGATCTCCGCTGTTTCCTTACCAGTTTCTGTGAATTTTCCATCTGGTTTCTTCAGAGTTCCGCAAGAGGGGTCGGAGGTTTTCGCTAGGATTTTGTGGAGTTTTGCTTCCTCGGGTATTTTGTCAATCTCCGAGCAGAATATCCTCCAAGCCTCCCAGCGCGCCTTTCTAATCTCCTTGCTAGGAAATACTTACTAAAAGTATAAATAAAATCTAAATAACCGGACTCAAGTTTTTGTGGCTAATACTCAACAAATCTGAGAAAACAATATAGAAGTGCTAGAATTTCAATTTGAAGCCTAAAACGAGTGTTTTCCACTCCCTGACTAAGCATAAAGTAAAATTTTGAGTTTAGAAAAGCCTGAAAATTTGGTTTGGTCGCGTAGCGCGAAATTTCGAATTTAGAAAAGCCTGAAAATTTGGTTTGGTCGGCCAAACCAAATTTTCAGGCTCCTCTAAACTCGAAATTTTACTTCATGCGCCACGCGTATTAAACACTGAGAGCACTGAAATATTATGAACGAGTAAACTTCGCTTGAAATCAGTGTCTTATACGCGTGGCGCACGAAGTAAAATTTCGAGTTTAGAATAGCTCGATAATTTGGTTTGGTCGCTCCGCGCTACGCGACCAAACCAAATTTTCAAGCTTTTCTAAACTCGAAATTTTACTTTATGCTTAACCTGGAAGTGGAAAACACTCGTTTAAACTTCAAATTGACCTCTTTTAAGAAAACAACGAATATTTTAAAATCTACAACACGTAGTTGGGATATGTATACTCAAATGACAAAATTCACAAGAAATTATGATTTCAAGTTTTTCTAAAAGAAAGAACACTAATATACTCGCGACTTAAACAGTATGACATTGTTATGTAACGTAAAAATTTGACACAACAAGGAAAAATCGTTGCTTCTCCATTTTGATGATAATGCTCATTGCTCATGTACATATAATTTGACAATGGATTGCACTATTTTTAACAAAAAAAAAGTTATTGATCTGTATATCTATCTAATTTTGATGATTTTCTTCGATTTTCACTATTATATGTTGAGTATTCTCATAAAGTTTTCTAAATTTTATGATATTCGTCAAACGTTGCAATTTTGGTAAAGTCAACATTTCAATGAGTTAGAATATTAGAATGTGATTCTAGGGCCTAACGAAATATCTTATTATTTCAGCTTGTAAACAGACAGAAGAGCGCAAAAAAGAAGGCCCCAGTTCCACTCACCGAAGACATGCTTAACGAGCTCAACAAAAACCACATGGGAGGCGGCATCGACAATTACGGCGCCGACGATCACTACAACATGGAAGACGTCTGGAACGACAGAAACCCGTACGAAACGAAACTTCCCAAAAAGGTACTGTCCAAAAAAACTTAAATAAAAACGCATTACACCCCGCAATAAATCAGGCCTTGTCCTTACAGAGATCCACTGGCTCAATCCACGACAACAGCATGGCCAACTTATACGACAGCTGGAGATCCGAATGGAACGGTTATTATTACAACGCTTACTACGGAAATAACGCTGGTAGCAGCCATGGTGGTTACGGCAACCCAACTCCTAATGGGAATGGAAGAAGACGATCCGATTACGATACGAATTTCTAAAAGACAAAAAAACGTTTATTTTCTTTTAATCCAATCCCCAAAGAAAATTGGCTCAAATTATATATTATTAATGTTTAAATAGATCATTTGGGGATTCGCCAATTTCGATTTAGTTTAGGCTGTAGACACGGATTAACGCGTGTCGGTTCAGTTCGACCAGATATTCTAGTCAAGACAGCCAAGATGCATGAAAAAATGAGGAACTTTAGTGCAATGGCTGTGATTTATTAATTATTCTTTCGCAAAAACTTTTTTCGAAGAAATATATTATGAATAAAAAAAATAATAAGAAAACATCGAGATACTTGAGACAGGGATGAATTACTTTTGCCATGTATCAATTGTTTCGTGTTGAATGTTCGATGTTGAATACTCACCATCCCCTTCCCTGCGCATACGTATAAGAAAGAAGACAAAAAAAACTAATTTCCACTTACATATCGAGTTAAGTTTAATATTTATATAGGTAAACAGTAATAGACGAAAATTACTCATTCAAAACTTAAGTTAATATTTATAGACAGGACGGATACTAACTCACTAAACTCGAGTTTAGTTTTATAATAATAACAATAATATTCTGTACTTAACTTCAAATGAGGTAAATATCTTGCATTAAAAGAAAAACCTAGGTAGCCGACTGAGGCTAATTGATATATAAAGTGATTATTACATCAATATTGGGACAACTAGCCTCCCTCTGCTTATTGAAAATGGATAACCTTGACTCACTCGTACTTAACTTGGTAAGTGATTCGCGCTGGCGTAGATTTATTCATTTTTTAGGAATCGGTTAAAATAGCTCGAAAAGAAGTTAAAACAAAAGAGTAGCCTCTTGCATTTTTATATACGATACGAACGGAAGCTTTTGACGCAAACTTTTTTATCTTGTAAGAAACGGTTTCATTCGCATTTAAACTATACTCAGTTTCTAGTAAAGGTTTATTGCCTTATTAATAGACAATGCCAGTAGGTTTTAACAATAAATAGCACTTTTTAGAATTGTAAAGATAAAAGCTATTTTATACTGGCGTATGTTTGACTAAGCACTATAAAGGATTTTTTTTTAATATACATATCCTGATAATGAGCTTTTAGTAAATTTTCAGGAATTCATTATTTTTTGTAAGCGATCAAGCTTCTATTGAGCGTTTGCAATCCTTGTTTATTAAGCATGAAGTAAAATTGCGAGTTTAGAAAAGCCTAAACATTTGGATTGATCACGTAGCGAAGCTTGAGTTTGGCTTGGTCGCTTCGCTGCGGAACCAAGAAAAATTTTCAGGGTTTTCTTAACTCGAAATTTTACTTCTTGCTTAACCAAGGATTGAAAATGTTAGAAGCTTAAATTTGAGCACTTTTATAAATGAATGCCTGAACATTTATGCTATAAATCGGAATATGTAAACTTAAAAGAAAAATTCCCGAGATTTGGTTGGTGTATATGTATTCCCATTGAGCAAACACATTCACGTAATATTTGAACAATGTTACAACATTTATTGTTTTAGCGTTATTCAAATTATTTGCTCAGTGGAATTGTTTATTAATAAAGCAGTTGACTTATTTTTGGGTTGTAAGGCATTTTTATAACTATAATCATTTGCGATGATTTTAGTACAGAGGGAAAAACTCTTTAGATGGCATCTTCATAAAATGTAGAGTGCACTAAGCAATTTTTACAAACATAACATAAATATTACTATAGCAATTTTTACGGACATTTCTATTTCAAATCCAGTACTGTAGTAATTTTCATATACATTGCCATAATATTACTTAATAATATTACCTTATAATAACGACAATAAAAGTTGTTATAGTTTTCATTAGTAATTTAGTAACTCATTGGGATAAGAAAATAACTTTAATAAACTAAATAATGGGGGATTGGTAAATTACAGCCAACAGAGTGTAAGTTTGCAAGTGAAGGAAATATCTACAAATATTTAAATTATAAAAAGCTGAAACCTCTAACGAGTGTTTCCACTCTATAATTAAGCGTGTAGTAAAATTTGGAGTTGAGAAAAGCCTGAAAATTTGGATTGGTCGCGTAGCGATGCGAAGCGACCAATCTAAATTTTCAGGCTTTTCTAAACTCGAAATTTTACTTCATACGCCACGCGTAGAAAACACAGATTTCAAGTGAAGTTTACTCTATTTTATCTTTGTTTTTAAGTGAATTTTTGTTTGTTTTCAAGTTAAAACATATTGCAAATGTAAAATTAGGTTAGACGAAAAATGTCAAACTTAATTTTGCATCATCAAAATTATGTGTTTAATTTCAAGTTAATACATTTTTCAAATGTTGAATTAGGTTAGACGAAAAGTCTTTTAAAATCCGGGATCCTTCTATACAACATGAAACGTTGATCTAACGTTGGTCGAACGGTATTTAAATAAGGTTACTCGATATGCTCAAATTTTAACCAACACATTTTCCTTCGCTTCTCTTGTTTAACCATAAAACTCAGAAGTGTGGTATTTTTATTCAAATAAATTTAGTAGATATCTAGACAATTGTGTGCAACCTTGCACTCTGTTAGCTGTATAATAAACGTATGCAAACTGAGTATAGTATTAAAATGCATTTGGCTAGAATACATTATATATTTTTTATAACTAACTCTTTTTATATGTTAACAGTAGTTATTTATCATCGCTTAGTATAATTTAAGTAATAATTTTTAAGTGAATTTTTTGTTTGTGTCCATTCTGTGCACTACTTTCTGTGTAATAACATCAAAGATTATGCACTGAGTACTGGCAGAAAGAGGCCCTTTAAAAGTAATTTATACCGTACCATTTGTAACTGTTTTAAGGAATAAAAAAACATATTCTTCCCTTGTAAATAAATGTACATATAGGATAAACATGATTCAATATTCATTCATCCAAGAAAAGAAAAACTAAGAATTTTGAATGTTTTTTAAATGTAGATAAAATTTATCCTTTATGATCGAATAAAGACTCTAGTATTCAATTGTTATAGCTGTGTTTTGTTTTAAATCTTTTAATCATCACAATTAGAGGTAAGTACAAAATATAAAAAGAAAAATTAAAATCAAAATAAATTATCGGCTAAATCAGTGTTTCTAAATCTTTTTACTGTTGAGGTACATTTTTCAATGAAAATGTTCGCGGCACATTTAAGTAGTCAGAGAAGAAAAAATTTATTAAAGAAACATTTAACTTACTGATAATTAAAGAAAACTTGATTTTAAATAGAATCTGTTAGTTTTAATTAATTGAAAAAATGACATTTTCTAAATAAACATTTTTAGTAGTAAAGCATTGGTTTTTCTTTACTTTATCTTAAAATAGAGAATTAACTAGCCTTTAACCTTTAAAAACCCTATATAAATTTATGCTACAACTTTAGTTTTAAAATCGTAGCACAAATTTATAAAAAATTGGGAAAGATCAATAATGTTAGTTTAGCCGTTCCTCTCATTTTCTGTAAAAGTTTTCGCAGTACACTTTTAAATTACCGAAGCACATAGTTTGTACCAAATAACACTGGGCTAAATAACATTATCCAGTTTATTTATCGAATCTTCAGACAATATTAAGACTTTTACCAATTAAATATTATTGAAAAATAGCTCCTAAATATATTTTTATAAGGTGAATAACCTTTTACACAAACTGTCATTTTCTTATTTATTTAAGCAGAAATCAAGCAATTTCTGTGAGGCGCATATGACTCTCACAAGCAGTGGCCAAGTGTCGATAATGACTGCCTAAAATATTATTTAAAATTTTGTAGATTCAAAAATATCTGCCCTGGGGCTCAGATTTTCTCTGAAAGGCCCTGCTCACAAGTTAGTTGTTTTGGAATAGGTTTTTAGTTTTTAATTTTTAACAAATATAATACATCACATACATTATATATTACATACATTACAAATATAATTAATATAATTAATCACATAGGAAAATATTTTAAAATCAAAGTTTACAATCTACTTTTTATTCTTTATTAACGTTAATTCAGGAACCTTTTTCTGTTTCGACATCTTAGTCTTCCCCCTCATATACTTCCGCAAAACATCAGGTATATCAATCGTCCCATTATCATTCTGATACGTCTCTATTAAAGCAATCAACATTCTTGGAATAGCACAAGCTGTTCCGTTCAAGGTATGTGCGAAAAACTCTCCATCTTTGGTAACATATTTTATTCCCAAGCGCCTCGCTTGATAATCTGTGCAATTACTACAACTGGAAATTTCTCCGAAAATCTTCCTTCCAGGCAGCCAGGCTTCAACATCAAATTTTCTATAAGCAGGAGCGCCTAGCTCTTGCGGCGGCATGTCTAAGGTGCGTAAATGTAGTCCAAGTGAAGAAAAGTGTTCTTCTTCGAATGTCAGAAATTGTTTTAAGATATCGTCTGATTGTTCTGGGGTGGATACAGCGAACATTTCTACTTTTGTAAATTGATGAACTCTAAAATAAATATAATAAGCAATGAGAGATCTGGATGCAAAGCACTTTACATTTTTAAGAACAGATCATTTTTACATAAAATTATCAAAAACTGTTAATCAATTTAACCCTCTAATACCTAAAACCACCTTGACATAGGTGTTATAAAGATTAACGCTGGGAATTTTTTAAATTTAAGTATTTGAACATTAATTTCAAAATATATTTTCATTATTTGAATACTGGAATAACTTTAATATTTAAGTATTTGAATATGGTTTTGAATTATTTAAATACTTAAATTAACCCTTATATATGTTTTTTTATTTTTAATTTCGAATGAATATTCGAATAATTGATTTGAAAAATGCCCAGCCTTAATGAAAACATGTATCAAAAATTTGTATTATTATGTTTATCCAAATTGTTCACTGTAAAAGAAATTAAACAATACATTAAATCAGTGTTTTACACATCTGGCGCATGAAGTAAATATTTGTAGGCTTATCTAAACTCGAAATATTTACTTTATTATTAATCATGCGAGTTCAAACCACTTGATAGAAAACTACTAAAATTTTCAATTACAACAGTGATTTAATTTTAAAAAATGCTTCTAAAAACGCATTCCCGAAGAAATATCCATTGGCAACTTCTCGTCGTGTAAGTAATTTTATAAGACAGTAGTTTTGGCATTTACCTGTATATTCCCCGTTCTTCTGCAATCGCTGAAGTTTCTGCTCGAAAACATCTACTTACTGTGGTTAGTTTCATTGGTAATTTCTCAACTGGAATCTTTTTATTTGCTAAATAACCAGCCATTGCCATTTCAGATGTGCCAGATAGGCATAGGTCTGGATTTTTATTGTTTAGCAAGGAATACACCTAAAATTATATTCAAATATATAATTTACATTCTAATTTCTTGATTGTATATCGATGAATGAATAAAACTTTAGTTTTATGTTTTCATTATTATTTTTGTTGATCTGCAACTAATAATGTTATTTTATATACAAGGTGCGGCAGGGAAACTTGCTGATTTGAATTGGGCGCCAATGAGTGGGAGACGTGGTCAGAAAGGGGTAGGGAGGGTCTCATTCGATAGAGGGGGTCTTGAAGTTTTGTTACCGCTCAAGCCGTCAGGCCGTCAGGCGTTAGACAAAGGAGGAGCGTGCGTTCAACTTTTCCAATGGCCGTTCGGTGGTTGCCACCCAACATGCCCTCCGAACTCGGTTCAATATTCATCTCACGGGTCCCGTTCCTGGCCGGCAATCAATCGTTTCGTGGGTGCACGCATTCAGGGGAAGTGGCAGTGTGCATTGTCGAAAGTTGGGATAATTGGGCCTTACTTCTTCGAGGAATAAGAACAAACTGTTACTGTGAATGCAGTTCGCTACAGAGAAATGATTGATTCATTTTTTCTCCCAAAACTTGAAGAAATGGAACTTGGGGACGTATGGTTCCAGCAGGACGAAGCCACGGCACACACAGCGAGAACTTTAATGGAACTTTTGAGGCAACAGTTCCACGAGCGCCTAATATCCTTGAGGGGTGACGTACTGTGGCCGGCTCGCTCCCCCGATTTGGCTCCCTGTGACTTCTTTTTATGGGAATATCTCAAATTCATTGTTTACAATGACAAACCACGGACCCTGCAATACCTGAAGGACAACATTCGCCAAGCCATCGCCAAAATTCCCGTCGATATGCTCGAAAGGTGGAGCGAAACTTCAAGCGGGTGGATCAGTGTATCGCTAATGAGGGCCGCCATTTGTCCGATGTCATTTTTAAAACCACTTGAAACAAAAATTCAGGATGTGTACAATATGATAAAAAAAGAATTGAATCGATATGTAAAATACTTTTTCTATTATTGACCTTTCAAATCAGCAAGTTTCCCTGCCACGCCCTGTATATCTATTCTTTTTACCTCATAAAGGTAAATTTTGTAACATATTAAAGAGCACTAGCATAAGAGTTATAGAAATATTAACATAAAGTAATATTGGATTTGTCAATCATTTAAGAATATTTAAAAAATGATGATTGAATTGTTGGAAAAGTCTCAAGGAGACAAAAATACAGGGTGTCAAGGGAGGAATCTGCCAAACTTCACGGGTGTATAACTTACGTCATTTTAAGCAAAAAAAGTTATATCAACATAGGTCCGCTTCGGAAGGGTTAGTGAATTATGGTTTGTTGAAGAAAACTGTTGATAACTGTAAGAAGTAGGCTTTGGAAAGCATTGTTGTGCAAACTGGTAAATGTAATTATTTTAAACATGCCTTTAACGTTTACTAATGAAGAATATGCAGATATTCTATTTATTTGTGGTTTTTGTAATGATGTAGCAATAAATACCTGTCAATTTGATAGTATATTACAATGTGGAAAACGCCAATGATGTTCCAGCAAGTTAGCTCTAGCATTACCATTACAAAAGCAGTAAATAAATGCTTTCCAAAGCCTACTCCTTTTGAACAGTTTTCATTAACCACTAACCTTTCCGAATCGGACCTATGTTGATATAACTTTTTTTGCTCAAAATGACCTAAGTAATACACCCCTGAACTTTGGCAGATTCCTCCCGGGACACCCTATATAAAAATGTTAAATTAATTAACACAATAAAATCCATAAATTTACTTGCGTTCTTTCACCAGTCGTGTTCATCCCACAAGCCTCGATAATCCTCCTCTCCAAAATATCAGGCACGGAAATTAACTCAAAATTATGCTTCTTCAAACTATCCAAACTAAACCTTATTAACGCCTGCTCCAATTCAGCCAATTCCCCCAAAACGTAATAACTCTTATGCCCTGCAACATTTCCCAAATGATCCGTTCTAGCCAATTTCATCCTCTTTGCAATCTCGTAAAACTCCCTTGGTTTAAAATCAAAACTCTTCTCCTTTCCAATCGTTTTAACGACTTTCGGTTCATTGCTGTAATCCCTCACATCGGGGTGTGTCCGATTGGGTATTTTCAACAGCTCGTGGCACAATTTATTTTGGATCACTGCGTATTCCGGGTTATCCTTTGAAGTGCTTTTTAACTGCTCTTTTAAGTTGTGTACTTCTGTGATGTTCCCAACACCTTTGCGATTGGTTATGTTACTTGAAATTTCTTCGATGTTGTTATCGTTACACAGATATTCCACGTCGAGATCACCATTTTCCATAAGTGGAACATTTTTCGTACTGAGAGAACGGAATATAGTTCGGTGTTTAATTGTATTTCTTATAAAATTATACATTTTTGTGAATTATAACCTGCAAAAATTATAAAACCGAATGTTATTGATTCTAATATTGCCAACCTAAGTTACTTAAGGGGAGTGTACCCTACGAAAAAGTTTTCAAGGATTTATTGTAATTGTGCTTTCAATCCTCTGTCAGTTAGTAAAATAATACTTAGTTATGAAAAAATGCATTTTATTTGAAATATTTTCTTTTTCCTGTATTAAAACTATTCAAACGTTATTTATCTCATAATAAATAATAAATGTGGTAAAATTTTCTGTTGTAAGTTGGTCTTCTATACTAAAATTGTTATAGGCAATTTAATTTACACTAAACAAATATTTAAAGTTGCCTATCATAATTTTAGTTTACATTTTTCATTCTCTTGAAACTTTTAATTAACCATTCATAAGTAAATTTAACTTAAATCTCAAATGTACCACAATAACAAGTTCTTCATTACATTGCGCTCATTTCAATAGATAATCGACATTCTGCGACAATAGATAATCGACATTCTATGTTTCCACGTTTTACCAAACGCTGTAATTATCGGTATACGTGTACTTAAAAGAAAAATTCTCTGTAAGTGTTAGAATACCCACAAATACACAGATCTAACTTAGGCAATTATTTAGCCTTTAAAAAAAACTAAAAGATTGATAAATTAAAAAATGAAAATTTTCAGCTCATGCGATATGTTTGACTACCAATCAACTACAAAAATGTGTTCACATAAGGTTAAGACCCCTTTATCATATATTAAGGCCTCTCATATTGGAAGACTTGATTCATCTGCTCTCCTGGTCTTCCCCTCTCACAAGCTCTGACAATGGGCTCTAAAACATTCAACTTTACCTCCATCTTCTATTTTTTATAAGTGATATGTGACACTAAAGTTTGATACTCTCGCAGATTTTTGATACCACTTAAAATGTCTCACTTTTTTTCATTTGAGAACACTTTTGATACCACTTTAAATGTCCAGCATGTGCAAAAAAAAGGAACTCTCAGAACTCAAAAGGTTAATAAAATAGAAAAACAACAATTTATAAAATGATACTTTATTTTGTGTCAATAAAAAGTTACAGAACCGTTACACTTAAATAAACGAATTGGGAAGTAGATAAGAAAATACCTAAAAAGAACAACAGAATCTTAATCAATTAGGACGATATCACATGCATTGAAACCTAAACAGATACACTTAGTAACTACAACAAATGGTACATCAACGCAAAAAACACAAAATCAGTTTTAAAATTAGAAAAAAAAAACTACTTATATTTAATCAATTAATAATATAAAAAGTATCAGTTAAAGAGCGCAGGGCGCTCAATTTTAATATTAGGCACATTTGTTTTTCCCTCTCTTAAAAATACAAAAAACATAAATTAGTTGTTTTTTATACACCAAACATCAATCTCTGTTTATATCCGCATAAACCAAAGAGATTACACAAGTATTTCGAGTTACGCATCAACGGAAATCCATAGAGAACTTTATATAAAAAAATACATGATTTCATAATATTAATATTTCATATTATTTTCGCATATATATGTACAAATTTCTACAAAGTTTCACCTATTTTATGTATATTCAATTCATATCATCTCGATTGATATGCAGACTATGATAAAAAGAATTAACTATGTTTCATATAAATATCTTTTTTTCATTCAATTCCTATAATTGTCCAAATATATAAAAATGTAAAAAACGCGTTTTTATTTTAACGAACAGTCGCTTTTTTAAAATTAAATTATATGGAATAGTTTGCACCCGCACTAAAAATCCCGCGCATAGAATTGCGCGGGATTTCTTTTAGTTTGTTTTTTCAGATAGGACTCATGGGTATAATGGAAATACGATGCTATCCGGGCTTGCGCAGCCTCGAAGGACTGGAGGTTTGTTGTCAGACGGAGGTCTGCTGGACACTGCCCACGTAGTTCAGGGGTTTGTGCTCAGTCTCGCATTCCGAATCTTCTATTTCGCACAGATTCGTGGATAAATCACTATTGCTCCCGTAACCACCTAATAACGAATGTCTTTCTTCTGTAATTAAAATAAAGCAAAATTAATAATTACTTAAATGAAACAGAAACAAGTAGACAAATTGGGTGCGAAAAGAATCTCTTGAAATTGTGTTGTATATCAGTTAGTTACATTCAATATACATTTTACAGATTGGGTCTCGGAAGCTATGGGCGCCCGCACATATGGGGCATATATAATCAATATATTTTGAGCTTTAGAATAAATCAGTGTTTTCTATGTGTGGTGTATGAAGTAAAATTTCGAGTTTAGAAAAGCCTGAAAATTTGGTTTGGTCGCGTAGCACTACGCGATACAATATTTTAATTAATTTAATAAAAAAAAAATAGTTTGTGTAAAAATAGACTTACCTAAAGTAGTGATAATCGAGCCAATATCGTCATCACACTTTTTCAGTCGGTTCCGGTTGCTGGGAAAACCGTAGGGTTCCACATCGTCTGAGTCCGCACCAGGACTGTGGAGGCAGTCGCCCTCAGCTTCGCTCGGAATGTTATAACCATGAGTCGGAAGATACGAATTCGGGTGTCGTAAATAATTATCGGCTACATTAAAAGAAAAATAATGATTACAAGAACGCTCATCAGGAATAATAAAATTAAACAAGATTCCAAAATGCTGAATGCAACAACAACCAAATACTCACTTGGTTTAACAATAATTAAAGGCACTGCATTGCAAAACAAACAAAACATCATACAGGTTAATATAAATTTAAAAAACACACACATATATCAGAGATTAATAGTGATTAGTAGCTTTAATTCTTTAATTACTATCAAATTGTATTAATATGCCTTTAGCTAAATCAATATGGTTACATTTGTTATTATTAACCCGTATAAATTGTTGTCCAGGCGTGTTGGACAAGAGCGGCTCATGCCCAACTTCAGGGGAGGCTACGAATTGAAGTCCAGTGGCTAGACCATGCGACCTTTTAATAATGAGGCGTATTCATTAATCTTGTATCTTAGCCTCCTCTAAAATGAGATAACGAGCTGCTACTGGTGTAGGACATTCAGGTTTATTTCACTACATCCTGAGTTTTAAGTGTTATTGATTATTTCTACGAGTAGTTTCCATTATTACCAAAATGTGTGTTATTATGGGCATTCTAATTTGTTTCACTCATTTTAACTTTACATAGAGAGGAACAATCCTCAATGATTTGCTTCGTAACCAATAAAAAGTAAGCAATTAAGCAATCTGATTGGCTGCTAAGACCATTCCCTATGACTACATCTATCTCTTTTAAAGTTAACATGAGTTTTAATGGTTAAGGTTCATTAAGAGGTATTAACTAGATAGTTAAAATTAATGGATATTTTTGATGGTTAGAGTCTGTTAATATAATTGTCGATCTATACAAAAAAAAACTCGTTAGTACCATCTAATCTCACTCGTTGAACTTACATATAATTGAATTTATTTAAATAGCAGTTTCCTTCCACCCTAACCCTATAAAACCTATAACCCAACAATTTATGTAAACCTATAATACCTTAACAATATTTGTATGTTTTACATACCTGTGGTGAATCGAAATTCTTCATTCCCACTGTCAAGGGCGTTAAGACCGGGGCTGGATAGGTGCTGGTCACATTCGCTGTCCGCCATGAATTCGGATTCAATGTCTTCGTTGAGGGTCTCAATGTCACGTCGGGGATCAACGGCGGCGAGCGAGGCCAGGTGGTGACACCTGGACTCGTTGCTTTCGTTGCTGTGGAAGCTGGACGAGTCGGGGATCTCGCTGCCCGGCACCTCGGTGATGTTCGCCAGGGTCTGGCTGTGTCTGGCCCAGTCCGAACAGTCCCAATGGTAACCTGCGAAATCTGGTTTTCAACGATTTCACGGATTAAAAAATAATCGGGACAACACAAACATATATTCAAAATACGTAAATATAATGTACACAAGCATAACTGCAGAAAGGAGCAGAAGTAGACATTTATAAAGCAAGTATATATTTGAAGCAATGGAAACACATTTAATGTTGTCCAGCATTCCATGCGATGCTGATATCATATATTATTTAATGAATAAAAATCTTAATGCTGAAAATATCTGGTTGTGTCTTATTATTGATTTCAAGAAATCATTTGATCCTAGCTGCCAAAGCAATTGAATTAGAAGAAGATAATTTGATTGCTTTGATAATTCATATACAGAAGACAATGAAGTATATATCGGAAGAAATGGCTGCTAGAAAATAGTCATAAATATTTCTGTACCTTAGAGGTAAAGAATCGTATTTCCATTAATAAGGATTTAAAGAAAACGTAGTTTAAAGTTTTAAAATATCTGAATGGTGTTTGGGAAATGTTCGAAACGACTGTGTCTAAACATCGTATTTTAGGAACCAGCAATAATGGACATACGATCTTTCACCATAATAAAATTTGAGCTTTGATGTAAGATTCTTTTTCTCAAAGATACAGATTCAGAAATAAGAATTGGGTTTTAATTAAAGAATTACTTACTGCCGACGTTCCGTTGTTGTTGGTCTTCCTCGGAAATATTGCTGTTGTTAGGTATTTGGCCGTTGGAATTGGCGTTCTTGTGATTGGCGATAGTGTTGCTCCTGCCTCCATACAGCCGGTTGGGCGGATCGCAATTAACCGGGCTGGCCATCTTGAAATCTAAAACGGCGTAAATAAATACATTGTAAAGTGGCATCCATCGCAAGGACAATACTTAGACGAGATCCTCTGTCGAAAAGTCCTCTAATGAGCGAGCGAGAGGAAATAAGAATGAGAATGTTTAGAAAAAAAGATGCAGGAACAAAAACAATTGTTAGATTTAGAAAAAAAGGATTGTTTGCCTATAACCGGACTGTTTTTTTATCTACAATGACCTACAATTGAAATTTCATTGGACTTACTTCAGACTGCATGTCAGTGGAGTAACTTCATAGAAGAAGGCAACGAGTCAACTGCAGTAGCATTGCAAGTATTATGAATAACATACCACGAGATAAAATGTAAAATCAAGTTAAATTTCTTAAAGTTGACAACTTCAAAGTTATCTTTAGTTTAGACATTTTTAAAATTATTACTGAGGGTTAATTTCGACTAGATACAACTGATTGATTCTTAATCTAATTTCATTATTTGCAGTACAATCTAGCATGGGGATTGGCAGACGACTATAATTACAGATTTTTATGACTATATTACTATTAATTTGGACTGCGACTAACTCCATTCAATTTAATGATTATTCGGTTACTATGGCAACCTATCATTTATATTAGGTTACACTAAGTTAAATGACTATAGTTAGAGATTATGGTCTTTATATTCATAATTTATTATGACTACTGTCATGCAATGTCAGTTGCCAAGACTGACTATAGCTACTCTTACATAGGTATTTTATAACTATATTTAAAGTGTGGTATTTTAAATAATTAATATTGTAACTGGTAAGATGAACAAGAATAAGTTAGATAATTTTATACTGAGGTTAGCTTAGCTTATTCAGATTACTGCCACCTAAGCGGACCTAACTTAAGTGTGTGTGTTAGCTAATCTAACCTTAGAACCTATAGTGTTGTTTTTAACTAGAAATACTTATCTAACCTAACATCAATTTCTACTAACTCGTTTAAATAAGTAATATCTAACCTTTTCCGAATAATTACCATCTAATATAATCACAATACTTGCTGAATAATCTAACCTCAGGAACAGAAGGTTATCTAACCTAACTTAAGCAGCTAATATCTAATCTAATTCAATGGATTAGATAAACAAGAATAAGTTACGTAAAGTTATATCGAGGTTAGCTTAGCCTAACCAATCTACTATCAGCTAAGGTGACATAAGCTAGATTAAATAATATTCTTTAAGGTTCCATTTTAGTAATTAGAATAGGATGACAGTTAGTAAGCTAGGAAAATAACTTCTATCATTTAATCTAACTAAATGATATCTAATCCAACCTCAATTTCTACCATCTCATTTAAGTAAGACTAATCTCAATATCTGTTCTCTAATCTAATTTAAGTACCTGTTATCTAGTTATCTAGCCTAAAGTAATGACCACGAATAAGTAGATAAGGTTATACCAAGGTTAGTTTAGCCTAACCAAATTACTGTTACCTGAGCTGACCTATCTGAAGTGTGTGATAGCTAACCCAACTAATCCTATCAGAATTAATGCTAAAAAGATATATTCAACTGGAAGAACATATTTTTAAGATTAAATAACATTTTTTGTGGTTCAATTTTAGTATTTAAATATAAGTTGAGTAAGGCAAGGCATTTAACTTAACTTAAACAATTGATGTTAATTAAACTCAATATTTTTTTTAAATCAATCTTCGTTTTGATTGCATAAATTACTGTACCTTATGGAGAGGGACCATGTAAAGATAACCAAATTAGGATAAGTAACTGATGTTGAGTTAAATTTGATGGCACATTTTGGAATTAAATTAGGTTAGATAGCAGTTTTTAAGTTGCTCTATAAAATCTTAAGTTACGCCACTGTTATACATCATGGTAATCTCGGAAAAACAATGAAAGCAATGGTTATAGGCATCTATAGCATAAAAAGCAGTCAACATTAAAATATTAATCTCACCGTTTTTAATCTTGGGTTTCTCGTTGAAAGTGGAGGCTAAGTGCATCTGATCAGCCCAGGTGATCTTCTCCGGCTCGCAGTGGTTACCAATTCCGATCTGCTGGGTGTTTCTATTTAAATTCTTCACGTAATCCGGCGGAACGTTTTCTAATTCATCACCGGCCGACCCGTAACTACGCAGTGTATCGAGATTATTCAGCACAATCGGTTGATTGCAAGCGTACGGTTCATTCGAGCTGGGGGTGTACGAAAGAGGTCTAGGCGGACAAACGGGAACTTCCCGTTGATTCATTTCTAGGTTGCTGAGTTTCGATCCGCGTTTGAATTCGGTCATCTCGTGCGGGCGGGTAGAGTTTAGGATTTGGTTTTCCTTGCGGGTTTCGTTGTTGATTATGTTCTCGCGTCTTCTCGAGCGTTTCACTTTGAATCTGATGCAGAGGATGAAGATTAGGACTAAGACGATTATTAGCAAGACTACGGCGATTATTCCTAGAAGTTCTTCCCATGTTATGTTTAGGTGGTTGGAGATTATGTTGGTGGAAAATAGAGGATTGCCGCAGTAGGATCCTGTTGTGTTTTGCGGGCATAAGCAGTGGAATGAGCCTACGTCGTTAACGCATTTTCCTCCGTTGAGGCAAGGGTTGGATAAGCACTCATCCAAGTCAAATTCGCAGAATTCCCCACTGTATGCTCTGCATTTGCAAATTGGACCATCATCGCCTTCTTCGCAAACGCCACCGTTTTTGCAAGGGTTAGGCGAACAGTATCTTCCGTATTCACACCTCTTTCCACTCATTCTGAATATGCAATCACAAGAGTAATCCCCTCCTAAAGTTGGTATGCATTTTCCACCATACAAACACGGAGCGGAAGCGCAAGGATCTGTATCTAACTCGCAAAGTGAGCCGCTGAAGCGCGCATGACACGAACACTCGAATCCGCCTTTTACATCTTTGCAAGTCCCACCGTTCATGCACGGTTGCGACCCGCATGCGCCTAAAGGTGTTAAAACAGTTGAAGCATCACAGCTAAACTCAACATTGGCGAAGCGTTTTAAAACAGCCACCGAGCTATCGCCGCTTTTGTGCAGCGGAACCGAAACTCGCGAAATCCTAACATCATCCATGCAACCAGAAAAACCTCTTTGCACGTCCTCGAAACCTAGGATACTCGGGTGTTGGTGAACTTCAGCCCCCAAATAAATATCATCGCTTTGAAGGTTGAGGATATCACTGATTCCAGGAGCTGATCCTTGTGCGGTGTGCACACCATCCACAGTAATCCTCGCGCTGTTTCTATCCCTCTCTAATTTCACCTCATGCCATCTTCCATCACTTATATAAATCGTACTCACTCTAACAACCCCTTCCCCACTTCCCAACTCGAATCTGTATTGTACTGCGCCATTTATTAACTCAAGGATGTTATAATCAACTTTTCCAGCAGCGTACATCAAATTTCCGGTTGGTTGTAAGGTGCGTATGCGCAAGCTTAAGCTCAATTGATCCTCAATGGATTTCTTGTTGATTATTCTGTATTGTGAGTAGCTTTTGCCGCTGAAACTTATGGGATTGCGTGCTATGTAACACGATTCGTCGTGGCATTTTGAGATGTCGACATCGCAGGTCGGGCCGGCGTAACCCTCAGGGCATTGGCAAGAATATCCGGTAACTGAGGCGTCAGGTATGCAGATTTTGTAGGTTGGGCAAGGGCTTAGGGCGCATTCGTTTACCATCGAATCACAGCGATCTCCTCCATAACCTGAAAACCAATAGTTATGTATATAATAATATAATAGTTATATCTTAGTTCGTCGCTAGGCTCGCCACTCTGCTATGTTTCGACCCTCAACAAAAATAAAATAAAATATATAGAGATAAGCTTTATAATAAGACGTACCTTCTTTACATATACATTCTAAACGTTGCTGATGCTGCGCCGAAACGAAGCTCGTAATATCCGTTGAAATCGGCCTAATTTTCAGTACATCCAGCGCGTAATGATCCTGACACACTCCATACAAACAATAGGAACTTGTACATTTCAGCCTCACGATCTCCTCCACGGCCAACTTCGTCGTCTCCTCCAACTCCTCCAGATGATCATTCATGGCTTTCCTCAAGTAGTCAGCACTGTAGTACCCGTTATCCGGCTTCCTCACCGTGAACAGCACATCCAAGTCCTTATCAATAATCTGCCTGCGCGCACGCAGATTAACTAAATGATCATGCGAGGGTTGGACACTTATAATAATTACATCTTTAAGTTTTGAATTCATGGTGTTCCGCACTGCGCGAACAAAGCCCTTTCGGTGGCTCATGACGAACGCTTCGGGGCTCACCTCGCGGAATCTTATTGCTATCGAATTCTCCAGCATATTCTCAGTCACGATTTCGACGTTGATTTTAACAATAGTGTGCGCATAGAATTTCCCATCAGTAACACTAACGTTAAGGCGGTAATCCCCGACGTCCAACCGCGGCAGGGCCGTCAACGTCCCATCGGTGCGATCAATTTTGAACAACTCGTGTGTAGGATAGTGGATTCCCAATGTGGGAGATAGCGAGAAAGTCAACGTGTCGTATTGATCTTGATCGTGAGCGTGGACCCTGCCGATTATTCCGCCCGGATATTCGTCCAAGTAGGAGTTGATGTTGATTTCGAGTGGGGTTATTATTGGGGGATATTGGGATTCTTCGATTACTTTTACGATTACAAAAGTGTCCGAGTAGAGCGGCGGCGCTCCGTTATCGAAAACGCGTATTTTGAGCAAGTAGGTGTCCTTAATTTTATGATTGAACCGGGTCGCGCTGCGGAGCACGCCGTCTTGCTCCAGACGGAAGATGTTACCCTCGTTTCCGGATTGGAAGTCGAAGGTGTAGGGTATGGTGTTAGGCACTGTGTCGTCGTCGGTAATGATGAATTTAATGATTGGATAGCCGATTGGTTTATCCTCCTGAAAATAGATGTGTACATGTACACCATTAGATTAACCAAAAGGTATGCAGTGGGAGTGGACGACTTACAAAATATACACAAATATTACATAATATTGTTTAAAGTTCATGGATACATATTTAATACATGTAAAAATTATTGCGAGACAAATTCGAGTATCCCAAGGATCAAGCAAGCAATGATCCAGCAGTTGAAATATCGAGCAGATCGAAAAAATCGCAATTGCTTATTGCACATTTCATTTCAAAATAGCAGATGAATTTTAGCATGTGCAAAATTAAATTTATAAAGAGGAAAAATGCAGGAGACTGGAAGAGTATATATAGCTCCACTTTCAACCATTTTTTTTTCGACAAGTTAAGCCGATCACGCTCTGGTTGATCTGACTGCAAATAAATTTCCGGATATTTAGTTTACCTTTAGTTTACCTAATTCTACATTGCAGATTAATGTAGTTCCCAAAGCAATATTAGTTGCTGATAACTTTAGTAACTGGCAAGACAATTAATGTACGAAATTTGCAACTAACTTAACCTGAAAACATTTGCACATGACACAACCTAACTTTATAAATTCTAGCTTAGACGTTGGCTAGTTGGTTTACTGATTACTTTGTAAAAATGGTGATCAGTTTCTTAAGTTACATTGGTAGCTTTTGCAACTGATAATTTAAAAAACTTAAGTAACTGGTAATACATGTAACTTAAAATCACAATCTGTTTTCTAGTTAAACTAGTTGTTCATTTGTTGGTTTACTTAATCCGAGGCTAATTCGGTTGCCAGTTACATAGGTGGCCAGCTATAACATAATCACTAACTAGTTACATCATAGCTGGCAACTAACCCATCTTAAATATCTTAACCTATGAAATAACTGACTAACCTTCCCTAAATAATCAGCAACTCTCGTAAATAACTGGTGCCTAGTCTAAGATATGATCTGATATATTATCTTTGTACTCAGTTACTAACTAACGTCAATGTTAGATTAGTCTTAGGTTACCGTAAGTAATTGATAACTAACCTAACCTTAGATAATATTTGATATCTAATAAGAATATTAATCCAAGTTTTATCGATCTTGCCCATCACTAATAAACCAAACTAAAAACTAACTCTCAAATTACCTATAAGTTTGTGCTGCTTTAGTTTACACTAATAAAAATCATTAACATTGATTTTTCATATATTCTTTATAAACATTGTATATCATTCAAAACACTTACCTGAATGATTGTTGTATAATTTGATTGCGAAAACAGCGGCGCGTTATCGTTGGCATCAGAAATCTCTATGTTGACATTGATCTGTCTCGATAAAATCGGCAGGCCGCAATCCTTCGCCAAAATCTCCAGCACGTAACTCGAAATCGATTCCCTATCCAAATAATTAGCAACGGAAATGTATCCAGAGTCGGCATCGATTGCAAACTGTCCATGCTGATCACCTTTCAGTATGGAGTACTCGATCCTTCCGTTTTCCTCACTATCCAAATCAGTAGCAACCACCTAAATTAAAATATTTAGCAATTAACATATGTTTATCAACAGAGAAAAATATAAGAGATCAAAAGTAAATGAAAAACCCAAGTTAAGTTAATAGTACCAAACTCAGCTTAAGTTAAGGTTCATCTTCCTGTATTATTTAATAAATACCTGTAAGATTTTATCACCAATTTGCGCGTCTTCCCGAATTCTCGCACTGTACGAATTCTGGCTAAATATAGGAGCGTTATCATTGCAATCAGTCACACTGATATTAACAGTGGCAATGTTGCTCAAAGGTGGAACCCCTCCATCAATAGCTTGAATTGTGAGAAAATAATCCTTCGCCCTTTCATAATCCAACATATCAACAATTGTAATCACCCCAGTCTTATTATTAATCGCAAACTTCTTATGCTCGTTTCCACCGATGACCGAATAATAAATATCCGCGTTTACTCCTGTATCTTTGGACGTGGCCAACACTCTGACGACTTCAGTGCCGATGGCGTTGATTTCCGGTACTACCCCAAAGTAGTATTTCGAGGCGAATTCCGGTGGATTGTCGTTGATGTCTTGGACGTTTATTATGAGACTAGCCACGCTTGAGAGTTGCGGAGTTCCTTGGTCCATTGCTTGTACGGTTAGGTTGTACATGGCTTTTAATTCACGGTCGAGCGGTTTGGCTAAGGTTACGATTCCACTGTCTGGTTCCATTTTGAAATGGTTTTTGAAGGAATCGAGGAAGGCGTATTTGATTTTTCTGTTGATACCTATAAAGGATGATTTAATATAAGTAACACACATTCAGCTAAATACGCCAATCAAAATAATAATGGAAAATATATTACACAACTATAATAAACACTCCTCAGTCATAATTTTTTGCATTCACTACAATTAATGATACAATAGTTTCTTTATGAGATTACATATTGGGTAGTTTTTTTGGACTTGTAATATTTTGACTTACCTATGTCAGCATCAGTAGCGTGTATTTTTGTGACTAGCGTACCAACTTCAACATCCTCTGCCAAACTGACGGAATAATACGGCAGCGAAAATTGCGGAGCATTATCATTTAAATCAGAAACCATTAACTCAATCTGCGATGAGCACTCCCATTCAGTATGTTCTTTATCTTGTACATGCGCAGTTAGTACATATTTATTTTGCTTCTCTCTATCTAAGTGGGTGATAGTCTTTAAATACCCTGTGTCTTTATCCAAGAGGAAGTTCTCAGAACCCTCTCCGGTAAGGATGTAACGTAATTTAGAATTTTCTTGGTCATCTATGTCGTTAGCTAGTATGTTGAGGACAAATGAACCGGGCAGGATTCCTTCAGATAAGACCTGTCGGTATCTGTACATCAAGCAATAAGGAGGATTGTCTGAAAAATAAAATAATGAATTTCAAACAAAAATACAAACTTCAATTTGTAGAAATGATTCATTATAAATTAAGGGAATGCAATATCTAAAAAGGTATCAAAGAAATGTCTTCACAAAATAGACATCTACAACTTTGTAGAAATGCCTTGCATTTTGAAGAATCTGTGTTCTTATCTTTAATAAAGTTTTACGTTAGTTATGAAGGGATCCTCAATTTAGATTGCTTGCTCAAAAAATTTTAGAATAACCCAAAATTGTGGACACAGATACAAAATCAAGAAGCAGTAAACTATCTGTGCAGATAGACAACTATAAAACTTACCATTAGCATCCAAAATAGTAATAGCAACTTTCGTGGTATCCGTGAACATTCCATCCGTGACGATGATATCAAGATTGTAGTTGCTAATCGCTTCCCTATCCAAAGGCTTCACCACGTAAACCTCCCCAGTTTGCCTGATTTGGAATTGCGAGCTTTGATCCCCCGCAGTTATATAAAACTCAACCGGTGTGTTTAGATCAACATCAGCATCAGTAATCTCCAATGACAAAACAACTGTTCCTGGCAAAGCATCTTCGTTAACAGCACTTTGGTATTGCTTCTTCTTGAAAACCGGCGGGCTATCGTTGTAATCCTTCAACCGGATAATCACCGTAGTCCTTGCGGAATGTTTAGGAACCCCGTTATCAGTTGCTATCACGTGGAATTTATACTCAGATTTCGTTTCCTTATCCAAAGGAACTAACGAAGTAATCCAACCGGTAAAAGCGTCAATCGCGAAAACATTCATTACTTCACCAGAATCCGATCCAAAGCTGTACCTAACTTCCCCATTACTACCCTGATCCTCATCATGAGCTATTACTTTTAGTACTGATGTGCCTTCGTTGATATTTTCAGCTAGGTTGAGGACGTAGGGGCTGCTTTCGAAATGCGGTGCGTGATCGTTTTCGTCCAAGACTTGTAAGGTGATTTCGTCGAGGGCTGTTAGTGGTGGACTGGAGTCGGATTCAGCGAGGATGCCGATCAAGTGGGAGACTTTGGATTCGAAGTCTAGTGGTTTTGCAAGGGAAACATGGCCTTGGGCGTCGACTGCGAATTGTGGGTCGTCTTCAGAGCCGGAGATTATTTTGAAGGAGACTGAGACGTTTGATACTAGTTTCAAACGTGTTATAATTGTACCTGTGGAAGAGAATTACAAAATAATAATTTTTACTGGTTTCAGTACTTTTTTTAATTCTTAAATTTTTTGATCCAATAGATAACGTGATTTTGATGTAGATGTTAAAATCACATCATGTTAAATATAAGTCATTATAAGTGAGATGAAATTATACCCTTAGCTGTACACTTAATGTGACTAGTTATATTGACTTATTATGACTGTAACTTTGTATACATACAAATCACAGTTTTATTAAAGAATTGGTAAATTATTCAGTTTTATAGTGATATCATTCTGATTTTGAATTTATTTTCATGTTATTTTCATGTATTATTAAACCATTATGTTATTTTCAAGTAGATATTTCAACTACTTAAAGTAATAGGTAACACTATAATATTATCTATAAACAAAGGTATATCAATGCCCCTAAAGCTCTTTAATTGGAATTTGGTAAGTACAGTCAGAATACACTTCCCTGTTGGAGAATTTTCCGAGAAGAAAAATTTGTCGTCTTTTCTCTCGAAAATCGGTGGTCGATCTTTTGGTCCCATTATTAATATGTTGACAGGTACATCGGCGTGCCGTCTTGGCTCTCCCCAGTCGGTCGCTCTTACAAAGAATTGAAACACTTGACCCTCTGAAAAATGTATAGCGTATGTATACTTAAAAGAACAATTCTTTGTTTGTTACAACTGCCTTTGAAATAAATCAGTTATTTTTTTCTTCATGTAGAGGTTGATATTATGAAGTTGCCCGGTTTTACAGTTTAGACAGCTATTGCTGATTGAAAAAAGCAATCACAATGAAGTAACATTTCATTTATCACATACCGAATTTTCCAGCATTCCTAACCAAAGAAATTCCACCTTCTTTCGGATGAATTGCGAAAATATCTGTCACACCGGCAGTCTTATCTTCATAGATGGTATACTGCAATCTGGCCGCGGCACCTTCATCAGGATCAGTAGCTCTGATCTGCAAAAAGAAAAAATACTCATCACAATGCATCCACATATTACTAAATAAAACAATAATAAATTAATAATACTATATACCTACTTTGTAAACCTTTAGATATTCCTTGTTTTTAAAAAGAGGTTAAATTGAAGCCTTCAACGAGTGTTTTCCACTCTCAGATTAAGCATGAAGTAAAATTTCGAGTTAAGAAAGGCATGAAAATTTGGATTGGTCGCGTAGCGAAACGGAAATTTTACTTCAACGCTTATAAAACACTAAAATATTGCGAGGTTCAAAATATTTTACTAAAGAAATATGCTAAAGACGTGTACTTTGAACTATATAATATTTCAGCGTTTTAAACGCATGGCGTATGAAGTAAAATTTCGAGTTTAAAAAAAGCCTGAAAATTTGGTTTAGTCGCTCCGCTTCGCTACGCGACGAAACCCGCATTTTCAGGCTTTTGTAAACTCGAAATTTCACTTTATGCTTAATTTGGGAGTGGAAAACACATGATTAGGACTTCAATTTGAACTCTTTTCAAAAACAACAAATGTCTGAAGATTTAAGGAGTGAAAACACTCGTTATAAACTTTAAATTGATTTTTTTTTAAAACCGACGAATGCCTGAAAATGTACGGCATATACATATGTATTCTAAAAACACGACTCGGTTATTATGTAAATACTTACCTTCATAAACGGTGTTCCTATATTGAAATTCGACTGTATGCTTCCCTTGTACTCCCTAAGATGGAACTTCGGAGCATTATCATTCTCATCCATGACAGTAACCCTCACTGTTAAGAACCCGCTCCTTCCACCACCATCAGTCGCCATCACGGGAATCTCATACATTTTTTGCTTCTCACGATCCAAACGCACTTTTGTAGTGATCTTCCCGGAAGACTTATCAATTGCAAATGACTCACTCAATAAATCACTGTGTATTGAATACGTTATCGCACCGAAATCACCAAAATCCTCATCAGAGGCCTGAACATCAACCACGAAAGTATTCACTGGTCGGTTTTCCAAAACTTGCACGTCCATGATGACATCAGGGAAGACCGGTGAGTGTAGATTGGCTGGGAGTAATTCAACTTTAACTCTGGCGAAGTTTGTGTAGACTCCATCGGAAACTGAGACGTTGAGGATCAAGCTGTGTTGCTCGCCGAAATTAGCCAGATTCGTTAGAGTGATGATGCCAGTATCAGGCTCCATTGAGAAAGTTTGGAGCTCATTCCCAGCTACAATAGTGTAGCGTAGCCTGCTTTGATCGACTGAATCAGGATCGCTTGCCGTTACAATGGTCACGAATTGATCGCGCTTGGCGTAGACGGATAATCCGCAAAAATACGAAGGGTGTTCGAATTTCGGTGGGTTGTCATTCATGTCAACCACTGAAAAGTTAATTAGTGTAAAAATTAAGCACTAAGGTCCAGTTGTACCAAAAACGTCGAACTTGAGTTCAAGCTGAACTTGAGTTCAAGGAGACATTGTTCTAATGTTACTTTAAATTCAAGTTCAGAGTTGAACCAGCTAACGTGTTTGGTGCAACTTGTCTTAAGAATGACTTGTTGTTGTTAATACCTTGCAACCAGACATGTGTAGTGCTGGATAAACTTGGAACACCTTGATCTGAAGCAACCACTATGAAATGATGACTCTTTGCTTGTTCATGATCCAACGATTGCTTCAAGTAAATTGTCCCTTCGTTTTCATCAATATGAAAATATTCGGAACTATTACTACCATCCTTTTTGATTGTATAGATAATTTTCTGATTTATTCCCGTATCATTATCGTGCGCAATCACAGTCAAAATTGGTGTCCCAAAAGGTGCAGCCTCAGAAATGGAAATATTGTAACTCTCCTGAGTGAACTCAGGAGGACAATCGTTGACATCTTGCAACACAACAGAAACAGGAACCTCGGCGTAAACCCCCGAAACAGAATCAGTCGCTCTGACAATTAACTCATACTGCTGTTGCTCCTCGTAATCCAATTCGTCAACAACCGAGATGACACCTGGATACATTCAATTTTTCTTCAGAAAATACACTCTGGTACAATAAGATAAATGAAGAAACTCGAGCTAATCATGTGAATAAATTAAACATGCAGACGGATTGTTGAAGAGATGCGTTTAGTCGATATGGATGAATGTGGGGGTTAGATGTTATTTCACTTTTATGCAAGAGCAAGAGAAGAAAGGAAAGTTTACGACATTAAGAAATTAAGGTAATAAAATACTCACAGGGACCATTGTTACTGTCTGGGGCTGTGAAAAAGTAAATAAGGTACTTTTAGTCTTCAAACTTTTATAAAAAAAAAACGCTGTTAAAAGGGATTTGGCTTTCGAAAAGTCAGCTTTTAAAAACGCGAATTGGATTTCTGAAACACTCTAGTAATTTTTATTAGCTAAGATTTCTTCAAGTATCAAACATTATTATCTTAAAACATCTCATATTTTTCAGTAAATTATTCCTTAACTGGAGTGCGATTTTATCACGAGTGTTCATACTTTAGTTGAGATGCAATTCTCTTAGACGTTTAAGAATATTTCATTGTAGTTTTTTTCAAAAGTGTTGTTTATGTAACTGAACTGTAGATCAGAGATGCACTTAAGTTCAATTATTTTGTGAAGCTGCCCCTTAGGGTCTTTTTCTGTTCTTTGGCGAATTTAATGACCCTGACTTCAAAGCCCTGTCGACCAGTGGCCCTTCATCTTTAAACTTCAGTTTGTAATAGTGTTGTGAGTTGGAGAAAATTCTCGAGCACGTTCTCTATGACCGAAATGGCGAAATATAGAGAACGTTCTGTTGGAGAATGACCTCGATAATTTACATGCTTCCTCTCGCTCTTTTCTCGCGAGCTGAATGCGCCGTCATCATTTATCCTCGTCACACTCTTAAAATGTAATGTAATAACTCCAAAACAAACAGCGTGTGTCTCACCGAGTCACATAATTTAAAAAATAAATATTTATTTAATATTAATTATACTCCTTTAAAAACTATATCCTTAGTTAGCTAAAAACAAAAGAAAGAATGCAACAGTGTGTGCGAGATGGATAATTGATGACGGCGCATCTAGCCCGCGAGAAAACAGCGAGAAGAGGCATAAACATTATTTCGGTCATTCCCCAACAGAACGTTCTCTATGTTTGGCAATTTCGATCACAGAGAACGTGCTCGACACTAGTTTGTAATGACGAAAATAATAAAAATGCCAACTTTATTTACTACAATTCAAATTAGCTGAAATTCAGTAGTAAAATCATTTCAAACAGATTTGATCTTTAAACTGTACATGAAAATAACATTAGAACAATATAACGTTATTTTGCAGTTCAGTCATAAACTGAGTTTATTCAAATGGCAAATAGAGTGATTCAGAAATCATCGATTCCATTTCTATTGAAATGTTTTAATCAGTGTTTATCTACCACCTAATGGGAAGATTAGGACCATTCTGAAGTTAAGTATTTACTTTGCTTCAATTTCGACATTATTAGAGGAATACACAAAACCACTAAACAAAAAACAAAAAAATCTGGGGGTAAAAACTCATGCATTGTGTGTTAATGTAAGAAAACCAACACCATCCATTGTGTTAACACAATAATACCTTTACTAGAAGTATTCGAGTTCGTTAAGTTATTTAGGAAATCTCGTATAGAATAGTTTGATTTCGAGTTTTTCGTATCGAGTGTGCCTGTCGTGATAAAGTAAATGTGTTTGTGTAAAAGTGTCGGATTTTTACAAGTTCACACTTCTTACCTGTATTGAAGTCTAAGGAAAATTCTTCGAGCTCGTTGCCTTTGACGATGCTGTAGATTAGCTTGCGGCCCAGAGGAGATTCAGCTTGTACCGACAGAGCTAAGGGCGAATGGAGTTCGAAGTTCTCTGGGATGGATTCCGAGTAAAATTGCTTTTTAAAGACTGGCATTGATCTGTCGATGACTTTTACGTGGACTGTTACATCAGTTCGGCATGGAGTTATTCCTAAAAAAAACAAAAAAAAAAAGTGGGTAATCAATTCTGCTTTATGTATACTAAAAAACTGAGTTACATTTTTAGAAACGACTAGTAAATGTTTTATTCTATACACAAAAATATAGTGATTTTTTAGAAATGGCTCACCTTTATCATAGGCAGCAATCAGCAATTCATACTCCCTGTTATGTCCTTCCAAACTCTGCTTGATCTCAATATCACCAGACTCTCTTTGGACCTTAAAAAGCTCCCCGTGCCCTTTAATCAGCTCATACCGAACCTCTCCATTTTCAAGGCTATCCATGTCAATCGCATGCACCTTTGCTATGACACTTCCTTTTTTATCATCCACAGAAACTACCGCGTAATACGGCAAATTCACAAACATTGGACAATTATCGTTGATATCCATTACCGTTACATTAACAATAACATGCGCAACGCGCGGTTTTTCTCGATCCGGCATCTCACTCCTGGCTTCAACAATCAAAGCATATTTATCCTTGACTTCTCTATCGAAACGAATTCCGGTTGTTTGGATTACGCCTGAAGTTAATCCAATTTTGAACATGTTTGTGGGGTTGAGGATGCGGAATTCTAGGTGTTCGTTTAAAGCGCTGCCTAAAACATTGACGACGCAGACTGTTGTGGGTTTTGTGGAGTTTTCAATGATTGAGCCTTCGTAGATTGGTTTTTGGAAGATTAAACCGGAGTTTTCTGATTGTTCAACGCGGATGTAGACTTTGGCGACGCTGGAGAATTTACCATCAGAAACACGGACTTGTAGCTTATGCATGGGTTTCATGTTATCGGGATCAAGGACGGAGATTAAGCCAGTCTTCTGGTCGATTCCAAAGATTTTCATCTTGTTGCCATCGATTATATCATAGCGTAAATTAGTGCTTTCAATACTATCAGGATCGCTTGCATTTAATTGCAAAACAGCAACGCTTTTGTAAGTCGGCAACAAAAGCGTCACGTTATATAAAGAGTGTGAAAACTTCGGCGGGCAATCATTAACATCAGTTATTGAAATATCCACTCTGGCAGTTGTCTCCGATGATAATTTCGGTTTTCCCAAATCCGACACCTGAACGTGGAAGCTGAACATTTTGAACGTTTCGTAATCCAACAAGCGGATTGTTCTAATTGCGCCGGTATTGGCGTCGATGTGGAAGTATTGTCTGGGGAGGATCTCGACGATGTCGTAGTGCAGGAGGGCGTTAACTTCGGAATCCGCGTCTACGGCTTTGATCACTAGAGGATCGCTGGTATTTGTGAGAATCAAAGAGTTCACCGGTGCGGATTCGCTTATTGAACCGGAGTAGACCGCTTGTAGGAACTGAGGCGCGTTGTCGTTTTTGTCCAAGACGTGGACGATTACGTTGCAGTGGGCAGAGGCGCTGGCCTGAAATAATTTGAGCATTTTTTTGATGGAATAAAAGTGTTAACGCAACGTTTAATTAAGATTCTTTCTGTAAGAATATATTGATAATATAAGAAATTTAATTTCTAGCATAAGTAGGATAATACTCTCATAACAGTAGACGTTATTACAAATTGAAGGCCCATTATGGTTGCTGATTTGATTTTGAATCACTGACTCCTTGAAATAATGTAATTTTAATACCGTGAAATCGAAAAAAAAAAAAGATTCAGAGCAGGCCTTGACAACACGATTGGCAAGTTTGCTTTCAAAATGAGGCAGTAGATTAGAGGTTATCTAATTGATTAAATACAAGAAATGTCAATTGAATTAAAACAAAACAGTATTTATATTTAGGGAACAAACTGAAAACTAGGATGAAAGCAAGTTAGAGTAGGTTTTCAAAATGTGATCCTTTAGCTTCGATACAACTAGTAACTCTTCGTTTCATATTATCAAATGCGTTTTCCAATGATCGAGGAGCAATTGAATTACATGCATTGGTAATTGCATCCTTAAGTTCTTGTATTGTATGAAATGTCTGTCTGTAAATTGAGTTTTTAAGAAAAAGGAAAACATAATCGTTCATAATGATTAAATCAGCAGAACGCGGAGGAAAAGATACAATTCGGTCGTCAAAGAATTTCCGCAAGAACCTTATTGTTTCACGACAAGTAGCGTTGTCTTGCTGAAAATATCCGTTTAAGAGTTCATCGTCATTTAGTTGTTCAATGAAAGGTGGTATGAAATTATTGCGATATCTTTCTGCATTAACTGTGTCGTGAAAAATGAAGGGCCAATAAGGCATCTTCGTGACATTGCCATCCAAACGCCAACCCTTTGAGGGTGCAAAGGACTCTCTACCAACTCGTGGGGATTCTCAGCAGACCATAAACGCATATTTTGTTTACATTTCCAGAAAGAGTGAGCCATGCTCTATCTGAAAAAAAAAACTCTTGTCCAGGACATCATTATTTATCATTATTTATATGATTTAGGAACCATTGACAGTACTCGGTTCTTCTACGAAAATCTGGTGCTAAAAGTTGTTAGGTGAACCACAATATACGACCCATACATTTTTTATCAAGTATAAAATACATATGTTGCGTTTACTTTGATGTTGGCAGCGTGCTACTGCTGAGAAGAACGATGCGGAAGAGTTATTTATGTGTTTATGGTTATAGAGGTTAGCAACATTAGTATTTTTACTGTACAGATGATACCAAAAACGTTCATCTTTTAGAATTTAATAAAAAAACATTTAAATTTTTAAATAACCCGCCACGTCAGCACCAGCGCCCTCTGGTGGTATATCCGGTTTATTATGTTCTTGTAATTTAATCGAAAATATTAAATATTATACATCAAGTGAATTAAACACGATTTTATTCACGAAAAGATTTTTGATTTCACGAGCGCGCGAGTGAAATCATTTCTTTGAGTGAATAAAGGTGTTTAATTCACGTGGCGTATATATGTTTTTATTCAATTTTGACGAAATTGTAAAGAAAATGTACTCTACATTTATTTTTAAATAATTTTTTTAACTCACTAGTGACCTAAAAAAAATTTAGTTCACTAGTGAATAAAACCTTGTTTATTACGGTTGTTATGGAGTTAATAATGTCGATTTAAATTAACAAAATTGAATAAAAAATATTAAGATTACTAATCTAATTTTTTGTTTAACAATAAAGTAAATAACTTTAAAGCTTTAATTGCAATTAGGTTTTTTTATAAACTTTATTTCACATGAAATTTAAAATAAAACCTACAGACAAGTGAACAATTGTGAAATTGAGAGCAACTCTATGTGATAATTGCATTATTAGCACATAACTAGCGCTTTAACTTCTATTAACAGCGGACATAACCCCCCCAAAAAAACGTAACTTTCGGATTCAATTTGTGGGCAAAATGTAAGTTCAATTACTCAAAAACTTATGTTTACCCTTCCTTTTTATCATTAGAAGCAGGCTCAACCTTGTAGAATTCGGAATTTATAGAAATTTCGAAAAAAAAAAAACGGGTGTAGTTTTACCCTGCCCACTTCATGGAACATATCAAGACATTTATGAATTTCTATTAACAATTTATGATAATCCACTGCAAAATCCGGAAATCTTTCACTAAATTCTTCAATACAAAACCCAACAAAATATGACCATTGTCCGTTTGCCAGTTTCTCGCCATTTCTGAAATTACTTTCCAGGGTAAAGGTTTTGTGCTCCAACGCAAACATTTTGAAAGAATTACACTAGTATTACAACGGTAAACTTAAATAATTCTGGGAACAAGATTGCAAAACTGACTTACATTTGAAATGTCACTGTCACATTATAAATCATAGGCATTCTAGAACCAGTGTAGCCAATCGTGTTTTTCTGCTCTGAATCCTTTTTACTTTCCCCCGTATGTAATACAAAGGGAAAGTATTTTTTTTTTCGTGAAAATTTTCGAATCAAAAATGTTAGCGGAAATATCCGTTTTGAGGTCCCCTGAGTCGAATAAGACCATTTTTGAAAAATGTCTGTCTGTCTGTCTGTCTGTCTGTCTGTCTGTCTGTCTGTGTGTGTGTCTGTGTGCGCTGTACCGCAAACACCGCTAAAGATATCGAGATGAAACTTGAAACTTAAGCTTTTTGTTACAATCGGAAGAACTGAAAAGCTTTTGGTGAAAATCGGAAAACCGGAAGTGGTACTTTACTCTTAGCGTTTTTCAGTTTTTTCAGATTTTTTCAATAAATGTTCATCAAACAAAAAATTCTTTCAAATAAAAGTTGTAGATCATAACAAAATGAAGATGTATTGTTTATTTACTTTTTGTCATAACACTCTTAGTTTTTGAGATATTTTAAAAGTTGTTTGTTTTATCTAGTTATTGAAGTGTGACAGTGTATGTGTCGATACAATTGAAAAATGTTTCAAATAAAAGTTGTAGGAAATAAAAAACTAAAGATTTTTTGTGGACTCACTTTTTGTCATAGCACTCTTAGTTTTTGAGATATTCAATAAATAGTGTTTTTTATCTAGTCATTGGTTTGTGTCAGTATGTGTTGATCCAATTGAAAAATGTTTCAAATAAAAGTTGTAGTTATCAAAAAGTTGAAGACATTTTGAAAATAATAATGCTACAAATATTTTAAAAGTGATTTAATACGCAATTTACGGGGGAAAGTACTATGATGGACACATCACCATTTTTTTTCGATATTACGGTAGTAATTTTAATTTTTTACACACGTATGTTCTGTTCTTTTTTTATTGGCCAACCTAATCTGGTGATTTTTTTATAATGTTGGATATTTGATTGGATTCTCTGGCTGTAATTCTGACTTTTGCCTTCAAAATACATTTGAGGTTAAGTTTTCCACATGGTTGCCATGTGTTTAATTATCCTATTATGAAGATTAATTAGGTGGCCGAACATTACTTTCGACATTTTATTACCACTTTTCTGTAAAATACTAATGCGATATTATGACTGGAAGTTACTTGGTTTACTGTCTTTTGATTAGGATATGATTTTGTTATTAAATCACTATATCGACTGTATTTTCACTACTTTGACTTTATGACTGTAAGTCACTATATTGACTGACATTAGTCTATCGGGTCAATTTGACTTAAGACAACGATAGTCGGCATTGAATCCATTGTGTTAACTTGACATGAGTCGTCGTCAGCCGACATTAGTCTATCCTGTCAACTTGAAATGACATTTAGTCCAATGTATCAAACTTGACACAAATCGGCGTCAGCCCATGTTAGGACTATTATCAATTTGAGACAACTATTATTTGAAACACACATTTTGAAAGTTGTGACATATTTTAAACTAACGAGTGTCTTCCACTCCCAGACTAAGCATGAAGTAAAATTTCGAGTTTAGAAAAGCCCCGCGTGGCGACCCGAGACAAATTTTCACGGGGCTTTTCTAAACTCGAAATTTTACTTCATGCGCCACGTGTATAAACCACTGGTTTAAAGTAAAGCTGAAAATATACATTGCTGAGATGTGACAGATATTTTCTAAGATATAGCAAAAAAAATGCAAAACATATTTATTTTGTGAATATTGCGTATATATGATAATAATAATATAAGTAGAACAAATTTAGTTTGAGACACGTTTTTTATATTCTTGATATTTAAATCATCATATCTATAACGAGGACAGTGCTATGATGGACACATTAAATTTTTTTGAATATGAAATAAACACATTTAAAAAATTAAAACAATCACTTGGAGTTGAACCAAAAACCGCAAAAACTGTTATTTTTTCCGGAACTAAAACCGGAACCGAACCGATATATATTTTATGAAGTGAACCGAAACGAAAACCGGAACAAAAAAAAACGGTTTGAAGTCCTGCAATTTTCCATCATCACATACCCCTATACATTCAAAATGTTGGCTGGAAAAGTTGTTTCATTGATATAGTTAACAAAGTTAAAAATAGTTTCAATATATTTTATGGCTTACATAAGCAGATCGCGATTATTATAATTTTTTCAATATTCGTTGAAGTATCTTTGTCATAAAAGTTAGGTGATCTATTACGTTCAAAATAATAAGTTTCACTTACCATGTTAACAGCAATGATGGTGAGATTGTAGAATTTGGTGGTCTCGTAATCCAGCAAACGCTGCGTAACGATGACTCCGGTACTCGGGCTGATCATGAACGTCTCGCCGACGTTACCCTCGAGTATCTCGAATTGCAGCGAAGAGGTGCTCCGCACATTCAAGTGGGCCACGTAACTGCCGAGCGGCTTATCTTCGTAGATTTCGGCGGCAATTTCCTTCTCGACGAAGCGCGGAGGTGCGTTATCCGCCATCGTCAACATTATGTGCGCCGGCACCGTCGAAGAGTGCGACGGATGGCCGTGGTCGCTGGCTTTAATGATCATCGTGTACTCGGTGGCCGTCGATAGATCCAATTCCCTGGCCACTTGGATGATGCCCAGGTTCGGATCGATGCTGAACACGTTCCCCACGTTTCCAGAGGTGATTGAATATGTAACCCTGGATAGAAAGCAAATATATCTTGATATTGTGTTTATATTGGGTTTCTAAAAAGTACAGTGTGTCTACGCGATGGATATAATGAAATGAAAATATTATTGTATCGTTTAGTGTTTTGCAACCTTGGCAGGCTTAATCTAAAATAGATTTTCACTAATTTTCAGTTCAATTATCTTATACAATATCCCAGGCATATTATTGAGAATATAACTTATGCTACATTCCCTCCAATCAGATTCGCTTATTTCCATAGATACATGTTATAATAGCGGTGATAAAATTCTATCACCTTGTAGTGGTGGTTGCTACAAAAATGATTTGTCAAATCTAACAGGTAAAATTTCAAGTTTAGTAAAGCCTAAAAATTTAGATTCGTCGCTGTTTTATTCGTTATATTCTCTCATCGAATATAACTCGTGCTATGTTTATTAATCGATAATATTCTTTCGTGAAACCGGACTGTATCTGTAGCTCGGTTTCACTAATGAATATAATCGATGATAATCATACCACTTGTTATATTATAGCTAAACATTCTTCCGACACTTGTCACACAAGTGTTTCTTGCAATAAAAATTGCAAGCGCCAAGCGCGCTGGCAATTTTTAAGGGGCAACAAAGAGAAGGGACAATTTGCGAGATATATATGCCTGCACAAAAGATATTTGTTCAGACAATCGCTAGAACAAAAATTATTTATAGAAATATATCAAATAGTTTAAGTAGGTAGCTGTCATTAGTTGTCACGGCATATTAAAAGCAAAACTTCGGTGAACGAAACAGAAGAAAATCATCAAAATGTTCATCATAATTGTACTTTTAATTTCACCAATTGTTTCAATTTTGATCTCTTACAAATAAAAATGCTTTAAATGCTTAATTTGATATTGTTATTTACCTTTAATAATAATATTATTGAAAATGAGGCATCTAGTTATCTTTGCAGGATATATTCGAATATTTTGCACGGGCAAATATTCACTGTCAAAATATTCACGTAATTCGTATGTGATTGGCAAATTTCTAAGTAATACGCCATTTTGATTGATCCAATTCTTTAAATTAAAAGGTGAGGGTGATTATCATCTAGATCAGTGGTCTCCAAACTACGGCCCGCGACTTGCATGAATCCGGCCCGCGATTGTTTGTAATTTTTTTGTAAATGTCATATTTTGAAATATTGTAACAATTGTTCCTTAAATTTATTAAATTATGTTTGAACGGTAACGTGACCGCCAGTCTAAGGTGTCAAATTGTTTAGAGGGAATGGCAAAGCTATACTGATGAGAGATAAATCTCGAAACGCGTCTATAGATGGCCGGAATAATTTAACACAAATTGTTACATTTGCAGTAGGTTACTGTATGTAACAGCAAACACTTGTTGTATAATTCAATGTCCGTCGGGGTATTAGCCCGGGAAGTAGTTGTTTCAATGAGTGTTTGATATAGTCTTTGTAAGACTAACTTGTTGTAGATTGCGAAAAGAATCGCACTTTTAATGTTTGAAGTATTCTGCAACCAAGAATTGGCAATTTCATTTATACTTAAAAAAACAATGATTAAGCATAAAGTAAAATTTAGAGTTTGAAAAGCTTGAAAATTTAATCTTTTTGGCATAAAGCAAAGATTAAACAATCACATTTCTAAAAAAAAAATATGATTGTTTTAAAACGTGAATCAACAATTCTTATCTAATTTGACTTGAAATTGAAACCAAAATTCAGTTTAAAACAATTTATAGCTTACAGTATACGAAAGCATCATTAATTTCATATGATTGTCTTTTTGTTTCATAAAAATGTAAATAGTTGCGATAGATTATTTTAAACACGATTTTTTTGTAAATATCAGAAGTATTCATTGACTTTTACATAAAGTGTCAAATACGATTTAAGTTTTAAACAATTGAAGGCGTGACTAACTCGAAAACCTCGTCTTTTAGCTGTCGTTCGCTTTTTGTTTTATGAAACAACGGGCAAACTTCATGAGTCAAAAATATTGGCTAACCTGGACCTAAAATTTATTTTTTTAAATAAATAAAACTTAAATACGCGAAAACTGCATTCTTTTTTGTTTCTCGACAATATTACAATTTTTTTAAATAATTAACGTAAATACGCGAAAACTGCATTCTTTTTTGTTTCATGACAATATTCCAATTTTTTTAAATAATTACAGATTGTTTTAAATGAACTCGCATGTGTCTAACATTAGCAGAAAATTTGAATTTATGTCAGTAGGCTTTGATATTAAAATAAAATATTTTGTGCTAAAGTTGTGCGGAGTTCAAATTATGAACATGTCGTATATACAATTACAAGACATGTTTATAATTTTGATTATAATATCTTGACTCAAACAGAATTGGAAAAAAAATCGTAATTATATTAGTAGGCTTCGATATTAGAAATCGAACATATTCTACAAATATTGTGCAGTGGGCTTTGACGGTAGCGAAAAAGGTTTCTTGTAATAATTGTAAACTAATACATTTTCAACAGTCAATCAAACTGGGTTTCTTTGAAGATTATAATTCCAAAATAAATCTATAGAATATTTTTTGTGTTCAATTAAAAATTAAAATTAAAATAATTTCCAAAAAACGGTGGAGGTGCCGGGTATATTGCTGGAAATATGTATTTTCAGCTTCACGCGCAGCATTTCTGTGTGCGAAGCTGGAAATACATATTTCCCGGAATATACAGAAATTATTTTAAAATAAATGTTTAATTGAAAACAAAAAATATTCTATAATTGTTTTTAGAATTATAAGCTCCAAAGGAACCCAGTAAAATAGTGTTTTACTAAGAATTGTGTGCTAAACGACTTTTCCAACATGATAAATAAGCCGAAATATAATAAATTTAAAATATAGCATATCATTCAACTGATAAAATATGTTTCGATGATTGTTTTAGCAGTTGTTTATCAAAGTATCCTATTGCCAGCTTCACACACATCAACACTCAGCCTTTTGTAAACTAGTTATTATGACATTTTGTCCTTTTGCCAGTTTTTGGTTAGGCGAAGCCACTGATTTAGTCATTTTTTCAGGTTTTGATGAAAAGATAAATTTTAACTACATTTCGAAGTGAAACAATCGAAAGACTGTTAATTAAATATTATTGACAGTCTCATAAAATCTTAAGAAATAGTTTTTTCATTATTTTGACAAAACATTTACTTCATGTGTCAGATTATTGTCTATTGTAAAAATATAAATGAACAAAAAATATCTAAGCGAAAGCTGCAGAGAATAAAATGTTTAGTAGGTACTCTTAGTTTCAGAGGTAATTTGAAATTACGCGTTAAACGTCAAATTTTCGACGATTATCGAGATTATTAATAGTCGGCTATTTTGTTGAGTCCAAATTTCGAGTATATTTTGTTAAAATAGTAAAATATCGCTGAAACATCGCTTGTCAAGTTTGCCAACTTTTATGACATTTTTTATAACTCTGTGACACTGGCCACAAATTGTATAAAGACGCACGTCATTTATTGTTTCATTTTTAATATTCTTTGTCAAAAATTTAATATTATTTGTTCACGACAATCTTATAATATGTGCTTTATTTAATTGTGTAGGCAGCAGTAACAGCGCTGTGCTAGTTAAATCAGCTTCTTTTGTCTTACATTTGACCATGGTGGTGATGACGTCGTCGACGCCATTTTAATAAAGTACGAAGTAATCGCGTCAACGTCTCCGCCGTTCTCACTAGTTTTAACCCCCGCAAAACGCGTGTGTAAACATAAATCATTCTCCAATCGGTTAAACAATTGTGCTTCTATCCGTCGAGAGTGTTTTTTGAAAGCGGAACAAACGTTAACACCGTAAACACTCCATCCAAACGGAAGAGTTCGTTTTTTGTGCAAAGAGCGTGTTTCTATGTAATTTAAGCGAAAGTGTAAACTGTGTGAGTATTATTTATTGTTGAACAATTGTTCATATTTGTGTTGAAGTGAAATTAACCCTATTACACATTCAAATCATAATACCGCAATATGTCATCATTCATCTGTCAAATTATTATAAAACAAAACCGCGTATTTGATAAATATATATAATGAATGTTGTGTTATATATTGTTGTCGTCGTGAATAAAGTATAGTGTATAACTCGCATATAATGGCTATTACTCACTCGAACGACTTGCTCCACTCGCTTTCGGCCCGTTCCGCAAACATCGTTCTCGTGATTAATAGCTTTCATTATATGCTCGTTATACAATATACTATTCATATAGTGTTTAATATTTAATGATAAAATATTTTTTTTATCAAAAATTTATAATTTTAATCATTATTGACACTGTTTTGAAAATATTCGACTAAAGATAATACGTCGTTGAAAGTATATTGACTATTGCAATATTGACTATAAGTCTAAGAATGATTTCGTCATTAAATCGCTCTGTTGGCTGACATTTTGATTGGAAGTCAGTTGGTTGGCTGACTTTAGACTATCACAGGATTTTGTCATATAATATCTATATCGAATGTATTTTGACTATTGTGATATTATGACATTATGATTGTAAGTCCCTTGATTGACTGTCATTTCACTATGATTGGATTTCGTCATTCAATTTCTATTGACTGTTTTTTTTACTATTGTAACATTATACCCGCAAGTCACTTGGTTGGCCGTCTTTTAAATTATTAGGATTTGGCTGTTTTTGTCTATGCTAGCATTTTATCATAAAATGTCGTATTTTGACTACTGTGACAAAACTGTAAGTCACTTGCTTGACTGTCTTTTGACTATGGTAGGATATTTCGACTATTGTGATATTATGACTGTAAGTCACTAGGTTGACTATATTTTAACTTATTTAGATTTTGTCATTAAATTAATGTATTTTTACTATTGGGATATTATGACTCTGAGTCACTTGGTTTACTGTCATTTAATTATTTATTTATTTATTATCCAACAGATTCACAAGATCTAATAACAGGATAATTTAAAAAAATACAATTATATAGATATAGACGCAATACATGTATATATAGCAATGGTTATATTTTGCAATACAATTATATTAACTTAAAAACTAAAATATTTAACAAAAATTAAAAGAAAAAAAAAAGATGAAAGCATGACGTAGCGTAGTGTATGTAGAGAGTTCCGATAACCACATCTAACGTAACCTAAAAAAATTAGGTGTTACTCAACATGTAATATGATGTTAGATGAGCGGTGAGCATTGATAAATTAATATGAAATATATCAATATCATGAGGTAGCATGTTTACCGAGTTACACATAGACATGATGGGTGAGTTGAAATAGTGTGTTGTGTTTGCTCGATTATTATAAAATATGTTCTTATGTCTACTACCTGACCTAGGAACAGCAAAGTTTAGTCTAGATATGAGGTATGAATCATGCAACTGGTAGTTAATTAATTTGTGAATAAAAATAATTTGAGACATACGTCTTCTATTTTGCAAAGATATTATGCCAAACTCTTTTTCAAGTTCAACTGAGCTGTAACCTTGAACAGGATATTGTCCATGTGTTCTAAAATAAAGGCATTTCAAGAATTTCCTTTGGATATTTTCAAGGTCCTTGATGTAAGTTTGGTAGCAAGGATTCCATACTACGCTACAGTATTCCAATTTACTTCTAATAAATGCATAGTAGAAGTTGATTAGGGGCTCTAAGGTTTTAAATTGTTTTGTGTTTCTTAAAAGAAATCCGAGCATGCAATATGACGACTTGGTCAGGTTAGCAATGTGGTGAGAAAAGTTTAATTTTTTGTCAAAGAACACACCCAGGTCGCGAAAACTAGAGACGCTTTCTAGTGTAGTCCCGTTAATGCTATATTGAAAAATTAAAGTGTTTTGCTTCCTGGTAAATACCATATGATTTTGTCATTAAATCACTATATCGACTGTATTTTCACTATTGTGACATGATGACTGTAAGTGACTATATTGACTGACATAAGTCTCAATCTGACTTAAAACGACGATAGTCGGCGTTTAGTCTATTGTCACAACTTGACATGAGTCGCCGTCAGCCGACATGAGTCTATCCTGTCAACTTGAAATGACATTAAGTCCAATATATGTATTGTATTGTGTCAAATCGGCGTCAGCCGACTATTGTCAATTTGAGACAACTATTATTTGAAATTATTAGATATTCATTGTTTTTTTTTTATGACACTTGCGACACACATTTTAATAGTTGTGACATATTTTAAACTAAAGAGTGTCTTTCACTCCCAGACTAAGCATGAAGTAAAATTTCGAGTTTAGAAAAGCCCCGCGTAGAAAATTTGTCGAGGGTCGCGCAGCGACCCGAGACAAATTTTCACGGGGCTTTTCTAAACTCGAAATTTTACTTCATGCGCCACCAGCATAAACAACTGATTTAAAGTAAAGTTGAAAATTTATACTGGTGAGATGTGATAAATATTTACTAAGATATAGCGAAAAAATGCAAAAAAATATTTATTTTGTGAGTACTTTGTAAATGTAATAGTAATAAAAGTAGAACAAATTTAGTTTGACACGTTTCCTTATTTTTAATATGTAAATCATCATATCTATAACGAGGACAGTGGTATTATGGACAGATCAATTTTTTTTAATATGAAATAAAAACATTTCAAAAATTAAAATAATGACTTGGAGCTGAACCGATACATATTTTATTAATTTAACCGGAACGAAAACCGGAACGCAAAAAATACCGGTTCGAAGGCCTGGTAAATTGCATAAAAATTCATTGAGTGATTTTTCAGTTATAATTTTTAAAAAGTTTAAACTCCACAAAAAGTAAATTATAATTAAGAAAATCCAGAATTTGAATTAAATAATAAATAACGGAGATATAGACACTTTTCAAGTATCGAAATTGCAAGTTTTTTTAATTACGAATAAAGGGCACCCTGTATATTATTTTTTAAAGAATATTAAACAAAACCGAGCCCTAAATATATTTATTAGATAATTAAAAAAAAACAATAGTTTTATTAAGTGCATCAATGTCAACCAGCAACCAGGTTTTCAAATAAACATTAGTAATTCATGTTATCACTTGTAATATAATGTACTTCATCAACTAAAACGCTCTTTACACGTATAGATATTTCCAAGTAGTAAAATCATCTTGAAAAAATTGTTGTTTTATGTGGTATAAAAGACAAAATGTTCGTTCAACGGTCCAACGGTCACAAAATGTGATATCTTTACACGTATTCTAAATCATCTTGTATAATATGAATAGTATTTTTGTTGCATCAAACATGGTGATTTATAGTTTGTAGATTATTAAACTTCTTGGGTTTAATTAGTTTTATTTTGAAAAAGTATATCACACCATTTTCATGTACTGACCTGGCATTCTCTCCTTTATCATGATCGACCGTGTACGCCCTGAGAACGGCACTCCCGACCGCAGCAGATTCAAACACCTTCCCCACCAAAATCTGCTCTGAAAACTGCGGAACATGATCGTTGTGATCGTGCACAATCACCAGGACCCTGGCGTAATTCCTCTTCGCCGGTGTCCCCCCGTCCCTAACTAGCACCGTCAGTAAGTGATCCTCGAGCGATTCCCTGTCCAAACTCTGCGCCAACGTAACCGCACCGGTAATCGAATCCACTTTGAATATCTGCAGCGATATTGTATTCCTGGCGGCGTGCAGGCTATAAATTAACTTGCCGTCATTATCCTTATCGGTCGCCTTTAATTTTAATATTTCCGTGCCCACGGCGACCGCCTCCGATATCTCCACCTTGTACAGGGCTTCGGAGAACACCGGTCTGTTATCGTTTATGTCGATGACCGACACTTTGAACGTGGTGTATGCCGTGTGGACGGCGTCGGTCACGCTTATGTTTAGAGTGTACTCTTTCTGCAGCTCGTAGTCCAGTTGTTTCGCTAATAGGATGTTGCCTTTATCTCTTCCGATAAAGAATTCGTTTCTTGGATCACCATCTAGTAGTAACAATTTTAAGCATATTAGGTATTGATAACATATGAGAACCGATTAAGGTATAAGGTACAAGATGAATTCAGATGGTGTAAATAGGATTACCCGGGTGGCCATGTTGATTTGCATAAAATTTATGAATATATTGAAAAAAAGTTTACAGGGTTTGACAAGGGATTTTTTCTTATAAGTATACACATCTTGATATACATGTACGTTGTATTTGTTGCTTTTGAAAATAGTTCAATCTGAAGTTTCGAGCGAGTTTTCCACTCCTTGATGTAAAAATTTCGAGTTTATAAATGCTGAAAATTTGGTTTGGTCGCGTAGCGTGCGGATTTTACTTCATGCGCTACGCGTATAAAACACTGAAATATTGTGAAGTTTAAAATCTAACTATTTTTAAATCCGTACGCTAAAATAGTATATTTTGAACTTCGATGCATTTCAGTGTTTTATAGGCCTGGCTTTTCTAAACTCGAAATGTTTCTTCATGCTTAATCAAGGGGTATAAAACACTCGTTAGAATCTTCAAATTGAAAGTTCATCAATATTTGAAGTTTTGGTGAAGTTTCAAAGTTTGTTTTAAAATAAGACACACTTAAAAAGAAAATCATCGTTGATCGGATCGTCTGTATTTTGGTTTATAAACAAAATTAAATTAATACGTTAATAATATCTTTATTTGATAAAAAATGAATTAACGATAATTTTTAAAGGTTATTTGTTTTAAAAGAGACACATTTTCTGCACATACAATTTAATTTAACTTCTTGATCAATTTCTCAAATTTTAAGATTTTCATCTAAAATTCGTGAATTTCGTCGTTCACGATATTTTACAAATAAGTACATTTTGATACAACAAACTATGAAATGTTCCTGATGTCAATAAAAAATGTAAAACAAAATATTGTAAATTTTGTGTAACCAATGATAGTGTTAAAATTGTTTGAACGTATCATAATTTGGTTATTATCCACGAATTTTATAATTTTTTCAACTTGAACATTTCAATCAATTTTTGTCTGGATTTATTTTTCATTAATTTTGTTAGAACTATACTGAAAATACTACTGACTAATAATAATATATACTGCCGTTTATTTAGAAGTCAGAATGTGGTCTTTTTGACTGTACACTGACTACATTATGACTATATTGACCAAAACAGATAAATTTGTATTTAACAATATTGATTAAAATTGTATCTTTATAAAAAGAAATAAAAAACGTTTAACTAGAATATGTATTTTATTTGAAAGCAGGGAGACATTTTTTTATTACGTACAAAAAATATTTTTCTAATCTACTAAACTACAGATTTTAAGGAAATTTCCAGAAAATACTGAGATGTAAAATATGTTTTATGTAAAACAAATCTTGAACAAAATCAAGCTACGAAATTCTCAAAAAATATATATATATACGAGGTAAGCGCCAAAATTTCCGGGCATGACTATGAAAGAAACGGCCTAGACTCGCAATTAAATTTTATTTTTGAATATAGTCTCCTCTGATAAAAATACACTTATTATATCGCTTCAGCAACAATTCAATACCCCTTAAAAAAATATTCCTTTTGTTTTTCTTCGGAATGTGCTTAAATTGCAGTCTTCACCTCTTCGTCGTCTCTTCTCCTTTACACCTCTATTCCATCGATTCCCTTTTTTTACAAAGGATCATAGTAGAGAACCATGATGTCACCTCCTATGACAATATCTTCAACAGGTCCACGGGGTTTTTTCCACAGAGCTCCAAAAAGGATCGAGCACATTCAACACGACGCTGACCTGCTGAAAGATGTTGAGGGACCCAGCTTGCACTCATTTTATTTATACCTAAATGATCGTGGAAGATTCGGCGAACACATGTATCTGACCTGACATTTTTGATAATTCTTTCACCTTCAATGTAGATTGCTTAATACGAAATCCTCGATAAGGGTAATCTTGTTGTCCGTCACCACTTCCGCCGTCCTTTTTCTTGCGTCATCTTCCAAGGATTCCTGCCTCATTCGAAACCGTTTTGACCAATCTTTCACTACAGAATAAGACAGGGAATATTCCCTGCACATCCTATCCAATCGATATTTGATGCTTTAAGGTGAAAGACTTTTCCGAGAGAGAAATTTATTAACATCTCTATGCTCAGTTTTTGTAACTTCTGACTTTGTGATGAATGAGTGTTAGTTATAAGAAAACTAATTGACAAAAAATCCAATATTGTTTTTTCCAAGGCTGATAAGACTTAAACCAATGTCTTGGCGCTGCTATACCTGGTTCTATGTCAGGCCGGAACATTTTCGTACATGGAGTTTATCTTTTTGGTATACATATCCTAACTATATGCTGTAAATTTACATATATTCGTTGACTTTTGTTCAAATTTAATTGGAAGCGTTGCACGAGTATTTTCCACTCCCAGATTAAGCATGAAGTAAAGTTTCGAGTTTAGAAACGCCTGAAAATTTGGTTTGGTAGCGTAGCGCGAATTTTACTTCATGCGCTAGGCGTATTAGACACTAATTTCAAGTGAAGTTCACGTGTTCACAATATTTCAGCGTTGTCAGTTTTTAATACACGTGGCGCATGAAGTTAAATTTCGAGTTTATAAAATCCTGAAAATCCTGAATCCCCCCAGTGGCTTAACATTAACTGTAATTTTAAAACTCTGTACTATTTTGTATTAATAATGCAATATAATGTTTTTTTTTTATTTTCCGCTCTTTATTTGGCCAATGCTCAATATATTGTCATGTGTAATAAGCTTTAAATTATCTTTGACAAATTACTATCCGTTGCACTTCCAACATTCCCGAGTGTACCCATTACACATGTTAACAGACGGTCCCTATTAGCCAAATATACTAGTTCGCTTCGATAACTTCGTTTCGATCTGTTGCATAATAAACCATATTTGATGTTAATACAGTTGGCCCGTTCCCCTTTGAAATTCCACAATTAATTTAAGTGCCATTTAAATGAGCAAATTATTAAATACGCGGATAGATAATTTCAACAGCGGAATCTATGCAAATGCAATGGAATGATTAAACAATATAAGGGAACCACTTAAAGCCTTATTAAACCTTATAAATTGTAAATTTCGCTTGTACAGTGTTAAATTTAGGGACTCGACTCGGCGATAAACCTTATCAGCTAATCCGGGGTTAATTACGGCCGGATCGTAAATTGAGTGACTTTTAATGAAGCTTTCGAGAGGGATGGGACACGCATTAAAAATATTAATGCGTTTGGGAGAGTGGGGATCGCAACTCGATCAAAATTCAATGCAAGGGGGAAACGGATTAACTAGACTAATTTATGTTTGAATTCTTGTACTTACCAACAATGTCATACCAGAGGGTGTCGTTATCTGGATCACTGGCTTGGATGAGCGTCACCAAATAACCGACTTCGTCACTTTCTGTAATTTGTGCGTTTTGCGGCGTTTTAATGACGGGAGCGTTCTTGGACTTTGTCGGCACCGGGACCACCAGAACGGAAACACGACATGTACTGCTGCGGCCTCCCCCATCTGTTGCTTTGATCTACCCGAAATGCCGCACAATTAATACCGCAACCCCTCTTGAACAACGCAACTTCCCTATAATACTTACGTTGAGCTCGTACTCTTGTCCCGGTTCGAACCCCTTCTGCGCGTAGACCATCCCTGTGCTGTTGTGAATTTTAAATTTCGTCTTCCCTTTTCCGGATTTAATGGTGTACTGGATCTCGGCGTTTGCTCCTATATCACGATCGAACGCGAGCACCTACATTCAACACGAAAGTCATTAGCGCGAGGAGTTCAGTGGAAATAATGAAAAGCGATTTTACATGCATGCACAATTAAACCTTTACAAAAACATAAATTCCAGTGGCGTAACTGCAGTAAGGCAAAGAAGACGACTACGTGATATTTTCTTAGGTAACTGGTCCCCCATTTGAAGTTTCAACAATATTTTTTCGTTGTCGTTACAAAATCGCAATATTAACTAACCTGTGAAACTAGATTTTAACCATTAACTCAACCACTGTAACTGTACTCATTTAATTTTATTCGAATAATTTATGACCATATCTCTGCTATCTAACCTAGTTACTAACCTGATACATTCCTATCTATTCTAACTGCTATAACTGCAACCTAACCTATTAAAAACGAATAAGTTATTTGTAAATAGTTTTGTTGTGCTTACTGATTAATAATCATTTATATTGGAATCAAGTAGTTTTATTACCTTAGCCCAGGAGCGGATTCAGAGAGCAATTTTGGGGGAGGACAATTATCTTTGAAAGACAGTTCTAAAATTTAGGTTAAATTCCACTAATCAATTACTCGTTTGGAATTTTACATATTTGTTGATTTGGTAAATTTTTACATTTTTGCCAATTTGTCCCAATTTTCACAGATCTGAAGTTATTGTAAAAGTTTGAGATGATTTTATTTAACATAATAATAGGAAATTATACAAAACTTGTGATTTTTGTTACATATTGATATTTTTATTTAATTTTTTGTCGTCTGACTATTTGGGGTGGGAAATTTACCCCATCCCCTCCTGGATCCGCGCCTGTCCTAGCCATGTAACCTTACCTTTTATTAATCAATCATGCAATGATAGCTGTCATTTATTACTTCTCTCTTTGCGTGTAATTACATTCATTGAGGTTTGGTTAGGTTAGAAGGCAGAGGTAGTAAGCTTTAATTCAAAACAACTAAAATTTATTATCTCTGCTGTCTAACGTAATCTAATATCAATTGATACAATTATTGCTATTTAACCCAACCTAGCTTAAATAACTGCTATAAAGGGAATTTTTCTTTTAAGTACACATATGCATCCTCTTTTTTTAAGTTCAATTTGAAGCTTTAAACAAGTGTTTTCCACTCCCAGGTTAAGCATGAAGTAACATTTCGAGTTTAGAAAAGCCTAAAAATTTGGTTTGGTCGTTCCGCGAAGCGGAGTGACCAAACCAAGTTTTTAGTAATAAACACTGAAAACACTGAAATATTGTGAACAAGTAAACTTTATCTGAAATCAGCATCTTATACGCGTGGCGCATGAAGTAAAAGTTCGAGTTTAGAAAAGCCTGAAAATTTGGTTTGGCCGCACTCAAAATTTTACTTCATGCTTAACTCGGGAGTGGAAAACACTCGTTTAAAGCTTTAAATTATGCTTAAAAAAACAAAGAATAGCTGAAGAATTTTAACATACAATTAGGATATGCATACTTAAAAAAAAAACCTTGCATAACATAACATTAGGATCTAATTGAATTTGATATTTATTTAAATTAAATGGCTAATATAATTTGAGGTTAAATCTAAGACGATGAGTTTGAGAGAATTCCATGCATCTCAACCTATATTTTACGTAAATAAAGTACAGTTAGTACTTTAGTAACTATTATCTAACTAATTCTAAGATCGAATGATTTTAGGTTAAATAGTAGTTAATTAACTGGTATCCAGCGTGACCTAGAATTGACGAAAGTTTTCGGTGCAATTTGTTTAAATTAGCTTAGTCAAATTAAATGTTATGCAGTCTAACTGCGAAAATATACCTAACCTGCTATCTAAAAAATGTTAAAAAATCATACCAGTTAGATTACATTAGCGGAGGTAAGATACACTAAATAGCTATCATATAACCAAACTGGCATGTAATATAATTTCAATAAATGTAATCTAACTCAATTTAAGTATCTGACAACTAACTTATCTTAGAACTTATCTTGACCTATCGCTAGAGACTAATATTGATATATTTCATTAATTTCTCACTTAACCCGCAGTGAAGCATTTTTGAATTTAATTAAAAAAAACAATTGGCTTGTTTTACCGTTTTTTTTATATTTTCTTCTATATATAAAAAACAGTGAATATAAAAAGAAGTGAAACAAACCAAGTGTTTTAATTAAATATACCATAATTAGACTAATATTGTAAGATTATTTTGTTCTTTATTTAACTGCCATCTAACATAACTTCAATGAAAGTTATTTTTTTTAAACTAAATAATCGTCATATATTGGAATGGTATGTAACAAACCCTTCCTCACTCTAATTTAGACTAACCTAGTTTGAGTAGCGGAAATATAATTTTATAATTATCAGAAAATAAGCTCCAAATGAGAAATCAAACGTAACTTGACAAATTGTTAGTTAGATCTCGAACATATCTTAGCAATTTGTTGGTTAGATAGAACTTATTAGTGAAAATGCAGTGTAATCTAACCTAAGTAGCTGCTTACCAAAGGAACTTACACATCCGAACAAAATTGTTCTCTATTTTGTTAGTACAAACCATATCTATTGAGAAATTAGGTTATGGCGCATTGTGGGCTATATTTATTCAAGTTAAATGATAAATCCTTGAAAAGAGTACATTAAGGTAGGCAAGGTTAGGTTGGGTTTGGTTAGGATATCAATTTAGGATGGGGGGAGATTTTAGAATTAGGTTAGATGACCGATTTTGCAGTTAAGTTACTGATTAAAGAGTTAGGATAGGTTAAGTTACGTGGTATTCAGTTAGGTTAGTACGTCAATTCAGAATTAGGATTAGAGAGATTTTGTAATTACATTATGTCAGGTAGCACATTGAACAGTTAGTTGACAAATTATAAGCTAAGTAGAGTATGCGCTACATTAGGTTAGGTTGTATATCGTGTTTGATTAGGATAGGTCAGTGCGCTGATTTAAGATTCATGTTAAGGGCTGATTTTCTTATTATAAAAGGTTAAGTGACAAATTGTACAGTTACGTTAGGCTGTGGTTAGTTCATATACTTTTCTAACAGTCAGATAGATTAAATTTTGTAACGTTATTACAAATAGTTATGTAAGGTTTGGGTAGAATGAGTAAATATAGAATTTTGTTGTTTTATTTAATCGCCTATTCAGATGTCACATACGCAAGCAGATATTTTATTTCCATTAGGTTAGGTAGAAGATTAAAGACTTGGGTAGCATATTCTGACACTAGGTTAAGTTAGGTTGTGTATGGTTGTTGTACAATAATCGGATAATTTAGAAGTTACGTTAAAGAGAATATTTTGTAACTACCTTGAATTAGGTGGCAGATTAAAGACTGTGCTTACTAATTAAGGTTAGATTTGGTTGTATACTATTAGGATAGGGTAGTTAGTACGCCAATCCGAGCATTTAAATTTTATAACTATTAATAGATTAGTTTGTTGAATATCAAGGTATAGAATTATAGAATAAGTTTAGGTTGTAATTGGTTTACTATGTCGAATTGGAAGCCAGGTTAGAAGGTAGAAAGTAGCATTACGTTAGGTTGGATGACAGTTTAAAGTCATGCAAAGAAGGAGGCCTATTATATAGTTAGTTTAGGTTAGATTAGATTATATTTGGTAAGAGAAGTTAGTACATAAACTTATGGATTGGGTTAGCGGTTAGAATTGGTAACTACGGCAGGCTAGGTGGCATTGGATTGTAGAATTTAGTAAACCGAAAATGGAGTCAGATTGCAGAGTTGAATTATCCTGGAAGCTTCTGGAATTATATTTAGTTAGGTGAAAGCAAATTATTAATTTTAGCTAGGAAAATCCTAGCATTTATATATACCGTAAAATTAAGTTAGTTTAGAATTGATAACCAATCCAACTAAGGATAGGCTAGATTTCAGTTTGTAGATATTTTGACATAGTAGTCACCCCCCTAGCATACATTTGCTCTGGTAATCCGATGTAAAGTTACGCCACTGGTTCATAAAACAAAAACATCGAGATCATGCGGGTGATGGTGATAATTTATCCCCTTCTCCAACACGAATAAATAAAACTGGATGCGTGCTGAAAACTGTAAATTCAAGAGTTTCATGCAAGCCGTGGTAGTATTCGATTGATTTCCTGAACTGATGAAATTCTATGCGGATATGATAGATGAATTCCATGCAATTCGTTTATAAGTGGGCGTCGTCGCCGTTTGTTCATTATTAAACTATACTTGTTAGATAAACATGGGAACATAAATAAATTAAAGATAAAGACGTCCATGCAGGTGAGATGATATGTAATTGTTTTGTTCCCATTGTTATGGAATCAATTCATCATTTCATTCCCGCTTACCCGGAGGACACGGTCTAATCCGGCGACGTCTTCCGGGCCGTACAACTCCCATGAATCATCGTCCGTCGCGGCGTCCGCGCCGTCGAAATCGTCAGGTGCGTCGTTCTAAATTATGCAACATATTTTTGTCAGTATAACAAATGCGCTTTTTAATTAAAAAAAATAACAACAGAAAAAAACCGTTAGATAACTACTACTGTACGCGCGTGCTCATCGTTTATAATTCATTCGCGGGAGGCTAGATACATTTTTAATTTAAATTTATTGAACAAACAAAAGACATAATTAATACACGAGAGTATCATGCGCATAAATAATAACAATGCAGGCTGTAATTAAAAAATAGTGTTGCATATATGAATTAAAGTTTAGTACTTGGAAAGTGGCGGATTGTAAAACAAGTGGGGCCTTGAGTCTCTTAACTCATAATTTTTTTCATTATTATTCATGGTGGCGACCACTGGCCTGGGTATACAGGTAATTTTTTTATGTATACATACCCCGATGTATACTCTATTAATTTCCAGGCATTCGTTATTTATTGAAAAGCATTTAATTTAAAACTTCAAACGAGTGTTTCCACTCCCCGATTAAGCATGAAGTAAAATTTCGAGTTTAGAAAAGCTTGAAAATTTGGTGTGGTCGTGTAGCGCGTAGCGCTACACGACCAAACCAAATTTTCAGGCTTTTCTAAGCTCGAAATTTTACTTCATGCGCCACCCGTATAAAACGCTGAAATATCGTCAAGTTTAAAATGTTATGCTTTAGAATATTGCTTGAGAAGTATAATTTGAACTTCACTTGAAATCAGTATTGTGTACCGGTGGCGCATGAAGTAAAATTTCGAGTTTAGAAAATCCTGAAAATTTGGTTTGGTCGCTCCGCTTCGCTACGCGACCAAACCAAATTTTCAGGATTTTCTAAACTCGAAATTTTACTTCATGCTTTGTCTGGGAGTGGAAACACTAGTTAGAAGCTTCAAATTAAACATTTTTAAAAACAACGAATACTTAAACATTTACCACGTATGCATCGGGATGTGTATACTTAAAAGAACAATTCCCTGTAGGTATAACTAAATTATATTCTCTACATTTCCTTTAACTTTCAAGGAAAAATCCGCCACTGTACGTGAATAATTCTGTGTTGAATTTCTGCAAACTTTTATTTTACCCAATTTCCCCGATAACATCTCATGAGGGCAAGTAATCATTAAACGAACCGACTTTTTATTCCTTCTTTCTCTCCCTCAACCTACCCTTTATGTGACAAATATATGTAAACCCCGTAATTCAGTGCAGTAATTCAGCAGGAAAATATTACGATTTCACACCGAATAACCACGGCAATTATTTTTATTTTAAAGCCCAGAAACGGCGGCTATCACACCGGCGGAATCTCTTTCAAGTGTGTGTGCATGTGGCCAGGGTGGAGTGCACACAGAAAACAATGGCGCTGGCTTGCTTTTCCTAATGACGCGATAAGAGGAAACGTAAAAAAATGGGTTTTTAAAAAATATAATATATTTACACACATACACATTCACACACACACACACACATATCTGCGGATTTATCGCGCGGAAAACCCCGTGCACATTTTAATATCAGCGCCCTGGAAAAAAAGTAAACAAGCTCTGGCGGAAATGTATTTACATATAAACACAAGCATCCGTACGTATTTTCTGGGTAATAGGGAGAAACGGGGAATTATGCTGATTTCGCTTGCATTTGCGGATGTCGTGTGCAGTATGTTGTAAGGTCCGCCTCGGGTTGCATCCTTAACGGATTCTATTACTATGTACAGTTATTTTCAAAATATTCTGGATACTAAAGGAGATTAAGCTGTTTTTCGAATGTATATCGTATCATCTTTTAAATGTATACTTCATTAACCGTGATTAGTAAACTTGAAATCGTTCTATTAACGTTAGCATTTCTAGCCGTAATCCCGGCGCATTCACCATTATGCATAGTAATAAAATGTAAGCTACGTGATATTTAAACGTATTTATATTAGAAATGTGTATGTGCCGTTGATTTTAAAGTGACCTTTATATTTAAATTAAGATATTGAATAGTTTGCATTTTAATAAAATAAAAATATTCGATTAGTTATTGATAATGAATGCTTAGCACTCAAAATGTACATCTAACGAATAAAAATAAAAGTGAAGTAAGGAACAAAAAGTGTTTTTGTTGTAATTAAATACTACACATACCTCAAATAAACAATTAGTAAAAATATTCGTATTGAATTTTATTGGACATAAGTCGGCGTCGATAGTCGACATTAGCATGTGTCAAGAGTGACGATTAACATTAATTGACATTTAGTTTATAATGAAATATGAGACTTATTATGACTTAGGATACCTATTGGATATTTGTTAAATGTACATAAAATAAAATAAAAATAATAAGAAAATAAATTGCTAACAAAAAGAGCCTTGTATTTAATTTTTCCATTTTTTCAAGACTCATGGATGGATGGATCCCCTTAATCTCCCCTCTATTTACGCCACTGCTTCAAATGTATAGTTATTAACTAAATTACAGCTCAGCGTTCTGAACAGTAAGTTTTTTTTTGACTGTACATACACGTTTCTAATAGATAGGGAAGGGCTCCATAAGCTTTAGTAAGTATATGTAAAACTTACGCGACTAAAAAATATATTGTTAAAGCAACCCCATTGTATATTATGATTTATACGTTATTGAAATAGACAAAATAATATCCAGAAACTTTTGAACATAACTGTAAAATAATATAAAAAACGTGTAGAAGTAAACCTGTACAAAAACAAACAAAACAACCAAATCAACGTTCTCACCTGGAAGATGTGCCCGTCGGAATCGCCCGCGGTGGCCGGTATTTGCACCTTGTAAAAGCTCTGCTCGAACTCGGGCCCGTTGTCGTTGATGTCTTCCACTTTGACGACGACTCGCGTCGTCGAATGGAGAGGAGGATTGCCATTGTCGGAGATGAGCACCTGGAAGAGAAAACGAGATTTAGCCGTCGCCGGTGCATAATGCAAACATTTTTATCCCGGATATTGTATTCCGCGAACTCGGGCGCCCCCTCACATAAACTTTGCTCTCGTGTTTCATAACTCGAACTCGCCAGTAAATAGATATATCTCTGCGAAAACATATACAGATACTTCAAATGTTATGTATGAAGGCAAATAATGGAAGTGTAGTTTATTTCAATATTATTCAGATGTATTATTCATAAGCATGAAATAATATACACTGTTTAAAAATGGATAATGGGATTTAATATATGAATTTTACATTCATAAATATTCAGAGATAAATATTGAAAAATGTGTATAACGCTCTCTATTGGTAGAAAATATATAGCATTGTAAATATCCAAGTAAATAGAACATACATAAACGCTAATGTTATAATAATGATGATTATTTAATTCAAATCTAAATAACGAATTTTGATTGGTTGTCATTACGGTCTTTCCGTGAAAACATTTGCTATCGCTATGGCAGTGGTCTTTCCAAAATCGTCTTTCCAAATTCATCTTATCGATTTTTTTCATTGCGTATGTAAATCTGTTATATGTCATATTTAATCATTCATTTTATAATGAATCGCTTCGGAAGTAACACAGATCAAGCAATTGATGAGTTATTAAAAAAACCAATAAACCATAAATATGTTGGGAAACAATTCATATCCTTTTGTAACGCCCACAACTACGAATTTACAGCAAAAACATCACAAGCAGATCTGGTATTTTAAAATTATGACCACATAACATGAGAAAACAAGACAATTCAGATTAAAAATTTAGATAAGTGTCATTACGAGAACATATTAAATACTATTCGAGGAACTTCTGGTTTAAGTGAGACAAAAGTTGTAGATTTTTCCTGGAACATTTAAGAGAAACAAATTGTTTATAATATTACAACATTAAACTGCGCTTAATTTAATTGCTCTAATGTAAACGTTGATAATAAATGATGTTTTCTTATTAAACTTCATTAAATAATCATTGGAATATCACTCGTTGTTTAAAATTTTCGTTGAGAAAGACTTTGTTTTTATACACTCAAGCTTAGTTGCCTTAAACAATTCAACTCGATGAAACTGTCAGAAAAAGGCATGAGGTCGTAGAGCGAGTGCCTTTTTCAGAGACAGTTTCATCTCGTTCCATTGCTGGGTAACTGAGCTTTCGTTAAGAAACAAAGTCTTTCCGAAAATTTCAAACAACTAGTGGTATTACATGTACATACGTTCTCGCCGGAGCCATATCTTATACACTGAATGTTTCTTTTATATATAGGGTGTCCCATTAGTGCATTTTCGGAGGATATCTCAGCTCAGGTTAAAGATAGAAAAAAAGTTTTCTGAACAAAGTATCTTGGTTTTAAGAGCTGCATAACCTAAAAATATTTGCATGTATTCAGGGTGTGCCATAAAGACAGTAGCGGATGCAACTTGATTATGTTAAGAGGATCATCGTGTTTATTATTAGATTTTTGAGTTCCTCATAAAAATTGCGTAACATTTTATGAAAAGCATTTGGTCTAAATCGTACCGGAGTTATTTGACATTTATGGATATAAATCACGTTTGCGGCAGTAGTTTCTAAATCCTAAAATTTCTTCGAACGTAAAGAAGGCAGAGAGTTGCAGTTTCTATTACTCTCTTGAGAATAGAGGGCGCTATCGGATGCGTTAAAAAGTTGTTGTGATTAAGTTATTTGCCTACGAAATAAAAATAGTCGAATTTATAAATTTTCAATTAAGGGTAACTTGATTTTTTTAAACGAAACGATAAAAACTTTTCAACACAAATAGACTCAAAATTCAATTCTCTTTCGTTTATTATTTTTATCTGTGATTTTAAAGTTTTAATTATATTACATCTACAGATAAAAAATTGCTAACAAACATAAAAGAGACTTTTATTTTAAGTCGATTTGTGTAAAAAAGTTATATAGTTTTATTTAGAAAAATCAAGTTACCCTTGATTAAACATTTATAAATTCAACTATTTTTATTTCATAGTCAAATAACTCAGGCCCGCACCCAGAAATTTATCTTAGGGGGGGGGGGGGGGCTAACGCGTGCGTTTTGAAGGGGCCTCATCCCGCACTTATGGGAGAAAGGGGGGGGGGGGGGATATATGAACATTGTGCTTTATTATTTGTAAGGAAGTATTCAACTCTTTGTTTTTTATGTAAAAAAACAACAACAAAATTGAACCGATAAAGCTAGAGGAGCTAAATGTTAGGACTAAATTATGAAAAATACGAGACATTCTCCCGCTTATAAAGTTTATCGATCAAACAAAACAAAACAAAAAGTACTGGAAAACATCACTTTGTTTTATAAAAAGTGACAAATTATTTATAAGGAGTTTATTTGAAACTTCACTTTAAATTAGTGCTTTATACGCGTGGCGCATGAAGTAAAATTTCGAGTTTAGAAAAGCCTGAAAATTTGGATTTGCCGGGGAGCGACTCGCTTCGCTCGCGCGCCCCGGCAAATCCAAATTTTTAGGCTTTTCTAAACTCGAAATTTTACTTCATGCTTAACCTGGGAGTGGAAATACTCATTAGAAGTTTCAAATTGAACACATTAATCAGCTTTGTATAAAAAATCCACTTCTCATAATTGAAAGTGATTCGTTATTAAATAATCCAGTTTCGTTTGATATTATTTTAGGTAAAATTTATCTCTATAATTATTTACTTTTTAAATTAAGTAGTTTTATTTTCATTTAAAATTAAAAAAGTATCTAAATTAAAATAGAATTAATTAATTTGGTTAAAAAAGTTATTCAGATCAAGTCGTTTTATTTCAATTCAATATTAAAAAAAATATGATAATGTTTTACCAAGTGATCAATTTTAAACAATATATTAATTGATAGCTATAATTTTGTAATATTTGAAAATTGTAATATTCTTCGACAGTCGTTTGTTTGCCAATCACTTATGACATGACATATTACGAAGTTTAAAACATACCGCTAAACTTTACATTAAATCAGTGTTTTGTACTGGTGGCGCATGAAGTAAAATTTCGAGTTTGGAAAAGCCTGAAAATTTGGTTTGGCCGCTCCGCGCTTCGCGCTACTCGACCAAACCAAATTTTCAGGCTTTTCTAAACTCGAAATTTTACTTCATGCTTAGCCTGGGAGTGGAACACTCTCGCTTAAAGCTTCTTTTAATAAACCGAGCATCGGAAAATGTGCAACGTATGCATATGGATACTTAAAAGAAAAATTCTCGTTATGAAAATGTTCGGTGTTACATAAAACTCTCTGTATGTCATAAAGTAACATAACATTTAGGCTCATTTGCACCACGACTAATTAACTTTAATCAACCACTAATCATTGATTAAACCTCTGATTAATTCATAATTCTAGAATATAAGAATGTTTTCAAATTGTAAGATATCCTATCATTATGCGGTTTTGTAAATAATTTATACATACAATTGCTGTGTTTTTAAGGAATGCTAATCACTGATTAACTTAATCGACTTGAGTGCAAACAGGCATAAGTGTTGAAAGTAGTAAAGGGTGTTTTTTTTAGACGTGTGGTTTTCAAGTCGGCACTACTTTTTTCGGAGATGGTATTTTTGACAGCTGTCACTTGACTTATGCTCAGTTTGGTTTGCCATTTCATAATGAATAGACTTACTCCTGAACAACGTTTGCAAATCGTGCAAATTTATTACCAAAATAATGGTTCGGTTCGCGCGACGCATCGCGCGCGGCGTCCAATATTCGGTCCACATAATCGCCCAGCAGAGTCGGTAATTCGAGCAACCATGGATCGGTTTCGCACCACGTTTACTCTAGTGGATAGTAAGCATCCTCAGAGACGCCGTACAGTGCGCACCGAAGACGCTATTGCTGCTGTGGAGCAGAGTATCGAAGAAGACTCGAATGAGTCTATCCGCCATCGCGCGCAACAATTGGAGCTGTGTCCATCAATTTTATGGAAGATTTTGCGGAAGGATCTTGGTTTGCGTGCTTACAAAATCTAACTCGTGCAAGCATTGAAGCCAAACGACCATCAAGCGCGTCGCACGTTCGGTGAATGGGCCCAAAACGAAATGGCCACCGATCCCGATTTTCACAAGAAAATTTTGTTCAGCGATGAAGCTCACTTTTGGTTAAATGGGTATGTCAATAAGCAAAATTGTCGCTTCTGGAGTAAAGGTAATCCACAAGTCATTGTTGAGACGCCGTTACATCCTCAAAAAATCACTGTTTGGTGTGCTCTATGGGCAGAGGGAATCATTGGTCCATATTTCTTCAAAAATGAAGCCGGCCATTATGTTACAGTCAATGGGGAACGCTATAGAGCCATGATTAATGACTTTTTCGTGCCTGAATTGGAGGGTGTTGATGTGGACGACCTATGGTTCCAACAAGACGGCGCTACATGCCATACAGCCAACGCAACAATCACTTTGTTGCAGGAAACTTTTGGTGAGCGCATTATCTCACGTCGTGGACCTGTGGCGTGGCCTCCAAGATCGTGCGATTTAACACCGCTGGACTATTTCTTGTGGGGTTATGTGAAGACGCTTGTGTATGCAGATAAGCCCGAGACGATTGACGCCTTGGAAGAGAATATTCGGCGCGTTATTGCTGACATACGGCCCCAATTGCTGCAAAAAGTGGTCGGAAATTGGGCCTCTCGGCTGGAATTTATTCGAGCCAGCCGCGGCGCCCACTTGCCCGAAATCATTTTTAAAACATAATGGCAAACCCTTATCTTTATGATAAAGCTAAATTCTTGGCCATAACATTAAATTATATGCGTTTTATTTCTTCTTGAAAACCACACGTCTAAAAAAAACACCCTGTATAAAACAGCGAATGTGTCAAAAGTTAGGTTAGGTTAGGTCCTACATACATTTAGGTAGACGATGTAACATCTAACCTTACTTTTGACACACAAATATTAGAACTTTCAAAATTTAAAAAAATTATAACCATTAATGAATGTATTGTTTATCACTTGGTAAAAAATGATTATTATTTTTTTAATCTTAAATTGAAATATACAATGACTTAATTTGTGTAACATTTTTTTATACCAAATGAATTGGTTTTATTCAAATTTACACTTTTTTAATTTAAAATTAAAATAAAACTACATAATTTAAAAAGTAAATAAGTATAGGCATAAATTTATGATAATAATAATAATCTTTATTACGCATCTTTTGCTATACAACAATATAGAAATATATATAACTAATCACTCTCAATTATGATCTGGGCATAAGCCTGCGAGCTACACCCTGGGTGCGCGCCTGAAATAACTAAAGGGCAACAACTTTATAGTGCAGCCGATAGCGCTACTCTTGCAACTCTTCATCTTAGTTAGTTACAGAGATACTTTGGGTTTTTTAAACCACTACAAACTTTATTTTTGTCCTTAAATGTGAAATAACTCTGAAATGATACAACTAGGACCAAATGTTTTTTTAAAGAAAATGACATTGAAAATGACATTGAATTCTTGAAAAAATTGTCAAGAATTCAAAAACTAAATATATGTAGGGTCATCCATTTAAAATAATCAAGTTCAATCCTCTACTGTCTCTATGGTGCACCCTGTATAAATAAAAATATTATTTGGTTATGTAACTCTTAAAATCAAGCAACTTTGGTAAAGAAACTTCGTTTCTATCTTTAACGTTTTTAAAAATGTTAAATTTTACTATGTAAAAGCTGCCCTGTTAGGTCAAAAACAAAATTTTTACCATTAACCCCCCCCCCCCCCCCAAATTTTCATATTTGCCTACGGCCTTATCCCTGTATATCGGGAATATACGTTGTATTATAGGCTTTACATTTATTATACATTTTCCATTATCATTTCATCCGTAATTGAAATGTGTAAGTGTAGAAGTAACTCAAAGAATGCAAATTTTGAGTTTCTGGAAGAATACCATGCATATATTTCGAGAGCGCAAATAAATTTATTAACAAGTCGATTTGATCTGTTTGCGAAAGGCGTTGCATAAAGCGTTCAATGAAATATGCAGTCTTGTTGAATCGTAAGCGGAGTTCAGTTTATTTCCTCGGTTCTTCGTACCGACGCCGGCGACGACTATGTGTTATGCAAGTTTTCGATAAGGGCTGCGGCAATTTATCGTCAAAATTATTCGGTTTCTGTATGAATCACGCAAGTAACATGATTAATTCCATGATATTCAGTTTCCTGAAAGTATAACTGCAATATATGAGAGTGTTGTTAAAAAAAAATACAATATAAAACAATATAGAATTCTTAAGTGATTTTTAACGGTATGCAAGTAAAATAATGATATGATAATATAACATGGCAAAATAAAACGGTGATTTAATGCGGGCTTTTTCGCTTATTATTATTGAATATTTTTTTAAAGCATATAAGAAAGAGCCAATTATATCTTTAAGACACAAATAAAGGAGGTTATTAACTTAGCCTTAAGAAACAAAAAAATTGAGGTAAATAATTTGGCTTTGACCCAGAATGAAATTATCCCTTTAAAAATAATGCCTGTTATTAACCCATTAAGCGCCATTGATGCATGAACGCAACGTTATTATTTTTTTCTTAATTACATTACTAAATAAGTAAATTTGATACCATGTACCTGCTTGAGAATGTGTGAAGAATAATGTAAATATATTGTTAATTAAATAGTTTAATCATTACTTATTTAAAAAAAATGTTTTTAAGTGTGTTTCGAATATCATAATATTTCAGTGTTTTACACGCGTGGCGCATGAAGTAAAATTTCGAGTTTAGAAAAGCCTGAAAATTTGGATTGGCCGCTCCGCTTCGCGGGGCGACCAAACCAAATTTTCAGGCTTTTCTAAACTCGAAATTTTACTTCATGCTTAACCTGGTAGTGGAAACGCTCGTTCGAAACTTCAAATTGATTGCTTTTATAAAATCGATGTCAGAAATTTTACAGCGCATACATTATGTATATTTAGACGAAAAATTCTTAATATGTAAAATAATAAGTCATTTATATAAATCATATACAGAAGTGCAAAATTTTACCTAAAATCAAGTTTTAGAGTTTATTCTATAATTGCTCACCGTAAATAGGGTAATAACGTAATGTAATCACTTGTACGGTGGGGATTTTTTTCGCTGAACATACGTTTCTTATGTTCAGTATTAGAAAGTCCATGTTAATACATTATTTCATTAATTTCACAGATTAGGCAACCAATCTTACAGATATTTTATTTATGCTTTTAAAGGGACTGACATTTTATTTTAGGTTTAGTACAAATGTTCAAATTGACCACCTTACTGCTCCAAGCAATATGTCAAGCGATTGTAAAATCCTTGTACAGTATTTCTTAAAAAAAACTGGATTAATTTCATTGCAAGCAGTACTTATTCTGTTTTTTTAGTTCTTCTGTACTCTCTTTTGCAATATTATTGTAGATTTTGGATTTGAGATAATCCCAAAGGAAGAAATCGTTTGGCGATAAACAGGGGGACCGATGTGGCCAAGCTATGGGTCCAAATCTTCCAATCCAGCGATCCTGGAAGGTTTCATGCAGGAAACGTCTAACAGGGCCTGTGGAATGTGGTGGAGCGCCGTCCATTTGAAACCATGCGTTCTCCATATTGAAGACTTGTAGTTGTGGTATAATGTCTCTTCAAAGCAATTCCAAAAATTTAACAGCAGTTATGTTGCCCTCAATTAAAAAGGGAATAATAAGGGTAGTGTCAAGTATTCCAGCCCAACCATTAACTCTCCTATTGTATTGAGTGTATGTTAAATAAAACAATGTATCCTCAAAATCCTCACCTCACCGTATAAAAAAAAAAACTTTAAGACACTTTCAATTTGTATTTGAAAAAAAGCTATAATTGTTTCGCTACACTGTAACTTCTTCAGGCGATGTAATGGTCAGAAGCCACAGTGTGGTGAATCAATTGTAGTATTTTTTTACAATACAAATTTGAGGGTGTTTTAAATGGTTTTTGTTATTATATCTTTTCAAATAAGATTTTAAATATTCCATTGTATAATTCAATATCCGGTGGTGTATTTGTACGGGATGTAGTTGCTTCAATGAGTATTTATTGTCTTAAGTGGTCTTATTAATTAAGACTTATTGTTTGCAATTTATAATAATAATAATAATAATAATAATAATAATAATAATAATAATAATAATAATAATAATAATAATAATAATAATAATAATACAATTTATTTCCAGTGAGAATAAAGTACAAGTCAAAATATACACAGTATAAAATAATTTACACAGTACAAACATGGAAAGACGTCAGAACAAACTTTACATATTGTTTAATGCCGACGCAAGAAAGTCATCGACATTGTATGGCTCTAGTTGACATAAAAAGTGGAATAGTTTACGTTTCATTTCACAGTATGTTTTTGCACTTTTTATGTGTACAGGTAGGTGGTTGTAGAGCTTGATACAACTATACAGCGGACCGCGTTCAAACATTGTCAGTCTATGAGCGGGGTATCGGTATTTGGTGCCATGGCGTGTGTTATGCGAGCTATATAGTATAAACGGATCAAATAAGTGCTTATGCTTATACATGAATTTTATACATTCGTAGATATATATAGCGGGGACTGTTAATATACCTGCGATTTTGAATATGGTTCTGCAGCTTTCACTATATTTTAGGTTATGCATTACCCTAACTGCGCGCTTTTGTGTTATAAAAACAGCATTTAATTGAGTACTCCCTCCCCAAAATATAATACCATACTTTAAGTGAGAATAGTAATTGGCATAGTAGAATGTTTTTACTATTTCATTGTTGCTGCTTTTCATTAATATTTTTAAGCCATAGCAGATACTGCTTAACTTAGAAACAAGTTTATTAACATGGTCTTTAAAGCTGAGTGTTTCGTCAAGTATGACTCCTAAGAAACGAACATTTGAACTATAATTATATGTTACATGATTTAATGATATACAGTCTGGAGTTGGTGTACATTGGTTGGTCTTAAAAATGATAGTGTGAGTTTTGGTAGTATTTAATATTAAATTATTTCTTAGGAACCAGTCAGTTAATCTGCGCATAATACTGTCTCCGTTGTTAACTATATCGACATAAGTGTGACCAAAAATTAGAAGGTTAGTGTCGTCTGCATAACATACAATTTTCGTGTCATTGGTAGTTATGTTCATCATATCATTAAGAAACACATTAAACAATAGCGGACCTAATATACTACCCTGTGGGACCCCCATATCTATAGATAGGGCGTCTGAAGTAATAGCAGATGTACTGTGATTGAGTTTAACGGATTGTATTCGACCGTGCAAGTATGTATTAAACCAATTAAATGCGGTATCTTTGATACCATAGTTACGGAGCTTATTTAATAGAAGATTGTGGTTAATAGTGTCAAAAGCTTTTGACAGGTCTAAAAGTACTCCACATACTATAGCCCTTTGCTCAAGCGTAGTCAGAATTGATTGTATGTACTCAAATAAGGCGGTATCTATATTTTTGCCCTTAGTAAAGCCATGTTGAGTTATGTTTAAAATGTTGTTGGATGTTAAGAAATTGTTTAATCTTTTTGCCATTAACGTTTCTAATATTTTGGAAAAGGTACTCAAAATGCTGATTGGTCGATAGTTGTCTACGAACATTATCGTAATTTTATACAGGGTGATTCACGACGATTTCCCGCCATTTAAGGGGCGTATTCTGGAAATCATTTTAAGCAAAAAACTTAATATTAACACGGGTTTGATTCTCAATAATAATAAGCGAGGTAGAAGAAACTTTATAATTAACTTTTTTTGGTTTTGCAAATGGAAAATGAACTGCAAATGGTTCATTTTCCATTTGCAAAACCAAAAAAAGTTAATTCTAAAGTTTCCCCTACCTCGCTTATTACACTGGTCGGCATGAAAATCGGCCCTGACACCATTCCTGCTGATTCTTATGTAAAATGACCTCCTGAATCCGAATATGACCCCCGTTTTCCCCCATCACCCACCGTTTTCGGGGGAGGCCCCCTCACCTATTTTTATCACTTTTCGATAATTTGGAGGGATGAAAAGGATTATTTTAGCCTTTACGTTTCTTCTGAGGGGCTAGAGAGGTGAAAAGTTCCAAAACATGAACATTTGTAGCAAGGAGGTAGATTTGGGGGGGGGGATTTGCCCCCTTAAATTGTAAAAAAATCCTTAAAAATAATTGATTTTTCCGTTTTTTTCGCAGTTTTTTTAATTATTTTCTACATATTTCAGCTTCCATCCCCCCTCATCCTCCCCCAAACAATAAAAATATATAGCAACAATATATAGCAACAATAATAAAAATATATAGCAACCATAATAAAAATATATAGCAACTGTTCGGAAGATTCACTGTACCACGCTGGCGCTCTCAATACCTCGCGCGCACAGGTTTGCCCAGGAATGTTCATGCTTTGACAGGTTTAAACTTGCATTGCTCTTGTCACTATAGACCTGCACTGTAATCTTTATCTTCCCTCAGTACATTCTAGCGATCGTAAAGTCAACTTGTCGGTGCTCTAGGCGGGGATTCTGTGTTTCCAAGTTGTTTAAATTGTGTATAACGGTAGAAATTTTTTAATTCCGGCTTTTTCCAAGTGAATTACAGTACGTGAGTGTGAGTTGTGATTAATATCGAGCATTTATTTACTGTTTAATTATGCCACGCGAGTGTAAAACTCATCCCGATAGCTTCTGCTATGTTTGCGGGGAATTGACTTTAAAAGCGCAACGAAAACCCCTTTCTCCGCTTCTTAAAACTGCTTATAAATTTTACTTTGATTGCCAAGTTGGCGATCAGGACAAGAATTGGGCTCCAACAGTTTGCTGCACTACTTGTTACAGTAGCTTGACCAAATGGCTGAAAGGTACCCGTAAATCAATGCCATTTGCTGTGCCCATGGTTTGGCGCGAACCTCGCTGTCATCTCACAGATTGTTACTTTTGTATGACTTCTACCGTCGGGTTATCTAGCAAAAGTAAGCATACAATTCAGTATCCTAATATCCCTTCAGCTCTAAGACCAGTTCCTCACAACGAATCTTTGCCAATCCGAGTGCCCTCAAAAACCTATACTCTAGAGCCAGAAACGGATTTGAAAGACTTTGAGCCACAGCCTGGACCATCTTATGATACGTTCACCGATGATGAAGAGTGTTCTGCTGATTCAGCTCATCGAAAAACTCACCTCGTTACTCAGTCGGAATTGAATGATCTCGTCAGGGATTTGGAGTTACCTAAGAGTAAATCTCAACTTCTTGGATCTCGACTTCAGCAGTGGAATCTCTTAGAAAAGGGTGTAAAAATCTCTTCTTACAGGACTAGGCAGTCAACCCTGAAATTACTTTTTTCGGCAGATGAAGGCTTAGTGTTCTGCCCTAATTCAAATGCATTGATGATAGAATTGAAGATGCCATGTGACCCAGACAAATGGAGACTGTTTATAGACTCATCAAAGACAAGCTTGAAAGTTGTCCTATTGGCCAATGGGAATGAGTTACCATCACTCCCGGTTGTATACTCTGTGGATATGAAGGAGACGTACGAAAACATCAGCCGGATCCTTGATAAAATCAAATACCATGATTATAATTGGAAACTTTGCGCTGACTTAAAAGTTGTTGCTCTACTCATGGGCCTGCAATTGGGCTTCACAAAATACTGCTGATTCCTATGCGAGTGGGACAGCCGAGCCCGAGACAAACATTACATCGTATGGAACTGGCCTCTGCGAGAAAGTTTTACTCCCGGTCAGAAAAACGTCGCTCACGATCCTCTGGTCCCGAAGGAAAATATTTACTTGCCGCCTTTGCACATCAAACTCGGATTGATCAAACAGTTTGTGAAAGCAATGGACAAGACCGGTGATGCATTTCAATTTTTGAAAACTAGATTCCCTCGTCTTAGTGAGGCTAAAATCAAGGAAGGAGTTTTCGTGGGCCCCCAGATTAGACAACTTTTCCAAGATTCGACGTTTATTTAACACCTGAATCGAAAAGAAAAACGAGCTTGGATTGCATTCCAAAACGTGTATGAGGTCTTTTTGGGTAACAACAAAAGTGATGATTATGTCGCTCATGTCGAGGAATTGCTGTCAGCGTACAAGGCCATGGGGTGTAACATGTCTCTTAAAGTGCATTTCCTTCACTCACACCTGGACTTCTTCCCTGAAAATTTAGGAGCAGTTTCGGATGAACACGGGGAACGGTTTCATCAAGACATCTCTAAGTTCGAGAGGAAATTTTCGGGGAAGTGGAAGGCGAGCATGTTAGCAGAGTACTGCTGGTTTTTGATACGAGAAACTTCTACCTCAGGGTACAAAAGGAAAGCAAGCACCAAATGAAGATACTTATCTTAGTTATTTATTATTCTTTACATTTATTATATTACATTTATTATTTTAATTTTTGTTTATTATTCTTTACAGCTAAAATAATAATTTTCACCCCTCCAATGGATGGGGGAAACGGGGGGAGTATTGAGAGCGCCAGCATGGTACAGTGAATCTTCCGAACTGTTGCTATATATTTTTATTATTGTTGCTATATATTTTTATTATGGTTGCTATATATTGTTGCAATATATTTTTATTATTTGGGGGTGTTTGGGGGGGGATGAGGGGGAATGGAAGCTGGAATATGTAGAAAATAAGTGAAAAAACTGCGAAAAAAACGGAAAAAATTGATCATTTTTAATGATTTTTTTACAATTTAAGGGGGCAAATCCCCCCCCCCAAATCTACCTCCTGGCTACAAATGTTCATGTTTTGGAACTTTTCACCTCTCTAGCCCCTCAGAAGAAATGTAAAGGCTAAAATAATCCTTTTCATCCCTCCAAATTATCGAAAAGTGATAAAAATAGGTGGGGGGCCTCCCCCGAAAACGGTGGGTGATGGGGGAAAACGGAGGTCATATTCGGATTCAGGAGGTCATTTTACATAAGAATCAGCAGGAATGGTGTCAGGGCTCCAAAAAAAAAAATTTATTGCAGAAGAGTGTTATTGAGAATCGAACCCAAAATCGAAACCAAAAATAAACACCACATCGGCGAACTCCTCCGTAATAAATGTAAAGGGCATTAAATGAAACAAGGCACTTTATCTTACACACAAACAGACTTAAGCAGTAGAACGCTCCTACTATTATCAAAAATAGCCGTGCGAGGTGTGAAAATACAAAAATCTTAAGTTTCCCACAACTCGCTTATTTTTGAGAATTGGTCCTGTGTTCATACGAACTTATTTGCTTAAAATGACCTCTAGAATACACCCCTTAAGTGGTGAAAAACTTCGTGAATCACCTTGTATATTATGTATAAAGTGTGCAAACTATAAGAAGCGTAAGCTTATTTTCTCGAATTCAAATAGTTTTGAATTTTAATTAATCTTGTTTAAACAGTACTAAATTAAAATAAATAACTATAAATTAAAACAATATTCTTGTAGAATTCCACAAAGCGAATTTTGATCAAATTTAATTTTAAACGAAGAAACTTAATCTCTTACTCCCTGCCTCCGGTGTTTGTATTATACAACCCGCGGTAACTCATCTGCTATACATAATATTAAACTTGGCTCTCGCGTCTAAGATAATCTTTATTATTATTTGTATTAGTGTTATCTGAACCGAGACGAATAGGGGAATGAGGAATTTACATTTTGTTGGGGTAACATCTGTACACATGCACACGACTGAAATGTCTAAGCGCCAGAGCATGTATACATTTCGTGCTTAAATTATGATTGTAACATACGAGAACAACTATATGTTGGTGCCAGAGCTGGGATGAATCCTCAAAAACAGGATTCGAATCACGAATCCGAATCACCTAATATGATTCGAATCACGAATACTCGAATAAAGGATTCGTAAGTGAAAAATATGATTCGAATCAAAGATTCGAATCCTCATTTTGGAATCACGGATACAAATCCTTTAAAAATAAATTCGAATCTATTATTTGCAACCAGTAATATTTTAATCCATCAGTTTTTATTAACAAAAATGTTCATTTACCGACTAAATATCTGATTATATAATGATTTTAATTAATGATGATATATGTGTTATTGAACTTCATTTTAAATCTGTGTTTTATACGCGTGGCGCATGAAGTAAAATTTCGAGTTTAGAAAAGCCCCGTGAAAATTTGTCGAGGGTCGCTGCGCGACCCTCGACAAATTTTCTACGCGGGGCTTTTCTAAACTCGAAATTTTACTTCATGCTTAGTCTGGGAGTGGACAACACTCGTTCTTAGAAGTTTCAAATTAAAGGATCACTCTAGATTACTAAGTTTATTACCATTTTACAACGGCTACAGCTCGAAGGACCAATCATGGTCTTTGGAGACCGAAGGACTACAGGGAATCGAAGTTTATTTACAAGAAAACAACGAATATCTGAAGGTTTACAGCATGGATAGGAAAGATAACATCCAATTTTGAAAATATATCGAAGTTGGGTTGGTTTTTAGTGCGTTTTAACTTCACTTTAAATCAGTGTTTTATACGCGTGGCGCATGAAGTAAAATTTCGAGTTTAGATAAGCCCCGCGAAAATTTGTCTCGGGTCGCTGCGCGACCCTCGACAAATTTTCTACGCGGGGCTTTTCTAAACTCGAAATTTTATTTCATGCTTAGTCTGGGAGTGGACCGTCAAGATTTTCTACATGTCGAGATTTTCGATATTTCTAGATTTATGTCGATTTATTCACAGTTTGTTATTGTATTAAATGCAACTTTAATATTAAATAAAAACGGTTTGTTTTAGGAATAGAATATTCACCCATTAAGAGCCGAGCAATTTATAAAGTTAACTCTAAAAGTAAATTTTAGGTTTGCATATTTTTCTATAATTTCAATGAATGATATTATATTACATACGTCAATTTTTTAAAAGAGTTAAATTTAAAATTAAAACGAGTGTTGTCCACTCCCAGACTAAGCATGAAGTAAAATTTCGAGTTTAGAAAAGCCCCGCGTAGAAAATTTGTCGAGGGTCGCGCAGCGACCCGAGACAAATTTTCGCGGGGCTTTTCTAAACTCGAAATTTTACTTCATGCGCCACGCGTGTAAAACACTGAATTAAAATAAATTTAAAAATGCACTGAAAACCAACCCAACTTCGATATTTTTTCAAAATTAGATGTTTTTTTTTCCTATCCATGCGGTTTTCAGATATTCGTTGTATTCTTGTAAAAAAACTTCGATTCCCTGTAGTCCTTCGGTCTCCGAAGACCATGGTTGGTTGGTCCTTCGAGCTGTAGCCTTTGTAAATGGTAATAAACTTAGTAATCTAGACTGATCCTTCAATTTGAAACTTCTAAGAACGAGTGTTGTCTACTCCCAGACTAAGCATGAAGTAAAATTTCGAGTTTAGAAAAGCCCCGCGTAGAAAATTTGTCGAGGGTCGCGCAGCGACCCGAGACAAATTTTCACGGGGCTTTTCTAAACTCGAAATTTTACTTCATGCGCCACGCATAAAAAACACTGATTTCAAGTGAAGTTAAAAAAATACTATTAACGTTGGATATTTTTCATGGTTAAGTATCCAAATATGCATTCACAAATATTTGAATTATTCGAAAATTTAAATATTTATATTCAAATATGAATAATTTAGTAATTTAAATATTCATATTAGAATATTTAACTATTTGAATTAATCGAATTCGAATCCCAGCCTTAATAGCGATGATTCGAATTATTTAGGAGGATTTGAATCCGTGTATGAGGAATAGAATCCTTTTATAAGGATTCGAATCCTTTTATAAGAATTCGAATCCTTTTATAAGGATTCGAATCATCTATGTCAGGATTCGAATACGAATCCTTTTAAAAAAATGTAACGAATCCGGATCACGAATCCGTTTTCACTAAAGTATTCGAATACCTCTTTTGAATCCTCTAAAAGGATTCGAATCCGGGAATCGAATCCTGAATGATTCGAATCCTGCCCAGCTCTGGTTGGTGCAAACAATGGTTTGTGAAGGAATACGCCAAAACAATGACATTTTTTAACTTATGCTTATAAGCTTTTGTGGAAGTATGTACCAACATTTTATGCCTAGATTTAAAGAATTTTCACATAATGAGCTTTTTTGTTATTTATAATATAAATGTTTTAGTTATTTAATGTTGAACTGTAGTGACAACAAAATGTTGGAACATTTTGCAGGAATAGATAATGAATTAATAATACGAAATATTACTATGTACAGTTAATTAAAGGAAAGGCACTTGGTATTGTTTCACAATTATAGTGTAATATGTTTCACCAAGTGCCAGATGAGAAATTAATTCAAGAAAAAAAAAAAAACGAAATATTACGTTATGGCTTACACAATCTAGCAATTGTACCTTTTACAAATATATTCTATAATTTCAGTAAATAATTATCGCAACTTCCTTGATAGTTTGCGCAGAGAGGGCCGGCCAGAGGGCGCACAGTGGTCGATTTTCAAATTTAACTGAACATTTCGCTAATAATGAAGTATTTAGAAAAACATTTATCATCATGAATATCCTTAGGAAAATGACCAAAGAGTGCGGAGGTAAAATTATAATTCCCACAACCTCCGTTCCCGATAATTACAGGTACCTAAACATTACCCTATTGCGATACCGCTCATTAGTTGATTAAATGCGCCGAGAACTATACGTTTTATATATTTATTTTTCGATTGTGTTAAGTAAAATTTTAAAAACAACGATGGGTATACGTCCTACTGGTATGTATTTATTACTTGTGTACAATAATAAATACAGGGGGGGGGGGGGGGGGGGGAGTTTCCCTTGACATAATATCCCTTAGTTTTGACAGGGCAGAACACTCGTGAAGTATGTGTCTTGCTGTCTCATCTTCTACGTTGCAATCTTGGCATATGGTATCGTTGGTGATTCCCATTTTTGCGTAGTGTTTTTGGAAGCTATAATGTCCGGTGATGTTAACTGGTTAACCGGTTCGAAGGTTTTGCTTAGAGAGTTCTAGGAACTTCTTTGTTTCTTTGCAGTCGGGTATTGGTAAGTGTGCCTTGGTTTGGCCGTACGTTGTTAGATTTTTCCATCTGGTTTTGTGTTTTTCTGCAGTGAACTCACGCATGTGTCTACCTAGAGATCGACATGATAATCCTACTTTTGCAAATACGCTGAATTTGTTTAGGCATTTATTATTTTATGAAATCGTCCAATTTGAAGATTCTAACCAAATTTTCAGGCTTTTCTAAACTCGAAATTTTACTTCACACTCCACGCGTATAAAACACTGAAATATTGTAAAGTATAAAATATTTCTAAATCAGTATGATAAGGAGTATATTTTGAACTTTACAATATTTCAATGCTTTATACGCGTGGCGCATGAACTAAAATTCGTTAGAAACGTAAAATTAAACTTTTCCACCAAAAACGAATGCCTGAAAATTTACAGCATCGGGTATGTATACTTAAAAGAGAAAATCCCTGTATGTACAAGTTTAATCAAAAGAATAAAAAAAAAACAAATTGAAAAAAGATATTATACATTGTGTACAATTGTAACATCAAACGCACGACCATTCATACCTCACATTTCACAATTGTTTCGTTAATAAAACAAGAAAAGATTTCATAAATTAACTTATTATTTCCTCAGTTCGGGCTTTGTATAGAAAACGCTCGCGTTCTCGACAAGAAAAAAAATCCCTGGGAGAGTTCCACTTTTAAAAATAAATTACCTCCTGTTATTCCTTCCGTGCGCACAAAACGAATGATATATACGGCAAATATTAAGCGTAGAAAAATACTTAAATAAAAGAACTAGTTAGGAATTTATGTGACACATCGAAAGGGTTGCGGCATAAATCATCCCTGGGGGGGACAGGTTAATTCGCCACTATTCAAGGCGGCCCTTTAACTATTATCCAGCCAGTCACGAAGGGTTTGAGGGGTGGATTTATAAGGGAAGGGACTAATTAAATCGCGGGGATAATTAAAGGTGCACTTATTTATTGCCGCTAATAAAATTCCGTTGTTTACGTGACGTGCGGGTGAAAGTATTGTTCCTGTGAGGTCGGTAAATTACCCTCGGCTGAAATGTTCGGAATTTCTTTTATTTATTTTTTCTTAGAGATTTATTTTTTAGAGAAATAGAATTTTGTTTTGGGAATATAGCATCATCAAAACTGCATGGCTGTTTAAATCAGGGTTATTATGTTTAAAAAACTTTGTTTTAAGACAGTGTTTTAAACATGTTTAAAAACAGCCACCGTGTTTCAACCGGTTTTGTTTTTGTATGTTAAATTCGTAAAAAACTTCTTATAACGTTAAATTTGTTTTATTTTATCTTAAATTAATTAAACTATATTTTACACTACTTTATTAAACATTTTTTGTTTATGTTTTCAAATGTTAGTTAAATAGTTAAAGATATTCCAAATTACATCATTAAAAAATAACATTTTATCATAATAAAATATCACAATTATATGCGCATAAATGTGATTTAAAACGTGGTTTAAACATGATCAGCCTTATTAATAGAATTGCCGTAAATATCATTATAGTTTAATGTTAGTTAATCTCTACTAAACGCATACAAACACGCTACTAATAGAGCAAAATCTACATGATATTAGTTACTTTTAAAATAATGATAAAATGAACATGTCAATATTACATTTTTATGTGTTCTAACTTCATTGCAATTAAGTATTTTTTTTTTTCTGATAAATTATAAGATTGAAATTTACTTCTAACGAGTGTCTCGACTCCCAGACTAAGCATGAAGTAAAATTTCGGGTTTAGGAAAGCCTGAAATTTTACTTCATGAGTATAAAACACTATTTCAAGTAAAGTTCAAAATATTCTGATAAGGTTTATACCTTTATGATTTATTGCATTATTAAATAAATTCTAAATAGCCCTACTTTGTTATGACATTTAAGGTTATGTACAAGACCTAAACTAGGGCTATTAAATTTTCTGTTGTAAACTTACAATAGTAATCTACTAAAACGTTTTATTAATCCGAAAATGTCAATATCATCCATTTATGTTTTAAACACGTTTTAAACATGTTTTAAACACGTTTTAGACATGTTTTCAATTGTTAATGTTTTAAACATTGTTTCAGTAAAAAAACACGCTTTGTAAAAAAAAACTGCTTGTTTTATAATATATAAAATTACGAACATGTTATTCGTGAAAATGCAAGCAATGTCTTAATTAATAAGACAACTTAAGACGATAAATATCCATTGAAACAACTACTTCCCGTGTTTCACTGGATATTTATTGTCTTTGCAAATTATTAATTATTATTAATTAAGACATTGTTTGCATTTTCTCGAATTACATTTTCGTAATTTTATATATTATGTTTAAAGTGTGCAAACTATAAGAAGCATAAGCGTATTTTCTCGAATTCTGGTTTGAATAGGAAATCGAATAGAGAAAACTCAAGTAATCACTGTTTTTTCATAAATTACGTGTACTATAATAACTTCATAAAATATTTATGAAATTGCAATATGTATTAAATATAAAATTGCAATATATATTATATACAGGATTGAGCAAAAGTATAGAAACGCCGGATTTCTGTTAAACAATTACAATGATGTCGGGTTTGGTGGGTGTGCAACTTGTGATTATTACATTATTAAATAAAATAATAAAAGGAAAAGATAGCTGTTTACTGTCGTTTGATTAGCGTGTAAATTTTCTCTTAGAAATATTGGTCGGATGTGTCCTCGATTTATTTGTATAATCATAATATGCTCAAAAATAGCCAACACGGATACATTAGGGGAAAATCTACAATCACGGCCATATACGACTTCTTTGAAATGATTATAAACAATCTAGAAGAAAAAAAAATAATATTGGGCATTTTTATCCACCTATCGAAGGCATATGCGTTAATCACGGTAATTCATAAATTAAAACGCCATGGAATAAGAGGACCAGCCTCACAATGGTTTAATTCCTACCTGCAAGACAGATCACAAAGCGTAATCATTAACACACATGTGAAACTAGTCAAATCTCATCCAACATTAACAAACATTGGACTTTTACAAGGAAGTCTCACGGCTCCTACACTTTACATCATCTTTGTCAACGAGCTTGTTTCAATATTAGCAAATTCTTCCCAAAAACTTATTATCCCCTGTCAAACTTCATCAACCCCCGATACCGATCGAAAGAATTTCTGTCGTCTGCTCCAGTCACAGAATACCTATTTAGGTTAGGTTAGGTTGTGGTGGTTGCGCCGCACATGGAGGCCCGAAGAGGGCCCATTGTGATACGACGGTTTAACTATTCTCTTACGAGAACTATTTGGAGCTGATGACAAACTTTGAAAGGTTCTTAACATCTAGCGACTCGAGGTCAGAGAGTTCAACCAGGTACGAATCTCTTATTCCAGCTAGAGAGGGGCATTGACAGAGGTAGTGCACAACGCTTTCCTCCTCTTCTCTATCAAGGCACCCTTTGCAGTAGTCATTGTAGGAAATTCCTAACCTTTGAGCATGCTTGCCGAAAGGGCAGTGTCCCGTAATGACGCCTACCGTTTGAGCCATGTAACTCCTTTTTAAAGAGATAAGTGCCTCGCTTCATTGCCTATACCTACCCATCTACAAAGGTTAAATGTAAAACCAAATTAAATACAATTATTAAAATTATAATTATTTTAGGTTGGGTTAATTTTCGGCATAATGGAAATTGAAACAAGTCATATTAAAGACCTCAACTCTGCCATCTTAGTTCACATTCCCGATACAAAGACAAAAACGGAACGGCAGTTTGGTATTGGAGGTAGTATTTATCATACAAGCAAGAAATACATGGAACTTCGACCTCCAAACCTGAAAAGTACTCGATTTATTGTAAATTACCAAAAAGAAAAATGTACAAAACAGGCCATTGGAATAAATAAGTTTGGAAACCTCGCTAGTGTTGTAGCAACATTTTTAAAAATCATCAGCAACGATTTTAGTAGACTCGGGTGCAGACATCACAGCTTTAAAACGTCATGCATCATTAAACAACAAAATTAAGAGAGGGAAAAAAATCTTCAAAACTGTATAAAATAGTGATGTGCAAGATACTGCAGAGAATATTAATATTCTAATTGCTGAAAGTTCCAGCTTTAATTGCGATGAAAATGAAACAAGGAATACTTTAAACTTAAATAAAGTAAATGATAGACAACACCAAAGAAATTTAGGAGAATCAATGATTTCCTTTAGTAATTGCCATAATGTCTCTAATGTGACTGTTCATATATATTTACCCAAGTAGACTAATTTATTAATATTGGAGGCGAAGGTGATGGAATGGCTGGGGAATGGGGTGAAGGTGGATGCTTGGGTAAAGGAGAAGGAGATGGAAGCACAGGAAAAGCAGGGGAGAGGAGTAAATACAACGATAGGCATGAGAGGTAGCAGGTGCATGGGAGAATGCCGAGGTATTTGGTAGAGGGGAGATGGAGTAGATAGGAAAGGGTGATGCTGGCGAGGGCGAGTTGTGGGTCAGAGAGAGGAAGGAAGGTGTGGATGGAGGAAGAGTATGGGAAGTGTGTAATATGTGAGCGGGGGAAGGATTCGTGGAGTCATTTGGCGGAGGAATGCGAGGGAGTGAAGGAGGAATGGGTGGGAGTAAGAGGCAATAGAAAAGTGACGGAATAGATGAGAGAGGATGGGGCCGGGTTAAGGACGCTGGAGAAGTTAGGGGAAGAGAAGGAAAACAGGAGGAAGAGAGGCGGTAGCAATTAATTGGAGCTAGTAAATATGTAATACATATTATGCCACTAAAGGTTATTTTTTTAATTATTAATATTATACTGTTACCATGTTCGTTTAATATAATAAAATTATTTTAAAATGTTTGCAATTTAGTCGTGGAAAAAGGCATACTATAATTTTTCCACGACTAAAATGCAAAAATTCGTGTTATAAACTTTTCTACACACTCGTATTATTAAACACTCGCTCCGCTCGTGCCAAATAAACTCGTGACTAACACTTGTTGCATAATATACTATTTAAAAATTAGTAAAAATCAAAATATTTAAATAAAAAAATATTTACGTACGTTTTTATACATTCTCACGTCAGGTCAAATAACACAATGTATTAAGTTAACTTATTTAATAAGCAAAAAATTATGAATGTTGCGTTATTTCATTAATGGCGCTTTTTTGTTAGATAAAACAAAACTATTACTTTCATTGATTCGGTACGTAGTTTTCATTCAAACTTATTCCTCTCTTCTATTTTTTCTTAGGATAATATTACATTCCAGCGGAATTTATTTTATTTCTCCTTCCCCCACCATACACTTTAAAAAATATCACGAACGCATGACTATAAAGTATAAATAAAACAGAAAACGCAAGATATACGCGAGGGAGGCGCATTTGAATGTTTCATTTGCATGAATGTGAATAAGGACGAATTGTTAGAAACGCTTCCCCTCCGCCGAGTGTTTATTTTTGAAGCGAAAGCCGGCCCCGAGTATTTGCGCCAATTTGTATTATCAATATTTATACAATTTCGTCGAATTATTAATTTATGCAAATTGCGGCTTACGCCCCGTCTAACCAGCGCCGCCGCCATTTTTCACGCGCCGCGAACGGAATCGGAATTTATATGTTAATTTTCAACGCACGGACGAAAGAAGAAATTTTAATAACAAATTTTAAATGGCGTGATATTTAACGTTTAACGTATCAAGAGTTTGAAAATATAAAACCCTGAAGAATTGCAGGAGTGGCATATTTTTGTTTACCAAACTCACTTGATTAACTAGAATAAATAATTAGAACTTTTTTAATTAACGGCAATTTTTATCGCAAATTATTTACATACGGGGATTATTTTTTGGAAGTATACATATCTTAATTGTATGCTGTAAATGTTCAGGTATTCATTCTTTCTTTAAAATAGTTTAATTTGAAGCTTTAAACGAGTGTTTTCCACTCCTATACTAAGCATGAAGTAAAATTTCGAGTTTAGAAAAGCCTTAAAATTTGGTATGGTCGCGTAGCACGTAGCGCTACGCGACCAAACCAAATTTTCAGGCTTTTCTAAACTCGAAATTTTACTTCATGCTTAGTCTAGGAGTGGAAAACACTCGTTTAAAGCTTCAAATTAAACTATCAAATTAAACTATTTAGTGGTTTCGGTGTTTAATACGCGTGGCGCATGAAGTAAAATTTCTAGTATAGGAAACCCTGGAAATTTGGCTTGGTCGCTCCGCGCTTCGCGCTACGCGACCAAACCAAATTTTCAGGCTTTTGTAAACTAGAAATATTACTTTATGCTTAGTCTGGTAGTAAAAAACACTCGTTTAAAGCTTCAATCAATAAATAATGGATGATTATAGTTAATTTATAACTTATACACGGATTTTTTACTTTAAATTATACATATCTCGATGTGTGCGATGTAAAATTTCAAAGTTTTAAAGTTTTTTGAAGTTTCAAACGAGTGTTTTCATTTTCTGATTAAGCATGAAGTGAAATTTCGAGTTTAGAAAAGCCTGAAAAATTGGTTTGGCTAAAGCAGTATGCTAATGCAGCATATTTTCAACTTTACAAAATTACAGTGTTTTATACGTGTGGCACATGAAGTAAAATTTCGAGTTTAGAAAAGCCTGAAAATGTTAATTTATGCTTAGTTATGGAGTGAAAACACTCATTAGCAGCTGCAGATTGAACTCTTTGAACTAGACAATGAGTGCCTTAAAATATACAACGTATACATTGCGAAATGTATCCTTGTCTCATCCTAATACACTATTGAGCTGGCCATATGGACTAATATCCGAGGCCAAGGAGAAAAAATATATATATACATTGAGAAATGTAAAGAAAAATTTTCTGTATACATGTACAATAACATATTTAATTATACATGATGTTATTAAAAATGTAAAAATATTGATCTAGATATGAGCGCAACATAGAAAATGAAAATAATAAATAGTAATTACTGACTGCAATAAAATCAGTGATACTTCATAAGTGTGTTTTTCAATAATATGAACACATGAAATTAAATAAAAATCAAACAGAAAACGAAGTCGGAAATACATTTCGCCAATTTGTTTCAATGGCTAAATAAACCGCCGCATCCGAAATATCCGGAACTTCGAAACAACATTATAGCGTACATTCAAAGCCCCGCTAAAGTCAACAATTCCGCCTGCGGCGAGCACGCGCGCCGACAACTTTTACATTATCCAATTTCACTTGCAATTAAAATCATCCCCTAAAAACTCACCAGCCAAAGTTAAAACACGATTAATAAGTTTTACGGGAAGCATCATTTATAAACTATTTATCCGTAGGAAAGCAACTCATTATGATAATTCTTATGTATATATATATATATAGAGTATTGTGCGAATTAATATAACCACGACCAAATTGTTTTTTTTTTGGTGATGGCAACACTGTTAGGCCCATTCTGACAGTTGTCAGTTGATAGTAAATCATTTAACTTTGATCGCCTTTATTTTTAGGTTATGTTTGAGAGTTTTTGATCATGCAATAATATTCGATAATTTCCAAGTTCTTTTTACGATTGTTTGGCATTATGGATGTTACTCCAAGGAAAAGAGAAAAGATCATCACGCTTAGTAAGCATACCTCAATGACACAGAGAAGCATTGCAATGAAATGTGGTGTGAGTTTGGGTGCTGTAAATAAACCATTAAAGCAGAAGGGGGAGACGGGATCTCTTGAAGTGCAGCGAAAAGGAAAATGCGGAAGAAAAAGGAAGACCACTCCTCGAGATAAGGCCAGCCTTCTGCGAAACAGCAAATTGCATCCAAGAAAAACAAGCCACGACCTTCAGCAAGATTTAGAACGGGTTGGGGTGAAAACCCAGAACTCTACAGTACGCAGAAGACTCTAGGAAGGTAAAAGAAAAGCCACGAGGCCATAGAAAAAAACAATATTTGACTGCCTCTATGATGAAAAAGAGACCGAATTGGGCCAAAAAATATGCCAGGGTGATGCTCTCAGACGAGACACATTTTTTAGTGCAGAGCCAGCGATCAAAATTCGATCGTAAGAGGGTGGATGATAAACTTACTGCAGCCCATATTGTTCAATCAGTCAAACATACAGTTAAGAAGATCTTCTGGGGCTGTTTTTCGTACTCGGACCTGGGAAACTTTTCTGATGTTCTCAGACGAGACACATTTTTTTAGTGCAGAGCCAGAGATCAAAATTCGTTCGTAAGAGGGTGGATGAAAAACTTAATGGAGCCCATATTGTTCAATCAGTCGAACATCCAGTTACGAAGATGTTCTGGGGCTGCTGTTCGTACTCGGGACTTGGCAAACTTATCCCGGTAGAAGGAATGATAAATAGTGAAAAATATAAAGCAATGCTACATCAATGTTTGGCTGAGGAACTAAAGAAAGTTCAAGCCAACGGCAATGCTATTTTTGAACAAGACTCAGCTCCATGCAATACTTCGAAGACTATGGTGAAATATTTAACGGACAAGAAGATTAGTATTTTGGACTGGCCTGGATATTCGCCAGATCTCAATCCTATTGAGATTTTATGGGCGATCTGCAAGGCCAAATTACAAAAGACGGACTGTACGACGAAAACTAAGATGGTGGACGCAGTAATTCAGGTGTGGTATCGAGAGTTGGCAATCAAGAATAATTGTAAAAATCTAGTTGACTCCATGCCGAGGCGAATTTAAGCCGTGATTACAGAAAAGGGAGGATTAATTTCATATTAAATAATAGTTTCTTGAATTAATTTCTTATCTGGCACTTGGTGAAACACATTAGAATATGTAAAGTTATTTAAATTAAAAAACACTTTTGTTTTGTACATTCCTTTGAAAATGGCGTAACAAACCGAAACTAGTCGGTATAAAGTTTCAATTTCTGAAACAATACTAAGTGTTTTTTTAATTTAAAGAACTTTACATATTAAATAATAGTATTTAAACCTTGTTTATATGTCTAACAATAGACAATAGACGCAATTTTCACTTTGTACAAATGTTGACATTTTGAAAATAAAGACATATTATTATTTTTAATATATAAAATTACGAAAAAACTATTCGTGAAAATGCAAACAGTGTCTTAATTAATAAGACAATTTAAGACGATAAATATCCATTGAAACAACTACTTCCCGTGCAAATACACCTCCGGATATTGAATTATACAATGAAATATTTAAAATCTTATTTAATTTGATTTGTTACAACGCTCTATTAAAGTATATGTAACGTTTAAGTCAAATTCTCTTCAAACCAACTAACAATACAATTTAAAATGAAAGGAGAGATAGCAACAAATTACAAGTGAAAGGACTTGGATTAAAACTAATGTCTTAGGCCATCAATAGACGCGTTTCGAAATTCATCTCTCTTCAGTATAGCTTTGCTTATGACGTTTAAAAAAAAATTAGGAATAAAGCAAAGCATAAGCAAAGCTATACTGAAGAGAGATAAATCTCGAAACGCGTCTATAGATGGCCTAAGACATTAGTTTTAATCAGAGCTGGGATGAATCCTCAAAAACAGGATTCGAATCACGAATCCGAATCACCTAATATGATTCGAATCACGAATACTCGAATAAAGGATTCGTAAGTGAAAAATATGATTCGAATCAAAGATTCGAATCCTCATTTTTGAATCACGGATACAAATCCTTTATAAATAAATTTGAATCTATTATTTGCAACCAGTAATATTTTATTCCATCAGTTTCTATTAACAAAAATGTTCATCCACCGACTAAATATCTGATTAAATAATGATTTTAATTAATAATGATATATGTGTTATTGAACTTCATTTTAAATCTGTGTTTTTTACGCGTGGCGCATGAAGTAAAATTTCGAGTTTAGAAAAGCCCCGTGAAAATTTATCTCGGGTCGCTACGTGACCCTCGACAAATTTTCTACGCGGGGCTTTTCTAAACTCGAAATTTTACTTTATGCTTAGTCTGGGAGTGGACAACACTCGTTCTTAGAAGTTTCAAATTAAAGGATCACTCTAGATTACTAAGTTTATTACCATTTTACAAAGGCTACAGCTCGAAGGACCAATCATGGTCTTCGGAGACCGAAGGACTACAGGGAATCGAAGTTTCTTTACAAGAAAACAACGAATATCTAAAGGTTTACAGCATGGATAGGAAAGAAAACATCCAATTTTGAAATAATATCGCAGTTGGGTTTGTTTTTAGTGCGTTTTTAAACTCACTTTAAATCAGTGTTTTATACACGTGGCGCATGAAGTAAAATTTCGAGTTTAGAAAAGCCCCGTGAAAATTTGTCTCGGGTCGCTGCGCGACCCTCGACAAATTTTCTACGCGGGGCTTTTCTAAACTCGAAATTTTACTTCATGCTTAGTCTGGGAGTGGACCGTCAAGATTTTATACATGTCGAGATTTTCGATATTTCTAGATTTTTGTCGATTTATTTACAGTTTGTTATTGTATTAAATGCAACTTTAATATTAAATAAATACGGTTTTTTTTAGGAATAGAATATTCACCCATTACGAGCTGAGCAAATTATAAAGTTAACTCTAAAAATTAATTTTAGGTCAAATTTTGCATCTTTTTCTATGATTTCAATGAATGATTTATTATATTACATACGTCGATTTTTTAAAAGAGTTAAATTTAAAGTTCAAACGAGTGTTGTTCACTCCCAGACTAAGCATGAAGTAAAATTTCGGGTTTAGAAAAGCCCCGCTTAGAAAATTTTCGCGGGGCTTTTCTTTAAATATGCACTAAAAACCAACCCAACTTCGATATTTTTTCAAAATTAGATGTTTTCTTTCCTATCCATGCTGTAAACCTTCAGATATTCGTTGTTTTCTTGTAAAAAAACTTCGATTCCCAGTAGTCCTTCGGTCTCCGAAGACCATGATTGGTCCTTCGAGCTGTAGCCTTTATAAAATGGTAATAAACTTAGTAATTTAGAGTGATCCTTCAATTTAAAACTTTCTAAGAACGAGTGTTGTCCACTCCCAGACTGAGCATGAAGTAAAATTTAGAGTTTAGAAAAGCCCCGCGTAGAAAATTTTCACGGGGCTTTTCTAAACTCGAAATTTTACTTCATGCGCCACGTGTATAAAACACTGATTTCAAATGAAGTTAAAAATATACTATTAAGGTTGAACATTTTCCATGGTTAAGTAACCAAATATGCATTCACAAATATTTGAATTATTCGAAAATTGAAATATTCATATTCAAATATGAATAATTTATTGATTTAATTAATCATATTAGAATATTTAACTATTTGAATTAATCGAATTCAAATCCCAGCCTTAATAGCGATGATTCGAATTATTTGGAAGGATTTGAATCCGTGTATGAGGATTCGAATCCTTTTATAAGGATTCGATTCCTTTTATAAGGATTCGAATCCTTTTATAAGAATTCGAATCCTTTTATAAGGATTCAAATCATCTACGTCTGGATTCGAATCCGGATCACGAATCCGTTTTCACTTAAATATTCGAATACCTCTTTTGAATCCTCTAAAAGGATTCGAATCCTGGAATCGAATCCTGAATGATTCTAATCCTGCCCAGCTCTGGTTTTAATCCAAGTCCTTTCACTTCTAATTTGTTGCTATCTCTCCTTTCATTTTAAATTGTATTGTTAGTTGGTTTGAAGAGAATTTGACCTAAACGTTACATATACTTTAATAGAGCGTTGTAACAAATCAAATTAAATAAGATTTTAAATATTTCATTGTATAATTCAATATCCGGAGGTGTATTTGCACGGGAAGTAGTTGTTTCAATGGATATTTATCGTCTTAAATTGTCTTATTAATTAAGACACTGTTTGCATTTTCACGAATAGTTTTTTCGTAATTTTATATATTATGTTTAAAGTGTGCAAACTATAAGAAGCGTAAGCTTATTTTCTCGAATTCAAATAGTTTTGAATTTGAATTTATCTTGTATATTATTATTATTTTATTTCAAATAAACAATATTAAAAAAAACAATCCTTGTGTTCACATTAATTTGCACAATACTGTAAATGGCGAGCAAAGCTAATTTTATTATCCAACTAATTATTGCTTGGAATTAATATTTTTAATTAGCAAATTACATTAAGCAGATCAGCCAAGTTTTCACTTTTAATAACAGTATTTACTCTACTGCGAAATGTGTATTCACTTTTTACTTGATGGGTAATTAAAATTTTATGTATTTGAAATAAAACAACGCAGTTGGGAGGGTTTCACTTTTATTGTTGAACACTGCAACATGTTTCACCACACAGTGGCTTCATCAATCATTATTTCATCTGCCTGATGAAGCCACTGTGTGGTGAAACATGTTGCAGTGTTCAACAATAAAAGTGAAACCCTCCCAACTGCGTTGTTTTGTTTCAAATAGTATTATGGAGTTTCATCATGTATCCGCCTCATCAATTAAATATTTAAAATTTTATGATTTCACAAAATATAAAATTATCTGTTAAATACTATTATTTTCTATTGTACTTAATGATTTTTTGCCTTTAAGTTGGCAATGTTTTCGTCAAAAATATAAAATAATTTGTTTGTTTTTTTAAGTCATCGATTTAGAGTTTAAGTTCTTATTATTTTATAAATAATAATCTATTTATTGAACTCAAAAGAGGCTATCGACCGAAGTCTTTCAGCCGATCATTATTTTATATTTATCTATTAAGTTTTACATTTAATCTAACAATACTAAAAATTATTCCCTTAAGTATACATACCTCGATGTGCAATCTGTACATTTTCAGGCATTCGTAATTATAGAAAAGCGTTCAATTTAAAGTGTTAACGAGTGTTTCCACTCCCTGATTAAGCATGAAGTAAAATTTCGAGTTTAGAAAAGCCCCGTGAAAATTTGTCGAGGGTCGCGCAGCGACCCGAGACAAATTTTCTGGGCTTTTCTAAACTCGAAATTTTACTTCATGCGCCACGCGTATAAAACACAGTTTTCAAGTGAAGTTCAAATATACATAAATTTCACAATATTATAAAGCCCAGAAAATTTGTCTTGGGTCGCTACGCGACCCTTGAACAAATTTTCACGGGGCTTTTCTAAGCTCGAAATTTTACTTCATGTTTAGTCTGGGAGTGGAAAACACTCGTTTAAAGCTTCAAATTGAACTTAAAAAAACAAGGAATATTTAAAGATTTACAGAAAATAGGCTGGATTTGAAACACGTATACTTAAAAGAAAAACTCCCTGAATATAAAACCAAACCAAATTGTGAGGCTTTTCTAAACTCGAAATTTTATTTTATGCGCCGCGCGTAAAAACACTAAAATATTGTAAAGTTTAAAATATACTGAAAAAGCAATTTATTAAAGTAGTATATTTTTAACTTAACGTTTAATCAGTATTTTATACGCCTGGTCCATGAAGTAAAACTTCGAGTGTAGATTAATTTAAAAAATAACACATTTCTGTATATTTTGGGAAGGGCAAATTTTTTATATTAGACACAGAGGAACACGAATTGCCCATTCTCAAACTTTTTATTTTCATCAAAAGTCAATGGTGAAAGGAAAATAGTATAGCCCTTCTTTTGTTTTCGAGTTATAGCCGATTTGTTTTTCTTATTTCGAAAATATATCAACTCTTAGAAAAACGAACTAAAAAATGGATCTACTCATATACCCATATATGATATATAAGGAGAAATGTTGATGTAATAAAATAATGATTTACAACAATGCTTTAATTTATTTTCACCTAAAACCAGTCATTTTTTAACGTGACATAAGTCAACTAGTAGTATTAAGACCAAACAAATATGAATAACAATTTTTGAATAGAACATACAGTGAATTTTTCTTTTAGGTAAACATTTGCATAAGCTGTAAATTTTCCGACATTCGTTGTTTTTTAAAAAAAATCAATTTGAAGCTTTAAACGAGTGTTTTCCACTCCCAGACTAAGCATGAAGTAAAATTTTGAGTTTAGAAAAGCCCCGTGAAAATTTGTCTCGGGTCGCGCCGCGACCCGAGACAAATCTTCTGGGCTTATCTAAACTCAAAATTTTACTTTATGCGCCACGCGTATAAAACGTAGATTTTAAGTACAATTCGAATATACATAAATTTCACAATATTTTAGTGTTTTATACGCGTGGCGCATAGAGTAAAATTTCGAGTTTAGAAAAGCTTAGAAAATTTGTCTCGAGTCGCTGCGCGACCCTCGACAAGTTTTCACGGAGCTTTTAAAGCTTCAAATTGAACATTAAAGAAAAAAAAAACAAGGAATATCTAAAGATTTACAGAAAGTAGGCTAAATTTGGAATACGTATACTTAAAAGAAAAACTCCCTGTATATATCTATTTATTTAAATTTTCAACTGGTAAAAAAAAAGAATATCTAAAGATTGACAGAAAATAAGCTAAATTTGGAATACGTATACTTAAAAAGCTTTCTGTACATATTCATTTATTTAAATTTACAACTGGTTTATAGTGTATTTGTTAATACAGAAACAAAAAAATTACATATTGACCATAATATCATCGTTTATTAACAGTAAAAATCAAAACTTAAATAAACAAATCGCATTCTGGTTTTTTTTTTAATGTGAACATTTGAAGGGCTGGGTGGAGGAAAGTGCTAGCCCACAATTTGTTTAAATTCAAGGACTGTGCTATTCATCGTTATTATAAATTTACCATGAGTTGCGCTTGCTTAGTCTAGTAGTATACCAAATGCATATAGAATTTGTATGAGATCTTACACCTAAAATGTGTTAAATCACCTGATTCATAAATTCAACAGATCTTTAACCCCTTAAGCGCCATTGATGCAATAACGCAACATGATTAATTTTTTGTTAATTAAATTACTAAATAAGTTATTTTAATACATTGTATCATTCGACCTGACTTGAGAATGTGTGAAGAAAAATGCAAATAAATTTTAATTTTGTTATTTCGATTATTACTCATTATAAAAAAGTATTTTTCTGAGTATTTCTATCTTCATATTTCAGTATTTGATACCGTAGCGCGTAGCGAAGCGGAGCGACCAATCAAAATGTTCAGGCTTTTTTAAAACTTGAAATGTGCCTTCATGTGCCACGCGTATAAAACACGAATTTCACCTCCCTATCTCTATAACAAGATCGTGTATCGGTCAGATGTACACAATAAAAATATAAGGTTTAGAGAAATCTCACCTCCTAAATTCAAAAGCTCCTGTTTTAAGAGATGTTTTACATATAATGTTTACAATAATTTTAATACAATCCCCTCTAACCTCTAAACAGCTGGCACCCTTTGTTTTCAAAAAGGCCATGTCTCGACAAATTAGAAAAACTATATGTTTGATTTTGATTTGAGTTTATTTTTGATTTAATTTGAGTTTGTACACTTTGTTTATTTAACAAAAGTCTAATTATTTTTATTTACACTTAATAATATAACTACGTACTTTTTTTCTCGACTCAGGTTTAGGGTGCTCCTTTATGAACGTTTTGAACGCGAGGCGGAAAGGGAGCGGGCGCAAGCGTTTGCGTATTAACACATGGATTTATATGAGAGTTCCTAGACGGACGGGTGCTGGCGTTTTCTCCGCCTCGCACCCGTCCGTCTAGGACAGTGGTGGGGAAACTTTTTTTAAGACGGGCCATTTGTAATAACCAGACAATCGTAGCGGGCCAAAGAATAATGCTTAATCGTAGGTAGGTAGTTTTTATGCGGGTCGTCACATTACGAAGTAAGAACGCGTTCAACATTCTCACGACGGCACTTTTAAACGGGCCGGATTAAACCTTTCCGCGGGCCGGAATTGGCCCGCGGGCCGTAGTTTCCCCATCACTGGTCTAGGAACTCTCATATAAACCCATGTGTTAAAACGCAAACGCTTGCGCCCGCTCCCGTTCCGCCTCGGGTTCAAACCGTCCATATAAGAACGCCTTAAGTGGAAGAGCAATTAAAGTCATACTTGGCTGGCTGAACTTCACCTGCTTTACATTGTTTTATTTTTTCTCCTGTATTTTTTTTCGGCTTTGAATAAAGACAATCTAGTATTATTATTATTAAGTAAAGTTTTAAATATACCTCTTAAGTTTAATCTTAAGTAAATAAATATTACAAAAAAAGTTTAGAGAAGCCTGAAAATTTGGTTTGGCCGCTTCACGGCTCATATCTGCAATAATTTTAAAATTTATGATTTCTTGGTATCCACGGGCTACGACCACGTGTGCAATTATTTATCGAAAAAAGCAAGAGATTCATTTAAAGAAGTCGAAAAATATATCTTTACTGTAATTGCTCTCAATAAACCAAGAATTCGTTTTAATTTAATCGAATCAACTCACTCACCTCTAATATGTGTTCTTCCTGAGTTTCCCGATCCAATTTTCTGGTCGTGGTGGATATATTGCCTGCAACAAAAGAAAATTGTTTTATTCCCGTATGTTGGCTCGTACGAATGGGAGAGGAACGGAGAAATTCGTTTCATTGTTATTTAGAACAATGAAAACGCAATAATGAAAGCGGGCGTTTAATATTAGATTCCGTGAAGTTAATTAGCCGCCTTTGCTATTTACAGATTTATTATGTGAGAACTAGAGGTTGATTTAATTTTGTATATTGCGTTTATCTCGAGCGCACGTGAGTGTGTTTGGAAAATTAATATATAATTTCTACCATACTGTAGGTTTTTGTGCGAGAAATACATTAATTTTACCTGGAATTCATTATATTGTTGTTTAATTAAAGGTTGTAATAAACTCTTAAGTTGGTATATATAAAAAAAAGTTCTTGTAAATTGACAGAGTATATATGAGGACTCTAGAGGCCAAGGGATATAAGTACAAATTTTATAAAATTGGAGTTACAAGTGTTAGTTGAAGTTACTGATATTGGTAAATAAAAGGTAATTCTAGTTTAATATAAGACATTGGGAGCAAATGTTTCTTAGTTTACTCTCTTTTCTCAAGTTTCAATTTTTTTCCCAAATCTATTTGTATGCACTTGTATCCCCTGGCTTCTGGGGTCCTCATATTTTCTTAATATTTTATATTATGTAAGTGATATATACATTTATTAAAAAAATTAAAAACAATATTCTAGGAATTCTTCTTTTAAGTATACATATCACGATAAGTGCTTGGTAAATTTTCAAGAATTCGTTGTTTTTATAAAAAAAACATTTAATTCAAAACTTTTAACGAGTGTTTCCACTCCTTGGTTAAGCATGAAGTAAACTGTCGAGTTTAGAAAAACCTGAAAATTTGGATTGGTCATACCGCGACCAAATTTTCAGGCTTCTTTAAATTTGGAATTTTACTTTATGCGTCACGCGTAGAAAACACGAATTTAAAGTGCAGTTCAAAATATACCACTCAAGTTTGATCTCACCTAAGAAAATATTACAAATGCTAATTTCGTGAAAGCAAATCTATAAAAATTCAAGCGCCTAGAGAATTTGCTTTCAGATTGTTTCTTTTAATTATATTTACATTTTGTACCAAAACAAATTCCTCTAAAATATAAAAACGAATTGAAATTAATATCGACTTTCTGCAAAAATTTCGTCTCATTGAGACAGGTCTCCAAATATTCCTCTAACTCATAAAGAGTATGATTTACTAAGAGGAAATCAACATTTGTGAAATTCATTAACGGGAGATCAAATTCAAGCAGTATATTCTAGAGTTCATTTTAAATCAGTGTGGCGCATGAAGTAAAATTTCGAGTTTAGAAAAGCCTAATTTCGCTTGGTCGCTCCGTTTCGCTACGTGACCCAGCCAAATTTTCAGGCTTTTCTAAACTCGAAATTTTACTTCATGCTTAATCAAGGAATGGAAACACTAGTTAGAAGCTTAAAATTGAACACCTTTACGAAACCAACGAATGCTTGAACATTTATAGCATTTACATGTATACTGAAATTAAAAAAAAACTTGTAAATAAAAACTTTTACAACTTTGTTTCACTACTGTATTTACACTTAACCAGCGACTATAGTTCCAACTATCTAGTAGTTATTTTTAAACATTAATCAACTTATGTTAGATAAGACAAAACAAAACAAAAATACTATAGTTGGTGAAATCCAATAAAACTATTTTCATAATTTATTTTTGGATATATCGATGGAAATGCCGTGTGTGTTTGTTTGGAATATTTTAGAGATTGATTAAATTTTATCGCTGTCACGATTTGGAGTGTTATTAAGTATATTGATGCTTTTAACAGATTGAACCGGTATCAAAAAGTGCAACTTTCCGAGCACAGGAAACACGAATTGTGCTTTTAACTGATTGGATTTATGTGGGAATTATTGTTGGGGAAGAAAAGTATATGATTTGCATAATTTATTAATATTATTATTTTAGCTATTTAGATTATTGGTTTAGTATAAGAAATCAATACGAATAAAAAATGTTTTAATGCATATTATATATTTTGTTGGTGATTTTTAGTATGTAGTATTTAATGTCTAAACTCGACACATTTTCAGAAAATATATGTATTTAAAACATTATCAGTTTTATAGGACGAAATAAAAAAACTTAAACCATTAAACAAAGAGTATGGTCCTGCTCTATATTAAGCATATTTTTTATATATTTAATTGTTGAGTTGGATACAAGATGAAACCACATGATACTATTTGTAATAAAACAACACAGTTAGGAGGGTTTCACTTTAATTGTTGAACACTGCAACATGCTTCACCACATAGTGGCTTCATCAGGCAGTGTATTCATCTGCCTGAGGAAGCTACTGCATGGTAAAACATGTTGCAGTGTTCAACGATTAAAGTAAAAAACTTCCAACTGTGTTGGAATACAGTATATTTTATACTTTATAATATGTCAGTGTTTTATACGCCTTGTGCATGAAATAACATTTTCAAGCTTTTCCATAGCCGTAGCCGTATATATAATTTTGAAATGTCAATTGAAAATAATTGACATGTCATAAATTTTTAACAAATATTTTTACTTGTTAAAGTTAAAAAATAATCCGATTTTAATCTGCAGTTCGAGGTCAAGACAAGATATTATAAACAAGTGAAACTCTTAAAAAAATTATTCATTATTCTCTAATGAGTATTTTTAAGCATAAAGTAAAATTTCGAGTTGAGAAAAGCCTGAAGAATTTGGATTGGGACGCGCAGCATCCAAATCCAAATTCTGGCTTTTCTTAACTCGAAATTTTACATCATGCGCCACGCGTATTAAACACTGATTTATAGTAAAGTTAAAAATATACTAAAAATTTAATAAAAAATAAAAAAAATCTAATATATTTTTTCAGAATGCTGCCAATTTTTTTTATTACCTTTCAACATTTTCAACAATTTTTACGTTATCGAAAATTTTCACAGGTTTAACACTGGATGTGTGATTTATGACTTTTATTTTTTTATTTTAAATTAATATTTCTATGATTTTGTTGATTGAAAACTTTATAAAACACATTTCAATTATTATTTTCTTATTTAATTTACAATTATATATTATTTCTAAATTATTGGTAATTTTTCGTGACTTTCCGTTAGTTTTAAAATATTGACGGTTATATTGTTGACGTTCTGGTGAAAATAATTGACATATTATAAGTTTTTAACAAATATTTAGACTTGTTAAAGTTACAAAATTATCCGATTTTAAACAATATTAGGTTTTTCTGCAGTTCGAGATTCAGAAAAGATTTTATAAACAAATGAAATTCTTGAAAAATTATTCATTATTCTTTAACGAGTATTTTTCAATCCCAGATTAAGCATGAAGTAAAATTTCGAGTTGAGAAAAGCCTGAAGAATTTGGATTTGGACGCGCAGCGTCCAAATCCAAATTCTGGCTTTTCTCAACTCGAAATTTTACTTCATGCGCCACGCGTATTAAACACTGATTTATAGTAAAGTTGAAAATATACTGGCCATTTAATAAAGAATAAAAAAATCAAATATATACATCAATAAACTTTGACATTTTATCACTTTTTGACATTTTCAACAATATTTACATTATTGAAAATTTTCACAGGTTTAACACTGGATGTGTAATTTATGACACATATTTTTTATTTTAAATTGATATTTTTATGATTTTGATCATTCAAAACTTCATTAAACAAATTTTAATTGTTATTTCCTTACTTAATTTACAATTATATATTATTTTTAAATTATTGGCAATTTTCGTGACTTTCCGTTAGTTTTAAAAATGTTGATGATTGAATTTTTGACGTTTCAGGGAAAAATAATTGCCATATCATAAGTTGTAAACAAATATTTTAACTTCTAAAAGTTACACAATAATCCGATTTTAATCAAAATTGGGTTTTTCTTCAGTTCGAGGTCCAAATAAGATTTTATAAACAGATGAAATTCTTGAAAAAATTATCAATTTTTCTCCAACGGGTGTTTTTCAATCCCAGATTAAGCATGAAGTAAAATTTCGAGTTGAGAAAAGCCTGAAGAATTTGGATTTGGACGCACAGCGTCCAAATTCAAATTCTGGCTTTTCTCAACTCGAAATTTTACTTTATGCGCCACGCGTATTAAACACTGATTTATAGTAAAGTTAAAAATATACTAGAAATTCAATAAAAAATAGAAAAAATTAATATATTCATCAATAAATTCTTTACACTATTTCAGAATACTCCCAATTTTTGGCATTTTATCACTTTTCGACATTTTCAACAACTTTTACATTATCAAAAATGTTCACAGGTTTAACACTGGATGTGTGATTTATGACTTTTATTTTTTTATTCTAAACTAATATTTTTATGATTTTGTTGATTGAAAACTCTATAAAACAAATTTCAATTGTTATTTTCTTATTTAATTTACAATTATATATTATTTTTAAATTATTGGTAATTCGTGACTTTCCGGTAGTTTTAAAAATGTTGACGGTTATATTTTTGACGTTTCAGGTGAAAATAATTGACAAATTATAAGTTATTAACAAATATTTAGACTTCCTAAAGTTACAAAATTATCCGATTTTAAACAAAATTTCGTTTTTCTGCAGTTCAAGATTCAGACAAGATTATATAAACAAATGAAATTTTCGAAAAAATTATTCATTATTCTCTAACGAGTGTTTTTCAATCCCAGATTAAGCATGAAGTAAAATTTCGAGTTGAGAAAAACCTGAAGAATTTAGATTTGGACGCGCAGCGTCCAAATCCAAATTCTGGTTTTTTTCAACTCGAAATTTTACTTCATGCGCCACGCCTACTAAACACTGATTTATAGTAAAGTTAAACATATACTGGCCATTTAATAAAAAATAAAAAAATCAAATATATGCATCAATAAACTCTTTACACTTTTTCAGAATGCTCCCAATTTTTGACAATTCATTACTTTTCGACATTTTCAACAATTTTACATTATCGAACATTTTTACAGGTTTAACACTGGATAATTAATGAATTTCATTTTTTATTTCAAATTAATATTTTAATGATTTTCTTCATTGAAAACTTCATTAAATAAATTTCAATTGTTATTTCCTTATTTATTACATATTATTTTTAAATTATTGGCAATTTTTCGTGACTTTCCGTTAGTTTTAAAGATGTTGACGGTTGATTTTTTAACGTTTCAGGGAAAAATAATTCACGTATCATAAGTTGTTAACAAATTTTTTGACTTATTAAAGTTCAACAATAATCCGATTTTAATCAAAATTGGGTTTTTCTTCAGTTCAAGATTTTATAAACAAATGAAATTCTTGAAAAAATTATTCATTATTTCCTAACGAGTGTTTTTTAATCCCAGATTAAGCATGAAGTAAAACTTCGAATTGAGAAAAGCTTGAAGAATTTGGATTTTATCAACTCGAAATTTTACTTCATGCGCCACGCGTACTACACACTGATTTATAGTAAAGTTTCTTTACACTTTTTTAGAATGCTCCCAATTTTTGACATTTCATCACTTTTCGACATTTTCAACAATTTTTACATCATCAAAAATGTTCACAGATTTAACACTGGATGTGTAATTAATGACTTATTTTTTATTTTAAAATTATATTTCTATGATTTTGTTGATTGAAAACTTTATAAAACAAATTTTAATTGTTAGTTTCTTATTTAATTCACAATTATAAATTATTTTTAAATTATTGGCAATTTTTCGTGACTCCGTTGGTTTTAAAAATGTTGATGGTTTTTATAAATTTAGAAGATTTTAGTCCATTTTCAAAGTTTTGAGATTTTTTTATGAATTTCTAAATTTTTATTTTATGTTTAACGCTTTTCGTAACTTCCCAAGATATTCTTCAATTTTTAATTTTTCTTTAATTTTAAAAATGTTGTACTTCATGTACATTTTTTAGTTTTTGTGAATTTCCAAGATTTTTATTAATTTTTAAAATTTTGTTGCGTTTCATGAAATTTCAAGAAATAAATTTTAAAAGTGTTGATACTATTCATGAATTTTCTAGATTTTCGTCATATTTTAAAACATAGGTTCGTGAATTTCCTAAACTTTCGATAATTTTCATAATTTTCCACGATTTTAGTTAATTTTCAAAATATCGAAAATTTTCAACGTTTTAGTCAATTTTAAAAACCTAAACGCTTTTCGTAGATTCCCAAAATTTCCGTTAATTTCCAAAATTTCGACGGTTTTCGTGAAATAAAGTAATATTACACAATTTTCAAAATCTAGACGCTTATCATGATTTTATTTAAGATTTTTGTTAGTTTTTAAAATCTAGACGAATTTTGTGAATTCTAAGATTTCCGGTAATCTTCAAAATTATCATATAAGAGTAAATTTCCAAGAAGTTCGTTAATTATCAAAATTTTTCATGAATTTTCAATAAAAATATCAAAAATATACGATTTCTTGATGTCTAGGGGAGGGGGCAAATTAATGGCAATGCTGAAAAATTCATGATAAATTTTAATGTCATGAATTTTTCAGTATTGCTATTAATTTGCTTTCTCCCCTAGACATCAAGAAATCGTATATTTTTGACATTTTGCGTGAAAATAATTGGAATCGTAAGTTTAACAAATATTTTGACTCTTAAAAAATATAATTCGTTGCTAACATCTTTAAACATTGAAATGTATATAGTATATTTATCTGTCTATATCGAGAAGGAAGAAATAAAACGAGAAGGAGTAACATGTTTTGTGTGACAGCTGCAAAGGCAATTCAAAACCGGCATTCGCTATTATTACAGCGATCTTCCTCCCCAGACACACTTTATTTCTTAATAATATTTACTCGGAATGAGAGCCGTTTCGGGGTTTTATTGCGAGCACGGCAAATAATGTCTTGGGAATTGTTTGCTTTTAGAAATTTCCGTCGATTAAATCTTTATTTGTTAGTATGTTTTTATAACTATTTGTTAGTATATTTCATTACGTCAGCAAACAATCATACAGATACGAAATTTTAGCGTTAGAAATAGAATAGGAGCAATTTAAAAAACACTAGTGCTCAAAATTTAACTGAAGTTGAGATATTGTGTCTATTTGGCAAGAAAATAAAATATATTTAACAGTATGATAAAATAAGCAAAAATACATTATATTTTGAACATTTTATAAAAATTGTCTTTGGTCGCCTAAGCGAAAAATTAATATTAAATAATTACAAAACTGCAACATATGCGAAATTTAAACGTTTAGATTTTAATCGCTCTTTTCAATGGCATTAATTTTTCTTTTTCTCAAAAACCAAAGATGATTGATATAGAAACCTGAATTTTGAAACTGTATTTGAAAGATAATTTGAGTTTTCCACATATCAAATAAGAGTTTTCTTGCTGGAATAAATAGAAGACACATCAGGCGATAATCATCGGAACTGATAAGTGCGCTGACACCGTTTTCTCTCCCCTTTTCTGGCCATCAAACTTCGATTTCTATCCACCCGGCGAACAACTTTTATAATTTATAACCGTGCCCATTAAACTCAAACCCGATTCGTTTTCCCGTATAAAAATCATCGGACTTATGACATAATTAAACTCCGCCAACTTTTCGACATTAATTAATATATTTCTTAAAAATCCTTTTAGGAAAACTAGAAGTTTTCTTTTCTTAGTTATTAGAGATCAGAATTACATTCAATAGGCTATAACTAAATTCAAGTAATTATTTTATTGAATATTTTATAAGTTTTATATATATATATATAATATCTTCATTTATAGACTTTTAACAACTTCGTTTTTACAACTCGAATAAATAATTTGATTAAATACGTCTATAACCGGGCTATCGACGATCAGTCTTTCAGCCTAAAGTTTTTTATTTTATTTTATTTGAATATTTTCATAATAATTTTACTATTGTAATATTTTAAGTTTAAAAAACGTGTATTTTCTTTAACTGTAATACAAAAATTTAATGCACTCATTTTATATTTTTCAATTTCATTGAGATATATACTCTATTTTTGGCAAAAGGGAAACGAAGACATTTCTAAAAGGATGGTAGATGGGGGGTTGTTCCTGAAAGTGCCAGGTCGGTGGGAAACTTTTCCCCCAGGAATCAATCATTATGAATGGAAGATAAAATCCATCAAAGTTTCCCCTCATTGCTTGCAGTGCGAGCGTTTTAAATATTTATTTGGATTTCCTTTGTTCATGCATGATCATCCCTTTTCCTCCCCTTCTCCCCCCCGTTTTTTTTCGTCGTCTCCGACTGTCACGGAGATAAATGGCTTTTGTAAATTTGTATTAAATATTGATTTACTTAAGTTTTCATGCACGAGTACACAATTTTTTCACATTGTTTACTATAAAATGCTATTTTTAAAACTGCTAGAATGAAAACACACTTTGTTGATAATTTATATACATTTGTATAAAATGGTAATCATTGTATTTTAATTTAAGTAAAGTAGATACTTAAAGTAAATTAAAATGTCCATATCATATACCTTCATTATATGGACTCTTTAATTTACTTTAAATATCAAAAACAAGTCTTTTAAATTGTATTTTAAATTATGCCACGTTAAGAATTTTAAAAAATGTGATAAAAACAAAAAACGCATACGTTAGTGACAGAACGCATGATAGAAAACTGAGTTACGTTTTTTCTGTGTTTTTATAGGAAATGTATCGCAATTAACTTTTTAAACAAGTGTATGCTACATTTACGAGGGGTGATCAAAAAGTAAGGTTACACAGCCTGCAATGAAACGTGTACATTTTGTAACCTTACTTTTTGATCGCCCCTCGTAAGTGTGTTATTATATATCAAAGTATACCTACTATGTATAAAAAAAAACTTATATTCAAAAACCACACATATTTTTATTAAAATCTCAATATAATGGTTTAATATAGCATTATTCGTTACACAAACATAAATAATCCTCTAATTATATCAACAAAAAGAGCAAACGCGCAGAAAAAACGAATTCACGAAACGAAAATGAGAAATACCGGCACGATGAAAAGAGAAATATTTAATCATGTAATTGGCAAAACATATTTGTGTTCAGAATTGAACTTTACACGGGGAGCACGCAAACCGGCAGTTAATTTCGAGCATTCATTAATTACAATTGAAAATTGATAAAACCGGCACGAATAAAAAGGAATTTAAGTAATTAAGTGTGCTTGATTAGTGGATTTAAATGGGTCAGTTTGTTTTGTGTGAATTAATGGTAGATGCGTTTTAGAGTAGTACATTAATTAATTGTAAGTACCTTGAATTAATTTACTACCCTAAACTAATATATTCTGCAATTTTTACAAACAAAACTATTTGAAAAGTTTGTAGATTTAAAGTATTATAATCACTGTTATGTGGAAAACACATACAGAGAGTTTTTATTTTAAGTATACATATCCCAATTATACGCTGTACATCTTTACATATTTGTTGATTTTTTTAAAATTCAATTTGAAGCTTTAAACGAGCTTTTTCCACTCACAGGTTAGGCATGAAGTAAAATTTCGAGTTTAGAAAAGCCTGAAAATTTGGTTTGGTCGCGTAGAGCTCAATGTCTTAGACTCAACAACTATGAACAGTTAAACTTTGATAAACGTGTATTGAAAATCAGTTAGCTAGCATTTGCTTAGGTTAAGTGATAATTTAGATTAGGTTTGACATCTGGTATCTAGTAATATCTAGTAATATCTAGTAATATCTAGTTTGACATAATGATCACAGGTAAGTTAGATAACAAATTAGGTATTATTTCACCTAATGAAAAGTTAGGTTAGATTGAATAACAGTTGCAAAAGTAAGGTTACATTTTGATATTTTGCCAATTTTAAGTAATCTGTCAGCTTTGATATTTTGTCAATGTTATCCGTCAATTTTGACTTTTTATCAATTTCACCTAATCTGTTATTTTTTGTATTTTTTCAATTTATCTAATCAAAATCGAAAATGTCGAAAATTATCAAAATTATTTAAAATTTTAAAAATATGTCAAAATTATTCAAAATTGTCAAAAATATCAAAATTACCAAAATGTCAAAAATATCAATAATGAAAAATTTTAAACCTGACAAAAATTGAAATTTATCAAAATCTTAAATATGACACAAATCATCAATTTACTTGAGTTTTAATTTTTTATCACTTTCGAACGAGTCTCGTCTACCCCCAGACTAAGTATGAAGTAAAATTTCGAGTTTAGAAAAGCCCCGCGTAGAAAATTAGTCCAGGGTCGCGCTAGCTGAATTTTCAACATGTATACTTTAAAGAAAAACTCCCTGTATTCACAGAGTTACCGAATTTATCCTCTACTTAGTTTTCACACTGCATAAATAACTTAACTAACTTGTAAAAAAATTACAAGTTAGTGTACTGTCTTGTCATTTTTTTGCAAGTTGGTAGTTTCTTAAAATAAACTTCCTTGAAATAATATGGGGTTTTGATAAATTGACGTATACATTTGTGACAAATAAAAATTGTATATTGTTCTACGTGTATTTAAAAAAAAAACAAGTTGCACTTTAATTTCTTGAATTAATTTCTCATCTGGCACTTGGTGAAATATATTAGAATATGTAAAGTTATTTAAATTAAAAAACACTTGGTATTAACACAATAAAACACTTTTAACTTTGTTTGTATAACACAATTTATTTTTATGTGACTGCAGTTTCGGCAAATTCAGCTTGCCATTATCAAACATGAAGTGACTTCATGTTTGATAATGGCAAGCTGAAATTGCCGAAACTGCAGTCACATAAAAATAAATTGTGTTATACAAAGTTAAAAGTGTTTTATTGTGTTAAATTAACATGTATAATAAAGTAGAAGCCTCCACAATTCAAAACACTTGGTATTGTTTCACAAATTAATTAAATTAATCAAATTAATTAATTTGTGAAACAATACCAAGTTGTACTTTATTCGTAACTGTTTTCCCCCTTTGGAACTGATTTATTTGCCTCACTACCAGAAAAACCCACGAGTCGCCACTGACCTTTATTCTCAATTGGATATATTTCAAAAAATATTTTGCTATGCATAATATAACTTATTTATGTTTCAGTGTAGTGGTTATTTTATGAGGGAGGGTGTAGTGGGTAATTAGGGTAGGCACAATGGGTGGTAGAGAAAAGGCCGAGTCACAGTGAATTCTCTGCATGCGAATGCATATTTTACGTCGAAATAAATAAACACAAACACCAGCGGCAGCGCCAACGGGGTTGAATGAAATATGGTGTGAGCGCGGGGGTAAATCGCCCCGTGAAATATAGTCGGAACGTACATTGTGCCCCCGTCGTTACGGCCATTATCAATTTTGATTTCGACTTAATGCGATGTGCATTTTGGAAAACTGCTGCATGCACACCGTATAACATGGAATTGTAATTGCTTTGTTGAACAATATTGCATTAACGTGCTTGCTGTTCATTTTGAAGCTGTTTACTGAACAGTTCTCAAGTTGTATTACGGAATTCGCACGCTCTATGGAGATTATTATGTTTGAGCATTTATTTGGATTGAAATGTCGCTTATTTTTAGAGTAGTATCGTTCTAAACGTAACAGATCCTCTTGTATATTCTGACAGTCATTGATAGAGTTTATTTCTGCTAAAACCTTAAGATCATCAGCATATAACAAAAAATTGCTATATCTGAAACTGTCAATATAAGTTTCTCAATTAAGATGATGCGATCAATTCTGCCGAATGCCTTGTTAAAGTCTGTGTAAACTGAATCAAATTGCGTTCTACAATCCGATTGATTTCTATATTAATTCATGATAAGCTGCTAAGTTTGAATCAACTGAACGTCTAGATACGAACACGTGCTATTCCGCAATTATGTTGTTTTATACTTTATAAAATATAGTTTTGTGCATCACGGATTTAAAGAAATGCAACACAGAATTGATACAGATCGATAACACAGCACAACAGCATTTCTGTTTCATGGAATATTTTACATGATTCTGAGCTAATTTGACGCTGATTTCAAATATGTTATCAGTTTTAATGTATCAGCTCTAGTTTTTGAGTTACAAAGGGGGCTGTTTTTTTATCAAAAAGAAGCATTCGCCGTTGAAAAATATTTAATTACAACAAAACTAGATTCTGGAACTTTCTTTAATATGATTTTCTACAGTTTTTGAATGACGAAGTGCTACTTTGAATACTCTAGCAAAAATCTGCCATCATATATGCATTCCAGCGACCCTGGTATCGTTTCTCCATTGTCCGAATATCTCGGTGGAATCGTTCGCCCTGTTCCTCACTCAAGTAACATAGATTTTCAGTAAAACGATTTAAATGGCTGTGCAGGAAGTGCACTTTGATGCTCATGTTGCATCCAAGTTGCTGGAAGTGAGACAACATCTCTTCAACATGCTCAACGTAATCAACATCCGTCTTATTACCTAGGAAATTCTGAATAATCCAGACAAATGAATCCTATGCATTTTTTTAATTTCTGACGTTGACCGGCTGAAATTAGGATCGTTCACCAACTCTTCAATTTGTAGGCCGTCAAATATGCCTGCTTTAAGCTTTTCTGTACTCAGTTTCGGAAACTGTCTTGAAATATACTTAAAACATTTAATGCTTTACCATATTGTTTCATCAGACCAAGTTTAATATGAAGAGGTGGCAAGGTGATGCGATCTCGTGTCACAAGAGGTACATTTACAACATTAAAGCTTTCTGGAGATAGTGCTTCACTAGCGAATGGCCTGCTTTTCTTGTCTAATGTTCTGCTTTCTCTCTGCTGTCCCATAAACATATAAAACAAGGATACTCTAGTTTCTTTAGTTATGAGATTTCTGTTTTTCAATCGGGAAGCTAATAATTTAGAAGAAGTTTTCGACAGTCCAAGGTCTCGAACCAAGTCGTTAAGCTCGTTTTGATTGAATGGTCTCGGTTCCAAATAGTTTTTTGGGACGAAATCGTCATCGCTCGCGCTGCTTGCCTCATTCAACTCGTCAGAGCTTTCTTTAGATGTAGATGGTAGTGATGAAAATGGATCATTCGAATTCCTTACAGGTCTATTAGCTGATGTTGATGTGGGCTAAATCCATTTAGAGCGGTTTATCTTGTTGCTTCCTGTTACATTCACAACAAAAAATAGCAGTCATCGTGAGGATTAAAGGTTCACGCCAGATCATAGGTGACCGGAACTTGAAAGAGGTCCTCTTCTTTGTGGTCCATAAACGTTATTCCTCAACACAGATTTTGCATACAACATTGGGCACCCAGTACTTGTTTTTTAATTCCAATCGAAAACTGTTGTGCAAAATCGGTGACATTCAAACGAAATTTTTTCAAAATATACTCAATGACATTAGAAGCGTAACACCCAGAAGGAGTTTTAACTTGATTTTTTGCCAGTATGGTAGTCTTACATCAAGAATAAAATGATTACATTTTCAAGAAATGTTATTAAAAAACAATCTAAAAAAAAATAATAATGTGTTTGGCGACCCCTTTGCTGTATACACTCCTGTAGACGTCTGGGCATCGACAAAATGAGATGGTCGATGTCTTCTTGAGGCATCTCGTTCCAAGCAACTTGAATTTCATCGATCAACTGTGCTAGAGTCTGTGGAGGATGGTGTTCACACATGTTCAATGGGATTTAAATCCGGCGAACGGGGCGGCCACGCCAAAACAATAACACCAGCTTCAATAAGAAAGTTCATAGTTCGACGAGCAATATGGGGACGTGCGTTATCTTGTTGAAAAAGTACGTCTGGGCGGCCATCTAAATAAGGCAACAAAGTCGGTCGTATGACGTCTTCAACATAACGCGCAGCTGTCATACTGCCTCGAATAAATACAAGAGGTGATCGACTACCATAAGCAATAGCCCCCCAAACCATTACTCCAGCAGTCCTGTGTATATGCCTCTCAATAGCAAACCTAAGATAAGTCGTTCTCCACGGTAGCGTCGTACCCTTCTACGGCCATCATGCGTGCCTAGACAAAATCGTGATTCATCGCTGAATACGACATCGTTCCATTCTGCCTCCCAATGCTGCCGTTCTCTGCACCAGTCCAACCTTTGGCGACAGTGTCTCGCTGTTAAAGGAAGCACTAATCTTGGACGGTACGAAAGAAGCCCAAAGGATTGAATGCGGCGATATAAGGTTCGCATACTAACGGGCCTACCTTCTTCTCCAATCCATTGATCACCGATTTGACGCGTAGTAGCGAAACGGTCTCGCAGGGGTATTTGTCTTAAGCGCCGATCTTGACGTTCTGTGGTACGCCTTGGTTGACCAATTGGTCTTCTTCTTGCTCCTCTACCTTCTTCTGTCCATACCTGATACACACGTATTACAGTTGCTGCAGTGGAATCAATACGGCGGGCAATTTCGCGATAGGACATACCGACATCTCGATAAGCAACAACTCGACCCCGGTCAAAATCGCTCAAATGGTGATATTGTGGATGTCTTCGGACTCGAGGCATTTTATTTAAGCTTAACACACTCAACGGAAATACGAAAACTAAAAACATCTGTACTAAACAGCTCATATAAATAGTTTTATCAAAAAAGAAAAAGTGAAATATTTATTTTTTTTTTCACAATAAATATAAAAGGCACAAGGTTGAAATTGTTATCAATGTATGCTTTAAATATAGTCACTCTGTTGCTAAAATATGAATTCAAAAAAATCATTCCTTCTTGGTGTTACGCTTCTAATGTCATTGAGTATATATTCACCACAGATATATTCACCACATATTTTACAATTTATCTTGAAGATATGATAGAAATTACAAAACACGACCGTGAATATAATGATGTTACTCAATGTATACTTTAAATTTAACTGATAAATGTGCGTTTCCAGGCAATATACAAATACCTAATTCCAGCAAAATTAGGTATAATCCTCTCATTAGGACTAATCCCTTTCAATAGCATGAAAATACTGGCCAATATTTACAAACTGATTTGTTTGTAAACATTAATTTAAAAATACCTAGAATTCTCAAACTAATATCAATTAAATATAAATATTAAATCTTGTCGCTTTTCGTCGCAACACACGTAGTAGCTGTATCTCAAAACCTAGAGCTGCTGGAAAAAAACTGACTTGAGATTTGAAATCAGGCACCTCAATTTAGTAAAAAACCGTTAAAATTGTTCATGCAACAGAAAACAAGTTTGATTTTGTTGTGCTGTGTTATTGGTCACCACACTCTTATCCCTAGACTTCAAAATAAGGATGATATTTGCTATGTTCCAGCATATTGGAAAGATTCTCTTGCACGTACATCTATTAAAAATAATTGTTAAGGTACGATTCACGAGAGGTTTCCTTGATTTGTAGTGCTTTCTGCATCAATACATTTAATACGAAAATAGTTTGATGTCATCAGATAACGTGTGTGAAAAGAGACAGAAAACTTCATAATATGTCTGCTACGGTTTTTAGATGGAACATGTGAAAACGTATGTTCCGGACAGCTTTAAAATGTTAAGGTTAAACGTCACATTTTGTCAATGTCTTCGTAAAAATAAATCTGCAAAAACCTAGCTACAAATCATTTTAAATAATGTGCACAATCGTTTTAAATGTGAGTTTAAGTGGTATAATTCCAATTTCCACATTTACTAAATAGTTCAGGTATTTACAAAAATAAATACCGCATTTATGTTAATTTTGTGTAAGCTCAAACGAAAATGTTAGTTGAATCGAATGCGCATTCAGTAAATTTGGCTATAGTCATCTGATTAATCTGTTAATAGATGGAATTTTTCTTATAAGTATACATACAGGGAGTTTTCTATTAGGTATACATATGCATACGCTTTTTTAAAGAGTTTAATTTGAAGCCTAAAGCGAGAGTTTTCCACTCCCAGACTAAGCATGAAGTAAAATTTCGAGTTTAGAAAAGCCTGAAAATTTGGTTTGGTCGGGTAGCGCTTCGCGCTACCCGACCAAACCAAATTTTCAGGCTTTTCTAAACTCGAAATTTTACTTCATGCGCCACGCGTATTAAACACTGAAAGCACTGAAATATTGTGAACGAGTAACTTCGCTTGAAATCAGTGTCTTATACGCGTGGCGCATGAAGTAAAATTTCGAGTTTAGAAAAGCCTGAAAATTTGGTTTAAAATGTGAGTTTAAGTGGTATAATTCCAATTTCCACATTTACTAAATAGTTCAGGCATTTACAGAAATAAATAATGCATTTATGTTAATTTTGTGTAAGCTCAAACGAAAATGTTAGTTGAATCGAATGCGCATTCAGTATATTTTGGCTATAGTCATCTGATTAATCTGTTAATACATGGAATTTTTCTTATAAGTATATGTACAGGGAATTTTCTATTAGGTATACATATGCATACGCTTTTTTAAAGGGTTCAATTTGAAGCCTAAAGCGAGTGTTTTCCACTCCCAAACCAAATTTTCAGGCTTTTCTAAACTCGAAATTTTACTTCATGCGCCACGCGTATTAAACACTGAAAGCACTGAAATATTGTAAACGAGTAAACTTCGCTTGAAATCAGTGTCTTATACGCGTGGCGCATAAAGTAAAATTTCGAGTTCAGAAAAGCCTGAAAATTTGGTTTGGTCGCTCCGCCAAACCAAATTTTTAGGCTTTTCTAAACTCGAATTTTTACTTCATGCTTAACCTGGGAGAGGAAAACACTCGTTTAAACTTCAAATTGACCTCTTTTAAGAAAACAACGAATATTTAAAAATCTAGAACACGTTATTGGGATATGTATACTCACAAGAAAAAATCACAAGAAATTATGATTTAAAGCTTTCGTGACCTAAACAGTATGACATTGTCATGTAACGTCAAAATTTGACACAACTAGGAAAAATTGTTGCAGATACAACTGTCGACATACTCTCTAAAAAAATTGAACTACACATTCTATATCAATGAGTAATAAGATATCTCTCCCGAATTCCACTACAGAGGTTTAGCTAAAGTTGAGCAGCAATTAAAAAAAAATATATAATGCCATCAGGACCAGCACCCTTAGCTTCTAAAGTATCAGACTTTAAAATATATTCTCATACCTACATTATTTTCCTTTGCTAACTAAAAATTGTATACTTTTCACATTTTCTCTCCTGGAAATACAGTTCGAATTGAACAAGACTTTACGAACCATGCCGATAATTTGTGCAGCTGCTGACTAGTGCAAGAATAATATTATCCTTCTGCAATCCTCCGGATCTTTAAATCTCATCAGACGAATCGGAGTAATTGCCGACTGTAGCGAAAAGGGACTGGAAAAATAGAGGCGCACTCTTATAATTTGATTGTTTAAATTTGTAAGAAACTGCCGGAAGGAGAGGAAAATAATGAAAAGTTACTGCCCTTTAGATCCGAACGTGCCGTTTCTGTTGATTTATTTAACTCCGGCAAATTTAATTACTTGAAATTACAACAATAATGTTCGTAACGCGCTCAGGGGCGTTTTCTTTTAAACAATTATTATTAATTACCTAATGGCTTACTACTTTTTTTTATAAATTAAATAATTTAATACACTACAAAAAAATTTGTGAAATAATGCCTAACTCGCCCTTAAACCCAATTTAATTACTGCTGATGTTGCAAATATTTACAAACTCTTCCTTAAATACACAAGAAAACCCTCAAAACTTTCAAGTGATATTACCCCCTCTCCTTTTTAATATCCACGGAGTAGGTAGTTCATAAAAGAATAAACTTCCCCAACGACAACGAAATGATTTATCGGAAACTTAAAATTGGAAAAATCAAACTACTTAATATTTCATCATAGAAAAATTCGCGATTTTCCCAAACTATTCAGTGCTCTTATTAATTTTCGCATAAAAAAAATCATTATTTCCCAGCGAACTTTTTAACGGTGTAACCTGCCGGCGACACTAAAAGATTGCCATCGCCGTTGACTTTTCTTTTTCTTTCGCGTTTTCGTTTTCCCTTGCTCTCCAGCTGTCCCTCCAGAGTTTTCCCACAATTAAAGCCTTTGTCGTGAGTGGAAAAAATTATTCCCCATTGTGCTCCGGTTCTTTTCAGGCGCGAGGAAAAAACACCGTCGAATAACACTCGGATTTCCTCAATTGTATTCTTTCGGGACGTTAAAAAATTGTGAATGGGATCGTTAAAACTACTTTTCAAATAGGCTGATCGTAATGATATGAATATGCTTTACTTTTGCTTTAGTAGCATATTCTGAACTTTGCAATATGTCAGTGTTTTAAACGAGTATCGCATGAAGTAAAATTACGAGTTTAGAAAAGACTGAAACCATATATTATGAAATTCAAAATATGCTTATTTAGCAGTATATTTTTAATCTTGCTTCAGCAGTATATTTTTAATACTGATTTAACAGTATATTTTTAATTTCACAATATTCAGTGTTACCTTACTAAATGGATTGTGTAGCCATTTCATAGAAATTTACCATACTTATCAAACAACCCATGTATATAAATACTTGAAAGAAAAAAAAAACGCTTTATGTTTTGCAAATAACAATTCTTACGAGCCGCCACTAGTATTAATTATAAAGTATCATATCAATATTAAACACATGGTTAATTTAATAATTGAAAGAAAAAAAACGTTCCATGTTTTGTCTGCAGCCCTCCAAATAACAATTCTTACGAGCCACTACTGGTATTGATTATAAAGTATCATATTAAATTTATGCTCACCTTAATCATTTGTTAAACAGAAAAGAAATTAATTAATTTAATAAAGAAAACATTTACGGTAGAAATCAAAACAATAAACAAGTATAACACTCTCTTAGTTAAGCATTACAATTATATGCACTCTGTAATAAAAATGAGAAATTATTTTTATGAAATGCTTTGCGCGCAAATATAATTTTTCATACGCTCGAAATACGGACCGCAACTTCTAATTAAATTAAGGCGATTGTTTTGTGCGCCAGCCTGACCCAGTTTAATGATAATTACATTAAAAATTATGATATACCCCAACCAATGTAACGTCGCGCATTTAATGCACAAGTTAGAGCTGAAGTTTAAAATTTTCAAATTTACACCGCTGCACCGTGTTTTACTACAATACACTCATTTGCAAGCCGCAAGTTTGAAAGTTTAACGCGAATTATGTATTGTACTAGTCATAATAGTTGTATAATGGCAATAATGCTAATTTGGGATTAAATTAGGGATGCGGATGTTTGAAACTTCCGCGCAGACCACATTTTAATGGATTAATTAGGAGATGTTGCTGTAATCTTAAGTTTCTATTTGTAATTGTATTAAACTTCAATTAAACAGGAAATGTTTATTTTCCTCATATGTAATACAAACGGAGAGTATTGTTTTCGTGAACATTTTCGAATCAACATTTTTAGCGGAAATATCCGTTTGTTGTTTACTTTCAAAGTTGTGGATAATCATGATATTTACTTATAAAGGGTGTTTTTAAAGCGTGATAGAACTTCTGATTGGGGCAACTCTGACACCAGTTATCATTTCCTAAAGTTCAGAAGTTATTTTTATTCAATAATATTTACCATTTTATCATTCCACGAGTGATACGACTTTTTTAGGAACCTACGATAATCTTAAAAATCCTTTCGTTATTAACAAAAGGATTGTTGTACATAAAATAATTGTGTATAATTAAATTTGTGTGCGTAAATTTATTTATTCGTTTTGCTACTTAAAAGCTGTGATTAACAAAATTACCTATGAAAATTGTATTTATTCAGGCGGGCCCGACGAGTCGTTAATTAATTTGGATAATTAATGAGCGCCCCCGCGCAATATTTATCCACATCCATTGTTTTCAATGTTGTCGTTAGGGATTTAATAACTCGCCTCTGTACATTACGCAAATATGAGGGATATTGATTTTAAAGCTTATGGCTTAAAACATGGTGAACGAATATTTTAGTATGCGCTTAAATATTAATTTCGATTCAATGGGTGGGAATATTCCGGAACATTACAAAAAATACATTTACGGAAAATATGTGTTCATAAATTGTACAGCATATTTACGTTGTAAAAGTTACAGTTCCATGGCTGTAGTCAATGAGGGAAGGGGGGGCTACTCCCTCCTTTTATCCACTAAGCCAGGACCGGTCAACCCTGGGCCCGTGGCCAGCATGTGACCCGGGGCCACTAACGCTGTTATATGCCTCTTAATGTATTTTTAAAGTACTCAAGTAATTTTAAGTTTTTAGTAGGGAAGTTCCGAATACTAGTATTCGTATTCGACTTGGCGAATATTCGCTGACTTTTCTATATTCGTATTCGCCAAATTAATTGCAAATACGCGAATATTACTTGTATTATCAATTACAATAAATTTATCAATAAGTTAAAATAGAAATAGCCTATTTATTAACTGGGAAAATATCAATCTTGTCATGGGTTGTTTGGGTTGGTTTTGTCTTATTTAAAAATAAACATTAAAGTCGTGTTTTACACGCTTGGCGAACGAAGTAAAACTTCAAGTTTAGAAAAGCCTGAAAATTTGGATTTGCCGGGAGGCGCCTCGCTTCGCTCGCACCCTGGAATATTAAAATTTTTAGGCTTTTCTAAACTCTAAATTTTACTTCATGCTTAAACAAGGAGTGCAAACACTCGTTAGATTATTATTAAATACTTTGATAAATATGAAGATCTGAAAGAAAGAAATCTAAGTAAATATTTCTAAGTGTTCTCAAAAATTTAAGTTTTAAACATACATTTTTCATAAAGAGAAAATCCACTAAACTTTGAAAACGTTTGTAAACATGGAAAAAAATCAACAGATGATTTAATCAACATGAAAATCACTGAATATACATAAAACATAATGGACCTATAGCTTTTTTGTAAATAATAAAAAAATCTCGAGAAGTTCTTTTTTTAATAACGAAATCTTGAAATAAACAGAAAATTAGAAGAACAAAACACTTTATGTAAATGGGGAATCCGTTAAATAAATAAATAAAATATTTTTAAAATATCGTGCAAATTTAGGAAATTATTCAGCCACTGAATTATATAAATTTTAAAATTCCTTAAAAAAATTAAATATCTCCACTAGTCTTTTATATATCTCTTACGAAACTCGAAAAACCATGTACCTATTTGCGTTCTTTAAATAAAAAAATATTTATAATGAAAATTACATTTATTTCAACTACGTAAATTGATGAAGGATAAAATGTATTTGCATTTCATGTGCTAATTTTAAAAGAGTTCAATTTGAAGTTTTTAAAGAGTGCTTTCCACTCCCAGATTAAGCATGAAGTAAAATTTCGAGTTTAGAAAATCCTACAAATTTAATTTGGTCGCGTAGCGCTACGCGACCACACCAAATTTTTAGGCTTTTCTAAACTCGAAATTTTACTTCATGCGTCACGCGTATAAAACACTAAAGTAATAATAAGTTCAGAATATACTGCTTAATGTATACAAAAATATAATTTAATCGGAATTTTAGATTCTGAATTTTTGGGAAAATAATGAAAAAAAAAATGGTGAAAAAAGTACTTATTTTAAACTTCTTTATAAAAATTAAAATATAACTACTAAATTGATTTTGCAAAATATACAGATCAAGCAGGCATTTACAAGCAAAGGTGTGTAAGTGCCAACTTTAAAAAAATTAAAAAAAGAGTACATGCAGAGGAAACAGTTTTATTTGTTAATTAGCAAAGAGATATGGAGCATTAATTGACTGGTATCTCCACTCTGCTATTTTTTGTTTGTTTTAATGTACCTTAAACTTTAAAACTGGATTTTTAAATTTTTTTGCTAGCCACTTACACCCATTTGCTTCTAGATGATATATATACAGGGTGTCCCATTAGTGCGTTTTCGGAGGATATCTCGGCTTGCCTTAAAGATAGAAAAAATGTGTTTTTCAACAAAGTTGCTTGATTTTAAGAGCTGCATAACCTAAAAATGTATACATGTATACAGGGTGTGCCATAAAGACAGTAGCAGATGTTTTAATCTTAATTTAAATGGATCACACATTAACATTAACGCTTGTCGTAGATTTCCTTTAATTTTCAAAATTCTAATAGTTTTCCTAAATTGTCTAGTTTTTGTTAATTGTAAAAATGTTTGGGTTTTTCGTAAAGTTCAAATTCTTACACGCCTACTGTGATTATTATTATTATTATACTCCTATTGTGATTATTTATTTCAATTAATTATAAAAATGTTGGTGCTTTACATGAATTTTCTAGAGTATTTTTTCCTTTTTAAAAAATTGACGTTTTTTTTTGTAAAACTATAAAATATCCTAGATTTTCGTTGATTTTAAAAATATTCACACTTCTCGTGAGTTTTATAATTTTTTAAAAATCTTGACAGTTTTCGTCAACTACCTTATTTTTTTACATTTTTAAGATTTCAGTTAGTTTTTAAAATCTGCACGTTTTGTAAAAAAAAATTATTTAATTAGAAAAAGATGCATTTTCTAAATTTCCGAGAATACTCTTAATTTTAAAAATATTAATACATTTAGTGAATTTCCTCTTTTCAGAAAATAATTAGCCTAAATTATTTTAAGCATCCATAAGAATATCTGAGATTTTTTTTTAAGGATAAATTTCCATTTGAAAAATTTGTGATTTTTGATTGAAAATTTTAGTTTTTTGATAATTCTTCAAAAAAAATGTTACAAGCAATATGTGCTATTTGTTTTTCACGAAAAATTTATTTTAAGGTCAACAGCGGAATTTACAAAAAAAATACATTTTTCATTTATTTGTAAAAGTGGAAAAAGTTGGTAAAATTAAAAAAATAAATAGCCTCCATTATTTCCAAGATCCCTAAGAACACCTGAGATTTTTTGGAAATTTTTTAAGAAGTATAAATGTTTATTTGAAAATTGATTTCTTTCCATACTACCACCCCCCCCCCCCCCTTGTGATTTTTGATTGAAAATTTTTATTTTTTGAAAAATCTAAAAAAATTTACGGACCTTTCTGTCGATGTTAAAAACAATGTGTGGTTTTTATTTTTTACAAAAAAAAATGTTTTAAGGGCACCAGCGGAATTTACGAAAAATACAAATTTTCATGTATTTGTAATAGTAGGTGAAAATATTTTTTTATTATAAAAATAAATAGCCTACATTATTCCTAACATCCTTAAGAACACCTGAGATTACTTTGAAGTTTTTTACAAAGTATACATTTTCGTTTGAAAATTGTTTTTTTTCCATACCAACCCCTTGTGAAATTTGTGATTTTTGATCGAACATTTTTGTTTATTGGAAAATCTAAAAAAAATTATGGACCTTTCTTATGCTATGTTGCCATGAAAACAATCGTACAAAGTCCACAAAAACATTTTATTTGCGTAAAAAAGATAACCAATCATTAATAGTCTTCCTCTTAAATAAAATATTAACTGTTGCATAGCAACTTGATATTGTTTGGTTGCCATGCCAACTTGAACAACAACAAATGCATGAATGCGGCATATTGTTGGTAAAAACAATGTGTGCTTTTTTTCACAAATAAAAATGTTTTAAGGGCACCAGCGGAATTTACGACAAATGCAAATTTTCATTTATTTGTAAAATTTGAAAAACTAAGTGAAAATATTTTGTTTTTGAGAAAATAGTTAGCCTACAATATTTTTAAAATCCATAAGAATATCTGAGATTTTTTTGAATTTTTTTAAAAAGAATAAATTTTCATTTGAAAATATATTTTTTCCATACCTATCTACCCCTTATAAAATTTGTGATTTTTGCTTGAAAATGTTAGCTGTTTGATAATTCTGAAAAAAATCATGAATCTTCCTGACAAAGTAAGAAACAATATGTGGTATTTATTTTTCACGAAACATTTATTTTAAGGTCAACATCGGAAGTTACAAAAAATACATTTTTCATTTATTTGTAACAGTGAAAAAATTTATCGAAAATATGCTTTTATTATAAAAATAAATAGTCTACTTATTCCTAACATCCTTAAGAATATCTGAGAATTAAAAAAAAAAAATTAAAAACCTATTGTGGAATTTGTGATTTTTGATACCTGAGAATTTAAAAAAAAAATTTAAAAACCTATTGTAGAATTTGTGATTTTTGATTGAAAACTTTTATTTTTTGAAAAATCTAAAAAAAATTCATGGACCTTTCTATCGATGTCAAAAACAATGTGTACTATTTTATGAATTTTAATGTTTAATTAAATTAAATAATAATTTTTTAAGGGCACCAGCGGAATTTATGAAAAATACAAATTTTCATTTATTTGTAATAGAACATATAAAATTTCAAGTTTTCCCACATCAGTTTGTGTGACCTTATTACTGATTCTCCTCGTGTCTGCTGATAAAATGTAGGAATGTTTTCTTTTATTGATAAATATGGCGCTAATAAGATTTTTCTCACACTTTTTAAGTCGTGAAGAAAGGTTTCTACTCTCAGACTAAGCATGAAGTAAAATTTCGAGTTTAGAAAAGCCTGAAAACTTGGAATTGCCGGGGCGCGCGAGCGAAGCGCGTCGCGCCCCGGCAATTCCAAGTTTTCAGGCTTTTCTAAACTCGAAATTTTACTTCATGCGCCACTCGTATAAAACACTAAACTATTGTCGACTTCACAATATGCTATTAAAGCAGTTTCCATGAATTTTTGATTTTTTTTAATTTTCTCATATTTTGTGAAATACAAAAACAGAAATTTTAAATGTTGCCATTTTTTCGTTTGTTTCCCTGTTCTTGATCTATTTGTAAAATCTTGAGGATTTTCTTAAATTTTCATCGATTTTTAAAATGTTGGCACTCTTTGTAAATATCGAAGATTAATATCGAATTTTATAAAAATTTTTGATTTCATTTAATTCTATTTAATTAAAATAAATATATACTTTTTTTTATTTTTAAGAAATTTCATTCATATCTTTCAATATTCATTATTTCATGACTTTACTTAATATTTTATATATTTTTTTGTATAAACCAGAATTAAACAAAATAAGCAATTGGCAAATGTCGAACCAGTGTCTTCCATTCCCAGACTAAGCATGAAGTAAAATTTCGAGTTGAGAAAAGCCCTAACAATTTGGATTTGGACGCGTAGCGTCCAAATCCAAATTCGGGCTTTTCTCAACTCGAAATTTACTTCATGCGCCACACGTATAAAAACACTGATTTACAGTTGAGTTCAAAATATACTGCTTAGATGTAATGGGATCAATACTTATCGAGATACAGCGAAAAGTTGCAAAAATTGCTATTTTATGAATATTTCATTAATTATAAGTGCACATTCTTACTATTTTAATCATTGTATTTTGACACTATTCCAATATTTTGACATTTCCGACAGTATATAACTATCAAAATACCGTGGGATCGTTAAAAACATGATTTAGAGTAGGCTTTGAATTTTAAATTAGATTGGCACTACTGAATGTTTACACATAGTTTACGATAACCTCAAATTTATTCTATTATTCAATTAGCATTCTGGGCAACCGCACAAAAAAATGCCGCCTACTCTAAATCATAATTTAAACGATCGCACTGTATGTCGGACAAGGGAAAAGTACTATGATGGACACATCACAATTTTTTTTTTTAAATTTGTTAATTTTTGTAGATTTGATCCATTTTTACTTAGGTGTTAATTTCTGATATTTTAGGATTTTTTTTTTCGTCAACTTGGCTATTATTTCTTATTTTATTTATTGGGATTTTCAATGATTGTTGGTATTTTAAGGTTTAATTTATAATAATTATTATTATTATTTAAAATTTATGATTTTTAACGTTTTTTTGTGAGCAAAGAACAAATATCTTTATTTAAAAAATACAAAAATCGAAAAAACATAATTTGTTTATTTTGACGATTTTATATAAAATTTATGATTTTTGCCAATTTTCGGAATATCTATATTATTGATTGTGATTTGTTTAAGTATTTTAATTCTTGAATTTGTCAATCTAGATAATTTTTTGTTGATCCAATTAATATGAATGAATTTTTCAATATTAGCGTGTTCTTTTTGTTTGTTTGTTTAATTTTATTTAATGTCCCAAATTCGTGCATCAAACAAAACTAACAATTTGTCGATTCGTTAATCGTATTATTTGCATATTTACTATTATTATTTATTTAAAAATTCCTTGACTCTTTGTTAAAAAGGCCTAATTTCCCTAATTTTTTCAAGACTTTTCCCGATGAATAATAACCCTGACTTTTCGGGTTTTCCTAGTTGGTCGCCACCCTGTATAACATTCTCTTATTAACTAAAGTAAACAAAAACACTCTACAACATATAATTACGAAATTACTTGATGTATCATAGTACAGAAACAAAACCCCGAAAGAAAGCAAAAAATTAGGAGACGATTAAATGCGTGCCGAAAGTGAAAACGTGCGGTGAACAGAAAACAGCCTTCGTCCTGACGTCCTGCCAACAAAAAACCACCCCACGAATAAAAACCACACTACACAATCCACCCTCACAGGACGTTCGTTCACTCATCCCACGATCCATAATGCATTAACATTTGACACAGAAACCCAAATAACGTGTCTTCTCCCTTTTATCATCCCTTTAATAATTCCAATAATTACCCTCCGTTTGGCTATTGATATAATGCCACCCTGCCTGCCTGGGGGGTTAATTGTGAGCCACGTGTAGTTTAAGAAATGGAACGGCGTCGTTTCAGGCATGAGAAACCGCCCTATGGATGATTAATGTTTTTTTTGTATAAGGGAATCTAGAAATATGTACTTGCACGCGAGGAATAATTGTTAATTATAAAATTGATTAAAAAATAAAAAATAGTAAATCTCTGTGAATTAATCGAATATTTATTATAAAGCCACAATTAATACTATGTGTTAAATTTTGCATCCCCTCTATTCAGAATTGGGCGTTAGTTGACTAAATTGTAAGTTTTGATTAAAACTAATGACTAAATTAATCATGAATAATTTAGTCATTAATCATTAGTCATATGTTATTATTATGGCCGGTTTCTCCAACATGACTTAGGACGTTGCTTATGTAGGCAGGGCCTAACTTTAAGTTAGGCTTATAATTGAAATACGTTGCACTAACAGATTTAAGCAATGGCCTATGTAAGTAATTCTTAGTTGTGCGAATAAGTGGCAACGTAGCGATTCACACAAACTGTATTGGCTGTAGATTTGGTGGGAATTTTTATTTTAAATGTCTCCCACCTGATTTGTGAAAAAATGTACGCCATTTATAAAGAAAAGAATTTATTGTTTATAATTTGTCATCCGTATCCTGCCACAACATATCTAATTTCGCAAAGCTACATTTAAAAATGAGCGAAAAACGCAGTGCAAACTATACCGCATAAGAAAAACGTCTTTTATTTTCTCTTGTAGACAAATATAAACATATTGTAGAGAACAAAAGAGAAGTATTCTTTGAATAAGATAATAGTTTTACCAAATTTTGTACTGTGGAGGCTTCTACTTCGTTATACATGTTTATTTATCAATAAAAAGCGTTTTAACTTTGTTTGTATAACACAATTTATTTTTATGTAAAAATAAATTGTGTTATACAAACAAAGTTAAAACGTTTTTTATTGAATAATGTTACCGTTTTCACAATTTTTAGGTTATCATCCCTGTCCTAAGGCACAGCAAACGGTGACGTAGGACTTGAGCAGGACTTTTTTGACGTAAATCAGTTGGTGCAACACTTTACGACGCGACGACTTAAGTAACGTTAGAGAAACCGGCCATTAGTCTGTCAATCAGATGCAAATATTAGTCAACTTTATTTTCAATCGTGTAAATTGAATAATTATAAAGCTGTATTTGAATATTTGAAGGATATTTTCATTTGCTATATTCTGCATCTGTGCCTATTGTTTACATTACATAGTTATTCATTTCATATTAACTCCGACGTTCGGTAGAAAAATTGGTATTATAGTTCGATATCAGAAAACCATATTTTAACTAAAAGATACGTATCAAAATCCATTTTTTCCTCATTGTTTTTAGGTTACATTTGCATTTTTTTTCAGTTTTAAATGATACACTATTTCTCTACCTCTATCTTTTGCTTAATATTTAGATCGTCTTTTAATTTTCATCAAAAATTACTTTCATTGAATGATAAAAACTATCCTTACATCATTTCAGAGTTGAGCATTAGTTGACTAAATTAAATGATAAAAACTATGCTTAAATCGTTGTTTCATTATTTAGTTTTTGAATTATAAGGGTTTGAAAATCAGAAATGATATTTATTTTAATTCTGGATATTTTAAAAACTCAAATTCTTATATCTTAAGTAACTCATAGATTTTAATGATGGGTGCTTATTAGAGATATTTTATTTTACTATAAAGTTTAAAATTTCAAAAACGTATAAAAAAATGAGTCATTTTCAAAAATGTGTATTGATTAAATCATATTTCTAAAAGCTTTCTGCGACATTTTAACTTGAGATCTCAATTGGCTTTAAATTTTGATAAGTAAAATCATAAAATCTATCATTCGGTATACAGGGAGTTTTCCTATTTAATATATATATCTCAATTACATACTTCAATCTTTAGATATTCGTTGTTTTTTTTTAAGTTCAGTTTGGAGCTTTAAACTAGTGTTTTCCACTTCCAAATTAAGCATGAAGTAAAATTTCTAGTTTAGTAAAGCCTGAAAATTTAGTCTTGGAATAAACAGAAAATTAAGACAAAACACTCTATGTAAATGGAGAATCCGTAAAATAAATAAATAAAATATGTTTAAAATATTGTACAAATTTAGAAAATTATTCAGCCACTGAATTACATAAATTTTAAAATTCTTTAAAAAAAATTATTTTTCATATATCTCTTACGAATCTCGAAAAACCATACACGTCTTTGCGTTCATTAAATAAAAATTAAAAAAAATATTTATAATAAAAATTACATTTATTTATTATTCACTACGTAAATTGATGAAGGATAAAATGTATTTGCATTTCATGTGCTAATTTTAAAAGAGATCAATTTGAAGTTTTAAACGAGTGCTTTCCACTCCCAGATGAAGTAAAATTTTGAGTTTAGAAAAGACTGAAAATTTGGTATGGTCGCGCAGCGAAGCGAAGCGAAGTGGAGCGACCAAACCAAATTTTCAGGATTTTCTAAACTCGAAATTTTACTTCATGTTTAATTTGGGAGTGGAAAACACTATATATATCTTATTTTTACCCAAAATAAAATTCAAATAATCATTATAAACATATTTACAAATACTTATCATGAAATTTGTATTCATGTGTGTACACACCGGGCCCCCGCATCCTTCTTGATGTTATGCATGTTTCGGGTCGGCGGATTTTAATATTTAAAAAGGGGCAATATGTAACCGTCAAAGAATGGACACCGCAGGGCTTAATTTTCGGCGCTGCGCTGAATATTAAAGTCGCATTTCCATGGCCGCCCTTTTGCCCCTCAAGGGGGGGACCACCGCTGAAATTCCGCGCACGCACTGCCCACGATAAAAAAAAAGTGGATGCGACCCCCTGGAATACTCGCGGGGATACATAATTCGATCATAAATTTTAACCGATGGGGGGCTGCTGGAAGAGGCTTCTGTCCCGGGATTGTTTTTAAATCACTCGTCAATTATTCAGGAAAGAAAAAATAACGGGGGGCTTCCCAGGGAATCAAATTTGTGTGGGAGATGTATTTTTGCTTTTGTTGGAGAATAAATTTAATTAAAATGTTGTTGAGGTTTGATTTGGCTAAAGGAAATTTTAATACGGGAAACAATTAAGCAAACATTTATGAAGAAAAGTTATCAGTTTTACTAAATTAACACATGTTCTTAATCATACTGCTAAGAAATTAAAATATCGTATCCGATTTTTTTTTAATTTACGAATTAAGGCAAATATTTGGATTAAAAATTAATGAAATCTGAAACATTGTTCAATCAACACAAAATCTACTGAATGTAAAGAAAGTTTTTCTATTAACTACATACCGGGAATTTTGTTTCAAGTATACATAATTCGATTCGGCGTATGCATTTTAAGGAATTGGTTGTTCTTTTAATGAGTTCAATGTTAACTTTACAGCGAATGTTTTCCACTCCTAGACTAAGCATGAAGTACTCGATGAAACCAGTTGGCACCAGCAATGGGGCCGACTGGTAGCTGCAGGCAGAGGCTACCGAGCGCGTCTCCAGGTGGTGGATAGGAGCATGACCGAGCATTCGGCCAGTAGCTGGCATAGGGTCGGGCAGGTGGGACACCCCCGCATGACCGGCCTAAACCAGTTGCCGTGAACCAACTCCCCCAAGCTACGGTGTACAGATATCGTGCCAATAGCTGTATGGCACAGGGTTAAGTGTCGCGAACGATTCCGTTGGGATACCGGGCGACCTCCCAACGTAGTGAGCCTTCTGTGCGTATCGGGGCACTGCGCACAGCGACCGGTTATTTCCTCCGTACTCGTGGGACCAAAATGGAACCAAAAAATCAAACAAAAACTACAACAACCATAGGGGGCTCTTCGGAGAACCCTACCTCCACTGGTGCCGCCGCAGCCGAACCCGAACGCCCTAAACAGCCATCGGGGGCGACCAAGCGACGCCAGAGGAGAGAAAAGCTCGCCCTGAGGGCAGGGACGCCTAGGCGAAACCTACCTCAGGGAAAGCCGACGCTAGGGGGGGGGACGCATCCGCGATACCCTGGACCAACGTCAGCACCCGGCTCGTCAGGGACGCCAAAGCGAAACCTGTCGAGCGACTGCACACCTCCGGGACTCCTCAAGAGACCGGCGAAAACCCCAAGGGAGGAGAAAGGGCCTCCGCCAAAGAGGACCTTCAGCGATATCCTTACGGGCATAGCACTCGCTATTATACCGAAAGGATATCCCGAGAATAGCATCAGTGCAGAGGAGGCCGAGGTTATTAAAACCTCGATCATCCAATGCATTGATGCCACGGCGAAAGGCGAAGCATCGCCGAGATTTCAGGAATGCACCCACAAAGGGGGATTCCTGAAAGTAATATGCTCCGACATGCAAACCAGAGCATGGCTCGAGAGCATCTCCAAGGAGAAAAACCTCTTGGGGAACGGGAAGGAACTTCAGATCATTGATCTGAAGGACTTACCGGAACCCAGGAGAGTGCTAACCTGGGCTCCAGGACCACCCATAGAGGCGACCACCTTCCTCAACAGAATATCGGTGCAGAACAACCTGAGCACCAATACCTGGAGAGTGGTCAACGAGAGGCCGGAGCCCAAGGGAACTCAGTACATCTTACTGATGGACAAGTTCTCTTGGGGGAAGGTCAGCGAGAGGAAGAAGCTGCACTTCGGCCTCTCAACGATCACCCTCAGGGCCCTGGCGGCAAAGACCGACGCCAAACCTGAGGAGACCACAGGGGAAACAATGGAAGACATTCCATTGCCCGGAGAGGGAGCAATGGACAGCAGTCCGTTGCCCAAATCACCGAAGGGTAAGTAATGTTCAAATTACTTCAAATTAATATACACCACTGTAGGGCGGCATCCGCTGCCCTCAGTGCATATATCCTTAATGAGAATATTGACATTGCACTTGTACAAGAGCCATGGCTCTACAAGGGAATTGTAAAGGGGTTAAACATACAGGGCAGGCGACTGATAGTGGCCGAACCTATGTGTAACCCACGTACATGTATAATCGTAAAACATGAACTGAATCTAATGCCCCTATGGGACCTATGTTGCAGAGACCTAGTGGCAGCACGGCTGGAAGTAGTGGAAAGGGGAACGCGGAGGGAGTTTATACTCGGATCCGGTTACCTTCCCTACGACCAACCAGGACCACCGCCGCCAGACATCGCCCAGCGGCTGATAAATCGCGGGAGCCACGATGGCATACCGCTGATCCTTGGATGCGATGCCAACGCACACCACATTATATGGGGGAGCACGGACATCAATCCAAGAGGTGAGAAACTATTAGATTTTATCTTAGAGAATGACATTGAAATAGCAAATATTGGAAATGTACCCACGTTCGTAAACGCGGCGCGAAGCGAGGTAATTGACATTACACTTGCCTCTCGCAAGGCAAGTGAACTGATAAAACTTTGGCATGTGTCTGATGAACCATCATTATCAGACCATAGATATATACGATTCGATATCGAATCAGAAAAACCAACGGAAACCCAAAACAGAAACCCGAGGAGAACTGACTGGGACCTGTACAATGAGGTACTAGCCAGCCGAATCGGGGACTGTCCAACAGGAGCGAGAACAACGCATGAGCTGGAGTTCATGGTGCAAAGCATCACGGACTCCATCAATACGGCGTTTGAAGCAAGCTGCCCAAGAACTACCAAACCCACTTCCACCAGGGTCACCTGGTGGAACAGGGATCTTGATAGGGCAAAGGCATGCACCAGAAGGCTATTCAACATAGCCAAGAGAAACGGTGAATGGGCGCAGTACAAAACGGCCCTCACGGCATACAACAATGCCATCAAAAAAGCCAAGAGAGACTCTTGGCAAAAATTCTGTGGGGACATAGAAAGTGAACCCACAAGCTCCCGTCTACTTAAGACGCTCAGCAAAGATCATGCTGGGAACATCGGCTCACTGCTGACCAAAGATGGAGAGTACACAGACTCGGTAGAAGGGACCCTGCAAGTATTACTGCAGACGCACTTCCCGGGTTTTGTAATACTTGAAAATCCTGTATCCGAGGACCTAAGCGAGCCCAACACATGGGCTCCAAAACAGGACTGGGACACAGCGAAAACAATTATCAAACCTGGTGACATTGAGTGGGGAATTAACACGTTCAAACCATTCAAATCACCAGGTCCTGACGAGATATATCCTGTCATGCTACAAAAGGGGATAGCAGCGCTGAGGGGACCACTATGTGATATCCTCAGGGCTAGCCTTGCCCTTTCATACATTCCAAGCAGCTGGCGGACTGTAAGGGTGGTATTTATACCTAAACCAGGGCGTGCTTCGTATGCCCTGGCCAAATCTTACAGACCGATCAGCTTGTCATCATTCATTTTAAAACTACTAGAAAAACTAGTAGACAGGCACATACGGGAAGGAGTCCTAAAGGACTCACCACTACACCGTCAACAATATGCCTACCAAGCGGGAAAGTCATGCGAACTGGCAATCCACCAGCTAGTGAGCAGATGCGAAAGGACCATACAATGCAAAGACATTGCGTTGGGGGCCTTTCTGGACATTGAAGGGGCGTTTGACAACACAACCTTCAACTCCATAGCAACAGCAATGGAGAAAAGAGGGATCTACCCGCAAGTCCGACACTGGGTGAACAAGATGCTCAGGAGCCGGACTGTAACAACTACTTTATACGGAAAGACAGCAGAAGCGGTGGTCGCTGGCGGGTGCCCCCAGGGAGGGGTTCTCTCGCCGCTCCTTTGGTGCCTCGTCATGGACGACCTTCTGCTGCTACTTGAAAACCAGGGCATTTATGCCCTGGGGTACGCAGATGATCTGACCATTCTAGTTAGCGGGAAGTTTGGTACCACTGTATCAAGCCTGATGCAGAGGGCACTAACTGCCGTGGAAAGATGGTGCAAGAACGAAGGGTTAGCTGTAAACCCGGCCAAAACGGCGATAGTCCCCTTTACCAGGAGACGAAAAACCGATGACATAACATCGCTACGCATGTATGAAATGGAAGTCCCAATCAAAAATGAAGTAAAATATCTAGGGGTCATACTTGATATCAGATTGAACTTCAACTTCCACCTGGAGAACATCAGCAAAAGGGCCATGAGAGGACTTTTTGCGACCAGGAAAATGGTAGGACGCACATGGGGACTGAGACCCAGTATGACCAAATGGCTATACACCGTGGTCATAAGACCCATAGTGACATACGCGGCGCTCGCTTGGGGAGAAAAAACCCAAACCAAGAGCGCAGCCGTAAAACTCGAAAGAGTGCAACGACAGGCGTGTCTGCTGATTACTGGGGCAATGAGAACAACGCCCACAGCAGCCATGGAACACATATTATCGCTTCCACCACTACATCTATATGTTATGATGGAAGCCAGACAGGCAGCCTACAGACTGCACATAAATGGACACACTTTAAATGTAGGGTCATCTAGACCGGAAACATTTAAAGTGCTACAAGAAGAAGAAATCCTAAAAATGAGGTCCGATTTCACTAAAATCGTACACCCATCCCGCAGATTCAAAATAATCATACCACAGCGGAGTGAATGGACAAATGGAACATACCCGGGAACGAGTAAAGGAACCATCTGGTACACAGACGGGTCCAAAAACACTAAAGGAACCGGGGCTGGTATCTATGGAGGCTGTAACCGGAGCAAACAATTCACGGTTGCTCTGGGGAAACATGCCTCCATCTTCCAGGCTGAAGTGGCCGCCATTGACTGGTGTGCCCACTACATAATGGAGTCGGGACTCAACAAAGGACCAATTACCATTATGTCGGACAGCCAGGCAGCCCTAAAAGCGCTAGCCTCGCCGATAGTTCAGTCCAGACTAGTTATAGACTGCATAAACAGGCTGGACGCACTGGCGACAACAACAAAAACACAGCTAGTATGGATACCCAAGGACCAAGGAATTATTGGACACTTGGGGGCCGACCTGCTGGCCAAACAAGGGACAACAGGTGAATTTATAGGACCTGAACCCGCTTTCGGAATACCACATGAAACCGGAAAGGAAATAATCCGACGCAAGTTAGCAGAGGAGCATACAAAGGCATGGCACAACCAAATGGGAATGAGGCACACGAGACTCTTCCTAGATGGCCCGGTACCTGATAGCGCATTAGCGCTGTCAGGACTGAGCAGAATGAAACTAAGGAAAATCACAGGACTAATTACTGGGCACTGTGACCTGAATAAGCACAAACATAGGATGGCTCTTGAGAAAAGCCCCCTATGCCGTGGGTGCTTGGAAGAAGAGGAAACTCCCCAACACCTACTGTGCACATGCGAAGCCCATAAACGGCAACGCACGGAGCAACTCGGGAAGCCCGTGCTTCCTGAAGAACAGCTCAAGAACATCCCCTGGCCCAAACTCCTGGACTTCTTAGAAGACACAGGAATATACAGGGAGTAAAATAACCAGAGGAGCATAAAAGGACCACGGAGACCGTAGTGCAGGGACGCAAAGCGATACCACCTCATGTGGAAAAAAAAAAAGCATGAAGTAAAATTTTGAGTTTAGAAAAGCCTGAAAATTTGGTTTGATCGAGACCAAACCAAATTTTTTCAGGCTGTTCTAAACTCGAAATTTTACTTCATGCGCCTTGCGTGTAAAACATTGAAATATTGTAAAATTCAGAATATTCTTGTCTAGCAGTATATTTTTAATCCTGCTGTAGATAATTTTTTTAATACTAATCTAGCAGTGTATTTGTAAGTTTACAATATTTCAGTTATAAAACACTGCAATATTTCAGTTATAAAACACGCATGGTGCATGAAGTAAAATTTCGTGTTTAGAAAAGCCTGAAAATTCGGTTTGGTCGCTCCGCTTCGCGGAGCGACCAAACCGAATTTTAAGGCTTTACTAAACTCGAAATATTACTTCATGCTTAGTCTGGGAGTGGAAAACACTCGTTTAAAGCTTCAAATTAAACTTAAAAAAAAACGTATGCATATGTATATATAAACAAAAAAATTGCTGTATATCCTTTACTTAACTGTGTGTAAAATATTATTACATAATTTGGATTTGGACGCGAAGCGTGAAAATCCAAACTCAGGCTTTTCTAAACTCGAAATTTTACTTCATGCGCCACGCGTGTAAGAAGCTGATTTTAAGTGAAGTTCACTTGTTTCCTCTAAATTGGCTATAGCAGACGAACATTTGATTTTTAGTACTACTTCTGGTTTAATGCTCCAAAAATTAAACTTTACCAAAATATAGCGGTAAATTTGTCAACGTCAATATTATAAAGAAATGTATGTATTACATTGATTATATTAATTAAATCGTTTGAAAGTAAGATTTAATAATAAATGGTGCATACGCCGGGGTGTTATTAATATATTTAGTTCACGACAATTTTATAATATGTGCATTATTTTATTATGTGGGCAGCATAAATGGGATGCATTTAATACTCAAGTACATTAAACACGGGATTTGCGTCATAAAACTGTTTTTTTTAACACAAATATAAATAATTGACTAGTTAGATTTTTTACCGCAATGCAGTAACAGCGCTGTGCTATTCAAATCAGCTTCTTTTGTTTTACATTTGACCCTGGTGGTGATGACGTCGTCGACGCCATTTTGTTAAAGTACGAAGTAACGCGTCAACATCTCCGCCGTTCCCACTAGTTTAACCCGTTTAATCCGTTTGTAAACATAAATCATTCTCAAATCGGTTAAAAAATTTGCTCCTATACGTTGTGAGTATTTTTTAAAGCGGAACAAACGTTAACACCGTGAAAACTCAATCCAAACCCAAGAGTTCGTTTTTTGTCCAAAGAGCGTGTTTCTGTATAACTTGGGCGAAAGGGTAGACTGTGTGAATATTATTTATTGTTGAACGATTGTTTATATTTGTGTTAAAGTGGAATTAACCCTATTACACATTCAAATCATAGTACCGCCATCTGTCATTATGTATCTGTCAAATTATTATAAAACAAAACCGGCCATTAACACTGACGCGTATTTGATAAATATATATAATAAATGTTGTGTTATTTAATGTTGTTGTCGTGAACAAAGTATAGTGTATAACTCGCATATAATGGCTATTAATCACTTGAGCGACTTGCTCCACTCGCCTTCGGCTCGTCCCGGAACCTCGGTTCCGTGATAAATAGCTATCATTATATGCTCGTTGTATAATATACTATTGCAAATGTATTTCTGTAATTATTGCAAAGCTTGTTTAATATTTGTGTGAAGCAATATAAAGCACATTTAAAGCAATATTTTGAGTATACTTTAAAGTGCTTTAAATGAGTAAATTAATATAACTAGTTTAAAAAATAATTACCTTAGTGTGTATCAGCCAAATAAAATAGATTCGATAATAAATAAATGGGGGCGTGTTCGAAAAAATGCTTGGACACGTCGATTGGTTTTTTAGTTGTGCGTTTTTTTTTCAACAAAAACTTTTTATACAGGGTGTGTTATGTAACAATGGCCAATACCAACTTTCTTATTTTAAATGCAAAACCCTGTATATTATTCAATTTTTGGATTATTCAGAAAATTCTAAACATTACATGTACAATGTCCTATACTTATCTTCAACTGCAAAAACCATTTCAGAGTTCCTTTGTTTTATAGGTACGAGGGTTGCCTTTTATATTTCGGGATTAGAGAACAAAAATAAATATTAATCATTGAAAATCGCTTTATTGTTTTTCAAAATATTCCCCATTAAGATCTATACACTTTTGCATGCGTTTGAACCAATTGTCGAAGCACTTTTGCCACTCTGATTGAGGTATCTCCAAAACATGCATTCTGAACGCATCAACCGCTTCTTCAGGTGTCGAAAAACGTTGACCTCTCATTTTATTTTTTACGGATGGGAATAAAAAGAAGTCATTCGGTGCTAAGTCAGGACTATATGGCGGATGACTCATCAAATCGATGTTTTGCGTGCTCAAAAATGCAGTTGTTTGAGCCGATGTGTGAGAGCTCGCATTGTCGTGGTGAAGAGTGATCCGTTTTCGGCGGTTCGTTTTCCTGATTTCTTGGATGACAACTGGCAAACAAATGGTTGTGTACCACTCAGAATTGACTGTTCTGCGTTGTTCTAGTGGTATGGTTGCGACATGTCCAGTTTTTTCCGAAAAACAGGCGACCATTTGCTTGAAAGTGCTTCGTGCGTGAACAACTTTTGTTGGATTTGGCTCATCTTGAAACACTCATACGGTTGACTGCTGTTTACTTTCAGGCTCATACGCGTAAATCCATGATTCATCACCTGTCACGATGTCATAGACGTGTTTCGAAGCACCGCAATCGTATTTTTGAGCATTTCTTTGCACCAATCGACACGAGCCTTTTTTTGAGTGGTTGACAAATTGTGTGGGATCCAACGCGAACAAATTTTTTTGACAGTCAAATGTTCATGCAATATTGAATGTATGCTGGTCCCACTAATGCCTAAGGTTGTCTTAATCTCACGATAGGTCACATGACGATCTTGCAATATTTGTTTGCGCACAGCATCAATGGTTTCCGGAACAACAACTGATTTTAGACGACCTCCACGAAATTCGTCTTAGAGTGAACTACGACCTCGGTTGAATTCACCATACCATCGATAAACACTGGTCCTTGATGGAGCTTCATCGCCAAAAATTGAATTAAGTTCATCCATGCACTATTGTTGAGTTAATCCACGTCGAAAGTTGTAAAAAATAATCGCACGAAAATGTTCACGATTTAATTCGATTCTTTGGCCGAGATAAATCTTTTAAGTTAGTGTAAACGATACAAGTAACGCTCATATGTCGAAACGTTCTGAGTACATATAACCTCAATAATGTCAAACTTTACGATAGAGCTCTCAGTTGCCAGATTGCAACACTAGGGTTACCCAATCCCGAAATATAAAAGGCAACCCTCGTAAGGTGAAAAGGAAGGCTGAAATGGTTTTTGCTTACTTTTTCATTATCAAGACCTAAATGGGAAATAATTATTGAGTGAGTTGTAGCGAATTTCTGTAATCAAATCATTTTTTTTTTTTGGTATTAATGTTTGCAATAAATCTAAAAACACTTAATATTTCCGAAACAGTTGAAGATAGGTATAAGACACTGTACATAAAATATGTCTCGAATTTTCTGAAGAATCTAAATATTGAATAATATACAGAGTGTTGCATTTAAAATAAGAAAGTTGGTATTTATACATGACACACCCTGTATAACACTCTGTATAAAAAGTGTTTGTTGAAAAAAATGCGCAACTAAAAATACCAATCGACGTATCCGAGCGTTTTTTTCAAACACACCCCCATTTATTAATTATCGAATTTATTCCATTATTATCGAATTTATTCCATTTGGCTGATAAACACTGTATAAGACTAGAAAAAACTTGAACATGGTGTGCTGAAGTCAACTAAGGGCTCCATTATTTAAAAAAATATTTTTTTGTCCTTGAACAGAGTCGGTTCTTGAAACAACATTTTAATTTTTTTGTTATTCGTTAATAGGTTCATATTATTATTAAATTCAGTTCGCTATAAAATGTAAACTTATTTAACTAATACTACATTTGGAACATTTGTGTTTCGTTACGCCCGGCAAATCTAAATTTTCAGGCCTTTTAAACTCGAAATTTTACGTCATGCTTAACCAAACAGTGGATACTAAATAATAGATACATTTTTTTACGTTTTAAACTAGGTTTTGAGATATTTTTTGTCTTGTGCTCCTCTCTAGTTAAAATCCTGGATTCACCCATGTTTATGTTATAGAACATTTTTATAAATTTTAAGTATTCTCACATGTTTCTGGTATTAACGGATTATAATCGATTTAAAGATTTTCTTTTTTACTTGTAAATAAAAGCGATTAACTTTGATTAATATTTGGTAATTCACTTAATATTTTCTTTCTCTTTCTCTTCGTGAAAACGTGAAATCGTTGTATTTTGATTAAAACTCTTATTTAAATTTTAATTTGTCTGTTAAAGACAGTTCAATTTAATTTGGTACAGTTTTTACATTTATTCGACGTAGTCAGCGTTTTATAACAATGATTGTGTTTGAAATTTGACCCGATTATAGGATTCGGTCGGATTCCGGCGATTTTAATAAAGTATCGGGATTCGTAATGGAATTCTACTGAAAACAGGTTTAATCCGTTCGCGCGTCGCAATTAAAACAATTACCATCGCATTTGCGGAAAACTCAATCGCCATAATCCGTAATTACATTTCAGTTAGATCAATTATAAAATCGCGAACGGTGTATATCCGTTATTATCCGCATTGTGTTTGTTATCAATTTAATTATGCAAGGATAGCCCATGTGCAATCCTTTAATACAATTTATTCGAATGTACTTGGAATTTACTGTTTTATTCAAAATTGTGAAATTAGGAGTAAAAACAAGTAAACCACAGGAAATGTTTCTATTAAATATACGTACATATCATCCCGATGCATACTCTGTAAATGTTCGGGCATTTGTTGTTTATATAAAAGTATTTATTTTGAAACTTCTATCGATTGTTTAAAATCCTTGATTAAGCATGAAGTAAAATTTTCAGTTTAGAAAAGCCTTAAAATTTGGTTTGGTTTGGTTTGGTTTCAGGCTTATCTGAACTCGAACTTTTACTTCATGCGCCAGGCGTATTAAACAATGAAAACACTTGAATATTGTCAACAAGTGAACTTCAGTTGAAATCAGTGTCTTATACGCGTGGCGCATGAAGTCATTATTTAGGAATTAAATGTTTTGAGAAAATAGGTATACTTTGAGGAAAGAACAAACCAATGTAGCTATTTCTACAATATTGTCAAGTATTCCAATTTTGTATAAAATAATTTGCAGACGTTTCCCCCTAGAAACAACAGTAATAAAGAGCACGGGTCATGAAAACACATCTTATAATAAAAATTTAATTTTCTCCGTTTCCAATGTAGGATGATACAATTCCCTTTTATAAGGTGTATCTCACGTTTCTAAAAACACTCAGCGGGCGTTTTTAAGCTCTCGAATTCATTCGTTGTTTTATTGGCGGACGCGCTTTTAAGGCGGAAAATAACGATGATAGCACTCACCTGAGACGGGATCGATGGTGAAAAATCCTTCGGGGTTTCCCGACACTATTTTGTAGGTGATCTTTTGCTTGGGGTCGGCGTCCCTGTCGGAGGCGCTCACCTGCAGCACTAGCCTGTTCGCGGGGCTGTCCTCTGGGATGCTGGGGTAATACACGGCTTCGTCACTCAGGGGAACGTTGTCGTTTTCGTTTTGGACTTGTATATACACCTGAAATTATATTAAAAAAACATATAAATGCAACGTTCTTAGCATATTAATTGAGTTTCTAACATATGGCATATTAATTTGAGTTTCCAACAAGTACAAAACAAACAAGCAATACGATTTACGGCTGGAATAAAGTATATAACCAACATTTTTCCTGATATAAAAGATTTTATAATTAAATCTTATTTATTTATCTAGTCGAGTGTTTTCTAACACTTTTCTAACCATGCTCCACCTTTAAATAAATTAAAATTCTGATGCCCCCATCCACATACAGGGAGTTTTTCTTTTAAGTATACATATCCCAAGTATATGCAGTTTATCTTTAGATATTTGTTGTTTCTTTTTTAACGAGATGAATGTGAAGATATAAACGAGTGTTTTCCACTCCCAGACTAAGCATGAAGTAGAATTTCGAGTTTAGAAAAGCCCCGTGAAAATTTGTCGAGGGTCGCGCAGCGACCCGAGACAAATTTTCTGGGCTTTTCTAAACTCGAAATTTTACTTCATGCGCCACGCGTATAAAACACTGATTTCTATTGAAGTTAAAAATATACTTATTAAATTTGATCTGTCGATAATAGTTCAAAATATACTTCTAAATCAAAATTAAAAATAAACTGCTAAAGCAGAATTGAAACAATAATACTTTGAAATTTTTGATTTGGTTAGCATTCATTTTGTGGTACATCTTTATATGATATAATATTAAAAACACTTAACTTTGTTTTACCATTTAATTAAAAAGTTTAAATAAAAGTGAAAAGTAAAACCAAGTTAACTACTTCTAAGAATATTTTGAACATCACTTTAAATCAGAGTTTTATACGCGTGGCGCATGAAGTAAAATTTCGAGTTTAGAAAAGCCCAGAAAATTTGTCTCGGGTCGCTGCGCGACCCTCGACAAATTTTCACGGGGCTTTTCTAAACTCGAAATTTTACTTCATGCTTAGCCTGGGAGTGGAAAACACTCGTTTAAAACTTTAAATTGAACTCTTATAAAAATAAACAAATGTGTATACGGAAAAGAAAAAATCCCTGTATGTTATTTTTGCTCAACAGGTGAACTCTTATTTAGGAATATCGACAGCTTACGTCGATACGATGCTATAGGCCATGAGCAATAGCATGGCCTATAGCATCGTAAAGATAATTTGTTAAGGTCGGAAATGTATATGTTATTTGGCCACAAGAACAAACAACGATTAGCTTTCCACAATAATCAACATTTAGCTTTAAAACTTATACAAATTGTACATTGAAGCTTTACCCATAAATTGACACTATTTTTTTTCTCAAAAAGTTATTTCTTAAATTAAATATAAATTAAATAATGGAATACTGCCAAATGATCCTATAAATTCATGAAATATTTGCATAGGAAACAGTATTATTTCGTCATATTGCTTTAAATTATTGAAGTAAATATTATACACATGTTGTACTAAATTGATAGATCTAAAATACATGATAAATAAAACTAATCGTTGTTTACAAATCTCCATAAGACCAATGTAATTTTTGAATATACTTCTGATAATTAGAGGGCAGCATCGTGCCACTTTGGTAATATCTTATAAATATACTGTGATTTCTAAAAACAGGTGGATAAAAATTAGGTTTCATATATAGAATTTCGCGTACGGCAGTAAAATGTCCAGCTTAGAAAAGCCTGAAAATTTGGATTACCAGGGCGCGAAGCGAAGCATAGCACGACGGCTAATCCAAACTTGCAGGCAACATTTTACTTCATGCACTAGACGTATAAAACACAGAAATGCTGTGATGTTCAAACTATTTATCAAAATAACCTCCAAACATTTCACATAACCTCAACATTTTACTTCAGGCACCAGGCGTATAAAACGAAGAAATGTTCTGATGTTAAAATTATTCATCAAAATGAACTCAAAACATTTCATGAACTACATATACATTGTCAGTTTGAAGATACAGTTAAGGTTGCGATTTATTATGGATAAAATCCAACGTTTTTGGTAGTCACTAGTTCTAGCACTATTCATGTTCTGATTATGGGCCAATATTACATGATACATCAAAATAATCCTAAAACTTGCGGAATTTTAATGTAGCCAATTTAAAACGATTAAGAAATTTGGTTTTTTATAAAAAAATCCTGAAAATAGCTATTTTTTGAGTCATTTATTTACTCCTTTTTAGTCAACGAAAACTTTTACTACGTAAAATTCAAAGGTATTCGTACATTCTGCATTCAATTAGCTCAACATTCATTTAAAAAAAATGTCCATGATATATTACGTTTACCTTTTTATGCTGGAAATAGAAATATAGGTCTATCTCACTTTAGCAAATGGCTGGACAGAGTCTGTCTCACTCTAGTAAACCGCAACCTTAAATCCCGTTAACAATAACCAATTCGAGTATTAAATTAGAAATAGAAAGGTTACACTGAGTTTTATAATACAATATTTTTTGTATTGAGCATTACTTAAATTTCGACATTTTTAGTGTCACTTTCCATTTACTTGTAAATGACACTAAAGTGCTCAATAAACAAATATTGTGGTATAAAACATAGTGCCTCCAAAGGTCCCAACAATTTTGATGTTATTTCGAGTATTATTATTATTAATTACTGCATAAACATATCGTCAATTTAAAAGATAACCTAATTTTCTATTAAACAAACAAATAATGAATTGTTTGTTTAATAAAAAATTAGGTTAGGTTAATTAGGTTATATCATTTTGCATACAGTTTAATCAAAAACAGACGACTATTTCGTTATAATTTATCATTACAACTATAATTCACGTATATAATAGATTAATTCGTTCCTAATTATGTGCAAACATTAAATATACGATAATTATCCAATAAATGTAAATATGTAATACCATATCATAGATGAATAACAAGTTGACATCATTTACGATATATACTATAAATCTATTTATTTATTTATCGCATTTAATTAAAACAAATAGATACATTTAATGTGCCTGTGGAATTCAACTAATTCAGTATATTTATTTATTTATTTAATTAACGAAAATATCTTTACAAACATAAAATTAATATTAATACAATACAACAAAGAATTGAAAAATAACGTACTGAAGTAACACCAATTACATTTCCCCATAACAAAATGAAGGACTTAAACTAAATGAAAATTAAATCCAGATTAACGACCACTACCGCCCTACGAAAGCATGAATAATTAGCGGCAAATAAGTCAAAATTTACTGAGGGTAGTAAACAATTGGCGGTGCGGGTTAATCTGGACAACGGGTTGTTCCTAACGTACGTAGCACGATGCAATTTTTCTCTAAATAAGATTTGCTGTCTTGTTGAAGGTCCTGATCTTTGGTGCCAAAAATCAAGACCTGCCAACAGCGCGGGACTGCAAATATACCCGTTTATTAATTTATACAAAAAACACATATCCAAATAATTTCTGCGGGAAAGTAACGTCGATAAATCTAAATTAACTCTAAGCAAACTATAGTTAAGCTGTGGATTCAATATATTCATCCTATACGCAACACGACGTGGGAATTTCTTCTGGACCATCTCCAATGTATTAACCAAATAGGTTTGATGAGGATGCCATATTGTTGCAGCGTATTCTAAATGTGGCCGAACCAAGGTGCAATACAAAAGTCTCAAGATGTCAGTATTAAAGTCAAAACCAATTCGAGAAATGAAACCCAACATCTTGTAAGCTTTATTGGTTATGGATAATATATGCGTCTTAAATGACAAGGATTTCTCAAATATCACACCCAAGTTGTTTATGACCGAAACCCGTTCCAAAAGTATATTATCGATACTGTAATTATTGTGAATTGTATTATTGGTCCTACTAAATGTAATACATTTACATTTGGCTATATTTAAAAATAAGTTATTATTTGAACACCACTCATTTAAATAATTTAAGAGTTCTTGAATATTATTGGAATCGTAAATAGATCATACGGAATGAAATAACTTTAGGTCGTCTGCATATAACAAGTATTTGCAGAACTTTAAGCCGTTGGGGAGGTCATTAACAAACAAGTTAAATAAGATTGGACCAACATGGGAGCCTTGGGGTACACCAGAGGTAGCTTTGATTTTAGTTGAAATACAATTACCTAGTTTGACCATTTGATATCTGTCAAAAAGAAAGCATTTTATCCATTTAACAACCTTATCGGAAAATCCGATATAGCATAACTTTTGAATCAGGATATCATGACTCACTCGATCAAATCAGTATAGATAGAATCTACCTGATACCGAAACTCCAAAGCCTTCAAAAGGTAATCCTGATAGATCAATAAATTCGTGGTTGTAGACTTACCCGAAGAAAACCCATGTTGTTCGTCAACAATTACATTCTTCAATGACCATCCCAACTGCTTACTCACAATACGATCTAAAATTTTTGGAATCGCAGATTGTATGCAAACTCCACGGTAGTTGCTAATATTAGTGCGGTCACCACATTTGAAAATCGGAGTGATATAACTCCTCTTCCAAACAGATGGTACACAGTGTTGCTCTAAAGAGAGGTTATAGAGGGTAGTAAGAGGATGGAAAATTGTATATGCACATTCTCTGAGAAATAGATTTGGAACGTCGTCCGGGCCACAAGACAAAGTTTGTTTTAAATTAATTAACTCATTGAAAACGCTCATAAAATCAATCTAAAAGTAAATGAAGGGTCAGCAGACTGCTCTAGATTAAGACTATTACTGCTGGTTGTTAGGTTTTCACAATAAACGCTCGAAAAATATATAGCAAACAGATCCGCGGATTCTTGCAAATTTATACTTTTAGCGCCATTTAAAAACATACTGGAGGGTATGCTCTTTATATTTTTGTGTTCTTTTTAATACAAGAGAAATAAAACTAAATTGAATATACTATAAATATATGAGTTGTATTATTCAGTAAATAATTATTATAAAAGTATTCTACAAATAATATTTCCTTGAAGTCTATATATTTTGATGTACGCGCTGCAAGTTTTAGAACATGCGTAATGTTATAAAAGCAATTAATTTAAAGGTTCTAATAAGTGTATTCCCTCCTTGATTAAGCATGAAATGTAATTTCGAGTTTAAAAAGCCTGTACATTTGGTTTTGCCTGAAAATTTTAAATTTTCATAGCTATAAACACTAATTTAATTTGAAGTTCAAAATATACTGCTAACGTTTATTACATTTCACGAATCTTAATTTTGTCCAAACAAATCTTTATTTATTTTTAAATAGTATACATATTTAAATGTAGCATAATGTTCATTTAATAGTGCATTTAAGCAAGCTTATATTCTAGGTATTTATTTAAATGGTGAACGCGCCGGGAAAATTATTATCAATCAATTATTCATCGTTCTGCATAAATATTAACAATTCATTTTACACAACAACATTTGAAACGCCCTCTGGCGTGAGACTCTGACCAGATATTTAATTATTTACAACCATTTAGAACAGGGTTCGGACGATATTAATAATCAGATGTCTATCACGATATTTATTGTGATATATATCGATATATAATATAAACTCCGATATATATCATTGATATTTATAGAATGCACAAAATCACAAACATCGCATTCTCCTGGGTAATTTTTTCCGAAAAAAAACATTATTGTTTAGTTAGGCGTACGAATGGGAATTTTTGTTTGAAGCATACATATCCCGATTATTTCATTGTTTGTTATATTTTCAGAAATTTGTTGTTTATTTGTTGAAGTTCAAATTGAAGCTTCTAACGAATGTTTCAAATCCCAGATTAAGCATGAAGTAAAATTTCAAGTTTAGAGAAGCCTGAAAATTTGAATTGGTCGCGTAGCGAAGCGAAGCGACAAATCCAAATTTTCAGGCTTCTCTAAACTCGAAATTTTACTTCACGCGTCACGCGTATAAAACAGTGATTTCTAGTGAAGTTCAAAATATACTTATTAAGTTTGATCCGATGTTAATAAAGTTGAAATTTTACAATATTTTAGTGTTTTATACATGTAGCGCATGAAGTAAAATTTCGAGTTTAGAAAAGCCTGAAAAACATCAAGGAGTGGAAACATTTGTTGGAAGCTTTAAACTGAACGATTTTCGAAAACAACGAATGGAATAACCTAGGATATTATTCAATATAAAAAATCTGAATTTGGAAAAAACTGCAAAAATATAATTAAAAATAAGACTAAATGAGGCATATCATTAGTATTAACTAAAATAGCAAAAATAGAGATTATTATCCTAATTTTATGGAAGAAACATTGGTTACTCAGGAATACCAAGAAAATCTTAAAAACATGTTAGTGGCAAATATGTTATATTCATATTTAAACTTAAATTGTGTTCCTTATAACAACAACAAAAAATATTAAAAAAGAGAAAAGGTTTTGTTACATCTACCTAGTAACTTTAATCTTAATATCATGGAAAAACTCTAGTAAACAATTTAGGAACACTTTAAAATCCTTTATTAGAAACATATTTTGAATTCTACGCAAACCATCAAGAAAGTCATAATAATTTTTTATTAAATTTTTAATATGATTTGTAAATATTACAATTGCTATATTGCTAAAGCCAAAACGTGAAATTTCACCGTATTAATTCATTTCAATGTAAGTATGTGTTCCAACATATAGTTGCCACTACAACTGAACATTAAACAATTATAAATATATATATATTATAAAAACCAAAGCTGATCATTATTTAAAAATTCATCAAAACTAAGCACTAAATGTAGCGACATAAGCCCACAAAACCTTATAGGCATAAGTTAAAATATTTCATTGATTAAGCGTATTACTTCAGAAACCCTTGCTTGTTCCAGCATATAGTTGTTAGAGCTCGTACAAGAAATGTAATTGATAAGTATACATATCCACATTCATAATTTTATGTATTTTAGGCTTAAACGCGTTATAAATTAAACGCTTTTCTACAACAACCATTCGAAAAGCGTTTAATTTATAACGCGTTTAAGCTTAAAACACATACAACTATGAATGCCACAACTACGTGTATTGCCAGGTGCAATATTACATGGAAGTGTAACATTTCAACTTTCTGAAATTTATAGTAAAATTAGAATTTATTTTCAAAGGTAAGCATTTTTTCCTTCAAAATTTAAAATGTATAAGTTTTAGAAAAATGTCCCCAGATAGCTTCTTTCATGTCGTCAGATTGAGGTTGTACAAAGTTGCACAAAGTTTTGACAATCATAATCTGTCAAAGTTGTCTGTAAATCACTGCAAATGTTGGAATTATTCACGTATTTGTTGCGCGCGGCAAACGACTTAATGCAGAAACATTTGTGTGTGTTTTATCTCATCTACTGTCTTATATAAATAACTAGGACGATAGAAATATTTGAATGTCTTTTGATATTTACATATAATACGACAACGTAAACCTTATAACGGATTATTATCCGATGAATGAATACTAAACACAAATTCATGTTTTTTTGATATTATTTACAATAAAATTTAATTAAATAATAAGTCAATAAAACCGAAAGTTTTTTTTTAAATATTCATCGACCGGAAGTTTCAATTCAGCAAGTGTTACGAATCGTTTTTTTTATTAAATTTTGTGAATAATTTATCTATTTGCCTTACCTAAATAAATCTCTGCTTTAGACACAAAATTCAGTTCGTTTGTAAACGCATTTATTACATGGTTATTGGGCCATGCATTATTTCTAAAGTGGATTATCCGCGCAAACGGGAGTTTTTAGTTTTTGGTTTATTGGGGTTATTCACATCAAAAAGTTACAATGCAATATCCTTCTAACTCGTATCTAACAGTTAACGAAATATTGGCAATGTCCATAAATTTTTCGATTTTTTCACTATAAAAAGATCGGTTTTACTACGCCCTGCAATCCACATTTTTAGACTTTACTAAACTATCAATTTTACTTTATGCCTAATCAAGGAGTCGAAAGACTAGTTAGAAGATTTAAATTAAACACTTTTGAAATACAACAAATATACTTACAAAAATACATGTAGACTAGTTAGAAGATTTAATATTTACTATATTGTATAAATAATTCAAACTACAAAACATTAAACGCAAAAATAGTTATGTATTTATAACACTATTTCTCGATATTTAAATGACTATTAAATATGAAAAAGGTAATATCTAAAAATCCAAGAGTAACAACTAAAGATGTATAAGTATTCTAGTAAATAGTAGTATAAGGGGTGATAGTATTGTAAAATTCACTTTAAATAAGTGTTTTACACGCGTGGCGCATAAAGTAAAATTTCGAGTTGAGAAAAGCCTGAAAGTTTGGTTTTCAGACATTAGTTGTTTTTATAAAAGCTTTCAATTTAAAGCGTCTAATGAATGTTTCCAATCCTAAATTAGGCATGAAGTAAAAATTCGAGTTTAGAAAAGCCTGAAAATTTAGTTTGATCGCGCAGCGAAGCGACCGAACCAAGTTTTCAGGCTTTTCCAAACTCGAAATTTTACTTAATGCGTACATTGTAAAATTTAAAGTATACAGCTACAGCAGAATATTTTCTACTTCACATTAAATCAGTGTTTTCTGCGCTTGATGCATAATACGCTCTTGGCGCTCGAATTTTTACTTCATGCTTAATCAAGGAATGAAAACATTCGTTAGAAGCTTTAAATTAAATGCTTTTAAAAAACATCAAATATCGGAAAATTACAGGGTAAGCACCAGGATATATTTACTTAAAAGGAAAATTATTCACGATTTCTGTATAAATTTTATATAAAAAGTAATACGACGTGACAAAACCAGCTTTTCTCCAAATTTTTATAAAGAAACGTTACACGATGTGACAAAAAACAGCTTTCTATCATCCGCCTTTCTTTCAGCCCCCGAAACGTTTAATTCAGTGGGACCGAACAAATTTTTCCTCATGAACCACTTCAATTAGTCATACTTAGTCATTTTTTTTTCGGCGAGTCGTTTTAATTAATGTATTCATTTTTACCCTCATCCCGCGGAACGCAAAAACACCGCGCCCAGACGGGAGTTATCAGTGACGAAATTAATAAGAGTTATTCTGGGCCCTTTATCCGCATTACGACCTTTTGCGGCCCCAGATGAAATAAAGGCGCGAAAAAATTTACGTAAAAAAAACTGGGTTCGTAAATAATCATTTATGTAATTGGAGGAAAATTAATTATAAATGTAGAGATTATTTTACAATTAATTAAAGGTTATATCCTAAAAAAATCGTTTGCCAATAACATTGATGCTTAGTATTTATCATATTCTTTGATTAAATACACAACAACCGCTTTTTATAGATATCACAAAATAAAAATCCTAACTTATTATAATACATAATTTCGTGTTGTAGAAATTATTGTTTGCGTGAGTTGTTATACTGGCAATTTTTATTTTTAGCAGCTTTAGGAATAAGAAAGGAAACCCCGGCGCATTCACCATAAATAAAATAACATACTGTGTGTTTCACTTCTCAGCTTGAGACCTCTGTATCTTCCTTATTTATTTTATTATTCGTTTCAACATTTACACAGTTATAAAATGTTGTAGTATCTAAATAATAATATTATTGGAAATAAAACAACACAGTTGGGAGGGTTTCACTTTAATTGTTGAACACTGCAATATGTTTCACCACACAGTGGCTTCATCAGGCAGATGAAATAATGATTTGACAAAGTACAGGTAAAAGCTTATATACTAATGCAATTAAGTTAATAGAAGGGGGGGGGGGGGGGGGTAATGAGGTAATTCGGCTGAAACTAATACAAACAATTTTGATCGACTAAATATTGATTAAGGGTGAATTGTTTACTTCTATTTAGTCATTTAATAGAATACCTTTTTTGTTATATTTATTAATTTCTAATTCTTCTAATAAGTTTAATTTACGACTTTTGTTACATTCGTGCAAAATTTTGAATTTAGGGTTAAAGTTACGTTGGTATTCGATTAAATGATTGGCGTAGGTTGAGGAGGTTTTCTTAAATTGAAAGCATTTTTGATGTTCTGAAATGCGATCTGGGAAGCTACGTCCAGTTTGTCCAACGTATACCTTAGGGCAATCGTTCAAATAGTATTATGGAGTTTCATCATGTATCCGCCTCATCAATTAAATATAAATAATAATATATTACGTAACAAGAGTAGTATGCAGCATATTACATATGAGCGGATATATTGCGCACGAGCCGCGCGTATGTATTGCGCACATTCTTCACGATATTTCAGTATTTTGTACGCGTGGCGCATGGAGTAAAATTTTCCGATATTCGTTGTTTTTTAAAAGAGTTCAAAATATATTTATTTTTAACTTCACTTGAAATCAGTGTTTTAAACGCTTAGCGCATGAAGCGAAATTTCGAGTTTAGAAAAGCCTGAAATTTACGTCATGCTTAATCTGGTTTATAGCTTCAAATTTACCTTCTCAAATAAAACAACAAATATTAAAAAATCACACCATATATGCTGTAATTGGGATGTGTATATTTAAAAGATAAACTCCCTGTATATTACAAACCGTTAATTATTTAAATTAATATTTGGCTCTAACGATATAAATTAAATGTATATACAGAGTGTTTTATGTAACACCGAACATTTCCAATGTTCATTTTCGTATATTCTATTTATCAAATCAAAGCATTCAATACGATTTGACACCTTTCATTTTTAGGTTATGTGTAAATTGAGTTGCCTATATGACCATTACAAATTGTAGCCAATCAATTGCAATTAATACCTCAACTTGTACATACAGGGAGTTTTTCTTTCAAGTATACATGTCCCTATTACACCGTACATGCTGAATATATACTGCCTTTCAAAAAAATCAGAACACCAAGTATTTATTGCACGATTTTAATAAAATTTACACAATTTGATCATGTAAACGAACTGTATCGATGATCAAAAAATCAACTTGAAAAACAAAAAAACAAATGAATAAAAATTAATAATGTGTTGGGCCTCCACGGTTTCCCAAACACTCATTAACACGTCGAGGCATGCTAGAAATCAGGCTGTCAATATCGACTTGGGGTATTTCATTCCAAACTTCGATAATTTGACCTCTAAGTTCCATTACAGTATTAGCGGGGCGCTGTAAGTTACTTATTCTAACACCTATCATATCCCAAACATGTTCTATTGGCGATAGATCTGGAGAACGAGATGGCCAAGGTAACAAATTGATTTCGGCACTATCAAAAAACTGTCTTGTAATGGCCGCTGTGTGAGGTCGAGCATTATCTTGCTGAAAATGGGGTTCTGCAAGCCATTTACATGGGGCACTAACACTGGCCGTAAAATGTTGTCAATATACCGAATCGCGTTAAGACTTGCTTCTAAAAAAACTAGAGGAGACCGACTACCATATGCTATCGCCCCCCAAACCATAACTCCCTGTGTAAGAGCCGTATGTCTTTCAACACCATACATAATTTGGTTTGGCCGCTCCGCGCTTCGCGCTACGCGACCAAACCAAATTTTCAGGCTTTTCTAAACTCGAAATTTTTCGCTTAAAGCTTCAAATTGAATTCATTTAATAAACCGAGCATCAGAAAATGTGCAACATATGCATATGGATACTTAAAAGAATAATTCTCGTTATAAAAATGTTCGGTGTTATAGAAAACTCTCTGTATATGTATATATATATTTTCTAATTAAAGTAAATTTTCCATATTTTCTATTAATTATATCAAGATCTTATACGAAATGTGTTTTACAAAATATAATTTTATTGAAAACATGGTAACGAAGTTTTTCCCATATTTTCTATACAATTAAATAACATCTGTGATTTAAATGTGAAGTTGAAATAAAAATGAATTATAGTGTTGTACATGTACTTACAGAAAAGAGGTTTTTTATTGTTCTCTGAATAAAATCAATTTTATGTATGGTTCTAATAAAACGATACATTTACAATATAATCCAAAATCGATACAAACTAAGCTATTTGATTAGGAATTTGATACCGTCATAATATCGTTGGTTAATAGGAAGAAGATGTTTAATAATAGCAATTGGTTACATTTACCTATAAATCGACGAGTTGAACCTGAATGTTCTGAACAAGCTAATATCACAAATCCTAAGTTTTATGGTTACTCATTAGTCCTTCATAATAATTAAATTAATTAATTGAATCAATTCTCTCGGATAAACTGAACGCACTAAATTCAGCCATCGGACACAAAGTAAGTTTAAAACCGACCTCGAAACGATATTAAAATGGAATCGACAACGTTAGTTGCCGCATGAACCGCGCACGTTATTTAATTAACATCCATTCCCATCCCCCGCCGAAAATCCAATTGGTGAAAATCCAACAATTATCGCCCGAATAATTAAACCCTACGCTCATTATTTAACGTCCTTGTAACGTTTGAACTTAAACGAAGACCATAATTCTTTGTAAACAACGCCCTACGCGCGTCTTCATTCCCCTTTATGCTAATCCAATGACGGATTTTCTTTTTCGGTGAATTCGGATGTGTTCATTGTGAATTTATTAACAGTTATATAATTTACTGATTTGTAAATTAATTATTCGCGCTAATGGAGATTCATATTTTTGCGTAATTAGCAATAATTAACACCTGAATTGTGTTTAAACAACATTATGTGATTATTAGGTAATTATTATTTGTACCGATTAATATAGCTAAATTGTTTATTTTTCATATAAATCTGTGAAATTAAAAATATACATATTTTTTTTAACTGTATATATGCAGACACTTCTTTTAAATGAGTTCAATTTGATGCTTTAAAAGAGTGCTTTTTTCGCGAAGCGGAGCGACCAAATCGAATTTTCAGGCTTTTCTAAACTCAAAATTTTACTTCATGCGCCACGCGTATTAAACACTGATAAAACCAAAATATTGCGAGCTAGTAAATTTTGCTTGAAACTAGTGTCTTATGCGCGTGGCGTATGAAGTAAAATTTCGAGTTTAGAAAAGCCTGAAAATTTGGTTTGGTCGTTCCGCGCTTCGCGCTACGCGACCAAATCAAATTTTCAGGCTTTTCTAAACTCGAAATTTTACTTCATGTTTAACCTGGAGTGGAAAAGACTCGCTTACAGCTTCAAATCGAACACTTTTGAAGCAACAACGAATATCTGAAAATGAACAGCATATAATTGGGAAATACATACTTGAAAGAAAAACCTCCTGTATGTCTGGTGCACTAGCAAAATATTTTTTTATGTATATTTAGCTCTGCAATGTTACGATAGTTTCTTTTCTCATCTCGTCTTTTCTTTGTACATAGAAATCAATTGTTGTTTTAAAAAAAAATTACACGTGTACATATTTTTTTAAAAAATGAATATTGCATCTAGGTATTTATTACCGTTCACTGTGGAGGCTTCTACTTCGTTATACATCATTATTTACACAAATAAGACAATTAACTTTGTTTGTATAACTGAGGATTTTATTGTGACTATAGTTTCGACAACTTTAACTCGTCATTATCAAACATAAAGTAGACTTTATGTTTGATAATGACAAGTTAAAGTTGTCGAAACTATAGTCACAATAAAATCCTCAGTTATACAAACAAAGTTAATTGTCTTATTTGTGTATTTATTACCGTCCCAAAATGATTTGTATCGTATCATAGACTTACAGAAAATTCAAATCAACAACTTTGGTTTTATATTATATAGTATAACTTAGAAAAACTAAGAAAATCCAACTTCTTAATCTGAAATAGTATCGCAAAACTTATGTGTTGCTCAAAATGGCCACCATCAAAGTCTTGACATAACCTGGCTCTTTTAATTGCTTCACGTATAACGTTATGAAATTGCTGGGGAGTTATAGTAGCCATTGCAGCAGTTCTGTAAGTCTATGACACGAAACAAAACATGTTGGGGCGGTTATAGACACCTAGATGCAATATAACATTACAAGTTAAATTTTTTTTCAAAAAACCAATTGATTTGTTTTTAAAACGGCATGCTATATCCAAAAACAAAAAAAATATGTAGTGCATTTCATTTAAGTTTTGATAATTGATGTCATTTCCGGCGAAACTGGGAGTGCAATTAAAGCATTCAGGTCACCAATATAATCCAATTTCTGCCTAATATAAACCTACCAAATTTTAAATTGATATTTTAGATAATAAAAGAACTCAAGGGAGTGTACCAGTTTTGAGTTACACCCGGCTTTGCTAAAAATGTGGGATTGAAATATACTTGTTTCAATATTTAGTAGTCAGCCTTTCCGAACAAGAGATAAGCAACTTAACCATAACAAGAAAATTATATCCCATTTTGCAACAAAAATCTTTTAAAATTACAGAAAATATGTTGTTCATTATAACTATACATCCTTAAAAGCATATGATTACATTTTCTTAACCCACTTTTATATTATTCAATAAATATTGAATTGTTTCAACATATAGTTGTTAGGGCTCGTATATCCAAATATGTATCTATACTTTAAAAGAACTCACTGTACTTAAGTCGTTTATTTTTAAAGTATCCTAGATCGATTTATCATTAAGATTTTCTTTTTAAGAAATTAAAAATAAGGAGAAAATATAAAAGATAATTTATACAAGTATTAGAGCATATATAAAATATTTATAGTAGTGAAATGTATAGTAGTAAAACAACGATTTATCTTCTGAATTATAAAATGAGGGCTAGATTTTTAATAGGTTGATTGATAAGGCGTTAAAGTGTTGAAAATCCATATTTACTTTGTATAAATAAAATTCTGATTAACTTTATGATTTTAAAAAAACGGTGTTTATTTTTATAACAATTGTTTCGCAAATTTACTGCTTCTTTAGGGTTATGAAAGTTTACAATTGTTGTGAAAATAAGCACACTTTTTTGAAAATCATAAAGTTAAGCAGAATTTTATTTATACCAAGTGGCTAGATTTTTGTTTATACATGTTTTCAATAGTTTTCCAAAACGTTAAATTATTGTTTAAATTAATTAATTAATTAATTAATGAATTAGTGGTCATGTCAGAATATCACCAATATTATTGTATCTGTGACTTCAAATCTTCTTTTGTTAGACCAACTTACAACCAAGTAGTATCATGGAGTATCCACATCCTGCAGGAGCACGGGTGGATAATTTATTTTCAGTGAATATTTTTAAAGGCCAAATATATCTAATTAATCACTGAAATTCAAATTTTTTTTAAATAACTTTACATATTGAAATTAAATTTTTTAGCAATACATTAATGTGGACCTCAAAGGGTTAAAGGATCATATAATACAGAGGGGGGCAGAAAAAGCTATCCGATTTCAAATCCCTTTTTCTCAGAAGAGGGAACCGGTAGAGTAGTGGGGTAAAAACCGTTAGAAAACCGGTTTTATGCCACTTGTCATTAGTCAACATGCCTTGGTCTGGTGAACATCGTGCTTTTGTTATTGAGCGGTTTATCGAAAACGGCGGTTCGATAATTGCTACACAACGTGCTTTTCGAATTCATTTCGGACTCGAGCGTCATGATCCTGTTCCACATCACGCTACGATTAAAGTGTGGGTGTCAAATTTTCGACAGACGGGTTCAGCATTGAAAAAGAAGTCGCCTGGACGTCCCAGGACAGCAACAGGACCTGAAAACGTGGCCAATGTGAGAGCCGCGATTGAACATTCCCCGCGTCGTTCGGCACGAAAACATTCGCTCGCTTTGGCGATTTCCAACCGCAGTATACGGCGAATTTTGCACCGGGACCTCAAAATGCATCCCTACAAAATGGTTGTTGCACAGGAATTAATTGAAAGGGATTTTGAAACCCGTATGAACCTGTGTCGCGATCTCCGAGAACTCCCAATAGACGATGTTGTGCTCTTCACGGACGAAGCCCATTTTCACCTTTGTGGCGCCGTAAACAGGCAGAATTTTCGATGTTGGAGTGACGAAAATCCTCGGGAAATCCATCAGAAACCCCTCCATAGCCCAAAAGTGACTGTGTGGTGTGCTCTTTCCCGCCTAGGCGTCTGGGGGCCTTACTTTTTTGAAGAAAATGGGCAAACCGTAACGGTCAACAGCGAGCGCTATTGTTTCATGCTGGAAAATGTTCTTCAACCCAAAATGGAAGAAAATGGCGTGGAAAATGTGTGGTTGTAACAGGATGGTGCAACCACCCACACATCGCGACGATCAATGGACATTCTCAGGGAAATGTTTCCCGGACGCCTCATTTCTCTGAGAGGTGAAATTGGCTGGCCGCCGCGCTCACCGGATCTCACTCCATGTGACTTCTTCCTTTGGGGTTACCTCAAATCGAAGGTATTCCAGCATCGACCAAGGACCCTTCTTGCTTTACGAAGCGAAATTGCTCGGGCAATTGAAGAAATTCCTGTGGAAATGACGGTGAAAGTCATGGAAAGCTACCGCGAGCGCCTAAATCAGTGTATCCGCTCCCAAGGACGACATTTGAGTGATGTGCTTTTCAAAACTTAAATTTAAAAATGGCTTAAAATTTGGGATATGTTAATAAAACCATTTTTTTGTCAAGTTGAGTGGTTTTAATTTTATACCGTTTTAAAATCGGATAGGTTTTTCTGCCCCACCCTGTATTATAAGCAATTATAAAGAAAACAATGACTTTTTTAAGGATAGTAAAACCAGTTTTTTTGTTTTTATTTATTTAAACAACGCACGGTTAAGATTTCACTGTTTATTGATTGACACTGCAACAATTGTTTCGCCACAGTGGCTTCATCAGGCAGATGAGTAATCATTCATTATTCATCTGCCTGATGAAGCCACTGTGTGGCAAAACAATTGTTGCAGTGTCGACCAATAAACAGTGAAATCTTAACCAAGTGTGTTATTTACTAAAAGTGTTGATATGGAATTTTACCAAGTAACAGCCTCAGCTATTAAATTATTTAATTTATTTCTTAAAAACTTCAATAAATGAACAAGGCACAGTTCCTCAAATATTGTAGTTATTTAAAATGGACTTTCAAAATAAACTATTTATTTCTTTAGAAATTACCATTGTGTAAAAATTATGATTTATATGCTGAAATCATTATATTAGGATATGATTTCGTGTTTTGAGTTACGTAAGGATTTAAGTCATGTTACAAATTCGTTGTGAGTAAAGGACTATAACTGTGTTTTATTAAATTACATTGGGGTCATTGGTGTTTTCATACAAAGATTTAAAACGTTAATTACTACTAATATTTTTTTTCAAAAATAAAACAACACAGTTAGGAGGGTTTCACTTTTATTATTTCAAATAGTATTATGGAGTTCCATCATGTATCCGCCTCATTAATTAAATAATAATTAGTTATTCAAATACTACATAAAAACAGTAAAGTGTTCTCTTTACATCAAATTAAACGCAGTTTTAAAATGTTTCAATTACAATGATAATAGTTATATAAAAGCAAGGTTATGCCCAGCGCAACCACAAATCCTCGCGCAAAGCAATATCTGTAAATGAAAACCAGTTTTATTAAACAGACTGGCTAAAACGTAACTGAATACATGGTATGCATTTACACCTGTATAAATTACATAGTCTATTTGATATAACATACATAGTGTTTTGTTATGCTGCATTAAATGGAATGCAGGCTATATTAGTCAAGCATATAATCCCCCTAATTCCGTACGCGAAATGTTAAAATTAACGTATACGTTATTTACCCTCACAATCTAATTATACATATCGAGTAGTAAACGCGCTTAGACTGTGATGATAAAAATAACATGAACGTTAAATTCTAAGATTTCTTGTACGGAATAGCCCTGAATATCGTACGAGTTTAACATACTTAATATGAAAGTAAAACAGAATTTAATTTAATAAAATAATAATATGCAGGGTGATTCACAACAATTCTACAAAAATAGCACATCTTGTTCAGTAGGTGTTTTAATGGCAATAGATATACATACATACAGAAAGTTTTTCTTTCAAGTATACATATCCCAATTATATGCTACAAATCTGATAATCGTTGTTTTTTCAAAAGGGGTTAATTTGAAGCTTAAACGGGTGTTTTCTACTCCCAGGCTAAGCATGAAGTAAAATTTCGAGTTTAGAAAAGCCAGAAAATTTGGTTTGGTCGCTCCGCGAAGCGGAGCGACCAAACCAAATTTTCAGGCTTTTCTAAACTCGAAATTTTACTTCATGCGCCACGCGTATAAAACACTGATTTTAAGTAAAGTTCACTTGTTCACAATATTTCATTATTTTTAGTGTTTAATGCGCGTGGCGCATTAAATAAAGTATGGAATTTAATGAGTTATTATCGTAATAGTCGAAATATTTAAATAACAAAATATTTACATTTTTCACACATTCTTAAGTCAGGTCAAATAATGCAATGAATCAAATTAATAAATTAATTGATTCATTGTATTATTTGACCTGACTTAAGAATGTTTGAAAATGTAAATATTTTTTTATTTAAATATTTCGACTATTACGATTATTACTCATAGTTAGTAAATAAAAAATAATAATAATTTTGCGGTATTGCGTCAATAGCGCTTAATGGTTTAATGTAAGAATTTTCAACATTTTGTAACACTAATTGATTGAAATATAAGTTTTAATTTTGTTATTTTTTTTTTCAATTTAATGCATTATAAAATGTAAATGTATTATTACTGTAATATTAAATTGGAGATTCCGTAATAAATCAAAATTAAAATTAAATCTTTGAATATATAAATAATTTAATTTAAAAAAAATATTTAAACAAGTAAATAATTTAATGTTAGCAAACGAGATGTTTGAATTTTGGAATATTCGAACGTACAGCTTACATTATTTCTCGTATTAAGTGATGTTTATGTGTTGTCGGTAAATAACTGTTTCTGTTTTCATGCAAAAATAGGAATAATCTGTGTTTCACAAATAAACTAAAATTATGTAACACATTATTTACAATTTGCACACATTAAGTACACATTATTTATTGATTTATCATTAAAAATTACCTACACTACAATTTTGAAAGCGCCAACGAATCGTAACCTAATTACTTTGCCGATAATTGCAAAATAGTTGAACACGAATGTACGTGTGAACGAGTTTCAGTTTTAGATTTTCAGATTTAGATATGAATTCCTACAGACGTAACAAAAAATTATATGAACGATATACAAATGACCACCAATAAAACAGAAAATTACGTTTATTAATAAAGGCGATTACTAATCTAGGTAGGCTCGCTCACGCGCTAATTATCGAGATTATTAGTCGCTTATTAACTCACGAGATCGTTACACATTTTTTCGGCCGTATTTTTAATAAACAGGAGAAAATTTACTGGCATATGAAGGGTTAAGGGAAAAAACAAAATGAGTATAACAAGTACCGAAAATCGTTTTTGATCTTATTGTGTAGCTTGGACCAAGTGTTTTCACGTAGGCAAACTTAACGGAAAGCATACAAGTGGGTCACCAGTAATTTAAGACGAAAGACATGAATACGCTATTAAATACACAATGTTTTGAATTTTCATTTTGTTTCATTGTAAAATATCAAAATTAGGACTCATTTGGTGTTTTATTTAATCCTTTATATTTTTATATAGATTTGATGTTTTACATTATATGGTTATTTATTTATTTATTTATTCAACGGGATCCATTTACAAAACGAGACTACAGTTCAAGATTCTAAAACTAACAAAAGTACATATAAGACTAAAGTACAAGACAAAAAAAAAATAAATATACAAATACAATGATAATATAATATATAACTGGCAAACTAGCCATTTACACAATAACCTATTCCTTTATTAGGAATGCGCGTAGCTGTTTCAATGTCCCATTAAAAATGTCAAAATTGATATTATTGCAATTAGCACAAATCCTTATGTTATAGATTTGATGTTTTACCTAATATCGTCAATCGTTTATTGATAAAAAGTAGTGCGTTAATAGGGTTATTAATAGACTATTGTGAATGTATTCATCCTTTTTACAAATACACTGTCACCGAAAAAAAAGTAATAAAATTTCGTATAAAAACATTATTTGTAAAGATATTTGTCAATTTGTAAGCGTCGGACTTAAGTGACCGAAATTAGTCCGTTTGTAATGTAGTCTTAGTAATTGTGAATGTATCTAGGAGTCTAGGCGATTGGGTTCTTCAATAATCAAGTATTAAACATGTTTATCATTTTCCAATCGAAATGAAACTAGAAATTAGTATCAAATTGTCTTTTTAATTTTAAAATTGTTAATATGTGAGGACCAACTATATAACAGATCTTTATTTCTTTTGTCTCAAATTTAAAGCATAACTGTTTTGGCATGTTTAACACACTCTTATTCAATCTGACCCTATCATAAAGGTTATCTGGATTCCATCACGAACCGTATGAAATTTCCTTGATCGGAGGGCGTAAACCGTTTTGGTTGGTCTTTTTTCAACAAGCTTCGAGATTGTAAGACAGTGATATGCACGAAATACTTCTTTCTACATTTATTCAGACTTACAAAGTATTTAAATGCTAACTATTATTTATGTTTTTATGATAACAATATATACGATATGATGAACATTATTTTTTTTGAAATTTGTAATTTTGAAATTAAAGTTGAGTAAAATTAGGTTTAATCTTTAATATGCTGCAGGGCCGTGGTAAGGAGGGGGCCAAGGGGGCGACGGCCCCAGGCGCATCAAGGGGAGAGGTGCCATCAAAGAAAGACATTATAAATTTCATAAATATAAATCAGACATTTTTATTTATATAAGTAATCGATATTCTGAACTTCACTTTAAATCGGTGTTATATACGCGTGGCGCATGAAGTAAAATTTCGAGTTTAGAAAAGCCTGAAAATTTGGATTTGCAGGGGCGCTACTCGCTTCGCTCGCGCGCCCCTGCAAATCCAAATTTTCAGGCTTTTCTAAACTCGAAATTTTACTTCATGCTTAGTCTGGGAGTGGACACCTATGTTAACAAATAAAATAAATCACTAATATTTGGCTTTTGTTGAGATTTTATAAGGATAATTAAGTTATTCACACGGGCAAAATTACAAATTTTAAGCCACTTTTTGAAAATATTTGACACTTTTTCGTTCTATTTCGTATTAATGTAAATAATAATAATAATAAACTAACTGTATTTCAAGAAATGGTCATAAAATAATGATTCTAAGAAACATAAGTGAAATTGTGTTAAAAAAAACAGTTACAATATAGTAACATATTTTATTTATTAATTTATTAATGGGATCCATATATAATAAAAGACAACAATTCAAAATTCCTAAAACTTACAAAATTATGTAGGTACAATTAAGTTTAAACCTAAAAACAAGTTACAAATTAACACATACACAATCATTTTGACTATTCTCTAAGTATAAATGAAATTGCCAATTCTTGGTTGCAGAATACTTCAAACATTAAAAGTGCGATTCTTTTCGCAATCTACAACAAGTTAGTCTTACAAATCGCACTTTTAATGTTTATTCTTTAAGTGAAAATAAGTGTAGATTTTTCGAGTCTCCACTAAAAATCTTAAAATTAATTGGTTTTTTATATTTCTTCATAAAATAGCTTAGTGTTGGGCAATAGGGCGACTTGGAACATGTTAACATTCATGTTCCAAGTCGCACTATTGCGGAACACTAAGCTAAGTACTTTTAAACACAGAAGCTCTGGACAGAGTATCACAACTGATATTAAGTTGTAATAAATATTAAATTAAAATTGTCAAAACTTGAAATTATTTTATTTATTTAACGGATTTTTATTTACAAATATTTTACAATATATTTTTATTTAAATAGTCAAATTTTAAAATATAACTGTCAAAAATTATCTGAACATGTCGTAACTAGTAAAATGTATCATTACTGTCACAAAAAATATAACATCAAAAAACTTATGATAGATAAAAAAAATGTGTAAAAATATCAGAATTGCCGAACAAAAAAAAATTATAGGAGTAACAATTATTACAATATTATTGTCAGAGAAGAATGTATTAACATAGATTCACAATTCATAAGGAAAACGCCTGTCTGTGCGTTCAAATTTTATGTTCTTAAACAATTTAGTCAATTTATCCCAATAATAAAAAAAAAAAAACAAAAATATAAATTTTAGTAAAAATTTACATTCTACATAAGATCACAGAGTTCTTTACTCTGTGGTTATATTGTTTTAGTTATTTTTTTTTTCAATTTTTGTAATTATTACTAATTGAGATAATTTATTTTGTGATTATTAATTTCAATAGTACAACAATATCTAAAAATGTTATGTCATTTGAAAATTTACATACATAAATGTCTAAATAATTGATTTAAAACAAAACTGTTATAATGTTCAAATTTCACAACTGCCAGAGATTACACCTGTCGTAAAACAAACATGATGGCAAAAAACATTATAATTGTCAAAAACTGTCATAGAAAATCTACTTGAAAATTGAAGAAATGTCAATGCGTTACCTAACCTAAACCTTAGATGTCACTTTGTCAATTGAAGATACACATTCATTTGCTTGTATTGACTATACTAACAAGACTAATTACACATTAACAAAAATTTGACTGTAGCTATATTTTGATAATATTGTTTATTTTTTACGTCATTAATCTGTTAAATATGACGTAACTGACAACAGTCCGTACGCTAAAATTTGGTATTTTGTTGTTATTTCCGTGATTTTTACACAGAATAATAATTCAGTGCGTTACTGTTTCTTTGTACATTTTTGACACGTTTTCGTTGTATTTCTTAAAACATTGACGCGCTAATGCCTGAAATTTAAACGTATTTTTAGGATTTTTACACGTTTTAGGTCACTTTTGACAGACGACGCTTATCAAGACACTCGGACATAGGTCGGCGTCGACAGCCAATATTGACATTTGGTAATAGTGACAGTTGACATTAGTGGCAGTTGACATTAGTAACAGTTGACATGAATTGGCATTTATTTATTTATTTATTTATTTATTTATTTATTTATTTATTTATTTATTTATTTATTTATTTATTTATTTATTTATTTATTTATTTATTTATTTATTTATTTATTTATTTACTCTATGACACATGATATTTAGGTTATTTTGTGACCGTCAAAGTTGAGAGCGCAAATTGGATATTTGGCCCCAGGCGCAAGTTTTCCTTACTGCGGCGCTCTGTTGTTGTAAGAATAATAAAAAAAAATCTGAAAATAAATTGATTGAAGTTTGAAAGATTTGGTTATACGAAATAAAAATGTTACTTATAACGTATGATCAAACTTGGGCATAGTATTTAGAACTTCACAGTCAGACGACAGAAAATTTAATAAAAGAATAGTTATGTATTTATAATACTATTGCTTCGATATTTAAATGACAAATAAATATGAAAATATAAATAAATTGTCTTATACAAACAAAGTTAAAAGTGTTTTATTGTGTTAAATATGAAAAAGTTTATATCTAAAAATCCAACAAAAGGTATATTAGTAAATAGTAAACATTTGTAAAACGTGTTGACGTGAGGATGAAACATATGAAATATGAAAATATGAAATAAAATTTCTAATTTAGAAAAGTCTGAAAATTTGGGAACAAACCAAATTTTCAGGATAGTATAAAGTATAAAATAATAATACATACCAAGAAGATACATAGTAAATTATCTTCTACTTCAACCTGTATCTATTAAAACTGTGCAATAACGTTTATAATATACAGAAATAAAGCGAGTTAGTTATTGGTCGAAAATTCTTTGATACAATTATCGAAGTTCTCATGATTATTATAGAGAGGATTTAGATGTAATCCAAACTTATTTCAGCAAATTGGTTTAAATGCAAATCAATGATGCGGCTTGAATAATTTCCCCCCCATGAAGATTAACCTAACCCCGCTCCTTCCTGCGGTATCCACCGAGGGTTCTAATAGTCAATCAATTAAAGGATTGCGATGAGCTGGAGTTAATTGTTATTTCTCTTCGGATTCCTGTTTAATTATTTTATGACTGCAGTTACTATCGTTCCGCAGGATAGCCCCCGTGAAATTGTTTGATTGTCGGGCCATTCCGGCGAACCACGCCTTAATTGGACTCCTAATTAATTTATTTCGATAGAATTTCAATTTTTTAACAATCGAGTATGAACTTCGTGGTTTTATATATATTGTGCTTAATTTATAAATTAAATATCACCTTCAACATAATAACAAATATGTTTCTTGCTTGAACTAGTTAATATGCAGACGATTTAACAGAACTGAAATAATTTGAATTTAGAACTTGTAACATCGTTTTGTTCACAATGATATTTTATTCCGGCAAATTTAGACTTTTGTCATTGAGATTTTTGCACATAGCTTAAGGGGATACCACTGTTTTCTTCGTTGAATCATATTTAAGGCTTTTCTAAACTCGATTTTTTTTTCAATTACTGAATAAATCCAATTTCAGAATATATAGATAGAAACAATGGATTAATTTTAATCAAAACATTAAATAATAAACTTAAATGATCCTTTGTTGTTTTTCTATAATTTTATTAATATTACTTAATTATGACGTTTTTTATTAAATCGAGTGTTTCGTGAATTTTCAGTGATTCAGAGGAAGTTGACCGCTCTCTAAACGTATAAAACTAAGCATAATGCCGTCTTAATTACATCCTTGTTTAGGTATGAAATATTTTAAAAAAATAGGTATACTTTAAGGAAAGTACAATCTTTAAGCTCGTCTCAGTGAAATATTTTATATTTTTACCGTTATTTCATAAAATAATATCAAACATTGGTAAAATAGCGAAATCGCGTTCCTAATTTTATTTTTGTCTGCAGTATCTATAAAAAATATTGAAAAACTAAATCATTTATTTTTTTGGTTAAATATAGTCACTACGATGTCGCGCGTAAAACAGTTTTTCAAATTTTCTGAAACTTCAATATCGCGCCACATCCCAGTGAATTTATTGTACGATAGAAATAATTGTAAAAAATTTAAATTCTTCGAAAAAAATTCTTCTACAATGTGACTGATTTAATTTCCCAATATTTTTTATAAATGTTGCAGACAAAAATTATATTGATGATGCGATTACGCTAGTTTAACAATGTTTGATATTTTTTTATAAAAGAACGGTCAAAGTGGAAAATATTTTACTAAGATAGACATTAAGATTCCACTTTCCTTAAAGTATGCCTATTTTTTCAAAATATTTCATCCCTAAACAAGGATGTAATTAAGACGGCAGTATGCTTAGTTTTATACGTTTAGAGAGCGGTCGAGTTCCTCTTAATATAGTTTTATTTGTAAATCATCAATAAATTCAATTAATTTATTAGATTAGTTAACTTTTTACGTTATTTCTGAAAACTAGTTATTGATAATTTTCGTCCAAAATTATGAATATTTCCCTTTGCTCGTCAATGTTTAGTAGCTCATAAATATTGCACACAAATTTATTTTTGTTCTAAATTAAACCTAAAAAATAACATCAACGCTATTTATTTAGTGCCATAAATTTGACAATAAAGGAAACGGCAAAATAAAGATCTGATTAATCGTCTAACGAGGGTTTCCACTCCTAGATTAAGTATGAAGTAAAATTTCGAGTTTAGAAAAGCCTGAAAATTTGGATTTGCTGGGGCGCGCGAGCGAAGCAAGTCGCGCCCCAGCAAATCCAAATTTTCAGGCTTTTCTAAACTCGAAATTTTACTTCATGCGCCACGCGTATAAATCACTAAGTTCAAGTGAAATCTTCAACTACTTGCTTAGAGTGAAATAAATTTAGTATGTCAATTATCAGATGTCCAAATTACAGGGAAAGTGCTATGCTATGATGGACACATTACCATTTGTTTTGAAGATTTTTAATATTTATTGTGTCAAATTCGTGCTACGAACAGAATTAACAAGTTGTCAATTCATTATTAGTATTATTTGCATATTTATTTTTATTAATTTAAAAATTCCCTGACTTTTTGCTGACTTTTCCCGATGAATAAAATCCTCTGACTATTCCGGATTACCCGGTTGTTCGCCACCCTGTAGACTAAGTGAGCGCAACTCATAATTAATTTATAATAACAATAATTGACACAATCCCATCAATTTTTACAAAATGTGGACTAGTACTTTCTTCCAGTGACCCCTATATTTTATAATTTATCATTACGAAAACACTTCTAATTACACCCAACTATTATTCTAACTAAATAAATGATGTATATTTCCTGTTCCTCCGCTCTATTCACTACTTGGTAATAGTTTAATGCAAGGAATTATTATAATTGTTTAGGGGCACGAATCCAGGGCGTGCCGGGGGCGCAGAGGCCGTAATGGGGCTTCCATGTTATCCGAGATGAAATATGAGAGCCATTAATTAGGGCGGTAATTCGTCATTAAAATTTAATCGCACTAATTAATTAATTGTTTATTATTAAACGTTGATAATTAAATATTACTGTCGAATGTATCAGAATTTTCACATAAATACTATCGATTAATTAGCATAATTTTTGCCAATTGTACTAAATTAAAAATAAATGTGTATGTGTGGACACTTTTTGCACTAATAATTTGATTTATCGACTAGGTAACTAGAATTTGAAAATTTAATCAATTTCCTTATTAAATAATCAAATTCTACATTTCTAAACTAAACACTCCATCTTCATAATGTATTATTATAGAATCACGAAAATAATCATTATCAAGACAGCGAATGTTAATTTAGTCTCAAGTTTACTCGCGCAGACGAAATGAGACGTAAACGTCAAAATCCCAACACAAATAATGAATGTTAAGTTATGAGTATTACCCATAATTACTCGCTAGATGAAGTCACGCTTTATGCCACCCGCCAGTCGACGCACTCGAAGACGCCAGAACAAATCTCCTTTTCAGAAATTAGTGGCTCAAAACATTCTCAGACGGAAATTCGCGCCTAGTTTAATTTTAAAACACAAACATCTCCATTTTCATTCTATTCGAAAGCCCGCACAGACGCGGCTAGAATTGCATTTTAATTTAAGCGCAGAGGCTGAATTTCGTTTTTACCTTAATTAAAAAAGAAACTGAATTAAAGTCGAATTTGATTTTTCTTAGTGCGTGCAAATAAATCCCCGCAGCGGCTTGATTAAAAATTAATCAAGAAACGGATGGGGAAAAAGCCGGACGTGGAAATTTAATCGGCCGGCGCATATTTTAATGTATTTTAATCTATTCGAAAATTGCGAACTTTTGCCCGGATTGGATTTAATTCCGCGGAGCGCGCCCCCTTTTCAAGCGCGGATTTAATTCGTGCCCCCCTCATTTAATTGCGTTTTTTTCTTCTTCTTTTCTCAAACTCGGCCAGTCCTATTGAAAAGTAATAAACGTGGAAAAGTTATTTGTAAGAGGGGGCGAACGCGGATGGAATATGAATCGAATTCCAAAGTTGGTATCAAAAGGCAATGAATTACAATGAAAAAACCGCATTCTTGAGAAATATGTAATTATATGATTTGAGTGGCGAGGCCCGCATTTTATTAGGAGGAAAACAAATTTTGAAAGTAAGTTGTGGGTTATTGAGTACCTATATTCCAATATTAAAAATCATTTGAAATCAGGGATGTGCATCCCGAGGACCGCGGGCCGCATGCGGCCCACGTTAAGTGTGAATGTAACCCAAGCGCAATTTGACAAATTCTTTGTTTAACCCATTATGCGCCATTGATGCATATACGCAACATTATTAATATTATGTTAATTAATTAAATTACTAAATAAGTTAATTTGATATATTATATTATTTGACTTGACTTGAAAATGTATGAAGAAAAACGTATATATTTTGTTATTTAAATATCTCGAATATTTTCTCATTTAAAAAAAAAACATGTTTTCATTGTATTTCAAACTTCACAATATTTCAGTGTTTTATACGCTTGGCGCATGAAGTAAAATTTCGAGATTAGAAAAGCCCCGTGAAAATTTGTCTCGGGTCGCTGCGCGACCCGAGCCAAATTTTCTACGCGGGGCTTTTCTAAACTCGAAATTTTACTTCATGCTTAGTCTGGGAGTGGAAATACTCGTTCTAAACTTCACTTCGTTTTTATACATAATCGACGAATGCCTTACATTTACAGCGTATACATTATATATATTTAAAAGAAAAATTCACAGTATGTAATACAATAAGTCATTCGTAGAAATCATTAAGAATTTTACATAAAATCAGCTTTTAGAGTTAATTCTATAACTGCTCGGTCGTTAATGGGTTAAGAAAATATGTAATCTGTTTATTTGCTCTAGTTTAAATTAAGCTTTTATAAACGTGTATCAATTATTAAAATATTATAAAGTTCAAAATATACTGGTTTGCCATATTGCTTTATATTTAGTATATCGTCGTTATTTTGATGAAAGGAGTATGTGAGTTGAACAAAACCTGTTTAAAATTTTTATTGTTTGGTTTGGTCGCAAATTTTCAGGGTTTTCTATACTCTAAATTTCACTTCAATATTAATCTGGGAGTGGAAACCCTCGTTCTAGATATATTATTAAATGCGATTAATTGTCCATGTATTAAATAACTTTTATTCGTAAAACAACGTTATCGTGATTTTCAGAAAAATTATCTGTAAACCAGTTAAGAATCACAAATTTTCCGAATTACTAGTAAAAAAGTACAAACTATCAATTAAAACATTTGGTATTGTTTCACTGATTTTTAATTTAACCCTTTCAGCCCTGGAATTTTTCTGGTGCCAAAAAAAAATGTTTTGTACACTGCATATTATTTATTACGATCTCAGATATACAGAGAGTTTTTCTATTAAGTGTACATATCTTAATATACTGTATACGCTGTAAATTTTCATATATTCGATGTTTTTGCAAAATTTTTCAAAATGAACTTTCAAACGAGTGTTTTCCACTCTCAGATTAAGCATGAAGTAAAATTTTAGGCTTTTCTAAACTCGAAATATTTACTCGAAATATTTACTTCCACTCTCAGATTAAGCATGAAGTAAAATTTTAGCCTGATGCATTTACTTCATGCATCAGGCGTATTAAGTGTGATTTAGTGTGAAGTTCTAAATATACTTTAATCGTCTTATCAATAACATGAAATTATTAATTAATCAAGAAATTGATATATTAATATAAAGACGATTTTTATTTTAACTTATTCTAGATACATTGAATAAAGTTGATAATAGAAATAATATTTGCGTTTTTCTAATACAATAGAAAAGTAAGCGAATATTCGCTAAATCAAATACGAATTAATGCTGTCGGTAAAAATTGTATATGTACTTAATGACTTTTACTTTTATACGACATATTTCTGTTAGAAGTGGAATGAACATTTTTAAACTGATTTGAGTTTTTAAAATATATTTTCCTTGCTTTTTAACTATTTTTACGAGTATATAAACGATTTTTGGTGACTTCATTTGCGTTTATAGTGATCACTTGTCTAATACATCTGGCAACACTGGTCCAGTGAATGCTTTTCTGTTGAACATAATAAAGTTATTATTCTTATACATGATTTGCATGCAAAGCAAAAACCTCTGAATAGTTCGTTTTGATGTAATCTGATTTCCATGAATGGATCTGTCTTAAGGCTATGAAGAGCCTTTCCATAACTCTCACCCCTGTTATTTTTCAATATCCCTGGTGCATCCTGCAAGTACTTCACTCTCATAATTACGAAAAGAATTTCTCTGACGCTTCAAATTAATTCAATAATTAAAGGCTTAAACCTCAACTACCACAATTATGAAAAGCATTCCCAGTTATTCCACTTCGCATTGTATAAGACAAGGGAATTGTCGGATTGTCACCGCAGCCACTGCAGGTAGACAATTAGTGGGGTGGAATGCAGATCCTTGCATAGGCCCTATCTGCAAGGGGTCGATGACAAAATAGGAAAATAGCAGACGTCGAGATGAACAAATCCGAGGGTTGCTTGCAGTTGGATGGTAATAGAAGATATTGCGTGTCGCGACATGTGATGATAACTTTGCCGTAATTACGCTAATTGGGTTCACCACCCTCTCATAGCTGCATGTCTAGTACGCATAATCAACATTCAGCGTGGAAAATAGAGCGGAGCGAAAATGCATTTTTTTTTTTTATAATTGCGAATGTTTAACTAATTAGTGGATAATTACATTTAAAAAACTTGAAAAATAACTAAATTGTTTATTGCAAGGTAACCGAACCCTAAACATTTGGTTTAGGGTTCGGTTACCTTGCAATAAACAATTTAGTTATTTTGATTCTTACATTTACCGAATTACCGCTAATTACACTACTGAACCCCCTAATGTAACAAAAGATGGTCTCGTATTTTTTTCAACTGCATTCGTCTTTTTTTTAATTTCGAAGATTTATAGAATTTTATCTTGAATTTTTCAGAAATAAAAAATTAAAATAAAAATTCCTTTATAAAATTGGATTATTTTTAAGATGACACATTTAGACATCTAGAATTGGTAATTTACGGGCGACCTCTTTAATTTAAATCGCATTTTTTACGCAAAGTTTATTGGAATCAGAACACCAAAAGTTTCTATTCTAGATCAAACGATACAATAAAAATGATATAAGGGAATATTCCTATTGTTATACTACTAGTATACAGTATACATATCCTAAAAATATGGTGTGAGTCTTTAGATGTTCGTTGTTTTTTAAAAGAGTTAAATTAAGCTATTAACTAGTGTTTTCCACTCCCAGGTTAAGCATAAAGTAAAATTTCAGGCTTTTCTAAACTCGAAATTTTACTTCATGCGCGTATAACACGCTGATTTCAAGAGAAGTTCGTTCGTTTACAACATTTTAGTGTTTTTTGTGTTTAATACGAGTGGCGCATGAACTAAAATTTCGAGTTTAGAAAAGCCTGAAAATTTTACTTCATGCTTAACCTGGGAGTGGAAAACACTTGTTTAAAACTTTAAATTGAATTCGTTTTAAAAACGCGTAGGCATATGTACATTTGAAAGAAATATTCCCTGTATATTAACTATACTAGTATTAACTATATTCGTTTATCCTGTATCAATGCATTTTTTAAATAATAAATTAAAAGTTAATAATAATTTTATTAAACGACTTAATATTCCATCAACGTAAGGTTTTAAATTTAACACCTAATATCATTAGTATAAATAACTCAATTTAAAGTTTACAAGAAAAGGTAATTACAAAACGGGAGCGCGAGGAGCTTAATTGAAAATTTCGCCCATCCTTAATAACATCCAAGCAACCTGGACACGTTACAAGACCAAGCTCCCGCGTGGATTATTTTAAAAAGCCCGATGATTTAATTAAGACCTCGGAATGATGGCCCGGATTTAATTAGAATTAGGTGTCCGAAAAGTTTCCTAATTATCCGGACGCGTTTCTTTTATTTCGGACGGGATTTACGGCCTGCAGTTATAAAACTATCGCAATTTAAGTCCCGGGGATTAATTGGGATGTATGACTGTGCCCGCGCACTTTTATCGTCTCTAATGGAAACGTACGGTCGCATTTAAATTACAGGAAACTCGAACAGATTTTCACGTACTCATTTTTTTGGCGAAGTGAAGTACGTAGGATTGTGGAGAGAATTTATCGACGTCAATTTATTAAGAGTTAGAATATATTAAAGGGTGTATTTTCAAATGTCCACCTTTTTGTTTGACATTATTTGTTTAAAAAACCTATCAATAGGCAATCAAATTATTTATATACAGGGAATTTTTCTTTTAAGTATATATATATGCATACGATGTTAATTTTCCGATACGAGTTGTTTTTTAGAAGAGTTCAATTTCAAACTTTAAGCGAGTGTTTTCGACTCCCAGGCTAAGCATAAAGTAAAATTTCGAGTTTAGAAAAGACTCAAAATTTAGTTTGGTCATTCCGCTGTGCGGAGCGACCTAACCAAATTTACTATATGTCAAGATAAATTAAAGAATTATAATGAATCTATAGATTGTTCAACTAACGGAAATTTGACTAAATATACACATCCATTTTGTTGTATTGCAAAGAAAGTTAAAATATCTCATTCGACTTTCTTAAATTTGTATGCCAAAGTTAAAATATTCAAATTAAATTCACGAATTGAGGGTTTCATAAATTAATAAAAATTCAAACATTGTTCAAATAAACAAATTATTGAATTGTAGTAAGGTTTTAGAAAAAAATATCACGACTTGTTTTATTTAATTGCAGCCAAGTGTAAATTTTAAAACAAAAAAACTTACATCTCTTTTTGTTATAAAAATGGTATAAAAATATTTACATTACACAAACAATTAATAAAATTAACAAATATTTCTTAGAAGTTATTTATTTTGAACAACCTTTAAACTAATTTATACGTCAATCTTTTAGTTGAAATTTGATTTAGTAAACATTACGACCCTAATTTGATGAAAAAATTTAAATATTTAATTGATGAGGCGGATACATGATGAAACTCCATAATACTATTTGAAATAAAACAACACAGTTGGGAGGGTTTCACTTTAATTGTTGAACACTGCAACATGTTTCACCACACAGTGGCTTCATCAGGCAGATGAAATAATTATTAATCTATATATAATCATTATTTCATCTGCCTGATGAAGCCACTGTGTGGTGAAACATGTTGCAGTGTTCAACAATTAAAGTGAAACCCTCCCAACTGTGTTTTTTTATTTCAAATATGAAAAAATTTAATATAAAAATAAATAAGACATTCAAACGTTGTTGATAATAACCCATTAAGTGCCATTGATGCAACAGCGCAACATTATTATTTTATTGTTAATAATGAAATTATTAAATAAGCTAATTTATACATTTTATTATTACACATGACTTGAGAACGTGCGTAGAAAAAATGTAAATATTTTGTTATTTAAATATTTTTATCATTACTTATTTTGAAAAAGTATTTTTGAGTATATTTCTAACTTTACAATGTTTCAATGTTTTATACGCGTGGCGCATGCAGTAAAATTTCGAGTTTAGAAGAGCTTGAAAATTTTACTTCACACTTAATCTGGGAATGGGACACTTGTTCGAAAGTTCATATTGAACATTTTTATACAATCGACGAATGCCTAAAAATATACAGGGTATACATAATGTATATTTAAAAGAATTCACAGTATGGAATATAATATATCGTTCTATAAATCAATAAAAGAAGTGCAGAATTTTACGTAAAATCAACGTTTAGTGTTTAGTTTATAATTACTCGGGCGTTAATAGGTTAATTGAGTGATTATAAATTTGATATGTCGAGTTTAATTTATTTTCATAATTTTTACGATATTCATAGTGCTCGGAATTTTGGAAGTTTTCAAATGTTCACCAATCTACAAAATATTGATGACATTCGTAAATTTTGGGCAGGTGGTGGCCGAGCGGTAACGTCGCCGGGCTGTATCGCTCGGCGAGCCACAAATTCGGGTTCGATTCCCGTGCACGGGGAGACTTTATTTCAAAAATAATATCTCGTCGTGACCCTGGGTGTAGTATGAATGTGTGTGATTGTCCGAATGAATAGTTAAATACTACAAATTGTAATTTATAATAAATTAATTGATACAAAAATATATAGATTGATGATGGCTAATGGGCAAGTTCCCAAGGCCAGGAAAAAGCCAAAAAAAAAAATCGTAAATTTTGATGATGTTTATCAATTTAATTAAGTCAATTTTCATGATTTTCAATATCACATCTTTCTTGAATGTTATCAAATTTCAAACTTGTAATAATTCTCAATAATTTTGTCAATTTTAAGATGAATGCGCACAATTTTAATAAAGTATACACATAATTAAATTTTATATTTTTAGTCCAAAAATTTTGAAATATCCACTATTCCAACCATTCATTTTTTGATTTTCAATATCACAAGTCGTTAGATTAGCTTGAATGTTGTCAAATTTTATTAATTTTATCAATTCTAAAATAAATGCACACAATTTCAATAAGGTGTACACAACATTTAAATTTTATATTTTTAGTGCAACAGTTTTATAATTTCCACTATTTTAACCTCAATTAACTGTTTCTACACATAGTCTGTTTATGTATTCTAATTTATTATTTGTTGCATCTTTATTTCGCAATTTAAAAGCTGATGACAACTATGTGATTAAAAATAATGAACTGTTCATTTCAATTGACTAATGTGAATATTAAACATGCCACAAATGTTTAATATTCACATTAGTCAATTGAAATAAACAGTAGTACTATTTTCTCGCCTGCTCTAAAATGTATCTATTTTGTTTTGTATCGTTTTGGCAATGAAGACAATTTCTTATTATTATTTTTGCCGTTCCTATTATTGTATCTTCAATATACATGTATAAATTAAATCTTGAAAAGTTTTTGTATTCATTGAAACGGTTACATTCACTTTATCATTAATACGCAGTATGTGTGCAGTATCTGTCATAATAAAAAATGGTATTATATCACGGGATTCGTCGTGGCTCCAGGGGTTCCGGGCGCCGGTGTCCGGAATCCGTCACATTTTTCCCGGTTTAAATCAACGCCACCTAATAAACCCTGGGGTTTTCCACACCGCTTTCATCATTACAAAAATGCATCACCGGTAATCTGTCATTTGGAGTTTTCCATCTACCGGGTTAATATTATTTGTACAATGTGAATATAAAGAGATATTTCAATAACGTAATTCTCTTTGATCAAATGCTGACATCAGAACAATCAAATTATTAATTGTTGTTATCGAAATATACTAAGTCAGATTTTTTATTTATATAAACTATCGTATGATCATACGATTTAGGTATAATCTGTTTTTTTTTTAATATGACCAATCAAATTTGACATTTTAAGAATTTAGTGGTGTGATGCAGGTTGTGTGTTTTAGGTTAGGACAAGATTAATCACATACTATGTAGTAAATCAACTTTTAATTTGTAGGTTATGTAAAATTTGACAGTAATATGACAATTCAATTAACTCATAAAATAGATAATTAATTTAACAAAGATTACAATTACAAATGTAAATATTTAATAAAGTGTCTTTGAGGATCAGGTAAATGCTCCTTGCTTAGGCATATCTGTCTTCTTTATCTGTCCATTTATATGTTCACATTTTGAAAAAGTTACACAGAGTTTTTCTATCGCATTTCACTATTGATCAAATGAGATTCACTATATCCCAAATATATTTCACCTTGTTAAATATATGCCAAAAGATTTCCCGATTTACGAAATGAGTTTCACTATATACGAAATACTTTTCCCTTTAAAATTTTTGTTGAACATTTTTGCAGTAACTTTCTTTTGGAAATATTTAATTTTTATTTATACATACAGGGAGTTTTTCTTTCAAGTTATTAAGTAAATCTTTAAATATTCCTTGTTATTTTTTTAAAGTTCAATTTGAAGTTTTAAGCGAGTGTTTTCCACTCCCAGACTAAGCATGAAGTAAAATTTCGAGTTTAGAAAAGCCCTGAGAAAAATTTTTTGGGATTTTCTAAACTCGAAATTTTACGCATACAAAACACTAAAATATTGTGAAATTATGTATATTTGAACTTTACTTGAAATCTGTGTTTTATACGCGTGGCGCATGAAGTAAAATTTCGAGTTTAGAAAAGCCCAGAAAATTTGTCTCGGGTCGCTGCGCGACCCGAGACAAATTTTCACGGGGCTTTTCTAAACTCGAAATTTTACTTCATGCTTAGCCTGGGAGTGGAAAACACTTGTTTAAAACTTCTAATTGAAAATTTACAGCTAAAGCATATGTTTACCTAAAAGAAAAATTTACTGTTTGTAAAAAAGAATTCACTGTATGTAACACTACTTACGCCAGCATCTATTCTCCGGACTCCATAGTCCTCTTAGTTCATTGCTAAGATGCATTTTTTGACGATCTGCAGCCATTTTGCTGAGAAGTGAAATATAATTGACAAACTGTGATAAGTTTTTGACATATAGGGAAATGTAGTGGTATGTAGGAAAATGTATTTGATAAATAGGAAATATATTTGAGATAAAGGGACACATATTCGATATAAAGTGAAATGCAATAGAAAAACTCTGTAAATACAAGGGATTTTTCTTTTAGGTATACACGTTACGATTTTTCAACGTCAATTTTCAGACATTCGTGATCTTATTAAAAATGTTCAATTTGAAGACTCTAACGAGTGTTTCCAATCCCAGATTAAGCATGAAGTAAAATTTTGAGTTTAGAAAAGCCAAATCAAGCTTTTCTAAACCCGAAATTTTACTTCATGCGCCACGCGTATAAAACACTGATTTAAAGTGAAGTTCAAAATACACTGCATAGTTCTGATCACATGTTCATGAATTTTAGAAATGTTTACATGGAATATATGAAAGTATGCTCAAAAGAAAAAATCCCTGTATGTGTTGTAACGTTGCAAGTTGTAGTGTTTTCTCATTTGAAACTTTCTGCATCGTGACAATTTATTTGACAAATTATGATTTATTTGTCACATTGATAATCATTTAGCAACATCTCAAAATTTGATGTTTAAAATACCCTACTGTTAAAGCAGGACTGCAACTCTTCGCAGTAAATACACCCTATGTTTGGTCAAATTAAACAAAACAGAGTTTATGTAAACACATTAAATATGCAGTTAAAATTGACTTCCATATTTATGTAATTCGTATTTTGTAGGTTTCGAAGGAAGCCTAACTGAATCCTAATGATTCACATGTGTCTTTTATAAATAAAATATATATTGTAATCACAGACGGGCTGGCTCTTTAAAAGTTACCAGTGAATAAAGGAACCTCTCCCGCATGTTTGCGGCCCTCGTATGTGTTGGAATACTGATATTTGTAATTGCTTTGATGACTGATTTGAAGTAAAGTTCAAAATATACTTCAATGCGTAGGTTTATAATTTGTAGCCCACATTTTTGGGGCTTTTCTAAACTCGAACTTTTACTTTATGCGCCACGCGTATAAAACACAGATGTCAAGTGAAGTTCGAATATACATAAATTTCACAATATTTTAGTGATTTATACGCGTGGCGCATGAAGTAAAATTTCGAGTTTATAAAAGCCCAGAAAATTTGTCTCGGGTCGCTGCGCGACCCTGGACAAATTTTTATGGGGCTTTTCTAAACTTGATATTTTACTTCATGCTTAGTCTAGGAGTGCGAAACACTCGCTTAAAGTTTCAAATTGACCTTAAAAAAAACAAGAAATAACCAAAGATTTATCCATATACAGCGTGTAATCGAACTAATGTACATCCTCTTAAGGGCGTATATACAAAATATTTTGACACCAATTGCAGCAAAAATAAAATGGGAAAAAAAATATTGGATTTTTAATCATTTTTCATGCATTTTTTACTTTTTGAGAACTTCTGGTTACCTGTGTTCATGATATTTTTTGTGGATGCGTAAGTTGTTGTATTTTTTATTTACTTTTACTACTGCGAGGCGCATAAATCACTTCGCACGCAGTATCGAGACGTATAAATCACTTAGCACGCACTACACACACACACTGTCTAGAATTACTAGATGAAACTAGGTCACGTATAAAAAAAATCACAATAAGTGTTCAAATTGACGTCCGCCGCACTCAATGCACATTTGGGCTCTACGTATCCAATTTGCACGAACAGTAGCAAACATTTCACGAGGTTTTTCACGAATGGTATTAGCCGCGGCGTTTACTCGTTGTATCAGCATTTCAGCATTGTCAATTTCCGTAGTGTAGACTTCACTTTTAAAGTATCCCCAAAGAAAAAAATCTAAGGGGTTTAAATCCGGACTTCTTGGAGGCCATGGTACAGGGCCTCCACGACCAACCCAACGTCCTGGAAACTCATCATCCAAATATCTTCTAACGCGCCTTTCATAGTGAGCTGGCGCACCATCTTGCAAATACCACATTCTTCTAAGAACCGCTAAGGGTACATTTTCTAAAAGATCTAAAAGGTCATCTTGCAAAAATCGTAAATATCGTTCTCCATTCAAATTAAATGGGAACATAAATGGCCCAATTAATTGATCATTTAAAATACCTGCCCAGATATTAAGGGAGAAGCGATGCTGGAAATGAGTTCTACGCGTAACACGAGGAAATTAAAACTTCCATTACGCGTAAAGCACGATTCGTCGGTCACTAAAATGTCTTTGGTAAAGTTAGGATTTTGAACATTTTGTGCCAAAATCCATTGACAAAATGCAATTCTTTTGGGAAAATCATTTGGTTGAAGATGTTGTACACGCTGGTAGTGATACGGATAAAAATTATTGTCTCGTGTAACACTGCTGACAAATGTGTGCGATACATTTAGCTGAGCGGCGATAATACGGGTACTTAAACCAGGATCCGCTTCCAACAGATTCAAAATTTCATCTTCCACTCGCAAATATCGCATTGGACGGTCACCACCTCCGGCGGCTCCGGCGACGGGCTGCAAACTTCCAGTGTCGCGTGCTCTTTGTAATAAATTTCTAAATCGGTTTGGCCGTGGAAAGTGTCGTTCAGGAAATCGCTCTTGATAAATTCTAACAGCTTCCGCGGAATTACACCGAGTTTCACCGTAAATAAGAAACATATCTGCCAATTAAATGTTTGAATAAACGTATCGCGCCATGTTACAAAATGTAGATGTTTCACCATAGACTAAACAGCAAACTATTTTTATGTTTAAAAATCATCCACCCTCGCCGCTCTTATCTAAACATTTCAATAAGAGTGGAGATAAAGTGAAGTGTGAACCTAATAAGGAAAAATATTGAATTTCATTAACACGTTTAGAAAATATTCGGAATTTAGTCAGCAATGGGTACTTATGAAAACGATAACATAGACATAATTCTTCACAATCTGACCCACTTTTCTCTGGATGGTGTAATTCGATATCCAAATCGTTTAAAAACTACCAGTCTATGTGGAATCTCTCTTAAAATACGCAATGTGCGCGTATACCAGATACCACAAACATGTGGCCTATTATTATTAATTATTTTTAATAATTATTTGTGAGCTATCTACTACAGGTATGGTAATTTCAAATGCAGGTATTGTTTATTTAAACGCTGCCCCTTATGTGGTAGAGAGCCTGTACAGTAGTTCGATTACACGCTGTATATATTTCTAAAAATGGTATGTATTGATGAAATAAAAATAAAAATTGTCCTTTGTCCTATCACTACTTCAAAATTTATAATAGTAAAATTGCAATTAAAAGACCAGCCGCAGCAACAGGCCACGGCCCAACTTGGTTTCCCCAGTAGCTCTTATGATTATGTGAATATGAGAATAAAGATTATTATTATTATTATTTGTTTACCGCATGAGCGCGCTCTTCACATGTTTCTAGAATGATCTCGAATGGTGGGTAGGATGCTTACCCAGCGTGCTGTCCTCGTTACCGCGCCGATATAAGGTATTTACGACGGCGACTATCTAGAATTACTTACTTTTCTGCGGCTCATGATATTAGAATTTTAATTACTTTATTCCCGAGTTTGCTTTTTTAAATACATTGTACATACTGCATAAAAGTTAACATTGGTAGATGAGGTATGATCTTTGATTTATAGTTCACACACGAAACAACAAACAAACACATTGTGTAGGCGTGCGTTTATGTAGATCCAAACAATGGCGCAGGCGAAAAAGCATCCGATCATCATCGCTCATCCACTTTGTTTGCGTCGAACAATCATCCATCCATCCACTCTCATATTCCTGTATTCGTTGTGTACGCCGAAAATTACGATATGCAACGGAACGGAATAGAATGGAATGGAACGCATAATGGAGCGTGTAAATCGTGAATGCCTCCACGTCGCTCGTCTATGGATTATTTACTCTTAAACTATTACTATATTACAGTTAGACCCATTGTGTCGACGGGTCATTAAAAAATCGTTGTTTCGCGACAACGCTATCGATTGTGAATGAGTCGCTATTATTGTTATTCACGGTCGGGAAAGGGAATGCCTTTTTTGATTGATCTTGGGCGGTGCAAGAGATCATCTCTGGAATTGAAACGGTGTTTCGCCGGAGGGCACGTGCTACAATCGCCTGCGTGTGGGTGCATCTTCGATTGTATTTCAGATACAACGGTCTCCTCATAATTTTATTGGATGTGATAAAAAATCCCGATGCCGTTGCATTTAGGTCAAGGTGTGCCATGAATAGCAAGTTTTATTATAGTCTTACTTATTTCCTAAAAGTTCATATCCATTACCTTTTTATGTATAATTTCAAAAAAGGTTGGTACCTTTTACCTTAGCTGTATCGCACTCGCCAAAGACGAGTTGTCTTGGACTGAAATAAGTGAAGAGCAAAAAACAGTTTACATGTTTCCACTCACAATAAGTGAAGAGGAGAAAAGTAAACATTTATTATTAACACTAAAAATGTACATTGTGTAGCTGCAATGCGCTAGAAAACAAAAGACAGCTCATATTTGGAAACAGTCAAATGGTACCTAATGATTTCCACACGCAACCCCTGAAGGACCTGCACAATATTTGATGAAACTCTGTGTTATTCTAATTAAAAAATGACTTGCCTTTAATGAGTGTCTTCCAGTCCCAGATTAAGCATGAAGTAAAATTTCTAGTTATTAAGCTGTTCTACCTAATAATTTGGTTTGGTCGCGTAGCGCGTAGATGCCTATGCAGATGATATCAAAATTAACTAACATTAAAGATCAAAATTATACCAAATGTCTGCAAGAAACTTGAATTTAATACATAATTGGTAAACAAAAAAATACCTAACCCGAAATATCATTATCAAATGCAAAACTAAGTCTTATTCTAGAAACATTAATATAATTGGTAACACTTTCACCATTAACAACGTTGTGCTAGAAAAATGCTCTAAAATTATAGATCTTGGTGCCATATTTGACTTCAAGTTAGGCTTTAACCTCATATTAATGTTTACTCTAGATTCTGCTAAATATTTGATTTTGTCTTACGAAGTTGTAAACGATTCTCGAACATTAACACCATTTTCAAGTTATACTGTACTTTAGTTCGCCCGAAAAATGAGTACCGTTCTATGATTTGGTACCCTCATTATACGAACCACAAAAGGGTAGTTGAACATTTCAAAGAAGATATTTAAAGTACCTAAACTTTCGACATTATAGGTTATATCTTGCGATAAATACAAATTATAGATATTTGCTTGCTATAACTAGAGATATTACACGTGAAAATAAGAGGATAAACACTAGTTGCCAATTATAATTAATAAGTCATTGTGTGTTTCAAGAGAAACAGACAGACAGTTTTTAATTTTTACCTAATTATTTTAACATGTTTCAACAAGTGTTAAATTAGTTAAGAGTTATTAACTACATAATTGAAAATGTTTGTTGTTTCCTTGTAGAAGTCATTTATGTTTTAAAGCTGTAAAAGAAAGATGAAACGTGAAATGTAAGTATACATAATATATCACGGTAAGAGTATTATATGAAAACTTTTATAAATTAGTTATTAAGCCGGGAAATAGTTTACTCACCAGCGCACGGAATCCCCGAAGAAAATACACGAGAGTCGAGTCAGCCTGTCGTGTATTAATTTATTGCGGCATAAAAGTGGCAGACTTGAATGGTCCTTTAAAAACTTCAGACTCACTCATAAAATAAAAAATAAAACGCAAGAAGCTCGCTTTATTGATGGCACAACACATTTTATTCTTATTAATGACTTTTAGATAAATACGGACATCAATTATTACTATCACAATTTAAAATAGGGCACAGTTTAAATACAATTTATTATTCATACGATTTTTTTTTACTGTCATTACCGATTCTATTATGTTAACATTTTTTATTACTTTTATTTGAATAACCTTTTTTTATTTGTTTATTAATTGTTTATATGTTTATCAATTTTTGATAAAAAATCATTATAAAAAATTGCGTCTTCCTAAAATCATTATTTGAGGAACGGTGTTTCTGCTTTCTGTATTGGATGATCAACAAATATTTATTTCTAATTAATTTTTGTGGCATATTTTGAGAATTTATATTTTAAATGCTTACATAATTTTTAGACAGATTATTTTGTTATACTAATAGGTCAATGAAAAAAAAAACCATTATATTTAGATAATTTCTAAGAAAAACAATTTTAACAACTAATATACACGGAGTTTTTCTTTTAAGTATACATATCCTAATCACACCGTATATGCTGTAAATCTTTAGATATTCGTTGATTTCTAAAACAATTTAATTTCCGCGACCAACGCAAATTTTCAGGCTTTTCTAAACCTAAAATTTTACTTTATGAGCCACGCGTATAAAACACTAAAGTATTGAAAAGTTCACAGAAGTATGCTACTAAACGGCAGAGCTGGGACGAATCCTCGTTAAAAGGATTCGAAGCACGATTCCAAATCACCTAATATGATTCGAATCACGAATACTCGAATAAAGGATTCGTTTGAGATAAATATGATTCGATTCAAAGATTCGAATCCTGCTTTTTCATATCACGAATACAAATAAATCGTTTAAGAATAAATTTGATTTTATTATTTTTTACAACCATTAACATATAAATATCGTTATCAGTAGTTTTAACAATAATATTCACAACCTAATTATTTATTATTAACACTGAACATCGTTGATAACAGACTAAATTCGGTGTTACTCTGATTAAAGATGTATTTGTGTGGTTTTGAACTACACTTCAAATCAATGGTTTATACGCGTGGCGCATGAAGTAAAATTTCGAGTTTAGAAAAGCCCCGTGAAAATTTGTCTCGGGTCGCTGCGCGACCCTCGACAAATTTTCTACGCGGGGCTTTTCTAAACTCGAAATTTTACTTCATGCTTAGTCTGGGAGTGGAAGACACTCGTTACTTTAAAATATGTCACAACTGTTAAAGTATGTACGTCGGATGCCCGTCTTCAGGGGTGATATGTAAGCAAATTATGGGTCCTAGGAGTTGCCAAATAAGTGAGTTACTCAACTATTTCCAAGGCACTCTTTGAAAAACCAAAAGATTAAATTTTACATATAAAATGTACAATAAACTATAAGTGTGATACATCACTGAATTCAGTAAAAAAATATCAAAATCCAAAATGGCGCCCATAAGAAAAACAAAAGTTAGCTATGGTCCCTAGGTAAATGTTATAGTTATTTTAAAATAAAATATGTTACTAGATTTATCGTTAAAAAGTGCTGTAAATGTCTGGATTCAATAGTTTTTGAGTAAAAAAATTCAAACCAATTTTCAAAAAATACGTTTTTTGAAAATATCTCATTAAGGAAATAAGATATTTCAAACTTTGCCCCAATTTAACCGACTCTCTATCTCTTTAAATAACCGAGATCCCCATACATTCTGTTGAAATACGGACACCCAGTATAATAATAATAATAATATTCAATTTATTGTATTTGTATTTTAATTAAATAAATATATTTACATTGTTTACCGTATATTTACGAATATATTCAAAAAAAATACTTATTTCAGTAATTCAATATTAATTATACCATCAAATGTCTTGTAATGTTTTAGGTATATTTATCAAAGACGAAACACTTTAAAGTAACATTTCACTTTTTATGAAAAAATAATGAAAATAATGAAAAAAAATAATATCTTTGAGGCCTCGTAGATGGCTTAGGAACCACTTTTGGATAGAGATAAGTTTAGTTAAATCGTCTTATTTTGTTTCAGAGAATATGTGGTAGAGCGTTGTACAGACCATTTCGGTCTTACACGTACAGGTTACAATTCAATTCTCTAATACCAATCATTCACGCACTCAACAATAATTTATGGCACACATTATGAAATATGCCGATTGAAGCATATTTCGGAATGTCCAACTTTTACCACTACAGTCTAAAAGTCTTGTGTTAAAAATCACTAGAAATCATTAGGTGTATTTTTAATAAACGAATTTCACTATGGCTTTCGACGTATAAGTCAAAAAATGTTTGAAACAAAAGTTGTAGCCAAAGAAAAAATAAACCTCTTTTACCTAAACACTTTTCACGTCAGCTCTTTTCTTTTTGAATTAGAAACTAAAAAATCTAGTGGAGATCAAGAAATCTCCACTAGATTCTTTAGTCGCCGATTATGACTTTCGACGTCTGAATCAAAAAATGTTTTAAACAAAAGTTGTAGCCAACGAAAAAATAAACCACTTTAACCTAAACACTTTTCACCTCAGCTCTTTTGTTTTTGTTCAATAAACCGAGAAAGATTTTTTTTCAAAATAAATACACAACTTTATGACAACTTTATGATAATTCGAAAATTTAAGAACGAGTGTCTCCACTCCCAGACTAAGCATGAAGTAAAATTTCGAGTTTAGAAAAGCCCCGCGTAGAAAATTTGTCGAGGGTCGCGCAGCGACCCGAGACAAATTTTCGAGGGGCTTTTCTAAACTCGAAATTTTACTTCATGCGCCACACGTATATAACACTGATTTCAAGTAGAGTTAAAAATATATTAAAACTGTTTTCAGTTTTAAAAGTTATCAAAATATGTCAAAATTATTTAATATTGCCAAAAACATCAAAATGCCAAAATGTCATCTCGTAAATATAAAAAATATCAAAAACGTCAAAAATTCGGCGTGCTGATAAAATCGATTTACGTCAAAATTATCATTTTATGTCAGTACGTGACAGTTTGACAAAAACGTTCTTACAAGAACGAAATTTTCTGTTATAATCAGTATTAATGTCAAAAAAGTTATCTAATAATATAAAAATTGTTATCTAATGTAAAAGAAGTAAATATGTAATATCAAAAATATCAAATGTCAAAATTGTCGTCTAATATCAAAAAAGTAAAAAAATATAAAATGTCAGAACTCCCATCTAATGTCAAATACGTCATTTAATGTCAACATCAGAAATAGTAAAAAAGTAAAAAATGTCATTGTTTATCAAAAGTAACATCTAATGTGAAACATGTCATCTAATGTGAACGTAGTCTAATATCAAGAATATAATCTATTGTCAAAAATGTCATCTCAAAAGGTAAAAAATATCAAAAATGTCATCCAATGTCAAAAATGATTAAATATGTCTTGTAGAAAAAAAATTCTCAAATTTGTGTGTTCAAATAATGATTCAATAATTTTTGAAAATCGTTACAGATGTGAATAAAAATATTAAAAATCTTACATATAAACATTTTATATATTTGACGAGAAAATCTCGAAATATCGAAAATTTCATCAAAATTATATAAATCGATAAAAATGACAAAATATCAAAAATCAAGATATGTTGAAAATCTGATAAACATTTTCATAAATTAATTAAAAATCTCGAAATATTGAAAATTTCATCAACATTCGATAAATTAAGAAAAATTGAAGAAATATTGCAAAATCTGATAAAAATTTGATTAATCGAAGAAAATCTCGAAATGATGATAATTTTATGAAAATATCGATTTGTTGAAAATTTTATAAAAATGTTATAAATCCACATGTTAAGTGTAAAAATTTGATTGGGCATGTCAATTCATATTCATAAAAATGTTTTATTTGGCGAAATTACCGAAAAACAATTAAAAATCTTAAATCTGGCAAAAATCATCAAAATTTATCAAAATGTCAAATTTGACACAAATCATTAATTTAATTGATTTTATCACTTACAAACGAGTGTCGTCCACTCCCAGACTAAGCATGAAGTAAAATTTCGAGTTTAGAAAAGCCCCGCGTAGAAAATTTGTCGAGGGTCGCGCAGCGACCCGAGACAAATTTTCACGGGGCTTTTCTAAACTCGAAATTTTACTTCATGCGCCACGCGTATAAAACAGTGGTTTAACGAGAAATTTAAAAACATACCAAACAAATTTTTCATGTTAATCCTTATGATTAATTCGAATTATTTTTGACGATTCGAATCCTTTTGTAACTATTCGAATCCTTTTATAAATATTCGAATCCTTTAATGAGGATTCGAATTCTTTTATGAGGATTCGAATCCTTTTATGAGGATTCGAATCCTTTTACGAGGATTCGAATCCTTTTATGAGGATTCGAATCCTTTTATAAGGATTCGAACCACCAGCATTTGGATTCGAATACGAATCCTTTTAAAAAAGTGTAACGAATCCGGATCACGAATCCAGTTAAATTAAAGTATTCGAATACCTCTTTTGAATCCTCTAAAATGATTCGAATCGAGGATTCGAATCCTAAATGATTCGAATCCTGCCCAGCTCTGCTAAACGGTATGCTATAATCGTATATTTCGAACTTCGCTTAAAACCAGTGATGTATACGCGTGGCGCATGAAGTAAAATTTCGAATTTAGAGAAGCCTGAAAATTTGGTTTAGTCGCTCCGCTTCGCTACGCAACTAAACCAACTTTGTAGGCTTTTCTAAACTCGAAATTTTACTTTATGCTTAAGGAAGGAGTGGTAACACTCATTAGAAGTTTCAAATTGAACACTTTCATAAAAACAACAAATGCTTTTACATTTACAGAGTATACATCGGGATCGATATAATAAAAATACCCTTAAATCCCAACATCTGGCAACACTGGCTGTTGGTAACACTGTAACGTCACCTTTTGAATCTGAACTAATTCATTATTCTTCGGGTACATTACAACACTCTTGTTATTTTATTCCAGCTATTGAACAAAGTTTACCCTGCTTTTCTTATTTTGCAATTTATTTTAATTTTCCATACATTTTTTTTTCAAAGCAAATTGTTTCCATTGAGAATCACGAACGAGAGAAAAAAGCGAGTAAATTTCACAGCATAATACTCTCGGAGAGAAAGCTGCCCTTTTTGCGTTTGATCACTGCTCGTTAATTCTTGTGAAGAAACAAAGGACAAAGCGTCGAAAATATTTCGAGGGGCCGAGTGAGAGAAAGAGAGAGTGCCTAATTCTATATTCATGACTTTTATGAGTTTCATGACTTTACGCAGAAATCTGGCAGTGTTCCGGAGGAAATTAACCACTTTATCTAATGAAAGTAACGCCGCGCTCCTAAAGTGCACATTGGGAATACAGGGGTGGTTGTATTTAGCGTTTTTTTGTGTGTATTAATTTCTAGGAAATTTTATATAATTATTTTACTTTGAGATTTAGAGATTAATTAACAGTGTCGTGGAAAAATGGAATTATAAAAGTTAGATTTTAATGAAAATAAATTGCAAAGTTGTGTAATTTGATAAACATAAATGATTTTTAACACACATTAACAAAATAAGATTTTGTTCTTTTCTATTTTATCCAGAATATTTTAAGCATCTATTAAAACAACTACTTCCCGTGCTACTGAGGGGGTGATCAAAAAGTAAGGTTACAAAATGTACAAGTTTCATTGCAGGCTTTGTAACCTTACTTTTAGATCACCCCTTATACTTAAGATCCCGGCGTATTCACCTAAATTATATAAAACATCTAATTATTACTCACCTCAACACTGGAGAAAAGAGGAACAACACCGTGATCTTGAGCGTAAACAGTCAACCAATAATGAGCCTTGGTTTCATAATCCAAGACCGAAAGTGTCCTTATCACTCCTGCAAGAAATAAAATTACTATTAATTGTAGAATTAAAATTCCATATACCATATTTATAAATAGAATATAAATTATTTATAAATAGAATATAAATGGAATGATACAAAAATTAAGTTTGATATATGGTACATGAATAGATACCACAAGAAGTAACAAAAAATATTCACATCTATTTGTGTACCTTACAATATAAGCACCGAAATATTCCCATTATACAATAATTAAAACTTTAATAAAGTTCCTCCATCAGATTAACATTTGTGACGGTATGATTTTTAATTACTTTAATTTTTACTTTCCCCCGTATGTAATACAAAGGGAAAGTGTTTTCGTGAAAATTTTCGAATCAAAAATTTTAGCGGAAATATCCGTTTTGAGGTCCCCTGAGTCGAATAAGATTTTTGAAAAATGTCTGTCTGGCTGTGTGTCTGTGTGTCTGTGTGTGAGTCTGTGTGCGCTGTACCGCAAAAACCGCTAAATATATCGAGATGAAACTTGAAACTTAAGCTTTTTGATACAATCGGAAGAACTGAAAAGCTTTTGGTGAAAATCGGAAAACCGGAAGTGGTACTTTACTCGTAGCGTTTTTCAGTTTTTTCAGATTTTTTCAATAAATGTTCATCAAACAAAAAATTCTTTCAAATAAAAGTTGTAGATAATAACAAAATGAAGATGTATTGTTCACTTACTTTTTGTCATAGCATTCTTAGTTTTTGAGATATTTCAAAAGTTGTGTGTTTTATCTAGTTATTGGTGTGTGACAGTGTATGTGTCGATACAATTGAAAAATGTTTCAAATAAAAGTTGTAGGAAATGAAAAACTAAAGATTTTTTGTATCTTCACTTTTTGTCATAGCACTCTTAGTTTTTGAGATAATTAATAAATAATATTCTATTATCTAGTCATTGGTTTGTCTCAGTGTATGTGTTGATACAATTGAAAAATGTTTCAAATAAAAGTTGTAGTTATCAAAAAGTTGAAGACATTTTGAAAATAATAATGCTACAAATATTTTAAAAGTGATTTAATACGCAATTTACGGGAGAAAGTACTATGATGGACACATCACCATTTTTTTCGTATGTTCTTATTTGAGAAGGCTGCCTTAGAAAATCTATAAAAAAAAAATATATTTGTTTTGGCTTTTGCCTGGCCTTAGTAACGCAGACTATTTGGCCAACATCAATTTTTATTTTTATTTATTCCATTTAAGTATTTAATTCTTTACACGCTTATGCAACTAATTATGGACGACACAGCACATTCACTCACATCCATGGCTCCAGAGGGTGCCAATTTCCCCATAAGAAACTGGCACCCCCGGTGGGATTCGAACCCACGACCCTCTGGCCCAAGAGCAGGAGCTCTACTCACTGACCCACGAGGGTCCCAAAAAAAATAATTCAATTTGAAAAATAAACACAATATAAAAGTTTCTTGGGGCTTATCTGTATCCTGGGCAAGAGTAATTATAGCAGTATCCTCCACTTGGGATTGCGGTTGAAGACTAATTAATTACGGTTCAATTTCTTGATTTTTTTTCTTCAAGCACGGACATGTTCTTGATTTTCTCTTGAAAATACTCTTTAAGCACGGACCGGTGACCCGCAGAAACCAACCACCGCACTAACGGCCAGATGAGGAGTTGAAGAGTTTCAGCAGTGAAGACAAGACGAGGAGTTGAAGTTTCAGCAGTATTAACATTATATTCAACAGTAATCTTTGAACGTAGGTCTAGCAAGAACCCTTTCTGTAGTCTATGATGTCGTAATACCAACAAACAGTACAGCTCGTGATCGCAATCGTACCAAGTTCACCGCTCCCACTTTTTGTTTTTTTTTCAATTATTATTTTTTTTGACAAATTTTCTAAGGCAGCCTTCTCAAATAAAAACATACGAAAAAAATTAAAGTAATTAAAAATCATACCGTCAGACATTTTTTTAAATAAAAATCTAGCAAAAAAAGTAACAAAAATCGACCAGTTTAAAGCTTTCCAAACAAATTCTTTAATTTAAAAATAATTAATCTATTCTAAACTTATGTAACGCACATTCTAATTGAGGCGCGTATTTTCAAAAAACCTTAAATCCATTTGAAAACAATGGATTTAGGAATTTTTGGAATAGGCGACTCAATTAAATTATTTTTTTTATCTCCTTTTTTATTCTTTCTAGTTTTAGCAGTATCACGAAGTATTAGATGAGAAACTCTTTCAATTTGTAATCGTTAAACGTATATCAAAATGAAATAAAAAGGTGTGTTACTTTATAACCGGGTTAAACGTCCTTCGTGCGGAATTATTCGAATCGTAAATCCGAAATTAGATCCAGGAGTGCTTTTATGCAGCCCCTTTACGACGCGGCGCTCATTGTGGCCGTCTAGGATCTCATTTTTCCTTATCTCCGACTCTAAAATTTGAAAGAAAAGTCTTCCCTAGGATGCTAGACCACTTTACCGGGTCACAGGCCGGAAATATATCACGCGGGCGTAGACAACATTCTATTTTGGTAGGAAAATCGGATGCCTCTTTTATGATATAAAATATCATCTTGTTATGAATTTCATTAACAAGGTTACAGCATAAACAATTGCCGATTTACAGTTAATGTGCCATACTTAAAAACAAATTATTAGATTATTAAAGGTATGTTAAACAACGCTACTATTTAATAGCTCTAAATTAAGATATTACGTATTCCTTAAACAAAAACTAGAAACTTTGACCAAAGTTCAATCTCAACTAGTTATTATTAAAAAAAATGTCTTACATAAAGACCATCTATAGATGCTAACCAAAGAGACGAAATATCCGCTAGAACATTTTAAATTTAAAATGCCCTCAAAATATTGCAAAAAACGCAATTTAAGATTTAGAAAACATGTTGAATATGTTATCGTTAAGATATGAAAGATACAAAAAAAATCACTCTTCTAATATTTAAATTTGATTAAGAAAAACACTGGTAATGTTTCATTGATTTATTTTCAGTTTCCTGACACGTCTCTAGTATAAATAATATCTGGTATAAAAAGTGAAAAACAACTTTACAATCTTGTAATAATAATTAAATGTTAACACGAGATCATATTGTAACAATATACAGGGTGTCCCAGACCACCCGTATCAGGCATTTTTTGAGAAAACGGCTAGTCTTAGAGAGTTGGGATAGAAAAATTATTACTAAAGTAATATTGAAGAATCGAATGGTGATATTTTTTTTTCTCAAAAAAGTTGGCATCCCTGAGATTTCGCTTAAAAATGTCAAAAACTTAGGATTTTCAAATGGCATGATATCTCAAAACTGGTATCATCCAAAAGGTCTTTGAAAAGTAAGCAACTTTTGTAGGAAAAATATTTTTGTAACTGGCGCTTGTTTTGAAGAGAGTTATAGACGGGGTTGAAGTCAAATATTTCTTTAGCGACTGCGCGGACTTGGTTAGAATGTCTAACTGACATTTGAAACTGAATCTTTAAAAATAAGTTAGCCATGAAAAATTGAAATTTGATAACTTTAATCAGATATTACTCAAAATCGATGCCAGTAACAAATTCTACAAAAGTTGCTTATTTTTTAAAGATCTTTTCAATGATACCACATTTGACGTATCGTGCCATTTAAAAAACTGGAGTTATTAACATTTTAAGGCAAACTTTCACCTTTTTGCGTAATAACAATATTCAATTCTTTAATACGGCTTTTGTAATAATTTTTTTTTTGATTGCAACCAGTTTAAGTTTATTAAGTTATGTGTGTGAAATTATCTAAAAGTATTCTTTGATGTTGACTATTTTAGTCAGACAGATTTAGTCAATTATCTAATTTTTATTCTGAAAAAAAAGAGATGGGGAAATGTTTTTTTAAAACCGAGTGAAAACTATGAGTTCTGCGAGAAATGGTGAATAAACAATAAATGTTCATTTTTTGATTATCTATAACTTTTAATCTAATCATATTTCGATATGATCAATATTTAGGAAAATATCAAGAAAAAACTAAAAAGAAGCCTTCTGCATTTTAACCAAAAGCTTTTTAGGTCCTAAGATTTTAATAAAAACAGACAGCCAGACATTTTTCAGAAGAGGTCTTAATCTACTCAGAATTTCTGATAAAAAAAAAACACGACAACAATACTTTGCCTTTGTATTACATACGGGGAAAGTAAAAATCGTTAGAAAGACAAATAGTCGATAGCAGTGACGCAAATTGAAAGAATTTTAGTTTATTTTCACCGTTTGTAATAATAGATCGATTTTTTAGCGTTTAAAACATACTCTATTAATTTTTTAATTGCCTTTGTTAAAATCATTAACTGTCAACTTAATATTAATTCGTTTATTTTTGGAACCCCGGTGGGTAGAACGGACCGCCCCCTTCCACTAGCTTTGTAGAACCCACAATGATTTTTTGTAAAGTGGGAGTTATTTCTGACGCAACCTGTATAACTACTAATTATTTTTTCAACTTTTAAGATGTGTTGATGAATACATTTTTCAGTTAACTCTCCGTAAAACATTTTTGTATTAATAATCGAAAACTGATTAAAACACTTGGTTTGTTTCACAATTTTTATTTATTTTGAATCCAACTAATCTCTTTAAAAATAACCTAAGGTTGAAACCAGTTAAGGTACAAATAAAAACATTTTTGTTCGACTTCATACCTCCAGAAGCGACGTATTTTCAATAAAAGCAATTTAAACTCTGCAATTTTTACAAGTATATTGATTGCAAACGTTGGTTTCTGCGTGCTCTAAGGATTGAAAATAAAACCTTATCAAGTCGACATATTGCTTCCTATTAGATATTTACCTAGACAATATTTTCATTCTTATCTAGCTTCCAGCTGTGGAAATTATCCCGATATTCTCTCGTGAACACAAAGGGCTTAGAGAGCCGGCGTATATCCTCAATTCTTGAAGCGAACTTAAAATCGAGTAATTCAATAAATACTCACTTCCGCCGTATTGCGAAAAGGACGTACTATTCGTTATTTGTATTGAGTATTACAGATATTTCAAACATGGTTTAATTATTTCAGTGAGTATTGAAATAGAATTTCTTTAAATATTTGAGCCATTATAATTCTTGTGTGTTTCAATTAATGTGAGTAAATAATATTTTTTTTAAACACTTATAAATAAATCCCGTTTTCTTTGTTCAACTAATACATTTTGCTCTTAATTTGTGCAAAATATAGTGGTTAAACAAAGTAAAACGTGTTTTATTTCCAAGTGTATTTAAGATGTACCACAAAGTAAACGTCTACAACACAAAACATTCTTATTCATAAATAAAACTACTAGAGGTTTACTTTTTTCAGGTTAAAATTCAATAAATGTGCCACGAAAACTTTGTTGTTTATTAATTTAACGAGAGCAAAGTCATGTCTTAAATCGCGAGACGGTAGGTCGAGCGATTTAGTGACTTTGCTCGAGTTAAATTTGCTAAAAACAACAGAGTTTGAGTAAAATATTCAAATATATTCTGTATTAAAAATAAAACTTGAGTGGTTTTCGTCATGATTATTTTAAAAAGACGCATTTCTGGCACATTTACACTCAATATCCTTAAATGGACCGAAACTATTTTTGAAGTAAAATTAAAACATAACCGAATTAGTTTAAGTGCCATTAGCTCGTAATAATTATTGCAGAAAATTATTGCAGAAAACTGTAAACTGTTTCTAAAATTCGAAAGTTTGAGTGTTTTGTGGGACAGAAAATCAACATTTTCTTTAATTTCTTCTTAATTTCTTCATTCTTGTTATTAAAGAGAGATAACTTAATTAATTTTATTCGTAAAACGCTTTTGACGTTTTGATTGTGTGAGTTGAGTTACTATATACAAAAATTACGACTATTCGTGTAAAATGCAAACAATGTGTTTAAGGTAATACAACAACTTAAGACAATAAATACCGGTCTTAAGTTGTCTTATTAATTAAGACACATTGTTTGACTTTTGCACGAATAGTCGTAATTTTTGTATATTATGTTTAAAGTGTGCAAACTATAAAAAGCGTAGGCTTATTTTCTCGAATTCAAATAGTTTTAAATTTGAATTATTCTTGTTTGAGTTACTACTGTAAATGTCAATATAAAATATCTGATAACACTTTATTATTGAGTGTAAAATTATCTAAAACTTTACCATTTATAATTTTTTTTCTATCTCTTTTAATAACTGTGAAAGACCGATTTGAAAAAATCGACACTTTTCACATTTTTCAAAATATCTAGTTACCCTTGATTGTTTTGGAAAGTTTACAAGTGTCTTTTTATTCTGCTCATAAAACTGCACTAGTTTGCTCATTTATACGTTTCTTTATCTTTTATAGTTTCCGAGATCCCCATAGAGAACATGAAAACAAACTCACCCTGTATATATATTTTTTACAGTTTAAACAATATCAAGCAACTCAATAAATTCATGCGAATTGTTGCATTGGACAGTTTTGATCCGAAAAATAAATTTAAAACGTATTGCCAATATCGGCAGTAGCGACAGCAGGAGCAACGTCTATCACACATTTTATTTATCGTCGCTCCCGCTAAATACCCGAACGAACATTGCAATAAATAAAACAGATGAAATTAATGCATTTTGAATGTAAATACGTGCCCAGTCATGAATAATTAAAACAGCCTAGACTTGCCCATATAGTTTTGTATGTTTTATTCAGAGCGTATTAATTTATTTGAACATTTATCGGAATTGATTCCATAATAAATAATTTCGCTCGCCATAAAATTTATATTAAAACTGATATAAAATCATCAAAAGAAATATTATTAATGAATTTAAAATATATACATTTTTAATAAATGTACAATATTGATGTGCATATGTTCAAATTGAAATGAAGGGTTATAGAGAAACGTTTTATTTTAAGTGTTATTATGGAGTTTTATCATGAATTCGGTTCATTAATTAAATATTAAAATGTGCATAAGCTTAAAAATTTCGGGAAAAAATGTACTATACGAATAATATTCGAGCATTTGCAATGAATTTAGCGAATAAGTATCCAATTACGAATATCAAAAATTAATGCGAATATTCGCCAAATCTAAAACGAATAGCGGAATTTAGAATATCCCTAGAATCTACCATGTTAAAAAAGGGTTGAAGGAATGTACACGAGTAATTAATGTATGAAGATCTGTAAAAGGAGTTAGGGTGTGTTTTCCGCGTTTGAATCGAAAAAGGCTATAAATCACTGGGCGCGTTATAAACAAAACAGGCGAGCAACAATCTGTAAATCTCCAAAGAACGTCCCCAGAAATTATAAATCACCGTGGAAGTTGAAAATTTACGGCCTGAATTTAAGCACCTGTGGCGGTGCCAACGGAAGTTTCTGAATGATATTCAACACGTACAAAGTATGAGTATTGTATTCATGTTTTAATATTTACAAACGCTAAAGCTACACTTTAAATACATGGAATTTTTCTTTCATGTATACATATCCTGATGCATGTAAATATTGAGGCACTTGTTTTTTAAAGTTCAATTTGAAACCTCTAACGAGTGTTTCCACTACCAGGTTAAACATGAAGTAAAATTTCGAGTTTAGAAAAGCCTTAAAATTTGGTTTGATCGCTCCGCGTAGCGGAGCGACCAAACCAAATTTTCAGGCTTTTCTAAACTCGAAATTTTACTTCATGCGCCACGCGTATAAACCACTGAATTCAATTAAAGTTCAAAATATATTGCTTAAGCAGCATTCTTAAGCAGTATATCTTAAACTTTACAATAAATCAGTGATTATACGAGTGGCGCATGAAGTAAAATTTCGAGTTTAGAAAAGCCTGAAAATTTGGACCAAACCAAATTTTCAGGCTTTTCTAAACTCGAAATTTTACTTCATACTTAGTCTGGGAGTGGAAGCACTCGTTTAAAGCTTTAAATTAAACACTTTTAGAAAAATCGAGTGTCTGAAAGTTTACAAATCGGGATATATATACTTAAAAGAAAAATGCCCTGTACAAGAATAATACAAGTAACACTAGGCAATAAATTTGGGTCTAAACTATTTAAAGTTTTGCCCTTTTTTTTAGTAAAAACTTTACATTTTTCTTAAATATAATAAAATAAATTGATGCAAATTGTTCTCTGAATTCACCTCAGTAGTTGCATTCAACAGTTCAATAGTTTGTTGGAGTTTATGAAACTTGATAAATTCCAATTATTTACTCTCTGGCTGGATGCCGGATGAAATTCGCGAGCGTAACTCGAGTCGGAATTACGGCCGACTGAAACTCGGCTAGTGTGAATTATGTAAACCGGCGCGCGGGGGTTTACTTAGAATTTAGTTCTGGGCCCCGATTTAAATACGCGATTGTTCGTTTCATTTGGTAATTTGGTAATTTCCAATTGAGCGGAGAGAGGTATTCATTTGTGAACGCGCATCTAAACGCTATTTTGCTGAATTATGCGCCATTAACCTTTTAATACTCTTAAAACGGCTGGCGCTTAAAACAGTGTAAATCGGGGTGGTTAGTCTGGTAATGGCTGTTTTCAATCGATATTGTTATGCTTGTTTTAATTTAGTGTTGTATTTTAAGCTTTAAAAACATATTTACTGGATTTTTGGGACTAATAAATTGATTTAGTATAAATTGATAAAATAAGTTACTTATGTATACAGGGTGATGCATTTTTGTATGCCATATACAGTGACGCGGCAAGGTCAGGTAGTCACCAGTGCGAAAATATGTTGATTTACTTCAAGCTTAACCTGGGAGTAGAAGACACTGGCTAGGTTAAAATATATCACAGCTCTCAAAACGCGTGTCAGCTGTCAAAACGCGTTGACTTTTAAAAGAAAAGAAAAAACAGCAACACGACCCCATCATTATAGTTTAATTCAAACTTGCGTCAAGTTTGGACCAGATGTCAGCTGAAGCCGACTCATGTCAAAACTATCATAGTATATATGTCAATGTAGATGAACGTTAAAAATGACGCATTACGTTAAAAAAAAGTAAGAAATTTCGAAAATCGTCAAAAAATGTAAAAAACAAGAGTTTGTCAACATGTAAATTTTTATTTTTGGCGTATAGTGTCATTTTTATCTTCCTCCGGCTAACAAAAAAAAAAGTTTTTGACGTAAAGTTTGTTATTCATTTTAATCAAAGACATATCTACAGGGTGTTGATTCGTTTAGGTATACATAGGGATTTAACATGTAAAACCACATTTATGCATTGTCCTGCTTTCCGGGTAATTTTAGAGGAAACATAGAAGAGTAAACAAAAACTGAGAACAAAAATCCTACATATTTAGAGCGCTACTTGGTTAAAATTCGACGTCGTTTACTTCATTTAACCAATTTTTGAAAATAAGAAAATTTAATAAATTAGCCTCAAGTCGAGTATAAGAAAATAATATGGGTATTTACAGAACGTGATTACGGCTATTTAGAGGTCTAATACTTGATTTTTACGCCTAAAATCATCAACGCCACATCCGTAGCTTTCATTTAATGCCCATTCCGCGATTCTAGCGCGTCCATATTAAAAATAATGAATAAGGACAGGTGTTCATGACACTATTTATTTTAAATGTTTGTGATTTTTAAGATTGAATAAAAAATAGTAAACGACGACGGATTTTCTAAATACGTAGGATTTTTTTCTTAATTTTTGTATATTCTTGTATGTTTCTGTTATGTTTCAAAAATGACCCGGAAAGCAGAAAAATGCATAAATGTGGTTATACATGTTAAATCCCTATGTATGCCTGATCGAATCAACACCCGGTATATCAAAATTGATGTATAACGTCGACGATTGTTATTTAAGTTACTATAGTCAATCTTGTCGAAGGATCGTCAATAAATAGTAGTCAAAATAATCGATATAGTCTAATAGCAGAGACAGTCAATATAATCAACATGTAATCTATTAAGACTCATTTTATTTGTCAAATCAACTAAGTCACATAATTAAATGAGGTTGGTTATTGTAATAAATGTATTAATATTATTTTTATATACATACAGAGAGTTTTATGTAACACCGAACATACTAAAATGTACTTAATGTTAATTTTCCTATGTTCGATGTGTACTGGGACGCATCAAAGCATTGAGTACGATGTGATTGGCTAGGATTTATAATTATAATATAGTCAACCCAATGTACACTCTTCACGTCAAAAATAAATTAAATTTATCAATTATTATGTCAACCACAACATGTTGTATTATGAATATTTTAGTACAACGGAATAGTTATCAACTTTTGTTATATTTTTAATCAGTAAAATACTGGTTAAAGAAGGTAAGAATATATGAACGCTTCATCAGTAAACACAATTTTTCGCAACATTTCGTTGTTTAATTTAACATATTAAATACAATTTTACAAAAATGTTATCGCTTAATGTTGTTAAAGTTCCAACATTACTAGTTGCTGTAGTAATGTTGGAATTTGTAGGATCGAAACTTAAATTCTTGTAGAACTCCTACGTACAAAGGATTTTTAAATATTAAATGATTTTGCAATAGTAAGGATATTATTACACTCTTCGACATAACAGAAATTGTTTAATTTCATCTCTTCCGATAATAGCGACGGACTTCTAACTCCTCGCTTGTGAAATTTATCGAAACAAACTATTCTAGAAGGTTCGAAATGGTTGAAACAAATGGTTGTCTGATTGAACAGAATATTTTTTAGAAAATAAATCATGGGAATTTCTTGAGCTGTTTTCTCCATGGTATAAGTTTAGCAGAATAATATTTTCCTCCTTTGTACACATTATTGATATGTTTAACTCTTCGTTCTTCGTCTACGTCTGCTTCAAGTGCTAGAACAGCAAATATCACTTGCTTGCGATAACTGACAGACTTCATTTATTTTTGAAGGGAAGAGTGTACATTGGGTTGACTATATTACAATTAGAAATCGTAGCCAATCACATCGCACTCAATGCTTTGATGCGTCCCAGTACACATCGAACATAGAAAAATTAACATTGAGTACATTTTAGTACGTTCGGTGTTACATACAACTCTCTGTATGTTATTTTAAGTAGTCATGTATACAGGGTGTCCTGGGAGGAATCTGCCAAACTTCAGGGGTGTATTACTTGGGTCATTTTAAGTAAAAAAATGTTTATACGTAGGTCCGATTCGGAAAGGTTAGTAAATAGTGGCTTGTTGAAGAAAACTGTTAAAAAATGTAAGGAGTAGGCTTTGGAAAGCATTTATTTACTGCATTTGTAATGGTAATGCTATAAATGCAGTCCTCGGATTTCATCGGCGTTTTCCACATCGCAACTTACTACTAAATTGACAGCTAATTATCGAACCACCATTACAAGAGCCGTAAATAAAAGGAATATCTAAATACTTTTCATTGGTAAACGTTAAAAGCATATATAAAATAATTATATTTACCAGTTAGGTTAAGTTATAAGTGACAGCAAAACAAATAATTGCATAACAATGCTTTCCAAAGCCTACTCCTTACAATGTTGAACAGTTTTTTTAACAAACCATAATTCACTATCTTTTTTGAATCAGAACTGTGTTGATATAACTTTTTTTTGTTTAAAATAACCTGAGTAATACACCACTGAAGTTTAGTAGATTCCTTCCGGGCACCCTGTGTATTTATAGTTACTTTTTTTCCTGTAATTGTATTTTATATCTGTTGTGAAAATAAATAAATAAATTAGGGCATTAAATCACTGTGTTCATTGTTATTTGACTGTGATAGTATTTCATCAATAAATTACTATTGTAATATTTTGACTACAAGTTTCTTAGTCGACTGTGTTTTCACTATTACGGTATTTCGACGTTTTGTCCCTTGATCAACTGTGAATTGTCTTCTGGCGTCTGGCATAAAAAACGACTGCGTCCTCTTCAACTTGTATCAAAATAATAATGTCAATTATGTTTCAACGTCCTACAACGTTCTCTGTTAATAAACAGCAATAAATGTATTATGTCAATTATCAATTGTTTTAGTGATAAAACGAGTGTTTTCCACTCCCAGATTAAGCATGAAGTAAAATTTCGAGTTTAGAAAAGCCTGAAAATTTGGTTTGGTCGCGTAGCGAAGCGAAGCGACTAAACCAGATTTTCAGGCTTTTCTAAACTCGAAATTTTACTTCATGCGCCACGCGTATACAACACTGATTTAATTTGAAATGATTTTTAACCAATTGACAAGTAAAATATGTTTATTATATTAGTTATAAATTGTTTAAATGAAGGTGAAATTACTATGATGGACACATCACAATTTTTGTTTACGATAACTCCACATTCAATTTAATAAGCCCAGAAAGAAAAGTGTTTCTTGTTTTATGAGTAAATACAAAGTGAGAGGTGATTCTACAAACGTTCACAATATACTAATATACTTATACTCCTTTTGTTATAAGTCTTGGATTTTAAGATATTATCCTTTTCATATTTAATCGTCCTTTCAATAACGAGGAAATAATATTATAAATACATTCTTTCATTCTATCTTTCATTTCCTAAATTATTTTTTAACAAATAGGGATATTTTACATTTTCTTGAGTACTTTAGTTTTCAACACTGATCGCCATGCCGTGTGCGGGTGAGCATTGAGGGTTTGTAGTGGCGGCTTTTTTAAAAAATAATCACTGAAAATCGTTGATACCAGACTAAATATCTTATTCCGTGTTTTTCTAATTAAATATGATGTAAGTATGTGGTTTTGATCTTCACAACAAATCAGTGTTTTATACGCCTGGCACATGAAGTAAAATTTCTGGTTTAGATTTTCTGATGCGCCGAAGCATTTATTGATAATTTATCGGTAAATCATAATGCTTAGATTCGGCGTGCCGGAAAATCTAAATTTTCAAATTGACCCGACTTGCGGGTATTCCGCGGGTACCCGATCTGATGCAGGACTCTAGTTCAAATATTACAACTGTACCGAAAATCCCAACATCTAAGAAAAATATTGTCGGAAATGCCTAAAATAAAAAAATATATAACACAATCATAGAACATACAGGAAATATTTCTGTAAACTATACATATGTATATGTTGTAAATCTTTACATATTCATTGCTTTTGAAAAGAGGTAAAATTGAAGCTATAAACAAGTCTTTCCATTCCCAGACTAAGTATGAAGTAAAATTTCGAGTTTAGAAAAGCCCCGCGTAGAAAATTTGTCGAGGGTCGCGCAGCGACCCGAGACAAATTTTCACGGGGCTTTTCTAAACTCGAAATTTTACTTCATGCGCCATGCGTATATAGCACTAATTTAAGGTTAATTTCAAAATACACCTACCCCTTTGATTAATTGTGACGTCAATACATTCTAAAAATGTTCACAATATACTAATATACTTATATTCCTTTTGTTTTAACTCTTGGATTTTAAGTTATTATCTTTTTCATATTTAATCGTTATTTCAATAAAGTGGAAATAGTATTATAAATACATAATCATTTTTTCTTTTATTTCCCCCATTGTTTTCTTACACATTTATTAATTAAGCGACTTATACCCGTTTACACCCAAGTCGATTAACTTAATCAGTGATTAGTACTTTTTAAAAACACAACAATTGTATTTACAAATTGTTTACACAATTGCATATTGATAAAAGAGACATGTTTAGGATATCTTACAAATTTATAACATTCTTGAGTTCTAGAAATTTGACTTATTCAGAAGTTTAATCAATGATTAGTGGATGATTAAAGCTAATTGGTAGGGGTACGAATGGACCTAAATATCATTTTTACAAATAGAATGTATTTTTTAATGTATACTTTTCTTTTTATTTTTAATGTGTACTTTAATGTATTGTACGTTAAATATATTTTTCTCTGTAATTGGACCTGGTCTGTTGAGAAATAAATTATTATTATTATTATTATTAAATAGAGAGATTTTGGTGCCCTAGGATACTTCATTTAACTACTAAAGCATATTTTGCAATTCATAAGTTATAATTAAAGCCTACCTGGGACAAATAAATTTATTAAAATAGAATATGAACTTAATGTTTATTAACTCCTCTAATTTCCTATATTTCTATATTTAAACAAATCATTATAGAATTATGGTAAACCCTGAAGCCATATTCCCCACACATACACAAGAAAAATAATAAAAAAGGGGGGAGAAAACTGGGAACATTACCATCATCATTTCATTTTAGAACCCTATCTGTGCCTTCCAGATTATTTGTAAAAGCTGATTCTTAATGACACGGAATCCCGCAATAAAGGGATGCTTTATGTGTGACTACATTCAAGGAAAAAAGGCCCTATTTACTCGGATTAAGACCATCCTGCTCTGAATTCGTGATAAATTATCGCCATGAAATTTCCCATTTGCTTCCCTGTTTATGTATATGTTTGCGTGTTTATATCAAACGCATTTCTATCCGGCATAGAATTAATTGAAAAGTGTTTTGCATTAGTTACATTAATTACGATGTTCATTCATTTCTGTCTTATTAATGATACAACTGGTCAAATATTATTCTTGTGAAGTCTCAAAGATTTTTTAATAAATTAATCAATTTTAAGGTTTGATGATAAAGATTAAAAATGTACTGATTTTGGTAAATTGGTGCATTTGTGAATCAATACCGGATTACTAATAATTTATCGGTAAATCAAAATTTCTTGCTTCGGCGCGCCGGATATCGTAATTTTTACAAGTCGATGGGCGTAACACATATGAACACATATGTGTTACAAGGTATGACTGAATTGGATCTTTCCATGTTTTCCCCTACCCCTTTCCCCGCAGGCCCTAGTTCCTGAGAGAGAGAGAACAATGACGTTGTATTTGGTTAGCTTTTTGAGTCTATCATAACCTGTCTTTCCAGTTTCGCTGTACTTTCATAAATAGATTTTTTGAAATTTAGTGTTAAAAATAAGTGTCATTAAAATAGGAGTTAGTGTTAAGTGTAATTAAAATAATAGTTTATGTTATGTGTAACTAAGATAATAGTTTATGTTATGTGTAATTCAATTAAAAAAAATATGTTGACGTAGATTGGGTTATAATAAAAACATATTTAAAACAAAGATTATTTATAAGAATTCATTATTTAAACTACTAATATTAGGTTTTTAAAAATAACAAAGATTATAAGAGCAAAATCTCTTAAACAAAATAAAATGTAATGAGAAGAAAATTAATTAATCTATAAATACATAAAATTATTAACATGATTTATATAAACTGGAGATTACGTTAATAAATAAATAAATATTTATTTGCCATTTTCGCATTTTCTTTACATATTCAGCCTATTTTCTGTATATCTTAAGATATTCCTTTTTTTTAAATTCAATTTAAAGCTCAAAACAAGTGTTTTCCACTCCCAGACTAAGCATGAAGTAAAATTTCGAGTTTAGAAAAGCCCCGTGAAAATTTGTCGAGGGTCGCGCAGCGACCCGAGACAAATTTTCTGGGCTTTTCTAAACTCGAAATTTTACTTCATGCGCCACACGTATAAAACACTAAAATATTGTGAAATTTATGTATATTCGAACTTCACTTAAAATCTGTGTTTTATACACGTGGCGCATGAAGTAAAATTTCGAGTTTAGAAAAGCCCAGAAAATTTGTCTCGAGTCGCTGCGCGACCCTCGATAAATTTTCACGGGGCTTTTCTAAACTCGAAATTTTACTCATGCTTAGTCTGGAAGTGGAAAACACTTGTTTAAAGCTTCAAATTAAACTTTTATAAAAAACAGCGAATGTCAGAAAATTTACAGCTTATGCATGTTTACCTAAAAGAAAAATTCAATGTTGTATAATTGTATTGTATAATAGAAACTAAAGTCTATAAAATACTGTATTAAACGAACAAAGTTAAAGTGTTTTATTTTATTAAATTGCTATTATTTTTACTCCTAGAATTAATAAATTGGAGTAAATTAGAATTAGCAGTGCCTTAAAGTTTATTATAAATTAAGGCTGCGAATTAGAGTTTACAAAATAGGGAAATATTTATATAAGTAAACTATTTGAATTATTCAGTGATAAAAAGTATGTCAAACTACTAGTGACACTAAATAGCATTATAGTTTAATTGATTATATTAGTTAATAATTAAACGTTACTAAAATTTATATTTAAATATTAGAGTTCTTAGCTTTATTATAATCCGTTTTATATGAACAACTATTTTGTCACTTCAATGCTAACTTATAAAACATAAGGTTAAGCTAGCCCGCTTTTGTAATTTTAGTAGTTAATACTGACACATTGGAAATTTATATCATATCACAATGAAATAAATATGCATAAAGTACACGTAGATAGCAATATTACAAAGAATTAAATGTGGAAATACATTATGTTGCTAATGCTATTTACAAATCAAATTATGTCTTTTATCTGAGATAATTTTTATATTATCAATAAAATTTTATAGTAAGAATTAATATACAGTTACTGTAATTACTTGTAATTATCTAAATCATGAAGTAACCACATTTAAATTCAGCGCGCAATTGTGACGTAAGCGATCTCTATCCCCACTCCAAAATCTTCGATTCTGTCGATCCTTCTTACCGCCCTTGAATTTTCAGGCTTTTTTCAACTAAAAATTTTAGTTGATGTGCGAGGCGTATAAAACATTGATTTATTGTGAAATTGAAAACCGCGTACTTACAATTAATTTAATTAGAATAATAGGGAATAAATATTTTCTCTGGTAACAACGATTTTTAGTAATAATATTACATAATAAGTTTTGAATGTTATTTTTTTTATAAAAACTGGTAGTTGTTGTTTTTTTCGGAATTTTAGAAAAAAAATTGAACTTAGCATTATTATCAAACTAAGTGTATCTAACTAAGTATATAGTTTGAGAATGCTTACCGTGCAATTGAAACTAGACACACGAAGTAAAATATAAGAGATATAAAGAAGTTAAGCGTTTTCTTTATATCATTATTCCTATGTTGATATGGTTTTATTAAAAGTTAGCCTATAAGTTCGAATATAAACGTTCGATAAAACTCATTGTAAGTGTTCATAAAAATAAATGAAAATAATGGATTTTAATCATATCGTGAAAAGACGCGTTCTTGAATTATCGCCGGGATATTTTGCGAAATAATGGAATTCTCGGCTTAAGAAAGTGCGGCCCTTTCAGAGCTGCCAACGCAAAAAGAGATTCCGGGCAGACAAAGGGAATAACGCGCAAAAACATAATATCAGGACTTATCCGTCGCAAAACCCTGCGTTTGTACCAACAAAACAGAACAAATCCAACAAATTATTACCAGCGCGAAACGCGCCCGAATTAGTCGCGATTGTGGTTAAATATTAGAAAATCGAGTTTAAATAACTGAATTTGAAATATTGTAATTTTGAAAGATTTATTATAGATACTTAGAAACAAACAGGGCGACTCACCATAAATAGATAAATGTACAGGGTTATTCAAAATAAAGGAACAGATTTTAAACATGTATTTCTTTCAAACTACAAAAGATAGAAACACAATTCCAACGTTACTGGAAAAAGTAAAGTTCAATTTTGAATGCATTCAATATGACCACCATGTGTTTGACGTCCTGTGGATTTTTTGGGCTCCTTTCGTAAACTGTACGAGCGTATCGACATTTTCATTTGGTGTGAGTGGACGTCCCGTGATTTTCTGTTTGTTTGTTAGTAGATCAACCATCATCTACGAATTTTCGATGCCACTGGTAAATCTGATTATGACGAGGCCGTAAAAAGCGCTTTACACTTCAATAATGGACTCTAGTTTTGCTAATCGCCATTTTACTACAGACAATCAAAATCACAAGCAACAGCGCCAATGCGGCCGTGGTAGGAACTTCTACCTGGACTGTTCAAATTTTAAACTTTTGTCTGTCCAGGAACGTTGGAATTATAGTTCTACCTTTTGTAGTTTGGAAGAAATAAATGTTTGAAATTTATTCCCTTTATTTGAATAGCCCTGTATATTCTGAAGAGTGCAACTGAAAATAAAGTTTAAGATATTATAAAATTATCAATATCTTTAGAAAATTATGAATGTATTATTTCTTCACATTTTAAATTACTTCGGATAGTCCATTCTTCATAAACAGAGCATATTTTCGTTGAATTATTTAATAAAAATCCGACTTCAAAAAGCGCTAATAAATAAAGTATACAGCTTTTTAATATGTTCATTGACTTGACTTGAAAAGCAAATTCACCCCCGCTTTTCAACCATCCATCCATCCAAATAATGTCCGCGATTGTGGAAACACGAGTGTGTTTGAAGCACATCCCTGACGAATTTATTGCATAATTCCTGCGAGATAAATCCGAAAATTAATTTGTGCGGCTCCGTTTGTGATTCGCTAATGAAATAAAATACACTGATACACGCTCTTTTAAACGACAATGCGATTAATTACATTTGCGTTTCGGCGGAATTGATGCCTTTCGGTATGGTATCATTTACATAAAATTTGATCTTGTGCTCGATGAAATATGGTAATAAATTTTAACCGTTCGTCCTCTGATGATTAAAATTATCATCCCTCACATTATATGACACCTCAATGGTTTATCAGTTTAGTCGCCGTACTTCAAAACTAGGGTGGGTATTATTGTTTGTATTTGTGCGCTGGTCGTTTCAATTATCACAAAGCGTTTTCCCCTATATTTGTTCCATGTTAATAATGTCATGATTTTGTTTGATATATTCAATAATGCTCTTCATTTATTTGGTTTTAATGCATTATTTGCAAACAAATAAAATAGGTGCATATAATTTGGCATATAAATATATTTAAATAAACGATAAAAATAACTTTAAAATCTGTAACTCCCTATGATATTTAATCTGTATTTTCCTATGAAAGTGAAATGAGAGGTGTCCTATGGTTTCCTTGATTTGCAGTGTTTTCTACACCAATACATGTAATACCAAAATAGTTCAATGTCATCAGATTAAATGTGTGAAAAAAGATAGAAAACTTCATAATATGTGTGCTTTGGTTTTTAGATGGAACATGCGAAAACGTATGTTGCGGTATGCAGCTTTAAAATTTTAAGGTTGAACGTCACATTTTGACAATGTCTTCATAAAACTAAACCTGAAAAAACCCAGCCACAAATTATTTTAATTATTGTGCACAATCGTTTTAAATGTGAGTTTAAGAGGTATATTTCCAATTTCCACATCTACTAAATAGTTCAGGTATTTACAGATATAAATAATGCATTTATGTTGATTTTGTGTAAGCTCAAACGAAAATATTAGTTGAATGCGCCTACCGAATGCGCAAATAGTCATCAGATTAATTTGTTAATACACTTTTTCTTTTAAATATACATACAGGGAATTTTATATTGGGAATACACATGCATACGTTTTTTTTTGTAACAGTTCAATTTAATGCTTAAAACGAGTGCTTTCCACTCCCAGACTAAGCATGAAGTAAAATTTCGAGTTTAGAAAAGCCTGAAAATTTGGTTTGGTCGCGTTGCGCGAAGCGCTACGCGGCCAAACCAAATTTTCAGGCTTTTCTAAACTCGAAATTTTACTTCATGCGCCACGCGTATTAAACACTGAAAGCACTGAAATATTGTGAACACGTAAACTTCGCTTGAAATCAGTGTCTTGTACGCGTGGCGCATGAAGTAAAATTTCGAGTTTAGAAAAGCCTGAAAATTTGGTTTGGTCACTCCGCGCTTCGCGCTACGCGACCAAACCAAATTTTCAGGCTTTTCTAAACTCGAAATTTTACTTCATGCTTAACCTGGGATCGGAAAACACTCGTTGAAACTTCAAATTGACCTCTTTTAAGAAAACAACGATTTAAAAATCTACAACACGTAATTGGGATATGTATACTCAAAAGAAAAAAAAAACACATGAAATTATGATTTAAAGCTTTTCGCGACCTAAACAGTGTGACATTGTCATGTAACGATAAAATTTAACACATCTAGGAAAAATCGTTGTAGATACAACTGTCGACATATTTTTTAAAAAGTTTGAACCACACATTCCACATCAATAAGTCATGGGACATCTCTCCCGAATTCCACTATACTTTTACATATTCCAAAACAATTGTTTCAAACGGTCCAATAAATCTTAATAAGAATTTGTAAAATTAATTAACATACGATCATACAGAAGCGGTATATTTTGAACTTCACAATATGTCAGTGTTTTGGACCTCAGATTTTTGATGTTTCGTTTTAAATGTGAGTTTAAGAGGTATATTTCCAAATCTACTAAATAGTTCAGGTATTTACAGATATAAATAATGCATTTATGTTGATTTTGTGTAAGCTCAAACGAAAATATTAGTTGAATGCGCATTCGGTAGATTTGGCAAATAGTCATCAGATTAATTTGTCAATACACTTTTTCTTTTAAATATACATACAGGGAATTTTATATTGGGAATACATATGCATACGTTTTTTTTTTAACAGTTCAATTTAAAGCTTAAAACGAGTGTTTTCCACTCCCAGACTAAGCATGAAGTAAAATTTCGAGTTTAGAAAAGCCTGAAAATTTGGTTTGGCCGCGTAGCGCTTCGCGCTACGCGACCAAACCAAATTTTCAGGCTTTCCTAAACTCGAAATTTTACTTCATGCGCCACGCGTATTAAACACTGAAAGCACTGAAATATTGTGAACGCGTAAACTTCGCTTGAAATCAGTGTCTTGTACGCGTGGCGCATGAAGTAAAATTTCGAGTTTAGAAAAGCCTGAAAATTTGGTTTGGTCACTCCGCGCTTCGCGCTACGCGACCAAACCAAATTTTCAGGCTTTTCTAAACTCGAAATTTTACTTCATGCTTAACCTGGGATCGGAAAACACTCGTTGAAACTTCAAATTGACCTCTTTTAAGAAAACAACGATTTAAAAATCTACAACACGTAATTGGGATATGTATACTCAAAAGAAAAAAAAAACACATGAAATTATGATTTAAAGCTTTTCGCGACCTAAACAGTGTGACATTGTCATGTAACGATAAAATTTAACACATCTAGGAAAAATCGTTGTAGATACAACTGTCGACATATTTTTTAAAAAGTTTGAACCACACATTCCACATCAATAAGTCATGGGACATCTCTCCCGAATTCCACTATACTTTTACATATTCCAAAACAATTGTTTCAAACGGTCGAATAAATCTTAATAAGAATTTGTAAAATTAATTAACATACGATCATACAGAAGCGGTATATTTTGAACTTCACAATATGTCAGTGTTTTGAACCTCAGATTTTTGATTTAATCGCAAAAACATTTTTTTTTTAAATGGGATGATCTGATATTTTGAAATATTTAGAAAGATAAAAGATACATAAACAAAAAAGTCTAGATAAATGGTTAACCTAAAAATGAAGATAAAGGAGTGGTGGGCCATTAAAATACTGCATATTTTATAATAGGATTACCTACTCGAAATCAAAACGGCGATAAATAAACGATGTTGGATGTTGTCAAAGTATCGATGCTTATTGACGGTCATCCAATTTTCTTGTATGATAGTAATTTTTGACATAACTTTTTGTCATAACGAGAAATGTAACACGTATAGTGTTATTTATGATGCTAAAAAAATGCAGCTGAAACGGCTGTGCGCTATGCGGAAGTATTTTCTGGCCGGGTTTAATTAAACTAGACTTATTTCTTAAGGTTATACAGGAAATGTAGAAATAGTACAGATGTTTTTTAAACCAAAAAGGGAAGAAAGATTTTATTATTAATGCAGAAACTGAAATCAAAGCAAAAGAATATAGATTTCTATCTATTTAGTTAATTATTTATTAATTCTTATAATCTTATACTTACTATAAATAAGTAATTACTTTAAATACACGAACAATAAATTTGAGTAACTTGTAGAATAAATATTTGTTTCAGTCACATTTTAGGATAATCATTGCTTAAGCTTTTTTTGTTTGTGAATATTTTCTTTTTCTAAATATGTCCAAATATACAGGGCATTCCATTTGAAAAAATGTTGTTTCTGCGAATAAATCAAAAACCTGAGGTTCCCTTGTTTTTCTGTTTACACCATCGTAATTTACGTAAAAAAATACTACTAGTTTGCTAATTTAACCGACTTCGTAGCTCCTAAGATAACAAAGTTAGTAATATTTAATGAATTATCAACAAAATCTAGCAAAAATTGAGGAATACAAGTATTAGTAAATTTAAAATATTAAAAGCTGTTATAAAAACAACGAATGCCTGAAAATTTACATCAAAAATCAAGAAACGTATACCTAAAGGAAAACTTCCCTGTATATTATTATTAGTTTTCCTCTATACTTCACATAAATGATACCTAGTTAAAAAAGCCATCGAAAATGCTGCACCATGTACATACAAATATTCTCTCACCACAAAAATCCTTTAATTTAAAACATCTCCCCTCTTGGAATAATCACACTTACTCACTAAAATCCGTTTAAACGAAAACATTCCTCTACTATTATTTTTATCAAGTGCGCAAAAAATTGTGACGAATTCGAGTCGAGAGCGGAAATTGGAATGCTGATAAAATTAACGAGATGTATTCTTGTTCCTTCGCATTTCGTCAGTGTTTCTGCTGTGTGTGTGTGTGATGGTGTGTATACATTTTCAACTCAGTAAATCAATAACACGGTGCATCTCGCGTCTACAAAATTTAGAAAATATTGAATTGTAAATAAATAAATAAAATATTGAAGTGGTGTCTGGTTTATAGAGTAATAATAATGATTACGGGATTGTAAATAGTGCAGTTTTAATAATGTAATCGAAAGAAATTTAACATTATTCCTGCGTACTATTCACAAACTAAAATAAAATCAATTCTAGGGAGTACTTTCAAAAAAATAAATGATTCGGTATCTACTCAAGAAATTGTAATAATTGTGATAAAATGTATGTAGGACAAACAAGACGAAATTTATTACTTAGATATAAAGAACACATATACCATATCAAATCATTTAACCCCGATACATTTTCAGTAGCACATCACACCTTAACTACTGGACATAAATTTAATATAAATAACGTTAAATTATTAAAAGAATCAAATTTTTATAAATTAGATATGTTAGAAGCAATTTATATGTTTAAAAATAAAAATAAACTACTAAGCTCCCTAAATAAGACTGGTCTGCAAAAAAATTTTTTTTTTCGAGCCCTGACACCATTCCTGCTGATTCTTATGTAAAATAACCTCCTGAATCCGAATATGACCTCCGTTTTCCCCCATCACCCACCGTTTTCGGGGGAGGCCCCCCACCTATTTTTATCACTTTTCGATGATTTGGAGGGATAAAAAGGATTATTTTAGCCTTTACATTTCTTCTGAGGGGCTAGAGAGGTGAAAAGTTCCAAAACATGAACATATGTAGCAAGGAGGTAGTTTTGGGGGGGGGGGGGGGGATTTGCCCCCTTAAATTGTAAAAAAATCATTAAAAATGATCAATTTTTTCCGTTTTTCTCGCAGTTTTTTCACTTATTTTCTACATATTCCAGCTTTCATTCCTCCTCATCCTCCCCCAAACACCCCCAAATAATAAAAATATATTGCAACAATATATAGCAACAATAATAAAAATATATAGCAACAATAATAAAAAAATATATAGCAACAGTTCGGAAGATTCACTGTACCACGCTGGCGCTCTCAATACTCCCCCCGTTTCCCCCATCCATTGGAGAGGTGAAAAGGATTATTTTAGCTGTAAAGAATAATAAATAAAAAGTAAAATAATAAATGTAAAATAATAAATTCCTGGGCAAACCTGTGCGCGCGAGGTATTGAGAGCGCCAGCGTGGTACAGTGAATCTTCCGAACTGTTGCTATATATTTTTATTATTGTTGCTATATATTTTTATTATTGTTGCTATGTATTGTTGCTACATATTTTTATTATTGTTGCTATATATTTTTATTGTTTGGGGGAGGATGAGGGGGGATGGAAGCTGGAATATGTAGAAAATAAGTGAAAAAACTGCGAAAAAAACGGAAAAATCGATAATTTTTAAGGATTTTTTTACAATTTAAGGGGGCAAATCCCCCCCCCCCCCCCAATCTACCTCCTTGCTACAAATGTTCATGTTTTGGAACTTTTCACCTCTCTAGCCCCTCAGAAGAAACGTAAAGGCTAAAATAATCCTTTTCATCCCTCCAAATTATCGAAAAGTGATAAAAATAGGTGGGGGGGCCTCCCCCGAAAACGGTGGGTGATGGGGGAAAACGGGGGTCATATTCGGATTCAGGAGGTCATTTTACATAAGAATCAGCAGGAATGGTGTCAGGGCCGATTTTCATGCCGACCAGTGTAATTCCCTCCTTGAAATGTTTCTTTGAGTGACATTGCCAATTAACTAAATAAATTTATTTGTCGATGTTATTACTATTGAAAATAAACACATAGTGTTCGAAATGTACATTTAGTATAATAAAAGTAATCAGTGAAAACTTGTTTTGTTTCACTGATTTTTTTATTTTAAGTAAAAAGAATCAGATCAAACAAAGCAGTTTTCTATTGTTAATACAAATATATTTCAACACGGGTTACGTGACAACATAATTCATCATATATAAATACAATTTGTCTAGTAGACATATTTTCAAATTTTGTACATGATTGTTTAATAAAATTCATTTTTTTTTACAGAAGGTTGGTTCTGCAAGAGATTGAGTTCCAAGATGTCTAGGTGAGTGATTTTCTGTAAACTTGTGTTATTATTTATTTATATTTTTTTGTGTCTAAAAAGGGAAATTCTAATAAGTTTCCACTCGATCGGTAAGCATGAAGTAAAGTTTCGAGTTTAGAAAAGCCTAAAAGTTTTGATTCTCAGGTCTCTCTAAATCGAAATGTTACTTAATTTTCTTTGCTTTTCAATGTATTAAAATTGTTATCAAATTGCATACATGTTTTTCGTCAATTTTGATTAATTTTGGCAACTATTAGTCATTTTTTAAGTACATTTTATTTTTTGCGTTGATTACTATTCATTGCTCACGCACTTAATGACTTTTACTCCTAAAACAATGATACTATGATTTACTAGTAAATTACCAATAAATTGGTTTTGATTCAAAAATTTACTGGTAATTAAAAAATCGGTAAATCACTACATTACGCTATAAGATTTGCAGCGTAGCGCATATTTCCATCACAAACTTTTGGGGGCCCGCGATAATATTTCGAACCCAGGCCCGCGGCGAGGTCGACACGCCACTGAGTCGATGTTATTTGCTAGAAAAATTAAAGGATTTATTAATGGATTTGATTTATTAATGGTATTGTATTTGTATTTGAAAATTAGGATTCGAATCGTTTTATTTGAATAATATTTTATCTTTCTTTTTGATTTGAGGATACTTCATTTAAATCATTTAAAATATAAGAGAGGCCTCAGTGGCCGAGTGGATAGAGACCATGTCTAGAAACCCAGAGGTCGCGGGTTTGAGTCCCGTCCGATGGAATCATTTATGAATAATAAATGATTCCATCCGGTTCCATGGCTGTAGTGTGAATGTGTTGTGGCGTTGTAGATGTAATTTTGATATAGAATTCGTTAACTTTAAATAGATAGATTTATGGCTAATGTTGATAGTTACCAAGGCCAATAAAAAAAAAATGAGAATTCAGATTTGTGATTTAGAATATTTTTTCTTTGAGGAGTCTACCTAGCTCTGTTGTATACACACTTTTTGTCTAGAGTCTAGATAACACGGCTCCAAATTCTACTCGCTTTTTTTAAAATAAACATTTAATTAATTTACCCCCAAGAAATTGTAACTAGTGGATAGAAATAGACCCCCTAAATATACACCCTCTAATATTAATTAGCAATTAATCCCTGTTAGCAACATATCGTGTTGAGAAACGGAGCAGGAGGGGGCTTGTTCTCTGATAAGGCGCCGAAATTTGCAGACAAACAGGTAAACCAGCCGTACACGATGATAATTAGATTTAGGGTCGCTTTGAATCCGGTAGTCTCGTGTGCAGAACTAAACATGTTTGCGAAGGAAACAGAAACTGCCGACCCCGGCCAGGCCCGCACTAATGGCCTCCAATTGGGGCCCCCCGCTTTCATGTTTTTAAAGTGCCCAAAGCGGATTTTAAACTCGGATGTTATACTCCGCTTGTTTTGTATTTACAAATTTGCAAAATACACACGCACACACCAAACACCCGGACAATGCCCAAAGTTATTGTGTTTTTATTTCGTTTATTAGAGGCAGGTAAACGTTTGAACAGGTGTGTGTGTACATTTGTGCATACGTATATCTACGCGTTTTAATTGTTTTTGTTACATATTTATTTAGTGTACCTACCTATCAGTAATGGATTATTTATTTTCACGATCTATTTTTGTTCATGTTTACTTTTTAACTAACTGTAGTTTCAGAGTCATTAACTTTTATTCGGCCATTAAACCTCCGATTAAGCAAACAATGAAGAATACAACGAATGTAAAACTTTGTTGAATATCATGAACATGTTATATAAAATTACGAAAAAACTATTCGTGAAAATGCAAACAATGTCTTAATTAATAAGACAACTTAAGACGATAAATATCCATTGAAACAACTACTTCCCGTGCAAATACACCTCCGGATATTGAATTATACAATGAAATATTTAAAATCTTATTTAATTTGATTTGTTACAACGCTCTATTAAAGTATATGTAACGATTAGGTTAAATTCTCTTCAAACCAACTTACAATACAAATATAAATGAAAGGAGAGATTCATACCTGCTTATTAAATTAACCCCTTTTTTTACCTATAAATACCGACCATCATTTTCACTCATTCCATTTCTGTGTACCTGTTCATTGCACACACACCACTTTTTCCAAGTAAGTTTGTTTTAATTTTATTCCTAATTTTTTTTAAACGTCATAAGCAATGCTATACTGAAGAGAAATAAATCTCGAAACGCGTCTATAGATGGCCTAAGACATTAGTTTTAATCCAAGTCCTTTCACTTCTAATTTGATGCTATCTCTCCTTTCATTTTAAATTTGTATTGTTAGTTGGTTTGAAGAGAATTTGACCTAAACGTTACATATACTTTAATAGAGCGTTGTAACAAATCAAATTAAATAAGATTTTAAATATTTCATTGTATAATTCAATATCCGGAGGTGTATTTGTACAGGAAGTAGTTGTTTCAATGGATATTTATCGTCTTAAGTTGTCTTATTAATTAAGACATTGTTTGCATTTTCACGAATAGTTTTTTCGTAATTTTATATATTATGTTTAAAGTGTGCAAACTATAAGAAGCGTAAGCTTATTTTCTCGAATTCAAATAGTTTTGAATTTGAATTTATCTTGTTCATCATGAACATGTTTCCAGGGTCGCAAGGTTTACAATTATAGTCAGGATTTTGTCTTGGGGGTGGCAATAAAAATTAAATATGTCATAGCGAATAGTCGCGTGATTTGTTAATTAATTGTGAGTACAAATTTTAATTAAAAAATAAGATGCTTTATGGTTCTTCAATAAACCTTAACGAAGATAACTAACAAAGTTTAGTCGTAAATTTTCAAGATATTCATAATTTTATGTTGAATTTATTGGTTTCGCCAAATTTTCTTTTAAATTGTCAGTTTTGACGATTCAGTTTTGCCATTATTCTTAATGGAACTGCCAAAAAAAAGAAAAAATCTTGTGTATATTTTGAACCTCACACTAAATCAATGAAACGCGGCCAATCAAAATTTGCAGGCTTTTCTAAACTCGAAATATTTACTTTATGCTTAATTAGGAATTTTCTGCTTCCCATATTAAAAATTGAATAAAATACACCGAAATAAAAGATTAAAATGTTCTAAATATTCAGAATCAAACTACCTACATTTTATTTTGCAACATTTTAGACGCTTCATAAAAAAACAATTGACATTCCTTAAATGTTTCCTAGAAATTCAAAGAACTGATTAATTATTGAAAATACAATTATTGAAACAACCAATTTAAATTAAGATAATAAGAAAGATTTTTTCAACATAAATGTTCTAGAAATGAAGGAGACGTTTTTTCAATAGGGTAATTTTTTTATATTGGTATTGTCTGAGTCAATTTTGAAATGTTTTTTTATTGTTGCATGTAGATTATTTAATAGCATTTATATTATTACTTATGTTTCTAATTTTTGTCAACGTTTATATGATTTTTATTTGATAATTTAGTAAATTTGTAATAATTTTGAAGATGAATGTTAACCCATAAGCGCCATTGATATAATAACGCAACTTTTGATAATTTGATTTTTTTTAATTGTTTTTTTGTTTAGCCTTGGTATCTAGACCATTAGCCATCAATCTATTTATATATTTAACATTTGAATGTATTTTAACCAATTCTAATTTCGATAAATAACAATTTACTCCTGAAACAACACAAACTCATTCATACTACATCCATGGACCCGGATGGAATAATTTATTATTCATAAATTATTCCACCGGACGGGATTCGAACCCGCGACCTCTTGGTCTGTGGGCAGGGTCTCTACCCACTCGGCCACCGAGGCCCCTTGATAATTTGATACATTGCATTATTTGACCTGATTTAAAAATGTGTAAAGAAAAATGTAAATATTTTGTTATTTAAATATTTTCATTATTACTCATTGTAAAAAAGTATTTTTAAGTGTATTTCTAACTTCACAATATTTCAGTGTTTTATACGCGTGGCGCATGAAGTAAAATTTCGAGTTTTGAAAAGCCTGAAAATTTGGTTTGCCCGTTCCGCTTCGTGGAAAAGCGTGAAAAATTGGCAAATTCAAATTTTTACGCTTTTCTAGACACGAAATTTTACTTCATGCGCTACGAGTACAAAACACTGATTTAAAGTGACATTTGAAATATCGATTACTTATACAGAGTGCCCGTATTTCAACAGAATGTATGGGATCTTCGTTATTTAAATAAAGAGATAGAGAGTCGGTTAAATTGGGGCAAAGTTGCGCATTTTAGGGCCCAATAATAATCTAAATACAAATTGGAAATATCCTTTTTTCGTTTTTGAGATATTGAAAAAAACGGATTTGAAATTTCGTTTTTATTTTTTTATTCAAAAACCATTGAATCCAAACATTTACAACTTTGGCATTATACAGGCACGTTTTAACGAGAAATCTTGTAGCATATTTTATTTTAAGATAACTATAACATCTACCCAGGGACCATAGCCAACTTTTGTTTTTCTTAAGGGCGCCATTTTGGATTTTTATATTTTTTTCTGAATTCAATGATGTATCATACTTATAGTTTATTGTACATTTTATATGTAAAATTTTAATCTTTTGTTTTTTGTAAAGAGTGCCTTGGAAAGAGTTGAGTAACTCACTCATTTGACAACTCCTAAGACCTATAATTGTTGTTAAAATACATCACCAGTTGTGATGTATTTTAAACTAACGAGTGTCTTCCACTCCCAGACTAAGCATGAAGTAAAATTTCGAGTTTAGAAAAGCCCCGCGTAGAAAATTTGTCGAGGGTCGCGCAGCGACCCGAGACAAATTTTCACGGGGCTTTTCTAAACTCGAAATTTTACTTCATGCGCCACGCGTATAAACCACTGATTTACAGTAAAGTAAAAAATATATAACGCTTAAATATGATGGTGGCCAATATTTATTGAGATGTGTTGAAAATGGAAGAATTACTTTTTTGTAAATAGTTTTGGAATTATATTAATAAAAGTAGAATAAATTTAGTTTATGCAACTTTTCCATTCTATTGATATTTAGGTCTTTAACGAGGAAAGTGCTATGATAGACACATCATCATTTTTTTTTAATTCATGTCTTGTGTTATAATCAATACTTATTATTATTATTACAAAAGATTGACAGCTATTAAATAATTTTGACTGCTAACAATGATTGACTGCTGTCAAGATTAAATTAATTAATAGATATGACGTCATTGTTTCCAAGGCACTCTTTGCAAAAAAGAAAATGTTATAATTTTAAATATCAAATCTAAAATAAATTATGAGTGTGGTACATCACTGAGTTTAGAAAAAAATATTCTTTCAAAAAATATGAAAATCCAAAATGGCGCCCATAAAAAAACAAAAGTTGGCTATGGTCCCCGGGTAAATGTTGTAGTTATCTTAGAAAAAAATATGTTACCAGATTCCTCATTAAAAAGTGCCTGCTATTGTCAAAGTTCTAAATGTCCAGATTCAGTAATTTTTAAATAAAAAAATTAAATTCTAAATATCCAGATTCAGTAATTTTTAAATAAAAAATAAAAACGATTTTTCCAAAAATCTGTTTTTTGTTGATATCTCGAAAACAAATAAGGATATTTCAAAATTATTTTCAGATTATTGTTATGCCCTAAAACACGCAACTGTGCACCAATTTAACCGACTATCTCTTCAAATAACTAAGATCCTTATATATTCTGTCGAAATACGGATAATTGTATAATTTAAAATTTCTGATTTACATTTAAGAATTTTCGGATTTTTGATTACGCCCCTGCATTTAAGCATAAAATAAAACCATTTTTACATCATGAAATTGTAGTACTAAATATCCTTAAAATTTTATTGCAATCGAGAATGCATTAACTCTATTGTATTAATGGCTGTATTATTATTTTCATTCTTAACTCGTATATCATTCCCCATTCCATTACATTGCATTAGAGAGTCGGTTTATTGAACCATTATAGAGAACAGTTTATCCTGATGATACTTCATTAGTTCAATTGCAAGTCGACACTCGCCTCAAAGAAGAAAACAAAAACGGATATTCCAGGGATCCCCCGGCATCGTGCCAGATCGATAAAAGATAAGGAGTCACCTAATAAAATAAATGGGGGCCCCCTTTTGCTGGAATTAATCGTTATCACTTGTTTAAGGAAGATGAAACGAATGTTTGTTCGTGGGGGAGATAAACTTAATTACTGATGCAATTGATAATAAAATCACAGAATTTCCATTTAGAAATTAGATCTTGAAAAAAATAAAATAAAACAAGGATTTCAATTAAAAATAAATCTGAGGAAATGAAAAGAATTAGGACCAGGGGCGGGCGATGCACAAACAAACATATTTCAAAACAATTGATTAAATCAAATATAATGAAAGCTAGTATTTGTTTTGTTTTTTCTTCATTATATCTATTCGTTTTTAGTAGTTTATCAATAAATATATCTTATTGTTACTAAAGTGATATATTTTCCCTAAACATATATTATTTGAACCACCGGTTCTACAATATTTATTAAAGTTCTGTTGTTATATGATCTAGCATTTCCTTCTTAAAGGGATGATCTCTGAAAATATTACACCTAGGATCGGGTTGAATGTTTGCTTAGCGACGCATCCGCACATATTTCTGAGCAACCCCTCTGGCGACGTGCGGGGTTGAAACGTGGGCAAACAGCGGGTGTACGTAGACAGGGAACCCGTTGAGGAAATCCCACGGTCCACAGATACGTGACAAATCGCGTCCGAAGGGAAAATATTACTAAACAAATAGGCTCTTGTGTGCAACCGTCAAGGATAATCAATCCTGTTACCGGGAGACAAATCCCGTCGACCGCACACAGGAACCGGGATTTCGATGTGAATCCACACAGAGAACGGCTCTGCAATTGTACGTGATTAATTGTACGGGCACTTGTTTTCGCTTCTGTTTAAGTTTTCATAAACATTTATTAATTTGTTTATGCTTCGAAGATAACAAAGCAATAATTCCTGACAAATATCTAGCTTAAAGCAATTGTCTTGATGTAAAGAAGTGACGAGCAATCTTTTTTATGTACAGGGTGACCCAAATTCGATGTTTTTTATGGGGTGTCTCAGTAACCTGAGTAGTTACACAAAATCTGGTATACACGTCATGACCTTTTTTTCTGAGAAAATAACAATAACATTAACAGATCATGGTTAACTCGATATGTTTGGGAGATATCGGGCGTTTTTCAATTAACACCTATTTTAAAATACATCGTTTTCTCAAAAACTATAAGATATACAAATGAATAGTTAATTAGTTATTTGTGTAGTATTCAGCGTAGAATTCAGTGGAGTACTTATTTTTCTTATTTCAACTTATAGTTTCAAAATTATGACACAAAGTTCCATTAAATAAAAAACCTTGTTAATTTTTATGGCATTAAATAGCATTTTAAATTAGCTTTACATTGATATACATATTAAAAAATGGTGATGTGTCCATCATAGTACTTTCCCCCGTAAATTGCGTATTAAATCACTTTTTAAAGTTTGTAAAGAGGCTAATGAATCACCCTGTAGAAAATTGTGTTTGAAAGTTCCCGAAAAACGTTCTTCTTTTTATAACATATTACGAAGTGGTCCTCAATAACTAGATAAAACACACAACTTTTGAAATATCTCAAAAACTAAGAGTGCTATGACAAAAAGGTTCACTTACATACATCTTCATTTTGTTATTATCTACAACTTTTATTTGAAAGAATTTTTTGTTTGATGAACATTTATTGAAAAAATCTGAAAAAACTGAAAAACGCTAAGAGTAAAGTACCACTTCCGGTTTTCCGATTTTTACCAAAAGCTTTTCAGTTCTTCCGATTGTAACAAAAAGCTTAAGTTTCAAGTTTCATCTCGATATCTTTAGCGGTTTTTGCGGTACAGCGCACACAGCCACACACAGACAGACAGACGGACATTTTTCAAAAATGGTCTTATTCGACTCAGGGGACTTCAAAACGGATATTTCCGCTAAAATTTTTGATTCAAAAATTTTCACGAAAACAATACTTTCCCTTTGTATTACATACGGGGGAAAGTAAAAATCGGAAAAATTAGCAAAGACGATATATTAAAAACTAAGTTTACTTTAAATATTAATTTTATAATTTTTAAAGACTTTTGTAATCAATTACTGAGTCCACAGACCCCTTTACTATTGTTAAATAATACCAACTTCTCTGTAATAATAATGGTATTTATTATGAAATATTTATCTAAAGGCATCAGAGTTAGAAATACAATTTGTCTATATAAAAAAAACTCGTTTTTTGATATAAAAATATATAGAGGGTTCTATTTAAAAAATGCAACTTTATACAATAACTCGGAAATTATATTCGACAAATATTTCATCCGATCATATGAAAATTTCGTCACCCACAGCCCCCAGGATAGAAACCTCTATTTTTTATTGAAGATTCGGATTCTACACCAAAAATTATGTAGGTTTTACCCGAGAAATGTTGTTGAATTCGTGATGGATGGCGCTGTAGTCGCAAAAATGAAAACGTTCCCGATAAAAAAAGTATGTAAAGTTTACTTCTAGTTTTTTTTAACTCAGTAGAATCAACAATATTAGATTTTTTAAAATTAGCGCATACAAACAAAACAAACAAAAGTTGGCTATGGATTTGAAAAAAAAGATTAATAAGGTAAATGACCAAAAATATGCTAATTAGGACAATAAATGACGTTTCAAAACGTTGCCAACCTTGCATTTAATACAATGATTCACAGTTTAAACACTTTATGTGATTTTTTTTTTGAAAAATTTATATTAGTAATTAGTAAATATATATTAGTTTAAATTATTTTTAGTTTAAATTTCAGGGCACAATATTTTTTGGTAATTAACTTTATTAATCATTTAAAAATAAAATCGATGGCCAACTTTTGTTTCTTTTGTTATTTGCATTTTCCTAAAAGAAAATGTAATGCAAGCCTATGAAATAATTACATCGTTATAAAACTCAGAAAAATATTTATAAAAAAGTATTAATTATATGTATTGGTGCCATTTAAAGAGACGGGGTGAGGGGTTGAGGACGCCAGTTCACTTTTCTCCCTTCTCACGCCGGACTCATCAATTCAAATTTCGCGGGTGTTCTCGCGAGTGAGACGGGCTTTGAATTTCGCGGCTGTGTGTGCGGTGTTTCACGGCTGGTCTCTCTCGCGTGATCATCTTCACGCATCCCCACGAACTGAAGTTGGCCGGCGACGGCCACCTTACTGTCATTCTAACCACGCACCTGTTGCAAATACCAGGTTGTGTTTTTAATCTGTTTTGTGGAGTTTCGTGTTTTGTTGATGAGTGTGGCGTGTATGTGGTGGTTTTAATTGTTACAAGCGACGGTGATGATGTTCGCGGGCTGGCCCCGAAGAAAACGCAAAAAGGAGCGTTTCTCCACAGTTTGGTGAATGGAGATGCGTAGCAACGCAATAAAAAGTCCGACCTGCACTTGAGTCTGATGGAACCTGAGATTCCGAGTTTTGGCCCCTGGTCAATAGAATTAAAAATGTAATTAACTAATCTATATTCTTTCATGTCACTTTCAATCATATTTCATCATCTCATTTTCACTTAAAACAATGTTATATAAAGTCACTCCATATTAATCATTTCACGCCATTTTCATTTCAATAATTTTTCAATAATTAACTCACCGTTCTGTAAAAAATTACGGTTTTTATTTTTTGTATCATTTTATTGTAGTGAAATCCCTGAAGAAGGAGCCAAAAAGCTCCGAAAGCTCGGAAATTAATAAATTAATTGGATTAAGCAACTAGCCTATCATTAGTGGTCGATTACCCCGTTACAAACTTTTGTGATTTAAAAAAATGGCAGATGATGTCATTACGACAAGATGGCCACCCTTAGAAAAAAATCTGCGACAGGCAGATTATAGTAATCAAAACCCGATTTTATAATATATTTTTTTTTATTTTTACTTATTCAAAAATAAAGCTAAGAATATATATTTAATATACCGTGTGTCCCACGAAAGGGGGGCCAAGCCCCGTGGGACACACGGTATATCAAATATATATTTTTAGATATTATTCACACATATAGTATATGTGTTTGCTAGGTATTTACCTTGAAATCGGAAATTATAAAACTAAAATTAAAACAAAATAGTCCCAATAATAGGTAGTAATATTATTTTGTAAAATTTTGTAAAATCGTTATAATCAACAAATTAATTTTTGTCCAAATTGTCAATGTTAACGTTTTTCTTGTTGATTTAGTGAATTTGTGTTCATTTTAAAGATTTATGTTAATTGTTACGATAAATAACCGCCGAGCAGTTATAGAGTTAACTCTAAAATTTGATTTTACGTCAAATTCTGCACTTCTTTCTAGGATTTTTATGAATAATTACTTGCGTTTCATACTGTAATTTTTTTAATAAATATACATGGTGTATACCTACGCTGTAAATTTTCAGGCATTCGCCGATTTTATAATAGCGTTTGATTTGAAGTTTCGAACGAGTATTTCCACCGCCAGATTAAGCATGAAATAAATTTCGAGTTTAGAAAAGCGTGAAATTTTGTATTTGCAGGAAGGCGCGAGCGAAGCGAGTCGCGCCCCGGCAAATCATAATTTTGACGCTTTTCTAAACTCGCAATTTTACTTCATGCGCCACCCATATAAAACACCGATTAAATGGAAAATCTTAAATATAAATACTTATATAATTTAATATTTCTGATATAAATTTATGAAATTTGATGTGCCTACGGCCTCGCCTCCATTCCATTTTTTCAAAACTCATGGAGAAGGGAATGATTCCCTTTACGCCACTGGCACGAATATTTTAAGAGAAACAAACCCGAACTTGCATATACTTAAACAAAAATAATGCCATATATTTTATTGAACTTGTCCTCATTATTTTCAGTTAAAGCTCTGTATTAAATGTGCGATATACGAGTATGTTACATTGTTATTACTCTGGACGACACATTTAATATACATAATTAAAGCTTTTATTCAAAGATTTTAGAAGGTATTTTCTATGAACATATAATCTATGAAATTAAAAAAACATATACAAATAGTTTTTTTGAATTCATAGATTTGAGACAATTTAAACTTAAAGGGAATTCTTATTTAAGTATATATACATTACGATGTATAGGTTTTACATTTTCAGGCTCCGTTGTTTTGTAAAAGATTTTAATTTAAAGCTTTCAACGAGTGTTATCCACTCCCAGATTAAGCATGAAGTAAAATTTCGAGTTTAGAAAAGCCTGAAAATTTGGTTTGGTCGCTCCGCGAAGCGGAGCGACCAAACCAAATTTTCAGGCTTTTCTAAACTCGAAATTTTACTTCATGCGCCACGCGTATAAAACACTGAAATATTGTGAAGTTCTAAATATATTTAGGTTTTATCTCGAGTTAATGCACTTTACAAAATTACATTTCATCTAACAAAATAGTTCAAAATTCGATCGCTTAGAACAATTAGCTTTGCTTTTTATATTTAAAAAAGTAGAATAGCCTATTCATTTGTTTGGTTTTAGCAATCTTTGAGTTAATCGTGAATAAATATTTGATTTGATCAAAATACATTTAAATAATTTTTGAAACATAAAACAAATAACTCACGTTATTTCTTTTAGTAGGCTGTCATGGATTTTTAAATACTTACTGTATTACTGTATTTTTCTTAATATGACCAATTAAATTTGACATTTCAAGAATTTAGTGGTGTGAAGTAGGTTATGTGTTTTAGGTTAGGACAAGATTAATCACATGTTATATTGTAAATCAACTTTTAATTTGTAGGTTATGTGAAGGGAAATCTGATAGTAATATGACAATTCAATTAACTCACAAAGATTACGATTACAAATGTACCTATCACCGCCTCAAATTATTTGTATCTACTACCAATTTAATAAAGTGTCTCTGAGGATCAGGTGAATGCGCCTTGCTCAGGAATATCTTCTGCCTTCTTTATTATCTGGATTTATATGTTACATTTTTTTAAATACGAGGAATGTTTCTTTTAGGTATACATGTTACGATTTTTCAATGTAAAATTTCACACGTTCGTGATCTAATTAAAAACTTTCAATTTAAAGACTCTAAAGAGTGTTTCCAATCCCAGATTAAGCATGAAGTAAAATTTCGAGTTTAGAAAAGCCTGAAAATTTGGCTTGGTCGCGTAGCGCAGCGGAGCGACCAAGCCAAATCAGGCTTTTCTAAACTCGAAATTTTACTTCATGCGCCACGCGTATTAAACACTGATTTTAAGTGAAGTTCAAAATATACTGCTTAGTTTTGATCACATGTTCTTTAATATTACAAAGAATATTTATATAGAATATATAAAAGTATACTTAAAAGAAAAAATCCCTGTATGTGTTGTTCTCTTTTTGAGACTCTCTGCATCGTGACAATTTATTTGACAACTTTTGATTTATTTGTCACATTGATAATCATTTACCAACGTCTCAAATTTTAATGTTTAAAATACCTTACTGTTAAAGCAGGACTGCAACTGTAAACACACTCTAAGTTTGGTCATATTAAAACAAAAAATAAAGTGTACTATTTCAATTGTTTTTAAATCTTAAAAGCTTATGCCAGGTTTTACCAACGTCAATTAAATCGACCAATAGTTATTCATCGATTAAAATTTAGTAACAGTTATATCGGGTGTGTCAAAAACAACGGACAAGCTTAAAGGGATAGAATTTAGACTACTAAGGAGACATATTAAAGAAAATATTTGTCAATTTTGGCCCTTTGTTAATCCACAGGAAGCTGATTAATTTACACGATGAGACCCTATAAAACTAAAGAATCCTTGATAAATTCAAATTCAAAACTATTTGAATTTGAGAAAATAAACTTACGCTTCTTATAGTTTGCATACTTTAAACATAATATATAAAAATTACGAAAAACTATTCGTGAAAAATGCAAACAATGTCTTAATTAATAAGACAAATTAAGACGATAAATATCCATTGAAACAACTACTTACCGTGCAAATACACCTCCGGATATTGAATTATACAATGAAATATTTAAAATCTTATTTAATTTCATTTGTTACAATTTGTAACAAATTAAATTAAATAAGATTTTAAATATTTCATTGTATAATTCAATATCCGGAGGTGTATTTGCACGGGAAGTAGTTTCAATGGATATTTACTGTCTTAATTTGTATTATTAATTAAGACATTGCTTACATTTTCACGAATAGTTTTCCGTAATTTTTATATATTATAAAGAATCCTTTATCAATTTAAAAACATATTTAATAAGAGATCTAATAAAATGGCCAGAAATTGGTATTGTCGATTTTCTAGCACAATATTGGGGTAAATCTTCTTATTACATGATGTTAATTTTAATGAAGTAATTTAAATTTACAATCTGACAACCTGTATTTTTGTTACTACACGCAAATTTTGGTGTCGCTAGGGTAACATTAACCTTAATTATATTTTTATTAAGTAAGTTCAGGACAACGTTGCCATTTTCTTCTTTGGTTTTGAACAAATATCTCTTAATGGATGCTTTCTACATACATTTTTGTTTACAAATTAATACTTTATGTACAATAGCTAACCTCCATTAAAGTGTGTGTCCGTTGTTTTTGACACCCGATATACATGTAAAAAAATCATTAATTACTTCACATGACATCGATGATTATGACATAGAAAATGTCTATTCCAATCGACAAATAAATTTGATCAATGAATAGGATTTAATTTAAGTTAGTGAAACCGGACATTAGAGGACCGCATATACATCATTAATGTAAAGTTATCATTTAATTAAATTACATCTCAAACTTATAACTTTAATATAATCAAAAATATATTAAAAAGTCCTTTCCTCGCAATAAAACCCATGAAATCCCTATGAGTCTTTTCGGTAAGACCGATGAAAATGTTATTAAGAATTTCAGGGCGTACTTCGTATAGGTCTGTTACGGCCGGGATATATGTGCATAAATTCGGGACTCCTCCATGAATTCCCGATATATAGCGTTCATATAAGCTCATAAATATGTAAAGGAGGATCTATAATTGAATGTACGGGATGAGGCGCGAAGGCTTTACTTGTTGTGTATCTCGGGAATTAAATGAGCGCGAATGGAAAATGCGACGCGATTAATACACACGCACCCCACACAGAATACTGATAAGGATTTATTGTTCGCTGTAGAAAAAAAAGTGGAAATACTCGTAAAAGGTGTGTCAACATGGAGATTTTTGTGTAAAAATGTTCTGTATATAAAATTAATATTCCATTAAAGGGGGGTTTTAAAATGATCATCGAATTATCTCGATTTTAATCAACTATGCGCAGTTACATTGGTTTCTACACCTATGTTTCTCAAATGTTAAGAAACCTAACTGTACACCCAAGTGAGCCTCACACTATTAAGGTGGCTACACAGGTAACTACAAGCTATGGGAGGCAACTTGTCAATAAATCATACATTTAAAATGATTGCATGATGTTTGTTATATAGGGTTGAGCAAAAGTATAGGCACAAGAGATTTCTGGCTAAACTATAATAATAATAATAATAATAAGTTGTCTTCATTCAAAACCAAGAGAAAAATACAGGAGAAAAAAATAGTACAATGTAATTGCTCGTCCACTTAACCTGCGCCCTTTACGTGCGATTAAAAAATACTCTTAATATAAATTGTTGTAGTAGTTTTCATCTATTCAAGGACGTAATGTTATTTCCAACAGCTATCCTATTTCTCGAGGTATGACATCATCGGTAGTTTTATTTAATGAAACACCCTGTATATATTTAAACATGTTGGATAAACACTTGTTAAACAATTAAATATATATAATCAGATGCCCTCTCTACCCTTAGGGTGTAGGGTGGTTTGTCCATTTATTGGCCCTTGATTAATTTATTCCACTTCTTTCTGTCCAATGATGTTTCTTTGGCTTCCTTCCATGACATCCCCTTTTTCTGTAGTATTTTTTGTATTGTGTTGTCCCATGTGGTCTGTGGTCTCCCTCTTTTCCTTTTCCCTTGCGCCTTAGCTTCCCATATTCTTTTAGTTGGTGCTGTTTCGCTCATTCTGTTCATGTGTCCCCACCATCCAAGCTGTCTTCTTTCTATATATTCTTCTATTGGTTCGATGCCCAGCTCCTGTCTTGTCAAGTCACTCCTTATCTTGTCCCTCAGCGTTATTCCCTTCACTCTTCTTAGGACTTTCATTTCGGCTGCCGTGATCTTGCTTTTTTCTTTTCTTGTTAGTACCCATGTTTCACATCCGTAGGCAAGAATAGGTCTAAACACTGCCCTGTATACTTTCATCTTTGTTTTCTTATTTCTTTCTTACTTATTAATATCTTGTTGAGTGCATGATATGTTCTGTTAGCTTTCAGTAGCCTTCTGTTGAGTTCAGCTTCTTGCTTTCCTGTTTCGTCAATTGTTATTCCCAGGTATTGGTAGCTATCTACTTGCTCTATGGCCTCACCCCCTAATTTTATATTTATCTTTTCCTTCTTTGCTGACACTACCATAATCTTTGTTTTCTTTTTATTCGATTTCATACCGTTCCCTTCCAATACTTGGTTCCACACGTTCAGATTGTGTTCCAGGTCTTTAGCATTCTTTGCTATTATGGCTATGTCGTCTGCGAACGCACATTCTGCTATACCTATGTTTTCCAGTTTTCGGTATCCTATACTTCGTGGCCTTGTTCTTAGTTTTGAGAGTTTGATTAGGTCATCGATAAAGATTATAAATAGTAGTGGGCTATGGCAGCCCCCCTGCCTTACTCCTTCTGTGGTGGCAAATATGATGTATATGCTTTTTATCACTCTGATGAGTTTCCTGTCCACATTCCGCCTGTTTAAACTCTCCCATATCTTTTCTCTGGGGACCTTGTCGAATGCCTTTTCCATGTCTATGAATGCTAGGTATACTGACTCTGACCTTGCTAGTGCATTGCTAATAATTTCCTTGATTGTGAATACATGGTCCTGGGTGCATCTGCCTCTCCTAAAGCCACTTTGTTCCTCTGACAAAGTCTGTTCAACTTGGTCCCTCAGTCTTTTTTCTAGGATTTGCTCAACTAGCTTCATGCATGAGCATAATAGTGTTATACCTCTGTAGTTATTACAGTCCGTTCTGTCTCCTTTTTTTAGTATTGGTACTATTAGCCCTATTTCGCATTGCTTTGGGATTACTTCTTTTGTCCAGACCTTGTTCACAATTTGTAATAGTAATTCTTTTCCGCTGTTTTCCATATTTTTTACCATCTCTGGTGTTATTTGGTCCTCGCCTGCTGCTTATCCGTTCTTTAGCCTGCTTATTGCTTCTTCTAGTTCTTCCATTGTTATGCTTGTATCCGTGTTTAGTTCTTCTATTCCTGTATCTGTCCTATTTGGTGGTTGGTTCTCTGGGTCCTTTTGCTCACTCTCTTTGCTGACTAGTAGCTTCTGGAAATAGTTCTTCCATCGTTCCATGATATCTGTTTCCTTTGTTAGTATTAGGCCTTTCTCATCTTTAATCGATATTCTGTCGGATTTTTTGCACGTTCTTGCGTTTTTTAATACTTTATAAAATAGCTTCTGGTTACCTTTACTGTCTCTTTCCATTTTATCACCAAATTCCTCCCATATTTTTTGTTTCGATTGTGATACCAAATTTTTTACTTTGGTTCGGAGTTCATTGTATGTATTGTAGCTGCTTGCCGTCTTATTTTGTTTAAACAATTAAAATGATTTCGAATTTATTGGGTGTGCGACCTGTGGTATTTACATTATTAAATAAATTTTAGGGCTTTTCTAAACTCGAAATGTTACTTCATGGTTAATCAAGGATATATTTAACGTGTTTAAACCTTATTTAATTATATTTAATAATAAAATAAGAATTTTTATTTTATTTGATGTCATTTGACAAATAGTAAAATAAGGCACGATTCCCGAAAGGTGTCCCATGGTTTCCTTGATTTCTAGTGCTTTCTGCACCAATACATGTAATACGAAAATAGTTTTACGTCATCAGATTACGTGTGTGAAAAGAGACAGAAAACTTCATGATATGTCTGCTATGGTTTTTAGATGGAACATGCGAAAACGTATGTTCCGGTATGCAGCTTTAAAATTTTAAGGTTAAACGTCATATAATGACAATGTCTTTGTAAAACTAAATCTACAAAAACCCAGCCACAAATCATTGTAATTAATGTGCACAATCGTTTTAAATGTGAGTTTAAGTGGTATAATTCTAATTTCCACATCTACTAAATAGTTCAGGTATTTACAGAAATAAATAATGCATTTATGTTGATTTTGTGTAAGCTCAGAAGAAAATGTTAGTTGAATCAAATGCGCATTTAGTAGATTTGGGAAATAGTCATCGGATTAATCTGTTAATACAGGGAATTTTTCTTTTAAGTATACGTACAGGGAATTTTCTATTAGGTATACATATGCATACGCTTATTTTTAAGAGTCCAATTTGAAGCTTAAAACGAGTGTTTTCCACTCCCAGATTAAGCATGAAGTAAAATTTCGAGTTTAGAAAAGCCTGAAAATTTGGTTTGGTCGCGTAGCGCGAAGCGCGGAGCGGCAAAACCAAATTTTCAGGCTTTTCTAAACTCGAAATTTTACTTCATGCGCCCCGCGTATTAAACACTGAAAGCACTGAAATATTGTGAACGAGTAAGCCTAGCTTGAAATCAGTGTCTTATACGCGTGGCGCATGAAGTAAAATTTCGAGTTTAGAAAAGCCTGAAAATTTGGTTTGGTCGCTCCGCGCTTCGCGCTACGCGACCAAACCAAATTTTCAGGCTTTTCTAAACTCGAAATTCTACTTCATGCTTAACCTGGGAATGGAAAACACTCGTTTAAACTTCAAATTGACCTCTTTTAAGAAAACAACGAATATTTAAAAATCTACAACACGTAATTGAGTTATGTATACCTAAAAGAAAAAAATCATAAGAAATTATGCATTAAAGCTTTTCTAAAAGAAAGAACACTCATATACTCGCGACCTTAACACTATGACATTGTCATGTAACGTGAAAATTTGACACAACTACGAAACATTGTTGCATATACAACTGTCGACATACTTTCTAAAAAATTTGAACCATACATTCCACATCAATGAGTCATAGGACATCTCTCCCGAATTCCACTATATGTTGATACAAAACTGACATGTGGGATTTTTATTTTATAAAAAGGGAATTTTATTTGTGACATGGTAAAAATCAAATGAAAAATTCTGTATATGTTGGTTAAAACAATAGGTTCAACTTGGATATCCAAGTGAAGATTTTTTGTAGTTTCATTTGTAAACGATTAATATTTTCAAAGTTTTAAACTACGTATGATATATGTTTTGTCTCTTGTCACCCCCAACCCCCCGAAAATTCTAGCTGCACCCATAGCATAACTTAGATATTTCACACCATGAATCCTTTCATCAATTCGATAATAATTCACACAACGTGGAAAATCGATGTATTACTGTGTGAAATGTATTCGCGAAACCGATAATTCGCAAACCTAATTTAAATTTCGCATCGAGCGTCGTTGGCATAATCAGAACTCGGTGTGTCATATTGGCACTAATGCACGCACGTTATTAAACGCAATTACGTAACAGGCAGTGAATTATCGTTACCGCCGGAAACGCAAAGGAATCAAACTGTGCTGAAGTAATTTGCATCCGGCCTCAATATCGAAACTAGTATTTCTCAGCGCATTCCGAATGCTCCACCAATTACACGGATAATTGTTAATCAACGCGAATTAATTGAGATCTAAGTTTATATTCTGGATAAAATTGATTTGTTAAATTCTTGGAAAATAAACATTCTTCAATATTTACACTAAAATATGACTAAGTAACAGCCGTATTAATTAGTTTAGACACACAAAACACGATTCATCATTTTTCTTTTTTTAAATTTGATTCAAGAACATTTTATTAATTGGTATTTTGACCTAAATTGTAAATTTAGCATTCTTATCAATAAATTCTATGTATTTTATAAATAATTATAATATGTGATAATCGCTACTTAATACAGCTGGTGATGATTTTATTTTTATAATACGTATATCGACTTTATTTATAAATCTGATTTACCTATCATTTTTTGATAATAATTTTTTCGACTATTAGACGCTATAAAATGATCCAAAGTTCTAAATCTGGGTTAAATAATGTATCTATAAACTTTATTTTTAGCAATGAACCCGGCGGGGCAACCATTGTTTTTTAGTTATTTTAAGTACCCATGCATATTTTATAACACAAAGTAATATACAGGGTGTCCGTATTTCAACAGAATTTATGGGGGAACTCTGTTATTTGAAGAGATAGACAGTCGGTTAAATTGGGGCAAAGTTGCGCATTTTTGGGCCTAGTAATAATCCGAAAGAAAAAATCACAGTTTTCTTTCGGTTTTTGAGATTTTCGAAAAAGGTGAAATTTTGGCATTTATATTTTATTTCTTTACTCAAAAACCAATAAAGATAGACGTTTACCATTAATACATTCTAGAGGCACTTTTAAGCGAGGAATACAATGACATAATTATTTTTGAGATAACCCTAAATATTATCGAGAAACCATGACCAACTTTTGTTTTTCTTAGGGGCGCCGTTTTGGATTTTCATATTTTCTGAGAGTACTTTTTTTGTGAATTCAATGATGTAGCACACTTGATATTTTGTGGTAGATTTTATGTCAAAAATTAATATCCTTTCTTTGTGCATAGAAGGCTATGGAAATTAAATGAACACATTTTTTTAACAAAATATTGACAGATCTCATAAAATTGTGAGGTGATTCAATTGTTTCAAATAGTTTTGATAACTTTTTCTCTCAAAATGCTGTGTAGTAATAAAAAAAAAATCGGGATATGATAATTATTTATTATTTAACAAGCACAACATTTTAAATTAAAATAAATTTTAAAAATATTTTGGCATTCGTCACCAAACAGATTTCTGCTTTTTTCCTTAAATTTTGAATCGCTCTCATGACATCTCTTCTTCGAAATCGCTGTAAAGCACCGATGATATTTCTCCGTAGTTCATCAATATCATTTGGAGAGTTTTTGTATATTTTGTTTTTTAAATGCCCCCACAGAAAATAATTCAGTGAAAACAAACCAGGCGAGCGCGCCGGCCAACGTACATCACCGTTATTTGAGATTACTTTGGTGGGGAACATTTCAACCAAATAATTAGGATCCATTCGACTGTGTGGAGGCGCACCATCTTGTTGAAACCACAACGGGTTCATGCAGCCTTATGTGATGTTATTGTCCTAATAGTCCTTTAAATAAGTTTTAAAAAAATCGAGATAACGTTGAGATGTTAAATTTTTAAAGTTAAATTTTGATCATAAATGTATGGGCCAATAATTTTATCTTCTAATAATCCAACCCATACATTTAGACCTAACCTGCACGGAACAATTTATACAAGTTTAAATTAAATGAATAGGTTATTTACCTCTTGCAAAATCTGATCCTTGTGTTCAATTGGATACCGGTTTTGATATTTTGTTCTCGGTTTTGTAAACAAACCATATAATAATAAATTTCTATGCACAGTTATAAAATAACTCTGACTTGGCTGACGTCTATCTAGATAACACTGCAGATATTGTGCCGATATGATTCTGATATTTTTATGTGATACGTAATAAATGTAAATCATATCCCGATTTTCTGCATTACCAAACACCATTTTGAGTGAAATACGTATCAAAACTTTTCAAAACAGTTAAATTACTTGACAATTTTATGAGAACCGTCAATAATTTGTTTAAAACAAAATGTGTTTATTTAGTTTTCAATGCCTTCTATGCAAAACGAAATGATTTTAATTTTACATTAAAATCTACCACGAAATATTACGTGTGGTACATCATTAAATTGACAAAAATACGTACTCTCAGAAAATATTAAAATACAAAATGGCGCCCATTAGAAAAACAAAAGTTGACTATGGTTTCTCAATAATATTTAAGGTTATCTTAAAACTAATTATGTTATTGTATTCCTTGTTAAAAATTGCCTTTAGAATGTATTAACTGTAAACGTCTAGCTTTATTGGTTTTTGAGTAAAAAAATAAAAACCAAATTCCAAAATGTTACTGTTTTTCAAATATCTCAAAAACCAGAAAACATAAGTGATTTTTGTTTTCGGACTCTCTATCTCTTCAAATAACCAAATAACCGATAATTCTAACATTCTATCGAAATACGGAAATCCTGTATAATATTACACACCAGATGTATAATCTGTTTTTTTTTAATATGACCAATCAAATTCGACATTTCAAGAATTTAGTGGTGTGATGCAGGTTGTGTGTTTTAGGTTAGGACAAGATTAATCACATGTTATGTTGTTAATCAACTTTTAATTTATAGGTTATGTGAAGGGAAATCTGAGATTAATATGACAATTCAATTAATTCACAAAGATGACGATTACAGATGTTTTTACCTATCACCACCTTAAATTATTTGTATCTACTACCAATTGAAAAAAGTGTCTCTAAGGATCAGGTAGGATAGGAGGATCAGGTAATATTCCTTGGTCAGGAATATCTGTCTTCTTTATTATCTGTCCCTTTATATGTTCAAATTTAAAAAAATCTAAATATGTACAAGGAATTTTTCTTTTAGATTTACATGTTACGATTTTTCAAAGTAAATTTTCAGACATTAAACATTTTCAATTTAAAAACTCTAACGAGTGTTTTCCACTCCCAGACTAAGCATGAAGTAAAATTTCGAGTTTAGAAAAGCCTGAAAATTTGGCTTGGTCGCGTAGCGCAGCGGAGCGACCAAGCCAAATCAGGCTTTTCTAAACTCGAAATTTTACTTCATGCGCCACGCGTATAAAACACTGATTTAAAGTAAAGTTCAAAATATACTTCGACTTAGTTTTGTTTAGTTCATTAATTTTACAAATGTTTATATGGAATATGTGAAAGTATACTTAACAGAAAAAATCGTTGTATGTGTTGTTAAGTTGCAAGTTGTAACGTTCTCTTTTTTGAAAACTTCTGCATCGTCACAATTTATGATTTATTTGTCACATTGATAAACATTTTAAATTTGATGTTTAAAATACCCTACTGTTAAAGCAGGACTGCAACTGATTGCAGTAAATGCACCCTAAGTTTGATCATATTAAAAAAAACAGAGTTTAGGTTAAACAGACTCACTAAAATAAACATTATTATAGAATCTTTTTTAATTTACTAAATAAATCCAGCTTATAAAACCCGTATAAAACACTGATTTAATGTGAAAAAATATATATTTGGTAGTTATAAATTTTAAAATTTCTATGTATAATTTATGTAATTTTAATGTCCAGGGAGTGTGGCAAGCTATTAATTTATTTAATAATTCTATATTAAGCATACAACAAGATCAAAATTAGCAATTTTATAATTATACAAATTATGTATTTATTAATTCATATTACACGTTATTTCGTAAAGAAGTTGATTTACTTAATAAACAAACATACAGAATTTAAGTAATTAAGAGTTCAACGGATAAGATACGAAAAACAGCGTTTATAAATTATTTAACGAAAGCGTTTAATATTCATGCTGAAATTTTAAATAACCTTTGATTTAAACTTCAACACTCAAAAAAGCTAAAAGCGTCCTCGTGTTCACGATTGGTAATCAACTTGAAACACATCAGAAATTTTATACTAACAAACAAAATCCATTATTATAATAAATAATATAACATACATACAGAGAGGGGAAAACTCTCAAATAGCAGAAAAAATTCAACACATTACAAAGTTTCCCCATTAAGTAATAAACCCTCGCTAACAAACCGGAACCGAAGAAAAACGCACCGCCGATCCCTCGTTTCAGCGTTGCCATTGCGCAAACAGGAAATTAAAACTATTTTCCGCGTAATTGCAAAAATAACCGTCCGGGGACACGCGATTATTATTGTTAATAATAATAAGGATCGCGGATCCGGTTCAGAAATTACCATCTAAATCAAAAATTAGATCGGCGTAAGTGGGCCGGTTTCATGATTTACCGTTTTCCCCTGCTCCCCGCTCGCTTCGCAATTTTTCCATTTCCTGGCCCCATTCGGAAAAATGAAACCCTGGCTGTAATAACCGTGCTGCGGTCGAAAGTGGAAGTTTTTGTTTGTCTTATCGGGCGATCATATCTTGCGTTGTTGTTTTTTTTGCTGTTGTGTGTGTTTCACGAAACGAGATTGTATGAGTTATTTGTTTTAATTATAATAATTAAATTTGTGGAAATTAAATGGACTCATGACTTAATGAAAGAAATATAAACGATTCTTTCTAATGCTAATACATGAATATAAAATGTTTGAATAATTTAAAGAGTTTTAGAGTCTTTTATTAAACAAGTTTAGACTAAAGCATTGCTGTATACATATATTTTCTTATTTAAATATTTTAAAGATTACTCATTTTAAAAAATGATTTTTAGGCGTACTTCTAACTTCACAATATTTCAGTGATTTATACGCGTGGCGCATGAAGTAAAATTTCGAGTTTAGAAAAGCCTGAAAATTTGGTTTGGCCGCTCCGCTTCACATGTCGAGTAAAAAGAATTATGTTAGCATATGAATTTTAAACGTTGCTCATGATAAAAGAAAAGTTGGAAAACACCGGTCTAATGAAACTTATCTCTTTCAAAATATCTCCTAATAAAAAATATTTCTGTCCTAAATTTGAAGCTAATTTTGATTAAATCGGGATATTACGTATTAACCCATTAACGGTCGAGAAATTATAGAGTTAACTTTAATAGTTGGTTTTAGATAAAAATTTTGCACTTATTTTTATAATTTCTATGAATGACATATTGTATCACATACTGTAAACTTTTCTTTTAAATATACATACGTTTTAGGTATTTGTCGATTTTATATAAAAAAACATGCAATATGAAGTTTAGAACGAGTGTTTCCACTCCCAGACTAAGCATGAAGTAAAATTTCGAGTTTAGAAAAGCCCCGCGTAGAAAATTTGTCGAGGGTCGCACAGCGACCCGAGACAAATTTTCACGGGGCTTTTCTAAACTCGAAATTGTACTTCATGCGCCACGCGTATAAAACACTAAAACATTGTGAAGTTAGAAATTCACTGCTATTTTGTTTTTATGAGGAATAATCGAAATATTTAAATAACAAAATATTTACAGTTTTCCTTATACACTTTCAAGTCATTTCAAATAATATAATATATCAAGTTAACTTATACAGTAATTGCATTAACAAAAAAATGAAAATGTTGCGTGTATGCGCTTAATGGGTTCATTTAAGTCAGATTCTTACGAAAATATATATATTTTTTTGAATTCATTACCGAATAATTCCACAATGAATATTTATCAAATTTGCTGTAAACATTACGGAAACTTACAGTTCTATTCTATAAAAAAACGTACAACTTCTATCCTGATTTCGACAGTATTTCGATAATGTGGCTTTTTTCAAATGTATCAGTAGATTATTAAATTTGAAACCTTTACTATAGCAACCCCATGAATTATAATTCACATCTACAATGTAAAATAGTAAGTGTACGCTTTTTTATTAAATAGAACTATACTATTTCCAAAATATGTAAATATTCAAAATCCACATTTCATTGTTATCGATTGCTTTTACTGATAGACTGTTCTTATAAAATTTATGTAAAGCTAGAGTATAGTATAGTACAGAATAGAAATTTAAATATTAAAAAAAACTAGAAACCTATCTTCCCTTAAAAATCCCATCTATATAAATAAAATTCGGGACGTAGACAGCATAGACCGTAACGGTCTATTTTCACGTGCCGTTGAGTCTTTCTCGTATATAATAGAAAAGACGATATCAATGCGGAAAAGTGCGCTTTTACATAAAAATGTATATAGGAAAAAAATCGTTTTTCCATCAAGATGATAATGCAGTCTTTTTTCCTTTCTCTCGTAACGGCGGGGCAAAATCAATCAGCCCTCCGGGACGATAATTAAAAGGAGGGCCTCGTGCATAAAGGCCAATTAACCGCCCCAGAAACGTGGAAAATTAAAGTACGAAATCCGGCAAATTGCTCTGCGAAGGGCGAGGGAAAATTAAGGAGGCATCCGTCAAAGGGCTTCGCCACAATCATTTTTATAGGTCTCTGAAAGTTTAATCAGAGGTAGTGCTTTGAGCTTTATTTCTGCGTAAGGCTGCTATTTATATACAAAACTACAGCTGATTTTAATTTTGCAAAATAAAGGATTATATTTGATTGAATTTATCAATTTAAACGTAACTAAATAGTAAAATACCATGACACAAATTTATAAAAACATTTTTGAACTGCACCTTAATAGTGTTTATTGATGTTTATACATAATTACATGTTTACACAAGTCAAATAAGTAGCTATTTAATTAAAATATACATATAAATTAGAAATAAACTTGGTAATACCAAATAAGTTAAAAAGGTATTAAATTAATGAAAATACTCAATGACATTAGAAGCGTAACACCAAGAAGGAATGATTTTTTTGAATTCATATTTTAGCAACAGAGTGACTATATTTAAAGCATACATTGATAACAATTTCAATATTGTGCCTTTTATATTTATTGTGAAAAAAAAATATTTCACTTTTTCTTTTTTGATAAAACTATTTATATGAGCTGTTTAGTACAGATGTTTTTAGTTTTCGTGTTTCCGTTGAGTGTGTTAAGCTTAAATAAAATGCCTCGGGTCCGAAGACGTCCACAATATCACCATTTGAGCGATTTTGACCGGGGTCGAGTTGTTGCTTATCGAGATTTCGGTATGTCCTATCGCGAAATTGCCCGCCGTATTGATTCCACTGCAGCAACTGTAATACGTGTGTATCAGGTATGGATAGAAGAAGGTAGAGGAGCAAGAAGCAGACCAATTGGTCAACCAAGGCGTACAACAGAACGTCAAGATCGGCGCTTAAGACAAATAGCCCTGCGAGACCGTTTCGCTACTACGCGTCAAATCGGTAATCAATGGATTGGAGAAGAAGGTAGGCCCGTTAGTATGCGAACCTTATATCGCCGCATTCAATCCTTTGGGCTTCTTTCGTACCGTCCAAGATTAGTGCTTCCTTTAACAGCGAGACACTGTCGCCAAAGGTTGGACTGGTGCAGAGAACGGCAGCATTGGGAGGCAGAATGGCACGATGTCGTATTCAGCGATGAATCACGATTTTGTCTAGGCACGCATGATGGTCGTAGAAGGGTACGACGCTACCGTGGAGAACGACCTGATCTTAGGTTTGCTATTGAGAGGCATGTACACAGGACTGCTGGAGTAATGGTTTGGGGGGCTATTGCTTATGGTAGTCGATCACCTCTTGTATTCATTCGAGGCAGTATGACAGCTGCGCGTTATGTTGAAGACGTCATACGACCGACTTTGTTGCCTTATTTAGATGGCCGCCCAGACGTACTTTTTCAACAAGATAACGCACGTCCCCATATTGCTCGTCGAACTATGAACTTTCTTAATGAAGCTGGTGTTAATGTTTTGGGGTGGCCGCCCCGTTCGCCGGATTTAAATCCCATTGAACATGTGTGGGATATCATGGGAAGAAGAATATTCTCTTTGCACCATCCTCCACAGACTCTAGCACAGTTGATCGATGAAATTCAAGTTGCTTGGAACGAGATGCCTCAAGAAGACATCGACCATCTCATTTTGTCGATGCCCAGACGTCTACAGGAGTGTATACAGCAAAGGGGTCGCCAAACACATTATTAATTTTTTTTAGATTGTTTTTTAATAAAATTTCTTGAAAATGTAATCATTTTATTCTTGATGTAAGACTACCATACTGGCAAAAAATCAAGTTAAAATAATAACTGCTTCTGGGTGTTACGCTTCTAATGTCATTGAGTATACATTTAGACCCCTTAATACAAGGTGTGGAACTTTAGGACAAAAAAAATGTTTTTCAATTGAATTCCTTCTTCTAAGTACCAATTTAATTATCCGAAGGCAACATGTTTTAATTCCAAAAGACCACAATAAAAAACAATATTAAAAACGTAAATTATCCCGCCCTTACTGGCCGCGTCCTGCGGAACAAATGTGATACAAGTTTATTGCAGTAGTAAAACTCAAGATAAGGTACAAAGTATGGGGCCGCACGTTTATTATAATGAAAACTATAATATTTAGTGTTTGCCACGGACTCGTTAAATCGCCGTTATAACCGACGTATAAATAAAATGCAGCGCGGGGGCGGCTTAATTATAATACTAACGCGCTTTACCTAACCTAACCCAACCCGAGTTTAACGGCCGCCGATAAACGGAGGAGAACGTGCCCCGCTTTAAATTGAAATTTGCAGATGTGTGCCATTTAAATTCAAACTTATTCTGAATCAGTTACGGCCTCTGATTTTCCACTTGATATGCATAACTCGGTATAAATAGGAGGAGGTTTTCAGGTGGCGGCTTTGTTTTTATTGCCGAGATGGAAACTGTGGATATTTTGAACAACGCTATGAATATATCGTATTACTTAATTTACATTTTACCTTACAAAGTTTTCTTTATATCTTATGCTTAGCGGGGTGTACTAAAGCACGATTTTTTTTATTAATACGCAGCGTAAACGTCAAAGGGGTATTCAGGGTAAAATCATCTTCAGAGCTTGATTAATTAAGAGATGGTTTTGTGTCATTCACGTGCTGAATACAATAACATTTAAATTAATGCATTTAGAATTTTTGACATGTGAAAAACATACGAATCAGTGTTACTTTAAGCATAGAAATTATTAACTATGCTTAAATTTCCGTATGTTTATAAAATAGAATCGATTCGATTCTATCACAAGTATTACAAGATCCAGTTTAATGGCTGACCATCAACAATTGAAACAAAAATCAATCTATCTATGATTACAATTGCCAAATGCTCTCATTAAAAAAATGGTGATAATGTTATTAAAACAATGTTTTTAAAAACAAAGAGGTTTGCGACAAACAGAAATCTTGATTAAAGTAACCACATATCATATTGTCAGATTTTAACTTTAATTTGACTATAGATGCCAAAATAGTCAGTTACAGTTAATATAGATCACAATAGTGTCAAATTTGGCTATTAAAATGACTATAAATTACTAAAATAGGCATATTTTAACATTAAAATGACTGCGCATTACTGTAATGATCAATTTTACGATAATAGTGAGATTTTCGCTTTAAAGTTAATACAGATTACTCTATGGGGAAGATTATTATATTAAATTGACTTAAAATGAGTTTAATTGCTATATATTCGTTTTAAGCTGATTATAACAATCAAATGTTGATTTTAAAGTAAGCACAGATGACTCTAATATCTAGAATTTACGTATAAATAGAATTTTGTCGATTATAATCGTCATATTTTAGCTTTAACATTACTAAGAATGACTAAAATTGTTAGATTTTGGTCTAAAAGTGACGAATTAGAGCCACAATAGTAGAGTTTTGCTTTCAAGTGTCTACAGATAAATCAGTGTTATACGCGTGACGCATGAAGTAAAATTTCGAGTTTAGAAAAGCCTGAAAATTTGGTTTGGTCGCTCCGCGATTCGCACTACGCGACCAAACCAAATTTTCAGTCTTTTCTAAACTCAAAATTTTACTTCATGCTAAATTAAGGACTGAAAACACTCGTTAGAAGCTTCAAATTGAACGTTTTAAGAAACCACGAATGTCCGACCAAATACTGCGTATATATCGGGTGGGTATACTTTAAAGAAAAAATCCCTGTATAATCTTTAATATGTTATTCTTAATTCATTCGATACAAAAAAATGTTTCAATAACACTTATTTTGAAATTGTTAAAATGGAATATAAGCACGTGTTAATTTCGAAAATTTCCGAGTTATACTAATGAAATAAATATGTTAATACGAAAATAACTTTTTTATAAAAATATTTATGTCGACGCCCGTGGGCTCAGGGAAATCAATCCCGGAACACGCCTGCGAAATCCGATTGTACAATAAACATTTTTATAACTTTTTCTTGCCGAAAGCGGACAATTCCCTCTTAAACTCGGCGGCCTTTTATGAAATTTACAGAGAAGCGAAAACTTTTTCATCCGCGCTGTTAAAGGAAAGAGAAATGTTTGATCAATCGCACCTTTGAGAATTTTTTTGGATTTTTTCCACCCCCCTTACAACCCGCCCATCAAGATCATTATAAAGAGACGAATCGATATATGTAAATATTTATTAGAATACAGCATAAGTTACAAGTTTTTAAATAAGTTTTTGAATCGAACATACTTTACAAATTAGCTTAGAATAATTGCTTTAGCATTCAAGTATTCAATATTTCAGAATTTTAATGTAAATATAATTTTCCGTTCATAAAATCATGAATGTTCCGTCTACAACATGTTATGTAGAAATTAAGGAACTTTTCTGCGCTGTAAATTTTCCGATATTCGTTGCTTTTAAAAAAAGAGTTTTATTTGAAGCTTTCTACGAGTGTTTCCACTCTTAGGTTAAGCATACAGTCAAATTTCGAGTTTAGGAAAGCCTAAACATTTTCAGCTTTTTCTAAACTTGAAATTTTACTCCATGCGCCACGTGCATATAATACGGAAATGATGTGAGATTGAGAATATAGATATTTAGCTTAGTTTGGCATCGTTGAATTCCAATTGAAATCAGTGTTTTATACGCGTGGCGCATGAGGTAAAATTTCGAGTTTAGGAAAGCCTGAAAATTTGGTTTGGCCGCGCAGCGCTACGCGACCAAACCAAATTTTCATGCTTTTCTAAACTCGAAATTTTACTTCATGCTTAGTCTGGGAGTGGAAACCTATGAATATTTTTTGTTTTAATTTTGTATGCGAGTGACTATTGTTTATCGTAACTATGACTATCGTTTAACCTAACCTGAATAGATGTCAATGATCTCTTGGGGTTAGGTTACAGTCATGTGATTAAGATCAAGTTAGAATAGCAATCTATCATCTAATTCAATCTTACTGAATATCATCTAACCTAATCTTAATGACTAATATCTAACCTAATCTCAATGTAACCTAACCTAACCATAATAATAGGGCAGTTTAACCAAAATGATAATGGTGATTGTGGTTAAGTTAGGTATGGTAGTCGTGGAGGTTTGGTTAGATGCTAGTAATTGAGATAAGGTTAGGTAGTAGTCATTAAGCTTAGGTTAAGTGGTAATCATTGAGGTTAGGTTAGATGCTGGTCATTCGGAGCGTCCAAATTAAGTTTTCAGGCTTCTATAAACTCAATTTTTTTCCTCATGTTTAATCTATGAGTGGAAACCGATGTATATATTTAGTTTTAAGTAAACACAATATCTGTACTAGGTTACCACTGCGTATGTAGCAGAGTAATATCAATAATACTTAACATGGCACCTGCAAAACTGAACGTCATCCAGGTATGTTCTGAAGTCCCTGACGAAGGGGGTCTGGTCGATGTCTGCATAGAATTTGCAGACATCGAAAACGAAATCTCAAGAATATCAGGAAGAGAAATGACTATCATAATTAGAGATTTCAATGCCAAAGTCGATTCCATTAAAAAAACTAATAACCACCTTCAAAATGCCTTTGGGAACTGGGATCTGGGCCGAAGAAATGAGAGAGGAGAAAGACTCATATTCAACAACAAAAATGCCCTTGGAAGCTGGGACCTGGGCCGAAGAAATGAGAGAGGAGAAAGACTCCTATTAAACAACAGAATAACCTGGGACCTGGCTACAAATCAAGAATACAAATGTAAACTTTCAAAGAAAATAAAGCGATTGAAAAACGAAAACATAACTCATATAAATAAAGACCAACTCTGGGAGGAACTAATATCTAAAATAGAAAATAAAGTAACCAACAAATATTATGCACCTCACAGAAGAAAGCCACGGATTAGGAATGATACCTGAATCGTAACCAACAAAGGTAAGAACTGAAGCGGAAAGGTCTAAAACACGAAAACCAACTTCAACAGTACAGTAAACAAAACAGGCATATTACAAGAATGTGTCCACTGGATATGGAAACCTAATTAACGGGAATATTCACGGAGATCAAAAACCATCATTGAAAACAAGAAACTAGAGACCTATTCACAAAAATAAAACAAATCACAGGTGACTCTAAACTCCAGACACTCGCAATAAAAGACGAATAAGGAAACATCATCTCAGAAAAAGAAAAACTGTAACCTGCTGGAGGAAATATTGTCAATCCCTTTTTAATGATCACCCAGAAGACTACCACCGAGAACCCTCATACAATCTGGAACCAAATATTCTACGCTCACAAGTTGAAACAGTTCTCACAAAAATCTGCAGGACCTGACGGTATAGTAGCTGAAATGCTACGTGCAGTTCATGGAAACCTAATTGATATATTGCTGATTCTATGCAACAAAATTTGAAAGGCTGGAGCATAGCCAAAGGATTAGACTACATCTACATTCGTCTCCATACATAAAAAGGAGCAAAAACACAATGCTCACACTACAGAACCATCGCCTAAATATCCTAAGCTCATATGATACTGCTCCACATAATACACGAAAGACTCAAAGTCTATATCTACCCAGAAATACCGCAAGAACAATCAGGCTTGATGCCAGGGAGTAGAACCAGAGAACAGATACTAAATATCAGACAGATAATTGAAAAACTCAGAGAATTCAATAACAGGATACTTATGTTTCATTGACTACCAAAAACCCTTTTGATCATGTCAAGTGGAGTTACTTATGGACAGCAATGTCAGAAATGGGAGTACCAGACCACCTGATTTACCCGACTGCTGATCTATATACATCAACAGAATCACATATAAGAATCAGAGACTCTTTGAGCGAGAGTTTCAAAGTGTACAAACGAGTTCGCCAAAGCTGCATACTTTGCTAATTGAATGGTGGAGAATAAACTTGAGGTTATGTTAAACTATGTGATGACAGTCAGTAGTGGAAATCTATCGTATCGTATCTGCGTATCGAAGGTTTAATAGTCTCATTCTCCATATATGTTCAATAGTATGGGTGATTATTCAAGATATATGGAAAATGAGACTATTAAACCTTTAATACGCAGATACGATACGATACGATCGATTGGCACTACTGACTGTCATCACGTAGTTTACCATAACCTCAAGTTTATTCTCCATCATTAAATTAGCAAAAAATGCCGCCAACTCTAAATCATAATTTAAATTATCGCTCGGTCCTAACGAGTATTTTCAATCCTTGATTAAGCATGAAGTAACATTTCAAGTTAAGAAAAGCCTGAAAATTTGGTTTGGTCGGTAGCGAAGCGGAGCGACGAAACCAAACGTTCAGGCACGATACTAACGAGTTTTTCCAATCCTTGATTAAGCATGAAGTAAAATTTCAGGCTTTATTAAACACTGAAATATTGTGAAATTTTTAATCTTGCTTTCATGCTTAATCAAGGAGTGAAAACACTCGTTCGAAATTTCAAATTCATGAACTATTACAGCACGTGCTTCGGAATTTGTATAATTCCCTGTATTACGACTATGTGCACAGGCATTTGATTCTTACGTGATATGAGAGACATTATTAAAGACTTGCAGTGTCATTCGACACATTCTTGAAGAAAGCGTAGTATTATATGAGGGATATGAATATTGCATTTCGCCGGTGTTGGCGCTTTTTGGTATTTGATCGCCGCCATAAAATAAAAGGATGAGAAAAGGGTAGGAGTTCACCTGGATTTATAGGGCGCGGTAAATCAAAGGGCGCTTCAGCGTTTTCCGATCGAGTCTTCCTCTCTTCCGGTGCGACGCGGGGGGCAACACGTGCGATTGCGAATATTAATAATAATCCGAAAGTTTTTAAGGACGCGCATAAATCCACGGCATCGCTTGATATTTGCCTATAAATCTCGTTTACGTCTAAACCGCCTGAAACATGCAATGTACACAACCGCGAAACGAGAACACACTCGAAAAGATTCCAGGAGGAAATTACCTTCCGCCCCCGCGAGTTTTTTTTCCTCATTTTATTTTGTAAAACCACTTACACCGACAATGCGGGCTTCTATTCAATTTATTTATAAAACACGCGTGTGGTGTAAATTAATATAATGAAACACAAAAGCCTATCGATTTGAATGGTATTTTTTTTACCTTATTGGCACAAGAGTGTAAGTAGCTCTCGGCTTTTTTGTTAAGGGAGAGTCGAAAAAATATTTACTAATCTCGCCATTTTCACATTTATGTTCAAACAGGTATGAGCAGAATACCTAATACCAGAGGAGAGTTTAGATATTATACTTTACCATTAGCAATTGGAATGCCGGTAAGTCGGATCGATTGCCGGTATACCGGTTAATCGCTAAAAATTCTTAACAAAATTTATATATTTCGGTATACTAATTAAAGCAATTTATATTCGTTTCCTGCACTGCATTAATAAATTAAATGCAATAATATTGTAATGTACTATAAGTATAATAATAATAACTATTATTATTATATATGTATTATACTCTTTATACAGGGTATGCAAAACGTAATGTAACGGCTCGATATCTCGGTTTTCGATGAGTTTAGAAAAAAAAAATGTTTAAATAAAACTTGTAGCTACTAATTTCAGCTACTAATAGACAACATATTTTATTATACAAACCTAACTCGGTTAGATTTTTTCTATACATATTAAGTTAGTGGAAGTAAAAGAAAATATCAAGAACATCAAAACATTAGGAAATACGTATTTGTTTTAAAACTCTTGAGTTAAAAGTTTAATCTCAAACTCATATATGGATTGTTTCCATATTTTATATAAATTTATTATATTGAATGATTGTTAAGAAATTCGTTGAGTCCAATTGGCTTTAACCCCAATTATCCCCATCAATCTCCAGAATCTCGTTCTTATGGCAAATTTAGCATTTTCCCGGATTCGAAGCAGAATTGGACACGGTCGAAGTTGGCGCTAGTTTTCGCGCAAGTTATAATCCTCTTAATTTCGTCGCAGGCGACGGCTTATTTTTGAGCAGATCGTCCCCGTCGCCGTCTCTTTAATTACCCTAATTACACTTAATTGCAAAACACATTTACCATATTAAAGTGCAACGAGCGCTAGGAATCGACCCCCTAATCTCAATTTTAAATTACTCTCCACCCTATGCTACAGTTACTTTATACTCTCGTGTCGCTTTTTCCACTTTCAGGATAATTGTTAATTACGCTTAATTAATTTTATGTATTAATCCCCATCAAATTAATTGAGCGTAGTTTACTACTGAGTAATAGTTAATTACACGAATAAAAATAAATTATATTTAATTCACACGCGTATTTGCGAAATTGCTCATAATTACTTGTGTACTTAAGTTGTATGGGCAACACAATGTACCACTTATACTTTAACAATGAGCGTAAGTGCATTTAGTCGCCTATAGGTAGCTGTTAATATTAATTTTTACATGCAACTCAATTTACTCCACATACAGGAATTTTTTCTTCCAAGTATACATATCTCGATATTACAGTGTTTGGTAAATTTTCAGGAATTCGTTGTATATATAACGGCACACAGTATACGATCTAGCGAATTATCGGGACAAAATTCATGGACAAGTTAGTATGGTTCAATTTAGTTTAACTTTCATATAAAAATAGATAGTTTTCCAAAAAATTATTTAAATGAGTCAATAATTAAATTCAGTAAGAATTTTAAGGTGTATTATGAACAAAATAAATACATTTTCTTGTAGTTCATTTTACAAAAATTTAGCATTGTTTGTTTCTGTTACAGAGTTTATCTTGTTCATAATATATATCGCTGTTTATAGTTTTAGACTTATTACATTTTTTATACAGGAATATTTAAAATTTTCCGACATTTGTTGTTTTTCAAAATAGTTTAATTTGAAGCTTTAAACGTGTATTTCCACTACCAGATTAAGCATGAAGTAAAATTTCGAGTTTAGAAAAGCCTGCAAATTTGGTTTGGTCGCGTAGCGAAGCGGAGAAACTTAATTTTAATTAAATAAGGCAGTTACATTCACTAATTATTAATTATCTCATAATTTTATTATAATTATTACTCTACTTAAATATTTATTTGATTATTTCATTTACACTTTCAACATTATTTTATCTGGAAATAACGCGAAGGTAATTAGAGATTTTGTTACTCGTTGTGAGTGTAGGCTTTCGTTTAATGTGAGATGCAAAGTTTTAATGTTATGAAAAAAAATTAAAAGGGAGGATAATTTCGTTTAAATGGGAATTGGGCACCGGGCATTATGCACGAAATTTGGGGGGAAGAAAATTGTCGATGATGAAATTTTTAATGTTGATGGGGCTTTAACTGCGGGAAAATTAGGTTGCGGAGTATTGCGTTTCATTAAAAGTTTTTATTAATTATAATTACAATGTTTATAATCTAATCAACAGTTCGTACCGTTTAGGGTCATTTCCGTTCAAAATTTGAACTGTGGTTTATTTATGAACTTTCCAACGTCCAGTTTTAAAATAGGTACAGTTCAGAGAAAAATACATTTTAAATATTTGAGCAACTTATCCTTTGGGAATAACATTTTAATGAAACATACAGGAGGACGTGTTTTAAATATTATATAATTTATTGATAGTAATCTTTACTTATTTAATAACTATAACGAAAATAGGTATTTATTATAAAAATCTTGAAATCAACTCAATTACATTTTTATCATCTACTCTGACTAATTTTTAATCCGACAGTTCCAAAATCGAAACTTCATGTTCATTTCAATGCTCTTATTGTACTGTAATTTAGAGTCTCTAATCTCAAACAATTCAGTTCAGTTTTTAAGAAATAATAATTAATACTTACATTTAAAGAATACTATCTTTTCTAGTGAATAGACATAATTCAATTAGATGCGGAGCTTACCTGAAAAAGAAAGAAAACTCGGATTAGTTTAGGAACATTTTAATTAAGATTATATAGTAGATAAATAGGTTCTCTACTACATAATGGGCAGGTTTTGAAAAATGACATCAACAATTGAGATGTTACTACCTTTAATAGATAGCCCGTAACTCAATATTAAAATAAATAAAATACAAATTAATTAAATAAATAATCAATCATAGTAGGCAATATGTTTGCTTGTTTTGGGTTATTTAATCCACACTCGATACATGAACGAATGTAGATCAAATAGGAGGTATATTTGCACGGGAAGTAGTTGTTTCGATGGATATTTATTGTCTTAAGTTGTCTTATTAATTAAGACACATTGTTTGCATTTTACGCGAAAAACATTTTCGTAATTTTATATATTACAAATATGAGAGATTAAAATGAAATCAATATTTCAATTTGTTATTGATTCTTTGTAAACATCTGCAGTAATTGAAGTTAATTTTTTTATATCAATCTATTAGCTCACAGATGTGTTAAGTGCATACAGATTCTGTAGCACTTAACACATCTGTAAGCTACGGTATCGGATATTATCAATCCAAAGAATACCCTCATTGTCTCCAAAAATTTGTCGCCATTAGCTTTCTTGCAGATGCTTGCTCCTTTGCCTCTTTTGGATCCGGAGATCCCTTCTGCAGCTATTGCATTGATTCCAATTTAGTTGGGGATCCCAGTAGAATACCCACGTTTCATCAAATGTTACAATTTTGGAAAAAGTTAGGCAAGAACTATCAACGGGATGTAAGGTACTCCACGCTGATTACCAACTAGCTCAGGTTGGTTGAGTTAAAGAGAGATGAGCAACTAACTTTTGAAACACGTATGCTGTTTTAAATTATTTATTTCAAAACAAAAAAAAACATTAAAACAACAAACAGAATAAGAACAAGAGAAGCACAGTGCACGAGTTACAGGGCAGACTTGGTGTGGCGTCGGCGTCGCGATCGGGATTTCTACTAGCCCAGCGGTGGCGTTTGGCTAGTGGTGGCTTCCGGATGGAGGCGGCGTCCAAGTACTAAGACTGCGTCTCGGTATGAGACGGCGTCTGGCTGGATCCGTAGGCAGCAACAAACACTACGCTCGTAGTGCGGGACGTCAGGAACGACGGCGGAACGGCTAGCGTTGGCGTCGGGCAAAGTTTCCTGGCGTCGGTGGGTTGCTAGCCTGGCCTGGATCCGGCGGAAGCAACGAACGCTGCACTGGAGCGTCGTTGTGGAGTCGAGGCGACTGCGCTGGCAATCGGGTTCTCGGCGTCCTAGTCCAAAAACGTCGGCGTCGGTTGTTTCCTGTTGTTGGAATCTTCTTCTGGCGGCAGGAACGACGGCTAGGACGTCTGGCGTCAGCCGGAGCTTCCTGGCTCAGACAGAAGGGATGATTTTGAGGACTACGTGACCGTTGGCAAAGAATTCGCTAGAAAGTAATTATTGCAGACAAAATAATTACTTCCAGCGAACCCTCAAATCCAAACAACCGTTAAGCTGCAATTTGAAAGAAGTATAGAAATTTATAATCTCTCTTCTTTCAAATTGCAACGGTGGTCATTAGTCCTCTCCCTTAATTGCCGATTTCGAAAAACCCGAGGGACAATCCGCCACACCTGCCTAGGTAGATGGTGGCCCGGGCACGGTTCGAACCGCGGGAGATTATCTTTTGGACCGGTCAATTAGTTAATTGCTGGGTACGAACTCATTTTAAATAAATGAAGAATTGTAAATGTTATTTACAATTCTTGTTGCCGGAGATTAAAATAATCCCCGGTAACAGAACCAAAGCCTAAAGTATTCTTCACACATTTCTAGCCTGCAAAACTTTTGTTCAGAAGTTAAGAGTCTTGGAATCCAGCGCGAGAATAAATGTAATATTGATTCGTCGATCCATTAATACCATTTCTTCAATTTTCTTAATATTTTCTTCGGTTCTTGCCTCACAGGACGTCCACTTATGAGGTCATCTTGAATATAATATCTGCCGCATTTGAACTACTTTAACAAGAATATTATTCGAAAATATGATGGAGAATTATCACCATAAACAGCAGTCATCAAGTATAATTTTTGGCAGATTGCCTCCTTTTGTCAAGAAGTTTATCACGCTTGTATGCTCTACAGTGGCTTAATTAAGCGTGGTCAATATTTATCAAGAAAATAAATAAGTGTTTGTCATCTTTTAACATTTTCCGACATTTCCCTGATTCAAGATTTATTTCCCTGACCTTTTGATATAACGTTCTTCTTTAAGTTAATTTTATAAATTTTTACGTGTTTTGTAATTTGCCTGCTGTTTTTAACATATTTAATAATATCATATGGGTTTTTTTGTTAGTGTTATGGTCAATTTTAAGATAATTCCATGACTTTTTTCTGGCTTTCCCGGTTTGAATCGTATTCAGTTCAGAGTTTTTAATTTGCGTCGTTTTCAGGCATTCGTCGATTTTATAATAGAGTTCAATATGAAGTTTTCAACGGGTGTTTCCACTCCCAGGCTAAGCATGAAGTAAAATTTCGAGTTTAGAAAAGACCCGTGAAAATTTGTCGAGGGTCGCGCAGCGACCCGAGACAAATTTTCGGGCTTTTCTAAACTCGAAATTTTACTTCATGCGCCACGCGTACAAAATACTGATTTGAAGTGAACTTCAAAAACACACAAATACATCTTTAATCAGAGTAACAGGTAATCAGATATTTAGTCTGTTATCAACGATGTTCAGTGGTAATAATAAATAATTAGGTTTAAAATATTTTTGTTAAAACAACTGGTAACGATATTTATATATTAATGGTTGCAAAACAATAAGAAAATTAAATTTGTTCTTAAAGGATTTGTATTCGTGATTCGAAAAAACAGGATTCAAATCTTTGATTGGAATCATATTTATCTCTTACGAATCCTTCATTCCAGCTTCACTTAAAGCATCTTCAATGGGCGGGGGCTATTCCCTCAATTTTAAAATAGGAACATATGATTGTTAATACCTCAAATGAACGGCTTTAGGTTGATTCTATTTGCCGTTGTTAATTTTTGAGGTACGATTTTGGGGTAAGTGAAATAAATCACAAACTTTAGACGGAATTGCTGTGGCAAACTTTAGATCTAATAGCTACGCCGCTGTTTGTCCGACATGTTGAGTCAGAATGACTAATAACGAATCAAAAAGAATACTACGGTTGCTGCCACTGTGTTTAATTAAGTCACTGTAGTATAATCTAGTTTAAAAGCTTAGTAAGCTTAGAAATGAATAATAATTGTCATGGGCGTAGCTAAATGGGGGTGCCTGCCACCCTCTTCCCCCTCTAGATATCAAAAACACATACATTTTAAAAATTTTGCGGGATATGAGACAAATATTTAATTATTTTTACGAGTTTTAAAAAAAGTTGAAATGCCGTGTCTAAATAAATGAAATTATACACTTATTATACTTGCTTGAAAATTAACAAAAAGTTGACAAATTTTATCAAAAATTGATAACATTGATGTAATCAAATACAAATCAGAACACATTGCAAGCTGTCGAAAATCATCAAAATTGACGTAAATCGTGGCAGTTGCAGAATTTGACAAAAATCATTAAAATTGACGAAATCCATTTATAAAAATCTTTGACGACGGGAGAATTTTCGTTGTAGCATTCATAAAGATCTGTATTTAATTTGAGTACTAAAATAAGCGTTATTTCAGTAAGTTATAATTTATTTAGGAAATAACTTCAATAATAGTTATTGTTTATATGAAATTCTCGAATAACTGTTATTCAATAACGTTACAAAGTAACTGTTACTTTCACTTAACGTGATTCTGAAAAGATGCGCAATAACTGCGAGGGAGCATGCATGAAGTTTTTCTTTTTGGTATACATATTCCAATTATATGCTGTAAATTATCATATACTCGTTGATTTTTTCAAGATTAATTGGAAGCGTCAAACGAGTGTTTCCACTCCCAGATTAAGCATGCAGTAAAATTTCGAGTTTAGAAAAGCCTTAAAATTTGGTTTGGTAGCGTAGCGCGTAGCGCGTAGCGCTACGCGACCAAACCAAATTTTCAGGCTTTTCTAAACTCGAAATTTTACTTCATGCGCCACGCGTGCAAACCACTGATTTCGAGTGAAGTTTCCTTGTTCACAATATTTTAGAGTTGTCAGTGTTTTAATACGCGTGGCGCATGAAGTAAAGTTTTGAGTTTAGAAAAGCCTGAACATTTTGTTTGGTCGCTCCGCTATGTATGCAACCAAATCAAATGTTCAGGCTTTCCTAAACTCGAAATTTTACTTCATCCTTAACCTGGGAGTGGAAAACACTTATTTATAACTACAAATTTAACTCTTTTAGACAAAGCGTGTAGGAGTGTTTGATTTTGGCATACATGTCTTAATTATACACTAAAAAAGACTGTTATTTCTTACTTCACTTTTTATTTGTATCGTTAAATGTACATTTCGAGACACATAGTGCTCATTATCAATAATGAAACTCAGTTTGTTATTTATAATGAGCACCTTGTGTCTCGAAATGTACATCTAACGATACAAATAAAAAGTAAAGTAAGGAATAACAGTCTTTTTTAGTGTAATAATCACTTCACGTAAACTGAAAAACATACAGTTATGTCTTAATTATATACTGTAAATTATCATATACTCGTTGATTTTTTTTAAGTTTAATTGGAAGCGTTAAATGAGTGTTTTCCACTCCCAGACTAAGCATGAAGTAAAATTTCGAGTTTAGAAAAGCCTTAAAATTTGGTTTGGTCGCGTAGCGCTACGCGACCAAACCAATTTTTAGGCTTTTATAAACTCGAAAATTTACTTTATGCGCCACGCGTATAAGACACTGATTTCAAGTGAAGTTCACTTATTCACAATATATTAGAGTTGTCAGTGTTTAATACGAATGACGCATGAAGTAGAATTTTGAGTTTAGATAGGCATGAAAGTTTGGTTTGGTCGCTCCGCTTCGCTACGCGACCAAACCAAATTTTCGAGCTTTTCTAAACTCAAAATTTTACTGCATGCTTAATCTAGGAATGGAAAACACTCGTTTATAGTTTCAAATTAATAAAATTTTCAAATTTTAGAAAAAGCGTATGTATATCTATACTTAAAAGATAAATTCCCTGTATATTTATTTATTTATTTATTTATGGACATCATTCATATTGTTACACAACTTTTGTCGTTGCATGACCATTAATAATTTTTCAAACTTTTCTATTTTTATTCTGTAATCTATATTTTCATAAAACACTCCTATATTTTTCTAGAAATCTTCCTGTCGTTAGTCCAAACTTTAAATATTTGATGAATAATGAATGATAGCGATACCTACAAGAAATCAAAAATTTCATATTAGAGCAATTTTGAGTGAACATTTTAATTGGTATCAGCAAGTATACATATTGAGTCATAAAAAATTGTAAGAAATTCAGTTACTAACAATGAACGAAATATGAATTTTACTAAAACAAAATTTAAAATGTATATTTTTTAAAAGCAATTTTTGAAATTATTTTTTTATGAAACGCAATGAGTGAAAAGAAAACGACACTCCTAAAATGTAGTAAATATATACCATTAACTCATTCTAAAATTAAAATTAGTTATAAATACAAAAAACATTTGTTTTTACAACTGCTGTATTTATAGGTTAGCTGAACAGCGATAAATTATGTTTGTTTAGAAACTAGGTAGATGAAAATATTGCGTTTTATTGTATTTCACGTATAATCTCTATATAAAATTTGGAAACCGTATTTGGATGCTGTTGTTGTATGCGAGACTGGTGATTGGTTTATATTACTCTTACCCTACTTCCTGGCCACAGTCTTTCCTTTTCTACTCGATAATAATTCGCCCACTGTGCGGTGGCTCAAATTAGTTTAAAATTTTGAATGGCCTCATTAATATCAGTTGCCCCGGGTCTCACATTTCCTCTGAAAGGCAATATAAGGGGTTGTTGTACCCTTTAACTGGAATCCGTTAATCATTAAACAACAGATTTCAATAACTTCCACAATTATAAAGCTTATCTTAATACAATGTAATCAATATCAATAGTCAATACATACCTATCAATTACACTAACAAATCCATCAAACCAATTATTATCGATCTGATATGTGCGATGAGTAAACCCGATTGGGTAATTACCGTTTGCGCATTTTTACAACATTTCCACCGCACGTCCATCCCGCCCAAATATTTGCCCTATAACAAACTGGGACGCCGCGTCCGCAAATATTGGACGAATAAATAATTTAATGATAAATAGGTTTCGACTAAACGGCGACAAAACCATGCAGTGACATGCGCTATTTCGAGAATTTCGGAAACGCTGAAAACAGAGAAATCCATTCATATCTGCGAATGTTATGAATGCGAGCATCAGCTCCCCTCCCCCTCAACTATGCGCGCACTATTGATGACGAAGTCGCGTCAGGCGTTAAAAGAGGCTTTTGTCGTTGCTTGGGTTCAAAAGAATTTGCGTTGTTTGGTGTTGTGTTTTGTAATTAGCACTCCTGGGAAATGTATTATTCAAAAGGTAATGGTTATTGTAGTTACGGGTGGCGTGGAATGAGAAAACTCCGAGATATTTTTTTTAACGTCAACATATGATTCGAAAATACAGAGTGTATGTTCACATATGAACACGCCAGACCAGTAGTTCCTAACATTACTAATTTAAAATGGTGATGTGTCCATCATAGTACTTTCCCCCGTAAATTGCGTATTAAATCACTTTTAAAATATTTGTAGCATTATTATTTTCAAAATGTCTTCAACTTTTTGATAACTACAACTTTTATTTGAAACATTTTTCAATTGGATCAACACATACTGACACAAACCAATGACTAGATAAAAAACACTATTTATTAAATATCTTAAAAACTAAGAGTGCTATGACAAAAAGTGAAGATACAAAAAATCTTTAATATTTTATTACCTACAACTTTTATTTGAAACATTTTCCAATTGTATCAACACACATACTGACACAAATCAATGACTAGATAAAAAACACTATTTATTAAATATCTCAAAAACTAAGAGTGGTATGACAAAAAGTAAGTGAACAATACATCTTCATTTTGTTATTATCTACAACTTTTATTTGAAAGAATTGTTTGTTTGATGAACATTTATTGAAAAAATCTGAAAAAACTGAAAAACGCTAAGAGTAAAGTACCACTTCCGGTTTTCCGATTTTCACCAAAAGCTTTTCAGTTCTTCCGATTGTAACAAAAAGCTTAAGTTTCAAGTTTCATCTCGATATCTTTAGCGGTTTTTGCGGTACAGCGCACACAGACACACAGACAGACAGACAGACAGACAGACATTTTTCAAAAATGGTCTTATTCGACTCAGGGGACCTCAAAACGGATATTTCCGCTAAAATTTTTGATTCGAAAATGTTCACGAAAACAATACTTTCCCTTTGTAATACATACGGGGGAAAGTAAAAACTAAGGAATTGAATAAAAAAATATTTCGACAAGAAATGATTTTAATTTTTTACAGTTACGATTTGAAGTTGACTTAGTATCATCAGGTAATTTGTTAATAATTCTCAAACAAACGTGATTGATGTTTATTTAACTGTAAGTTGCATTTTATGACTAGGGTTATGCGAATGGTTTGTTAAGTTGTTAGAGAAAGTTGGGTAATTATCTTTAACAAGTAAAATACTATTAAGGATATACAGGGTGTCCCAGTAATACGTTCTCGAAGGATTCTCGGCTTACGGTTAAGATAGAAACAAGTTTCGTCACCAAAGTTGCTTGATTTTAAAAGTTGCATAACCTAAAAATATTTTTATGTATACAGGATGCGCCGTAAAGACAGTAGCGGATGAAACTTTTAAATAGACCACCTTACATGCTATTTGATTTTTAAATTCCTGATGAAAATAGCGTGTCATTTGTCAAGAAATTCTTGAAAAAATTCTTCAATTCGTAATTTATTATTTCTGCACATGTATTATGAAACACTCGGTCACAGTAACGATGACATTTCATAACTTGCTTACTATTTAAGTCAATAGATTCTGTTCACTTATCACAGACACTACTCCAATAGGCAATGTTGCGTATGTACGATTTCAACGAGTTTCTTCCTCTCCCTGATTAAGCATGAAGTAACATTTCGAGTTTAGAAAAGCCTAAAAATTTGGATTTGGGCGCGGAGCGAAGCGGCTACACAAGCTTAGCCGCCTCGCTCCGCGCCCCAATCAATTTTGTCCTCACCAGGGTTGTTATGTTTAAAACACTTTGTTTTAAAACAGTGTTTTAAACATGTTTAAAAACAGCCGTCGTGTTTTAAACGATTTTGTTTTAAACATGTTTTAAATTTGTTTAAAACATGTTTTAAAGGTTAACTTTTTCTTTATTATCTTAAATTTGCTAAATTATATTTTATACTACTTCATTCAGGGGTGTTGTTTTCGTTTTGAAAATTTTAGCTAAACTGTTAAGATATTTCAAATTACATTATTAAACATAACATTTTATTACAATAAAATATCACAACTGTGTGTGCATAAATGTGATTTTTAGATACAGAATTTTTCTTCCAGGTATACATATGCATACACTGTAAATTTTACGACATTTGTTTTTTTAAAAGGTTTCAATCTGAATCTTTAAACGAGGAAGCCATAATAATAATAGATGATTGAGTTACGTGAAGATTATAATAATAAAAAGAAGTATCAATAACCTTTCTTCACACACTTTATTTTAATACCAGATGTACATTTCTGTCACCAAGTGACCATTATCAATGGATTTTTAATACTAACTTATACAAACAAAAATAGGAGTATATATACAGAACAGATTAACAAAATATAATGAGCGTTAGGCGGTGGAGTTTAATGTGGGGAAAAAACGTACATTAACGGGTCGGTTTATGGAAAGGGGAATGAGTGTGAGTGGTCGCGTAGCGCAGCGGAGCGGCCAATCCAAATTAGGCTTTTCTAAACTCGAAATTTTACTTCATGCGCCACGCGTATAAAACACTGAAATATCGTAAAGTTTAAAATGTACGGCTTAAGCAATTTATTATGTAGATGTGAATGAAACGTGAGTCAAATTCTGCGCTGAAAAAATTGTTTAAAACAGTGATTATAGGCAACCCAATAACTATAACGTATATTAGGTTGCCTATAATCGTTGTTGTAAGTGTGTGTTTTTTGAACTTCACTATAAATCAGTGTTTTTAAGCGTGGCGCATGAAGTAAAATTTCGAGTTTAGAAAAGCCTAATTTGGATTGGCCGCTCCGCTTCGCTACGCGGCCAATCCAAATTCTTAGGCTTTTCTAAACTCGAAATTTTACTTCATGCTTAGTCTAGGAGTGGAAAACACTCGTTAAAAACTTCAAATTAACCGCTTTGAAACAACAAATTCCCGCAAATTTAAAAAAACGCTGTATTTATCGAGATATGTATACACAAAGGAAAAATGCCCTGTATGTTCTGTTTTAAACGTGTATTAAACATGTTGTTTAATTGTTAATGTTTTAAACGCTGTTTCAATGAAAAAACACGTTTTGTAAGAAAACAACTGTTTGTTTTAGTTAAACAACAACCTTGATCCTTACTTAATACATGAATGAATGAGAAGATGCAGGATAAATACTAATCTTTTTTAGTAAGTTCGTGGTTTTTTATTGCCAAATAATGCATTTCTTATGCTGGATCGAGGTAGGAAGAATTGCGTCTGTATTAAATCTGGAAGATAACTGGAAGTTTTGAAAAAGTAAAAAAATACAAGATTCTATTCTTACAGAAATAAATTCAAAAATAATTTGTGTGTACATCATTCAAAGCCGGTTTATTAATTTAAATACATCCTGTATTTCAAGAACGCACTTATTTCGTTTAATCATTTCTGAATTAAAATATAGCATATGTATTTTTTACAAGTACCTAACTTTACTTTTTGGATGGTTGCTTTTCAATAACGGCGTCCTACCCAACACGTTAGTTTTCGGGCGCGGGCCGTTAAGTTTAAGTGCGGGCAGTAAAGAAAGCCGCCCCGTGCGAACTGATGAAATTTAATAGGCCGTTCTTCCGTTACGCGATGTCGATTTAATTGCCGATAAAGTCGTGATTGTAAGATGGCCGGTAAATCCCTCGCCTGACTTTTGCATATCATTAACTTATCTTCCATCGGATTTTACCATAAAACGTGGCCATTAGCATGTGTGCTTGATCTTGATGCCTTGTAACTGTACGGATAATGCAATAACCGTTCCATTTGAGGTAATTATTGGAAACACGTTTTGCTTTGCCATTTTAGTAGATTAAATTTAATTGATGTATATGACTTCACACCATAATATTTACATTTATGACTGAACATATAGGGATTCTAATTTTACGTTTAGAAATTAAATTGTTGAAATATTATAATCTACAACTAAGTATTAGCAATTTCATTTATATTTTACACTATTAACAATTGGTGGAGGCTACATGGAATTTTTCTTTTAAGTATACATATCCCGTTGCGCTTGTCTTTTGATTCATTCCTCGTTTTAATAAGTTCTATTTGAAGCTACTTACAAGAATGTCCACTCCTTGATTAAGCATGAAGTAAAATTTCGAGTTTAGAACAGCCTAAAAATTTGGTTTGGTCGCTCCGCTTCGCTACACGACCAAACCAAATTTTGAGGCTTTTCTAAACTGGAAATTTTACTTCATGCTTAACCTGGGAGTTGAAGCTACAAACGAGTGTTGTTTGTAGCTTAAAATTTAACTCTTTTAGAAAAAGCGTATGGGAGTTTTTCTTTTTGGCATACATATCCCAATTATGTGCTGTAAATTATCAGCTATCGATGTTTTTTTTAAGTTCAATTTGAAGCGTTAAACGAGTGTTTTCCACTCCCAGATTAAGCATGAAGTAAAATTTCGAGTTTAGAAAAGCCTTAAAATTTGGTTTGATCGCTCCGCGAAGTAGAGCGATCAAACCAAATTTTCAGGCTTTTCTAAACTCGAAATTTTACTTCATGCGCCACGCGTATAAGACACTGATTTCAAGTGAATTTCACTTGTTAACAATATTTTAGTATTTTCAGTGTTTAATACGCGTGGCGCATGAAGTAACATTTTGAGTTTAGAAAAGTCTGAAAATTTGGTTTGGTCGCTCTGCTTCGCTACGCGACCAAACCAAATTTTCAGACTTTTCTAAACTAAAAATTTTACTTCATGCTTAACCAAAGAGTTTACACTCTTGTTAGTGGCTTCAAGTTAAACTCATAAAAGAAAACAAAGCATGCTTCAAAATACATGCTCATCGAGATATCTACATTTATAAGAAAATCTCCCCGTATGTTTATGTGTGTAGTCCCACCCATTAAAATGCTCACGAGGCGCCACTGGTTAACATTATATGTAGTTAGTGAAGTAATTGCAAACAAATAATCAAATACCTAGATTAGTTGTTTGCAATTCAAACTATAAAATTACGCTTTTATTGTACAATGTTTTTGCATACATGTATTACGTATGTATATTTAGTTGAATACAATAAGTCTTTGATCAATAATGCAGACAACTCAATATACATAATAGGTATAATTTATTTATAAGAGAATATAGATTTATCTCGCTATTATTAAGCGTAGTAAATATCTTGTACAGAGACATTAACTAAAAAAGACACATTCCAATGTTTTATTTATTAATTTTACTACTCAATTCGCGTACGTTTTGATAATATAGGTGCAATGATACTTGAGTATGTTGTATCCTAATTGTTATTTATACCATTACGTCTTCCGCCACTTGATAATCACATGGAGAGGGAGGCCGTGGCGACCATACTTCGTCTTCAAGGCAGTGGGGTCTGGAACAGTACCCGCTGTGGGGGAAGTCAGAAGACACCTCTGAAGGAGTGTTTGCAAAGACATGCCTCTTTTAGAGGCTGGCACTGACTACTGTAGACCGACACTCATTCGGAATGCACCCTACACGGTTACCACTCAACCTACTAAACAATTGAGAGTCGGCCATAAGGATCTACACAGATGGGTCCAAAAGGATGGATAGATCAGGAATTGGAGTCTTGTCCAGGACTCTAAAAATCCAAACAAAGGTCCCGATAGGAAAGCATGCCACCGTCACACAATTAGAGACGATGGGTATAACACTTGCGGCTGAGAACATCATAAACCGCAACGTATCAAATGATGCCATACTGATCCTAACGGACAGCAGGCAAACACTACTGTCTCTGAAGAAATCACATACAACTTCAGAGACAACATTAGAGTGACACAGAAAACTTAGGCAAGCAGGAATGTATAACAACATTGAAGTCTTCTGGGTGAAGGGGCACGACTTGAACACAGGTAACACGAAAGCTGACGCACTGGCAAGAGCAGCGGCTGGGATGAACATTTTCTCACCAGAGCCGCTAGTGCGGCTTGCGCCTCTGTCCCTGTGCAATATGGTACAAACCAATGCACTGGAGAAATTCAGAAAGCGTTGGGATGACATCTAGGGCTGCCAGCTCTCTAAGGAAACATTATTGTATCCCAACGAGAGATCAGCGAAACAGTACTTGCAGCTGACCAGGCGGAACCTTAGGCGCATAAATGCCGCCCTGACTGGTCACTGTGGGCTAAACGCACAACTATCCAGGATGGGAATAGTTTACTCTCCACCCTGCAGAGGGTGTACCATGGAAGACGAGACTGCCGGACACATTCTCAGCGATTGCCGGCACTCTCGTCAACTAGAGACTCCGTACTAGGTGAAAGATGGCCTACAATGGCCTACATAAGGGATCTACCCACCTTGGCTTTGCTAGACTACCTAAACCAGGTAGGCTGGCTGAGCTGAGGCTGGGTAATCGACGGGAGGAAGCACAATGGGCCTAATGAGACCTAAGTGCAGTGCATAAATGCGCACTCCTCAAAGAACCAGAACCATTACGAGTATATAATTACATTAATAAAAGCTCAGAAACTAATAAAATGTTCAATTTAAAATCATGCAGAAAGGACCATGATTCCTACCCAGAAAATGTACTGAGTGGGATTTATGGTCCTTTCTGCCTAAGTTAAAATTGAACATTTTATTAATTTCTGAGATCTGATTCATGTAATAACATATTCGTAATTTTATAAATAACAATTAGGATACCACAATATTCTCAAGTATCATTGCACCTATATTATGAAAACGTACGCGGATTGAATAGCGAAACTAATGAATTCTATGTTGCGTTTAATGATAAGGAATGCGACATTATAAGTGAAACTTTGTTCTCTAATAAAATTAATTCTGAAGAACTATTCTATAGAGATTATATTCTTGTGAGGAAGGACCGTAACACATTAGCTACAAGTAGGAAACATGGTGATGCTATTCTCATTACATGCAGACATTACGAGTATCTATATTCAAGGGCTTTAGATTTGTCGTTGCTTGACAATACGCATTAGAACTCTAAACTTCTTGTTATTGTATTATACAGGGTGTACAAAAAGCAATATAACGGCTTGATATCTCAGTTTGTAATGAGTTTAGAAAAAAAAAATCAAATAAAAGCTGGAACTACAAATTTAAGCTATTAACGGACAATATTTTTTTTTATATGGAGGCCGATTTATTTTTAAGATATCTAACTAACGATAAGTTGCTAAATTAGAAACATACTAGTGAAAACCGCATGTATTTAAGTTACTTCGATCAAAAGTTACAAGGCCTTTGTATTTTCTTTTCGTTTCTTTTTGCCCTTGCAAGGGCGAAAATAAAATATCTTTTATAATTCCTCAGCAATCGGTAAGACAGCATAAATTGTTTGCTACGAGGTTCCACGGTACATCTTATGGCTCAAATGGCCCGGAAGCAAGAATGATGACAAATGTAAATACATTTTATAATTTAATAAACGTGTTTGGAGTTTCTCTAAAAATATTTAAACTAGATTGTTTAAAAGCGATCGATAATACGTGAACATACGTAAAGATATGTACCATAATCTTAGGTGTATATTTATATTTATATTTAGGTTATTGTGTTAATATAGTGAAAGTTGTTTTTTTCTTTTTAAATAATACTTTGTAACTATTTTGTAACAATTTAAATGGTTTCCGTAATAAAGAATTATTATTAATTATTATAATCGATGGTAGGTGTCTAAAAATGTTAAGTTACAAGCTACAAACGAGAGTTTTCCACTCCCAGGTTAAGCATGAAGTAAAATTTGAAATTTTAAACACTGACAACACTAAAATATTGTAAACAACTGAACTTCACTTGAAATCAGTGTTTAATACGCGTGGCGCATGAAATAAAAACCGCATGTATTTAAGTTACTTCGATCACCAGTTACAAGGCCTTTGTATTTTATTTTCGTTTCTTTTTGCCCTTGCAAGGGCGAAAACAAAATATCTGATATAATCAAGTGTAGGTGTCTAAAAATGATAAGCTACAAGCTACAAACGTGTGTTTTTCACTCCCAGGTTAAGCATGAAGTAAAATTTCGAGTTTAGAAAAGCCTGAACATTTGGTTTGGTCGCGTAGCGAAGCGGAGCGACCAAACCAAATTTTAAGGCTTTTCTAAACTCGAAATTTTACTTCATGCTCAATCTGGGAGTGAAAAACACTCAGTTAACGCTTCCAATTATACTTAAAAGAAAATCCACGAATATATTATAATTTAAAGCACATATGGTCAACCCCTGGCCCGCGGGCCGGATCCGGCCTGCGAGACATTTTGAAAAAAAACAATTAAAAAAATATTCCATTAGGTACTTATACTCACGGGAGTAACAGTGAGGCGGCAAACATCAAATTCTTTGATGTTTGCCGCCTCACTCTTTGATAATCGCCGCCACTCGACTTGCTCGATCAAATTCTTTGAGGTTTGCCGCCTCACGGGCGACACATCAAAAGATTTATTGCTTCTCAATTATTCTAAACTAGTTTATTCCAGATTATTCGTTTATTTTGCCTATATAAGCGGGTGGATGGCCCGAACGTTAGTTCAGTTCTATTTGAGCTACCGAGGTGATAACTTGGACAAGCGATATCCTAGCGAACTGCTCGAGCCGTCAACTTGCTTTGTGACTTTGTGTGCATCTTGAGTGGTTACTAACTATAGTTTGTTATTAAGTTTATTGAACGAAAAGTAAACAAAAATGATGTCTGGTGGAAAGAACGAAAGTAGATACAGAGGGTCGCCATTTTCAAGAAAAATGGACTGAAGAATTCTTTTTTATCTTGCACAATGGTAAGCCTATTTGTTTGCTGTGTAATGAATCCATTTCAGTAATGAATGAATTCAATATAAAGAGGCATTACTCAACTAAGCATGCTACGCTGCACTCACTGACAGGACAATTAAGAACAGACAAAATCCAGAAGCTTACCGCAAATTTGGAAAAACAGCAACAAATGTTTCATAAACAAAGAACACAACTTGATAATGTTGTGAAAGCTAGTTTTAAAATTGGCAAAGGCATTAAAACCATTTGCCGAAGGAGAATTTATCAAGGAGTGTATGTTAGAAGTTTGCGGTATTATGTGTCCTGAAAAGAAACAAGAATTTGAAAAAATTAGTTTGTCAAGACGAACTGTTGTTCGACGTATAGAAATGATGGCTAATGATATAAAAACAACATTGACTGACCGTATGGCTGCTTTTGAATCATTTTCCATAGCATTAGACGAGAGCACCGGCACCGATTTGTCTGACACAGCAACTGGCTGTATTTATTCGAGGTGTTGATAAGGAGTTCACTGTTACTGAGGAATTGCTTGCTTTACAGCCGCTAAAAGGAACCACTACAGGAGAGGATATTTTTATTGAAGTTCAAAAGGTATTCACAAGTTTTGGCTTGCCATGGTCAAAATTAATTGGAGTATGCACTGATGGTGCACCTTCTATGGTCAGCTTACGTAAAGGTTTCATCGGAATTTTGAATGAAAAAGCAACAGAATTAAATGTGCAAAAAGATGATTTGATAGTCCTTCATTGCATTATCCACCAACAGAACTTGTGTTCTAAGTCCATTCGACTCCAGAATGTTATGAATGTGGTAGTAAAAACCATCAACTTTATTCGATCCCGAATCGTCAGTTGAAGGCGTTTTTGTATGAAATATCAGCTGAATATAACGACGTAACATATTATTGTGAAGTCAGATGGCTGAGCAAAGGAAAAATGTTGAAACGGTTTTACGAGCTTAGAAATGAGATAGCAGACTTTATGAAAATAAAAGATAGTGACCCAAAATGGATATGTGACTTAGCATTTCTGGTCGATCTTACAGGCTATTTGAATGATTTAAATTTGAAACTTCAAAAACAAGGACAGTTAGTAAATGATTTGTACAGCCATTTAAAAGCATTTCAGATCAAACTACGCTTGTGGGAGTCACAGATGCTGTTTGGTAACAGTTACCATTTCAACACGCTCTCTGCGTATGAAAATATTGCTTATGCTCAATATGCTGAAGAACTCAAGTTACTGTCGGAACAATTTTCGAACAGATTTTGCGACTTTAAAAACATGGAAGACTGTTTCAGTTTATTTGCTACTCCTACAACATATATTGTACAAAATGCTGCAATACACTTACAGATGGAGTTGATCGAGATTCAAGAAAACTCACTCCTAAAATCCAAATTTGAAGACGTAGAGTTGTGCGATTTCTACAAAAAATACCTAGAAGAAGACAATTTTCCGCAGCTTAGAAAATTCGCAAGAAGATTGATTTGTGCGTTTGGCACTACTTATAAATGCGAACAGTTCTTTTCATTGATGAAAGTTAATAAATCAACACATCGTACAAGACTGACTGACGATAATTTGGAAAATTCTTTACGTCTTTGTGTCAGTGGAATTAATGCAAATATCGATGGATTAGTTTCCCAAATTCAAGCTCAAGTGTCTCATTGATTTCGGTGTATTTAACTTTCGTAGTTTGTAACAATTGCAAATTTAACGATTTAATTATAATGTACCATTTATTTAAATTGTATTTTGTTATTTTAATAAATTGTACTATAATAACATTGTCGTATTATTTCATGTCTAATATCTATCGCAAAAAATATTATCACTACTTTAAAATGCACTAAGTACTTTTAAACGCGGTCCGGGAACGTATTTGCACGCTAAAGTTTGGCCCTCAACATGTCAAAGGTTGCCCATACCTGATTTAAAGCATATAATTGGGATATGTATACCAAAAATAAAAAAAAATAAAAAATGTATGCTCAAAATATCTAATAAAAGGAAAATATCATATAAGAGCAATTTTGAGCAAAAACTTCAATTCTTATAGCATACGTATTAAGTTATCACAAATTGCAACAAGTTCAGTTACTGAGAATGAACGAGGTATGATTTTTTTTTTAAATCATGTTCAAATTTATACTTTTTAAGAGATAGTTTTGAAAACATTCGCATTTTCTTCGGAAAGTATATCAGAACAGGGTAAGGCAATATTAAAAAAATGTTGTAATTACATACCTTTATCTAATTCTGAAATTAAAATTTATTATATGTAAATACAAATAACAATGTTTATTAAACTTTCAATGCGGTTGTAATTATAGGTTAACTGAATAGCGATAAATAAACAGTTCTTAATTTTTTATTTATAGACGAAAAGTTGTACTTCGATGTTATTTTTAGAGAAGAAGCATCTGAAATCATGTTTCTTTTTCAAATAAAAATATATTAACGAGAATCAGAAACTTAGGATTTTAAATGATTGCAGTTTAATTTACGCAATTCGTTCACTGTTCAAGGGGCTGCAGTCGTTGTGGATGAGCTGCCTCTGATGTAAACATATAAATAAAGTTTGTGGTTCTTTAAAATAATTCCCAGTTGTAATCCTTCCCCCCAAAAAAAAAAACTAGGAGGAAATTGTAATCCAGCGACTTTCGAGTCGGAACGTGTCCGTAAATTACGGGCACTCGTTGCCTTTTCCTGCTGTTCCACCTTTTTTACGAGGCACGAGCTGAAGCTGAAGCGGGAACTCCCCTTCCGCGGGTGCAGCGGAATGTAAGAAAATAAGTTAAAAGAGCCCGAATCGGTTTTAAGGATCTTTCGGTGCACGTACAATTTGTCTACTTCCTGGATGTACCGAATGTATCACGAGATCCGCATTTAAAACCTCCGATGCCAATTTATTTCGCCATCCTGAATCGCGTAAGTAATGAGACTACCCCGTTTCGGATATTTTAATTAAATTCCTCTTGTTATTTAGGAGAAATAGTTTCCAATTAGTATTTGACAGTGAGAATAGTTCTAATCATATTTACTATTGGTTCGTTAATTCCTAAGTACGTAATCATGAAAATTCAAAATGCGATTAAGGGCAATACATTAATCTACAAAGAGCTCGAGTGTTTTTGATAAGTTGACGTAAATAAAGGGTGTTTCAACAAAAGCGCCAAATTTAATTTTCAAGAAATGTATTTAATATATATAAAAAATATTTATATTTCAACCTGAAGAGGAATAGTTACGATTAAACATGAAATAGGACATCCGGCAAATGGCCACCACGCAATCCCTGTCACAGCGTCATTCTTTTCTTCAAATTCTGGATAACATTTTTGCATAACTGTGGCTCTATTTCGCCCCAAAGAAAGAAGTCCATCGGCGTTAAATCGCACGATCTTGGTGGCCAATGTTGATCGCCAAACCAAGACATGTCGCGGTCTGGAAACTTGGTCCGCAGTAACACCATTGTTTCGCGTGCTGTATGGCAGATAGCAACGTCTTGTTGGAAAAACATATCCTCCACATCAATTCAATCTAATTTGGGTCACAAAAACTTGGTTAAGAAATATAGCCACAGTTATACGAACACGTTAGAATGACGCTGTGCCAGACATGGTGGCTATTTGCCCGATGTTCTATTTCATGTGTAATCGCATCTATTCCTTTTTACATTGAAATATAAATATTTGCTTAAAAAAAATGTTTTTTTGAAAATTAAATCCGGCGCTTTTGTTATAAATGAATCAATATGATTCGAAAACAATACCGGATTTAATCTGATAGAGGCCCCTGGCGGCAGCAAAAAATGAGCTCCTCTCAGCCTCAAAGTATAATTTATGCCTCGTGCGGTAAACAAGACAAAAATCAATTTTAACTAGCAATCTTACGAGACCCAAAAAAATAACATTGTACAAATTAAACATACTATTTTTTCTCCAATAGTGTTCAAAAAAACTTTAACTAGTTTTTCATTTTAACGTGAAACATAAAAAAATAAAGCCTTAAAAAACTCTGAAGGAAAACTGTTCCAATTAAAACAAGTATTCATATATTCACTTGTACGTGAGATTTTCGTTTCAAATATGGAATAAATGTCAAGATCCTCTTTGTACTTATGAGTCGAGAATATCAATTTTCATACACTTCTCTTGATTTCAAAGGTAACAATTCTAGAGTGGCCTTATTAGCTGACTCCTATACATCAGGAGATGTGCAGAGAATCAATTCATCGGAATCACTGTACATTTCCTTGAATGTTTAATATGAATTTGACGTTTGATGAATAGTCAAACATCATAATTTACATTTATGTACAGTTGTCATGAAGACCAATTACTTTTCGGCCTAGGACGAAATAGTATATTGTACAATAAGCATGGAATAATATCATTTCCGATAAGTATGAAATTTGCTGCACGAGCCGCAGGCGAGTGCAGCAATTCATACGAGTGGGAAATGGTGATTCCATGCGAATTGTACACTATACTTTTCTACGAGTGTATACACATATTTAAAAAAAAACAGTTAGTTTATCATAAAACTAGCACTACTTTTCGCCATTTAAACTTTTAAACGCACAATTCTGCACGGAATTTCTCCGAGTTTTCTTTAATGAAATGTGCTTAGTGCTGAAATTCGTTTTGAGTTTCAAAACATACAAAAAAATACTTTCAAGTTTTTCGCAAGAGCTTTTTAACTTAATTTTGTCTTTACATTTATTATGTTTATATTATATCGAGGATGATATTAATACAAATATAATGCATATCCAATAAATTGTAAAACTAAGTTTCAGCGTAATTTCAGGACCGGATCAAAACATTAGCAAAGTCTGTCCAAAGAATGGAGACCGTATTAAAACATCCACACTATTTTTATTTCCCGTTATGCTGGTCAATTTGAATAATTTTGATAACTTCTTTATAAATAAAAAAATAATGTACGCACTCTTATTTTGTAACTTCCATCGTGATTTCCACATTTCTATCATTTAAACAATCATTATAATAATTGCCATATTTCTTTGAATAGGTTTGGCATTTTTTTATCAAATTTTTACAAAGTTTTAACAAATTTCATAATTATTTGTGATACATTCCGAACAAAAAATGGGCCTAGTGGGAAATCCTGAATTGTTAACATTCGAGAAAGTTGATCAGAATTGACGTTAACTTCAAAAATTAATAACATTGATGAGTATATATTTATTGTATATAATTTCCTGATATTCATCAATCTGCATTTCCAACGTTCTATCAAGGGGAGCCAATGCTTATGGGAGAACTGGAAATTGAGTAGAAAAGGAGAGACTATAGTCGGGATGTAGAGTAAGAGTAAGACAGACGACTATATACACCAATCACCGGTCTCGCTTCTGAATGCAGCATCCAAACGCGGTTATCCCATTTTATATAGAGACTGGCTAACTAAATATATATGAACTGCGGTTTTACTAAATATGGCATATTTTTTATTTCTTGCCACCCCCCTTGTGAAAATCCTGGCTAAGCTCATGAGGAATTTAGAATCCTGGACTCATGGATGCAATTTGAATGAAAATGTGATGTTCTTCGGTAAATGGTTACGTAATTTATAAAAATAGAAAAACGTTAACTGAAATAGAAATGCAAAACAATGATAATTGGCCAAATGGAGGACCCCCAGAAAAACGATCCCTCTGCAATACTTTACTTAAGATTAAACTGAAATATTTAAGATACCCAATCTTTCCATGTAAGTATAGTATAACACCACCACGATAGTACAGGGTTGTTGTCAACTGTTTTCTTGCATTTATAGAATAGGAAACTGTGGAAATTGTAATGATTATACTAAGAAAATCTCACAGAGAAAATTTGGATTTGCTGGGGAGCGACTAGCGCGAAGTTTTTTAACGAGTGTTATCTATTCCCTTATTAAGCATGAAGTAAATGTTTTATGTTTAGAAAAGCCTGAAAATTTGGATTGGTCGCTCCGCGAAGCGAAGCGACCAATCCAATTTTTCAGGTATTTTCAGGCATGAATGAAGTAAATGTTTTAGGCTATTCTAAATTCGAAATATTTATTTCATGCGGTAGGCACGCTAACGCTGGTTTACTGGAAGCTCAAAACGCGATCATTTAACAATTTTCAAATAATTTCGAATGCTCGAAAAATATATTTTACAAGAAATAAAACAGTTTGTCATATACGAATAACAGTGCATTTTAAAGATTTTAATTAATAATAAAAAAAAATCCAAGCAAAATGTGTGCACTTTATTTTCAATATCTATAGATTCCCTTTTTATGTTTACGCACTTTATAACAACAATTAACTTACTATAAATGTTAGGTAAATAATCAATAAAATATATATATATATATATATATATATATATATATATATATATATATATGTATCACTGTTTCTTCGGGTTTGGTCCCGCGTATTTTCTTGGCTCTGGTCCATTTTATTTTTAATTCGACGTTTCGATGACGTCGCAGTCATCATCGTCAGAAATAACTATCAAAATTCCATTGCTCTAGCAACCACTTGTTTGACATTTACGTACTACTTGATGCGTGAATTTCTTGTTTGGCTTCGTGTTACTCTTCTGTTTTGTTCTTCTAATGATGTAGTAGTGACAATTTCAATATTATTTTCGGAATATATATATATATATATATATATATATATATATATATATATATATATATATATATATATATATATATATATATATTTCTTGATGTCCCATTCATTTTATGTCTTACTTTAAATTACCAATTATTACCATGTTTTCAGTAATATTACTGAGAATATTACTCAATTTTAAATTACCGTTAATTTTAATCAGAATAATAATTAGAATATTACTCTGCAAAATAACAAACTTCCAATGTTTATTCAATCTTCTTGAACAATGTGTGGTGCGCGCTGGCTGAATTCTGTTATGTATAGTTAAAATATTTTAAGTACACATTTTTTTGTAGTATGCGACTTTTAAATAACTAATGCCCTAGCATAACGCGTTTTAGATTGATGAAATTTTAATAATTTACAGTTCCCCCTTAATTTAGTCCTCGTCGCTGTATGCGCCGGCGGATAATAAATCAGGACGCTGATAAGCTACCCCACTTGTGTAACAACGTGTTTTTCTTTTCCACTTCATTAATTTATGAGCTCCGGTCCCCCCGCTATCTGCACGGGGGGTACGGGTGCCGTTTTATATATTAAAAGGTTGCTCGGCACAGACGTATCAATCTGCACAACCTATCTACTTAATCTCGACATCAATACTCGTTCCTTTTTGACGGAGTTAACGAAGTTATGGGATTAGCTTTAGTCTGTCTTATCTTCGATATTAGTTTGCACGGTGGAGAATAGAAGGAACAGGGAAAACGTCTCGTTGCGCGAAAGAGGGGGTTTGGAAATAGGAAAATGGAGGTTGCTATTCAAAGCGATAACAAAAGATGATGTATGGAGTCTCAGTTGGACGGTCAGTTTTACACGGAATATAAAAATCGGGAAATGATTAACGGTTATCATTTTGCTTTAGTCTATTACAAGGGCGTTGCTATTGTGAAGCAGATGGAGCAAACTTCTCCAGGTGCTTGACTTCTGCAGGCGGAAAATTAGATTTGACGAAATAACAATTTGTAAAATTTTAATTAATAGTTATATATACATGTATTATTTATGGAGTGTTTTAAAAGTATTAAACCGAATTTATCGTTTTCAGTTTGTTTTTAGAAAGACGATACATTTACTTTTATATTTTATCAATTTATATTTTTTGATGATTTCAACAGGCATTCATAATTTGGTTTGTATCCAGCAAAGATTATGATAATGTATCTTTAGTCAAATCTTTTATTATTGATCTTTAAAATAATAAAAGATTTCAACAAGTTGCAATATGATAAAAAATTACTTCAGCGATAAATAAATATCTGCGCGTACGTGAGCTATACTCGCGAAATATATGCTGTGAGCTCGGGTTATTTATATGCATGGAATAATGGAATTGGGATATCATATTTAAATCAAATCGCAATGGAATACCGGCTGTATATTGCTTTTGTGCGGCATAACAATCTTCCTCCTCTAATAATAAACTAAAGCAGAGCTCGTGACAGGGGGGTATTAAGTTTTCGACGTTTCGTAATTCGCGAGTGTCACACGAGGAGTCATCGTTAATGGCATATCCGATTTACTATTTCTTACATATATACATTATGTTTTTTTTTTTATCGTGGGCCATAGGATTTTATATGCTAAAAATTATACCTTGTGCTAATGTATTTTAGCATATAATTTTGAAGCAAATCTTTATCGTTAGTAATAAATCAATTTTTTGTGTATATTGAGGATGTTCTGATCCCAAAAAAAATATTAAGTATCCATTATATCGTATATCAAAGTATTGATACGGTAAAATATCGTAATGAAAAGTATCGATATTCAAAATATCGATCCTTTTCGATATCAGGTATTTTGGATTTAATATTTATTATTATTCAATACTGCAAATTAATTTTTAAGAGACCCTCACCCAATATAAATCAGATTGTCAGTAATAGCTTAATGACGGTTATGAAATTATCAAAATTCACCTTATATAATACATACACAACCAAAATATAGTAAGTCAATGTTTTATACGCGTGGCGCATGAATTATCGTTTCTTTTTGCTCTTGCAAGGGCGAACATGTAATATATATTATAATCAAGTTTAGGTGTCTAAACATTTTGATACAATTGTTACTGACAGGGGCGGATTTGTAGCAATATGCGTTCTAGACCCATTTAAAATTGGCCCCCTCCCCCCAAATTTTGGAAAAGTTATAAAATATTACAAATATTTATTTTGTGTATTATAAACATTTATTATATTTATTAACTTGTGATCAAACTTAGCGGTATATTTGATACTTTACTTTAAATCAGTGTTACGCGTAGCACATGAAGTAAAATTTCGAGTTTAGAAAAGCCTGAAAACATTTTAGGCTTTTTCTAAACTTGAAATTGTACTTCAAGCTTAATCTAGGATTGGAAACACTCGATAGAAGTGTTGAATTCAAAACCTTTAGAAAATCAACGAATTTCAGAAAATATACATTGAAAATTTGTGATATGTATACCTAAAAGAAAAATTCCCTGTATCATAAAAATGTATTTATGAATATTAATGTAAACTTAGAATAAAAACACTAACACATTCTTCACAACAATTTTTATTTTCCAAGTTTTGCTAAAATCTTCACGCAACTAAAAAAAAATTCTAATAATTATGTAAATGATTAAAATAAAATCATTTTGAAAAAGCAGGAATTTTATTTCAAAAACTATACAAATCTCGTACGATATTTGTGACACATCAAAATATACGTTTACATATTAAAATAATTGACGTCTCTTTTATGTAAATAAGTTAAATATTGTACAAACACTTTTTTTAAAAGTGTTATTATAGAGTAAATGTTATGTTAAAAAAGTGAAATAATAAATAAAATTTACAATTCTTACACATGTCAACAATAATATAAAGATATAATAAAGTATTTATGTAACCTTACCCAACCTTTAACATTTTCTGAATATTACTATTTTATTGATTTTTAGTGACAGTTATGACAATGTACAATGTATTTTAGGTACTCAGTTTGATAATGACTAGCTTGTAGTCGAAACTATAGTCACTGTAAAAAGTTAATTAAAGTGGTAAAACAAAGTTAAGTGTTTTAATATTACAGTTATGACAGTTTTTGACAATTTTAATAGCGGCAATTTTTAATTTGATTTAACGTCTTGTGACATTTATTAAATATTTACAGATATAAGATTTCTAGATAATTAAAATTTTTTCACGGAATGTTTTTCTATGTGAAGGTTAAGATGTTTTTGATATATAGTTTTTATGACCATTAAAAGATATTTTGGCAGTTACGATGCAATTGGAATATTTAGGCGAATATACTATTATGCTTTTTATAGTTTGCACACTAAGAAGCGTAAGCTTATTTTCTCGAATTCAAATAGTTTTGAATTTGAATTATTCTTGTATAAACTGTACCGTAAGGTAAATAATCAGGTCTCACATTCTTCATACCTGCTAATCACATAATCCCTTTTTTTACCTATAAATACCGACCATATTTTTCACTCAATCCATTTCTGTGTACCTGTTCATTCCACACACAACACTTTTTCCAAGTAAGTTTATTTTAATTTTATTCCTAAATTTTTTAAATGTCAGAGGCAAAACTATACTGAAGAGAGGTAAATCTCGAAACGCGTCTATAGATGGCCCAAGACATTAGTTTTAATCCAAGTCCTTTTATTTCTAAGTTCTTGTTATCTCTCCTTTCAATTTTAATTTGTATTTGTTAGTTGGTTAGAAAAGAATTTGACCTAAATGGTACATATACTTTAATAGAGCGTTGTAACAAATCAAATCAAATAAGATCTTAAATATCTCATTGTATAATTCAATATCCGGAGGTGTATTTGCACGGGAAGTAGTTGTTTCAATGGATATTTATTGTCTTAAGTTGTCTTATTAAAACATTGTTTGCATTTTCACGAGTAACATTTTCGTAATTTTATATATTATACTATTATTTGATAATAATATTATTTTGACCATCATTACTTACTGTCTTTGATTTTTTTCGAACATTGTGATATATTTGTACTTTTCTATATATTTTTGTTGTACTTTTTTGTATTATCATATTTTTAAAAAGTTGAATAAGTTGGTGAAATAAAGTTACTACAACAGAATTCAACTGTTTTCATTTAAGTGTAATTCTAACGAGTGTCTTCCACTCTCAGATTGACCGCGAAGTAAAATTTCGAGTTTAGAAAAGCCAGAAAAACAAAAGTGAAGCGCCCGAATTCAAATTTTCAGGCTTTAGTAAACTTAAAATTTTCATTTATGCTCCAATCAGGGAGTGGAAACTCTTGTTAGAAGTTTCAAACTGAACGCTTTTAAAAACAAGGACTGCCTGACTTACAGAGTAGGTATAAATAATTTATGTATAAATAAAACTCCCTGTATTTGATAAATGATTTTATCTCTAATATAAGATTCAAATTTACAAAAACAAATGGTAGGGCAAATTTAGTCAAAGACCAAATTCTATTGTTTTTTTTTTGTTTTGAAACTGTTTGCGTTTTTTTCTAATATATGGTTAACAACACAAAATACTGCATTATAAGGATTAATATTTCTCACGATAAAAAAAATCTAATAATAAATGTATCCCTTAATACACACTATAATTCATTTTTAACAATTAAATCACGTTAATTAAACGTACCAGAAGAACATGTTCATACCAGTACATTTTTTATCGCGCGCTCCCGCAAAATCTCCGTTCCTCTTGGATATAAACGTGCTGGCTGATATGAAATATTGAAGCGGGTTCTGGTGTGTATTTTTTTTTTTTTTTCGTGGCAGATAAATTGGATTTTTATCTTTGCATGCGGACTAGAGGGCGATAAATATTTCTGCGCAGTTGGGAAATTAAAATTCAGGCACGGGCAGGTATCCTGGTTTCTGTTGATAACCACTATAAATGACCTGGAATGAATGAACTCGTGGACATAAACTAGTTTTATTAATTCGTGCAATTAATTACTTCACAAATGAAATAAAAATCAGCTTATCTCAGGCATGTTTTATGTTTAGCAGATGCAGACACAGAAAATATCTTTTTCCTACTTCTACCCTGAAATTCATATCATATTTGCACACTAAAGTGTAAAGATATCCACTCTTGTTAGGATATAAAAATGTATTTGTTACGTTTGTTTACGTGACCCGGGCAACAACTCGTACTGAGCCGATTAAAGTTTTGTAAACATGTCAAGAGATTCTGTCAGTAGCAAATTTTCAAATGATCCCTATAATTAAAAACATTATGGATATTAAGTGTGAAAGTAATTCATGAAGATCTCTGGAGTTAAGACATTCTGCCAAAGATACAGAGCAAGAATACCTGCCCGAAAAATCGCGCGAGAAATTTTAAAATTGCATATGAAAACCCTGCTTAGCAAAGGATTTACAGGGAATTTTTCTTTTAAGTATACATGTCCCGATTTGTTTGTTGAAACTTTAAACAATTGTTTTCTACTCCCAGACTAAGCATGAAGTAAAATTTCGAGTTAGAAAGCCTGAAAATGTTGGTTTTGACGCGATTTGTCAAAAATAGTTTAAACGATTGTTTTCCACTCCCAGACTAAGCATAAAGTAAAATTTCGAGTTTAGAAAAGCCCCGTGAAAATTTGTCGAGGGTCGCGCAGCGACCCGAGACAAATTTTCTGGGCTTTTCTAAACTCGAAATTTTACTTTATGCGCCACCCGTATAAAACACTGATTTCAAGTTAAATTCAATTTATACTGCCTTATAATACTGCTAAAGCAATATATTTTGAGCTTCACGATATGTCAGCATGAAGTAAAATTTCGAGTTAGAAAGCCTGAAAATGTTGGTTTTGACGCGATTTGTCAAAAATAGTTTAAACGATTGTTTTCCATTCCCAGACTAAGCATAAAGTAAAATTTCGAGTTTAGAAAAGCCCCGTGGAAATTTGTCGAGGGTCGCGCAGCCCGAGACAAATTTTCTGGGCTTTTATAAACTCGAAATTTTGCTTTATGCGCCACGCGTATAAAACACTGATTTCAAGTTAAATTCAATTTATACTACTTTATAATACTGCTAAAGCAATATATTTTGGGCTTCACGATATGTCAGTGTTTTATACGCGTGGCGCATGAAGTAAAATTTCGAGTTTAGAAAAGCCCAGAAAATTTGTCTCGGGTCGCTGCGCGACCCTCGCCAAATTTTCACAGGGCTTTTCTAAACTCGAAATTTTACTTCATGCTTAGTCTGGGAGTGGAAAACAGTCGTTTAAACTATTTTTGACAAATCGCGTCCAAACCAAAATGTTCAGACTTTTCTAAACTCAAAATTTTACTTCATGCTTAACCTAGGAGTAACAACACTCGTTAGAAACTTCAAATTAAATGCTTTTTAAAAACCAACGAATTTTACTTAAAACTCTTTTTTATTTGCAAGATACTTTACTTATTATTTAAATTTAAAAACTTTTATGCATTAATTTAAAATTAGTGTTGTTTTTAGGGATGGACTGGTTTAACAATTTAATTAAGATTGATCCTATAACAGATGTATATAAGAAAAATCGAGAGCGAGAACGTACTTGTTATTCCTATTCTATAGACAATAAAAAGCTCAGTTTAAATGAGTTACAAAATACCTTCATCCTTGAAAAAAATTTATGTACATGCTCGCAGTTTTAATTAGTCAAGAACTCTCTTTCTCTCTCTCTCTGACTGATAAATCTGCATACGACTTAATCAAGTTTGTATGCATTTTCATTAAAGTAATGCACATTTAATTCTGACTGACCAGATGTTAAAATGTGTACAAACAAAAAAACTCATTGTGAATTTCCTGCAGAAACTACTCTCTTTTTTATCCCTTCAAATCCAAATAGAGTCGGTAGTTAATTATTGAAATCAAGAATCAGACGGGACGAAAACAATGGAAGCCCGAAGACAATAGCCGAACATGATGTACAAAGCACTAGAGTTTACGTTAAACCGGATGGGGAATAGCTGACGACCTGACAAAAAAGCGATTGGTATTGAAGGGCGAGCACAATGGAAAACACTGGGACTTCTGAATGCAAAGTAGCTGATGCAATTTTTGTTTAATAATTGATCCGGTTGCCCTCCCCCCTGAGGGGTGAAATCGGGTGGGGAGTTTATTGGGGTTAGTCGCCCCACCATCCGATAAAACTCCTCGTGCTGTCATTACGATAGATTGGAGCAGAGGATGGGTTCAATTACGACTTTCAGCGCGGAATTGGGTCAGGGATGAGGCGGGGTGAGGGGGGATGTTTTACGGGGTGGGAAATATGACCGTAAGAATTTTACAGAGTAGCAGACGTGAGCGAGTTTTACATCTTTCTCCGTGGCCCACGTTTCGCTTCTGTCCGCTTAAAATTCAGCCCGTTGCCGTCCGTTGATTACAAATTGGACTCGTCGTCGTCGCTGGGTTAACTCGGGTTAAAGGTTTGCCCGCAAATATTATTTATTTATCTCATAACGTATTTTATTAAAATCTTTTCTAATAACTGTAAATAACAGAATTCAAGAATAGCTGGTAATAAAATGTAATTTAATAAAATCAACATAAGACAAAATCGTTTTTGTTTTTATGTTCTAAAAATCGTTTTGATTTTCACAGATTTTAACATGTTGCATAGTAAGTATAATTAGCTATAATTTGTCATGTATTCAAAACTCATTTACCATTTTATGCTTATATATTTATAAATGTCTATTGTATGTAAAAAAGCATATTGCAAAATATCCCCGCCACAGGTTACATCATGGACATAACACGAGAATTAGGGACAAGTTATGCCCCAATCCCTTAAGACTTCAACGTTCTAGATTTGGGCCAAATTATTATTCCATCAAATTTTTCAATGTGTTGCCGGATCATATTTCCAAACTCCCTCTGAATAAATTTAAAATATGTGTTAAAAATGTATTATTAAACGGCGCCTTCTATAACTGGCAAGAATATTGTAATCATGATTTTAATCGGTAAAACAGTTATTTATGGTCATTACAATCTTACGATTTATAGTGTTTTAATGTTTTTAATATTAACGGAATTTTAATGTGTTCCTCAAAGTGTACTGCGTATATATTTTATGTTAGTTCATGTTAGGTTTTATATGTCTTATACTTATCTAATGCATGATATACATATTGATTTATTTTACTAGTTATTAATTTAAATTTTACTTATCAAGCGGTTAGTTTGAAATAGCCGCATTTATGTTCCATTCACTGACGTATGTACCTTATGTATCAACATGAAAATAAATTATTATTATTATTATTATTATTACTATTATTATTATTATTATGAAACAAAAACAAATCTAAATAAAGAATTACATGAACTTTGGGTTAGAGAAACTAATACCTAATTGTTTTAACTTGGTGATGAATAGGTTAAAATTACGCAACTATACTGAACGTTATTGACACACATTCATTCCTTTAAAACTATAGTTCTGTGCTAATTAACGTATGCTAATGTAATACTTGTGGCAAATATCTTTCATCCAACCAAAACTAGCTACACGCTAAGTAACTTAGTTCGCGGTTTAGACCGTAAATCATTAAAATGAAACGAAACTTCGCCGTCGCAATCCCGTATTGAACGAGTTTAGCCTGTTTGCCAGACTTAATCCGCAATTAACTGTGCTTAGATGTTGCCTCCCGTGCCTTCGGGATATAATTATTCCTGATACGAATAAAGCACAACTCACTCTATACACATACACATACGTAATCGCGTAATCGTTTCGCCGCTGATTTCCAACTAGTTTACTAAATCGATTAATCTTGTATCAATCAGAATTAATTATAAGTCTCTAATGTTGGGCGGGAAAGATTGGTGGGTTAACACGTTTCAGTTTCAATCAGGATTTGTGCTGAAAATATCTACTCGAGTGTTAACTGTATTCACTTAATAATGTCAGATCTTCTTGTAACTTCTTTTTATTAGCATCTTTTGAACTCCATACAGACCTCCACATGACGAATTATAAAATAAATAAATAATCACACAAGAGCTTCACAAAACGTATGTATATTAACTTAATCAGTAAATACACGGTCAACGAAAATATTATTTATACTATGATTTTAAAAATAATATGATTATAAATTTAACTAAATTATATAGATAATCAAATATTAAATATAATGATATATATACAGGGTGTCCCCGAATGGTCTGTACAACGCTCTACCACATATTCTCTGAAACAAAATAAGACGATTTTACTAAACTTATCTCTATCCAAAAGTGGTTCCTAAGCCATCTACGAGGCCTCAAAGATATTATTTTTTTTCATTATTTTTCAAATATTTTTATTTTGGACTGAGGTAAGAAAACCTAATTTGGCACATTTAATTACATTGATACCATGCACTTTGTGCGATATGTTTCTTTATTCTACGTTTAAAGTAAGTGGTCAAACTAGGACCATCAACTTCTTAAGATACCTAAATATTTTTATTCAACAGGTCAAATCATGAGGAATACTTTTTTTCTGCAAGATCATTCAATTTTATGTATTTTTTGTCTCTTATAAAATTTTGCTATTTTCCCCACAAAAACATATTTTTATTTGTCAAAAAAAAGTAATAAAATTATGAACAATATTTTGCTTCTCAAAACAATTAACAAAGTAGAAATAAAGATAGGTACCTAACAATTAACACAAATTTATTAGTTTCACAACAAATGTTCAAACTGATTGCCATTTTCAGCAATACAACAATTTACACGTCGCAAAAAATTAAAATGGACACGTTGTAAAAAAAACACCAACATTGTTTTTAACTGTTTGAAACGCATTCTGTATTCGCGCCCATAATTCGTCGTGCGTATTTATGGGCTTACCATAAACAATAGATTTAATAGTTCCCCACAAAAAAAAGTCCATTGGGGTGATATCCGGGGAACGTGGAGGCCAAGGCACCGGTGCGTCATTGCCTCTCCGAATCCATTTACCGAAATACTTTTGGTTTAAAAAAGTACGCACTGGTAAAGTGAAATGAGGTGCAGCCCCATCATGCATAAACCACATATCAGGCCTAAGTAAAAGCGGCACACCCTCCAGTAAGACTGGCAATTCCTGAAGATGTTGTAAGTACTGTTCTTCGTTAAAATTTTGTGGTAAAATTACTGGTCCTACAATAATATCATTTACTATACCGGTCCAAACATTTATTTTAAATTTCCGTTGGAAATGCATGGTTTAGTTGCATGTGGATTATCTTCGGAATAAACATGCTCATTTTTAAGATTTGTTATACCTCTTCGGGTAAAACACGCTTCGTCTGTAAACAAAATTGTCTTGGCGAAATTCAAATTGTCAATTTGGTTATTAACAATAAATTGGCAAAACTGAAGTCGCTTATCGTGATCCTGAGGCATTAGCTCTTGAACTTTTTGAATGTGATATGGGTATAGCAGTTGCTCTTTAAACACCTTATGTACAACATTTTTAGATACGCCTAGTTCAGCACCTAAACGCCGGGTACTTTTAGATGGATCTTCATCTATCCGTTCTAAAATCTCTTCTTCAACATCCACAGTTCGTACAGTGCGTCTTCTACCACAATCCCTCGCAGAGTATTCTAAGCGGCCAGTTTCTCGAAGTCGCCTTTCTACGGAAGCAAATGTTTGATGGTTTGGTATTCGGCGATTTGGAAATATTTCACTGTACACTCTTACACATTTGCGGCCATTACCTTCACAAAACCCAAAAACTAAAACAATATCAGTTAATTCATTAATTGAGTACATGACTGACGTTGTCACAAAATCACCGATAACTGAATTTCACAGGTGTCTCAATTTCTATTTTTGTAAATAAAGAATCAGTTTTTTTTTAGAATTTTATTTCTTTGTTGTTTTGACAAATAAAAATATTTTTTTTTGTGGGGAAAATAGCAAAATTTTATAAGAGACAAAAATACGTAAAATTGAATGATCTTGCAGAAAAAAAGTATTCCTTATGATTTGACCTGTTGAATAAAAAGATTTAGGTATCTTAAGAAGTCGATGGTCCTAGTTTGACCAATTACTTTAAACGTAGGATAAAGAAACATATCGCAAAAAGTGCATGGTATCAATGTAATTAAATGTGCCAAATTAGGTTTTCTTACCTAAGTCCAAAATAAAAATATTTGAAAAATAATGAAAAAAAAATAATATCTTTGAGGCCTCGTAGATGGCTTAGGAACCACTTTTGGATAGAGATAAGTTTAGTTAAATCGTCTTATTTTGTTTCAGAGAATATGTGGTAGAGCGTTGTAGAGACCATTCGGGGACACCCTGTATACATAGATACACCAAATGAGAAAAAAATACAATTCAATACAAGCTTGAAATTTCCTATGCTTTCTCAATATATTTGAAACAGACAACTTTGAAATTTAGTTGAAATTCCACTAATCAATTACTCGATTAAAATTTTACATTTTTGTTGATCTCTTAATTTTTTTACATATTTTCAATTTGTTCTTGTTTTCACAGTTGTGAAGTTTTTGTATAATTTTATAACGTGTGCTGGTTTTAACGATTTATTTAAAATAGTAATGAATCGTTTAAAATTTGTGATTTCTGTTAAATATTAACATAATTTTTCTTTTAATTACCTATACTTTTACATTCCATGATAAATATTTGTAAAAAAATAAACATGTGATCAAACCTAAGCAGTCTATTTTTAACTTCACTTGAAATCAGTGTTTTGTACGCGTGGCGCATGAAGTAAAATTTCGAGTTTAGAAAAGCCCATCTTTTAATTTTATAGCATTCAATATTTCTAAACTTTTTTTATTAAAATTTTTTAACGTGGTTTTTAAAAAAATTACAGACGTCGAAAAAAATTAATTAGATTTTCTTTTATGTTGAAATTGTCAACATTAACAAATTTAATTGATTGGTACATTTTCATGAATAATTTAAAATGCATGTTTTTTTGACAGTTTTTAGAAAATGTATTATATTTTATTTTCATTACTTATTTCCATTACTTATTTCCAGAACCAGGCAGCATGTGAACCATTGAGGATTTAAATCCAGGATTCGAATTATTTTAGTGAAAAAGGATTCAGATTGGTTATATATTTTTAAAGGATTTGCATTCGGATCCAAATGTAGGCGATTCGAATTCTCGTAAAATGACTGGAAGCTTTATAAAAGGATTCGAAAACTTACGAAAGGATTTGAATCCTACAAAGGGATTCGAATCGTTAACAATAATTCGAATTAATTGTTAGAATTCGCATGAATCTTTGTTTTTTATTATGCTATATGCCCATCGTATAGACTATTTCTGATTTTCTCAAAATAGTTGTGTATTTGTATGATTAAATAAGAAATAATTAAATTTCACATTAATTACGATAAATATAAAAAAATAGTTTTATTTAAATTTGATTGCCTCTCGTTTTATTTTCGGCACTTGGATTTTGTTTCTTCTGAAACTACACAAAGTTAATTCTTTTCTTAAGAAAGTTCATTAAATTTAAATCAATCAATTTGATTAAAATCTATCAATTTGATTAAAATCGGATATTAATCAGCTGTAATACAATAAAATGAAGAAAATCGATTTTTTTACCAATTATATTGAATATTGTTTATTCAACTTTGAGTGTCTGCAATTTTATTTTTCTATTGATTAAATTTAATATTTTAAAAGTCATAATGAAGATCATTGATATCTCAACTAATTCTTTTGATTAGTATCAATATCTAAAACACAATTAATCTGTTATGATTAAATGATCAAACATTGATTTTTTTCAATTTAATTTAATTAGAAATCATGTTAGGCAGTTTTCATACTTTATAATTATTTTATTTTGAATCATTCAATTTCTTTTATATGCAAAAAAACTATTAATTTACGTTGTCTGAAATCCTTTTTTTACTTTTACGAGTTTCGAAATAATTTAACATTTCTCGTATTTATTCATAATAAATATTAGTCAATTTTGAATATAAACAATTTTTGTTAACTTATTAGAGATGAATCGTTCATGAATGATTCGTTCGAAAAGAACGATTCTGTGCGGTGATTTGAATGAACTGATTCCGTATTTCAAGAAGAATTGATTCGTTAATGATTCATTCACTCGAGACGACCGTCCGAACGGAATCGTATTCCCGAATCGGATTTATACATGCGGTCTGAATCCGTCTGAATCGGATGACTAATTCGTTCGCTCGAATCCGCGCACAACTTCAACTTCGCTTTGTACATGCGATCTGAATCCGCCCGAATCGGATGACTAATTCGTTTGCTCGAATCCGCGCAGAACTTTAACTCCGCTTTGTGCATGCGGTCAAAATTTGAATCCGCCCGAATCGGATGACTAAATCGTTCTCTTGAATCGGTTGAACGATTCTTCACAACTTGCGGAAACGCATCCGCTGCGCTAGCCCTCACGTTTGTATTTTGTACGACTCGACCGTCGCGCGTCGGCCCGTTTTATAAATCGCTCGCTAAAATTCGTGAAGCTTAAACGAATTAAATCTGATCAGCTGTTATGTAATAATAATGTTCTTGTTAGGTCTAAGCTTAGTGTGAATTTCTCTGTTCACTGCAAATAAGGCAGCGTACTTTTATCAGCTGTTTGTTCTCTACTTATGAGACAAATCACAGAGTACTTGCAAGACGAATTCAAGGATCCGAAATTTTATTTCGAACAGCTTTACGAAACTTACGACTAAAAAGGCAAAATGTAAATTGTGCTTAGCGACGATATCAATTAAATTTGGTTCAACTACCAATTTGATAATATAAGATCATCAGCTTGGTAGGTATTTCGTCAGTCTTTCTTCTCTTTCAAAATTATTATTATAAGTGATTCGTTTACGAACGATTCATAAAGAACGAATCACTTTTAAGGAATGATTCGGTTGTATAGAATCACATAAAAGATTCGAACTTCCCATATCTAATACTTATAAAGGGTGATCAACAATGATTGTAGACAGGTTAAATTTCCCGCCAAAAAATCTGGGGAATTTGATCGCTCCAAGTTCATGCCAAGGAAAAATTCATAAACAGTAACTCGATTTGACATTAGCAGCGTCGTGCGTCGTATTTTGCCATTGTGTTAATTCATTCTTCGAATTAAGTTATTTTTCATTCTGTTTCATAGACATCAGTTCTTATCAGGACTACTTTGTATAAGTCTTTGTTTTGTGGTAAGTGATTTGCTGTTTTTAAGGTTAGAAAATTAGAAAATTTAAGTTTAATCCTAAATTTACAGATTTTAAGAGAATTCGCTTGTGTTTACGGTGATGTTTGCACCACAGCATGATGCTTTCATCCTGAAGGCTCATTATCGAAGTGGAACTATGAATGAAGATGGCACATGGACTTACTCATTACAATCGTGTCTAAATCAATTTATTCAAGCCTTCCCCGATGTCCACATTCCTTACAAAACATTTTCCTCGCATAAAACCCGCATTGTTGACCGTTTTGAGGGAAAGAATTGTATCTGTAAGGGCAAGTCAGCTGAAAGACTGCCTATCTTAACAGAAGAGGTTGTTGGCGACATTCAACAACGACTTGAACAGAGCCCAACAAAATCTTTAAGCAAACTTTCAGCTCAAACGGGTATGTTCTTAATTTTAAGGTGCGCCCAAATTTTAATGATTGTTTAAACCTTTTACAGGAGTATCGTATGGGAGTTGCATAAAAGCCGCAAAAAAATTCTGCATTTGCACCCGTATAAGGTATCGGTAGTTCAACAAATTCAGCCACTTGATTTCCAAAAAAGAATTTATTATTCCAATTGGTTTAATCAGAATTTAAATGATAATGGTATGTTGGACAAGACCTTTTTTTACTGACGAGGCGTAGTTTCACTTGTCAGGATATGTGAACAGTCAAAACTATCGTACGTGAGCTACAGAAAATCCTTATACTTTTATTGAAACGGATTTACATCCACAAAAAAATGGTGTTTGGGTAGCAATTTAGAGACGTCGGATAATTGGCCCAATATTTTTTAACGAAATAATCAATGCGAAAGCGTTACCGAACATTCATTCTAGATGAATTTTTGAATCAATTGCATGATGACGAACAGATAATGGGTTATTTTCAGCAAGATGGAGCCACTCCTCATACTGCGTTGGCGACATTAAATTACTTGAGGGAATTTTACGATGATCGCTTGGTAAGCGACGGATTATGGCCACCACGTTCGCTGGACCTCACTCCGTGCGATTTTTATTTATTCGGGCATTTAAAAAATAAGGTTTTTAAAAATCGAATGCATACCCTAAACGAGCTTAAAGCAGCAATTCAAGAAGAGATAAGGAACATAAATCCGGAGGAGCTTCAACGAGTATTTCAAAATAAAAAACGTAGAGTTAACATTTGCCTAGAAAATAAAGGCCATCATTTTCAACATTTATTATAAAATTAGGGATGCTAACTCTACGTTTATTAAAAATACACAAAACCTTAACTTACTTCAATTTATTTTGGGAAAAAATGTTTGCTACGCCAATGGAAAAGCAATCTAGGGGATTTTCTTTTCATATAATCAGTTGTACCAACATTTTTTGGCGGGAAATTTAACCTGTCTACAATCAATGTTGATCACACTGTACTTAAATACATATCAATAATCAAAGTTGACTAGTTTTTCAATTTTATATTTCCACGCATTAAAACAATTCATTTAATAAGAATTCCTGTTATATTTATCAAAATGTGATATTTATTTGAAATTTTTTTACATGGAATCGCTAATTTAATTCTAATTTTTAAATGATAAGAGAATTTCATTGAATTTGGAGCGTTAAACAAAGTTTATCCATTTCTAGATAATATCTGTTAACTTCATAAAAATTAAAGGTTAATCTCTCTCGCTTTGTTAATTATTAAACTGGATGTAATTTTAGGTAAAGTCTGAGATTTTCTAAATAAATCAAAACTTCTTTTTTAAATTAGAAGTCTTCGTAAATCGGGTGACTTTTTGGCGAAATTTTAGCTCAAAATTATAGAAAAATCAGCCTAGGTGTTTGAAAATAGGTTTAGAAAAATTGTGAAGCTTTATTAAAATCGTAATAAGTTTATGATTTCGATAGCTAACGCCATCTAATGCTTCATAGTGGCATCTTCAGTGACATCGTCAGTTATGGGTACCTGGTGCCGGAATACTGAACACAAATTCAATTTCGTAATAAGTTTATTAAATCCTGCACAATTTAGATTGCTAGTTTTCATAATTTTGACATTTTTTTTAACAAATACAAAGTTTATATTATTTAGATTTGTAAATTGTATCCAATAAAAACAATTGCAAGAAAAAAAAATATTGAAAATTATTTAAACTATAATGGTATAAATCAAAACAATTCGTGAAAATTAAATTATGCAAATTGTTATATATTGGCAAAATAGTAAAAAAAATCGTTAAGTTTCAATAAAATCGGTAAAACAAATTATTATGTTTTTATTGTAGTCCTTGTCAATTATCAATTTTAGTCCAATGTATCTGGGCCAGGCCACATACAAGAAATGTTTCTTTTAGGTATACATATCACGATTTTTCGATGTTAATTTTAAGACATTTGTTGTTTTTATAAAAGCTTTCTATTTGAAGCTACTAACGATTGACTCCAATCCAAGATTAAGCATGAAGTAAAATTTCGAGTTTAGAAAAGCCTGAAAATTTGGTTTGGTCGCTCCGCGAAGCGGAGCGACCAAACCAAATTTTCAGGCTTTTCTAAACTCGAAATTTTACTTCATGCGCCACGCGTATAAAACACTAATTTAAAGTGAATTTAAAAATACACCCAACTCTTATGTTAATCCTCACGTTAATACATTCTAGAATTGATTACTATGTACTAATATATTTATACACCTTTTGATGTAACTTTTGGATTTTGAGATACCTTTTTATATTTAATACCATTTCAATAACGAGGAAATTGCATTATAAATACATAACAATTTTTTTAATCATATTTTGTCGTCTGCCTATTTGAACAGGAAATGTCCCCCATTTCCCCCGTGGATCCGCGCCTGCTCTGATTCAATTATATAATACATTTTGTTCTAAAGTTTTTGCTTTATTTCTACAAAAAAATATACATTTCATTAAACTAGGAATATTTTATGCATCCCTTTGCGACCAAAACTGTTTTACAATATTTATTGTTTCAATTTAAAGATTGTGGCAAAATCGTAGATGTCCTCGGGATAAAAGGGAACTGTTCGAGTGTGAATATTTTAAGTCAGTTAAATTTCCCAGGGGCGCCATTAAAATCTACAGGTGAAGTGAAAAAGAAAAGTTTACACTCAACTTCCTCCCAACGGTTATCAAATTAATCCCCAATAAATTACCTCTCGAGAAAAGGGCGAACTTAATTAATAAAGTATTATCTTTTTTCAGTTTCAGGTGAGTGTCTCAATGAAGTCACTAAATCGGTGTTGGGAACTTAAAAAGTAATTAATAGGATGATCTTAATGAATGGATGAATTAACTTTTTACGAGCTATTGTAGCTTAAAATCTTTTTAATTGTTGTTTATTCTAATTAGATCAATATAAACACAAGTTTTTGCAGAAAAAAAGCATAAATTATTATTATGTAAACACATGTTTATATCCACATTTTAATCAAAATTTTCCGTTAATTAATTTAATATTATATTAGGTATATTATTATTTCAATAAAAATATTGATAAATTTTTTGTTTCAGCTCATAATTTCTTATCCCACTGTTTCTCAAAATGTGATACCGTAATTTTATTTATATTTAAAGATTATATCCTGGCGCTTGCACCATTATTGGTAATTGTAATTTCACCGACTTTTTTTAATTAGCAGATTTTCTCTAAACTTCCTTTATGTATCGATTAATAGCCAATGCATTTTAAGTGGGACTTACTTTTTTAAACAGTTTCTAATATCTGTCATTTATCAGAGTTTATGGGCCACTTAAAAACATATTCAAACATCTATCCAAAATGTAAAGTGAAATAATTGATGTAGAATATCTAGATCATAACAAATACCAATGAAATTAATAATAATTAATAAATATATACAAATAAAAACTGAAATAATTTCTTATACATATTCTATCAATATAATTACAGAACCAATAAGGCCGCACGACTCGGGTCTCAACTAAATGGTTTTCAGAATGTTAAAACAAACTTTGTTTGTTTAATAGACATTCTATTTGTTTACATGTATTTGATGATACAAATGTATTTTAATGGATTAATTTAAAGTACTTGGATGTTGTATAAATTCTGATCGTAGATAAAATATTGTAGGCAACTTGTGTGTGAAGTATACATATGCATACGGTATTTTTTGAAAGAGTTTAATTTGACAATTTAAACGAGTGTTTTCCACTCCCAGATTAAGCATGAAGTAAAATTTCGAGTTGAGAAAAGTCTTCGCGTAGCGAAGCGAAGCGACCAAACCAAATATTCAGGCTTTTCTAAACTCGAAATTTTACTTCATGCGCCACGCGTATTAAACACTGAAAACACAAAAATATTGTGCACAGGTAAACTTCAATTGAAATCAGTGGATAATACGCGTGGCGCATAGAGTAAAATTTCGAGTTTAGAAAAGCTTCGCTACGCGACCAAACCAAATTTTTTGGCTTTTCTGAACCCAAAATTTTACTTCATGCTTAACCTGGGAGCAGAAAACACTAGTTCAAGTTCTCAAATTGAACTCTTTTAGAAAAATAATGAATATCTAAATATTTACAGCGTACAATTACACTGGGATATGTATACTTAAAAGAAAAACTTCCAGTATATTTAATAGGTATTATTTTTCCACTTAGAAATTTCTTTTCAATATTATATTATTTGATTTAAGGTGTAATGGATGATCAAAGTGTACATTTTGTACACATCTGAATTACGACTTGTTTTTCTTTGGTGGAATTTTACAATTATGTTTAATTTATATTGTATAATATATCCTTTGTGAAAAAATAACAGTTCATTATTATTATTTAACATAAGAGAATAAGTATTATATTTCTGAAAATAATGAAATTAAAATAACAAAATACTAAAATAAAACAAAATTAAGATAACGGTTTATCCTTAAATGTTTTCCCCTCTTTTTGTTTTTTGTATTTTTTTTCCTTGAGGGGCGAGTGCGTATAATTGAAGAGATATCTAATTAGAGAGCCAAGTGTTCCCCTAAACCAGGACAGCAGCTGGCATCAAAAGTGAAAAACAGTGGCAATTAAATTTTTTCCTTCGCTAAGATACCAAGAGCAATTATTCCAATTTGCATCGAAATACGTATTTCCGCGACAGGGCGCTAATTTAAACTTGTGTTTTCGAGATTCCCCCTTTAAAATGTATTCTTAAAAACAAATTACATCTTTTAATATTTAATTTCTTTATAAAATGTAAACATATTTTTATGTAATATTAATTATTTTTATTGAATATTTGGTAACAGTTGAAGGATAATAATTAGCAAATGCTTGCCACGAGAGTACCTCTTGTACCTACTAATAAAAAAATAATTACTGTCGTGTCTTTAAAGAAGCTTTTATTTTTTTATTTATTTATTCATGTATTTGGTTTACAGTTGCAAACATTACATGGGTCATGATATTATGTCAACTTGTATATTAAAAATATTTAAAATAATGTATTGAAACTAAGAAGAAACTATATAAAGTACTGAAACTTGGAGCTTGGAGGCTTGGAGCTGAAAAGACCGATGTCGAAAACTCCACATTTGAAAAAATCGCATTGACAATTTTTTTTCAATTTTTTAATTTCTAAATGACATAAAGTAGAAGATGTAAGTTTCAACTTTGGTACAGGGAATTTTTCTTTTAAGTACAGGGAGGGGCAGAAAAAGCTATCCGATTTCAAATCCCTTTTTCTCAGAAGAGGGAACAGGTAGAGTAGTGGAGTAAAAACCGTTAGAAAGCCGGTTTTATGCCATTTGTCATTAGTCAACATGCCTTGGTCTGGTGAACATCGTGCTTTTGTTATTGAGCGGTTTATCGAAAACGGCGGTTCGATAATTGCTACACAACGTGCTTTTCGAATTCATTTCGGACTCGGGCGTCATGATCCTGTTCCACATCACGCTACGATTAAAGTGTGGGTGTCAAATTTTCGACAGACGGGTTCAGCATTGAAAAAGAAGTCGCCTGGACGTCCCAGGACAGCAACAGGACCTGAAAACGTGGCCAATGTGAGAGCCGCGATTGAACGTTCCCCGCGGCGCGCGTCGTTCGGCACGAAAACATTCGCTCGCTTTGGCGATTTCCAACCGCAGTATTCGGCGAATTTTGCACCGGGACCTCAAAATGCATCCCTACAAAATAGTTGTTGCACAGGAATTAATTGAAAGGGATTTTGAAACCCGTATGAACCTGTGTCGCGATCTCTGAGAACTCCCAATAGACGATGTTGTGCTCTTCACGGACGAAGCCCATTTTCACCTTTGTGGCGCCGTAAACAGGCAGAATTTTCGATATTGGAGTGACGAAAATCCTCGGGAAATCCATCAGAAACCCCTCCATAGCCCAAAAGTGACTGTGTGGTGTGCTCTTTCCCGCCTAGGCGTCTGGGGGCCTTACTTTTTTGAAGAAAATGGGCAAACCGTAACGGTCAACAGCGAGCGCTATTGTTTCATGCTGGAAAATTTTCTTCAACCCAAAATAGAAGAAAATGGCGTAGAAAATGTGTGGTTTCAACAGGATGGTGCAACCGCCCACACATCGCGACGATCAATGGACATTCTCAGGGAAATGTTTCCCGGACGCCTCATTTCTCTGAGAGGTGATATTGGCTGGCCGCTGCGCTCACTGGATCTCACTCCATGTGACTTCTTCCTTTGGGGTTACCTCAAATCGAAGGTATTCCAGCATCGACCAAGGACCCTTCTTGCTTTACGAAGGAAATTTGCTCGGGCAATGGAAGAAATTCCTGTGGAAATGACGGTGAAAGTCATGGAAAGCTACCGCGAGCGCCTAAATCAGTGTATCCGCTCCCAAGGACGACATTTGAGTGATGTGTTTTTCAAAAATTAAATTTAAAAATGGCCTAAAATTTGCGATATGTTAATAGAAAAAATTTGTTGTCAAGTTGAGTGGTTTTAATTTTATAACGTTTTGAAATCGGATAGGTTTTTCTGCCCCACCCTGTATACATATGCATTTTTTTAAGTGTCCAATTCGAAGCTTTAAACGAGTATCATCCACTCCCAGATTAAGCATGAAGTAAAATTTCGAGTTTAGAAAAGCCTGAAAATTTGGTTTGGTCGCTCCGCGAAGCGGAGCGGCCAAACCAAATTTTCAGGCTTTTCTAAACTCGAAATTTTACTTCATGCGCCACGCGTACTCAACACTGAAAACATTGAAATATTGTGAACAAGTGAACTTCACTTGAAATCATTGTCTTATACGCGTGGCGCATGAAGTAAAATTTCGAGTTTAGAAAAGCCTGAAAACTTGGTTTGGCCGCTCCGCTTCGCGGAGCGACCAAACCAAATTTTCAGGCTTTTCTAAACTCGAAATTTTACTTCATGCTTAATCTGGGAGTGGAAAACACTAGTTGAAACGTTCAAATTGAACTTTTAAAAAAAATTAATATCTGAAGATTTACAGCACGTAATTAGGATGTGTATACTTAAAGGAAAAACTCCCTTATATGTTAGCATAGCATAATTATGTATATCATGTTTTGAACAATTATTGTACTTTCCAAAAAAATGATATTTGCCTTTTTACCTCATCGCAGAAATAATCTAAGACTAATTTATATGTATTTAAAATTTGTTAATTAAAAAATGTCCTAAATGTTGTACATCATAAAAAGCATTGCCTAATAAAATTAATTTTAGTGTAGCATTAAACTTTCGGGAGATTTCAAGTTTTATTTTTTTTATAAGATAATATCACTAGAAAATTACCATTTGAAGGAAAATTGGAAGAAAATAGTCAACTATTCTTCGAAAATAATCACTAATTGTTTTAATTTTTCTTTAATTATTAATTTTCTACTGATTTTTTGTTCATTGGCGTTTTTCTTATACTACTTTCTTTGATTGACTTTTGTTTTGTATTTTTCTTTGATTGGCATATTTCTCGAGTGAACAAATTATGTAATGTAGGTGAAAAAATAAATGCGAGTAATATATCATTTGGCTTGAATAAGAATCCTAGTTCCCATTAAAGTTAAGTAAAAAGGAACGTTTTTCCATAATTGTCCAAGTATTTATTTAGCTTGTTCTAATTATGAAAGTAATGATATGATAGTTTAGTAAAAGTTCTTTGATTTCATAATCGCGTGCAATTTGAACCTTCTAACGAGTATTTCCAGTCCTTGGTTAAGCATAAAGTAAAATTTAGACAAGCCTGAAAATTGGGCGCGTAGTTTTTATAAGGTATTTTCGATTTATTAGGTATTTTAAGCATGCATGGAGTATTTATTTTTGGTATACATATTAAAATTATACGCTGTAAATTATCATACATTCGGTGTTTTTTTAAGTTTATTTAGAAGCGTTAAGCGAGTGTTTTCCACTCCCAGATTAAGCATGAAGTAAAATTTCGAGTTTAGAAAAGCCTGAAAATTTGGTTTGGTGGCGTAGTGCGTAGCCCTACGCGACTAAATCAAATTTTCAGGCTTTTCTAAACTCGAAATTTTACTTCATGCGCCACGCGTATAAAACACTAATTTCAAGTGAGCTTTCAAATATACTGCTTAAGTTTTATCTAAGGTTAATAACTATTACAAATGTTTATTTCGTGGCTGTATCCTAATCTTTAAACAATCAAGCGCATGAATACCTTTATGTCCTAAATCTAATTGCAGACATTTTAAAAGTGCAAGATTTGGTAAGACAGACCTAAGCAGTATATTTTGTACTTCACTTTAAATCAACGTTTGATACGCGTGACGCATGAAGTAAAATTTTGAGTTTAGTAAAGCCTGTAAATTATTACTTCATACTGCATCTTGGAGTGAAAACCCTAATTAAAAACTTTAAATTGAGCGCTTTTAGAAATCAATAAATGAAGTCGATATAATACTGAATTATACAAGTGTAGTTCCGCAGCCAAGATTTCATCTTGCGGCATAATTAAACGCTTTTAGAAATCTCGAATGCCCCAAGACGAAATCCTGGCTGCGCCACTGCACTTGTATAATTAAGTATTATATTGATTTTATTTCTTTATTTAAAGAAGCTGTTAATTTTTATCTGTGATGCTATCATTGCACATAACAATTTTATCTGTTGGGAATTATGCATTTTTTCTATCCATTTTGTTGTTAGTGTTGCATATAAATGGCATTATATGATGCATATAATACTTATACAGCGTAATGCACTATTGGCGTCCCTCGATCGTGAAAAAAGGTCACGGCTTGCATCGCACGCTCGAAATATAATTGATTTTATGCAAATAATCCGATGATAAATGGGCAGCTCCGGGACACCGTAAAAAATTGACTGCACGAACATTACCCTTCTTTCAAAGCCAAAGCCTGATCGTGAAAAACATGTTCCACACACAGGCTAAACTACTTTTTACAAAGTGCCCGTGGATTGAAAATGCTGAAAGATCGAACTTTGATAATAAATTTAAAACGTTTTTACATAAAAAAGGGTGAAAATATGCTAAATAGCAAGTATAAAACCGTGCAATCATTTAAACTATAAAATAGAGTAGGCTTTGAGTTTTAAATTAGATTGGCACTACAGACTGTTAACACATAGTTTACCATAACCTCAAATTTATTCCATAATTAAACTAGCATCCCGGGCAACCGCCTTCTCTAATTTATAATTTAAATGATTGCACGGTATAATCATGTCTAAAGTTAGAAAGAAAATCAAGTACATGCTTTAAATGTCTCAATTTAAAAACAAAACGATTCACTAATTTATTTTCAAAATCAATTAAACTAGCGAAACGTTATACATTAAGCAGAAAATTAATAATGAAATATTGCGACTATTGTATTGAATTTATATAAATTTGGTAATAGTAATTAAATTGTTTAATTGATTTATTCTGAATTGCTTTTATGTACTTTTTAGAGTGTTGTACAAACATAATATAACTTAGCAGACAATGTGAGACCTTGAGCAACTAATATTTTTGAGGCCCTTCAATATATTTTTTTTTGTATATTTAACAATCAACAGAAGTCATTTCATAAATCAATTATAAAACGTGTACGTACAAGAAGTTATTCTTTTAGGCTTGCGGTTTGAGTGAGACAGACTCTGCCCAGCCATTTGCTAGAATAAGATAGACCTATATTTCTATTTCCAGCATGAAAAGGTAAACATAATATATCATGGACATTTTTTTAATAATTGTTAAGCTAACTGAATGCAGAATGTACGGACACCCATGAATTTTACGTAGTACTAGTTTTTGTTGACTAAAAAGGAGTTTATAAATGACTCAAAAAATGGCTATTTTCAGGATTTTTTTTACAAAAAACTAAATATCTTAATAGTTTTAAATTGGTGACATTAAAATCCGCCAAGTCTTAGGATTATTTTGATGTATTATGTAATATTGTCCCACAATCCGAACATGAATGGTGCTGGAACTAGTGACTACCAAAAACGTTGGATTTTCCTTATAATAAATCGCAACCTTAAGTATACATATTACAACTACAAGATATATGTATAAGTCAATCATCAGATATTCGTTATTTTTTTTATAAGAGTTCAATTTAAAGCTTTAAACGAGTGTATTCCACTTCCAGATTAAGCATGAAGTAAAATATTGAGTTTAGAAAAGCCTGAAAATTTAGTTTCGTCGAGTAGCGAAGCGGAGTGACCAAACCAAATTAAAATAGAACAAATTAACAAAAATGTAAAAATTTACAAAACCAACAAAAATGTAGAATTCCAAACGAGTAAGAGATTAGTGGAATCTAATCTAAATCTTTGAAAGATAATTGCTTCCCTCCAAAATTGCTTTTTGGATCCGCTCCTGCCTCTGATAGGCTTGTAACAAAGTATAAAATGAATATAATGTAACATTCAGCTAGATCATTTAGTTAATGTTGTACGTATTAAAACAAAACGAATGCACTAAGTTTTTTGTGGAGATAAAACCTCTGCAACTGTAAGAATACAATAAAACTCTTAAAAGAAACGTAGTACAAATCGCTTTATTGCAATTTACTTCGTAAAGGGGGTGAATTTTCCGGATGGAAGGCCACGTTCCAGTGCGCTCGGGAAAAATTACAATGCGAGCGGAATAATTCCGCCCCTCCTTGTAATTCCTAAGTCCTTTGTGCTTATATACATATATATATATATACTTTCTAGGAATATCCCTAGGAATGATGACCTATCGTAGGAAATGTTTCGCAGCCATCTGAGGTCAATTGTCGAATGATTTGGCCATTTGTCCCGGCTATAGGAAAAAAGCCCTAAAGGCAAATGGGCCGTTCTTATTGAGATATCAGTCTGCACGGACGGAATCCAAGAACTATTCATCAATCTGGCCCCAGTGGCAAGGGCCGGAAATTGGGTCCTGTGACGCGTGAACGACCGGCCCGGGCCTGTTCGTTTTTTTTGTTCGCAGATCGATGGCTTGTAATTATCGGGGCCGAATTAAAAAGTTTTGCTCCATTCAATTCATCCTGAAAGAAGGAAATATTCTTAAATGTTCATTTCTATCAGTTCAAAACTATTAACTTTAGGAAATAGTGAATTCGCCGGGTAGTATACATTTAAGAATAATAGTAATTTATTTTTGAACAGATAGCATCCAATAACAGAAAAATGTAAATATACAGTCTGTTTGATTTATTGTGACACAGCACATATGTCCGTTATTAGTACAGATAGAAAAAAAAGTTAAAGACAAATGTTTTAGTATTTTTTATGATCTATTCAATCGTAATGTCAGAAAAACAGTTGAAAATCAAATAAACACGTGAAAGCTATTAGTTTCATTTTCTTTAATGGAACACCCTGTATATTTTGTTTATTTCAAATAGACATTAATATTAGCCTTATAATGATACCACATACCAATGAAATTTATCAGTTGACATGAATAACTATTTAAAGTGTCTGTTCAAAGTGACGTCCGCTGTTTGCAATACATTCTTCACATCTTTTCATTAAATTTCGTCGTGCTTTTTGCAACATCCGTGGTGTTATTTGGCCACATGCCATACGAATACGATTTTTCAGATCATCTAGATTTTCTGGACGAGTAACATAAACTTTTTGCTTTAAAAATCTACAAATAAAAAAATCTAAAATAGACAGATCTGGCGATCTTGCTGGCCAGTTTATGGGGCCACCATTTGCAATCAATTTCAAACCAAACTTTCTTTCCAAAATATCTTTGACATTTCTTGCGTTATGGGGAGGAGCTCCATCTTGTTGGAACCACATATCTCGACGTATTTCTAGGGGGATATCATCTAAATAATCTTCAAATTCTATCGTAAGAAAGTTGGCATATCGCTCCGCATTCAACGTTCCTTGATAAAAAAATTGATCCTATTATGGTATCACCTAACACACCAAGCCACACATTAACTGCAAATATTTGTTGGAATCTGCATTCTCGAATTTGACGTGGAATCTCAGTATCCCAGTAATGGTCGTTTTTTCGGTTGGAGATTCCGTTGTTGTTGAAATTTGATTCATCACTCCAAAGAATTAAATTTAATAAATGTTGATTGTTGCTAAGCCAATTACAGAATACTATCCTCCTGTCAGAATCACCATCTCTTAAACCTTGTACTAACTTAATTTTACATGGTCTAATTTTATGTTTTCTCACAATAGAAAATATTTTATGCATACTTATTCCTAAGTCAGCCACTGCTTCGCGTATTGAATTACGTGGATGTGCTCTAAAATAGGCCAATATCAATACTTCATTATTATCTTCTCTTTCTTGTCTTCTCCTTCGTAATTTATTATTAAAACACCCATTTCTCCGTAAATTTTGTTCAAGTCTTGCAAAAGTGCAATAATGTGGTTGTCTTCTTTCTGGATACATGTTTCCATAAGTGATACTAGCTTCTCTAGAACTATCGTTGCATCTAACGAAGACCTTTAGCATATCCACTTTTTCATCATTAGAATAGTAATTATCACCCATCTCTAAAGATTTGAATCAACAACACGTAAGACGGGAAGTTACTACACCACTTTGACATTAAAGCGTTAACAAATTGTTTTATGTCAATTGTTATCCATGGCAACTGATAAATTTCATTTATTTGCAATTGTCGCGTTATTTGTATAATGAAGGGGTACTTATGTGGTATCATTATAAAGCTAATGTTATTACCTATTTGAAATAAACAAAATATACAGGGTGTTCCATTAAAGAAAATGAAGCTAACAGCTTTCATGTGATTATTTTATTTTCAATTGTTTTTCTGACAATGCTACTGAATAGATCATGAAAAATACTAAAACTATTGCTTTCAACTTTTTTTTCTATCTGTACTAATAACGGACATATGTCCTGTGTCACAATAAATCAAACAGACTGTATATACAAATAATGTACATTTTAGAATAATAATAATTTATTTTTGAACAGACATACCATCGAATAACAGAAAAATGTAAATGTACAAGAAAATAAATAAATCATATAAAATGATATGAAAAATGATAAATCCAAAAAATATAATCTATAGCTCAGCGTTTAGTAGGATTGTTATTAATTAGTTATCAGAAGAAATTAATATGTCTACCTTTAAGTTGTAGAAATTTCTTAGCATGGTCATGAGTGGCGAATAGAACAAGATATTTATTATACATTACGAGTATGTGATTACACAGGGTAATATCGAGCATCACTTCTATGTACATTGAATTTAATGCGGCTAACTAAATTTGAGTCATTAATGTCGTGAAATAATGCTGAAAAGGTTAAGTGTTAATTCTAAAAACCATCATTAAATAATAAAATTATATGCGTAATAGACGCAGTCGACGAATACCAATGCACTTTTGAAAAATATCTTTAAAATCATAGAGGCTTAAAATTTTCATGAAAAAATCAGGAAGTGTTAAATCTTAAATGGAACGTAAACTATAAACATTCTACTACGTAAACGTTAAGTATTGTATATACACATTGTAACGGTTTGATAATCTACAAGAGAGCAGGAGGAAGACAATTCGAAAAGAAAATCGGCTTTTGGATGGGGACGGAGAGACTTGGGTTTTAGATGGGAACTCAGAAAGTTTAGTTTGATTCAAGACAGGTGATTAGTTTTGAGAAAGAGTTGATTGGGTATTAACAAGAGAGGTTGAAAGAAGGACGTTCGAGGTAAATACTTCAAGTGAGAACTAGATTATGTAAAAGTACAAAGGCGTAATTAGAAATCGAGTGTACAGAAATCAGCCAAAAATTCAATAGTGTCTTAGTGCGTAAATAAAACCAATTAAGTAGTATTTTATGATAATTTTTGTTAATTCGAGAGTAAAAGCATTGGATCCCCTGCATAAATAATGAACAGAAAACAATTAAAGCACAAGCATTCTATTACAACCCCAACACCAGCATATGCATGAAATTTACACAGAAACCACGAGTGACAATTAATTATTTAGTTTAGTGCGGGCCATTGTTAATTAGAATGAGTAATGCCGTTCGGTCGAGACATAATTTATTAGGATATGAAGCTTGGAGAGCGCACGGCCCGGTAGCAATTCAGGTTATTATTTTAAATCCGCATGGTATTTACACACGACACATTAATTAATGCACAACTATAATTATTAATTGGAATTTAACGCCGGACGGATTAATAGGGCTGTAACAATGCAGTAAAATTAGTTCTCACTCTCACGCAAACATTTCGCATATATGTATAGTCTCTTGCTCAGACTAACATAAGATAATAAGAAAGTTGTGTTTTGGAAAACTAATGCCCTAATGCAACACAGCTGATTAAAAATAATCAGTGAATAATACTTCAGAAAAACACAATACAATTGAGCCGTTTATTTTGAAAGTGGCCTACTTCACTTCTCAATTTTTTATTGTTGACTCTAATAGTCTTTATAATTTGAGGTTTTCAGTCATAACCAAGAATTTTTGGTTAAGTATATTAAAAATATATATTATATATTGTAAATATACTAAACCATAAATTGTTGTTTATGATCTTCAAACTATGATTATAAGATTATTGCAGTCAACAACAATTAATTGAGAAATGGAGATAGGACACTTTCAAAACAAACGGATAAATTTTTCACAAATTGTTTACACAATTGCATATTGATTAAAAAAATATGTTTGGGATATCTTACAAAATAAAAACTATTTAGTATTCTAGAACTCTAACCAAATTAGAGATAAAAAAATTAATAATAGTATAGAAAACGCATTAATGTTTGGTATTTGAGATACCGTCTTAAAATCAAAACTGAAATAAATTTATTATTATATCTGTATATTTTTATGTTTTATGTAATTAATTGCGATTGTCAAACATGAAATTTCAGCAATTGATGATTATTTATAACTTGTACGCAGTAGCGTCTTGCAGCAAATAAAATTAGTGCGCCCATTGATTCAAAATAGTATTGGTGTTCAATACTTTTTTGAATATTTACTAGATGTAAAACAAATTATTTGCTAGGTACGATTCACGAGAGGTGTCCCATGGTTTCCTTAATTTGTAGTGCTTTCTGCACCAATACATGTTATACGAAAATAGTTTGATGTCATCAGAATACGTGTGTGAAAAGAGACAGAAAACTTCATAATATGTCTGCTATGGTTTTTAGATGGAATATGCGAAAACGTATGTTCCGGTATGCAGCTTTAAAATTTTGAGGTTAAACGTCACATTTTGACAATGTCTTCGTAAAACTAAATCTGCAAAAACCTAACCAACAATAATTTTAATTAATGTGCACAGTCGTTTCAAATGTGAGTTCAAGTGGTGTAATTCCAATTTTCACATCTACTAAATTTTCACATCTACTAAATAGTTAAGGTATTTACAGCAATAAAGAATGCATTTATGTACATTTTGTGTAAGCTTAAACGAAAATGTTAGTTGTATCGAATACGCATTTATTAGTTTTGGCAAATAGTCATCAGATCAACCCATTAAGCGCCATTAATGCATACACGCAACATTATTATTTTTTTGTTAATTTACTTACTAAATTAGTTAATTTGATATATTATATTATTTGACTTGACTTAAAAATGTATGAAGAAAGATGTACATATTTTGTTATTTAAATATTTTTAGTATTACTCATTTAAAACTCGAAATTTTCTTCATGCTTGGTCTGGGAGTGGAAACACTCCTTCTTCACGTTTTTATATAAAATCGACGAATGCCTGAAAATGTACAGTGTGTACATTATGTATATTTAAAAGAAAATTCTCAGTATGTAAAACAATAAGTCATTCATAGAAATCATAAACAGAAGTGCAGAATTTTACTTAAAATCAACTTCTAAAGTTAACTCTATAATTGCTCCGCCGTTAATAGGTTAATCTGTTAATACCGGGAATTGATCTTTTAAGTATACATACAGGAAATTTTCTATTAGGTATACATATGCATATACTTTTTTTTAAAGAGTTCAATTTGAAGCTTAAAACGAGTGTTTTCCACTCCCAGACTAAGCATGAAGTAAAATTTCGAGTTTAGAAAAGCCTGAAAATTTGGTTTGGTCGTGTAGCAAATTTATCAATATTATTATTAAATTCCGTATTATAATAAGGAAAAATTAGGTACAGAGAAAATCAATCTCTTAATTTAACGCCTTAGTTCCTACCTGAATAAAGATCAATTGTCTACCTCAATAAATGCTCTTTAAGTTGGTTTCAATCACAGTGTACTATTATCGCAAGTACTTGTAGATATTCTCTGAATATTCTCAAGAAATTATGATTTAAAGCTTTTCTAAAAGAAAGAACACTAATATAATGGAGACCTGAACAGTATGACATTGTCATGTAACGCATGTAATGTAATAGCTGCATCTTTTTATGTTTTATGTAATTAGATTGCTATTGTGAAACATGAAATTTCAGCAATTGATAATTATCAAAAAAGGACGAGTGCTTGAAATATATTTCATCAAACTCGTACGCAATAGCGTCTAGCAGCAAATAAAATTGGTGCTCCCATTGATTTAAAAAAAAATATTGGTGTTCAATACTTTTTTAATAATTTAGTAGATATAAAACAAATTATTTGTAATTATATACATTTTTAACGTTTTACTGTTATAAAAACTGTCCAATTTGACTTTTATTTCTACTTCTTGATTATACATGAAGTAAAATTTCAAGTTTAGAAAAGCCTGAAAATTTGAATTCGCGGACGAGAAGCGAAGCGCCTGGCAAATTCCTTCAGGAAACCTTCAGGTTATTCTAAACTAGAAAAATTACTTTATACGCCAGGCGTATAAAACATTTAAATATTTTAAAGTATTATATCGAAAACGGTTTATTTATCTGAAGTACGAAGGATCTTTAATAATTACCTATTTTATTATGATCAATTAATATCTCACTTAAACCGTGGGAAAAGCATATTGGTATTAAATTAATATTTCACTGATTTTTAGAATTACAATAAAAATTATTTGAACAAACCAAAGCCAGTTTGTACCTCGCTTCATTAAAATCCTTGATTAGTAAATCAATGATTAGATTAATCAAGGTGTTTAGTTTGCACCGATATCTCGTTAATAAATTAGTGATCAAAGAAAATATAAAATCTATCTTACACAAAAATGTTGGTGTTATTTCAATAAAATAAAACACTTTAACTTTGTTTGTGTAACACAATATTTTTTATTTTTGTGACTGCAGTTTTGGCAACTCAACTTGCCATTATCAAACTGAATGTTGTGTTATACAAACAAAGGTAAAGTGTTTTATTTTATTGAATTAATATGTATAACAAAGTAAAAGCCTCCACCGTTCATAAGTTGTTTATTTTTAGTGAATCATTAAAACTTGTTTACTTTTTTTAGCCAACACAATATATGTTGGAAATAATTAGTTACTCGAAATTATTTAATTTGACATTAGAGTATTGTTTAATTTTAGTTGCGTTCGTACAAATATCATAGATATTCGCGAATGCGAATTCGTATAATTTAATTTACCGACTAAATAAAGGAAGTATTTTATCTCACAAAAATTCACAGAAAATTGTCTTATCAAAAGTAATTACTAAATCAATGAAAATCCACTTAATAAATAAATTTAAAAAATATGTTATCTCACAAGAATTTGCAGAAAATTGTCTTATCAAAAGTAATTATTAAATCAACGAAAATGCACTTGATAAATAAATAAAAAATATAATTTATGTTACAAGAATTCACAGAAAATTGTTTTATCAAAAGTAATTACTAAATCAACGAAAATCCACTTAATAAATAAATAAAAAATATATTTTATCTTACAAGAATTCACAGAAAATTGTCTTATCAAAAGTAATTACTAAATGAACAAAAATCCACTTGATAAATAAATTTAAAAAATATTTTATCTCGCAAGAATTCGCACAAAATTGTCTTATCAAAAGTAATTACTAAATCAACGAAAAATTCACTTGATAAATTTTAAAACAAGTTTTTCCAATTCAACATTCTTAGATAAAATTGTAACAAATAAATATTTAATCAACTGGAGTGCAAAAAGGCATTATTCTAATTCCCTCTGACCAAGCTTCGTATTCAGTTTTGTATGATATAAAATACGTGTAATCTATAAATATTATCTCGTACAATAAATTCCATCCTGAATCCAATTTAGCGCAGCATTAATTTATTCATCAGGACGGGATTTGCGTTTAAATCCCGAAACGTTTGTTTATTTAATAACACGCTATTGATGGAATTTAATGCGTGCTCTGGAAGTATATACCGTGTTTCCCATGTTTTGTGTTAGGGCCGGCAAAATGCATTCCGGATGTGCCGTAGTACCAAGCAACAATAACACACTCAACTGGGCCGAAATTTCTATTACATGTTGCAATCACGCGCTAATTATTTACTAAATATGACAAGTTATACGCATCATCTGTCACGCATAATGATACGGCTATTCAGTATTACGGGTGTGTAATATTTTGTTCCCGGCACATGCGCCATTTGTTTGTCGTTATTTGCACAAAGTATTATTAGTCCAATAAAATTATTATCCTTAATAAAAATAGACAAGTTTATTAAATAGTAGTACCTGTTTGCACCCAAGTCAATTAACTTAATCAGTGATTACTACTTCTTAAAATCACAACAGTTTTATTTACGAAAGGTTTCCGCATTCGTATTTTGATGAAAGAGACGTGTTTATTTTATCGTACACATTTATAACATTCGTATATTCAAGAAATTTGACTAATTCAAACGTTTAATCAATGATTAGTAGATGATTAAAGTTAATCAGTCGGGGTGCAAATGGGCCTAAGAGAATAACATTTAAAAAAAGTCGTGTTTAAAACTCGATTGAAACACTTAATTTGGTTGACGGAAATAATTGTTTTCAAGAAGAATGACCATAAGTGGAAACAAGGAAGAGAATACATTCAGTTGAAGCACTAGTATTTTAATTGGGAAAAGAGTAAACGAGGTGTGTGTTTTGTGGGACAGGAAAGGATGTATGGGAACACTGGATGAGGGATTGCATGGGAGTGCAGACAACGCATGGGATAAATATCCGTTATGTGTCGAAAGAAGAATATGTGTGCGAGTGGAAGTGGGATTAATATGCTAATGGGCCAGGGAGGAGGAGCTAATATTAATATTATTAGTATTGTCGTGGAGTAAAAATGTACATCAAATAATTGCATCGGATAATTGTATATAACAAGATGTATTTTGTTTTTTTTTATGCCAAATAAAGGTAATATATACAGTTTTTTGTCTTATTAATTACATATTTAGAATATTTGGAAATTAATAACTTATTGGTTCTCAAATCAAATAAAATTTAGCAGATCTAAATCTTATGTAATCCTATATTTTAATAGGATTTTAAAATCTGTGTGAATTAATTGTATTTTTATTTAATCAACAAGGCTATTGACTATGTGATACCAGTCATCAGTGTTGTTGATTGAATAAACACACAATTAATTCACGTAGGTTTAAAAATCCTATTAATTAATGTTTACCATTATTATTCATTCATCACTTAAAATGCACGATTACAATTAAAATAAACAGTTGCGAATTCGCCAACGTCAAATAATTAATTACACTTAATTAGTACAAACTGTTATTCGTGAATTTGAAAATTCCATTAATTTATAATTACCAATATTATTTTGTATTGTGGAGGCTTCGTTATACATGTTAATTTAACAATAAAACAATTGTAAGTTTGTTTGTAAAACACTTTTTTACAATTTATACGCTTGCCGTTATCAAATTGAAAGCTTTAGTAAAAAACAACGAATGTTTTAAAATGTATAGCAAAAATCGGAATATGTATACCTAAAATAAAAATTTCCTGTATATAACCAAAATAAGATTGCCACCAAAATATGTCATTAAACTCTTTGATAATTTATTGAAGTATAAAAATAAGTTCAGGATATACCGGATATATTTTTCTAATAATAAAAACGTATACAATATGTCTTTTTTTACGTTAAATTTAACAACACTGAAAAAATAAACACTTATTCAGTACGTAAAAAGTTAAATTTAACGTATACGTTATTATTTAACCTCACAATCTAACTAGACACATCAATTACCAAACTCGCTTAAACTGTTATGTTAAAGAATAACATGTACGTTAAATTTAACATTTTGCGTACGGAATAACCCTGATAGAGTTGTAAAATGTAAAAATAATTCCGGCTTTTACGGTCGCAATAACGGCCGGCTCGTAAAAATTTAACAGTATTCCCTCTTTTTAAAATTACACAAACCCACACACACACACAACGGCATTACGTCCACGAGAATAGTTTTATGTAAGGATGTATTCGGAATCTCATGAAAATCAGATTACCTCAGCAGAAAACTGAATTCCGACAGAAAGAGAGAATAACGTTCACGACCGCTTTTTAAAGCTCTGCTATTCAAAAAATCAAAAGTAAATACATTAAAAGCATAATACCTACTAAGTTAATACACTACAATTTCAAATTGGTTTTGCACGAACATTTGTAATTTATCACAAATCCTTTAAACATATTACAGATTTACATTTGTTCGAAAGAATAAACGCCATCTAATGCCCATTAGCTTAAGTAGCATCGTAGATGGCGCTTACGCTTTCGAACAAATGTAAATTTTACAGGCCATAATAAATGGTCAAAGATGTTCAGTAAGTTCAAAATATATTACATATTTATATCAGAGTTAGGATGATATATTCCATTAATTATCTATCCCAATATTTATCATGATAAATATCGATATTTATAAACTCCGATTTATATCATAGCCGTTATGTGTATTTGAACTTTACAATAAATTATTTTGTTTGTTATTTGAATATTTCGATTATTATTTATTTCTAAAGTGTATTTCAAACTTCACAACAATTGAGTGTATTATACGCGTGGCGCATGAAGTAAAATTTCGAGTTTAGAAAAACCTGAAAACTTGGTTTGGTCGCGTAGCGCTACGCGACCAAACCAAATTTTCAGGTTTTTCTAAACTCGAAATTTTACTTCATGCTTAGTGTGGGAGTGGAAACACTCGTTCGAACTTTGAATTGAACTTTTTTACACAATCGACGAATGCCTGAAAATGTACAGCGTATACATTATGTATATTTACATTTACATTATGTATATTTAAGAGAAAAAAAAATAGGAAAAAAGGGCAGAATTTTACCTAAAATCAACTTTGAGAGTTAACTTAATTATTTCTTAGCCGTTATTGGGTTAATTTGTATGTATTTAATGACTTTTACCCATACAATTTTAAAATTGACAGAAAACTTAATGAAACTCCACCCTTCATATTTGTATAATTCTAATTTGTTTTTAATTTCAAATTAAAACTGAAATTACACGCCACGCGTGTAAAACACAGATTTCAAGTGAAGTTCGAATATACATAAGTTTTGCAATATTTTAGTGTTTTATACGCGTGGCGCATGAAGTAAAATTTCGAGTTTAGAAACGCCCAGAAAATTGGTCTTGGGTCGCTGCGCGACCCTCGACAAATTTTCACGAGGCTTTTCTAAACTCGAAATTTTACTTCATGCTTAGTCTGGGAGTGGAAAACACTCGTTTAATAGAGCTTCAAATTAAACTTAAAAAAACAAGCAATTTCTAAAGATTAACAGAAAATAGGCTAAATTTGGAATAGGTATACTTAAAAAAAAGATTTCCTGTTAACAAGTAATGGACAAAATACAAATCCATAAAGGTTTCATTTTCTATGTTGTCTGAATGAAATTTAATTATTTTATGACTTTTAATTAAATTGTATAGAAGATTGTATAGAAGATCGAATAAAACAACCATATTATTTTAATTACAAAAATACTAGCCTTAACGTAATTTTTTTTTGATTTTGATGTCCAACAATAATAATAACTAATACAAATGTTCACAATGAATTTCTCATTTGACACTTGGTGAAATATATTATGATCAACAAGCATTCTATCAATTTAATATTGTTAAAAGGAACTTTATCACTACTGTCAAAGTGTATTTTTATCTAACATCACAAACAGCTCTAATCTACATTTTTGTCCATACGCAATAGACAATCAATATTTGTATTGTGAATGTGTGTATTTGTTTATTCATTGCAAACAATCTATTCGGATTTAAAATGTGATACGACCGGGGGCGGTAATTGCATCCGCCCCGAAAACCCTATATACATACATACGCAAATCGGCGTGCAAAAAGGGATGCGATCTATCATAGATTATAATTACTGAAACCAGTCGATATGCTGTTTGTTTGCTTTATGCGGTTTACAAAATACGCTTTCCAGCAATTTATCAATCACTTTTAATAAACTGACGGTAATGATATACAATTACAGCGGCTATAAATTGCGAGTGTTTTCCAATTTTGTAACGCTTTGTGTACTGAACAAAATTGTTGTATTTTTTTTAATAACCTCTGACATAACATTGGTTTATCTATTGATTTATAGAGGATTTGATTTGATCTACAAAAATTCCATAATTGTGTTCAGTCAAATTAGTGAATCTGCACGTTTATGATACTTAACAATGCAGTATAAACTTTACGAATTATATTTAATTGATTAGTATCCTACTTGAAAAATAATTGTTAGTTTAGATTAGTTTATTGACGGATAATCTCCTATTACAGAAATATACACAATCAAAAAAAGTATCAGTAAACAATATACAATAAATATATATATACATAGAAACTAAATTCATGGAACCTTAAGAATGCACATTTAAACTTAATAATATTCATCAATAATTATAAGAAAAACTAGAAAAAGTAAAAGTTGTAATTTTAATAGACAAAATGGGAAAAATGGAGTTAATAATAATATACTAAAAATAAAATAAAAGAAATAATATAACGCTAATAAAGTATAAAGAAGTATTACAAACAAATATTTAAATCAATAAGCCGCAAACGATTCTTAAATCTAATAATCGAGTCATCAAATATATTAAAATTAGGATTTGAATTTAAAATGTTACAGTACTTCATAATTCTGTTTATAGGACTATGCATTGCATAATTAGTGGTATGCGGCATTAAGCGAAACAATGCTTTGGATCGTGTAATCTTTGTGGAACAAAAGTTGAAGTTTAAATTAGATAACAACACACTACAATCAACAAAACCATTAATTAATTTAAAGCCACATGATACATCATATATAATCCGCCTATACTTTAAAGATGTTAAATTTAAAGTTTGTAACATATTTGAATGACTAAAATTGACGTAAGATATTCCTAACTTAAATGAAATCATTCTCAAAAATTTACTTTGCACAGCTTCTATCTTGTTAGAGTGTATAGCGTAAAACGGATTCCAAATTATCGAGCCATATTCAAGTTGACATCTTACTAATGTGATATATAAAAGTTTAGTAGTTTGAATTCAAAAATTAAAAGAATATCTACTTATTGCGCAAGTGTTTTAAAAGCTCTGTTCGAAATTGAAATGATATGAGATGAAAAGGTCAATCTACGGTCAAAAATAATCCCTAAATCCCGAACTTCATCAACACATCTAAGTTCAGAGTTATGAGTGGTGTAGGTAAATTTCAACAATTTACAACGACTAAACGAAATTGATAAAAAAAAAATAATATTTAAATTAAGTTTATTTACACTACACCAAGTTGTAATGTTGTTAATGTCATTTTGAAGTGCAACACTATCATAAACACTCCGTATTATTGAGAACAATTTCAAATCATCTGAAAACATAAGAATTTTAGAAAAGCGGATACACTGGCTGATATCATTAATAAAAAGTAAAAACAAAATAGGCCCGCAGTGGGAGCCTTGAGGTACCTCTGACGTAACATAAATCACATTAGATAAGAAGTTATCAATTTTCACATACTGCCTACGAGATGAAAGAAGGCTCTTAAACCATTGAACTACTATTTCGCTAAAGCCAAACTCCGATAATTTGTTTAGTAATAACTTATGGTTAACACGATCGAAGGCCTTAGAAAAATCAGTATAAATAGCGTCTACTTGGTATCCTTTCTCTAACGAGTTTAACAAGTAACATTGGTATGACAATAAATTACTAATCGTAAATTTTCCCTCCAAAAAACCATGTTGTTCATCACAAATAGTATGCCTACAAGCCCACATTACTTGCTTTGATACGAAGTAATCTAATATTTTTGGTAAAGTAGACTGTATTGTTATACCTCTGTAATTTTTTATGTTTGCTCTATCACCGTCCTTATGGAGTGGATTAATAAATGAATCTTTCCACAAGTCGGGAACTGTTCCAGTATCCAACGACCTACTAAAGAGAATGTGGATAGGTGAAGTTAGAGTGAACACACATCTCTTCAAGAAATATGGAGGCAAACCATCAGGTCCAGCTGTACAAGAATAATGCAGGGTAGATAAATAATTTTAAAAAAAAGTTCATAATTGAAGGCGTGTCATCACTACAATAAACAGTAGAAAAATAACGTGCAAATAGGTTTACACAATCATCACCATTATCACTAATATTATTTTCGTAAAACATTTGCTTTGGAAAACCACGTATTTTTGTACATTCATTTATATAACTCCAAAAATGTTTTGGATTATATCCAATACTTTCTTCAGTATTTTTTATACACTGTTTATAAAGTGACTGACTTAAATTAGCACATTTAGTTCTCAGTATCTTAAACATATCATAATCACATAACCTACCACTAGCTTTATATGCAGCATGTGCCTTCTTTTTAGAATACACCAACTGTATTAATTCAGTATTAAACCACCTAGGAAACGAGGAGGTTTATCCGCGTTTTACAGGGACATGTAAGTTTAACCCTATATTCATAATGTCATAAAAATGTTTTAAGGAAGTATTTATATCAGAATCAGACAAAATAAATTGCCAATCTATGGATGCAAAAAATATGTTTAAGGAGTTATAATCAGCTAATTTAAAGTCATAATAAAATTCATTACTGTATAGACGTTCAACATCTGGAGATATTTTTATTATAAAAGAATCGTATTCTTGTGATGATAACTATCACCAAATAATGCATCCAAGGACTTGGAGATATTTAAATCATTAATATTTGACAGAACTAAATCTAAAAATATATTACGAGGATTTCGGAAATTCATCTGCTTTAAACTATTGAATGCCAGGCAGTCACGCAAACACTGCTCACAACTCGATATATTCACATTTTCTTCATATACATCAGAAAGTGAACTGCAAATATTATAATCACCGCAGAATACATATTTTAAATTAGGGTTTTCCCAACATATTTGATCTAACGAAATAGTATGCGATTCATATAATGAAACATGAGAATTGGGTGGTATGTAAGTAGCACCAATCACAAACTTATTACAAATTTTAACAAAAACAGCTACGAGAACACCACCACCTCTAGATTTACTAGTTGTTAAAGCTGATCTGTCAATTCTGAATATATTAAAGTTGTTAAGTTTTAGCTCAACATCATCAATCAAATTGTCAAGCCAAGTTTCAATAAATACAATTATATCAAATACAGAACAATTTACTAAATTATGCAACAAATTAAGTTTTGACTTTAGACCACCAACATTTTGAAAAAATACATTCAGTTTTTGTATTCCGTTGGATCACTTCACCATTAACATTCGCATCACCATTAACATTTCTAGAACTACCTGCAGAGACGATCACTGGATTACCACGAACGTACTTGATGGTTAGGTCAGGTTCACCGTTCAACTTACGCCCGCTTAATTCAAGATTTAAGAATTTTAAGTGATCACGCTGGTTTTGTGTTAGATCCGTCTTAAAATAAAATGCTTTCTTCGGCAGTAATCGGGAGGCGTTTAATAAATCCACAGCAGATTGACGATCATTGAAACATAATTTCAGGGGTCTAGGTTTATTAGATTCTTTGCCTATCCTAAATAATGTTTTAGGTGCAAACAAAACTGCAGGTTCAAATAACACACGCAAGGCATCTTTATCTTTTTGTATTTTTGTATTAGCTGGCCCAGTTGATTCCGGAAGATTAAAAACCATTACATTTATGGATCTGCGACGACGTTCCTCAACTTCCTGTATAACATCTTCCTGACTGAAATTCGTCTTTACGGAATTTGAAGATTTAGCATTTTTTTCTAGATTCGAAATACGCTGGTCCAAATCACGGTATTTAGAATTTATCATTAGAAGAATCTCATCTCTAAATTTTGCAAACTGCTCTTCTAAGGTTTTATTAAATATATCCAAAGTTAAATCATTACAAGATTCGAAAGTAGTGGAGGGTTCAATTTTAATACATTTAGCACAAAACCATTTCAAATTCATGTTCTTATTAATAATAGACAAATCAGCATCCATTAAATCTTAAGTGTATAAATTTACGACATTTTCCTGAGAATTTGATTGAAGGAGTATTCGGTGTAATAGCCTGATCACATAATCCACATTTATTAACCATTGTTAATGTGAAATAATGTAACAAGAATTCAATTAATTATAAGGAATGAACAAGGGTTACACGCTTCACACTACTGTGTCGATCGTAGTGACTAACAAAACAGACAAAAAAACAAATAGGAAAGTAGACCTCGGTAAAAATGTAAGTTACAAAAAGGGCTAGAAACAGTAGGTAATCAAGGAGGTGTGTATAAAGTTGCATATAATACAATTAATTGATACTAATCCAACATCAGTGTGAAATTATCATTCATTGTTGTCATTAAAGGGGTTATCGAGACACAAAAAGACGAAATGCGCTAAAGGATAAATGAGTCGTGCTATCAATTAACGTGAAAATCAATAATTTATTCATTCAACTGCAGTTTCCTGGAGAATGAAACACGGCACCCAAAATATTATTTCACTGATAGTATTAATCTCCGAATACAATGGAATGGTTTAAATTTTACCTTAAGTAACTCAATACAAGCACAGGAAAACACAGAAACACTGAGAAGCACAAACAGACATGTATATTGCTCACTCACGTTATACATGTTACTTTCCTCGTATATAATACAAAGGGAAAAAAAGTATTGTATTCGTAAATATTTTGAAAAAAACGTTTTAAAATATCCTTTTGAGCTCATCTGAGTCGATTATGATTAAGGCGGGGATTTTTGCAAATTTTAGTATTAGAATTTTTAAACATATTCAAATGTTCGGGTATCTAAATATGATTTTAAATGAATACTCGAATACCTAAATAAAAAAAAAAAACAGCCTTATTCAAACCATATATCAATTATGAGCTTTATTGTTTCCCAATTTTTACTTTACATCATTTTTGGTGTAGAATCCGAATCTTTAGGATTCCTATTCAAGATTTCAAAGTTGCCCCCCTACCCTACTCCCTGGGAGGTGGGGGTTAAGAAAATTTCATAGGATCGGATGGCCCCCTCGAAACTATTAAACTTTTGTTCGAAACATTTTTTTGTACGATGCATATTTGTCGAGATATTCCAGTGGATAAATTAAAATGGGTCACTAATTGTCATATATTTAAAGTTATACTAATATTGTAAATTTATGTAAAAGGAGATTCCGTAAATAAATAAAATAAATAAATAAATAAGTTAATTGGATGACTCTCTTTTGACTATGCTGGGATTTTGTCATTTTATGCCTTTGTCGAATGTTCTTTGGCTACTGTGATATTATAACTGTAACTCTTTTGGTGGATTACCTTCAGACTTATTAGGATTTTGTCAGTAAATCACTGCGTCAACTGTATAGTAACATTATGACTGTAAGTCAAAGCACCAGGTTGAATTTTTACATCTGAGAGCCGGCGGTATGTTAAAGTTTGTTGTCTATACCTTTATTTTAACATAACAATCAACTGTAAAACTTAACGTTTGAGGAGGTAAGGAATCAGGCAAATTATGACTGTAAGTTATTAAGTTGAATGCCTTTTGATTATCATATGATTTTTTCCTTAGATCACACTATCAGCTGTATTTTAACTATTGTGACTTTATGATTATAAGTCACTCGTTTGCCAGACATTAGTCTATCGTATCAATTTAACACAACCATGGTTTGAACAATTTAATGATAGCCATATTATTGTTCTTCTTTATGACACGACACACATTTTGACAGTTGTGACATATTTTAACCTAACGAGTGTCTTCTACTCCCAGGTTAAGCACTAAGTAAAATTTCAAGTTTAGAAAAGCCTGAAAATTTGGCTCGGTCGCGTAGCGAAGCGGAGCGACCGAGTCAAATTAGGCTTTTCTAAACTCGAAATTTTACTTAGTGCGCCACGCATCTAAAACGCAAATTTAATGTGAAATGGTCTTTAACCAATTGACAAGCAAAATAAGTTTAGTATGTCAATTATCGATTTTTTAAATGATGGAGAAAGTGCTATGATGAACACATCATCATTTTTCTATTATATTTTCAACACAAATCTTGGGAGGCCCATAAAAATATATCCAGCCCAGTCCTGTGTCGTTACGCCACTGTATATAGCATTTATTTAAAATGAAAAATGTTCTTGTGCAGGTATAAACAAACGTTCTTAACATAACAATCAACTATAAAACTTAACGTTGGTAAGGAATCGGGCAAATTATGACTGTAAGTTATTTGGTTGACTGCCTTTTGATTATCATATGATTTTGTCCTTAAATCAGACTAGCAACTGTATTTAAACTATTGTGACTTTATGATTATAAGTCACTCGTTTGCCAGACATTAGTCTATCGTGTCAATTTGACACAACCATGGTTTGAACAATTTAATGATGGTCATATTATTGTTTTTCTTTATGACACGACACACATTTTGACTGTTGTGACATATTTTAAGTTAACGAGTGTCTTCCACTCCCAGGTTAAGCACTAAGTAAAATTTCGAGTTTAGAAAAGCCTGAAAATTTGGCTCGGTCGCGTAGCGAAGCGGAGCGACCGAGCCAAATTAGGCTTTTCTAAACTCGAAATTTTACTTAGTGCGCCACGCGTCTAAAATGCTAATTTCATATGAAATAGTCTTTAACCAATTGACAAGCTAAATAAGTTTAGTACGTCAATTGCCAGTTGTTTAAATGAGGGAGAAAGTGCTAGGATGGACACAACACCATTTTTATATCATATTTCCAACACAAATCTTGAAAGGACCGTGAAAATATTTCGAACTCAGTCCTGCGGTGGCGTCGTTACGCCACTGAATGTAGCATTTATTTGGATTGAAAAATCTTCTTGTGCAGGTATAAATAAACGTTTCGGCTTGTATTTATAAGGTAAATCATTTTAATCTTATTAGATCCATATTAATCGAAAAGAGGCGGATGATCTTTTAGCCGATAGAGGCAAGTGGGTGTTTGGCATGCAGCAAGCGGTGCGTTTGAGATACGGGGCTATAACGCAGTCTTCGTGAGCGGATAAATGTCCGTCAAAGGGTCGATGCCGCGGGTGCGATTACCTGCCTCCCTCCCTTCCTTCCAACCCTTCCGCATCCACACAACCATTCATCCGATCCTCTCGCAATACCGACGCTATCCGTAACAAAGGATTAGTAGTGCAGATGCGGTCGCACAATGGCGGTCATTTAATGTTGTTGCGCCGAAGAGAATTGATATTCGCGTGCGGAATGCTCATCTCACTTCACCTGTATACTCTAATCATGGATGAAACAAACACTACACCCTGCACTCGTCCGATGTGACGTTTCGCACGTTTGCGGGAGGGTTGAAGTGAGTAATGAACCGGATGAATGTGTCGGCCGAGAGGGTTGAATAGCAGCGCGTCCCGCATTCCGGGATTAATTTATATTGCTTATAATGTTGCAAAACTGGGTCGCATTCTCGATGAGGACGACCGGATTGGTTTCAATCAATGGCGCAGAGATGCCAGTCAAATATTGACAGTTGTTCGAGTATTATTTCACAGCACAAGTACGTGTACACAAACATTGTATTGCAAAATATTGATTTTATATATTAAATGTTTCTATATTGTTATACAAAGAATTTTTCTTTTAAGTATACATTTCGAGAATATATACATTTTTAATTGGAAGCTATAAACAAGTGTTAGAAAGCCTAAGGCCACCGACGCTCGGGGGCACAAAAATTCCCTTCGTCAAGGAGGCGAAATAGGACACATCACGAAAACCCCCAAAAAATCATCAATCGCATTGGGAAGGTGTCGAAGAATGTGCGGGAAAAACTGGGGACTTAACCCCAAAATTACCCTCTGGTTATACACTAAGGTGATCAAGCCCATGATAACCTACGGGGCAGTAGTGTGGTGGACAAGGACGGAGCAGCAGGGGGCGATAAGGCTCCTGAACAGCACACAAAGACTAGCATGTCTTAGTGTCACAGGAATCCTAAGCACTACCCCGACAGCAGCCCTAGAAATCATCCTGGACCTACCACCACTGCACATCTTCATACAAGAGAAAGCCAAGGCTGTAACATACAGACTAATGCAAGGACAGGTTCCCATAAACCGATCACACGAGAAAAGGTACCAAAGGCTAAAAGAAGAGCTGAAGGCAAACCCTACAACAGGAACGCCAAGCGATGCCATGGTCAAGAAATATAATTTTGACAGAAAATACAACGTGATGATTCCGCAGAGGGAAGATTGAGCGGACGGCCCACCTACCAACGCAGAATCAAACTGGTATACTGACGGCTCAAAGACAGATGAAGGAGTCAGGCGACGGACATCACAGTGTTCCAGGTAGGGGCATTCGCGGTTCACTTCTACATTGGAGTAATAGCAAGGCAAGACAATAAAAATCGATCAATAGCTATTTTCTCGGACAGTCAAGCGCTGCTAAGGGCACTAAGCACCACACAGGTCGATTCCAAGCTAGTGTGGGACTGTTTAAGCGCTCTCAACGAAATGGGCAGTCGCAAAAAAATAACAATGGTATGAGCCCTAGGACACAAGGGTCATCAAGAGAACGATAAAGCAGACGAACTGGCCAAACAAGGCTCGTCAAGCGCATTCACTGGCCCGGAACCCTCCTGCGCTATCGCAAAAACCGCAGTCAGAAAATCCATAAAAAAATGGACGGAGACACAGATTCAAACTTGGTGGACGAACACACCAGAGCAAAGGCAGACGAAACAGTTTCTCAAAAGACAATCGCCGACTTTTACGACCGATCTTCTCAACCAAAAGAGGGAAAACGGTTAAGGCTATAGTACGTCTACTGACAGGACACTGTAGACTCAACAAACACATAAGCACAATAAGTCTGTCAGAGGATACGATATGTAGATTCTACCAGGAAGAAGAGGAGGACCCTCTTCGCATCCTATGCCAATGTAAGGCTCTAGCAAGGGTTAGATACCTAAAGCTGGGCAACACTAAACCAAGCGCAGAGAGCTACACCCAAGGCTCACTGTCAGGGTTAATAGGGCTAATCAAAGAGGCGAAGCTCGAGCACGTCGTCTAAGATAACAGGGATCCACAATAGGTCGCGGTGGTACAGGCCAAGAGGCCACTCCTACAATTATCTATCTATCTAAGTGTTTTACAATCCCAGATTAAGCATTAAGTAAAATTTCAGGCTTTTCTAAACTTGAAATTTTACTTCATGCGCCCGCGTATAAATCATGAAATATTGTGAAATTTAGCATTACCTAGAATCAACGATAAGGCATAGTCGTTTTCTGTTACCTTCGGGGTGCTTAATTACCGTGAGCCCCTAGCCTTTGGAATGCTAGTTCAAGCATTTACAACAGTGAGTCCTTTCGTCTTTTAGTATTCTAATAAATGCTCAAAATGGTGACCATAAACTTGAGTTCCGATATTTTCTTGGGTTACGCTAAAGTAGTTTATGCAGGGTTACCTCGGATAAACAGAGAAAGTTGTTTAGTCATTTTAAAAAATGTCAAACATAAGTACAGCGCCATCTGTCGTGAATCGAAAAAAGCTTCAACTATTGGGAGAGTTTCAATTTTTAACTGATTTCTTATACGAAAATATCAAACCTGCTATTTTTTCTGTACGATGCGTATTTTTCGAGATATACGCTATTCCAGGTTAAATGAATCACCCGGTATATTAAACTTAACATTTCTCTTACAGAATCGGTTGAATAACGAGAAATAATTGTCTACTGATTTTTGCTTTTGTGGTTTTAAACTAAGAGTGTTATAACGTTAATTTTAAATTTAGAATTATATTTAGAATCACTGCACCTTGAAACTTTAAACGAGTGTTCTCCACTCCCAGATTTAGCATGAAGTAAAATTTCGAGTTTAGAAAAGCCCCATGAAAATTTGTCGAGGGTCGAGACAAATTTTCTGGGCTTTTCTAAACTCGAAATTTTACTTCATGCGCCACGCGTATTAAACACTGATATACAATATTTTAGTGTTTTATACGCTTAGCGCATGAAGTAAAATTTCGAGTTTAAAAAAGCCCAGAGAATTTATCTCGGGTCGCTGCGCGACTCTCAACAAATTTTCACGGGGCTTTTTTAAACTCGAAATTTTATATTATGGTTAGTCTAGGAGTGGAAACACTGATTTACAGCTTCAAATTGAACTATTTAATAAACTACGAATATCCGAAGATTTAAGTACTTAAGTGAAGTTAAAATATACATACATTTCACAATATTTTAGTGTTTTATACGCGTGGCGCATGAAGTAAAATTTCGAGTTTAGAAAAGCCCAGAAAGTTTGTCTCGGGTCGCAGCAAGACCCTCGACAAATTTTCATGGGGCTTTTCTAAACTCGAAATTTTACTTCATGCTTAGCCTGGGAGTGAAAAACACTAATTTAAAGCTTCAAATTGAACTCTTTAAATAAACTACGAATATCCGAAGATTTAAGTATATACGCTGTAATTAAGATATGTATACTTAAAAGAAAAACTCCTTGTATATTATATTAATACAAATATTTTTAAACCACAAAATCACTTTTGTCAGTGACATTTTCCACATTATTCGACGTTATTTAAAACTGAGACGATATTCCGCTTAAAATATTTGCTATTCCTTTTCTGTGCAGCGAATCCTTATTTCCATAGGGCTTTGTAAATGTTGATTTGGAATTAAATGAGTGTCCCTGTAATACAATATGATACTTTCTAGACACAATTTCCAAAGGAATCCGATCCGGTCTCTATGGATCGCAATTTTTATTAAAGGATGACGATCGCATAGATGTTCTTTACAACAAACTTGAATTCTTTTCAAGGCAGTGTTCCCTTTACCTCCTTAGCATTCGGGCGATTTAAAATTATGAGATTCTGGATTAGTTTCTGAAATATGAAAAGAGTAAATGTTTTATTGAGCTTCGGAATCCTCTCTATGATGAAATCTAAAACGTTTAGTTGATGGTATCGGATTAACCAACTTAAATATGTAGTTTCTGAAAGTGATACTTTTAAAATGTTGGTACAATAATAAAACATAGTTTGGTTACCTTTCATCACTAATTTATTCTTACTGTGTTTTTATTTAATTAGTGATTGATTACTTCACATAACTCAGAACAAACAGTAAATATATTTAATGCATTAGAACTAAACATAAGTAGAATTCAAATTGGGTAAAGGTAAACACTTGTATTGTTCCATGTTTTGTAAAAACATAGAACAATACAAGTATTTACCTTTACCCAATTTGGAAATTTGTTTCCATCAAGAGAGTAGCAGAACAAGTATCGAATATAATAAGTAGAATTATATGATATTAGCATGGAAATATTTTTTTAAGTTTATATGAAGATGTTTTAAGATTTTTTTGAGAAACAGTATACCACTGTGATAAAAAATAAGGTGAATTTGTTCATATAATGAAAAATATTTATTTAATCTTCCAAATCAATTTCATTTCCTTGAAAGTACCTCCGGTCAGACACAATGCACTTATGTCAACGTTTTTTCAATCCTCGAAACAGTCAAAGAAGTCATCTTTTAAAATATCTTTTAATACTTTTTTCGATTCGGCTTTTATCTTCTCAATCGAGTCGACACGGTGTCCCTGAAGCGGTCTTTTGAGTTTATTGAACAGCTAAAAGTCGCACGATGCTAAATCAGGCGAATACAGTGGTTGTGAATCGATATGGGTCGAGTTTTTCGCGAAATGTCGAAAAACCAAAGCAGTGTCATGTAGTCAGACACTGCATTGGTTCTTCGACAACATTTCGCGAAAAACTCGACCCATATTGATTCACAACCTCTGTATTCGCCTGATTCAGCACGCTGCGACTTTTAGCTGTTCGTGGTGCCAAAACAAAAATTTGTCTGTCCTTAATTTTGGCCTTTTGAGGCGAATAGTTGCACGCAAACGACGTTGAAAACTCAAATAATATTGCTTGTTAACAGTTTGGCCTGGCAGGAAAAATCATAATGCACAACATGGCGATAATAGAAGAAAACTGTTGACATGGCTTTACATAGCAAAAATCTAAAACTCAGTTTTGTATAACTTAATTGTTGAGGCAGTTAATAGTTGAAAGTTCATTTTCACTTTGATTTTAGTTTATATAAAACACTTATTACTTTCAAACACTTTATTGTACTCGCGACAATTGTTTCGCCACATTGTGGCCTGAAAATGAAAATGTTGTATGCTTAAAAAACGTGTAGCTCTGCAGCAATTAAATATATTGACATGAAAGTCTGCATAGATATCAAAGACAGTATGACTAACCCACACAATAATAATAATTTCATGATTTCATAGTAACCACGAAGTTTAAATAAAAAGTACCTTATTTTTTGATCATAGTAGTTATATAATTTTTGTGTGTGTATTTTTCATAAATTGTTAATATATAAGCTAATATCGGCTGAAAAACCCCTGGTCGATAGCCATTTTGTTTGATTTTTTTAATGTAAAGTATTATTTCTATCTTTTAATTGTAAATATTCTGTATACACAATTTCACGAATAAAAATGTTTAGTTAGTCAGTTAGTTAAGCTAATATCTTCAAAATATCTAAACATTTTACTCATCACATTTTATTATTAAGGCATTCTTTGTTTTATAAAATTATAACGACTAGTTCCACTCCTAAATTAGGCATTAATTGATTGTAAAGTTCAAAATAAACCGCTTAGATCTGTAGGTTTATGTGTTCAATTAATTTCTCACTTAACCCGTGGTGAAACATTTATAAATCTAATTCCGGATATTTAATTATTCTGTATGTTTATGTTTCATAGCCAACTCAGCTTGATTTTATGTTTTATCTCACGTTAATAAATTTTGCAAATGTATATTTTGTCTAACCAAAAAGTCTCAAAACTCAAACGCTTGGAGCAATTTGTTTTGGGGTATGGAGATATACTTAAAAGTAAAACATCTCTGTAAACTTTTTGTTATTTGTCCTTTCATAGTATCTGTTGGACAGTAAAGGTTAATATTATTAATATTTCGAAACACGTATATGTTGATATGATTTAATTTTAATTCTTTAATTAAAAACAACCAAAACACAATAAGTACTTAACCAATTCATCAAGGGGAAAAATAAAAACCGACATAAAACATCTTCAAAAAACAAGTTCTTTTCACTTGCCTGTCTCTCTCTCATCCCAGTGTTTATTAAGAGGCACTTTTAAATTGCAAATTAGCCGCCTATCCAGTTCACTTTTCATTTAATTACTGCGGACCAGACGGATGTAATTAATGTTGTACACATTCGAGCACTTTATTGGCACTTTTTCCCATCCTCGAGACTGTCTTTTAATTAATTCGATTTTCAAACCCTCTCTACCCTTTTCAATGAGAAGCCCGCATCGCCGAGGATAAAAAAGGGTCGCGTCCGTTTTTGAGTTTCGGGTTTGTCTGCTTTTCGAGTTAGATGAGTCTGGCGGATTTTTTTTGTTGAAAATAATAAAAAGGGGATTTGTACGTCATTATACTTTCTCTCCGGTGTAAATATTAGCTATAATATAAAAACATGAAAATAAAACATATTTGAGTTTTTATGTTGTAGTACTTTTGGTTTCTATACTTCTTGTCAATCAATGATTACCATAATAAATGAAATGATGTGTTATATTATGATAATCAACCATAATAAATTTTAATCGGATCGAATATAGCGTTCAATTATTATAAATACAATTAATAATATTTTTTTGAACTCTGAAGACTAATTCCGGCTTAACCGTAAACTTTTGGATATAGATAAGTTATGTTAAATCATCATATTTTGATCCCAGGAATCTATGGTTATTTCCCCACATTAACGGGACACCCTGTGTATCAACATTTTGGAAGAATCACTTTCATTACCTACATATTTTAGTTGGTTAATCTGATACCATCAACTTAACGTTTTAGATTTCATCTAATTTCAAAATTTAAGAAATTAATCGAGAATCTCATTATTTCAAATAGCCCGAATGCTGAAAGAGGTAAAGCGAACTCTACCGTGAAAAGAATTTAAGTTTGTTGTAAAGAACATGCACGCGATCGTCGTCCTTTAATAAAAATTGCGATGAACAGGGACCGGATCGGATTCCTTTAGAAATTGTGTCTACAAAGTATCATATTGTATTACAGGGACACTCATTTAGTTCCGAATCAACATTTACAAAGTCCTATGGAAATAAGGATTCGCTGCAGAGAAAAGGAACAGCAAATATTTTAAGCAGAATATCGTCAATGTTTTAAAAGAATGTAGGAAATATCAATAAAGTGAATTTATAGTTTAAAAAATATTTTCAATAATCCATTTTTTGAATAGATTCAAGGTGCGATAATTTTAAATGTTCTTATTTTAAATTAAAACTTAACGTCATAACAGTCTTAGTTTAAACCACAAAAACAAAAATCAATAAACAACAATTAATTCCCAACATTTGAGTCGATTCTTCTTTTAATTTTTAACATAGATTTATTCTCCTTGATTAGGAATAAAGTAAAATTTTTAGTATAGAAAAGCGTGAAAATTTGGATTTACCGGGGCGCACGAGGCGCGCTCCGTCAAATTCAAATTTTCGGGCTTTACTAAACTCGAAATAAAGTGAAGTTCAAAATATTGATAACTTATATAAATTTAAATTTCTGATGTCTGGTTTCGATGACGCCCCTCCGCTTGATCCCAGTTGTTTTATATATCTTGAAAAATTCAAGTAAATTTCTCTAGACAACTTTCATGTTTTATAAAGTGAACTTCGGAAAATAAAATATGATGTGACGGTTTGTATTTATGAAGGATTAATATTCAAGTCCATATATAAAGATAACGCTAGGTTTTATCTAGTGGAAAAGTTGGCGGCTGGCGCCGGTAGAAACGGTAGATTATCGTTCGGAAAAGGGCGCTGCTGCCGCACAGAATATGGCGGAGGTGCCGGGATTACCGCGTCCCGCTTTCAGCGGTTTCAGCTGAAATACCTAAAGAGATTGTGTCATCGCGTCTAATGATATATACACCGGAAGGAGGAAAGTATTACAAAACTGGGACACGCCTTATTAAGATAATCCCCAGACACGCCAGTCACGATTGGAAAACTGAAAATAAGTAGAAAAGTGGAAAACTTCCATCTACTCTATCTTGTATTATTTTATTACAAAAATATATTTTTACCATTCATTTAGTTTATTTATATTGTCTGCGAGATATATCTTTAGCTGTAGTACAAATCAGGAACAGGCTTTCAAATTATTCAAATAATCATTTTACAACACATATACAGGGATTTATTTCTTTAAGTATTCATATTCCCATGAATGCGCTGTAAAATTTCAGGCATTAATTGCTTTCTATTAAAGCGTTCAATTTAAAGCTTTAAACGAGTGTTTCCACTCCTCGATTAAGCATGAAGTGAAATTTCGAGTTTAGAAAAGCCTGCAAATTTGTTTTGGTCGCTCCGCTTCGCGGAGCGACCAAAACAAATTTTCAGGCTTTTCTAAACTCGAAATTTCACTTCATGCGCCAGGCGTACTAAACACTGAAATATTGTGAAATTCAAAATATTTTTGTCAGGCAGTATATGTTGAATCTTATTTAAGCAGTATATATTTAATATTGATCTACTGCCGAATCAATATTAAATATATACTGCTTAATTTTTTCAATTTTATAATATTTCAATTTCAATAATATTTAAAAGCCTAAAATTAGGATTTGTCGAGGCGCCACGCTTCTCTTCGCGCCGGTAAATCCAAATGTTCAGGCTTTTCGAAACTCGAAATTTTGCTTTATGTTTAATTAAGAGTTGGAAACAGTCTTTAAACGCTCTAAATTTACAGCTTTTATAGAACAATCAATGAATTAATAGAAAAAATTGAGTATTGCATTGAGCTTAATTGATAAGCTAATATTTTATGAAAAATGTTGATGTGTCCATCATAGAATTAGCTTCGTTAAAGATGTGATAAGTTTAATGTAAAGAATATGGAAAAGTATCTCAAACTAAATTTGTTGTACTTTGCTTATTATTATTTTTTATAAAATATTTACAAAAACTGTTCTAAAAGATATTATAACTTACCATAATATTATGTCATAAAATTATTTCATGTCATTATAAAATTATAACAACAATGGCTTGATTAATCAGGGAGGGAGGGTGCTTTTATTATAAAATTTCGCGCGAGAAAGCTAATGGCATAGATGGCGTACAAAATACGCACGTAAAAGTTTCCGGCTGTAAAGTTCTCCCTTTCTTTGTATGTGTGTGTATATCCGGCAAGAAAGCTCTCCTTCGAGTTCCAATTACGTCTCGAACGCGAATTTATATCTTTCTGGATACAGAAAGAGGCGGACCGGGGGAAATATGAAACTTGTATAACTTGATTATCAGTTAGGCGTGCTGCTTTCTTCTGAGTTATCACTCGTTGTTATTCCGATCGTGTTTTTCCTCTCGCGCGAATAACAAAACCGACATCGGCGTTTGCATAAATCCCGGTATAATTTACCCTTCGGTATTCCGGGTAATTAAACGCACAAGACGATTCCATGAATTTAGATTTTCATAAACATAAACATACATTCCTCAAGTTAGGTAGACTGACATTTTCCCTTTCCTGTATGTAATTCATAGGAAAAGTATTGTTATCGTAAACATTTTCAAATCAAACATTTTAGTGAAAATATACGTTTTACGGTCGTCTCAGTGAGTCGATTAAGACCATTTCTGAAAAATAGCTGTCTGTTTGTGTATACAGGAAATTTTTCTTATAAGTATACATAATACACATACGCTTTTTTTAGAGTTTAATTTGAAGCTTTAAACGAGTGTTTTCCACTCCCAGGCTAAGCATGAAGTAAAATTTCAAGTTTAGAAAAGCCTGAAAATTTGGTTTGGTCGCTCCGCGAAGCGAAGCGGCCAAATCAAATTTTCAGGCTTTCCTAAACTTGAAATTTTACTTCATGCGCCACGCGTATTAAACACTAATCACATTGAACTATTGTAAACATGTAAACTTCACTTGAAATCAGTGTTTTATACGCGTGGCGTTACCTTGGGAGTGGAAAACACTCGTTCAAAGCTTCGAATTGAACTCTAAAAAAAACAAATTTTAGGGCTTTTCTAAACTCAAAATTTTACCTCATGCTTGACCTAGGAGTGGAAAACACTCGTTAAAAGCTTTAAATTGAATCCTTTTAAAAACAACTAATAGAAACATTTACAGCACATAATTAGGATATGTATACTTAAAAGAAAAACTCCCTGTATGTCTCTGTATCTGCGGCTCTGTGCTGCAAAAATCGCTAAGGATATTGAGATGAAACTTTAAACTTCAGGTTTTTATTACAATATGAGGAACTGAAGAGCTTTTGGCAAACATGCAGAAACTGGAAGTGATAGTTTATTTTTGGCGTTTTTTCGGGTTTTTTTTTGATATTTTCATAAATATTGTACATATTGAAAAAATGTTTACATTAAAAATTGTAGATAATCATTATATTTACTTACATGCAGTGCTGCCAGACCTCTCGTTTTAGTGGTAGATCTACCGCTTTTATTCATAAAATACCGCCCCACGGCTACTTTAGACTATATAGACTGTATGTTTATAATTTGTTTCTATTATAGTTTGCTTTTAAAAATGATTATAGATTATTTACTATCTGCTGTGAGGTGATAAATTACTAATAGAACAGCGTTTATTTTTTATTGTTAGCAGTAAAAGATAAATTAGCGAAGAAAAGAAATAAAATATGTTTTATTAGTAATTACAGATAACTTCTCTTTATGATAATATCGCAGTAGTTTATAATATTTTAATAATAAATAATAGATATAGCATGTCGTGATATTCTGTATTTACAATTTAACTCGTTTGATACACGTAGATCAGTTGCATATATTGCATATTTAAGTGTCATCAAAAGATAAATGATGACTTTAATATTTTAAGTGTGATTTATATGAAGTAAGGATTTAAAAAATAGGTATACTATTTAGTTAATTTAAACATCAAATATAAAAATACGATAAAGATGCAAAGAATCATATTACTAAGACAATAAACATCCAATGAAACAACTACTTTTCTTGGAAACATACCGCCGGATACTTATTTATTTATTTATTCAGTCAACAGAGTCCATTTAAGATGTATTAAATTATTATACAATGACGTATTTAAAATCTTATATAATATAATCTTTATATAATATTTACACTCGACTGAAAACTTTTATTGACAAGATAATATTTCGGCGACTGTTTTTGCTTGTTTTTGATTTAAAACTTTGAAAACAGTTAAGAGTTACAATATTTGAGATGCGCATCCTTCGACTGTTATTGTATTATACATATAAGAAAAAAGTTGATTTCTTTAATTCTTTGGTAAACAAATTTATTGAAGTTAAAACAATACACATTACAAACGCTTACATTTTCAGTCAAAGTCTATTAATATTTCTAATTAATAGACTTTGACTGAAAATATAAGCTCCCTCTAAGCTTGAAAACAACTAATGTTTGCGTTAACTTACTAAGCCTATCGTTGTTGTTTTCATTTAGTTTTATGAAAAAAGTTATGTTAATTTTTTACAACTATTTAACTGTATTTAATGCTATAGTTTATTTTGAGTTAAAACATTACTCTTCAAATTAAATTTTAAAACAATTAAGAATTAAATCAAAATCTGGGTATTGTTTTTAAATAAGTAAATTCAATAATTGAACAAAAAATATTTAATTTTTAACCTTATTTTTGTATAACTTATGAAAAACTACAGTGGCATTAAAACTAATATAGTTTTGATTTTCTTATTACGAGTAAATATGATAGTTTATATTTTCAATTCAATTTTTTTTTCAATATGGATTTGACATTTCTTACATAAATAAGGCCTTAGAAATGCAATGAAATTGAAATTACAAAAACAAATCAATCAAATCAAATATTCAATAAACTGTACTAATATTTTTGCTCTCTATATTTTATATAAAAGCATTTAAAATTATCCTAAAGAGTGTTTTTCACTTCCAGACTAAGCATGAAGTAAAATTTCGAGTTTAAAAAAACTTAAAAGTTTGGATTGGTCGCTCAGCAAAGCGGAGCCACCAATCCAAATTAGGCTTTTCTAATTAGAAAGTAATGATACTTTCATAGGCGGGTCACGTTTAGTCAATTTAATTATACAAAAGTATAGCAAAAAATAGTAAATTGACAGACTTACAAAAATACAAAAAAGACAAATAATTAATATATAAAAAATGTTCGATTTTTTATGTCTATTTTGTCGATATCTTCACTTTTCAATAATGTTTCAATGATCAACTCGTCAAATAGTAATGAAACTTGATACTCTAAAAATAAAGATTTATTCTATTCTCTAATTTTTCTGACTCATGATTTTTATTGTTTTTGTAAGATTACTTATTTTAAGTTTTTTTTATCAATTTTCGAAGATTTCAGTTAAAAATTACTATTTCAACCAATGTCTGTAATTTTTAAACGTCATAAAGAAAACTTTTAAAAATCACAGACATTGGTTAAAATAGTAGTTTTCGTAAAATAGTAGTTTTCGTAAATATTTTAGGATTTGATTAACGTATAAAATGTTAAATCAATGTTACTTATAATTATATTAAATCAATGATAATTATTAAAATGAGCAATTTTTTATAATTATCGAACATTTGTACAAATTTCTTTAATTTAATTAATTAATTAATTTGATAAATAATGCAATTTTTCTTATGCACATCACGATTTTTCGCTGAAAATTTAAATAACATCCATAACCCTTCTAATGCCCTCCTATATCAACGTACCCAGTTAATACCAATTGAAGAACGCATCACACATCTAAGTACAAAATTCGCCACCACCCCACACATCGTAGACACCCTAAATCACCTATGCCTTTCCCGCAATCCCAATCAAAATCCTAAATTCAAGCATCCAGCAAATACCATCTATCAGTACATCTCATCTCATCAATAACATAAACTAAAACTTCAATGTCAGCAGACTACGGGCTGAAAGACCTCTGGTCGATAGCCCTTCAAAGATCAAGATCAAATTTTAAGATGTATACATTTCATTCCATATTGTAAACAATTATTTTGTACTGATCTTTAATAAAGATTATTATATATATATATATATATATTTAAATAACATTCGTTTTTTTTTGTAAAAGCTTTCAATTTAAAGCTTCTAACGAGTGTTTCCAATCCCAGATTAAGCATGAAGTAAAATTTCGAGTTTAGAAAAGCCTGAAAATTTGGATTGGTCGCGTAGCGAAGCGGAGCGACCAATCCAAATTAGGCTTTTCTAAACTCGAAATTTTACTTCATGCGCCACCCCTATAAACACTGAAATATTGTGAAGTTCAAAATATACAACTTAGGTTTAATCTAATGTTGATTAATTTTGCAAATGTTTTTATAGAATATGTAGAAGTATACTTAAATAAAAAAAAAAAAACAAAAAAACTGTGCATGGTTCCTAATATTAATTTTTATATAAATTTAATGAATGTTACCGTTTTTATTTACATTACTTTGGTTATTTTTAATAAATTGCCTAACAGTTGACAATTTTCCTCAAGTCTAAACAATAAATATTCCTACAATCTAAACTTTATTATACATTTTTCGAATAAAATGCTAGGTGCCCTACTTACAAACAAATTGTGTTTGATTTCGCCCCTGGACAAGATTAAGAAAGTACGATAATTATGAAGTTAACTGAGACCGCTTTGGAATAACGAAAAATAAAAAAAACAAATTCGTATTCCTAATACATACATACATATGTCAATTTTCTGGCAATTGTTTTTAAAAATCGTTCAGTTTGAAGCTTTTGACGACTATTTTTACTATCTCTTTTCTAAACTAGAAATTAGTAATGCCCTGTACGAGTGTGTTAAAATATATGAATTTATTTTTACATTGCATTATTTCACCTTACATATAATTTGTGAAATTGATTGGGCCCCATAACACGAAAAGGAAGGGGGGCCTTTTCGTGTTATGGGGCCCAATCAATTTCACAAATTATCTATATGTGTTTAGAGTTTACTCTATAATTACTCGGCCGTTAATGGGTTAATAAACCTAAAAACACATTGCAATAAAATTACCATTTACGCGAACTATTTACTTGAAATTATGCCTAAGAATTAATTTCATAATTTAAAGTATTTAATGTAAAGTATTTATTTTTGAATCTAATGCCGAATTGCACCCAAGTCAATTAACTTAATCAGTGACTAGTACTTTTTAAAAACATAATTGTATTTACAAATTCCTTACACAGTTGCATGTTGATAAAAGAGACATCTTACAAATTTATAACATTCCTATATTCTAGAATTTTTACTTAATGAAAGGTTTATTCAATGATTAGTGGATGATTAAAGTTAATCAGTCGGGGTGCAAATGGGCCTAACAATCTTAAAAATAATTTGAATGATCGTAAACTCGTGATCTATATTATTTATCAAATATATTTGTTATTCTATAGTGTATACAATCTGTGTCTGCAAACATACACAAAATCATAATATTTATCTTTCATTTCTTGTCGCCCTGATTTTACTTCGCAATATTAATTAGAATTGGATGAAATCCTAGCCGGTAAATTGGATTTCGTTTGCGAGAATTTGCATATTTATTAAAAACTATTATGATGGATCCATTTTTAATCTAATTTATAATGAAATTTCCAGATATAGACAGATATTTGAAGTTGATGGTTAGATGGATTTTTCGCTCTCAAAATTGGATGAATGGTGAAATTTGTTTTTTTTTTAATTGTAATAATATTTTTGCTCTCTATATTTTATATAAAAGCATTTAAAATTATCCTAAAGAGTGTTTTTCACTTCCAGACTAAGCATAAAGTAAAATTTCGAGTTTAGAAAAACCTAAAAGTTTGGATTGGTCGCTCAGCAAAGCGGAGCCACCAATCCAAATTAGGCTTTTCTAATTAGAAAGTAATGATACTTTCATGGGTGAGTCACGTTTAGTCAATATAATTATACAAAAGTATAGCAAAAAATAGTAAATAGACAGACTTACAAAAATAGAACAAATAATTAATATTTAAATAATTGGATGAATGGTGAAATATGTTTTTAATAGCTTTATTTTAACCTAAGGTAAATATGTTTCCCCACAGGAAAGATAACATATTATTAAAGTTAATTTTTAAACTATTTTGAGGTATGTAATGTTTAATATTCTAAAATTACCTTCATTCTGATGGTAAAAAAAGTTGGGATACTTCTTTGAATTCTTTATTCCCGGGATCAAATCACTTAAAAATATACACGCGGGGGAAATCGGGGACGATCCCGTTTGGCAGACAGGGAAAGGAAAAGGGATCCATCAAAACTAACGACTTCATCAGATAAAAGCCGCAACGTAAACAAATCGGTCAAAACGGCAGACACTAATGCATTTCCATGACGTGCCCTATCAAAACAGCAAATCCCGGTCCTTCGTCCTTTCACGTCCCGAAGAGTTTTTATCATTTTATCTCACGACATAGGTGGAAACTTAAAAGTCGCTCTAAGAAATCCAATACAACCATTTGAATGATTGAATACTCGTTTATATATATACCAGTGCTCAACCTTTTCAGCATCATGGAGCACTTACAATTTTTCTTTGAAACACTCTCGTCAAATTTAAAATCTTGGTCTTCGTTTTCTATGTTATTTCCTTGGTGTAAGTATTACACACCAAGTTAATAAAAAAAAAACGAACAAACAGATTGGTTATTTCACAACAGAAAAGTATAGTTTTTGTGTTTATGTTCAAGTCAATCACCGAGTAACCTATTTTAAAAATGTCTGTCTGTCAAATACAGCTAGGAATCGTGAATATAAACTTTGATAATAAAAATCATATTTTTTTATTACAGTGTCTCTAAAACTTTTAATTAAAACCCTCTTGGTCTTAGAGATATTTAGAAAATAGTGCATTTACTAATTCATCACTATATCTTAGTACTATAAAAAAAATAGCGTATATCACTTATTTTTTTGTTTTTAGTTAATAAAAGAACGAAATGGATGACATTCTAATTTTATAAAAATAGAAACAAATAGCTCGGGTTTCTTCAGATTTCGTAAAAATTAACAAAGAATGTTTAAAGTTGACTAAGACATTCCTAAAATTACAAATACTTTATAGTTTTCCTTAAACATCATGGAAGCATTATTGGTCGTTAACATAATTCAGATTTCGTTGAAATTCTCAATAATATTGAAACATGAGAAAAATGTATTTATTTCTTAATATTTCTGGGAATTTCACCGATATCTGTCTGTTCAAAACATTAACATCATTTTGAACTTCACATCAAATGTTTTATAAGCGTGGCGCATGAAGTAACATTTCAAGTTTAGGAAAGTCTGGTTTGGTTTTTCAGGCGTTTCCAAACTCGAAATTTTACTTCATGCTTAATCAAGGAGTGGAAACAGTCGTTGATGTTTTTAACTAAAAGCTAAAAAAACATTTACATTAAAAGTCTAACCACTTTTACATTTAAACGATGCTAGAAATTATAAACAGTTTCAACAATCAATGAATAATTAAATAAGTCTACAAAACATTTTGCCTCCATACATTTTGTTTTCCTTTTAACTTCTAGAAATTTAAATTAAATACCGAATACTTTAGATTTTTTTATGTAGAATAATAAAAAATGTCGTATTTGAAATAATCCTGAAGGAATTCGAACATATTTGAATCTCTGTGGAGTTTATCTGTACAATTAATTAAGTCATTTTCCTAAAAATAAAGCCATTTGGGTATGGATTGACTTTTAATTCAATTTTCGATAAAAGTCTTTGAGAAATTCTATCATTTCCATACAAAAATGACTTGCAGCCTCATAACCTAAATATATCAGTAAATTCCTCAGCTTTCTATGTTGTTTGTATATTCAAAAATGGTTATTTTTACAATGAATTCTAAGAATTTTAATTATTTAGATTTGCGAATTCTTCAATAAAACATAAAATATAATGAAATGTCAATACTTGATTGTAGAATATTTAAAAAATATTTAAAGTGTCTTTTAGTAAGACAAATTAGTTATAGATTGCGAATAGAATCACACTTCTAATGTTTGTATTAAATCAATTCTACATAAAAAACAACATCCTTAGTGGTATAAATAAACCTTTAATTTTATTAAGATTAAGGTAAGTAATAATAGCTTTTCTTAACCCATTAATCACCATTAAATATGTCAGGTAATTACTTTTCAAGCACTTACAAACATTAAAACAGTTCGCAGCTTTGAAGTAAAACAGTATTAGGACTTATTCTTTAATTTCAAAATTAGGAGCTGGTTTAAATTTTTCAAGTACTTGTAAAGCAAATACCTGACTTATTTAATACGCGTATTTAACGGCTAAGTTAAGTTCTGCTTCTTATTATTATTAAGAACTAAGAAATCCAGAGCTTTTGTATTTTTTGTTTTATCGAAGATTTTTTATAATAAAAGTAATAAAATATTTAAATAAAAATCAATTACATTGTGTTGAAACATTTATTTACGTTATCCAAATAATCACAGAAACGCAGTTCACAGACCCGAACAAACAAAATAAATTTAAAAAAAAATAATTAATCAATCAAAAACTAATATTTCCCAATTTCGCACAATTGATTTTTCCATGTTTCCATATTTATATTTCCCTGACAGCGAATGTCCGAATACGCCATATATTTATTTTAAATATTCCCACTCTCGCGCTTTTCGCATTATTCAGACGCATTTTCTCGTTGTTTTCATTTACAGGCACCGATAATAATTGGGCGCATACAAAAATTGATATTGGCTGTAATAATTGATTGCGCCGAAAAATATTAAACCGCACGCGTTTTAGTGATTTTTTTTTGCTGATTTATATTTAATGAAGCATGTTAGCGGGGGAATTGCATTTGAAAAAATATTGTGGGAATGATTTTAATGGGATAAACGGGGTTGTGAAAATAGGAATACTGCAGGTAATTTTTGAGTACTAGAAAAAAAAGCTACGTTAAATTTAAAATGCATAAGCCTTCCATGTGTTCAATAATTATTTATAATGTTGATTTTACAATATTCTGTTTATTGTTTAAATACTACATTTCTAGTGAGTATTTAGAAAAATATTATTTAATACAGAATACAATGCTATCTTAACTTTACAATGCAATAGAACGTTCACGTTTGAATAATCTGATCTAGGATGATAACAAGAATAATTATGAAAATGGATTTTGAAATCATAAATTACATAAATTGCGGATCATTACAAATAGTTCATAAAAAACACAATTTGCAAATATAGATAACATACCGACCTTGGTTGTATTTCCTTAAATTTTATTTGGATTTCAAGACTCACCTGAAACAAAAAGAAAAAAACATCATTAATACAGTGTTAATAACAATTCCCAACTAATCAATAGCACTCTGTAGAAAAATAGTGTATAATGAAAGTTAGTATTTGTTTCAAGTTATTTTTAACAGCTGTTTAAGAATCACTTTACTACATAAAAATTATTAAATTATGTATTTTTATTATTTAATAAAATGTATATCTATTAAACCAGAAACAACTTCGTTTGCAATTTAATAAAAATTGAAAATGCTAAGAAATAGTGCATATATTACACTAATATGCAAGGTTCTCTTCTTTTTAAATGGAAAGGTTTATCTCAATGGATTTTTTGCGCAAACTCCAAAAATGAGCTTTAAAATTCTATAGCACGTCACATTTTTTTAACAAATAAAGGAAATGTAAAACAATAAGTTAAAAGGAGAGTCCAATGGCGTATTTTAGGTATGTTTGCCTAACATACGTTTGTATTTATTTTTATTTGTTTCTCAAACAATCATTCCGCCCTTTCAAAAAAACATTTTCACCCGTTACAAACGTTTTCACATAGCGGAGCTGGGACGAATCTTCGTAAAAAGGATTCGAATGACGAATCCGAATCACCTAATATGATTCGAATCACGAATATTCGAATAGAGGATTAATAAGAAATAAATATGATTCGAATCAAAGATTCGAATGTAGTTTTTTCGAATAAGAATAAATTTGATTTTATTATTTTTTTTTGCAGCTATTAACATATAAATAATTGTATATATAATTGTTTTATCGAAAATATTCAAAAGCAAATTATTTATTATTAACACTGAACATCGTTGATAACAGACTGATTCCGTGTTACTCTCATTAGAGTTGTATTTGTGTGTTTTTAAACTTCTCTTCAAATCAGTGTTTTGTACGCGTGGCGCATGAAGTAAAATGCCGAGTTTAGAAAAGCCTGAAAATTTGGTTTGGCTTGGTTTGGTTTGGTTTCCCACAGAAGAAAGTTATTTTAAAAGGTCAGGAAAAATAACATTGAATCAGGGAAATGTCGGAAAAATTAAACATTTCAGATTGTGGCTACCATGTCAGTTTTACTTCAAATAATATAAAACAAAATTTTGAAAACTAGATTATTATCTTTAAAAACATTTTCAGTTATTTAATGTACTTATCAAAGCATTCAGTTTAAAGTTTCAAACGAGCGTTTCCACTCCCAGACTAAGCATGAAGTAAAATTTCGAGTTTAGAAAAGCCCCGTGAAAATTTGTCGAGGGTCGCGCAGCGACCTGAGACAAATTTTCTGGGCTTTTCTAAACTCGAAATTTTACTTCATGCGCCACGCGTGTAAAACAGTGATTTAGCGAGAAATTTAACTCCACACAAAACACATATTTTATGTTGATCCTCATAAATAATTCGAATTATTATTTTTTTACGATTTAAATCCTTTTGCAAGTTTTCGAATCCTTTTTTTAAGTATTCGAATCGTCTTATAAATATTATAATCCTTTTATAAATATTCAAATCCTTTTATAAGGATTCGAATCACCCGCATTTGGATCACGAATCCCGTTTAACTAAAGTATTCGAGTGCCTCTTTTCAATCCTGTAAAAAGGATTCGAATCCTAATTGATTCGAATCCTGCCCAGCTCTGCCATATAGCAATGTCATTAAAAAAATGACGTATTTTTTACAAATTTTACATTTTTGTCATTTGTGAAAAAAACTGTCGTGATAAGAAATTCTGAAACTTCATTTTCGGAATTTGTGCAAAATATCTGTTCAGATACACCTATTCATTTGAGAACAGAAAATAGTTGAGCAATTTCAGATAAGTGTTATTTAAAAGAATTTAATATTGTATCTGAAAATGTAATTCATCTAACAATTTTAACGATTTGTTAAGTACCATTCATATACTTTTACCTTTAAATAACGATTTTTTTTTAAATATAATTTATGTGTCATATAAACTAAAAATGCAATCAATCATATATTCTTTCTATATAATGCAATAAATCAAGTATATATGTTAATAACTACAATAAAATTAATTTACTTAAAATATAGATATTCGAATTATGAATATTTTAAATTTTTTTCAATCCACGATTAATAAATAATACAAAATTAAATAAAATGCTCTTTTACTCATTTTTTTAATTTTTTTGTATTATTTTTTGATCGTGAATTGACAGCAGCTTTATATTTTCTTAAATAAAATGTCTAATGATTTTTGTTAACCCCTATCAAGAGAAATGATTTGTAGTAAAGGGGTGGACGAAAGGAATGCCAGAAATGTACAATTTTTAATTCGGGTCCCCTTCGAAATTCCGGGAATTCCGGACATGGCCATCGCGTGTGTAAGAAAACTTTTCGAGGGCGGAATTCGAGAGTCGTACAAATTCTTAGAGATAAGGGTGTGTCCTTTCATTCTGTACAGAATTATGAACAGTGATTTCGTATTCATTACTGTTGTAGTAAAAAAATATCCCTTAAGGATTATACCGAGTGTTAACCACCAAAACCGGCCATATCGTTATTTGGATTTTAATTGTACTTTTAAGAAGTGTTTCTTTCCAACTCCTTAATTTACCATGAAGTAAAATTTTGAGTTTAGAAAAGCCTGAAAACTTGGTATTCTTCAGAATATAAACGCTTATTAAAATAGTTAGGATGCCAATCAAAATTATTAAAATTTTGATTGGCATCCTAACTATTATAATAGGAGTTTATATTCTAAATAATACCAAATTTTCACGCTTTTCTAAACTCGAAAGATATTTTAAATGTAAAAATTATAAAAATTTTCATTCTCATAACGCAATTAATTTTTCACTTTATTTGATAACCATATACAAATTTGAATAATTTTTAATTATTTCTTCTATTGAATGTCTTATTATATAAAAAAAATTATTGTCTTTTAAATTTATATAATCGTTTTACTAATAGCAACAGTGAGTTATTTGCTATTAGTAAAACGATCATAAAAACTTGTATAGTAGTCCAGTCGTCAGAGACAAAAATACCACAAGATCAGATCTCCAACGACTGAAATATAGGTATATATTTTGTAAATTTAATAGTTAATTTTCCTGGCCTTGAAAAACTAAATCCAATTGTTAATAAAATCATGACTCTGGTATCTTTATTGCCAAATAAATATTATAATACCATTTTCATTATAAAGTATTAAATTTTGATGGATATGATGGGGAAATATTTTCGTTGTTCAGTTTATGTCGCTCTTCAATATTTCATGAGCGCGCGTCCCAATTTATTCGTCTACCAGTTCCAAAAATGCGAGGGACGTAAAGATGAATTTATACATTTTGGATTTATAAAAGAGGCACCTCGTTGGAATCATTTGAAATTAAGATGTCGCCCGTTCCACCGGGGAATACATTTGATTCACCCGGCGCATGCACCAAAAACACCAGCAGATTTTATCACATCTATAAAATCAACCTAACAAAACACATTTTTTCATACATAAGGTATATAACAAATTTAATGGAATGCATGGTGTTCTTATGAGAAAATGTTGGAATTTACAGATAACCTACGAAAAAAAGTTAAAGTTAATTTAAAGCATATTTTAATAAATGAAAAACAGTATTACTTGTTTACTACATTTTGACAAGGGAGAAAGAGTAATGTATTATTTTTCTATTGAATTGTTTATTAAAAAACTTAGTTGTTTTTCGAAACTGTCTACATCATTTGATTACTCTCTCTTAAAGCTACAACATGGTGCAATAATCAGGAAATCGATATAATGTAATAATAATGATTTTTCTCTGCCTCCTTTAAACGTAATGGTTTAAACTTCACTTTAAATCGTTGTTTAACATGCGTGGCGCATGAAGTGAAATTTCGAGTTTAATAAAGCCTGAAAATTTAGCTTGGTCGTGAATTAACCGCTTATAGAAAAACAACTAAATCCTGCAATTTCACTAAACGCTGTAATTAATAATAATAATAATTGATTGGTCTTAGTGGTTGAGTTAACAACAATAGACAAGTCAAATATACAAAAAAATATAAAATTAGGGTAAAATACAGTTAATTATCAGGATATTTATACTTAAACGAAAAGTTATCTGTATCTATTTTATATTATATATTATATTATCTTATATTGTATATTCATTTTAGTATATCTAAGAAAATCTTTCATTACTTGAAAAAAAAACAGTATCATTTGGAAAGTGTGAATCAAATAAAACAAATAAAAGCTAGCAAATGTTTCTGTGTAGCGCGAGGAAATGTAGTTTTAAATACTTCCTCTTGCACTTTATTAGGCAATTAGGGTGGATATTAAGGACGTCTTGAAATTTTCATGTGGTCTGCATCTCCCATTTAGAAGCGACGACTTGATGCAAATTACGCCACTCTGGCGTTTTATAGGAGTCGGTAATTGAAATGTTTATGTTTGCGTAATTGCAAAGCTGAAAGAATCTTGCTTTTATTCCTCGGCATTCGTTAGTGTTGTAATTGCCATTAAAAAGGGCATTAAAAAGTTACAAGAAACGCGCACAAAAGTTTCCTGGCATTGCAATTGTAAGTCAATTACAGTCATAAAAGAGAATTTGTGTTCGAACAAAAAATAATGAAATAATGAGTTGTGTGTATGGCACACCGTTGAAATCAGCGTTAAAGAAACAGTTCGATGATGTATAATATATTACTATAGGTTGCAATCAGAAAAACAAAAGTAATTATTAATAAAACAACAACGAATCGCCTAACAAATACACATAAATCACCATCTTTAAGCACAATTCAATTTACTTTTTAAAATATTTTTACAGTTTCCCGAATTAATCACAATAAAAAAGTTATGAGCGATTTCAGTTCGTTTATCAATAGTTTTTTTGGGTTTGCCTAGCTTTAGTAGCATGACTATTAGCCATCATCAATTTTATATTTGTATTACTATTAATTTTAACTCAAGTTAACATGGGTATTTGGAAGTCACAACACATTCATACAACCCCCAAGGACATGACGAGTTATTATCTTTCAATAACAACTCCCCGTGCACGGGAATTAAACCTGGTCTGTGGCTCGCCGAGCGATATACCGTCCGGCGATGTATCCGCCCTTAAAAACAGTTGAAACATTAAAATCAATAAACGTACACATGTTACAGATCATTCAAATTAGGGCAAAAACATGCAGTTCAATTATATGCATTTCATCATATGTTCCTATATGAAAAACAAACGTTATTATCATTAAAACAAAAAACTAATCGCATAATAAATTAAAATCGACCAAGTAGTCGTACTACCTAATGAACGTTTTTACAGATTTCCAAAATACTCACAAATAAAGTAGGTTTGGACGATTTTCGAAAATTGCGATATTCAGTTTTTTTTTAATAACTTCAAAGTTTTATATATATATTTTTTCTTTTTCGTAAATGAATCTGAATAAGCACAGAAAACTGCACAACTTTGTCCATTAAAACGAATCTCTATCATGTATAATAAAAAGGTTATCTTTACTATCCTACTGAAAGTGGGACACCCTGTATTTGCTGAGAGTATTAAAAGAGATAAATTAGAACTTTAGAACTATACAAAAGTAACATACGGTGAAAGAAATTAATTTCTCATCTGCCACTCGATGAAACATATTAAACAATGCAAAGGTATTAAAACACACACAAAAACCACTTGTAATTGTTTCATAAAATTAATATTTTATTCCGATTAGTTTCTGTCTATTAATCCATTTTCAAAGGAAATCTACAACGAAAATGTGTTAGAAGTTGGAAATTGAAATAGATTATATTAGATTACTATGTTTTTGAATAAAAAAAGATATACTTACTTAAAAGCTGACACGGAGAAAAGTTAACGTTTTAGGGGTGTCTTTTAGGAAAGTATTTTTAGAGGGTGTTTTATTACAACTGCTTTTATAGCGATGTATTTTGTGATGATTACAACTTTTATGTTTATGGCTACAATGATCTTAAAGTAATTTCGGTAGCTAACTAAACATTGGATTTTCCGAATGCAAAAAAAAATATTACTCCTCTTGAAACTTCAAGTTATTTTGATTACTAATTTAGTTTATTTGCCTTAATCTAAATAGAGCTCGCTCCATTTAACTAAGCGAGAAATGGGGACATATTTGTTCTAAATGTATACGCTGTAAATTTTCAAACAAACATTGTTTCTGATAAAAGCGATGTTTCTAAAGTTTCTAAAGAGTGTTTCCACTGATTGGTTAATCATAAAGTAACATTTCGAACTTATAAAAGCAAATCTAATATTTTAGGCTGTTTTATACAGGGAGTTTTTCTTTTAAGTATACATACCCCAATTACAGCTTATTTGATGGAAGTCATCAGATATTCATTATTTTTGTTAGAGTTCAATTTGAATCTTTAACCCAGTGTTTTCTACTCCCAGATTAAGCATGAAGTAAAATTTCGAGTTTAGAAAAGCCTGAAAATTTGGTTTGGTCGCGTAGCGAAGCGACCTAACTAAATTTTCAGGCTTTTCTAAACTCGAAATTTTACTTTATGCGCCACGCGTATAAAACACTGAAATAAGTTCACAATATAGTACTAAAACTGTATGCAGTAGATACATATTTTACAGTTCACTTCACCGGCCTCGTTTCAAAAACTTTTTTTTTATGGTCTAAACATTTTGAAATTTTGTACGTATAAACTAGATTTAATTATAAGACTTTCATCATATCGATTTTTTGTTTGCATTTGTTGTTTTTGTGTAACAGATGTATATTTTAGAAATTTTAAATTTAATAAAAATTCGATACGACAAATTGCTTGTATTAAATTGACAAGTACAGGTTAGATTAAATAACTGAAATATTTTGATAAATAAAGGAGTAATAGTAATTTTTAAAACGAGCTATTTTTATTTTTATTTACTGATCATGACTGACTAATACACATTATACATTTTTTTCGCGAATCCCAATCATTAATTAAGTCTTGTATGAAACAAAAACGTTTTAAACACTTACAAGCGGTAAAACCCCCTCAAAGCCAGTGTTTTATACGCATGGTGCATGTTATACGAAATTTAACTTCATGCTTAATCTGGGATTGGAAAACACTCGTTTAAAGTTTCAAATCTAACTCTTCTAAAAAATAACTAATATATTTGTATAAGAATAAAATTCTATGTATAAGCAGAACACTAACTGCTTAATTCCAAATTATTTAATTGATTTTTTCTATTTTTGACGCCGCACACTGGGCCAGATTACAAATTTACGACGACAAAAATAAAATTTTCAAATGTTTCAAAATTAACTAAAACCACTTAGTATGTATTCTATGATTATCGAGTCACAATACTACAAATAAACTATTGTGAAAAAACAATGCTATTCGTTGCGGGTACCTGTCAAACATCTCTCTTTCCACTCGGTTGACAGAAGTCGATGCAACGCTCAATATTTGACCTCCTAACTACGGTTGTTTCGCGTATGTGCTCAAAAGTTAAGACATTTTTAGGATGCAGAATTTTGCACCAAGTATGTATTTACATGTACAATATCTTATTTGTAAAAAGTTTTAAACAATTAGGTTGTAAAATAAGTTTTGTTCAGGACTAACGTAAATGAAAAGAATCGCATAATAAACTGCTATACATTGATGTTTAGAAAAAGTTTCGCATAGTTCCGTCAAATTGTATATTTTGTAAGACACAACAAACATTGATGATTCCAGGGAAGCAATAAACCCATCCCCATATTTCCCCCCTTGTTAAAATTTAACCTTTTTTCAGGTACTCATGATGACTATAATTTTCAAGAAAGAAAATTAAATAGGAATGAACTATTTTTAGTATTAAGAGATGAACATTTTTATCAGTTTTCGTCATTCAAGTGTAATGAACGATTAGTGCAATACGTGTTGGACAAGTTTGGTGTAAATGACCCAACTGACATTTTATTAAAACAAATAAAAGATGTCATAAAAGTGTTTGTGACCAAACTTTTGTCCAAATGGCGTAAATGTAAGTCTATGTACGAACGTTTCAACAATAACAACGTAAATTGGCTCAGTGTTGAGTTGAAAATCCCAGGCATACATTCACCTACAATGGCACAACCCATTGTTTCGAAGATGAGCCGAGGCAGGCCAAGAAAAATGTTTGAACTCAGTTCTGATCGCAGCAAACAGAGAAAACTTAAGCCTCTTGTTTCAAATCTAAGTTTAGAAAATCTATGTTCGGCTACAAAATCAAGTTTAGTGAAATCGGGCAAAAGAAGTGCGGCGAAGGTAATGGGACTTGCATTAAGTGCAACTCCTAAACGTTTGAAAATGATGAAAAAGGCTCACGATTCATCGTCTTCTAAGGATGTAAGGCCATACAGTGCTGAAGAAGTATTAGGTCTCATAGTTGATCTTCATCTGACAAAAGAAGATTATAAAACGATGCGGCTAGGAGCAAAATCTAGAGGAGCTGATATATATCCATCATATCATGTGGTATCAGAAGCAAAACAAAAATGTTACCCATTGAATGTCAGAGTATCTGAGAAGGAAGCTGTGGTGCCGTTACAGGATCTTTTAGACCATACTGTGCAAAGACTTGCACAAGTTCAGTCGCAAGTTATTATCGAAAACATGGGCGGCACTAACAACACTCTTGAAATTATTTATAAGTGGGGTCTAGATGGCAGTGGAGGACACAGTATATATAAGCAAAACTTCACTAACAATACATTTTATGCGGATTCTAATATAATTTTATGTACAATTGTGCCCCTAGAATTATCCGAAAAGAATGAAAGATATATAAAAAAAATATATTGGAAAAATCACACCGCTTCTTCCACCAGATACTGCCGTCCAATTTCATTTAAATTAAAAAAAGAAAATGGCGAAAATACGAAAGACGAATACGACGAAATTAAATATCAAATGAGCAATTTGCAGCCAACGAATATCACCCTGGGAGACAAAACAATTCAGTTTAGGCATGTGCTCATTTGCACCATGTTAGACGGCAAAACAGTCAACGTCTTAACTGAAACAAAAAGTACACAGGCGTGTAATGTATGCAAAGCCACGCCCACAATCATGAACGATTTAAAAAAGATTAAAGAAAGGGCCTGTGACGAAAGCTCATATAAATTCGGTCTTTCTGTTTTGCATGCGTACCTGCGAAGCTTCGAATACTTTTTACACATAGCATATAAATTGGAGATAAAGCAATGGCAAGCCAGAGGAAAGGAAGCACAAGAACAAGTTAAAGAGAGAAAGAATAAAATATGTCAGGATTTTTATAAAGAAATGGGTCTTGTTGTCGATTTACCAAAACAAGGTGGTGGTAACAGTAATGATGGGAACACGGCAAGAAAATGTTTCAAAAACCCTGAAGTGAGTTCCCGGATCACAGGCTTAGATAAAAATTTGATTGAAAGAATGTCTAATATTCTTACTGTTATATCGTGTGGTCATTATATCAACGAAGGACTATTGAAAATATATTGTTTCAAGACCGCGGAGTTGGCGACCACACTTTATGGATGGTATAAAATGAGTGCAAGTGTCCATAAGTTATTGATGCATGGGGCTGACATAATAATATCGCTTCCACTGCCTGTAGGTCTCCTCTCAGAAGACGTTATAGAAGCAAGCCATAAAAGTTATGAACAGCTCAGACAGTACCACTCGAGGAAAACGTCAAGATTAGATACAAATACGGACATTTTTAACTGGTTGCTTGTATCATCAGACCCTCTAATCAGTAGTTATAGAAAAAAACCAAAGAGACGAAAAAACAATTGAATGAGGTAGTATTAGGAATGCTTCGAATGCCCAACTATCTCAATGAACAAACTTCACGAGAAACTACATATGCTGTGATCAGAGATAATGACGAAGAAGATAGTGATGATATTGATTCTGACTCCTCCTAAATTTGTTATTTTGCTAAAAAAAAACGCAATTTCATCATTTCTATAATAAATATACTTTTTCCAATATAAATTATTTTTTAAATATGACGCGTAGATCTTGACCTATGAACCTGTAACACCTTATTTTCATTAAGCTACATTGAAAGAGCTTTATCGTCTACAGCGCCATCAATAGAGAACAGAAAAAGATGTTTCAGATAAAAAGTGTCTATTTTTTAATGTAGAATCTGATTCCGTAAAAAACGAGGGTTCCCTTTTAAAATTCTGAAGTTGCCCCTAGCCTTCATAACAGAGGGGGGACTTGGAGGGATTGATATTTGAAGGGTTAGTTAGTTCAACTGCAACGATTAACTTTTTATTTAAACCTTTTTTTCATACGACGCATAGATTTTGACTTCTGGATCTGCAAAACTTTATGTGAAACACCCTGTATATCTAATATAGATTAATTTTAACATTAAGATCATCAGGATGGCATCCTAAGGTAATATGTGAGGTAAAAAGATGTTTTTGAACAGCATTTTATTTTTGTCGTCGTAAATTTGTAATTCGGCCCAGTGTGCGCCGGAGAAAAGTAAACCGGAAATTAGGTAAGGAATTATTAGTGCTTCCCATTGCGACGACGGAACAGGAAGTGCGTCTTTGTTTGCGGTGTAAATTTCAGAAAAGGGGGAAAACCCGTAATGAAATTATTCGATATGAGCGGGAGTTAATTTCGCGCGATGGGCGTTTTTAATGGAACCGTCTGAATTACTTAATGCGTCCTTTTATGAACACGGCCGTTTAATTTGATTTAAAAAGTTGGTTTTGACAGCGGTGAAGTTTGTTAGCAAATATTCGCTGCCGCTCTTATAATTAATTTGTCGGCGAAAATGATTGATACTGATTCATTGAGTGTAAAGTAAGAAGTAAAGCTACAGTAAATAAATATACATTTTACATTTTTTTGCTATAACGTTTATTGAAAAAGATAATTGCTTTTCCCACATAGAATAAACATGATTTAGAATTCAATTTACCATCTTCGATAATAATATTTATGAGATCGCATAATTATGGATTACTTTTGGAAGCGAGTTACTTATTCGTTTTTTGAATTTACTTAAACTACACGATATGCTTCTTTTAAGTTTAGATATCTCGATATATACGCTGTATTTGTTCAGGTATTCGTTGTGTTTGCATATCATTCAATTTAAAGCTTCTAACGAGTGTTTCCATTTCGACCAAACCAAATTTTCAGGCTTTGTTAGATTCAAAATTTTACTTCATGCGCCACGCGTATTAAACACTGGTTTGATGTGAAGTTCAAAATAGACTTGTTTAGCATACTGCTTAAGAAGTATATTTTAACTTCAATTGAAATCAGTGTTCTAGACGCGTGGCGCATGAAGTAAAATTTCGAGTTTAGAAAAGCCTGAAAGTTTGGTTTGGCCGCTCCGCTTCGCGGAGCGACCAAACCAAACTTTCAGGCTTTTCTAAACTCGAAATTTTACTTCATGCTTAGCCTGGGAGTGGAAAACATTCGTTTAAAGCTTTGAATTAAGTTCTTAAAAAAACACCCAATATCTGAAGACTCACAGCATTTACGCTGTTAATTGGTACATGTATACTTAAAAGAAAGACTCTCTGCATAATTAATGAATAATACAAATATTAATATTTATGAACAAAAATAATAATTATCATAAAGTTGATATATATCGGATAAACATCGATATATATGCGACATTTTGATATTTAAATATATATCATAATATTTCCTAACCCTTATCCAAATTACGCACCCTTTTTAAATGTTCAGCAGATTAAACCAGTTTTTTTTTACGTTTTAAATGTAGGACGCCCCAAAGTTTTAATGAAAAGTTTTTTCATGCAGTGTTAAGCTAGAAAATTGTATACTAGGTAGATATTTTATGAAATTATTTTATGAAATAGAAAAATAATTTTCCAAAGCACATGTGTGATGTGCCCCTTTAATATAAACTGCAAGATAAATATTTTTTATCTAATCTACTTTATTTTATTTTAGTAATATATTTGAGTAGAAATGGACGGATTTCTACTCAAATATATTACTAAAATAAAATAAGGTAGATTAAGTGAAAAATATTTATCTTGCAGTTTATACTAAAAGGGCAAATCACACATGTGCTTTGGAAAATAATTTTTCTATTTTCAGCCTTTGAATTATTTCTCAAAATGTTATAGTTAATTGATTAATTTGTTTATACGAAGCTGTCAAAAATTAAACGGTTTAATAAACACAACATTTAAGTAATGGTGATATATTACAAAATATGCATCACACCGTCGTAATTTATAACCATTACTTAACAAATTCGGTCTCATTTATGGTGGATGCGCCAGGATTTGTCCCCGCGCGCACAAAAGGAATTTAATTTAAATTACTTTTTGATGTTCGGTTTCCTTTCATAATGGCGGGCGGTTCATTCCGAAATATAAAGAACAAGCTAAATCCATTTCGAGCCCTCAACAATGACGTGCATATAGCGTGCAGCGCTTTCTGAAAAAGTGCAACTCGCTTGAATGGAACTCTCTTTGTTAATAATATTGAGCCGCGGCAAATGCAACCTAGCGTAGTTGCCTTTAAGTTTTCATAACGAAGAAAAATTACTTAGTCTTGTATAGTAAAATCATATTATAAAAATACCAACATTTAAAAATAAAATAATGGTATAATTGAATTAAGAAGAGAAACTTTAAACATTCAGATATTAATTTTCTTCTTGATGCAATAATGTACAAATAGAACAACTTCTACTTAATTCCAGATTATATTTAAACCGATGTTTCCAATTTTAAAAACTGGAAAAGAGGAAACTGCATTTAACCTCTATCACATTTAGTAATTTATAAATAAATAACTATAAAATGTATAATTCTTTTCGCAATCTACAACATGTTAGTCTTACAAAAACTATATCAAAAACCTCATTGAAACAACTACTTCCCGAGCTAATACCCCGACGGACATTGAGTTATACAACAAGTGTTTGCTGTTACATACAGTAACCTACTGCAAATGTAACAACTTGGGTCAGCTGCCAGTCTAAGGTGTCAAATTGTTAAGAGGGAACGGCAAAGCTATACTCGTGAGAGTAAATCTCGAAACGCGTCTATAGATGGCATGAATAATTTGACCCAAATTGTAACATTTGCAGTAGGTTACTGTATGTAACAGCAAACACTTGTTGTATAATTCAATGTCCGTCGGGTATTAGCTCGGGCAGTAGTTGTTTCAATGAGTGTTTGATATAGTCTTTGTAAGACTTACTTGTTGCAGATTGCGAAAAGAATCGCACTTTTAATGTTTGAAGTATTCTGCAACCAAGAATTGGCAATTTCATTTGTACTTATTAAATGTATGTTCGTATAAACCAGTGATGGGGAAACTACGGCCCGCGGAAAGGTTTAATCCGGCCCGTTTAAGAGTGCCGTCGTGAGAATGTTTGAACGCGTTCTTACTTCGTAATGTGACGACCCGCATAAAAACTACCTACCTACGATTAAGCATTATTCTTTGGCCCGCTACGATTGTCTGGTTATTACAAATGGCCCGTCTTAAAAAAAGTTTCCCCACCACTGGTATAAACTGTAAACAATAAGTATTCGAACATTCTCGTTATTGTATACTTTATGTTTAAAGTTCTGTGAACAAAAATGTATAAGTATTTTTACAAGCTTTCAAAATAAATACTGACATACTAATGTTAAGATAAAACTTAAGCAGTATATTTTGAACTTCACTTTAAATCAGTGTTTTATACGCGTAGCTCATGAAGTTAACTTTCGAGTTTAGAAAAGCCTAAACATTTGGTTTAGGCTTTTCTAAACTCGAAATTTTACTTCATGGCTTAATTTGGTAGTGGAAACACTCGTTTTAAGCTTCAAATTGACGTTTTTTCTATGAAAGCAACGAATGTCTAAAAATGTACAATTTATTCATTGAAATAAAAACATTGAAAATGTTGTTATTTTTAACGCCATTCACTGACAAAAATCTGAAAAATGACAAAATATATAAAAATACATACTGTTTTAGAAAATGTTATAGTTTTTAACAGCTTTGGCAGTTCTTGACAATTTAAATAAAGTATTATTAATTTATTTATCATTTACCGCGAAACTAGTATCGTAGTCCATAATTGAATTTGTAAATTATTCTCAAAATAATCGACAATCTACAACTTTTATTTAGTATTAGTTTTTACTTGGTTTAATTTTAATTCTATACATATTACATTATTACTCATTTCCGTTTGATGTGTTCAAATATGTAACCGTTTATATTTATGTAATTTGAGTTCATTTTTTGAATAAAAGATTTATTGTTATTCTTATTAATAAAAATTAACGATATTGAATTGTCACTGACAAAAATCTTAAAATTAGCATATTGTATTAAAATAATTTATATAAATTAATCGTCCTGATAGCAAAAAAACTTCTGAAAATGGACAAAATGTGTGAATATAATTTTAACGTTGAATAATTTCTTGAAATTCATCACTCTACATTTCCTTTACTAAATGTGGCATATTTTTTATATTTCTTGGCCTACCTCTAGTAAAAATCCTGGCTATACCCATGTTTGGCAACTAAAAGAAGCGTAAACTTATTTGTTCGAATTCAAAGTAGTTTTGAATTCGAAATATTAATTTTCTTATAAATAACTATTATTGTTCAGTATTGTATTTCTGATGACACAATAGTAGTATATTTAAAAATAATCCCTACCAAACGTATACTAAATTAATTGAAAAAATGCGCGGTAATATAAAAGGAATCCGTTTATAATACCCATTTTCAATTAACTAACTTTAACTCTTGCGATTACTTTACTGTTTAGGGCTAAAAAATACAAGTATTGTGGTAGTGTGACTGCAGTTTTAATTGTTGGTGCATAAAATGCAATAATAAAGATAGTTACAAAAGCAAATTTAAAGAAAATAAAACTATATGTTCCAAATTTGCTATGCAGATTATCTATATTATCATGACAGACCCAGTTTCCCCCAATTTAAACTGATAACCATCAACCCTCTATTAATAATAGGCCGTACATAATTCTCATGTCAATCGCACGCGTTTAAATTCCAGCCGATTGATTCCCATTAAAATAATCCCTCTGAACTCTACCCTCCTTAAAGCCGGGGGTTGATCTCAGGTGAAAAGTCGTTATTAAAAGCGATCCGCCGTGCGTGAAATAAGATGCTAGAAAGGCGCGAGCGTCGAGGAAAATGTCAAATAACGGTTTGATGTATTATTTCGCGGGAATTAATATCACCTTCCGATTCGCGTGACATGAAAGGGACTTTTCTGCGAAAGGGACCGAGGGCCATTTATAACCGTCACGACCAGCGCCCCCAATAATGACAGGGTGTCAATGGATGATTGTTGTTATGTAATTACTTTTTTTCCCGAGCGGCGCCTTTTCATTGGGTGGAGGGCAATAAACTATTCATGGATCGAAGAGTTTTATAAATGATCCGTCCTTCATAATACCTATTGTTAAATCGTAAACATTATTATAATACATAATCTCTTTTATTTATGGATTTAAAAGTTTTCAATTTCTAGGTTTACAACACATGTTTTAATAAATTTGCAACTTCCATTTTTTGCAATGTATAGGGATGTTTTCTTTTAAGTATATAAGGTGAATGTTTTTCATATTCTCTACGGGGATTTTGGAAACTATAAGAGATAGAAAAATGGTTAAATGGGCAAAGTAGTGCAGTTTTACGAGCTGAATAAAAATACACTGTAACATTTTAGGAAATGACAAATATAACTAGATATTTTGAAAAATGAAGGGTTTACAGCAAAAAGGGGTTAGCTCCATTTTTTTGCCATTTTGAGGTAAGTGCACAATCACAATCTATTTAAATCTATCTTCGTTTGGTGCAAGAAGGAGGTAGCGACACCTATTATAAATCTGTTAGTTGCTCTGATTCTTACTTGATAGATCTGTCTGCCTCTCACATCACATTGGAGCAAGAAGGGGAGAGCTCTTAGAACTAACTCGTTATTGCCCAAAAGTGAAAGGTTTTTTGGTGATAGTCGTAGAAAGTTTTATTATTTATTATTTATATGTTAACAACGTGACAAAAATAATAATCAATAAAACAATATTTTTATTACAGTTTAGTGCTTATAAATCGAACTTACAATGAGTGAAATTGATATGTCAAGTGATTCGTGTGACGATTATGTGCCTTCAAGTCAGGTCAGATAGTGATGATTCAGAGAAAGAAGTGCAGAATGTACCAGTATAAAAGACAAGGAAAGTTGCACATGCAGAAACATGCAAACGTAACTTACGTAAAAAGTGCAGTCTGGAAGGTAGGGGTTGTGTATCTGTAACTGGAAAATCTGCCCCTCCCCCCCCCCCCCCCTCGAACTACTACACCTGATTGTCTTTACAAATTCAAATATTTCGAGAAAGTGTCTGATAACTAAAAAAAAATTCTCCTTAATTCTTTCAATGGACTTGATTCTAAACAACCCCAAGACATTTATCTTGCTAATCTCATAAATGTCGAGAAAACTGCATGGAAAAGGCTGAAGACACGTACAGGAAAAGCAAGGACTTGTTCCAACTATTACAAAGTAAGGAGTGATCAGGATACAATACGAGTTTGTCGGAAACCCTTTGCTTCACTTCACGGTCTTTCCCTCAAACAATTTGAGTTAACTGCAAGGTAACTTGTTCAGGAACAATGCATTGCAACACGAGCCGACCTTTGAGGCAAACGTACTTCTCGACCGAATAAATTATCCAATGAAACCACGAAGACAGTTGCAGACAACATTTTGAGCTATCCAGCCAGATCTTTAGATTACAGCAGCAATGACAACATCAAGAAAAAATATTGGTTCCAGAACTCATGTCAAAACTATGCACACGTTGTTTTTGGAAAAACACCCAAATTGCTCCAATGTTTCACTCGATTTTTACTATACGTATTTCAAATCAAACTTCAATCTCAAGTTAAGTAGCCCTAGATCGGACACTTGTCAGACATGTGAAAACATCGAAACATAACTTAGGTCACCAGCCACTACCGACGTGATTTATGCTTGAAAATTTGGATGTGCAGGCACGCGAGAAAAGCGAGGCGCGCTGGCTAACCCAAATTTTCAGGCTTTTCTAAACTCAAAATTTTACTTCATGTGCCACACGTATAAAACACTCATATATTGTAAAGTTCCAAATATATTACTGAAACAGTATGCTAAAGTAATATATTGTAAACTTTACAATTTATTACTGTTTTATATGCCAGGCGCGTGAAGTAAACTTTAGAAAAGCCTAAAAATTTGTATTTGCTGTGCCCTCAAAATTTTTCATTTAAACTGAACGCTTTTCAAAAACAAAGAATACCTGATAATTTAAAACGTCTGCATCGGGATATGTATGTTGACTTACGATTTAAAATAAATACAGCGAATTATTCTTTTGAGTACACTTTTACATATTCCAATTGAAATTACTCGAGGCGTTCGAATTAATCAAAACAAACATTTGTAAAATTATTAATACGAGATCAAAAACAAGCAGTATATTTTAAACTTAACAATTTTTCAGTGTTTTACTTCATATTAAATCAGGAAATGGAAAACAGTCGTTAAAAAACGAAAATATTAAAATCAAGACTGTTTACCCAACAAATGAAGTATTACTAAGACATGTATACGTAAAATATAACCACACACAAATCTTATAAACTGATTTCAAACAAAAGTAAAATTCGTGAATTTAACAAAGCTACTAACTGAAATCGTCGACATTTTTTAATTTCAACAAAATCGGTCGAAGTTGATAAACTTAATATAAAATGATCAAAATATTCATCATTTAAAATTACGTGGAAAATGAATGCTATTTAATGAATTGTCTTTAACGAGTGTTTTCTACTCCCAGATTAAGCATGAAGTAAAATCTTGAGTTTAGAAAAGTCTGAAAATTTGAATTTGCATTCAGGCTTTTCTAAACTCGAAATTTTACTTCATGCGCCAAGCGTGTACAACACAAATTTGATGTTAAGTTTAAAATAGACTATTATTAAATATTTTAAATAAAACACCAATAATTATTATCATTATGCAATAGTAAGAATGTTACTAACGTTACCGAAGCACCTGGATAATATACCGTAATTTACCGATGGTAATTACCAACGGAAATTACTACTAACAACACTAATAATATATTACGTTACGAGAGTGGTATGCAGCATATTACATATGAGCGGATATGTAAGGCACGAGCCGCGCAGCGGCAAGTGCAGTATTCCGCGAGTATGTAATTGCCATACCACTCGAGAAACGTACGATACTTTACCTACGCTCTAACAAAATAAACAATGAGCATGAAAGAACATCTTATTTATTAAATAATTTTTGATAGTAACATGACATTGATGTAAACTCAATTACTACTTGATCAATATACATTAAAGAAATGTCATTTGGTTGTGCGGTCAAGATGACAGTGTGGTATGATGCGGTTACTAGATATGGCGGGCGTAGGTAAAATATACTGCCTTTCAAAAAAATCAGAACACAAAGTATTTTTTGGACGATTTTAATGAAATTTACAGAATTTGATCATGTAAATGAACTGAATCGATGATCAAAAAATCAATTGTTTTGGTTACTATTTAATGGTATTTTTCCTTGATTTCACCATTATGAAGAGCTGCTGATTTTTTAATGTAATTGCTTCTAATATCCAAGTAGCCTCTGAGTAGTTTGACGTTTCAGTTTGTAAAACATAAAAAGATGCCCCGTGTTCGTCGGCGTGCACAATATCATCATCTAAGTGAATTTGAAAGGGGTCGCATTATTGGAATGCGAGAAGCGGGTTTTTCGGTTCGTGCTATTGCTGAAAGGGTAGGCCGTAGTGTATCGGTGATCGTACGCTGCTGGTCTAGATGGTCCGAAGCTGGGGAGAATCGACGTAGACTTGGATCAGGACGTCCAAGAAGCACCACTGAGCGTGAAGATCGAGCTCTTCGTCTTACAACTTTAAGGGACAGATTTACAACGTCGCGGGCATTGGGAAATGACTGGTTGGCTCTAAATGGCCAAAGAGTATCCATGGCTACTGTTTACAGAAGAATCCGCAGTTTTGGTATAAGATCCTACCGTCCACAATTGTGTCTACCTCTTACTCCGCAGCATCGCAGAGCAAGACTTGATTGGTGCAGGGAAAGACAACATTGGACCCATGAATGGAATAAAATTATCTTCAGCGATGAGTCTCGGTTCTGTTTATGGGCTCATGATGGTCGCAGAAGAGTGAGACGTGGACGCGGTGAACGCAGAATTTTACAATTTGCTGTTGAAAGACATACGGCTCTTACACAGGGAGTTATGGTTTGGGGGGCGATAGCATATAGCGATTCGGTATATTGACAACATTTTACGGCCAGTGTTAGTGCCCCATGTAATTGGCTTGCAGAACCCCATTTTCAGCAAGATAATGCTCGACCTCACACAGCGGCCATTACAAGACAGTTTTTTGATAGTGCCGAAATCAATTTGTTACCTTGGCCATCTCGTTCTCCAGATCTATCGCCAATAGAACATGTTTGGGATATGATAGGTGTTAGAATAAGTAACTTACAGCGCCCCGCTAACACTGTAATGGAACTTAGAGGTCAAATTATCGAAGTTTGGAATGAAATACCCCAAGTCGATATTGACAGCCTGATTTCTAGCATACCTCGACGTGTTAATGAGTGTTTGGGAAACCGTGGAGGCCCAACACATTATTAATTTTTATTCATTTGTTTTTTTGTTTTTCAAGTTGATTTTTTGATCATCGATACAGTTCGTTTACATGATCAAATTGTGTAAATTTTATTAAAATCGTGCAATAAATACTTGGTGTTCTGATTTTTTTGAAAGGCAGTATATAATATACAATGTTTGTGTACATTTAATATCTCGCATTTATTTTATTTTAAGAAACAGGTCGTATTTCCCCGCAGCAATTACTCAAGTAATTAAAATGAAAAACTGAAAAACGCGACTTAACATTTTCGCTGGGCTACATTAACGACGTTACCATTAAGGGGGAAAACATTCTTTCGGATTTTCCTGGCGGTTGTTTGGGAATTTTTACGGGCTCCGCAGAGGCCCCTCGGGGGAATTATAACATTCAGAAAGTAGGGCTACTAAATATCCCAGAAACCGATTTTTGTTTTCGCCGCCCTTCTCGCTGTCCGCACGTAATCATTATCTCCTCTTAATGTTATTATTCCCGTAATGGAGATATTAAGCTGAATTACCGAATTACACTCGGGCACACCCTAATTATCTTCGTTTATTATTAATCATCCTTCAAACTATCCTAAAGCCAAATCCTAACCAGCTCGTTCCCGGTGGGATGCACTTAATTATTATGCCTGTAGTTTTACTAGCTGTAATCATTTCATTCATCTGGGTCTCTTTACTAATGCTCGCGTTCTGGAATACTGTTAATCTATCTCTTTTGAAAGGGCATTTCCGTGATTATCAAAGTTAGGAATGTAAATGAAATATTATGGAAAGGTACAATGAACTAACAAAAGTTATAATTGCAGATGAAAAAATAATAAATTGTATATATAGTGCGAATTAATTGTTCGTGTTACAACATTTTTCACCTTATTATTAATTAACTGATATTATACAAATAACCATTTCTAGTGTTTCAGAACACATGATGTTTACAAGGAATCATTAATAAATAAAGAAGTCATCTACACATTTAGTTAAGTTTTAACTAAACTTGAGGGATCTCCTTATTAGTTTCTTATTCAGGAAAACCATATTTAATCCAAATCTGTTTTGAAAAAACCTAAGCTAATTACAATCTCAGAGAATTTTTTTCAAAACGAATCTTTCAAGGCGTCTAGTGTAAAATTAGATTATAAGCACATAAAATGTGTTAATATTTTAATATGACCAATCAAATTTGATATTTCAAAAATTTAGTGGTGTGATGCAGGTTGTGTGTTTTACGTTAGGACAAAATTAATCACATGTTATGTTGTAAATCAACATTTAATTTGTAGGTTATGTAAAGGGAAATCTGACATAAATATGACAATTCAATTAACTCATAAAGATTACGATTTTTATTTATTTAGTCTTATATAACATCGTTATATGTACCTCTTTACTTTTCAGTGTGAGGTGGAAGATTACGATTACAAATGTATTTACCTATCACCGCCTCAAATTATTTGTATCTACTACCAATTAAATAAAGTGTCTCTGAGGATCAGGTAGGATAGGAGCACCAAGTAATATTACTTGCTCAGGAATATCTGCCTTTTTTATTATCTGCCCATTTATATGTTCAATTTTAAAAAAGTTCTAAATACAAGGAATTTTTCTTTTAGTATTCATGTTACGATTTTTCAATGTAAATTTTCAGACATCTGTAATCTTATTAAAAACATTCAATTCAAAAACCCTAACGAGCGTTTTCCACTCCCAGACTAAGCGTGAAGGAAAATTTAGAGTATAGAAAAGCCTGAAAATTTGGATTTGCCGTCAAATCCAAATTTTCAGGCTTTTCTATACTCGAAATTTTACTTCATGCGCCACGCGTATAACACTGATTTAAAGTAAAGTTCAAAATATACTGCTTAGTTCTGATCATGTTCATTAATTTTACAAATGTTTATATGGAATATGTGAAAGTATACTTACAAGAATAATCCTTGTATGTGTTAAAAAGTTGCAAGTTGTAGCGTCTTTTTTTTGAAAATCTCTGCATCGTGACAATTTATTTAACAAAATATGATTTATTTGTCACATTGATAATCATTTACCAACATCTCAAAATTTAATGTTTCAAATACCCTACTGTTAAAGCAGGACTGCAACTGTTCGCAGTAAATACACCCTAAGTATGGAAAAAAAACAGAGTTTAACTAAATTATCCATTAACCCTTTCAAATATAACCTATATACGAGAAAGTCTAGGGGAAATCACTCCCGATTATTCCTGTTTAAAACAGGACATTAAAACGATTTGTTGAAACATTAATTTTAAATTATTTAGTATTAATAAAACTGTTCAGGTAGTTCTTTTGAGTATCGCTCGGGAGGCGGCGGTTGGTCCTCAGCGCCCCCTAAATTTGCCCCAAACCAAAAAACCCCCTTAGATTATTTTTACGTCCACCAGTGGGCCGTACCGAACCGTTGGGAACCACTGATTTGGAAGATATACGGACTGCTTAAGCGGAACACCCTGTATACGGAATTAACTTAATTTACCACGCAGGTGCAAAAATATATTTGAATAACAACAATAATTTATTGACGAATATATCCGCTTTACAACTGTAACACATTGTAAATAAAACACATAACCATACACCCTGAAAGAGTCATTTAATACAATACATTTCACCTTTTGTATTTAATAATCGCATGTTTTTTTTTTATTGTTTAAAAATATTTACAAGGAATGTTTATCAAAATAAAAAAAAGTTTAAATTACACGAAACCATAATACCCTCATAACAATACCCAGCCCCAGTTTAAAATTTGATACGTGATGCGATTGTGCAGCCAGAGAGTCGTGAATTTTTGAGCTGCCTCTGTTTAATAAAAGTTTTGTCGCCTCCGTGGAAATGAAAACATGTCACTCATAATTTTTGACTTCGACTTGACGCACACAAATGCTGGCGAAACTCACGGGGCGGGGTGAGGGATATTATATCACCGACACACACGAACATATAAATATGATATTATATTTAAGGTGTGGAAGCGAAACTTTTGGACCTTCTGCCGATCTCTCGTGCCCTCCCGAAAAGTTTCGGGATGAATTTTAATGTGTCACTCGCACTGGGGCTAATGTGATGGGGGTGCTTCTGATATTATTATCATCATGAATATTATATCGCGGGATTATTACAAACTTCACGCATCGATGTCTTGAGTTTATAAATAAATTTCATATCAAATTGAGCAATTGAAATGTACGTACGAGTATATAATAGATTATAATTGATTTAGGAAAATTTGTATTTGATCTTCTGACGTTTTGTTTCTTTAGCAAATACTAAGTGTAGTACTCAATACATGTAGAGTTTAAAATATTATAATTTACTCAGTGGCGACTCGTCCGTAAGGGCTGCAGAGTTTCAATTAATATTGGAATTAGAAAGATAATTACGTTTTCTGATTTATTTCTTATTCGTAATTAATTTTCTTTTAGTAATATATTTTTGTAGAAAAGGACGAAGAGAAAAAAAAAATAAGTAAAATATCTACACAGTATACAATGTTCAGCTTGACCCTGCATACAAAAACTTGTCAAAACCTTGGGGCGACATACATTTAAAACATTAAAAAAAGCAATAATAATCTGCTTAACACATGTAATTTTTAGCAAAGGTTATTTCGTATCTATTTCGTAAATATTTTCGCCTTCTAGATTTGAGATGTATGCTCTCACTGCTTCACGGTAGCTACGCCACTGGGGCGTATCAAAACATTTTCATTCAGAAAGAACAATAAGAGGCACAGGTTAATACTACATTCAGTGGCATGTTTGTCATAATATTAGCTCAAATTCACTAACTATTGTTGATCTGCGCATTACGTTTAAATTGTTTATTTGCGCACTTGTCCGCCATGTTTACTTAGTATTTTTGCAACCCAATTTAATTACTGAGCAGTAACCGAACTGGGTTTTAGCTATTTTCTATTTATTTTTGCAACAGAGTACCTTCAGTTAACTCGATTGACTGAATTATGTGATGGCGTCAAGCAGCTTTATTAAGAACTAAATTTATTTCACAAGAATACATATTTCTTGGGGTACTTAACTGGATGAAATGTGAGAACAAAAAAAAGCCGAACGAATTTATGTCCCTCACGTAGGCCTCACTTTTCGTAACAACTCCTCGCATTTCATTTAGTTGGCACAATGGATTCGTTTACGACAATAAAAATGTGACCGCGCACAATTGCTCGGAGGGGACAATAAAACTTATCCACCGGGATCGTTTCTCCTTACACATTTTTCCCTTCTCGCCCCTCTCGCGAGACGGTCCATAAAATACACAATTACTTATTCCGACACTCAATAATTCACGTGGAGCTTTCATAAATATGTTATCAGAAAAATGGCAGTTAACCGTATGGCATAAAAGGATACATACCTACCTTGCAGCCGGGGGTCGTAAAGTGTGTCGTCATCGTCGGAGGTTTTAATGGCTCCGGGGGAAAATTGTGGACGGGCGTACGTTTTTCTCATTTGTCGGCTGGGGATTTATCGTAATGAGGCCATTTTCATAACCTGCAGTTATCTTTATTACTGATTTACGACTAACTACACCCTGGAAATATGCTCCGATTTTCTTTCCCGTTTTCTTCGCATACTTTATTGATCGTTAGAATTTAAGAGTAAATTGCCATCTAATTGATTGCAACTTTTATTTTGAAACGATGTATTAACTTTTAAAATCATTGGGCTCGGTTGTAACGAGCAGGATGTTTTGGCAAAGGTTAAAAGCAATTATTGAAATGTGTCGGCGACTGTAATTAAAAAGCGATATTGATTAGTATTCTGTTAGCTACACAAACATTTTTTAATCCTCAAGATTTCAACATATTAAATTCATTCATCCAGAGTTTAAATATTCCGTTTTTTTTCTCGTAAGTATAGTGTACATTTAAATCCCGAAGCAAATTGTTTATGGCTTTAGAATTTTAAAAGCGCAATATTTAGTTAGACGAAATACACCTTTGTAAAGTGTATTAACCGACAGTAAATATAAGCAGTATATTATGAACTTCACAATATTTTAGTGTTTTATACGGGTGGCGCATAAGGTAAAATTTCGTGTTTAGAAATGCCTGAAAATGTGGTTTGGTCACTCAGCCATGCTTAATCAAGAAGTGGAAACACTTGTTTGAAACTTCAAATTGAACTATTTCAAAAATATCGAATACCAGAAAAATCTCAGCGTCTGCAGCAAATATGTATACTTTAAAGAAACAATTCCTGTATATTAATAACGCAATGCATCTTTATTTAAATTATGGCTACAGAGTGAATTAATAAATTCATGACCCACTGTTTTTCATTAGGTTAGTAACTAACAGAATCACAAAACAGGTCGAAATTTATCTTTGATCCACTCGCAAACTAAACATTATCTCTGCAAGCAAAGCGAGAGAGATAACTAAATCAAAATTACCTTCTTATCTCCTCCACAGTTCGTCTCGTTCGACTCGATCTGCGCGAATTATTAACATATTCTCGTCAAAGGCATATGATAGCACAATAACTTTCCAAGCTCCACTCCACGTAATGAATGATATTAACGTTTAGGTAATGACAGCCAGATTTAGAACTAACTTCATTATCAACAGCTATAAAACACTCTTTATGTTTATACTAAATTATATTATAATTGAATTTACAAAATATAAGAACAAAACAGAGGTAAAACATCTTAAAAATGTCTTGCAAATAATAATAGGAAAATCGTTTCGTGTTTAGAGTTAACTTCATTTCATTAAAAGAGCGATTGTTTATGTAATCTACAACAAATTTGTCTTACATTGACTAAATCAAACACTCATTGAAACTTCCCGGGAAGTAGTTTCAATGAGTATTTGGTTTACTCTTTGCAAGACACATGTGATGTAGATTGCGTAAAGAATCGCACTTTTAATGGTTTGAAGTATTCTACAACCAAGTATTGGCAATTTCATTCATACTTATGATTAACTTTAATTAATTTAAAATTTAAATGTAAATTGTTGTACGAGAGTTGATCAAAAAGTAAGGTTACAAGGCCGATATTGCTGGAGTTTCGTCTGTTGTACAATAAGTGGTAGTGTGTGTCATGGAGGAAAGGTACCCCAAATGCACTTCCAGCTAGCTTGGGGGTTTGGGGATAGAGAGCACGAGCAACTAGTCCTCAAAACACGAATCTAAGATAACAAATTTATTTACAAAAAAAAAAAACACAACACAAAAAAAACGCAGCGGCAATAATAATAATAATATAGTGGGCGTTGGCAGTGGCAGCTTGGTCGTCAGAGGTGGTGAGTGGCAGCAGCAAAGTCCAGACAGAAGCGAAAAAGTCCGCTGCAAAACAATAAGATCCAGATGGCGTCGGAAAAATCCGGATGTATCCGGAAGCCGTCAACGGGGTCCGCAAAAGCACTGGTAAACTCCGGTAAGGTCCAGGCGACGTCGAAAGAGTCTGGAAGGCGTCGACACGTCTGGGGAGATAACAAAGTCGGGAAAAGTCCGGAAAGGTCCGGAAGACATCGACTTTGTCAATAACGACTGTAACGAAGCAGCAATTCCGGATCTTCTGATTGGTTGCCGATGATTTAAAGAATCGCCGGTAACATGTGCGGTACTGCTAATACATGCGGTCGCTAACTGTAGAGAGTTTCAACTACCTGCGACCTACAGTGCTAGTTAAAGGTTAACGGAAATGGTGACGCGTTTAAAAAACTGGTCCCGCGAAAAAATCCGCTCAAGAATTCGATTTCTGTGGGTGAAACATGCAAGCGCGGCTGAAATTCACCGACAGCTGGTAGAGATTTACGGAGAGACTGTAATATCTCGTCAGCATGTCAAAAGTTTGCGGCCGGTAGAGAAAAGGTCACCGATGAGGATCGTCGACCACCCTCCCTACAGCCCGGACCTCGCTCCCAGCGATTTTCATCTGTTTCCTCACTTGAATGAGGACCTAGTAGGCCGACGATTCGCTTTAGACGAGAAGGTAAAACACTTCGCCACAGCGTGGCTGAATACGCAAGGATGGGATTATTACTAGGATATAAACTCATCCCACGAAGCAACAAGTGCCTAAATCAATATGAAGACTATGTTGAAAAATAACCTAATGTACCTACTATCAGTAGGCTATATTGGTTTTATAAAATAAAATATACACATTTCGTTGCCGGGCTTAAAACTTTACTTTTTGATCACGCCTCGTAGAAAATATATTATTTTATGGCCACGAATATGAAATTACCGCTTAGAAATGTACACATATTTTAAATCAAAACCTTGTAGGTAACCTTTGATAATGATCTGTAAAGACCAAAACACGTGTCAGAAAACTGAAAATAATCATGGAACAAAACAAGTGTTTTTATTCACCAAACTTGTAAGTAAATTAAGGTATATTGGTTTTGTAAATTTAAGAGACTTGGTTTTGTGTATATGTATGTATTTAATTACGCAGTTCTACTAGTTTCGGATTAATGCCTCAATGCCATTATCAAAAATCTTTCATGATAATGACATTACGCCGAAACTAGTAGAAAATTAAAACACATAAGTGAAACAAAACCAAGTGATCTTACAAGACCAATATATTTGAAAATGTTTTACCAAGTGGTTAATAAGTAAAAAGTATCCGATAAATCATATGACGACAATGAAAAATATGGTTTAAAACACAGAAATTGAATATTTTAAGTGTATTCTGTGTAAAGTAATTAAAATGTGTATATTATTGTTATTGAGCTAATTAATGCTTTATTAAATTTAAATAAAAATTAGAAAATCTCAGCAAATTTGCGAATATTATGATTAAGGGTGTTTGCGATTGGTGATTTGTGTACTGAATAAACGCTCGGTGTTGTTTTGGCCTTCGAAGAAAATAATTAGCATAAGACTGAAGAGGGGTCTCGTTGGTGAGGGGGGTGGCGGTTGATGGGTAAAGGGAGCTTCGTTCATTATGGATTCTATCAATTTTCAATACAAATTACGTAGCTGAACCGAGAGGCAGTGATGCATATTCATGAGTCTCAACAACCTTAAAACAATCCCGATGAAGATGTTTTTGTCGCCAAACAAGCGGCACGGAGGTTAATCCATTATTCACCATGAAATTCCACCAAATTCCAACGCTTCGGATATCGTTTTAATCGCATCATTAATGATATATATTATTATACGCAAAGCATAATTTTAGCCAAACACAGATATCCATGAATGAATTATGCAAATATAATAATCATATTTTTATGGCAATTTTATACATATATTCTAAACGGTTGTATAAAAATCACTAGAGAGCTCATTTTATTAGATATCGTGGAGCAGTTGGAGCAAACTGCTCCAGGTGCTCGACATTTAAAGGCACAAAATTAGATTAATCGATATAAACATTTGTGGAACAATTAAACAATTTATTGAAGTGATATTAGACATAAATTCAAGCTGAATCGGCTTTAAAACATAATTGCATATATTTAATCAATATATTTTGAACTTTACAATATTGCAGTGTTTTATACATGTGATGAAATAAAATTTCGAGTTTAGAAGAGCCTGAAAATTTAGTTTGGTCGCTCTGCGGGCTTTTCTAAACTCGAAATTTTACTTCGTGCGCCACGTGTCTAAAACACTGATTTAAGGTAGAGTTCAAAATATACTGCTTAGATTTGATCACATGTTTACTAATTTTACAAATGTTTACATGGAATATGTAAAAGTATACTTAAAAGTAATAATCCCTGTATGTCAATAATAAACAATAATCACCAATTATAAATAATTATTACTATTTTTAAAAAAAAGGTAAAACCAACACGCCTAATAAAATTGTTCAAAAACTTCAGAACTCTGAAAATTAGGAAATTGACAAAAATGCAAAAACTTACTAAATCAACATTAATGTAAAATTCCAACCGAGTAAATGATTAGTGAAATTTAACCAAAATTTTAAAACTGTCTTAGGAAGATAATTGCCCCTCATTAAAATTGCTCTCTCGGTCTGCTCTTATGTGAGTGAAAATACATACAGGTACGCAAACAGTTTTTATGTTTGTTCATCACTTATTGTATCCTAAGACAACTCGTCTATGGCGAATGTGGCCGAGCGAAGAAAAAGGACACCCCCTAGCCTTCGAAATTTATTAAATTTCAAATAAATTGCTTTACATTCACTGCTTAAAAAGAGTTTTTAAAACGTTTCTCTAAGAAGCAAGGGGCGCACCGATTTAACTTGCTCCAGGGCTACTATTTAGCTAATGTACGATTCACGAGAGGTGTCCCATGGTTTCCTTGATTTGTAGTGCTTTCTGCACCGATACATGTAATACGAAAATAGTTTCATGTCATCAGATTACGTGTGTGAAAAGAGACAGAAAACTTCATATTATGTCTGCTATGGTTTTTTGATGAAACATGCGGAAACGTATGTTCCGCTATGCAGCTTTAAAATTTTAAGGTTAAACGTCACATTTTGACAATCTCTTTGTAAAACTAAATCTGCAAAAACCCAGCCACAAATTATTTTAATTAATGTGCACAATCGTTTTAAATGTGAGTTTAAGTGGTTTACTTCCAATTTCCACATCTGCTAAATAGTTCAGGTATTTACAGAAATAAATAATGCATTTATGTCGATTTTATGTAAGCTCAAACGAAAATATTAGTTGAATCAGTAGATTAGGCAAATAGTCATCGGATTAATCCGTTGAAACGGGGAATTTTCCTTTTAAGTATACATACAGAGAATTTTCAATTAGGTGTTCTCCACTCCCAGACTACGCATGAAGTAAAATTTCGAGTTTAGAAAAGCCTGAAAATTTGGTTTGGTCGCGTAGCGCGAAGCGGCCAAACCAAATTTTCAGGCTTTTCTAAACTCGAAATTTTACTTCATGCGCCACGCGTATTAAACACTGAAAGCACTGAAATATTGTGAACACGAGTAATCTTCGCTTGAAATCAGTTTCTTATACGCGTGGCGCATGAAGTAAAATTTCGAGTTTAGAAAAGCCTGAAAATTTGGTTTGGTCACTCCGCGCTTCGCGCTACGCGACCAAACCAAATTTTCAGGCTTTTCTAAACTCGAAATTTTACTTCATGCTTAACCTGGGAGTGGAAAACACTCGTTTAAACTTCAAATTGACCTCTTTTAAGAAAAAAAACGAATATTTAAAAAACTACAACACGTAATTAGGATATGGATACTCAAAAGAAAAAAAAACACAAAAAATTAAGATTTAAAGCTTTTCTGAAAGAAAGAACACAAATATACTCGCGACCTAAACAGTATAACATTGTGATGTAACGTTAAAATTTGACACAACTAAGATAACCCGTTGCAGATACAACTGTCGACATACTTTCTAAAAAAATTGAACCACACATTCCACATCAATGAGTCATAGGACATCTATCCCGAACTCCACTATACGCCACTATTTCAATGTATATTTAAGCTAAAGAAAAATACAACAAAAAAAGTATATTTTCATTCCCCATGAATCTTGCCGTGATAATACATTTATTTCAGAAAACGCTCTGCACATTTTACAAGCAAAAATGCTTTTATAATAAACGACAAACACACTTATCTACCTACGAGTATACACTGGCAATATGTCGAAGGAAAAAAATGATACGTGTTTTGAAGTACAAACACATGGAAAATCTTTAAAGCGAATATCTTTTCAGGCGTCAGGTGAATTACTTCCGGCGCATCCATCAAAAGTTCGACCAGCCTGACTGACTCATAAATTCATAACGTCACGTAATAAAATAGTCCGGGTTTCGAGTTCTGCATAAAACTAAAATGTTTTCGCTATGCCGTGAAAATTGATTTCGTTACACGATCAAGAAAATACATTTTTATTTCGCTCACTAGAAATTCGAGTAAATTTTATTATTGGATTAAATAGAAGTTGAAGTCATTTAAATGTTCCTCTTTATAAATGCGAAAGAGGTTTTGATATGGGGATTTTATTACTATATTTTTTCTGCATTTCATAACTAAGTAATATAAATGTTCTCCTTTATAAAATACGAAAGAGGTTTTGATAAGGGGATTTTATTACTAATTAATTATTTGTGCATTTCAGATCTTTTCAATGGCTCTCATACATACGTACATACTTCGTTTAAGTATACATGTCCTAATTACAGCGTATATGCTGTAAATCTTCAGATATTGGTTGTTTTTTTTTTTAAAGTTCAATGTGAAAAAAATCCTGGACTCAACTCACCACCCACGAAATCAAGTTCATTTATTTTCCATTTAAGCGCACAATAAATCGAGTTTTTATTTGGGGGGGAGGTTGGCTTTTTTGCCTGGCCTTAGTAATTTGTACTATTAGCCAACGTACTATATTTTTATTATAAATAAATAAATAAACCTTTATTCACGGATGTACCATTTTACAGAATAAAAATATTTTACAAAATAACAATTTAATACAAAAGATAAAAACAAAAACATTAATAACAACAAAGTAATGTTTTAACAATTCTCATAAACTGGGGAAATGTATTACAAAAAATATCAAAGTCAGGATAAATCAACAAAGAATTAGCTGTACGCATAAGACGTGTAATCGGAGTGTGGAAACCATAATTCGTGTTATGGAACGGTATGCGAAACAGCGGCGGGTTCCGACATAAGCGATTATCAAATTTTATAGAAAAACACATGCGAGAAAGAAGAGTCGGGCATTGGATGTCCCCATTAAATAGTTTGTAAAGTAATGACATATCAGCAAAGTACCGCCTGCAACATAGTTGATCAATATTAAAATCAACGCTAACATTTATATTATTATGTCTCGACTTAAATGCTAGATATTTAATAAATTTGCTTTGAACATCTTCAATACGTTTGATATAAATCTTTTGATACGAACTCCATACACATGAAGCGTATTCTAGATGCGAACGAACGTATGCAAAATATACAATTTTAAATGACAATACCGACAAACCCCTAGACAAACGTTTAATATACCCTAGCATTTTAGCCGCGCGGTTACATAGAAAATTAACATGATATTCGAAATTAAGTTTAGCGGCAAACCAAACCCCAAGGTCCTTTATTATATTAACTTTTAAAATCGATTTGCCATCAATATGGTAATTAAAATTGCATGTTACCATCTTACGTGAAAGGTTAGAGATTTACACTTGTCAATATTGAAACTTAAACCGTTTAAAATGCACCAGTTAGCTAAGGAGGAAAGATCATTTTGAAGTAAAAGACAATCACCAATATCGCGTATTTCTCTGAATAACTTTAGATCATCATCAAATAATAAAAAATTTGAGAATTTAATTGATAAAGAGATGTCATTAATAAAAATAAGGAATAATAAAGGACCACAGTGCGATCCCTGGGGAACCCCAGAAGGAACGCAGAAGATGTCAGAGATATGGTTTTTTATTTTGACACATTGTGAACGGCCCTGTAAAAAGCTCCGAAACAATGAGATGACTGATTGGTTAAATTTTAATGCACTTAATTTTGATAATAAAATATTATGTGATACCTTATCAAAAGCTTTAGAGAAGTCCAAATACACCGTGTCAACTGAACACCTATTTTCCATAGAGTTAGTAATATAATCTTCAAAACACAATAAATTGTAAGTGGTAGATCGGCCTCCACGAAAACCATGTTGTTCGTCAATTAATACATGTCTAGTCATCCATTCCAGTTTTGATGATATAAGTTTATCTAAAAGTTTGGGTATACAAGATTGTATTGTGATACCTCTATAATTACAAACATTGTCTCTACTGCCTGATTTGAAAATAGGTGTTACATAACTTCTTTTCCATATGTTGGGAAAGATACTTTTATTTAAAGAATAATTAAAAATTAGGAAAAGCGGTGTAGTTAATGAATAAATACATTTTTTTATAAAAATAGAGGGTACACCATCGGGCCCGGGGTTACTATTAGCTTTAATAGATTCAATGCCACTAAACACTTCACTTTTAGTGATATTCCAAGGAACATAAATCACCTCTTTGTCAAAATTCTGAATAGGTATGTTTGACGTTAAATCGTAATTGTAAACTGATGAAAAAAAAATCGCCAAAAGATTTACGCACCATCACTGCTAGTTTCATTATTGTAGTGCATTACCTCTGGGTAACACGAATCGCGATTTGTGGCCCTTACAAAATTCCAGAACTGCTTCGGGTTGTTTGAAATATTGGAATTGACTGATTCAATGAATTTATTATATAAATTAGTTTTTAGATGATCACAAGCATTTCGCAGTTGTTTAAATTGACGATAATTGTCAGAAGTTTGATTGCATTTATATCTTTTATGAGCATTTTTTTTATCATGAATGAGCCTAATCAGATCATTCGTAAACCATGATGGATATGATGATTGTCTTATACGTTTGATTGGGGTAAACGCAGAAATAACTTCAGCTACTATTTTATAAAAACATTCCACAATAACATCAATATCATCACCCTTCAAAATGTTTACCCAATCTACCGAGGCAAGATGATGGTTAATAGCAATATAATTGGCTCTAGAAAAGTCGTAAATATATTCTTCAAATTGAAGGGGTTTTGTTGTTTTACTGAAATGTGAACTTATGCAGTATGGAATATGATGATCGCTTATGGGAAGAATTAAGTCAATCGCTTTAGACACAGATAACTCCGGCCTTGCAAAAACTAAATCTAAAAAAACATTATTCTCGTTGAGAATTGAACAAAGCTGGAGTAGATTGTGATAGACAAATAGTGAAATAATTATATTTGCTGGTTCAGGATTACAAGTGTTGTACAATAATCCTAGATCATCATTAGTCCAACGTGCTGATGGAATATTGTAGTCACCGCATATAAGAAGTTTCGATTGACTATAGTGGCTAGCGACGATATCCACTGCATCACAGTGAAATTCGTACTTTTCTAAAGATGAGTTAGGTGGGATATAGACAGCAACCACAACAAGCTTTTTAGATCCAAAAACAATGTTAAAAAACATTTGCTCTACGAAATTATTAACTATATTAACTTGTTCGCTAACAAGACTGATATGAACTGCTAACACGCCACCGCCAAGAATTTTATTACTTGTATTAGGACTACGGTCTTCTCTACACAGGATATAATTATTCAATTTTAATTCACAACTAAGTATTACTTCGTCCAGCCACGTTTCGACAATAATAATCACATCATATGAACTAGTAGTAGCTAGTATCTAGAATCTTATCTTAATTAATTTTAACTGATTAACACTTGTTTAATTCATTTGGACGTCACAATACATTCACACTACCATCTGTGGACCCAGATGGAATCAATTATTATTCATAAATAATTCCACCGGACGGGATCTGCAAAAAATCGAGTGTCTACGACGGTTTTGCGCGTAGTTATGAATGAATAAAAAAAATCACATTTGCGATTTTTCGGTCATAACTCGACTAATTTTGCACAGGAATTGATGAACTTTTAAGTTCTTAGAAGTTTGAAGTTTTCGCTTTAACGGTATGCAAATTAATGTGTCGCGACGCGTCAGAGAATGAGAAGTATTAGTAATGGAATGTTCCTCATTTGACGAATCGGCATCGTCAGCTGAGATTGCAGTACGCGGACGATTATGGCAACTGGACTGAAGGGCAAAATGTGATTTGTTTTTGAATAATTCTTATATTGCGCAAAATCGTCACAGACACTCGATTTTTTGCGCGCTTGAAAGGAAAATAAATGAACTTGATTTCGTGGGTGGACGGACGAAATCAGGGTGATGAGTTGAGTCCAAGATTTTTTCTACTCGGTGCACCTTGGCAAAGTTTGACATTTTTTTACATCAGAAACTTTTTTTTTGTAGGAAGATCCATCCATTTTTGACCTAAAGCAGCCGAGTTATGGCGGCTTGAAAAATCGGAATTTTTGGTGCATTTGCAAGTAGTGCATTTTTTTATGCCGAGTATATTTTGTTTAGAATAAATAAATAAGTGAATCGTGTCGTATGATTTAACGGTCCGAAATCAGAGCAGTATCTCGTAAAAAGGACACAATAAGAAATATCCGTCCCTCGCGGGTCAATAAAAGCGCAGGGCCTAGGCCGTTTTACGGGCGAGAGCCGGACCTTTATTTTTATTAATCTCAGTTATGATCCATAAAAGGGTTACGTTTTTCAATTTTACATCTGGGCCGGCCTTGTTCCGATAAGCAAATTAAGAACACTGCCGGATTTTACGTCCGCATGTTAGGGGGGCGTAAAAAACGCGTAAAACTCTTCAACGGACTTGGCGTAAACTTTGATTAGACACTAAAATAAAAATTCCGTATTTATTACACAATATTTTGTCAATTTTATTGTTCAATTTAAGATTTATATTTACATTCGTGAAAAGTGAATCATAATATGCTGGCACCTTTTGGATTCATAAAAATCATACATTATTTTTAATTTTATTTGTCTAGAAAATATTCATAGATTAATATATTTTAAAATAACATATGGCTTTTAATATACTATAAAAATTCACTAATTACGCCACAAAAGACTATTACAAAGACATTTACAAAGAAGTATAGAAGACGTTAATTATTTGAATATTTAAAAGTTGATTTTGCTGTGTCACAAACGTCATATATATCATAAATATGATTTGTATAGTTTAAGAACTAAGTTTTTGAAATAAAAAATACAAATAAAATCATAACTACGCTTTACGGAATTTTAGTATTACACATCACGATTTTTGAGGTAATATTTCAGATATTCGTTGTTTATATTAAAGCTTACAATTTGAAGCTTCTAACGAGTGTTTCTAATCCGAGATTAAGGATGGAGTGAAATTTCGAGTTTAGAAAAGCCTGAAAATTAGGTATTTAGGCTTTTCTAAACTCGAAATGTTACTTCATGCGCCACGCGTATAAACATTGATTTAAAGTGAAGTTCAAAATATCTTCCTTACATTTTATCTTATGTTAATTAATTTCACAAATGTGTATATGAAATGTATCTAAATGTAATTTTAAATCGTAAGTCAAGAGGTTAACAAAATACTTCGGGTATTTTATATTTTTTAAATATTAAGCCAAAAAAGCTAGATTGTGCTGTCACCTAATGACGTTTCGTAAGATTACTAAAGCTTACAGCTACGTTCTACTTTCCCAAGGGTTTTTTTTTTAGACATAATTACTTTTCCACGTTTTTAACTCAATCCTTGAAGCACTAATCAAACGTATATGTGTATGATAATAAATTATAACAAGTGTCTATAAACTGTCGGCATCCCAGTAGGTTCTGACTTCAGAAACATAATTCGTAAATAAATTCAGCACTGAGACACTACCCAATGACATATTATTAAATGTATTTGACGTTTCCAAGATTTACCGTTTCGTGTGGCATAATTTAAGATATGTAATTTGTTTTTTAAAGCAACCGAGATGCCGACAGTTTATAGACACTCGTTTGTTACTTGCACGTTGCATGTTTTTATAGATATGAAACAGAAAATATTCTCATTTTGTATTTAGAATTACATAATATTTAGAGTATGTTTATAATTTTGTATAGTATGAGTAATGCATATCAATATTAATAAAAAATCTAAAATAAAACAAACATGAAATTTATGTGAAATTAATATGTTAGAGCAGCATACGTCCATCCATCACTTCCACTTTGCAGGCAATGTGGGGGCTCTAAATTACAGCGCCAAAAATAAACCCGCCGCTCCTGCGTTATGTATCAATTTCACTTTTCCGAACCAAATCAACGTGAAAATGAAAATTACTCACTGTGAATGATTTCCCGATTTTTTTCCCGCAACACAATGCCGGCGATAAATTTCAATAATGGTCCTTTTGTGAGATACTGAGAGGACATTAATACGCGTCTGCTTTTGGTGGATGTGCCGGGCAAACACGCAAGAGGGCGCTTTTTATGTTTTAAGGGATTCTGATGAAACAATCATAAAGCTAAATTTCAAGCAAAGGTACTTATTACATAAATAATAAACTATAGAAAATATTTGTTTCTAAGCGATGCATTTTGAAATCGCGACTGTATAGCATTTTTCAGAAAACGCCTAGTTAGTAAAGGACAGACCAACAGCTACTGCAATTTTTAAAAGCGACGAAAAACCAATTTTATTTTCGATAATTTAATAATACAATACATAGTTCGATAGTACATTGGATTTGCGAAGTTCTTTTGTTATTACTAATTTTATAACGATTTATTATGGCATTTTAAACGTTTTTTTTATAACTGAATCATTTTTGTAAAAATCAATATATAAATAAAATTCTACGTAGTTTGATGGCTATTTTCATAACCACACGAACACATTTTGGTTTTTCATCGTAACTTAAAAATTACGGGAGCTGCTAGTCCGCTCGTTTATCTACAAGGAATAAAAGCGCAATCGAAATGTTTTAAATAAGTTATTATTTATAATATAATAACCTCATTTCGTTTTATTTTACTGTTTCACTGAAAAAAAGTCAAACCAAATTTTCAAAATTTACGGCATATGCATACGTAAAATTCCCTGTAGTTTAAAATGAAAATGTCGTTTTTGCTTTGCGATAAAAATTACATTATTATTAACAATTTTGTTTGTTTGTGAATTTGCAACTGTTGATTATTTCAAAATATAAATATTTACTTTCAGTAAAATGTCTAGGAGAATGATTAATGATAACATTTGTTTATCACTATAATTTTATTAAAATTTTATTAATTCCTCGTAAGTTAAAAAAGTGAGCTAAAAATTTATCAAAAATGTACCATTTATTAGAGAAAACAAGTATCAACTTAAAATTATCAAAAGCAATTACTAAGAGCGACAGAACGAATACGCCTAATTTTCGTTTTGAATTTAACGAAAATACAAGTAAAATACATCGATGAAAGATAAAATAATATGATGGACAAGCTACTTATACATTTTAAGCCTATTTCAACTCTGATAAAATTAGTTCAAAATCACATTAGACTCAAAATGACATTACAACAACAGAAATTGTAATTTGAAAATGCAGTTCCAAGATAAAAATATTTATGCAATCGGCCAAATAAAATGAATGTCTCGGAATTCAGAAAATCTCTTGAAAATAAAAAAATGTATATTCCAGTATTTTTCTATTAGTTTTCTTTTTTTTGTCTATTGCGCTTCACTATTTCTCTAAAGTATTGTTTCACAAACACAACACTCTGTATAATAGAGATAGGATATGGTTTTGAGAAATAGTGAAACACAATTAACAAAAGAGGAAACGAAAAGAAATATACGGTAAATAGAAAATATAAGTATGAATGAAATTGCGAATACTCGTTTGTAGAATACATTAAAAATGCGATTCTTTTCGCAATCTACAACAAATTTGTCTTACAAAGACTAAATCAAGCACTCATTGAAACAAGTGCTTCGAGAAATTTAGTTTTTGTTAAACAAATTTGTTGTAGATTGTATTATTAATTTCTTGAATTAATTTCTTATCTGGCCCTTAGTGAAACATATTACAATATGTAAAGTTATTTAAATTAAAAACCCTTGGTATTGTTTTACAAATTAAAACTTTATTCCGATTAGTTTCGGTTTGTTAGACTATTTTCAAAGGAATGAAGAGAAAAAAATGATTTTCTAGGTATATATACAAATATTTTTGTTTCATGTAAAAAGGGAAGTCGAAATTAGAGAATTCCAAATCTCCTCGTTGTCATTTACGATATTTTTTCCTATTTTTATGGTCCTGGTAATCTCCAGGCCTTCTTTTAATGTAAATAGAAAACGTATGGTTACCTTTTTTTGTTACATTTGTGCGCATCTGGATAGTCTGGATAGTCTGGATAGTGTACTCCTGTCTTCTATGAAGTTCAGGAGTTTCAGCCAAGGGATTTTCTTGAGCTCTATTTCAGGAAGCACAGGCTTTCCAAATTGCTCCGTGCGTTGCCTTTTATAGGCTTCGCATGCACACAGTAGGTGTTGGGTAGTTTTTCCTCCTCTTCCAAACACTCACGTCATAGGGGGCTTTTCTCAATTCCCATCCTCTGTTTGTGCTTATTCAGGTCACAGTGTTCAGTGAGTAGTCCTGTGATTCTTCGTAGTTTTATTCTACTCAGTCCTGACAGGGTCTATGTTCTGCTGTTCCTTTCCGGTTTCATGAGGTATTCCGAAAGCGGGTTCAGGTCCTATATATTTCCCTGATGCCCCTTGTTTAGTCAGCAAGTCGGCCCCCAAGGGTCCAATAGTTCTTTGGTCCTTAGGTATCCATACTAGCTGCGTTTTTACTGTTGTCGACAGTGCGTCCAGCCTGTCAATGCAGGCCATAACCAGCCTGGACTTCACCATCAGCGAGGCTAGCGCTTTTAGGGCTGCTTGGCTGTCCGACATAATGGTAATTGGTCCTTTGTTGTGTCCCGATTCCATTATGTGATGAGCACACCAGTCAATGTCGGCTATTTCAGCGTGAAAGATGGAGGCATGTTTCCCCAGAGCAAGCGCAAATTGTTTGCTCCGGTTGCAGCCTCCATAGATTCCAGCCCCGGTTCCTTTTGTATTTTTGGCCCCGTGTGTATACCAGATGGTTCCTTCAGAAGTTCCCGGGTAAGTTCCATTTGCCCATTCACTTCGCTGTAGTATGGTTACTTTGAACCGGCGGGATGGGTGTACGATTTTAGTGAAATCGGACCTTATGTTTAAGGTTTCTTCTACTTGGTTACCTTTCTTAAATATATGCCTGTAAGTGAAACGTCTTGAACAGAAATAAACTGAAAATATTACCCGCAAACAAAATGCGCAACAAACCCACCCTCATTGTATAATATACTATTGTGTGTACGTGTAGACTTTCATCACTTTTATCAGTATCAGGTGGATTTAATTGTCGCGATAAACTTTACGGCGGCAGACTCGGCTGTTGTATGCAAATGAAGACGTTAATCTTTATTGCCAGGTGTTAACATTTATTGGCGGAATACCCCTCTGTTGCGAGGGAGGAAGTTTCCCTGTTATATCGCGGTGTTTTTGTCCTTTTGTCGAATGAGTTATTATCTCTGGTTGGAACTTTACAACATCGGAAGTATTAATTAAAGCGTGCATTCGGTGCCCGTAAGTTTTAATGGTGTAGCTTAATTTTGTTGTTATATTATATAATATCTATTCATTTGATCCCTGTTTGTAGTTTAAGGTTTCTAATTTCTAGTTCAGTGACCAACAATTATTGTCAACCATAAAATTATTAATCGTAAAAGTTTAACACATCAGAATTTTAGTTAATGTTTAGGGATTAATTATAATATTGAATAAAAAATTCAAATAAAAAAAATATTTAAAATTAACAGATTCGAAAAAACCGACCTCCTACTTAACTAACAAACAGAACTGTCAAACTCCCCACTACTAAAATAGTGTTAATAGTGTTAAAGTGTATGTGTAGTTCGAAGATTTCGCTGTAAACTTTCATTGACCTGAAGAAGCAATACATTTGCGAAACAATTGTTGTGAAAATAAACACACTTTTTTGAAAATCATAATCATAATCATTCAACACCTCAACGCCTTATTAATCAACCTATTAAAAAAATATATTGTATGGTTCTTTATTAAGGCTCACGAGGCCATTGATATACTAAATATGTCACAAGAAATCAGCAATATTTTTCAAATGTTTGGATCAAAATCATATCTATCAACAACCAGCTTTACATTACAAATATTTATGTAATGTTTTGTCAATTTTAAATGCATAGTAGTGACATGTTAAATTTCCTTGGCTTTTTCCAGACTCTTCCCTTATTCCAATTTCTTTTTCCTTGACCCCTTAAAATAATTTCATATAACCAAACTAAATAATGTATATTTTGAGTTTTACTTTAAATCAGTGTATAGTGTGCGTGAGGCATAAAGAAAAATTTTGAGTTAAGAAAAGACCGAATTTGGATTTGGACGCTGGGCGTTCAAATCCAAATTCTTCTGGCTTTTCTTCTTAACTCTAAATTTTACTTCATGCTCAGTCTTTAAATCAGTGTTTTGTGCGCGTGGCGCATTAAGTAAAATTTCCAGTTAAGAAAAGACCGAATTTGGATTTCCAATTTCTTCTGGCTATTCTCAACTCGAAATTTTACTTCATACTCATTCATTGGAAAACACTTGTTAAAATTATATTAGGGTCTTCTTGACCGTCAGATGGATTATTTTTGTTTGGTAATAATATATACAAATTATAATAGCTGTGGTTTGTTTTTTTCTGTTTTCACAATTTTCGCAATTTTATATACAAAGAGTTTTTCTTTAAAGTATACGTATTCTAAATTAAGCCTATTTTCTGTAAATCTTTAGATATTCGTTGTTTTTTAAAAAAGTTCAATTTGAAGCTTTAAACAAGTGTTTTCCATTTTCCAAAGCCCAGAAAATTTGAGTCGGGTCGCTCGACCCTCGAAAAAGTTTCATGGGGCTTTCTAAACTCGAAATTTTACTTAATGCTTAGTCTGGGAGTAGAAAACACTCGTTTAAAGCTTTAAATTGAACTCTTTTAAAAAACAACAAATGTCGGAAAATTTAAAGCTTACATTATGCATATATAAATTGATATTAAGATAATTTGACAGTATTCATATATATTGTGAGTTTGACATAAATTAACTTTATCCGTGTCGGTGAATTAAAGTCCACAAAAATAGAAACGAGTGTCGTCCTCTCCCAAGTTAAGCATGAAGTAAAATTTCGAGTTTAGAAAAGCCCCGAGCAAAATTTGGCTTGAAGATTAAAATATACATAGTTTTTATTATTTCAATGGCCCCGCGAGCCTTAATGAAGAACTATAAAATATTTTTTTATTTGGAATTTATACTCCAAATTACTTTAAAGATTAAGTCACGTAAAGCTTTTCACTCATTTTTCGGCCAGCTTGTATTTTAGACAGTTTTTCATTTTACGTTAAAAATGACACTCAATGTAGAATTTTCACGATTATCAATAACCAGACAAATGTCAATAGTGGCCGGTGACATAAGGCGGCGTCGGCCGACGACATTGACGCCGACGGTTTAGTTAAATTATGACAGTTATTACATTATCACCGTCAAAATTGACATTCAACAAATACAGTCAGTTGAATCTCAATTTTGAGGGTGATAATGTGACTTTTTGACAGTTAGTAGTGTTAAACGTAGCTTTCGAGCACCTCGACTCGCTTGTTTTGGCATGAGTTAAATTAACTTATGCGGTCACATCCAAATGTACTCGAGTTCATTTTGCGACCTAGAGAAGACGAGCCGAGTACAAGTACAAGTACTTGGAAAATAAAGTGCTCGTGGACTGAGTACCGAGTACACGGAAAGTACTCAGAGTACATATTTTGAGTACTTGTACTCGAGTACCGCCCAGCTCTGATTAATAGTTTCAAACTGAACGCTTTTCAAAAACAACAAATGCCACAAAATGTATAGCGTATAAATTCGGATGTTTATACTTAAAAGAAAGAAACTGTATGTAGAATATTATTCGTATTAAATAACTTTTCAATAATAATAGAAAATTATTCCAGTATCTTTTGAAGTATGTTATGTGACATTATAAATAATAAATTACCAAGTTTTATATAAGTTTGTACAACGTACGAAGAGTTATGTTAGAAATTGCATTTATAAAATTGAATTCGGAGAACGTCTGAAGTGGGGTGAGAGTGTGGGAGAAGAGAAGAGAAGAGACGGAGGGCAAACACGCCCTAGTTGAATCCGCAAATACTTTTGGCCGATTGCCCCATCGCCAATTATATTTACCTGTTCATGTAGGGCCAGTGAAAAGGTTTTCCCTTGGAAAAATTCCCCGTGAAAAATCAATATTTGAACCGGCGCGCTCGAATGAACCCCGGCGTACGAATAAAATTACATCCCCGAGGGCACTTTGCACACGCACGCAAACAGAATGTATGCAAAAAGACTATGTGCAATAACAAAAGGCAAATATTTTGAACACAAAGTTTCCTTGTTATTTTTATAAATTAAATTTGATATCTTGATAGGTGCTCCTTAAATGTATAGAACTTAAAATCATTAAAAATTATACTTGTACAGCTTCAAAAAGAATCAAATTATTGTATATATCTTACTTACGATTTCTTAATGTATGAAAATGACCATCCTCGATTTTAGTTTTTACATTTTTTGAATTGAAGAACTCACCTGAAACAAAATTAAAAAAATATAAATACATTCTTGTAAGATGATTTGCTAAAAGCGCTATATTTATATTTGTCAAAATGCGTTTTTTTTATATTGTTTATTGAAAATTAAAACGCTATAATAGCCAGCCGAAGATATATTTACTGAACGGCGAAAATATGTTTTACGGGGTGATTCAGAACAAGTGGACAAAAATCACATCTTGTTCGGAAGCTCATTTGAACGTATGTTTATGTAATGTGAAAATACGTCCGGTGTTCATTATTTACAAAACTACAGTTGTTTTCAAGTTTGTGAAATAAAGAATTTTTTACAATTAAAATTCAACCAAAACAGTATATTTCCAATATGCCTGGCGCATAAAGTAACATTTCTAGTTTAGAAAAGCCTGAATACTTAGATTAGTCGCTCCGCTTCGCTACGCGACCTGGCCAAATTTTCAAATTTCTCTCAACTCGAAATTTTACTTCATCTTTAATCATGAAGTGGAAAGACTAGTTAGAAGCTATCAATTTACCGTTTGTATAAAAAAATGAATTTCTGTGAAGTTACTAAACACTATAATTATCGGGATGTGCAAATTGACGATTTTTAACATTTTGTTGGAAAAAGATTGAAATCTTTTGTCAATTGTGTCATTTTCATCTCAAAGGATTAAAATATAAATACAATGTAATTATTGGTAATATTGACATAAAAGGAATTTTTCTTTTAAGTATTCTTTTATATGTTTTATACAATAAGTTTTTGTAAAATTTATGAACATGTCAGATTATCAATTAATGAACAATCAATGTTTTATGCGCGTGGCGCATGAAGTAAAATTTCGAGTTTAGAAAAGCCTAAATATTGACTCTGGAATTGGAAACACTCGTTAAAAGCTTCAAATTGAAAGCTTTTATAAAAAAAAGAATGTCTGAAAATTTACATCAAAAATCGTGACATGTATACCTAATAAAATGCCCTGTATATGGCTATTATTGAATGGTTCTAAAAAAGTTGTAAAACATTATAATCAATAATTTAAAAATCAACTAGAAATGATAATAATCAAGAAAAAAAAACATATTTAATTAAATTATGAAAAGTTTAAAATGAGACAAAAAATGATTAAAGCCCGACGTCATATTTTTGTTAATATTTGTTCACTTTATTAATCAATACGACTGAAAATATGTAAATTAAGCAAAGTTTAAATTGACACAAAAATTATTAAAAATAATGACAAATTTAAATCGTCATTTCGTTGTTGATTTTTATTTACTCTATTGAACAAATAGTAACATAGAAACTCAAAAATCGTGATCGTCAAAATTTGAAGAAAAAAGAAGTTGATGAACAAATAGTGAAAGTTAATAAAAATACCAAAAAGTAATCAATAAACTTCGTAAATATTGACAATTTCAACCAAAAAGAAAATGCCATTACAATTTTTGCGATATCAGAAATTTTTCGTACAAATCGATCAAATTAAAGCAATTCAATTATTTATTTTCTGGATCCATTTACAATATAAAATACTACCATGTTTTGAAAATAAGTATTAGAATTTAAAAAAAATACGTTCAAATATATTAATAAAAATAGTATGCAACTGTAATTTTTCTCTTCGGTATACATATTACTATTTTTCGATGTAAATTTTCAGACATTCGTTGTTAAATTAAATAATTTAAATTTAAAGCGTGTTTCAAATCCCATATTAAGCATGAAGTAAAATTTCGAGTTTAGAAAAGCCTGAAAATTTGGTTTGGTCGCTCCGCGAAGCGGAGCGACCAAACCAAATTTTCAGGCTTTTCTAAACTCGAAATTTTACTTCATGCGCCACGCGTATAAAACACTTGATTTTAGTGAAGTTCAAAATATACTGCTTAGGGTTGATAACATGTTAATTTTTATTACAAATATTTACTCTATAGAATATGTGAAAGGATAATTAACAAAAATCACAAATATTAAATAATTAAATACAAGCAAATTTACAAACACTGTGAAAATTAGGAGAAATTTACAAAAAGGTACATATTTACCAAATTAACAAAAATGGTAAATTACAACGGAGAAAAATGTAAAATTCCAACTGAGTAATTTTAAAATTGTCTGAAAGATAATTCCATAGTAGTTGAACTGTTAAAAAAAAATTATTTATACAAATGGCCTTCTTTGCTTTATCTTGGTTTTACGAGCAAGAAATCCCCCAACCCTACTTCCGAGTCAATTCATTAAGTGATTTGGATTGCATCTATTGTCATTTAACCCCAACTTTGAACCTATTCACACCGCCATATCAAAGCGTCATCTCATCATATCAAAGTCTGCAAACCGCAGGGCTAAAATGGCAAAGGCAGAAACGCAGCCAGACAGACACACAGACGGATCCCCTCCCTGGGGTCATTTTTGAGTGGGTCACAGGGGACATAAATCCGGCATAAGGGCTGTTGTCGCGTAATATAGGGCCGTGCGTGTGACGCCGTCCCTTTTCACCCCCCTCCACTCATTAAGTATTCAAGCCCTTTAGGTCCGGAATCGCGATAACGACGCCTTTCAGGGGAATCAGGGAGCGCATCACCTCCGCGATGTATGCGAACACTACGCAAACACATGAGGGCTTAAAGGACATAAGAGTCTGAGTATGTTCGTTGTAAGGGCGAAGCCACCTAGGTTCTATTATGCTCACCTTATATCCTAGATTCCGGATAAGCCTTTATTATCACCGTAAAAAAGTACACGCTTTTAGACCACTCAATAAAAACGGGATGGGTGAGTCTTTATGCAGGAGTGTGTTATGCATTTTTTTTTTTCGGAGTTGTCTGTTGTTTTTAGGGCGGGTTTTACGGGGGACTCAAATAGGGTTTGTTCTAGAGAGATGCTAGCTTTAATAAAATTAAGTATCTACATACTTTTAAGCAGTATAAAAAGCAGGAAATAATTCATGATGAAAACTTTTCTGCGCTAAAGCAGAAATATGCTTCGTTAATTTAAGTTCTCTTCTAGTTTCTACTTAAACTTGACTTGGACAAATGTAATTGACAGATTTTATGAGATTTAATAAATGAATAAATTGATTAAGTATTTGTTCATTTTCTAAACTAAATACTTATTCACCTAAATTTGTAAATGTTATTAGATTTTTGCACTTTGGCTAAATAACAATTGTATACATTTGTGCATGGGCAAAACCAAGGAGGGCAGGACATTAAATCAGTGTTATATACGCGTGGTACGTGATGAAATTGCTATTTTATGAAACGTAATGCATTGAAATAAAACGATACTCCTACTATGTGGTAAATATATACCATTAACTCATTCTAAAATTAAGTTATTAGTTATAAATACAAAACACGTTTTTTTACAACTGCTGTATTTATAGGTTAGCTGAACAGCGATAAATTAAGTTTGTTTAGAAACTAGGTATGTAAAAATATTGCGTTTTAACATAGTTTATGAATAATTCAGTTAGCCAACCTCGATATAAATTTTGAAACCATATTTGGATGCTTTTGCTGGATGCGAGACTGGTGATTGGTGTATATTACGACTATCTTACTCGTAGCCCACTACCTGGCACAGTCTCTTCTTTTCTACTCGATTTCTAGTTCTCCTATAAGCATTGGCTTCTCGAGAATTTGGTTAAAACCTTTTAATAAAAAAGAACTCTCTAAAATCATGTCTCTGTACAACACAACATATTTTGGCGATAATCAGAAACGTACGTTTTTTTTTTTAATTATTGCACTCTAATGTAATGACGTAATTCACCCACTGTGCGCTGAAATCAAACGCAATGGACAGTCGATAGTGATAAATATTATATTTAAAAGCAGTATGTTTATACCTTATAGTAAATGAGTTGCACCCAATATCTACTGCACCAGAATATGCAGGGATCACCTGTCCTTAAAGTAGCTCGCACCGTAATGGTGCAGTAAAGGTGCACTCAATAATAGTATATTACATACACAAGAGTGGGAAGAAGCAATTAATACATGGGTAGAAAGATCACGCACGGCCCACGTAGTGGCGAGTTACGTATTTCTACGAATGTATAATTACCTTAAAACTCGAGTAATATACTATACTTGTTTAATAAATAACGAATACATACGTATCACTAGAATGTTAGTTTAGGTTTTCCACAAATTTTATAAATTCTAATACATTACAGTGTGTCTCCCTTTGTATATTTAAAAAACCTTGTAAATCATTCTGAAACACAGGTTGAATCAAAACAAGTGTAAAATAAATTCACATCTTGTTTATTTGACGATAATAGATTACATAAACATAGGTCCGATTTTCATTATTTACAAAACAACAGCAGATTAGTAAGTTTCATATTGACACTTTACCTGCTACTAATTTGAGCAGTTCCTAGTTAGGTATGTATGCAGCCAGTAATTGCAGTTTTGTCGTTGATAAATAATATTGATATAAAAACTATAGATAAGTCATCGAAAATAAAAAATTCTTTACGATATATATTCGTCGAAACCATGAATACATCTCCGTCACTTTAAAACCCATCAATTTCGCGCGAGCCAGCTTCTGTTGAAGTATTTATTCGTAAATCAACTACCCGGTCCTTCGAACCGGATTGAAAAGTACTTTAGGCATCCGCTCCGCGTCGGTGTAAATACTGTTGCATAAATGGGCGGGGGTGGGGACGTCACCTGGAGGAACACTTTGCATGCCGCAATATTAAAAACACATTAGTGCCGCGAGCGGGACACGAAGCGAGACTAATGGCAGACCTATTGATGAAGTCGGAAAGTGTTTGCCGTTATTATACTTGAATTAACTCGACAGATCTATGAAATTAAAATACAAACCGCTGGGTTAGAAAAATGTGCGTTTTTTATGTTAATTAGTGTCAAAGTGAAAGGTGGCCAAATTGAGCTAAATTTGCTCACTTATTTTGTAATAATTAAACACGTTTCGAGGTGGATTATTTAACATGGCAATTAAAAAAGAATTAATCATTATTTTTGGATTGTGTCAAATAGAATCACCAATATTGGACTCAAGTTGATTAATAGCAGAAAAGGGCAACCTACAGACCGCAGGCTTATTTATACAGGGTGGGGTACTGAAATTTTCTATTTTTAAAGGCGAATAAAATTTTGTCCGAACGTTTTCAAACTTATTATTGTTTTTTAACTTATGAAGAATTTCAGATTAAACTACAAGTTACTTATTATAAATGATATTGTCATGATATAACGGAAAATAATTCATTATACGCATAATTTAAATGTTCCATAAACGTGTATTTTATGTATGTAAATGAACAAAAATCCGGCTAATAAAGACGCGGAAGTGACGCGCTATAAAGGGTGTGTGAGTGTGTGTATGTCGCTGAGGGAAGAGAAAGGAGCGCGCAGTAAATAAAGTCCTTTTAGCATATAACGATACTAATAAGTTGTTCGCGTAGTCTGGATACAAACTGTCTGAATAAAATATCAGTTCGGAAGCATCAAGTGTAAACATCGCCCTCTACAGCCAGGCACACAGGGCTCCCAGTATTATTTTGGCGCCATTAGCATATTCGAGCAGACGTTTCCGTTTCCCATAATGGATGCCGAGCCTCCAAACAACCCCACTTCAGTCCCACCCCCCATTCGTAAATCCTATACATCATATGAAAATTTGAATTTTATTAAGTTTAATACAAAAAAATAGGACACAGAGTGCAAGTTTAACTAACCGAATGATATAAAGAAATTTATTATAAACCAAAAGCCAGGCCTTCAAAGTGTCCCGATTTGTATGCTTAGTCCTTGTGTCCCGGGTAGGTTATTAGGGACATTAAAATATGTCGATTTATTGTATAAGAAGAATTAAGAATGATTACGATTAAATTGTCACTTACATGTACTAGGATAAATTAAACAACAATGCCTAGTTTCCAATAAATTATATGGGATTTTAATGCAAAGAAGGCTTCTAGTGCTAAAATCCCTTACAATTTATTAGAAACTAGGCAATATTGTTTAATTTATCCTAGTATATGTGAGCGACAATTTAATCGTAATCACTCTTTATTCTTCTTATACAATAAATCGACATATTTAAATGTCCCGAATAAACTACACAGGACACAAGGACTAAACATACAAATCGGAACACTTTTATGCTACTGTCATAGGTTGATCAATTGTTGTAAAATATCAAAATATCTTTACATCAACATACAGTTCGCAAAAATAATGTGCGTAAGAGAAAGATTAAAAGAACCTGGAACTATAAATAGAAAACAATGAAATAAGAAGCCAACCCGAATTCCTAACAAAAAAATTGAAAAAGCCGAATGTGAAGCTTACAACAAACTATATTCTTGAATTTCCTCTAGAGATGTGACAAGACAGGCACTCTTTGACGAATATACCGTTCAAAAAATTAAAAATAGGTGTGCATGATAATGTGTGACAAGAAACATTTTTTTTATTTTTTTAATCAAAAACTATTGGTCATTTAATACTTTGGCAATACACAGACACTCTCTAATGAGAAATAAAATAGCATATTTTATTTTAAGATAACTATAACATTTACTTTAGGACCATAGCCAACTTTATTTTTTTATGGGCGCCATTTTTGATTTTCATATTTTTTGATAGGTTTTTTTTTCCCTAAATTTAGAGATCACCCTTAAAGGCGAGCATCCACTAACTCTCTTCAAATAACCGAGATCCCCATTCATTCTGTCGAAATACGGACACCCTGTATATATATTTGGTTACACCAAAGAGGAATCCTCATAGGTGAAACCAAATAAACATTTGAAATCAAAGATACGTAGTAACTTTTAACTTGAACTTGAACATATGTCAGTGTTTTATACGTGTGGCTCATGAAGTAATATTTAAAGGTGTGGCAATTAAAAAATTGTATAATAGTCATTTTGGAATAAAAATTAACATTGTCTAACTTTTTTCTTTGATGAGGATAATTTAATATGATGTTGCTAAAGTGAAGAGTTTTGGCTGGACAAATAGCGAAACGCGTATCTCGTCCTGTAATTATGTTTTGATCGTTTGAACGGATTTGAATATGAACTTTAATCCGAGTCGAAATTCCTTATAACCCAATTACTCCCGAGTATAGTTTCAACTTTTAGCAAGTCATTTGCAAGGGGCGGAGTTCGCACTCCGATTGCCTGAAAATGGACATTCTAACTTTAGTAAAACACCAGTTTCCGTATTAATAATGCTCCAATAATAATATTAACTACTCGTTTTTTTGCCATTTATTTCATTTCCTGTTTCCTTTATCATACATATCTCAATTACAGCGTGTATGCTTTAAATCTTTAGGTATTCATTGTTTTTATAAAGAGTTCAATTTTAAGCTTTAAACTCCTAGATTAAGCATGAAGTAAAATTTTAAGTTTAAAAAGGCCTGGATCTCGTAAACTATTAAAAATACAATGTAACCATCTTTGTATCTAATAGTTTACAAGATCCAGGCTTTTCTAAACTCTTTCTAAACTTTTCTTAATTATGACAAATGTAACTGTGGACGTTTCCAAATACTTGGGTTTCTTTATTTTATATATCAATTAATTACATAGTATATATCTAACGTTTGATCGAGCGTTAAATTGGTGTGGACACAACTAGAATCTATTTTGAATTGCAATTGTGAATCCATTCAATTCCCTTAGCCGGGGCGTGAAACGAGCAGAAGGAAATTAGGACGGGTCCCGATCAAGTTATCGAAATCCTCATTGATATCCGGACGTTCGAACCGTTCCACTTCCGCTTCCGGTCCGCAGCTGCACCAGGATTTCAGACATTCAACATTTCTTACTGCACTCCAATAACTCCCTCCACGCCCGTAATGCACTCCCCTCCTTCCAACTCCAGCCCGTCCATAAATACTCCTTACTATGTCCGAATCTAATTCGGATAATCCGCGAATTTCTATGGCCATGGATATTGACTATAGTCCGTGTCAAGGGGGGATATATACTAGCACAGTCCGATCGACAAATGGGAGAATGCCGAATGCGAAATGGGTTCGTGATAATCTTCACTAGGGATGGTGGGATTAATTGAATAGGGAAATGGAAATAAAGAAATCGAGGGAAAATACCGAGAGGAGTAAATGGAAGGAAACTGTAAAGTGAATTATAAAATTCACATATTTTTTGGATGTTTTATGTTTTAGTCGATTCCCGAATACCATAAATCGTGGAGGCAGGCATGTAAATCGCATTAAATCCACTTTTGTTTCCGACTTACTTATTGCCTCTAACAATATTCGTCACAAGAAGTTATACACAGTATATTTTTTTGAAGTATACATATGCATAGCCTATAAATTTGAAATTTAATTTAAAGCTTTAAACAAGTGTTCTCGGCTTCCAAATTAAGCATGAATTAAAATTTCAAGTTTAGGAAAGGATAAAAATTTGGTTTGGTCGCGTAGAGAAACGGAGCGACCAAACAAAATTAATCAAGAAGTATAAACACTTGTTAAAAGTTAATATATTTTGAAATGGTAATATTTGCTTAACATTCAGACAGAATTTCATAAAGATATCTAAAAATGTTTTCCAGATTTACTTTTTACTTTCTCCCATATGCAAAACAAAGGGAAAGTATTGTTTTCGCGAACATTTTCAAATCAAAAATTTTAGTGGATATATCCATTTTGAGATCCCCCGAGTTGATTAAGACAATTTTTGAAAAATATCTGTCTGAAATTCTGTCCTTCTGTCGCCACAATAAAGACTAATCTAAACCGATTGAGCTGCTAAGATGATACTATAATCGTAAGCTTTTTATTACAAGAGTAGTATTCGATCAACTTTTGATGAAAATGCAGAAACCAAAGGTGGTAGTTTACTTTTAGCATTTTCTTAGATTTTTCTTTAATATTGATCATTTAATTAAAACACTTAACTTTGTTTTACCACTTTTACCATTAAAAGTGGTAAAAGAAAATTAAGTGATTTAATTGAATTGTTATGAAGATGTACCACAAAGTGAACGCCAACCAAATCAAATATTGATTATATATAAATTTATTTCTGAAAGATGTAATTTGGTTTGGTTTTATTTACAAAAAACCGTCGCTACGACAAAAAGTGTAAACACATTAAATGCTCATTTTTTGATTATCTAAAACTTCACTTAAACAGATTTTTTATGTAAACAAAAATCTTGTTAAGTAAAGTTGTAGATAATCAAAAAATGAGCATTTAATGTGTATACACTTTTTGTCGACGCGACGCTTTTTTGTAAATAAAACCAAGCCAAATTACAACTGTTAGAAATAAATTTTTCCAACAAATGTTGTTTCTTTTTAAAATACCTATCCAACGATACCCCACACGACCTAGGTTACCATTTGAAATGTTAAAGTTGAGTGTAGTTCTGGTTCTTTGGGGAGTGCGCATTTCTGCACTGCACTTACGCCTTATTAGGCCCTTTGTGCTCATTAGGCCCATTGTACTTAGTTACGCCTACTTCCGGTAACTTCCGAAAGTGGAAATTACCTTCATTAAATTTTTAAGGTAGGCGAGGTAAGCTCTACGACGCACAATGTGCCAAATCCGAGCGCGAGCGCCAGGGGGGGATTTGGAGGAAAAAAATTAAATTAAAAATTTCGAGAAAAAAACATATCCACTCCATTGTAGATACATGAAACCCATATAATCTTGCATGTTTATATTTTTTAACCCCCTATATTATTAACAATTAACGCTTAAAGTTGAGCAATTTAGAAAACATCAATTTTACGGCATTTCATTCGCAAGTTTAAATGATTTATTACATGGATAGTAGGCGTACTATAAATATAACATTATACACTGTTGTTTATAACATAATACTGTATATTATGGTTGAAAGATCAAGTCTCTAAATATATTAGAAAAAAAGTTAAAAAAATTTGAATATGAAATATATTTTAAATATAAATTTTTACTTTAGAAAGTGTTATAAAAAAAATGCCAACTCGATGAGGTCTGTGACTATCACTAAAAATTAGTTCTATGTTTTCTCTAACTACCCTCAAAATTTCGTATCTCCACCGGTGCGTTTTTGGGGTCTTTTTAATTTTTTTATTCGACGCCACCAATTAAAATTGGGTCGGGCGAGGCCCGTGTGCGGTGAGCATCGCGGAGTCGAGCGCGCTATTCTCGAGCAGCACGCAACATGATTTCTACGTTGGCCCCGAACAAAAAAATAATAAAAACGCACTTAAAACGCACATGTAAAAATTCAAAAAAATTAGGGCTGTTACAGAAAATATTGACAAATGTTTATATAATAGTCATAATCCTCACAATCTACAATTTTTCTAATATACAGGTATATATCATAGTGAAATTATTTCTTCTCTGAGTATTTTTTGCACCATTTAAATCACATTTACAAAAATAGTTTTATGGGTTTTTTTTCTTATGATATATGTGTTTACATTTTTATTAGGGGTCCGATTGGAGCTGTCATTTACCGTAACAAATGGCATTCTTGTCACACAGTTTTTACGGTTTAAGTATCTGAAATGGATTTTTCTTAATTTTCTTGAAAGCAAAATATGCGTTTAGTGTTGAACGAAGTCTCCAACAGTTCACATATTTTTCTGATCCCTAAGCGAACGATTGAACATTATAAAGTAGTTATTAATTAAGTTAGTGTTAAGTGTTATTTAATTTGTTGACTCATTCTTTGATTTAGTGTTTTTTTGTGTATAAAATAGTTTAGTTTAGTGTTTAATAGTTTACTTTAATTAAACTAGTGTTTAGTGTTAGTGTAATTTAATTAATCCAAAACGCTGAGTGATAATGGAGAAAATTAAAATTACAAACGGTGATTTATATAAGGTATGGTACGAACTAAAACCTAAAAACCTTATTCAGTCAAGCAATACCATTGATTATTTAATAAAATATATTGAAAATGTTTCGACGAAAAACAATAGTGAAAATGATGACATTCTTAAAAAAGTTAAGGATTTCTGCAGTACTCTTAATAGAAAGTGGAAAATGTGCTCAAGATCTCATATCAATTTCATTAAAAAAAATAGAAATTGGTTACTGCTGCCTTTTAAATACAACGAGGGTTCTGCCTTAATTGAAAATACAAACCTCTTTGAAAATATAGAAAATATTTCACCAATACCAAGTACATCAGGTACACAGTTCACAATACAAAGTAATACATCTAAAAGAAGACAAACTAATTTATTGATCACCGAAAATACACCAGAACAAATATTTTCAGCAGCAAAAAAAATTTTACGCGATAAAGGAAATATACCAGCGGCCAAATAAGTGGAAAGTGCTTCCTCGGATTCACAGGAAAAAATAAAAAAAGTCTTAACTTATTTAAAAACAAATAAAGTTGAAACTGTAAAAAAATTTACAGATGAAGAAGCTCTATCAATTTTTATTGATTCAAAAATGACGGCAGCAAGTTATAAAAATTTAAGAAAAAAACTACGTTCTCATGGAGCAAAAGACCTTTTACCATCTTACAATAAAATTAAAATAATGAAGACAATGTGTTACCCAGCTAATATTTCTATTTCTCAAAATGGAGCATCAGTACCTTTGCAGAGCCTTCTTGAGCATACTTTATGTAGATTAATATCAACAATTAAATTTCCTCAAGATACATCATTTAGTAAATTAATTTTGTTGTGTAAACATGGTTGCGATGGCAGCTCAGGGCACTCTACTTATATGCAAAAGCCATCTGATAATAGCAGTACAGATGAAGAAGAAATTACAGAGAAGAGTGTCTTTGTGTTTTCACTGGTTCCACTTAGATTATTTTCTGATGAAAGTGTTATTTGGAAAAACGAAAAACATTCATTTATTAAATTATGTAGACCAATAAAATTTATTTATGCTAAAGAAACAAAACAGCTTATTCTAGATGAAGTTAAGAGTATGAGGCAAGAGGTAAATTTATTGGAAAAACAACAAATTTATATTAATGGTAACCATGTAGAGGTAAAATTTAATTTGTTGTTTACAATGATCGACGGCAAAGTTATAAATACCTTAACAAATACTCCGAGCTCAAATTATTTTATATGCAAATGTTCTCCGAAGGAGATGAATGATATTGAAAGAATTAAAAATATTCCTATTATCGAAGATAATTTAAATTATGGTATTTCTTCCCTCCATGCATGGATTAAGTTCATGAAATGTGTTCTTCATATCTCTTATAAATTAGATTTGAAGAAAACAACTACTCACGGATGTACGATAGAAGAGAAAAATAATATATTTAGTCGGAAAACTAGAATACAAAAACTATTACGTAAAGAGTTAGGGATAAGGGTTGATATTGTTGTGCAAGGAGGAGGTACTTCAAATACTGGCAACGTTGCTCGAATATTTTTTCGAAATTATGAGAAAGTAGCTGTCATCACTGAATTGAATGAAGAATTATTGAACAGATTTTATACAATGTCGAGTTCTCGTAAAATAAATGTATTGATGTTTGATAAATATGCAGAAGATACGGCCCGGGCCGACTTTACACCTCGTTATATGGATGGTATAGAATGCCTCATAGTGTCCATAAAATTTTAATTCACGGGAGCAAAATAATTGGACAATGTCTTTTGCCAATCGGAGAACTTTCGGAAGAGGCACAGGAAGCAACCAATAAAATATATAAGAGAGTTAGAGAAAACCATGCTAGGAAAAACTCTAGGCTTAATACAATTCGAGGTTTATTTAATATGCTTCTTGTATGTTCTGATCCAATAATTTCTTCTTTGAGAAGCGATGTAAAAATTCATAAAAAACAACTACCTGCAGACGCTAAAAAATTAGTTATTTGTGAAACGGACACAAGTGACAGTGAAGACGAACAGACTGATGAGGATACTGACAAATTTTCATTTTAAAAAAGTAAGTAAATAAAACAGTATAAAATACATAACTTCGTTGTGCAAAATCAGAAAAATGTAATGTATATTCTGATTAAAAATTCATATTTTAAACAACAGATTAAATTATTTTTAAACTACAGAAGATACTTTTCACATTTGTACGTTTTTTTGAGGTCATTCGCAAAAACCTGACACAAAACGCACATGTAGAGATACGAAGTTTTTAGGGCATTTAAAAACATACCACATTTTTTGGTGAAAGTCACAACCTATGTAATGATTATAACAATTGTATATAATTTTTCTGCCTTGAATTATTATTATATTATTTTTTTTTAGAAGATTGCAAACTGGAAGAACTGTGACTATCATATAAACATTTGTTAATATTTTCTGTAACTGCCCTATTTTTTTTTTGAATTTTTACATTTGCGTTTTAAGTGCGTTTCTATTATTTTTTGTTCGGGGCCAACGTAAAAATCATGTTGCGGGCTGTTCGAGAATAGCGCGCGCTCGACTCCACGATACTCACCGCACACGGGCCTCGCCCGACCCAATTTTAATTGGTGGCGTCAAATAAAAAAACCCCAAAAACGCACCGGTGGAGATACGAAATTTTGAGGGTAGTTAGAGAAAACATAGAACTAATTTTTAGTGATAGTCCCAGACCTCATCGAGTTGACATTTTTTTTATAACACTTTCTAAAGTTAAAATTTATATTTAAAATATATTACATATTCAATTTTTTTTTAACTTTTGTTCTAAAATATTTAGAGACTTGATTTTTCAACCATAATATACAGTATTATGTTATAAACAATAGTGTATAATGTTATATTGATAGTACGCCTACTATCCATGTAATAAATTATTTAAACTTGCGAGTGAAATGCCGTAAAATTGATGTTTTCTAAATCGCTCAACTTTAAGCGGTAATTGTTAATAATATAGGGGGTTGAAAAATATAAACATGCAAGATTAGAAGGGTTACATGTATCTACAATGGAGTGGATATGTTTTTTTCTCGAAATTTTTAATTTAATTTTTTTCCTCAAAATCCCCCCCTGGCGCTCGCGCTCCGATTTGGCACATTGTGCGACGCCACGTTTTCGAGAAAAAGCGTGGGACGGGTGGTCTGAAACACCCGGTATCACTCGCTATCAATTTAATAATTTAAATAAATAACACTAATTACTATTTTGTACTCACTTGTAAAAAAGAAATAAGTGTTATTTAATTAAATAGTTAAAATATATCGCAAAGTAACCGCCTCCAGTACAAAATAATCAATTTAATATTAAATAACGCAATTAGGTTAAAAACAATATTAAATGTTAAACACTCGTAAAAGTAAACTTTTAACAATTTTATAACATTTGTGATAATGTTGTTAAATCCACAAATGTTTTATGTACTACAATGCGGTACTATGTATTTTGAAATAAAGCCCTAAATAAGTGGTGAGATGAAAATCAGCAATAAAACAGGCGACACGATTAGCGTTACGTAACGTCCACCGCGGGGGCAATAAACAATGCTGCTATTTAAAATTTATGCAAATAAGCCCAGGCCTGAAATTGAAACTATAATTAAACATCAATCACACGGGCTACAAACAATTAACTAGATTCTGAACCGGCCAGAAGGTGTACGTTTTCTCCACATACCAGATCTTTCCCGACAGATTTTAATAACTCAATAATTGTTTCTAGATAAGTACTGACCGATCGACAGGACATTAAAATTGGATCAATTATAGATATTCGATGTTAATTAGATATGGTTCATAAGTATTCAAGTTAAAATTATGGTAACTATTTTATAAAGCAACTTCTACATAATAAACAAATAGAATAATTAATTAAAAATCACTTGGTTTATTTACACTGCTTGTATGGTATACAGGTAGTTTATCTTTAAGGTATACATATCCCGATGCATACACTGTAAATGTTCAGGCATCCGTTGTTATTATAAAAGTATTCAATTTGAATTGAACTACTAACGAGTATTTACAATCCCAGACTAAGCATGAAGTAAAATTTCGAGTTTAGAAAATCCTGAAAATTTGGTTTGGTCGCGTAGCGAAGCAAAGCGAAGCGAAGCGACGAAACCAAATTTTCAGGCTTTTTTAAACTCAAAATTTTACTTCATGCTTAACCTGGGAGTAGACAACACTCATTTCAAGCTTCAAATTAAACTCTTACAAAAAAACAACGAATATTTGAAAATTTGCAGCAAATGATGATTGGGATGTGTATACTTAAAAGAAAAACTCCCTGTTTATACTATTTTGCATTTGTTAGTCATGACCAAGTGTTTTAGTTATTTGTGATTAATTTATTTTGTTGATTAATGACTAATCAACCGTCAATTAAGTAATGATTGAATTAATCTTTAATCTTAACTAATTATTTGAATAAATATGTTGGCCGTGTTTCAAATTTAAGAAAGTGAAAAATAGAATACACGTAAGTAATTTAAAAAAAATCTTTTAATTTTAATACTCGTCACCGAATTTAAATATTTCAAAACTATAAATAGTAATGTGGCCATCAAAGCGCTTTCCCTGTTAAAGATATAATGATTTAAATATAAAAAATATGGAAAAGTTGCGCAAACTAAATTTATTCTACGTTTATTATTATTATTCCAAAAGTATTTACAAAAAAAGTAAGTCTTGCATTTTTTCGCTACATCTCGGTAAATATTGATCACCATTACATCTAAGCGTTATATATTTTTAAATTTACTGTAAATCAGTGTTTTATACGCGTGGCGCATGAAGTCAAATTTCGAGTTTAGAAAATCCCCGCGTAGAACATCGAGGGTCGCGCAGTGACCCGAGACAAATTTTCATTATTATTATTATTATTCCAAAAGTATTTACAAAATGTAAGTCTTGCATTTTTTCGCTACATCTCGGTAAATATTGATCACCATCACATCTAAGCGATATATATTTTTAACTTTACCGTAAATCAGTGTTGTATACGCCTGGCGCATGAAGTAAAATTTCGAGTTTAGAAAAGCCCCGTGAAAATTTGTCTCGGGTCGCTGCGCGACCCTCGACAAATTTTCTACGCGGGGCTTTTCTAAACTCGAAATTTTACTTCATGCTCAGTCTGGGAGTGGAAAACACTCACTTCAAGCTTCAAATTGAACTCTTACAAAAAAGCAACGAATATTTGAAAATTTGCAGCACATGATGATTGGAATGTTGGGATGCTGAAATATATGGAAACAACTTATTTTACGGTGATAGTTTTTATAATAATTGTTTATTTATTTATTACGATATACACATTTGAACACAACAGAAGAGACAATAAAATTTGATTAAACACTAAATTCAATTTAATCAATATTTTCCAAATATACTTTCACGTCACGTTTGATGTCCTATTTCTTTTTTTATATATTATACTCGTGAAAATACCGTAAATTTCCACTAAATTCCCGTGTAATTAACGGAAAACCGATACATTTCCGGGGGTAGTTTATTTTTTACGGTCCCATGTCTCGCAATAAAAATGCCCTTTATTGGTGTTTTTTGTATGGGAAATGGCCAAAAAATTAAACCAAAAGGTCCTACATAAAAAAGACCATTTTGTTTAATGTATAATAAAAAATAGTATTAGAAAATAAACTTTATTTATTAACCGAGGAAAATATTTAATCATCAATTACTATTTGATTCAATAATATGGCCATTAGTTGAATTATAATTTTATTTATATATTTTATTTGCCTCGGAATCTAGTCTCTATTTGATGAGACATTCGGCACTACAAACATATTACAAAATTAAACTACTTAGCAAATATCACTGATTTGAATCCCAGATAAAGGTACAAGCGTGATTTAAACAACAATAATTCGTGAGAAAACCACACGTATTCTTTGACTCAATAAAGTTGAAAAAATATTGTTGAAACAATAGATCTGTAAAATCAAATCAAACCAAATGTGTGGTCTTCATGAAATATTTTAAAATGCAATTTTGCGTACGTAACACGTAATCCTGTGATTATTGCAAATGCCATCACTTATTTATCAGTTCTGAGAATATTAATTAATTAGTACTTTTTGTGTTTGTTTTGTATTATTATTAGAATAATTAAAGCGTTATTTGAATTTCACACTAAATCAGTGTTTTCACGCGTGGCGTATGAAGTAAATATTTCTAGTTTAGAAAAGCCTGAAAATCGTTCCGCTTCGCTACGCGACCAATTTAAATTTCCAGGCTTTTTGAAACTCGAAATAATTACCTTATGCTTAAACACGGAATGCCAACACTCGTTAGGATAATATTAAGTACATGAATAAAAACAGCACTTAAACAAAATCATTACTCAAAATTTGTAATGTTTAGCATTAAAGTTATATTTTTGTAGAAATGCTATTGTTGTGATCAATTTATTCTTTTCACTTATTGAGTAAAAATCTAGTAACATTATCGAAATTTAGTTAATTACAAATATTAAAAAGTATACATTTTCAAGTTCAAGTTGACACTAAGCAAATTCAAGTTAGCAATAATCATAATCAAGCTGTCTCTATTCAAATGTAATTAGTAACAACGTGATTTTGATTATGGCCCACTTGAATTTGTTTAGTGCCAATTTCAACTTGAAACGGTATAAACTCAATTCTTACTCAACTTTTTAATATTTGTATAAAATAGCGTTTTTAAAATGTTACTAGATTTTCACTTAATTAGTGAGAAGCACTAGTAGATTAAGTTATTCCAAACAAACATTACCTTAATCAACATCAACCCACCACACGCAATTTGTACTATTATTTTCATAAAATTAAGCCCCTACTGTAACAGTTTCCTTCTCTCCTATTTTCTATGTAAAACTCCGAACCCTTTCCCTATACAAATACCGGACAGTGTTTATCTTAACGCCCTTGTTGCGAACTGTAAAACGAAGGGCTTAATCGACCCTTAATTCCTCGCATCCCCTGCAGATCGCATCCCGTAGCAGGTGCAAAGGGGCGAGCATCCGTGAAAAGATACGATTTTTTTTTCTCACAAAAAGGCCCTTTTCTGTCCGGTCCGTTTACAGTTCGGCGATCCTGATAAAGGATGTGCGTGCTTGGGCATTTTTCGAGGGTCACTGCACAAGTCTTTCTTTTGTTAAATTTGAGAGATGCGAATGTTTATATCATAAATATATGTATGTAGTTATTTGTAGGTATAAAGGGATTCGTACAGTAAAATCTATAATAAAAATATGCAGCGAATTTGTATTTTAAGTACACATATTCCAATGCATATGCAGTAAATTTGCAGACATTCCACAGTGTGTCAGCGCGAGTTCGCGAGGTCTACTGGCTGTTTTTGGACTAAAAAACTGAACATTTTAAAAACTGAATGAAGGCATTCTATTAAGGACATTGCAAAACTTATAAAACAAAAGTTTCAGATTTTTTTATGAACTCCATGAGGCACGATTTACCCACAAAGTTGAAATATTTCTGAAAGACGGCCGGTGCGCAAAATTAGCGTTATCTTAAAAAAATCACAATTTTTGACACAACAATATTTTTTTTTGTTTGTTTGTTTGTTTGGCATATGTTCTAGCCATTCAGCCACTAACGATGATTATATTAATTAATTTAACATATATTTGGACGTCACACACATTCACACCACACCCAGGGACACGACGAGAAATTATTTTTAAATAAATTCTCCCCGTGCACGGGAATCGAACCCGCGTTTGTCCGACGACGTTACCGCTCGGCCACCACCTGCCCTGACACAACAATAATATTATATTATTCTACAAAATGACATATAATTTGATTGATTTAAATAATTACTAACGCTTTGAGAATTAACTAAAAACGGATAATTCTCACAACTAAATTTGAATCTTAGTTGGGCCGTAATAAAATTTAAAAAAATAGTAGAGGTATTTTGGCTATAGCTTCGCGAATGTGCTGCTTCAAGTGGTCAATTGTTTGTGGATTGTCAGCGTACACCGTTTCCTTCAATGCGCCCCATAAAAAGAAATCGAGCAGTGTCAAGTTGCAGCTACGAGGCGGCCAGTTCGCATCACCGAAACAGCTGATAACCCGGTTTTTGAGTTTAGTGCGCAGAAAATTAATCGTGGCATGTGCAGTATGGGATATCGCCCCATCTTGTTAAAACCAGAGCTGCCGTAGATCAAGTTCCTCCAATTCTAGCCACAAAAAATCAGTAATCATGCCTCCGTAACGACCTCCTTTAACAGTAACGGTAGCTTCATCATCGCTGTTTCAGACAAATGAAACCTATTTTCGAAATAAGTTTTCAGTATTTTAAAACGTTGCTCCAAAGTAAAGCGATGTATCTTCTGTCTGCGGAGGTTTTAAATCAAACGTTTCTCATGTAATTGTGGCACAAAAATTGACCGCGTCCTTAGAAACATATAATTCAAAATTCAACATCAAGCCCACCCTTATATTTAAATTTATTATCGCAAACTTATCAAATTATTATAAAAATATTAGAAATTATTTTGTATATATGCATTACGATCGTGCAAAAAACGCTATAAGCATCTTAAACAGTAAGGAATACCGGTCTCAAATAATAACTGGAGTCGTCGCTCGCTCCGCTCACTCTTCCTTCAAACAATTGTCTTCGGCCGGTAAAAAATCTTTACTGTTCTCGATACTTAGTATACTATTATTAGGAATTGAATTATTTTTGTAAAAAAAATTAATTAACAGTTTTTCTGTGGAATTCTAAAGGAAAAACTTTGGACCTCAGGGTTATCTTATCTCTTCAGATGCTAACACTATTTTGATATTTAAAAATACTCATTTAGAGTATCTTTCATGCAAACAGGAATTGCTCCAATATTTTTGTTTTTGACATGTTGCTCAAATTAAATTTGTTTTTAATATACAATTATATTATAAAACAAAAAAAAAGAAAATGATCCTTGCAAGTTCTGACTTAAAACTGACAGATATAATTCTTTTATTCGAGTTTTTAAACGAAACTGGTCGAAAGAGCCCAGTTGCCAAGGCTATTAAACAAGAAGAAGAAGAGTATACAAAGTACTAATCAGATCTTTTTTATTTTATAATCTTTGCAAATTTGTATAAATTCATACATTTATTAATCTAAATATGAGACAAAATGATTTCGCTTTTATACATTTTTTCTAAACAAATTTCTATTTAGAAATAAAAATTGTTTTCGATGTAGATAGGTGGAGAGAATTGGATCATCAATTTTAGATAGAATAAAGAGGGACGGGCTGATCTCGGGGGTTTTGTGTGAGGGAGGTTTTCACCTGTTCTCCCTTTGGATTTTCAACGAATATACATCATAATGCCACTTTTGCCAACGCCCTCAGGTCCTCTGGATTTATCAATATTCCCCACCTGTTCCTATAAGAACATCAATACATCATTATTTTAAAGTCCCACATGTTTAAAAGTTATATATAAAAAACCAGTGGCGTAACTTACATACGAAACGTCTTAGAGCAAATAAAATCGTTTTTTTAATATTTAGTGCATGTTAAACAATTTGGTAAAGTTTTGATACATTATTAGGCGTTCACTGTTTTTATAAAAGCGTTCAATTTGAAACGAGCAAGTGTTTCCACTCCTTGATTAAGCATGAAGTAAAAATTCGAGTTAAGAAAAGCCTGAAAATTTGGTTTGGTCGCGTAGCGAAGCGGAGCGACCAAACCAAATTTACAGGCTTTTCTAAACTTGAAATTTTACTTCATGCGCTAGGCGTGTAAAACACTGATATACTGTAAAGTTTTTTAGTAATTCGTTTTATTTACTAAGCTGGCCGTAGGGATTGAAAACCGGTAAATCGTAAATACTGTTCTCTAAAATTTACCGGTAATTTTACAGATATTTTGGTAAATTAAATGAATTGTTTCGTTTAACCAAGTTAATACGATATATTTTTTTTGTACAAAATCATACACTTACAAATATTTTAAAAAATTACTAGTTATAGGAAAAGCACAATTTCTTATAATAACTAGCTTTTACGAAATATCGTATAAAATTCAGCAGAACCTAGTTTAATTTTAAATATTTATCTCGCAATTTAAAGAATGTTTGTGTTTTTCGGTCCATTGGAAAATATGCTCGTTGTACTTCAAAACTATTTCTCTCGTCCTCTTGCAAAGAGGAAAAGAGCTCGCGATATTAAAACTAAGATTATTCTCTTTGAAGTCCGTTTTAGTTGCGGAATTCTTTCCCGGGAATAAAAGTTACTTAGTTAATTAAATTTCGGAGCGGAATTCGTTTTTGCTATTTCATAATCAGCACTGGGAGAAATAGCGCAGAGAGACGAGTTGTAAGCAGATTAAGGAAAGCAAGTATCTACGTGTTGTGCAAAACGTGCACTTTAGAAACAACGAAGTATTTCGAATTTTGTAATTAAAACAGATGAAAGATGATTAAGTTATGAAATAATTCGTATTTTCGTTTTGTAAATTATTTTTAATTTAATGCAATCTTTTATAAATGTAACATCAAACATCCCTAATAGATATCGCAATACCGGTAAACAGGTAATTTTTGCGGAGTTTGCCGATTTTTTACCGGTATTTCAGTCAATTAAATAAACCTCTTGTTACGTTAAGCCAATTTAATCCGATATTGTTATTTAAATTAAAGATGATTTATTAAATATATTTTTGTGCTACACACTCAACCATTTGTTGAAGTTTTGATTATTAGGCGTTCACTGTTTTTATAAAAGCGTTCAATTTGAAATTAGCAAGTGTTTCCACTCCTTAACCAAGCATGAGGTAAAATTTCGAGTTTAGAAAAGCCTGAAAATTTGGTTTGGTCGCTTAGCTTCGCTACGCGACCAAACCAAATTTTCAGGCTTTTCTAAACTAGAAATTTTACTTTATGCGCCACGCGTACCAAGCATTGTTTGGCTGGATAATCGACATGAGGAAGTACAATAGGCCTATTGAGGCCTAAGTGCAATGCGCAGAAATGCGCACTCCCCAAAGAACCAGAACCAACCAGTACTAAACATTGATTTAAAGTAAAGTACAAACATACGGTTAAAATTTGATCTTACGTTGTCCTACCCTAAGACAAATTCCCAGCTGCGCCACTGGTCCCTCTATAATTATTTAGGGCTAAGTTATATTGTAGAATTGCATAAATCAATAATACATAAACCGATTTATCACTAATTCGTCAAGACTATACAAATATCCTCAATTATCTTCAGACTCACTTGATATCCTCTACGCCAGATAAATGACCTAATACGCTATAACGTCAAATTTCTCCCGTATACTCTGTACACTAGTAGTAATATCGTGTTTGTTGGGACTGAAAATAAATCACGTATCGGCCGATGAGGCAGTAAAAGCGGGATCTGAATTTTCGAAGGGGTCTCCTCGGGTCCATAACTCCGGGCCAGTAAAACGGGATATTAAAGCGGTCATTCCATCATCGTATTTTACGTTCAATCTTCGTGTCTTTGCGCGCATTATGACCTCCGCACAATAAATAACTTCATTTGCCCGCCCGGGACTTTCTTTATTACCGACAGACCGGGATCACGGCATCTCACGGTAGGTTTACCACGTGCCCCGGCTTTTTCTAATTTATCGATGGACGTTCCTACTATATTTTACAATACACCATAATTCAATTACGTTTTTTGCTGAAAACAATGAAATCGATATAAGACTATATCTTTTAAACTAGTATTTTACCTTGTTCGTAAATGATAAATCAGATTGAGAAAAATTAATTTCAAATATTTTGTAATTGATATTTCAAACATTCCAAGGAAGACTGAATAATTATTAAAATTTCCTCTGTGGTATTAGAGCGATTTACTGATAATGCGGAGAATTTGAATTTGGCGGGAATATTTTGGTTGCAGGGAATGTACAACTGTTTATTGCTTTTGATATTACTAAGGAACGTGTAATATTGATTTCTACAAAGTTGGTATACAAAAAAACAGCTCCTTCGTAATGTTTTTATTTATTTCCCTCGTCCTATAGGAACAGAAAAGTAAACTTTTTTTATTTGAATCTGATGAACAATGGGGCTCATTAATTAACGCCCGTCCAATTATCGCTCAAGTTTTACATATTGCGAGCCGGAATTTCCTCTTCCCTACCCCCAAAAAGAAACTTGTACAATTTGCGAAACTTTACAATCTGCGAGATGAAATGCGCTATTAAATTTGATGGATACCGCGCGGGAGGGAACGAGAGAATGAGAGTTCCTCTCGACCGGGTGAGATAATGTAATTGTTGCAATTAGAGCGTTATGGTTATATTTTTGCTTTTTGAGAAAATTTATTAAACAAAATTAGTTAACTCATAATTTAGGCATAGATTAAGCCCTAAATTGTGTGTCAACTTTTATACGAGTTTTTATTTAATTTATATATTCATCACGATAGGCATTTTATACATGTTTACACATTACATATAAATAAAATTAAATATAATAAATTATGAGTACATATACAATGGATATGATCGTCAATATTTATAGTGAAATAAGTAAAGCAAAGAATAATCAAAATAATCAGTATGCATATAGAAATGTATGGCATATTAAATGTCTTTATAACACAACATTCTTTTTATTATTTTATGAAAATTTATGATAGGTATTCGCTTAACAAAAAAAAAAACATTGATTCATTAAATTGTATTTTAATTCATTTTTGAAAGATTTTAGGTTGGTGCAATCTTTAATTTCATTAGGCAGTTTGTTGCATATTTTTGTTTTTATTGTGAAGAGGAATTTTAATTTCATGATTTTGCCTGCTGTGGTAATTGGGTGTACTCTTAACAAAAGAGCAGGCAAAATCATGATATTAAAATTTCTCTTCACAATAAAAACAACAATTTCGTGCAGAAAAGTTCTTTTTTTTATATAAAACTTCACTAATGTTTCTTAAATGATTCTCTTATTTACTTCTTCGTGAAACAGTAAAATCAGCCATAATTTTTAAAAACTGTAAGAATACTAGTGTCTACTAGTAACCTAAGAAAAATACATTTATAAGTAATATTTCTATACTTTACAATAAATACATTTTTCACATAGTATAGTGAATATCTCGACGTTTTAGACCTTCTTAAGTCAGAAAATACGTTTTTGGAATAATATTACTTTTCCAGAAATATTTATCAACAACTGGTAGATTATACAAAAAAATATAATTTCTGAGTATTAAGAAGCTATATTATTTTAGAAACAAGTGTAAACAAATTTTGCATCTAGTTCAGGGGCTTATTTGAAGACAATAGGTTACACAAACCTAGGTCCGCTTTTTATTATTTACAAAACTACAGCTAATCTAAAGTTTGTGCAATAAAGAATTACCTACTGGTAAATACATTTTAAACAAAACACGAAATTAACATCTATAGTATTTTAAACTTCTTTTTAAATCTGTGTTTTATACGCGTAGCGCATGAAGTAAAATTTCGTGTTTAGAAAAGCCAGAAACTATGATTGGTCGCAAAAAATTGACAAAATAAATATTAATTATCTATAATTTGTACAAACGATAACATTAACAATTATTGACAAAATAATCAAAAGCTAGGCTTCTCGGCAAATGGAAGTTGTTTTAAAAGGAAAACAAAAATCTTGTATCTGCGAAAAGTTAGGAAAATTTATCATTTCAGATTAAGATTGAAAAAACATAACATATTTTTTTTCTTTTGTCTTTTTCATGGCGTTATAATTTTTAAACGAACGTGTTCTTTTGATATTTGCTATTATTTGAAAAGTTTATTGCTATTTTAAATATTATAAGTAAATTTTTTCAAGCCCACATCTGTGTAGTTTATCTGTATGACTAATTAGGTCATTTGACTAAAAATAATGACAGTGTAATACCATAAATAATTTTAGAAAAGTCAAACAAATCGCTTTTAAGGAATTTTGGTTTTGGTTCTGATTTCTCGCCTAATTAAATGGAACGAACTTTAACTTTATAAAACGTCTAATTTGAAACTTATAATGAGTGTTTCCAGTCCTTGATTTAATATTAACTAACATTTCCAGTTTAAAAATGCCTGAACATATCTTGTTGTTTGGCAGTATTCTTTTTGTTTATCTTGCTTTAGCAATTTATTTTCATTACTAATTTAGCAGTACATAGAAAAAATAATCTTTCTTTGTAAATCTCTATCGACATTTTCGCAACCTTTAAATCCTTTCTGTAATATTATATTATGCAACGAAAGTGGTATGCAGCATATTAAATATGAGGGTACATGTTGCGCACGAGCCGCACAGCGGCGAGTGCAGTATTCCGCGAGTACATAATTGCCATACCACTCGAGAAACGTACGATACTTTACCTACGCCTTAACAAAATAAACAATAGGCATGAAAGAACAACTTATTTAATGCAATAATTTTTAATAGTGACATGACGAAAACTAAATTACTACTTAATCAATATACAGGGAATTTTTCTTTTAAATATTTAATTGATGAGGCGGATACATGATGAAACTCCATAATACTATTTGAAATAAAACAACACAGTTGGGAGGGTTCACTTTAATTGTTGAACACTGCAACATGTTTCACCACACAGTGGCTTCATCAGGCAGATGAAATAATGCATCTGCCTGATGAAGCCACTGTGTGGTGAAACATGTTGCAGTGTTAAACAATTATAGTGAAACCCTCCCAACTGTGTTGTTTTATTTCAAAAAAAATATTTTTCTTTTAGGTAAACATATACATAAAGCTGTAAATTATTTTTTTACATTCGATGTTTTTAAAAAAAATCAATTTTAAGCCTCAAACGAGTGTTTTCCACTCCCAGACTAAGCATGAAGTAACATTTCGAGTTTAGAAAAGCCCTGTGAAAATTTGTCGAGGGTCGCGCAGCGACCCTCGACAAATTTTCTGGGCTTTTCTAAACTCGAAATTTTACTTCATGCGCCACGCGTATAAAACACTGATTTCAAGTGAGGTTCAAATATACATAAAGTTCACAATATTTTAGTGTTTTATACGCGTGACGCATGACCCTGGACAAATTTTCGCGGGGCTTTTCTAAACTCGAAATTTTACTTAATGCTTAGTCTGGGAGTGAAAAATACTCGTTTAAAGCTTCAAATTGAACAACGAATAACTAAAGATAGAAAGAAAATAAGCTGAATTTGGAATACGTATAATTTAAAGGAAAACTCCCTGTACATTAAAGAAATGTCATTTGGTTGTGCGGTAAGCAATCAGATGTTCAGCTGCACGTAATGTACTTGTCAAAGCTATTACGTGCATGTGTACGTAATGTCAATCATACTTGTCAAGATGACAGTGTGGTATGATGCGGTTTCTAGATAGGGTGTAGGTAAAGTTTATTAAAATTAACAAAAATACATCACAACATATACCTACAAGTAAATTATTAAACATAAAAAATCATACATTGTTACGTTACAACTATTGTTTACATTATATTTTCTATTCTATTAGCATTTTTCTTAACGTTTTTGTTTTAAATTAACAAATTTTATAGAATATATTGAAATTAAAAAGAAAACTTTAAATAATGAGAAAATAACATTTAGATAAATTCTAGTTTCAAAACGAAATACAAGATTTGTAAAAGTGTGCAAGATTCCATTCATATATCAGCTTTATTTATTTATTTATACATACTAAATTTGTTTTTGCTAGCACTGAAACCAATTTGGTTAATTTACTATCAAGAATTAAAATTTGTTATCCGATGATTCTGACAAAATAGTAATTATTTCTTTTTGATTTATTCTAAATCGTTAAAACGTAAAATATAAATGTTTTTGAGAATTTAGTTATCTTTGAATTATTTGTTTAAATATTATTTTGTTACCTTTAAATTCATTGTTCGTTACAACATGGTCTTTTTTTATTTCATAGCAGTTTAGGTTAATTTAATCACAATACAATAACGTTAAATGGTTAAACTTGTAGGTATTTAATTTTAAAGATATGATGATAAAAGTGCAAATTGCTTAGAATATTTTTCAGACTATAGCATTGTTAATTAAAGAAATACATAACATACATAAGTCGCTAGAAATACGAAGAAATTATCAACTGTTGTACAGGGTGATTCATTTTATACTTTAATGTCGTATCTTGAAAATAGTACACACTGTATAAAATCTGTTAAGATTGTAGTGTTTCTTAAAAGTTATTCGGGACATATTCAAAATTTCAGTTCGTTATCTTCCTATTTAACAAATTTATAACAAAAAGAAAATGTTTTAGATTTTCACTTTTTTGACACATCTAAGAAACGAGGCGCGCCCCGGCAAATCCAAATTTTCAGGCTTTTCTAAACTCGAAATTTTACTTCATGCGCTAGGCGTATAAAACAATGACTTAATATGAACTTTAATTAAAACACTTTTAACCTTCACAATTTTTATTATATACTAGCATTTAGCCCGATTTACCAACCGGGGAGGCGAGGGCCGAATCAAGGAAATGTAGAAATGTAAAGAGAATTGCATAATTAAAATAAAAAATAAATGATGTTGAAGAAAAATATATGTATAATAGTAGCAAGGGTAAAGGGAGGGGGAGAGGCGTTGGTGCATGAGCCGAATGGTGGTGACTGCAAGGTAAATCGTTGTTTTGTAGTGGTTATGGAGTGGATGGATGTAAAGGTCCGTGAAAAGGTTGGAAGAGATGGTCGCTTCGCTCGCTTGCCTTGCTCGCTTCGCTCGCTAGGGTGCTCGCTTCGCTCGCACATAGAGAGGGTAGTTGCTCCTTGATCCCCGCGAAAACAAATTTTCTCTAGCGCAATTTTTGGACCGAAAATTTGCTGAAACACCCGGAAGGCGGTCATTTGTTGGCTCGAAAATAATTTGCTGAGCACCGCGAGGTCAAACCATACCACCCTACGTTTAAACAAATCGTTTTGGAGCATTTTAAGTCGGTAAAAAAAAATAATCAAGAAAATGACGGTTTTAGACCACCCTGTATATACACGTTAAACTTAAAAATTAATTAATTTTAATTGTTTTGTTTCGTCTTGTTTCATCTTGTCGGTTGCGGATAATTATTCGAAATCGAAATGTGAAAACCAAATTCCTCTATCGCAATTTTTCGACCGAAAATGTGCTGACAGCCCGTGAAGGCAGTCAATAAAAAAAAAAAACATGTCCCAACACCGCTAAATTTAATCCTAGCGATCTGCGTTTAAACAAAACATTTTGGAGAAAAAATATAAACCATCGATTAAATGCGAGATTTAGACACCCGGTATATATTTTTTATGAAATTTCAATTGCAAAAAAATATACTTTTCCTCGATAGAAAAAATTCTCGATAGATAGGTCGTGTTTCTAATGGAATTCTGAACACGATAGACGCAAAATTTTGAAAATCAATTTTTTTTTTTGCAAAATCGATTAAATGCGATATTTTTTTAATCGGGCGATTTGAGCGCTCGGAAGTGTCGCGTTGGAAAGCCCAGGTCAAATCCCATCGAAATTGTGCTATGCGCGACCTGAAAAAGTTCCGTGTGAAGCAAGACCAGCGTGTAAAGTATTGAGGTTAGGAAATCTTCCGCCCGGCGTAAAATTAAAAAAATGATTTAAAATAGAAAACGCGGTCGGATTTGAACGCCGCTTAGCCTAAGACACGCGGATTTTTTTTTCGGTCCTGTGAAAATTTGAACTTTCTAAAGTGAATTCTTAGATTTTTCCACTCCCGGTGACAGTCGTCTCCCATAAGAGCAATGTAAAAGTGGTTGCCATGGCGACCGAATCGCAGCCTTCTCGGATCCCCGCTGCTTTAACGTTCTTATTATGGGAGACCAGATGTACATTTCGGTCACAAGGTGACCATTATCAATGGATTGATACTGACTACAGAATTACATTTTTACAATATATATATACAACAAGTTGGGTAGAATTAACTAGCGGTAGGGACAGGTAAAGGTGATTAGTGGCGACATCGGTAAGCTTAAACAAGTGGCGCAAATGAGTTTTCAGTAGGATTAGCGATTAAGGTGTATGAAGTTCAAATTTGTTTTGTTTTAATTTGTATAATAGAATACTATTCAGTTATGTTTAAGTTTACTAATTATTGTAGTAATAAATAATAATAATTGATAGAAAAACACTTCACTTAACTAAAAGAAGAATATGTTTAAATTGTTGAATTGAGTCATTAATATTTCTTTATTTTGCAAAATTTAGATAATCTGTAGTTTTATTTATTTATTACCCAACAGATAATACATCCAATAAAAGAGTAACATCAGTAAAAAAAAAACACAACAATTTGTACATATTAGGTAAAAATAAATAAATGTGTGTGTGTTTATAAATAATGAAAGCCGAACCCAAGTTTAATAAACTATTGTCTTTAAATAAGTCTCTGATTAAATGTGAATATTTTTTACACCTGTTTTAAATCACCTTGCATATAAAAACATTTCAATAAATGGAATAAAATTCACAACTCGCTTTATTATTATTATTATTTAAAATTCACAACTTGCTTTATTAACTTCTACGAAATTGGAATATATTTACGGATTTCAAATGCGACTTCAGATATTTCCAGAGCGCAGTAATAAGAAAACAAGTCGTGGAAACAAAATTTACTGTAAAAATATCATACGCTAGGAACAACGAAAGTTGGAATGAAAAACTTGTTACCAACTTTTTTAATACTTACTCTCATTCGCGAATATTATAGATATCACATGCGAGAATAGTTGTGTCCGTTCCATTAACGTAACGTCCGAAGATATTTCCATAAAACAACAAAAAGTGGGGGTTTTAAACTCGGATGGAATTTCCATTAACCCTCAACAATATGGAATTTTTATTAGGCCCTTGGGAAGCGATGTAATTAAAATTAAATGTTTTATTAATCCCACTTTATTTTTATTAAATTCTATATGCAGACAGTAAAAACAAGCCCTGTTTATTTTTTAAACAAGGGCTAGTCCTGCACACAAGAGATAAATAAATTAACTTTAACGCAAATCACGTTAATTAACTCAGAAATAATGATCGTGTTTGCGCAATGAAGTTTTCAAGTCGGTTACTTGAATAATTTTCCTGAATAGGGTGGATCTTTTCGCTTATTAGAGCTCTCTCACTCCTCCCTTCTCTCGTATTGGTGAAAATTTTAATTACAACCGTAATCATTAAGATGTTTTCCTAGGAGATATTAAAGTCCGCCGAAACTGAATCTGCTCTCGCAGAATCCACTTCATTACTAGCTTCATTTGCTTGATTAAATATCTCTCATCCGCGTCTAGCTCTCCTCCCTCAATGAACACACTTTTCATTCGTAACGTAGAAATTGTCACAATTTCTTAATGTGGATCTCAACGTGTATTTAATAAGAATTCATACTTGAGGACACATTTTTAAATTATTTCAGAGTGCTAGTTAATTAATGCTGATATTTAACAGCAGGTGTATTCAGTTTTGAAAGTAAACGTTAATAAATATTTTTTTAAAATTTTATTATTATTTCATTTATTTTCTAATTAATCAATATTCAGACGTGTCTCAATGTTTTTTTTTTTTCACTTTATTTGAACAATTCTACGATTCGAGTTTTGACATATTTACCCACTAAGCAAACACATTTAAGTAATGTTTTATCAACATTAAAACAACGTTTAATGTTGCTACAATGTTGATATAACGTTATTTGTTTGTTTTTTGCTCAGTGGGTAGTGTCATGTTAGAGTTGTAGAATTATTCAAATAAAGTAGTAAAAAACATTGAAAAACCTCTGAGTATTGATTAATTAATATGGATCACCACCTAGTAACGCTCAATACTATACAAATATTTAGTCTATTTCCTTTTAGTAATATATTTTTGTTGAAATGAACAAAGACAAAAATTCCGTAAAATATCTACATACTATACAATTTTCTAGGTTTACACTGCGTGAAGAAAGTTGTCATTAAAACTTTGGGGTGTGTAATTTGGGTACCTATTAAAATTATTTATACATACACGGAATGTTTCGTTTAAGTGTATACATTATACTGTATAAGTTGTACAATTTCAGGAATTCATTTATTTTTCTAAAGCGTTCAATTTGAAGGAACGAGTGTTTCCACTCCCAGACTAAGCATGAAGTAAAATTTCGAGTTTAGAAAAGCCTTAAAATTTGATTTGGTCGCTCCGCGAAGCGGAGCGACGAAACCAAATTTTCAGGCTTTTCTAAACTCGAAATTTTACTTCATGCGCCACGCGTATAAAACACTGAAATATTGTGAAATTAGAAATATACTGCTAAACCAGTATTAAAAATAAACTGTTAAAGCAGGATTAAAAATAAACTGCTAAACAAGAATAACATTTTAATTTCACCATATTTCAGTATTTTATACGCCTGGCGCATGAAGTAAAATTTCGAGTTTAGAAAAGCCTGAAAATTTGGTTTGGTCGCTCCGCTTCGCTACGCGACCAAACCAAATTTACAGGCTTTTCTAAACTCGAAATTTTACTTCATGCTTTATCTGGGAATGGAAAACACTCGCTTAAAACATAAAATTGAACTCTTTCAAAAAACAACCAGTATCTAAAGATTTACAGCATATACATACGCCGTAATTGAGACATGTATACTTGAAACAAAAACTCCCTCTATAATTCAAAAAATAATATAAATATTAATATTTATGAACAAGAATAATTATCAAGAAGTTGATATATATCGGATAAATATCGATACATATCCGATATTTTAATATTTATATAAAGATCATCATCTTTCCGGACCCTGGTTTTGTCTCGTGCCCCTCTCTGATCAAAATTGTGGATGTATATTTATTCTAGAATCTGAATTAAAATAAAATAATTAAAATAAAAATTGTATTTTATTCCATAAAAAAAAAAAAAAATAGCAGCATGAATTTATCAAATATCACGGAAAAACGAGTTATCTGGAGACAAAAAGGCAATCAATTAATGTAATGTTGATTCACACAAATATTTTCGATTATTGCAAAATGTGCATCAACTGAATAACAGCAATACAATTTAATTGAATACAAAAACACAAACATACATCAACAATAAATGATGAGTAACATTGATTACCTAACTATTTTGTACATGTTTTTAAACACAATCAAATATTAACATAAATGTGGGTGTCGGATCGCGGCACGGACACACACATTAAATATTTGAAAAAGTAATTAAACATTGAAAGCAAATCCCGATAAATATTTCAGAGCTTGGGCATAAAATTTTGAATTTATTGTTAAGCACGGACCTTTCTGGTGGAGCACATATTTTATTTTGTATTTGCGTACATCAGCGTTTATTGCCGGGCAGTGGAATTTTATGAAATGCACGAAGCACGCATTTCAAATTTTATTCGAATAAATTCGAAAACAAATACGTGTACATACAAATAACATTCGTAATACTATTGTAATTTATGATATAACCGTTAAATTAAATATATTGACTATAATACCTTGAAAATGTTTTGAATTCCAAATATACCGTGTGTAACCGGATTGCTGCCTGGATAGAAAAAAAACTTATTATTAACCATTTTCCAACAAAAAGTAATTCTTTAGAAAAAATGTTGGATGACCTAAAAACAACATTTTCAATATCAAATCCTAATTTGACCACAAAGGGCGCTCAAAAATTAAGATAAATAAATGGTATGATGAGAGAGAAAGAAGTACCTCTAATTATATTTTGTGAAGAAAATGTTATTGGAAAAACTAATTTGTAATGGTGAAATAAGGCTAAATACAAAATTTTACCTTAATAGAAATATTTTTTTTATACTTTTTTTTTCAATGTCGTTTCGTACATTTTTTAACATTTATCCATTCAAAATAATTGCATTTCTATCAAATAACCTATTTTTAATAAAGTTTTGGTGTCCTCGGATAACTGTCCAGAGAGGTATACGTTTTTATTATCAAATTTTTAACAATACCACAAGCATGAAGACATTACACATTTGATATAAAGGTCTTCACCAAAGCCGTAGCCAGGGGGGGGGGTGATATAGGGGCTCAAACCTTCCTCCGAAATTTTCAAAATTGTTATTTTTTATGTAAAAGCGGTCTTGAATAAGCAAAACCAATATTTTTACCAGTAAACCTCTCCTTAAATGTTTATATCCCCCCCCATTTGTTATCTAGTCACGGCCTTGGTCTTTACAATGGATAAAGAATAAAATTAGCTTATAAGAGAAGTGCTCTAAATATTGGCATTAGAGAAAAATGTAATAAGACAAAAATGTATTTTATGGCGTAATTCATTTAAATATACAGGATTTTTTTTCTTTAAAGTATATATAGCGAATTTTTATTTTAAGTATACATATGGATACGCTGTAATTTATTCCGCATTCGTTGCTTTTTTGTAATAGTTCAATTTGCAGCTTGAAACGAATGTTTTCCACTCCCAGATTAAGCATAAAGTAAAATTTCGAGTTTAGAGAAGCCTGAAAATTTGGTTTGGTCGCTCCACGAAGCGGAGCGACCAAACCAAATTTTCAGGCTTTTCTAAACTCGAAATTTTATTTCATGCGCCACGCGTATAAAACACTGAAATAATGAGAAGTTTAAAATACACTTTAAAATAATGCTTTAGCAGTATATTTTAAACCTCACGTTGAATTAGTGTCTTATACGCATGGCGCGTGAAGTAAAATGTCGAGTTTCAAAAAGCCTGAACATTTGGTTCGCTACGCGACCAAACCAAATTTTCAGGATTTTCTAAACTCGAAATATTTGTTCATGCTTAAGCAAGAAGTGGATACACTTGCTAATAGTTTTAAATTGAACAAAAACAACGAATGCCTAAAAATGTAATTAAAAATGTGTTTTATATGTGTTATTGACCTCTTAGAAATTGATGTAATTAATCTAAATTTGTGTCAGGAAAATGAAAATAAATGTAAAGAATACTAGAACTGTTTAAATTTCAACTTTCATTACACATTTTTAACTTGGAAATTCACATGTAAATATTGAAACAATTTAACTTAAAATAATCTAGAAGGACATGAAATATCAATCAGAATAATAAACTTAAAATTATTTCTAACAACTTGCATAACTTTATATAAATAAAAAATCGTTTTGAAGTAATGCTTATAAAGTCGATACTAGCACTTTAATTTAACAAAATTAACCCTTTTTATCCTCGTACTTTAATTATATATTTCTTAGAAACAAAATGGTAAATATAAAAATATAATATTACCCAAAAAGAATATCAGATTGGTTTGTGGGTTTGAAATATTGTGGCCAGCGGAATTTCCTCGAATAAATCCACCCCGAAAACGTAGTTACGAGAATCAAATCAAATTGTACAAATATTTCATCATTTGGCGACCAAAAATTACCAGGAAAACCGCGTATCACGTATCGACAAGTTAGAGGGAATTATTGATTTGTTAATTTATTTCAATGTTGCGGATTGTATTCAGAACACAAAAAAAGAAAAGCCTGTATATGACAAAATGATAATTACATGGAAATATTTACCGCAAATTGGATGTGCACGTATATAATTAATACATTTACAGAGATTACTGGTATTACAAAATAATTATCTGTCATTTAATTAAATCATATTTTTCATCAAAATTATACAAAACCAATGATATTACGAATGGGTGCATATTTTATTCGCTTAGCAACAGAAATGTATTTAAAATAATGCATCGTCAACATTTTTCGATCCCGATTGCGGGCTATCGGTATGGAAGGATTTTGTTATTTATTAAATAGTTTGTTATTTACTTTAAGTTTTAATATTAAAAAGAGCTTTTCATACATTCATATAAGAATCTTGTCTTAGAAATAACAATTTTTAAAGTAGGCAAAGCGACCAAACCAAATTCTCAAGCTTTTCTAAACTCCAAATTTCACTTCATGCGATATATTGTAAAATGAAAAAAAATGTTTAGTAGTAAATTTTTAATCCTGCTTTAGCAGTGTGTTTGTAATACTGCTTTAGCAGTATATAATTTTATTTCACAATATTTTAGTGATTTATACGCGTGGCGCTTGAAGTAAAATTTCGAGTTTAGGAAAGCCCGAAAATGTGGTTTGGTGGCCCCACTTTGGCAATCTGGGCAATCTGGTCGTAGATTCGAAATAAGATTAAAAGAACAACAGCGATCTTTTAGATTAAAACAAAATAGTTCCACCTATGCTAACCACCTTTTAGAAGAGAATCACACTTTTGGTGAGGAAGTACTTTCAGTAATCCATTTTGCCGAAAAAGGTCGTAAAGTGGATTTACTGGAAGCACTAGAAGTACACAAGGCCGGAATCAATCCCGGAATTTCCCTTCTTAACGACCACGTTAACCTAATGTACACATTTTCGAAGCCGTATAAATAGTTTGTAACATGTAATTTTTATTTAATTTTAGTTTGATAATGACTACTAGATAGTCGAAACTATAGTCACAAATTAAGTGCAAAATATAGTGGTTACACAAAGTGAAAAGTGTTTTATTTACAAGTATACTGTTTATGTTTCATATGTACGTATACCAGGAAAAATCTCAGTATATTTTTTACATTTAAAAAACTAGTAGAATTATTCGTATGATTTTAGCGATCTTTGCCACTGAGTTTAGCATGAATTCAGATTAAATTTAAAGAAAGTATAATCATATTTTCATGACACGTTGATGAATAATACTTACCTGATTTTTTTAACAATGCTAGTTCATATTATTGACTATCAAAATCTTAATCAAAAATCGATAAATAATTGCTCATCTCTGTTCTAAATTGTGGTACAAAATAAATTAATAATACAATTAAAAAGCACATTTTCATAATTTTAAAATCACATAGTGAAATGATACACAATCGAAATTCGCTATTCAGTTGCAGTTATTTATTTATTTTATTCATCATTGAATTATTTTACATGAAGTTTTTCTTTGTACGAGATTGCTTTGTATCATGTAGTTACGTCAGTGACTAAAACCAATTTAAAATAAAATATCACTTTAACCTACTTAATAAAAAAAGAGGGATTTCTATATAAAACCCACAGCATCTATTCATTTTATTTTACACGCAAAATAGCTTAGACTGTAATGTTTTCGGGGGGTTTTAAAAAATGCCTCCCCATAAACTCGCACAAGACGCGAACAAATGTTAAAATAAACATCCCGGGGAATATTTTTTCGGGGCGTGTTTATATAAATTTTATGGATGGATTATGCAAATGTTTGCGTATTTCCGGGGGCGGCTTAAAGGGGTTCAGGACTGTTATTGAACGATTCGCCGGGTTTAATTGGTTTAATGCCGAATTTGTGCACTGTACGCCCGTATCACGGACTTACCTCTAACCTGGAATTATTTTATAAGCACCGGTTTTTAAATTTACTTTGTGGATTAAGCGGATATACATTATGTATGTTAACATGTGTGTGATTACAATATGCATACGAGGGCAAATCGAAAAATTTCCGGAATGTATTGTTTTAAGATGTACCAGCGTTTTACAATTGTCATATTCGTAAAATTACACAATTAATTAAGCTAGTTTAACCATGTTAACGATATTTGCACAGGTGGTCCTATTAGTATAATACTATGCAGAGATCTTTTGCATTTCTTAATATTATATATTCATTCACAAAGTAAGTTCCGTTTGACTGGTTAAAAAACAAGTACATATTCAGGAAAAAAAAATATTATGAAAGTACGAATGTCTTCGTAAAAATAAATATGCAAAAACCTAGCCACAAATCATTTTAATTAATGTGCATAATCGTTTTAAATTTGAGTTTAAGTGGTATAATTCCAATTTCCACATCTACTAAATAGTTCAGGTATTTACAGAAGTAAATATTGCATTTACGTTGATTTTGTAAAAGCTTAAACGAAAATGTTAGTTGAATCGAATGCTCATTCAGTAGATTTGGCAAATAGCTATCGGATTAATCTGTTAATACTGCGAATTTTACTTTAAGGTATACATACAGGGACATTTTCTATTAGGTATACATATACATACGCTTTTTTTAAAGAGTTCAATTTGAAGCTTAAAACGAGTGGTTGCCACTCCCAGACTAAGCATGAAGTAAAATTTCGAGTTTAGAAAAGCCTGAAAATTTGGTTTGGTCGCGTAGCGCGAAGCGCTACGCGGCCAAACCAAATTTTCAGGCTTTTCTAAACTCGAAATTTTACTTCATGCGCCACGAGTATTCAACACCGAAAGCACTGAAATATTGTGAACGAGTAGACTTCGCTTGAAATCAGTGTCTTATACGCGTGGCGCATGAAGTAAAATTTCGAGTTTAGAAAAGCCTGAAAATTTGGTTTGGTTGCTCCGCGCTTCGCGCTACGCGACCAAACCAAATTTTCAAGCTTTTCTAAACTCGAAATTTTACTTCATGCTTAACCTGGAAGTGGAAAACACTCGTTTAAACTTCAAGTTAACCTCATTTTAGAAAACAACGAATATTTAAAAATCTACAACAAATAATTGTGTTGTAGACAAATTGTGTACAGGACAGTTTTTAAAATAAAAATTAGACAAATATAGATAAATAAGCAGATTTATTAATATTATTATTATATTCTGTATTATAATAAGGACAAATTAGGTACATGCTAAGAGGCTCAGAAGATCAATCTCTCAATTTAGCGGCTTAGTTCCTACCTGAATAAAGATCCATGTACAATTGTCTATCTCTGTACATGCTCATTAAGTTGGTTTTAATGACAGTGTACTATTATCGCAAGTACGTGTAGACATTCTCTGAATATTCACAAGAAATTATGATTTAAAGCTTTTTTAAAAGAAAGAACACTGATATACTCGCGACCTAAACAGTATGACATTGTCATGTAAATTCAAAATTGGACACAACTAGGAAAAACCGTTGCAGATCTAACTGTCGACATACTCTCTAAAAAAATTGAACCACACATCCCACATCAATAAGTCATAGGACTTCTCTCCCGAATTCCACTATAGATGATGTGTTTTGTATTTAGACAAAAACCACCAGACAATTTGAAATATTTAAAAGCGAGCTCAAGAGTATTAATAAATACATATAATTTACTGAAGAAATAGAGAACAAGAGTAGCTTTAATTTCTTGAACGTAACAATTACAAGTTCAAATAAATAATTAAAATTTATTTTTTTTAGAAAAGATACATTTTCAGACGTCATTATCCCCGAAACCTTAAATAAATATTACAAAATTAAATATACTCGAAAATGAAGAAAACTTTTTAGAAGAAACAAAAATAATTAAGAAAATAGCAGTAAATAATGGATATAGTGAACAGTTAATTAATAATCTGATAAAAAATTAAAAATCAAAACAGTTTATAAAATGTATTTACATTCGCGATAAAAACGAAAACACAAGTTGGTGTAAATTAAATTTTATTAGTGACCTTTCGCCAAATGTTAAAAAATGTATAAAAGGGAAAGAATTTAACATAGTCATGAATAACCCAATAAACTTAGGCAAACTTCTAGTTAACAACAAATCAAAAACGGACAAATTGAAAAAGTGCGGAGTGAATGAAATTCAGTGCGAAGATTGTGATGCAATTTACGTTAGGCAAACGGGGGGAAATTTCAGAAAACGATTGGAAGAGCACAAAGCATCAATCCTAAATAAAAAATATTTTATTAAATGGATTCGATACCTAACGCCATCTAACGCTCCATAGTGGCATCGTCAATGACACGAATGCACAAGTGCATATATAGGTCACTGTTTCGTCCACGGAGCTATACTCTGTGTAACTAGAAAACAAATATCAAAATTGTATTTGAGTTCAGAATTCCGGCACCGGATACCCACAGACGCGTTTCGGACTTCAAGGTCCACTTCGGTGTGGTCCCGACCCATTGCTAAGGAATACTGAATATTTCTTACTATAGCTAAACACTGTATTGACAATAACCATTTTTATAATAATCAGCTAAAAGTTGTATACTCGAGTAATAAAGGACGTTATCTAAACTATCGCGAGGGGCTGGAAATCCAGAAAGCAATAAATCAGGGAAAACGAATAGTGAATGACATCGAAGACCTATGGAACTTACCTATTATAACAGCTCTTATTGCCTGAATCATAAAATTAAAATTAGCCTCTCTTCTTGTATATAATGTTTGTGAAAAAGTAATTTCCTAGATTATTTGAGAATGACTTAAAGTCGAAACTAGTTAGAATAAAAAACCAATTAGATTAGTGAAATTTAACCAATTGTTTTCTTTTAAATTCATAGTTAAAACTGTTTCACCGCGTGAAAGATGAGAAACCTATTTAAGATGCATTTATGTATATACGCATACGCTGTAATTGGGGTATGTCAAGGATGTTATATCTATGGATCGCTAACTTTCGCTAAAAAGACGAAGCCAGTGGTAGGGTTTCCCCCACAACTGGCTTTATCTTTTTAGCCATTTGACGGGTAGGAATTTTAATTGTTTAAAATTCGGGTTTGTTGAATTTACTGTCAACTCGACAGATTGAAACGCAGCCTTTTAGTGGTAAGTTTGTGAATTGTTTCTGTATTTATTCTTATATTATAATTATAATAGACAATATGGTAGTTTCGTGTAGTGTCTAAGACTGTAAAAATCAGTATTCTAAAGAAAATTCAAGACCATTTTTCCAGAAAGTATGATCATAATTGTTTTAACATTACTAGAATCACTAAAAAATATGCAATTGTATATTTGAGGAGCTCGCTCGCCAAACCTGATAAATCCACTCGCGAGCGATTTTCCCTTTTGAGGGTTACTTATAATTTTGGGTGAGTTCTACATAAATTCATTAACAGTTGTAAGCAATTCCCCCTAAATATCCTTTAAAATTCAAATCAAAATGTCAATTTGATAGGTATATTGATTGACTCAAAACTCGTTTTTTTTTGTGTAAATTAAAAAAAAATGTTTTTTGGATTTATCGGGTTTTACTCGCGAGCTCCTCATTTGTGTTATCTTGTTAGGAAATGTGATAATTCTTAATAATTTGTTTGTGTTTTGAAGAAGAACTAATCAACTTTGAGAAATTTACTAAATATTTAATCAATTTTCAACTTGTTTCTCATTGATAACTTGATGAAACATGATTAAATATTTTTAAAAAATTAAATTTAAAATAAAATCACTTGGTATGTTTCACTAATTTTACCTCTTTATTCCGACAAGTTTCGGCTATCAGCCATTTTCAAGGAATGTACAAAAATAATGTTTTACAGTAAATATATACAGATTTACAAAAAGGGGGAGGGTCAGGCAATAAGAGCGTTCGCGATCGGGGATGCCCAGATGTCTTCGTTGTCGTTGACGACGTTTTTCTTTAATTTTATGGCTCTGTTAATTTCCAAGCCTTCTCGGAAGTTGACAATACGACCTTTATTTCCTGTATAATGGATTTTGAAATTATTCGGATTGAAAAAATGTCCGAATGTGTTACAATGTTTGGACAGACCCGTAGACTGTTTATTATTAATTATATCTTTACGGTGTTCATCAAATCAATATTGGACAGACAGGTAGAAATTTCAAAACAAGATTTGATGAACACCGTAAAGATATAATTAATAATAAACAGTCTACGGGTCTGTCTAAACATTGTAACACATTCGGACATTTTTCAATCCGAATAATTTCAAAATCCATTATACAGGAAATAAAGGTCGTATCCTCAACTTCCGAGAAGGCTTGGAAATTAACAGAGCCATAAAATTAAAGAAAAACGTCGTCAGCGACAACGAAGACATCTGGACATCCCCGATCGTGAACGCTCTTATTGCCTGACCCTCCCCCTTTTTGTAAATCTGTATATATTTACTGTAAAACATTATTTTTGTACATTCCTTGAAAATGGCTGATAGCCGAAACTGGTCGGAATAAAGACGTAAAAATAGTGAAACATACCAAGTGATTTTATTTTAAATTTTTTTTTTTTTTAAATATTAAATCAATTTTAAATTAACTGGTAAGTACAGTTATACACAATGTTATTGTAGTTTTCCTTTGAAAATAAAGATATTTTACCACTATGGCTTAATGCTATTGGAAGGAAACATTTTATACCTTCAAAATCATCAAGAATTTGCAGTGACCATTTCTTGGATCATAATTATTTGGTTAGACCAGGAACTTAGATGAAATATTTAAAACCTGAGGCACTACCGTCCATACTTCCAGGAAGAATTAAAAGAAATGAGTCACATAAGTTGGCTTTAATTTAAAGCATTATAGAAAAGTATTACCAAGTTCGATTACATACTTACGGAATATTCTACTCCAAAAATGTTTTAAAACCTGTCAGCAGAAGGCATGAATTCACAAAAAAGATTTTATTTATGAATTCATAATGTTTAAACCTAAATATATATTTATGATTTTATGTTAACTTTGTCTGTGATTTATCCATTCATTTTAAATTTTTCACCCAAAATTCGTACCTGACAAATGGCGGACTGGCTTCGCTTTCGAAAAGCGGTTATGATGTAAGTTAGCCATCCATAGATATATATAAATTGGCACTACTGGCTGTTAACACATATCAAAATTGAATTTGTGTTCAGTATTCCGGCACCAAGTACCCACAGACGCGTTTCGGACTTCAAGGTCCTCTTCAGTGTGGTCCCGACCCAGTGCTGAGGAATACTGAACATTTCTGACTATTTCAAGCCAATATGTGAAAACTATTAATGATTTCGATAGCTAACGCCATCTAATGCTTCATAGTGGCATCGTCAGTGACACGAATGCACAAAGTGCATATACAGGTCACTGTTTCGTCCACGAGCGAGCAGAACTCTGTTTGTGAAACAGTGACCTGTATATGCACTTTGTGCATTCGTGTCACTGACGATGCCACTATGAAGCATTAGATGGCGTTAGCTATCGAAATCATTAATAGTTGTTAACACATAGTTTAGCATAACCTCAAACTTATTTCATCATTCATTCTGGACAACTGCACAAAAAAATGCCGCCTACTCTAAATTATGATTTAAATGATCGCACGGTATATATTAGTACCTATCACATGTATGAAGATGTAAAAACACGAATTTATTGTCTGATAAAAAAATCCAGTAACCTGATAGGAGTTTTCCCGCAATTTCCCAGCTAATTTATTCATTCCTGATACGTTCCGTTCTAACAGCAATAAATTACCGGAACAGTCTCACGAAGTGCCCATAAAAAATTCGCCCAACGTCACAATGGCAATAACTATTTTACAACTAATAAAGCACCGAGATATAAATCTGGGCCGTCCCATTATTATGCGATCCGAGGGCTGTTGTTATTATTATTATTATTACTATAATCGCACCCCCGACGCACGCCCCATGAAATATTTGCTCCCGAACCCCCGTAAATCGTTCGTTTCCATTCGAGACGCGAAAAATGAATACAAATAAAAATGGGGAACCGTTTTTTTTTGTGGTGGATAATAAACGGGTGGATATTTTGCCGGGGGATGATTTACGCGCATGTAAAGTTTATGCTTGTTTGGATGGATGTTTGGGGAATTCATGGGATTGTTTCATGAGCTTTTAAAGACGTCTAGCTTTTGATGTAGTGTAGTACGTATATAAATCAATCATTTCAGTTTGGAGTGTTTTTTTACATTTAACTTGTACTGGAATCTTGCCCAACGTAAAATTCAAACTTATTGGAAATATTATAAGTTCATCTTTTAAGTTTAAAAGCGGTTTAATTTTTTATGAACAATCAGCAGCAGTGGCGTAGATGGTGGGGAAATTTAAGGGATCAATCCCCCCCATGAGTCTTGAAAAATGAGAGAATGAAATAAAAGGCTCTTTTTCTGTTAGCCATTAGTTTTATTACAACTTTTATTTTATTTTTAGATTTCTGTCATTTGTGAAAAACCTGACGTGATACGAAATTTTGAAGGGCATTTTCGGGATCTGTAAAAAATCCATTCGGATACACATATTTATTTCAAAACAACAGAGAAAAGTTGAAAAACTGTATAATTGAAACGTCAATTTTTGATATGAATACAACACAATACATTTTTTTTTTTCAAAATTACCATTAATTTCATCTAATGATAGTAATTATTATTCACAATTAACATCATAACTGACATGATGTTATTTGTGAATTATAATTACTATGATTAGATGAAATTAATGGTAATTTTGAAAAAAAAATGTATTGTGTTATATTAGAGATTCCGTAATTCGCTACACGACCAAACTGAATTTTCAGGCTTTTCTAAACTCAAAATTTTACTTCATGCTTAATTAAGGAGTGGAAACACCACTCATTTTATTTTAATAATTTTGACACTGACGTTTTAAGGCTTTTACTTTCAAAACTAGTTTTGAAAATTGAATTTTCAAGCGTGACATTACTTGTCAAAATACATATATACAATTGACACCTATCAACGCACAGGTATAGCGACGAAATGTCCGTTTTCGGGAGCGGTCGTAAGAAACCAGAGTTGGGACGAATCCTCGTAAAAAGGATTCGAATCACGAATCCGAATCACCTAATATGATTCGAATCACGAATACTCGAATAGAGGATTCGTAAGAGATAAATATGATTCGAATCCTGTTTTTTCGAATCACGAATACAAATCCTTAAAGAATAAATTTGATCTTATTATTTTCTTGCAACCATTAATATATAAATATCGTTACCAGTTGTAACAAAAGTATTCAAAACGTAAGTATTTATTATTAACACTGAACTTTGTTGATAACAGACTCAATATATAATTCCCTGTTACTCTGATTAAAGCTATTTGTGTGTTTCTGAACTTCACTTCAAATCAGTGTTTTGTACGCGTGGCGCATGAAGTAAAATTTCGAGTTTAGAAAAGCCCAAAAATTTGTCTCGGGTCGCTGCGCGACCCTCGACAAATTTTCACGGGGCTTTTCTAAACTCGAAATTTTACTTCATGCTTAGTCTGGGAGTGGAAACACCCGTTCATAACTTCAAATTGAACTCTATTATAAAATCGACGAATGCCTGAAAATTACGTAAATAAAAAATTCACTGAATATCATTAAAACCGGGAAAGTCAGAGAAAAGTCATGGAATTATTTTCAAATTGACCAAAGCACACAAAAAAGCCATATGATATTATTAAATTTGTCAAAATCAGCAGGCAAATTACAAAATACGTAAAAAATTATAAAATGAACTTAAATATTGACAAAAACAATAAAAACAATTTAACAAAATGGGGATTTTCCACAGAAGAAAGTTATATTAAAAGGCCAGAAAAAAAAACTTGAATCAGAGAAATGTCGAAAAAATTTAACATTTCAGATTGTCACTTTCACTTTAAATAATATTAACAACATTTTGAAAACTAGATTATCTTTAAAAATATTTTCAGTCATTTAATGTTCTTATCAAAGCATTCAGTTTGAAGTTTCGAAGGGGCGTTTCTACTCCCAGACTAAGCATGAAGTAAAATTTCGAGTTTAGAAAAGCCCCGCGTAGAAAATTTGTCGAGGGTCGCACAGCGACCCGAGACAAATTTTCACGGGGCTTTTCTAAACTTGAAATTTTACTTCATGCGCCACGCGTATAAATCAGTGATTTAACGAGACATTTAAAAACATACAAAAGACATTTTTCATGTTAATCCTCACAATTAATTCGAATTATTTTTGACGATTCAAATTCTTTTGTAAGTATTTGAATCGGGCTGTATCGCTCGGCGAGCCACAAACTCGGGTTCGATTCCCGTGCACGGGGAGACTTTATTTAAAAATAATTTCTCGTCGTGTCCCTGGGTGTGGTGTGAATGTGTCGTGACGTCCAAATATATGTTAAATTAATTAATACAATCATCATTAGTGGCTGAATGGCTAGAACCTATGCCAAACAAACAAAAAAAAAGTATTTGAATCCTTTTATAAATATTCGAATCCTAAAAATTCGAATCATTTTATAAGTATTCGAATCCTTTTATAAGTATTCGAATCCTTTTATAAATATTTGAATCCTTTTATAAATATTCGAATCCTTTTATAAGGATTTGAATCACTCACATTTGGATTCTAATACGAATAATCTTTAAAAAATTTAACGAATCTTGATCACGAATCCAGTTAAACTAAAGTATTCGAATGCCTCTTTTGAATCCTTTAAAAGGATTCGAATCCTGAATGATTCGAATCCTGCCCAGCTCTGTAGGAAACCACTGTAAGACATCCAATGTGTATATTAAACGTTTCATTTATCCATCAGAACATTAAACTGTACTCGGAACTACCAGAACTCCTTATTTCTGCTTTGTTATACTAAATTTAAACAAATGTATTTTTTATAGTTCTTGATAGTTCTGATTAGATTTACAATTAGTATATGAAGAGTTTAGTAGTGTATATTGCTTCTAATTATTTGTTAGTAAACCAATATCTTCTTAGAAATTTGCGTTTTTTAATATGAATTATTCAACATTTATGATCCTAATCTATACAAAAACTCCATTGAAAGTCATCAATTCAAATGTTGGGGTGCGACATCAAGTTGGCACCCAAATTTTCCAAAAAATTGTACTTTTTCAGAACTCTTTTTAAAAACTTGATAATACTCTTAGATACCTCAAAGTGAATTCAGAACTCTATTCAGAATTGGAACTTTTCATAAGGGAGCCAACTTTTAACACACCCTGTTCGTGGCATGTTCGTTAATAATACTGGTGAAATTATTTGTTGTGCCAGCATAACCTCACAAAATTCTATTGAGACCGATACCAATCAAAGTAACGAAGATTTTGTAAATTAACTAAAATGGGTACTATACATCATAAAGATGAAGTTATAATGGACCCTTTAATTAAAAAAGTAATGACTTCTTTTTTGATGTATTCACAAAAATAATAGAACATGGCTCATTTGCTTGTTCTAGGAGGGTCACTTACAAGCATATGAGCCATCTATTATTTTTGTGAATAAATCGATGACTAATACCGGAAAATCAATAGAAATCTAATCAACAGAAAAAACAGATATCATTAATTCAAAATATAAAATGGACAACAATAATTCTCAGCCTAGTTCAATGATTGTAGAAACAAAAGAGGTCGATTAAAATATAGAAAAAACTGTAAATTATAATAAAAACAAAAATGTTGATATTACATGACTTATACTAAATTTGTAATTCGAAATAGTAATGATGTACATAACGTTGATTATGCCAAAGATTGGAAATAATTTTATACTAAAAATGATAAAATGATTCATTGTAACATTAAAACTATAGAAAACATATTGAAAAATAAACTGAATACTGCAAGTATAACAATACATGAAATTATCCGGGAAAACTATGACGTAAATGAAAAATATAAATGTAAAAAATTTGAATTGACGAGAAACTTCATTCAGCTCTAACATACATATTCCGACTAATAGCCAAATGAAATAAAGGTGACTCTTTTTCATTCCTTCGCAGAAAAAAAAAAACTAAAAAGAATGATTCAGTGGAAGATGATAAAACTCCTACAAAAATTAAAATTAAAATCCTTCATTAGAACGTTAGAAGTGTACATTCCATTAACTGAATGAAATATTTGCAGCCGTACAAAACAAAAAAACCCAAAAAGGTTAAAAAACTTAAAATTACTAATAAAATATCTCTAGAATAGGGATTTTTTTCTTCTACGCGTGCATATGCTGTATATTTTCTGAAATTCTTTGTTTTTTTAAAGATATCAATTTGAAGTTTTAAACAAGTGTTTTCCACTTCCAGATTAAGCATGAAGTAAATTTTCTGGGCTTTTCTAAACTCGAAATTTTACTTCATGCGCACGCGTATAAACACTGGTTTTAAATTCATAACATACGTCTTTAGCAGCATATTGTGAACATCACATGAAATCAGTGTTTAATACGCGTGGCGCATGATATAAAATTTCAGGCTTATCTAAACTCGAAATTTAACTTAATGCTTAATCTGGGAGTAGAAAACACTTGTTTAAAGCTTGAAAATGAAATTTAAAAAAAAACGAATAATTTTAATTGGGATTTGTAAACTTAGATAGGAAATACACATAGAAATATTATCAATCTATCGGCCACCAGCAAGTGATAACTATATTTTTTTACGAAACGAATATGTAAGCACCAAGGGGAGCCAATGCTTATGGAAGAACTGGAAATCGAGTAGAAAAGGAAAGACCCTAGGATGTGGGGTACGAGTAAGATAGACGACTATATACACCAATCACCGGTCTCGATTCAGCCTCCAAAAGCTGTTACCAAATTTTATCAGAGACTGGCTAACTGGATATATATAAACTGTAGTAGAACGTTGCGTATGATAAGTTTTATATTAAAATGTTTTGTGTCTAAAAGTATAATATTTTAGTAGATATAATCTAGACAATGAAAAAACAGCTACCCAGTATAAATCAATCAAAATCAAAATATTTTAAATGTTTTAATCTCGAAACGTCTCTTAACTTGCCGTTTTATGAACGTTATAATTTGCACAATTTCATTAGTGCTTCCACATTATGACCACTTTGAAACAAATATGTAGTTTTTTCCATGGTGGTTGTAACAAAGTTTCATATTTAAATTCCCCGGCATTAATTATTAGAAAAAAGTTAGCAAAATATAAGGGTGTAATTATTTCGCGTATCCCGGTGTGTTCCCTAAGGGGCGCACAAAGTTAAACCGGGCGCACACATGCACGTAAATCGCGAACGCAATTAAAAACACCACAAAAAGGCGCCGGAAAGTTTTCAGTTTTCAGTTTCACCAGAGGGTGGATTAAATGTAACGTAAATAACGTAAGTGCTAGAAGGGATGAAGGGATGAGTGCGAGTCTCGGGGAAATATGCACAAACCGAGCACTGGGACTCGCTATAAAGTCGTAAAAGGGGAATTTGTAAGAAGTTGATGCGATCAAAGATGCTATTTGCGAGCAAGTGAAGTTGGAATGTGTCGGAATTCGTGGGAGAAGTGAATTTTATGCACGTTTAAGTGACGCACGACTTCGAATGAGACATAAAACGTGTTTGGCTCATATTTTTATTCACCGATATTGACTTGAAATTATATTTAGAACAATACTGATTGAAAATCCTAATAAATTTTTAGAAGAACGTTTGATTTAAATCCTTTTACTTGCGTGGCACATTTTTCAAATAAAAATACCTAAATTAAAATTTTAAAAAATAGTGATGTATCCATTACTTTCCCCGTAATTTAAAAAATTGATAATTGACATATTAAATTTATTTCCCTCTAACCAAGTAGTTGTAGATTTTACTTGAAGTTAGTGATTTATACGCGTGGTGCATGAAGTGAAATTTCTAGTTTAGAAAAGCCTAAAAATTTGGATTTGCTGGGGCGCGACTCGCTTCGCTCGCTCTAAATTTTCAGGCTTTTCTAAACTCGAAATTTTACTTCTTGCTTAATCTGGGAATGGAAACCCTTATTAGGCGATCATTTTGATACTTATTTAGCAGTTCCCTGTATTGTCAAATTTATGACATTAAATAAATAAATAAAAAGATGTTATTTTCTAGTTAAAATTTAGAACAAAAACAAATTTGTGTGCATTATTTATGTGTTACTAAACTTTGATTAGCAAATTGGTAAAGCTTAAAATATACAATTAATGCAAAGAATTGACAAAACGTTAGTTCTGTTTGAAGCACCAAAATCATTCAAATTAATTGGGTCAACAAAAAATCATTAAGATTGACAAATTTAAGAATAATAAGACGTCTTAATTAAAATGGTTAAACAAATCACAATCAATAATATTATGGATAAAAATTAGCAAAAACCATAAATTTTATATAAAATCGTTAAAATTAACATACATTGGCGAATACGTTAAAATGAACAATTTTAACAAAAAAAAAATTCCTATCATGTTTTTTCGACTTTTTTTAAGTGAAGAACAAATATCACAAAAAATATCAAAAATCAAAAATTTTAAATAAAAATAATTATTATTATAAATAAAACCTTTAAAAACCAACAATCATTAAAAAACCAAATAAATAAAATAGTAAATAATAGCCAAGTTGACGAAAAACGAAATAAACACTAAAGTTAAAATTGATTAAAAATCTAAAAATCTACAAAAATTAACAAATTCTACAATATTAATTATGTATAATTTCCACAAACAGAACACAAAATGATGATGTGTCCATTATAGTACTTTCTCCTTGTCAGGCATATATTGATAGTTAAATACTGCCCGAAATGTCAAAATATTGGAAAAGTGTTAAAATACAATGGTTTAAGTATTAAGAATGTGAACTTACAATTAATGAAATATTCACAAAATAGTGATTTTTGCAATTTTTCACTGTATCTCGACAAGTATTCATCGCATTATATCTAATTAGTATATTTTGAACTTAACTGTAAATCAGTATTTTTATACGCGTGGCGCATGAAGTAAAATTTCGAGTTGAGAAAAGCCCGAATTTGGATTTGGACGCTGCGCGCCCAAATCCAAATTCTTAGGGCTTTTCTCAACTCGAAATTTTACTTCATGCGCTACGCGTATAAAAATACTGATCAACAGTTAAGTTCAAAATACACTGCTTAGATGTAATGGGATCAATATTTATCGAGATACAGTGAAAAATTGCAAAAATCACTATTTTGTGAATATTTCATCAATTGTAAGTGCACATTCTTAATATTTAAACCATTGTATTTTAACACTATTACAATATTTTGACATTTCCGGCATAGTATTTAAGTATACATATCCTCCTGCTGAGCAAAAAATAAACTAATAACGTTATACCAACATTCCAGCAACAATAAACCTTGTTTTAATGTTGATGAAAGATCACTTAACTAAATTTGCTCAGTGGGCTAATATACTGAATACGCTGTAAGTCTGCAGATATTCGTTGTTTTTGAAAAGTGTTCAAATTGAAGTTTTCAACGAGTGCTTTCCACTCCCAGGCTGAGCATGAAGTAAAATTTCGAGTTTAGAAAAGCATGAAAATTTGGTTTGGTCGCGTAGCGCGAAGCGCGGAGCGACCAAACCAAATTTTCAGGCTTTTCTAAACTCGAAATTTTACTTCATGCGCCACGCATACTAAACACTGATTTCTATGTGAAGTTTAAAATATACTGCTAAAGTAATGTGCCAAAGCAGTGTATTCTAAAATTTACCTTAAATCAGTGTTTTATGCGCCTAGTAAGTAAAAGTTCGTCTAACTGCTGCCATTGAAACATAACCTAACCTAACCTAACCTAGGTGTATATGCACCTTGTGCATTCGTGTCACTGACGATGCCACTATGAAGCAGTAGATGGCGTTAGCTATCGAAATTCATTAATAGTTTTCACATATTGGCTTATTGGCATATTTAACTATCAATATACAGGGTGTCTCAGACCACCCGTACCAGCCTTTTATTTCGACAACGCTTAGTCGAATGTGACTGGAACAAAAAAAATTATTACCAAAGTGAACCCAAGGAATCCACTAATGAATTTATTTTTTACCGGAATAATCCGGTAGTACCCGGAACCGGAAGTAACTTTAAAATTTCAAATGGCAACATAGGTCGAGTATGGTATTAATTGATAGGTCTTTTTAAAAGAAACAACTTTTATTAAAATGTTTTTTTAATATTTTGCATATTTACAAAAATAAACTAAAAAAACTAAATTGAAAATTAGTTATCCATTCAACACTCAATTTTCTCAAGTATGCTTTGCTTTTTTGTTATGTCAAAATAATTGATGTTCGTGAATATTTGAAGTAAAATAAATTATTATTATCAAAGTATTGAATGTGTCAACATGGTTTTTACAAACCTCGAAGGTTTTGATATGCTGATGAAATTAGGTGAAAATGCGGACCAATTATTTGGTTCCCTAAAATACCACACGTGTTGATTATCAACTTCTCTTAACCAATGATGGTTTTCATTACTCCAGTAGTGAGCATTCTGTAAATTAACAACTCCGTTCCTTTTGAATGTCGCCTCATCTGTCCATAAAATTTTGTAATGGAAATTATAATTTTTATGAGACATCTATTCACAAAAATTCAACCTATCTTGAAAATCCCGCTCTTCAAGTTTCTGGTGTAAAGAGATATGGTGTAGATCGAATTTGTTTGTTTTTAAAACTCTCCAAGCAGTAGAGCGACTTATTCCAGCATCGATTTTAATTCTTCTAGTCGAGATGTTCGGGTCCAGAACAATTGCTGCAAGAATATCTGGTGCTCTATCATCTTGTACACGTTTTCTGATACTTCGACCGTTGTTGTGGCTGGGCTGTAGCTTACTGTCTTAACTCATTCTGCAAGGCGCCGAAAAACATTTTTTGACTGGCTCGTTGAGGGTATCGCTCAACATAAATTCGCTCAGCAGCACGATAGTTTTGGCCGCATTCACCTAATATCATCAGCATATCAAAACCTTCAATGTTTGTAAAAACCATGTTGACACATTCAATACTTTGATAATAATAATTTATGTTACTTCAAATATTCACGAACATCAATTATTTTGACATAACAAAAAAGCAAAGCCTACTTGAGGAAATTGAGTGTTGCATGGATAACTAGTTTTTAAAACTGTAAATATGCAAAATATTAAAAAAACATTTTAATAAAAGTTGTTTCTTTTAAAAAGACCTATCAATTAATACCATACTCGACCTATGTTGCCATTTGAAATTTTAAAGTTACTTCCGGTTCCGGGTACTTCCGGATTATTCCGGTAAAAAATAAATTCATTAGTGGATTTCTTGGGTTCACTTTGGTAATAAAATTTTTTGTCCCAGTCACATTCGACCAAGCGTTGTCGAAATAAAAGGCTGGTACGGGTGGTCTGAGACACCCTGTATATCTGACAAGAAGAAAGTACTATAATGGACACATCATTTGGTGTTCTGTTTGTGAAAATTATACAGAATTAATATTGTAGAATTTGTTAATTTTTGTAGATTTGTAATCAATTTTTACTTTGGTGTGTATTTCTGATTTTTTAGGATTCATTTTTTCGTCAACTTGGGCATCATTTATTATTTTATTTATTTGGTTTTTTAATGATTGTTGGTTTTTAAGGGTTTTAGTTATAATAATAATTATTATTATTTAAAATTTTGGATTTTTGACATTTTTTGTCTCTTAAAAAATACAGAAGTTGCAAAAACGTAATTAGATTTTTTGTTTGTTAATTTTGTTCATTTTAACGTATTCCCCAATGTATGTAAATTTTGACGATTTTATAAACAAACACGCTAATATTGAAAAAATCTTTCAAATTAATTGGGTCAACAAAAAATCTTAAAGATTGACAAATTTAAGAATAATAAGACGTCCTTATTAAAATAGTTAAACAAATCACAATCAATAATATTATGAATAAATATTGGCAAAAACTATAAATTTTAGGTTTTTAAGACGTTTGTTATTCTTAAATTTGTCAATCTTTATGATTTTTTGTTGATCCAATTAATTTGATTGATTTTTTCAAAATTAGCGTGTTTAGTTTTTTTAATTGTATTTAATGTGCCAAATTGGTGCTTTAAACAGAACTAACAATTTGTCAATTCTATAATTGCATTAATTGCATATTACTTGACACGCAAAAAATTGTTGCAACACAAGAATTTGGAAAATATAAATAAAATATCTTTTATTATTTTATTTCCCCGCAAGATGGCACAATAGCTAAACCAGGCTAACTCTAGCTCGGTGAGTTTGGTCGTGAGTTTTCATAGGGTTTAGTTTTATTTGGGCGCGCGTAACCATGTTTTACGCCCTGGTTCAGGAAAACTAATAAAATATTCGGTTACTAAATAATTATTACCTGTGGTCACGCAACAAAATAATCAAACATCAAATCAACGATTTATTCTAGGGTTCCCAATAATAATTTAACAAAACAAGGTGGTGCAATTTAAAAAAAAATAACGTATTTCGTAAATTATTTCAAATTAATTTAAAGTAATAAATCAATAGATTTATTTCAACAACCTGACTGACATAAACAATCATTTTAGGTTTACATGTAATAATACAAATTATCCCATTACTCAAAGAAACCACAATAATAAAAATGCGATTACTTCAAATCAAAAAAATGGTGATGTGTCCATCATAGTACTTTCCCCCGTAAATTGCGTATTAAATCACTTTTAAAATATTTGTAGCATTACAACTTTTATTTGAAACATTTTTCAATTGGATCAACACATACTGACACAAACCAATGACTAGATAAAAAACACTATTTATTGAATATCTCAAAAACTAAGAGTGCTATGACAAAATGTGAATCTACAAAAAATCTTTAGTTTTTCATTTCCTACAACTTTTATTTGAAACATTTTTCAATTGTATCGACACATACACTGTCACACACCAATAACTAGATAAAACACACAACTTTTGAAATATCTCAAAAACTAAGAGTGCTATGACAAATAGTAAGTGAACAATACATCTTCATTTTGTCATTATCTACAACTTATTATTTGAAAGAATTTTTTGTTTGATGAACATTTATTGAAAAAATCTGAAAAAACTGAAAAACGCTAAGAGTAAAGTACCACTTCCGGTTTTCCGATTTTCACCAAAAGCTTTTCAGTTCTTCCGATTGTATCAAAAAGCTTAAGTTTCAAGTTTCATCTCGATATCTTTAGCAGTTTTTGCGGTACAGCGCACACAGACACACAGACAGACAGACAGACAGACAGACAGACATTTTTCAAAAATGGTCTTATTCGACTCAGGGGACCTCAAAACGGATATTTCCGCAAAAATTTTTGATTCGAAAATTTTCACGAAAACAATACTTTCCCTTTGTATTACATACGGGGGAAAGTAAAAAGGAACTGAATAAAATAAACTTTGTGAGTGTAACTAACTCGATTCCTTCCTTTTTATACAAAATAATAAATGTTAATTACGTAGTTATATTAATAACCCAATTAAACCTAATAATTCATTAACGATTTCAAGACCCCCCAAATCATATCTTGAAAATTTAATTCCCTACACAAAAAGTAACCACATCCACTGAAATCATAACGTGCACATACTAAGCAATTTCAGTCTTAAGTTAAATTAAGCTCAATCAAATCCGATTAAATTCACGAATTTTCCGAAACCACTTACCTGAGAAATCCAACACACGACGTCTTCAACTTCTTCGATGACGTACGCTTCACTCATCGACTTGTAACGTTTAATCGCCTTGTCAAGACGTGGAGTCCACCTCTCGACGACGTAAAATCCCGAAATAGCAACACACCCGAATGGGAGAAACTCTAAATATTCCAAATGGAAAACCAATACGAAAAATATCCAAACCTAAAACCCTAAAACGCGCATACGCACGGTATAATATCCATAACGCCAGTAAATTAGAACAACCACAACAAAATAAATGCATAATGGCGGCTCATAAAAAAACTCACCTCTCACAGAGGGTTTTCCTTAAAAATGAATTCCACAGCGAAGCAGATTAATTACTATCACGCGAATCGCTGACCAAACTTCGATCTACAAATATGCGATATAGCTATTAGCCAAGTAAAGAAAGAGAGGGAAGAAGTACTCACGCTTAATTTTCCACACGCACGTGATGCGGCAAGAGAAAAATCCTCCAGGGAGAACAATCCACAATTTCCTCTACCAAACAAATGCACCAGCATCAAATCCAAAACTCAACTAATGTGGATCCTAACGGCTGCGAGTGGAATCCCACAAACTTGGACAAACGACTCACAACAAGCCAACTTGCTCACAACACCAAACCGCAATCAATTGTCGAAATACAATTTCGGAGATGTCCGATGGAAATATATTCGTGTCTTTGTCATGCGAATGTAAATAAACATTCATAAAAACCTGTTGACTTCCGACCAATGCAATCAAATCTCCGTCGCATGAGCCTTCATACCAACATTACTAAGCCTAACTACAAAGTAAATATTGCGTAATGAAAACAAATACTACTAATAATTCCGAACGGGATAACGCCGTATTAATAATATAGCCGAAAATTGCAATTAATTACTATTCAATAATTAACCAATAAATAAAACACGACGAACAATGGGTTGCATACATTACAACTCCACGAAATTCAATTAACTACCAATCAGAGCTGGGACGAATCCTCGTTAAAAGGATTCGAATCACGAATCCGAATCAGGAATACTCGAATTAAGGATTCGTAAGAGATAAACATGATTCGAATCAAAGATTCGAATCCTGTTTTTTCGAATTACGAATACAAATCGTTTAAGAATAAATTTGATTTTATTATTTTTTTACAACCATTAACATATAAATATCGTTATCAGTTGTTTTAACAAAAATATTCACTACCTAATTATTTATTATTAACACTGAACATCGTTGATAACAGACTAAATTTCTGTGTTACTCTGATTAAAGAGGTATTTGTGTGTTTTTGAACTACACTTCAAATCAATGGTTTATACGCGTGGCGCATGAAGTAAAATTTCGAGTTTAGAAAAGCCCCGTGAAAATTTGTCTCGGGTCGCTGCGCGACCCTAGACAAATTTTCTACGCGGGGCTTTTCTAAACTCGAAATTTTACTTTATGCTTAGTCTGGGAGTGGAAGACACTCATTACTTTAAAATATGTCACAACTGTTAAAGTATGTATCGTCGGATACCCGTCTTCAGAGGTGATGTGTAAGCAAATTATGGGTCCTAGGAGTTGCCAAATAAGTGAGTTACTCAACTGTTTCCAAGGCACACTTTGAAAAACCAAAAGATTAAAATTTTACATATAAATTGTACAATAAACTATAAGTGTGATACATCATTGAATTCAGTAAAAAATATTCTTCCAAAAAATATCAAAATCCAAAATAGCGCTCATAAGAAAAACAAAAGTTAGCTATGGTCTCTAGGTAAATGTTATAGTTATCTTTGAATAAAATATGTTACTGGATTTATCGTTAAAAAGTGCCTATAATGTCAAAATTGTAAATGCCTGGATTCAATAGTTTTTGAATAAAAAAATAAAACCGAATTTTCAAAAATACGTTTTTTGACAATATCTCATTAAGGAAATAAGATATTTCAAACTTGTTTTTGGGTTATTTATTGGGCCCTAAATTATGCAACTTTGCCCCAATTTAACCGACTCTCTATTTCTTTAAATAACCAAAATCCCCATACTTTCTGTTGAAATACGGACACCCGGTATAATATTAACAATAATATAAAATTTATTGTATTGTTATTTTCTAAATATTTTACATTATTATATTTACGAATATATTGAAAATAAATACTTGATTCAATATTAATTATACCATCAAATGTCTAAAAGTGTTGCGTTGAAAATCACCAGAAATCATTAGATGTTTTTTGATTAAACGAACTCCACTATGGCTTTCGACGTCTAAGTCAAAAAATGTTTGAAACAAAAGTTGTAGCCAACGAAAAAATATACCTCTTTTACCAAAACACTGTTCACCTCAGCTCTTTTGTTTTTGATCAATAAACCGAGAAAGATTTTTTTTTGAAAATGAATACACAACTTTATGATAATTCGAAAATTTACGAACGAATGTCTCCACTCCCAGACTAAGCATGAAGTAAAATTTCGAGTTTAGAAAAGCCCCGCGTAGAAAATTTGTCGAGGGTCGCGCAGCGACCCGAGACAAATTTTCACGGGGCTTTTCTAAACTCGAAATTTTACTTCATGCGCCACGCGTATTAAACACTGATTTCAAGTAAAGTTAAAAATATAAAAACATATTAAAACTGTTTTCAGTTTTAAAAGTTCTCAAAATATGTCAAAATTATTTAAAATTGCCAAAAACAAAATGACCAAAATGTCATCTCGTAAATATAAAAAATATCAAAAACGTCAAAAATTTGGCGTGCTGATAAAATCGATTTTCGTTAAAATTATCATTTTATGTCAGTACGTGACAGTTTGACAAAAACGTTCTTACAAAAACGAAAATTTCAGTTAAAATCAGTAATAATGTCAAAAAAGTTATCTAATAATATAAAAATTGTTATCTAATGTAAAACAAGTAAATATATAATATCAAAAATATCAATATAGCATTAGGGGTACCGCAAGGAAGCGTGGCAGGCCCTATATTATTTATTTTATTTATAAACGACCTTCCTGAGCATGTTCTAGACTCACATGTTTGTATGTTTGCGGATGATACCTCAATAATAGTAAGTGCTCCTGATAAACATGCTTGCAACATTAAACTAAACAACATAATAGCTCAATTCATGACATGGTGCAATAAGAATAACCTTATCATTAATTATTCTAAAACAGTTTGTATTGAGTTTTTAAATCCATACGTAATACGAAATTGCTATGAACAATCATGCAATCGATATTAGTGAGTCTACAACATTCTTAGGAATAAACGTTGATAAAAATCTCTCATGGAAGGTTCATATATGTGTCCTAGTGCCGAAATTGAATAAATCGTTCTTTGCTTTAAGCCGTTTAAAGTACTTAATGCACGAAACGGGGCTAGTTTCAGCGTACTTTGGCATAGTATATCCATTGCTAAGTTACGGAATTACGGTGTGGGGACACGCATCTGAAGCGAAAAAAATATTCATAGTCCAGAAACGGATCATCCGTTTAATGTTTAATATACCATACCGAGATTCGTGCAGATTGATATTCAAGACTAAGCATATAATGACGACACCATCAATTTACATTTATAAATTATTAAAGTATATACATAAAAATAAAAACTCTCTTTCCAAAAATAGAGACAAACATAGCTACAAAACAAGAATTTCTGACGATATTTACATTGAAAAATTTGCCACAGAGCAATATAAAAAATCACCGTTATACGCAGGAAGCAATTTATATAATAAACTTCCCCAATCTATAAAGAATCTACAACTCAAACGATTTGAAAATACCATTAAAAACATTTTGTGCAAAAATGCAGTGTATTCTAGTCAAGAATTTATTGAACTATTATCCAAGTACTAATTTTACTGTAAAACGTGTATATGTTTTGTAATGTACTATATTCACGAATGTATCTATACCCTGTATGGCAGTAACAGAATAAATATATTATTATTATTATTATTATCAAATGTCAAAATTGTCGTCTACTGTCAAAAAAGTAAAAAATATAAAATGTCAGAACTGCCATCTAATGTCAAATACGTCATCTAATGCCAACATCAGAAATAGTAAATAAGTAAAAAATTTCATTGTTTATCAAAAGTAACATCTAATGTGAAACATGTCGTCTAATGTCAAAAAACGTAGTCTAATATCTAGAATATAATCTATTGCCAAAAATGTCATCTCAAAAGGTAAAGAATATCAAAAATGTCATTCAATGTCAAAAACGATTAAATATGTCTTGTAGAAAAAAAAAATCTCAAATTTGTGTGTTCAAATAATGATTCAATAATTTTTGAAAATCGTTACAAATCCGAATAAAAATATTGAAAATCTTACATATCAACATTTTATATATTTGACGAGAAAATCTCGAAATATCGAAAATTTCATAAAAATTTTATAAATCGATAAAAATGACAAATTATCAAAAATCAAGATATGTTGAAAATCTGATAAACATTTTCATAAATTAATTAAAAATATCGATATATTGAAAATTTCATCAACATTCGATAAATTAAGGAAAATTGAGGAAATATTGCAAAATCTGATAAAAAATTGATTAATCGACGAAAATCTCGAAATAAGGATAATTTTATGAAAATATCGATTTGTTGAAAATCTTATAAAAATGTTATAAATCGACATGTTAAGTGTAAAAATTTGATTGGGAATGTCAATTCATATTCATCAAAATGTTATATTTGGCGCAATTACCGAAAAACAATTAAAAATCTCAAATCTGTTAAATTTGACACAAATCATTAATTTAATTGATTTTATCACTTACAAACGAGTGTCATCCACTCCCAGACTAAGCATGAAGTAAAATTTCGAGTTTAGAAAAGCCCCGCGTAGAAAATTTGTCGAGGGTCGCGCAGCGACCCGAGACAAATTTTCGCGGGGCTTTTCTAAACTCGAAATTTTACTTCATGCGCCACGCGTATAAAACAGTGATTTAATGAGAAATTTAAAAACATACAAAACAAATTTTTCATGTTAATCCTTACGATTAATTCGAATTATTTTTGACGATTCGAATCCTTTTGTAACTATTCGAATCCTTTTGTAAATATTCGAATCTATAAAAGGATTCGAATCCTTTTATGAGGATTCGAATACTTTTACGAGGATTAGAATCCTTTTATGAGGATTCGAATCCTTTTATGAGGATTCGAATCCTTTTACGAGGATTCGAATCCTTTTATGAGGATTCGAATCCTTTTATGAGGATTCGAATCACCAGCATTTGGATTCGAATACGAATCATTTTAAAAAAGTGTAACGAATCCGGATCACGAATCCAGTTTAACTAAAGTATTCGAATATCTCTTTTGAATCCTCTAAAAGGATTCGAATCCAGGATTCGAATCTTGAATGATTCGAATCCTGCCCAGCTCTGCTACCAATTAATTAACTAATTATCAAAATAAACCGTTACATACTGTTATTATTTATTTAAAAATTCTCTCACTTTTCGTTAAAAAGGCCTAATTTCTCCGACTTTTCCCGATGAACAAAATCCCCTGACTTTTCCCAGACTTTCCCGGTTTTCGCGGTTGGTCGCCACCCTGATTTATTTATTTCAAACTAACTAAAAATATTGATTCATTTTTATTATTATTCGTTTAATCATGGTGATGTTGAAACGCGGTCGGTTTTCATTAACTGGACCCGTGTTTTTAATCGCAACCGCCCCCAGGAACAAATAATCCGGAATTCGCCGTTCGGAATTCGGAAAGCAGTTTACATTTGTTTGTCCGTTGATTGAGTTACACGGGAATGTGTTTTACGACAGTCATTTACATCCCGTGTAGGATTATACATCACACCCAGCGCGCTCCGAGGGGGGGATGAAAAAAGATAAAATTTCAATTACACACCCCCTGCAGCGCCCGCACTGCTCTTTTTCCCCGACGCTCGCGTGATAAGATCAGGTTAGGAATTTTTGACTTTGGCAATCCCGACCTCGATACATCATTTCCTGCACTTGTGGTAGGGGGACATTTATCACCTTTTAGGGGGTGGCGGGGATTTATTAAGATGGCGTATAGCAAAAATCAAGTTATATTACAATTTAATCAAAATATTTAATTTTGTTTTAGCACTTTTATTGGTACATCTTCATAACAATTTAATTAAAACACTTAACTTTGATTTACCAGTAGTAAAACAAAGTTAAGTGTTTAATTAAATTGTTGTGAATATGTACCACAAAGTGAACGGCAAGCAAATCAAGTTTAATTAATTATGTAATAAAAGATATTCAAACTATTTACGTGGCAATACAGTTGAGTTTGTCAAAGTTGAAATTAATTGTTCCCATTTTTGTAAATATACGTAATAAACAATTGTAAAATTGACAAATCATGCAAATTAACAATATTAACAAAAATCGATATTTTAATGCTACGAACATGCAGGTATTTTTTTTAGGACACTGTAATGTACCCATCTGTATATTTATTTCATTTATATAATTTAATACTTTAGTATCGTGCATTTTTGATAGTCATATTTAAAGTTATTTATGTTTGTTTCACTTTTAATGTTTGATTAAATAAGTTTTATTTTTTGATATTCAAATTTGATATTTTATTAACGAGAGCATTATGTGCAATATTTAATTAAAATTAGTTGATTTATGTTTTTATATGGTTCTTCTTGCAAAATAATGTTTGTGATTTATTAGGAAAAAAGTATAACGAATTTAAAATAGGTTTCCATTGCGACAAGTGTGTTCGATATAATTACGGTCTATAGTTAAAATAATAAAAACGAAACTTTCTTTAAGTCTTGATAGATAATTATTATTTATTTGACATAATGTCAAATTCTTAAGGAAAGCAAGTTTATTTGGGTCTTAGAGGTATTGTATTCATGCTGCTATATTTGGATTTTACTATGTTTCTTATATTCCTTTATTAAAAAGAGTAAAACAAATTATCTAAAAAGAAATTTTTAAAACGTATTTCATTTTATTTTAGTAATTGGAAATATTTTTTTATTAAATTAGGATCATTTATGTTCTTTTGTTGATTTACTCAATATAAATAAAATTGTATGTGTTATAAATAGGTGTTATTATGATATGTTTCTGTACTATTGTTAATTGTTTAGTCAATATAACCTTACTCAAAATGAATGTGTTTTTCAGGTTAATTGAACTATAACAGAGTATCCATATCTAAAACATTTAAAAAGCACAGTTTACTTTTCATTTTAAGATTATTGTTTTGGTAAATTGATAACATTGGGTTCCTGGTTTGTAAAATTATTTCAATTACATAAATAATGTATTATTTTTTTCAGGAAATAGTGAAGTGAATTTTATTGTGTATGTATTTTTTCTATATGTTTTTGTATAAATCTTATTTATTTTATTGCAGATTTTTTAATACTTAGTAAATGTTGAAAATGTTTATTGTTGTTTTAATTTGAACAATATAAAATTGATCTAAAATGAAGATAAAAAAAAATAACAAGATTCTCTTTCAAACTTAAAATTGGGTTTATTATTGCGTGTTTTGTATATATCTTTGATTTTTATTGATTTTTTTTCTGTTTTAAATAAAAAAAAGGAAAAAAAATAGTATCTCAAGTTTTCACAATGATTTATCTATGTATTGTATATATGTTGTTTTGTAACTTGCCTATTTTATCTTGAAATTGTTTTAATCTTTAATTCTAAAACAAAATACTTATGTGCAAGAATCTTTTTCAAATTTATGTTATTAGGTTTATTATTGTGTTTATTGTATATATTATTTAAGATAAAAAAAATAAATATCTCAACTTTTAAAAAATGTTTTTGTAAAACTGTGTGCATTTATGTATTGTATATAATTATGTATGTTGTTTTGGACTTTTACAAATGTATTTTATATTCTTTTTAAACTCTAATTCTTAAAAAAAATATATCATATTACATATGATCTATTTTTTTGTTGTTTAAGGGGGGAAGTGTAATGTACCCATCTGTATATTTATTTCATTTATATAATTTAATACTTTAGTATCGTGCATTTTTGATAGTCATATTTAAAGTTATTTATGTTTGTTTCACTTATTGATGTTTGTTGTTTATTTTTACTTAAATATTATTCATTGCTAAATGTTATTATCAGAATGCATTTGCTAATGCTAGAGCACAGATAAGCCTGGGAAGAACAAATAGTTAATTAGAATTTGTACTTAATGGAAAAATTCCGCTAAAGATGATAAAGTTCACCCCGGCTTATGCGTGCCCCTTCTTACGCATTGTTTGCTTAACGAAGAACCATTATTCATTACTATTAGATTTTATTTCGGGCACTTCTGATTTGACTCTCGAACGCAGGATAGTAAAAATATTACTTACTCCGATTAAATTCAATAAACTTCGTTAAGCAAGCTAGTTAAAGTTTCTTAATATATTATATTGTAATATTCACAAATTTCTCAGTTAAGAAAATAGAATTGATATTCGTTATATAAAAACATCAAGTTATTTTAACCTCACCCAGAATAAAAGAACCTACTTAATATTTAAATAAGTGTTAAATATTGAAAATACTAAATAATTAACTTTACAACACGATCAAAACATCCACACAGTCTCTCTGAAGAATCCCAAAGAATGAAATGTTAAAGAGCGGAGATTTCTTGTACAAAATTGATTTTTCTCTAAAGTGGGCTTGGAAAACAAAACCAACACGATTGGTTTTAAAGAAAATATTTACAATTCGGGTAACATTAAGTCCACTATTCTTAATGTAAACTGCACATTTAAATGGAGAAACTGTAAAATATTAGAGGCATTAAAATTTATAAAAGTTAGTACATACGAGTACGTACTTTGTTTATTTAAAAAAAATTATCAAAATTATATAAAAAAGTAGGTAGGGGACCAGCATTACAGGTAGCAAAAATAGTGTGGATGTTTTGATAGGGTCCCTTTTTTAACCAAATTTTCAGGCTTTTCCAAACTCGAAATTTTACTTTATGCTTAATCAGTTAGAAGTTTTATACTGAACGCTTACAAAAACAGAGCGGGCCTCTCCAAAATATCTAAACCAGCAAATTTTGAAGAGAGACACCCTCTATAAGCGCGGGAGTATAATGGAAGAAAAGAAACCGCAATTTATGGTGTGTTGATGTTACAATTTATGACTTTATCTGTTAGAATAGCAGGTAGTTGTCCTTTTTTCCCTTTTTAAAGTGTTTTAAACAGTCGTTCATGTTCATTTGATGACTCCAACAATTTAACTCATTAATCAATATGTTATGCAATGGTATTATTTGGTTACGTTTTAATCAAATCGATTAAATAGAGCACGCTAATCTAGGAATAAAAAAAATGGAAAATAAGGTAATGATCGGAGTTTAAAACGTGTTTAAAACAGAATATACAGAGCATTTTTCTTTTGTGTACATATCCCGATAATTACAGCGTTTTTAAAGTTGTGGAAAATCGTTGTTTTAATGCGGTTAATTTAAGGCTTTAAACGAGTGTTTTCCACTCCCAGACTAAGCATGAAGTAAAATTTCGAGTTTAGAAAAGCCTAAGAATTTGGATTGGCCGCGTAGCGAAGCGGAGCGGTCAATCCAAATTAGGCTTTTCTAAACTCGAAATTTTACTTCATGCGCCACGCTTAAAAACACTGATTTACAGTGCAGTTCAAAAAACACACACTTACAACAACGGTTATAGGCAGCCTAATATACGTTAGAGTTATTGAGTTGCCAATAATCACCGCTTTAAACAATTTTTTCAGCGCAGAATTTGACTCACGTTTTGTCCACTTTTACATATTAGATTGCTAAAGCCGTATATTTTAAACTTTACGATATTTCAGTGTTTTATACGCGTGGCGCATGAAGTAAAATTTCGAATTTAGAAAAGCCTCATTTGGATTGGCCGCTCCGCTTCGCTACGCGGCCAATCCAAATTTTCCGGCTTTTCTAAACTAGAAATTTTACTTCATGCTTAGTCTGGGAGTGGAAAACCCTCGTTTAAAGATTTAAATTGAAATCTTGAACAAAACACAACGAACGTCGAAAAATTTACTGTGTATGCTTATGGATACCTGAAAGAAAAAATCCCTGTATATAAAAACCACATTTACGCACACACAGTTTTATTGTAATAAAATGTTATGTTTGATAATGTAATTTAAAATATCTTAAACAATTTGGCTAAAATTTAAAAACAAACAAAAAATTTTAATGAATTAATATAAAATATAATTTAGCAAATATTTATTGTTAGCAGCTAAGATAATAAAAAGCGGTTTTAAACAAACACAACGTTTAAAACATGTTTTAAATAAATTTAAGATTTAAAACACGTTTAAAACGAAACCGTTTAAAACACGACGGCTGTTTTTAAACATGTTTAAAACACTGTTTTAAAACAAAGTGTTTTAAACATAACAACCCTAGTTATGATTGATCATCTAACGAGTGTTTCCAATCCCAGATTAAGCATGAAGTAAAATTTTGAGTTTAGAAAAGCCTGAACATTTGGCTCGGGCGTAGCGCAGCAGAGCGACTGAAACAAATTAGGCTTTTCTAAACTCGAAATTTTGCTCCATGCGCGACGCGTATAAAACGCTGATTTAATGTGAAATGGTCTATAACCAACCAATTCGCGAGTGAAATACGTTTTGTACGACAATCATCAATTCTTTAAATGACGGAAAAAGTGCTATAATAAACATATACATTATTTTTGTATTAACGACGTGAACACCATCTACTGTCAATAGCACTACTCCAAAATTGGCAGCAGATGGTGTTCACATCGTCAATTTATATGTAAATTACACATGACTACTAAAATGGTTATAGATGTTCAGTTTTCTTCTGGATTTTAAAATGCACAATCAATTGACATTTATAGTAGTCATTTTGTGAGTACAATAGACAAGACTATTGGCAGTAGATGGCGTTCACGTCGTCAACCTAAATGTAAATTACATATGACTATTAAAATTGTCAATTTATAGTGCAATTTGAAATCCAGAAGAAAACTAACCATCTTTATTCATTTTAATAGTCTCATATGTAATGTACGTTTAAAATAACGACGTGAACTATTTATGAAAAGGAAAATCGATAGAAAAAATCTGAAATCTAAAATCAAATGACAACAAAACAATAATTGTCAACCATTAGTTTAATTATTGAAAAATGCAGCATTTGCTTCCAAAGGCTACTTGTTTAAGCCGTGACAATTGTGAATTTTTCATAATACTTTCTTTTAAGTTTGCTTTTAATTTTTTAACGAAAGAAGATAGCAAATTTTTTTCTCTACAAAGTTTATTCAGAAAAATTAGCTCTTTTGAAATATCTAAAAATATAGCTATTACTTCAGTTTTAAAATTTAGAAAATTATGCAATTTTGGAGATTTTTCAGATTGTTTCTACCGTTTTTCCTTTTTCTAATAATAGAGCAGAGACATCAAGTTTCGCTCACCCTGTACATTTTATATGTAAAATGTTAATCTTTTGTTTATTGTAAAGAGTGTCTTAGAAACATTCGAGTAACTCCACTTATTTGACAACTCCTAAGATCCATAATTTGCTTACATATCACCCCTGAAGACGGGCTCCAACGATATATATTTTACCAATTGTGATGTATTTTAAACTAACGCGTGTCTTCCATTCCCAGACTAAGCATGAAGTAAAATTTCGAGTTTAGAAAAGCCCCGCGTAGAAAATTTTCACGGAGCTTTTCTAAACTCAAAATTTTACTTCATGCGCCACGCGTATATAACACTGATTTAAAGTGAAGTTAAAAACGCACTGAAAACCAACCCAACTTCGATATTTTTCAAAATTGGATGTGTTCTTTTCTATTCATGGTGTAAACCTTTAGATATTCGTTATTTTCTTGTAAAAAAACTTCGATTCCATGTAGTCCTTCGGTCTCCATAGACCATGATTGGTCCTTCGAGCTGTAGCCTTTGTAAAATGGTTATAAACTTAGTCATCTAGAGTGATCCTTCAATTTGAAACTTCTAAGAACGAGTGTTGTCAACTCCCAGACTAAGCATGAAGTAAAATTTCGAGTTTAGAAAAGCCCCGCGTAGAAAATTTGTCGAGGGTCGCGCAGCGACACGAGACAAATTTTCACGGGGCTTTTCTAAACTCGAAATTTTACTTCATGCGCCACGCGTATAAACCACTGATTTATAGTAAAGTTAAAAATATATAACGCTTAGATTTGATGATGATCAATATTTACCAAGATGTAAACGTCAGATACGTTTTAAAAAAAATTATTGACCTAAAATTGTACACGTAGACATAATTCTCGACTTTATTTTACAAATGCCGTATTAATTATAATTACATTTTAAATAATTTCATAAATATCAAATAAATTCTTCCTATCAAAACCACCCCAAACCGGACAAAAGATAACGCCACGCGCCGGCTGAAAACAGATGGACTTCTTACTACCTGCTAATATCGGGTTGTCATTGACACCCAAAAAATGCGGTTGGTTTTCATAATGAATTACCCCTTGAGTGCTCGGTCTCTTTCCCCTTACCCTCCAACATTTTAGGAAAGAGATAGAAATCGGAAGATTTTAGAGTTTTTGCTCTAGTCGCAAACAGAGTACAAATCGGGATATGTATCATATGTATACTTAAAAAAAACATTTCCTATATAAATATACATAATACACATTTCGTTCAATAAGTGTTTATTATTGATACTAACTAAATTATTAGTCCAGAAGTTTTTAATAACATACATTGAAACTCGCTTTTCAGTTACATCAATTCCGTTTTAAATTTCCAAACAAGCCATCGTACCCGCCTTAAAAATGGTCCTCATAACACCATCCTTTCACACCGGGATCCTATCCTCGGCTCGAATTTCCAAGTGTTGTTATAACTTTCGACGCGATACATCCAATTCCGAGAGCTACAAATATCAGGAATTGGTTCGGTACAAATGGGGCTTTAACTAGTTGCCAGTACAGTTCCTAACTTGAAACTTCACTCCTCTGCCGAAGGGGGCAAAATATATATATATATATATATATATATATATATATATATATATATATATATATATATATGTACGTTGCTTCTCGACCCGAATGGCAAACATATCCTCCTGGCGCACATGCACAAACATCTCTTCATTTGCCCACGTATGTGAGAGAGCGTGTAAGTCTTCGGGGGTAGTTTAATAATCGAAAGGAAATTCATGTTTACAGCAAGTAATTGGAATTATAAAGTTTGCTATTCGCGGCGCACATTCACATGTGCTATTGATATTATGCACGGGCGAATATTTACTTTTAGAAAAATATCACTCACGTTCAAAGGTAATGATATTAACTAGAATACTACTTTATATTTTTATTTCTTATTGCTTACTTGGTAAACAACTTGTTTGTAATTTTAATTAAAAATCTATGAGTAGTGGCTTAAGAGGTATTCTAATAAAGTAATTTATTTCATAAGTATAAATGAAATTGCCAATTCTTGGTTGCAGAATACTTCAAACATTAAAAGTGCGATTCTCTTCGCAATCTGCAACAAGTTAGTCTTACAAAGACTATATCAAACACTTATTGAAACATTAGCCCGGGAAGTAGTTGTTTCAATGAGTGTTTGATATAGTCTTTGTAAGACTAACTTGTTGTAGATTGCGAAGAGAATCGCACTTTTAATGTTTGAAGTATTCTGCAACCAAGAATTAGCAATTTCATTTATACTTATGTTTGAACGGTAACGTGACCGCCAGTCTAAGGTGTCAAATTACTTAGAGGGAATGGCAAAGCTATACTGATGAGAGATAAATCTCGAAACGCGTCTATAGATGGCCTGAATAATTTGACTCAAATTGTTGCATTTGCATGTATGTAACAGCAAACACTTGTTGTATAATTCAATGTCCGTCGGGGTATTAGCTCGGGAAGTAGTTGTTTCAATGAGTGTTTGATATAGTCTTTGTAAGACTAGCTTGTTGTAGATTGCCAAGAGAATCGCACTTTTAATGTTTAATTTATTTCATTTTGGAAATATGCAGGGAATTTTTATTTAAAGTATACATATGTTTACGCTCTAATATTCAGAAAATTAAGTTTAAAACGAGTGTTTTTCACTCCAAGACTAAGCATGAAGTAAAATTTCGAGTTTAGAAAAGCCTGAAAATTTGGTTTGGTCGCGTAGCGCGAAGCGCGGAGCGACCAAACCAAATTTTCAGGCTTTTCTAAACTCGAAATTTTACTTCATGCGCCACGCGTATAAAACACTGATTTAATGTGAAGTTCAGAATATACGTCTTAAGCATACTGTTTCAGTAATACATTTTGAACTTCACTTGAAATCATCATTTTATACGCGTGGCGCATGAAGTAAAATTTCGAGTTTAGAAAAGCCTAAAAATTTGGTTTGGTCGCGTAGCGCTACGCGCTACACGACCAAACCAAATTTTCAGGCTTTTCTAAACTCGAAATTTTACTTCATGCTTAACCTGGGATTGGAAAACACTCGTTTAAAGCTTTAATTTGAAGTCTGTGTAAAAACAACGAATCTAAAAATTTGCAGCGTATATAGCATATTGGGGTAGGTATACTTAAAAAAACTCCTTGTATTTTTGTAGAAATGGACTAAAAGAAAAATTCCGTACAATATCTACACAGCAATGGCGGTTCGTGAGAATTTGTATTGGTGGGAGTGCAGAATAACAATATATTATGTTACTGGCATTAGCCTTACATTTATTAATACAGTAAATTCCTTAAATAGTAAACAAGAACTAATTTGCTAGAACTACGTTTCGCTGGAACTACCTGAGGGTACCGAGGGTACCGAGCATTTTTCCTAAACTTTTGGAAGTGTTTTTAATTCCGATATCGTAGAATGAAACTGGGTGGGTATTTAACCAATTGTGCACAAACGTTTCCACTTCCTCGTTGCTCTCAAATCGCTTGCCTCTAAGTGCCTTTTTTAGGAGTCCAAACAAATGGAGTCAGATCCGGACTATAAGGTGAATGTTCAAGTGTTTACTAGGTAATTTCCATAATTTTGGGCAGTCTCGTCCTTTGAGTCGATTTCGATTTGATCCAGAAGTAGCAAGTTGCATTGTTGGGTTGACGTCTGTGTAAGAAATCCACCAGGAGGGCCCGTCTTCAGTCCCAAAAACAGAGACAATCGAATTTAGGCTATTACAGGCTTCCCTTCTTCTCGCTTGATATCGGTGCACCAAACCATCTCTCAAACTTTAAATTTAGGACAGTCTCGTCTTTTGGGTCGATTTCGAAGTGTAATTTGATCCAGAAGTAGCAAGTTGCATTGTTGAATTGACGCCTGTGTAAGAAATCCACGAAGAGGGCCCCTCTTCAGTCCCAAAAACTGAGGCAATCGAATTTAGGCTATTACAGGCTTCCCTTCTTCTCGCTTGATATCGATGCACCAAATCATCTCTCAAACTTTTTCCATAATAGGGTGGACCTGCAGTTTGAGGTACATTTTGACTGGTTTCCTGGGTTCACAGGTGAGATAGGTCAACTCGTCGCATTTATTGTTGAGGCTACTACATTAAGCGTAGAACAAGTCGGCTGGTATGGTTCCCTAATTCTAGGCATCCTAGCCTAATGTGACCTTAGCAGCCCAATTACAAATAAATACCATTCCCAATGCTCAGAAGACAAAGCCTTATTTAAATATTTAATCGACACACAAATTTTTAAATATTATCTGTTAAAGCTATATGACAGCAATGAAATATACAAGGATTTTTTTTCTTTTAAGTATGTTTTTGAATATTCGAGACGTTGGAATTAACAAAAATGAAAATTTGCAAAATGAAGTTTAGATTTAGAAGTCGATCCATTTTCACAGCATTCAATTGATTCTTCCGTACATTTTAGGACAGCAACAGTTGTGGATTTCCCCCTTCTAAATCCAAACTGTTCCCCTCGTAGAAGGTTTGAGTCTTCAGTAATCTAATAATTGCGACTTGAAGATTGGTTTTAAATTTATTTTTTCAAATATAGGCAGAATAGAAATATGTCGATAGTTGATAGGGTTGTCGTGCTCACCTTTTCTATACTAGTTTATAATATACAGGGTGTAGAATTGAATTACGTACTATAGGAATTTCCATGTTAAATTCTTAATGTTTAAATATTGGCTCCCTTAATTATTTTAGAGAAAACGTGTAAAAATATTTCTCATAGAAAAAAATATATTGTTTTCTTACTTTCTATTTAAAGGGGAAATCGAGAAAATTGTAACTACTATTTCAGCAAAAATAGGTGGTGCCTTGGAATTGTTGAAACAAAATAGAATTGTTAGTTAGCTATCATGTAAGCATCTGGATAGAAGTATTTGGAGTAATTTTATGTATTCGTTTAATACAAATATCCAAATGGTAAAATGGTACTATTCCGGTAATAGTGTACGTGCAGTTAGTGATATGTTTGGTGTAGAATATACGATTTGACCAATTCCACTACTACTATACTACTGTTGATAGAATCATCCGCAAATTTGAAATAGCTGGAACTGTAAATAGCAAGTGCAAATGTAAAAGAAACGCCCTACTGAATGTACACCATTATGGAAAAAGCAAATGAAGATAGACATTTTTCAAGAAATGTGTGTTTTACAGATGAGTGCGCGTTTACGCTAAACAATAAACCAAACACTCAAAACTGTAAAATTTGGGCTACACAAAATCCTTATAAGAACTTAGAAACAAGAACCCAATATCCTCAAAAATTAGATATTTGGGCTGTCATCTTGGGGTATCATATTATTGAACCGTTTATCCTTGGTGTAAATTTAAGGTCTGAACGTTTTTTTGCAAGTATTCTTCGAAGAAATAACACCAGTTATAAATGAGATTACGCCGGAAAATGAACTGTTTTTTTTTATGTCGAAATTTTACATTATGCGCCACGCGTATAAAACACTGACATATTGAAATTAAAAATATACCTACTGCTAAATCAATATTAAAAATATTTTGCTAAAACAGGAGTAAAAATATCCCGATAAACAAGAATATTTTGAATTTCACAATATTTTAGTGTTTTACACGTCAGGCGCATGAACTAAAATTTCGAGTTTAGAAAAACCTATATATTTATTTTGTTCGCTCCGCTTCGCTCCGCTTCGCTAAGCGACCAAACCAAATTTTAGACTTTCCTAAACTAGAAATTTTACTTTATGCTTAATTAAGGACACGACAGAATCGTTAGTAGCTTCAAATTTATAAAAAAAAAAAACAACGAATGCCCCAAAATGCATCCGCATCCGAATGTGTATACTTAAAGGCAAAATTCGCTTTATGTTTATGTCTGCACCCCCTCATCAATAAACATTCCTACGAGTCGCCACTGAAATATATTTTAATAATATCTTTTAACATTTTGTTTTAACATTCCATGTTGTTTTTTTTCTGCAAATCACTTTTGTTTTCAATTAATACGCACCTTCCTTTGTAACAAAGGGTGGTCGTTTTTATTTAGCACCGGGCGCCACGGGGATGATATTATCAGATCCGAAATAAAAAAAAATCAGGGAGGGAAAGTTAATTAGGGAATTCCCCCGCCGTGCAAACGCGGACAGGCTGCGAATTATGCGGATTTCCTGGCGCGACTCGCCGAATCGCATTTGTGTACAAATTGGGAGAGGACGCTCTCGATGGGGAAAACCTGGCGAGATGAAAAGGGATTTTTTTAATTCAGCCAACTACACCGGCTAATGTTTAATCATGGATTTAATTCGAGAGCATTTTGATTTGTAATTTTCAACGAAAGTAACAGATATTAAAAGCTATTTCTTTGCATTTTGTTAGCTTACGTTAAGTTAAAACTAACAAAAATCACAATTACACAATGTGCACTTCTGTACAATAAAATTAAGCACACAAAATATGTTATAGTTTAAAACGGACGTGAAAAGTTTCCTAGTTACGAAAATATGTAAATACAATTTCCTTAACGTCAAAATGCTGCGTCATTTAGACAACAAATCACAAATTCGAATTCTAACTAAAAAAAATATGGTTCTTCTATTTCGGCTTTGTTGTATTTATTACGAGCGTTTTTTTTCAACAAGTCATAGTATTGGTTTTTTAATAAAGGTGTTATTTTTAAGTGAGAATTTTTCTTTAAAGTATAGGTATTCCAAATTCAGCCAATTTTCTGTAAATTTTTAGATATTAGCTGTTTTTTTTAAAGTTCAATTTCAAGCTTTCAACGAGTGTTTTCCACTCCCAGATTAAGCATGAAGTAAAATTTCGAGTTTAGAAAAGCCCCGTGAAAATTTGTCGAGGGTCGCGCAGCGACCGGAGACAAATTTTCTGGGCTTTTCTAAACTCGAAATTTTACTTCATGCGCGAAGCGTATAAAACACTAAAATATTGTAAAATTTATGTATATTTGAACTTCACTTGAAATCAGTGTTATATACGCGTGGGGAATGAAGTAAAATCATTCAATGAGTTTATGTTAAACGCGGGGCTTTAATAAACTCAAAATGTTATTTCATGCTTAGTCTGGGAGTGTAAAACACTCGTTTAAAGCTTCAAATTTAAAAAACAACAAGTTTTCTGGGCTTTATTAAACTTGAATATTTACTTTGAACTTCACTTGAAAATCACTTGAAAATCAGTGTTTTATACGCGTGGCGCATGAAGTAAAATTTCGAGTTTAGAAAAGCCCAGAAAATTTGTCTCGGGTCGCTGCGCGACCCTCGACAAATTTTCACGGGGCTTTTCTAAACTCGAAATTTTACTTCATGCTTAGTCTGGGAGTGGAAACACTCGTTTAAAGCTTCAAATTTAACTATTTTAAAAAACAACGAATGTCAAAAAATTTACTGCTGTATGGTGTTTTATCATTTATTGAAATTGCTGCTAGGCAATTAACACAGAACCGAATTATACAACTAGAATATTGTGAAAAATAGTTATGAGACTTGTGCTTCATTTTATTGCACAGAAGTGTACGTTGAACGGCAAAAGTGTTAATTTCCGCGGTAAATGTATACATATTCCTCCGCGTTTGGTAAATTTTAAATCCACTGACATTTACCCGTCAATTTAGAAATTTATTCACGCTAGATGGTAAAAGTAGAATGTGAATAAAACAAAAATACGGTTACGAATATAGTTTCTTTTTTGCACCGCACAGTGGTAAAAATGTTCGAAAGGCTGACTAAAAGTCGAATCATTTCTTAAATCTTAGTCCTATTTAGTAATACGGTTTTTAGAGTGGCTAACTGTAATGTTTTACGTGTATAGCTAATTGATTTGACCATGAAGAGTGTGTTGCAGATGAATGATCATTAATCTGCCTGATGAAGCCATTGTGTGGTGAAACAATTGTTGCTGTGTCAACTAATAAATAGTGAAATCTTAACTAAATGTGTTATTTACTGAAGTGTTGATATGAAAATTCATTAAGTGACAGCATCAGCGATTAAATTTTTAAGCAATAATAACCACCGGAATTTCAATTTTACATGTATTTTAATCTTGATAATGTTCCTTGTGCTGTGCGCAATTAAACATAAAAATGCGTTAATGGAATCTTCGGTGGTCGTCTCACTTGACGAAATGAAGACGTGAGGAATCCCGAGAGTCGACTCTGAAGTTACAATTGCTATCGCACAAAGGAAATCTCCCTTTTCCAGAAGTTTTCAGTGGGACTCGGATATGCAACAATCCCTTTGTAATTACGAAATCTTTTGGCTCTCTTTAGAAACTCACGGACGCAAACTATTACTCGCCTCGGAGGGATAAAAAGACCAAAAAAAAAGAGTGGGTGGGGAGAATTTCAATTGACGCCGCACAATCGCCGACCATAAAATTATCAAATGGATTGTTCGTTGACTTCAAAGTTATTTTTTACTTTTATTTTACGTACAGGAAGAATTTAAGATGAAAAATTAAATGTTTACCATTTGATACTTAGTAATTTTTAAGAATTAAATTCGAATCATATTTTATCACTTGAATAAATTAATAAATAAATTATTTCTGATTTTCAACTTTTCGTATTTACTTTCACGGCAATTGTTTCGCAACGCTGTAGCTTCTTCAGGTGAAGAATGTTAATGATGTTATTTACAGACAAATTTACATTATATACAGTCTGTTTGATTTATTGTGACACAGCACATATGTCCGTTATTAGTACAGATAGAAAAAAAGTTAAAGACAAAAGTTTTAGTATTTTTCATGATCTATTCAGTAGCATTGTCAGAAAAATAATTGAAAATCAAATAAACACGTGAAAGCTATTAGCTTCATTTTCTTTAATGGAACACCCTGTATATTTTGTATATTTCAAATAGGTAATAACCTTAGCTTTATAATGATACCACATAAGTACCCCTTCATTATACAAATAACGCGACAATTGCAAATAAATGAAATTTATCAGTTGCCATGGATAACAATTGACATAAAACAATTTGTTAACGCTTTAATGTCAAAGTGGTGTAGTAACTTCCCGTCTTGCGTGTTGTTGATTCAAATCTTTAGAGATGGGTGATAATTACTATTCTAATGATGAAAAAATGGATATGCTAAAGGTCTTCGTTAGATGCAACGATAATTCTAGAGAAGCTAGTATCACTTATGGAAACATGTATCCAGAAAGAAGACAACCACATTATTGCACTTTTGCAAGACTTGGACAAAATTTACGGAGAAATGGGTGTTTTAATAATAAATTACGAAGGAGAAGACAAGAAAGAGAAGATAATAATGAAGTATTGATATTGGCCTATTTTAGAGCACATCCACGTAATTCAATACGCGAAGCAGTGGCTGACTTAGGAATAAGTATGCATAAAATATTTTCTATTCTGAGAAAACATAAAATGAGACCATATACAATTAAGTTAGTACAAGGTTTAAGAGATGGTGATTCTGACAGGAGGATAGTATTCTGTAATTGGCTTAGCAACAATCAACATTTATTAAATTTAATTCTTTGGAGTGATGAATCAAATTTCAACAACAACGGAATCTCCAACCGAAAAAACGACCATTACTGGGATACTGAGAATCCACGTCAAATTCGAGAATGCAGATTCCAACAAAGATTTGCAGTTAATGTGTGGCTTGGTGTGTTAGGTGATACCATAATAGGACCATTTTTTTATCAAGGAACGTTGAATGCGGAGCGATATGCCAACTTTCTTACGATAGAATTTGAAGATTATTTAGATGATATCCCCCTAGAAATACGTCGAGATATGTGGTTCCAACAAGATGGAGCTCCTCCCCTTAACGCAAGAAATGTCAAAGATATTTTGGAAAGAAAGTTTGGTTTGAAATTGATTGCAAATGGTGGCCCCATAAACTGGCCAGCAAGATCGCTAGATCTGTCTATTTTAGATTTTTTTATTTGGGGATTTTTAAAGCAAAAAGTTTGTTACTCGTCCAGAAAATCTAGACGATCTGAAAAATCGTATTCGTATGGCATGTGGCCAAATAACACCACGGATGTTGCAAAAAGCACGACGAAATTTAATGAAGAGATGTGAAGAATGTATTGCAAACAACGGACGTCACTTTGAACAGACACTTTAAATAGTTATTCATGTCAACTGATAAATTTCATTTATTGGCAATTGTCGTGTTATTTCTATAATAAAGGGGTACTTATGTGGTATCATTATAAGGCTAATATTAATGCCTATTTGAAATAAACAAAATATACAGGGTGTTCCATTAAAGAAAATGAAACTAATAGCTTTTACATGTTTATTTGATTTTCAACTGTTTTCTGACATTACGATTGAATAGATCATAAAAAATACTAAAACTTTTGTCTTTAACTTTTTTTTCTATCTGTACTAATAACGGACATATGTGCTATGTCACAATAAATCAAACAGACTGTATACACAGTTTTATGACATGGGGGTGGAGTGAAGATCTTTTCTCAGCCTGAGCAGTGGAGAGTTGGAGAATTCGATTTGTTCGATTTGTTCGATTTGTTCGTTCAGATGAATGTTTTTTTATTTATTTCCTGGTTTTCCATTAGGTTTAATAGTCTTGCTTTGCTGGCGATGTGGAGGATTTTGAATTCTTTGTTGAAATGGTGGTCTTCTTCTTTTAAATGATTAGCATATGTTGAGGTGTCCTTATCATTTAGGAATGCTTTATGGTGTTCATTAATTCGTTCCTCAAATGCTCTCGCTGTTTGTTAGGGAAATCACCACAATTTAACTGATAAACTTTACAGTTTTTCAAAAATTAAGTGTCTCAGTAATCAACGATCATATTTTATCGTATTATTGATTCGTGGATTCCCAATTCGAATCATATTAAATGAGAGGATTCTGATTCGTGATCTGAATCCTTTTTTGAGGACTACCCAGCTTCGATTTTTATTAAGTAAGTCACTAAAATACTGTACAGCAAGTTATTTTTTGAGTATACATATCCCAATTACGTGTTGTAGATTTTAAATACATATAGAATTTTTAAATACATATAGAAATGTCTAGAAAAGCCTGAAAATTTGGTTTGGTCGCGGAGCGCGAAGCGCGGAGCGACCAAACCAAATTATCAGGCTTTTCTAAACTCGAAATTTTACTTCATGCGCCACGCGTATAAGACACTGATTTCAAGTCAAGTTTACTTATTCACAATATTTTAGTGCTTTCAGTGTTTATTACGCGTGGCGCATGAAGTAAAATTTCGAGTTTAGAAAAGCCTGAAAATTTGGTTTGGCCGCGTAGCGCTTCGCGCTACGCGACCAAACCAAATTTTCAGGCTTTTCTAAACTCGAAATTTTACTTCATGCTTAGTCTGGGAATGGAAAACACTCATTTTAAGCTTCAAATTGAACCCTTTCAAAAAAAGCATATGCATATGTATAACTGATAGAAAATTCCCTGTATGTATACTTAAAAGAAAAATTCCATGTATAATATATTCCATTTGTTTCTGGATCTCGCCTAGCCATGCTTTCGTGTTGTTATGTTGCAGTATCAACATTTACGTTTTTTATTAGTTGCCACTCCTGATTCCTTATTTTAACAGTGTTGCAATAATTTAAGATATCATAAGTAATCCTCTTTTTAATTTTCAAGAGGTTTATTGTTAATCTCGCAATAATTATTTCGCCACGCGGTCGCTTCTTCGAGCATTTTATTATTAAATCAAATTAATCTAGTGTTGCAATGCTGTGTCAATGTCAAAGTGAAAAATAATTTCAGGCACATATTAAATATTAACATGCCAAAGATTATCTCTGAATCAAAAAGGTTACAAATTCTGAAATCCTACAAACATTTTAGGCAAAGTAATCCAAATTGAAATCTACTACTGGCAAACGATATAAAACAGCCATTTTTGGAATCACCTAGCTAGAAAAGATCTGCAACAACTAATTTGGCAATATAACTCTAGAAATCAGTATTTTACTTTGAGAGATCTTTTGAATGATATGAAAGAAAATTATGAGTTCCATGGGAGTAGAACAACACTTTATAGGGTTGTTAAAAGTATGGGGTATAAATTCAAATTAATTAATGGGCGCAAAATTCTCTGTGAACAAAAACATGTTGTTGCAGCTAAAATTATTTTCCTTAGAAAATTTTTACAGTATCAAAATTCCAGTGAAGATATCCAATTCGTATACCTGGATGAAACATGGATATATCAGAATGGATCCGTGGTTCGACGCTGGGTACATGAAACGGATATAAAAAGTAATCCAACTAAATTCAAAAATGAAGGCAAACGCTTCACCATTCTACATGCTGGGTATAGGGGTGGGTTTTTGGATGGGTGCGATTTTTTATTACATTCGAAAAACAATGACCGAGATTACCATGCCACAATGGATGGTAATACTTTTCAAAATTGGGTGGTTAATCAACTTATTCCTGCTTTGGCTAAGCTTTCAGGGAAGGGGTAGTTATTATGGATAATGCTGCATACCATTCTGTGCAATTAGACAAAACTCCTTCATTTTCTTGTAAGAAATGCGAAATGCAGGAGTGGTTGGTTAAACACAATGTAAAATTCAATCCAAAATTAACCAAAAAGGAAATATGGGCTTTATTTATACATTTTCGATCAAATGACAAAATTTACGTAGTTGATGACATTTTGAGAAAGAACGGGCACGAAGTTCTTAGATTACCGCCATACCATTGTCAATACAATCCAATTGAAATGGCATGGGGGTTTTGTAAGACTTACTACAATAAGCACATAAATTCTAAGCAACCATCTAAGGATCGTGTTCAGAATTAATGGCTTGAGTCTCTCTCAAAATGTACATCCGATATGTGGCAAAATTTCTGTGATCATTGTGAAAAACTTATTTCGGATGACTGGACAAAACACATGGGGAACCTTTCTTTTGAAACCATTCCTCCTTTTATTATTTCGCTTGGGGAATCTGGCTCAGAACAAACATCAGAAGATTCAGATGCAGGTTCTCTTGACTAAATAATGAAAGTGGAATGAGGGCTTAAAAATTGTTTGACATGAAAATTATCAGTATCACAAGAGGGTGGGAATAAATTTGCAATTCTACAAAAAAATACTGAGGGCCAACAGAAGAGAGAATGACCAAAATTAAGGTGGATGGATGGAGTTGATCAAAATGTGTTAACGGGAAGACCCAAGCGAGAAATACAAATGGATGACGAAATAAGTTTGCAGAGCCGAATTCATTATATTTGTTATATACAATATTATTGCTGTGTTTGTATGTACAAAAACCAAGTAGTAAATTTTGTTAATCTTAAAACTGCATATTATTATCCTTTTATATCTGAAAATTTGTAAAACAGGCAACAGTGTAAGATCACAATAGTCAGAAATTATAACCTTAAAATCGAACATCTGACAGTGACATTTAAAAACCCTGATTTAAAACACAACCAGCCCCATTTACAATACTTAAACTGTTACTTTTTCATAGCTAGGCGAGATCCAGAAACAAATGGAATGGTGTTTATTTATGTGATGTATAATAAGGTTAAGTATTTTCTTTACCTAAAAATTAAAACTATAACAAAAAGTGAAGGTCTTTAAAGATTCAAGAATAAAAGTAAATTATATTTGTGTGATCAAAATAAACACTTGATATGGTTTTCCACAGAGTTTTAATTTTATTTCCAACAAATACATAGAAGTTAAATATTAACTAATCCATTAAAATGCCATGAATAACATATCCTCAAACAAACAATTCTCGCACCGGAAATCGAATTTTAATTGTAATTCTTTATTACGTTTGATGTTCTTTTTTTTGTATTGTGTAAATACGCTTGGTAAAAATATAGCAGCCAAGCTGGCAATAATTTTCTTCCATTAAGCCGAGCGCTTTGATTGCACAGCGACATGAAAACCGAGCACGAGCAACACGTTTATTGGAAACCGTGTTTTTTTTTTCAATGAAACTTTTGCATAATTTTACTGCACCGATGCTGAAGGTGATTAAAAGTTTATGATTTCCAACGAAGCTTTATATATACAGCTTTTTTTATGGAAAATTGTTTTTAACTAAGAGATTAAGGCTTCGTTTTTCTTTAAATTACATGGAAATTCTGAATTAAATAGGGCAAGAATAAAATATTGCTGTGATTTGAAATTATAATTATTTTATAGTATATGTAAAGATAGAATAATCTAAACTAAACATGCGCTTTAAATATATGCAAGAAATACTAAAAACAAATCTTAAGAAATTTTAATTATTAGTGTTTTATTTTATCTTTTAACATAGGTTTATACTCCTTAATTAGACTACAAAAGACTGTTATTGCTTACTTCACTTTTTATTTGTGTCGTTAGATGTACATTTTGAGACACAAAGTGCTCATTATCAATAACAAACTAAACTCAATTAGGACTTAAAATATCGAAAATCTGATGAAAATCTGGAAATGTTGAGAATCTGCTGAAAATTTAAAAAATCGTCCAAAATCTCGAAATATTAAAAATCTCATGAAAATTTTATATTTTGCTCTCCGCTGTCACCTGCTTAGCTACAATTATTTTTGTTGGCACGTTTTGGTAAATAAATACAAATATTGTATAAATATGATGAATTCCCTCGACGGTGAGAGACATAACTGATTTTTCGCACACGAATGAATTTTAATTTAAGGCTCGCATTAAAATTTTCAATTAAATTTAATAAACAAGGATTAATTATTTTCTAGCGCGAACTTGCATTCTCCGCTTTCGCATTTAATTATCGAGAAAAACCATTAATAAATATTAACTAATTTTCATTTTGACGCGGCGTTTTACAAAGTCGAATCAATTTTTCGCTGTGGTGCATTAATTAAAATCTGATTTTCAGAACATTATTTCTAAAAACACGTCTTAAAATTATTTTAATTATAATTATAGTAAAATAATTATATAATGTATAATAAAAAGGGGATATTATTCTATATTATAAAATCCTCTTTGGTATAACTATTTAATTGAATTGAATTAAATTTTAGACTGCAGTGTTTTTATGATTGTATTTGCAATTAAATAAAACCTGAACAACCATAATCCTAAATAGGGGTGCCTATTCAATTTATGGCAAGTTTAGTACATATGAGTCGCCTATTTTCAGAAACCCCCAAATCCATTTGGAAACAATGGATTGAGGTTTTTTTTGAAATAGGCGACTCATTTCATATACTAATTTAATTCAATCACTCTACAAATTCATTAATATTTAACAATAAAACACTTTAAACTTTGTTTGTACAACACTTTTTTATTTTTCGTGGCTGCAGTTTCGGCAACTTTAGCTGGCCATTATTAAACGTGTAGTAAATTTTAGTAAATAAACTAAATTATTAAATGTAAACCTATGACAAAATTCGTATAACTTAATTAGTATCGATCTATAGAATTCAATCACTCTACAAATTCATTAATTTTTAACAATAAAACACTTTAAACTTTGTTTGTACAACACTTTTTTATTTTTCGTGGCTGCAGTTTCGGCAACTTTAGCTTGCCATTATTAAACGTGTAGTGAATTTTAGTAAATAAACTAAATTATTAAATGTAAAACTATGACAAAATTCATATAACTTAATTAGTATAGATCTATAACTTTCAAACATTTTATTGTAAACTCAGCACTAAAGATATTTCAATATGTAATTATTCATGAATAGAATCAACTTTAATTTATTATTTAAATAAATCGTTTTATTAGATTATTGTATTAATGACCAAACCTGGCCATTCTGTTATTTCGATTTTATTTATAATTTTAAGTGTTTCCACTCCTAGATTAAGCATGAAGCAAAATTTCGAGTTTAGAAAAGCCTGAAAATTTGGATTTGCCGGGGCGCGCGAGCGAAGCGAGTCGCGCCCCGGCAAATCCAAATTTTCAGGCTTTTCTAAACTCGAAATTTTACTTCATGCGCCACGCGTATAAAGCATTGACATATTGTGAAGTTCGTTATATTAAGGGATTTCTTATTTTAAATATGCAAAACCAAATTGTTTCATGCGGTCGAATTTTTAACGAAACGAGCACATGTAAAATTGATTATAATTAGAATGAAATCAAAGATATTAGGGAGTTAATTTTGAACTTTACAATATTTTAGTGTTTTATACGCGTGGCGCATGAAGTAAAATTTCGAGTTTAGAAAAGCCTGAAAATTTGGTTTGGTCGCTCCGCTTCGCGGAGCGACCAAACCAAATTTTAAGGCTTTTCTAAACTCGAAATTTTACTTCATGCTTAATCTAGGAGTGGAAAACACTCGTTTGAAATTTTAAATCGATGTTGTATACTTTAAGTTAAATAAAATACTTTGTAAATTACATATTTGTTTCATTACTTACTATTTCAGAGCATAAGAAGCTGTTTATTTCCATACCTGAAACACAAAAGAGACAAAACATTAAATATACATAGTTTCATTCACTTTTACGAGTATTTATAATAACATTTAAATTTGAATAATTAAGTGCTATAAAACGGGTTTTACCTTATTAAATAATTAATTTATTAACGCCTTAGTAGAGAAGTATGGCGTTCGTTAGAGGGCTTTATTTTCCTGCAAAAGTTCACGGTGAAATGAAAATGAAAAAAATACGGCACGGAACTTGCTTATTTTTAATGAACTTCTCGAAAACTTTGTTGGCTGCGTGCCTTTAAACACGAATACGCTTATTATTCTTCGGACATATTCTGAACTTGCAGTTTATAAATATATCATTCAATCGAGAAGTAGAGGAGTTTGTAAATGTTTGCATACAATTTATATTTAACTCTTAGGAGTCTTTTGTCTACAAATGTTTACAGATCAGTTTATAAAAACAAAGTGAATTAAGTTTCTAAAATTTGAATGGTCCAAACTTTAAAACTGTTTAATAAATTGCCAGCAAATATTCGAAATTTGCAACAGAAAAAATGTCTAACAACAACGAAGAGATTATTAGAAGAGCAAGGATTCTGCATTGTAGACGAATTTAACAATATTATATAAAAATTACGAAAATATGTGTAATTCAAATACTGTACGAAAATTCCTGTAATTTAAATATTTTTGAATTTGAATTATTCGAATTTAACAATTACTGTGATAATCTCGTAGGCTAATAACTGTCGATATAACGTTCTTAAAGTGTTTACAGTGTTTGCCTTATTTTATATTATTATAAAATCACTTTATTTTATTGTATTTTAATGTACTTTTAATGTATTTATTGCACGTGCTTAGAAAATAAGTTTTATATATACAACACATAGTCAGTGAGTTTTTACTTAAATTATTATATGTATTTGAACAGCAAATGAATGTAATAATTATTCTTCCTGGAAATTAATAAATTGAACTGAATTGAATTAAAAACGGTTAGTTTAGATTTTAAAGTTTTAGGTTTTTTTTAAAGTTGTATAAAATACTCTTTTTTGTATATACATAATCAGTGAGATACAAAAGTATTTTTGAAAAGAAATATTATAATATTCTGTCATGTCATGTTTGTCAAGTCATGGCTGTGGTGAGAACCTATGCCAGGATTAATAAAATCAAATTATATAAAAAAGAATTGTTTATTGTGGATTGCTGTCACTACAAATATTTTATTTTTTTACACAAATGCAGGGCTAAAGTGTCGAAAATGACCCAAAGCTACCATTGAAGGTTTAAAAAAAGTAAGTTTAAATTGATTACATGCCGAGACGAAAATAATATTAAAAACACTTAACTTTGTTTTACCCCTTTTATTTAAATTTTAACAGTGACTAAAGTTTCGACTACAAGCTAGACATTTTTTATTTTTCGACTACAATCTAGTTATTATCAAACTAAGTGCCTAAAATTATTTGTACATGGTACAGGGTGGTGCATTTTGGAAGTGCCACATGTGTAAAACCACAGTTCATATATATCCAGTTAGCCAGTCCCCATATAAATTTTGGGTACACGCGAATGGGAGCAGAGCGCTGGATGCCAAATTGGTGTATAAGGCTGCCTATATACACCAGTCTGGCTTCCTGCGGTCGGTCGGTTACGACTATTTTACTCCAGATGTCGCGAAATCAAGTCTCAGAGAGAGAGTGAGAGAGAGACAATTTCTTTCTCCCTCTATTCCGCGCTTCTCGTATCATATTCCAGATGTTGATTTTTCAATCTTGAAAACACGTTTTTTTTTCTTTTAACGAGCTAAGGATGCGTGTTACATTCATTCATGCGTTTCCTTCTACAATTTTATTTTCTGCGTTATTAGAGAATAGATTTTATGAAATTATATGTGAAAGTTGTAAAATTCATTAAGTATTATTTATTTTGTACAAGAAACTTAAAATTCAAAACTATTTAACTTTTGATAAAAAGTAAAACAAATACATCAACTTATCATTTTATTAACTAATCAGATCAATCCTATTGATCAGATCAAATCTACTGATCCATAAGGGTTTCTTTTTTTAATTAAAGGGGTCAGTGCAAAATGCAGTTAAGTCATTTTTTTTTTAGTTTTTGAATTATTACCGTTTGAAGTTTTTAACCCATCAAGCGCCGTTGATGCATACACGCAACATTATTATTTTTTGATAATTAAGTTACTAAATAAGTTTATTTGATAAATTATATTATTTGACCTGAATTGAAAATATACCAAGAAAAATTTTAATATTTTGTTATTTAAAGTGTATTATAAATACTTCACAATATTACAATGTTTTATACGCTTGGCGCATGAAGTAAAATTTCGAGTTTAAAAAAGCCTAATTTGGCTCGGTCGCTCCGCTTCGCTACGCGCCCGAGCCAAATTTTCAGGCTTTTCTAAACTCGAAATTTTACTTCATGCTTAGTCTGGGAGTGGATACACTCGTTCTTAACTTCATATTGCACGTTTTTATATAAAATCGACGAATGCCTGAACATTGACAGCATATACATTACATTATTGAGGCACTAATTTTTTGAAAACCCATTATCACTTTAATATAATAATAAACTATTTATGATTTTTAACTTTTTATTAAATTCACGTATACATTATGTGTATTTAAAGAAAAAATTCACAGTAAGAAATTCATAGAAATCACAAAAAGAAGTGTAGAATTTAAATTAAAATTAACTTTTAGAGTTAAAATTGCTTGGCCGTTAATGGGTTAAAATAGTTTTAAATATACCATGTGTCCCGTTTCAAGGCGCATTGTATGTTTCATGTAAAGACTTCCAGTTTGTATCGCTTATTGAACGAAAACGATTAAAATAAAATTAAAATCATTTCTTTACCTACTAGCAGTATTTTTGAGGTATTATTTTTGAGTTCTCCTCAGTTTCATTTGAAATATAGCTTGAAAATAGTGAACGATTATACGAAAATAAAATCGTCAAAACAGTAGTTGCTACGAAAAGTCAGTGTTTGGCATCAAATTTATTAAAACACAAAGTAATAATTCAATTCAACATGAGTGTTTATTCTGCAAATGATAAAAACGATAAAAACGAAAAAACTGCTTCTAAAATATCGTTAATAAATAAGAAAACAGTTAGATGTATATTTAATATAGTTTTTTAATGTTTGTTAGTTTTTTGTATACATGAATGTTTATATGAATCTATATTTTTATGTTTTTAGTTTTGTGTATTCGTAAATAATTTATCTATTTTATTGAAATAATTTCTGTTTTTTTTATTATCAATTCCAATTAAAATACCCGTCAAACATTTTTCAAATTGATTTTTTCATTGTAAAAAGATTTTTGTATTTATCTAACTTTTAAATAAAAAATGTTTAATAACATAAATATATTAAAAATCTATTAATTTTTAAACACGTTTTTATTAAAAATATATATAATAACTAAAAATGTTGGAAATATATTTTACATTTTTTCATTGTAAAATGACTTTGTTTATTTATACAAATTATGAATATTTGAAACAATAATCGATTAATCTAATAATTTTAACAATTTTTTTATTAAAAATATATTAAATAACTAAAAACGTTAAAAATATATTTTAGAATTGTAAATTTCATTGTTAATTTGTTTTTATAAAATATATTCCCGAATTTCATAATTTGGAACACGCTTGAAATTTCAAAATAAAAGAAATATTTTCGAATAGACTTTTTGTGGTGATAATAAATTTTATTATTCATCTACCACAGTTCATATACAGGAAGTTTTCCTTTAAAGTATACATATTTCAAATTCACCTTATTTTCTTTAAATCTGTAGATATTCGTTGTGTTTTTAATAGAGTTCAATTTGATGCTTTAAACGAGTGTTTTCCTCTCCCAGACTAAGCATGAAGTAAAATTTCGAGTTTAGGAAAGCCCCGTGAAATTTGTCGATGGTCGCACAACGACCCGAGACAAATTTTTCTAAACTCGAAATTTTACTTCATGCGCCACGCGTATAAAACACTAAAATATTGTGAAATTTAAGTATATTTGAACCTCACGTAAAATCAGTGTTTTGTGCGCGGGGCGCATGAAGTAAAATCTCGAGTTTAGAAAAGCCCAGAAAAATGTACAGTGTATTCTGTATATTGAGTTATTTATACTTAAAAAACTCTCTGTATAACTAATCAATAGTATAAATTACTTGCCAAATTTGGTACATACCAAAGTTTTAATTGAATTTATGAAGAAAAAAAAACAATCAAGATAAAAATAATATCAAATGAATTCTTTAATGTAAACTCATTGAATTTATTTTTGATTTTTAGTTAAATTTTAGGTTTATTTAGGAGCTTTTTAAATATATCTGATTCCCAAAGTCCATAATTTCGAACACGCTGGAAATCTGAAAATAAAAGAAATGTTTCGGAACATTTTATTTTTTCTGAAGGTCATCAAATTTATCATCGTACAAGTGGTTTAGACGGGATCAAATTAGATGACGAAATAAGAGCGAGCGCGTTGTGTGTGTGTGTGTGTGTGTAGACGCAACTTGAGCAGTTTTCTCTAGAATACTTCTACGTTTACTCTATTCATAAGTAGATGGACCCACTTCCCGACCACAGTCTCTCCTTTTCTATCCTCGAAAACTCGGAATCCAATTCTCCCATAAGCATTGTCTACCCTTGGTAAAACTTTTCTTATTTAAAGAGATATTAAAAAACCATTTTTGCGAACCATAGTCACTATTTCGTGTTTTGATCAATGGCGAAAAGAAAATTGATCTATAACCGTTTTCGCTCTATAACCGCAAGTTGATAAAATGTTCTTTTTATAGAGTGACTGTAACTCATTTGTTTTTAAAGTTATAATCAAACTGTGAAATTTTCTAATGGCAACTTTTGATGCCCATTAAAATAACGTAACTATTTTATTACAGGCACGTTTCGTTTTTGTTTTCTTATATCAAAATCACATTTTTCTTATGGGCGAATATGGAGATATGCATATAATTGAACAGCATTTATAACCCTGATTTCAATGATGGGCCACATGCATACTTCTGTCAAAAAATGTTATTCACAAAGTTGCCATGACAACCGGTGAACAATTTCGTTACTAGGTGGTGCTTGCAATTTGTTTAAAAATATGACTATTATCGATGTGGTATACCTTGTTCTATAAATAAGCACTCTTGATTGACATAAAGCGCTTGTGTGCTTGTCGTATAAAACAAAAAATATGTTTTTTACAAAGGTATACAAGTGGCACAATCAGAATAAAACATACTGTTCAATGATATGCATATCTCGATATGCGCCTATAAGAAAAAAAGTGAATTTGGTGTAGGTAAACAAAAACGAAACCTCCTTAAAATAAAAAAAAAAGTGTGGAATTTTAATGGAAGTAAAAAGTTGCCATAATAAAGTATTTACAGTTTGGTTATAACTTTAAAAACAAAAAGTTACAGTAACTTCATAAAAACGACACTTTATTGACTTCCGGTTATAGAGCAGAAATGATTAGAGATAGATTAATTTTCTTTTCGCCATTGATTAAAACACGAAAAAGTGACCTTGACTCGCGAAAACGGTTTTTTAATATCTCTTTAAATAAAAAAGTTTTCCATATGTGGCACCTCCAAATAGGTTTAAGACCGCCGTAAAATATTTAAGAAGTAGAAGTCGATCACCAAAAATGAAAATGAAATAAACAAAGTAAAGTTAGCGGATAAAAAAAATTAAGTACAAAAATAAAATTCTTCATAGGTAAAAGTGTACACGGGGACATTAACCAAGCTTAAAACTAGTATACGGAATACGATTTTAAATAGGGAATTAAGGGGTCATATCTACCTGTAATTTTTCAAAAAATATAATTTTTTTTTTATTCGATAAATTGAAAGAGTGAACATTTATCATTGTTTTCCAAAAAAGTTCAAGTTGATCCGATGAAAATTGACGAACATATGCGGAATATAAGAATACCGCTTTGAGGCCCATTTCGGAGCAGGTAGCGCGCGCCTGCTGCGCGCGGAACAAAAGCGGCGCATGCGCGTTCCGAGTTGCACGTCAACGAGTTCTGAACACGTAAAAATACTGACTAGCATAACCTCAAAAACTAGAAGTGCCGTGCGCGAAACGAGGTTGCGTTTGAGTTGATTTTTTGTCCGAGCGAAATGAGTCCTCGCAACACCAAAGATAAAGGATCGCGAGAATTGTGGTCTTCGCGGAACTTTCGCAAAAGTTTATAAAAAAAAGACATCCGGTAAACCCGAAATTAATTGAAAGCGATCCTGCCAGCTTCGGCGCCTCAGCGAAAAAGTTGAAACTGGCCTCTGATGTGCCGGAAAATGCATCAGTAGAATACCGCGTAATAAATTTTATCACTGTTTTTGCTACGATTGCAACATTCGTGAAGTGCAAAGACTGTGGGAAAAAAGTGGAGTTCGGGACCGCCAGCACTCGTGGACTCGGATTTAAAATCACATTGTCGTGTGATAATTGCCCAACTCGATACGCCACGTCTTGCCCTCTAATAAAAAACACCTACGAAGTAAACCTTCACGATGCGGCTGCTGGGTATTGGTTTGAAAGGAGCTACATGATTCTGTGGACTGATGGATATGCCGGCTTTTCTCCGTCAGAGTACTTATGGCCGAATTGTAAAAAATATTCATGATGTGGTGCAGTTCGTCGCAAAAGGTTTTTTCAGTGAAGCTGCAAAGGAAGAAATCGATCAAACCAGGAAGGAAACGGGTGCTCTGAATTCAGTTGATCTAGTCGTTTCCGGGGATGGAACGCGGAAGAAACGAGGCTTCACTTCGTTGTTCGGCGTTTCTTCAATCATAGGTTTCTACAGTGGCAAAGTTTTGGATGTACTCACCAAAAGTTTGTTCTGTAAAGAGTGCAAGTTTTGAAGGAAAAATCAGGGCACGGCTGAATATGAAGAGTGGGAAGAAACACATGCATCTAAATGTCAGACAAATCATATCGGATCATCTGGAAAAATGGAGGGAGATAGCATGGTCGAAATGTTTCAACGTTCCGAGGAATTATACGGCGTACGGTACAAGTACTACATAGGCGACGGCGATTCCACAACGTACTCTCAACTCGTCAAATCGGACCCATACCAATCCAACCCATCTGTCGTGAAGAAGGAGTGTGTCGGACACGTGCAGAAGAGGATGGGCAGTCGACTTCGCGCTTGCAAAAAAGCCAACAAAGGAATCGGTGGAAAGGGGAAGCTCACTGCGAAGATAATTGATAAATTGACTGTTTACTACGGCTTGGCTATAAAACGTAATTCTGACTCCGCCGAGAAAACGAAGAATGACATTTGGGCTACGTTTGATCATTATCGATCCACTGACGAACATCCAGTTCACGACAAGTGTCCAGTGGGATCTGAGTCATGGTGTTCGTGGCAACGCGCGCAGGCTGAGGGAACGCTCAGCTCATTTCATCACGAGTACAAACCTTTGCCAGCCTCCGTCCTGAAAGTCATAAAACCGATCTATGAGGATCTCAGCAAGAATGAACTTTTGGAGCGGTGTGTCGGAGGTTTCGACCAAAATAAAATTGAAAGCCTCAACCAGCTGATTTGGAAAATTAGTCCAAAAATCATTCCATCTGGGAAAGTGAGCGTTGAAATTGCCGCCTATGCAGCGTCTGCGATGTTTAACGAGGGACATGCTGTGTTATTGAAGATGTTTGAGTCAATGGAGGTCAACTGTGGGCGCAACTTGCACCAATTTATCAGGTCTGAGGACATCACCCGGGTCAACGTCAGTAACCAGCGAGCGCAGCAGAACACTCGAGAGGCGAGATCACAGCGCAGACAGCAGCAAATAAAGTTCCTGGAGGCCATACATGAGGTAGAAGGGGAATCATATGGTCCAGGAATCGATAATTCTATGTAAGTGCCAAAAATTATTTCTTATGATACCGCGAATACAACTTAAAACGTTAAACGCGATTATCTCGAAAACATATTTTTAAAGTCGGTGACAGCAATATTTCAACATCTACGCATCCGATTTGATTGATACTTTTTGTTCCTGGTTTAGAACTATTTTATTAAGGCCGCGATCGTTCGCATTTTGCCTATTATGAAAATTCGACTTTATATAGCCTTTTTAATACAGCTTTTTAGCCCCTAAAAATGATGTCTTTGATTTGAAAGGCCGCCATTTTGTTAAAAAAAATTTGATCCAAAAATCTTCGATCGCGGCCTAAATTCACTAATTCTTAACGCAACCTCCTTTGAATTTCTAATTTCAGATCATTCCTGCTCCTGTAGGAGCTGTCACCGCAAGACGCCTTTTTTAAAAGACCTCCTCTTGGGAGCGGCCTCCTGGAATACCCTGACGTCATCAAGTTTAATAAAATTTAAAAGTCTAATGTACGATTAATAAATGTGTAAAAGCAGATTTGGAATACGTTGTTTACTTCTCAAGAAAAAAAATACCAAAAATTCCGTTTTTTACAGTCTTGCAGGTAGATAGACCCCTTAAATAGGAAACACAATTAAATAAAAACAATAAACGTAATGTTTGTTTTTATTTTATTTCAAATCAAAGCTTGTTTATCTATTCAGTGATCACTTTTGGAACGAATAATATGAATTAAATGTAAGAATAATTACATATAAAAAATAAAGATTAATTCAAAATAGTCAATTTATATGAACTCAGGTATTCATTTAGGATTTAGTGGATTTTTTATTCTTAAAAATTGATTTAATTTACAGGGTGAGTTTTTTGTTATGTCCTCTATCGGAATCTCAGAGTAGTAGTGAAATTTTACTTCATGCGCCAGGCGTATAAAACGCTGAAATATTATAAAATTCAAAATATTCTTGTATTGCAATATATTTTCAATCCTTCCAGTAGCAATTTATTTAAAATACTGATTTAGCAGTATAATTTAAATTTCATAATGTTTCCGTGTATTATATGCGTGGCGCATAAAGTAAATTTTCGAGTTTAGAAAAGCCTGAAAATTTGGTTTGGTCGCTCCATTCCCCACGCGATCAAACCAAATTTTCAAGTGTTTCTAAACTCGAAATTTTACTTCATGCTTAATTAATGATTGGAAACACTCGTTTGAAACCTCAAATTGAACGCTTTTAACAAAAGCAATGAATGCCTGAAATTTTACAGCACATGCATCGAAATATAAACACTTCAAAGAAAAATTCCCTGTATGTATAAATAATGTAAATAGGCTCCTAAATTATACACCCTTTTTAAACACTCTGCTTAGTCCTGTTTTTTTTTATGTTTTAAATGCACGATGCCCCAAAGTTTGAATGCTTTATAAAACAGTGTAAATGAATTCATAATAACATTATTTAATTTATATTAATAAAACATTGAAAGTGTCTATTTCTTTTGTAGTAACCCTGTAGTTTCCTTAGGAGTTAATACTTCCTATTTCGTTGTGCTTAATTGTTACCAGAAACTTCTAAAACATTAATTTCCTGATCCCTTTGAAAGTTTCGGCTCAAAAGGCACTACGTTTATTAATCAGCCTCGACTCTTTAAGGTAGGCTATTTAATAATATCCGCTTTTTCAACCCATTTAGCAGGTAACATTTTCATTCTTCATGAGATCAATGTAGAAAATAGAAATTAGAATCTTGAAAAAAATAGCGCGTTTTGATAAATATGAATTTCTAGAATTCTATCAAACAATGGGCCCCATGAGTTAATACATGACGAATATATTAATAGAATATTGTCCAAAAAACGCCCAATGCCATAACTCTTGTATTTATTGACCGATTTTATTGAACTAAAAACCAAAGTCAATGGCTGTTTCGATACTAAAAAATGACATGAATATTGATTTTTTTCAATAATAACTTCATTCCACAAGGTGCTCACTATCAATAACAAACTGTTGGTTATTGATAATGAGCACCTTGTGTTCGAAATGTACATCTAACGATACAAATAAAAAGTACAGCAAGGAATAAAAGTCTTTTCTAGTGTAATAATCACATCACTTAAACTCAACAACATACAGTTAATAACTTCATTCCAAATAATAGCCAACTTAAGATATAAATGGCTGCCTATAATTTTTTAATTTTATTACATTATACATTATTTTTCTGAATCCAATAACGCCCAATATCTTGTTTCTGTTCAATGTTTTGGTCAATTCTTTTTAATCTTCTATTTAAAATTATATTTTTTCAAAATTACAATTAGTGTGCCTTGTAAAAAAAGTAACAAATGTTATGTATTGTAAGGTTATGTGAATAATAATACCGAAACAACAAATAAGTTCCTACGTAACAACTTAATGTAGAATAAAAGTAAAGGATAAATGTACATTTTTTGTTATTATTAATATTTCGATTATTACTCATTTTTTAAGTGTATTTATAACCTTACAACATTTCAGTGTTTTATACGCGTGGCGCATGAAGTAAAATTTCGAGTTTAGAAAAGCCTGAAAATTTGGTTTGGTCGCGTAGCGCTACGCGCTACGCGACCAAACCAAATTTTAAGGCTTTTCTAAACTCGAAATTTTACTTCATGCTTAGTCTGGGAGTGGAAACACTCGTTCGAACTTTAAATTTAACTCTTTTATAAAATCGACTCATGTAATATAATAAATCATTCATTAAAATCATAAAAAAGATGCAAAATTTTACCCAAAATCAACTTTTAGAGTCAACTTTATAATTTGCTCGGCTCTTAATGGGTTAAAATTCTATTCCTGAGAAAAACAGTATTTAATAAATATTAAAGTTGCATTTAATGTAACAACAAACTGTGAACAAATCGAAAAAAATCTAGAAATTTCGAAAATCTGCACATGTTGAAAATCTTGACGGTCCACTCCCAGACTAAGCATGAAGTAAAATTTCGAGTTTAGAAAAGCCCCGCATAGAAAATTTGTCGAAGGTCGCGCAGCGACCTGAGACAAATTTTCACGGGGCTTTTCTAAACTTGAAATTTTACTTTATGCGCCACAAGTATAAAACACTGAAATATTGTAAAGTTTTAAAAATAATAGCCGATTGGTTGACAAATTGTGTTGAGTCTTCTAAGCTGATTATACATACTAATTCTATTTATAAATTTTAATCAGTATTAAAAGTCCAATTTTGTTTCAAGGCACACTACATTTATTGCCAAAAAATCATGTAAAAAAGATTTATTATAATTTTTTCTAGCATAAATATTAAATTAAAAACAACATATAGAGCATAATTGGATTGAAAAAAATAACTTCCAATATAATAAAATAAGAAAAGTATATGCAGCTATTTAAAAATTTAAAGTTGACTATTATTTGGCAATGAAGTTAATTTTGAAAAAATATATAATTAGTGTCAATTTATGGTATTGAAACTGCGATTAACTTTGTTCATTCAAATCGAGCAATAAATAACAGAGTTATAGCGTTGGGCGTTTTTTATGGAACACCCGGTATAATGATAGTTATTAATTATGAGAACGATGTTTGCGGAACAAGCCGTAGACGAGTGGAGCAAGTCATTTGAGTGATTACTAGCCATTATATGCGAGTTGTACACTATACTTTGTTCACGATAACAACAATATATAACACAACATTCATTATATTATATATTTATCAAAATTAATGTTGACAATTATACAGGGTCTCCAAAAAGGGTGAGTGCAGTTTTGAAGTAAAATAATTCAAGGATAAAAAATCTTGTAAGAAAATGTTTCATTGATTTTTAATTACAGATACTTAAATTAAATTATTTACTAAAAATAATGTTGTCTAAATATCTACCGTTTCGCTCCTGGCACTCCTCTAATCTTGAGCGAAGATTTTCTACTACGCGATGATACATTGCTTGAGCATCGATAAACCAAGGACATTGACGCAGTTTAAGGATAATATCGCAGCAGAAATGGCATCGATGCCCATTTCTGCTGCGATATTATCCTTAATCTGCGTCAATGTCCTTAGTTCATCGATGTTCACCTTTTCCCCATAAGAAATAGTCCAAAGGACTCAGGTCTGGATTGCGTAGTGGCCAGTTAACATCACCTCTTTGCAAAATGAGTTTATTGGGGAATAGGTCGTTTAGTGCTTCAATTGAAGACTTTGATGTCTGACTCGTGGCTCCATCTTGTTGAAACTAAGTTTCTGCATTAAAGCTAGCAAACTGTTGCAAAGATGGAGCTAGGATATAGTAAATTAGCAGACGCTTATTCTGCAGCTTCTCTTACCTTTAGTGGAGTGAGTGTTATTAAAGTAGATGGCAAACTATCCATTTTTTTCCACAGAAAATTACTGAAAACAACACGCGTCAGGTGTAATGGTCCGTTTTGTTTTAAAATAATTTGACAGATAAATGATGACAGGTTGCGGTATTATGATTTGAATGTGTAATAGGGTTTTTAAGTCATCATAAATCTCGTTCTGTGAACCAATTAAAACGCGAATTAGCGTGGTTTAAACCATGTTAAACACCCAAATGTGTGTTTAATGAAATTTAGTGTTAAATGCACCCCATTTATACTGCCCACAAAATTAAATAATACACATATTATAAGGTGTTCGTGATCAAAATGAATTTTATATTATAGTCAAAATGTTTTTTGGATAAGAATTAAAGATAGTTATAATTATATAATACTTCAAATAAAGTGTGTCTCAAAGAATGGCTCGATTAATTTATTTATTAATTAAAAGAAAACATATGCAATCTCCTAGTTAACTACGTTTAATTATAATTCGTAATTAATTTATTCAGTTAACATGTAATTTTAGTCACCTTAAGGGCGAATTTTATGTGCGGATGACCCACTTGGCTTTTGCTCGGGGAAAATAGTACGTACATTAGCATTTCTGTCGTGTGCATGAGTGGAAATGCGGAAACGGCGCGTGGAATGTAAACAGGTTTAAGATAAACTGAATTGCAAATTTCTAAACAACATCGCTGATGATATTTACGTTGATATGTAAATTATGAATTACTAAAGCTAAATATTTGCAAGTGAATATTTTTGTTTGCATTAACCATTAATTGAAATTCAGTGGCGCAGCTACATATGCAACACCCGGGAGCAAGTAAAATTGTTTCTCAGAAAAAGGTGTTCAATAATTTACATTTCTTCAAAAGCGTAAACGCCATCTAATGCCCATTAGCTTAAGTAGCATCGTTCAGTATTCTTCAACCACTGGTTCGGGACTATACTGATGATGGCGTTGAAGCCTGAAACGGGTAATAGTTATCCGGTAAATGAATGAATACTGAACACAATTTATATTCTTCATATTTGTATTCAATAATTGTTTAAACATCAGTGCTTGTAAAAACAATTTATTTGAAATTGAATATATTTTTAGGCATTCGCCGTTTTTATGCAGTTTAAGACTTCTAGCAAGTATTTCCAGGCTTTTCTAAATTCGAAATTTAACTTCATTCCTAATCAAGGAGTGAAAGACACTTTGCAAATTAATTCTACAAACTTTACGTGCAATGAATTTATTGATTTCAACACATTTTACTATTTTAACAATTTAATGCACGAATGTAAATTTTTTATTGAAAATAAAATTTCACTCAAATATTTTACGATGTAATTACATGCCCGTACAACGAATTAGTATAATTAATTCAGCCAATAAAAGAGGTGTGTTTTATAGTGGATACCGTAAAAAAACTACTTTGATAATTTTAATAGCACTTCGCCATAATTATTTTAATAAAGCAGACATTTCATTCAATTACACTTCCACTTATTACACTAATATTATTTCTGAGAAACACAATAACCTTATATGAAAATATGGGGGCGGTTTTTAGTATGCAATTGAAAAGTTTATTGCTATATTATGACAACAGTAGGTAATAGCATGCATATATTTAGGCAGGGCCGTCTTTTGGGTTTTGTGGTCCCTGGCACAACAATTGAGAGGGGCATCCAGTAAGTTAAAAAAATACAAATTTCATTACAAATGGAAAATCATTTATTCGTATGTACATAATAGTAATAAATATACAATTAAAAGTCTTAGAAAAATTTTTACTTACATATCCCGATTCTTACAGCGTTTGGTAAACGTACAGGAATTTATTGTTTTTATAAAAGCGGTCAGTTTAAAACTTTTAACGAATGTTTCCACTCCTTGATTAAGCATGAAGTAAAATATCAGGCTTTTTTAAACTTAACATTTATATAAATATATTCTTAAATTTCGAGCCTGAAAATTTGGTTTGAAAATTTGGTTTAACCAATTTATCAGGCTTTTCTAAACTCAAAATTTTACTTCATGCGCCACCCGTATAAACACTGATTACAGTGAAGTTCAAAATATACTGCTCAAGTTTGATCTCACGTTAATAAATATTAGAAATGTTTATTTTGTGTAAGCAAATTTCCCAAAATTCAAACATTAAAGAAAATTGCTTTCGGATTTTTTTTATTATATTTACAGATTCAAACATAAAAAAAATGCCTTCCGATTTTTTTCCTTTTTTATTATATTTACAGATTAAAAAGAAAATTTCTCATATTTTGAAAGCGCAAGATTAAGTTAAAGGAAATACATGTTTGTCGAATTAATTCACGTCAGATCAATCTCAAAAAGTATGTTTTGAACTTCACTTTAAATCAGTGTTTTATACGGGTGGCGCATGAAGTTAAATTTCGAGTTTAGAAAAGCCTGAAAATTTGGTTTGGTCGCTCCGCTTCGCGGAGCGACCAAACCAAATTTTCAGGCTTTTCTAAACTCGAAATTTTACTTCATGCTCAACCCAGAAGTGGAAGACACTTGTTCGAAATTTTATTGATAAAAAGTACAAATAATATTGGCCCATAGTAGGATCCTTGAGGAACCGCGGATGTTACAGAAGCTGGTTCCGAAATAAAGGTATATTTTTCGCCATTTGAAGATAATGCCAATTATTTTTCTAACGTTGAACAAATTTATTTACATTTGTAGAACGTATAGGATTATTGGTTTATTAATTTGACCAATTGATATAATATAATTGGCAAATGCAAATAATGAACATTTTCTTTTAGAATTCTCAATCGAATTGTGTGATTTTTTTTTTCCAATGCAGAACAAAATCATTTATGACTTTAAAGATGAGGCATAAGGTTTTAAATCTTTCCTAAAAGATATATTTTTCAAAACTCCGGTAAAACAATTAATCAACATTCACTTCTTAGATTTTCTTTTCGTCCGTCCTCACCTGGGAGATAATCAAGACAAATGCTATCCCCATTTCCATCTCCATTACCCCGAACTATCGTTACAACTATTAATTCTAATTATTCCGGCGGCGAGCTAAATCCCCCCTCAAATTCGCACTAAGTATATTAGACGTTAAGCGAACGTAATTAAGAAAATCAAAGTTTAATTAAAACCCGTCGCGCCGTGCTCTACGCTCTACGTGCACGTGCGAAAATTGCCACGGTTTACGGATTTTCATTTATGCATGCAGTTTAAATAATAAGGATTAGCAACCGTTAGGTAAATTCCCAAATTAACGTTCTTCCCCAAATCGAATCTCGGCTCGTTCGAAAACTGAGGGCTTAGATGGTATTATTAAAATCGAATGGATTTATGGGTTGCAAAGTTCAACACATTCAGCGATTTAAATGGAAAACTGCGCATAAGTTTAATTACTTTCTTTGAGATTATTATTCATTGAGATATAAAATAAGTAATTACATTTTATTACAAAAATATGATATACTGTTAAATAATCTTGAAGAGCATAATTAAAGATATTTTCTACAAACTGTGAAAATTAGTAATAATGTTGATCTTTGTTTCAAACAGGCGCGCACTCAGGGGGTGGCTCGCGGGCTTTAGCCCCCCCAGCCTAACTAACTTGTAGTATGTCGATGTATATGTTGCGGAAAAAAGCACGAAATTTGGACAAAATGCGAATTGTCCAATGTTTTTAGACAATAATTAATAATTAATTTTTCAAATGTTTATTTTGATTAATTCAAACATCTGAAGCAATTTATTTTGGAACATGTGAAAGTATACTTAAAGAGAAAAAGTCTCTAAAAAAAAAGTTTCTAAAATGTAATTTTTAATCGTGAGTCAAGGGATTAGCGAAGGAATAGTGGCTGATACTGGTTTGTTAACTTATTTAGTAAACGTGTTTTGTGTTATTTATACTCATTATCTATATCTTAAATTTGATTTTCATTAATCATTTTGTTACAATATTGATAATTGAATAAAAGTCACTTGGTTTACTCCTTGAGAATGACGATAAGTCGAAATTAGTCGGAGAGAATAAAAACAGTAGTGAAACAAACAAAGTGGCTTGTACCAAGAATATAAATTTGTATATCCGCTTTTCACTCTTCAATGCCATCATCAGTATAGTTCCGAACCAGTACTTGAAGAATACTGAACATATTTGACATTTATTATGGCCTGTGCAATTTACATATGCAAATGAAAGCGTAAACGCCATCTAATGCCCATTAGCTTAAGTAGCCAGCTATTGACGGTGCTACTTAAGCTATTAGGCATTAGATGGCGTTTTCGCTTTCGAACATATGTAAGTGACTTTTATTCAATTATCAATCTCATTACCTATAGTTTTCGTATCTGCAACGATCAAAAATTTCACTCAATGTTGCTTTTTTGGAATAGCAACAGACGAATTGCAGATTAAAGAACAACATTTTTGAAGAATCATATTAGCAAAAATATTATTTCTCAAAAAATCTAGTCGGAGGTTGAAACCAGTTGGTGATTGGCCAGTAATGATCAATATGAAAGTATTAATTCAATCAAATTTTATTTTAAACCTGAAATGGTAAAGTAAAAGTTGTACTCAAATTGTGTTGGTTTGACATGGAATTACCCATATTGAGAACAATGCCTGACCATGGGTATTCTCTAAAGCCGTACAATAAATGTATGTGCATTTTCTCGGATTGATGTTATATTCTTGAGATCTGTGCTTCAATAATAATAAGTAATTTATGATTAATAAGTAAAATTAACCAGATTTATCTCATAATGGTTTTTGTTTCTAATCTAATTATGAATATTACAAATTAAATAATTTATTTACTGGTAAGAAACGCCAGCCCAGTAATTATTAATAATAAATCCGTAGATTTGAAGTGTCAGTTTCTTCTTAATTGTATTCCTCCATTAATTTCAAGCTGATTGCGAAACTAAGGCGGTAATTACATCACAACCCCCAACCCCTTGAGAGAATTGAAAATTACACTTACAGCTCCCCTTCCTCCTTATCCAATTCCACCCCAAAAATATATCCAGCTGGCATTCTTAATTTCCTGTTTATTTTTTCATAACTGTCACAAAGAAGCAATTACCACTAAATTGTTTCTCACACTTGTGACATATTTTACAATAACGAGTGTCTTCCACTCCCAGACTAAGCATGAAGTAAAATTTCGAGTTTAGAAAAGCCCCGCGTAGAAAATTTGTCGAGGGTCGCGCAGCGACCCGAGACAAATTTTCACGGGGCTTTTCTAAACTCGAAATTTTACTTCTTGCGCCACGCGTATAAAACACTGATTTACAGTAAAGTAAAAAATATATAACGCTTAGATGTGAAGGTGATCAATATTTACTGAGATATAGCGAAAAAATGCAGGAATTACTTTTTTTGTGAATAGTTTTTGAACAATAATAATAAAAGAAGAATAAATTTAGTTTCAGCAACTTTTCTACATTCTTGATAATTATATCATCATATCTATATCTATATATATCTTTAACAAGAAAGTAATTATTATTAATAAATCCGTAGATTTCAAGTGTTCTTAATTGTATTCCCCCATTAATTTCAAACTGATTGTGAAACTAAAGCGGTAATTACATCACAACCCCCAACCCCTTGAGAAAATTGAAAATTACACTTACAACTCCCCGTTCTCCTTATCCAATTCCACCCCAGAAATATATACAGCTGGCATTCTTAATTTCCTGTTACTTTTTTCTTATATTCATTATGAATACAATACATACTAGTATGTACAAGTATGTATATAAAAGGATATGCAGGTATGACGTTACATACATTATCACATAATAACCGTGTCGTGCGATAGAAAATGACATGGCCAACTCAATAAATCACCCCCCTTCAGCCCGTAGGAATGGATGGAGGGTTGGTTTTGTGGAAACTATAGAGTTGACACGCAGAGCCAGAACGCGAAAGGGAGCTTTTGTAGAATTGTTCGTTGGTGACATTGTCTTCCTGTATCTCTACATCTCTTACATCCGGCGGCGCTAGTTTCCAGCTGACTTATATTACAGGCGAATATTGGAAGCAAAATGCCGCAATAAAAACCGCCCGCCAGATAAATAGAATCAATTTTCCCGGCGTGAATCCAAACGGTTTTGACACAATTCCTGAAATGCACAACTGTCGTGATGAATAACTGGGAACTATTCACAAGAAGTTCACTTATTGAGAAATTGTATTGTTATGCCTCTATTTTAGAGATTTAAAAAAATCAAATAAAATACCAGAATTGTATTATTTCCACTAAATTGAAAAATGTATGTAGATAATTGGCGTTTAATTCAACATGAATAAGTTTATATTTAAAATTATCAAAACTATAGACCACAAAAAACTTTGATTATACAAATGAAGTTCAGGTGTATCTTTTGCATATGTTTAAAATTACAATAAATTGATAATCTACTAGTAGTTATAGGACGTACAACTTTTTTGTATTAACATTTTAGCTCGATGGATTAATGGGTAGTGACAATTTTTATTAGTAATGCTGCAGACATAAGCATAGCAAGAAATGTGTCTTTCAAGTATGGGTCTCGATGCGTATGCAATTAGAGGCATTCGATTTCTACTTTCCCCCATATGCAAAACAAAGGGAAAGTATTGTTTTAGCGAACATTTTTGAATAAAAAATTTTAGTGGATTGTATCCATTTTGAGGTCCCCCGAGCTGATTAAGACCATTTTTGAAAAATGTCTGTCCTTCTGTAATTCTGTCGCCACCATAAAGTCTAAGCCGATTGAGCTGTTAAGATGACACTATAAACTTATGCTTGAACATTTTTTAACTTGAAGCAAATCAACAACATTTACGAAAACTTGTAAAAATTATCTATATTAGTTAAAATACGGATGTTCAATTCATAAAATATAGATATAAACCATAGAAATAAGTCAAAACTTAAAGAAACTTGCTAAAACGTTCAAATCACTGACGTTCAGTCAATTGTTTATGGAAATATTCGTTCTACTCACACCATTTTCTAAATTCGTATGATTTGTGTATCTCTTTTCAAAATTTTCTAGTACTGTTTAATAATTTTATCAATGATCTCATTTATTTCCACATTTTGATGTTTTTTGTAATGTCTGATTGCATCAATGCTTTTTAGACGTATCTGATGAAATCATTAAAATATTCAATATTTATCAACTCTTTTGAAATTACGTTATATGTACGAGGAGTAATCAAAAAGTAAGATTACAAAATCTACACGTTTCATTGCAGGCTTTGTAACCTTAATTTTTTATCGTATAATTTCAATTAGTTTCCCAAACATCGCTTACTTTTATTAAATTTCATATGATTTTTAATAATAATAATAATAAGTCTTTATTGCCCAACAGGAAAATTTCTAATTACAAGACAATGTAATATAATATAATAAACAAGTAACATATGTACATACAAATTTAAGTCTAAACAATATGAAGACGCAAGTGTGTATGACAGATATGTAAAAGATTATTCATTAAACATTTCGCAGAGCTGTGAAAAATATCACAACACGGTGTTAATTTATTAGATATTCCAGACCTATGGAATGCTAAACGTGGGTTTTTGCATGCTGCAAAAAGCTGGAATATGCAGCCTAAACTGGTTTAATAAGTCTGGTGAGTCTACAGCATTGGGTAATAATTATTGCATAAATAAGATAGATGCTTTTTGTCTACGAAATTCAAGTGATTCTAAACTAAATTTATTGAGAAGTGATTTTCAACCGTATTGACGAATTTCAATTATTTCATTAATTTAAGTCTCTAATTCCTAGATTTACAACTCATTATTATTTATTTCGTCATTTTCGATGATTTTTAAAATCATAAATTTTATACAATTGGACAATAAAATGAAAAAAATCAACAACATTCACGAAAACTTGTAAAATTCATCGATATTTAATTTCATTTAGCTAGGCGAGAAATGCGGACAATTTGTATCTCCAAAGTTCTCTGTAGAGTTAATTTATGTATAATAGTCGATACTGTCGTCAAATGGTAGTCAAAATAGTAAAGACAGTCAATACAATCAACATATAATCTATAAAACAGCAAATGATGCCATCATTAAGTGCTCCTACAGCGATGTGGGATATAATAAAGAAAGTCGATAAACAACCATCTACCCCTAGTATATCTGCTAGTCATTTTATTAAATATTTTACAAATATAGCCAATGACATCTTAAAAGATATTCCAACATGTGATATTGATCCCATTGAATTAGCGAGTAGAAACATCAACTGTATAGTTCCTTATTTTAAATTTAATCACGTTTTCGAAGTGGCAGGGAGAGACACAATCAAGGATTGCTAAGAAAAAAAGCAAAGATATATATTATAAAAAATATGATCAATGTGTTAATAAAGCCGTTGACATATCGAATTAATGAAATAATAACAAATGGCATATGTTGGGTGCTCAGGTTAAACCACTAAACACTCATTGGCCGTTGTAAGCGGTCGAGTTAAGCGTCTTCGAGGAGTGAAAAACTTCAACGGAGTGTTTGATAAAAATGTGTATATTTGGGAGATGTGCTCCCTTCAACGACTGGCTAACAAGTGATCTTACAAACTAAAAATATATTTACAATGGTCGAAAAAGGGTGCAAGAAATGAATTGTCCTTTTTCCTGGAAAAGTGCGCATCTGGTCACTAAATGTTCGCGTTCAAGACGAGTTTGGCTATTTTTCGAGGGTGGTCAGTGAAAGTGACCTTATGAGTCTTAACAGCATATTTCCTCAATCACTTAAGTTAGCAAAAGTTACACGTCTTCTAGAAAAAGGACATACAACGACCCTAACAACTATAGACCAATATTTATATTACCAGTATTTTGTAAGATTATAGAAAAAATAATGTTGAATCAGATGATCTCCTTTTTTGAAAACAACAATCTTCACTCTGAGGCTTAATATGACTTTAGAGAAGAAAAATTTACTACTGATGCAATAATTAGTTTTGTAGAAAAAATATTATCATCATTTGAAAACTGAAATTATGCAATAGCAATCAAGGCCTTCGATTGTGTCTCTCATAGCATAATTCTAAGGAACTAATTATTTTATAATTGTAGTCCTTGTGCATGTTATTTATTTTTATCACTTTTATTGAAAAGATCTCAAATTGTGGAAATAATTAATGTAAAATCTGAAGAGCTGAATATAAACCATGGTGTTCCTCGGGGTTCTACTCTGGGGCCACTACTGTATTTATTTTTATCATTTTTATTGAAAAGATCTCAAATTGTGAAAATAATTCATGTAAAATCTGAAGAGCTGAATATAAACCATGGTGTTCCTCGGGGTTCTACTCTGGGGCCACTACTGTATCTAATGTATTGTAATGACTTCGCAGGCTGTTTAGATAATACAGATGTTGTGTGTTATTCGCTGATGATACTAATTTTATATCAACAGCCCAAACAATTGAGGCAGCGTTTCAGCTGAATAATATGGCAGAAACAAAAGGCACAACGTGGTTTAATGCAAACAAATTAAGCTTAAATCCCAGTAAAAGTGTTAACATTCTCTTTAGCCTAAAGCACTGCAATAGCACGCAAATAAATTTATAGGAAACTGTAAAATTCTTAGGTGTGCAGATAGACAACCAGTTAGTATGGGATAATAATACTTGTGAAGTTGCAAATAAATTACAAAAAAAATTCTTTTAAGAAACGCAAGGCATAATGTATCCGTAAAAGTATTAAAAACAACCTATTTATCACTATTTCGTTCGCACCTAAAGTATGGGATATTGGTATGGGGACATTCGGCATCTAATAATAGATGTTTAGAATTTATAGTAAAGCAATTCGAATTATATCTGGCCTTGATTACAGAGAAGTTTAAAAAAATAAATATGTTAACACTCCCCTGTTTATTTATATATGAGAGTATAATCTATGTGAACAAGCATAACGATATATATTCAACTTACGTGCACGAATATGATACATGAAATAAAAATGATCTTTGTAATAGAGAATTGAGATTACAGAGAAGTAGAGTTGGCACAAATTACTATGGGATGAAATTCTATAACTTGCTTTCCCAATCTGTTAAGCAATTAACACTAGATTGTTTCTTTGTGACAATTACGATACACATTTTAACACTTGTGACATATTTTATAGTAACGAGTGTCTTCCACTCCCAGACTATGCATGAAGTAAAATTTCGAGTTTAGAAAAGCCCCGCGTAGAAAATGTTCACGGGGCTTTTCTAAACTCGAAATATTACTTCATGCGCCACGCATATAAAACACTGATTAAAGTAAAGTTAAAAATATATAACGCTTAGATATGATGGCGATCAATATTTACCGAAAAGTAGGCAAAAAAAATTACTTTATTTGTGAATAGTTTTGGAATAATAATAATAAAAGTAATATACATTTACTTTGAGCCACTTTTCCATATTGTTGATATTTAAATCATAATATCTATGACCATTTTCTTGTCTAGCCTTTTCTAGCCTATATTTTTCTAGCCTAAATCAACAGAGGTATATCTGGAAAAGTTGCTCAAACTAAATTTATTCTACTTTTATTAGTATTCCAAAACTATTCACAAATAAAGTAATTCTGGCATTTATCTAATCTCATATGTTTTGAATTTTACTGTTAATCAGTGTTTTTTACGCGTGGCTCATAAAGTAAAATTTCGAGTTTAGAAAAGCCCTATGAAAATGTCTATGAAATGAAAACGTTTCTGACACTTAAAAGCTGAGAACCCCACTAAGATAATGGCAGAGGGCTTGCATCGCAAGTTACTTTTTGGGAGAAATATATTTATTTTAGAATTCATTTTTTAAAGTATTATTTATACTGTATTCATTGAAATTAAAAATATTTATAAATATTTTTTCAATGTATCTTTAATCAAGATTGATGTATATAATCTACTTTGTCAACATTAAACCCATTCCTAACTGACGCAGCACAAAAAACTCGGATCAATTAATTTAAGTTATTTTTTGTGTGAATCGGCGGGACGAGGGTGGAAATCGGCGGGTCGTTTATTTTCGTGGCGAAAACCACTTATTAGATAATCTCGTTCCACGCCGATGACTTAGCGGCGGGTAAAAAGATCAGAAGATCAGCCCTCCACCCCCTCGATATAATCTCGTCATTAGCTTTTATATCTCGGCTCTGGTGGAGAGACATGACGATGGGGGGGATGAGGGAAAAAAGATGTAAGGGTCGTTGCGAAAACTTAACAGCCTTAGCATCGCGTCGTACATATTTTTTCCTCCTCGTGCGCGCCTAGCGAGGAAACGATGCCTCATGACATAAATTATGCATAAATATATTATGCATATCTCTGGATGTGTTTGCATATTTTAGCTATGGGAATGTTCGATGTTGCTTATTTACTCTTTTAAAACGTGCATTTTTATTATCGCCAATGAACATTTAACAACATTCACTTTCATTTTAAGAAAATATAAAGAGATGTTATTACATTCAAATCTGTGGTACCAGTGAGTATGTATATGAATATGAAAATGTAGTACCAAATTTATTTTTTATTTCTTTCAGACTAACTTTGGAGTTCCAGCCCACGATTCACACGTGAATATTTTTTATGTAATTGCCATATCACTTAGCTCAAAGTTTTTCAAAGTGTGTGACACAAAATTTTCATAGATTGTCGCGAAACTCTTTAGAAAACTCAAAAATTTATTTGATCGCTCCAACCAAACCAAATTTTCAGGCTTTTCTAAACTCGATATATTACTTCATGCGCCAGGCGTATAAAACACTGATTTGATGTGATGTTTAAAATATACTGCTCAAATTTTGATGTTATGTTTGATTTTATTAACACAATCAAACAAATATATTTCGTCTAGTATAATTAGACGCCCTCAAAATTCGAGCGCCTAGAGCATGTTTTTCTTTGGGCGCAAAAACGATATCTCGCATCCGGGCGCCGGCACTGGTGCTACAGATCAAATGAATCACCCAAAAGCAAATGGGTGTAGGTTAGGTTGTAGTGGTTGCACCGCACATGGAGGTGCACACTTAGGCCTGAAGGGGGCCCATTGTAATACCACGGTTTAACCCTTCTCTTACGAGAACCATTTGGAGTTGATGATAAACTTTGAAAGGTTCTTAACATCTAGCGACTCGAGGTCAGAGAGTTCAGCCAGGTACGAACGGCCTAGGTATGAACCTCTTGTTCTAGCTGGGGCTTAATAAAAAAAAAAAACTAAAAAATCTATTCATAAAGTTCAAGTCTTATTAAAACTAACCAAACACCAAATAGCAATGTGGTTAAGGGGAGTTTAAAAAATATGCTAGCTGTATCTATAAATGAAAGCTAACACATCTCTTTGTAATTAACAAAATACCTATTTCCTTTGTCTGAACTCCAATTTTTTTAAATTGGTTCATACACCCTTTGCCTTTTTAGTGCCTTAAATGTTCTTTGCAATACATATTTAATAGATTCCTATTGAATTGCACAGTTTGCACCAACATTAAACAAGACACCAATCTAATTAGGTACAAATTAAACATCTGCATGAAGTTAATCTAAAAATACTAAACCAGACTCAAACAAGAACCACAATTTCCCAACAAAATTACCCAAAAATACACCCCCTCGTGTCCGCTTACGTAAACAACCACCACATTTTTTCCTCCATCCACGAAAATAATACACCTTATGTTTCCGTTCAATTAGCAATCACATTCACCCCTCAACAAACAGATTCATTTGCCCCATGAATGATCCTCCGACAGCCCCTTAAATTGGAAACATTTACAGAGGGCACACGTGCGTGCGGATCGGATGTTTCAAGGGATAAATAAATAAAAGAACGACGACGAAAATGCCCTCCCTGTTACGTATATATACGCATTCTAAAAATACGGCGACACTGCAGTATTTCTACGTTTAATTAATTTACGTTGCCGTAAAAAGCGACAACTTCCCGTCCACGGCGGAAAAAAATAAATAAAAAAGAATGTTTCCAGAAGTTGCCCCAGTATATTAAAGCGTGGAAAGTGTTATAATTATATGAGAAATAAATTGAAAAATAAAAGGATAGAGGTTGAAAAAGTATTTATTTTTTTAGATGCAATACATTACGGAATTATCTGGATTTTTAGAACTTACTCATTAGGGGAATATTTCTTTTAGATATACATTATGGATGTTGGATATATATCGATATTTTTCTGCAAAATAATCGATAATTATATCGATATTTTTATTTCTGATGTATCGCTAAGCGGAGCGACCAAATCAAATTTTCAAGATTTTCTAAGCTCGAAATTTTACATCATGCTTAACCTGGGACTGAAAGACACTTGTTCGATAATTTTCTATGGCTTATTTTGTCTTTTTCCGTTTTATATAAAATAAAATATGATATTAATAAAATAAAAAATAAATGCATGGATATTAAGAAAAGAAATAAAATATGTTCATAATTCAAATCATGAATTTTTATATAAATTTTAGAAATTCACCACAAGTGTCAACATTATTAGTTTTTATAAATAGCGTCAACAGTTTAAAAATCAAAAGAAATTTTGGAAATTCACGAAAATAAAAAAAATATATAATAAACGTAAATCGTCAGAAAGTTAGCGCAAATCAAAAATTAACAGACATTTTGGAAATTTATTATAAGTCACGAAAGGCGTCAAAATATTGAAAATTCATGAAAGGCGTCAAAACATAATTTTAATTGCCTCAGAATTATATTTTTTAAACCAGGTTTATGTAAAGTTTGTATTAAATAATTTTCTTTAAAATATACACTATATTCCAACACTGTGTGCTTTTGAACAAATACGAATTCACAAGCTAGCGTCGTTTTTCCTAAAACATAAAAAATTGATGACCACTATCAGCACATTGATTACTTTGGGACGCACTCAGGAATATTTCACGGTTACGCAATACTCAGTGTAAATAATGCAGGGTGTGTGTAATTCCGCGTGCAGGGGGGAGGGTTAATAAATTGCGAGAAGTTTTGGCTTTGAAGTTATTTTAATCCCACGGGGCGCATTAATATCCATACCGGAATTTCAGGACGTAACTAACGGTTCGGATAATAGTTTTAAATCTGACGCACTCTTGCGGATTGTGTAATTTCCGGTAGTTGCCTTTCGCAACAGGAAATTATACATTATGGTCAGTTTTCACAAAAAACACATTTTTTGTTTAACTTTTAATAAAATCATAATTGATTATAAAATATCTACATAATATACAAATTTTTAACTTGACTACATGAAAAAACTTGTAATTAAAACTTTGTAGCGTCTTACATTTTAAACATAAAAATAACAGGACTAATCTGCTAAATATTTAAAACGGGTGTATAAGTGGGGTACCTATTTAAATTATTTGTACATGCAGGGAATTTTTCTTTTAAGTGTACACGGTGGTGCATTTTGGAGGTGCCACATATGGAAAACTTTTTTATTTAAAGAGATATTAGAAAATCGTGTTCGCGAG